>CM060934.1:492930249-497930249 GCA_030765085.1 Allium cepa | reverse complement strand
CTATTACTAACAATCAAGCGAGGACTCAAGTCCTTAGCTATAAAAGTCTGGAATGATCTTTGATTTATAGGCGATTCTAATGAAACCGGATGATTTGTCATGATTTGATCAGTAAATAGCCAAGATTCAGTTATTCATGAATAATCGATTTCAATATTTATTCTTAAGAAAAGCACACTTCTATTCATAAGGCATACTTTTGGGGGCAAATGTTATTCAGGTTTGTGACAAAGCCACATCTACACGAGTCAAAACAATTAAACGGTAAAATTACCAAGCAGAAGTCCAAGACGATGACTACTAAACTCAAATATCAAGCGAAGTCGAGAGGTAAAACCTTTTCTATGACAAGCAACTTCTCAAGTAGATCACGCATCATGCTACTCGAAGGTCAAAAGTCGTGATTCAAGATAAGTGAGGGATCAATAACAATCCATGAACAAGAATCGGTACTGATCTTCGAAACTTACTCAAATCCACCAACAACCTACATTACGTGAAGGTAGAATGCTTATAGACTAATACATGTCATATAGGATGGTTTGCTAGCCGTCTCCAACCCAAACAATTGATAAGCAAACCAAGAGCTATCAACCGACATTCAAACCAAGGAATTCAATCAAATTAAAGCTCATATCGATAAAGCAAGATGCCAAGGACCACGACATAAGCCAAACAAGCAAATACGACAATTTAGAGAAAGGTTTGTCGCACATCTTATGTATCGGTACTGATACTTGAGCATGGATCGGTACCGATCCTTGAAAATCACTAACATGGCCATAATCATTTTGCACGATTCTTACTGGATATGGGGGACATAAGCTAGATTGTGGTGTAGAGAATTCGAGCGACTTACAATTGCAAATAGAAGAGGAGAGGCACTTTTTTAGGGCATTTTTTACTCTTCTAACAAATTTTTGTACTTCCTATACAATAGGGATCATTATTGATTCGCAAGAATAACTTTGTAAAAACTCGATAGAAATCGAATAACAAATTTAAGTGGATGTAGGTCGGAGTATTTGCCAAACTACTATAAAATTGTGTGTTCTTCTTTCCTATTTCTTGCACTTTTTTGAGATTTTTATATTTATTATTTCATTGGGTGTTTGTGCTACCTTTTGGCGTAAACGGCGCTTTAAACTAAAAGGCAATGAAGTTGGCATATCTATTTGTGAGAGTTAAGATTGATGTTCGAGTAGGGATAGAAGTAATTATGCTCTAACCTACCATTTTCACACTTGATCGAGAAATTGTAAAGTTGAGAAGGTTACAAACATTCTAATCTTATTGATTACTTACTTGTTTATGGAAAGTTATTAATATTATACTTAACATTATAAGTCGACAAATTAGGCTTATCTATTTATGAGAGTTAAGATTGATGTTCGAGTAGGAATAGATGCGACTGTGCTCTAACCTATCAACTTCACTCTTGACCGAGGAATAGTTAAGCTGGGAAGGTCAGAAATATGTTAAGTATATAAACCTTGATGTCTATAAGTGATCTTTTTGACTAGATAGCCGGCTAGTCGACTATCGAACATGACTAAATATAAATTAAGAAGTATCTAAAGCTTTACAGCTTTATATAATAGAGATCCCTCGGGGAAGAGAATTGGTATTAAACATCTTTATCTTTATATATACGAGATCCCTCGAGGAGGACTCCTCTTTATATCATTCGCTTACTTCTAAAAGAACCAAAATTGAGTTAATCGAAAATTCGTCGATGGTTTCAGGGTGTCCAGGATCAGTAAGTGTTTTACTTACTGAATACCACTTCAAAACTAGTATATGTGTCTATTTTTTGAAAGATGTTGTAAAGTGAAATGTTATAGAGTTGAACTATCTATCCTAAGGTTATGTCCGAGGGAGAGGTTAGCATTAACATTTTAGATAAATGCTATTGAGTTGAACTGTCTATCCTAAGGTTAAGTCTAAAGGAGAGGTCAGCGTTTCATTTGTCAAATGACTTATGTTGGAAATCATGGAAAGGATTCATGATATGTTTAAGTGATGAAGACGGATTTGAAAAACATCGAACATGACCTCGACATTGGAAATGATAGAAAAAAGAGTAGGATGCATAGCCCGGGGTTTAGCTAACCCACGATAGGATATATTAACTCCATATCAAGTGTATGCTTGTCGATGTTAGTACTAGGAGTTGATGATACTTAGTTCCACGTGGTTCTATAGGTTCATGCATGGACCAGTGTTGCTTACCTTGTGGTATATTCTATCTAGAAATATACGATGCTCGTACTTTCTGACCCTTATTAGGAGGATGGCGTTAGTTTATCTAGGGATGTCTCCAATGGAAAATCTGTATGTGAACGTACCTTAGCAGTTTAGATGTACTTCTAATATTGTTGTGTTATGAGATGTAAGCAGCACAACTATTTTCTTATCTATATTCTATACCTTATCTGTTACGTAAATAAATTTAATTTAGTTAATGGTTGGTTTCTTTTGAAAGGAAAACAGTTATGATAAATCATACGTCCACAAAAGTTACTGTTATATGGATACATATACCTTGGGTTTTCTCATACCAAACTTATGCCTAACATATGGTTTTTGTGTTCCCTAAATTACTCATATACTCTTTGGAGTAGGCTGAGTAAAGTAGGTTTGTATTTGGATATTTCAAAGTTTAGGAGAAAAGCTGCAGGCTTCCGTTATCTATCAATTTCTGTTTCATTTGCACTGTATTATGTATGTATTAGCATTGTGAGGACAGGTAGTTATAACTGTCCAGGCTACTTTAGTACTTAGGTTTAGTAACTTTGAAATTATTTTATATTCGGAGTAACCCTTCATACTATCGTTTTGGATATTTTATTTGTTTTTCCGTTGTTATATTTTGATATTATCTTCTTCTTTCTTGTTCTATTCTTTTTTCTTTTCATTTTACCCTAACAGTCAATTTTTCCAGCATTTAGATGCCCGGCACACGAATACCGTGGAAGTATTTAGGATCGACATTAGAGTGATGAAAAGTCAGGTGGTTACAATGTACCTCTAAAAGGATACATCCATCTGTACTGCACTGGTGTTCACATTAAAACTTCAGTTGTTCGATGTATGGGTAGATATTCCATGCAGTTGAATACTCCAGGAGGAAACGTTTTTTCCTATTTACATAATAATTTAAGAATATCTGTTTCTAGTTTTTTTAATTACTTTTATTAGGTGTGGTTAGGCACAATTATTTATAGAATAAACTTAAGTTCGGTAGTAAGCATCCATACTTCGACAACAAATGCTCCTTGAGTACTATCAAGAAAAGAGTCTTTAAAAAAACATGACAATCGTGGCTCTTCAATCCCGATAGTTGAAGATCCTTCATATCAACACATCTTCTCATGTTAGAAGCAATTGCATCTGAAAACCTCAAATTTTGAACCCACTCTAATATTTTTTATTGATGCTTATTTTCCAACTCGTAACAAACAAGATGTTTGAAATTTGGTTATTCGCTATCAATTTTAAGCTTGGGACGATTACAGTATAATACGATATCCTTTCTTGGCTTTGAATCATCTTTTGTTTTTTCCTTTCACATTCATTATTATGTTAAATAAGTTCTCAAACACGTTTTCTTTGTTATGCATTACGTCTATATTATTTCGAAGTTTATGATTTTTACAATATCGTAACTCCTAAAATTTACTTTGTTTGTACCGATTGTGATACTCTTCTTTACCATGAATTTTGGGCTTTTTACATATCTTGTATATTTTGGGATAATAATTCACAAGCGTATACACTTTTTCGCTACTCAGAATGGATGGCGCCTCTAAAGTAATAGTTGTGTTTCTTCTAGAATTTTTTAATCAAATCTAAAATGACCGTTTATGTGTAAAAAACGATGATTTTACTCCATCAACATCGTTTACCACCATATGTAAGTATAAATGATTTTGTCCAATCCGTGAAAGCAGGAAAAGTGAATTTACCACTAGTAATCCATCCAGAAAGCATCCTATATGCAGAAAATCGCTTATCGTCCACAAAAAATAAGCAAATTTCTAAATTTCTTTTTATTCGAGACGTCTTATGTAACAATACCCTCAGTCCACATCTTTTTCAAATCCTTGACCAAAAGATGCAAGTACATGTCTGTCCCATTTTTGGATTTTTAGGTCCAGAAACAATCACAATTAGAAACTTATATGGATTCTTCATGAACATCCAAGGAAGGAGATTGTAAAGTGTTACAATAACTGACCATGTTAAGTAAGGCTTCTAATGAAGCATATGGGGAAAAATCATCCGTACACAAACAAAGTCTAACATTAAATTCTTTAGCAAAGTCAAGATGTGTCCTATCAAAATGTTTCCAAGCTTCACCATCTAAAGGATGACATAAAACACCTTCATCTCATTGTTTTTCACTATAGCATCGCATGGGTTTTATTATAGCAGCAGATGTATAAAGACATTGTAATCTTGGTGTAATAGGAAAATAATGCATTTTGGTGAAAGGTACTCTTTTACCAATGGTTTTCATTGATTTATATTTAGGTAGTTTATAGAATTTACACAACACCAAATCTTTATCTTCCTTCCAATAAATCATGCACCCACCTGGACATATGTCAATTTGTTCATAAGGCAATCCAAATACAGGGACCCCTCTTTTAAGGAGTACCAGTTCTCCGCCAATACATTGTTAGGTGAAAGCATTTCTTTACATAAGCTAAGAATTGCGTTCATTAGTTTTTTTGATGTATTGTATTCGGACTTTATAGCTATTAAACTAGATGTTGTTGCCAAGTGTGTCATTTTATAATCTTTATAGAGTAGTCATTTTGATGCTTCTAACAAATGGAAAAACTTTTTCACTTCTGATTTAAGATCTTCATCCAAATCTGGTTCTTCGATCCACATACTCGGACCAATAGCTTCATGAATCATTTCAGTCATTCTATATTCTATATCAACATTTTCTTTAATAAGGGGTGCATCACAATCCACATCCATGTTTAAAATCTCATTTTTTACAACGTGATGTTTTTCTTCATGATATATACAGAGAAGACAGGCGGACATAAATTCATATTGGTGTGAATGTTATATCGTAGTATAATATTCTTTGAGTTTCAAGCAACGACGTTTTGAACATGGACATCAAACTTCGTTCATAGTAGTTTTATTACTAGATGCCAATTTGATGAATTCATCCACGCCATTTCTAAAGCACAATGGAATCATTCCTCTATTTCTACCTCTTATGTATATCTAACTTCGATCTTTCAAATAATCCAATTTCTATACTCTACTCATGAACAAAATTTACATTATACTTCACATGGTAGTGTTTTATTCTTAATTTAAATAACATTATTATTTTTATAAATAATTTAAATAACATTATTAATTTTGTTCTTAATTTAATTAACATCATTTTTTTCTTGATTTAAATGACATTATTAATTTTATAATTACGTAATTTCATTAATTTTATTAATACGTTCAATAACATTATTAATTTAGTTATAAAACATTGGAATTTACAAACAATTTCAAGGCTATATAATTTAGATATTTCTACACTTTTTTAAATGGTTGGCCATCCTACTTTCCATTACAAACACAATGATATTTATGTTTCATAAATCATTTAAAATCGAATGATTAGCAAAATTCTAGCAGCACTTTCCCTTATTCTCTATATCATATGCAAAAGAGCATGCACGGAGAACAAGAAAGAAGTGTCGTCGAAATTTCATTAACCGTTCATTTTGAAATAATGATTTATGAAACATTAATACTATTGCATTTATAACTTGTCTGATATTGGGACAAATCTAACAAATAACGTATTCGATAAATATCGATTTTTATTTTATTTAAAAAATGTTTTTATACAATGATTATACATGGTACTTATTAGACGAGGCCAAATTAAACACATCTATAAGGTTTCATTAATAATACTATATCGATAATAACGACTTTAACTAATAGTTTCATGATAATACCGACGATATCTCAAATCATATATGAATTATCATATCAACAACCTATATCAATGATCATATACCATCGAATATAAACCAATGAATCTATATCATATACGAAGCTAATCAAAATCATAGTATTATGTACAAATGGAATTGGAACAATAAATCATACCGACGGAGCTTTAAGCCACGACTAGGAGGGTATATGTGGCTTAGGCTTTGTAGTGGCGTCAAGCGAGGAGGAGGTGACGAGGTTCGAAGTTAACTGGGACTGAGGCTTTGAAGTGGGGCTTGCGTGGCCGAAGGGGAGGTCGGAGGTTAGAGGTAGGCAGGTATGGCTGAGGGGGAGACTGGGGTTTGTGTGGCCAAGGAGGAGGCCGATGGGGAGGTTGGAGGCAGATGTGCATAAGGAAGGGAAATGGTCGGAGGCTGGAGGAGGAGGAGAAGGAGGAGGCGAACTGGTGTTGAGGAGATGGTGGTTTTTTTAAATTGAAATGTGGAAGAAAGACCTCGGTTAGGGGTTTGTGGACTGGGGTAACGCCATATTGACACCCTATTAATGTCAATATGTTGGCGTCGGCAATGTCAAATAGGTAAACAACAACTTTTCTACTAGTGGGAACGAATATAATTTTGCAAATGATGATGATGTGTTGTAGGAGGAAATTCGACCATCGGTTGTAGCGATAGGCCCCAAGTGGGCTTTGTGCTCATCATCGTAAGGTTGACATCTCCTCTATGGTTCGCACTGTTCATGTACAGTTTCCTTTTCTGGCCCAACCATGCTGCCTCTCTTGCTAGTATGCATTTTTTTTTATAAAAGTAGTCTTAAATTGACCTATAATTTAGGCATCAGTAATGTTAGTTTTACTTATGAGTTTGTGGCTCTCTAGTGGTTTGAGTTTAGAAAGTAGTTCATTGTTTCTTTCCTTATTTAAAGCTTATCAAATGCAATCAAGTTTACTGAGTTAATACAATGTAGTTCTTTTGTGTATACTATCGAACCTCTCTTACCTTCCTCTATATCGAATTTTAACATTTTTTAGGTCACCTATATTTCTACATTTCTTTCATAGGTAAATCTCGGTTATAGCTTTTATGAATGTATAGGAAAATATGTGGATGAGAATATTAATATGTGTAGACACTTTCAATCAAAGAAACTATTCACTATAATTCAATCCTTTTTAATGTTTCCTTCTTGTTTGATTGGTAAGCACATAGTATTGGCTAATGTGACAAAAATTGACTTTTCTTTTTTAAGGATACATGAGAGACATTGTTACTAAAAAAATTATGCACCAAAACACCAGAAAATTCCCCTTTAAGAAAGTGAATTCAACCATGGAAATTTCGCTAACGAGCTACTTACATTATACTCTGAGATGACATTTTAGAATATTCGGTTACGAGTTATGTATTTGAGGAAAGCTGAAAGTTAGTGACATTCGTTAATACTAGATAAATGAGTTTACGCATGATGTAGAATTAATATACTTGTAAGTGGCTTGCAATATTATGTATAGTGACATTGATCCCCATAAGCTCAAATATTCTCGATGGTAGCGCTTTATCAAATTCCTTTTATCACCATAGCTTTAACAGACCTCCGCTGAAGCTCTGCTGTCCAATCCACCTATGTAAAAAAAAAAAAACAATCAATCATTATATATTTATTTTTAAATATATCTAGTATAAAACAAAACAATCAATTTTTTGCAAGTAATTAGTCTGCCAATCAAGCCACAATTAGGCCCGAATTAAAGCCGTGCCAGCTATTCTTCGACCAGTCAACTTATATAAGCCCAAAATCAAGATGGCACCAGATCGGCATGTCCACTCAGTAGCACTTCAGATCAATGGTCGAGCCCTCCCCAAGCGACTTCAACAAGCAAATCATCGAAAAAGAATGGATCTAAGCCTACCCAGCCTGGTTCACACCAGTCCAACTGTCCAACGTCCAACTCTCTCATTCCATCCCATACTCAGCATAACTCCATGTCAATAGCCAGATTGCTCATTAGACAAGGCCGACTCAAGTCCGACCCATCTTTGGTCCGGCTCCATCATGACCGCCTTCGACCAGTCCTAAGTATCCTGTCTCATCATGCCATAGTCGGCCAGGCACTTCCCTTGTAACATGGTCCTTAGCACCATTAAACTTTCCTCGGTAAATTTAGGTATTGAGAAATCGACCCACTTGTGACGACCTGCATCCAGTTTGGCTCTAGGCCAGCCCCTCAAGACCAGTTCCATAGTTGGCTGACACACTCAACACAGCTTCACCAACAAACACATTTGTCAAGGCCGCTTGAGCATTACACTACAAGGGGAGGGGGGATTTCCGACGGCTGAAAACCGTCGGCGGCCGTCGGAAGCCGTCGGCGGCCGTCGGAAAAAGCCGTCGGAAATGAAGGCGTCGGGGAGCAGTATTTCCGACGGCTACCGACGGGTGATGCCGTATACATTATCGACGGTTTCCGGCGGTTTCCGGCGGTTTCCGACGGCTTCCGACGGCCGTCGGAAACCGTCGGAAACCGTCGGAAATCAGGCCAATAAGCCGTCGGAACCCGTCGGAAACCGCCGGAAAATTTCGACCAATAAGCCGTCGGAAGCCGTCGGAAGCCGTCGGAAACCTGTTGTTTTTTTTTAAAATCTGCTGCAAATAGAGCCTTCCAACCACATTTCTCTTCCAAACACTACAATATCAATACTGCACAATCAAATAAACAATAATCCAACCAAACATGCAAACCAATACTCCAAAATATTCAATAGACACAGAAATAAACTAAATTAGAATAAAAATAAAATACAAAATATACATAACATTCCAACATTAACAATAATACTAACAATAACTGTTCTAATCATGCATATCCTGATACAGCTACAGAACCAAGTGTATTATACATAATTATACATATCAACAATTAATTGTTCCTTCTACCAAATCATTGTAAACTAAAACTAAACATACCTGCACGAACGAATTAGAAAGCAATGAATCAATCTGCCCCAGATCCAGAGCCAGCCGATGAAGGGAAGCGGCCACCAAACTGCTGCATGTACTCAAATAACTGTGCCGTCTGCATGGCCTGTTGGCGGTTCTGCTCCTCCAACTGCTGAACTCTAGTCTGTAATTCTTCTATACTTGCTAGCTCGCTCTGAGGTCTACTCCGCCGTCTCCTACTCTGACTACTGGACTGCAATAATTGAAAAATAAATAAAATCAAAGTTTATTGTTTTGAAAAGGTAAGAATATCATATTTTAAGTATTTTAAGAAAAATTAAATTATTTACCGCTAAATTGCCAAATCCGTATCGTCGACCATGCTCTGGTGGACTCATAACGGACTCAAAAATAATGTCCTCTTCATCGGTCGTCAGCTGCTCTCGACCCGTATCAGAAAGGAGTTTCTGTCGCTGCTCCATAAACATCTCCTGCATTGACAAATTAATAATATCATATCTTATTTCATAATAATTTGACAACTAAAACAATTACTAATACTGAATAAAATGAAATATGCTTACATGGCTTTTACTGGATTTATCGTCCTGCCATGTGTACGAAACAGTCCCGTCTGGATTAACATGCTCAACAGCATGCGTACGGGTGAACACGTCCATATAGCTGACAGGACCATGTGCCTCGGCTTCCTGAAGTTGATTGTTACATACAATTATTATACATTTAAAATCATATAGCATAAACTATTTACATTTATTATTCAGTAATTAAATTTACCAACTCCTGCCGATACTGCTGAAACGACTTCGATCCTCCGCGATGAGTAACGGGATTCTTATTTCTATTTGCAGAGTTTCTATCTGACTCTGCCTGTACATTCAAAATTTGATACATTATTTTTCAATCACGTTAAATTAATAATTGAAAAAAAATTAGTATACTTGCCTTCGCCTCGTCCGTCTCCCAGTAGCTCAACCAAGCTTGCCACACGCTCTCCCCCATCCACCGTGGTCTCTTCCCGGATTTCTTAACCTCAGATATCGTGTCTCTGTAGTTCTTTCGCATCTTCCTCATCCAGTATGCTCGTGCCAGCTGCATATCATCTGTCTGGATGTCTATCTCAGCCTGTGTTAAAAAAAGATTACACTTTAAACGATAAACGGTAGAAAAACGACAAAAACGAATTAAAAATGGAAAACATAAAAATTACACATACTAGGACATCCTGCCATATGCACTCTATGATGTGCGGAGGGATGGTATCCCACTTTGGCCAGCACGCACTCATCCTACTACGATATGCTGCTCTGGAGACGTCCAACACTACCTTAGTGGGTAGTAGCTCGAACCCCCTGTTTTTAAGTACGATACAGATAAGTACATACGTATAGTATAGAAAAAATAAGATGATGAATAAGATTTAATTTTTACCCATCTGCTTTGGGGGCTAACGTAACAACTGGACGGTGTGGCGCTTGCGATGGGCCACTGCCATCGCCTCCTGAAGAACGGGAAGAGCTCCTCCCTCTATGTGACATAATGATAAACCTGTGACGTTTACACATCATTATATAAGAGAATAAAAACATGATAATGAAATATATTTCATATGAACATGACATCAATGGTATAAATTGCTTAATTATAATGACTGAAATGTAAATAGACATGTAAGTTTGTTATACCTGATTCATGATGGGTGTACTCTTCCTACGATAAGCAGAGTTCATTGCATTTTTAATAAAAATTGCTAAATAAATGACAAATTGAAATAACATAAAACAATAGTAAACGGATTTAGTTTCATAGTTACATCAATTTCATAATACATCAAGAATTCAACATAGTTACATCAATTGCAAAAAAACAGATTCAAATTTATATCAGTCATCATCGTCTTCTGATTCAGATTCGGTCTCGTTTTCGACGATATTTTCCTCTGCACTGTCAAACGCTTCTACCAAAACATTTGATTCATCGATCAAAGGACCAAAATCTGTATGATCGTCTGTAATTATTATTTCGTTATTTTGCTCAAGATCTGCCTGATAAGCTTGTTCGTCCGGAATATTCTTCCCATCGAATGTGAATCTGGCCTTTGTTTTAAAAACTGCAGACCAATCTGCTTTATCTCTTTTTAGAGACGGATAAGGAGCGTAATAAACTTGCAATGCTTGTTTGGCTAGTACAAAAGGATCATACTTGTGATAGTGCGATGTATGCTTTATTTCGATAAGATTATAATCCTTATGCACATTAATTCCAGAACCTGGAACATTGCTAAACCAATTGCATCTAAATAGAAACACCTCCTCCGCGGGTCTTGAGAAATATGTCAGTTGCAAAATTTGTGTTAGAACGCCATAAAAATCATTTAAATGGTTTTCTGGATCGTCACTACCTTTAACAAATACACCAGTATTATTTGTTAATTTTTCTGCACCGTATTCTTTAGTGTTAAATTTGTATCCATTGACGAAATATATTGGATATGTCTTGACCACTCTTTTTGGTCCCATTGCAAGATGTTTCAACCCTTCGTCAACAACACAATTTTTCGGCTCATAAACGTAATTTGAAAACCAACGGGAAAATTCTTTACTGAGATCTCCGTTCGGATGTTCCCGTTCATAAACACTGTTTATATAAACAAATTATTACATTAGGTTATACACGCGCATGCATTACAGAAAAGAATAAAACAAAAATTATTATTTCAGATTACCTAACAAACGGTGCAACCTCGGCACAATTTAGAAGAATATAAGTGTGTGCTACACGAAGATCTCTATCGTCTAGCCATATTTCCACACATTTTCCAGAAGGCCGACCATGTTGTCTAAAAATAGATAACATTGCTTGAGAGGACTCTTGTTCGTCGCCTTCATCATTACGAGGAACACTTTGAAATGAAATATTCACATGGTCACTGAAATAGTGAGAGAAAAAGAACGAAGCTTCTTCTTCGATGTAAGATTTACATATCGAACCTTCAACTCGTGCTTTTTGTCTCACTTTTTTCTTCAGATGATTCAAATATCTATGCAACATTAATTTATATTAACTTCATCTTTCAAATGCAATTAAATTACGTTATAACATATTACATACCTCTCAAATGGATACATCCATCCGTATTGGACAGGACCTCGAAGTCGTGCTTCAGATGGAAGATGAACAGGTAAATGTTCCATCACATTAAAAAAACCTGGCGGAAATATTTTCTCTAATTTGCAAAGCAATATAGGAATGTCCACTTCAAGTTTACGTAAACGTTGCACTTTTAAAGTAGTCGAACAAAGCTCTTTGTAAAACATACTAAGCTCCGTTACTACCTTCCAAACTTTTAACGGCAGTAGTTCTTTAAACATAACGGGAAATAAATTTTCCATCATTATGTGACAGTCGTGAGTTTTCATTCCGCTCAATCTACTATTTTTAAAGTCAACACATCTACGAAGATTTGATGATATCCCATCAGGAAATCTTAACCCTTCCACCCATTTTAACACAGCTTTAACTTGATTATTATCTAATTCGTAACAAGCTTTTGGTTTTTTACTGTCATTTGGTTTCATATGAAGCTCGGGACGTTTGCATAATTCTTCTATATCACGTCTTGATTTCAAATCATCCTTCGTCTTCCCTTTCACATTCAAAATTGTGTTAAACACATTATCAAATACATTTTTCTCATTGTGCATCACATCTATGTTATGGCGAAGCAGAAGATGTTTCCAATACGGCAACTCCCAAAAAATAGTTTGTTTGCACCAGTTATGAACAACTGATTTGCCTTCAATTTCTGTTTGCTCCCCCGTTTCATATATCTTTGGATAGTCCTTAACAAGTTCATATATGTCTTCGCTTGACCATATCGTCGGTGGTTGTCTATTTTCTACTCTATTAGCTAAAAAGTTTTTCTTGTCTCCTCTGAAGGGATGATTTACATGGAGAAAATATCGATGACAGTCAAACCATGAAATTTTCTTACCATGAGGTAAAGAAAACGCTCGTGTTTCATCCATGCAATATGGACATGCTAGACGACCGGCAGTACTCCATCCCGAAAGCATTGCATAGGCAGGAAAATCACTTATAGTCCACAACAAAGAAGCAAACATACGAAAATTTTTCTTCTTTGACACATCGTATGTTTCTACTCCTTCGTTCCACAGTATTTTTAACTCCTCAATCAACGGTTGTAAATATACATCGATTCCTTGTGTCGGATCGTCGGGGCCAGGAACGACAACAGTAAGAAACATATATTGCGTTTTCATGCACATCCATGGAGGTAAATTATACGGTGTGACGATAATGGGCCAGGATGAATATTTAGAACCAAATTGAGAAAATGGAGAAAAACCGTCCGTACATAATCCTAATCTAACATTTCGACTCTCCGCTGCAAAATTTGGATACGTTTTATCGAAATGCTTCCATGCTTCTCCATCGGCCGGATGTGTCAACGTACCCTCTTCCTCCGTTCTCACGCTATGCCACCTCATATTAGACGCAGTTACAGAAGATGCGTATAATCTTTGAAGTCTTGGAGTTATGGGTAAGTAGTGCATACGCTTGTACGGAACTTCCTTACCCTTCTTTTTTCTTGGTTTGTATCTCTCCTGGTTACAAACTTTACAATTTCTAAGGTTTGCGTCTTCTTTCCAAAACAACATGCATCCTTTTAAACATGTATCTATTTTCTGATACGGTAAACCAAAAGCCGACATAAGTTTTTTAACTTCGTAGTGATTTTCACACATTAGATTATCGGGCGGCATATGTCTTTTTGCAGCTTGTACAACAGCCGTAAACCCAGCTTCAGTGATGTTGTATTTTGACTTCATCGCAATGTATTCTGCGATTACTGACAGCTGCGTGCCGCTTTTACAACCATCCCAAATAGGTTTTTTAGCTGCATCTAGTAAATCATAAATTTTCTTAGCTTCAATATTTGGTTCTTCAACATTTACATCATCGTCGTCAACTTCAACCATAGGAAACATTGATCGTGCTGCATCTTCGACCATATTTTCTATACGGGTCGTTGAAACTATTTCGTTAACGACACTTTCAGACTCTACAGAAGTATTTGCTACAACTTCTCCATGCCGATCCCAAACATAATATTCGGGTGTGAAACCGTGTTGGCACAAATGAACTTTCACAATATCTGGTAACAAAAACTTCAAATGTCTACACCTACTACACGGACAACGAATTTCTGGATCGTTTCCGTTATTACTTAAGGCGAATTCAACAAACACGTTTATACCGTTATAAAAATCTTCTTTTATTGAGCCCCTCATTCCTTTTCTTTGGTACATCCATCTCCTTCGATCAACAAAATAATCAATCATTTTTCCTATTTGACAAAATGAGAAGTTCAAAATTTAATATTTATTTTGAAGAATACACATTCGAAAAAGATTATTTTCATGTTCGTATAATATTTTGAATTTAAAGAACAACTTCACAAATTTAAAAATATTTTCAAATAGGGCACATTTCATTTTTTAACGTACGTAACGATTAAAAATATATAATTTTTTTTCATTGGTCAGACATCCTACCTCCCATTACAAACACAGTAAGCATTTACATTTCGTATATTACTTCGTCCCAAACGATTCAATAAAATTTCGGCAGCATTTCCCTTTTGTTCCCTGCATTGTACACAAATGCGTGTACGCAGGAAACAAAAAAGAAAAGTTAGGGCGAAATTTTATGAACCGTTTGAGACGAAGTAGTATACAAAATGTAAATTCTTACTGTGTTCATAACTTGTCCAATACAGGGACAAATCCGACAAACATTGTACCAGATGAATATAAATGGTCGTTTTTCGAAAAAAACGACTATTTATACAACGATCATGTACAACACTCGTCAGACGGGGCCAAAAACTCTCTAAGGGACATTTGTCGGTTAACATGCGCGCATTTTACTCAAAAATACAGTTTTACTCACTGTTCACATTTATATATTAATTTCACACATTTATTCGACGTATTACGCATCAACTTAGGGCTGGTTTAACATTTTGTCATTTTTCAATACACACAATTATAATTTAGAGTAATGCATTTTTTTTGTGTCATAAGTAAAAACGTGCACAATATAATACTCCTAGTTCATTCAATCATTTTATCTTATTCCAAATAACGTATACAATCGTCGAATCAAGGCATACACAACAAAATACATATACATGAACATGCACAAATTATACGTGTTTATCACAATTTCACGATAAAAGATGAAATTGGTATACCATGTGATGCTATAAACCGTTATTACGCTAGTGGAAACAATTGCAATCATTAATTCGCCCTAATTTATCAATTTATGCAAATCTATAATTAGGGTAAAAACTGAATTTTTCATAAAAATAAGAGATTATACCTGAGATTAAGAGTACTGAAGCTTGATTAGAGTGCGTTGGAAGATCCGGAAGCTAAAAATTAGGGATTGGAAGCTTAGGGGTTGAATTTGGGGGGTTTTTTGGGTTTTTTTCGTATGAAATGGAGGAGGAAGAAAGGGCTCGGCTGGCTGGTATAATCGCAAATTTGCGACGGCTTCCGACGGCCGCCGACGGCCCGTCGAAAGCCGTCGGAAAATGGCCGTCGGAAGCCGTCGGTCTTGGCTGTCGGTATTCTGCCTTTTTCTTGTAGTGTTACCTATTTTAGGCACAACATTTCCGCAGCCCGTCCCGTCATTCCAATGCTGGCCCGACACATTCTTTGCACCTTGGTCATGAGCAGCATTCATCTTCCAATATCATCTACAGCCCGACCGGAGTCACTCTGCCTTGCTACATAAGCTTGTAAAATTAAATGACAAGAGATACAACTAGCTATACAAGGTACTGGAGAAAAGAAACCAAAAGCGTGCCTACTCCAGTAACTCGCCATCAGCATTTGATACGCATTAAATGCTAAGTCTACGCCTAATGCAGAAGAATGAGGAGCATGCTTCTCGGCCACTCATTCCACTACAACAAAACAACCACATTACAACCTTTTCTCTACAACCAACACAAACAAATAGTTGTAATTCGTATTCTATGAAATAGAATAACATAGGCTTCTGAACAAACACAATTATCTATCCAAAGTGTAAATGCATCTTTCATCTCAGCCCTACATCTCAACGGCTGACATTTCTTTTTTTTTCATTTGGATTATGGGCCTGTATATCAGCCCAATTCTGTTTATATAAATACAAACCTTGTACTGTGATACTGAAGACATACATAATACAATCATCATCTTAATCAAAGCATCTGTTATTAAAATTGCTGTCAAATTCTTTCATGGTATCAGAGCCTGTAAATGCCCAACGGCAGATACAAATTATCTCCTCAGAAAACTTTCATCATCGGAGATTATAACTTTCTCGAGATCTAGCATCTGTTTCTTTTCTCTGCCTCGCCTAAAACTCAAAGAGCTAGGCTGCAGAAACTCTCAGTTCTTGATAAACATCATCGAGTCAAGTGATAATCTCTGTCACTACAGTAGTGCAAAATTTATCAAGAATTCAATTCTTGATAAACAACTCAACTACTGACTATTTCTTGAAGTTCAGACACCAATTCTTGGTTCTAGTTCTCATTCATCTACTGAAATCATGGCCAGAGATGAAGAAAACTCAACAGCAACTTCTCCAGCCACCAGAAATATCAGTAACAATCAGAATCTGCAAATCATCAAGCCAAAAGGTCATTTAGCAGTGCAACTAGATGAAGATAACTACTTATTATGGAAATATCAGATTGAAACAGCCATCAGAGGTTATGGATTAGATGAATATATCAACGGTATGATATCCATTCCATCCATAATGATTAAAGATGATAAAGATAATATGGTACCCAACCCTGAATACTCAAATTATCTGAAACAAGACAGCCTTCTTGCCTCATGGATAATGTCATCAGTCAATATAAATATCTTATCTCAAATAGTTGGCTGCAAATCATCAAACGATATATGGGAAGCCATAGAAAGAATCTTTAACTCTCAAACTGCAGCAAGGGTAATGCACTACAGAAAGCAACTTCAAAATCTAAAGAAAGAAAATATGACAATGCAAGAATATCTCACAAAAGCAAAGAACTACTGTGACAAACTTGCTTCTGCTGGACACATAGTTTCTGAATCTGAACAAGTTCTAACAATCTTAAATGGCCTTGATGAAAACTATGAATCTCTAATTACAGTTCTATCATCACAAAGAACATTACCAGATATGCAGTATGTTCAGTCTACACTCCTGTCTCAAGAAGGAAGAATTGAACAAAGGAAAACTACCAATACAGATTATTCTGTAAACTTCATCAGAAAGGGTCAAGACAGAACACAAACATTTCAGAGAGGTAATCAAAACACTAGAGGCAGAGGAAGAGGAAGATGGTTTGGCAATAATAGAGTCAAGTGTCAGATATGTGAAAAACCAGGACATATTGCATCTAAATGCTACTTCAGATTTGATCAAAATTTTGTCACACAGTCAAACAATACTCAAAGAAATCAGAATCCAAATGTCAATCTCACTCAAACTGAAGCAAGCAATCAAATCAGTCACTCAAAGAATCAACATGAATCAAGCAATCAAATCAAAAATGATGATATACTACATGAAGATTGGTATCCAGATTCTGGGGCAACAAATCATGTGACAAGCAATCTGGAAAATCTCAATCTTGGAAACAAAGAATACAAAGGTACGCAATCTATTTATATTGGTAATGGTAGTTCACTAAAAATCACACACACTGGCAAGGCTAAACTTAATAGCAAAAGAGAGCTACACTTAAATAATCTGCTCAGAGTTCCCCAAATTAAAAAGAATTTAATAAGTGTCTCTCAGTTTGCTAATGATAATCAAGTATACTTTGAGTTTTATCCAAAATTCTGCCTAGTCAGAGATTTACTGAGCAAAAACATTCTTTTACAGGGTAAAATGCAAGATGGGTTATATAAATTCTCTCTAATACAAGAAAATGAATCAAGACAGAAGGATAAATGGTGTAACTATTCAAGGACTGATGACACAATTGCTTCTTGTAAAACTTTTGATATTTGGCATTGTAAACTGGGTCACCCCAGCATAGCTATTACTAAGAACATTTTGAAGAACAGCAATGTTAAGTTTGAAAACATATCATTGCCATATATATGTCATGCATGTCAATTAGGAAAGAGTCATAAAATGCCATTTAGCAATTCTTTAACAAAGTACAAAAAGCCATTGGAAATGGTTGCAGTGGACTTATGGGGGCCTGCACCCATTAACTCTGATTATGGAATGAATTACTACATCTCATTTGTAGATTCTTTTTCTAGATATACTTGGATTTTGTTACTCAAATCAAAATCTGATGCAAAGGATGCAGTAATTCATTTCATAAGACAAGCTGAAAATCTCACAAATGAGAAACTCAAAATCATACAAACAGATGGTGGGTCTGAATTCAAAAATCTGAAAGAATATTTCTCTAAAAAAGGTATAAATCACAGAATTACATGTCCACACACTTCTGAACAAAATGGCATTGTTGAAAGAAAACACAGACACATTGTTGACACTGGTCTAACACTGCTTGCACATGCATCAATGCCCTTAAAATTTTGGCCAGATGCATTTACAACTGCAGTGTTTCTTATAAATAGAATGCCTACAAAAGTTTTGAGGAATAAAACACCATTAGAAATACTATATAAAACAAAACCAGATTACTCATTCCTCAAAACTTTTGGATGCTTATGTTATCCCTATACTAGACCATACAATCAGCACAAGTTAAGTTTTAGGTCCTTACCTTGTACTTTTCTTGGATATGCCACTAGTCAAAAGGGATACAAATGTCTTACAAGTGAAGGGAAATTAATTATATCAAGGCATGTTGCATTTAATGAACATACATTTCCCTTCACTAGTAAAGACATAAAAACCACTCAAAAAATTTATGGTGTCAAGAAATTTTTACCATCCATACCTGTATGGAAAGAGGAGGAATTTAAAGGTGCTGAAATTCATGAGAAGACAACATCAAACCTCCAACACACTATGCCCACTGAGGGACCAGGTCAGGGTGATGCTACAATCTCATTTAACAATGAATCTCAAAACTGTGAATCTGAAGATCAGAATAATGATCAAGACACCACCAGCTCACTTTCAGAGAGTAGTGACACAGCACCTGCACAAGAAGGACATCACATGATTACAAGATCAAAACATGGGATATTCAAGCCAAAGATCTATACAGCCAGCACAAATAACAATGAACCAAGCAACTATGATGAAGCTATCAAAAGCAACATATGGAGAGAAGCCATGGATAAAGAATACAGTGCTTTAATCAAAAACAAAACATGGAGCTTGGTTCCAGCACCAAGAGACAAAAATATAATAGGCAGCAAGTGGACATATAGGCAGAAAATATCACCAGATGGTAAAAATGTCAAGTGTAAAGCTAGACTTGTAGCCAAAGGATACTCTCAACAGTATGGATTTGATTTCTCAGAGACTTTTTCACCAGTAGTTAAACCAGCCACTATTAGAATTATTCTAACTATAGCTCTACACTATGAATGGGACATAAGACAACTTGATGTAAATAATGCCTTTTTGAATGGAGAACTACAAGATGAAGTCTACATGCAGCAACCACAAGGTTATATTCAAAGCAACAAAAAGGACTTTGTCTGCAAACTTCACAAAGCAATATATGGCCTTAAACAGGCACCCAGAGTATGGTATGAAAAGGTAAAAGCCACTTTAATTTCCATGGGATATCAGGTATGCAAGTCTGACAATTCTATTTACACAAAGATAAACCAAAGGTATATCACTTACATACTTGTATATGTTGATGATTTTATAGTCACAGGCAACAATAAGGAAGAAATAAAATATGTCATCAACATGTTGGATGAAAACTTCTCTATTAAAGATTTAGGCAAGTTACACTACTTCTTAGGTATAGAAGTAATTACTACACCTGACAAAGGACTTATTCTAAGTCAGCAGAAATATATTACTGATATATTAAGTAGAGCAAAAATGCATGAAGCCAAGCCAATGCCTACACCAATGATAAGTAACTTACATCTGTCTAAATATAAAGGAGAACAAATTGATAATATAAAACTATATAGGAGTGTAGTAGGCGCCTTGCAGTATGTAACTGTAACTAGACCTGATATATCTTATGCTGTGAATAAAGTTTGCCAATTTATGCAGAGACCACTAGACTTACACTGGAAAGCAGTAAAACGAATTCTCAGATTTCTCAAAGGAACTGCAAATCAAGGAATCAAGCTAAATAAAAGCAGAAACTTATCTATTCAAGGATTTGCCGATGCTGACTGGGCCTCAGATTGTGATGATCGAAGATCCACAACTGGGCACTGCATATTTCTAGGAGGAAACCCCATCTCATGGTGTGCCAAAAAGCAACCAACGATTTCTCGCTCTAGCACTGAATCTGAGTATAGGAGCGTCGCATCTGCTACTGCTGAGGTGATGTGGACCGAAGCCCTAATTCACGAATTAGGGATCAAGCTTTCTCGCAAAACAGTCATTTGGTGCGACAACTCCAGCACAGTAGCGCTCTCAGCTAATCCAGTATTACATGCTCGAACAAAGCACATCGAGATTGACTTATACTTCGTTCGAGAGCAAATAGCAAAAGGAAAGCTTGAAGTTAATCACCTTCCAGCATCAAGTCAGATAGCTGACATATTTACAAAAGCGCTGTCAAGGAAATACTTTGAAGATCTAAAGAACAAACTTTCCATCAGAGAAATTTCTGAAGCAAAAGGAAGAGAGGAAACCCTAGCCGCAATTGAGAGGGGGAAATAGAATAACATAGGCTTCTGAACAAACACAATTATCTATCCAAAGTGTAAATGCATCTTTCATCTCAGCCCTACATCTCAACGGCTGACATTTCTTTTTTTTTCATTTGGATTATGGGCCTGTATATCAGCCCAATTCTGTTTATATAAATACAAACCTTGTACTGTGATACTGAAGACATACATAATACAATCATCATCTTAATCAAAGCATCTGTTATTAAAATTGCTGTCAAATTCTTTCACTATGACAACTATTTATTTTAGCAGTTGTAACAAAGGCACTTTTAACAACTTTATATGTGCAACAGTTGTAATATGCGATCGTTAACAACTGCTTAGTTGTAGATATATATTTATAACAACTATTTTCGGTAGTTGTCTCCCTTTTTAATTTTTCTGTTCTAAAAAATTCCGATTTCCCTCGTTTCATTTACCCCTCATTTTATATTAAATTAACATAAACTGGCCGCAAAATTTTCTATTTCTATTCCTAAACCTAAACCCAAACCTCATTCAGCTACCCTAAGCTGTTTTCATCCAAGAAACTAGCCATGCTCGCTCACCTCCGTTGATGTTTGTCGCCGTTGCCGTCTCGACCGTTGTGCTCGCGGTCCTTAATTTGTTCGTGGAAATAGAATCTCTCTCTGCCAAATCTAGATCATGCCAGGTAATTTAGTTTTACATTACTCGATTTCCATGAATTGTATATTAGACCTATTATTCCAGCCTTCCGTCTCTTTGTTCATGTTTCACAAAAAAATCTTCTAAATTGTAGTTTTCCTCAAATTTAGCTGATTTCTTTACAGATCTAAATGCACGATCCCATTCTAGTTCAGGTCATGTTGGGTAATTTACTTTTAACAGTTATTCCAAAGATAACATCTTGGTTAGCTTTTAGGGTATCTAACTGTAGATGTTTGCATTGTAGTAGGTATTTACTACTAATGTAAAAATGTTTCTCCTCCTTCACATCCATTTGTTAATTTCATATATTTAAAAATAAAATTTGTAAATGAATCACATAGCACATTCACATAAGTCAGTGAAAAGATTCCGAGATCTCTCTTAAAATGATTTCACATTAAAACTATTATATTTGTTTTGGTGTTATTTTTTATGTTTATCTTATGTGCTCTAAATGTATTTTAGTTAAGATAGTATTTATTCAACTACTTGAAACATAATTATATTTGATTTCTTAACAATTGCTATAGCATAAAAATCATTATTAAACACAGTGATGGTTGCTGTTAATGTAGATGGTGATTTTATTTTTGATCACGAAATGAGCAAGGCTTCTATTTTAAAAATTATGAAAGTTGAAAGGCTCATTTGTTCACTCTTTATCATAGATTATTAAAGAAGTGTCTGAAGGCTAGAAATATTATTTGTCATTCAGTAATATTTTCTGATTATCTGTTAGCAAATGAATTAATTTCATCTTACAATATTTAAAGCAAATAAAATATCTCTTTAAATAGTATATGTATTATTTCATTACGTTTTCATATTTACGATCTTACCATATACTTTTCCACTACACTTATATCTTAAATGGTGTTTCATCGTATAGTATTTGGCTATTTGCCATTAATTTACCCCTTTTTCTAATCATTATCAATCATTGGTTTTTTTCCATTAATAAATAAATTGAAATATTTTCATGAAACATTCACTAAGAGAATTTTTTTTATCTCATATAGAAGTGTGCATATCTAATCCGTATTCCTTTCAGTCTCTTGCAGTAAAGGTTTCTAATCAAGAAGTTACACAGTACTTCCAATCAAATATTAAGCAAAAAAGGAATACATTACGACAATAACAAAATTTGGATTATCAAATTTTGAATAGGTGTTTAAGAGCAACAAACACCAGCCGATATATTGAAAAATATATGTTAAATTATTTTATATAAGTGTGCGACTGAAGTTATACTCAACTCCTTATTATCAATTTTTGCCCCAAAACCTTCAAGGCTTGATTTATCGATCATTTCACATGATTCAGAAAAGAAACATCCATAATCATTAGTTAGTAAATTATAACATGTTTATATATTTGTGTGTGTATGGGTGTGCGCGCATGTGTGAGTGTGTGTTTGTGTATGAGGCATGAAAAAATAACAACTGAAAAATTCTAAGTAACTTATCTTAAACCTTAATAAAGGCCAGGCTGAATCAACAAGATTCAATAATGGAGTAGCGTCATGTTACTTGCCAATCTTTCAATGTCATTATTTAATGAAAGAGCACTAATTACTGCATAGGTGCTACAATAGCTTATATTTAAAGAGCTACTCGGCCTCTTTCAATTATAGTAAATCATACCAACTTTTAATATAAATTTTAGATTATTCAATTAAGGCAAGTGATGAAGGGGGTTGTTGGACTTATAATGACAAAATAATTGATGGTTGGGAGGATTTACAAAGAGAAATTAGGTGTACTTAAATTATTTTTCTTCATGTTTGTGAATGTCATATAAGTTGATATTTGTGCTATATTAATATAAATTCATGATAAAATCGATAATACTACATTCTGCATTTTTATTACTGATAATGTATTTTTAAGATCTAAAAGATAACATATAAGAAAGTGCCAACAATTATTAACACTATATTGGTAGATTATTAATAGTAGAAAATTTCATTAGGGAAAAACTGTAAGAATTATTAGAAGGTTACTGACATTGTGGTTGGAAAGTAACATGGTAAGATTCTATTGATAGGTTTATAGCTATTATTTGGAAACATAACATTTCTATATCTTCTTCTTTTCTTATAAATAATAATTAGGTTTTCAAATATATTAATGTTGTTGCTGCCTATTTATGTCAGACGTCTTTTCTAGATTGTATAATTTGATATATAATAGAGCAATATATGCATTTGCCGTAAAAGGTTCATGGATTTACAAAGATAGAATATTGAATGTTCCATGGATTTACATCGAAAAATTATTTAAAAATTAGGACACTTTTACCCTTTTTTTCATGTTCATCAGACCGAGCAGGCACTTGGAAGTTGGACCGCGTTCTTTTAAAACATGAGGTTGTCATCTGTTGGTACTCTTGGACATACAATGAGTTTTATTACAGGCTGTTAGGTTTGCCTTGTATTTTGTGCAACATTTGCGGTCAGGTAGTTCGTATGTATGTGTATCTTATCCTTACATGCTTATAAAATACGATTTTGTCATTTTGTTTAATTGACTCATATGCCTTTTTAACACATTTTTATAAATGCCGCAGTCTATACAGTACCGCAATTCCTCCATAAACTGAAGGGTTATCAGAGGGCACTCCATAATGTATGATACAAACCAAACTCGTACTGGGATCGATAAGGCATATGACAAGGCACGTGAGGCAATGCTCAAGGTAGGGTTCTAACGTTTTGCGGATCTGGACTAGTGGTAACTCATAGCAGCTACTACCGTCCATCTCGGAACACACTTTCATAATCAAATCGAGGGGTGGCCACCAAATCAATTATAAAGTAATAAATATGGTATCGGAGAAATGTGTCCAATCAGAGAAGTGACCTCACTTGGTCAAGCGTGACTCCTCTTTTAGTCATATCAAGCTGACCCGAAGGCGTCAGGGCTGCGTTCATACCTCATACAGTAGCATTCGTCAAACCATCCTACTTTATTCTGCATTCTCCATTACGTGCACAATTGCTAAAGTCGTTTTCGGTATTGGCAGAGAGTATGATAATATCCGACTCCGGTCTCTCTAATAACCAGACACTTATTTCACACCAGGTGGTTCTTTTATATTTCCAAAACCGATTCATAATTGATATCAAAATATCATATTCAATTCAAAATCATATCAATTTCGAAATCATATTCTCTTTTGAAAACATTATTCACTTTAAATCATATTCATTCTCAAAGTTATAACCGCAAAATAGGTTAACGCATCATATCAAAATATTCACATTTAAATCAATTAAATCTAAATCATAATAGTTCCAACTTTAAACGGTTTGAATATTAAAAGTAGTTTATATATTGGAATAGTTATACATTAAAAATAGTTTATATTTTAAAAAATAAGCTCTAGATTTAAAATAGTTTATATGTTAGAAATAGTTTACATTTTAAAATAGGTTATAGATTAAAATAGTTTATGTATATTAGAAATAGTTTATAATAGTTTAAAACAGTTTATAGATTAAAATAGTTTAATAGATTAAAATAGTTTTTAAATATTAGAAATAGTTTATAATAGTTTAAAATGGTTTATAGATTAAAATAGTTTATAATAGTTTTAAAATATTTAAAAAAATTGTTTTAATAGTTTAATGATTAAAATAGTTTATATATTAGAAATAGTTTAAAATAGTTTATGTGTTAGAAATAATTTATAATAGTTTAAAATGGTTTATAGATTAAAATAGTCTATAATAGTTTTAAAATAGTATTAATAGTTTAAAATAGTTCAACAGATTAAAATAGTTTATATATTAGAAATAATTTATAATAGTTTATATTTTAGAAATAGTTTGTAATAATATTAAAATAGTTTAAAAATAATTTTAATTGTTTAATAGTTTAAGGATTTTAAAACAGTTAAAACAGTTTAATATAAAATGTTTTTTGATTAATAGAAATGGTTATATGGTAAATAGTTTGAAAATCTAAATAAATCTGAATTTTAAAATAATAGATTTTTAAACGGTTTATATTAAAATAATTAATTTGAAAATAATATCAAATCAAACTGGTTCTTTCATTTCAACAAATCTGGACCATATCCAGATTTCAAATCAACAAAACTCAATTTTAATCTTCCAATTCAAATTCTCATCAACACCATTTCAATTTATATCGATTTCAAATCTATGTTTGAACTACAAATTTAAACAACTTCAAATTCGATAGATTTCATGGTTTAAATATTCAACGTTTACAATAACTTAATTTTGATAAATTTCATTTATATTTCAAAATTCAACTTTAAGATTTCAATTTTAATTTTTTAAACAATTCATTTAAACAAATTTCAATTTCAACAATTTTAAAAGCTTGGATTTTAACAAATAATTCAGTTCATATAAATCAAATTTTATTTCATAATATCATTTAACTGGATTTAAAATTAAGGATTTAAATCATTCAATTTAACCAATTCGGTGCCCGTATATAATTTTCTACCTATGGCCAAGTGATATGATTATATATCATTTCAACCCGTAATAACTTAAATTTAAAGTATATATCATTTCAACCCGCAACCCCGATCAAAATGCAAAATTCATAAAATTGTTCGAGTTTATCATTTCAGCCCATAACGGTTTTTTCCAAATCTATAAGACCATTCAGGTATGTATCATTTCTAGCCATAATGATTTTTCTAACAATAATTAAGGAAACTTGCAGTGTGATAACAACATGTAAAATAAATATAGTATCCAATCATTCAAATATCAACAATTAAGCATCCATCACAATCATTATTCAAATCAACCAATAAATCGCAACTATTAACTGGTTATCAATCAAGTATTTAACAAACAATTTAAATGATAATTAAATTCAATATAAATCCAGATTAAATTTAAATGACAATTTAAAATATCAAACAACATTCGATAAATTTCTAATCACATCATAAATTTAATTTAACTAACGTAGGATGATTTAGTAGCTGTGAGTGGGTTAAATCACTCACCTTTGATTTTTTTCATCGATTAAAAATCCAAATAAAGGTCCCAATTTTAACAGTCTCAGAATTCGACCAAACTAGTTCCCTACTGTCTGAAATTTTGGTACGATTGTAATGGAGAAAACCGCGCTTGTTAGTTAAAAGATTTAAGAATTAAATTTAAATTGAAATAAATAAAACTTAAACAGATTAACATGTCACCTCACGTAACCCTAGCCATCGTGATCCTCCATATGAATGAACCCAAAGCCATCGATGATCAAGCAATTTTTGCCGCCGCCGCGATCGTTTCTTCTCAGATCAGACGCCAGCGATGCCTTGGCCATGCCGAATCGCCCATGCCCATAGTGGTGAGACCTCCTGCGACACCTCGGAACCACCTCCGCCATCGCCGCCTATATCAGAGAAATACGGCGATTCTGGCAACTTCTGGCATAAGCGAACACCACCTCCGAGACCCGCTTTTCGTCCTCTTCCAAATGCCGCTTCCCGATCGTCAAAGGGTCGACGATCCATCGTTGGATCATAAACCTTAGAAATGGACGGCCGAGGTTCTTTGACGATTTCTAACCAAACAATGCATCAAATCGAAAAATGAATTGTTGTAGTAGATTGCGCTCGTCAAGGGCTTTCCAATGATATATAATTTGCTAGGGTTTGGAGAGTTTGAATTTTGATTTGAATTCGAATTTGAAATTAGGGTTTTGGATTTGCAGCCATTGGGATGGAGGAGGAAAAAGATAGATTAAAGATGATAATACATACAAAAATTTGAAAGTAGTAGTTGATAGGGTTAGAAATAAAATCTATATGTATGGACAAAGATATATAAGTAATGAATGGACATATCGAATTGTTCGAAATGATTACGCGAATCCAAAAAGCCTGTTTCTTTTTCGAAACGAAAGTAGGTCATCTAATATAACAAAATACATTGTAACGATCACGGATTTTCGTCTTCCGAGAATCCGGCATCGACACTCACTTTATCGACTGCCGAATATCGAAGGCCGAAAACCGAGATGTTATGGGTTTTAAAAAGAAAAGAAAAAGAAAGAAGAGAGGAAAAGAAGAAAGAAGAAGAAAAATAGAGGGAAAAGAAGATAGACAATTTTTTAGAAAAACAGAGAAAGAAAACAGAGAATTTGAAAAATAGAAGATAGAAGAATTTTAAAATAGAAGAAAATAGAAGAATTTTAAAAATAGAACGGACAGAAAGGAAACAACAGAACAACAACAGAATCTCACAATTCGCAGCGGAACAACATATAATAATAAATGAATAATCTTTAAACAAAGAACTATATCAGTTATTACATTACATTTCATTACTTCACATCATATCATCAGAGTGTACAACAACATACAACAATTAACAGTGCAGCGGAAAAAGAAATACTATATAAACTAGTAATACGCCATGCCATCCAGCTTGCCTCCAGCAACTCCTGAATATCCAGAATATCCTGATAAACCTTAACTCTTGACTGCCCGTGTGGAAATTGGTGGGCACCCAGAGTTTAGGAAGGGAAACAATAAACTCCGAGTCAGTCATGTGACTGGTGTGAGAACTCAAAACAGTTTATTTACTTTTAAAATCAAAATAGAATAATATTTTTTTTAAATTCAATTCGCAATGCTTTTAAAAATGAGACTACCATAAGACCTCCTGCCACACACACAATGCAAACGCAGACTTGGAGAAGATTTCTTCTTATGATAGTCAAACATGCTTGATACGCATTTAAAAAGAGCATTTGATATTATTACTAGTGCATAGTGTAGAACAAATCCTTTCGAAAGTAGAATATAAATCTTAGCCAGCATAGGTACCATTATATTATGCCTACTAATAGCTACCATATTAAATGGCAGGTTCTACAACTAATAACGTACAAGTCACGTATTGTTTCTTTGGATTTCCAACAAATGGTCAGGCCAAGGAACTTCCCATTGCCACTGAGAATGCCTCTGGAAAGACATCCCCGAGAACCAAACCGGATCTCTGCCAACACAAGGCCGGGTTACCCCTTAACTGGGTAACTACTGACACGAGCACGCCATTCCCCGGTCCTTTAGGACCTTTTCAACCGAGCGCTCGATATCCAACATCACACCATAATAAATAGAGTGTTTTCAACATGAGTAAGTATCTGGGCTCCATACCATGATACCACCCCTTTCCAGAAGGAAATGCACATACCCTAAGGGGAGCTACAGCAACCCCTAATAACCTTGCCGCATCTTTCCTGTTTTGACCATTTCCGGGATGTGAGGCTCGACGAAGTCACGTCCACAAAAACATACTTTATACAAAAGCCATGCTTTGGGTCAACAAATGATCAACACAATGATCACTAAGATAGACGATCAAATAAATGATCCTATCACAATAATCAAAACAATGATCATTTCAGCATCACTCAGCATGTCACATTACCAAAATGGGATATATCGCTGATAACTTCAACTATATAACCTTTGAGCTCGTACGTCTCAAAGAAGGGTGTTAAGCAAAGAATAAATTCTCCGCCACCAACAGAAATATATTTGAAAGAAATCGGCTTTATATCTCAACTTGTAATGTCAGGCATACAAGCCATACAAGTCTGTTCCGGGCTCGAACAGAACCGAAGGCACTTACGAAGAAGTCCTTGCAATCCGGATATTCACAATCCTGATCGAATTTCCCATCACTTATGGAATCTCTATACCAGGTGCGACCCAGTGCAGAGACAATCGATAGGTCATCCTATCGCTCTCGCAAATACCGGTCTTCAACACCGATCTTCAAATTCAATTCACAACGACGTATCACATATTCGGAATGGGTTATACGACCCCATGGTCCTTTCCCGGTTAACCCGAATAGTGAGCGCTTATTCAAAAATAAGTGTGCATTCAAATTCAATCAATTCACATCAAATACCCAATCAAAGGGAAATATTGATAGTCGGCTATTGGACTATCAATGGATATGCATACATCACCAGATTCCAAATAATTTTTCAAATTATTTATTTTCCAAAATATCTTTACAAGATATAAAATTCCAACACTTCAAAAATAAATCAATATTTATTTTCAAACAAATTTCACTTTCACATATAAATTCCATAATGAATTTATACTTCAAAATATCCATGCATATATGATTTCAACTATTCATTTCAATTTATCTTCAAAAAGATAAATTCAAATTTTTCACTTCATATTGGAAAACATTCCCATACTTATTAAATAAGTAATTCACAATCTTTTATTTTCAACACTTAGAAAATATTCAATATACTTAAACCGAATTAAGTATATATTTCTTTCTTTAAGGAAATCATTCACTTAACATATTTATTTGGGCCAAAACGAATGTTGCGTAAAACATCGTTACGACAACCCAAAATCACTAGTATAGGGATTCGAAATTAAAATAGATATATAAATCCCAATACTAAACCAAAACATTTCCTTTCGGAAATCATTTACTATAACAACAGTGTTATAGTCCACTATTTCCTTTTATTTCTCGAAACATCTATTTCAACAATAAATGTTGAAATCTATGGTTTCGAATCTCAATACCTTTAAAACATCATTAAATCGTTTTAATTCTATTTAAAACATTCACATTCAATACATTTTCTTTAACGTATTATTCACTATTCAAAACGTGAATATACTTCATTAACAAATTTCATCCTTTCTATTCATTTTATTTTAAAGGATTATTCACTGTCTAAAAACGTGAATATAACTCCATTTATAAGTTATAACAATTAACTTATCAAAATAAGTCGTTTGCGAATTTATAAACAACGTTTATAAATTCCATATCTATTTATTTATAAAAACTTCCTTTTTATAAATTCCTTTATTAACCTATTCCCGTTTATAATTAAATTATAAACTAAACGTTCATATTATAAGTTAACTACTTATAAACGATTATTTCACAAAATCGTTCCTTAGAATTTCATAATTATAAATCTTATAACTTATAAGATTCATTTATTTATCCAAAACTATTATTTTAACAACATAATAAATTTTATAAACCTACTGCTTATAAAATTCCATTTATGACTTCACCGTATAAAATTCTATAAATTTCATTCTATTGATGAAATTCATTCACAATTTATTCTAACACTTATAAAAGCTCGTTTTATAATTCCTACGTTCTAATTTATAAATTATCAATTTATAAATCTTTAATATAAATCAATTTATATTTTTCTTTTAAAACGTCTTTAAATTCCTTTATAATTTCATCATTCTGATTTATAAAATAATCAAATTTTATAAATCCTATATTTAAACTTTTATCATATATTCAAAAATCCAATCTAAATTATTTTATAAAATCATTAGTTCATATTTCTCAAAAATCGACTTTTAATCGTATTTCTAAAAATCAGCTTTTTTAACTATATTTCACAAAAACCATAATTTTTATAACTTTAAAAATTATAACGTTTATTTATTTATAATGGATCAATTCCAAAAATATAGTATATTTTCAAAATCACTTTTAAAATCATTTTAAAATCCCAAAATCTGGGTCCAATGATGCTACACACCAAATAGTCAATCACGACTACAACGATCCATCATATATCGATATGATAATCCATCAAATATCAAAATATCTGAAATAAAATAAATACTGTTGAGGAATCCAGTTGGATCCCTCCAACCTGTTTCCTGCATCCAAAAACATTAGCACAATACCAATTTCGCTCCAGTACGAAATTATCGCGGTACATGTTCTTATTAAATATTATCCGCTTAATAACGGCGTAATAGGGTCTCATCCGCTAAACAAAAAATGCGGGAAATCAACAACTGCAATATATACATATGCCAATATATATATATTGATATTATATATAATACCAATTTCACTGTTTATGAAATATTCGCGGTATATGTTTATATTAAATAACATCCGCTTACTAACGGCGCATAATGTCTATTTTAACAATCAATAATTTACAGTCATTATTCAAACATGCATTCAAATATTTTAAATCTAACTATTTAAAATAAAATCGAAATCTATTCGATTGAGTGAGAAATTCTCACCTTGGTTTTAAATTCCGTTTTAGCTTTTATTTCGAATAAAATTAAACGCGCGTTTAATTTTACCCGAAATTCTCACTAACTCCAAACGACTCCAAACCAACTCCATCGCGTAGTGCTCGTCCATACGATTCCAACGCAACTGAGTTTGCGCAGTTTCGACCTCGTATGAAAAAGATATGAATTTTTGAAGTTTACACAAATTTAAACTTAATAATTACAACTTAAACTTTATAATTTATAACCTATATCCATCTATAGCCATAGGATCCTTGCACCCCCACATCAGGCCGTCCACCCCTACCCCTTCTCTTCGTTCCTCATCACGCAACTCCCCAGAATTTTGCACGACCAAAAGAACCCATGACACCAAGATTAGGTTTAAACATTACAACCTTGTTTCTCAACGATATCCCATCAAAACACATGCATTTTGAAGCTCCTCTCCCCCTCTAGGTTCGGCCCAAACCTGGTGGAGCTCGGCCACCCCTGTAGCACGCAGTTCGAGAATGAACTCCAGCCCTTTGAACCCAATTTGCCGCCAATCCGTGAAGCCATTCGCGATCATAGCCGTTGAAATCCAAGATCTCATCACCCTCTACGAGTTTCTAGTTGAAACTTTCTTGAATCAATGAGTAGATTAGAAGATTTGGAGGGATGAAGTTGAGAAAATTCTGGCCATTGAAGGGTTAGGGCCGGCTATGCAGTTTTAAAATTAGGTTTTATTTTTTTTTATCAATTTGTGAAGAGAATGGGTGTATTTATAAGGAACCGATCGACACTATTCACCCGGAAATTCCGAACTCCGATTTAGACGCCGTAACCAGCGTACCTAGGGTTTATCCCGCGTTCCGGACACAATGGAACAAGTTTCGGAAGCTAATTCGGAAGTATGTGTGAGTTATGGCTATAAACGCTCAATTTGAATTAAACCGATTTAAGTCGATTTCTAGGCGTTTTAATTTGTACCGGACAAACGGTAAATCCAATTGACTTGAAATTTGAAATCTTACAATAATATCACATTACGGATCCGATGAAACTGGTTTCGTCGAAATCCGAGACTTTTTGAAAAATGGCTATTTTGACTCGCCAAATTTAAATTAAAAATAAATCGATGCGTTTCGAGCTGCCACGATCAAACGATAGCTCCGATTGACACGAAAATTTAAATCCGGTAATAACTAACTATTACGGATCCAATGAAACTGGTTTCGTTCAATTCTGAGACTGTTCAAAAATTGGCTATTTTACAGTCGATTATTAAATATTAAAATATTCAATTTTCACAAATTAACTTTTAATTCGATTTTAAAAGTTCTAAAATATTTCTATAACTCCAGTATGATTAAATAAAATTTTCCAAATTATTTACAATCATTTTTAACTCAATTTTCAATTATTTCCATAATTTAACATATTAAATTATCGATTAAATTATTCAATTAAATCCAATAATTCAAATTAAAATTTATTTGACTTAAAAATTCACTTATAAATATTTAAAATTAATTAAATATTCAAATTTAAATTATTAAAAATTCCGGGTCGTTACAATCTTTCCCCCTTAAAAGAATTTCGTCCTCGAAATTACAAGTAAGAAAAGTTACAGAATCTATTAATTTTCCAAAATTTAAAGTTAAACTGCTTATAAAACTTTACTAAGTTTTTAAATCATACTTAGTTATCATTTCAAAAACAACTACTATCGTTTAACTTTCAACTCCAAAATCAATGTTAAAGTTTTCCAAAATTTTCCCAATTTTCTCAAAAATTTTCTAACGCCTTAAATTTCCGGAAAAATTCGCCATGTCTCCTTTGCGCGGCTCGATCCGAAAAAAAAATGACAGTATATATATCACAAGTATACATCTCATCAAGTAATGAGGCATCCCGAAGGGAAAAAAGTGTAAAAGTGCGATATTTAATCCGAGATATGTACCTTATATTTTATTAGCGAGCATATACGGCTAATATAGCGCTAAAGCGAACTCCAAATGCAAAGCAAATGCGATCCGCACCTACTAAACTCAACAAACAACATGAGAACATGCACATATGCAAATAATCTCAATATACAACATATAGCAACATGATAACTATATATGTCACATAGCAAATGCAACAATAGTAATATATATTCAACCATCAACCAACTACATTCAACTAACATCTATAACCAATAGATATTCATTCATATTCTCATTAATATTTAATGAATTGGTTTTCACTTTAAATCATATTTGATTCATTTACATTGGATTTTTTTTTATCAACATTCATTCTCAATTTTTAATTAGTTTGCATTTACTAATTTAAATCCAATTCACATTCAATTCTATTCAAATTTATTTACTTCTAATTTGAATTCAATTTCATAGCTTTCAATTTCATTAACACTTAATGAATTACATATTATCAACTACAATCATATAACAACCAATGTATATTAATTACAACCAAATTACTTTGCTTACTTTCATTCATTTTTTATTCAACTTCTAATAACATTAGATTTTAATGAATTAATACTTTCATTCATTATTTTATATCAACTTAAATTTACATTTAATTGATTAACATTCAATTCATTCAATTTCTAAAGTTGAATTTCATTCACATAACTTAAGTTCATATTTCTTTTAATCTACTTGATTTATTTACTTCGATACCAAAATCAATTCCATTCAACAACACTTAAGTTATATTCCATTTAACTTTAAATTCACTTCTTATTTACAACTCATATTCATAAATATATTCATATAGTTTCACTTCTTATATATATAAGTTTATTCACAATTGTAAATCACTTTAATTATAACTCAATTCTTATAATTCTTTTGCTTATACAATTATTCTTTTATTTAGATTATTCAAACAACTTAACAATCACTTATATACACTTTAATAATTCTGAAAAATTATTCCTTTATATATAAAAATATAATCAAGGTAAAATTATTTCATTTACCCAATTTTAAAACAATATTATGTCGAATTGTTCTATTCAAGTGTTTAGAAACCCCTTCGGCATAGTCTTGCGGACCACGCTGACGAAAGTTCATATGCCACTCAATAAACCAATCATCACAATATAAAACAATTTTATATTCACTAACAAATACGCTCTCATAGCTATTATTACACTCAAATTCATTCTAGAGTACTGCTGACTCTATCTCTAATGAATTATACCCAACAGAACCATGGTTGTCGCTTAACCATCAGAGCTCTGATACCAAATGTAACGATCACGGATTTTCGTCTTCCGAGAATCCGGCATCGACACTCACTTTATCGACTGCCGAATATCGAAGGCCGAAAACCGAGATGTTATGGGTTTTAAAAAGAAAAGAAAAAGAAAGAAGAGAGGAAAAGAAGAAAGAAGAAGAAAAATAGAGGGAAAAGAAGATAGACAATTTTTTAGAAAAACAGAGAAAGAAAACAGAGAATTTGAAAAATAGAAGATAGAAGAATTTTAAAATAGAAGAAAATAGAAGAATTTTAAAAATAGAACGGACAGAAAGGAAACAACAGAACAACAACAGAATCTCACAATTCGCAGCGGAACAACATATAATAATAAATGAATAATCTTTAAACAAAGAACTATATCAGTTATTACATTACATTTCATTACTTCACATCATATCATCAGAGTGTACAACAACATACAACAATTAACAGTGCAGCGGAAAAAGAAATACTATATAAACTAGTAATACGCCATGCCATCCAGCTTGCCTCCAGCAACTCCTGAATATCCAGAATATCCTGATAAACCTTAACTCTTGACTGCCCGTGTGGAAATTGGTGGGCACCCAGAGTTTAGGAAGGGAAACAATAAACTCCGAGTCAGTCATGTGACTGGTGTGAGAACTCAAAACAGTTTATTTACTTTTAAAATCAAAATAGAATAATATTTTTTTTAAATTCAATTCGCAATGCTTTTAAAAATGAGACTACCATAAGACCTCCTGCCACACACACAATGCAAACGCAGACTTGGAGAAGATTTCTTCTTATGATAGTCAAACATGCTTGATACGCATTTAAAAAGAGCATTTGATATTATTACTAGTGCATAGTGTAGAACAAATCCTTTCGAAAGTAGAATATAAATCTTAGCCAGCATAGGTACCATTATATTATGCCTACTAATAGCTACCATATTAAATGGCAGGTTCTACAACTAATAACGTACAAGTCACGTATTGTTTCTTTGGATTTCCAACAAATGGTCAGGCCAAGGAACTTCCCATTGCCACTGAGAATGCCTCTGGAAAGACATCCCCGAGAACCAAACCGGATCTCTGCCAACACAAGGCCGGGTTACCCCTTAACTGGGTAACTACTGACACGAGCACGCCATTCCCCGGTCCTTTAGGACCTTTTCAACCGAGCGCTCGATATCCAACATCACACCATAATAAATAGAGTGTTTTCAACATGAGTAAGTATCTGGGCTCCATACCATGATACCACCCCTTTCCAGAAGGAAATGCACATACCCTAAGGGGAGCTACAGCAACCCCTAATAACCTTGCCGCATCTTTCCTGTTTTGACCATTTCCGGGATGTGAGGCTCGACGAAGTCACGTCCACAAAAACATACTTTATACAAAAGCCATGCTTTGGGTCAACAAATGATCAACACAATGATCACTAAGATAGACGATCAAATAAATGATCCTATCACAATAATCAAAACAATGATCATTTCAGCATCACTCAGCATGTCACATTACCAAAATGGGATATATCGCTGATAACTTCAACTATATAACCTTTGAGCTCGTACGTCTCAAAGAAGGGTGTTAAGCAAAGAATAAATTCTCCGCCACCAACAGAAATATATTTGAAAGAAATCGGCTTTATATCTCAACTTGTAATGTCAGGCATACAAGCCATACAAGTCTGTTCCGGGCTCGAACAGAACCGAAGGCACTTACGAAGAAGTCCTTGCAATCCGGATATTCACAATCCTGATCGAATTTCCCATCACTTATGGAATCTCTATACCAGGTGCGACCCAGTGCAGAGACAATCGATAGGTCATCCTATCGCTCTCGCAAATACCGGTCTTCAACACCGATCTTCAAATGCAATTCACAACGACGTATCACATATTCGGAATGGGTTATACGACCCCATGGTCCTTTCCCGGTTAACCCGAATAGTGAGCGCTTATTCAAAAATAAGTGTGCATTCAAATTCAATCAATTCACATCAAATACCCAATCAAAGGGAAATATTGATAGTCGGCTATTGGACTATCAATGGATATGCATACATCACCAGATTCCAAATAATTTTTCAAATTATTTATTTTCCAAAATATCTTTACAAGATATAAAATTCCAACACTTCAAAAATAAATCAATATTTATTTTCAAACAAATTTCACTTTCACATATAAATTCCATAATGAATTTATACTTCAAAATATCCATGCATATATGATTTCAACTATTCATTTCAATTTATCTTCAAAAAGATAAATTCAAATTTTTCACTTCATATTGGAAAACATTCCCATACTTATTAAATAAGTAATTCACAATCTTTTATTTTCAACACTTAGAAAATATTCAATATACTTAAACCGAATTAAGTATATATTTCTTTCTTTAAGGAAATCATTCACTTAACATATTTATTTGGGCCAAAACGAATGTTGCGTAAAACATCGTTACGACAACCCAAAATCACTAGTATAGGGATTCGAAATTAAAATAGATATATAAATCCCAATACTAAACCAAAACATTTCCTTTCGGAAATCATTTACTATAACAACAGTGTTATAGTCCACTATTTCCTTTTATTTCTCGAAACATCTATTTCAACAATAAATGTTGAAATCTATGGTTTCGAATCTCAATACCTTTAAAACATCATTAAATCGTTTTAATTCTATTTAAAACATTCACATTCAATACATTTTCTTTAACGTATTATTCACTATTCAAAACGTGAATATACTTCATTAACAAATTTCATCCTTTCTATTCATTTTATTTTAAAGGATTATTCACTGTCTAAAAACGTGAATATAACTCCATTTATAAGTTATAACAATTAACTTATCAAAATAAGTCGTTTGCGAATTTATAAACAACGTTTATAAATTCCATATCTATTTATTTATAAAAACTTCCTTTTTATAAATTCCTTTATTAACCTATTCCCGTTTATAATTAAATTATAAACTAAACGTTCATATTATAAGTTAACTACTTATAAACGATTATTTCACAAAATCGTTCCTTAGAATTTCATAATTATAAATCTTATAACTTATAAGATTCATTTATTTATCCAAAACTATTATTTTAACAACATAATAAATTTTATAAACCTACTGCTTATAAAATTCCATTTATGACTTCACCGTATAAAATTCTATAAATTTCATTCTATTGATGAAATTCATTCACAATTTATTCTAACACTTATAAAAGCTCGTTTTATAATTCCTACGTTCTAATTTATAAATTATCAATTTATAAATCTTTAATATAAATCAATTTATATTTTTCTTTTAAAACGTCTTTAAATTCCTTTATAATTTCATCATTCTGATTTATAAAATAATCAAATTTTATAAATCCTATATTTAAACTTTTATCATATATTCAAAAATCCAATCTAAATTATTTTATAAAATCATTAGTTCATATTTCTCAAAAATCGACTTTTAATCGTATTTCTAAAAATCAGCTTTTTTAACTATATTTCACAAAAACCATAATTTTTATAACTTTAAAAATTATAACGTTTATTTATTTATAATGGATCAATTCCAAAAATATAGTATATTTTCAAAATCACTTTTAAAATCATTTTAAAATCCCAAAATCTGGGTCCAATGATGCTACACACCAAATAGTCAATCACGACTACAACGATCCATCATATATCGATATGATAATCCATCAAATATCAAAATATCTGAAATAAAATAAATACTGTTGAGGAATCCAGTTGGATCCCTCCAACCTGTTTCCTGCATCCAAAAACATTAGCACAATACCAATTTCGCTCCAGTACGAAATTATCGCGGTACATGTTCTTATTAAATATTATCCGTTTAATAACGGCGTAATAGGGTCTCATCCGCTAAACAAAAAATGCGGGAAATCAACAACTGCAATATATACATATGCCAATATATATATATTGATATTATATATAATACCAATTTCACTGTTTATGAAATATTCGCGGTATATGTTTATATTAAATAACATCCGCTTACTAACGGCGCATAATGTCTATTTTAACAATCAATAATTTACAGTCATTATTCAAACATGCATTCAAATATTTTAAATCTAACTATTTAAAATAAAATCGAAATCTATTCGATTGAGTGAGAAATTCTCACCTTGGTTTTAAATTCCGTTTTAGCTTTTATTTCGAATAAAATTAAACGCGCGTTTAATTTTACCCGAAATTCTCACTAACTCCAAACGACTCCAAACCAACTCCATCGCGTAGTGCTCGTCCATACGATTCCAACGCAACTGAGTTTGCGCAGTTTCGACCTCGTATGAAAAAGATATGAATTTTTGAAGTTTACACAAATTTAAACTTAATAATTACAACTTAAACTTTATAATTTATAACCTATATCCATCTATAGCCATAGGATCCTTGCACCCCCACATCAGGCCGTCCACCCCTACCCCTTCTCTTCGTTCCTCATCACGCAACTCCCCAGAATTTTGCACGACCAAAAGAACCCATGACACCAAGATTAGGTTTAAACATTACAACCTTGTTTCTCAACGATATCCCATCAAAACACATGCATTTTGAAGCTCCTCTCCCCCTCTAGGTTCGGCCCAAACCTGGTGGAGCTCGGCCACCCCTGTAGCACGCAGTTCGAGAATGAACTCCAGCCCTTTGAACCCAATTTGCCGCCAATCCGTGAAGCCATTCGCGATCATAGCCGTTGAAATCCAAGATCTCATCACCCTCTACGAGTTTCTAGTTGAAACTTTCTTGAATCAATGAGTAGATTAGAAGATTTGGAGGGATGAAGTTGAGAAAATTCTGGCCATTGAAGGGTTAGGGCCGGCTATGCAGTTTTAAAATTAGGTTTTATTTTTTTTTATCAATTTGTGAAGAGAATGGGTGTATTTATAAGGAACCGATCGACACTATTCACCCGGAAATTCCGAACTCCGATTTAGACGCCGTAACCAGCGTACCTAGGGTTTATCCCGCGTTCCGGACACAATGGAACAAGTTTCGGAAGCTAATTCGGAAGTATGTGTGAGTTATGGCTATAAACGCTCAATTTGAATTAAACCGATTTAAGTCGATTTCTAGGCGTTTTAATTTGTACCGGACAAACGGTAAATCCAATTGACTTGAAATTTGAAATCTTACAATAATATCACATTACGGATCCGATGAAACTGGTTTCGTCGAAATCCGAGACTTTTTGAAAAATGGCTATTTTGACTCGCCAAATTTAAATTAAAAATAAATCGATGCGTTTCGAGCTGCCACGATCAAACGATAGCTCCGATTGACACGAAAATTGAAATCCGGTAATAACTAACTATTACGGATCCAATGAAACTGGTTTCGTTCAATTCTGAGACTGTTCAAAAATTGGCTATTTTACAGTCGATTATTAAATATTAAAATATTCAATTTTCACAAATTAACTTTTAATTCGATTTTAAAAGTTCTAAAATATTTCTATAACTCCAGTATGATTAAATAAAATTTTCCAAATTATTTACAATCATTTTTAACTCAATTTTCAATTATTTCCATAATTTAACATATTAAATTATCGATTAAATTATTCAATTAAATCCAATAATTCAAATTAAAATTTATTTGACTTAAAAATTCACTTATAAATATTTAAAATTAATTAAATATTCAAATTTAAATTATTAAAAATTCTGGGTCGTTACATACATGTTTTTGATATTTTTAAACTCAATGAAACTAGTTTCAAGCCCCAATTTCATTGTATTCACAAGTTAACTTTTAAAATCAGATTACATTCATTTAAACTCTTTTAATTGATTTCTATGCGTTTCGAGCCCGCAAGATCAAATGATAAGTCCGATCGCTATAAATATTGAAATCCTACAATAATTCACTATTATGGATCCGGTGAAATTGATTTTATCAAAATCCAAGACAGTGGCCAAAATAGTTATTTTCACGTCAATTAAATAAATAAATTATTATTAAATTAATTTAATCCTTTTCAAATTCTAAACTTAAAAGTTAACAATTTAACATTCTTGATCACATAGAAATTTAAAGTCTCTTTAAAATACAAATTTTCATATTAAATCCAATATTCAAACATTAAGTTAATTTCAAAGTTCAATTATAACTGTATCAAAATCCAATTAATTATAATTTAATTTCAATCAATTTCTTTTATTTGTATTTTCAATCTTTTTATTAAATCAACTATTACCTTATGAATATAATTAACATTAGTTTACATTTTATTTCATTTATATTTACAGTTATCATCTTTTAGCACACTGATTATATTCTTCAAATTATATTAATTCGATTAATTACCAATTTAATTCTTTATTTACAATCATAACCAAATTAACTTTACAATTATTTCGATTGATTGAAATTACCTAAAATAATTTTTGATAACATTTAAACAAAATTAGTAAATTATTCTAATTATTTTCCTTATTGATAAATCAAATTTTTTTATTTCTCAAAGTATTAAATTCAAAAGTCTTATTAAATTTAATATTTCTAATTATCAAAAATATGGGTCGTTGCACTCTCTCCCATTCAAATTTTTTTGTCCTAAAAAAGAAACAAGAAGGAATTAAGAAACTAATATATCTTATCCAAAATAATTAATTTATAAACACTTTAAACTTGCATAATTAAGCATTTTAAATAAAATATATTAATTTATAAAAAATTAAATCTTCCATATTCAAGTCTAATAAAAGTTTGAAAATATTTTTACTTTTACAAAATTTTCTATGTCTTAAATTCATGAAAAATTTCGGCAGAGTCTCCTTTGTACGGATAGGTCCGAAAAAATAATAATATCAATAATTACAATATATATATATATCATATTTCAGAATAAAACATCCCAAACCATGGAAAAAACAATAAAATATCTCTATAAAACCGTAATCCGAAAACATACCTATTTTTCGGGCAATCAACTTTATTTATGAAACCAAAAGTAGTAGCTATTGCTTCCATAAACCTGTATTCCACTTATATGATTCAAAATAGTGAGAATATGTACAAGAGAAATATTTTAGTTGTTTCAATTAGTAACAAAAGCAAATCAACACAAACACAAATGCAACAAAACAATACAACCATTATATGCAATCAAATTGTCCATCATACATTTATAGCAACCAAAGCCAATGGTTTGTTCAGGTTCAGAAACTTTTATTGTGCAGCGGTAATAAATAAACTATCGAGTGTACCATATGCTCAAGGACCGTAGATAACTACCTAATAGATTATTCATACAACCTCAAACAATTAGAAGTATCCTTTCCCAAACTTCCTATCAGCCAAACAACATAGAGGTTAATATTATTTAAGTTTATTCAATCAGTTTCCCATTTTACTCTTTTATTTATTTTAATTCATTCATATAATGTCATTTTTTTGATTAATTTACACTCACTTACTTTCATGTGTTGTTTTCCATTCAATTATTTAGAACATCAATAGATCAACTCTTAAAATATTATATAAGTTTCCTTGTAATTAAATTCACATTCATTTGCTTACATAGGTTATTTTCCATTCAATATTTAAAATAATCAATGAATTTATTATTTAAGTATTACATATATTTCATTAATTTCCAATTTATCCATACAAGATTATGTCTGATTAATTTATATTCATTTCATTGCAAATTAATTCCCATTTATTATATATATAACTTGATTCAAATTTAATATTAGTCTTCATTAAGTAATTATTCAACTTAAGTCTCTTAACTTCTTAATTGACATTCATCCTTCTTATATAGTGTCGTTGAATATTAAATCTACTTCTGAATCATTTTAAACTTTTCTAAAGTTATAATCATTTACTTGTATTCACTTTTACTATTAAATCTAGTTATTAGCATTTCGAGATATTAACTTATGTTTATAACATTTCTTGTATCAAAACTCTTATTTATAGTAATAATTCCATTTGAACACTTTCATTACTTAAGTTTTACTTATATGATATTCTATTACATATTCATATTACCATTTTTAACTTCTTAAACATCTTGGAAAGTTTTATTTATGATTTATTGAGTATTATACAAATTTATCTTATTCAATTGAGTGTTGTACATGTTTAACAGTTTCTAGTTTGTTTCAAACTTACTATCTTCCAATTCTAAGATTTACAACTTTAATTCATATTTTCTCTTAAACACTTAGATTTATTTTCTTATTTCACAATTTGGAAGTTTCTAATAATTCAAATTTTTCTTCAGTTCAATAATTGAAAAACTTTAATTAATAGAGAACTTGAGAACTCAAACATCGGGTTCATTTTAAATCCAATTTTTTCTCTTCAAACTATACTTTAGGAGTTTAAATCAAAATTCTGTTTTATCTAAAGAAGGTGTAACAAAGCCACTAAGCGGTCTTCCCCACTTCGAGACTCGAAAATGAACATCGATGATTGTGCACTCATCACCGAAATTATTTTCCAGCGATAGAAGAGGGGAGTACAAAACTTATTTCCTTTAAAAATTCTTTTAAAACATTTCTTTCAAATCGCATTGAAATATTTACATCCAAAAATTCTTCCAAATAATACTAATATTATATTCCAAAATCTTTTGAAAATCAATTACAAAACAGCGAAACTTAATTTCTCAAATTTCCAATCCATATTTACTTTATTTGTAAATTTTATTATGCAACCAATCTTATAGAGTTTCACTTCCTAACAAACATATCACATACAACTATATCCATTTATAAAATTTATTCTTTTATATACAGAATAAAATACTAGGTAAAGTATTTCATTTACCTATATTTCAAAAACAATATTGTATCGGTCTGTCCTATTGAGTGTTTAGAAATCCTTATAGACGCCACAACATCCTATGTACCGACCATAATCTATAAATACTAAACAGAACAAACTAACACAAAATAAAAACATTTTTATAACACTAACGAATACACTCTCATGTATATACACTCAGACAAACCCATTCTAGGGTACTACTACCCTATCTCTAATGAGTCAAACCCCACAAAGCTAAGGTTATCCAAACCAAAGCTCGGATACCAAATGTAACGACCTGCCTTTTTAGGCGGTTTAAATCGACAATTAGCAGACATACATGCCGAACTCAAACCATTCAAAATGGAGGATTGTTATGGGGTAAATAAGAAAAAGAAGAGAAAGAATGAAAAAAATAGAATCTCACAATGGAATGACAAAATTTAATAATCAAACAAAGAATTCATGAAGATGTTTTACAAATGATATTTGATTACACTTTTACAATACAGATCAGAGTTATACACGCATACATGAATAAATAAATAATGCAGCGGAACAACAAGATGTAGTGGAATAAAAAAAATAGCATATAAATCTCCATTTTCGTTCTCCAGAAATAATGTCTTCAACACTAAAAAGCTTAGGCTGACCCGAACGTAATGAAAATACGAAATACTTGAGTAATAACTAAAAGATCTTATATAAGTTAAATCGGAATAAGTAAAGATGAGCGTAACGACTTCAGAGATGTTTGCAAGATTTTACATCTCCTATCTAAAAGTGCGCGCTATAACTTAAGAGATGTTCGGGATTCCATCTCCAAAGGATCTGTTAAACTATTCACTATGTAGTAACACATGCTATTATAATATGTCTATCAGTATAGTAGTTCTTGAAGCTACTACACCAAATACATTAGAGTTTCAGACTTTAGTTTTACAAAACTAGTGATACATAGAAGTTTACTGATACATGCCCAAAATGAAATAGATAACTAATATTGGATAGAGTGGAGTCTTCAATCAAGTCTTTAGATCCTAAAATAAGAACTGCTTATACAATGCAATAATTAGGCTGACCCGAGCATAAAGTAAAATAATATACTTGAGTCTGGACTAGAAGTTCTCATGTAAATAGTCATATGCAAGTGATGTACAAAATAACTCAAGAGATGTTACGGGATTTTCCATCTCTTAAGGATCCATCAAACTATTTATATATATATACAATAGAATACGCTATATATATAGTGCCTATCAGTAATATAAACTATCAAAATAGCATATGGCTTTACACTGATCCCTCTTAACACAATTTTAAGCATTGTCGTATAGTTTGCATACAAAACACTAGTAAACCGTCGGTGGATCGGGATGCGCTGTGATGCGACAACACTAAACCAAAATCGTAGTGGTCCCGTATAGGGACAAAAGTATGCAAGGCACGTGAGGCAATGCCCAAGGTAGGATACTACCAGTTCGGGTCGCAGGGCTGGTGGTAACGCATCATAGCCATGACCGCCCACCTCGTCCAATACTCTCGTAATCGAAGGGAAATCACCAATAAGAACCAAAATAAGGATATTCAAACGAAGAAGTGCGTCCGCTCGGGGTAGCTAGCCCACTTGGTCCTGTCAATCCCTTCTGTTTTAGTCATTTCAAATTGGTACAAGTGCTGGGTCTATCCATCATCGTTCTCTTTCTTCAAATCTAGCAATCGTACACCAAATCCAACCATTTCATTCTGCATCATCACTCTACGTACACGGTTATCAAAGTCGTTTCGGTATCGACAGAGAGTATGTCCATATCCGGCTCCGGTCTCTTTAATAACCAATATCACTTTCACACCAGTTGGATATTTTATTAAATCAAAATATCTTTTATTTTCAAACAACATCTCATCATTTGACTTTGACAAATTTAGATTTAAATTAAAAGATTCAACCTTTAAAAAAATATTTCATTTTTACTAAATCATTCGAATATAATAACTTTTCAAATTAACCGAATTAATTAAGTTTCAAGATATAAAACTTTATAATTAAATATTTAATTTAAACTATTCAGTTTAACCTCTATATTATCTCAATAAAATCAATTTAAAATTCTCTTTTTAATTAAATTAAATCTTTAACTAAAATTCCATTATTATATTTTAGTTCGATCAAATCAAATCAAAATTAAATTAAATCCTTATTTTTTTTAAAAATTATCTACAAATATAATTAACACTTAATTAAGTTTCAAATGATCAACTTAACGAGTTTTAAAATCAACATAACCATTATTAATAAATCTCATAATTTAAAATAGTTTAATGATCTTTCATTTCAAAATTTTAAATCAACTTAATAGATTTCAAAATTAAATATTAACTTCAACATAAAATTTAAATTATGAAATTCACATTGAATTTCCAAATCATTTCCTAATTTCAAATTTAAATATTAAATATCCAAAATAAATTTCAATTGACCAATCAATGTTTATTATTAAATTTTCTATCCTAGGCCAAGTGATTTAATTTTGGATATTTATCATTTTCAACCCATAGTGATTCCTAAAACTAAGGAACTTGCAGAGTGAAAATAATATAATGAAATAACATAAAATATCAACTGCTAGCACATATGGTCAATAACAATTTGACGTAATAGTCGGTCAACATGTCATGTGTCAATTCACATAAGTGAGCAAAATATCAACATGTGATATTTAATAGTTAAGTAACTAACAATTTCAATTCAACAACATATCTAAGTTGTCATTTCATATGAAATTAATTTTCTAAGCATAAGAACACTAATTATGAGTAATTACTCACTTTTCATGGCTAGAGAACGATGGAAACAACTATGACGAAGAACGATGCAACAGACATGGACACAAAATCAGGCACGACAAGTCAAATAGCTGCGACAAGCACAAAAGTAGATTTAGCACGAGAATTCGATGGAAACAAATGTATACATATGTGATATATATATACATTTTTTAGGAGGAACAAATATATGTATATACTACACATATATTTGTCTGTCGAATTCTCTGTACACATGCGACATATATGTAGTTAGTAGCATATAGTCAACCCAAAATACGTATGTAGCATACATATAACCCTCAGCCAAAACTATATACATCACATATACAAATCTTTGAATATATCCAACATGTACACAATCTTTGAATATATGAGATCGAGCCACATATATATACATATATATATACATACAATTAAGTTAATTTACATGACCCTTTTTGTTTAAACGGTTAATGACGACCATCACAGGCTTTCTCGAAACCCTAGGCACCAGAGAGAAAGATGACGAAGGAGGAGGAGGATGGAAGGAGGTTAATAATAGGGGAAAGGCAAATAAATTATTCGTAGATGTGCTTAAACATAACCCTAATATATGTACCCCAAAGGTTAAATCGTGGATAGAGGCTGCAGGCAGCAAAATCGAACTCAAAGGAAATGCAGATTACTTTGAACCTCACTCAAACAGAGAAGAAATAGACCAGTTGATCGATGAGGAGGACTATGCCAAATCCAAGCGGCTATGGCAATACTCAATCTATGCTTATATGGAAGGTAAACGTCCCTATTTTATACACTTTAATGCCTATATCAAGAGAGCATGGAGCCCAAAATAGTCGTGGGATGTTTTTCCTCGAGATAATGGATTTTACCTTATTAAGTTTGAACTGGAAGAGGACTATAACCGAATCATTAAGAGTGGTCCATGGTTCCTGGACAACTAGCTAATCTTTATGCGTAAATGGGAGGCAGATTTTAGTTTTGAACGTGCGATGTGAACAATTTATCCTATATGAATCAAATTTAACAACTTGGATCTCGCATTATGAAATAGAGATGTATTAGCAAACCAGCAAGTCTGATAGGAAAGCCTATAGATATTGATGAAAACACAAGGAAGGTTAAACATATTAAATATGCTAGGGTTTTGGTGGAGATCTCTGCCAAATCTATGTTGCCAAAAATAGTAAAAGCTATAGATAAACATGGCAATGAATATACATGAGGAGGAATATGAGTTTTCTCCACTTAGATGTGTAGACAGTATGTGCTTCGGTCACATAAACCAGCAGTGCCAGCATATCATGGCAGACAAGACAAAGCAAGTATGGGTAGAAAAACTAAAAAATATAACAAGAGGTACAACTGTTTTACCTGAGACTAGTAGTTCAAAAATTGATCAGGAGATCACAAAAATAATATACATGACACCTCCCCTACTAACCACCCATCACCAAAATATCCACACCAAAATCCTATGGAGTTGGGCTACGGATAAGAGCAAGCAGTTCATCAATCTCATGTTCAGTCAGCGAAGACACCTTGCCTAGTGGATCATTCTAAAGGTAGCCCTCATCCACTTGTTGATCCAGTGGTCCCATCTGACTTGGATCGTTCTAAAGGTAGATCTCACCCAATTGCTGCCCCTGTGGATCCACCTGACCTGGATCCACTAACTGCAGATCATAGTGAGAAGGACGAGGAGATGCCAGGTTCCCTGTATGATATCCACAAGCTGGGCATTGACTTGGATTCATCTGAAAATGAGGAAGATGAAGATGTGTCAGAGGACATTAGCAAGTATACTGAATGTAATGTTAAATATGAGAAATAGTTCACCACTGATGATAAGAAAAGGACTGATAAATCAGTTGTGTTACTGCTCCAATTACATGGAGCAAAACCACCAAAAAATCATAAATGTCCATTTTATGCTGGAATGTGCGAGGTCTAAATAACGACATAAGGAAATTAGCCCTCCACAACATTAAGGCAAAATTCAGGCCTACTATTTTAGCTCTTTTAGAAAACAAACTTAATAACAGCAATATAGAGATGTTTAGATATCAAATGGGAAATCAATGGTCTTTTACTCGTAATTCGAATACTCAAGCAAATGGCAGAATTCTTTTTGGTTGGGATAGCAACTACTGGAATGGTAATATAATGAATATGGATGATCAGCAAATAACTATTAAGTTTCATAATATTGGAGGTCTGGAAATGATAACCACTTTCGTTTATGTAAGGAACCTGGCCTCTGAAAGAACTAAGCTTTGGAAATAAATAATTGCTAATTCGAAAAACATCAACATTCCTCGGGTGGTCATAGGTGATTTTAATGCAGTTTTAAGCACGAGTGAGAAAAAGGGAAGACTTATGCTGAAAGTAGCACAGGGTGCTAAATTCAACAAATGTGTACTTGCCAGTGAACTCACTGAAGCACATCATTTAGGCCTGAAATTCACATGGAAAAGCGTTGAGGCTAAGAAAATCACATCAAGACTAGACAAAGCGCTTGGCAATACTGAACTATTCAACAAAATCCCAAATTTAAAAGTAACTTTTCTACCTTGCTCTACAAGTGATCACTGTCCCCTCTTGATTTAATTCAATGATGACGATGATATACATAAAGGAAAACCTTTTCGATATGCAAATCATTGGCCTCTGATTGAAGGCTTCAATGAAGTAGTGAACTTTAGCATAGTGAGAATTCCTCTAAGCAATCACATGTATGGACTTGTTATGCTCATCAAAATCATGAAAAATGGACTTAAAGACTGGAACAAGTGCAGACCAAGGACCACGGACACCATCATAGCAATCCAACAACAGTTAGGAAATATTCAGAATCATTGGATAATGATCCCCAACATGAGGTCCTAAATGCTGACTTCTGCGCACTTTAAAAACAACTCAAAGTAGAACTAAATAAACAGGTAGTGGAGTTGAAGCAGAAAGCCAAAGAGAAAAGGCTACAACAGGGAGACAAATGCAATAAAAAAATTTATACTAAAATGTCACTAAGACAACATCATAACAATCTTAACAACTATTTAAATGAACAGGGCAATGCCTCTAGACATAATAAAGACATTGAAGAGCAAGCTATCACATATTTCACCAACATGTATAATAGAGAAAATCACAATTACTTACCTCACATCAAGTACAGGAAAAAGATCTCCTTCGTTGGTGCTGACATGCTAACAAATCGGATTTCAGAAGGAGAACCGAAGAAAGCTGTCTGCTCGATCCACAATGACTCCTCCCCCGGCCTATATGGTATGGGGGCAGCCTTCTTCAAAATGAATTGGGTACACCTGAAAGATTACATGCTTAAAGCTTACAATGAAGCCTTAGAGACTGGAGAATTTGTATAAGAATTTAACCAAATTTCATATCCCTCATTCCAAAAACTAGGAAGCTAGAGAGAATTAAAGACTACAGACCTATTGCCTGCTGTAATGTCACCTAAAAGATCCTCAGCAAAATTATATGCATGAAACTGAACAAAGTACTTCTTGATTTATTTCACAATGTCAAAGTGCTTTTATTAAAGGTAGGCTTATTTCTGAAAACTCCCTTATGGCACATGAACTAATTAGAGATTTTAACAAACAGGGGGCTGATAAAATGTGCTTCAAAGTTGATCTACAAAAAGCATATGATAGGGTTAATAAAGGATTCATCATTCACATGCTTAACTCTATGGGGGTTCCACTGAAGTTACTAAAACGGATCAAGTACTCTCTAGACATACCTGCTTTCCCTATCATGATAAATGGAGCACCTAAAGGATATATACAAAGTAATCATAGGATTAGACAAGGTGACCCACTCTCTCCATATCAATTCGCTGTGGCTATGGAATGGTTTACCCTTCAAATGGAATTGGCATGCTATCACAAATTCATTCAACCTATATACAATATCCTCTAAAATGTAACCCATTTAATATATGCTGCTGACTTATTAGTTGTGATAAAAGGCATTACAAAGGCTATTGACAAGGTGAAGTCTATATTCACTAACTAAGAGCTGCTTTCTAGACTTAAATTGAATGAGTTAAAAACCAAATGCTACTTCAATAAATTCTATTCAAATAAGCAGACTATGCTAGAGAGATTGGGGTTCTCGGAGGTCCACCTTCCAGTTAAATATTTGGGGGTACCACTTTTTAATAACACAATCAAAGATTTGGAATGTGGTAAGGTAATTGATGCCATTAGAGACAAACAACAAGGATGGCGATCCAAATTTCCATCATTTATGGGTAGAGCTAAACTACCAGAATAATCTATTGCCAGAATGCTTTCAAATACCAGAATACTTTATTTCCAAAATGCTTTCAAATGTAGTAAGGTAAAGTCGGATTCTGGCTGCAATCCTTTCAAATACCAGAATGCTCTATTTCCAAAATAAATCCAGTCTGTGTAGACTTTATATGGAAGTGGGAAATTCATAAAGTAAAATACTCAGATCTTTGTAGAAAGAAAGAGGAAGGAGGAGTTGGGCTGAAAAATTTATATAAGATTAAGAAAGTCTATGGATTGAAGCTAGCTTGGAATGTTCTAACATCTAAAAATCTGTGGGCTAGTTCGATGAGATCGAGATATCTGAAACACAATTTTCGGACCATAAAAATTGATAATAATGCCTCTATTACATGGAAAAATATCTTCAAAACCAAGAATGAACTACAAACTTATTTAAATAGAGAAATTGCTAATGGAAATAACACAAACTTATGGAAAGACCCCTGGTTGAAGTAACAAAGTTTTATTGACAGGCTAGGTTGTGAAGCCTTTTCACCGTATGGGGATCCTACCTGCAAAGTGGCTAAAATTCTAGATAACAGTGAATGGAATTATGATAGGAATTTGCTCAGCTTAAACTACAAAGAGGAAATTTAGTGCAAAAACATTAAAACAGATGGAATGGAGGATCTATGGATATGGAAGAGCAGCTCAAATGGTCAGTTCAGTTTCAAGGATGTGTGGGAGGAATCTAGAACTAAATTCCCTTTGGCTAACTAGATGAAAGTGGTCTGGAGTAGGTCAAATAGTCTAAAAATGGCTCACACCTTATATAAAGCCATACTCAAAGATTACCAACTAAAGACAGACTTCATAAATGGGAGATATTGGAGAATACACTATGTTATCTTTGTAATTCTGCCGAGGAAACTCTTGAAGTCCTATTTTTTAAGTGTGAATACAACAAAAGAGTGTGGTGTATACAAAAGCTTAGATGCCTACAGACTAACAATATACGGGATCTAACAGATGAAGTAGAATACTTGAACGAAGGGAGAAACCTCACGAAGTTGATGCAAGAGACTGAAAAAATTGGCCTCACAACCTCCTTCTTGCACAGCTAGAGGAAAAGGAACAATCGGGCCTTCAACAACAAACAACATGATGAGTTAGTCCTCACAAGACAAATAAACAGGGACATTAGTTTGCTAATTGGACGGATTCCGAAGAAGTTGCTTACCACTATAATGGCATGAGAAGGACTACTATTGGAGATGTTGAAGTTGACGGCATCGAACGAATTAGCTCAATTAGTGACTGGGAGCCACCATAATCGAGCCCTAAGATGGAATGTTTTGGATTTTGCAGTTTAAAGTTGTATATAGTAATGCTTTGTTTATTGCTGTCTGTTTTAGTTGAGAATCTAATTTTTGTATTGCTTTGGGCCACATAGCCTGGCTACAATTATATAATTAATCCATTTTCAAATATATATATAGTTTCATATATACATTTGCAAGGATCGAAACCAACACACAGCATAAAAGTGCACATATATAAAACTGCACATATATGTAAACCCTATATATATATGTGTGTGTGTGTGTGTGTTCATCAAGATATGAAAAGGGTGTTTTCAAGTTCGGCTAGAGGTCAAGGCAGGGTTTGGCGTTGGCTTAGGGTGTGTGGGCCGAAGGAGGAGGTGGCGCGAAGGTCGACGGATCGCTCGGTGCTTGGGGTTTTGTAGCGACTGCTTGGAGGCTTCTGGGTCGGTCTCGATTTGGTAGTGGGACAACGAGGAGGTGATGAACTTGGTGTGGTATGACTTCGGGTGAGTGGGAGGAGAACACGACATGGCCAGGGAGAGATGAATGGAAGGTAACTTAGTTTGGAGGGAAGCAGCCTTTTCACGGCCTAGGAAAAAAGGCCTGGCATATGATTTTCTTTAGGAAAATATGGGAAAGCCTGGGTTTTGCTTCATGTGTTCTAATATTCCTATCTTTTTTTGGGTCGGGCGTGGGTTTTGTGGTAGGAGATTGGAGGCGAGTAGCTGCTTGCTTCATGAGAAAGGGAGAATGCACAAGCTTTCTCTGAGCAAGAAAAAGAGCTCCAGAGGCATGAACAAGGAAGATGGACTCACCTTTTTTTGACAAATAATTAAAAGATGGGTAGTTTCTTTTTTCCAATCCTATGCAATGAAGAGGAGCATGCTTATATAAATGCAGGGGAATGTATAGGGCATTAAATGCTGCATTTAATTTTGATGACAGCACACGCAAGGTCAATTGAAGAGGATGAAATATGAGCTGAACAGAATGGATGTGGATAGAAAGAATGAAGGAAATGTTGGAATTATGACTTCCACAGGGTCACGAACCCATTTCTCAAACATGCAACGTTCTGCCACCGAAGCCAAAACATGAAAACAAATATACCATGGTAATCAGCGCGATAAGACGATTCCAATAATGTAATTAAATCTGTGCTACGACATTCGTAGCAAAATATCACATGTTGCCGCTGTTACCGCTATGAAATTGAATGAAAACGTTAATTCTTGATAAACGGAGCTACAAAGGTCAGATTTGGATGGAACGAATTTTGACGTTTTAATCAGAATTTTTTTACAACGTTTCTATGTAAAAAGATTCGTGCTTCAAAATTTGATGATTCGCATGGAAAAATTGTGTTGACGGGGTTTCGAACGAATTGTGACACGAAACAAATTTTATTGGTTTAATTTAAATGGACGCATTTCAAATATCTGGTTTTCATTGGCAAATTTTTATTTTTCAAAAATAATTTTACTTTAAAATCTTTGTTAAATTCAAATTTTAAATCATTGAAAAATCCAGGTCGTTACAATCTCCCCCACTCAAATCTTTTCATCCTAAAAAAGAATAGAATAAGAGAACAAAAAGATAAATATAAAGATATGGTAGATTTGGGAATGGACTACAAACCTGGTATAAGCAATTCGTGATTTGAAGCACAGATACTCTCCTCCGTTTCCCAAGCAATCTCAATTATCTTCACTCCACTAAATTTTGACGAGATTTACAACCCTCCTTCTAAGCTGCTTCATGCTTCTACCTACTATACGAAGCGGCTTTCTCTCAACGCTCAGATTGGGCTCAACATCCATTTCTTCGAACGAAGTAGGCTGGACAATCGCTGATGGATCATGTACATATTTGCGGAGATATGAGACATGAAACACATTAAGTACCCCCGACAACTTCTCTAGTAAGTCAACTCTGTAGGATCTAGATTAACCCTAGAGGGGGGGGGGGTGAATTGAGTTATAGCAAATTTTCTCGATTTAAACACAGAAACAAACTGCAGAAATAAATATGCTGAAAAGTAAATCACACACAAAATTTACCCAGCTTCGGCAACCCCTGCTTACTGCTGCATTCCCAGATTTCTATTAGAATTAAACAGTATCCCGCTTACAAACACTCTACTAGACTCGCAAACCTTTGCTCCCGCTCATAAACACTCTACTAGACTCGCACACCCTGCTCCGCCTATAGAGTTTCATTTACTCGCAAACTCTGCTCCCGCCTATAGAGTTTTGCAAACTCGCACACCCTGCTCACTGAACTAATTCTAACTAGACAATCTGACACTACCTACAACCTAGGTGGCAATTTACAAATTTTTTGACTCAAAAAGAAAAACAACTTCAAAAATAAAACCAGGAGCAAAAATTAAAATATAAACTTTAATTCCTAATTTTTTCTCAAAATAAAAAACCCTTCAATTAAAACCCTAAAACCAAATAATCCCCTTTTATAATAAACAAGGCCGGCCCACTAATTCTTGAACCCGATCCTTCTTTCTTGCTTTGAGAAAATGATGGCGGTCGTTCCTCTTGAAATTAGGGCATCGTTCCCCTATTTCTTTACTACTGTAAAATTGCGGCTTTGTTCTTCTTTCTCGAATTAGGGCTTCGGCTCTGTATTGTGATGCTCTTGCTTGCGCTCGTTCTCTGATGATTGATTCTACTTGCAGCTGCTCCTTTGATCGAGTTTGAGAGATTGGTATGTAATTTCTCTGTTTGTTGGTTTGATTGTTTTCCTTTTTCACTCGATGCCGATGATGAGTGTTTGGGTCAGTATTTATAAGAATTCGAATCACTTGATTCGTTCGTATTCACTTGCGACTTCATCACTTTCCTAATTTGTTACAACTTGATACGCACGGCTTTCCTGATTTTGTTACACCTTGATACACACAGCTTTAACTTGAGACGTTCGATACGGTTTGAATTATTCGGCTTCGAATTTGTTTCATGGCCACCACGGCTTGTTTAATTTCTCTGATTTTTGCCTTGCCTTTCTTATTTTCAAAGATACGAATTTGATTTTTGATACTTGGTCATCTCTAATCTTTTGTCAACTCTGACTTCGGCCTTGGCTTTGATTCATTTCGTCTCTGGCCATCTTTTTATGGTTGGTATTGTGTATGGTTCTCTGTTCATGTTGGCACTGGATAGTGGTCTTCATTGTTAACTACTACTTCATTCTTCATTTCACTGCAACAGATGCTACACTTGTTTATGTATTCGACATTGTTCGCTTTGACACAAATGCTTTGACATATTGCCATGCTATTCACTGTTGCATTTTGCATTTGGTCTGCACTTTCACTGTTCACGAGTTGCACACTTTGATTTACTTGAACCTTTGGTTGGTCACTGTTGCATTACTGTATCTTGTGGCAGTTGCTATGCCTTTGTGCATACTGTACTACTCTGGTCTTGCATAGTTCCATGTTGTTTATATCTTCATGTTCATGTATGTCTTCCCATTTACTGTTGCTTCACATGTCTACTGTGTTCATTTGCTTTGACTTCTCTTTGGTCATGGCTGATCTGTTGTTCAGTTTGCATCATTTATGGCTTGCTACTGTGTTGCATTGAGTTATTGTCGTCTGCACTTACACACTCCATACTTTGGTATTGTTCCATGCTGTTACCTGGTCGAGCTGTGGTCTTCAAGCATATTGCCGTGATTGTAGTTCCAGTGTGCATTTCTCTATTGCACTTGCTTTTGATATAGCTGTTGGTTGATGTGCATGCTTGTTCATTCCAGTGAGTTTTGTTTTGTGATATCCATGTTGCAACTGTTTTGGTCGAGACTTGTTGTTTGTTGGCACTGGACCTGATTTGCATACTTGATTGTTGCAGTCCATTTTGCTGTTGATCACTTGATTCTTTGTTGGCACTTTTGGATGTTTGCAGCTTGGTCTTTGTTGCAACTGGCTGTTTCATTGTTTCATGCATTATTGATACTTTGATGCAGTTTTGATTTGTCGAAGCTTTGCATTCTTCAAGTTGCCTTGTGTTGAATCCAGTCTCAAAACTCGGATTTGACCTTGTGCTCGTGTCGTGATTTTATTTATGTTGCACGTGAGTTGAACCCGGCTTTTCATTTGGGTTTGACCTGTGCTCACCTGTCCCTGTAGCATTATCAAGTGTATATTGATGTGCACGGCCTTGTGGCATGTACAGTAATACACTGTGCATGTCACACTGTTCGTTGTGATGAATTCAAGTGTAAATGATGACGAACAACCTAAATAACCGAGGCAAACCATATTTTCAAAAATCGTATTTCATTTTATATTGCAAAAATATTTCTTTTTCAATTTTACTGCGTTAGTGAATATTTTTGCAGATTGGTCAGGTGCTGGATTCAAACTGGAATGCAGTTGAAGACAAAATACGAGTGTGAGTGATATGTAGTGAGGTTATTAATATAAAAACAATTGTGATGTAATTGTGATGTAATCAAAAATGTATATGTATAGTGAGAGCTTGAATTTGTACTATTCAAGATTGTAATAAATATTTGTTTGAATAAACTTTCTGTTTGAATTCAAATTCTGTGTAACTTGTTCTGTTTGAATTCAAATTCTGTGTAATTTATTTTATTCAACAAATATTTATTTAATCTATGAAAAACAACATAGTACATTACCAAATACATTGAAATGAATATATATATATATATATGTTTATTATCATCAAACAAAAACATATAAGCGCATATTCATACAAACTCTGTATGGCGAACTACCAATTCTTTCTGAGATGCGAAAAGGTCCAACAAATCTAGGAATGAACTTTCACTTCCATCCAACTCAGATTACATTCTTTAAAGGAAAATTTTTGAGAAATAATTGATCTCCGATAGCAAATTCCAAGTCTCTTCTCCTTTTTTCTGCATATTTCTTCTTTAGATCCTGGGCAATTCTCATTTTTCTTTTGATTTCTTCAACTTTCTCAGAAGCTTCCAAAATCATTTCGGGGCCAAGAACAAGTCGATTTCCCGATTCAACCCAACAAGATGGAGATTTACATCGCCGTCCATAAAGAGCTTCGAACGGTGCCATCTCAATACTCGCTTGATAACTATTATTATAGGTGAATTCTATGAGATGGAGGTGTTTTCCCAAGATCCTCCAAAGTCTAAAACACAAGCTCGAAGTAGATCTTCCAAAGTCTGATTTACTCTTTTGGTTTGACCATCAATTCGAGGATGATAAGCCATTCTCAGATTCGATTGAGTACCAAGAGTCTCCTGAAAAACTTTTTAGAAATTGGTAGTAAAGATAGGATATCGATCACATACAATGCTGGATGACACGCCATGTAAACGAATAATTTCTTTCGTATAAAGCTCGACAAAACTCAAGGCAGTTCTAGTAGTCTTAACCAGAATAAAGTGAGCAAACTTGGTCAATCTATCAACAATAATCTAGATACTTTAATTGCCTTTTCTGGTTCTCAGTAATCCATTAATAAAATCTATAGAAATCTGATCCCATTTCCAGTTCGGAATCTTAAGAGGCTGCAATAATCCTGCTGTCTTCTGGTGATTGGCTTTAACTTATTGGCAAGTGGCAAACCGGCTAACGTGATTAGAAATATCTTGCTTCATTCCACTCCACCAATACAACCTCTTCATATTTTGATACATCTTTGTAACTTCGGGATGAATAGAAGGTATGGATTGGTGATTTTCCCTAAGCACTTCCCACCTCAAACCATCCACATTTGGAACACAAATTCGGTTGTTAATTGTCAGAATTCCCTTTCTATCGATTTGTGCGCCCCAATCGCTTTGGGTACCATCCTTTATGTCATGAACATTCTCTTTTATTTGCCTAAGAATCGGGTCCTCGTCCTATTTAGCGGCTATGCGATCCATAAGGGTTGGAGAAGTAACAAGTTTACACAACATGGCTTTGCTCCTACTCAAAGCGTCAGCCACAATAATTGCCTTTCCGGGAGTGTAGTTGATGTCGAGGTCATATGATGATAAGAATTCGAGCCATCTAAGTTGTCGCTGATTTAGATCATTCTGGGTAAAGATATACTTCAACGATTTATGGTCCATAAAGAGTTCAAATTTTGTTCCAAGAAGAGGATGTCTCCATAACTTCAAAGAAAAGACAACGACGAGCAATTCCAGGTCATGAGCTGCATAATTTTCCTCAGGGTCATCAATTACCGACTAGCATAGGCAATAAATTTACCATGCTGCATCAAACCAGCACCCAATCCTTCACGACAAGCATCTGTATAAACAATGAACCCTTCACTACCATTTGGGACAGTAAGAAAAGGGCAGAGGTTTGCCTGCGCTTCAGTTCTTCGAATACTGCCTTACACTTCTCATTCCAAATGAATCTAACACTCTTTTTAGTCAAAATTGTGAGTGGTAAAGAAATTCGAGCGAAGTTCTCAATAAATCTCCTGTAATAATTAGCTAAGCCTAGGAAGCTACAGACATATGTAGGAGTTTTGTGAGCTTCTCAACCATTGATTACAGTGATCTTTGCTTGATCAACTGAAATTCCATTGTTCAAAATCACATGCCCCTAAAATCTAACTTCTTCTCTCTAGAAGTGACATTTGAAAATTTTCGCTTTCAATTGATGACTTCTCAGAGTTTCAAGGATAAATTTAAGGTGTTCCTCATGCTCCTTCTCAGTCTTAGAAAAGACAAGAATATCGTCAACGAAGACTAGAACGAATTTGTTTAGAACTTCCCGAAATATTCTATTCATGAGGTCAACAAAATAAGTCGGTGCATTAGTCAAACCGAAAGGCATAACTAACCATTCATAGAAATCGCCTTCTGTCCGTAAAACGGTTTTGGGAATACCATCTTCTGCAATCCTGAGCTGATGGAAACCTGAAGCAAGATCAAGCTAAGAAAATACCTTTGCTCCATGCAGCTGATCAAACATGTCACTAATACGAGGCATCGGGTATCTGTTCTTGTGGGTAAACTTATTCAGTTCGCTATAATCTATGCACATCCTTAGAGAACCATCAGATTTAGAAGCAAATGCCACTGTAGTTCCCCATTCCAAATGGCTACGACGAATCATACCTTTGGAGAAAAGATCTTCAATTTGAATCCTGAATTCAACTTTCTCTTTAGGTGACATTCTTCTTAGAGCAAGTACGACTGGGCTCGCTCCCAGAATAAGATCAATGCGAAATTCAAATTTGCACTATGGTGGCAAAGAAGTTACTTCTTCGAAAACATCGGGGAAATGTTGGACAACAAGGGTAATACTAAGACCACTCAGAGAATCAAGAGAGAAAACAAAACTTTCGGCAAAATCTAAAGGCGTTCTTCACTCACTACCAAGGGATTTCCACCATCATCTACCAAAGAAATCGTTCGAGATTTGCAAGCCATACGAGCATCAAATGCGGTCATTCAATCTATGGCTAATAGAATATCAAATCCTAAAAAACCAAGAACATAAAAGTCCCATGTGAATGATGTCTGTCGTTTTTAAAGAGTCTGAACCTTTTACAAATCATACCAAGGTTTGCAGGACCCCCAATAGATTTGATACACATAAAAGTCAAGATGCAGGTTCGGGTTTCAAAATATGGTTGATTTTGTCACATAAGTCTGCTGATATAAAACTATGGGATGCTCCGGTGTCAAACAAAACATGAACAGTGTAACGACCCGATATTTTCAATCATTCACATCTGCACATGTCGGACTTGAATTGCTCAAAATACCGAATAGTAAAAATAAATTTGGCAAAACTCAGAATATACGGCAAATAAATAGATCACAGAATCACAGGCACAAAGTAATATAATGCAGCAGAAATAAAGAAATAGTAGTTTTTGAAGCTACTATATAAATACATCAGAGTTAAACAAGATACAACAGTAGCTCAATACAATAATCAAGTACAAAGCTGAATACATTAGTGGAATCAACTGAATAACTGGAATTGAGACAGATAGCTGGATCTTCAAGCAAAGCTCCAACTCCAAAGGTGAGTCTCTAATGTTATATCACTTAGTCTGACCCAAGCGTAAAGCAAAATACAAAACACTCGAGTCAGGACATACATACTTATACAATGTAAACCAACTCAAATGAACTGTAATATAAAGGTACAAGTAACTTAAAGGATGCTTGGGACCGCCCATCCTCTAAGGATCCATTAAACTGTTTACTATGTAGTAATATTTCGCTACAGTAATAATGTCTATAGTAAAATAAACTTACTTTAAAATAGCGTTAAGGCTTTACATTTTCCACCTTAACACATTTATATATTCCCATAGTCTATACAGTACTGTAATCTCCCCCGTACTGGGCGTCGTCAGAGGGCACTCCATAGGTATGGTACAAAACCAAAATCATATAAGGCGCGCTAGGGTGGATGACACGGCACCACTAGGCAATGACAGGGTAGATATACCAATTATGCTTCCGGGCCGGTGGTAACACGTAGCACGCAGCTATCGCCCACCTCGAGCCACACCCTCAAATAAAAAAAAATCAATAGTGGCCACCAAATTAATCCAAAAGTCAGAGTATAATATCGAATGGATGTGTCCGATCAATGAAGCTACCTCATTAGCATGTCAATCGCTCCTGTTTTAGCCACCTTAAGCCAACTCACAGGAGTCGGGTCCATGCATATACCTCAAAGGAACGCTGCCGCCATCCTACTTCATTTTGGAATCTCCACCGTGTACACGGTTGTTAAAGTGGTTTTCGAGGTTGGAAGAGAGTATGACAACTTCCGATCCCGGTCTCTTTAACAACCCAATGTTATTACAACCCATGGATATTTATTCCAAAATCATTTATACTTTAAAACCAAAATATCATATCCATTCAAAAACCAAAGTAATGATATCTCATTTAAATTCCAAAACCAAATCAATATATTATTTAAATAAAACCCAAATGTCAAATCACTGAATATTTACTTCAATTTATTAGACTTGAAATATTCCTTTAAATCATCTTAAATCAAACCACTTTATAAATTCATATTCTTAAATCTTCAATTTCAATAAGTTCAAATTTATATATTTAATTACAATTCTTATTTAAATACACTTTCAAATAAATTCATTTCCAAAAAAAAAATTACTTTTAAGTTATAACAACTCTGAAACCAAACATTTTGAAACATATTTATTTAGACCATTTAAATTCAATGTTAATATCTTTCAAACAAGATTCATTTAACCATTTAAATTCAATGTCAAATAATATTCATTTCAAAGTTGTAGCATCAATAAGTCTACTCATTAAATTATAACTTTCCAAAATATTGTATATTTCAGCTACACAAATTTCAATTTTTAGTCAATTTAACTTATAAAAATCACATTTCACACTTCAATAATATTCATTTGGATATCATTTAACTTATTATTTAAAAAAAATGTTTGTACAATAAATATCCAAATTAAACTATAATTCTTTAATAAGTCAAAGTTTACCCTATTTTACTTAACTTTTATTTTTAACAAATAACTTTACACTTTATTTTAAAATATCCATCCCACAAATAAAATACCCTTTCACTAAATTTACTTAACTTTCATTTGACAGCTAAATCTCCAATTATCAAGTTAAGTCATTTAAGTTGCATTTTTCCAATTAAATCATAATCATTCATTTTTAGAAAACATAATCATAAATCAAGTTTTTTCACATAGTTAATATAACAGTCCAATCCTCTTTACAAATCTATTCATCTAGACATTAATTAACTATGATTCCAAATTAAATAAATTTTATTACTAAGGCCAATCAAAACTGCAGTTCATTTTACCACTCAAAATATATTATTTACTATACAAACCTTATTTATTTCAAGAAATAACCTTCGTTAATTTACTAGGTTAGATTTTAGATTCCAAATTAAATCAAACTTAATTATTAAAGTATTGATCATAAATAAAATCTTTAAATTACAATTAAAAACAAAATAAAGATATTTAAATCACAATCTAAACAAATTATCAACTCATATGATTTTAACTTATAAGAAACCAATATCTCAATATCTCTTTATATTCAAATCTTCAAATCAACTTTTTAATCAAAATTCCATATATTTAAAATTCAAAATACTTAATAATTTTAGAGAACTATTGTAAAAATTTATCCATGGGCCTGTATAAAATTTTCTAACCTAGGTCAAGTGATACAGATATGTATCATTTCAATCCGTAATTTAAAAAGGAAAATCCAGGTTCTATCATTTCAAACCCGCAATCCCAAGTAAAATAAATACAATAAAAATCACTTGATCCTATCATTCCATCCCATAATGATTTTTCCTTATTCCACAGTCCATTCGGGTACGTATCATTTCAACCCATAGTGATAGGGAACTCGCAGTGTGATAAACAGGAAATTAAATAACAGTATAACATACAATATCATATCAGATGATGTAACAGATATTTAAACAGCACTTAATACCATATAATGATATCACAGGCAGGTATGGAGATAGCATATTAATTTCTACAATTCACTTGTCATCATTTCACAATTGCATAAGTACGTAATGTCTAGAGTGAATAACTCACCTTTTTAAACCTAGGATTGAAATTCAAACCCAAATCTAAAATCCGCAAAGCACGAAAAGGCATGACAAAGCACGACGATATTCTTTTGAGTGGATAAAGTTTCGGATCCAAATATTGTATACAAACAATTACACAAACATAAATGTAAAATTCAACATACAAGATTATGAATCAAACAATGAACAATATGGATCAAAGGGACATAATCTTTTGATAAAACAAAGCAAGATGCAAACTTGAGTGAAAAGAGAGCCACAAATTCTCATGTTGTAGATTACAAAATAAAGCAAACAAATATCACAAACATAAGAACATGATTCAATACAAAGAATAGAGATTACAACAATGGAAAGATAGGAAATAAAATGACATAACCTTGATAAATCAAAGCAAGGTGATGAATACATGTGCTTGGCTAGGCTTTGTATCAATTTTGGTGATGTAGTCTTCATCCATGGTCACAACCTGGTCTTTGTGGTGATGAAAGGGTGATGGTTGATGGAGGTGGTCATGGTGGTGGCTAGAGGCAAGAATTCGAGCCTAGCTTTGAAGCAAAACGAAAAAAATAAAAGAAAAAGGAGAAGGAAAGAGAAGAGAAGCCATGGAAATAAACTAGAGCTTGTTGTATTTTCTTCACGCAAATAGAAATGAGGGATGAGAAATTTTTTCACGTGAATAAGAATATGGCGACGGCTAGGGTTTACAAAAAGCACGGCTAAGATGAATGTACGGCTAGGAGAATTGAATGGGTAGGAAAAGGAAAAGGCAAAGAATAAAGAAGCTAGTGAATGCATGGGATTTATTTACTATTTAATAAAAGAAACTTACTGTAAACACTTTCAATCAGAAGAGGCAAATGAGGAACTGAGATATTGAGAAGATTTTTATGTGTTATGAAATAAAGATTAGGCAATTTAAAAAGGCAAGCAATTAAGACAATATAACGTATACCCTTTGATTTTTTTTTCCAAGCCATAAATAAAAGATATAAACAAGTAACAATCGAATAAACATGACTGTCTAGACAAAATGAAAATAAAAAGATAAAATAGAGATGGATATAGAAAAAATATAGAATATATAAAATAAAAGTACAGAAATTTATTGTGTATAAAACGCTGCAATTTATCCAGTTTAAAAAGTATAAGTTTTAAATTCCTAATAAATCCATGTATTTGATTTCTCAATCTTGTTATTGAATCAATTATTAACTTATTCTCTTATGGGTAATATTAACATTGGTTTATATGCTAATACACTAATAATTTCCCAATTCATCCAAATTTTAATTTACATAATATTAAATTTTATTTACCTATAATAATCCATCTATTACGGATTGAATTCCAATTAATCTATTTCCAATAACTACCTTGCTTCAATTCTACTCTTTTTATTACATCTAATATCACTCTATAAACCTAGTTATTATTTGTTTATCTTTCATTACATAAATATGCATTCAAATTTTCATCTTTCTTTTGTTATAACTGTTATTTTCAATTATATTGAATTTGCCAAATATATACATTTATCATAATTGAAACCTCAATCAATTTATTCAACTTGGTTTCATTCCTTTCTTTCATCTTATGAATAAAATATACATTTCCATTTATGTCATTACTTTCACACTTTACAGTAATAGTCCTATCTCACATTAATGAACATTTACCTACATTTAAATTTAGTTGATTTCCTACCCTGAATTTAACATCCTAAATAAAAAGGTGACTTGCATAAATGTTATCACTAACTTTATATTACACTCAAGTTTATTATTTCCACTAATTATCAGAATTACTTATGTAATGTTGAATTCATTCAATTACCATACATTTATTTACTTATATCCAATTTTGTACCCAAATGTAACAGTTACTACTACAATAATAGACCAATTAAAGAGTAACTTACAACCGTTACTATATCCTTTAATTTACATTTCATTTTTAACACTCACTTCATTATAAATTATAAATTTTTTTCTTTCTAACTTTTATTACAAAAATCTTATTAAATTAACCAGATTAATTATCGAAATTTACGGGTCGTTACGTTCTCCCCCACTCAAAACTTTTCGTCTCCGAAAAGGAAGGAGGTAGGAGAATAGAAAGCACCAGAAAGAAAATAGATTAGAATGCAATTAAAACAATTGATTTTAAACCATATAAATTTCAGTTTAAATAAATTTGTATCCAATATTTGATTTTAAATTCAAGGTATTTCATTAAGTTGATTTTATTTCAATTTATAAACTCCTTCAAAACAACATTTATTTATTTATCTGATTTATTATTTAATAAACTTGTTATTCAATTTATCTGAATTAATATTTTATAATCAAAATTTAAGTGTATAACATGTATTATAACCACTCAAATTTTATTTATAAAATTCTTTTTATTTTGTGTATTATCCAATTACATATTTAACTTCTAATAATTAAGGTAAGTTATATTGGAATGCAATTTGGTATTATACAAATAAAATTTTCTAATCCAATTATTCAACTTAAATATTTATTTAAATTTTGGTTTCATTTTATGATTGAAATTATCCTTTAAGATAAGATTTAAAAACTAAATTTCCGATTAACTTCAAACTATTTCAAAGACAAAGAAATATATGTATAATACATATCAATCAAATTTAACTTCAAACAAAAGTGTAGCAGAGCTACAGAATGGGCTCACAACTTTCGAAGCTCGAAAATGAATGTCGATGATATGGCCGCCATCGCCGAAATTATTTTCCAATGACAAAGAGAAGAGCCATGATTTAAAACTAAAAATTCTTTGAAACAATTTCTACTTGAAATACCTTAAATAATGTACCCTTGAAAACTTTAAACACAAAATTGAAAATATCGAATATTAAATTCTTAGTTTCTTGTTTTAAATTCATTTAAATTTCCAAATTAATTTATAACCATGTTTTATAGTTCAATTATTTATATATGAAACAAAAACCAATGGTTACAAGCTATATAAAAAGTCAAATATTCTTTCTTAACATCCAATTCAATTAACTATCAAAATTCTGAAAATTACATATATATATATATATATATATATATATATATATATTGGAAAATACTCTAAATAATATACCTTTTAAAACTTTGAAAACCGAAGTTTGAAAATAATATGGTGTCAGTTTGCTATGTTCAAGTGTTTTGGAGATCCTATCGATTGCGTTGATCAGACGAATCGATCGGAAACCCAAATCAATATCAACAGCCCAAACAACACCATAGATATAAAAAAAATTCAAATATATATTGACAAATACACTATACAGGAATAGACTTTCAAAGCAAGGATAGAGATTCAAATTGGATTGACTCAAGTCAAAGGAAACTTTGATTTGAGGATAAGTTAGAATAAAAGATAAGACGATTGACTAACCGAATAAGGAAATGGATATGCTTATATAAATCATGGGCAACCTTAACCGGGTCAACCTTGATTTAAAGAATAAGATCGATGTAGAATTCTGGGCAAGTCTACATTCGATCTCAAGGCATAGAATTCAGGCATAGCAAGAGTTAGCAACATTATAAACCGAGGATACCGAAATCTCCAGTGGATAAATGCCAATTGTAAAGGAGTTTCCCCCCCTTTACAAGTCATTCGGTGGAGCTATGGGATGTTCCAGAATTCAGAAGGATACGAAGAATGTGGGACAAGAATGGCTTTCGGAACTGCAGAGAACATTCCAAATACAAAGGAAATTGAGTCAAAAGGAAGAGATTCAAACTCGAATGAAAGTGATTCTGTAAATAGATTTACCATATATGTTAAGTTTTGCCTAGAGCCAAAACTAATACCAGATGTAATGACCCGATATTTTCAACCATTCGCATCCGTACACGTCGGACTTGAATTGCTCAAAATACCAAATAGTAAAAATAAATTGGAAAAACTCAGAATACACAGCAAATAAATAAATCACAAAATCACAGGCACAGAGTAATATAATGCACCGGAAACAAAGAAACAGTAGTTCATGAAGCTACTATATAAATACATCAGAGTTAAAGAAGATACAACAGAAGTTCAATACAATAATCAAGTACAAAGATGAATACGTTACTGGAATCAACTGAATAACTGGAATTGAGATAGATAGCTGGATTTTCAAGCAAAGCTCTAACTACGAAGGTGATTCTCTAATGTTGTATCACTCCGTCTGATCCGAGCGTAAAGCAAAACACAAAACACTCGAGTCAAGACATACATACTTATACAATGTAAACAAACTCAAATGAATTGTAATATAAAGATACAAGTAACTTAAAGGATGCTTGGGACCTCCCATCCTCTAAGGATCCATTAAACTATTTACTGTGTATTAATATTTCGCTATTATAATAATGTCTATAGTAAAATAAACTTACTTTAAAATAGCGTTAAGGCTTTACATTTTCCACCTTAACACATTTATATATTCCCATAGTCTATATAGTGCCGTAATCTCCCCCGTACTGGGCGTCCTCAGAGGCCACTCCATAGGTATGGTACAAAACTAAAATCGTATAAGGCGCGCTAGGGTAGGTGATATGGCACAACTAGGCAATGCCAGGGTAGATATACCAATTACGCTTCCGGGCCGGTGGTAACGCGTAGCGTGCAGCTACTGCCCACCCCGAACCACACCCCTAAATAATAAAAAAAATCAAAAGTGGCCACCGAATCAATCCAAAAGTCAGAGTATACGAAGGGATGTGTCCGATCAAAAGAGCTACCTCATTAGCCCGTCAATCGCTCCTGTTTTAGCCACCTTATGTCAACTCACGGGAGTCGAGTCCACGTATATACCTCAAAGGAATGCCGCCACCATCCTACTTCATTCTGGAATGTCTACCGCGTACACGGTTGTTAAGTGGTTTTCGAGGTTGACAGAGAGTATGACAACTTCTGATCCCAGTCTCTTTAACAACCCAACTTTATTATAACCCAAGGATATTTATTTCAAAATCATTCATACATTAAAACCAAAATATCATATCCATTTAAAAAACCAAAGTAATGATATCTCATTTAAATTCCAAAACCAAATCAATATATTATTTAAATAAAACCCAAATGTCAGACCACTAAATACTTTCTTCAATTTGTTAGACTTGAAATATTCCTTTAAACATCTTAAATTAGACCACTTTATAAAGTCATATTCTTAAATCTTTAATTTCAATAAGTTCATATTTATATATTTAAATACAATTCTTATTTAAATACACTTTCAAATAAATTCATTTCCAAAGCCAAATTACTTTCAAGTTATAACAATTCTGAAACCAAACACTTTGAAACATATTTGTTTAGACCATTTAAATTCAATGTTAATATCTTCCAAACAAGATTCATTTAACCATTTAAATTCAATGTCAAATAATATTCATTTTAAAGTTGTAGCAATTATAAGTCTATTCATCAAATAATAGCTTTCCAAAACATTGTATATTTCAACTACACTGAAATTTTAATTTTTAGCCAATTTAACTTATAAAAATCACATTTCAAGCTTCAAAAATATTCATTTGGATATCATTTAACTTATGATTTAAAAAAATAAAGTTTTATCAATAAATATCCAAATTAAAGTATAATTCATTAATAAGTCAAAGTTTACCCTATTTTACTTAACTTTATTTTTAACAAATAACTTTACAGTTTATTTCAAAATATCCATCCCACAAATAAAATACCCTATCACTAAATTTACTTAACTTTCATTTGAAACTAAATATCCAATTATCAAGTTAAGTCATTTCAAGTTGCAATTTTCCAATTAAATCATAATCATTCATTTTTACAAAACATAACCATAAATCAAGTATTTTCTCATAGTTAATATAATAGTCCAATCCTCTTTATAAATCTATTCATCTAGACATCAATTAACTATGATTCCAAATTAAATAAATTCTATTACCAAGTCTAATCAAAATTGCAGTTCGTTTTATCCACTCAAAATACATTATTTACTATACAAACCTTATTTATTTGAAGAAATAACCTTTATTAAATTTACTAGGTTAAATTTTAGATTCTAAATTAAATCAATCTTAAGTATTAAAATATTGATCATAAATAAAATCTTTAAATTACAATTAAAAACCAAATAAAGATTTTTAAATCACAATCTAAACGAACTATCAACTCATACAGTTTTAACTTAAGGAAACCAATATCTCAATATCACTTTATATTCAAATCTTTAAATCAACTTTTTAATCAAAATTCCATATATTAAAATTCAAAATACTTAATAATTTTAGAGAACTATTATAAAAATTTATCTGTGGGTCTGTATAAAATTTTCTAACCTAGGTTAAGTGGTACGGATATGTATCATTTCAGTCCGTAATTTAAAAAGAAAAATCCAGGTTCAATCATTTCATACCCGCAATCTCAAGTAAAATAAATACAATAAAAATCACTCGAGCCTATCATTTCAGCCCATAATGATTTTTCCTTATTCTACAGTCCGTTTGGGTATGTATCATTTCAACCCATAGTGATAGGGAACTTGCAGTATGATAAACAGAAAATAAAATAACAGTATAGCATAATATCATATCAGATGATGTAATAGGTATATAAACAGCATTTAGTATCATATAAACATATCATATGTAGGTATGAACATAGCATATTAATTTCTACAATTCACTTGTCACCATTTCACAATTGTATAAGTACGTAATGTCTAGTGTGAATAACTCACCTTTTTAAAGCAAGGATTGAAATTCAAACCCAAATCTAAACTCCGCAAAACACGAAAAGGCAAGATAACGCACGACTATATTCTTTTGAGTGGATGAAGATTTGGATCCAAATCTTGTATACAAAAAATTACACAAACATAATTATAAAATTCAACATACAAGATTATGAATCAAACAATGAACAATATGGATCAAAGGGACATAATCTTTTGATAAAACAAAGCAAGATGCAAACTTGAGTGAAAAGAGAGCCACAAATTCTCATGTTGTAGATTACAAAATAAAGCAAACAAATATCTCAAACATAAGAACATGATTCAATACAAAGAATAGAGATTACAACAATGGAAAGATAGGAAATAAAATGACATAACCTTGATAAATCAAAGCAAGGTGATGAATACATGTGCTTGGCTAGGCTTTGCATCAATTTTGGTGATGTAGTCTTCATCCATGGTCACGGCTTTGTCTTTGTGGTGATGAAAGGGTGAAAGTTGATGAAGGCGGTCATGATGGTGGCTAGAGGCAGAGGTCGAGCCTAGCTTTGAAGAAAAAAAAAGAAAAAAAAAGAAATAGGAGAAGGAAAGAAAGGGGAAGCCATGGAAATAACCTAGAGCTTGCTGTATTTTCTTCACGCAAAAAGAAATGAGGGATGAGAATTCTTTTCACGTGAATAAGAATATTGGGTGGCGGCTAGGGTTTACAAAAAGCTCGGCTAAGATGAATGTACGGCTAGGAGATTTGAATGGTTAGGAAATGAAAAGGCAAAGAATAAAGAGGCTAGTGAATGCATGGGATTTATCTCCTATTTAATAAAAGAAACTTATTATAAACTCTTTCAATCAGAAGAGGCAAATGAGGAAGTGAGATATTGAGAAGGTTTTTATGTGATTTGAAATAAGAATAGGCAATTTATAAAGGCAAGCAATTAAGACAATATAACATATACCCTTTGATTTTTTTCCAAGCCATAAATAAAAGATATAAACAAGCAACAATCAAGCAAACATGGCTGTCTAGACAAAATAAAAATAGAAAGATAAAATAGAGATGGAGATGGAAAAATATAAAATACATATAATAAAAGTACATAAAATTATTGCGTGTAAAAAGCTGTAATTTATCCAGTTTAAAAATTATAAGTTTTAAATTCCTAGTAAATCCATATATTTGATTTCTCAATCTTGTTATTGAATCGATTATTAACTTATTCTCTTATGGGTAATATTAACATTGGTTTATATACTAATACATTAATAATTTCTCAATTCATCCAAATTTCAATTTACATAGTATTAAATTTTATTTACCTATAATAATTCCATTATTACGGATTGAATTCCAATTAATCTAATTTCATTAACTGCCTTACTTCAATTCTACTCTTTTTGTTACATCTAATATCACTCTATAAACCTAGTTATTATTTGTTTATCTTTCATTACATAAATATACATTCAAATTTTCATCTTTCTTTTATTATAACTGTTATTTTCAATTATATTGAATTTGCCAAATATATATATTTATCATAATTAAAACCTCAATCAATTTATTCAACTTGGTTTCATTCCGTTATTTCATCTTATGAATAAAATATACATTTCCATTTATGTCATTACATTCACACTTTACAGTTACAGTCCTATCTCACATTAATGAACATTTACCTACATTTAAATGTAACTGATTTTCTACTCTGAATTTAATAGCCCTGAATAAAAAGGTAACTTGCATAAATGTTATCACTAACTTTATATTACACTCAAATTTATTATTCCCACTAATTATCAGAATTGCTTATATAATGTTGAATTCATTCAATTACCATACATTTATTTATCTTATATCCAATTTTATACCCAAATGTAGCAATTACAACAACATTAATAGACCAATTAAATAGTAACTTACAACCTTTACTATATCCTTTAATTTACATTTCATTTTTAACACTCACTTCATTATAAATTATTAAAAAAATTCTTTAAAATTTTATTACAAAAATCTTATTAAATTAACCGGTTTAATTCTGGAAATTTATGGGTCGTTGCAAACAGAAAAATTGTGCAATGTAAAAGTACCATGAAGTGTACCTTTGTTGTCTTCTAGCCTAGGAGTAGAAGTAGTCACTGAAAAGACTCCTGATGGGGTTCTTTTCTTCTGGGTGGGACAATCTCTCTTAATGTGGCCTGGTTACAAGCAAATGTGGCAAAGATCTTGCCTTATCATCTGAACTGATGGGACAAATGCTCCTACAGAAACCGGAGAACTATTAGCATAGTGTCCTTTCTGATCGCATTTGAAGCAAGTGATAGAAGAGATATCAATGGGCTTCCTCTGAGAATGTCCAACTCCACTCTTGTTCTGCTGATTCTTCTTTTGCTGCTCAAAGCTAGGCTTTCTCTTCTTGGAATCGTTGGAAGCTGCTGAAGGAGTTGCAGAGTGAATAACCGATGCTCCCTTCGAACTTGAGTTTTCATATTTGAGGGCCATATCCATAAGACTGGTGAAAGTACCATGAACATGGGCAGTCAAACAGTCATAGTACTCAGGACGAGCGTCGGCTATGAACTTCTCGTTCTTCTTAAGTGAGGTATCAATCGGACCTAGTCCAAACTTGGATAGCTCATTGAATTTCCTTTCATGCTCCGAGAATGACGTGCTTTCCTGCTTAAGATCCATAAGCTATGATAAAGCTAAGATTTTCCAGCCCCCGGCATCTACTGGGTAATGAATACTTCCTTGAACTATGCCCAAGTGATGCTTGCTTCTTCAGTGTGGGTGGTAATAGATTCTTACCAATCAAGAGTACCATCCTGCAACTGGCCAGCGGCCAACTGATGCTTTTGGGCATCAAAAATCTCAAGTTTGGTAAAGATCATTTCCAAGCTCTTAATCCACTATTGAGCTTCTATAATGCCTTCGGACCCTAAGAATTTAGTACCACCAAGTTGTGCGAAATCTTTGCAAAGCATAGTGAACTTCACTGGTGGGATAGGTGCAACTGGTGCAGCATCATCTAGTACGGGGACATTTCCTCTTCCCCGACCTTGAGCATTTCTTCTATTGCTCATCCTGAAAAGTCAAGGGTGGATTTAGAATATGAAAAAGCACGAAACTTAAGGAAATCCCAATTAAAGCGAATTTTAACAAGGAAGATGAATTCAAATCAATAGAAAATTTTAAAAATAGATTGGATTAAAACATTGTATATTTTCAATATGCGCTCCCTCAAGAATGATTCCACTCATTATAAGGCATTACTATCCCTATACCTAATGAGTTCTACCCCTCAGGCTAACGTATTCACTAAACTAAAGCTCTGATGTCAACTATGACGACCTGTCTTTTTCGAACAACTTAAGCAGACAATAAACCATACTTGTCCAACTTAAACCATTCAAATTGGACAGATTATCAATTTGGGGTTTTAATATAGAATCAGATACAGAATCACACACAGAATAATACCAAATCTCGCAGCGGATATAAATAATATACATAGTAGTTCATGAAGCTACTACACCAAATACATCAGAGTTTCTGACTTTTATTTTAAAACTAGAGATACAAAGTTTACTGATACATGCCTAAAATGAAATAGATAACCAATACTGGATAGAGTGGAGCCTTTGACTAAGTCTTCGCCTCTCAAAATAAGCACTGCTCATACACTGCAATACTTAGGCTGACCCGAGCATAAAGTAAGACAATATACTCGAGCCAGGACTAGAAGTTCTCATGTAAGTTGTAACGACCCGTTAAAATTGATGAATTAAATTTATATAAATTCTAATCTAATTTAGAATAAATTAAAAGTCTTAGGATTTTTGTGAAGAATAAATGTAGGAGTTAGATATAGTAACTGGGATTAAAGGTTAACGATTGAGATGTTTATATGGCAATAGATAGAATAACGTAAATTTGAGTTGTGGTTATAAGATTTAATTGGTTGTGAAATTAATACTGGAAGATAAATAGGAAATAATATTTGTGAAATAATAACTGAATTTAAGTGCAACCATATTTATGGAAGTAAATTGTATTTGGTGGATGTTAACATTGAATAAGTTATTTAGAATAAAAAGGTTTAAATGCATGTTTGGATTGAATATATAATGGATGGATTAAGTAGTAAGTAATTAAAATATATTTTCTATAAAATTGGGAATTGAATGCTTGTAAACAATTTTGTAGGAATAAATTAATGTACAATTTATTTGTGCATACTAGATTTAATTGAAATAGCAGAATAATAAAACTAGCACTTGATATGCCTAAGTATTAATATATTGAAACTATAATAAAATAGAAAGTTTGGTAGTAAATAGAAATTAAGAAGACTAAGGCAACTGGTAAAGAAATAAATGGAATTCGTAATAACAAGGAGAAAATTATGCATATTTGGGCATTTGTCATAATTATCAAATTTTACCATTCATATAATTTATTTAATTAAAGTCTATAGCAACATTGTTGTTAATAATGTTGTTAGTGAATATGAATACAAAAGGATAACAAGTGTTTAGGTTAACCATTTATTTTATTTGGTTAAGAATGGGAATAGATTTAAATAAATCTAAATTAAAGACTTTTGCTTTATTAGGGTGTTCTAGTTAATAAAAGGGGCATTATAAGAAGTTAAGCATGCACTAAAAAGAAATATTATAATTCAGTATTTTTTTTATACCCACAAATGTCTATGCACTAAATAGGAAGATTTTAAAATCAATAAATGAATTCATTGAGACTGCATTTATAATTTATACCTTTAAAGGTAGACTTAATTTCAAATTAATTCATTTAATAGTGCAATTAGCGTAGATTTGTTTGGTAGATGAAGTAGTTAATTCTATTAGGTGAAGTTAAGGCTAATTTTATTTATAAATTGACCTATTGTTGATATAGATTTTAGGAAGCAGGATCTATAAATTAAATTGAGTATTAGATTCAATAATTGCATTTATTGCATAAATAAAGGGAATTTAACGTTAAATTGTACGTTATTGAATTAAAAAGGAATTTGCGGATATTAAAGTAAAAACATAGACATGTTAAAGGGTATCTTTGTTTTGGATTTAAGTTGAGAGTATAAAAGTATAAGATTAAATAATTGGGTTCATGAGAATTTAATTTATATTTTCTAGATATAAGGAAGTGCAGAGATTAACACTGCAAATTGATATACTTACCCACTTTTAATTCACAGCTAAGCCTGTTAACTCTTTTCAATTGATTACGAATCATATAAGAAATAAAATTTGGCCAATTTTAGAATTTAATATAAAATTTGGATTTTTATAATTTATTTAATTTATTTAATGAATATTAAAAATAGCTATTTTGGCCACGGACTCGGATTTCGATGAAACTAGTTTCATCGGATCCGTATCAGTGAATTATTATAGGGTTTCAAGTTTCGTATCGATCGGACTTGTCGTTTGATCGTACGGGCGTGAAACTCCTTGAAATCAATTTTAATAAAATCAATTTGAAATCAATTTGGAAATTTTGTTTTCAGCATAACTTCTTCATACGATCAAATTTGGACGTGAAACTTTTTCCATCGCGTTCAGAATATCTTAAAATACCTATTTGGATATATAGATTTAATAAATTCGGTTCCGGAGGCATAGCTGGCTTTTTGGGCCATAGTTTATTCCGCACGTTCATTCTACGGTCTATCTACGCTACCTCTAACCCTCTATATAAACCCAGCTATTCAGCCCTAGCCTCCGACTAATTTCATTTATCTGCGCGTATTTCTTCAAGCTTCTCTTCTTCTTCAATGGGGGCTAACCCTAGATCCAGTCAGTTCAAAAACAAAATGAAAATTCAAAATCTCCAGAAAAATTCCACAAAAATATATGTTGATGTTTTCGATACGTGTAATCTACTGGTGTGATTCGTTTTTCAAATGGAGTTATCGTTTACCCAGAATAAATTCAAACAGTTCGTGGCCGTTCATCAGCGTCGCATCAAAGTTCGTCTGATCGAAATTCTGTTTCTGGGTATTGTAGTATGGACGATGGGGATCGCATCTATATGGTTTTTGTATCAATTCAACGGTTAGATCGTCGTAGATCTTCGATTTGGGTTCGAATATTGGAGGCGACCGGTGGCGTTTCAGATGACTGGACCAGGGGGGTTAGGTGCGGCCGGAGGAGACAAGGAGGTTGGTAGTGCTCGGCGGCTTCCCAGGTGGCCGTAGGCGAGTGGAAGTGCAGTCAAAGTCACGGTCAAGGTGGTTTCGTGCGTGCGAATGGGTTGCTGGAAGATATCTCGTGTACAGGGGGTGAACGGCATGGTGACGTGGCAAATCATAGTAATGTGTTCCATTTTGTATTTTATATTTTATGTTTTCATTCGCAATTTTCGACATAACTCTCGCATATGATCTCCGATTCACGTGAGATTTTTTTTGTTAGGATCGTAATTTAATTCCGGACTTGATGACGCTGGTTTGGACGAATTCCGAGACGGGCGAATTTTTGGGTTTAAATCGAATTTAAATTCGATTTAAATTCAAAAGGTGAGTGTTTTAACCCACTCACAACTACTAGAAGCTTTTATGTTTGTTAAGTTAATTTTAGAAATGAATAGAAATTTATTTATGAGTATTTGGCATGTTTATTTTATTCATATCTGTTGAATTGCATTTATTTAATTTAACTGTTAATTTAATTAATTTATTGCGTATAAATTTACAGTTAAAATTTATTTGTTTGTATATGAACTGCTAGTTAACAGTTATATAATTTATTTCTGAATATAGACTGTAGATTAATAACTGTTAAATTTAATTTGAATAAAATTGCCAGTATTACCTGTTATGTAGTACCAAAAATAATATTGTTATTGATTGATATTGATTGATGATTGCGATTTGGATGATGAATGATGTTGATGAATGTATGTTTATTGTATATCATTAAATTGCAAATTATCATGCATATTTCATTTCATTCGGGATTGTGGTTTGAAATGATATACAACCGTAAAATTTTATATCTTTTAAATTGCGGATTGAAATGATAAATATCCGTATCACTTGACCATAGGATAGAAAATTATATACAGGCACCGCGGTATATATATAACTATTTTATTGTGATTTCTATGGTTTGGATGGAATACGGTTTATAATAATCTTGAATTTTATATTGTATAAATATTTTTCTTCCATATATATATACATATGAAGTTGAAAATTTTGAAATTAAAAGGTGTATAAAAATCTTTATTAAAAATGGAAGAAAATTAAGAAATGGAGTTTAATAATTTATATCATATGTTTAAATGTTAAGTTTGGAAATTTTAAGATATGATATTTATAATTGGATTTTTCCCAAAATAAATTGAAATGAATATTCTAGTATAATTTGAATTGGGAAAAATATATATATTTTATTACTAGAAATTGAAGTCTTATTATTTATGGATTTTATATGAATATTCAAGACTAATTAATAGAACAATTGATTTGTTGAAAGAATAAAATCCAACTTTAGTTTGAAATATTGATACTCAAAATGGATATACGTATATATAAATAAATTGAAGTGGTTTTGGAACTTGAGAGAGATAATATAAATTTTGGTTTAGACTTTAATAAAGAAATGTATTTGTAAAGCCATGAGAACTATTTTCTTTACAAAGTAACATTTAAGTTAAACCATTTAATTCATATACCGTTGAATGTCCAAACCATTCAAGTTTTAGAAGTTATGGTTTTAAATTATGATTTTCAAAATACTATGCTTTGAAAATATTTGATTTTCAGACGTTATGAAGTTAAAGCATTTTGATTTTGGAAAAGAATTATATTTGGGATAAGTGATAAAATATGGTTTTGGGTTTTGAAATGATATCGTATTCATGGTTATGAAATGGAATGTTTATTCTGATTTTTAAAGTATAACCTATTTTTAAATGACCGCGGTGTTATAATAACGATGGGTTGGCAAAGAGACCGGGATCGGATATCTGACATACTCTCTGTCGATACCGAAAACCATTTTGACTAACCGTGTACGCGGTGGAGATTCCAGAATGAAGTAGGTGGTGGTGACGTTTCCTGTAAGGTAAATACGTGGACCCGACTCCCGTGAGTTGGCATAAGGTGGCTAAAACAGGAGCGATTCTCAGGCCAATGAGGTCATTCCTCTGATCAGACCCTCCTCTTCGATATTATACTTTGATTTTGGATTGATTCAGTGGCCACTTCTATATTTTGATTTTGGGGAGTTAGTCCGAGGTGGGCGGTAACTGCGGCTACGCGTTTCCACCAGCCAGGATAGCAATTGGTATATCTACACTGGCATTGCCTAGTTGTGCCGTGTCACCTACCATACCGAGCCTTTACTACGAGTTTCTATTTGTGTCGTACCTATGGAGCATCCTCTGGCAGCTTCCCGATCAGGAGGTATTACGGTACTGTATAGACTATTGGCATTATTTGTGTTAAGGGCTATATGGGTAACCCCTTAACGCTACTAAAAAGTAAGTTTACTTTATAAATAGACACTATTATAATAGTGCAATATACTACATAGTAAATAGTTTAACGGATCCTTAGGAGATGTAAATCCCAAGCATCTCTTGAGTTACTGTACTCATATTTATTTCTGTTAATTTAACTCACATAAGATCTTTTAGTTCTGACTCGAGTGTTTTTGTCTTTTCAAATTCGCTCGGGTCAGTCGGAGCGTTTCAGGATCGAAGACTTTAGCTTTGAAGGACGAAGACGAAGGAGTCGTGTTATTATTATCTATAGTATTGCACCACACTCATACTGTTCCGCTGCATTGATTGTATTGGTAGGTGTAACTCTGATATTTATTGTATAAAGCAAATCAAGTGTTTGTAAACTGTTTTGAACTGTATATTTATTATTATATTTTATCCTTCCGCTGTGAGATTCTATTTTGTTTTTATTTCTTCTCTGTTTTTCTTATTTACCCCATAACAATCCGTCCTTCCGTTATGTTTTGAATTGACACGTGTGTCGGTTTAAAGTGTGCGAAAAGGCGGGATGTTACAGTTGGTATCAGAGCTTTGGTTTAGCGATAAACCTTGGCTTTGTGGGGTTTGACTCTTTATTAATAGGGTAGTAATACCCTATGGGAGTCGCTGAGTGTATATATATGAGAGAGCGTATTTGTTAGTGTTATAAAAAGATTTTGATATTGTGTTAATCTGTTCCGTTTTGTATTTATAAATTCTGGTTGGTGCATGGGACGCTATGTCATCAATAGGGATTTCTAAACACTTAATAGGACAGACCGACATAATATTTGTTTTAATATGGGTGAATGAAATAATTTTGCCTATTATATTTTCTATATATAAAATAAATTTTAAATGATATTATTTATATATATATATATATTTTGGTTGAAATAGATTGATTGTTAGGAATAAAATTTTAAATAATAGGTAAAATAAGATTGAAATTAAAATCAATGAAATTTGAAAATTTTAGAACTTAAGTCCGGGATTTTGGAAATTTGCTTTTAAAGGATTTATGAATTATAATAATTTTGTTTATAAGTATTTTCTTATATAAATATTTAGTATAATTTGGAAAAATTGTTTTAAAGAAGATTTTGGAGAAAATAAGTTTTGTACTTTCCTCTCTGTCGCTGGAAAATAATTTCGGTGATGACGGCCGCATCATCGACTTTAATTTTCGAGTTTCGAAGGGAAAGGCCACTGTAGTAAATTCCACTGCAGATTTATTTTGAAATTATCTAAAATTTTAATTGTTTTAAATATAATTAGAGATATATATAAGTTGTAAGAAATTATTTATTTATTATTTTTAAAATAATTTGAAATCTGACCCGGTATTTAATTCTAAAAAAAAAATTCCATTAATTAATTGTTGAATTATTTAGGTGAAATAAAAAGTAAGAAAATTAAATAATTAATTTAACCTCTAATGTGGGTAAGAGAATTAATGAAAGGTTATAAAGAGAAATTTGAAATTGTTACAAAGAGTAATATTGTTTAGCATTAAATTCAATTAGAAGAATTGAGATAAAACTTGTATAAGTTCTTTTGCTTTTTCTTTAACATAAATAACTTACCAAGTATAAAAAGTTGAAATGTAAATTAAGAGTGGAATAGAATATTATACAAGTAGGAATTTTGGAAATAAATGAAGTATTCAATAAATTACTGTTATAAATAAGAATTTAATGGTATTAACTTAAGTGATGATTGGAATTTTACTAAATTAAAGGTTGTATTATTAATAGGTGATTTTAACCTTAAGAAAGTAAAAATGAAATTCCTTAATTTATAAAGTTTGATTGTAGGGTTATTAACTTAAGTATGCTTTAATTCCCCCTATTCTAATATAATGGAAAGTAGGAAAAATATAAATGACTGCAATCCATAGTTAATGAATGAGTAAAATCTTTCACTTATAGGAATGCAGGTTATAAGGTTAATAAATTAAGTGGAATTAGAGGGTTATTGTAAATAAATATAATAGGAACGTAAACATTAAGTAAATGAATGAAATTAAGGGTAAGTTGAAATTGTAAGTTATAAAACAAATATATATATAAAAAAAAGGAATTGAGAAGAAACTTGAAAATTTTCACTTACATTCTTAAAACATACATAACTTACCATATTATAAAAGTTGCAATGTTAGTAAGAAAATGTAAGGGGAAATCTTACAAGTGAAGAGTAAGGTAATAAAGGTATTCTATTAATTTGCTATTATTAATGAGAATTAATTGTATAGACTTAAGATTTAATTGGAAATTTTACTATAAGTAAAGGTAAGTAGTATAAATAGATGATAGAAACTTTAGTAAATAAATTGGAATACAGATATAATGAATTTTGTGATAAATGGAAAATGAAAATTTGTAAGAAATAAAGAAATCACTCCATAAATGAAAGAAAGAAAATCAAACCATTGAAGCATGAGATAAATGTATAATAAATAAATTTGGGTGTTGGTTTGAATTGTGTTGTTTGATTTATGTTGTTGGGTAAGAAATTTGAAGTGGTTAAATGAATAAGTATCTATCTTTGTTCCATCTAAGACTGTTGAGTAAAGGATGCACTTGATAGTTAATTTCATACAAATTTCAAGTTTGAACCCAAACAACTATTTGTTTGATGGATTAAATGGTTGCTTTGTTTGTGTATGTATGTTGTTTGTAAGGTTGATGGTTGTTGAATTGTTTGGTTGATTAATGATTGAATCCACTTGAATAGTTCACTTTAAAATAAATATTTAACCTTTTAGATTATATAAGTGAATACAGGTGATGGAAGCAACTGCTACTGCTTTTGGTTCCAAAATAATAAGCGTATATTGCCCGACAAATAGGTACGTTTTCGGATTACGTTTAAAGCGCTATTTTTCCCGTGTTGGAATATAATATTTTGATAATATATGTAATATATTTGTATATTTTGATATTATATTTTCTCCCGAGCCTCACCGTACAAAGGAGACTCTGCCAAATTTTCCGTAAATTTTGGACTTAGAATTTTGCGAAAATGTTTTCCAGCTTTAATAATCTAAGTATAAAAGAATATAATGATTATAAACAGGTATGTTTTATTTAAGAAAATAAATTTAGTAAATTATTGTTTATAAATAATATTTGAAATAAGATGTACTGTTTTATTCTTCCTTCTCCCTTCTTTTTCCTTTTCGGGACGAAAAGTTTTGAGTGGGGGAGGGTGTAACGACCCGTTAAAATTGATGAATTAAATTTATATAAATTCTAATCTAATTTAGAATAAATTAAAAGTCTTAGGATTTTTGTGAAGAATAAATGTAGGAGTTAGATATAGTAACTGGGATTAAAGGTTAACGATTGAGATGTTTATATGGCAATAGATAGAATAACGTAAATTTGAGTTGTGGTTATAAGATTTAATTGGTTGTGAAATTAATACTGGAAGATAAATAGGAAATAATATTTGTGAAATAATAACTGAATTTAAGTGCAACCATATTTATGGAAGTAAATTGTATTTGGTGGATGTTAACATTGAATAAGTTATTTAGAATAAAAAGGTTTAAATGCATGTTTGGATTGAATATATAATGGATGGATTAAGTAGTAAGTAATTAAAATATATTTTCTATAAAATTGGGAATTGAATGCTTGTAAACAATTTTGTAGGAATAAATTAATGTACAATTTATTTGTGCATACCAGATTTAATTGAAATAGCAGAATAATAAAACTAGCACTTGATATGCCTAAGTATTAATATATTGAAACTATAATAAAATAGAAAGTTTGGTAGTAAATAGAAATTAAGAAGACTAAGGCAACTGGTAAAGAAATAAATGGAATTCGTAATAACAAGGAGAAAATTATGCATATTTGGGCATTTGTCATAATTATCAAATTTTACCATTCATATAATTTATTTAATTAAAGTCTATAGCAACATTGTTGTTAATAATGTTGTTAGTGAATATGAATACAAAAGGATAACAAGTGTTTAGGTTAACCATTTATTTTATTTGGTTAAGAATGGGAATAGATTTAAATAAATCTAAATTAAAGACTTTTGCTTTATTAGGGTGTTCTAGTTAATAAAAGGGGCATTATAAGAAGTTAAGCATGCACTAAAAAGAAATATTATAATTCAGTATTTTTTTATACCCACAAATGTCTATGCACTAAATAGGAAGATTTTAAAATCAATAAATGAATTCATTGAGACTGCATTTATAATTTATACCTTTAAAGGTAGACTTAATTTCAAATTAATTCATTTAATAGTGCAATTAGCGTAGATTTGTTTGGTAGATGAAGTAGTTAATTCTATTAGGTGAAGTTAAGGCTAATTTTATTTATAAATTGACCTATTGTTGATATAGATTTTAGGAAGCAGGATCTATAAATTAAATTGAGTATTAGATTCAATAATTGCATTTATTGCACAAATAAAGGGAATTTAACGTTAAATTGTACGTTATTGAATTAAAAAGGAATTTGCGGATATTAAAGTGAAAACATAGACATGTTAAAGGGTATCTTTGTTTTGGATTTAAGTTGAGAGTATAAAAGTATAAGATTAAATAATTGGGTTCTTGAGAATTTAATTTATATTTTCTAGATATAAGGAAGTGCAGAGATTAACACTGCAAATTGATATACTTACCCACTTTTAATTCACAGCTAAGCCTGTTAAATCTTTTCAATTGATTACGAATCATATAAGAAATAAAATTTGGCCAATTTTAGAATTTAATATAAAATTTGGATTTTTATAATTTATTTAATTTATTTAATGAATATTAAAAATAGCCATTTTGGCCACGGACTCGGATTTCAATGAAACCAGTTTCATCGGATCCGTATCGGTGAATTATTATAGGGTTTCAAGTTTCGTATCGATCGGACTTGTCGTTTGATCGTACGGGCGTGAAACGCCTTGAAATCAATTTTAATAAAATCAATTTGAAATCAATTTGGAAATTTTGTTTTCAGCATAACTTCTTCATACGATCAAATTTGGACGTGAAACATTTTCCATCGCGTTCAGAATATCTTAAAATACCTATTTGGATATATAGATTTAATAAATTCGGTTACGGAGGCATAGCAGGCTTTTTGGGCCATAGTTTATTCCGCACGTTCATTCTACGGTCTATCTACGCTACCTCTAACCCTCTATATAAACCCAGCTATTCAGCCCTAGCCTCCGACTAATTTCATTTATCTGCGCGTATTTCTTCAAGCTTCTCTTCTTCTTCAATGGGGGCTAACCCTAGATCTAGTCAGTTCAAAAACAAAATGAAAATTCAAAATCTCCAGAAAAATTCCACAAAAATATATGTTGATGTTTTCGATACGTGTAATCTACTGGTGTGATTCGTTTTTCAAATGGAGTTATCGTTTACCCAGAATAAATTCAAACAGTTCGTGGCCGTTCATCAGCGTCGCATCAAAGTTCGTTTGATCGAAATTCTGTTTCTGGGTATTGTAGTATGGACGATGGGGATCGCATCTATATGGTTTTTGTGTCGATTCAACGGTTAGATCGTCGTAGATCTTCGATTTGGGTTCGAATATTGGAGGCGACCGGTGGCATTTCAGATGACTGGACCAGGGGGGTTAGGTGCGGCCGGAGGAGACAAGGAGGTTGGTAGTGCTCGGCGGCTTCCAAGGTGGCCGTAGGCGAGTGGAAGTGCAGTCAAAGTCACGGTCAAGGTGGTTTCGTGCGTGCGAATGGGTTGCTGGAAGATATCTCGTGTACAGGGGGAGAACGGCATGGTGACTTGGCAAATCATAGTAATGTGTTCCATTTTGTATTTTATATTTTATGTTTTCATTCGCAATTTTCGACATAACTCTCGCATACGATCTCCGATTCACGTGAGATTTTTTTTGTTAGGATCGTAATTTAATTCCGGACTTGATGACGCTGGTTTGGACAAATTCTGAGACGGGCGAATTTTTGGGTTTAAATCGAATTTAAATTCGATTTAAATTCAAAAGGTGAGTGTTTTAACCCACTCACAACTACTAGAAGCTTTTATGTTTGTTAAGTTAATTTTAGAAATGAATAGAAATTTATTTATGAGTATTTGGCATGTTTATTTTATTCATATCTGTTGAATTGCATTTATTTAATTTAACGGTTAATTTAATTAATTTATTGCGTATAAATTTACAGTTAAAATTTATTTGTTTGTATATGAACTACTAGTTAACAGTTATATAATTTATTTCTGAATATAGACTGTAGATTAATAACTGTTAAATTTAATTTGAATAAAATTGCCAGTATTACCTGTTATGTGTACCAAAAATAATACTGTTATTGATTGATATTGATTGATGATTGCGATTTGGATAATGAATGATGTTGATGAATGGATGTTTATTGTATATCATTAAATTGCAAATTATCATGCATATTTCATTTCATTCGGGATTGTGGTTTGAAATGATATACAACCGCAAAATTTTATATCTTTTAAATTGCGGATTGAAATGATAAATATCCGTATCACTTGACCATAGGATAGAAAATTATATACAGGCACCGCGGTATATATATAACTATTTTATTGTGATTTCTATGGTTTGGATGGAATACGGTTTATAATAATCTTGAATTTTATATTGTATAAATATTTTTCTTCCATATATATATATATATATACATATGAAGTTGAAAATTTTGAAATTAAAAGGTGTATAAAAATCTTTATTAAAAATGGAAGAAAATTAAGAAATGGAGTTTAATAATTTATATCATATGTTTAAATGTTAAGTTTGGAAATTTTAAGATATGATATTTATAATTGGATTTTTCCCAAAATAAATTGAAATGAATATTCTAGTATAATTTGAATTGGGAAAAATATATATATTTTATTACTAGAAATTGAAGTCTTATTATTTATGGATTTTATATGAATATTCAAGACTAATTAATAGAACAATTGATTTGTTGAAAGAATAAAATCCAACTTTAGTTTGAAATATTGATACTCAAAATAGATATACGTATATATAAATAAATTGAAGTGGTTTTGGAACTTGAGAGAGATAATATAAATTTTGGTTTAGACTTTAATAAAGAAATGTATTTGTAAAGCCATGAGAACTATTTTCTTTACAAAGTAACATTTAAGTTAAACCATTTAATTCATATACCGTTGAATGTCCAAACCATTCAAGTTTTAGAAGTTATGGTTTTAAATTATGATTTTCAAAATACTATGCTTTGAAAATATTTGATTTTCAGACGTTATGAAGTTAAAGCATTTTGATTTTGGAAAAGAATTATATTTGGGATAAGTGATAAAATATGGTTTTGGGTTTTGAAATGATATCGTATTCATGGTTATGAAATGGAATGTTTATTCTGATTTTTAAAGTATAACCTATTTTTAAATGACCGCGGTGTTATAATAACGATGGGTTGGCAAAGAGACCGGGATCGGATATCTGACATACTCTCTGTCGATACCGAAAACCACTTTGACTAACCGTGTACGCGGTGGAGATTCCAGAATGAAGTAGGTGGTGGTGACGTTTCCTGTAAGGTAAATACGTGGACCCGACTCCCGTGAGTTGGCATAAGGTGGCTAAAACAGGAGCGATTCTCAGGCCAATGAGGTCATTCCTCTGATCGGACCCTCCTCTTCGATATTATACTTTGATTTTGGATTGATTCAGTGGCCACTTCTATATTTTGATTTTGGGGAGTTAGTCCGAGGTGGGCGGTAACTGCGGCTACGCGTTTCCACCAGCCTGGATATCAATTGGTATATCTACCCTGGCATTGCCTAGTTGTGCCGTGTCACCTACCATACCGAGCCTTTACTACGAGTTTCTATTTGTGTCGTACCTATGGAGCATCCTCTGGTAGCTTCCCGATCAGGAGGTATTACGGTACTGTATAGACTATTGGCATTATTTGTGTTAAGGGCTATATGGGTAACCCCTTAACGCTATTAAAAAGTAAGTTTACTTTATAAATAGACACTATTATAATAGCGCAATATACTACATAGTAAATAGTTTAACGGATCCTTAGGAGATGTAAATCCCGAGCATCTCTTGAGTTACTGTACTCATATTTATTTCTGTTAATTTAACTCACATAAGATCTTTTAGTTCTGACTCGAGTGTTTTTGTCTTTTCAAATTCGCTCAGGTCAGTCGGAGCGTTTCAGGATCGAAGACTTTAGCTTTGAAGGACGAAGACGAAGGAGTCGTGTTATTATTATCTATAGTATTGCACCACACTCATACTGTTCCGCTGCATTGATTGTATTGGTAGGTGTAACTCTGATATTTATTGTATAAAGCAAATCAAGTGTTTGTAAACTGTTTTGAACTGTATATTTATTATTATATTTTATCCTTCCGCTGTGAGATTCTATTTTGTTTTTATTTCTTCTCTGTTTTTCTTATTTACCCCATAACAATCCGTCCTTCCGTTATGTTTTGAATTGACACGTGTGTCGGTTTAAAGTGTGCGAAAAGGCGGGATGTTACATAAGTAGTCCTACTCGAGTGATGCACAAAGTAACTCAAGAGATTTTATGGGATTTTCCATCTCTTAATGATCCGTCAAACAATATATATATATATATATATATATATATATATATATATATATAATAGAATACACTATATATGTAGTGTCTATCAGTAATATAAACTATCAAAATAGCGTTAAGGCATTACATTGATCCCCCTTAACACATTTTTAAGCATTGTCATACAGTTTGCATATAAAACACCAGTAAACCATCGGTGGATAGGGATGTGTTGTGATACGACAACACTAAACCTAAATCGTAGTGGTCTCGTATAGGGATAAAAGTATGACAAAGCACGTGAAGCAATGCCCAAGGTAGGATACTACCAGTTTCGGTCGTAGGGGTGGTAGTAATGCATCATAGCCATTACCACCCACCGCGTCCAACACTCCCATAATCGAATGGTGATCACCAATAACAACCGAAATAGGATATTCAAATGAAGAAGTGCATCCGCTCGGGGTAGCTAGCCCACTTGGCCCTGTCAAGACGTCCTGTTTTAGTCATTTTAAATTGGCAAAAGTGCCGGGTCTATCCATCATCATTCTCTTTCTTCAAATCCAGCAATCGTATGCCAAATCCAACCACTTCATTCTGGATCATCACTTCGTATACACTGTTATCAAAGTGGTACAGGTTTTGATAGAGAGTATGTCCATATCCGGCTCCAGTCTCTTTAATAACCAACATCATTTTCACACTGATTGGATATTTTATTAAATCAAAATATCTTTTATTTTCAAACAACATCTCATCATTTGACTCCAATAAATTTGGATTTAAAATCAAAAGATTCAACCTTTAAACAAATATTTCATTTTATACTAAATTATTCGAATTTAATAACTTTTCAAATTAACCAAGTTAATTAAGTTTCAAGATATAAAAATTTATAATTAAATATTTAATGTAAACTATTTGGTTTAACCTTTATAGTAACTCAATAAAATCATCTTAAAATTCTCTTTTTAATTAAATCAAATCTTTAATTAAAATTCATTATTATATTTTAATTCAATCAAATCAAACTAAAATTAGATTAAATTTTTATTTTTTAAAAATTATTTACAAATATAATATTAACACTTCATTAAATTTCAAATGATCAACTTAACTAGTTTTAAAATCGGTAATATTTAACATAACCATTAGTAATAAATCTCATAATTTAAAATAGTTCAATTAATCTTTCATTTCAAAATTTTAAATCAGCTTAATAGATTCAAAATTAAATATTAACTTTAAATAAAATTTAAATTATAAAATTCAAATTAAATTTCTAAATCGTTTCCTATTTTCAGATTTAAATATTAAATATCCAAAATATTTCAATTGACCAATCAGTATTTATTATTAAATTTCCTATCCTAGGCCAAGTGATTTAATTTTGGGTATTTATCATTTCAACCCATAGTGATTCCTAAAATTAAGGGAACTAGCTGAGTGAAAACAATACAATGAAATAACATAACATATCAACTACTAGTATATATGGTCAATAACAATTTAACGTAATAGTCGGTCAACATGTCATGGTGTCAATTTACAAAAGTGAGCAAAATATCAACATGTCATATTTAATAGTTAAGTAACTAACAATTTCAATTTAACAACACATTTAACTTGTCATTTGATATGAAATTTATTTACTAAGAACAAGAACACTAATCGTGGGTAATTACTCACTTTTCGTAGCTAGAGAACGATGGAAACAACTACGATGAAGAACGATGCAATGGAGACGGACATAAAATCAAGCACGACAAGTCAAATAGCTGCGACAAGCACAAAAGCAGATTTAGCAAGAGAATTCGATGGAAACAAATGTATAGATATGCTATACACACACACAAAAACATTTCTTAGAAGGAACAAATGTATGTATATGCTATTCGTCTGTCAAACTCCGTAATACACATGCTACATATATGCAGTTAGTAGCATATAAAATTTTCAACCCAAAATACATATATAGCATACATATAACCCTCAGTCAAAAGTACACATCATATATATAAATCTTTGAATATATGCAACATGTACACAATCTTTGAATATATGAGCTCGAGCCATATACACACACACACAGAGTTTCATATATACATTTGCAAGGACTGAAACCAACGCACATCATAAAAGTGCACATATATCAAACTACACACACATATATATAAGCCCTACATATACGTGTTCATGAAAATATGCAAAGGGGGTTTTTAAGTTCGACCAGAGGTCAAGGCAGGGTTTGGCGCTGGCTCAGGGTGTGTGGGCCGAACGAGGAGGTGGCGCAGAGGTCGGCAAATCGCTCGGTGCTTGGGGTTTTGTTTCAACTGCTTGGAGTTGCCTGGTCGGTCTCAATTTGGTGGTGGAACAGCAGGGAGGTGATGAACTTGGCGTGAGCTGAGTTCGGGTAAGTGGAGGAGAACACGACATGGCCAGGGAAGAAGAATGGAAGGTAACTTAGTTTGGAGGGAAGCAGCCTTTTCACGGCCAAGGAAAAAAACAAGGCCTGGCATGTAATTTGCATTGGGAAAATATGGGAAAGCCTGGGTTTTGCATCATGTGTTCTAATATTCCTATCTTTTTTTTGGGTCTGGCATGGGTTTTGTGGCAGGAGATTGGAGGGGAGCGGCTGCTTGCTTCATGAAAAAGGGAGAAAGCACAGGCTTGCTCTAACAAAAAGAAGAGTTCCAGAGGCATGAACAGGGAAGGTGGACTACCCTTTTTTTGACAAGTAATTAAAGCTGGGTAGTTTCTCTTTTCCAATCCTATGCAATGAAGACGAGCATGCTTATATAAATGCAGAGGGAATGTACAGGGCATTAATCGCTGCATTTAATTTTGATGACAACACACGCAATATCAGTTGAAAGGATGAAATGTTAGCAGACCAAAATGGACGTGGATAGAAAAGGATGAAGGGAATGTTGGAATTATGACTCCCACATGGCGAACCCATTTCTTAACCATGCAACGTTGTGCCATGGAAGCCAAAACACGAAAACAAATATACCACCGTGATCAGTGCGATGACATGATTCCAACGATGTAATTTAATCCGTGCTACGACATTTATAGCAAAATATCGTATGTTGCCGCCGTTACCACTTCGAAATTAAACGACAACATCAATTCTTATTAAATGGAGCTATAGAGGTCGGAATTGGACGGAACAAATTTCGACGTTTTAATCGAAAAAAATTAGAACATTTATATGTAAAAATATTCATACTTCAAAATTTGATAAATCGTCCGAAAAAATTGTGCTGACCGGGTTTCGGACGAATTTTTACAGGAAACAAATTTTACTGGTTTTCGTTAAATGGACGCATATCAAATATCAAATTTTCATTGTCAATTTTTTAGTTTCAAAAATAATTTCATTTTAAAATCTTCATTAAATTCGAATTTTAAATCGTCGAAAAGTCAGGTGTTACAACTTCAAAGTCGATAGATTTCAAAATTTAAATATTCAAACATTTAGAATAACTCAATTTTGATAAATTTCATTTATATTTCAAATATCAACTTTAAAATTTCAATTTAAATTCTTTAAACAATTCATTTAAACAAATTTCAATAATTTTAAATGCTTGGATTTTGAAAACAATTCAGTTCATATAAATAAAATTTTATTTCATAATATCATTCAACTGGATTCAAAATTAAGGATTTAAAATCATTTAATTTAACCAATCTGCGATCCGTATATAATTTTTACACAATGGTCAAGTGATACGGAAGTATATCATTCAACCCGCAATAATCTAAATTTACGGGTATATACCATTTCAACCCGCAATCCCGATTAAAATTCAAAATCCATAAAATTGCTAGAGTTTAACATTTCAACCCATAATGATTTTTCCCTAATCTATATGACCATTGGGGTATGTATCATTTCAACCCATATTGATTTTCCTAACAATAACTAAGGGAACTTGAAGTGTGATAATAACATATAAAATAAATATAATATCCAATCGTCCAAATATCAATAATTAAACATCCATCACAATCACCATTCAAATCAATCAATAAATCACAACAATTAACTAGTTATCAATCAAGTATCTAGCAAAAAAATTGAAATTCCAATACTAATTTGAATGGCAATTAAATTCAATATAAATTCAAATTAAATTTAAATGACAATTTAAAATACCAAACAACAATCAATAGATTTCTAATCACATCATAAATTTAATTTAACTAACATAGGATGATTTAGTAGTCGTGAGTGGATTAAATCACTCACCCTTGGTTTGTCGTGGATTAAAAATCCAAATAAAGGCCCAAATTTTAACATTATCAGAATTAGACAAAACCTGTTCTCTGGCATTTAAAATTTTTATACGATCGCAACAGAGAAAACAACGCGTGAATCCGAGTTCGTATGCAAATGATATGCTAGTTAGAAGATTTAAGAATTAAATTTAAAATTAAATAAATAAAAGTAAAATAGGTTAACACGTCACGTCACGTAACCCTAGCCATTGCGATCCTCTAGATGAACGAACCCAATGCCACCGTTGATCAAGCAAGTTTTGCCACAGCCTCAATCGTTTCCTCTCAGATCAGATGCCAGCGACGCCTTGCCCATGCCGAGTCGCCCATGCCCATGGTGGCGTGACCTCTTGCGACGCCCCAGAACCATTTCCGCCACCACCGCCTATGTCAGAGAAAGAAGGTGATTCTAGCAACCTCAGGCATGAGCGAGCACCACCCCTGAGACCTGCTTCCCATCCTCTTCCAAACGCTGCTTCCCTATCGTCGAACAGTCGACGATCCACCGTTGGATCGTAAACTCTAGAAATGGATGCCCAAGATTCTTCGATGATTTCTGGCCAAACGAAGCATCAAATCTAAAAATGAATTACTGCAGTAGATTGCGCTCATCGAGAGCTTTCCAATGACATATAATTTGCTACGGTTTGGAGAGTTTGAAGTTCGATTTGAATTTGAAATTAGGGTTTTGGATTTGCAGCCATTGGGAAGAAGGAAGAAGCAGATAGATTGAAGATGATAGTACATACAGAAATCTGAAAATAAAGGCTACTAAGGTTAGAAACAAAATCTATTTATATGGACAAAGACATATAAGAAATGAATGGACAGATAGAATTGGTCGAAACGATTACCAAACTTGAAAAGCCCGTTTCTTTTCCGAAACAAAAGTAGGTCATCCAATATATCGAAATACATGCTTTCGATATTTTTAAACTCAATGGAACTAGTTTCAAACCCTAATTCCATTGTATTCATAAGTTAGCTTTTAAAATTAGATTATGTTCATTTAAATTCTTTTAATTGATTTCTACGCGTTTCGAGCCCGCACGATCAAACGATAAGTTCGATCGCTACGAAACTTGAAATCCTACAATAATTCACTGTTATGGATCCAACTAAACTGGTTTCGTCAAAATCCAAGATAGTGGCCAAAATGGCTATTATCACGTCAATTAGATAAATAAATTATTATTAAGTTAATCTAATCCCTTTCAAGTTCTAAATTCAAAAGTTAATAATTTAACATTCTTGATTACATAAAAATTTAAAGTCTTTCTAAATACAAATTTCCATATTAAATCCAATATTTAAACATAACATTAATTTCAGAGTTCAATTATAACTGTAACAAAATCCGATTACTTATAATTTAATTTCAATCAAATTCCTTTATTTGGATTTTCGCTCTTTTTATTAAATCAATTATTACCTTATGAATATAATTAACATTAATTTACATTTTATTACATTCATTTTATAGTTATCATCTTTTACCACATTAATTATAATATTCCAATTATATTAATTCCATTAATTCTTTATTTACAATTATAACCAAATTAACTTTATAATTATTTTGATTGATTGTAATTACCTAAAATAGTTGTCAGTTCATTCAACCAACATTATTAAATCGTATTATAATTATTTTCCTTATTAATAAATCATAAATTATAATTTCTCAAAATATTAAATTCAAAAGCCTTATTAAATTTTAAAAATATAGCATTTTCTACTTGAGTACTCCATTACAAGCCCAAATTTAAGAAGTTAACCGTTGACTTTTAAGTACTCATTCATGCAAGTTCATTTTTTGCATGTAACTAAATGATAAACCATCAGTTGTTGATGAAGTACATGTAAAGAAGGGCCTATTTAAAACTTACTGGTTACATTTTCCGCTGTAGTTACTAGTTTCTTTTGTATGTGTGCCCAGTCGGATCCACACAAGACATGGACAAAACATGGGTCAATCTGCCAAGGTTTCATAATTATTGGTTAATAGTTTCATACTTATAACTATTTAGGGTTGACTAAGGACATGTTTATTTTTTTGTAGAATGACAGAGGAATATAGGCAAGCCATTTGAAATTTCGTGCATAAGCATGCAGAAAATAATGGTAATCCAAAAAAAATTATTCGGTCGTGTCGTCGATGTAGGAACCTTATTTGGCATTCTCCAAGAGATGTTGTGACACATTTGGTGTGTTTCAGAATTGATCCAACATATGATGTATGGATCTTTCACGGAGAAGCACGCCATTCATGAAATGAAGCTGTTGAAGTAGAAGATACATACAAAATGTATTTAGATATAGAAATTGGTGATAAGGAGAATGAGTATCACGTTAACGATAAACACAGGGAAGGGACTAAGAAAATGTTGGAGATAGTCGAAATTCCTTTATATCCTGATTGTATAAGCCACATAAAGTTGTCTACTACAATATTTCTTTATGAACATAAGGCTCGAAATGGTATAACCGACATGACATTTATGGAACTTCTTAAGCTCATTAGGGATATGCTACTTAAGGAAAACAAGCTTCTTGATTCCACCTACGCAACAAATAAGTTGATTAGATATTTGGTTTAGGTTATAGGAATATACATGCATGCGTAAACGATTGTTGTCTATTTAGAAAAGAGCTTGCACTTTGTGATTTTTGTTCTAAAAGTGGGAAATCTCATTGGAAAACATTAAAACAGAGGAAGATGGAAAGCAACCCAAAATACCTATGAATGTTTGGAGATACTTCCTACCCATACTAAGATTGAATAGAATTTTCATGTCGCCAGAGACATCAGAACAATTAAGATGGCATAGCAGTAATAAAAGAGAAGATTGCAAACTGCAACATCCCACAGATTCCTCTCAATAGTCTACAATTGATAGAATGTGTCCCTTCTTTGCATTTGATCCATGAAATTTGAGGCTTGGCATTACAAGTGATGGCTTTAGCCCCTTTGGTGGTTGGAATTTAACATAGAGTTGTTGGCCAGTGTTTCTTGTTTCTTATAACTTCCCTCCGCGGCTTTGTATGCATAATGATAATATGATGCTATCTTTGTTAATTCCCAGACCACGATAACAAGGAAATGATATCGACGTGTATCTGCAACCGCTTATTGAAGATTTGAATAGACAGTGGAATAAAGGGGTAAAGGTGTATGATGCATACAATCGTAGCGAATTTAAACTAATGCAATTCTGATGTAGACAATAAATCAGTTTCCAGCTTATGGAAATTAGCAGGTTGCACTATAAAAGGTAAGAGAGCATGTCCTGTTTGTGGCATTAATACATGTTCGATATGGCTGCCATTTAGTGAAAAATGCGCATACCTAGGCCATAGACGATTTTTGCACCTTATCATGAATATCGCAACCGAAAAACTTATTTGATGGAACGGTAGAAAATAGAAAAATACCTTCAATACATACCGATGCTCAAATCTTCGAAGATGTCAAAGATATTGTTAATGAGTGAGGGAAAAAATAGAGGAAGAGAGAGACAGTAGGAAAAGAAAGAGGGGGATGTGAAGAAAAAAAGGAATCCCAATGTGGAAAAAAGAAGTCCATTTTTTTATTTGCCTTATTAGAAGGTAAAATATAGCTAAAAATAAAATGTCTTTTCCTTTCTATCCATGTCTAGTAATTAGTATTTTACTATATACACATTTTTTTGGTTTTCATAGGCACTTCCTTTGTTTCACAATCTAAATGTAATGCATGTCGAGAAGAATATTTGCGAGAGTATTTATGGTACATCGCTTGATATCAAAGAAAAATCAAAAGATGGAATTACTTCACATCAAGATTTGGAAGCAATGCGTATAAGGAAGAATTTGCATCCTATAAATGTTGGAAGTAGAGTATTACTTCCTGTTGTGCCATGCACCTCAATAGACCAAGAAAAAGAGATCTTTTGCGATAGGATGAGGAATTGAAGGTGCCTAATGGGTATAGCTCAAATATTTGGAAATGTTTTGCAAAACAGGACAAAATTTCAAATCTTAAGTGCTATGATTATCATGTTTTGCTGCAAAAACTATTGATTGTGGCATTAAGATGGCCTTTTCCTATAGGTACAAGAAAGCATTATTGTGATTATGTTCGTCTTACAATGACATATGCCAAAGAGTGCTTGATAGAGATAAACTAGAATCCATAGAGAATCAAGTGGAATTAACACTATGTGACCATGAAAGATTCTTTCCCCTTTCCTTTTTTGATATCATGATTCAGTTGAGAATATGTTGGGGGGGGGGGGGGAGGAAGAATTTGTGGATCGGTGGACGTATCCATTTGAGAGGTAAATTTTTTATGAATAATCAACGTAGTTATAAAATGTGCACTTATGAAAGCATTTTATGCTCATATCTTGATTACAGGTATATGAAAATACTAAAGGGTTATGTTAAAAATCAAACCCGGCCTGAAGGGTGCATAGCTGAGCGCTATTCTGCTGAAGAATGCATTAAGTATTATGCTCGATATATTGAAGATGGGTATGAATTTGGAGAAACAAAAAATCGGATTAAAGTGCAAGAAAGTGATCCCATATTCGATGGATGATCTATTTCCAAAGGAAAACCTATAAACTTTTTGAGGAGATGATTGATGTTGCTCATCGGCATGTGTTGTTCAATACCGATGAAGTGAACCCGTACATAGAATAAGTAAAAGTTCAACTCAATCATTCTATATAAACGAAATTAAATTTTAACTTGTATCTTTGTGTATCCAGAATGCACAAGAGGGAGTTGAAACGTTTGGACTCTCGACTTTTACAAGATGATGTGAAATTTTCAAAGCTATATTCATAAACTTTTAGTTAGATTTGGAAAAAAGGTTGAAGTAGTTATATTTTCTTTTAGTAGAAAAATTAAACTTCGTATATGCACATATTATCGTCATATATGTTACATACAACATTATAAATATCCAGGTTAAAGATGAGAGAAATGTTTCAGATGTTAGCGAAATAATAAAATGGCTTTCGTGTGGGCCTCGGTCGCAAGTAGTTTCTTATACTAGCAGTAATGTCAATGGACGGCGTTTCCATACTAAAGACTGCGAGAAGTCTATGCAAAATAACGGTGCTTCCATTGAGGCGACTACTATTCGTGCAAACGGGTGTAAGAATTTTTTATATTATGGCAACTTGCATGAGATTTTGTTATTGGACTACCATCTATTTCAAGTTTCTTTATTTAAGTGTTGTTGGGAAAGTATTTATCATGGAGTTAATCTTGAAGATGGATTTACATTAGTTAATTTATATCAGTTCCAAAATCAATTTGTAAAAGATTCTTTCATCCTAGCAACACAAGCTGTACAAGTGTTCTTCTCTAGAAAAAGTAGTTCTTCAAATTGGTATGTTATTTTGAAAGCACCTCCTAGACGTTTTCATGTATTGAAAAAGTATGAAGAGGAGGAATACTCAACTAGTAAACCACTAGATGAGTCACTACTAAATAATAGAGATGTTGATATTGCGGATAAAAGTTACATAAGGAAGGATCGCAATGGCATTTTATACGTAGTCATATGACTTAAAAGTATATGTATCATATGTATAGTCTAAACTCAAAATAAAGACCTTTGTTCTAAGTTGGTGTAATGAACCGCCATTCATTCCATAGAAAGACGCATCATTAAGAAGAAAGAAAGGGATAGAAAAGTGAAAAGATTGAAAAAAAGAACAAACAACATCAGAATCTCACAGCGGAACGAATAAATTACATTATATCACATAAGATATTACATAGTATCATATACATCAGAGTTATACAGCTAATACAACACAAACTAGATAGTTATAAACATTTGTCTAGTTATTACAATTCAAGTACATCACTGCAAAACAGATACGACACTAGCACATCGGAACCACAATATATATCTACACGCTGAAGTCTTCTGCTCCATATCTCCTCCAGAACTCGTCAAAGCTAACCTGAATCCCTTGGCAACTCGTAAAAATTTGAGTACCCAAGAGTTTAATAAAAAAGAAAATAAACTCCGGGACAGACATGGGTCTGGTGTGAGTAAACGAGTTGAAAGTGCTTAACTTTGAAAATCTTTTGAAAATAAAGGTATCACGTAAGACTCCCCACATGGGTAAGTTTTTACCTTACGATAACCAAAACATTTGATAAGAAATCCTGTGATATTATAATAAGGTCTAGGGTTTTTGAGTAACTATGAAATAGCCGAAATTGATACATTCATTAAATTCCAGCTACTAGCTATAAAGTGGTAATACAATCAAAACCGTAAGGGCACGTAGGAAGGATGGGTTTTCATCAATGGCGGGGCTACTGGGGTACCTTCCGTCACAGTACGGGTCTTAGATCACCGTACCGAGGATCCACCCTAAATCCCCTGCAACACAAGGCTGGAACCATCCCTTACTGGACAATCCCGAACAAAACAACACCACAGATGGCCGTCGCCAACTGCCCACACAGCCGAATAAAAAGGGACCTCTAGACCGGGGTAAATCTCGTCCTACTAGGGTGTTACCCACTTAGCCTTGCTACACCTCCTCTGTTTTAGCCATTCTCGGTTGATGAGGCCTGAGGCTACAATTACCTTTATAGAACACATCTATCCTAGAATGCTCATCGTCCACCTGACGATGTTCTGAAAGCATTCAATCCATACAAGTTCGTTCTGGGTTCGAACGAAACCGAACGCACTATCTCACTACACTCATTTTGGAATCACACTCATAGTTAACGACAATAGCCCTTGCACTCTGAATCTTCATCTTGAACCTGAAAGTACTATCACGTTAAACTCGTATTGGAATCACCCTCAGTGTTTTAACAACGAATAGTCCTTACACCTCGAGTCTTCACTCTTCACTCGAGATTCACGACCTAACATTTAATTTGGATCGATGTGGTTTTCGGAAATTCCAAGTTTGGAAATCTGATTCCGGTCTCACCGAAATCCAAAACATCGTCGTAATGTCCAAGTGATTTTAGTTTGAACAATTAATTCAATCTAAAACATTGAATTCCCAAAGCATCAGTCACAGATAAATATCACACATTTATCACGGCTATAATCAATATCACATCATAGCATATCACAGACTATTCAAACTATAAGCATCAACCAAATCCAAACATTCCATTTAATCAATCATCCATAAACAGGAACCATTGATCCAAATTATAATTAATTTAATCATCTTAAATTAAATTAATTACTTGAGAATTAATCACATAATCCTGCTTAAACAATCATTAATTAATAATATACAAACCTTTTAGTTAATTAATCAACATTTAATCACTTTATAACCTAATTAGTTAATCTTTAATTACAGATTAATTATCATTGAATTATTCTCTTAATTAATCAACCTTGATTAATTATTAATTAAGTAAATAGCCTTTAAATTAATTACAGAAATTAATTGATCTTTAATCACTTAGTAATTAACCTTAATTACTTCCATTAATTAATTAATTATAATTGATTACATTAATCCTTAATTAATTACATTAATTAATTATATCATAATCACTACATTGATTAATTATCTTTTAATTAATCACATTTATTAATCAATTAAACCTTTGATTATTATCATTAATTATATTAATTAATGATCCTCTAATTACTTTCATTAATTAATTATTCTTCTAATTACAATTAATAATTAATTCTTTAATTAATTATATTTATTAATCAACCTTAATTAACCCCAATCGGGAATTAACTTCCTTTAATTACTTATATCAATTAGATCTACTCCTTGATTAATTACATTAATCAATCCTTTAATTACACCGAGTAATCATCACTTAATTACATCCCTCAAGTAATTATCCTTTAATTACTTTCCATAAGTAATTCCTTTTTAATTAATTACATCGAGTAATTATCCATTAATTACTTCACTTAAGTAATTACATTCATTAATTACATTAAGTAATTATGCTTAATCCCATCATCAAGTAATTGTCTTTAATTAATTAAACCTAATTAATTAATTAAAATTAACCATATTAACTTAATTAACTATACTGAGTGATTAATTTCCTTTAATTACTTTATTAAGTAATTACCTTTAATAATCTTCTTAACGTTAAGTAATTAACCACTTAATTACTTATTACTTAATTATTTCATAATTGATTAACCTTGGTTAATCAATTCTTAATTAAGAAATTAATTACACTTAATTAATTTCACAAATTAGCTTATTTTAATTTAATTACCCAAATTAATCATTCTAGTTAATTAAGTAATTATACTTTAATTACTTTAGTTAATAAAACATGATTAAACTAAAATAAATCATTTATTACATTAACTCCTAAACTTCCATTAAATTAAATAAACTTAAAGTTTGAATTTGATTTATTAAAAATCATCATCCTTTATTAAAGTTGAATACTTTTTACTTAAATCTTAATTATATTACAACAATTATATTTAAGTTGAAAACATTTAAAAACTAATTATAAATTTACTCTAATGTAATATTTATATAAATCAAAACTATTTTAATTAACATTTAAACTTTAAAATCCATACCCTTTAAAATTTAAATTTGTTTAAAATATCATTTTCTAACTTAAACATTTTATACATTTAAAAGTGTTTAAACTTTGCTTTAAAATTTAGTTTGCTTTTAAAAATTTGAAATCATTTTGGTTAAAATAATCTTGACAAGTTTTATAAAAATTTCTTGTTTTAAAGTCTTAAACATTTCCTATACAAACTTAAATTTGACCACCACTAGAAAACCCAAGCAAAACCCGTTCCAAACACGAGACAAATCCACGTTCTCTCCTACTTCGAGTATAACCCATACTTCTTCGAGCTTAAACCCGAGCCCAACTTCTTCCCCCAAACCAAACTTCCCAAAAGCACGAAACATGCACGTTCACATGTACAACGACCACGATCGCTGACGACCCACTCTCTGACCTCCGACCAGGTGACTTGACCTCAGCAACACCACGCACCCAGATATCACGATTCGATCGAGAATAGAAAACGACTCAAAACCCACTCAGCCTGGAAACATACTTTGCTAGAAACTACTGGCCTCCGACGATCCCTCCCTCGAGAATCTTCGCCATTCTCACCGTAGCTCACACTCGACCTCCATCTCCTACGGCATGCCTCGCGATCGCCTTTGATCACATCACGACATTGCGGATCCCTTCTGTAACTCGACGACAGAAAAAGGAACAAAAACCCTACTTCGTCGTCGCATAGCCACGCGTCCCTCTAAAAAAATTCAAGCTCCATTTCTGATGATCTTCATCTCTCCCTCGACCTTCAGACCCAAATCACGTTGGCCAACTCGTCGTTGATCGACAGAAATCGACCAAAATGGTCAATCCATTCAACTCAAGAAAACCCATAAATTATCAAGCTAAAAATCGTGATATTTACATCAAAAATCACGATTTCCTATCATGAATTCAGTCATGCAATCAAATCTTAATTTTGAATCTTAAATTTTTAACCAAATTTACATTCTCACTGTAACTTATAAAAATTCGAGACAAATTCTAAATATAAATTCCTGGAATTATATTTTAGTAGTGATGTTGCATGATTTCAATCACTTTTTATGTACAAATCAAAAGCTAACAGTTATTCAATAATGAGATATTGAATTTATAGGGAAATCAAAAACTGTAATTTTTCAACAGAGCCATATTATCTCTACACAGGCATTCAATACTCATACACATATATGCATCCATTTCAATCTAAATTTCCAGGCTAACAACATGATTTACATTCATATATCAAAGTGAAATCAAGATGTACTGTTTTTAAGACTATGTTTACTCATCAGTCGTGCAGAGCAAAGGACATTGTTCTGTTGCATTCTTGTTTCCAGGAACAATTAAATTTCAACTAGCGTTTGAGTTGAATTTATTTGCTTGCTGTTTGATCAATGAAGTTGAACTTGTTGTTTTGTTAGTTGAATCTGCAGAGTTGAGTTTGCGGTTGAATTTGTTGTTGAACTTCATTTGCATTTGAGAAGATCACCTTGATTACAGGTTTGAAATCTTCTGTAGATTTTTAAACAGATGTGTATTTAGCTTTGAAACATTCTTTAAAATTTGGATTTTGAATTTTCTTATAAAATCTAATTTTCAGTTTTGGTTTTAGAAGAGAAGGAAGAAAATGTTTTGAACACAAATGATTTGCTAAGTTTTCTCTTAATACATTTTTAATAAATGTTTTCAAAAATAAACAAAACAATGCCACTTGTAAACTTGTTAAAATACTTACAAGTGTGATTACATGTCCTAATTGTTTTACAAATGTAAGAAACAAGTAATTTTATGTTTATCACCTTATTTAATTTTTTAATTATTTATATTAACAAGTTTTAAATGTTTATTCCCATTTTAGATTTTAATGTTTACATATATAAATTACCTTTATTAAGTACATTCTATAATGTTTATTTGTATATTTTCAAAGCTAAATTCTAAAGAAATAAAATTTAAAAAGAAAACGAATATTAAATTAAACCTGATTTTGAAGTTTCAAACTAAAATATTGTTCATTAATATATGAACTAAATTTATTTCAAAAACAATTTTTAAGAAAACAAATTAAACTTTTATTATAATGTACTGTTTTAAACTATTATATTTTTAAACAAAATAAATATTTACTTTAATTACTTTAGAAAATATAAGATAGATTTCAAAATAAGCTATTGAAAAGTTTCTATATTAAATTCAATCAAATCTTTCCAATTCGCAATATATACATATATATATATATTATAAATTTGAAAACATTTTTATTAAATTTAAATTTAAATCAAACTCCCTATTTACGATGTATATACTCATATATACATTATAAATAGAATATCTTTTTAATTAGCTTAGAAAGATAAATTTTATCAATTGAATGTATTATTAATTTTGAAAAGAATAAACTTTGCCAAATTAAATTGTTATCACTGTAAATTTTAAAAAGATAGCATTTTTCAAATTATACAATCCTTAGTTTTAAAAAGATAAATCCTGTTAAATCAGATTACTAAATCAATATTACACATTTTAAATAATTATTAATGGAAATTATTAAATAAATATTGCCTAAATTTTCGGGATATACCATTCCTCTCCCCTTGAAAGAATTTCGTCCCCGAAATTTAAAAGCAAAGATAATTTAATAGTTCCATACAGTTTTTAAAATAGAAAGCATATGCTATCAACCATATACTAGCAACCATAACAACCAATTCAAAAAAACAATTCTAATTATCCAGACAAAATTCTGGATAAAACATCCTAGAGTTTCCCAGGTACAAACACCAGGATACTCGCTTTCCTGAATCTAAACTAGCTACACTACTCAGATTCAAAGCTCCTATATCTAGATCTACAATCAAAACAGGATACCGGTCCATAGACAAGTCCTTTTCAACTTCCAAATCTCCCAGAACTACCGGTTCTAACACCAGTGATAGATCATATATGTACTCCCTCAGAGATACGGCGAGACATAACGAATCCCAGCCATCCGAACTGGCAATTCAATCCTGTAGATCAACACTTAACCTTAAGAGAATATAGAAAGATCCAATACTCTTCTGGGCTAGCTTCCAGTCTTACCCGATCTTATAGCTCTTACGGTCAGAGAAAACATACCAAAAATCAAATCTCCGACTTCGAACTCTGAATTCCTTTGTCTCTAATCCACAAAACTCTTCCGCCGATCCTTGGCTGCCTTCAACCTTCTAGATCAACCAAACTTCGCAGATGCCTTCCGAACCCAATCTGGACCAAGAATAAGATGATCTTCGAATCCTATTCAACAAGATGGTTCTCCCAGATCCATCGAAATCCACCACTCAAACTCTACTATATAATCATCAGAAGACTTCAAACATACCTCTCCTACCTGGAAAAATAAAACAGATGCACTAGACAGCCAAGCCTTCAGATCCCATAAGAAATTCCTATAGAAATCCTCTGATCCAAGACAAACACAAACTTCTGAGGAATCCGAGGTTACTTCTATTCTGAAATAGCTGCCACCTTGCTTCCGCTGCACAACTCTGATCCGAGAAAGATGAGAGTATTGTTGATGCACACAAGCAAAGACTTGATCAACTCATCCCGGAATCATGTTCATTAAATTCCATAAAATCTTAGTGACCTATCCGATTTGGTCACAAACACTATAGCAAAACACCAACCAAAAAACAAGATTCGATCAATTCTGACTGCCTAACCAGTCCTCTCTCTAGGATCCCTCTTATTAGGCTGAACCGCTGGAAAAGCCAAAGAAACAAGTCGATACAGAACTCAATCTCCTGATGCGGATGCAAACCTTTACTCCATCGAAGATATCCATAAAATCTCAAACCTCTTCACCACATCCTCTAGAGATACCTCAATCCAAAGCAAAAAATTACTAAGAGAACTTCCGAACCATCGCAAGTCACTTTTGTGATTCTACCCAGTTAAGATTCCAAAGAAACCGTTCTCTCTTCACAAATCAGAATAGCTTAAGCTCTTCTACTAAAAAGAAGAAACTGATGGCCCACCCTCAACCACAAACATCAAACCCAGCTGAGCATTCAGAAGAAGTGGGCAAACCTTCACCATCTGCGTGGCCTATTGACAGAAGAATCTCAAAGACTCCTGAAACATCAAAGAAACAAGACACTCTACTCCTTCCGAACTCCCTCTAGGATACTTCTAAGCTAAGAAACCTTCCTGACAGCACACTCAACACCTCCGAGCTGTTACTACTGCCAAAGACTTCCTTATCCAAAAGCTCCTCGAATCACAAAGCTACATCAGCCAACTCTACAAAAGAGCCTTCAAGATGGTAGATATCTCTCAAGAAACTCGGCCTCAAACCAAGCACAAATATCTTGGTGAACTGAGTTCCAAACTCCAATACAGACATAACTCCTTCCTAAGGTTGCCAAGATACCATCATTCGCTTCAGCACTTCCAACTGATCCAAAAGCTAGAAAATCCGCTCGCACGAGCGCAACCAGACTTACATTCCAAAGATGGACTCAGAACCTTGAAAAGGTATCCTTCAGAGATCGGTGAAATCCATACACAATATGCTGCAAAGCTTACCCAAAATGCCCAATACTGCCCTGGCAGATACACTTCCAATCTCTATTACTCAGACTTCTTCCACTAGTGGCAGTCGTGCTATACACACCACTACCTCTCCTACCTCTAGAACTTATATTGAAAAACCCGAACAGGTAACCCAATAAATAGGTAGGTATACAGATATATATATGTATACACACACATACAAGTATGCTCTCACAGAAAGAAATCACTCCAAAGCGTAGGTATTCACTCAACCCGGCGCTCTGATACCACAATGTAACGACCCGCCTTTCATTCCATAGAAAGATGCGTCATTAAGAAGAAATAAAGGGATAGAAAAGAGAAAAGATAGAAAAGAAAGAACAAACAACATCAGGATCACACAGCGGAATGAATAAATTATATTATATCACATAAGATATTACGTAGTATCATAGACATCAGAGTTACACAACTAATACAACACAAACAAGACAGTTATAAACACCTGTCTAGTTATTACAATTCAAGTACATCACTAAAAAACAGATACAACACTAGCACAGTGGAACCACAATATTTATCTACACGCTGAAGCCTCCTGCTCCATATCTCCTCCAGAATTCATCAAAGCTGACCTGAATCCCTTGGCTACTCATAAAAATTTGAGCACGCAAGAGTTTAATATATAAAAAATAAACTCCGGGTCAGACATGGGTCTGGTGTGAGTAAACGGGTTAAAATTGCTTAACTTTGAAAATCCTTTGAAAATAAAGGTATCACGTAAGACTCCCACAAATAAACATGGGTAAGTTTTTACCTTACGCTAACCAAAACATTTGATAGGAAATTCAGTGATATTATAATAGGGTCAAGGGTTTTCAAGTAAATGTAAAATAGCCGAAATTGTTACATTCATTAAATTCCAGCTACTAGCCACACAGTGGTAATACAATCAAAACCGTAAGGGCACATAGGAAGAATGAGTTTCCATCAACGGCAGGACTACTGGGGTACCGCCCGTCACAGTACGGGAACTAGATCACCGTACCGTGGATCCACCCTAAATCCCCTGCAACACAAGGCCGGAACCATCCCTTAATGGACAGTCCCGAACAAGGCAACCCCGCAGATGGCTGTCGCCAACTGCCCACACAGCCGAATAAAAAGGGACCTCTAGACAGGGGTAAATCTCCTCCTACTTGGGTGCTACCCACTTAACCTTGCCGCACCTCCCCTGTTTTAGCCATTCCCGGTTGATGAGGCCTGCGGCTTCGATTACCTTTATAGAACACATCTATACTAGAATGCTCATCGTCTACCTGACGATATTCTGAAAGCATTCAATCCATACAAGTTCGTTCCGGGTTCGAACAAAACCAAAGGCACTATCTCGCTACACTCATTTTGGAATCACCCTCAGAGTTAACGACAATAGCCCTTGCACTCTGAATCTTCATCTCGAACCTGAAAGTACTACTCCGTTAAACTCGTATTCGAATCACCCTCCGAGTTTTAACGACGAATAGTCCTTACACCTCGAATGTTCACTCTTCACTTGAGATTCACGACCTAACATTTAATTTGGATCGATGTGGTTTTCGGAAATTCCAAATTTGGAAATCCGATCCAGGTCTCATCGAAATCCAAAACACCATCTTAATGTCCAAATGATTTAGTTTGAACAATTAATTCAATTTAAAACATTGAATTCACACAGTATCATTAACAAATAAATAACACACATTTATCACAGCTATAATCAATATCACATCATAGCATATCACAGATTATTCAAACTATAAGCATCAACCAAATCCAAACATTCCACTTAATCAATCATCCACAAGTAGGAACCACTAATCCAATTACAATTAATTTAATCATCTTAAATTAAATTAATTACGTGAGAATTATTCACATAATCCTGCTTAAACAATCATTACTTAATTAATTACAAACCTTTTAATTAATTAATCAACCTTTAATCACTTTATAACCCAATTAATTTATCTTTAATTACAGATTAATTATCCTTTAATTATTCTCTTAATTAATCAACCTTGATTAATTATTAATTAAGTAATTAGCCTTTAAATTAATTACACAAATTAATTAATCTTTAATATTACTTCCATTAATTAATTAACTATAATTAATTACATTAATCCTTAACTAATTACATTAATTAATTATATCATAATCACTTCATTGATTAATTATCTTTTAACTAGTCACATTTATTAATCAATTAAACCTTTGATTATTATCATTAATTGCATTAATTAATGATCCTCTAATTACTTTCACTAATTAATTATTCTTCTAATTAAAATTAATAATTAATTCTTTAATTAATCGTATTTATTAATCAACCTTGATTAATCCCAATCAGTAATTAACATCCTTTAATTACTTATATCAATTTGATCCACTCCTTGATTAATTACATTAATAAATCCTTTAATTACGCTGAGTAATCATCACTTAATTACATCCCTCAAGTAATTATCCTTTAATTACTTTCCATAAGTAATTCCCTTTTAATTAATTACATCGAGTAATTATCCATTAATTACTTCACTTAAGTAATTACATTCATTAATTACATTAAGTAATTATGCTTAATCCCATCATTAAGTAATTATCTTTAATTAATTAAACCTAATTAATTAATTAAAATTAACCATAACTTAATTAATTATACCGAGCAATTAATTTCCTTTAATTACTTTATTGAGTAATTACCTTTAATAATCTTCTTAACATTAAGTAATTAATCTCTTAATTACTTATTACTTAATTATTTATTAATTGATTAACCCTGATTAATCAATTCTTAATTAAGAAATTAATTACACTTAATTAATTTCACAAATTAGCTTATTTTAATGTAATTACCCAAATTAATCATTCTAGTTAATTAAGTAATTATACTTTAATTAATTTAGTTGATAAAACATGATTAAATTAAAATAAATCATTTATTACGTTAACTCCTAAACTTCCATTAAATTGAATTAAACTTAAAGTTTGAATTTGGCTTATTAAAAATCATCATCCTTTATTAAAGTTAAATAGTTTTTACTTAAATCTTAATTATATTACAACAATTATATTTAAGTTGAAAACATTTAAAACCTAATTACAAATTTACTCTAATGTAGTATTTATATAAGTCAAAACTATTTTAAACAACATTTAACTTTAAAATCCGTACCCTTTAAAATTTAAATTTTTGAAAATATCATTTTCTAACTTAAACATTTTATAAATTTAAAACAGTTTAAACTTTGCTTTAAAATTTGGTTTGCTTTTAAAAATTTGAAATAATTTTGGTTAAAATAATCTGGACAAGTTTGAAAAAAATATTCTTGTTTTAAATTCTTAAAATTTTCCTGTACAAACTTAAATCTGGCCATTACTAGAAAGCCCGAGCAAAACCCTTCAAAACCCGATCCAAACACGAGACAAATCCACGTTCTCTCCTGCTTCGAGTAAAACCATACTTCTTCGAGCTTAAACCCAAGCCCGACTTCTTCTCCCAAACCAAACTTCCCAGATGCACGAAACGTGCACGTTCACATGCACAACAACCATAATCATCGACGACCCACTCTTCGACCTCCGTCCAGTCGACTCTGACTTTAGCAACACACGCAAACACCCAGATATCATGATTCGATCGAGAACTGAAAACGACTCAAAATCCACTCAGCCTGGAAACATACTTCGTTATAAACAACTCGCCTCCAATGATCCCTCCCTCAAGAATCTTCGCCATCCTCACCGTAGCTCACACTCGACCTCCAGCTCTTACAGCATGCCTCGCGATCGCCTTCGATCACGTCATGACATTGTGAATCCCTTCTGAAACTCGACGACACAAATAAGAACAAAAACCCTACTTCGTCGTCGCATGGCCACGCCATCCCTTTAAAAAAAATTCAAGCTCCATTTCTGATGATCTTCGTCTCTCCCTCGACCTCCAGACCCAAATCACGTCGGCCAACTCGTCGTTGATTGACAGAAATCGACCAAAATGGTCAATCCATTCAACTCAATAAAACCCATAAATTATCAAACTAAAAATCGTGATATTTACATCAAAAATCATGATTTCCTATCACGAATTCAGTCATGCAATCAAATCTTAAATTTGAATCTCTAAATTTTTGACCAAATTTACTTTCTCACTGTAAAAGTATAAAAGTTCGAGACAAATACTAAATATAAATTCCTAGAATTATATTTTAGTGGTGATGTTGCTTGATTTCAATCACTTTTTATTTACAAATCAAAAGCTAACAGTTATTCAATAATGTGATATTGAATTTATAGAGAAATCAAAACTTGTAATTATTCAACAGAGCCTATATTATCTCTACACAGGCATTCAATACTCATACATACATGCATCCATTTCAATCCAAATTTCCAGGCTAACAACATGATTTACATTCATATATCAAAGTGAAATCAAGATGTAAAAATTGTTTTTAAGACTATGCTTACTCACCAGTCATGCAGAGCAGAGGACATTGTTCTGTTGCATTCTTGTTTCCAAGAACAATTAAATTTGAACTAGCACTTGAGTTGAATTTATTTGCTTGCTGTTTGATTAATGAATTTGAATTTGCGGTTTTGTTAGTTGAATCTACAGAGTTGAGTTTGCTGTTGAATTTGTTGTTAAACTTTAGTTGCATTTGAGAAGATCACTTTGATTACAGGTTTGAAAACTTCTGCAAATTTTTGAACAGATGTGTGTTTGGCTTTGAAACTTTATTTTTTAAATCAAGATTTTAAATTTTCTTATATAATCTGATTTTCAGTTTTGTTTTTAGAAGAGAAGGAAGAAAATGTTTTGAACACAAATGAGTTTTGCTAAGTTTTCTCTTAATACTTTTTTAATAAATGTTTTCAAAAATAAACAAAACAATGCCACTTGTAAACCTAAGTTGTTAAAATACTTACAAGTGTGATCACATGTCCTAATTGTTTGTAAGAAACAAGTAATTTTATGTTTATCACCTTATTAAAAAAATTAACACAGTAATTAGCCATAAGGTCCTCTTTAGCAAATGGAATTAGTTTCTAGGACACACAACGAAAATAATTACTTTCAAGGACAAAACGTAAAATAATTGGTTTGTAGGGCCTAAAAACCTATGAAATTATGTCCTTGAAAGTAAATGGACTATCGGCTTTGTCCTTGAAAGTAATTATTCTGCTGATTTTGGCTCTGAAAGTAATTTCTTTGAATGTGTGTCCTATAAACTAATTGGACCGCGAAGTTTGTCCTTCTGGTGAAATGCCCTCATTTTTAATTATTTATATTAACATTTTTTTTTAAAACCCAGGAGAACCCGACAGGCCGGGAAACTCCTGAAGAGGGTATAGTAAAGCCGTTCGCTGATCCAAGCCTCCATACCCCTAGGTAAATTTATATAGGATAGGGAAGCGCATGGTAGGAATCGAACCTGGGTCTTTTTACCAAGACCCAAGTCTCCTTTCCACTGCGCCGCACCCGTGGATAATTATTTATATTAACATGTTTTAAATGTTTATTCTCGTTTTAACTTTTAACGTTTACATATATAAATTACCTTTATTAAATACATTCTTTAATGTTTATTTGTATATTTTTGAAATATATTTTCAAAGCTAAATCTTAAAGAAATAAAATTTAAAAAGAAAAGAATATTAAATTAAACCTGATTTTAAAGTTTTAAACTAAAATATTGTTCTTTGTGAACTAAATTTATTTCAAAAACAATTTTCAGAGAAAAGAAATTAAACTTTTATTATAATATAATGTTTTAAACTATTATACTTGTAAACAAAATAAATATTTAGTTTAATTACTTTTGAAAATATAAAATAGATTTTAAAATAAGCTATTGGAAAGTTTCTATATTAAATTCAATCAAATCTTTCCAATTCACAATATATACACACATATACATATATTATAAATTTAAAAACATTTTTATTGAATTTAAATTTAAATTTGAATCAATCTCCTTATTTACAATGTATACACTCATATATACATTGTAAATAGAATATCTTTTTGATTAGCTTAGAAAGATAAATTTTATCAATTAAATATATTATTAATTTTTAAAAGAATAAAATTTGCCAAATTAAATTGTTATCACTATAAATTTTAAAAAGATAACATTTGTCAAATTAAAACAATTATTTGTTTTAAAAAGATAAATCCTGTTAAATCATATTATTAAATTAATATTACACATTTTAAAATAATTATTAATGGAAATTATTAAATAAATATTTACTAAATTTCCGGGACATCACAGTTGGATTAAGAAACCCTTTAAAATACCCTTCTCCATTTCAGATTTCAAAAGTTTATCCCCATTTTGAAATGTTAACCCATGAATAAATTTCTCTTCAGATCAAAAAGATACAACTTATCAAATCACATTTAGATTTACTCATGTTTTTGATAGAAGTGTATCAAAGCAATTTTAAATCGTAAAGCATATGGTTGTTTACATATTTGTTTAACATTATACATAGTCGTTACATATCAAAGCAATCCTATACTAATTAGTATGATATTAATTTTGTACATATTATGATTTTTTCTAGGTTGATCACTTGGTAAAATAAGCTTGAACTTGTTGCATCCATTGGTAAGAACGAGCAACATCAAGGAGGGTAATTGTTTTGAACTTTGTATATTATGCATTTCAACTATCTTAATTGTACTTGTTGTAGCAGCTGTTGATGTTTAATCTCATCGTTTGTAGTCGTATATCAATTTTTAAAAACGTGCATATATAGTGTTAGAGGCTCAATGATTGATCCACGTACACCTTAATTGTATATTGTATATTGATTACATGTTCCATTGCACCATTTAATCGACCAATGTCCCATATTAGCCAATGTTCCACTATAGTCTTTATATTGGTTGCTGAGCTGATGTTTATTACATCTTACTCTTACTTTAGTTTCAAATTTTGGAAGAAGGAACTGGGTTTCATTGCTTCAAAACATAAATTATTTAGCATACATTTATATTGCTAAGGGTACTCCTAAATAATGATGTCATAAAGCACTCATATATATATATGTGTGTGTGTGTGTGTGTGTGTGTGTGTGTGTGTGTGTGTGTGTGCACGCGCGCGCATGCACACACTGCCAAATAAATTACTTAGTCGATGCTGGATCCATTTGTGTTACGGCTTTTCAAAATTTAACATGCAAATAAGACATTTGTATATTTTTTCCGCTCCATATATACTATATACCCTTACTAATGCTATATTTGTTTAAATAATTTCAGAGCTCGAAGCAAGCAAAGAAAAGATCGAAGAAGAAAAATCTTATTGCACTTACAATCGCTCGTGCTCTAACTGAGGCTAACGATGGTACTAGAATCTCTAAAATGTAAGATGTTGAATTTTCTTGTACTCTTATGGATATGAATTCTAATGATAAAAAATCTCCACGCAAGTACGGTGAAATTCCTTCACTCATCATTCCTTGCCGTGATTCAACCCCTCTCTAAAACGTTACTACTACACACTCATCCAATCCTCTTGATTCAACTCCCCTCTAAACGTCATTACCACACACACGTCCAATCCTCATGATTCAACTCCCCTTCAAAATGTCACTACCACATAATCATCCAATCCTTATAAATTAACCTCTCATCCACATATCACTCCTACTAATTCCCAAAGGTTTACTTCACCTACGAATTTAGATTCCACCTTCGAAGAGACGAACATGTTCAAAACTAAGATAATAAGAGGAAAACAATGATGAGATTATTTTCTTTGACACTGAATGACAAGGTTGAAATTGAGTTTAATGACCTAAATTGACCTACTGGTCCAAATTCCATATGTTTATCATTGTGTCTTGGGACTTTAGCAAGGGAGATGGTACCTATGACCATTAGCAATTAGAAGAAAGTCGACAACAAATTGAGAACCAACTATGGACATGTATTCACGTGCTACAAACTTGTAGAGAGCTTAAACATGATATATAGAAAAATACCTTGATTTTAAGTTCAGTTTTTTTACCTTTTGAAATATACCGAATGAGCTGAAACACGATATATAGAAAAACCTATAGAGAGCTAAAACCTGTAGGAAACAGCTTGCACTAAATTCAAGTGACTTCATGTATGTATTAAATTAGTATATTTAGTTACTAGGTGAATTGTTGTTGGTGATTAGAGTTACTTACTATTTATGTGCTTTGTTTTTTTACCTTCTAAAATGTAATAATGCAATGGATACGGTATTTATATATGAATCCACTAAAAAGTAAATTATAATTTGAATTTTGCTAGTTGCATATCTATTTAAACCCAAGAAGGATCCTATTAATGGTTAATTTGAATTTTATCTATCATGGTCAATTCATTTAATATTTCATTTAAATCCAAGATCGATCTTGCTAATGTTTTGGGCTGTAGATGCAAGTTGTAATTTAATCTCTTTTGTTTATAAATTGTCAAACAAACTACCAATAGAGACACAACAATACCTTCGACTAAATCAAAATAAAAGGATTCAACAACTATACAATTTAGATTTTATTTTTTATTTTTATACATAATGTAACCATGCAATTTAGATTTATTCATACTGTACAGGCAAGATTCAAGTCAGATGACATATGCCCGGATATGTTGCTTCATATGTTGGGATTGCGATGGAAAGAGTCAAAGTCAAGGCTAGTTAAAGCTATAAAAGGTCCAGTAAGGAGTCTCGATGCTTCCAACAAATTGGACATGTTAAAACCATATAATATTGAAAGTGCTCAAGAGTGGAATGATTTTATCAACGAGAAATTGAAGGAAGAGTTTGAGGTAGTTGGTTTTATTTTGATTGCTACAATTGAAAATATTTAATTTCATTTCATTATACCTAATTTAAATTAATTTCTCTTATTTAGTTGATAAGCAATAAATACAAAGCCATACGACCAATGAATACAGTTCCACATACTATGAGTTGAAAGGGGTAGCAAGACTAGTAGGCGATATGGTAAGAAAAAATAACTTATAAAATTCATTCAATAACAGTATCAAAAATAATCCAATACGGTTTAGTATTAAGTTTTTAAGCTCTTTTTGTAGAAAAAACAAAATAGTTGCTCATTATATATCAATAGGGAGGATTTATGGTGTAGAGGCCACACAAAGAAAAATGGAGAACCACCAAATTTTGTCGTCGTCGATTACATAGTAAGGATAGATAGTACATCAAATTATTTCTCCATTTGGTATATTTTAATTGGTATGTATTTTCGTACTTGTCTCCAATATATGAACCTTACATTGAATGTTGCGACATATGAAAAATGGATATTTTTTAAATTTGTAGGCTATGATAAAAGAGTATAAAAACACTCTAAGTTCCCAAGGAATAGTATCATTGAATAAAGATGGAATGTCCAAGGTTTTTGGTCATGAACATCGGGGTAGAATAATTGGGGCTTGGTTTTGGGCTTACACCAACTCGATTTAGAGTTCGTATGACTGTTCAAAAAAAGTACGTGAATTGGAAAATCAAATTACAACCTTACAGGCTCAAATAAAGAGCTCTCTGATTTGTTTATGGCTATAAGTTATAATTGATTCTAATGAGTAATTGATATGTGCCTAAAAATTTATTTGTACATGTTTAATATTTTTTTAATAGAATATCAATGGTAAACAAAATGTAGCGGAAGAACCATTGACTCTTCGTGGTAACACGCCTCAGGTATTTCTTATAAATTAGTAGACTTGGTTTTGAATTTTAGATGAAATTAAAAATGGCATATATGATATTTTATTGTTTCTTATTCCAACATTGTCTACCAAAAATTTGAGCAACAGACAGAGATTTATAAGACATTTAAAAATAATTTTCCAACCTGCACTATAAAATTTAGAGAAAACAAAAGCAATTTAAATTGCCTTTGTTAATGCAAATAGGGGCAGAAAATTCAACTGAAATGTTCATACTAGAAGGAGAGGCAAATTAAGAGTTGCCTCTACTAATCAAGCCATTAATGAAAATTAAGGGCAAATTGAAACATTAAATTATATCTGGTGCCAAATAAGCAAGTGTGACATGTAGAGGCAATTTTTATTATCCATTTAGGTACATATTGAAGCAAATCCATATGCCTCTATTTGTATTAGTTTGATTAAATTAATACAAAATAAAATCAGTAACGACTATATATTTATATATAATGGTATTTTTTTCTCCTAATGCTTTCAGGCATTAGTAAACATGATATAAAATTTAGATAAAGTGCATATAAACATGAACAGAATCATGAATATAATAGAAAAAAATATATATTATGTTCGTTATTTGAATAGATATTTGGTAGAATTATATAAGTATGAATATTGAATGTTGATAGGGAGTAAAGTTACGTCAGTTGGTACAGGTATTGATTATGTTATGTTGTGCTGAAAGTGAGTGTTGGGTCGTGTAAGAAAGTTAGTGTGATATGCAAGACTATATCATTATCGGAGAAAATGGAAGATATTGTACGTGAGTTGTGTTAAATGTGAGAGTGAGGACTTGGTTTGGGATTAGTAACATGTGCTATATGCGATGTAAACTAAGTACAAAAAACTCAGTTTGAATTAGTAGTAACTCATTTTAAAACCGAGTTAAATGACTTTCTTTTTAAACCGGGTCAATGTAAATATTGACTCGGTTTTAAAAATGAATTTGAAAACTCAAATTTTAAACTAAGTCGGTATAACTACCAACACAATTTCTAAGCTGAGTATTTTAGATCAATTTTTAATTGAGTTATTTAATGCATTTTAACAATTAAGTGAAATAGCTCAGTAAAAAACCGAGTTAATAGACTCGGTTTTTAAACTCAACTTTGACTTCCCCGTTTCCGTACTTCATCAATTTCATTTTAAAATTAGATGTTAAGTCATGGGTGAGATTTCTTCCTCATGTTATGTTAAGAGGTTTGAAAATAAAAACGTTCCTAGAAGCAACAAGTCTTAAAACAATTATTTTTGCTTCATTTAAGTCAAGTAAGTACCTTCTATCATGAAAGTTAAAATATTGTGATGTTAAGTTACAATACTGTGATGTTAAGTCACAAAAACTTAAATATAGTAGAAAATTGAGATGATGCAACTGAGTATAATATAAAATTTTGACAAAGTCCCTACTAGTCATAGTATGAGGCTATTTAAATTGAGTTGCTGCAACTATAGCTAAGTTTGTGAATGGATAAACAACTTCCATTCTTATGTATATTCAATGCAATCATGGAAATTAGAGTTTAATAAATAGTAAATTTATCATGCTTACTGAAGTTTTGATATTATTTGTCATTGTCGCATACACAAATAGTGATTCAAAATCTATAATATATGTCAAGTGATATTAATTAAATGTCTGTGATTTTTGTTTACAGTCACATCGGAGTAGTAACAACATCACAAATGGTGGTGATATACAATTTCAAATCAGCCTAGAAAGTGCAAATTATTGGGCTGACAAAGGAATGTTGTCGCAGAAGCAACAATTGCATCTACTGATCCTATTATTTTAGTGCATCAAGTACCACTAGATGTAGATGCTTGGAAGGTTTGGGTCGAAGCGATGGTGGATCCCAAAGTTATTTTATTTAGGCCTACTTTAGATGTCTATACTATTGGATAATCTGTTGGGGCGCCTATTGCTTGGCATGAGGAATTTAACTTTTTGATTAGTACGTATATTTATTTTGCTGATATATGTTACTGATTTACTTATGTTTTGTAGTGAGTTATGAATTCTTAAATAAACTTGAATTGTTTTAGATTTTTTTGAATGTGAATGGTTCGAGTTGTTTCAATTAGGTTGAATGATTGTGGTTATTATTAACGAAATATTGGTTTTAATTATAATATCGTGAAATTTATGGTTAATAGTAGTTGCGAAAAGATGAAAATAGTTGTTTGTAGCAGTTGAAAAAATAATTGTTGCAACTGTCATCAATAGTTGTGGTAGATCCTACTACAACCATTACAAACAGTTGAAAAATGTTAATACAACTGGCAAAAATAGTTGTTATATTAATTACAACTTCCTTAAACAGTTGTAAAGATTTCTTTTACAATTGTGAAAAGCAAATGGAAAAGGTTCTATTACAACAGCTATCGGCAGTTGCAAGAGGGTCTTATAACAGCAGTATTTGGTGTTGCGATAAACTTTAATACAACTGCAAATAGCAGTTGTAAAAAATCTTTTACAACTGCTAAAAACAAGCTGTAAATAAGTCATTTACAACAACCAAAAGTGGTTGTAAAAAGGTTTTTTCTTTATAACTGCACCCACAACTGTCTACACCCCTTGTAAAATAATCCTCCTCTATTACAACCATAGATATAAAGACCCATGGGTGTCAGTTGTAACAGATCTATTACAACTGTTTTTGTTAGCTGTAATATGATGTTTTTGTTTTAGTGTTCCTTTGTAACACCTCGTACCCCTTGGTATACCCAAAAAGGGCACATCAAAGAATATGGTGTGTTATAAGTATAGCCAAAACATCACAGAGACTAAGATTCAAAAGACAAATAAATATAAACAGTGGAAACATTTAAATAATAACTCATTATAAACTTCATAAAATAAGTCATGACAAAAGAATATGCCTAAAAAGACCAAATACTCATGTCTTATGAAAAATACATCTCAGTCTCGTAAAATCAGAATACAATAAAAATAATCAACCCTCTCATAAGTAAGAGTAATTGAAAGCCATATGAAAAGAAAAATGAAAAGAAGAAGAATACATGAAGAACTCCGGGAATGTATCTCTAAGAAATCTGAATCTACTGTCCTTTACTCTGCTGGCCTATGGGGAAAAAGGGAAATAGAGGAGTGGGTCGGACTATAAGTCTAGTGAGTGAAAGTAATTTCTTGCATTCTTAAGCAAGATAAAGATATAGACTAAGCAACATTTCTAGTATGAAAGGAAAATACGAAAAAGATAAAACTAGGATAAAATACTGTTTCTGATTCTATTTGCCTTGATTGTGATTGTTTGCACTCATCTTAGATTGATGTGATTAGGCTGAAATCCTAATCCTATTTAATTAGGCTGACATCCTAGTTCTATCCATTGATCGGCCTTCTATCTCTGTTGTGGCACTGTGAGCTGATCCAATCCTGTTGGTCCCACAGCAAAAGACACATGTTTAGCGCTTGAAACGAAGTGGTGAATTATTTACTCTAATTGATGTCGCACGCTCAGTCATCATGGTACACACTACCTGTCGCCCCCTCTTTTGAGCTATTATTCACCTTTACCCGCATAAGCGTGCCTAGCCTCACCAAATCTATTGGGAGAGTATCAGTCCTAGTCTGAAAGGATACTACCCAGCCTCACCTAAGTGTTGTGAGACCATCGGTCCTAGTTTAAAAGGGAATGCTGTCGGCACTGGTCCTAATAAACAAATTCTAGTTTGTGCCCTTTTCCCAAATCCTTATATTTGAGCCTTTATCTATTGGCCATTTATTTACCCTAGTTAGCGTAAGCCTGTCCCAGCCACACCTAACTATTGTGAGACCATCAGTTCCTAACCTTAAGAGAATGCAGTTGGTATGGGTCCTGCTTCTATTTTTGCTTATTAACTTAGTGTAAGTTTTAAAATAAGCCTCTTATGTTATTTCTGCTATATTTGCTTATTTTAACTTAATATAAGTTTTAAAATAAGTCTTCTCTGTTCTTTCTGCTTAATTATAACCTATGTTATAATTGTGACTCTTCTTTTCTATCTTTTTAGTTATAACCTCTAGTTATAAACATGCTTGCAAATGTCTCAAATTTGCCTATTTCAGTCTATCTTCCTTTTATTTCAATTCTTTCTTATTTTACATCTAATTTCTATAAATTCAGTGTTCACTTCTAATTAATCCATATTAGCAAATTCTCCTCTATTTAATATTCTTATATTTTATTCGCATGAAAAAAAGGAATAAACAAACTAACATTTACAGGCAAAATTCTAACATAAAATAGATGTAAATAAACACAAATAACTCTAAATAACTGAATAAAAACAACTGAATAAAATAGACTGAAAAGAACTTTAAAAACTAACTGTAAATAACTTATATAAAAACTATCTCAAAATTTTAGAAAAACTATAACTATTGAGAACCCTATTATTTTAAATTACTTAAAATCTAAAATAATTACAAAACACACACCTATGGTCCTTAGCTTTATTCCTTGGCCTTCTCGAATCCACTTCTAAGGCATAGAACAATTTTATTTGAAAGATCTCCTTCTAAGAAATAATTTCTTTTTAGGGTCCAGCCTCAGGCAATGAACCCAATTGGAAGAAAATCCGAATGAGAAAAATAGCTAGGCCTAGGGTCTTATTTATAGTGTGACTTAAGGATCTCAGACCGTAGGATTTAAAGATTAAATTTGGTGAAAACATGTTATAGGCTCGCTAGGAACTGTCGGATGGAAGCACGAACGCACAAGAATTAAAGAAAATTGCAAAATACGTTTATCGTTACGCACCTGGGAAATTCTGCGTCCAAAACAAAAGGCGGTTCGACCTAAATACAATGGGGGTCGACCTTAAGGTCGACCTAACCCATGTATGGGTTGACCTATAGGTCGACCTTGCCCATATATAGGTCGACCTAGGCCTTGTAACATTATTTTTCATTTCAGTTCAATTCATGTTTCTCTCATATCTACTTCATATTAACTCGGATTTAGACAAATTATATATGGAAATTGACCAAAAAATTACCACGGACACAATGGTGTAACTTCCGTGGGTCATTTCTGATAATTTCACAAACTTATTAGTTAATTAATTCGTTAATTAATTATTATAGCTTAAATTTCGGGTTGTTACATCCTTTCTGCCTATATTGCTATCGCCCATCAGGCCGTGCGACTAGATAACCGACTAGGCATGCTTTTTGCCTGTTACACTGCTTAATCTCACCCATAATCATACATTTTAGCCACTATAAATACCACATGCACTGCCACTTCAAAAGGGTTGGAAATTATTAGAATTCTGGTCATTATCTTTTTCCAAAGCATTCGCAGCAAATCCAAACCCTAAGTACTTAAGATTAGCTGTAACGACCAGGATTTTTCAGTCGTTTGATTTTGAACGTTTAATTTATTTTAAATGTTGAATTTGAAATGTAAATTGAATTATAATATAAAGTTTATGGATCAAAAAAGTGGAATTAAACTTAAGTTCCCAATATAGCGATTTACTGGATAATGAATTAATAATTGGAAATCGTTTAAATACTTAAATTGGAGTTGAATATGAATCGAAAACGATTTCAAGTGTTGACATAAATTCTATTGGAATGATAATTGAGTTAATAAGTTTTTAGAAACTAAAATTTCAAGTGATTTTGTAAATTTTTGAAATCGTCGATTTTATCGACGTGTTGAAATAGCAATCTGAGGCACAGTCTCGAAATTCGACGAAACTAGTTCCATTAGTTCAGTAATAGTGTATTATTATCATATTTTATATTTCGTAGCATTTGGATTTACTGTTTGGTCGTACGATCTGAAAATGCCTAGAATTAATTTTATTTTATTTAAATAGTAGATTTAAAAATCTATCTTTCACATACGATTAAATTAGGCTTCAAAACTTGTTCCATTGTGTTCGAAATAAGAGTACTAAATTATGAACACCACGTGGAACGCCTCAATAGGGGTTCGAAACTTTGAGGTATGTAAACGAGATGTTTTCAATATTAAAATTTATAAATCAAATCAAGTCCAATCTCGAGCCACCCTATTTTCTGAAAAGCCAACCTAGTTGAGTTACCCTACAAGTACGAAGCCGCCCTTCTTCGTTTTAAATTACGACTTCTTTTTTCTCCTTTAGTTTGATTTCATCGTAAATTAAAGAAAAAGAGAAAAAATCGAAGATCATCTCGAATAAAAAAATAAAAAATATAGCTGCATGTGATAGTGCTCAAGATAGTCGACAACGAGCAGCACATCGGGAAAGGAGGCCGTGAGTATTTTGGCGATTGAGAATGGCTGCGACCTAGGGTTGGCGATTCTTCCTCGCATGCATGCGGCGACTGTTCTAGGAAGTTGAGGCGTGGCAGTGGAAATGTTCGGTCGATGGGTAGGTCGCATGGCATATCGCTGGAGAGTAGAGGAGTGGTAAGGGCTGCCGAGTCGCCGATCGTTGGTAGCGTTTTGGTTTGGCAAAAGGCGGAGCTTCAGGTTGTTCAAGATCAAATTAATTTATTATTGATCGCCAAAAGAAGCTTTATGATAGGCAGTTGGAGTTAACGTATTTATTGGAAGATTGCAAAGCATCTGAAGATGCATTAGATAACCATGTTTATGAAATCAATTGGCAGGAGGTTTCGTTTGGGACTCTCATGCAGATGATTCAAGATTCAGTATTTTTGGCGTATCTTCCTATTGGGAAAATCGGCGAGAAAAGAAAAAAATCATCAATGTGAGTAAATCTTACTCATTTGGATTACTAGATTTTAATTTGAAATATTAAAAATGATTTATTGATTGATTGGATGAATTATAGTAATCATTATCAGTTTGATGTTATTTTACATATAGTAGTATATATATTAGTAGTTGGATATATTTTCCGCCATTGGAGCGAATGAGACACTATGCGCCCGCATAATAGCGGATGACCCTATATTACTGCGATATCCCGCCTCGAAGTGGGATTGGTATTTTATGTTATATAACATCTGTGTATGAAGGAAAATAGGATAAAGGGATCCAACTAGATTCCTCAAAAATATATTGATTGTTTCTCATATATAATGATATATGATGTGATTAAATAAATCTATTATGGATTGTAATGTGATTTGATTAATGGATGTTATAGTAGCACTGGCCATAATTTTGGTATTTTAAATAGCATAAATATTATTTTTGAATTTGAAGAAATTAAAAGGGGATTTTGGATATAAAAATATTTATATTAAAATTTGGATTATTTTAAAGGAAACTGATTTGGATAAAACAATAATTTAATTTGGAGTTGTACTTAATTATTCGTAAATGTTTAATTAGGTATTTAAAGTAATTTATATTAAGGATTTTTAACAATGGATTTTTTAAGTAATATTTCTTGATTTATGGAAAAGAAGTTGAAATTGATATTAAAAATGGATTTGAAAAATAAATGGGATTTATTAAGAAATAGATTTATAAAATGAGATTAGTTTTATAAGCAAGTGAAACTCAAAGGAGCTTATAAATTTATAAAAGACGTTTATAAATAAGGAAAAACGATACCAGTTGATAAATTTGGAATATAGATTCACAGTGTGAACTTATATTGAGATATGGAAAACGGCTTATGGAAATATAGCGGATTCTATTTTTGGAATGTGAGAATGATTATGAAATTAAAAGGTAGTCGATGAGATATGGGTCGAGAGGGATTTATAAATTGAAATTGGCAATATTGAATTTTAAAAATTGATTTTTGTTGAGAACTTAAAATTGTTATAAAATGGGATTTTTGTTCCTCGAACTATGTAGTTTAAAACTATTATTTAGACTAAAATATTTCAGAAAAGTTAGTTATTTAAATATTTAATATTTATTTAAATTGAATTCACATTTTTAAAATAAGCTTTGTAAATCGATTAGTTTTATTTAAAAATGAGTTGGAAAGCAGTATCGATGTTTTATTTAAAGGAATTTAATATTTTAAATAATTACTTAAACACGTTTGAAAATAAATTATTATTCCTAAAAAAATACTTATCATATGTAGAGTTTTTAAATGTTTGAAATTTTATTTATAAATCCTCTCAAGAATTTGTAAATGGAGTTTATTTAATGGATGTGATTTTGTACGAGGAATCTTATAATGGTTTTGGGAAACTTAAGAAAATTTCTGAAATGTTAGAAACAAGAACTGCGAGAATGAATCTAAATTCATAAAGAAGTTATAAACGGTTAGATGAGATTATAAGTGAATATAACCGACATTGAAAATTCCAAAAGGAATTTATTAATAATTCTGGACATTTAGGAGATAAGTTGTGAGACAAATTCCTAAGTGTTGATAATAGAAATGATTTCGAAAAATGGACTTATAATATTTTCCTAAGTGTTGAAAGAAAAGTTTTTAGAAATATTTAGCGACGAAAGGATTTATATAGAGATATTTCTCTAAGTAATGGATTATAAATCGAATTTGGAAATATTTCACTAAGTGTTGGAGTAAGATATGATTTAAAATATTCCGTCAAGGATATAAGGATTTGAGATTGATTTCAAACATTGGAAATACTGGAAGAGTTTTGAATATATATATATATATATATATATATTTATAAAGATATTTTGAATGAATGTTTTGAAGATTTATAAAATAAGGCCAAGTGACGGCTTATGGATGTAATTTGATAGTCAAATAACCGACTATCAAATCTGGCAAAATTCATTAATCGTTTCGAAGAGACCAGGATCAGATTTAATTATTTGAAAACCACTTCGATTCGGTTTATGCGTTACGAATTGTGATATCTCAAAGATAATAGAGATGGAGATCTTGAAGGAGATTCGGTTTGTTAAAACCCAGAACAACTTGTATGGATGAAAGCTATCATTTCATCATTGCCGGAAGGAAGTGTTAGAATTCCAAGTATGAATATTATTCTAAAGGCAAAACATAGCCTTAAGCCTCATCAACGGGGAATGGCTAAAACAGAGGAGGTGCAACGGGACTTAGTAGGTCGCACTCAAGTGGGATATGTTATCACTTTTCTAGATACCCTCGCATATATTATAAAATTATGGATATAGTTGTGCATGGAAAAAAAAGCACTCGATTAGGGTGGGAACACCCGAGGTGATAACAAATTCGGTACTCTCCAAGTCAGGGGTAGGTCGGTCTTGTGTTGGCAGGGGATCCAGGCGAGGTCCTCGGCACATTTTTCTAGAGGTGTACTGTGGCGGGCGGTACCCCAGTAGCCCAGTCATTGTATAGAATCCCATATCCACTACGAGCTTATACGGTTTTGATTGTACCTAACTATGCTAATGTGTGAGATGCAAGCATTTCAGCTATTTTATAATTTACTTTCTATATGCACTATTATAATATCAGATGGTTTTGATATAGAATGTTTTGGTTATCATAAGATAAAAACCCATCGTATTTATGTATGACGTGGTCTTACAAGATACCTTTATGTTTCAAAGTATTTTAAAAATAGTGATAATTCAATTTGAGTATGTTTTCTCACGTTGGTCTTCCAGAGTGACTCGGATGTTATTTTATTATAATGCTCGGGTCGGACCGAGTACTACAAATTTAGGTTAGGATGCTTTGAAGCTCAAGAGACGAGCTGGAGGATTTCAAGCATATTTCACGTACTTGTTTATATTCCTCTATGTGTGTAGACTGTACAGTCAACACTGGTGAGGACAAGTTATAATAACTGTCCATATTGGTCTATTAATTGTTATACTCTGATGATTGTATGTATATTAACAGCTGCAGATTCATTTGTATAAAGATCTGTTATATTATATTATAGTTTGTTCCGCTGCGATTGTGAAATTCTCTATTGTTGTTTCCGTTCTTCTTCTATCCTCTTCTTTCTTATAATTATTCGCTCTTTCATACAATTTGGGTTGGACAAGTGTGGTTTATGTCAACTCAAAGACACGAAAGGGTGGGTCTCTATATTAGCTATCTTTTTAGTCTTAAGCACTTTGTTTCTTATTATTCTCTCATAATTTCTTGTAATTATAAGAGAGAAACATAGTAAGAGATCTTCATAGTGGACGTCGGCAAACTTACCGAACCACCATATATACTTAGTGCCATTTACTTTGCTTTGCTTGCTTTCATCTTGTTTTTACATTTTCAGGCCTAGTGAGTAGCAAGCAACTTTTTTTTTGCAACATATTAGTATAATTCTGAGGTTGGCCAAATCAATAGTCAACATTTTGACTCTAGTAGGTGGGACCCCTCCTAAAATTCTTCTCGTTTTTCACTTTTTTGCTCTATAGAAATATGATCTGATTTATTACCATGGATCTAGTCTTTGAGGTTGAAGGTAACAACTCCAATAAGCATTGAACTAATGGAAATACCATCTCCAATGATGTCAGCCTCGTTCATGGGCTCAACAATCATTTGTGGCGTACCATGTTCCAATAGATAACAAATGCAGGCACTTTGGCCCACGAAGTGAAAAGTCTAAGGACATGGTTAGAAGCCCGAGAAACTATAAATTGTCCCACCAGCTCCTCCTGCAGTTAACCTTGTTAACCCTCATGTTCACTAAACAGCCCTTACCAATGCCTATGACCTCACGAACACTACCGAGGCCTAGGATAGAGTGATGCCTAAAACCCCAGTCATGGATGTTCGTGCTCATCCAAAGAGGTAAGTTGCGTGTATGCCAAGCCACGTCTATATTACTCTAGATGTTGTTATGCCCAGAGAGGCAAGAAATCGTCATTCCCCTTCAGTCGAACATCTATCTGCATTAAGTGCGTGTGGATGTCTACTCTTGACCGTCTCAATGGCGGTGGTCAGGCCATCGCTCGGGAGCATGGGGCACCCTTGAAGCACTCTGGATCTCAAAGGGGTGTGGCCATAATAGTCCAAGGGAAGGGCGGGTCGGTCACTTATGTTGCTTTTTGTTCATGGGGAGTGGAGGTCTCTTACTATAGCATGTCATCGTCATCATCACTACCCTTTCTGCCATTGATCCCCTATTCCACCAAGGTGTCAGTTGAGCTTTCAGCTTGTATTTGGCCAGACCTTTCCACAGCAAGCAGATGCTGACCTTAAGGAGGAAATGAACATCCTTCACTGACAACTCAACAAAATGCAAGCTCGAAATACTGGAGAAAATAATTTTTTAACGATGAGAATGTCGGGTCATTTCCTATATAAATATTGAATACTTACATTTGCATGTGGTATCCCTGTCGTCACAAATGGTGGTAATATACAATTTGAAAATCAGCCTAGAAAGTGCAAATTATCAGGCTGACAAAGGAATGTTGTCGCAGTAGCAACAATTGCATCTATTGATCCTACTGTTTTAGTGCATCAAGTACTACTAGACGTAGATGCTTGAAAGGTTTGGGTCGATGCGATGGTGGATCTCGAAGTTATTTTTTTTAGGCCTACTTTAGATATCTATACTATTGGACAATCTGTTGGGGCGCCTATTGCTTGGCATAAGGAGTTTAATTCTTTTGATTAGTATGTATATGTATTTTACTTATATATGTTACTGATTTAGTTATGTTTTGTAATGATTATGAATTCTTTTATAAACTTGAATTGTTTTTTATTTTTTGAATGTGAGTGGTTCGAGTTGTTTCAATTAGTTTGAATGATTGTGGTTATTATTAATGAAATGTTGGTTTTAATTATAATATCATGAAATTTATGGTTAATAGCAGTTGCGAAAAGATGAAATATAGTTGTTTGTAGCAGTTTAAAAAATAGTTGTTGCAACTGTCATCAATAGTTGTAGTAGATCCTACAACAACCATTACAAACGGTTGTAAATGTTAACATAACTGGCGAAAACAGTTGTTATATTGATTACAACTACCATAAACACAGTTGTAAAGATTTCTTTTACAAATTACAACCGCGTAAAGCAGTTGGAAAAGGTTCTATTACAACAGCCATCGGCAATTGCAAGAGGGTGTTATAACATCAGGTATTGGCTGTTGCGATAAACTTTAATACAAGTGCAAATAGTAGTTGTAAAAAATCATTTACAACTGCTGAAAGCAAGCTGTAAATAAGTCATTTACAACTGCCAAAAGCGGTTGTAAAATAGTTTTTTTTTACAACTGCACCCGCAACTGTCTGCACCCCTTGTAAAATAATCCTCCTCTATTACAACGATAGATTTAAAGACTGGCGGGTGCCAGTTGTAACAGGCCTATTGCAACTGTTTTTGTTAGCTGTAATATGATATTTTTGTTTTTGTGTTCCTTTGTAACACCCCATACCCCTTAGTATACCCAAAAAGGGCACATCAAAGGATATGGTGTGTTATAGTATAGCCAAAACATCACAGAGACTAAGATTCAAAAGACAAATAAATATAAACAGCAGAAACATTTAAATAGTAACTCATTATTCAGAATTAAACTACATAAAATAAGTCATAAAAACAGAATGTCTCGAAATATCAAATATTCATGTCTTATGAAAAATACATCTCAGTCTCATAAAATCAAAGTATAATGAAAATAATCATCCCTCTCATAAGTACCAGTACATTGAAAGCCATATGAAATGAAAAATGAAAAGAAGAAGAGTACATGAAGAACACCGGGAATGTATCTCCAAGAAATATGAATCTACTGTCTTTTACTCTGCTGGCCTGTGGGGAAAAAATGGGAAATAGAGGAGTGGGTCAGACTATATGTCTGGTGAGTGAAAGTAATTACTTGCATTCTTAAGCAAGATAAAGATAACGGACTACGCAACAGTTCTAGTATGAAATGAAAATATGAAAAAGATAAAACTAGGATAAAATAATGTTTCTGATTCTATTAGCCTTGATTGTGATTGTTTGCACTCATCTTAGATTGCTGTGATTAGACTGAAATCCTAATCCTATTTTAATTAGACTGAAATCCTAATTCTACCTATTGATCGGCCTTCTATCTCTGTTATGCCACTGTGAGCTGGTCCAATCCTGTTGGTCCCATAGCAAAAGGCACCTGTTTAGCGCTTGAAACAAAGTAGTGAATTATTTACTCTAACTGATGTCGCACGCTTGGTCATCGCCGGTACGAACTAGTTGTCGCCCCCTCTTTTGACCTCTTATTCACCTTAAATAGCATAAGCATGCCCAGCTTCACCAAATCTATTGTGAGACCATCGATCCTAGTCTGAAAGAGATGCTGCCCAGCCTCACCTAAGTGTTATGAGACCATCAGTCCTAGTCTAAAAGGGAATGCTGTCGGCACTGGTCCTAACAGACAAATTCTAGTTTGCGCCCCTTACCCAAATCCATAGATTTGAGCCTTTATCTATTTTCCATTTTTTACCTTAGTTAGCATAAGCGTGTCCCAGCCTCACCTAACTATTGTGAGACCATCAGTTCCTAACTTAAAGGAAATGCAATTGGTATGGGCCCTGCTTCTATTTTTTCTTATTAAATTAGTGTAAGTTTTAAAATAAGTCTCTTATGTTATTTCTGCTATATTTGCTTATTAACTTAATCTAAGTTTTAAATTAAGTCTTCTCTGTTCTTTCTGCTTAATTATAACCTGTGACTCTTCTATTCTATCTTTTAGTTATAACCTCTAGTTATAAACATGCTTGCAAATGTCTCAAATTTTCCTATTTCAGTCTATCTTCCTTTTGTTACAATTCTTTCTTATTTTACATCTAATTCTGTAAATTTAGTGTTTACTTCTAGTTAATCTATATTAGCAAATTCTCCTCTATTTAATATTCTTATATTTTATTCGCATGAAAAAAAGTAATAAAAAGAAGCTAATATTTACAGGCTAAATTTTAACATAAAACAGGTGTAAATAAATACAAATAAATGTAAATAAGTGTAAATAATTAAATAAAATAGTTGAATAAAAACAGCTGAATAAAATAGACTGAAAAGAACTTTAAAAACTAACTGTAAATAACTTATACAAAAACCGTCTCAAAATTGTAGAAAAACTATAATTACTGAGAACCCTATTATTTTAAATTACTTAAAAGTTCAAAATAATGACAAAACACTCACCTATGTTCCTTAGCTTTATTCCTTAGCCTTCCCGAATCAACATATAGGGCGTAGAATATTTTTATTTAAAAGATCTCCTCCCAAGAAATAATTTCTTTTTAGGGTCCAGCCTCAGGCAATGAACCCAATTGAGAGAAAATCCGAATGAGAAAAATAATAGGGTTTTGAAGCTCAGATGTTATTTTATTTTAATGCTCGGGTCAGGCCGAATATTACAAATTTTGGTTATGATGCTTTGAAGCTCAGGAGACGAGCTGGAGTATTTCAAGCATATTTCACGTACTTGTTTATATTCCGCTGTGTGTGTAGACTGTATAGTCAATACTATTGAGGACAAGTAATAATAACTATCCATATTGATGATTTAATTGTTGTACTCTGATGATTGTATGTATATTAACAGCTGCAGATTCTTTTGTATAAAAATTTGTTGCATTATATTATAGTTTGTTCCGCTGCGATTGTGAAATTCTGTATTGTTGTTTCTGTTCTTCTTCTATCCTCTTCTTTCGCTTAGTTATTCTCCCTTTCATACAATTTGGGTTGGACAAGTGTGGTTTATGTCTATTCAAAGAGAACAGAAGGATGGGTCGCTACATTAGCTATCTTTTTAGTCTTAAGCCCTTTGTTTCTTATTATTCTCTCATATTTTCTTGTAATTATAAGAGAGAAACATAGTAAGAGATCTTTGTAGTGGACATCGAAAAACTTACCGAACCACCATATATATTTAGTGTCATTTACTTTGCTTTGCTTGCTTTCATCTTGATTTTACATTTTCAGCCTAGTGAGTTGCAAGTAACTTTTTTTTCACAACGTATTAGTATAATTCTGAGGTTGGCTAAATCAATAGTCAACATTTTGACTCTAGAAGGTGGGACTCCTCCTAAAATTCTTCTCGTTTTTTGCTTTCTTCTCTATACAAATTTGATCTGATTTATTTCCATGGATCTAGTCTTTGAGGTTGAAGGTAACAACTCCAATAAGCATTGAACTAATGGAAATACCATCGCCAATGATGTCGGCCTCATTCATGGGATCAGCAATCACATGTGGCGTACCATGCTCCAATAGATAACAAATGTAGGCACTTTGGCCCACGAAGTGCAAAGTCTAAGGACGGGGTTGGATGCCTGAGCAACTATAAACTGTCCCACCAGCTCCTCTTGCAGCCAACCTTGTCGACCCTCATGCTCACTAAACAGCCCTTCCCAATGCCTATGACCTCATGAACACTACCGATGCCTAGGATAGAGTGATGCCTAAAACCCCAGTCATGGATGTTCATGCTCATCCAAATAGGTATGTTGCGTGTGTGCCAAGCCACGTCTATATTATTCTAGATGTTGTCATGCCAAGAGAGGCAAGATATAGTCATTCCCCTTCAGTCAAACATCTATCTGCATTGAGTAAATGTGGATGTCTGCTTTTGACCGTCTTAATGGCGGTGGTCCGGCCATCGGTCGGGAGCTTTGGGCACCCATGAAACACTCTAGATCTCAAAGGGGTATGGCCAAGAATAGGTCAAGGGAAAGGCGGGTCGGTCACTCATGTTGCCTTTTGTGCATGGGGAGAGGAGGTCTCTCACTATAGCATGTCATCGTCATCATCGCTTCCCTTTATTCCATCGATCCCCTATTCCACCAAGGTGTCAGTTAAGCTTTCAGCTTGTAGTTGGCTAGACCATCCCACAACAAGCAGATGCTGACCTTAAGGAGGAAATTAACATCCTTCGCTGACAGCTCAACAGAATGCAAGCTTGAAATACTGGAGAAAATAATTTTTTAATGATGAGAATATCGGGCCATTATCTAAATAAATCTTGAATACTTACATTTGTATGCGGTATACCTTGTCGTCTATTGACAAGTATAATAGGAGTCCTGACCCATCTGATCACATCACCATAATTAACGCAATCACCTGCATTGGTCAGGTTTTCGTCCCATAAAAAGGCCTACTCTTTTCATCCACTCTCACAGGTTCAGCCTCTCACTAGTTCTTGGGCCTAGCTCTATGAAGATTTTAAGACTATGTTATTCACATCTAAGACCCATGTTTTGATGGCTAATGAGTAAGGTAACATCACACATGGGCCAAATGAAAGCTTACCGTCATATGTTAACCGCTTCAAATAGTGGTCTACTCAGGCTAAGGGTGTCGAATGAATAGCATGTTCGTAGGCCATTTCTTGGGCATTTTGTATAAGTCTACAATGTGGAGAGAGCTTCAGAAGCATTCGGCTGCGTCCCTGATTGACTTCTATCAGCAAGTGGACGACATAATGAGTATGGAAGATTCTAATTTTCTAATGGTGATACCAAAACACGATGTACAACCCATCCTAGTTCTTGCAATAACATTGACGTCTACCCAATGGTCGATAAAATGAAACTAAAAAGTAAGCTAGAACCAACTGTCGGTATTGCTCCTGTTATTGTAATTATGATGATTTGATTAGGGATATGGAAAATGTATATCTCATGACCAGGGATGGGTTATAATTTCAAAAGACCAAACATTGCAAGAGACGAAAGAAGATAGGAGATTGCAGTAACAACAAATACTACCGGTTCTACCAAATTAATGGACATAGCACCAATGATTGTCGGGTGCTAAAAGATGAAATTTGAATAGACACGGAATACCTTTTCAAAAATATAGCCATTGGAGGAATTTTGAATACATGATTTAAGATAGCAATTTATAGTAGTAGTTTTCATAGAAAAGGCTACTAAAAGTCCATAAAAATGCAGTTACTGGAGGCCTTGAAATAGTCTCGGTCAAAATGATATGTTTTGTTGCTGCGAAAAATTGCAGTATATATTTGCATCTTCTGACTTTTTTATAACTTTTCCAGCATTAAAAAATTGCAGAAAATCTAAAAATTCATAAACATATTTCAGGATATAGTGCGATTTTATAGAAATCTGAAGTGGCTTGGAGTTCGTTTGTGGGATTTTAACAGTTTTATACTATAATAACTCGATATAAACTCAATCTATGGCAGATTCGTTTAAAGCTCCTGAGTTCATTTCTTCTTGTCATCTTGACGCATATGAGTCCAAATATATTTTGAAAAACCACCATTCATCTTTGAATGCTCGAATACTCCATAATTGATTAGTATGCTTCATATCTTGTACTTGTGCATATATATGTTATCGTGATGAATTGTGTACATATATTTGTTTCTATAATCACCTAGATACTTGATAAAATCATCAGTAGCATATTTATGATGTTGTTATCATCAAAGTTCTGAAATCATTTTCCTAACATTTTCCCTCTTTTTGATGATGACAGCCTTACAACTTATACATAATAAAACTTATATAATAATGCTCCTTCTTAATTATGCTCCGCCTATATTAATGCACTCCCCCTATCGATATGCTTGTGTCTTTTATACATTTCTCCCCCTTTAGCATCATCAAAAAAAGATAAAACCTAGTGTATATATATTAGTAAATCATAACTCCCTCTTAATTTTTTAATGTATGATGCTCTTTCCAAATTTCACCCATTTTTCGCTATTAATAGCATCATTTTCATATGTTTTGGTAAATTCATAATCAATCTCTTCCTTAATATCTGGCATACTTGTAAAAAACAGAAAATATATTCTAGTACCCACTTCCTATGTTAGGGTTCGAGAGTTAGAAAAATGGTAACCATACCCAAGAGGGTATGATAGAACCTTTGAAAATACAATTTTCATTATTAACTACATCAATGAAATTATTATGAATATATTTATCTCTATTCGTCCATTTTACAAGAACCACATACTTAAATATTTGAAATTTCTATTTCTCATTATATTTATATACTATTATTTTTGAGCAAAAAAGTGGCACAAGGCTCCCAAAACAAGATCAAGTGGAGAGATCTAACTATGAAAAGTAAAATAAAAGAAACACATGAATTTTTAAAGTAGTTAGGAAAATCTGAAGCCTACGTCCACTTTAATCTTACTATTGAGATTGTTTGCCACAAGTACAAGGGTTTTCGACAATCTAACATCCTAAAACAACAAAAAAGTTAACTTCCTTTGTTACAAAGTCATGTAGAGAAAGAGAGTAAATAAGATGAAGTTCCTAAAAGTCCTTTTCCAATTGCACCAAGTCTTGTATTTATAGAGAAATTTGTTCAACGTAGTCATAGATCTAGGAAATGCCAGTTCCAACATCAGATCTGAGAAAGTACAAGGGAAAGGAAGTCCCAATAGCTATAAAATCATGTTGGTACTGACCTGATCAAGTCGATACCGATATAATTCCTTGATCATGAATTTTGCCATCTTCTTCTACTCTACCTTCTTGCTTAAATCCATCGACGTCCAATCACTTTTGCCTTAGAAATTAAGCCATTGCCAAGAGGTTATGACATCTCCAGCACTTGCCTTTTTCTTCAGAGTTTTTTTGGAGTTGTTTACTCACTCCTTTAGAAATGGAACCAAGGATGTTCACCTTACTAACAGTTGACAAACCAAACTTCTCCTAGCATCCTTCCAAGCATTCCCCGAATCCTTGAATCATTCCATCTTCATCCTAACTTTCAGATTCATTTGAAAGTCATTTGCTCTAAAAGTTGGATAATACATGCCCCATATAGTACACTTTCATCAGAAACAAAACGTACTCTGGAACAAGAGAAGTGTACACAATTTTCCATATGAATCTATTGGTTATCCAAAATATTTCTACAAAGAATTGTCTCTTCTCTAAGGGCATTCGTTCTAGTGCTTTTACAGCACCATTTCCATTCTTCTTGCTGAAGTCAAGATCTACACTCTAGAGATCACTCCACATCTTACATAGGTACACACCACCTATCGTTTTCCTTTCTTCTCCTTTTCTTTCGGTTTTGAGTTCAAAATTCATGTTAATACCGGCCACTTCAGGTCGGTACCGATATGGAATGTTAACCCAGTATCTCCATTGTAAGCTATACTTAGCCAAATTTTTAAGTCATGCCTGCATATCCTTTGTTTGCCAAACTCTTTCCTACCCTGTGCCTATCACTAGCGATCTCATTCTCCAAGCCTAAACTACACGTTCTCGACCAAATCGAATCACGTCTCCTTTAAGCCGCCTCCATACTAGGTCTCTGTTTTGACAAATGCTACACCACCCAAGCATCTAGACCCCAACCTCCTCAAACCCAAGATCCAAATTTGTAGTTAAAAAGTGGGTTGTTGCTGCTTCTTGTTGGTGTAGCCTGCTACTGGCCCCAGCTTGAGTTCATCTGTGACTTGTGATGAATCGAGGCTTAAAATCCTTGATCAGTTTTTGCCTTGCTCTTGATCATTGTAGACATGAGAATTTCCCATGATTGCCTTGATTTTGACTCACAGTTGGCATTGCATTTCCTCGGGTCATATTGATCCTTTGCAATTCCAGTGTTAGCTTCGAATCTCAAATATTTTTCTCCGAGTCTTTCCATTTGCAATAGCCTTGTATGTCATGCTAATCTTAAACACAAGTGCATACTCCAAAAGCGTGTAGTTGATCACAAAATGCCACACAAAAATCCGATGAGACAGTTCCCTTCTAAAGAACAGTCCGCCGAATGTGCTTTGGAATTCAAAAAACTTGATTATACAGTTCTTTAAATTGCTGTAGTGTCATATGTTCTTGCAAAAGAATGCTCTACATCGCTTCAGATAGCGGATTCATTATCGATCATCCAATGATAACGGGTCAGATCCGATGCACGGTTTCAGCATGCGACATGGCTCCTTTTCCAACATAAGCGGGCTATCTACATAGAATGGTTCGCTCATGGTTTATGAGACACAGAACTCATGCTATGTAGATTGACACTTTCAATTGCCTTAGTCAATAATCAAAATTCGATTGGTCAACACACGTTGACATTCATTGAGTTATAAGCGCCGGTCACCCGGGTCCACATTTGAAATAAAATTCCAAAATAAAACATAACTAGTCGTGTTCAATGTTGAGTTTTCATGTCCTGAATGACATACCATTCTCCTCGATTCAATGTTGACGTCGAGCCATCAACTGCTCCCATATCAGGTCTACTATGGCTCAAGCTTCAATGTCCATGCCTTTCGGAACCAAATGCTTTATTATAGCAGAGCTACAAGAGATGATGGTTCCAACAGCCCCTATTTAGGACCAAAATCCTCTAATTAATGTACAAGTAAACTTAGGAGTTTTTGATGATCCTCTCGAACAAATGCCGATGGCGGGCTCTAACCGCTAAATCGCTCCGAACTATATGTCGAGAACATGGAATTCCAAAAGGTGACATATTGTTCCTTATATAGAATCAACGAGCATAAAACCCTCCACTGGGCCATGCGGCTTGCTATAGGAACATGTGCTTAAGTACCATTGTATCGCCTTTCAATCCATTTCTTAGAATGTTTCTATAGGAGCTTTGGCTCGCTCCTACTCAAGTCCACGGCAATAGTTATGCCTTACTGAGCTCCTCATATGTTTTATTCATGAACAAATTTTAGCGACCTCTAATCTTAAAGGAACTCGCACATGTCCTAAGTTTTAGACAATAGAGCGAGTGAACTTCATACGTGATATCGAAGCTTAGTGCTTGTGTAAGCTCATCGGTGTGCTCCTCAACAAACGTTTGTTCTTTAAGAACAAATATTTCTTCGTTTGTTGCTCGTACGGCTTTAATAGGCTTTAAATTTCTAAAAGTAAGAATTCTACCATTCCGTTCTTCCCATACTTGGATATTCATCACCTAGGTGTTTAACTTGTTATCTACTTTATTCATAGATATCCCTACTCAAGACAAGAGTGCGGGGCACTTTGAGACTCTACAAATGCTTAAGAGACTAGATGTTCAATATCTCTCCACCACTTATCTCCTAACGAATGAGAACGTTTTTAGATGTAATCTTCTACATCTTGAATACTTTGTCGTTCCCATTGAAGTTCCACCAAGTACTTCCAAGATGTTTAGCAGGTCTTCTACCCTTATTTGTGGCTCATGAAAAGATATCCAAAGGGGCGTCAGAGGAACATCCAGCATGGCAAACATCGGTGAATCCATTGATGGGGCATTGAAAATGCATGTTTCTAGTGGAGTACAAGCAGAAGTAGAAGAAAGAGTTGAAATGGAAATGATCCATGAAGAGGGAGAATGAAGAGAAGAAGAAGGAGAAGAGAAAGAAGAAGAAGGAAACAAAGAAGACGATGATGATGAGGACTTCGATGAAGGAGGAGATGAGTCGTACGAAGAGAAGTCTCTAAACGCGCCGAACTTCTTTGCCTTGCCACATCCAAAATGAATAATCATCAAGACTTCACAACAAATCACAGAACCGAGCACGACGCCATCAGTCGAGGTGACCCTTCTAGCCACTTCTTTAGACAACATTTTTGGCTCACTGAGCGATCTGGATATAATTGTAATGACCCGGAATTTATGAACTCGAAAATTCCAGATAGTTATGGAAAAGAAGAAAGAGATAGAAGAAGAAGAAGAAAAGAAACATCAACAACTCACATACGCAACAGATAAAATATAATAATAAATAATAACAGTTTACAAAATAATACTATTTATGTCGATTATATTTAATATACCTCAGAGTTTCACATATATACAGTCACTGAACATATACAATTATCATGTCTCAGATTAACAATAATATAAATACAGCGGAAATACTATACACGATCCTGCCATCCATCTCGCTTTCTGAGCTCCAGAACTACCTGGAAATCTGTAATACTCGGTCTGACCCGAGCATTACATCAAAGTAACACCCGGGTCAGGCTGGAAACCAGCGTGAGTAAACCCATCTAACATAGAATACCAAGAAATAACTCATGTAAAACCCGGGTAACTCAAACTAATTTTACAAGTCACAAATTGTTATAGACATTACTTATTCCCAAATTTAGTTTTCTAAGTGTCCAAAATTTAGATTTAATAATCCAAAACATTTAAAACCAATCATTCAAACCTATCAATTTCTCATATTAATTTATAAGAAATTCGAAGTGGTTTCGGGTATTCCCCAATACCCGATCCCGCCCTCTTCGAGTCTCATGTCATCCTATCCCAAGTTATCCATACGAAATACACGTCCATTTCATATCAGAGATAACAACTCGTTCCAAACATCCAATACCATTCAATCGTCCACAAGCAAAGCTTGTTTGCCACCGTTATTAATTAAATTAATTTTGATTGAATTTCTAACTTCAACCATTAGAAGTCTTCTCTTGTCATTAATTAATTTCCGCATCAATTAACCAATCAACCTTCATTATTCATCTTAATTAATCACCTTGGATTAATTATTTTTCAGTTACATTCATGAAATTATCTTTAATTAATTTTCACGATATTAATTATTCTTAACCAAAACAATTAATTGATTTCACGATATTAATTACATTAATTCTTAATTACTTTTATTAATTAATTTCTCATAAGTCATTATTCATTTAATTAATCCTACCTTCATTATCAATCTCTAATTACATCAATAATTATATGAATTAATGATTCCCAATTATATTTTTAATTTGTTCTAATCTAAATCAATTACTTTAATCCAACCACAATATTAATCACTCTCGATTAACCTCGTCCTGTAATTATCTACCCTTTTTATTTACTTCATTAAATAAATTAATTATATCTTAATTAACTATTTAATTAATCTCTTGAGTTATTTCACAAAGTAATTATATTTTATTTATTACTTTAAGTAATTACTTATTAAACCGCCCACTAGTTATTCTAATTTCATTAAACTTCATTAATTGACTTAATCCTTAATCAATTAATTCGATCCCTATTTACTTTTTGAGTTTAAACAAATTTAAACCCCAACACTTCGAGTCAAACAATAATTTACACGGAAACCATCCAATAACTCAAAGTCACCAAATCATCAATTCTCAACACACATCAAATCAATTGAAGCATTCAAACAATCATTTAAACTTGACTATTGAAATTTAATGACAACTCAGCTGAGTGAGGTTTACTCACCTTTACTTTTATCTGCAAAACCACTTCAATCTCGAGTTGATTCCTTGATTTTTGACCTTGAATAAACATTTATATAGTTTATTAATAATTAGAATAATTAAATTATCAATTACTCTTTAATAAAATTCGATTTACCATTTAGTCTATTCAAATTAACTTTCCAAAAATAAATAATTATTTCCTTTCTTTTGAAAGTCGTATACTAACAAATAAATTTACAGTTTTTCACAAATCTATTATTATTTTTTATAAATATTCAACACTTAAAAATTCCCTTCTTTCAAAGTTCTTATCTACATAAAATTCCACTTACCTAAGTATATTATAGCATGCCAGTTACATTTATTTTTATTTGTATAAAAGTTCCACAAACTAGTATTTTCTCTCCACGAATATATATATATATATATATATATATATATATATATATATATATTTCGAATAGTAAATTAAATAAACAAAAAGAAAACACTATTACCTCTACACCGAGCAACAGTCATCCCTCTCAGTTACGACACCATTCGCGAGCCTGCCAAGCCTCGCCTACGACCTCTCGACGTCGACAGATCGTCACGCTCTCCCCAATGCACGAGCTAGTCGCCCAAATCACGCGCACGAGTCCATGCTTCCACGAGTTGTCTCACCTATCATCTGACAAAACCCTAGCGACGACAAAACTTCGAGCGTCTTTGCCCCGCGGCCTCCCACCATCATCGCGACCCACGTGACATCGCCACCACCAATCATCGCACGCGAGCTACAAGCGAGCCGCCGAAATCGAAATCCTAATCGCCTTCCACGCACGCGAGCACGAGCTGTCTTGGCTCTGATTTAATTTGATTCTCGAATGAAATCGTTCACCTTCCTCCTTTTTATTGTTTCGAAGAGTTCGGCCACTTTTTTTTTCGGTTTCACTTTCTGTTTTGAATTGAAGAAGGGATCGACCCTTTCCCTTTATTCATTTGCTTCTGAACGAAGCTCTCCTTTTTTTTATCGAATAGAAAGGGAGGAAATGAAGGGAAAAACTCGGCCATCATAATTTTCTTTTCCAGATCCATTTCTGTTTGCAATTTATAAAGGATGGCGGAGATACAATAGGGGTTTAGAAGTAGCTTCCAAAGTACGCTTTGATATTATATTATTAAATATTGAAAAAAAAACATCTCATGTTGCATCGAAAAAAATCCGAACCCGGAATCAAACGAGCCGAAAGACATTTATAAGGTTATCCCCGCATTTCGAACACAACGGAACGTGTTTCAGAGGCTAATTTGATCGTATGCGCGAGTTACGGAAGTAAACGATCAATTTTAAATTAAACCGATTAAAATAGTTTCTAAGCGTTTTGAGCTGCCTGGGTCAAACGACAACTCCGGTTGCTATGAAAATTGAAATCCGATAATAATTAACTATTACGGATCTAATGGAACTGATTTCGTCGAAGTCCGAGACTGTGCCTCGGAAGGCTATTTTTAAATTCCAATTTAAACGATATATCATTAAAATTGAACAAATGACCTTTAAATTAAATTTCAACCATTCTATTATCTTCAGTTTCATCATTATAGATTTTATAAGCCTTCAAATTATTTTAAACAGACTTAAAATCAAAGATTCAATAATTTACCCAATTTCCATTATTAAATTCAATATTTAAACTATACAATTCAATGATTTAATTATCAAGTAAATATCGATATATTGAATTCAAGTTAAAATTAACTTTTAAATATTTTAAAATCAATTAATTATTCCAATTTAAATTGCTAGAAATTCCGGGTTGTCACATTCCTCCCCCCTTAAAAGAATTTGGTCCTCGAAATTTCTAGTTAGGAAGAATGGACTAATTCCCGTTTACCCTTTTCCCTAAAACCCACAATTCAATATCCTACCACCTATCTTTTATTAAAGACCCCTTATCATTCTTACCAACTTACCAGACTCTCCTATAGTTTTCAAACAATACCCCTTTTCTCAATCGTTCAAAATTCAATTTAAAACTAAATTTAGAATTATCCAAATTTTCTTAATTTTTTTTTAACTCTCTAAATTTCCGAAATTTTTTGCCAGCGTCTTCTTTGCGCGGCTAGCTCGGTACAACTACAAAAGGCATCTACGGGCTCCCAAATTCCAAAAGAAAACAAAAGCCAAGTGGCTACATCAAAACCCAATCCAATTTCATCTAGAAATTTAAAATACATACCTTTTTGTCGTGCAATACAAATTTATCTTTTGGAATCAAATCCAATTTCTTTTCCCCTTTATTACCTGCATATCTTGTTTAGCAACAATATTCAATCGAAACTTTACAAATTAATTTATACATTCTCTTATATAGGTTTCATACCTATTTCAAATTAGTCTTTCCCATTTTCATATGAATTCAATTCATCTTTAATTTGAGCATTGAATTTTAACTTTCATTTATAACCGATTCATAGTAGTTTCATTTACTAATTTACTTTAATTTCCCATTTGAAATTGTTTTGTCGTTAACAAAATTTTTCCCAAAAATTTTCAAAAATTTTCTAACTCCCAAAATTTTCGAAATTTTTTGGCAGAGTCTCCTTTGTACGGAGGAGCTTTTGCAATTTGACAAGAGATGTAAATATATATACATCGACCCACACGGTCGGAAAAAGCAAAAACAATTCATATTTCCTATTTTTAGCGCGTAGGCGTACTTTATTTAGCATTTTAAGAAAGCAGCTATTTATTTAAGCAATTAGTGCAATCCAAATCCAGCCAAACGGCCTTCAGGTACCTGTACTTACTCAATTTAAATATGTAAGTGCCATATAAGAAAATCCATTTGCATCGCACTTATTTTTAATGGCTAAACACAAGCATTTCCCTTAAATTCAATATCTAAACACATATATATCATAAGTAACAAGCACCAAAACGCTTCCCATAAGCTATTTATATAATCTTAAAACTAATTCAATTGCTTTCAACCAATTTATAAACCATTTCATTTAATTTCAATGGTTTGCAACTCAATTTCTTACGTTCCATTGATTTTTAACCCAAACGAGCTCATATTTACTTCAATTAATTTTAAAACCAATTTATTTAATCTCTCTCAACCCAAAGAATTTTAATTTCTTTTGTTTGCAACAACGACAATTGTTTTTATATATAATTGGCGATACTCGCTTAAAAGAGTATCTATTTCAGTTTATAATCTACTTTAAATTAATTTTCAACTCATTCTGAATTTAATTTAATTTAATTTCTAATTTATTTATCAACCGTACATTGCATTATATCTCATCCCCACATTGGATTCATTCAAAACAATTTATTAAGCTTGGCACATTCAATACTTATAAATTAATAACCATTTCCCAAATTAATTCAATCCAAGTTTTTATTGAATGGGCTTTCACCCTTATTCGAATCTAAGCTTCCATAAATTTTTAAACTTAAGTCAATTTACTTAATTTATTCCAACATCAAAATTAAGTTTACTTTTATTTGATTCTCATTTAATCAACTTCCATTAAATTCAGTAAGCCCATCCATTTAAATTTAAATTTAAATTCATCTTCTCAATTTATCAAAATAATATCCAACCACATACTGAACTCATTTAAACTTCAAATTAATATACCACCAAATTTAAGTTCAGTCTGATAATCCAATACCAATCACAACTTTGATTTGGTTTTTATTCAATCAGACTTCATCCATTTATCATTCAACTCAATTAACCCGTTTTAAATTTTTAATTTGCTTACTTAATTCGTTATCGAATTTATTTTATTAATACAAGGCCACTCTCAATTTATTTCTATTCACTTGTGTTTTGTTTTGCAACTCAAAACATTGCTATTATAATCACTTTCCTCATATCCAATTTTCTTGAAAATTTCATTAAACATTATTCAAATCACCCTTGAATTTTATTTGTAATTCAAACCATCACATTTTCAATCCAACTCTATTTTATTTTTATTTTACAACATCACTTCTTATTTAATTCATTATCAAATCCAAGTCGAATTCTATTTATAATTCGAATTCATTACTAAATTCCATTATTAATTTACAACCATTTGTTTACCCAAGTTAAATTTTATTAACATACACTATTAAATAATTTATTTAGCTGATCGGTTTACTTTCACTTTTAATTTAATATTCGATTCTTTTAATTATAAAGAATCACTTCATTAAATTTTCCCGAGTTTTAATTTTATAATTTCAGTTTGGATTTCCTCTGATTCTCCAAATACTTGATTAAAATAAATCTTTATAAAAATACTTTTTATAACTCGATGTCGCAGCCAGTCCATCCTTGTTCTCATAGAAATTCGGTCTTACGTTGATCAGGCGTAGGACTGAAAATTATATGTACTTGGTAAACCCGTTTTCAACACCCAGTGAAAATGCTTGGAAAATAATTTTATTGAAATATAGAAAACAGTTTTTTGAAAATAGAGGAAATATCTTTGGTGAGAATGCTCTGTAAATCATCACCCCCATCCATGGTCACAGTTACATCCAGGGTTATGTTGCCATCGAAGCAAAAGTCCATGTAACTGCAGGCTCTCCGCGGCCTCTTAATTACGCCATGGATCCCACACAACAGATCACAGTTACATCTCAGGGTTACGTTGCCGTCACAGCAAAAGTCCATGTAACTGCAGGCTCTCAGCGGCCTCTGATTTCGCTATCGAAATGAAACTCTCCACGCCTACATAGGTCGCAGTCTACCGATATAAAATCAAACGCAGACCGTTGGCTCTCAGCGGCACACACGACTTCCGCTATGTTATACCATAAGTCGCAGTCTACCGATATAAAATCAAACGCAGACTGTTGGCTCTCAGCGACACACGACTTCCGCTATGTTATACCATAGGTCGCAGTCTACCGATATAAAATCAAACGCAGACTGTTGGCTCTCAGCGGCACACACGACTTCCGCTATATTATACCATAGGTCGTAGTCTACCGACATAAAATCAAACGGTGACCGTTGGCACTCAGCGGCACACACGACTTCCGCTATGTTATACCATAGGTTGCAGTCTACCGATATAATATCAAACGCAGACTGTTGGCTCTCAGTGGCACACACGACTTCCGCTATGTTATACCATAGGTCGTAGTCTACCGATATAAAATCAAACGCAGACTGTTGGCTCTCAGCGGAACACACGACTTCCGCTATGGTATACACTACTCATAATCCGCAGGAACTAGTTTTGTCCGGACTCTTCATAGGATCAACTTTAGAAACCCCCTTGGGCTCATGGCAGCACCACCCGGTGGCACTCCTGAGAAGTGCATTTCAAGGGAGCGTCTTTTTCTCCAGAGCCGTCATCAAAATATTTTATACTATACACATATAGTATCTTCAAATCATACACCTAGTATGATATCATACAAAGCTCATTTATACAAAATCGATTATTCCAAAATCGATAATTCTCAAACTAGGCTTTCCAAATTTCAATATTGATTTTACCCAAAAATCAAAAGCCTTTCCAAATCCAAAGGTTCTCAAAACCTTTTCCAAAATCCTCATAAGATCCTTTATATATATATATAGATATATATAATTTTTAAAACTTTAGATCATTTCAAACTTGTATAAAATCCCTTTATACCCCAAAGATTTCGAAACATTTTTCTTCCAGAAATAAATTCAACAAGGGAAGATTTATCCTGTACAACAAAGATATACAACTTTATTTATTCAAAACCAAATATCGCAATTTGATTACTCTTTTCAATATCAATTTCATCTAAATCCGTACGATGTACATTTATCATCCATACGCTATACCAATCTGATCGCTCAGTCGATCACACAATTTCACTTCCGAACTAGTATCGTCCACCCGACTTCCTAGTGCGGACACAGATCTGGTTTCTTGATCAAAAACCGTCATTCTCCTTGCATAGCCATAACTATGATAGAGAATATCCAGAACCAATCAACAATCCATATCCAGGTTCGCCGTCGAAAATCGAGTGAAAAATCCCAACTCAGATCGATAAACTATCTCGAAATTCTATGCTCGAATCTGGATCAAATCGCTATGCGAATAGAATAATATACGTACATCCTACATATTTATTTCCATTGATTATCAGCCAAATCAATTTCCTTTTCATTCACATTTCCTTTAATTCCCATTGAATTGTCACTTCAATTCTTACCTCAATTGGGTATTTAAACCAATTAACAGTTTGAACTCCGATCAGTTTTAGATAATAGCTTGAAACTTTAAAAATAGATAAGTAGTTGAAAATAATTATTAGTTTACCAAATAGCTATAAAATAATTAACTAATTGTAAAATAGTAGAAAAATAATTGAATAGTTTCAAAAATTCTAAATAATTGCAAAATAGTTGTAAAATAGAAATTAGTTTGTTAAATAGTTGAAAAATGGTAATTAGTTTAGGAAACAGTTGAAAAATGGTTAAATAGCTCCAAAATTAATGGTAAACAATTATGAAATAAGTTAGCTTTAAAAAGAAAGGTTGTATATATTTAATAGCTTAGAAAATAAGTTTATATGGAAACAATTAATATTAAAAATAGTCAAGAATCAAACTGTTCACTTCCCCGACTAACTTCCATTTAATTGACCCAATTCTAACTTGAATAACTTCAATTTCTGTTGAAATTTATTCCCAATTCAAGTTGAATCAATCTTGATTCCTTCCCCAGTTTAAATCAAATTCTAGTTGATTTTAATCCTGTTCAATTTTAATTATAATTTCATATTATTCCACTCAATTTGAATTATTATCAATTGAATCCATTTCAAATTCAAATCATTTCAATTTATCTCTACTTATATTTTCCAGAGTCAAATAAGAGCTCAATACAATTTTATTTGTTTCAAAATTTAATTTATTATTCAATTTTACCTTCCAGTTTGAAGCCAGTTCTTAAACAAGTTTGTTTTACAATTCAATTATTCAAATTTATTTTATTTATACAGTACCATTCTCCATTTAAAGATTTTTATTAACAATAGGATGATATCATCCAATTTATTTTAAAACATCCATCCATTACAATTTTTTTTTAAATCTCAAACCGTTTTGAGGTCACACAAATTCCCTATCCAAATCAACCATTTAACTTTCCAAGTTAAATTCCAATTTACTCAATCCAATTATCCTTACTCAATGTGAATTCTCGCTTCAAACTTCAAAATTCTTTCCCTCTTATAAGTTCAAAACGTGTATCACTTTGGGTTTTTTTTTACATCACACTTCAGGGAAAATCAAAACTCAACCCCTTAGAGTTTATTTCAAATTATCTTTGATGTCATGTATATCCATACATATATACATATTTATTTCTTGGCCCTCCCAGCCATGTTTTACCATTTTAAACCATCCTTGGTTTTAAATTCAAATCAAATTTCAAACAACTCATTGTCTCCAACAAGTCCCAATTATCCAAATAATACTTATTTAATATTTCTCATTACTTTGAACCCAAATTTTCAAATTCTGGGATTAGATTTAGGATTTCATTTTCAATCACTTAAATTTTAATTTAGTTGTATTTTTGTTTCTACTTAATTTAATTTCAATTCTAAACTTCAATTTCAGTTTGAATCCATTTCAAATTTGTCTTTGGTAAATTTCAGTTTGGTTGTATTATATTATTCCTTAATTTTAATTCCAATAATTAACAACCAATCACCTAAATATTTATCAGAAGGAAATATTAATTTATGTATCAAAATATATATTTTATATAAAATCATTTAAAATCTTTATATAAGAAAATAACAACTACGCTCATACACACACACACACACTCAACTCATTCTAGAGTACTACAGACTCTATTTAAATGAGTAATCCCCACCAGAGCCAAGGTTCTCGCTTAACCTTTCAGCTCTGATACCAAATGTAACGACCCGGAATTTTCGAACTCGAAAATTTCAGATAGTTATGGAAAAGAAGAAAGAGATAGAAGAAGAATAAGAACAGAAACATCAACAACTCACATACGCAGCGGATAAAATATAATAATAAATAATAACAGTTTACAAAATAATACTATTTATGTCGATTATATTTAATATACCTCAGAGTTTCACATATATACAGTCACGAACATATACAATTATCATGTCTCAGATTAACAATAATATAAACACAGCGGAAATACTTTACACGATCCTGCCATCCATCTCGCTTTCTGAGCTCCAGAACATACCTACCTGGAAATCTGTAATACTCGGTCTGACCCGAGCATTACATCAAAGTAACACCCGGGTCAGGCTGGAAACCAGCGTGAGTAAACCCATCTAACATAGAATACCAAGCAATAACTCATGTAAAACCCGGGTAACTCAAACTAATTTTACAAGTCACAAATTGTTATAGACATAACTTATTCCCAAATTTAGTTTTCTAAGTGTCCAAAATTTAGATTTAATAATCCAAAACATTTAAAACCAATCATTCAAACCTATCAATTTCTCATATTAATTTATAAGAAATTCGAAGTGGTTTCGGGTATTCCCCAATACCCGATCCCGCCCTTTTCGAGTCTCATGTCATCCTATCCCAAGTTATCCATACGAAATACACGTCCATTTCATATCAGAGATAACAACTCGTTCCAAACATCCAATACCATTCAATCGTCCACAAGCAAAGCTTGTTTGCCACCGTTATTAATTAAATTAATTTTGATTGAATTTCTAACTTCAACCATTAGAAGTCTTCTCTTGTCATTAATTAATTTCCGAATCAATTAACCAATCAACCTTCATTATTCATCTTAATTAATCACCTTGGATTAATTATTTTTTAGTTACATTCATGAAATTATCTTTAATTAATTTTCACGATATTAATTATTCTTAACCAAAACAATTAATTGATTTCGCGATATTAATTACATTAATTCTTAATTACTTTTATTAATTAATTTCTCATAAGTCATTATTCATTTAATTAATCCTACCTTCATTATCAATCTCTAATTACATCAATAATTATATGAATTAATGATTCCCTATTATATTTTTAATTTGTTCTAATCTAAATCAATTACTTTAATCCAACCACAATATTAATCATTCTCGATTAACCTCGTCCTGTAATTATCTACCCTTTTTATTTACTTCATTAAATAAATTAATTATATCTTAATTAACTATTTAATTAATCTCTTGAGTTATTTCACAAAGTAATTATATTTTATTTATTACTTTAAGTAATTACTTATTAAACCGCCCACTGGTTATTCTAATTTCATTAAACTTCATTAATTGACTAAATCCTTAATCAATTAATTCAACCCCTATTTACTTTTTGAGTTTAAACAAATTTAAACCCCAACATTTCGAGTCAAACAACAATTTACACGGAAACCATCCAATAACTCAAAGTCACCAAATCATCAATTCTCAACACACATCAAATCAATTCAAGCATTCAAACAATTATTTAAACTTGACTATTGAAATTTAATAACAACTCAGCTGAGCGAGGTTTACTCACCTTTGCTTTTATTTGCAAAACCACTTCAATCTCGAGTTGATTCCTTGATTGTTGACCTTGAATAAACATTTATATAGTTTATTAATAATTGGAATAATTAAATTATCAATTACTCTTTAATAAAATTCGATTTACCATTTAGTCTATTCAAATTAACTTTCCAAAAATAAATAATTATTTCCTTTCTTTTGAAAGTCGTATACTAACAAATTTTTTTATAGTTTTTCACAAATCTATTATTATTATTTTTTATAAATATTCAACACTTAAAAATTCCCTTCTTTCAAAGTTCTTATCTACATAAAATTCCACTTACCTAAGTATATTATAGCATGCCAGTTATATTTATTTTTATTTGTATAAAATTTCCGCAAACTAGTATTTTCTCTCCACGAATATATTTATATTTATATATATATATATATTTCGAATAGTAAATTAAATAAACAAAAAGAAAATATTGTTACCTCTACACCGAGCAACAGTCATCCCTCTTAGTTACGACACCATTCGCGAGCCTGCCAAGCCTCGCCTACGACCTCTCGACGTCGACAGATCGTCACGCTCTCCCCAATGCACGAGCTAGTCGCCCAAATCACGCGCACGAGTCCATGCTTCCACGAGTTGTCTCACCTATCATCTGACAAAACCCTAGCGACGACAAAACTTCGAGCGTCTTTACCCCGCAGCCTCCCACCATCATCGTCGCCACCAATCATCGCACGCGAGCTACAAGCGAGCCGCCGAAATCGAAATCCTAATCGCCTTCCACGCGCGCGAGCACGAGCTGTCTCGGCTCTGATTTAATTTGATTTTCGAACGAAATCGTTCACCTTCCTCCTTTTTATTGTTTCGAAGAGTTCGGCCTCTCTTTTTTCGGTTTCACTTTCTGTTTTGAATTGAAGAAGGGATCGACCCTTTCCCTTTATTCATTTGCTTCTGAACGAAGCTCTCCTTTTTTTTATCGAATAGAAAGGGAGGAGATGAAGGGAAAAACGCGGCCATCATAAATTTTTTTCCAGATCCATTTCTATTTGCAATTTATATAGGATGGCGGAGATACAATAGGGGTTTAGAAGTAGCTTCCAAAGTACGCTTTGATATATTTAATTAAATATTGAAAAAAAAACATCTCATGTTGCATCGAAAAAAATCCGAACCCAGAATCAAACGAGCCGACGGACATTTGTAAGGTTATCCCCACATTCCGAAAACAATGGACATTTGTAAGGCTCACAATCAGGCCGAGAATGAGATGAAAAATCTTATAAAAACAGCTCATAATAGTAATGCCACGCTCAAAATACAGCTTGCAAACAAGGACCTGACTCTCCTAGAGAAAAAAAAGCTCTCAATGAAAGGGAAGCCAAGATCTAGGAGCTCCATATCGAAAAGGAGAAACTTGAATGAGCATTGCTCCTGGTAAAAATAGAGAGACTAAGGCTCAAGTCAACCAGGTAGGAACCATGAAGGAGCTGATTGGGTTGAAGGAGACAAGGACCAAGGTCAAAGAAGAATTGAACTTCACACTTCAACAGTTCTTTTTTAATGTTACACAATAAAAGAACCTGAAGTTCCTAAGAAGTACTTATGTCATCACTCTTGTTGATGCTTGGGAAGAGGTAATACGACGTGCGAAAGCGATCGGTGAAGGCCTGAACGAAGATGAATTAAAAGCCAAATATCTCGATGTTGACAACATTTTGAAACTAGATATAGGAAAGGCAATCCTGGCTACAAAGGATTCCATTGCTGTTAAAGCTTCCACTAAATCTCCTGCTAGTCCAAGAGCATCGGGCCATGAAGAGTAATTATCTTCTAAGATCCAAGAGCTTGAAGTGAATATTCTATCATATAAGGGGACCAGCTCTGAGGCAACCTAAATTATTCCACCTACTATAGAAGTTACTTTAGTTGAACCTTACATTCCCTCCTTTGTCAATTGATTGATACTGCCTACACTTGAAGAGAGGGAAATTACTAAATCTCTAGTCCAACAATCCAGTGCCGGCGAAGGTATTTTTTTCTATCTCTCTGGTATTTGAGATCCTTCACTTCTCTCTCGAGACTATTACTATTCTTTACTTCTCTGTTTGTAATCTCATAGGTCACCCATTGCTTCTTCCTCCTCCACCGCCTTATGAGAAATGCGGATTACAGATATTAAGGCTAGGATTAACACTAGAGGGGGTGAATAGTGTTTATAAAGAATTACTAAATCCTTTTGAGTTTATGTTAATTTAAACACAGATGTGTGCAATATACAGACACAGATATGATCATAGAAACAAACACAAATGAAAAAATAAAATAAAAAGCAGTAAAGGAAAGAACATACCGGATTTTATATTGGTTCAGAGTTACCCTACATCCAGTCCCGTAACACAAGTACAGATTTCCTTTCAAAAGCAGTCTTTACAATTACACCCTCGATTTCAAGGCTACGAGGTACACCCTCCGGAATCACAATCCTCTGGGTAGAGATACTTGATTTTCCGGGCTACAAGTTCACCCACTTGATTTTACGGGCAAAAGGTTCACCCTATTGACTTCCCAAGGCTACAATCACACCTTATCATGCTTGATTGATTTTCATGGCTACAATCACACCTTTTCTCGCTAAGTTGATTGCATAAAGCCTATAACTCTGAATAGCACTGAGAATCTTGTTGAGATAGTGACAGAGAATCAAACTACGAATGATCGAGTTCGATTCAATGTAGATTTCGGCAGAGAAATGGTAAGAATATGTATTAAGAAAAGTGGAAGAAGAAGAGGAGTGAAAAACCAGAAAATCTGATATAAAATTCGTTGAAACTGACCCCTATTTATAGAAGAACAACAGCCATGTCCACTCGTGAAGAGTTATGGCGAATAGACATTTCTTTTGAAATTGAAATTTTGAACTCAACTGACACCATGTCGACATGGTCACCATGAGTATGTCGACATCCCAAAGCATTTTTTGATGATTTGATTTTCTTTGAAAATAACCTTTGTCTTATATTAAAACTATTTTAAACTTTATAAATATACTTCATTATATAAATTCATAAGTAAATATAGAGAATAATATATATATATATAATTTAACTATAATTTTATATTTAAATCTAAGTATAAATATTTAAAAGTTGAATATATTATATTAAAAGATAGTTTAAAATGAGGAGTAATTTGACTTTGAATTTAAAGATGATTTCGAGGCTAAAATTATTTAAAATCAGGATAGATGTTTTTGATGGTTTTAAAAGGAAGGTTTTGAAATCATTTTGAAAACAAGATATAATTTTGAAAAATCATTTTGAATAAAAAGTTAGCGGATACAAAACAATGTTCCACTAGATTTTTCGTAGGTTCCATCCTACTTAGGGTTCCATCCCTTTAAAGGCTCGAAGTGGATTCCATTTCACGAATAAATTGGATTTTAAGATGCCAGTGCTTTTCTAGGAGTTTTAACAAAATTTTCTAATTAAAGAATAAATTACTTGAGTTCTTGAACTCTTGATAATCTTGACACTTATGAGTCTTCAATCTTGATATCTTGAATCTCTATACTGTACAGTCTTCATTCTTGGTACCTGCATGGTTAAATCCTGCATATACATACATACATACATACATACATACATACATACATATATATATATATATATATATATATATATCTAAACTTATAATGTTAGTATTTATATTTTATAATCTATTCTAAGGTTGTTTTCATCAAAACCATCATCTCACGGACTAACAATCTCCCTTTTTTTGATGATGACAACCTTTGTTTATAAAATATTACTCCTATCCTAATAACTCCCCCTAAAACTAATAACTCCCCCTTAATCTATGCCTAACTACCCTATTTTATACTTCTCCCCTTTTGTCATCAACAAAAACAAACTCTAAACTTTATAACTCCAAACTATATAACTCCACCTAAATCTAATACCCTATGATATGTGATTATAATGATAGTGTTATCATAAATAATCAACACTTAGATAATCCTAATCCTAAACTACTAACTATTCTAAGTATATGATAACCATATAGTTATATTTATTAATAGGGAAGAACACATATAAGAACACAATTTATTTATTAATCATATAATTATATTTACATTTTCGTTGTAAACGTAAGAAGAAATAAACAACAAAGCTAAAGAAAGAGAAGAAACTAATGTGTGCTTTAGAACATAAGAGATCTATGAATCGAACAGTTTGGATAATGGAAACAGAAATTTCCACGTTGTTCGACAAGATTCCCATCTTTGTCAAAACACACTTCTCCAATGCACACAACTTTGTCGTCAACTTCCGCTTGTGCTTCTTCCATGGGTTCTTCTTCTTTGCCGGCCTCTTGTTCTTGATTGAGTGAAGAATCGTCATCAATCAAGACAGGGTTGGCGTGATTATCCATTAGAAATTTTTGCAAATTCCTAGGAATCTTGCCTTGCCTCTTTTGTTCCTTTGCCATACGGAGTTGAATCACTTGAATTTCAGTCATCATCTGAGGTGCATCCTTCAGAGACTCCACCATTTTTGTTACATGAGCGAGAGTAGTATGTTGAAATGGACCAGAAGTAGGAGAGGGGAACGAAAATGTTGATTTTATGTTTGATTTGGAAGATGATGCCATGATTTAATTTGTTTCAGAAGATAGAATAGAAAGAGAACAAAGAGAATGATCAAAAATTCGAAAATAAGAAGAATATACAACCAATTTTTTAAATTTTGGTGGGAATTTTTTTTTAAAAATTAAAACATTGTATGTCGACATGGGTATATGGGGATGTCGACATGCTCCTTTATATTTCTACTATTTGATTTATTTTAGTATTAATTATTTATTATAATGGATATTTATATTTTATATTTCAGTTATTGAACAAATACCTAATTCTCTTCTTAATTTAGTAAATATTGATTCATTTAAGGGTTTTATTAAAATATCAGCAATTTGATTCTCAGAATTGATATAATCGAGAGTAACTACTTCCTTACTTATATTATCTCTGAGAAAATGATGTCTGATATCAATATGTTTAGTTCGAGCATGTTGAGTAGAATTTTTAGATAAATTTATTGCACTAGTATTATCACAATAAATTGGTGATTTCGAGATATTTAAACCATAATCTTTTAAAGTTTGTTGCATATATATTACTTGAGAACAAGCCAAAGCAGCAGAAATATACCCTGCTTCAGTTGTTGATAAAGAAACCGTGTTTTGCTTTTTACTAAACCAGGAAACCAGAGAATGCCCCAAAAAGTGACAAGTCCCACTTGTACTTTTTCGGTCTGATTTACAACCAGCATAATCAGCATCACAGTAAGATATTAAGTCAAAAGAATCATTTTTAAGGTAAAATAAACCATAATCGGATGTGTGTTTAACATATCTTATGATTCGTTTTACGGCTTTTACGTGGGTCTCTTTAGGTTGGGATTGATATCTAGCACAGAGACAAACACTATGCATGATATCAAGTCTACTAGCAGTAATATAAAGTAGTGATCCATTCATTCCTCTATATAATTTTTGATCTACATCTTTCGAGAAATCTTCTTTACTAAGGTACACACTGGTTGCCATGGGAGTGAGTTTCCTACTTGCAGTAGTCAAACCAAATTTACTAATTATGTCTTTAGCATATTTTTCTTGACTAATAAAGATACCATTATCTAATTGTTTTATTTGTAATCCTCAAAAGAAATTTAATTCACCCATATGACTCATCTCAAACTCTTTTGTCATTATTTCAGAAAATTCTTTATTCATTTCAAAATTAATTGATCCAAAAATAATATCATCTACATAAACTTGTACTAGTTGAATATCATTTTTATTTCTTTTAATAAAAAGAGTAATATCTACTTTACCAATTTCAAAATTTGACTGTAATAAATAAGATCTTAGTCTATCATACCAGGCTCTAGGAGATTGTTTTAGACCAAATAAAGATTTCTTAAGTTTGTAAACATGATTTGGTAATTTATCATTTTCAAAAAGTGGTGGTTGTTCAACATATACTTCTTCTTTTACAAAAAACCGTTTGAAAAGGCACTTTTAACATCCATTTGAAATAATTTGAAATTATTATGATTTGCGAAAGCAAGTAGAATCCTAATGGCTTCTAATTTGCTATGGGAGCAAAGGTTTCATCAAAATCTATTTCTTCTTCTTGACAATAACCTTGAGCGACTAATCTAGATTTATTTCTAACTACCTCTCCTTGTACATTCATTTTATTTTTATAAACCCATTTAGTTCCAATTATTGTTTTATTTTCAGGTCTAGGAACAAGTTCCCAAACATCATTTCTAGTAAGTTGATTTAATTCTTCCTGCATAGCCAAAATCCATGAATCATCAGTTGATGCTTCTTTTGGATTTTTGGGTTCAATAGTTGATATAAAAGCTACATTACTTGTTTGACTTAGTTGATTTCTAGTTTTAACAACAGATTGCATATCTCCAAGTATATTTTCTATAGGATGATCTTTTAAAAGTTTAGTCCTTTTATTAGGATAATTAATTTCATTATTAGTTTCAATTGATTCTTGATTTTGTGTGATTAAATCCTCTTTATCATTTGTATCTTCAAAAATTTTGAAATTTTCATCAAATGAAACATGCATTGTTTCTTCATTGGTGTTAGTTTTTAAATTAAACACTCTGTATGCTTTACTTCTATTAGAGTATTCGATAAAGATTCCTTTGTCAGATTTAGGATCAAATTTATCTCAATTATCTTTTGTACTTAAAATAAAGCATTTACTTCCCAAAATTCTGAAATAAGATACCTTAGGTTTCTTTGAATAAAGAAGTTCATAAGATGTCTTATCAGTTAAAGGTCTAATTAAAATTCTATTTAAAATATAACAGGCGGTAGCAACTGCTTCTGCCCAAAAATTCTTTGGTAAATTACTATCTGAAAGCATAGTTCACGCACACTCTTGAATCGTCCTATTTTTACGTTCTACTACTCCGTTTTGTTGTGGAGTTTTTGGAAATGAAAAATTGTGAGTAATTCCCTTTTTATTGCAGAATTCCTCAAACTTTTCATTTTCAAATTCACCACCGTGATCACTTCGAATAGTTATAATTTTTAGAGAAAATTGATTTTGAATTCTTGAAAAGTTCTTAAAACATTCAAAAGTATCACTTTTATGTTTCAAAAATATTGTCCATGTAAATCTAGAATAATCATCTACAATTACAAAAACATATTTACTATGATTTATTGATAGAATTTGAGATGGATCAAATAAATCAAGATGAAGTAATTCAAGAGGTTTTGTAGTTGAAATCATATCTTTTAATTTGAAAGAACTTTTTCTAAGTTTTCCTAATTGACAAGCATCACATAGACTATCTACTTTAAAATTAATTTTAGAAAGCCCTCTTACTAGATCATGTTTTGACAATCTAGATAAGAGTTTGAAATTCAAATGCCCAAATCTCTTATGCCAAATCCAAGGGTCACTTGTATTTGCCAACAGACACAAGTTATCATTTGAAATTTTCACACTAAGAATACAAATATTATTTCTCCCGACTCCCTCAAATATAATGGTTGAATTAGTATCTTCAATGTGACATTTATCTTTTTCAAATTTAATTTTATATCCTTTATCGCATAGTTGACTTATACTTAGCAGATTATGTTTCAGATTTTTAACTAGCAAAACATTAGTAATAATAGGAGTTTAAAAATTACCAACTTTGCCGACGCCAATAACATATCCTTTTGAATTGTCTCCAAAGTTAACCAGTCCTCCGTCTTTGTATATAATATCATTCAGTATATCTGGATTACCATTCATGTGTCTAGAACATCCACTATCAAGTATCCATTTGTTCTTCCTAATTTGCACAATCTATTCGTTGTGGATTGATTCCTCAACAGCCATAAAGCATGATTCATGCACATCAAATAATTTTGGTAGATAACTTGACTTTGAATATTGATTATATGAAGACTCATGAAACATTGATGATTTGAATATTTCTAAACTAATATTAACAAATATTGCCATTTTGAAAAAATTTCAAAATTCATTTTATGAAACTTTGAATACCTTGCTCTGATACCAATTGTGAGAAATGCGGATTACGGATCTTAAGGCTAGGATTAACACTAGAGAGGGGTGAATAGTATTTATAAAGAATTACTAAATCTTTTTGAGTTTATGTTAATTTAACCATAGATGTGCGCAATATACAGAAACAGATATGATCACAGAAACAAACACTGATGCAGAAATAAAATAAAAAGCAGTAAAGGAAAGAACACATCGGATTTTATATTGGTTCGGACTTACCCTACATCCAGTCCCACAACACAAGTACGGATTTCCTTTCAAAAGCAATCTTTACAATTACACCCTCGATTTTAAGGCTACGAGGTACACCCTCCAGAATCACAATCCTCTGGGTAGAGATACTTGATTTTCCGGGCTACAAGTTCACCCACTTGATTTTACGGGCAACAAGTTCACCCAATTGATTTTCCAAGGCTACAATCACACCTTATCACGCTTGATTGATTATCAAGGCTACAATCACACCTTTTCTCACTAAGTTGATTACAAAAAGCCTATAACTCTGAATAGCACTGAGGATCTTATTAAAATAGTGATAGAGAATCAAATTATGAATGATCGAGTTCGATTCAATGTAGATTTCGGCAGAGTAATGGTAAGAATATGTATTAATAAAAATGGAAGAAGAAGGGGAGTGAAAAACCATAAAATATGATATAAAATTCGTTGAAACTGACCCATATTCATAGGAAGAACAACAGCCATGTCCATTCGTGAAGAGTTATGGCGAATAGACTTTTGAATTTGAAATTTTGAACTCAACTACACCATGTCGACATGGTCACCATAAGTATGTCGACATCCCAAAGCATTTTTTGATGATTTGATTTTCTTTGAAAATAACCTTTATCTTATATCAAAGCTATTTTAAACTTTATAAATATACTTGACTATAGTGAAAATTCATAAGTAAATATAGAGAATAATATATATAGAATTTAACTAGTTTAAAATCAGGAGTAATTTGACTTTGAATTTAAAGATGATTTTGAGGCTAAAATTATTTAAAATCGGGATAGATGTTTTTGATGGTTTTAAAAGGAAGGTTTTGAAATCATTTTGAAATCAAGATATAATTTTGAAAAATCATTTTGAATAAAAGGTTAGCGGTTACAAAACATTGTTCCATTAGATTTTTTGTAGGTTCCATCCTACTTAGGGTTCCAACCCTTTAACAGGCTCGAAGTGGATTCCATTCCATGAATAAATTGGATTTTAAGATGCCAGTGCTTTTCTAGGAGTTTTAACAAAATTTTCTAATTAAAGAATAAATTACTTGAATTCTTGAACTCTTGATAATCTTGATACTCATGAGTCTTCACTCTTGATATCTTGAATCTCTATATTGTACAGTCTTCATTCTTGGTACCTGCATGGTTAAATCCTGCATATGCATATATATCTAAACTTATAATGTTAGTATTTATATTTTATAATCTATTCTAAGGTTGTTGTCATCAAAACCATCATCTCACGGACTAACACGCCTATCATACAAGGCTTGGGCCATGTTGCTATTGCTACCAAGTTGACCTCCGTTTCCACATAACTAGTTGTTCCAAAACCCTCCAACTCCATTCCTTGTCCAGATTCAAAGAAAATCATAGCTTTGGTGGGACTAGATGACACTTCATAGTCCTTGGAGGAAGACATTACTATCACAAGCACCTTGGGCCTAACTGATTCCATCCCTAGGGCGAAGAGGCTAAAGATCGACGTTTCCAAACTTAAAATCAAGACCTAGTTTGGACTTGAAAAATTTACTAGTATTAAGGAGTCAAAGCCTTCTACAAGAATTCTCCCTATTACTATCAAGCCTCCAAAGAGCAGCAGCATCGGCGCTACTACAGAGACATATGATCCCCTTGTCGACCGAGCCGAAGATCTTGCCATTTCCATCACCAAAGGTGAAACTACTCCTTTTAAAGGCAGCACACCCAAAGGTTAGAAGGACCAAAAGAGGCCACATGTTGGTTTGGGCAGCAAGGGTGGAAAGAAGAAGAAGACACACAAGAAGTAGGCTCTCTAGCTAGCCTTTAGTTATGATGAGATAGTTTCCTTTTGTCTCTTTTTGATTGTACTTTTCCATTTTACTTTTTAACATAGGTCGTGCTTACTGGGACCGGTCGCTGCATCCATCGTACATAAAGGTTAAACGTAACAAGAGATTATTTTCTATTTCAACCTCTACTCCATTTACATTTTTGCATTTTATATTTTGTTCCTGCCTATATACAACTACCTGTATATATAATATAACTACTTGTACTGCAATTCATCCTTATTATACATGTCGGTGTCTATGCACTTCTTTTACTTACTATAATTTCGTACATATAAGTAAAAATTCTTGTGATTGTTTCCTTTATATTCCATGATTTAGCTTTGTTTACTATTGCCAATGTATTTCCATTTGGCAAAACAAAACCAATATCGACCCAACTCTGTGGTTATCCTAAATTACGTTTGGTCAAGTTTCCTTCGACCATTAATAAGTTATATATAAACCGAGTTCTATGTCATTCCTACTTCCAAGGAACATCGGTCTGGACATTCATATCCTAACACCTTCGATCTCGCCAATAACCTGGTGTGATCAATATTATTCATTGATTTCCACCACTCAACATTGACCAGGCATATCCCGCTAGGCCGTGAGTGAGATCATACCTTCTATCCAAGCATAACAAGTCCTATCTCTAGGATTTAGCATTTTAGATGCCATAATCTAGGCATCATTCTTTAACCTAGCTTACCTAGAGCATCGGTCGAAAGTTAAGAACGTAGGGCAGAATATCTAATTTCCCTCATTCGCTTATAATCTCCTGGTCCTGATCCTAGACGGATGAGTCCAGCAATACCTATTTTTGGGTAAAAGCTTCCGACCTCACTTGTCTTCAAGCATTGTTCAAAAGCATTCGATGAACATCTCGTTGATCCTCAAATGAGCATGTCTTATTTAATCGTAAGCACGATCATGAATGTCCTAGTTATAACCAGTTTCCATCTCCAGGAACCAATGCTTTGCATGCCTATTTCTAGGCATCCGCTCTCAGTCTCACCTATCTTCGGGTGTCGATCGAGAGTGTCCATTGACCATCCTCTCTCATCTCGGCCTAGCATGTCTTTCGAGACCACAAGCATGGTCGTTAAATTTTCAACCATGCACCAATTTCTATCTCTGGAAACTGATGCTTTTAGCTATTTAATTTTGGGTGTTCCTTATTGACTTTGCTAATTTCCAAGCAATAGTCATTACTGTAGGGATAGGGTCGAATTCCCCAATCGACCCTAAGTATTATACTCCTCTATCTTAATCTTGGACCAAAGGAATAAGTATCTGTCTCCTGGGACTTGACAGTACTACTAAACGCACAACACATGGTTTTGCTTACAAAAATAGGTTTCATCGATTCAAGAAGCTAACTTTTATTTATAAATGAAAAACATGGCAAGTCCTACCTTAAAAAAAGGCCCCAAAAATCCTATGGTGGCTTGTTTGTAGAAAATAAACAAAACGAGAATAAGTGAAGTAGTGTCGTAAAAAGTCACTATTCCATGCCTGTGGAATCGGGATGCCACCAATAGTGACTAGCTTGAAAGTTCCATCTCCAAGCTTCTATTCGATTGCATAAGGAACTTCTTAATTCAGACCAAGTGCCACTATACCCGGGAGAATTCATTTCAAAACCAAATCCTCTACCTCGAAGGTATGATTCCGATCCTTGGTATTGAGATGTCATACTACACATTTCTGGTGAGTAGTTACCCTTAGTTCAGCCTCTTCTCACTTTTCATTAATAAAATTGAGAAACAAAAGCAAGAGTTTCTAATTCACCTTGGGATCGTAAAAAAAGTTCCGATGAGAAGGGACAGTTCTATTGGCATAATGGCCTCTAATCTGAAGATCAAACAGAATGATGTTTTTCCAATCGCAAACTTATAGGTCGTCCTATAAGCTTACAATGCCACTAGAAGCTCATTAACCCAGTTGCCCTTGGTTTTAATTAACCTTCTTCAAAATGGACTTAATGATTTTATTATCTACCTCCACCGTCCATTCGCTTATAGGTGTGCTACAACCGGAAAGCTTTTCTCGATCTTGAACCGGTTGCAGAAATTATTGAACTTGGCACTTATAAATTGAGTTCCAATATCTGTTATAATTTTCTAAGGTACTCCAAATTTACAGATAATGTCCTTAGTCATAAAATTAACCACCTTCTTCGTCATGATCTTAGCCAGTAGGTCTACTTCATCCCACTTTGTGAAGTAATCAACCGCAATAATAACTTATTTAGCTTCTCCTTCGACATGGGTAGCAAATCGATTATAATAATTCTCTAAACTACAAATGGCCACGGACTAAGCATCTGCATAAGCTTTATGGATGGGCTCTTGGTATTTTTGCAAACCTATGCCATTGGTTGCATAGTTTGGGGTAATTAACCGCATTATGATATAAGTATCCACAACGAAGTATCTTCTTAGCTAATGCTTTCCCCCGTTGTGGTCATCACACCTATCTTCATGGATTTCCATGAGGATTTTTCAAGCCTCATCCTTATTTGCACACCGAAGTAGGAGAGTTGAGAAACCTCTCCTCTACAACACTTCTTGTGTCACAAACCATGGTGCTTTAAGAAGGAGTTTCTTCTGCTTATTTCTTCCTTTCAGGAGAATTCCCATAAGTAATTAATCCTTGTTTGGAGTCATCAATGACTCCTCCTCCTATTCAGCCACCAAAATCCAATCGTCATCCATCTGGTTGATACTTAGAGCTATTAAACATCCATCGGAACTAATCCAAACAATTACGCATCTCCAGATCATGGAAATTTGACCGATGAGTTAGCTTTTCTATTTTATTCTCTAGGGATGTGTGTGTATATCATTTACTAGTTCTAATGTTTTTATCAGGTAAGGGGCAAATCTCGAACCCTTAGCATGGAATTCCTTCTTTGCCCAGCAAACAACCAATTGGGAGTCACTGAATATATGCAATGTCTTTATCCCCGGTTCCTTCACTGTCCTGGCTTTCGCTATTAATGCTTCATATGCAGCCTCGTTGTTCATCGCGGGGAACTCTAGCTTCAATGCATAGCAAACGGATCATTCTTCTGGAGTCGCGAGTACAACTCCTGCCATAGAACTACGCTTATTAGAAACTTTGTCTATATATAGTTTCCGTTGAAAAAGCATAACAATATCGTCTTTCTCTCCACTATCCCTTATGGTAAATTCGGCAATGAAATCTGCCAATGCCTACCCATTTATTGCCCTCCTCGGATGGTAAATGATGTTGTACTAGCTCAGCTCAATATTCCTCTTCAATAACCTTCCTTAAGTCCCAGGTGGTACAGTATTGCTTCAAATGTTGATTCGTTGGCACCTTAATCGAGCGAGCCTTAAATACGGTAGTAGCTTCCTCGATGCAATTAGCAAGCAATAAGCGAGTTTCTCCAACTTTAGATAGTTCTTTTCAGCCATATAACCCGTTTACTTATATAGTAAACTGGCCTTTGAATCCTAGCAGCCTCACTTACCAATGTTGCGCTTAGTGTGTGAGTAGACATTGCCAAATAAATGAACAAGTCTTCCCCATACAATGGTTTGTGTAGAACTATTGGTGTTTTCATATGCCTTAGCAATTCCTTGAATGCATCCTGACATTCCTTTGCCATTCGAAATTTTTCTTTCCTTTTTTGAGGGCATCAAAGAATGATATACGTTTATCCGTTGCCTCTAAGATAAGCCGATTCAAAACGGAAAACTTTCCGTTCAAGCTTTGCACCTCCTTCTTTATGGTGGGGAAGTTACGTTCCTCAAGGCATTGATCTGCTTCGGATTAGCTGCAATGCCCCTTAAATTCACGATAAATCCTAGATGCTTCCCTGATGCGAATCCAAAAGAACATTTCATTTAACTTCATTCCATAATTCTGCGACATCCAAACATCTCTGAAAGGCCATCCATGTGGTTCCTTGATAGTCATGAATTCATAAGCATATCATCCATGTACACTTCTATCATCCCTATAATCTGAATTCTGAACAAAGATTTCACCAATCTCTAATAAAGAGCTTCTGCGTTCTTCGAAGCGAATGACATCACTCGGTAACAGTATAGCCCCAAATCCATTATAAAACCGGTGTGCTCCTGATCCAAAACATACATTGGGATTTGATTATAACCAAAATAGTGTCCATAAAAGAGAGTAACTCATGTCCACCAGTTCCGTCCACCAGTTGGTCAATCCTGGGCAAAGGAAAGCTATCTTCCTGGCATGCTTTATTCAAGTCCGAATAATCAATGTTGTCCATCACTTTCTGTTTTCTTTCTTGCCCAATATGGCGTTTAATACCCATTCAGGGTGCAAAATATCGTGGATAAAGCCGTTTTCCTTTAGCATATCCACTTCCTTCCTCAACGTAGTGGATTGCACTGGACCCAAACTTCGTCTCTTATGTTTTACCGATGGATATTTGGGTTCACATTCAATGCATGTTACGCTATCTCCAATAGTATCCCGCATGTGTCCGGATGTATCCAAGCAAACACATCTAAGTTTTCTCGAAGAAAACTAACAAATTCCTTCCTTAATCATGCATTGAGTTGAGACCCAGTCTTAAGAACCAAGTAGGATTGTCTATATCAACTAATATGTTGATATTTAGCTCAGCACACGCTGACCATACTTCCTTTTACTACTTCCTAAGATCCATAGACTTATAGAGCCTGCTATGGTTCTAAAGCCAGGGCCTAGGCTTAAATTTCTAAGCATCCAAATTTTTAATGTAGAGGGATTTTTTTAACATTTTTCCTTTTTCTCGTTGCTTTGCCTCTCTATGCTCAACGACATAACTTTCTTGAACAATGCTCTAGTCTCTTCCATGCTATTCTGAAATCAACAATGGCTAAGTGGCCCAAAAAGACATTGTATGCCTAATACTCATCCATAATTACAAACTTATAAACCTACACAATCTTATGGTCCCCATCGCCTAATTCGGTAGACAAATCAATTGTCCAAGCAGGTTGTTTTGCCTTGTCAATAAATCCTTAGATCATGGATTTAGAAGGCTCAACATCCTTCATGCTTATCCTCATTTAATAAAATGTCCTTTTGAATAGAATATTTACCAAGAATCTACTATCCACCAAATCTTAATGCACCATAATTGGGCCTACTACAGCCATAATCACCATGGGATCAAAGGTCAGCACTTCAGCCCCATCGGAACACCTATTCTGAAACATGATAATGTTAGTCATTAACCTTAGTTGCTTAGCCGGAGCTTCATCCTCAATGGCGAAGCAGATCTCATGTTTTATGTGCCTTAACGAACTCGTGTACTATTCCATCTCATTCCATCTTTTCTTTGCTAAGTGAGGTACTTCAAGTATGGTTTTAACTATCCTTCCATCTGGCCACTTGGTCCCCTCGCCACTAGGTCAGGATTGGTTCCCATAGGCATTCGGCCCTTGTGGTCTAGCATTCTGTTTGCCATCCTATGACCCTCTAACATATTGCTGCAATTTTTTCTTTCTTATCAACTTAATGAAATATTTAAGATGTTCTTAATATGTCTATAATTTTAATGGAACCGACAAAAAATTCCCAACAACTTTCTGCCTCAATCACCTCTCTTTTAGGCGGCTTTTTATATTTTTATGTGCCTTGTGTGGCAAGGTATATGTTTTCAAGTGTGTTATTCAGAATCATGTACTCATCTGGCCTCATCTTCCTTAGGTGCTTTTTGGCATCATTCCGCTAGCCCCAACGCCCTGATTTCTATTCATTTGATTACTAGAATTACCAACATTCAGAACCACATTATTGACACTTTCACCGTTCTATTTAATTATACATTACTCCGAATTACTTCTTTCAACCGTCCACCACCAGAGTTTCCAGCAACCTAACTTACTTCTTTCAAATGCAAGAATTGATTAGCTATCCTATGGAATTCCTCTATAGTTGTTGGCTTCTTCATTCTCGACCATTTCCCAAAATCCATGTCTAGATATATGCCCCGGACCAATGCAGTGAACACCATACTCTTATTTGTATTGTTTACTTACTAAAATATTAAACCTATTTAGGAACCCATTCAATGATTCTTAAGGTCCGTGAGATAGGCTCGACAAGTACATCACGTCCTTAGGCCGAGCAGTGTGGAACTTGATCTGCTCTAAAAAATTCTTTGCTAAATCATCAAAAGTAGAAATGGATTTCGATGTGACTTGAGCAAACCATATTGATGCGACCATATCTAGAAAAATAGGCAAACTCCTGCATCAACTGCATTTGTTGCTCTATCACCATCCATGTGCCACTCATACTTAATGTTACCCGGTTACTTAGCCCGGCTATAAGATGATAATTATAGAGGTTTTGATTGGATCGAGACTAGACTCGAGCCAGTGAAAGGTAGGAAATATATGTAATTGATTCAATTTGAGTGGTTCGGCCTATATGCATGGGTCGCCCAATGTTCATGGCTCTGTAGGTATGGGTCGGCATGCATGGTTCATACTAGGTTGTTCAACAGGCGCCGCTCATTCAAGAACAAAGGTCGTGCATGGCTTGGTCGAGATGGCCAACATGGATCGCTCGGCCAATGAAGATAAAGTCGGGGAGGTTCGATCTGGATGCTCGGGGAAGGATGGCTCGGCATTTTGTGAGGCGACCAGTACAAAGAGACAAAGTAGATCGGTCTGAAAGGTCTAGAAGATGTCGTTCGACCTAAGCGAGGTAGCAGACATCATTCAGTTGCGGTTGGGAAGCCATTATCGTTCAGTCGGGAGTGGTTTGGCACAAGTGGTCGGTATATTTGGTTCGATGCAATATAAAGGAGTTAGCCTATTCTTGGAAGTCAACATCAAGGTGAGGAGGTCGGCATTGCTTTATTTCGAGATCCATTACGAGTTGCTACGAGTCCTTTGAGGTCTTACTTCGAGTCACTTGCTAAATGATCACCGGTCGGCCATGATGGTTCAGTATTCCTCGATCGGTCGATAGTCATTCGAAATGCTTGGGCCGGCCGACTCGAGAATAGCGAGTGATAGTTGAAGGCACCGTTTTTTTCGAGAACTCCAGGGATACTCTTCCATTTTTGGTACTCGCTTCTTTCAGTTCAAACTTGTATTCGAGTTATTTTTTGACGAATTGTATCTGTATTCAAGTTTTGAGGAAAGCAATAAAGATTACATTGACAGTGGACGTAGGCGGTTACGCCAAACCACTATAATTCTGGTGTTCTTGTTTCTACATTTAGTTTTGCGTACATTCCTCTACACAAATCCTTCTTGAGTGTTAGTGACCAATTTTGGCGCTAACACTTGAACAAATGTTGCCTGGGGTCAATAGTCCCATTATGCAATGACATCGTAGGCAGCGTAAACTTCTTGGGATACTTTACCCTTAAGATGTTCTCCATGAATGGAGTTCTACTAAGCACATAACCCCAGTCTTCATTCTTTCTCCATTTAGTTTCCTCCAACAACCGCTTGATCATATCTACTCTATGATCCTTACAAGCTTGGTACTCCATAGGACGACTATCAAGAGTTATGCCGAGTGTTTGACTTCACAAACAATCTCGGTTTTCTCGTTGACATCTAGGTTCTCCAATCTCTGGGAGAACCACTACTTCGGTTTTTCTTTGGCGCCTGATTAGCTTCGCAACGGTTGTTTGAAGACCAACATCCTAAGCTTCAATATCCAATCCATCATCATTACCAACATGTTGCAAATCATCCTCGAAATCAGATAGGTCGACAGCTTTAGCTCCCTGCCCCTCTTTGTCCTCAAATTTAGGTTGGTACCAACCTGATTCTGGTTGGTGCTGATTTGAATTCCCTTAGCAGGGGCTCTTCCAGTCCCTCCGGCACTTCTCCTTATTACTCCAGTGCCCATTCCTTCTGCCTTTGTTTTTTATCCGTTCTGTTCTGACCAAAATAAAACAAATTCTCCTCTTCATATCCAGCAAGTGATTCCTCTCTCCTACTCCTTCAGATCCTTTGCGATTGCTGGGTCAACAATGCTATGCCAACATCCATTTTTTCAAGTATAGAGACTATCTGCCATCTTCTGATTCAATTCCACCATCATCCTATTGAATTCCATTCTTGTGACCATCTCCGAGGATATTGATGGTACTGACAACGCTGCTGTTGGGTGGTTGGTAACTTCATCATGGTGGGAAGCTCACTAGTGACTATTCTAGATCTACCATACTTCCTTGTTGAAGATATTAATTCTAATATGAAACTTCTTCAAATCTGTTGATGAAAACCTTCTGAATCTAATCTTTGGACATTGAATTCCGGAATAGATAGCTAGATCTATGGCTAAGAAATGCCCTTCTTAGTGAAAGAACCAAAAAAGTTGGAATTAGGCCAACCCGCAGCGGAAGAAATAGAGATACATATTTGTGTATGTACACACACACACATACATATATATACACATACATACATACAAATATAAATACCTTGCATAGCAGTCTACATTGAAAAAGACTATTTTTATATTACATGTAATGGTCAAAATTCCAATATCGTCCATATTCAATTCTATAGTCCAAACACAATTTCATTAGTTAAATAATAACAGTTATTATCAACTGAACTACTCTAGCCAAAGTTTTTAACTTTGAGTTGACTTCAGTTGACCGTGATACTAACCCCATATGACCGAGAAGACAAATCCACTCTTGAATAGTGTTTCACTTCCAACACTTCCACTCAACCCAACTATACTCTTCAATGGACTCCATGCCATGATTTGATTATAGTCAAAGCAGAGCTTTCATATTGAAGATCAATGGCTTTCTCGAGTCAAGAGAATAGTGTAAATTAGTCACATCGATATTTTCTGTTTGACCTTAGTTATGTTAACCAACAGAAAACTATTGAATGAGTCATTCCATTGTTATCCAGTAAGTGTAAGTATATAACTCTTTGGTGCTCTCAACAGTCATGGGTAATACAGTGCCCATCAATTGGAGAGCGTTATCTACTCTAGTCTTAATGGATTTATCAATATCCAGTCTAGATACATCTTGAGTAGAAATATTTAAAACGATGTGTTTATTTTACTATGGTAAATCGCTCATGATTACAGCACATTATAACTACTATCACAAAACATACCATTTATGGATTTTGTATTAAATATACTTTAAATTAAATTAACTAATTAATATAACACATTAAGTCGAGTATATAGTAGAAAGGAAACACCTTTTATTTCAACCAAGATTACTTATCGAGTTATTGCAAAAAATTACATAATTGACCTTAATGCATATCCTTAACCCTATCAAAAAAGTGCATAACACCCCAAAACAAGATTAAGTGAAGAGATCTAGCCATGAACAATAAAATAAAATAAGAAACACATGAAATTTTTTTATAGTGGTTCGACAAATATGAGACCTACATCCACTTTAATCTTATTATTGAGATTATTTGTCACAAGTACAAGGGTTTCACTGATCAAACTGCCTAGAACATCAAAAAATAACTTCCTTTGTGATAATGTTGTGTAGAGAAAGAGTGGGAAGAAGATAAAGTGCCTAAAAGTCCTTTTTCGATTGCTCTAAGTCTCGTATTTAAAGAGAAATCGCCCCGACAAAGTCATAGGTCTATGACATACTAGTTCCAACATCAGATCCGAGAAAGTTGGAGGGGAGACGAAGTCCTATAGCTATATAATCATGTCGGTATTGACCTATTCAGGTTGCTACCGATCTGATTTCTTGATTATGAATATTTCCATCTTCTTCTACTCTGCCTTCTTGTTCAAATCCATCAACTTTCGGTCATTTCGCTTGGAAATTAAGTCATTGTCAAGAGGATCTGACATCTCTAGTACTTGTCCTTTTTCTACAGAGCTTTCTTGGAGTTGTTCACCTACTCCTTAAAAAATAGGCTCTAGGATGATCACTTTAATTAACAATTGACTAACCATATCTCCAGATCCATCATTATGAAAGAATTCATGTCGGTACCGACCTTTTTCTTTGTTGTAATTTGCGCTGAAATTTCTTAGAGCTTCTTCTAGCATCCCTTCAAGCATGCCCATAAGTCCTTGAATCAGTCCATCTTCATCCCGACGTCAAGATAATTTGCAATCCACTTGTTCTAAAAGCTGGATAACACTATCATTCAATTTATTATAACCCGCTCCACTTCTATAAATTTAAGGTATGGAACTAGATAAAATCATGTTCAAATCATTTTGACCTTTATTAAATTTTGTGACTTCATTTTTCAAATTTAGCTTTAAAGCCACAATTATTATTTTCAAAAGAAGTATTACTAATTTTCAATATATTAATCTCTTTATTTTATTTAGAATTCTTATTTCTTAATGTACAGTTCTCATTTTTGAGAAGAAAAACTCGAGATTCTGAATTATCTAAAGAGAATTGTAATTAATCATTTTGTCTTTTCAAATCCAAATTTTCATTCGAAAAATTTTCCTTTTCTATTTCAAACATAGTATTTTGTTCATCTAGAAAAGAGCTATAAAACCATTTTTTAAAACATCATTTTGCTTTTCTAAATCTAAATTCTCGTTTTTCAATTTCTCATTCTCGTGTTCGATAAATTTCATCTTTTCTAATATAACTATGTTAAGTTTTGAGATATCTCATATACTAACTAATTTTTTATTATCTTCTACTGAAATTTGTAAATTAGTAAGTACCCTTTTGTAGTCCTCATTAGTTGTGGCTCAATAGTACTAGAGTTTTTTTTTACTGTATTTTCATCGAATCTTTTCTTGGCTATTATTTTAAGATGTTGTGATGATCGAAAGAATTCCAGACTCTATTACCACTTGTTAGTCGCGTAGCATCGATCAATATTAGTTATAAGTCACTATGTACATGATCTATGATGGCTAAATATATATAATTATAGAATTCAAACGTAGTAGTCATAGTAGCAACAACATAAATATAATAGCAGTGGAAATAAAATCGCGCAGTCAATTTTTATACTAATTCAGATCTCCAATCCTACATCAAGTCTCATAATCTCTATTCTGGCTTCTCTCTTATCACCCTCACTTTTCTTAGAGGAACAGGCACATGAGCAGCAGAACATGATTTTAATACACTAGCCTGAGCTATCGAACGAGACTTCAACACTTTTTCCTAAGCAGTAGAATAGGACTTCAACTTACAACATTTCTAACACAGTGTGTCTTAATATACAATTTTGTCTCTTTTAGTACACAAACTCCTATAACCACCACAAACAATACGAAGACGAATAACAGGATGTATAAGAAGTGATATAGCCTATGTTGTATAAAATAGAGTGACAATATGAGAAATAAAGTGTTGGAACTTCGTATTTACAATACTTCGTAATTACGATATTTTGACTATGACAACTATATAAGTTACTGTGTATACTAACATATTTATTGCAGGAATCAATCAAAGGACAGATTCAAAAGAGCTCCAACACTTAAAGTATGTATTGAGTCTGTGTCTAGTAATAATAGTATGTTAAAATCTCTCCTATATGATATATTGCATGATCATCTTTTCAAAAAATAAGAAATTCAATTTTCATGTTACATTCAGACGTCTGAATAACTCATTTCAGACGTCTGAATCTATAATATAGAATATATTATATTACAATATTCAGACGTCTGAAATAAGATATTCAGACGTCTGAAAATAACCAAATATTGCCTGTTTCCTTTCTGTTTCAAATATCGTTTAATTCAGAAGTCTGAAATTTAAATTTCAGACGTCTGAATATTCACAACGGCTAATTTTTTGAAAAGGCATTTCCATTCATGAAGAGTTGCAACCTTTATTTCAATAGCTCTTAATGATAATTCTTCATGAAAAGTTGCAACCACTTACTACCTATATAAACACATTAGAATCAAGTTTTAAGATTACCAATTTCTATTGATTATTATTCTATTATTGAAATTCTTAATTCTAACTCATTTGTGCTAAAAATATCATTCAAATTAAAATTCTACTTTCTTAATCTTCACGCATTCATACATATATCATAAAGGAGAAAGATTATAGGAAGATTGTACTATCAAGAGACAAATTCGTGTTATTGAGAACACACTGTGTCATATATTTTCTGTATAAGTTGAAATTCTGTTCTGCTGTTCAGGCAAGTGAAGTCCTCTTCGGCTGTTGAGGCGAAATCCTGTTCTGCTGCTCAGGTCCCTTGTTCGGCTGTTCAAGGGTTGTTGTAAACCTGTTCCTCCGGGTTAAGTGAGGATTGTTGTTAGTGAAATTGCAGAAGGGGTCTGGGACTGGACGTAGAATGGGAAGTTCGAACCAGTATAAAAATTCGTGGTGTGCTTGTTTTATTTTTTATTTACTTTGCTACTATCATCTTTTTTCACCTTTAATTTTAGTTATTTCCATATTAGCCGATCCTAAGTAATAACTAGCATTGTTATACATTTTCATTTGGTATCAGAGCCTTGTTTCTAATAACCGTTACACAGTTATTTGATATTCTGCGAAAATGGAAAACAACACCAGCACTGTTAACACTAGTTTCATTGAAGGACAATCCACTGCACGACCTCCACTATTCAATGGTATGAATTACAATTATTGGGCAACTCGAATGCGTATTTATATGCAAGCTAATGGTTTTGACTCATGGAATATTACTCAAACCGAATATAATATTCCTACAACAGAATATTCTACATGGTCAAACACACAAAGACTAGATGCTACCGCTAATGCCAAAGCTATGAATATGCTATTTTGTGCTTTAGATAGAAATGAGTTTAACCGTGTTAGTATGTGTACAACTGCTTATGAAACATGGAGAACACTTAAGATTACTCAAGAAGGAACTAACAAAGTTAAATAAAGCAAAATTTCCATGCTCAAAAATCAATTTCAAAATTTTAAAATGAAGCAAGATGAAACTATAAATGATATGTATTCTAGATTCCAAGATATATACCACTCTTTACTAGGTCTTGGAGAAAAGTATTCCGATTTTGATATTATTTCAAAAATCCTTAACTCTTTAACGGATGAATGGGAAAGAAAAGTTTTAGCTATTGAAGAAGCTAATGACCTTTCTACTATGAAACCAGAAGAGTTGATAGGAAATCTAATGTCATATGAAGTAAATTTGCAGGCTAAAAGAGTACAAGCACAAGACAAAAAGAATATAGCATTCCATGGTGAAAAAGAAGAATCAGATTCTGATGAAGAAGACTTAGCATTCATTGCTAAAAACTTTAAAAAGTTTTTAAAATTCAGAAAAGGAAATCGAAACAATGGCAAAAGAAACTACAACAGCAATCCAAATAAGCCATCTTCATCAATATTAGAATGCTTTAACTGTCACAAGAAAGGACATATGCAAAAGGATTGTCCAGAACAGAAGAAAACATATCACAATAAGAATCGAAAGGACAAATCAAAAAGAAAAGCATTTTCAGTAACATGGGATGATTCAGATTCCTCATCTTCTTCAGAAAGCAGCAGTGATAGTGAGAAAGAACAGGCAAATGTTTGTTTTATGGCTTCAGAAAATGAGGTAAGTGATCTTACTTTTGATGATATGATTGAAATAAATTCAGAACTTCTTGATAATCTAAAAAGCATCAAAAGAAAATATAAAGAAGCTCTTGAAAATCAGAGAAAAGCAGAATTCGAAAGAGATGTGCTTAACGATGAAAAGAAAATATTAGAAGAAGAAATTGGAAAACTTCAAGATAAAGTTTCTAATGATAATTCTCAATTTACTTTATTGAGTCAAGAAATTGAAACTCAAAAAGAAAAGAATGATTCTCTTGTCTCTGAAAATCATGAGCTAAAAACTAAGATTAAAATGATAGAATTAGAAAATACTTGTCTCAAAACCAAATTAGAAAATATTTCTAAAAATATTTCCAACTTTAATAAAGGTAGAGAAAATCTATCTAGTATTATTAAAAATTCTCAGTCCACTTCAAATAAAAATGGACTAGGATATTTTAAGAAATCTCTATCTAAAAAGAAAATTAGGAGAAATAATTCTCATATTAATTCTAAAAATTCCAATACCATAAAAATATGGGTTCCCAAAACAAAAAATAATCTAATTAGAAATAAATATATAAATCTCTTTTTTGAAAAAAAAATCAGAATTATATATTTAAGGGGAATACCGAACCTACTTGGGTTTGGTTTCCTAAGACCTAACTCTTAGGACCCTATAAAAGGTGGGTACCAATGTTATTATTATTATTTGCAGGACCCACTTTTAAAGAGAGGAAAATGGATACTCGACAGCGGTTGCTCAAAACATATGACTGGAGACAAAAATATGTTATCAAACATCACTTACTCAAATGGAGGCTCTGTCACTTTTGGAGACAATTCTAAAGGATATATCATTGGAAAAGGCGACGTCAGCAATGTCGGTACATCTGATTTACCTCTTATTTCAAATGTTTTATTAGTGAAAAATTTGAAACACAATCTTTTAAGTATCAGCCAATTATGTGACAAAGGTTTCAAAATCTCTTTTTCTGAAGATAAGTGTAGCATTCGTGATAAAAATCAAAATCTTATTTTTGAAGGAAATAGAGATAAAAATATATATGTTTTGAATATGAAAATCAATCATAATTCAGATATGTGTTTAATAGCTAATGAAAATGATCCTTGGCTATGGCACAAAAGACTCTGTCATATAAACTTCAAAACTATAAATAAACTTTCCAAAAATAATTTAGTCAGAGGATTACCGAAAATGAACTTCAAAATTAATCATATTTGTGATGCATGTCAATTACGAAAATTAACAAAATCATCCTTTAAATTTAAAAGGTTATCTCTACTTTACAACCACTTGAACTACTACATATGGATCTATTTGGACCAACTCAAGTTCAATCCATTAACCATAATAGATATGTGTTTGTAATAGTAGATGATTTCTCTAGATATACTTGGACTATTTTTATGAAAAACAAAAATGATACGTTTGAGCAATTTAAAATTATTGTCAAACGTATTCAGAATTTAAAAGGTCTAAAAATAAAAAATATAAGAAATGATCATGGAGGAGAATTTGAAAACGAAGCTTTTGATCATTTTTGTAAAAAGAAAGGAATTTTCCATAATTTTTCGTTTCCTTGAACTCCACAACAAAATGGAGTTGTAGAACGTAAAAATAGAACTTTACAAGAATGTGCACGAACTTTGTTAAATGGAAGCACTCTTCCAAAACATTTCTGGGCAGAAGCTGTTGCAACTGCATGTTATGTTTTGAATCGTGTTTCTATTCGACCTCTAACAAAAAATACTTCTTATGAACTTTTTACTGGAAGAAAACCAAAGATTTCTTATTTTAAAGTATTTGGTTCAAAATGTTTTATATTAAATACAAAAGATCAGCTTGGAAAATTCGATGCGAAATCCGACGAAGGAATCTTTCTAGGATATTCAGATCGCAGCAAAGCTTATCGTGTATTTAATAAAAAATCAAATATTGTTGAAGAAACATTAAATGTTTCTTTCGATGAAAATTTTCTACAAAAACCAAGTATTCAAAATGATGATGATTTTCCAGATAACATTACAAATACAGATGCTATAAATTTTGAAAATAATGAAAACATTGTTGACAATAACATTGAATTAAGGAATTCACCAAAAATATTACGGGATCATCCTATACAAAATATTATTGGAGAAATTAATTCAAATATTCGAACTAGAAGTCAACTAAATCAAATGGGCCACATAGCATTCCTTTCCAATATCGAGCCAAAGAATCCCAAAGAAGCTTCCACAGATGACTACTGGATAATAGCAATGCAAGAAGAGCTAAACCAGTTTGAACACAATGAAGTTTGGGAATTAGTTCCTAGACCAAGTGATCAGGCTGTTATTGGAACAAAATGGGTTTACAAAAATAAAGCAGATGAACAAGGAAATATCACTAGAAATAAAGCAAGATTAGTTGCACAAGGTTATAATCAAGAAGAAGGAATTGATTATGAAGAAACGTTTGCTCCGGTTGCAAGACTAGAAGCAATTCGAATATTAATGTCCTATGCATGCTTTCATAATTTCAAACTTTATCAAATGGATGTTAAAAGTGCCTTTTTAAACGGTTACATAAAAGAAAAAGTATATGTTGAACAACCTCCTCTATTTATTCACGAAAAGTTCCCTGATAACGTCTATAAACTTAAAAAAGCACTTTACGGGTTGAAACAAGCACCACGTGCTTGGTACGACCGTCTAAAGACTTATCTAATTTCTTCGGGTTTTCTAATTGGGAAGGTTGATCAAACACTTTTTATAAAACATTCTAAAAAGGATATTTTAATAGTTCAAATTTATGTTGATGATATCATTTTTGGTTCTACGAATGACAAATTATGCCAGGAATTTTCAGAAATAATGACCAAAGAATTTGAAATGTCTCATATGGGTGAATTAACATATTTTCTTGGATTACAAATAAAACAACTTCAAAATGGCATTTTATTAATCAAGAAAAATATTGTATTAATCTAATCAAACGTTTCGGAATGGAAAATACTTCTGCCAAACCAACTCCAATGAGTACAACTACACATTTTGAAAAAGATGACAATGGCAAAAGTGTTGACCAGAAACTATACCGAAGTATGATTGGATCATTACTATATTTAACTGCAAGTCGTCCTGATATAATGATGAGTGTTTGTTTGTGTGCTAGATTTCAAGCTAATCCAAAAGAATCACATTTGAAAGCAGTAAAACGGATATTACGTTATCTTACAAACACAAAGGATTTTGGTCTGTTTTATCCAAAAGGATGTCCATTCGAATTAGTCTCATATAGTGATGCTGACTTCGGTGGTTCTCGAACAGATCGAAAAGTACGAGTGGTACGTGCCATTTCATTGGAAAATCTCTCGTATCCTGGTTTAGTAAGAAACAAAATTGTGTTTCTCTCTCTACATGCGAAGCAGAATACATTTCTGCTGCTCTAGCATGTACTCAAGTAATTTATATGCAACAAACACTCAAAGATTTCAATATTAATTTATCAAACTCTACAATATACTGTGACAACTCGAGTGCTATTAACTTGTCTAAAAATCCTATCAATCATTCACGAACAAAACATATTGACATACGTCATCACTTTCTTCGTGACAATGTTGAAAAAGGAACAATAAAATTAGATTTTGTATCTTCTGAAAATCAGTTAGCTGATATTTTTACAAAACCTCTTTTAGAAAACATTTTTATTAAGCTAAGACGAGAACTTGGTATTGTTTCTGTTAAAAATTTATAATTCTGTAACAAATTTTTCCAATCTAGTTATACATCTTCTGTCTATATTATATTTGCTCCCAACATATATGTTTATTCTCTAAAATCTCATAACTAACAAATTAGTAACAAATATTTCTAACCTTCCATTTGTTAGGTATATTTCTAACTTTCCATTTTTTTTAAATTTTTTTATCCATTAGTTAGTAACTAAAGAAAACTAACTATATTTAACCATTAAAACTAATTTCTTTAAATAGTTTTTCCTTTTTTTTATATATGTTCAAACTAATTATTTCTTTCATCTCATTTTAAAAACACCAAAATAAAATCCTCCTTCAGTGGAATTTAACCTAGTTATTTTACTTCTCTCTATGGCTTCTAATTCTGACAATTCTCCATCAGCTTATTCTACGTCTTCTTTCGAGATTTTAGCAACTCCAACTCCACATGAACAAGCTCGCCCTGCACGTGAACACTCTGGTTTTACGCCAGATAAGAAGAAATCTCGACGATTTCTTTTCTTTGGCTCTCCATCAACCAAAGAAAAAATATCCGAGATTCATCATTATCAAAAAGAGCAATTGGATTTGCAACGTGAGATGTATTATGAAGAAAAAATAAATACTAAACGACTTAGCTTCATTGAAAAAATGGCATTTAACTTTTGTGGTACATCTCCAGAAAAAGATGTAGTCGAACCATCATCTTATCATCAAATAACTACATCAGGATGGAATCCATGGGAACCAAGTCCACAACGTCCTCCAGTTTCTCCAAACTCGTGGGAACGTACGTCATACTTGTCTCCTTTACGACCATTCACAGAAATTACAAAAATCGAACCAGAAGAATGCAAATCTCCAAATGCTTCGGAAAATTAACTTCTAATTCTATTTTTCTTGTAATTTTGCTCAAATACTATTTGTTGTTTATCATTTATTTTTTAAAATATTTGACAATCTTGTCATTCTGTTCAATATTAATATAATAGTTCTATCATTTATTTTTGATTTCTCATGCAAAAGTCTGAACCTTTAAGTTTCAGACGTCTGAAACTGTTGTTTCAGACGTCTGAATATTGGCCAAAAATAAAAAAATTCTACAGTTTCAGACGTCTGAAACTGTCCATTCAGACGTCTGAAATAAGACAAAAATGAATTAATTCTCTTCTGTTTGAATTTTTTTAATTTCAGACGTCTGAAATTATAATTCCAGACGTCTGAATTCAAATAGAGGTTCGAAATTCAAGGGCTTTTTACAAATTTTCCATCTACCAACCACCTTTATTACTTCCATCCACTTCTTCATTTCCCCCAAATAACCGAACGGCACCATTATCTCCCTTCAAAACTCCATTTTTTCATCTCCTATCTTCAAATTTTTCACCAAAAAAACTCCAATGGCTCCAAAAGCAAAGCGACCAAGAGCTTCAACTTCATCTTCTACACCTAATATAGACCAATGGTTGTGGAATGATGAAGCCAAGAAAAGGTTTGCTCAGATGGACAGATCTGGCTTCTTTCCAGGAGCTTTTGTGAAGTATGATGAATTCCAACCCTATAGGATTCAACAAATTGCCAATTCAAGCGGGTTAGAATCTTTATTGTCATACTCTGCGAATAATGTCAAAATAAATCATCTCCTAGTTAAGTTATTCTATGCAAATATGAATTTAGATCATCATCATCCACATAATCGAGAAAATTGTATTTGGACTTGGGTATGTGGAGTAAAAATATATCTCCCATTAGATCGTCTTGGAGATATCTTGCAATGCCCTTCATCCGGGACTAATTTAGATGACATTGATGCTTCACTCTCCCTGGAAAATAGAGATGAAGTCTCTCATAGATTTCTATCTGATGATATCACTAGGTTAACTTCTGTCAACTTAAGGCCTCAAGCCTGTATTCTTCATCGTGCTTTAATTCGTTCCGTTTTACCAAGAACCGAAAGTTATGAAGTCATAAACAAACGGAACTTCCAAGCTTTATATGCCATTTATTCCCAACAACCTATTAATTGGGGGCAAATTATTCTTGAAGAATTTATGGATGTTAATCGCCGTCGCCGATATAAAACGTTTCATTATGGAGCATATATTATGAAAATTCTTAGAAACTATGGGGTAACTTTTCCCGAATCCGAATTTTCACCCATAAAAGAACTTAGCTCCAAAACATTAGGGTTGATGAATTTGCCCAAACGTCCTCAGAATCTTAATTTTATTTCTTTTCAAGAATGGATCTCAAATAGGGATCAGAATATACCCCAACCTCATCAACCTCACCAACCTCATCAACCTCAACAACAAATGGCTCAACAAGCTACGGAGCATGATGATGATGATATCGAAGTGGTTTCTCTTGAGTCAACACCGAAACATGCCTTAGTTACACTCTCTCGAAATCAATCTAAACTCAATGCCAAGATTGAAAGATTGGAAAAGCAAACAAATAAGAAATTTAATTCTATTCGACGCTTCCTAAATAAAATTTGGGAACGTATTGGTTGCTCTTCTTCCACATCTACCGAGATGTTTAATCCCACACCATTTCAATGGTCTTCTAGCTCGGGCAATGGCAATGATGATGATGATGATGATGATGAAGAAGGCACAGATCAGCCCAGTTCTTCCTTCTGATTGCATAAATATTCCTGTTGCATCTTATCATATTCTACCTTTTTTTAACTAGTTGTTTGTTTCTATTATTATGTGTAACTTTTTATACTATTTGCAACTTGATTTCCTTATTCTGGTATATATCCTTCAAACATTTTGTTTTGTACCCATAATGACTATGTTGATTCTCTGGTTTGGTTTTCTATTTTTGTCGATGTCAAAGGGGGAGAATTATAGTAAGGGGGAGCTTATAGTAAGGGGGAGAATTGCAGAGGGAGTTAATATAATCCTTTAACTTCATTTATATATATGATCATTTACTCATATAGTTGCCATCGTCAAAAAGGGGGAGATTGTTGGAACTTTGTATTTACAATACTTCGTAATTACGATATTTTGACTATGACAACTATATAAGTTACTGTGTATACTAACATATTTATTGCAGGAATCAATCAAAGGACAGATTCAAAAGAGCTCCAACACTTAAAGTATGTATTGAGTCTGTGTCTAGTAATAATAGTATGTTAAAATCTCTCCTATATGATATATTGCATGATCATCTTTTCAAAAAATAAGAAATTCAAAATTACATTCAGACGTCTGAATAACTCATTTCAGACGTCTGAATCTGTAATATAGAATATTGTATATTACAATATTCAGACGTCTGAAATAAGATATTCAGACGTCTGAAAATAACCAAATATTACCTATTTCCTTTCTGTTTCAAATATCGTTTAATTCAGAAGTCTGAAATTTAAATTTCAGACGTTTGAATATTCACAACGGCTATTTTTTTGAAAAGGCATTTCCATTCATGAAGAGTTGCAACCTTTATTTCAATAGCTCTTAATGATAATTCTTCATGAAAAGTTGCAACCACTTACTACCTATATAAACACATTAGAATCAAGTTTTAAGATTACCAATTTCTATTGATTATTATTCTATTATTGAAATTCTTAATTCTAACTCATTTGTGCTAAAAATATCATTCAAATTAAAATTCTACTTTCTTAATCTTCACGCATTCATACATATATCATAAAGGAGAAAGATTATAGGAAGATTGTACTATCAAGAGACAAATTCGTGTTATTGAGAACACACTGTGTCATATATTTTCTGTATAAGTTGAAGTCCTGTTCTGCTGTTCAGGCAAGTGAAGTCCTCTTCGGCTGTTGAGGCGAAATCCTGTTCCACTGCTCAGGTCCCTTGTTCGGCTGTTCAAGGGTTGTTGTAAACCTGTTCCTCCAGGTTAAGTGAGGATTGTTGTTAGTGAAATTCCAGAAGGAGTCTGGGACTGGACGTAGAAAGGGAAGTTCGAACCAGTATAAAATTCCTGGTGTGCTTGTTTTATTTTTTATTTACTTTTCTACTATCATCTTTTTTCACCTTTAATTTTAGTTATTTCCATATTAGCCGATCCTAAGTAATAACTAGCATTGTTATACATTTTCATAAAGTGTCTTAATTTGCTATTTTAAGCGATTTGGAAATTAGTGCTCAAAAAACAACAATTGGGCCTTTTGATTTCGGAATACAAATCAATTTCAGTCGAGAAAGAAATTTTGTGTTCATATGATTGAGTGATTATATTGGGGATGACATGAGTCTTTTACAAGAGTGAAAGAAAGCCACTAAATAGGTGCAACCCTTCAGAAGTTTATTAGGCAAAGAGGAACCTTGAATAGACAAGAAACACCTTTTCAGAAATATAGTCGTTGGAGCCTTTGATGGTAGTTTCCATCAAAATGCCATGTTTTGATGTTGTCAAAAATACCGTTGTATGTATTTGAATTTTTTGACCTTTTATTACTTTTCTCACATTAAAATATTCCAAAAAAATCTGAAAATATAAACATAGGATATATTAGAGGTTTTGTAGAAATTTGAAGTGGTTAACAGTTTTTTCGTGGGGTTTTAACAGTTCTAGATTATAATGATTCGATATAGACTTAACTTATGACATACATTCTTTTGAAGCTCTTAAGTCTATTTCTGCTTAGCATCTTAACTCTACTGAGTCTGAATAGATTTTTTAACATCACCATTGATCTATATATGCTCGAACACTCTATAGTTGATTAGTATCCTTCAAATCTTGTACTAAAGCATATGTATGTTCTTGTGTTGAATTGTACACATGTATTTGCTTCTTTAATCACGTGGATACTTAATAAAATCATAAATAGCGTTTAATGTTGTTATCATCAAAATACTAAAATCATTTTCCTAACAGTGATAAATTGACTATGGGATAAAGAGATGGGTTGTTTAGGACCGGTCGAAGACATCATGCGATGAAGCAGGCCAAAGATGGTTCACGCTTGAGCCGAACCTCGTCTAGTGAGTCGACTATTGAAGCCACCTTGAGTTGATCTGGCAGGCAATAGACTTGAAGGGTTGCTTAGTTAACGGTCTGGCTTAGGACTAGACTAAGTTTGCATTAGCATGAACTGGTCGAGCTAAAATGTGCTAGGTCGGCTAGGATTGGGTTGACTACGTCGAACCGTTTTGCTAATTATATCCGTGAGAAATTTGAGTAACACAGCTTTCTTCATCTCCGGCTTGACAATCTTTTCATAAGCCTTTGCAATCTAGCAATTGTCTCTACTTATAAACTAATATGCTTTATGTTGATCCTCCAAATAAATCACGATAGACTCAACACCTCCGTCGCCTTCCATAATTTCAAAGCGTGCATCACAGCCTCGACCGCATTACACTCCAACCATCGCGCATCAAGTAGGATTAGAGCTCATCTCACCTCTTCTTTGTTGTTGTCGGAAAACTTAGAATTTTTTTTATAGTTTTCTGGGGTTTAGGGAAAAATTGAGGGAATAAGATTTTTGTATCGAGGTATAAAGGTGGGATTTGGTAATGAAAATTAAGGAAATTTCATGCTAAGAGTGGCTTGTATTTAAATCCTTATTGTGTCATTTCCAATTAAATTTACAAAGTGTATATTTTCATAAGATAAAGAAAATATTTGAATTCGGTAATTATTTAACACTATAAGAAAATTTACTTTTAATGGCAAGTGGGGATAGCATTGGAACACTACTTATCATTTTTGTTTATAAAATATATAATACAGATATTGACTCCTCCTGTATAACAAAAACTAAAAATTAAAGGTGTAAACACATCATGTCCCTCTCATTTTCTCTTGTCTACCATATTACACTGAAACACCTTTTTTGTAGAGAAAATCAACTTCCTCTTTTTCGTTCAGGCGAAACCCTAATTCCTTTTTTCCCTCATTGATCTGACTTCCACCTAATCACGTATGAATTTTCATTGGCTTATGGTTATCTATTACTTTGTAAACTACTTTCATTTTCCATTTTTTTATTATTAATTATCAATTTGAATTTGTTATAGATCTTAGGCTGGATTCATGTTAACTGATTATTTAATGTCCATCAACATAAATTAGGACGAGTCATCATATTGAGAAACCCTAGTTTCCTATTTTTTACCTCGACCATATTATGGTATACTTCTATTTCACCCATTCAATTTTGTTTAATTTTTGATTTAATTGTTTTGTATTATGCTGGAACAGTTGTGTAAAGCTCCAACTTTATACCATATTACCCAAGAATATTACAAGTAATATTATCGAGTAATATAGAGAATAAGGCTGGATAGGAGCAATCATCCATGCCTATTTCCTTAGGCTAACACTATCATGTCAAATTTTACCTCATAACTCCATATACAGATGTGAATACTCTCGACACAAAGCAATAAATACGGCGGGTCAATTAGAACATAACAATATATCACATAATATACAACACATAATCACACATTGCAACGGAAATATAATACATCAAATATCCCTCTATAGCTGAGTATACAAAAAGGGAAATACTAGACTAACATATACAAACAAGAGTATGACAAGTCTCAAAATACACATGATTACATAAGTCTACATCATACACAAGCATACAACAAGTATATAGGCTAGACTCGAATGATACATCAACTTATAAGTAACGTCACAGATACAACTTCTTAAGCTAGCCTATATCTAAGGTCACTGAGTCCCTATACCTATCAAGTCATGGGCTGATCAGAATATTATAAAAATAATAAATGGGTCATGTTCACAAGAAAACTTGTCAACACCTTAAAGTGGAGTTTGAAGAACAAGTGATCTCTTCAAAACCTCCTTTCGATGGGGGTGAAAGTAGCTTATACTCTTTGATCAAGTAAGATGGTGGAAAACACTTCAGTAACACCTTTCGACCAAGTTGAAAGGCTAATGTCTTTATGAGAAAATTCCTTCTGAATTGAGCGAGTTTCGACCCAATCGGAAGGTTAGGACTAAATTGCATTGGGAAATTGGTAGAATTAAGCTGGTTTCGTCCTTGTCGAAAGCTGGCCTCTTTGAAAGCTTGGGTTACGTCTTATAGGTTGAAGACAATATGTTGGGTTATAGGATTCGACACACTCGGAAGGTGAGTGATGGTTGATATTTTAGAATTTAAGTATACTGGAAAAGTGAGAGGTTTCGACTTCATCGAATGGGGTGAGATCTTATTGTCTTGTGAATCTAAACTGGAACATAAGGGAATAATATATATTTGGGGTTTTGACTCAGTCGAAGTGTAACCTTCCAACTAGATCGAGACGTCAAATGATAGTAATCATGTGAAATAAGAACTTTATAGTTGCAGCATAGTCAAAATTATCATGATCTCTCTCTTTGTTGAACTGAAATGTAAGAGTTGACTAAATCTCCAATTTGATTTAGAAATTAGGGTTACAAGCTTTTGGAAAAGTACAAGTAAGAAGTGAAAGGAATCAGATCCCCCAAAACTAACCCCTAGGGTGTTATCCATAGGGGCGGGTTGGCACCTTTCAACCCCAAGCTTTCGACACAGTTGAAAGAATAATCTTCTTGCTTTTGTGAGTGTCTTCTGAATCTTAGCTTTTGACCTGGTCAAAAAGGTTATGGTTAATCTTCCCTGCTTCTGAAGGCTGGGCTTCCTTTTATCTTGCTTTGTTCCTTTCGACTTCATCGGAAGGTAGTTGCTTGATTTCTCTTAACTTTGTCGAAAGGTATCTGTTGACGCCTCTTGACTTCGTCGAAAGGTGAATAAATGTGTTCTTCATACGGATGTTAATGTGTCATGCAAGTTGGCAGGGGTTTTGTCCTTTGATGCGTCAAAACGTATTCCTCTTGGGTTTCAAATGATTCAAAACACTTTATAAGCTTTGTTGTAAAGCGTCTCCCTTGGCTAGTGTGGAACCTCATCCTTTGTTGTTTGTGGATACTTAGCCTTTCCTTCATAGATGAAGGTGGCTTTAACCAATTTGAAAGGCTATCATGTGCTTTCGAAAGGGTTGCTTTTACCGAATGCTCTTCTGATGTATGTAGATGAAGATGAAACCAATTGTTTCAAATGGTTTAGTGCATGCGTATAAAGTATGCTACATATTGACTTCGAAAGCTAGCCTTTCAACCTTGACGAAAGCTCTCTGCTTATTGACTATGGAAGGTAGCCTTCATCCTCGTCGAAAGCTCTCTACTTACTCGGTTAAAACGTCCTCTTGACCTCTTCGAAAGGTGTTGCTGGCGCTTTTATCTTCTTGTCGGAAGCTTTATTTAATGTTTAAATAGACCATCCTAATGTCTTCTGATCTCTATCAATACTTTTTCTTTTTCTTTCATACTTTCACTTTTGAGAATATTTTATGGATAACAGATCAGACTATCTCTAAATATCAAAAAGGTGAGATTACATAATGAGCATCCATAAACGTCAAAGATATAGAAATCTGCATAGTGGATTACACTAAACAACATAAGGCATCACCATAACATTATCCACTAATAAACTTGCATAATACACGAGGCATAATAAGAACTATATAATATGCCATAGGTAATAAAACAACATCGATACCAAATCACCATGTCACCAAGTCCCCTCATGCAAATCATCGACAGTTATCTCAAATATGGTGATAAGGTAACCAACTCTGGAATCACAAGAACAAAAGAGACTACCGAATAGCAAGTCAAACTCCAAAAAATATAAGACTACTTGAAAGCAAGTCAAAACCAATAGACTAGCAATAAAGCGAGTCATAAATCATAAAATTATAGAGGAAAGCACATCGCAAGTCAAAACAAAAGCAAATGCCTCGCAAGGTGCAATAATAGATGCTCACTTCGTGAGTCAACATAGAAGACGGGAACTTCGCAAGTCACAATGATAGACACACATTTCATGAGTTAACATAGAAGACGAGCACTTCATAAGTTAATACAAAAGCAAGTACTTCGTACTGCATAATAAGAAATTTCATGAGTCAACATAAAATACGAGCATTTCGCTAATCAAAACTAAGGGTTAGCACTTTGCAAGCCAACACAATAGACGAGCACTTTGCATGTCATAGTGATCGTTTCTGATTTATAAGTGTTATATATTCTCAAGTAATTGAATAAGTGTCGCTAATGTTTCAAAACCTCTTTGCGATAATTATATATTTGCTAAAAGATTGTAAATCCCACTCGACACTAGAGATGAGAACTTCGCACATCAAAGAGATTATTTCTAAATAATAAGTGTAATATACTCTCAATTAGTAATTAAATGATTATCGACCAATGTCCCATAATCAGTTACTAATACTTAAATATTTACTAAAAGATTGTAAATCCCGCTCGACTAAATATTCAATCGAACGAGTCCAAGAATCAGCCGATAAAATAATACAAATGTTTCATACCATTTGTATTGCTAAATTATTTAATTAGATTTATCGTTCAAGTGAAGGTAGAAATTGCAAAAAAGCTCCAAAAGTCACGAAAGAAATGCCAAAATGGCATATATAGCCAAAGGCCAAGCAAAATAAAGACTAAGAAGACTTTATAGTTTTGAAAGCAATTATTTCAAATCCACTACATATAAAACAATTTCGATAATACAATATATACAAACTTCCAAACTTCTTCTTTAAAAATCCATAATCTCATTTATTGCTCAACTATACATATATATATATATATATAATGCTAGATAAAATAAACTATAAATCTAATTTGATATAAAAATGTGAGTAGATACATAGAAATATAAAACTCCGTGGAAAGTGTATTTAATCCAAAAACAATACCTCTATTTATAATATTCATAAGGACTTCCTTTCTTTTTATTAAATCCTTTACTATTTCATATACATAAGTAATCTTGTCATAGAAACACACACACACACACACACAAATATATATATATACATATAAACAAGTTCATGACATAAAATTCCTAAGATCCCAATCAACACAAAGCAAATCAAAACCAACAGGAAATCAAGAGGAAAACCAAAATGCAACAAACAAAAGCAGGGAAAGAGAATTGCTTGGAGCAGCACTTACTCCAGGTCACAATAGATCAACCAAACATATGCCATCGGTCAACTGGTGGCGATGCCTAAAGAGTGTGTGCTTCAGGCACTTCTTTAGCCGTCGATTAGTCCAGCTTCGGGATGTTTTTAAGCATTCCAGCGCTTGAATTTGCAATTCTAATCCATATATAATACTTGCATGCAGCTAATAACACAGCATAAATTAAAAGCCTAGAAAACAGACGATTTCAGCAAAAATATCTTTAGTGGTAAACTAATTTTGGCCAGAGAACAAGTTACAGGTTTGTAACCATATAAATAATAAAATCATCATTTTAATTCCTCAACATTTAATATAAAATTCATAAGCATGCAATTAGAAATTTAGCGATAGGTTTTGTAAGATTTTACTCACATTTTCTTTTTGCAATTAAATTGCTATAACTTCTATAACAATTTAAAATTAGAGATCGGCAAATCCTAATAGCAATTCATCCAAAGTAATAACCAAAAACACAATTTTAATCTACTGTGAATAAAATACCAAGTCTATATGGAGTATAAATGAGATTGAGATTACTGTCTGAGATTAGTAGATTCCTCAAAGGTTTAATTTTGCCAGAAATTAAAGAAATTTGGTATTTGCTCCTTGGTTCCAAAGAGGGAAAGTTTTGCTAACTGTCATTTAGTTTTATTGTAAGTGATAATGAACGTACAGTATACTGCATAAGAGAAATTCCATCTTATTTACATTTTTTGGGCTTTGGACTTCATTTCTCAACCCAACAAAATAATTAAATATCTCCTTTTAATTTTACTTAACTAATGGGCTTCATAATCACAATTTCCTTAATGGCCAAAGAGTCAAAACCCCATTTTTTTTGAATTGAGTACACACAACTTAACACTCTTAGCTTCTTCTTATACAATAAATACAAAGGACTTACAGAATAATATTTTTACTTTTCTACAATCACGAACTTATTTATAAACTCCAAAATATTGATTCTATATATTGCTTTACTAGTGTTATATAAATTTTAGAATTATTATTCCAAAAGAATTCATTATCTTTTAGAAAATAATCATCAATTCAAATTTCTTAAATAAATCTCCAATCTACATCATTGTTTATTTTGTTTAAGCAACTCAAAAATCAGGTTGTTACAGAGTTCCCCCTTAAAGAAATTGCATCCTCCCAATTCCAATTTAGAGAAAGGTTTGTAATATAAATATATATTTAAAAGAAATCCATTTTCCCAGTACTTTCGCATTCTTTAAATTTTAACCAAACTTTATTAATATAAAACATTAACTTAATTTTACTTATTAATTTTACAAAAAATCAGCATACCATTCTTCCTCATTTTCTAGTTTGAAAATAAGTTTACACAAATATTTCACATCCTCTAAAATAATACAACACCTTTTTATAGTTTAGAGCAATAAATATTTAAGGTGCTTAAAGATATTCAACTTATTTAATCTCTTAGAATAAGGATGTGAAATAATTTTAAAACTTCCCTTATTTTATCTATTAAAACCTCATAATTTAATTCATTATAAAAAATCCTTTCTCAAAGAATTATTTTTCATAATATGATAAATTACAAATGTTCAATAATGACTCAACCTTTTAAGTTTTTTCAATTTAAATCTATATTTGAAATTCATAAACTTAGAAAACCAACTTTTAATAAAAATTTACATGTATAATCAAACCAAAAAAATTCTTTTCTCTGCTAAAATATTTATCTTATCAAACTTCTTTTTGTAGACCTGCATTCATAATTAAAAAAAATTAGTTTAGTATAAGTCATATCCTCATACTTAAATCCAAAACTCATTTCTCAGGTCCCTTTACTTTGCTTTACAAAATAACTTCTATATCTCATTATTATAATTTTGTAAAGCTACTTAAATTTAAGATATTCTTTATTTCTTAAAATTGGAGGACTCACAAATTCAATCACCTATTTCAAACATAACTACAAAGTTCAATCTTTTTAATATAATCATTTTAAGGTAAAATGAATTTCTACCCTTCTACTCTCTTCTCATAATTTATTTATCATCACTTTTATTTTTAAGTAAAATTCCAGATAATACTTTACGAATTTTACGTATTTCAAAGAATATAATGTCTTCTCATGGTAATTATTCATACCGAATTCCATTTATACAATTTATCCTTTCAATTTCAATTTATCAAAATTCAAAGTTCCATTCTCTTCAATTATTTGGAAATTTCCAAAAATTGTTTACACAATCATGTTTTATTTCAATTTTCTTAGATTAGAACTCATATATAAAGTTTTAACATCCATTTGGATCATATTATGATATACATAACAAATCAAAAGCATCACACTTGATTCATGTTAGCATATATTTTATAAATGAACATATACATTTTTACATATGTCAAATAATATAATGACACTGCATCGCAATCTACTGTAGCAAATTGCTTTGTTAAATGAGTGCTATGTTGCTCGTGAAATCAACCTTGCCTCGCCATGACCTCTGCCATTGATAATACTCAGACATCATCTAAAATTAATACATATAATGCATCCTTATTTTTTTTATTATAATTTTCTAAACCATCAAAAAAAATTAAACACATATACACATATATAGATAGCTATTTTCGTAGTAGATAATTTTTTTAATTTATTTACCAAAAATATCTTTCCACATAATATTCCATCTTTTCAATAACATTATTCAACCATAAATCAATCGCTTCACATTATTACCAAAGCTCCAATATCCTCTTTTTAAAACAACATATGGCTCAAAATATAATTCATCTTCAAGATACCTTCCTTTAACACATTGTATATTGTTAAAATTTCATATGATACTTCATTTCAAGTAAAATATGTATTTCGTTGCATCTCTTAAAATATTATTTGTCTTTAAGACATTTTCTTTCCAACACACACACAGACATTTTTCAAAACATTTACTCCATTTTAAAGAATAATGAACTCACTTAAATATTTATTTCTTTTTTTAATATCATTTATAACACATTCATAATTATTTATAATACTTTAAATATTATAACTTAGAATACATGTCCAATTGTCTCATCCTAGTGTTTAAAAATCCCTATAAATAATTTTGATCGGACGCATTGATCAGAATTTCTTAAAGCACTCAACGCGCAATTTAACACAAAAATAATCTCAAAAAAATTCTTTATCAGTCTCTATATTTCATACAATGATAATCTACTATAATAATTCAATAATACAACCATTCACTCGTGCATACATCATGCAATTATCCAATTCCATATCTACCTTATTATTCAATTAACCATACTTATAAATTAATATTTCATTTTATACGATGTAAAGTTTTCAATTTCCTTTACGGTAGCTACGCTACCGAAGATACCACAAAGTCTTATGACCAATATCAGGTAGGTTTCAAAATTTCAAGTGATGATTCCTACTCAATACTAATTTTAAACAGTTGATTATAATTCCATACGACCTAGCATCCATCAACCAATCAAACATATACAACAAACTAATTATTGTGATCAATAAAAAACAGTCTGTCAGCTTTCGTTGCTTAACTCTGATCGCTAATGGATCAAGACACCACTTGTGACGCCCCACCTCTATACCCACGCTAGCCAAGAACACTACGATGTAGTGCTGTCAACTAGCACGGAGAATAAGGCTGTTGAGGAGCGACCATCCATGTGATTATTTATCACACGGCGGCTAAAAATAATCTTCGGAAACAAACATAGAAATAAGCATAACACAAATTAGTCACGGACATCCATATCACAAAGGTGGAAGAAGATATGAATATATAACTAACACATGAAAGTGTACATCAGAGTAGTGGTCAAAAAGATCCACAATAATACAAAAGAATAGCAATACGTGCTATACCAAAAGAATACAACTATGAGTCTATATCTCAAGTGTATACAACAAAAACTGCTAATCTAAACAAGTAGCCAAAAGTCTGTGTAGTGAATCACTGGGGAGAAGTCAAGTAGAAGCACCTGTATCATCTCGGTCTGACCCGAGTATTATTTATAAAAAATAAATAAACGGATCAGTCTAGCTATAAATACCAGACGACATGATATAAAATAAGAGAAATGGCATATGCGAATAATATCCATAACATCATACTACTATAAGTATGCAAATGATAATCAACAAGAGATTAATCAATATCACAAGAATCTTCTCAAAGATCCAAAAGGGTATCATACCCAAAACTTGTACTCATAACAAGTCAATGACATAAATTCCAGAAATCAACACAAGAAATCCAAAAAATCATGAAAAAGAAAGAGGCCTATCACATGACGGTCCGAAGACCATGGGGAGCTACCCCATATGTGTGAGTCGAAATCACACAGATGAGGTTTAGACTAACCAAAAATCAAAAAGGTATGTGTGAGTGAAATCACACAAGTGGTGTCTAGTCAAACCTCGCAAACAAAAACGTATGTGTGAGTGAAATCACACAAGTGGTGTCTAGACTAACGAAGAAGGTAAAAAGGTATGTGTGAATGAAATCACACAAGTGGTGTCTAGTCTAACCAAGCAAACAAGAGACATCGCACAATTGCTAGTCTAAATCATAAGAATGATCGTCATGATCAACGAGAAGTGTCAATTACACTAAGCTAGTAAATATAAAAGTTTAGCTTCATGTCCCATAACCACTTGCTTAACTTAAATATTTACGAACAAACTGTAAATCTTCACTAGAAAATTGTCACAAGAGGCTCAATCGAACAAGTCCAAGAATTAACCGACGAAGTGAACGCAGGCGTTTCATACCACTTGTTTTACTAAGTCGTTTAATTAGATTTCTCATACGAGTGAGGTAAAGGTTTGTATATACTAATAGACTAGAAATCGGTTTGAGAAAACGAGCTTTGTTATAAAATAGTGTTGAAATCATTTGAAGAAAGAGTTTTGATATTTACTACTAGTATAGAAAACCTTTATATTTTAAAGTGACAAATCATAGAAGTGATTGTAGAAACAATCAATCATAAAAATTCACATTCGAAGACGTGAATAAAATCTAAAGAAACCAATAAAGAATCCATCGAAATAGATATTCAAAAATCCATAAAATCGACCGAGAAGCCAAAGATAGTGTGTCTCTACAAATGGTCAAACGACCTAAGGGGGTGCGCGACCTAAGAAGGTACGCGAGCTAAGGATGAGAGACCTAACAAGGTTCACGACCTAAGAAAAATAAGGTCACGCAACCTAACAGGAAACAAGGTCAAGCGACCTAAGGGGTTACGCGACCTAACGTAACACGGGTCAAACGACCCAAGGCATCACAGGTCGAACGACCTAACTGCTTAAGGGACAGACGACCTAAAGAGGTTTGCGACCTAATGGGGTTCACGACCTAAAGTTATTCGCGACTTAATGGGTTATAGGTGTAACGACCTAACGACATAAAGGCCTAACGACCTAAAGGTGATGGGGTTACGCGACTTAGGGACAGAAGTAGGACCGAGCGACCTACGACCTAGGAGACTCGCAACCTACGACCTAAGGCCCGCGCGACCTAGTGAAATAGCAGAGGCAATATTAAGTCGGAGACGACCTACGACTTAAGGCCAGCGCGACCTAAAGTTTTAACACGCGAGCGACCTAACGTTATAAAGGCCAAACGACCTAAGGCTTAGCTCGCGAACGACCTTCGGCTTAAGGCTTAACTCGCGAGCGACCTACGACCTAACGTCCAGGCGACTTTTCCACGCGCGCAAGCCAGGAACCCGAGCGACCTAAGGGTCCAGAACGACCTAAGGCTGGAAATTCACCAAAAAAACTAAAAAGTGGAGTTTTTCGCCAATCCAATCCAAACCAAATGCAAATGTGCATGTTAAAGTGATAGGGAACCATTCCCAACAGTCCAAGATAGTTATAAGCATAGATGAAAATCTCACCTTTTCACTAAAATGGATGAAGATGAAGCCTGAAGCCAATGGAGAAGCAATCCAAAGCTTGAATCCAATATCTTCTACTTGAATTTGGAGTTGAATGTTAGATTAGCAATTAAATTTGAGCTTGGAGTTTTAATTTCCCATTCTCTTCACCATTAATGCAAATTTCAAGTTAGTTAGGAATTTATGAAGAGTGAGGAGAAGGGGGTTGGAACTTGGGCTTAATAGGCTAAACTAACCCAAAGTCCAAAGCGGGAAAAGTTAGTGAAATTTCACTAACTCCAAACCTATCGATGTTTATACTTAAAAAAATTGTAAACGGCATTTCGAACTCAATGGAAGTGGTCTCGAGTCCTAATTTGACCGTTTGAAAAAAGTAACTTTTCGGACCAAAATCCGATTAACGATATAATATTTAAATATAAACTCGATAAATATGGGGGTTGTTACACCACTACTCAATACAAAGCCATCTAAGGCATAATCTATTGCTATCCATTATCCCACTGTTTAACAAAAGTGAGTTCCAAACTTTAAAAATCATTATTATAACAATAATTTTTAAATTAATTAAAATATTTTACAAATACGTCCCGATGATTATTCCAAATAATCATTTATACTTATATCCTAAATAGAAAATAAATTCTAAATTCGACCTTTCTCCACCCAAGGGATGAGACTCTAAGTCTATCTAGGCCAAGATTCATGTTTCTCACATTCTATATTATTCTGAACCTCGACTCTGATACCACGCTGTAATGCCCTACCTTTATGCGCATATTACCCAAGAATATTACAAGTTATATTGTCATGTAATATGGAGAATAAATCTGGATAGGAGCGACCATCTATTTCTATTTCATTGGACCAACGCTACCACGTAAACTTTTACCTCGTAACTCCATATATACACGTGAATAGTCTCGACATAAAGCAATAAATACGTTGGCTCAATTAGAAAAGAACAATATGTCACATAATATGCAATACAGAATGACACGCTTCAACAAAATATAATACATCAAATGTCTCTCTATAGTGCGAGTCTACAAAAAGGGAAACACTAGACTCACGTATACAAACATATGCATAAATATACTATGACGGGTTTGAAAATATACACGATGACATAAGTCTACATCATATTCAAGCATAAAATATATAAGCTGGACTCGAATGATACATCAACATATAAGTAACATAATATATATATATATATATAACTTCTTAAGCTAGCCCACATCTATGGTCATTGAGTCCCTTTACCTGCCAAGTTTTGGCCTGACCCGATTATTATTAAAATAATAAATGGATCCGACTATCTCTAAATATCAAAAAAGTGAGATCACATAATGAGCATGCATAAACATCAAAGTTATAGAAATCCGTATAGTGGATTACACTAAACATCATAAGGCATCGCTACAAAATCATCCACTAACAAAATTGCATAAAAAAGGCATATAAGAACTATATTTAATGCCATATGTCATAAAACAACATCAATTTCAAATCATCACGTCACTATGTCCTCTTATGCCCGTCAACGACAACCATCTCAAATATAGTGATAAGGTAACTAACTTCGAAATTTCAAGAACAAAAGAGACTGCATAAAAGCAAGTTAAACTCCAAAAAATATAAGACTTCCTGAAGGCAAGTTAAAACCAATAGACTAGCATAAAAGCGAGTCACAAATCATAATACCATAAAGATAAGCACATCACAAGTCAAAACAAAAGCAGGCACTTCATAAGCTATAATAATAGACATGCAAAATTCACGAGTCAACATAGAAGATGAGCACTTCGCAAGTCAATACAAAAGCAAGCACTTCGCAAGCTACAAAAGAGATGTTGCGAGCCAACACATAAGACAAGCACTTCGCTAGTCAAAATAAGGGCAAGCACTTCGCAAGCTAACATAAGAGACGAGCACTTCGCACGCCATAGTGATCATTTCTAATCGATAAGTTTAATAGGCTCTCAATTAGTAATTAAACGAGTATCGCCCAATGTACCGTAAACACATTGCGATACTTAAATGTTTGCTATAAGATTGTAAATCCCACTCGACACAAGAGACAAGCACTTCGCACACCAAAAAGATAATTTCTGACCAATACGTGTAATATACTCTTAACTTACAATTAAATGAGAATCCCCAATATCCCATAACCACTTAGAAACATTTTAATATTTACTATAAGATTTTAAGTCCCACTCGACAAAAATACTCAATTGAATGAGTCCAATAATTAACCGATAAAGTAGTACAAATGTATCATACCATTTGTATTGCTAAGTCGTTTAATTAGATTTCTCATTCAAGTAAAGACAAAAATTGCAAGAAAGCAATGGTTCCAAAAGTCATAAAAGAAATGCCAAAATGACATATATAACCAAAGGCCATGCAAAATAAAGACTAAGAAGAGTTTATAACTTTGAAAGAAATTATTTTAAATTCACAGTTTATCTTTGTTTCACTCTTTTTATTACATCAATTATTTCCTTATGAATAAAATTAACATTTCTATACCTTCTATTACGTTCACAATTTTGCAATTATTGTTCTAACTTGCATAAATGTAACATTTAGTTTCATTTAATTGCAATTAATTAAATATGTTGGTAACAACTAACAACTGTTACCATTTCTACATTTACTAACGTTTATAAGTTTATTGTTTACAAGCAGATGTTATAACAACTCTCATTACACTCATTTTATTAAATTTCCATTCATTACACATCATTTTATTAATTAATCAACATTTAATTTATCAATTGCTCTTTTAATTCAATTACCAATTAATACATACAATACTATGATATATATTTACAATCTATATCAATCATAACTCTTTAATTCTTTTAATTAATTCGAATTATATTTAAAGTAGTTATCAGCTACCTTAAATTAATACTATTTCATTTTATTCTAGTTATATTCTTATTAATAAACCACAAGCTTTTTCTTCTTCCAACATGTAATCACAAAACCTCATTAAGTTAACAAATTTTAGTTCTCGAAAATTATGGGTTCTTACATTCCCGGTTGATGAGGCTTGAGGCTAACGTTTACCTTTTGAACAACATTCATTCTTGGAATGCTAACACTGCCTTCCAAGCAACGATGCAATGATAGCATTCATCCATACAAGTTGTTCTAAGTCTAGACAAACCGAATCATCGTCTTTATTATAAGACTTTTAGTCCCACTCGACTAAAATATTCAATTGAATGAGTCCAATAATTAATCGATAAAGTAGTACAAATGTTCCATACCGTTTGTATTGCTAAGTCGTTTAATTAGATTTCTCATTCAAGTGGAGGCAAGAATTGCAAAAAAGCAATGGTTCCGAAAGTCACAAAAGAGATGCCAAAATGGCATATATAGCCAAAGGCTATGCAAAATAAAGACTAAGAAGAGTTTATAACTTTGAAAGCAATTATCTCAAATTCACAATTTACCTTTGTTTCACTCTTTTTATTACATCAATTATTTCCTTATGAATAAAGTTAACATTTCTATACCTTCTATTACGTTCACAATTTTGCAACTATTGTCCTAACTCGCACAAATGTAACATTTAATTTCGTTTAATTGCAATTGATTAAATAAGTTGGTAACAACTAACAACTGTTACCATTTCTACATTTACTAACGTTAAAAGTTTATTGTTTACAAGCAGATGTTATAACAACTCTCATTGCACTCATTTTATTAATTTTTCATTCATTACACATCATTTTATTAATTAATCAATATTTAATTTATCAATTGCTCTTTTAATTCAATTACCTATTAATACATACACTACTATGATATATTTATCATCTATATAAATCATAACTCTTCAATTCTATTAATTAATTCGAATTACATTTAAAGTAGTTATCAGTTACCTTAAATTAATACTATTTCATTTTATTCCAGTTATATTCTTATTAATAAACCATAAATTTTTTCTTCTTCAAACATTTAATCACAAAACCTCATTAAGTTAACAAATTTTAGTTCTCGAAAATTACGTATCCTTACATTCTCGATTGATGAGGCTTGAGGCTAACGTTTACCTTTTGAACAACATTCATTCTTGGAATGCTAACACTACCTTCCAGGCAATGATGCAATGATAGCATTCATCCATACAAGTTGTTCTAGGTCTAGACAAACTGAATCATCGTCTTTACTATCTTCACGATATCCATTCGGAACGCTCAAAGCGGATCGAAGTGGTTTTTGAATAATTAAATTTGATCCCGACCTCTTTGAAACAATCAACGAAATAGACCAATATTTGATAGTCGGTTATTTAACTATCAATATAACATCCATAAGTAGTCACTAGACCCACATAATAAATCTTTCAAAATATTCATTTAAAAATATCTTTACAAGGATATACATTCATCTCTTTCACTATTTTCAATATTCGAAAACAATTTCAAATATTTGTATCCACAACAGGATAATTTCAAATATCTCAATACTTAGAAATATTTTCATAATTCCATTTATAATTCAACATTTTGAAACTATTTCTATAACAATAATCTCGCAGTTAAAATATTTCAAATCCATCTAGTCCAATACTTAGAAAATATCTTTAAGTACAACTTTCCAAAATAATTTATTTTTCAATACTTAGAAAATATTTCATTTATTTCCTATTTGCGCAAATCCTTAACCATCCACTGGTAAATTCCTTATCTTACTTTTAACAAATTCTATAAGTTCTGGAATCCACTAATTAATTTTCTTTAAAATCGATTACACTAGTCTATAATTCCAGCCACTCATTTCTAACTTCCTTTGTGAATTCTAATTCATTTTTCGAAGTTATCTTAATTCAATGATTCGAAAATTTCCTTAAATTTTCTAGAATTCCACTGTAAGTTTTCTCATATAAAATGATTTTACATACTTTCAAACTTCTCCTTTAAGCATCCATAAACTCATTCATTGCTCAACTATATATATATATATATATAATGCCAGATATAATAAACTATACGTCTAATTTGATATAAAAATCTGAATTGATACATAGAAATATAAAACTCCATGGAAGGTGTTTGGCCTTATAAAAAAGTAATTGTAAAACAATATCTTTATTTAAAATATACTTAAGAAGTTCCTTTCTTTTTATGAAATTCTTCACCACTTCATATATATTTAATTAATCTTGTCATAAACAGAAATATATGGGTATATATCAACAAGTTCATAACATAAGATTTCCTAAGATCCCAAATCAACATAAAAGCAAATCACAATCAAAGGGGAAAGAAAAAGGAAAACCAAAACACAACAAACAAAAGATGGGAAGATGAATTGCCTGGAGTAGCATTTGCTCTAGGTCATGACCAATCGACATGTCATGTGCCATCGGTCAACCGATGGCGATGTCTGGAGAGTGCATGCTCCATGCACTTCTCTGATTGTCGACTAGCCCAACTTCGGGTTGTTTTCAAGCATTCCAGCAGTTGAATTTGCAATTCTAATCCATATATGATACTTGCATGTAGCTAATAACACGCCATATATTCAAAGCCTAGAAATCAGAAGATTACAGTAAAAACATCTCTACTTGTAAACTAGTTTTCGAAAGAGAACAAGCTATAAGTTTTTAACCACGAAAACAACAAAATCAATATTCCAATTCCTCAACATTTAATATAAAATTCATATGCATGCAATTAGAAATATAGAGATAGATTTTATGAGGGTTGACTCACCTTTTTATTCTTACAATTAAGCAGATATAACTTCTATAGCAGCTTAAAATTAGAGATCAGCAAATCCTTACAGCAATTTGATGGGTCCTTGTTGCTTCTTGGTGCTGCGGGTATTCATGTTGCAAGAAAAAAATAAAAATAAACAGTGGTAGCTCTATGAATGATCAGAGAAATAAGAATGGTAACAGACAAGAAAAAGAATGGAACAAGAATTGAGAGAAAATTAAGTGAGGAGAGTTTCAGGGGAAAGAAAGTAACACACAGCAGTGAAAATAAAGAAAATAATTTTATTAGAACTGACTTGAATTACATGCATACATTCAGCCTTTATATACATAATCACATAACGGCTATATTGACTCAGTCCAACAAACAATTACATAATTTGATTCAGCTTGTATTTACTGAATGACATTCCCTACATGCAAACCCTGATGCACGTGCACAAGCTTGTACAGCAATGTTCATTCTTGTGAAATACTCAACCCCACTTCATCCCTTCCTTCCAGCCTCTCCAAGCTCTGTATCATGGCTTCTTTCTCTTCCTCCGACCTGCCACCTACCTCTGGCGATTTTTCCAACGAGCTTGCTTTCAAAAGCGTCCTGCAACCATTCTCAACTGTTTTACTGAGCATCTTATGAAAGAGGATGTTACAACTCTCTCCCCCTTCGAAAATGGACCTTGTCTCAAGGTCCAAGGTAGGAAACCTTTTAACTATATCCCAATAATCTTCCCATGTTGCCTCTTCAATAGCCCGGCCTTTCCATTTGATCAAAACTTGTATCACAGCCTTATTATTTCTAGGCACAATTCTCCTATCTAAAATTGCCTCTGGTTCATCAATCAACTGCTCAGTAAAAGTTGGTATTTCTGTCTGAATTACCACATTTGTACCCACTTTCTTTTTTAGCAAGGAGACATGAAACACTGGATGTATTTGGGCACCCTTTGGCAGCTGCAGTTTGTAGGCTACTTCTCCTATTCTTGCCATGACTTGAAATGGACCATAATACTTAGGTGACAACTTGCTTGCTTTCTGGTTTCTTACTGTAATTTGTCTATAGGGTTGGAGTTTCAAGTAGACCCAATCTCCTACCTTAAACTGCCTTTCAGTCCTCTTTTGATCTGCTAACCTTTTCATTCTCTCTTGCGCTAGTTTTAGATTATCCTTAAGTAGCTGTCTTGCCACATCTCTAGAAAATAATTCTTCTTCAACTTGAGGCACCCTGGCTGTATTTGGTACATATGTCAGTAAACTTGGAGGAGGCATTCCATTTACAACTTCAAATGGGGTGGTCTTAGCTGCTTCCTTATAGGTAGTGTTGTACCAATACTCAGCTAGAATCAACCATCTGGTCCATTCATGGGGTTTATGACCAGAGAAGCACCTTAAGTGCCCCTCTAATATCCTGTTTATTACTTCTGTCTGACCATCAGTTTGGGGGTGGTACGATGAGCTAAATTTCAGTGTACAGCCCTGTAGTGTAAACAATTCGCTCCAAAACAAGCTTGTAAACAAGGCATCTCTATCAGACACAATAGTTTTTGGCATGCCATGTAACTTAACAACCCCATCAACAAAAACTTGAGCCACCCCCTTGGCTGTATAAGGATGTTGCAAGGGAAAGAAATGGGAGTACTTGGAAAGTCTATCTACAACTACTAATATAACTGTGCATCTATTACTCCTAGGCAATCCAGTGATGAAGTCCATAGAGAGATCTGTCCATATATTTTCTGGAATAGGAAGTGGTTGCAATAAACCTCGTATATTTATATTTTCACTTTTGTTTCGTTGACATGTGTCACATTCTTTTACAAATTTCTCTACATCAGTTTTCATTCCCTTCCGATAAAAAGACTGCTTAATTCTGTGTAAAGTTCTCCTGCCTCCTGAATGACCTCCCAATGGTGTGGAATGGAGCTCCTGTAGGATGGTATGTATCATGGCAGAGTTAATATAATCTAGTAGGACCCTTCCTTTATAAAAGAATGTTTCATTCAATCTTTTGTACTTCTGTTGATTTAGGCTTCCTTCCTGCCACCTTTTCTCTATCTTCTTAAAATACTCTGAAGACTTATATGAATTTTTTAATTCATGAATCCATCCTGGTTGTATTATTGAGATGGCTTGACACTGCTTGTTGTTATTGGTTGCTTCATCTCTTCGAGACAGTGAGTCTGCAACTAAGTTTTTCCTTCTTTTTTATACTCAACCCTATAATCAAACCCTAAAGTTTTGTTAGCCATTTCCCTTGTAGTTGAGTGCTAAGCTTCTGATAAAGTAGATGTTTAAGACTCTGATGATCTGTTCTTATGACAAACTGCCTTCCCATTAAGTATTGGGCCCATTTCTTGGTGGCTAAGATAAGTGCAAGTAGCTCCTTCTTATATGTAAATAGATTCAAAAATTTTCCATGCAAAGCCTGGCTTATATAGGCAAGTGGCCTGCCTTCTTGTAATAGTACGGCTCCTATTCTATTCCCACTAGCATCACACTCCACAATGAATTCTTGTTCAAAATTTGGCATGGCTAAGATAGGTGGTTGTATTAAGCATTGCTTGAGCTTCTCAAAAGCACTAGTAGTTGCCTCAGTCTATACAAAAGAATTTTTCTTTAATAATTCAGTAAGGGGTCGAGCAATCACACCATATCCTCTTATAAATTTTCTGTAATACCCTGTGAGTCCCAAGAACCCCCTTAATCCCTTGATAGATTTTGGTATCGGCCATTCCATTACTGCTTTTCTTTCTCTTTATCAACTTCTATATCATTGGCTGAGATCACATGGCCCAGATAGCTAATGGATTTCTGAGCAAATGAGCATTTGGACAATTTCATAACCAGGTTGTGCTTCTGAAGAATTTGCATAGCTATTTGAAGATGGGACAAGTGCTCAGACCATGTCTGGCTATATATCATTATGTCATCAAAAAACACTAATATGAATTTCCTCAAATAGGGTTTAAAAATATTGTTCATTAAAGATTGAAAGGTGGAAAGGGCATTTGATAAACCAAAGGGCATTACCAGAAACTCATAATGTCCTTCATGTGTTCTAAAAGCAGTCTTGTGTATATCATTTTCATGCATTCTAATTTGGTGGTACCCTGATCTCGGATCAAGCTTGGTAAAATATTTTGAACCATGCAATTCATCGAACAAATCATCAATTAAAGGAATAGGATACTTGTCTTTAATGGTGTGAGCATTGAGGGCTCTGTAGTCTATGCAAAGCCTCCATGCCCCATCTTTTTCCTAACCATTACCACTGGTGAAGAGTACGAGCTGGAGCTGGGTCTAATAATGCTTGTGGTTAGCATTTCACTGATCAACTTTTCTAACTCATTCTTGACATGATGGGAATGTCTGTAGGGCCTCAGACATACTGGTTTAACTCCTAGTTTTAATGGGATATGGTGGTCACAGTCTCTAGGAGGAGGGAGTGTAGTAGCTTGTGTGGTCACATCAGGAAACTGTTCCAGTAATTGAGCTATTTCCTTTGGAATGTCTGTCATGTTTCCTTGCCTTGCTGGAGGAACTTCTTGGTAAAACAACATTAAGGCCATCTGTCCTTTAGATATCTCTTTTTTGCAAGACTTGTCCTTGATTAATTTTATCTCTTCTCTGCCAATCCCTTGCCATATGTAATTTTTGCCTTTGTAAATAAACTTTACTTGTAGTTTATTAAGATTAAGAGTGACTTCCCCTAAGCTTTTCATCCACTGAGCCCCTAAAACCAACTGGCAGCCATCAAGAGGGAGTAGGAGGAGGTCAATAGGCATGGTGCAACCTTGACATTTTAACTTAACTCGGTTACATATACCTTTTCCATTCAATTTGTCGCCATTGGCAATTATTACTTCATAGCCCTTTGATTCATTGACCTTCAAACCAAGTTTCTTTGCTTCAGAGGTGTTGATGAAATTATGTGTTGATCCAGAATCTATGAGTATCTGCACAGCCTTTCCATTGATGCTTCCATTCAGTTTGAGGGTATTTAGGGTGGGTATGCCACACATTGCTTGAAAGGTAATGGAGAATGATTCTTCATTAGTTGAATCTTCTTGTGGAATTTCTTGCTCATCGTCTGTTTCATCTTGCCCTTCCTTAGGGAAGTCATCTTGAATCTCTAAAGACATGACTCCCTCCAGTATATATATTTTCTTGTTCTTGCATTCATGTCCAGCATGCCATCTCTCACTGCACCCAAAACATAACCCCTTCCTTCTTCTACCAATAATCTCTTCAGGAGTTAACCCTCTTCTTTTTGCACTAGTCTCTACATTTTCTTTTCCAACAGTGGAGTTAGGATGAGGTAAGGCTGGTTGGTTTCTTGCATAATTGTTTCTAGGATTTCCAGTAATGGATGATTGGGGTTTTAAACTCCTCTTTGTGTTATTGTGTTTATTTTCCAATATTTTTGCGAGTTTCACAGCCTCCTTGAAGCATGTTGGCCCAGATGCTTCAACATCAAACCTGATTTCTTCCTTGAGGCCATCCATGAATTTGTCAAACACGTAGTCAAGGTGTAAGTGATCAAGTAGTCCTTGCAGTTGTTCAAATTTGGTGAGATAAGCTTGAACAGTAGTTAGTTGTTTCAAGTTTGCAAAGGCACCAAAGGGTTTCTTGAGTTCAGGAGGAGCAAACCTGATGATGATTTCTTCTCTAAACACCCTCCACTGCAAGTAGTTTCTGACATTTCTTGTTAGCCATTTGAACCATTTCTGAGCATCTTGTTTTAGGTGAAAGAAACATGTCTGAACCCACTCAACTTCGGGTGCTTGATGATATCTAAAGAGATCTCCACTTGCTCCAACCATTCGACTACTGTATGGTCACCAGAATAGGAAGGGAACTCTAATTTAATTGCAGTATGTTGCAAAAGTCTGGGGGTAGTCAATATGCCAGGTGAGATATCATTATTTAAACTGAGGTCAGTGGTGTTTCTTGGTGAGCTTCTTTGAAATGGTGGCACATAAGGTAGAGTTCTTGATGGAAGGGAAGATTGTGGAGTTGGATTTTGGGTGTTCTTGAGGGTTTGTAGCACTGAATTCATAGTTTCAGATAGTCGATCCATATTGAGGGTTAACTCATTTGATCTTGACTGCAAATTTTGATGAAGTTCTTGATTCGAGATATGCAGTTCTTGTTGAGAACTGTGAAGCTCCTACCATGCCTCTTGCAACTGCTCGAGGGTTTGAGAAGTTTTGTTGTTAATGTGTTCTTGCCTTGCCCATAAATCTGATTCATCATTCAATTTTTGTATGGATAGGTTATCATCATCTTGGTTGTCGAGGTCAGAGTTATGGGATGGTTGAGGTGAGGCTGAGTGTGTTGTAGGTGGCACACTGGGCTCTAATACCAATGTGATGGGTCCTTGTTGCTTCTTGGTGCTGCGGGTATTCATGTTGTAGGAAAAAAAACAAACAGTGGTAGCTCTGTGAATGATCAGAGAAATAAGAATGGTAACAGACAAGAAAAAGAATGGAACAAGAATTGAGAGAAAATTAAGTGAGGAGAGTTTCAGGGGAAAGAAAGTAACACACAGCAGTGAAAATGAAGAAAATAATTTTATTAGAACTGACTTGAATTACATGCATACATTCAGCCTTTATATACATAATCACATAACGGCTATATTGACTCGGTCCAACAAACAATTACATAATTTGATTCAGCTTGTATTTACTGAATGACATTCCCTACATGCAAACCCTGATGCACGTGCACAAGCTTGTAGAGCAATGTTCATTCTTGTGAAATACTCAACCCCACTTCATCCCTTCCTTCCAGCCTCTTCAAGCTCTGTATCATGGCTTCTTTCTCTTCCTCCGACCTGCCACCTACCTCTGGCGATTTTTCCGATGAGCATGCTTTCAAAAGTGTCCTGCAACCATTCTCAACTGTTTTACTGAGCATCTTATGAAAGAGGATGTAACACAATTCATCCAAAACAATAAACAAAAACCTAGTTACACCCTACTGTAAATAAAATACCTAGTCTATATGAGGTGTAAATAAGATTGAGATTAATACCTGAGATTACTAGCTTCCCTAGAGGCATAATTTTGTTAGAATTGAAGAAATTGGGTATTTGCTCCTAGGTTACAAAGAGGGTAAGTTTTACTTTCCTTTTGTTTTACAGTAAGCGATAAATTGTACAATACACTGCTTAGGAGAAATTCTCATCTTAGTTACATTATTTTTTGGGCTTTGGATTTTGCTTCTCACCCCAACAAAATAATAAAATATCACCTTTTAATTTACTTAGCTAATGGGCTTCATAAACATAATTTCATTAATGTCCAAAGAATCAAACCTTAATTTCTTTTAAAATTGAATACACACAACTTAACACCCTTAGCTTCTTCTTATATAATAAATATAAAGGATTTACAAAATAATATTTATACTTTTCTACAATCACAAATTTATTTATAAACTCCAAGATGTTCATTCCATATATTGCTTTACTAATATTATATAATTTTTAGAATTCTTATTCCAAACGAATTCATTATCTTTTAGAAAATGACCAATTAAAATTTCTTAATTAAATCTCCAATCTACATCATTGTTTATTTTACTTAAGCAACTCAAAAATCGGAGTTGTCACAAGTTGCTCCTTTAGCAACCAAAAGTAAAAAGGGTATAAGGCAACGGATCCCCTAATACAAGTAGCTTCTGCTTCAGCAGCCAAACAGTGTCTCCTCATTGTAATGCCACATACATAAATTTGCACAATTAATATATAACTTACAATGAGTAATTGCCTTTTGATTTATTTGTGGGTATGTAGTTCTTCTGCACTTCCATATCCTATTCATAACCAATAGGAATTTGTAACGGATCACTGACTTTTTGAACGTTATAACATGATAAGGCAATCTTGATATTTTAAACTAAATTACAATTGGCAGTTAAATTTATTTGTGTTATTTGAAAATATGTTTGCTTCGTAATATAATTAACTCATATGGCATATGCTACTTTGTAGTTTGTTGTGGCCTAATCCTTTGCATACAAGAGGGAGGCACAGTTGGTAAAACTCTTCCTCCTGTAGAGGCGAGTGCATTTATTTAAACTCTTGATTTTTTGTTGCATTGATTAAAGATGATCCATTAACATATTGTTTTTTGAGTTCTTGTTCCTTACAAGGCTTGATCATCGCATATGCATACATGCTATTAGATGTCAGTACACCTTTCCTTATAGATACTATGAAACGTTTAATATAAATAAAGTAAATATTTTTACCTACAACTAATTTAGGAAGATTGAAATTATAAGGTTGTACAAGAAAATCTAAATTGAAAAGATGAACAGTTGAGTGATGTAATCAAATGTTTATATCAGTGGGTTTTTATTGAAATAGAAAATCCACTTACATTATAAAAACGATAATCCCAAACCGTTTCACTGTCCATAAATGCGATATTACTATATGTTTAGGTCAAAATTATATGTGAAGATGGCGAAATATCTTCTAACGGACTGGGAGAGATATTTGTTAAATTTCATTCCATATTCAAGGAATACTGGAAATGTCTAAAGGTTATTAGTATTTCTTATTGATGCATTTCTTGTTTACTTGTCTGTACAATTAGTTTTGTGTTGATATGGGAAGAATTTTTGAGTTTTAAAGAAATGAGTGAATATTGATATTAGATGAGATGCCAAACAATTTTTTGAATAAGTATGAATTCAAGTGTTTTTTGGTGTATTAACAAAGTTTGCGCAAGATGAAGTATTTGATTTGTATAATACAATATTCTCTTTTGTAATTGATTGCATATTAAACCACATCATGCATAATCATAAGTGTAGGTAAATTTTACGCATATTGCATGTACAAAAACAATGAACAAAGTTTTGAGGAACCTAGAAATATCTGAAAGTCTGTTTTACTGCATTGATCGGCTATGTCTTTGTTTGTGCAATTACAAATAAATTGAATTGAATATTATTGTATTGTAGTGAGATGTATGGTCAATCAAACTAACAACTGCAAATATTTGAATTAGGGAGGCCAGTAGAGTAAATTCCATCGGTTCATCCACAGTTTGAATTGAGGATTTCCAAGTATGTAAAGTTGTTTAAATTTCCATTAATGCTTTTGTAAATTATGGCCAATAATACATATGTAACCAATGATTTCAAATCCGGAGATTAATCATACTCTAACAACTTTACGTAAGCCAGAGTTCGGTTTTTTGGGCGTAAGAGTGGAAAAGTTGACAGATAAGTAACTCTGCATAATCGTATAGAATCCAATGCCCTCAAAACCGAAGGGTTCCACTGCAAGGTTCGTCCACGGAGGGTGAATCAGGATCTAAGGACATGCCGAAAGGCGTAGTCGATGGACAACAGATGAATATTCCTGTACGATCCTTTATTGGTCCCGAGAGACGGAGGAGGCTAGGTTAGCCAAAAGATGGTTATCGGTTCAAGGATGCAAAGTGACTTTGCCTGGTAAGGTAAGAAGCGGTAGAGAAAATCCCTAGAGCCGATGTTTGAGTACTAGGTGTTATGTTGCTGAAGCAACCCATGCCATACTGCAAGCAAAAGCTCGAATGACCTTCAATAAAATGGTGCTTGTACACGAAACCGGCACATGTAGGTGGGTATAGAATGCATAATATGTTTCAAATCTTGATAAAGCTTCTTAGAATAATTAGCAAGAGCTTACGAGTTGCTTAAAAAATCCCAATCAGATCCTCTTAGCATAAAATAAATAACATCTGTAATTTGTATTGGAGCCTATGGATATATTGATTCGTTAGATTAGATTGATAAAGAAATTTATTGTAGAATTTAATAGTATATAATCAAATAAAAAAATATCTATTGCAACATGAATGAAACAGATAATATAATGGGTGTGAGTAGTCCCCCCTTGGCTTGATCTACGGCCCGAAATTTTGGGGTACAAAATGATCTTCATCAACCAAGATAAGAATCCACTAGAAATGAATAGGAAGATAGGAGAACTAGAAAAAGGAAGAATTTTATTGTTAGACATATGAAATCAACTAAACATTTTTTTCGAACAAATGTGGAACCAAAATGGATGGTTTTATGTCAATTACTAGTTCACCACATTTGAAAAAAACTAGATTTTATTTGTACTCCTTGAAAACCACCTCCTACATAGCTATTTAATTATCTTTACCTATTACGGGCCAAAAAATATGATTGTCCAAGCCTGATGGAGCCAACTAGATATTTTTGGTACAGATATTTGTTTACTGTAATGCCGTATGATATGTGCCTTTTTTCGAATATAAATGAAAGAACTGTTATGCATGCATATACATGTTCCTCGAATCGAATTTTCTAAACGAACAAGAGCCAAGTCGAATTGATCTTATAAGTGATCTACTACAAAATGAATACATTTATTTTAAGTGATTCAAATCTTTAAATGTACCTATTCCAAATTTAATTCTGATTTGAATCAGAAGAGAGATTACAAGAAATGGCAAATCTATTCATTCTATCAATAACCAAACCAGAACTATCGTATCAATGTAGATTTTCCCTTTCTATTGATTCTTATAGGTTTGATCAAAAAAATCTTGAATGAGGCATTCAACTCCAGAGATGAATCAAAAAAGAAATCTTTATTGGTTCAACCTCCGCTTTTGGCTGATCATTAAATAGGAAAAAGAATGGATCTACAGGGTTCCAAATGCATTGGCTTATTCGAAAGCTGACTTGTTCTTTGGCCTATCTATCTAGTGTCTATACTGCATGGTTCCACTCTACAATAACTATGAATTATTCTAACTTCGTTTTGGTTTGAAAACCTATTGTAACTTCCATTTTTATTATAAATGATGGAATCTCCTATTGAGATATTAAAAAATAATAGATTTTGTTTACGTTAAAAATTGGTATAAACGCCTAAAAGATTTATAGAAGAGAATAAAGTGAAGAAATTAAATGAAAAATAAGAAGATAATGACATACAATAAATATAGTGGTTCGGCTAGACACTGGCCTACGTCTGCCAAAGCTTTGTTTATGATTGCAAAGCTTTTACAATGCGATCTTATGAGTTGGTGATGACCTATGAGATTACAATAATAGTACAGAAATTAAGAATGTAGAAAAAAGGATCTTGAAATAGTACCCACGACCCTCTATTTATAAACGAAGATCACCGTATTTTTCTCTACCACGTTCTTCTCCATGTTCCTCATACCAAGAGGGAGTCACCTTGAAAAATCGTGGCCAACTCAGCAAATCTCATGGATCGGTACCGAACGATGCCCTATGGATCAGTACCGATTAATAGGATTGATTGTTATGCCTTCTACTTCCCTCGAGTTCGCTTAGTTGACTTGTAGCTTCATCTACAAAAATTGGATGCATCGATATAAGCTTGAACTTGGGGTAAATTCATTAGTTTGGAGGTTAGGAAAAGTACTTAGTATAATGGCCTTGAAACTTAGATTTGTCCATTGATCATTTGGGTTATGAGTGATTTACGAACAATCATATATAGCGTGTATTAACCAATGACCACTCTAACCTTTTGCGGCATGAGCCATATGGTGAATTTAGGTTAGTATTAGGGATCGACATCGATCCATAGCAGTATTAGGGATCGACACCGATCCAAGACTTGGTTTAAACCTTAGATTTTTGGATTTGGTACTTTGAGTGGATTGTTGTGTAGGCTACTCTTGAAGATTCTTGGCAAGCTAGTGATTCCATCTCTTGATTTTGCTTGTCATATGAGTTTGGTAGCAATTGTTATGGATTCTTTCTCGATTATTCTCATGTTTGATCGATCTGATTCGTCCAAACATGGATTGGTTATAAAGCTGGATAACAGATTTGAAAATGCTATACAAAATAAAGTGGCACAATACTTTTTTATATATGCCCAAATAAAGGAGTATTATTATATATATTTATATAAATAAAAAAAGTAATACAAAAATGAATACAAAAGCAAAATATAAGAATAGCTCAGTTTTTCTATTACCAATCAGTTACTTAAAATAAATGAAAGTATTCAAAAATGAAAATCTCATAGTATAAGCAACTTTCTAATTTTTTATTGATCTACCGAATAACATAAATCTATGCATAAAAAAAGAACAAAAAACAAGAAGGAAATTGTGTGGTATTTCGATTCCATATGATCGAGAATGCATTACTGCTTTATTCCATTTGATCACTCATTCCTATTCAAAAGCTTTATTATTTTTAGGATCTAGATCCATTACTCATTCAATAGAATCCATTGTTGGTTTCACTAGCCAAAAGTAAAAATATGGTTCATGTTATTATTTGATCGGATCGTTTATTTCTCCTAAAATCAATTTAATTCTTCTTTTACACAAATCTTTTATTAGAAGGTCTGCATCCTTCCACAATGGACTCTAATAAATGAGATTTCGAATAAGTGTTTACAAAATCATCTTTTGTCTAAAGAAATGATTCATCAAAATAATTAGTCGTCTGTTCCATTGATATGGGAACATCTGAGATCAAGAATAGCTTCAAAGTTCCTCCGACCATTTACTTCTTCTTATTATTGGATATCTCATTTGCATCCATCTTCACTTTTTCTCTAAGCCACTAGTGAGTTACAAACAAATTTAGAAAAGATAAAATCTTGGATGATTCCTTCATACATGGTTCAGTTGTGAAAACTTATGGATAGGTATCCTACATCTGAACTGAATTCTTTTTTGTTAAAGAATATCTTTCTAGATGCTCTGGAATAAGTAGGAGATTCTCGACCTAGGCATTTTCGGGATTCCCATAATAACCAATAAACGGTGAGTGATTTTCTTTGTGTAGATCCTATTTCAATAGGAACTCGATTATTCGACCCCCTACACATCTTGCTTTTACTGCTATGCACGGAGGTACTCCATGTATTGCATGACGTAAAACAAATAGTGGACTTGTTTTTGTCTTTTATTGAGTCTTTTTCATGGCCTGATAGACAATTTGATAAGTCAGTGATTTTTTTTGATGTTTCGGATTACTGTTAATAAACATATTAACTGATCAATTATAATAATTGGAACGAATTTTGTAATATTTTCATATGTATTACCTCAACGTGAAATGAGCATGAAAGAGGTTCAAAATGTGGGATGGACGGAAGGACGACGGTGGCGATGCGCGCGTGTGTGGTGATTATGCGTTACTTTCCTCCTCTCAACAAAGCAAACATTTAGGAGCTCCAAGGCTCCAACTGCTTCACGAGAAACCCATACTTAAACAAGTATGGTTCCCAATATCCCAAGACGTTGGGCTTTTGCTTTTCGTCTTTCTTCCGTCTTCCTTTCTTCTCTCTTTATGAAAACAAAAAACAAGGGAAAACTTGAAAAATATCCAACATTCTCCCCCTATTTTTAAAGTTTGGATAATTTAAAAGCATTTTAAGGTTTAAAATCGAAATAGCTGCATCACTTGAGTGATTGCCTACGTACCTAAGTGGGATCAAGCCAAACGTAGTTCAAAGATCAAGAATTGCATCATCACGAAAACCAACACATAACTAAGTGATATCTTTTGGATTTGAACCTTTACTTAGTGTAAACCATTCAAAGATTTATCGAGATTCTATGGTGAACGAATCTCTAACCAAGTATCCCTTATGACAGAACCGAAACAATCACACATGTTGATTTTCTTAGGTAAAGTGTTCAGTATTGCTCAGCACGTTAATGGCCATGTGCTTTAATCCTGGTTTCACGAGTCTACCTCGGAAAGCGGTCTTACTTTCTTAGGAAACAACCTAGTTTCCATACTCATATAGGTAAGTCTCTTAAGGTGTTTCTGCGATACACCTTTTTAAGATTACTAGACTTATTAAGGATATATTACCCATCCTTTGTTCTTGCAAAATCCAACACTAAATATTATGGGATTATTGATTTAGTGTTCCATAATCATTCTCTTAACTTGTTGGTAAATATTGAACTTTGTCTATCCTTTTCAAAATATAAGTTGGGCTTCTGTTAAGGATGATCAACCTTCATTCAAAAACCTTAGTCTCATTTGCTTTGATTTTATAGAAAGCATTTCCTTTGGAAGACTCTTTATGAGTGGGTCAGCCAAGTTTTTCTTTGTTCCTATGTAATCAACAGTTATTACTCCACTTTTGAGTAACTGTATTGTCATTTGATGTCTTATTACTCATATGTCTAGACTTTCCATTATATGTCTTATTAGAGACATTGTATATTGTAGCCTGATTAACGGTTAATCAAGATTGCTGGAGATGGCTTCTTCCATAATGGGATTACAATTAATAAATTCCTAAGCCATTCTGCTACCTTATATGCTTCTGCTAATGCAATCAACTCTGACAAACATTGTTGAGTCAGATATATAGGTCTATTTCTTGGAAACCCAAGACACAGCAACACCTCCTAATGTAAAGATCCATCCAGTCGTAGACTTGGATTTGGATTCTACATTGTTGTAGGTTGCATCGCTATATCCTTCTATTAGAGCAGGATATCCTTTATGAGATAAACCATAGGTAATGGTTCCTTTCATATAAGCTAAAAATCTGGAAATAGCTTTTCAATGTCTAAAACCTGGATTACTCGTAAATCGACATAATATGCTTATAGCATATGCTATGTCTGGTCTAGTGCAATGCATAGCATACATAAGACTTCCAATAATACTAGAATGTTCAAGTTGAGAAATAGTACGTCCAGTGTTTTTTTCTAATTTAATGCTTGGATCTAAAGGAGTTGGTGCTAGTTTGTCATTACAATGACCATACTTTCGGAGGAACTCCTTAATGTAATGAGACTGAGTTAGTAACAACTCCCCCTCTTTCTTAGTGATTTTAATTTCCAGAATTATGTCAGTCTCTTTCATATCAAACTTAGAAGATAAAAACTTTTTACTTTCATTCACACAGGATATATTATAACCAAATATTAGCATGTCATCAACGTATAAACACATTAGAACATAATCGTTGTTGTCCAATATGCTATAAATACATTTATAAGAATCATTAACAATAAATCCATGTGACAACGCTATTTTATCAAACTTCTCATTCCATTGCATGAGAGCTTGCTTCAGGTCATAAAAGAGACTTTACTAATTTGCAAACTTTCTTTCCTTAGCCTGAGGTTTTGAAACTTTCAGGTAGTTCCATATATATCTCTTCTTCTAAATCTCCATTTAGAAAAGCAATCTTTACATCCATTTGATATAGACCAATTTATGAATTGATGCAAGTGCTATTAAACAACGTATAGAAGATATGCGAGCAACTGGAGCATTTGTATCAAAATAATCTACTCCTTGTCTTTGCTTATATCCCTTAGCAACTGATCTGGCTTTAAATTTATCAATGTATCCATTTGTATTTAACTTTTTCTTAAATATCTATTTACATCCTATAGGTTTAGCACCAAGAGATGAATAAGTTAAAGCCCAAGTTTGGTTTAATAGTATGGAATTCATTTCATCATTGGTAGCTTCTTTCCAGAATATTGAATCTTTGGAACTAATAGCCTCAGGATAAGTTTTAGGGTCATCGTCTACGTTCATGACATATCTTGTCACGTTAAGGACTTCGTCCATACTGCCTTCTATAAGATACGTAATGCAGTCAGGACTATAGTCCTTCTTTATTCTTGCTCTTTAACTTCTCCCTTGTTTAGTACTATTATCTAGAACTGATACTTCCTTGCTACTTTGAGCAGGAGCATAGTGATCGTCATTGATATCATCAATTGTATTAGGTTCTAGACTAGATGGTCTCAATGGAATCTCAACAGTTTGATTTTCAAAGATTTCTACAACTACGGATTCTATAACTTCTAAGGTGTCAGGAAATAGGAACATATAAGTCATATTATTAAGTGAATATCCTATGAAAACACAGTTAAATGCCCTATTTTCTAACTTTGGTCGTTTAGGGTCTGTTTTTCTAACATATGCTAAACAACCGCAAAATTTAAGTCTTGTAAGAATATGTTTCCTATTAAACCATAATTCATAAGGGGAAACATTATTCTTTATAAGTGGTACTCTATTTAAGATATAACATGTAGATAACATAGCATCACCCCATAGGTTATAAGGTAAGTGTGATCTTATGAGCATGCCATTAACCATTTCTACTAAAGTTCTATTTTTCATTCTGCAACATTATTTTGTTGTGGTGTATATGGGTCAATGCATTGGTGAACTAAACCATGTTGTTTACAAAATAAAGTGAATTCATTTGAGAAATATTCACCACCTCGATCTAAATATAATACTTTTATTTTAACTCCTAGTTGTGTTTCGACCTCTGCTTTGTAAATTCTAAATTTGTCAAAGGCCTCATCTTTAGTTTTCATTGGATACACATATGCATATCTAGTATAATCATCAATAAATGTTATATAGTATTGGTTACCACCATAGCCGATATGACTTTTTAAGTCACCTACATCACTATATACGAAATCAAAGCCAGTTTTCCTTTCTATAGATTTAAAAGATTTTCGGTGTATTTTTGCTAGAACATATATTTCACATTTAGAGATAGTATCGAAACCACAGTCAGAAAATTATCCTAATTTATGCATAGTTTTAAGGGAATTTTAATTAACATGTCCTAGTCCAACATGCCATAAACTAACAAAATCAACATTATAAATAGAAGATTTTTTTAATTAGATTCAACTTAACCATGCCATTACAAGAGTATCTCTGTCCAATGAATTTGCCGTTCTTAGACAACACTAACTTATCAGACTCATACACTATCTTGAATTCTTCTTTGTTAAGAATGTATTTAGAGACCAAATTATTACACATATCAGGTACATAAAATATATTAACTAATGTAAGAAATTTCTAGAAGCAAATGTAAGTTCTATAGTACCTTTTTTCAAAACTTTGTTTGAATCCTTATTTGCTCCAGTAACCTTATCGGCTTCTCCATTATTTTCTACATAAGTCTTAACTGGATTACGGTATTTGCAAGTGTGAATGGTTGCTCCTATATCAAACCACCAATCATTATATATTTCACTAACGGAGTTCACCTCTTGCACTACAGCCACAAGCAAGTCTTCGACCACGTTCACTTTTTGTTGTTTCTTCCACTAACGGCAGTCTCGGACATAGTGGCCTGGCTTGTTACAGTTGTAACAAGCACCGTTCTTTTTGTTGTTGAAAATTTTCTTCTTAAACTATGTCTCATTCTTAAGCTTTAGTTGTCAGTAATTTGAACATTATTTGCCTTAGAATAGGACTCAGTTTGTGGATTATCATCCAGTTCACGTTTACAAAAGTCCTCTTCAATATGTAGATGATGCTGTAAACCATCTAAATCATAATCCGTTTCCGTATGCTTTAATTTTTTATTATAATCATTCCAAGAATTAGAAAGTCTTGAAATTGTAACTCCAACAACGAAAGATTCAGGGAGATTTATTCCAACGTCTTTAAGTTGATTCACTAACAGTAGGATTTCTCTTACTTGTCCAACTATGGACTTATTAGAGACCATTTTGAAATCCATAAAAATTGCAAATAAGGAACTTTTTGTTACTTGCCTTGGATATGCGATATTTGATTTCCAGTGCAGCCCAAAGTGCCTTTGCAGTTTCCAAGGTTCTATATGCGTTGTAGACAGGAGTAGACAATGCATTCAGAATGTGCCCTCTACATAGAAAATCATCCTCATTGCGCTTTGCACGTTTTGCCTTTAGAGCAACGTCATCTTTGTCTGTTTCGTCGGGCATTACTTTCAAGCCATCTTCCAAAATGTAAAACAATTTGACGATGATCGGGAAGAAATTCATTTTCTCTTGCCAATAAGTAAAATTGTCTCCATCAAACCGCTCCAATCGAGTTAAATGCAAATTCATGACTTGCAGGGCACTCGAACTTTCCATGGTTGAAGAATATTATTTGAAAATTGTTGCTAAATTTGTGGTTCGAGTCGAATCTGACGAACATAATGCTGTACTTCTGACTTCAAGGATCTATGGAATAGATTCTTTCAAATAATAGTTCAACCCAGCGGGTAAAAACGGGTTATCAAACTATCATCTTTCAGGATTCAATAAAGCCTTGGAACATCGTAACTAGATTCAAAATTTGTAAAGTTTTGATTTGGTCAAGAACGCTTTATTCTGATCTGAAATGATGTAAAATACGAAGGCAGAATAGAGTGAAGAAATGGAATGCAGTCTGCAATGCCGCACAGGCGTGACAAATTTTATTGGATTTGCAACACCTTGCAGGCATTACTTCTTCCTTCCCTATTCCTTTCTTCTCTCTTTATAGAAACAAGAAACAAGGGAAAACCTGAAAAATATCCCGCATAGTTTTGATAGAGCTGATTTTATTTAACCAAGGTGGAATTTCCATCTGAAACATCTATCGAAGTTGATTTTCAACATTTAATATTGTCAATTATAATATCAAATTACAATTCCTTACTAGAAGACAGCCTTTTAACTTTCTACGAGCAAAACTAATATTCATTTGTCAAAAATAGCATAAAGTATTTTGACAACTTTGTTCATTGCTTTGGTCTTTACTAGAAGTGATTTAAAAACGTTGTTGCACACTAATTCCTCTTAATACACCGCTCTATTAAGCAATACAATGATATGTGGAGGTTAATCGTGCAAAAGATTGTATCTTCTCTTAGATAAATTGTCAAGGGACACCAATTCTTGTAGGGCAACTCGATTTGTGTTATCTTTACTGGAAATCATATAGATACGAAGGATATGAATTATTCTAGACACAAAAGCACTATTTCATATTGTATTCGAAGTTCAAAACATTGAATGTTTGTTAGTTTGTCTTTTATTCAAAACCATGTTTCTCAATTTGAACAAGAAAAAAAATATTGACATGTTGAATGTTTATGATAACCAGTGGTATGCATTTCATCTCATGGCTGTGTTTATTCATTTTCTTGATTCATACTATAACATTTCACCTCCCAGCCTTTTTTTGTTATCTTTTAGTCGATAATTAATAGTTAATACGCATTGTTCTTTGTAAGAAAGCAGTATAGGTTTGTCTCAGATGTTACATGTTTCATATTTTTGCTTCTATGTTTACGAACATAATTGTGGTGAATTTTATCTGATAAATGCATGCAGGGTTCAAAAGTAAACGAGAATTTCTTCTTCCAAAAACAGGCTGAAAAGTGCCTTTGGTGTTTTATTTCTATTTTTTATTAGATTCAGCTAAAGTCTTGACATAACATATCTCTGGTTTATATAAAAATGAGGTAGTAATGATCTCTTAATTCAGTTCTTTTCATCCTGTCTATTGTATGATATTTTATACACTCAATTTGAACATTCCTGCAGCATGTATAAAGCATGCATAAAATGTACATGAATTCAGTAGAATTATGTGTCTTGGATATAAAATGTACCATACAACCTTGGGATTGAAACCCATGAAGCACTTATTGGGCATAATGTCGAAATTAGGTAAATTAACGTAATGCCTAATCATTTTGTTTCTTTTAGCATATTTTTTGGTCGGTTTTGGGTCATACGTAAAAAGTTGGCACGTTCTATGTAATAGGACTGCCGTAGACTTACACTAACAAATTTGGTATGGTTCTTAACCCGATGCAAACCCATTTGATTCATTACGATTGTTTGAATACAACAAATTCTGACCAGTCATGCCTACACCTGTTTGATTAAATTACATCTTCATACACAAGTTAATTGTTCAACCGATTGAATATTTTTCTTGAGAAAGAGAGAGAGAATATAAGAAAGAGGCTTTTTGGTTATTGATAACTTTTCTTTATTGATGGTAGATTTCTTGCTTGATTACTTGATACAAAATGATGAGAGAGCTCTTCTATTTATAGGACTCTGTAGACGATTCTAGAAACATGACTCCATATATAATTTCTGTTTCTACTAGAAAATTCAAGAGCTCTCAACAAACTAAAATGACTGCAAGAAGACTCAAGAAACTATAATAAAAAGAAGCTTCAAGAAATTAACCATAACAAATCAAGTCTACTATTTCAACACCCCCTTTTAAACTTGATTTGTGACTCCAAACAGATTCTTCAGCCTGACAAAATTCTCATGCTTAAGAGGCTTGGTGAAAAAATCAGCTACTTGATCATGCATTTTCACATACTCTAGTTGCACATCCTTTTTGGCGACGCACTCTCTAATATAGTGATAATGTGTATCAATATGCTTGCTTTGATCATGAAAGACAGGATTCTTTGCCAAAATAATTGCTGACTTGTTGTCCACGAAAATCTTGGTCGGCTTCTCTTGTGGTAATTTCATCTCCTTTAGCAGATTTTGTAATCAAATTGCATGGAAAACACATGAAGTAGCAGCTACATGCTCTGCTTCGCATGTGAAAGTGATTGCTAAATAGTTGTCCAAGTGAAAGTTGTGTCTCTTATGTAGAATACGAAGCCCTAATGCTTTTTCGGTCATCCATATCTCCACTCCAATCGTTATTGCTATATCCAACAAGCATGTAATTATTAGAAACAGAGTATTATAAGCCAAAGTTTGTTGTGCCTTTAATATAGCGAAGAATCCTCTTTGCTACCTTTAATGAGTTGTTGTTGGATTCTCCATGTATTGACTCACAACTCCTACCACATATAGATGTCGAGACTTGTGCATGTTAAATATCACAAGCTTCCAATCAAGCTCTTGAGTAGTGTGGGGTCCACGTTTTCTCCTTCCTCATGCCTTGGCAACTTGATTCCTCATTCAATCGGCATGTAACATCCTGCATTTTTGGACGGTTTAAGCAGACATACGTGTCAACTCAAACTAAATAGAAGGGCGGATGTTATGGGGTAAAAGAAAAATAGAGAAAGAGGAAAAAACAAAATAGATTCTTGTAGCAGAATGACAATACAATAATCAAATAACAGTTCATGAAGCTGTTTATAAAACATTTGATTATACTTATACAACACAGAATCAGAGTTACACATATCAGAGATATATAAATAAAATGCAGTGGAACAGTGTGATGCAGTGGAATAATATAGTAAATAATAACAATACAATCTTTGTCTTCATCCTCCAGAAATAAGGTCTTCAAATCCTAAAATGCTCTGGCTGACCCGAGCGAATTGAAAAGACAAAACACTTGAGTCAGACTAAAAGATCTTATGTAAGTTAAATCAACGATAAATATGAATGTGATGGTGTCAGAGATGTTTATGGGGTTTGACATTTCCTATCCAGTGTCTAACGTAAGTGCAATAACTTAAGAGATGTTCGGGATTCACATCTCTTAAGGATCCATTAAACTATCTATGTAGTACAATACGCTATTATAATAGCGTCTAAAGTAAAGTACACTATTAAAATAGAGTTAACGCATTACATTTTCCCCCTTAACATATTTTATATATTTCCATAGTACATACAGTACCATAATCCCGCCCTTACTGGACATCATCAGAGGGCACTCCATAGGTATGGTACAAAACAAACTCGTAGAAGGCGCGCTAGGGTAGGTGATACGGTACAACTAGACAATGCCAGGGTAGATATACCAATTACACTTTCGGACTGGTGGTACCGCATAGCAGCTACTACTGCCCAACTCGGAACGCACTCCTAAGAAAAATCGTGGGTGGCCACCAAATAAATCAAAAGTCAGAGTATAGTTTCGATGAGTGTGCTTGATCGGAGGAATGACCTCACTTGGCCAGTCAGTTGCTCCTGTTTTAACCACTTTAAGCCAACTCATGGGAGTCGGTCCACGTATATACCTCATATAGGATCGTCGCCACCATCCTACTTCATTCTGGAATCTCCATGCGTACACAGTTGTCAAGGTGGTTTTCGGTATTGGCAGAGAGTATGACAATATATGATCCCGATCTCTTTAACAACCAATCGCTTTTTACACACCGGATGGTTCTTTTATATTTCAAAATTCAATTATCAATTTGTATCAAAATATCATATTCTCAAAACCGTCACTTTCGAAATTATATTCACCTTCAAATCATATTTAGTTTCAAAATCATATCGTTTCCAAAAATCATAATTCTTCCAAAATCATATTTCCAAAATAGGTTCAATCCTTACTTCAAAATCATCATATCCCATTATTTAACATTTAAATCCCAACTTAGATTATAACATCATTAACCTTATTCACTTTAAAATCGAGAATTTGAATATAACTCATCCATTTTACTTAGTTTGGAATTTAGAAGAAAATAGTCTTAAATAGTTATAAATAGTTTACACAAATTTTCAATAGTCAAAATACTCTAAAGTAGTAAATATAGATTTAAAATGGTTAAATAGATCTAAAATAGATAATGAAAATTAAAATAGATTAAATACCTTTAAAATTGATTATATAGATTTAATATAAGTTACAATTGTTTAATTTGTTTTAAAATAATATAAATGGTTCAAAATAGGTTAAATTGATTTAATATAGTTAATATAGCTTAAAATAGTTTACAAATTTTGAAATCTTAAAATTGAGAATCTTAAAAATAATATAATTTAAAACGGTTTATATTTAAAACATGAATTTTGAATTTATATCAATTTAAAACTATTTATTTCATTTCAACAAAATTAGACCATGTCAATTTAATTTCTTAAAACAATTCCTTTTAAGCCAATTTACATTTCAACACAAAACTTGATTTTCCAAAAATACTTCAATTTTTACAAATCAATTTTTTTTTCAAAATATCATTTAATTCCATTCAAAAATTAAGGATTTTAAAATCATTTAATTTAACCAACCCGACGTCCGTATATAATTCTCTACCCTAGGGCCAAGTGATACGAAAATTTATCATTTCAATCTGCAATTTAAATTTTTACAGTTATATATCAATTCAAACAGCAATCCCGAAATAAATAACATCCATAATATCGCTCGAGTCTATCTTTTCAACCCATAATGATTTTTTCTTAATCTATAGATCATTCGGGTATGTATCATTTTAACCCATAGTGAACTTGCAGTTTATAACGATATAAAATACAACATCCATTCATCCAATATCAACAATCAACATCCATCACAATCATCATCCAAATCAATCAATAAATATCATGTGATATCCCAGAATTTCAGGCAAATAAATATGTAATAATCTTCTTTTATAAATCATTTATATTAATCTAAAATTTATTCTTTTCCTAAGCAAATAAAATAGTATTAATTTGAATATATATATAAGTAGATTTTGAAGGAAATTTGGATTTGAAATTCAAATGCAAACATCTTAGGAATAAATTGGATTAAAAAATAATATGTATATATTATTTTTATTAGTACGTGATTAGTTTTATATCATTGCCTTTGAAAGGTTTTTAAAAGATATATTAAACTAGAATAACTATTTGTAAGTGTATAATTGGAATTTTATATCATTTTCTTTAAAATTAAGTAAAGAGAAGTTTAAATATTAAAAAACACTTAAGACATTAATAAATATAAAAATAAATTTAAAATATAAAATATATATATATATATATAAACATATAAAACATGTTAATACAACATAAATAACAAATGTAAGTTAGATATATTCAAATTTACAAATGTAAGCTTAGGAATTCATGTAATTACAAGTGTAAGTTATTTCAACAAGTGGCATTATTTTCTTTTCATTTTTAAAAATAATAAATAAAAGATTAAGCCTGCCTATGAATTATCTCTACTCCACTCTCTTTTTTATCACTATATTTGCAAAGCAAAACAAACAAAACCAAAACCTATATACTTAAAACCAGAGAAGAAATTAAATTCAAAACTACATCAAACTTTTGCAATCTAAAACCTGGAGCTCAACATAATTCAAATTCAACTAAGATCAAAGCAAATCCAGAACAAAATTCCAGTTTTCAAGTAGCAGATCAAGTTTCCAGCTTTCTCTGTTCTTAAGAAACAGGTGAGTAAATAAATTTTCCAAAGCTAAAAACCTTTTGATGCTTATTGCATGTGAAAGATCTATGTATTAGTATAGTATACAATGTTTGTGTAGATGTATGGATGTGAATGTGTGCGCGTATATATTGGTATACCTGTGAAATGTCTGTAAATAGGCACATGAATGTTCTATGTTCTTATTTCAGGCTTAAGAATTAACTTCAAAAATTTATATCTCTTTTACAATTAGATTTAAGATTTGATCTCTGAATAAAAGATGATTATTTCAGGGTAATATTAATTTTAAAAAGGGTTTCAAGATTTTATATTTAGCAATTTTTACAAAAATAGGGAAATGCAGTGATGATCTGAAAATAATTTAAAATCAATCATGCAAATTTCAATTATTGATTATAGAATGTGATTCATCATGGTGAATGATGAATTTAGACATTAATATCTTGATTTTAAGGTAAGTAATTGTCGAGATAATCTGAGTTGATCGGTTTTGGGTATTTTGTCTATCGTCGACGATCGACGGCAAGTGGTGCGTCGAGCTTTGGTCTAGAGGTGGCTAGTGTGTTGAGGATTACAGGAAAAATGAGAGGGGAGTTTTCTGATGGTCGTGGTGACTAGTCGAAGGTGAATTAGGGTTTAAGGTTTAGTTTTTGTCGTCGTTGGATCATCGGAGGCGATCGCGTAAGAAGGAAACGAAGCTGGGTGATGTGACGTGCTCTAGATGAGACTGCGTGGGTTCTCATGGCGAGAATCGTCGTCGGCGAGGGATTTTTCCAACCAGGTCTGGGTTCCAATTTGTGTTGGGTACTCGATTTCATTTTGCTTTTGAATTCTTTCTTCTGGGTGGTCGGAGGGATCGTGGGAGTTGTCGGCGTTGTGTTGAACCCGGCGTAGTTGGTCGGAGCGACGATATTCGCTGGTACACGTGCACGATGTATCAGGTGGTGTTGAGGTTGGGAAGAAGCAGGGTAGCTCGGGGTCAATCTTGTGTTGTATCGTGTGTGACTTGAAGAAGAGGAGTTAGCAAGAGACTCGAGAGTTTGCTCGGGTTTTGTTGGGAATGGCTCGAGATTGTTTTTTTAATAAGCTATTCAGGTTTAAAAGAAGTAAAGTATGTACAGGTTTATAAAAGCAAAGAAAAGTTCTGTTTTCAAGCTTAAGGAAAGGTACGATGTTTAAAAGTAAAACAAAAATAAAATGTCAACAAGTTTGACCAAGTTTTTAGAGATTTAAATTGTTTAAAATTATCTATTTTAAGGGAATAATAAATTAGATTAATTATGTAATTAAATTCATAAGTGTTTTCAATTATTATAAGATGATATTTTAATTAAAATATAAGAGTATTAAACTTTAAATTAATGAAATTAATAAGTTTTCAAAAGAATATGAAATAAGTTTTCCCAAAGAAAATTTATTTTAAAAAAAGTTTTCAAAAAAAGTTTTCAGAAGATTTGATTTTAAAGTTAAAAATATTTAAAATTATTTTGGGTTTTGAATAATTATATTAGGATGATTATTTAAAATATTCTCAAGTGTTTCATGCATGAATTTAATGATATGATTAAGTATGTGATTAAGATAAGTGGATTATCTTAAGTAAATTAAGGCCTTGGGTAATTAGAGATTTAATTTATTAATCAGTAATTAAAGTTTAATTAATTAATGTAATTAATTACTTAATAAAATTGCTTAAAGGATTAATTGCTTAATTACTTAAAGGACAACCAACTAATGTGATTAATTCATTAATGTGATTAATGAAGGATAATTTATGTAATTAATTAAAGAAGTAGTTACTTAATGAAATTTGTTAAGGATAATCACTTAGTGGAAGTAATTAGAAGAATAATTACTTTATGTAATTAAAGGATCATTAATTTACGATTAAAGGATAGTTAATTACTAAATGAAATTAATTAAAGGTTGACTTATATAAGTAATTAAGGTAGATTAGTAAAAGTGATTAATAAAAGGTTAATTTGTTAATGAGATTAATTAATCATTTGATTTGGATTCGAGCACAGAATTTCAAAATAAGTATATCGATCCGAGTTGGGATTTTTCACTCGATTTTCGATGGCGAACCCTGGATATGGATTTTTGATTGATTCTAGAAATTCTCTATCATAGTTGCGAATATGAAAGGAGAATGACGGTTTCTGATCAAGAAACCAGATCTGAATCTATACTAGAAAGTCGGGTGGACGATACAAGTTCGGAAGAGAAATAGTATGATCGAGTGAGTGATCAGATTATATGCGTACGGATGATATGTATACATCGTACGGGTTTGAATGAAATTGATATTGGAAATTTGTGGTTAAGAACTGTAAAATGATTTTTGAAATGGAAAGGTACATTTTGAAAAATGAACGATGAAATAAAATGGGAGTTGGATATTTCTATTATTAGAACTCATTTTATAGAAAAATAATATAGTTAATAACTTTATAAAAGAATAATCAAATTTGAAAATTTGATTTGGAATAAACAAGTTATATATCTTTGTTATACATGATAAACTCCCCTGTTGAATCTATAGCCAGAAGAAAAAGGTTTTTTGAAAGTATTTGAAGTATAAAAAGGGAATTTAAACAAATATGAAGTGATCCAAAGATTTTCAAGGTTATATATATATATATATATATATATATATATATATATATATGGTTTTATGTGAATGATTTTGGAAAAGGGTTTTAGAACCTATGGATTTTGGAAAGGCTTTTGATTTTTGGGAAAATCAAATTTGGAAATTTGAAAAGCCAAGTTTGGAACTATCGATTTGATATGTCGATTTTGTGTAAAGAAGATTTTGATGTAAATCATAAAGGGTGTGATTTTAAAGATACTATAAGTGAATAATATAAAGTGTTTTGAGATTGGCTCTGGGGAAAAGGCGCTCCCATTGAAATGAACTTCATTAGGAGATCCACGGGTTGGGTCTGCCTTGAGCCCTAAGTGGGAGGCTCCAAAGTTGATCATGTGAGGAAGTCCGGATAAACTAAAGTTCCTGAGGATTATGTGTATGGGTAGTGAAAGTCGAGGGCGCTGATGCCTATAGAGATATTTGGGTTATGCTTTGACGACGGTGTAACTCTGTAACGACTCAGAATTTCAGTCATTTGAAATTCGTATATTTAATTGATTTTAAATATTCACAAGTTAATTTTATAAGTCGAATAACTTATATTTGAAATATAGTGATTTACTTGGATAATTAAATTGTTAATTTAATATTCGAAATTGTGTAAATAATTAGATATTGGATTTAATATGAATAAACATGATTTATAATGTTGAATTAAATCATATTTGAATTAGAATGATGTTAGAGAACTTTTAAAATCGAGTTAAAAGTTAATTTGTATAAATTGAATATTTTAATATTTAATTGACGAGTAAAAATAGCCATTTTTCAAACAGTCTCGGATTTCGACAAGCTAGTTTCATTGGATCCATAATGTTATATTATTGTAATATTTCAAATTTCGTGTCAATCAGATTTACGGTTTGTCCGGAGCAAGCTAAAACGCGTAGAAATCTGTTTAAGTAAATTTTAAATTTAAATAATTCGATTTGAAAGCCTATCTTTCAAATACGATCGAATTTGCTCCTGATACATATTCCATTGCGTCGGAATAGGGGTAAAACATTATAAACGCCAGGCGGCATGCTCCGTTTGGAGTTCAGAAAAATTTCGGATGAATAGTGTTTTAGAATTTTCTATAAAAGGACCTCAATTCTTCATTTTTGCGAAACCCTAAATTGTCTAGGTTTAGCCGCCGTTTGTTTTCAATGGCCGAAAATTGCCAAATTTCTTCCACTAATTTTTTCAAATCCACACATCGATTCGAAAAACTCTCAACTACAACATCGAAGATCATCACGAGATCTAGGATATCAAAGGCTACAATCGTAAATGGAGCTGTGAATTGACGGCAATTTGGCCTCGAAGGGTGTGCGTTCATCAACGTTTTTCTGGCGATTGGTGGCACGTGGCGTGGCTGCGTTTGGCACGAGGGAGCAGCTTGAGTAGGCGAACACATTGACATGGGATTGACCGACTTTCGGTCGACCGAGGTGGGCGCGGCCATTGATGCTTTATTGTGAGCACTGGGTTCACACACGTGATAATTACCTGGGGGAAGAAGCAATTTTGTGCGGCCGTGATCTACTGTGACCAATCGTGCAGCCTTGATTTGGTTAGGGTTTTAAAATAAATAAAATAAAAGTGTAAATTAATTTATATAATTCGTGTGATATTTAGAACTGCATAACTTCTTCATACGAGGTCGAAAATTAACGAAACGACTAGCGTTGGAATCGTATTGTCGAACATTATGAGATGTGAGATTCTGCATTATTCCGTTTGGTTCTATCTTCTCTCTTTCTTCTCTTCTCTTCTTCTCTCTTCTTTTCTTTCTCTTGACTTTCCGTTAGTCCGTGCTTTTTGTGGCGGACATGTGTGGATTATTGTCGATTCAAAGGGTATGGATTTTCGGGTTGTCATATTTGGTATCAGTGCTTAGATTTTGTATATTCCTAAGCTTTGATTTGTACTCAGTATAGATAAGGACATTAGCACCCTAGATTGAGTTTGAGTGTATTATATATGAGCGCGTATTTGTTAATGATATAAAATGTTTTGTATTGTGTTTACTTATCCGTTGAGCTATTTGTGAATTTCGGTCAGTGTGTGGGACGCCATATCATTGATAGAGATTTCCAAAACACTTAAACGAGTCAAGTCGGCATAGTATCATTTTAAATTGTGTAAATGAAACAACTTTAGCTCGATTATATTTTATATTTTAATGAAATAATTTTTCAATAATTATTAAAGAGTAAATAAATGAATTGTTTGGTTGTTTGAAAATGTAAATATATATAAGATAAACAAAAGATGTTTGAATAATCTTAATCGAAGGCAACAATTGTAAAAAAGTAAATTATATAAGCAAATGAATTATAAATATGGAATTATAATTAAAGTGATTTACAATTGTGAATTAATCTTATATATAAGAAATGAAACTATATGAATGTATTTATAAACATGAGTTATAAATAAAAATGGATTTAGACTAATTATTTGTGAAATTTGAATCCTGTTTATTTTGAAAGTTATTTTTCAAAGTAAAGAGGTTATATTATTATAAATAGAAAATAAGTGAAATTATATAAGTATAGATTTATAAATAGAAAGAAAATTTTGAAAGAATATAAAGCACTGAATTCACTACTGTTGCTGGGAAATAATAAGGGTGATGACTGCAGCATCATCATTATCATTTTCGAGTTTCTATGTGATGGATATGCTACCAAAGTAAATTGAAATTTAAGTTTTGTTATGATAAACAAATTTGATTTAAAATCCAAGTTGAAATTGATAAATATAAGTGAAACGAGTTTTGGACTTATAATATGAAGTAAGAACTTACTTTAGTAAAGTTGAAAGAAATTTGAGTTAGCATATTAAAAATATGATTTGAAATTTAACTAAAGGAAATTTAATAGAGTGAATGGATTTGAAATTATAAAATGAGTTTTTTTGAATGGAAGTGAACTTTGGTAAATGTTTATGAAAGTTGAATAAATAGTTGTATAACTTATAAAGTGAGAAAAAGTAAGTAACACCAATTATTAAAATGGTTAAGTAATTTTTTTAGGCAAAATTTTTTTTGAATTTCAATAAGTGATATGAATTTGACTTAAGTAAAGTTAAATAAAATAGAATTTGAAATTAATTAGAGATGAACTTATGTTGTATAATGAAAGTGAAGGTAAATGAAATTGAAATGAAAGATAATTTAAGTAAGGTTAAATGAAGTTGATTTTAGTATCGAAGTAGATTAATAAAGTGAATTAATAAAATGAAGTAATAAATGTGAACTTGAGTTATATAAAAATTCAACTTTAGTGGTAAAATGATTTAGCAACTAAATTAATAAATGAATTGAATGGTAATCAATCGTATGTAAGTAAATTGATATGGAATAGTGGATGTAATTGTTAATTCATTAAAAGCTAATGAAACTAAGAATTGAATAATTGGATGAAAGTCAATTGAATGTTAAACCAATTTGAAATTAAATGCGTTGAACCAAATTGAATGAATGTAAAGTAAATAAATTTGGTTATGTTGGTTATGCATTAGTTGTTAGATGGTTGTTAGTTGATGTTATAGAAAATCCATATGAAATTGAATTAATGAAATTGAAAGCTAAATAATTGAAATCTTGGAAGTTAAGTGAATCTTAAATAGAATTGAATTTGATTTGATTTGGAAGTGAACAAATTGGAATATGAATTAGTGAATGTAAACTAATTGAATATGAATGAATGAATATTAGTAAAATTCCAATGTTAATCAATCAAATGTGAATAAATTGAAAACCAATTTAGTAAATATTAATGAGAAGTGAATCTATATTGATTTGGCTATGGATGTTAGTTGGATGATAATTGGTTGATGATTGGATTTGTTGTTTATTGATGGCATTTTCTATATTGGCATATATAGTTGTTGTGTTGGTATATGTTGTATATTGATATTATTTTCGTATATCATGTTTCTCATTTGTTTGTAGAATGTTAAGTAGGTGTGTATGACGATTGCTTCGCATTTGGATCTCGCTTTCACGCTATATTAGCCGTATATGTTCGCTAATAATATATAAGGAACATATCTCGGATTACATATCGTACTTTTACACTTTTTTCCCCTTCGGGATGCCTCATCCTTAATGATGAGATGTAAATTTGTGATATATATTGCACTTTTTTCGGATCAAACCGCACAAAGGAGACTATGGCGAATTTTTTTGAAAATTTAAGGCATTAGAAATTTTTTGAGAATTTTGGGAAAAAAATTGATAACTAAATTTTGACTTGAGTTGAAAAGTTAAACGATATTAGTTGGTTTTGAAAAGATAACTAAGTGTCATTTGAAAACTTAGAAAGTTTTTATAAGAAGTTTAATTAATGGATTTTGGGAAAGTTAAACACTTAGAGATTTGGTAAATCTAATTTGTACGATTGTTTTTGAATAGTTAATGGATTTTGTAATTTTTTCTTACTTGTTAATTTTGGGGACGAAATTCTTTTAAGTAGGAGAGAATGTAACGACCTAGAATTTCAGTCATTTGAAATTCGTATATTTAATTGATTTTAAATATTCACTGGTTAATTCTATAAGTCGAATAACTTATATTCGAAATATAGTGATTTAATTGGGTAATTAAATTGTTAATTTAATATTTGAAATTGTGTAAGTAATTAGATATTTGATTTAATATGAATAAAAATGATTTATGATGTTGAATTAAATTATATTTGAATTAGAATGATGTTAGATAACTTTTAAATCGAACTAAAAGTTAATTTGTAGAAATTGAATATTTTAATATTTATTTGACGAGTAAAAATAGCCATTTTTCAAACAGTCTCAGATTTCGACGAAACTAGTTTCATTGGATCCGTAATGTTATATTATTATAAGATTTCAAATTTTGTGTCAATCGGATTTACGGTTTGTCCGGGGCAAGCTAAAACGCGTAGAAATATGTTTAAGTAAATTTTAAATTTAAATAATTCGATTTGGAAACCTATCTTTCAAATACGATCGAATTGGCTCCCGGTACATATTCCATTGCATTTAGAATAGGGGTAAAACATTATAAACGCCAGGCGACATGCTTCGTTTGGAGTTCGGAAAATTTTTGGATGAATAATGTTTCAGAATTTTCAATAAAAGGACCTCAATTCTTCATTTTTGCAAAACCCTAAATTGTCTAGGTTTAGCCGCCGTTTGTTTTCAATGGCCGAAAATTGCCAAATTTCTTCCATTAATTTCTTCAAATCCACACATCGATTCGATAAACTCTCAACTACAACATCGAAGATCATCACGAGATCTAGGATATCAATGGCTACGATTGTAAATGGAGCTGTGGATTGACGGCAATTTGGCCTCGAAGAGCGTGCGCTCATCAATGTTCTTTGGCGATTGGTGGCACATGGCGTTGCCACGTTTGGCACGGGGGAGGAGCTTGAGTGGGCGAACACGTTGACATGGGATTGATCGACTTTCGGACGACCGAGGTGGGCGCGGCCATCGATGCTTTATCGTGAGCATTAGGTTCACGCGCGTGATAATTACCTGGGGGAAGAAGCGATTTCGTGCGGCCGTGATCTACTGTGACCAATCGTGCAGCCTTGATTTGGTTAAGGTTTTAAAATAAATAAAATAAAAGTGTAAATTAATTTATATAATTCGTGCGATATTTAGAACTGCATAACTTCTTCATACGGGGTCGAAAATTGACAAAACAACTTGCGTTGGAATCGTATTGTCGAACACTATGCGATATGAGATTCTGTATTATTCTGTTTGGTTCTATCTTCTCTCTTTCTTCTCTTCTCTTCTTCTCTCTTATTTTTTTCTCTTGACTTTCCGTCAGTCTGTGCTTTTTGGATCTGACATGTGTGGATTATTGTCGATTCAAAGGGTACGGATTTTCGGGTCGTCACAAACTCGATGTCACTGCAATCTACTACGGACCATAGCGGAAGTCGTGTGTGCTATAGAGCCAATGGTCTACGTTTTATTTTGTCATGATGGCAACGTGACATCGGTAGACTGCGACCTATGGTGACATAGCAAAAGTCGAGAGGCCATGAGAGCCTAAGACTACATTGGGACTTGATTGATGTAGTCTACGACCTATGTGGGAGTGGTGAAGTTTCATTTGGCAGCGAAAATCGAGGGCGCTGATGCCTACAGTTACATGGACTTTTGTCGTGATGGCAACGTAACCCAGGATGTAACAGCGATCTGTGGTGGGTTCCATGGCGTAATCGAGAGGCGTGGAGTTCCCACAATTATATATGGTTTTGTCGGGATGGCGACGTAATCATCGGGTTAACTGCGACCATGGAGGAGGTGATGATTTTCAGGGCATTCTCACCAAAGATGTTCCCTCTATTTTCAAAAATGTTTTGTATATTTTCAATAAAAAAATATTTTCCAAGTATTTTCATTGGATGTTGAAAACGGGTTTACCAAGTACTTATAGATTTTCAGTCCTAAGCCTGATCAACATATGATTGAATTTCTGTGAGAACAATGATGGACTTGTTGAGACATCAAGTTATAAAAAGTATTTTTTTTAAAAACCATTTTAGTAATATTATATAGATTTTTAAAGTGTTTTAAAAATTCTTAATAAAAAGAGTTTATAGTAAAAGGTGATCAAAGGGAAATTTTTCTGATAATAAGCATTTTAATAAATTCTGTTTTCATTCCTTTTCGAGGGCGAAAAGATTCAAAGGGAGGAGGAACATGATATCCCGGAATTTCAGGCAAATAAATATGTAATAATCTTCTTTTATAAATCATTTATAATAATCTAAAATTTATTCTTTTTCTAAGCAAATAAAATAAGTATTAATTTGAATATATATATGTGTATATATATATATATATAAGTATATTTTAAAGAAAATTTGGATTTGAAATCCAAATGTAAACATCTTAGGAATAAATTGGATTTAAAAAAATATGTATATATGATTTTTATAAGCATATGATTAGTTTTACATCATTGTCTTTAAAAGGTTTTTAAAGGATATATTAAACTAGTATAATTATTTTTTACTGTATAATTGGAATTTTATATCATTTTCTTTAAAATCAAGTAAAGAGAAGTTCAAATATTAAAAACACTTAAGACATTAATAAATATAAAACTAAATTTAAAATATAATATGAATATATATATAAATATATAAAACATGTTAATACAACATAAATAACAAATGTAAGTTAGATATATTCAAAATTACAAATGTAAGATTAGGAATTCATGTAATTACAAGTGTAAGTTATTATAGCAAGTGGCATTATTTTCTTTTTCTTTTCAAAAATAATAAATAAAAGATTAAGTATGGCTATAAATTATCTCTACTCCACTCTTTTCTTCTTCTTTTTATCAGTACATTTGCAAAACAAAACAAAGAAAACCAAAACCTGTATACTTAAAACCAGAGAAAAAATTAAATTCAAAACTACATCAAGCATTTGCAATCTAAAACTTGAAGCTCAAAATAATTCAAATTCAACTTAGATCAAAGCAAATCCAGATTCAATTAAGCAAAACAAAATTCCGGTTTCAAGTAGAAGAACAAGTTTCCAGCTTTCTCTGTTCTTAAAAAACAGGTGAGTAAACAAACTTTTCCAAAGCTAAAAACCTTTTAATCCCTAATGCATGTGATAGATCTGTGTATTAGTATAGTATACAATGTTCGTATAGATGTATGGATGTGCATGTGTGTATATATGTGTGTGTGTGTGTGTGTGGGTATTGGTATACCTGTGAAATGTCTATAAATAGGCACATGAATGTTCTCAGTTCTTATTTCAAGCTTAAGAATTAACTTCAAATATTCATATCTCCTCATACATTCAGATTTAAGATTTGATCTCTGAATGAAAGATGATTATTTCAGGGTAATACTAATTTTAAAAAGGGTTTCAAGATTTTAAATTTAGCAATTTTTACAAAAATAGGGAAATACAGTGATGATCAGAAAATAAGTTAAAATCAATCATGCAAATTTCAATTATTGATTATAAAATGTGATTTGTCATGGTGAATGATGAATTTAGACATTAATATCTTGAATTTTAGGTAAGTAATTGTCGAGATAATCTGAGTTGACCGGTTTTGGGTATTTTGTCAATTGTCGACGATCGACGGCAAGTGGCGCGTCGGGGTTTGGTCTGGAGGTGGCCAGTGTGTTGAGGATTACAGGAAAAATGAGAGGGGATTTTTCTGATGGTTGTGGTGACTAGTCGACGGTGAATTAGGGTTTAAGGTTTTGTTTTTATCGTCGTTGATGTCGTGGGTCATTCGTCGTCGTTGGATCATTGGAGACGATCGCGTAAGAAGGAAACGAAGCTGGGTGACGTGACGGTGCTTTGAATGAGACATCGTAGGTTCTATTGGCGGGAATCGTCGTCGGCGAGGGATTTTTCCGACTAGGTCTGGGTTTCAGTTTGTGTTAGGTACTCGATTTCGTTTTGCTTTCGAATTTTTTCTTCTGGGTGGTCAGAGGGATCGTGGGAGTCGTCGGCGTTGTGTTGAAGCCGGCGTGGTTGGTCGGAGCGACGATGTTCGCCGGTGCACGTGGATGATGTTTCAGGTGGTGTTGAGGTTGGGAAGAAGCAGGGTAGCTCGAGGTCGATCTCGTGTTGTATCGTGTATGACTCGAAGAAGAGGAGTTAGCAAGAGACTTGTGGGTTTGCTCGGGTTTTGTTGGGAATGGCTCGGGACTATTTTTTAATAAGCTATCCAGGTTTAAAAGAAGTGTAGTATGTACAGGTTTATAAAAGCAAAGAAAAGTTACGTTTTCAAGCTTAAGGAAAGGTACGATGTTTAAAAGTAAACAAAAATAAAATGTCAACAAGTTTGACTAAGATTTTAAAGATTTAAATTGTTTAAAATTATCTATTTTTAAGGGTAATTACATTTTAGATTAATTATGTAATTGAATTCATAAGTGTTTTGAAATATTATAATATGATATTTGAATTAACATATAAGAGTATTAAACTTTAAATTAATGAAATTAATAAGTTTTCAAAAGAATATGAACTAAGTTTTCCCAAAGTAAATTTATTTAAAAATAAGTTTTCAAAACAAGTTTTCCAAAGATTTGATTTTAAAGTTAAAAATGTATTTAATATTGTTTTGGGTTTTAAATAATTATATTGGAATGATTATTCAAAAATATTCTTAAGTATTTCAAACAAGAATTCAACGATGTGATTAAGTAGGTGATTAAGATAAGTGGTTTATCTTAAGTAAATTAAGGCCTTGGGTAATTAGAGATTTAATTTATTAGTCAGTAATTAAAGGTTAATTAATTAATGTAATTAATTACTTAATAAAATTGCTTAAATATTTATTTCTTAATTACTTAAAGGATAATCAATTAATGTGATTAATCCATTAATGTGATTAATGAAGGATAATTGATGTAATTAATTAAAGGAGTAATTACTAAATGAAATTTGTTAAGGATAATCACCTAGTGGAAGTATTTAAAAGAATAACTACTTTATGCAATTAAAGGATCATTAATTTATGATTAAAGGATAGTTAATTACTAAATGAATTTAATTAAAGTTTGATTTATATAAGTAATTAAGGTAGATTAGTAAAAGTGATTAATAAAAGGTTAATTTGTTAATGAGATTAACTAATGTGATTAACCAGAAGATTTATTAATTAATGTAATTAACTAAATAATATTTAATTAAGATAAATAATTGTGGTTGGTTAATTATTTTCATTAATTAATATATAATGGTTTGCAATTAAATTAATGTTAATCAAGCAGGATCATAAGAGATTAATTTATTATTTTTAAATCAAACTTATTTTAAATTATGTGATAAATTGATTTTGCTTATGGATGATTGAATTGTATTGAACAATTGGATTAATATCCAGTCTAACCATTTGTGATGTTTTGTGTTATGATATGTTTAAGTTGAACTGTGATAAGGTAGGTTATCTATTCGAGATGAATTGTTGAGTGATATGATATCCTGAATATAAATTATATTGTTTAAACTTAACATCTTGACTTAGAGAACAACATTGAATTCGAAGAGACCGGGGTCGGGTATCAATAAATACCCGAAACCTCTTCGATTTGTAATCTACAATAATTCTATATAGATTTGATATGTGAAATCAATAGGCTGAAAAGGAATAATATGGACCTTTGAAACTAAGTAAAGACACTTAGGGATTGATTTGTGAAATAAGTGTTGACTATAACAAGTTGTGAACTTGTAGAGAATTACGAGTTACCCCGGGTTTTAAATAAGTTATGCATTAGTATTTCATGTTAGATGGGTTTACTCACGCTGCTTTCCTGCCTAACCCGGGTGTTACTTTGATATAATGCTCTGGTCAGACCGAGTATTACAGCTTTTCAGGTTAGGATGTTCTGGAGCTCAGGAGGCGAACTGGATGGCAGGAACGTATAGAGTTTGTCGCTGAGTATTATTGGTTGTATCTGGGACAAGTTAATTTTAACTGTCCAGTATTTGTGTAATGTTGTAACTCTGATGAATTGTATGTAAAGTAACAATTACAGCTTTTCTTTGTGTAAATGCTATTATACTTTTATTATATTTTGATCCGCTGCGAAATGTGAGATTTTATGTTTTGTTTTCTGTCCTTTTTCTATCTCTTTTCATCTTTCTTTAACTATCTGAAATTTCCGGCATTCGAAATTTTCGAGGTCGAAATTTTGGGTCGTTACATATCAATATAGAATAGATAACAATAAAAGGTATTTAATTAGCAATTTACATTCAATAATAATTTAAATAACTATCTAATTCAAATAAATTCAAGTTAACCGAGATGATGATTCAAAATGTACCAAACAGTCATAAATAAATTCCTGATCACATCATAAATTTAATTCAACGACCATAAGAAATTTTAGAAGTTGTGAGTGGGTTAAAACACTCACCTTTGAATTTAAATTGAATTTAAATTCAATTTAGGGCCCAAATTCAGACGATCTTCGAATTCGTCAAATCCAGCGTCAAAATGTCCGGAATTTCAATATGATTCATAGCAAGAAACCACGCGTGAATCGGACCTCGTATGTAAAATTTGTATACGATATAACAATGGCAACTGAAATTCAATTAAAATAGAATAAATAAAAGAAAACGGACGACCAATCACTCACGGCCACATCGGCTTCTCTATCACCAAATCCTTGTTCATGCTAACCTCGAAACCCCACGCACAAGCCCCAGCCACCACGTTCACCAACGACAAATGCTGCCCCCGACAACCACGGTGAACCACCTCGACAACCACCCATGCCCAACACGACGAACTACCACGCCAGCCTCGCTACCAATCGGCTCAAAACTCCAGCCGCCGCCCAAAAATTATATAACCCTAATGAATTTTGAAGCCAAATCCAACCATTAATCAATCAAATGAATGAAGACGATGACCTCCACTCGTCCCCCTCTATGCGACTATATACTCTGTCCCACGATCCGACAAAGTTGATCACGATGAGGTGAAGGCCCGAGACTAATCCATTGATTTCTGGATAATTAGTGGTCCAAGTTGGAAACGAATCAAAGAATTAAGATGCGTTCATCAAGAGCTTCAAATCGATATATAATTCGATATATATTGAACGGTCTGAATTTTTTATTTGGAATTTGATTTGAAATTGAACGGAGAATTTATTTGTCTGCCATTGGAATGAGGATTTGAGAAGAAATGTATGTACAGATAAATAAGAATAAGGAGTGGCTAGGGTTTACAATGAGGTATTTATAGATAGACTGAAAATAGAAAGAATGGACCAAATCGAATTGGAAGTTCAACGATAAATGACCCGAAAAGCCCGTTTCAACTCCGGAACGCAAATGGGTCATCTCATATATCAAAATAGATGTTTTCAAATATTTTAAACTCAATGGAATAGTTTTCAAGTCCTAATTCCATCTTATGAAGAAGTTATGCCAAAATCATCTTATTTCAAATTAATTTCAGTTGATTTCAATTAAGTTGATTTCTAGGCGTTTTGAGCACGTACTATCAAACGACATGTCCAATCGTTACGAAACTTGAAATCCTACAACAATTCACCAGTGCGGATCTAATGAAACTGGTTTCGTCGAAATCCGAGTCAGTGCCCAAAATGGCTATTTTCACAATAATTAAATAAATTAATATTAAATTAATAAAATCACATTTTATTTCCAATTTAAAAGTAAAAATTTCCATCATTTCCATTTACTTGTGTAATCACAATAGTTTTAAACAAATTTATACATCAATTTAAAGTTAATTATTTTACCAATTTCAGTGTTTGATTTCAATTCCTATAAATTCAAAGGTTATAAATTCTATTTTCCATAACTCCATTTAATTGACTTAAATCCTATTATTCAATCACTTGTTACCTTATGAATGAATTTACATTTCTATTTATTTTATTACATTCACACTTTCAGCTATTGTATTAATTCTCATTAATACAACATTTAATTACATTTAATTTCGATTGGTTTCTAATTAAATTTTATAGACTAATTAAATAGGTCACTTATAATAATCGTTTCCATAAATTTTAATTACACTTATGAACTCATTATTCACAAACAAATGTTACAATTTTATACAATACTGAATTTATTCAATTACCAATAACTATCCATTTTATACAATGATTAAATATTTACATTTGTTTCTTGTATTCAATTTTATAACCAAGTATAACATTTTCATTATTTCATTATTGGAATTTCATTTCAATTGTTAATAATTAGTTTTTAATTACCATTGTTACATTTCATTTTAGCATTTATTTCATTATCAAATTACAAAGTTTTTATTTCTTTCCATATTAAATTACCAAAACTTATTAATTTAACAATTTAAATAGTCGAAAATTTAAGGGTCGTTACATGGCATGCAAACTGGGTTAGAGTCATCCATCTTGAACTTCCTCAATACTTCCTTAGCATAATCTTCTTGAGCGATTAGGATTACTTTGTCTTCTTGTTTTACTTCAAGGCCAAGGTAATAAGACACGAGCCCAATATCAGTCATCTCAAACTCCTTCATCATCTCTTTCTGAAACTCTATAAACATGCTTGGATCGCTACCTGTGATGATCAAGTCATCTACATACAAGCATACAATCAATGTATCACCATTTTGGATTTTAATATAGAATGCATGCTCACATGGACATTTGATTAAGTTTCTTTCTTGGAAGTACTTTTCAATTCAAGCATTCCAAGCTCTTGGAGCTTGTTTCAACCCATAAATCGCCTTCTTTAGCTTCAAGACCTTGTCTTCTTCTCCCTTGACTTTGTAGCCTTGTGGTTGCTCGATATAAATTTTTTCTTCTAAAACTCCATTTAGGAAGGTATATTTCACATCCATTTGTTGTATCTTCCAATTGTTTTGAGCTAATAATTAAATTATTAGTCTAACAGTTTCTAGTCGAGCGACTGGAGCGAATACCTCGTCAGAGTCAATGCTAGCTCTTTGACTATAGCCTTTTACCACCAATCTCGCTTTATATCTTTCGACTTCTCATTTGGCATTTTTCTTTGCTTTGTACACCCACTTCACACCAATTGCCTTGTGTTCTTTTGGAAGTGAAGCTAACTCACATGCGGCATTCTTCTTAATGGCCTTAATTTCTTCGTCCATAGCATTTTTCCAATTCTTCTTTTGCAAATCTTCTTGAAAGTTTGTAGGCTCACAATCCGAAAATAGACAAAAGAAAGTAAAATTGTCTTGATTTTCTATTACCTCATAAATTTCTTGAAGGTTTTTAAAGCATGGTGCACTTTCATTTGAGCTCTCATCTTCTTGACAACTTGTGGTTGGCGAAGCTGGTGGGGAAGTAGGCTCCTCGCTTGATTGTTTGATCCTTTGTTGTTGCATTTCATCTCCTTCAAGGTATGGAAAGAAGTTGTAATTATCATTACGTTGTCTCCATTCTCATTCTCATTCTCCTTCTTTATTGAACACAATATCTCGACTAATTATTATCTTCCTTGTATCGAGATTGTAAAGCTTATAGCCTTTGGAGTTGGTGTTGTAACTAATGAAAACATACTTCTCATGTCGTCCAATTTTCTTCTTTTCTTGTCAGGTATATGTACATGAGCTATGCATCCAAAGACTCTTATATGAGAACTATCAGGATTCCTTACACTCTATGCTTCTTGTGGTGTCTTTCCCTACACACTTCTTATTGGAGACCGGTTTGATAGATAAACCACACATGCCATAGCTTCCGACCAAAATTACTTTGGCATCCTTTTACTTTTATGCATGCTCCTTGCCATCTCAAGAATTGTCATATTCTTCCTCTCTACTACTCCATTTTTCTTGGGGATCTAGGCACTGTCAACTATCGTTTGATTCCATTATTTTCACAATAATTTTGGAATTATTTTGATGTGAACTCTCCTCCACGGTTAGATTTCATGGCTTTAATCACAAGGTCACTTTCCTTCTCAACTTGGGCCTTGAACTTCTTGAAGTTCCCAAAAACCTCTGATTTCTCCTTCAAAAAATACACCCTTGTTTTTTCGAAAAATCATCGATTAAAAGAAGAAAATAATTACTCTTACCAAGTGAACTTGGCTTGATTGGACCACGCACATCTATACGTATGAGTTCCAGTGGCTTTTTAGCTCTTGAGTATGACTCCTTTGGAATGCCCATTTTGAATTTCTTTCCAAGTAAACATCCTTCGCACACTTGATTAGGATGGCTTATGCATGGTAATCCTCTTACCATTTCCTTCTTGGAGGGCAATTTTAGTCCTTTGAAGTTAAGATGTCCAAAACGAGGATGCCAAAGCCAAGAGGCATCTTTGTAGCAAAATTTCAGCCATTGAGCAACATCATTTTGATTTTTGAGCACAAACATTCTATTTCTTAACACTAATACCTTAGCAATGAATTTACCTGCGCCGTCTCTTAAAGAAACGTTATTATCTTTTACTCGAATATTATAACCTTTCTCTAGAAGTTGTACTAGGCTCAAGATGTTGCTCTTCATGTTCGGCTCATAATGAACATTAGAAACAAATTGATGCTCTCCATTCTTCAATCCGATAAGAGCCTTTCTTTTACCTTTCACTGCTATCTTCGTTTCATCTCCAAATGCGACATTGCACTTCACCGATTCATCAAGCTCCACAAACATGTTTTTTCTTCCACACGTGCGGTTGCTTGTACCGCTATCTAGGTAACATTGATTTCCTTACCTTTTTCATTTTCTTTGTGAGCCAGTAGTAATGTATCATTCTCTTGATTTTTTTCTTCAACGTAATTGGTCTTCTCTTCAACTTTATTATTTCTTGGAGCTCTATATTCGTAAGCATGATATCTAAATTTCTTACAATTATAGCATTTAACGTGTGACTTGTCATATCTTGAAATTCCTCTCTCACGGTCTCTTGTTGAGCTTTCTCCTCTTTTATTATTGTTCTTGTTTTTTTCATTGTTGGGCCTCCAACCTCGTCCATGTCTGTATCCACGACCTCTTCCTCTTTCTTGGCCACAACCCTATCTTTGTTGACTTCGATTATTTTCTTCCTTTTTTGAATCAATCTGTGTCTTAAGAACATTCTCCATGGTCTCTTCCTTCTTCATTTTCTTTTCTTCATAAGCTTGCAATGAGCCTAGAAGTTCCTCTATTGCCATGGTCTTCAAGTTTTTTGTTTCTTCAATGATGGCGGCAATATGTTCGAACTTTGGATCTAATGATCAAAGAATATTTTTCATAATTCTTACATCATCTAACTTCTCACCATATCTTTTTAGATTATTACTAACCACTAAAACTCCTGAGAAGTGATCAGAAACAAGCTCATTTTCTTTTATAAGCAAATTTTCAAACTCTCCACTTAAAGTTTGAAGACATACCTTTTTGACTTGATCAGCTCCCTTGTAAAATGTTTGAAGCTTCTCCCATGCTTCTATTGCTAACTTCAATCCCGAAACCTTTTCAAAATTATCACCATTCAATGCTTGATAGATCAGATAAAGAGCCTTCTTGCCTCTCGTTCTTGAATTTCTCAAACTATTCCTTTGAGTTTGAGATAAGCTACCTTCATTTTCTTGATCAGTACTGTCTTTCTCCACTATTTCCCAAACGTCATGTGCCTCCAAGGGGAGCCAAAATCCTTAAGCTCCAATTGTCATAATTGTTCTTAGTGAGCATTGGAACTTGTAAGAGAACGTCGTTGTTCGTCATCTCTATCTTTTTTTTGAAAGAATCTTAAAGTTTTGATACCACTTTATTGAATATTTTTTATGAGAAAGAGGGAGAGAATATAATAAATAGGTTTTTTTTGTTTTTGAAAACTTTTCTTTTATTGATGATAGATTTCTTACTTGATTGCTTGATACAAAATGATGAGAGAGCCCTTCTATTTTGAGAACTCAAACATGACTCTCTAAACAATTCTAGAAACATGACTCCATACATAATTTTTATTTCTTCTAGAAAATCCAAGAGCTCTCAACAAACTATAGTGAATGCAAGAAGACACTTGAAACTATAATAATAAGAAGCTTTTAGAAATTAACCATAACAGATCAAGTTTAATATTTCAACACATCCTAGTTTTGATTTCTCCATCTCCTATAATTTGCTTTATAACATGTTGATTATTTTATGCATTAGCGGACCTTTTGAAAATCGAAAGGTTCGCTTGGTTTATTTTGTATTTTGCATTTTGAGTTTTCAACATTAATTACAAAAAGTGAGAAGAGTGAAGGCATGATAGAGGAGGTGGAAGGAAGATGGGGAGGATGACGGAAGGGATGGAGAGATGATAGAATAATGAATTGTTTTTTGTATTTCCGTTATTTCCTAAAATACGAAAGAAAAAAAATTGTTTTCTGTTTTGTATGTTAAATTTCTTTTCTAAATTGATCGTTTTTCATAATATACATGGGATATGCACATTTTGTACATATGAAAACTCGAAATTCAAAAAGGTAAACCAATCGCAGCCATACTTTTGTGCTTGTGCTTCAATATTTTTCAACGGTATCATAGGTGTTAGCTACATTCCTCAATTTATGTGTTAGCACCTGTGCGATATGGTTATAAAAATATATTTCAAAAATACGGAAGGAAAATAACGAACTTAATTAATCAAAATGTATTTCAGCCTACATGCTCTAATAAAAAAAATGCATTCTAGTGAGATTTCTAATATGAATATCTTGACATTTGCAACATACATTATTTTACAAAAGTAGGAAATAACGTTATTATTTTTCACTCTCTCGAACTAGCTTGTTTCCAACTTTGTTATAAACAATCTTTCGATTAAAATTCATTTCAAATCGAATCTTCCCTTTTATGATTTGATTTACATTTAGTCAAACTCAGTTAAATCCTGAATTAAGAAAAATTACTCAATCCAATGCATTCAATATGCTTATTTAGATCTACAAATCCAACTATAATATTTTCTAAACAAAATAAAAATGAAATAAGAGTGATAATTGAGTTTTATGTTTAATTGTAGAAGTTCGAACATCAAAATCAAATTCAAAGTATTTAAAAACTTCAAACTAAGAAACTTTTAAATCTATAGTTTATGATTTAGAAACTCATTTCGATTTAAAATTTGAACTACAGAATTTATGATTTTAATATAATTTGGAAATCATCGTTGTACTTTGTAGACAAGTTGTTAATACAAAATTCGTGTAGTTTGAAGAATTATCATATTCATGCATCTGTAATGAAACTTAATATACGGAAATTAAAGAGCATGTATATTACATATTACCTTGCTAGTCATTTATTTTATTATTGGCTTTAGTGCATTTTTATCGACGATGTGAGGTAGCCCAATATCTAAGCATTAGCAAGCATTTCAGTTTTCAACTTGTCCCTCCAATACGAAAAAATTATAGACGGTAAGACAATTACAACAGTGTACATGTTGTAATTGCAAAGTCATTACCGTTTTAACAGCCTGTCTTTTGTTCGATTCAACAACCACCAAAATGAGTAAAACTAATCATAGCTCACTGAACAAGCCGTACCTAGTTACATTATGGTTAGTTCAGTTCATTTTTTCAACCAACAAGTCATTGTTGGATGTGCTCTAAATGGTAAAAAATTGAAGTTCAAGGTAGTCTTGCTTGTTAGTTACTCAGGATCATCATTTTTAGCTTGAAAAGGTTCCATTATACACATGAGTGTACATAATATCAACTGTGCAATCATAAAGACCAACAGCTACCTTCTCATCACTTTAAACGTTATTGGAGTAACAACTAACATTACCGTATCTCACATTTATGCACCTAAGAAAGCTAGTGCTGGTTCAACTAAAACTAAAATGTTATAACGGTAATCTGAATTGTCTAATCAGTATCTTTATAGTTATATTTGCAGATGAACACGGTAAAGAAGATTTTGATTTTGGTTATGGGTTCGTTCTATGTAATTGTACTTGTTATTTTGATACTCTTTGAGGACGTTGATCGCATAAAAATAGTTGGTTGGTTCAACATGACTTTCTTAGTTAGTGTTGTTGCAGCTCCTTTTAGCATCATTATAAGTATTCTTGTTTAGTATACTTCAATAATTAGCATCAAGTTAGCAAGGACTATGCAAAGCATCTTGCTAAACTGACCATCCCCCAAGCAATCTTTCTTTATTTATTTTAATTTTTAATTTTTAATTTTTTTTTGATAATTATATAGCTGTTTCTATTCCTTTAGCAATTGCATTTTTGTCCATTAAATACTTCACTTTTCCCATAGTTGTATTTATGAACTAAAATAGGAGAATATTTTTAAACCTATTTTTTTGATTTCGTAGGAACAATTTATACGGTGATATTTATTCTTCCTGCTAAATCAATGCCTATTTAATCAACAGAGGCTTGTGATAAGAACAAAAATCGTAGATTTCATGTCTTTATTACTGTCATTCTTCCTTACATTGACCGCCATCGCATGGCTCTTTTATGGTCTTCTGATACGTGACATATATTTGTCGGCAATAATCACTAGTTGCTTCCATTAACTTAATTTGTTGCTTATACAAAATATATTTCCCCTTAACTATAGTTATTCAATGTGTTAGTCTCCAAATATACTTGGATTCACATTTGGAGTAATTCAAATGGTGCTCTACATTGTGGAAAAAACTTCAAGAAAATAAAAATAAGGGCATTGAGAGAAAGATGCCTCATGACCAAGTGCTTGCTGTATTACAAAGCTGAGTCCTGCAGAAGAAGTAACTGGATTTAAAACAAATGAAAAAGCTTGTGCCAACAATAGTGATGTGGTCAGGACTGGTCCAGAGGGCAGCCCACCAAACCCATGGGCTGGGGCAAAATTTGTTGCAATTTAAGTTATAAATTAACTAAATAGAGAAGACCGGTTACAAAATTTTAAAATTAGAAGTTCTAGGGTAATGATCATCTATGTGATTGGCACCCATATGTGCTAGGTTTAAATCCCGTTAGGGGCAACCATGTTTTGCGTACAAAATTTATTCACTCTGGACTAGGGTAGTGCATTTATTGGATCGGGAATTTTTTGGTTATGAATCAAGTTTGAGGTTAAGATATGAAATTAATTTTTATCAGTTATCTTGGTAACATGGTTAATTATGTGGTGTGGATGTTGTTGTTATACATGGAAATATAGAATTGTTACACTCCTTCCTGAAATTTTAGGCTAGGGTTGATTTCCCGTTTTAATTTTGAATTTTCGTTTATATAAAATGTGAAAGACGTATATATATTATGAAATAAAAACCAATTTATTAACATAGAAAATCGAAAATAACTTTTTTTATTTTTCGTGGGAAATAACAGAAGCACAAGAAATAATTCTTCCTTCCATCGTCACTCCACCCCCCAACCAGTCATTTTCTCCGCCTTTCTTCTACCCTTTCGTCGTCTCTTCACTCTTCCCATATTTTTTAATTAATCTTGAGAATTCAAAACACAAAATATAAAATAAACCAAACGGACTCTTAGTTTTTAGAAGCCATATTGCTTTGGAGTAATCAAAATCCCTTGCTTGAGGGTTTACGCCAGGGATTTGATTAAAGGGTTGTTGACTGACTTGAAAATAGGTTGGGTTCTAATGTAGGAGCCATCCCTACAAATAAGCATCCCTTTTTTAAAGGGATAAATTGGGCTCAAATTGTGTTGTGAACTATTTTTGAAAATAGATGATGATATTAAGTTAGAACTATTCTAGTTAGCTCATTTGTCAGCTCAAATTGTGTTTTGAAAAGTTTATTTTTACTCTATTCTTTTATGGAGCTGTAAGATCATGTAAATATTGATGGTACAAAACTAAATAAATGTTACTTCTTTAAAGTTGAATTATTATTGATGTTTCGAACGAGAAATATTACTGTTTTATAGCTGAATTATTGTGGATTTACTAATATTAAACTGAAATAGAATAGAAAAAAACGCACAAGCGGGATTTAGGAAAAACATAATTCAAACGCACCATTTACTATTAGTGAATTTTATAAATTTTTAGCAATTTGTTAAACAACATGATTGGAATTTATTAATTATCACATATACTAATTATTGTACTCTTTCTTTACACATAACTAGACGTATTTGGTGAAAACTAGTAGCAACAAGGTGATTTGAAGTGATATTTGATGTGGTATGTATCATTTTGGTTTTAACACTTCCATGTATCATTTTGAGTAGCATACGCGTGCTTGTATATATTATTGTTTTTGGTTACTAGTATCCGTGATCTTAGTACTTTTTTAATGAAATATCATGGACATACATTATGTTTTGGTGAAAGTGTATATTGCGTTTTGGTATAAGAATATGCTATTTGATTAGATATGCAGTGTTGGTTATCAAATGTGTTGTTTGTGATGTTTTGAATTTGTATAATGTATATGCATTGAACTGCATTGATGCAGGAAAAAAAATGATTCTGAAAAAGAAGATAACGTTGAAAAGAATGCTATAAAAGATACTATTGAGTTTTGGAAACATTGTGAGAAGCAAATAAAAATCTTTGAGTATATGTTTATTTATAAAATTTTGTATGTGCAATCGTTTCTTACAGACTTATCATAATATATCGTTTTATAGCGTTTATAAAATCGTTATAGCATACAGTAACATCATCTCTGAAACTCTTTTGAAAAGTGTTTTATAGCATTTATTCTACACTATTGTTTCTCACAGACTTATTATAACATAATGTTTCACGAGGTTTGTAAAAATTTTATAAAACGCTTTAAAAACATTTTTGAAACATTACTAAATTTTCTTTTTAGAGCATTTTTGTCAGCTCTGTTGTTTCTCACAGACATATTATGACATGTTGTTTATCAACGTTTTCAAAACTCTATAAAAGACTTTGGTAGCATTTTTGAAATGCTATTAAAAGTAATTATTGCTCTAGAGATAACTTTGATAATTATTGATTCAATCTATCATCAAATACATTTCATTCCATTTATTGTAAACAATTCGATAATTCAAGTTCAATTGAACTTGTTTTCAAATTCATTTCATTAGATAAATTTTGTGTTTAACTTCTCAATTGAATATAACTAACAATTTAAATGTGGAATTTAAATGAAATATTGTTATTTCAATTTTCATAAAATAATTTCCTCCAAGTTGGTTATTAGATTTTATGTTAATTCATTCACTTTAATATACATTTTTTGAAAATAAATTTCTCGTTCTTAAAATTTTAATCATATACATACAATTTACAATATATAAATATTTTTATATTCATTATAAAAAATTTACTCGAGCTCATTTATTTCAGAAAGAAATTAATATTTAAATCATTAAAATAAAATTTCTTATTTCAATGGATTTTAACTCGATAAATATCTTTGTAGATAATTTCTATTCCAAAATTTAACTAAAGTATTCTATTGTGATAAAAATTTAATTTAGTAGATGTATAATAGGAGTTGGATCATTAAATTTTTCGTTTTTAGAAACATCTATAAATTTTTTGGCATATATGGAAATATTTCATACAAATATTTGCAATTATGAAAGTGCTTTATACAATGAGAAAATTATATACAAACCTTTGTTTTAATGAAAACACATTTACGAGTACAAAAATGATATATGCAAACCTTATTGAACATATGTAAGCATTCCTTTTTACGTTACAAATTTTTTATAAATGTCATATTTTTGCTCATTAGGCATATATAGTATTACTACTACTAATAAAAGAGAAAACCTTGCTTTTGAGTCTTAGAAGTCATGATCATGAACTAAGAGTTTTTTCAGACATGAATAAACCCTTTAGTCGGAATCTCTTCAGCATAGAGCAGCCATGGATTAAGGGAAAACCATATTTTTCCATCTTATGTTCTACAAAGAAACAATATTGGAAGTTTATAGTAAAAGCTAAGTTTGCAAAGTATCTTTCATAAATCAGAAGGTTAACGAAAAGTAAATTTAAAAACTGACTTATATGCTTGAAAACTAATCTTTGTAATTTGGTAACTGATTTTTATAAATTCAGAATTCAACTCTTATATCTCTTGAGAATGAATTTTTTTTTTGAACTGGTACTTTATATACAACAAATCATTGGGACAACATATCCCATGTCAAATAAACGTTCGAAAGCAAGTTTCGAACTTGTGACATCCTGCACCAAAGCCGAATCAATTAACCACTTGGACAAAGGTGCTTGTCGAGAATGAATTTTTTAGACATTAGGATTTTAACCTCTAGCCTTTTTCATCAGACTTCCACATAATAAAGAAGGCCAGAAAACCACACTTTGACAAAGAAGTCCAAACATTTATATAAAAAAGACCTGAAAACCATACTCTAATAAGGAAGACCAAAAGTCCATATAAAAGAGTAAAAAATGTGTTCGGATAAAGAAGATGGTAGTTCGTATAATAACGAAAGTCATCACTAGCTAATGCGTGGAAATATAAATTCATATCCTAAGGTTCAAAGACTAGAAAATCCTTGTTTTGGCGAAGATATCCATAAGCCTGAATAATAAAAAAGCCAGAATTCCATCTACAGAGAAGCTTTGGATTCCATATTTTAATAAGATAGCCAAAAGGTCCATAAAATTTGATGATTGGAACCTTGTTTAGCAAGTAAACCTTAAAATTCATCTAATTAAAGGAAAGCCATAGATTTGAATGAGGAAAGTTGGAGTCTTACCCATGCAAATAGATCATAAATCCTCCATTTTAGAGAGTCGTTACTCAAGATGATCTAGTACCACTGGTAATGGTATCAATGGCTCTCAATCTTCTCTATGATAATTTTTCATTATCCATTATGCCTCGTATCACCGGTTATAACCTTGGATAGAATCCTTAACACGGTTGAACTTCCATTTTTATTTTCTATACCATTAGATATTATCAAAAATGTTGTCCTACTCAAATGCTATCGGAAGTTTCGGAGATTGTTAGCTATTGGGAAGTTTGTTATCGGGATGAGGAAACTATACTATAGTGAATTCTATATTTCCTGTAGCCATTTGTTAAAATTTTAAATTTAGAAAACAAAGAAAACTTCTTATCATTTTTAGAAAATGGCCGGAATTGTAAAATTCTTTGATCGGTATCCTTGTAAAAAATGCTTTATATCCAGATATACTTTTTCAAAATATTTCGAAATAAAGGGCATTTTGGTCATTTTCACTTAAAATCTAAAATTTAAAGTGAAAGTACCAAATATTAAATCCTATTTAGTTCAATGTAACGACTAATCATAGTGAGAATTGACTAGGTTGTGATAAATTATAAATAATTCCTAAAGTTGAAGAAATATTGATAAATATACAAACAAAATATGAATTTTCTATTGAATTTGGATGATTTAAAACTATTTCAAATATTAAAAGAGAGAAGATGTTAATTATTTACCATAATTAATCCAATATGGAAAGAAAACAGGAAAGATAATCAATTAATTTAAGAAGATATGTTAATTGATTTAAGGAAATCGATCAAATAAGGATATATGTGGAAAAAATTACCAATATGCAAACAAAAAATTGAAATCAAATTGAATAAATTTGGAAGAATTTCATCCATATCTCCAAGGCAGTCTTCATCCGAACACGCGCATTCGCACATGCATGTATGCACATGCGCATACGTGCACACACGCGTGCGCGCGCGCACACACACACATATATGAAGACATTTATTCATCTTTTTTACGCAAGACGACTAGAGAGTTCTCCACCAAAATATCTTCAATTAGATTTCTATTTCTGTATCTATTTTAGGATAAGTGAAATTTATTTAGTGACTTTGTAACGTTTGAGATTTTTCGTTGCCGAAAAACCGAAATGTTATAGTTGAAGAAGAAGAAAGAGGTAGAAGGAGAGAGAAAAAGAGAGAAGAAGAAAGAAAAGAACAACAATAGAACAACAGAAAGAACAATAAAACAATATCAGAATCTCACAGTCGCAGCGGAACAACATATAATAGATAAATGAATATTTATTAAAACAAAAGAACTATACATTTTACACATTACATCACATTACATTCATTATCAGAGTGTATAACAAATAGACAGCGGAAAAGAAATACTATATACAATAGATAATATGCTACGCCATCCAGCTCGCCTCCAGATATCTGTAGCAACACCTGAATCCAGAATGACCTGATAACCAAACTCTAGACTGCCCGTGTGGAAATTGGTGGGCACCCAGAGTTTAGGAAGGGGACAATAAACTCCAGGTCAGTCATGTGACTGGTGTGAGAACTTAAAACAGTTTATTCTTAAAAACAACCAAAGAAATATTTTTCTTTAAGTAAATTCGAAATGCTTTTGGAAAATGAAACTACCATAAGGCCTCCCGCCACACACACAATGCAAACGCAGACTTGGAGGAGATTTCTCCTTATGATAGTCAAAGATGCTTACTACGCAGAAATCAAATCATTTTTGATATTATTATTAGTGCATAGTGTAGAAAACAATTTCGAAAGTAGAATATAAATCTTAGCCAACATACGACCATTATCGTATGCCTACTATAGCTACTATGTTCAATAGCAGGTTACCGCCACATTCCATAGCAGGTAATACAACTAAAACCGTACAAGGCTCGTATTGTTTCTTTGGATTTCCAACAAATGGTCAGGCCAAGGAACTTCCCATTGCCACATGGAAATGCCTCTGGAATGACGTCTCGAGAACCTAACCGGATCTCTGCCAACACAAGGCCGGGTTACCCCGAACTGGGTAACAACTGACACGAATATGTCATTCCCCGATCGTAACCGAGCTATATCCGAGGATCCCCGATTTCCAACAACCATGAAGTAATAAATTTGCAGTCACCACATAGGTTAAGTATTTGGGCTCCATACCATGATACCACCTCTATCCAGAAGGAATGACATACACTAAAGGGGCGCTACCCTCTAATAACCTTGCTGCATCTTTCCTGTTTTGACCATTTCCGGGGTGTGAGGCTCGACGAAGTCTCGTCCACAAAGCCACGCTTTACAAAAGCAGTGCTTTGGGTCAACAAATGATCAAAGCAATGATCATCAAGATAGATGATCAAACAAATGATCCTATCACAAATGATCATTCACCGATCATTTCACAGCAACACTCAGCATGCCACGTTACCAATTCGGGAATGTATCAGTAGTAACCATCAACTATATAACCTCTGAGCTCGTACGTCTCAGAAAAGGGTGTTAAGCTAAGAGAATAAATTCTCCGCCACCAACAGAAATATATTTGATAGAAACCAGCTTTACATCTCAAATTGTAACGTCAGACATACAATCCATACAAGTCCGTTCCGGGATCGAACGGAACCGAAGGCACTTCCAAAGAAGCCCTTGCAATCCGGATATTCACTAATCACGTCTGGACAACCCGTCACTAAGGGTGATAAAACCTTTATATCGGAGATCAGCCGATGCAGAGTAACTCGACGGTAATCCATCCGTTTTCACAATTATCCGATCTTCAACACCGGTCTTCAAATGCAATTCATAACGACGTATCACTATTCGGAATGGGTTATACGACCCCATGGTCCTTTCCCGGTTAACCCGAATAGTGTGCGCTTATTAAAAAATAAGTGTGGCATCCAATTCAAACAATCACAACAAATACCTATTTAAAGGTAAATATTGATAGACGGTTATTTAACTATCAATAAAGATGCGCAACATCACCAGATTCCAAATAATTTCTCAAATTATTTATTTTCCCAAAAATATCTTTACAAGATATAAAATTTTCTACACTTCAAAAATAAACAACATTTATTTTGAAAACCAATTTTCCCTTTCCACTTATAAATTCCATAGTGAATTTATATTTCAAAATATCTACTGATCTATATTTTTCAATAGATTTCAAAATATTCAATTCCAATTTATCTTCAAAAAGATAAATTCTCAAAAACGTTCCATTTCATATTGGAAAAGCAATTCCATACTTATTTAAAAGTAAGTGATTCACAAATATTATTTATTTTCACAATTTGAAAATATTCGGTATACTTAAACCATAGTTAAGTATATTTTTCATTCCTTAAGGAAAAACGTTCTTTTATTCACATTTACTTGGGTCAAACGAATGTTGCGTAAAACATCGTTACGACGACTCAAAATCACTAGTATAGGGGATCAAAATTAAATAGATATATAAATCCCAATACTATACAAAAATATTTCCTTTCGGAAATCATTTACTATAACAACAGTGTTATAGTCCATTATTTCCTTATTTTCTCGAAAACGTCTATTTCAACAATGAATGTTGAAATCTACGACTTCCTTTCCTTCTATTTCTCGAAAACGTCTATTTCAACAATGAATGTTGAAATCTATGTTTTCTATACTTGATGCATTTTAAAACATCTTTAAATCGTTTTAAATTCTATTTAAAACATCCTTTTCCCAAAAGATATCCATTTTATTTAACGATATATTCACCGTTCAAAAACGTGAATATAACTCCTTTAACAAATTCTATATTCAATTTATCAAATTCCATTTATTTCTGAATTTATAACAATGTTTATAAATTCCATCTCTATTTATAAACTTCAATTTACTAATCTCTTTTATTAAATTCAATTCAATTTATATAACCCAATTATAAACCAAAATCTATATTATAAGTTGAATACTTATAATATTATTTATTTACCAAATCGTTCCTTTGAACTTCACAAATTTTTTAATCTTATTACTCATAAGATTTCTTTATATATTTTCTTTCAATTTGAACTAATAAAAAATTTCTTTTATTAACTGTTTCTATCAGTATCCCATTTAAATGCCCAAAAGCCAGTTTATAAGTTAATTTCCTATAAAACTTTTAATTTCAACATCTATTCATTTGATAACTTTCACAACTTATAAATCTATAAATTTTAATGAAATTCATTTTATACATCAACTTAACACTTTATAAACCCGTTTCAGAATCCCAATAAATTTAATTCACAAATATCCATTTATAAAATCTTTTATATAAACCGATAATAAAATTTATCCAAAATCCCAATTTAACTATTTTATAAAAATCTATGTATTTTAAAAATTACCTTTCTGTCATATTTCATAAAAATGTTAATTTTTTATAACATAAAAATTTATAAGTTTATTTATTTTAAAATGAATCAATACAAAAATTTAATAAAACATATTCTTTGAAAAATCACTTTAAAAACCCTTTTAAATTCAAAATTGTTATTTTTACTTTTAAAAATGAATCCGATGATGCAACAGCATCGAATAGTCAATCACGGCACAAATATCACATATCGATATGATAATCAATAATCACACAATATCTATAATCATATAAATATTTGTGAGGAATCCAGTTGGATCCCTCCAACCTGTTTCCCTACATCCACAGACGTTAGCACAATACCAATTCCACTTCAGGGTGGAATATCGCGGTATATGGAATTTTTAAAATATTATCCGCTTAATAAGCGGCGCAACAGGGTCTCATCGCTATACAAGGCGGGAAATCAATTCCAATATATACATATGCCAATATATATATATTGCTATATATAGTATATCCTACTATATCTACTATCACAATCAAACAACAATCAATAATTGCAACCATCATTCAAAAATTTTAAATCTAACTATTTAAAATTTAAATCGAAACTGTTCGATTGAGTGAGGAGTTCTCACCTTGGTTTTATTTCCGGTTTCGGCGTTCGTTTCGAATAAAATTAAACGAACGTTTAATTTTACCCGAAATTTTCACTGACTCCAATAGCTTTCAATCCAGCTCCATAGCGTAGTATTCGTCAAAACGATTCCAACGCACTTTGTCTCGTCGAAATCCGACCTTGAATGACAAAGATACATCATTTCAAAGTTATACGAGTTTAATAAACAATTATTTACAATTTTAATTTATTTTTAAACATAATCTCAATCCTGGTCGTTCGTTTCCTTTGATGATGATCACAACCGCATTTCCCTTCCTTCTCCCCTTCGTTCGTTTCCAGTACGTGAATTAGAACCCAAAGCCGCCCATCTTCACGAATTTCGCAACCACCAACGGCCCACGTGGGACCCATCAGGCTCCGCCACTTCACAAGCCCATACGAGCTCCACCGACGCCTAGAACCCCGCGCCACTCGGTCAGGCCGTGCTCTTGAAAATCGAGCATGAGACGCGCCACTTTGAACTGACCCGGCTGATGATCCACGCCTCCTAATGCGATCATATCCGTATGGATGTAGAGATCTCGCCAAGCTCCATCTTTCTCGTGTTGGAAGTTTTCGCGATTGCTTTGTGGATTCGAAGAAAATGACGGAGGAAAATCAAGTGTTTCTGGCCGTTGGAATCAAAAGTGGCGGCCGGCCATTACTTCTTGAAACCCTAGTTTTTTTTTCTGTTTTTTTTGTGAATTTTGGCCTTTTATAGAAATCAAACGACACTATTCATCCGGGTTTTCAAAACTCCGATTTACGCACCGAAACTGACGTTTCTGGGGTTTATCCTGTGTTCCAGACACAATGGAACAGATTTCGGAAGCTAATTCGATCATCTGTGCGAGATATGGAATTAAACGATCAATTTGAATTAAATCGATTTAAATGATTTTCTAGACGTTTTAGCTTACCCCGGACAAACGGTAAATCCGATTGACACAAAATTTGAAATCTTACAATAATATCACATTACGGATCCGATGAAACTGGTTTCGTCGAAATCCGAGACTTTTTGAAAAATGACTATTTTAACTCGCTAAATTAATATTAAAACGATTTTGATGCGTTTCAAGCTGCCACGGTCAAACGACAACTCCGATTGCTACGAAAATTGAAATCCGATAATAACAAACTATTACGGATCCAATCGAACTCGTTTCGTTTAATTCTGAGACTGCTCAAAAATTGGCTATTTTTCAGTCGATAATTAAATATGAAAATATTCAATTTCTACAAATCATCTCAAAATTCAGTTTTAAAAGTTATAAAACATTTCTATAACTCCAATATGATAAAATAAAAAAAATTCAAATCATTTTCAATCTTATTTAACCCAAAATTAAATTATTTCTGGAATTTCACTATTATATTATCGATTTAATTGACCAATTAAATCCAAATATTCGATAAATAAATTGTTCGACTTAAAAATTCCACTTATTGATATTCAAAATTAATTAAATATCCAAATTTAAATTATCAAAAATTCTGGGTCGTTACAATCTTCCCCACTTAAAAAAATTTCGTCCCGAAATTGCAAGTTAAGGAGAATGATCCTAAATCGTTTATCATTTTTCACAATTCAAATAGTTTTATCAAATTTCTAACACAAATCTTTTTATTAAAGATTCATTATCATTTCAACTAGCTTTCAAACTTCAATTATAAGTTTCAAACAACATTGTTTACTTCAAAATTCAAATTTGAATTTAAATTCAAATTTTAAACTTTCAAAATTTCTCAAAAAATTTTCTAACACCCGAAATTTTCAAAAAATTTCGCCAGCGTCTCCTTTGCGCGGCTCGATCGGTACGACTACAAAATGGCACCACAGCCCCTCAGAATCAAAAAGACAAGAGAAAGCCAAGTGGCTGGAGAAGGAAATCACCAAATTCATACTGAAATTCAAATACGTACCTTTTTGTCGAGCAATTCAATTTTATCTTTAAAATCAAAATCCCATTCCCATTTCTTTTAATATACCTGTATAACCTGCTAGTAGTAGTATCCAATTCCAACATTCAAACCATTTTGCACATTCCATTTCAAAATATTCAATATATACTTCTTATATCATCTTTAGCTTTACTATTGAAGTTATACATTCATTTCCACTCAATTTTGCATTTCAATTTCATTTGGATTCAATTTACAATTTCAAATCTAATTAGATTCAATTTATCTTCTGAATATTGAATTTCATTGATTAACTTTCATTTACAACTGCACTATTTTAAATTAGTTCCAATTACTAATTTATTATAAATTTTCAATTTGCTTTGTTCAAATTGTTTTCAACATTCAGTTTCAATTCCAGTTTTATTCTTTTGTTCATTCCCAAAATTTATTTTCAACTTATAATATTCCATAAATATTTTTATATAGCATTCCAGAGTCTTTTCAGCTTTTCCAAAACCAAATCCAAATTTTCCAAACAGCTTTTATTTAAAACAATTTGGCAGCAATTCCTCTTTTGGAAACCCGAAAATGAACACCAATGATGCCACGGTCATCATCGGAATTATTTTCCAGCGACCGAAAAGAGTTTAGAGCTTTTCATTCCTTTAAAACACTTTTCCAAAAGCCTTTGAAATTCATTTTTCAAAATCAAAAAGGAATTTAATTTCTAAAATTTCCAAATTCTTTCAAAACCATTTCCAAAACTTCTCTGGAATTCTATTTATAATTATAAATCACATTTATAATTTACATTCTCAAATTTCATTTGTATATGGATTTCATTTTCTTATTTTTTTTCTCAATTTTCATATAACAATGATTTTAATTTTATTCCAATTTCAATGGTAATAGTTTAATATTATTACTATCTAACAACCATGCATCCATATACTATAATAATTTATAGAAAATTATTTCTTTTATATACAAAAATAGTTTTGGGCAAAATTATTTCATTTACCCTTTTTTTTAAACAATACTGTGTCGAATTGTTCTATTCAAGTGTTTAGAAACCCCTTCGATCCAGTTGTACAGACTGTGCCGACGAAGGTTCATATGCCACTCAATAAACCAATCATCACAATATAAAACAAATTTTATATTCACTAACAAATACGCGCTCATATCTATTATTACACTCACACTCATTCTAGAGTACTACTGACTCTATCTCTAATGAGTAACACCCAACAGAGCAGGTTGTCACTTAACCATATGCTCTGATACCAAATGTAACGTTTGCGATTTTTCGTTGCCGAAAAACAGAAATGTTATAGTTGAAGAAGAAGAAAGAGGTAGAAGGAGAGAGAAAAAGAGAGAAGAAGAAAGAAAAGAACAACAATAGAACAACAGAAAGAACAATAAAACAATATCAGAATCTCACAGTCGCAGCGGAACAACATATAATAGATAAATGAATATTTATTAAAACAAAAGAACTATACATTTTACACATTACATCACATTACATTCATTATCAGAGTGTACAACAAACAGACAGCGGAAAAGAAATACTATATACAATAGATAATATGCTACGCCATCCAGCTCGCCTCCAGATATCTGTAGCAACACCTGAATCCAGAATGACCTGATAACCAAACTCTAGACTGCCCGTGCGGAAATTGGTGGGCACCCAGAGTTTAGGAAGGGGACAATAAACTCCAGGTCAGTCATGTGACTGGTGTGAGAACTTAAAACAGTTTATTCTTAAAAACAACCAAAGAAATATTTTTCTTTAAGTAAATTCGAAATGCTTTTGGAAAATGAAACTACCATAAGGCCTCCCGCCACACACACAATGCAAACGCAGACTTGGAGGAGATTTCTCCTTATGATAGTCAAAGATGCTTACTACGCAGAAATCAAATCATTTTTGATATTATTATTAGTGCATAGTGTAGAAAACAATTTCGAAAGTAGAATATAAATCTTAGCCAACATACGACCATTATCGTATGCCTACTATAGCTACTATGTTCAATAGCAGGTTATCTCCACATTCCATAGCAGGTAATACAACTAAAACCGTACAAGGCTCGTATTGTTTCTTTGGATTTCCAACAAATGGTCAGGCTAAGGAACTTCCCATTGCCACATGGAAACGCCTCTGGAATGACGTCCCGAGAACCTAACCGGATCTCTGCCAACACAAGGCCGGGTTACCCCTAACTGGGTAACAACTGACACGAATACGTCATTCCCCGATCATAACCGATCTATATCCGAGGATCCCTGATTTCCAACAACCACAAAGTAATAAATTTGCAGTAACCACATAGGTTAAGTATCTGGGCTCCATACCATGATACCACCTCTATCCAGAAGGAATGACATACACTAAAGGGGCGCTACCCCCTAATAACCTTGCTGCATCTTTCCTGTATTGACCATTTCCGGGGTGTAAGGCTCGACGAAGTCTCGTCCACAAAGCCACGCTTTACAAAAGCAGTGCTTTGGGTCAACAAATGATCAAAGCAATGATCATCAAGATAGATGATCAAACAAATGATCCTATCACAAATGATCATTCAACGATCATTTCACAGCAACACTCAGCATGCCACGTTACCAATTCGGGAATGTATCACTAGTAACCATCAACTATATAACCTCTGAGCTCGTACGTCTCAGAGAAGGGTGTTAAGCTAAGAGAATAAATTCTCCGCCACCAACAAAAATATATTTGATAGAAACCAGCTTTACATATCAAATTGTAACGTCAGACATACAATCCATACAAGTCCGTTCCGGGATCGAACGGAACCGAAGGCACTTCCAAAGAAGCCCTTGCAATCTGGATATTCACTAATCACGTCCGGACAACCCGTCACTAAGGGTGATAAAACCTCTATATCGGAGATCAGCCGATGCAGAGTAACTTGACGGTAATCCATCCGTTTTCACAATTATCCGGTCTTCAACACCAGTCTTCAAATGCAATTCATAACGACGTATCACTATTCGGAATGGGTTATACGACCCCATGGTCCTTTCCCGGTTAACCCGAATAGTGAGCGCTTATTTAAAAATAAGTGTGGCATCCAATTCAAACAATCACAACAAATACCTATTTAAAGGTAAATATTGATAGTCGGTTATTTAACTATCAATAAAGATGCGCAACATCACCAGATTCCAAATAATTTCTCAAATTATTTATTTTCCTAAAAATATCTTTACAAGATATAAAATTTTCCACACTTCAAAAATAAACAACGTTTATTCTGAAAACCAATTTTCCCTTTCCACTTATAAATTCCATAGTGAATTTATATTTCAAAATATCTACTGATCTACATTTTTCAATAGATTTCAAATATTCAATTCCAATTTATCTTCAAAAAGATAAATTCTCAAAAACGTTCCATTTCATACTGGAAAAGCAATTCCATACTTATTTAAAAGTAAGTGATTCACAAATATTATTTATTTTCACAATTTGAAAATATTTGGTATACTTAAACCATAGTTAAGTATATTTTTCATTCCTTAAGGAAAAACATTCTTTTATTCACATTTACTTGGGTCAAACAAATGTTGCGTAAAATATCGTTACGACGACCCAAAATCGCTAATATAGGGATTCAAAATTAAATAGATATATAAATCCCAATACTATACAAAAATATTTCCTTTCGGAAATCATTTACTATAACAACAGTGTTATAGTCCATTATTTCCTTATTTTCTCGAAAACGTCTATTTCAACAATGAATGTTGAAATCTACGACTTCCTTTCCTTCTATTTCTCGAAAACTTCTATTTCAACAATGAATGTTGAAATCTATGTTTTCGATACTTGATGCATTTTAAAACATCTTTAAATCGTTTTAAATTCTATTTAAAACATCCTTTTCCCAAAAGATATCCATTTTATTTAACGATATATTCACTGTTCAAAAACGTGAATATAACTCCTTTAACAAATTCTATATTCAATTTATCAAATTCCATTTATTTCCGAATTTATAACAATGTTTATAAATTCCATCTCTATTTATAAACTTCAATTTGCTAATCTCTTTTATTAAATCCAAATCAATTTATATAACCCAATTATAAACCAAAATCTATATTATAAGTTGAATACTTATAATATTATTTATTTACCAAATCGTTCCTTTGAACTTCACAAATTTTTAAATCTTATTACTCATAAGATTTCTTTATATATTTTCTTTCAATTTCAACTTATAAAAAATTTCTTTTATTAACAGTTTCTATCAGTATCCCATTTAAATGCCCAAAAGCCAGTTTATAAGTTAATTTCCTATAAAACTTTTAATTTCAACATCTATTCATTTGATAACTTTCACAACTTATAAATCTATAAATTTTAATGAAATTCATTTTATACATCAACTCAACACTTTATAAACCCGTTTCAGAATCCAAATAAATTTAATTCACAAATATCCATTTATAAAATCTTTTATATAAACCGATAATAAAATTTATCCAAAATCCCAATTTAACTATTTTATAAAAATCTATGTATTTTAAAAATTACCTTTCTGTCATATTTCATAAAAATGTTAATTTTTTATAACATAAAAATTTATAAGTTTATTTATTTTAAAATGAATCAATACAAAAATTTAATAAAACATATTCTTTGAAAAATCACTTTAAAAACCCTTTTAAATTCAAAATTGTTACTTTTAACTTTTAAAAATGAATCCGATGATGCAACAGCATCGAATAGTCAATCACGGCACAAATATCATATATCGATATGATAATCAATAATCACACAATATCTGTAATCATATAAATATTTGTGAGGAATCCAGTTGGATCCCTCCAACCTATTTCCCTGCATCCACATACGTTAGCACAATACCAATTCCACTTCAGGATGGAATATCGCGGTATATGGGATTTTTAAAATATTATCCGCTTAATAGGCGGCGCAATAGGGTCTCATCCGCTATACAAGGCGGAAAATCAGTTCCAATATATATATATATATATATATATATATATATATATATATATATATATATATATATATTGCTATATATAGTATATCCTACTATATTTACTATCACAATCAAACAGCAATCAATAATTGCAACCATCATTCAAAAATTTTAAATCTAACTATTTAAAATTTAAATCGAAACTGTTCGATTGAGTGAGGAGTTCTCACCTTGGTTTTATTTCCGGTTTCGGCGTTCGTTTCGAATAAAATTAAACGAACGTTTAATTTTACCCGAAATTTTCACTGACTCCAATAGCTTCCAATCCAGCTCCATAGCGTAGTATTCGTCAAAACGATTCCAACGCACTTCGTCTCGTCGAAATCCGACCTTGAATGACAAAGATACATCATTTCAAAGTTATACGAGTTTAATAAACAATTATTTACAATTTTAATTTATTTTTAAACATAATCTCAATCCTGGTCGTTCGTTTCCTTTGATGATGATCACAACCGCATTTCCCTTCCTTCTTCCCTTCGTTCGTTTCCAGTACGTGAATTAGAACCCAAAGCCGCCCATCTTCACGAATTTCGCAACCACCAACGGCCCACGTGGGACCCATCAGGCTCCGCCACTTCACACACCCATACGAGCTCCACCGACGCCTAGAACCCCGCGCTACTCGGTCAGGCCGTGCTCTTGAAAATCGAGCATGAGATGCGCCACTTTGAATTGACCCGGCCGCTGATCCACGCCTCCTAATGCGATCATATCCGTATGGATGTAGAGATCTCGCCAAGCTCCATCTTTCTCGTGTTGGAAGTTTTCACGATTGCTTTGTGGATTCGAAGAAAATGACAGAGGAAAATCAAGCGTTTCTGGCCGCTGGAACCAAAAGTGGCGGCCGGCCATTATTTCTTGAAACCCTAGTTTTTTTTTCTGTTTTTTTTTTTGTGAATTTTGGCCTATTTATAGAAATCAAACGACACTATTCATCCGGGTTTTCAAAACTCCGATTTACGCGCCGAAACTGATGTTTTTGGGGTTTATCCCGCGTTCTGGACACAATGGAACAGGTTTCGGAAGCTAATTCGATCATCTGTGCGAGATATGGAATTAAACGATCAATTTGAATTAAATCGATTTAAACGATTTTCTAGACGTTTTAGCTTGCCCCGGACAAACGGTAAATCCGATTGACACGAAATTTGAAATCTTACAATAATATCACATTACGGATCCGATGAAACTTGTTTCGTTGAAATCCGAGACTTTTTGAAAAATGGCTATTTTAACTCGCTAAATTAATATTAAAACGATTTCGATGCGTTTCAAGCTGCCATGGTCAAACGACAACTCCGATTGCTACGAAAATTGAAATCCGATAATAACAAACTATTACAGATCCAATGGAACTTGTTTCGTTCAATTCTGAGACTGTTCAAAAATTGGCTATTTTTCAGTCGATAATTAAAATATTCAATTTCTACAAATCATCTCAAAATTCAGTTTTAAAAGTTATAAAACATTTCTATAACTCCAATATGATAAAATAAAAAAATTCAAATCAGTTTCAATCTTATTTAACCCAAAATTAAATTATTTCTGGAATTTCACTATTATATTATCGATTTAATTGACCAATTAAATCCAAATATTCGATAAATAAATTGTTCGACTTAAAAATTCCACTTATTGATATTCAAAATTAATTAAATATCCAAATTTAAATTATCAAAAATTCTGGATCGTTACAGACTTAAAATCTTCTCATATTGCACTTCCACTTGAAGCGAAGAAATAATAAAGGTTGTCGCGTTCGAGTACGTAGGCATAACTGAACCTCATTATGTTGGCGTGTTCTTTCCTTTCTCTCTTTCATATATAATTTGCGCTCTTTGATTTTCTGTTATTCTCTTTGTTGGATTGAAATTGATGAGATTATCCACAAAGAAGATTATTTGGTGTTCTGCTTCTGCTGCCCAAAACTATAAATTTTTCACTATAGTTTGGTATCAGAGCCGATGGTTTGAGGAGAACAGTATGATGCATCATTGACCTAAGTATACTCCGATGTGTAGCTTGAGCTTGGGATTCTCATTAAGATAGTGCTAAAAATTAGAACGCGGCATGCTCTAACTATGGAAAGGAAGACCCTTTGTAAAAATATCTTAACCCAACTGCTGAGAAGGTGGTAGTGACCTAATTTGAACCATTGAGAGGTGTTAGTGCCCTTCTCTATGTGCTTGAGGACTCTGTATAACTTCAAGTTAAATTGAGAAAAATTCTGGTTAAGGTGGAGATTTGTTAGGTGTAGCTCGTAGTGTACTAAAAGTGGGTTCGTATATTAGATTATGATCAGTCCTATATCGCGAAAGACACAAAAGGAGATGAGCATATATATGGGATTGGTAGCCTGAACAACATGGGATTCCTTTTGTTATAATAAATGTTGTCATAAAAAATATTCACTCTAAGGGAGATGCAGGGATATACAATCATAATGCTAGCACCACAAGAGCTTTGTTTAGTGCTCTTACCTCTTCTATACTAAATGACATGCGTGCATAGAAGAGATTCGAGGGGTGCTTAAAATTTCAATGTGGTATCGGAGCTTGTTGTTCTACTTGAAACTATTTCATCTATGTCTAATTTTATAAAGAATAGCATAGGTAGAAGCTCTACAAATTTTTAAATCGTTAGATTTCATGGAAACGGAGATTTTGGTATATGGAAGATGAAGATGGAAGCGGTGTTGAAGAAAGATATGACTTTTAAGGTTATCTATGAACCAAATAAACTGAAGAAATTAGCGCTTAGAGAGATTGAGAAAATAAAAGAGGATGCTCTTACTACCATCCACTTTAGCCTTTATGATGAAGTACTTAGACATTTTTTCCATATGAGAACTACAACGGAATTATGGGATTCTCTTTAGAAAAAGTTCTACGACAAGTCTCTCATCAACTTCATCATCTTATAATAAAAAAATTACTCGTTCAAGATGAAGTCTTGAACCAAAGTATTAGCTCACGTGGATGCCCTAAATACACTTGTTATGAATCTTCGAGCAGCTAAAGTCAAATTTGAGAATGAAGCGCAAGCTATCATTCTTTTATATTCTTTGCCTACAGAGTATAACACTTTTGTTAACTTTATGATCCACGGGCGCTCTTCTATTTGCTTGGAGGATGTGAAGACAATTTTCAGAATGAGATGTTGAGGGAAAAGTTGGCAAATATGAGCCTTAAGAATAGTTCCAAAGGCCTTATTGTGCAAGGAGAACAAGTAAGATTATATCCAAATATTGTGGAGATGGGGCCAAGTCAAGGTCTTAGTCAAGGGGAGCTTTGAACGAAGTTTGTCATTATTATGAAGGCTTGGATATTATATTGCAAGTTTCCCCAAGTTAAAGAATAAAAAAAACCCCGTTACCCAAAAGGCATTGGCTTCTACAACGAAAACATCAAATTCAGATTGTGATCCTAGCATTTTTACTGCTTTTGCCTCTTCTATGAAGAATACTGCTTGGATTATTGAGTCTAGAGCGTCCTATCATATGATACTTGATAGACACTCTTTTTCCACTTATCATTATCTTGATGGAGGAGAGGTTTTCATGGAAAATAATGCTATTTAGCGCGTGATAGTTGTTGGAATAATGAAGGTAGGGAAGTTTGATTGTGTTGTTTGTACTTTGTATGATGTGAGGCATGTGTCTGATTTAAGGCATAGTTTGATTTCTATTGGGGAACTTTGCAATCTTGGCTTGAGGTGCGTAGTAGAAAAAGATTCATTGAAAATTGCAAATGGCTCATTGATGGTGATGAAAGGGGTAAAAGCTGGAAATCTAAATTTGCTGAAGGATACCACTGTTGTTGCAGAGTCTTCTTCGGTTATTGATCCTGTTGATTCCGATTCTACCAGATTATGGCATTTTTGTATGAGACACATTGGAGAGTGTTTGGAGGTGTTGAGAAAGCGAGGTTTGATCGATAGCATTCATTGTTCAAAACTTGGATTTTATGACTTGGAAAGCAGACAAAAGTTTCTTTCGGCATTAGAGAGCATAAGTCCAAAGATGTTTTGGAGTATGTTCACACTGATGTTTGATGCTCCGCACCATGCCTATCTGTTGGAGAAGCCAGGTACTTTGTTTTATTTGTTAATGATTTTTCTAGAAAAGTATGCCTTTACTTTATGAAATCCAAAGACGGAAGTTTTGATAAGTTTCATAGTTGGAAATCTCTTGTTGAGAAGCAGTCTGGAAAGAAAGCGAAAGTTCTTCATTCAGATAATGATGGTGAATTCACGTCTTAAGAGTTCACCAAAATTTGTTAGTCATGAATAAAAAGGAACCTCACCACACTAAGGGAGCCTCGTTCAAATGGGGTTGCAGAGAGAAAGAATCTAACATTGTTAGAAAGAACTCGTTAGTTACGTCTAACTGATGGATTAAAGTGGAGACTTTAGGCAGAAGCATTATCTATGGAAATTTTCCTCGTCAACTGTAAAACTTCTACCGCCATATATATAAAGATTCTTGAAGAAGTATGGAAAAGAGAGCCTATTTCATATTCCTTTTTCAGAGCGTTTGGTTGTCCAGCACATGTGCATGAGAGCCAAGGGAAGTTGGATTCAAGATTGCACAAGTGTATTTTTCGTAGCTATAGGAGAGGAGTTAAGGGTTATAGGCTGTGGAGTCCTACTACCAAAAGATTGTTACTAGCAGGCATGTTACAATTGATGGAAAGGCTATATTGAAAGTGAAGCCTTCTTCTTTAATGATGATGTTGAGAGGATAAATTTAGAGTACCAGACATAAAGTAGATCATTAGACTTCCATACAAGTACAAATGCTGTTTTCGATGATATTGGGGGTGATGAAAAGAGGATAGAGGATCAAACTCAAGGTGGAGCTCAAATTCAAAATCGACTAATCAGAGGGAAGAAAAGCCCTAAATGGTTTTAGGTTTTTCTGGGATTGAGCATTAAAGACGTTGACTTTGACGACATGGAAACCTATGCATTAAGCATAGCTCATGATGAGACGGGAGACTATAGAGATGCCATTAGTTAAGTTGATAGTTCCAATTGGTTAGTAGCTTGGAGGAGGAAATTGAGACTTTGCGCAAAACCACACTTGGTAAATAGTGGCACTTCATTCAGGCAAGAGAACAACTGGCTGTAAATGAATCTATATTTTGAAACATGGTAGCAATAATGACTTGAGGTATAAGGCGAGACTAGTAGTGAGATGTTCAGAGAATAGGTGTAAAGCTCCATGGTACTTTTGCTCCATTCGTCAGCCACTCTTTCATTCACATTATTTTGGCATTGGTTTCCCACTTTGACCTAGTGTTGGAACAATTAGATGTCAAGACAACATTCTTGCATGATGATCTTGAGAAGGACATTTACCTACAGCAGCTAAAGGGGTTCACTGACAGTAGTAGGCCCAATCATGTTAAAATCTAATACTGTTTAAAACAATATCCTAGACAGTGGTATAATTATGATCTTACATGATTACTTTAGAAGCTTTAAGGAATAGCGCATCTATTGTATGAAGTGTAATGAAGATATCATCTATTTATTGCTTTATGCTGATGGTTGTTGATTACTTCTAAGAGCATGACTAGTGTTTTAGAGTTGAATATAGAGTTCAGCAAGGAGTTTGATATGAAAGATTTGGGAAAGGCATAGAAAATTTTAGGGATGAAGATTCATAGGTATAGAAAGCAAAGAGTTTTGAGGCTCACTCAAACCAATAATCGAGAAAGTCCTATTTCGATTTGGTATGGGAAAAGCTAAACCAATGGCTACTCCATTAGGCTCTCAATTTCAACTATCAAGAGATTTATGCCCTACATCGGATGAAGATAGAAGGAATATGGCTAATATTCCTTACTCTACGGAAGTTGGAAGCTTTATGTGTGCTATAGTATGCACATGGCCTCATTTAGCCCATGTAGTTGGTGTTGTTAGAAGACATATGTCTAATCCAAGCAAGACTCATTGGCAAGCAGTAAAGTGAATTCTACGATATTTGAGAGGCACTCCTGATATTGGCTTGTTTTTTGAGGTAGTGATATAACTCTAAGGGATGATTGTGACTCAGCTTATGCTAGGGATATAGATGGTAGGAAATCGATTTCGAGTTATGTTCATACACTTGGCTTAGGCTTTATTTCTTGGAGGTCTAAGCTACAATTCATTTAGCTTTATCAACTACAGAGGCATAGCTTATTTCTGTGGTGAAAGCGACAAAGGAAGGATTGTATTTATTACAGCTTTTGGAGAATTTATCAATGATGTAGAAGATAGTGAAGTTGTTTTCAGATAGCCACGGTGTTATTCATCTTATTTAGAATCAAGTCTACAACTTACGGACAAAGCACAATGATGTTAGAAGTTTCTTTCTCATGCTTGAAGAAGAGAGAAATAAGATAAAGCCACAAAGATGCACATAAAGGACAATCCAGCTGATGTATTCACAAAGTCGGTTCCAAAGGACAAGTTTGTGCATTGCTCAAACATGATTAGTATGATATGAGCTACCTAGCGCCATGGGGTGCTGAACCAACAACCAGTTTTGTTGATCGATGGATATATTAAAACCGAGGTGGAGAGTTAAATTTGGATGATTCAAATGTATTTCAAATATTAAAATAGAGAAGTTATTAATAGATTACGACAAATAATCAAATATGGGAAGCAAATCGGAAAGATAATCAATTAATTTGGGAAGATATATTAATTGATTTGAGGAATCAATCAAATAAGCATATACGTAGAAATAAATACCAATATGATAAATTTGCGTTGAAATCAAATCAAGTAAATCTGAAAAGATTTCACCCTTATCTCCATGGTAGTCTTCATCCTTTCACGCACGCACGCACACAAATATATATATATATATATATATATATATTATATGTGTGTGTGTGTGTATGAAGACATCTGTTCATCTTTTTAACACAAGAAGACTAGAGAGTTCTCCATCAAAATATCTTCAATAAGATCCTTATTTTTGTATCTATTTTAGAATGGGTGAAATTTATTGAGTGATTTATATTCTTCTCATATTGCACTCTCTCTTGAAGTGAAGAAACAATAAAGGCCGTTAGATCCGAGAACATAGGTGTAGTCGAATCTCGTTATATCGGTGATTTCATTCCTTTTATCTTTTATCTACAATTTGCGCTCCTTGATTATTTTTATTCTTTATATTGGATTGGAATTGTTGAGATTTACCACAGACTAGATTGTGTGTGTTTTTCTTCCACTGCCCAAAACTCTGGTTCTTCACTACATTTTCAACCAATTTGCAATTTATATTATCTTTGGACTTTATTGTAGGATCAATTTCACCCTAGAGGGGGGTGAATAGGGTAATGGTATAAATTATAAAAATTAATTGTGGAAGCTTATAAAATATTTTCAACACAGATCACAGAACAATAGCAGCACAGATAATAGTAGAATAATAAGTGCAGAAATAGAACGACACAGAATTTACCCAGCTTCGGCAAAACCATGCCTACGTGCTGCCCCCAAGGTTTCTACTAGAAATTAGATAGTCCCTCGCTTACACACGTAAACTCGCGACACCCTCTATCGACTAAATCTAACTCTACGCTCAAAACCCTTCCACAACTCAGCCATTGAGTTGAATTCTCAAGCTACGCCACGTAGCTTGTCCCCTAGTCACACGACTAGAAATTACAACGGTTTAAAGTTTAAAAACAAATTTAAACAGTAATTTAAAAATAAAAACAAAAACCCTAATTAAAAAAATTAAAAAGCCCTTAAAATAATAGGCCGACCCCCTTTTGATAATTCATCCCGAATCACTTTTATTTCCTTCGTTCGTTTATGGTGGCCATTCCTCTTGGAATTCAATTAGGGCTTCGTCCCTTCGATCCAAAATAGGGTTTTTGAAATTCGAAGCTTGCGACTGTAAATGTTCGATTGAAATATTGATTCGTCGTTCCTTTGTCAATCGATGGTTTCCTTTGGTGTGCTTCGACTGCTTCGAATTGATCGAATTCGAAAAGCTTCGGTATGTACTTTCTGCTCTTTTTGCTTTTCTGTTTGTATGCTTGAATTCGATGGTTTTGAGATTGCCGATGATGATTGTTTATATAGGGTTTGTAACCCTAGATTTGCGTTCGTACAATTATATTTGAATTTGTCAAATTCTTTTCTCTGGCCGCTTGATGATGCTTGAACGATTGATGATTAATCTGACTTTGTCAAATTCATATATTTCACGTTTCTTGGTTGACACGATTTTGAATTCATTTTCGTGATGACCACAGCTTCCACTCCGTTCCTTTTTCTGTACTGTATAGTTCGACTCTGTTCCTTTTTCTGTTAACTTGTTTGATTAAAAACACGGCTTTGACTTGGTCGGCTCCTTGATTGCTACTGCTTCGGCCTTGACTTGAGAATTGCTACATGACTCCGGCCATTGATTTATTGATTGCTTGGTTCTGTTGTTGTTGTAGTCTTCAAGCATTGTTGCATTTGTGTATTCATATATGCACTGTGTCTTGTATCACTATGTCACTTAGGTGCATTTGTTTGCACTGTGCAACGACTCGAGCTTCTGGCTAGCACTTGTTGGTACATGAGCAGTTTGCATGTTATTGTATTTGAGTGCATCTTTGCACTGTGTTTTTGATATTGGCCTGCATTTTTGAAACTCTGTTTTGTTGCTTGAACTCGAATGAATAATTGCCAGTGATGTTAACATGTGCATTTGTTGTTCAATCTGAATATGTGTTCTGATTCTTGAGCTTGTGTTCATCTTATATCATGTGAGCATTTGCTGTTGTACATTGCTGTGTATTTTGATTCATCCTTCGAGTCAGTGAACAATTGTGGCTGCACTTCAGTCATCCCTTCATTTACCTCGGCCATGTGTTCATCTGAGTGTTGTTAGCTTTATGCATTGTTGTGAGTAGTTTGTAGTTGCTGTTGGCTTTGGTTTTCACTGTCCACATGACACTGGTCTTGATACTTGTACTACCTGGTCTGGTTCTCTTGTGGTCTGGTTGACACTTGATGGCATTTGCTTCACTGGTGTATACTGTGTCATTTGAGTTGCTGTTCATTTGATTGTTGCAGTCCTGTATATGCTGTTCTAGTTTGAGTCTTGTGAGATTGCTTTGCTGACATTACCGGTGTCTTTGTTTATGCTATTTGATACATGTTTGAACTGGCTTGTATTTATAAGCTGGTCTTTGCATGGTTTCAAACATGTGAGTTGTTATCTGGTTGTTGTTTGATGAAGAGGTTGAACCTGTATCATGCTTGAAGTTGTAGCCTGTACACCTGCCCTGTGTTGAATCCAGCTAATAGTTCGGGTTTGACCTTGTGCGTGTGTGGTGATTTTATTTATATTTGCACCTGAGTTGAACCCGTCTTTTTATTTGGGTTTGACCTTGTGCTCACCTGTCCCGGTAGCATTATCAAGTGTATATCGGTGTGCACGGCCTTGTGGCATATACAGTGATACACTGTGTATGTCACAAGCTGTTCGTGTGTGACGAATTCAAATATAAATGATGACGAACAACCCAAATAACTGAGGCAAATAATATTTTCAAAAATTATATTTTATATTGCAAAAATATTCTTTTTCAATTTTACTGCGTTAGTGAATATTTTTGTAGATTTCTCAGATGCTGGATTCGAACTGGAATGAAGTTGAAGATTAAAATACGAATTGAGTGAATGAGTGATGTGTGGTGAGATGAAATGTAAAATTGTGATGTAATTGAATTTGTATCAAAGTTGTATAGTGTATAGTGAGAGCTTGAATTTGTACTATTCAAAATTGTAATAAATATTTGTTTGAATTCAAATTCTGTGTTATTTAATTTTATTCAGCAAATATTTATTTAATCTGTGAAAAATAAAATAGTATATTAACAAATACATTTAAACGAATGTATATATGTTTATTATCATCAAACAAAAATCATATAAGCGCATATTCAACATTTATATCTAAAGTGGAAGAATTTTCTTCCTTGACATCCATTAAAATAGTGCTTAAGCTTTCATATGTGCTTAGAGATTACAAATAAGGTAAATGACTAAGAAATAGGAAAATAAAAGGAGGAGAGAGATCCCATCTTATGTGAGGATGAGGGTCTATTTATATTGATTAGTGAGGCACAAGGCTCGACAGTATTAGTTGATCATAATTGATGCAATTATATGACATGTAAGAGTCTTTTTGGATGAAAACATGTGTTATAATCCTAGGGTATGAGTAACTCACATGGATCAATTACGTGGTCACATTCATAAATACAAAGTTAGTAATGGACACTTGGTTATGTGAGTGACACGTTGTCTCTTATCCTAGTTTGTGATTGGCCTCCTATTTGATATCATTCTTTTATATCGTAGCATAATTCTAATGTATGTATTTGTCCTTATTTCCTACCATTGGATAACATCTTTTTTGTCTTAGCTTCCTTTATACACTTAAGAAGGTTTGGTTGTCGAGAAATTTTGCATGCAATGATATAGACCTACAAAGGAATGCCAATAACATTATGATAGAATATTAAGATTTCTTTATCAATTTTTTTACAATTTTGCTTCAATGGCCTTTTCATTTTAAATCTTTGATGGCTTCTTCATATCTTTGATGGTGCAATTCTACATTTTCAAGTGATAAAAACCATAATATCGATAACTTTCTCCACCTTGCATTTTCGATAGCTTATAATATACATCTTATATAGCCTTCAATTCCATGTTTTCGATAGTCTAACATTTGTGTTTTTAATATCTTCCTGCTTATATCGTCGATAAATTTTTATTATATTGTCTCCAGTAGCCTCCACTGGAATAATTCTAAAAGTTAAAAGTTCTGATAGCCTTGCAACTTTGGCATCTTTTGCTTCTCATATTTTTGATAGCCTTGTGTTACAACTAGGTCAGACTACAACGAAAGTAATGAGTGAGTTTTAATTATTATTTTTTCCATTTTGGTTCTTTATTAGGCATATGAAGTCTAATTTATTTAGAACGTTTCTAAATTTATTTTAAATAAAATCATTATTTTATATAGATTTATAATGTAGTTTATATTATGAAATTAATATTATATTATATATTGTGCATCATATTCACATACATGTATGTGACGTTGATAAATTATATTTATATTTGAAATGTTCAAATATAAGATTTTATAACACAAATTATAATGTATTGAACCATAAATATTGTTGGTAAAAGGTTTATTAACAAATATAGATATTTAGGATTTTCATAAAAAACGACGGAAATCAGTTTTCAGGAAAATTGAGATTTTCTCAACATTAGCATGTACGGAACTGGATACATACACTTATTTACCCATTTAAGCAAGAATATGAAAAAAAATATTTATTTTATTTTTGAAATAAAATATATTTATGATATCATAAAGGATGTCAACAATTTTATTTTTTCGGTAATTTTAAAATTAAGTTTAAATAATTGTTTAAAATGATAATAATTCATTAAATTAGTAATATAGTGATAATAAATCATTTGAAATATTTTTATAAAAATATATACTTGATTTGAAAATATAAGAAAATTCATAACGCTTTATCGATATAACAGCACTTTTTTTATACACTTGCTTAATATTGGTTTATATAGTTTTATAATTCGAATGTTATCATTTTAATTAATTAATAGTGATGAGAAACTAGTTTTAATTTTTTTTATATTTATATGTAATTTAATTAATAAGTGAAATGTGACCTGGAATCGGGTTTTGGATTTTCAATGATTTAACGAACGGAAGTTGTTCAAAGTGATTGCAACGTTGTTTATATGTCTTGTGCACATATACAACATATACATGCATGTCCTAACATATACATATACACATGTATACATACTAAATACATACATACATATACATATATAAATATCACAAAATTCCTAAGATATTTAAACAAAGTAAAAAATAAAACTTTCCATTACCTAACACTCTTGCATACCACATGGAGGTAGCGCACGGGTGGGGGTATGGAGGAGGATGTCATGGCCATACCTAAAGGGGAGGAGGGGTGTGGGTAAGCGGTAGTTTGGTAATTTTGCATTTAGATATTTTTCTCACTTATTTTTTCTATAAATACATACCTCCCCTTCCCACACCATCTTCTTCTCTCTTATTCCAAAGCTTTCTAATCGCCTCACTAATGGCTTCTCTAGCTTCTTCCATGCTAACGAAGCTCTACTAAAACAAAAACTACTATGTATGAGGAAATACTGCCTTAGAGTCAAGATATGAATCAGTACTCTCACATCTCTTTCTTTTTCTTATCCATGCACTATAAGGAGTTGCCCCCATCCCAAAACCAAGTTTCTACCTCCTACAAGTTGTGGCTATGCACATCTTAAGGGAACTAGGGTTGATTCCATAAGCTTCAGCGAGATAGTAGTGAAGCTATATTCAAATTTGAAAAATAAAGAAACCAATGAAGGTGATAATCTCTACAATTTATATTATAAATTAAATGATATATGACATGATTTCTTTGCTTGTTTATAATGGTAGTTTATCATGTTTGGATGTGATAATATGTTTTGTCTGATTGTGGAAATAATTCACATTAAATACACGTCGAATTTACATAAAAGAAATCACTTTCCTATATGAATTATAAAAGTGTGACGGAATTGTTAACCTCTTTAAAATAGTTTAAAATGATTTATAAATGTTTTGTGAACATTAAAACTCATTCAGCGAAGTTTGAAAAAGTTTGGAAAATGGAGTGAAAATAAGCTGCTGGGTTTTGGCAGTTCGCGGCCTGAAAAGTTAAAAGAACATGTGAATAGAATATGAGTCGGATTCTTTGCAACAAGAATTTTCTTCACCATAATGAATATAGTTTTTAACAAAAAGAAGAAAATCAAGGTTTCATTTAGTAATGTTTGAGGTATATCCAAATCAAGTTTTAAAAAACGTCGCGCTTTGGTGATTCGGAAACCAAAGTAGTAAAATCTTGAAAATAGATATTTTTAAATCTTAAAAAATATGAAATAAATTCCATAAATATATTAAAATGTTTTAATAAGGATTTGAGTTATTAAAATGGAAGTAAGTGGAATAAAATTTGCATTTTGATCAAAGAAGCTTTAAACACTATTCATAACAATTTTTGTAGCATTTTTTGGTAACTTTTGAAATTAAGATTTAAACTTGGGATTTCCTTCATAATGTTTTACAAATGTTTTTCAAAAAATAACCCAAGTATTCTATAGAGTTTATAGTTGATTAAATAACTTGATTGCCTTATGGGTGACAGAGAGATAGTCTCTAGACCCGACCTTGGACACAATGTCCGAATTCTACTTTAGTTATCCTTACTCCCCCACAGAAGGGATATTAAATTTGATTTTCTCACACTACATCTTCCTAAGACAAAAAGAGATTTGGAGCTTTCCAAGAGTTAAACAAGAGTTTAATAATAAGATTTTAGTGAAATATGAAACATAAAATTCTATATTAAATTTCATGGAGGGAACTCGTACTATCTGTATGAATTTAAAAGGTGATTTCACCATTACTCGACGGATAGTGCATGTTGAATACAGAAATTAGTATTGAGTATAATTAATATAATTCCTATGGATCCTGTCTACTCAATAATAACTGGTTTGAATTTACCATCTTAGATAACATGATTTTCCATTAAAATGATATGTTTGAAAATAGGAAACCTTATATTAAAATTGTATTCAATTAAGGAAACATTTTCCTATGTAATTGATGAGAAATAATTTGATGTTTCCAAAGTTAAAAGGGGATTTTAATTAACCAAAGGATTTGATAAAAAAAGGTTTGATTATCCCCTTTATGCTGAAACTGAATATGATTTAATGGTGTATATCTCTAAAGAGATATTTTACTTGGGTAAAAGATATTGATTAATTGAATAATAATCACCTATGTACTTGACAACTTTTAAAAATAATTGGTTCGAAGAAACCAGGGTTGGATTTTGGTGGGTCCTATCTGAAAACCACTTCAAACCAACATACGTTCGAAAGTGAAAACATGTTGAAGACAATGATTTTGAAGATGGAGATCTTCATGATGTAGGGCAGCTTGCCACTAGCCTTTCCATATTATATATATATATATACATACGTACATACATACGTACATACATATATATATATATAGTGGCAGTAGTGCTTCATTTTAGAAATCTTCAGTGCAAGGAATGCTAGCTACTAATCCTAGGGATGATTCCCGATAGGATGTAGTAGGAGAGTGCCTTTAGTTTGTTCTGTGCCTGGACAACTTGTATAAAAGAATGTTTAACATTACATTCCTAAGACCACATACATTGACTTTTACAAATGTGCATCTTCTTTGTGGTGAAGGAGGTAACCCCTCTTACAATTAGAATCTTACACTGAGACTGTGACGCCCCACCTCTATACCCACGCTAGCCAAGGACACTACAGGGTAATGCCGTCAACTAACACGGAGAATAAGGCTGGTTAGGAGCGACCATCTATAGCCTTGCTCTAACTATCTATTGAATACATCGACAATAAACATACCAAGCAGGTCGACATACCCAATGAATACTTAAAACAAAACCATAGGTGGTTGAAGGATTTATCAGAACAGAATATAACAACTCAAATGTAATATACATCACAGAACAGTAGATTATCATATACACATACAGATACATAACAGAGTTTACAAAATAATACATGTCAAGTGGTATAGCAAACCACAATATACAGACGAGTCAAAAGAATACATATATCAGAGTTACAAATAAAGGACTACACAAAAAGCTTTAACAAAAAGGAACAAGCTGAATAGTCCATGCGGAAGCAAAATAGGCTAAGTCCAAAAGCACCTAACCTGAAACATCTCGGTCTGACCCGAGTATAAAATACACGGGTCAGTCTAGCTAAACATATCAGTTAGATAAACTGAACAACAATAAACCTGCAAGGTTATAAGGTATAACAAATATCTCTAAAGGAGATAACACAATCATCTAACAAAAGATGAATCATATAATAACAAGCCTCATATCCTTGGCAACTCATAGAAACAAAGGATAAGAATATCCCAAAACAAGCCAAAAAGGCAAATAAAAAATACCAATGAAGGTATACAAGTTCCATAAGGTAAACGCTACTCATCATGCGGCTCAAAAAGACCAACATCGAAGGGCGATACCAAGGGAATATACATATAAATGAAACATCAGAAAATTGCTCGAGCTCAGTACTGTACGAACAAGGATCCATGAGCCCGAAGACTCCAAACCCAATATCACCCATGCGGCTCATAACGACCAACATCGGAAGCGATACAATAGGGCAACCCAATATCACCCATGCGGCTAATAACGACCAACATCGGAAGCGATACTATAGGCAACAAACCCGAAGGCACAAACCCAAAGGTACAAACCCGAAGGCAACATACCCGAAGGCAATAAACCGTAGTGGTGAAGGTCAAAGACCCAGGACACCACTAACTGGCGGAACGTGTCATAACTCTCAAAAAGGAATCCGAAAAGTGGTAACGTGAGTCCCATAACCACTCGTTCGCACTAAACGGTTTACTATCCGTTAGTTAATTTCACACTCAAAGCAGTACAAAGTTCACCTCATATCATCTGTAAACCAAACCCAAAGGTTAAAACGATCAATTGAATAGGTTGGGGATTAATCGGAAAGATAAACGCACAGATTCATGGTTCGTGTTTTGCCCAACCATTTAATCATCCTTCCACTTTGCTCGAAGTGCGAAATTGTGCGTGTGTTTTAAATAGAATTTATAAATTGGAGAAGCGAGCTTTTAATACGATTTGAAGAAATCATTTATAAAAACCCGTGAATAAAGTCAAAAAGGAATCATCAAGGTCAAATATGCATAAACAACTAATTGGAATCAATATGTATAGATTAAATTTGGAAAACTAAACGAACAAGGCAAGTTGGCAAAAAACAGCATATTCAGACGTCTGAAAGAAGGGATTCAGACGTCTGAATCTGAAAATTAATTTGTTTTTCAAAACAGAATTCAGACGTCTGAATCCAACCTTCCAGACGTCTGAAATAGACATATTTTGGCCTATTTCCTTTCTGGTTGAAAATTAGCCAATTCAGACGTCTGGAATATAAAATTCAGACGTCTGAATCTGGGGATGAAAATGTTCCCCAGAACAATATTCAGACGTGTGAAATAAGGGTTTCAGACGTCTGAAACTTAATGTTCAGGCATTTCCTGAACCTAGGCCAACTTTGGCCAAACAAATCGAAAGCAATCGGATGCGTGTTGATTATGGGCTTACATCAAACGACTACCCAAGCTTAACGACACACCCTAACACTCCGAACAACATAAAACATCAACCATATAAGGTTTTACATAGATTTGGCTTCAAAAATCATAATTTGGCAATTTCACCAAAGCAAACCAAATCGAAAGCAAAAGCATATGAACAAGTATTAGGAATTCATACCTAACATCAATGATATCAAAAGAAGTAGATGTGAGTTCAAAACTCACCTTCTAATTCAAAAATAAAGAAGAAGGAGTTCAATTTGCAAGGAGAAGACCAACAAATCTCCACTTCTACTCAACTAGCTTCAATCTAAGAATAAAACAAGTATTTTCCTAAGTTTAGGTTTAGGAATTTCCTGAGATTGAAGAGAGAAAGATATAGAAAAGATGAAGAAGAGCTTACCAATGGATTCATTTTGATTTTTGGAGCAAGAAATCAAGTTGGAAGTTGAAACTAGGGCTTGCAATTTCTATTTCCTCTTCCCTTCCACCATTTTCAGTTTTGCTAAGTTTAAGAAATGAAATGAGGGTGAATGGATGAAGAGTAATGAGCTAGGGGGTTTAAGAGGAGATTGGGGCTGAACCCAAACTCAAGCCCAATAGAAAAAGTAGCCAAAATTCAACTTACTCCAAACTTATCAAAAAGCTTATACTCAAAAAGATCGCAAATGCCATTTTGGAATCAATGAAAATGGTTTCGAGTTCCAATTCGGCCATTTGCAGAAAGTAACATTTCGGACCAAAAATCCGACTAACGACACTATATTTAAATAAAACAATTAAATATAAAATCATTAAATATGCGGGTTGTTACAGATCTCCCCTCCTTACAAAATTGTGTCCCCGCAATTCCTAGAGACGATATTTGTAACAACTACATACATACAACATCCAAAAGAAAAGAAAAAATAAGCTTGAGATGAAAAGATATACTCACCGTTCCTAAGCAAAGATAGAAAACCCGGATAAGATCGCTCAATAAACTCTCTGGTTTCCCAAGTACAATCATTGGGATTAGCGGACCATTGAACATTAACGAGCGGCACGTCCTTGTTCCGAAGATGTCGCACCTCCGTGTCAAGCACGCGAATAGGTTGTTGTACAATAGATAAGTCCGGTGAGACCTCAAGCTCAAGCAAATCAGGAGAATCAATAACAGAATCTGATTCCCGAAGACACTTCCGAAGTTGCGAGACGTGAAACACGTCATGAATGCCAGATAAATGAGCAGGAAGTGAAACTCTATAAGCCACAGGGCCAATACGTTCAGTAATAGAAAATGGTCCTATATAGCGAGGAGCCAATTTTCCAGTCATACTGAAACGCATAACCCCTTTCAAAGGAGAAACACGAATAAAAACAAGATCACCAATCGAGAACTCGAGAGGCTTCCTACGGTTGTCAACGTAGGATTTTTGGCGACTCTGTGCCTCTTTCATTCTCAACCGGATGAGATCAATCTTTTCGGAAGAATCACGAACAAAATCTGGACCAAGAATAAGCTTCTTTCCAGATTCCAACCAACAAGAAGGTGATCGACATGGTCTTCCGTATAAAGCTTCGAAAGGAGCCATACCGATACTAGACTGAAAACTATTGTTGTAGGAGAACTCTACAAGAGGTAGGTGATCCTCCCAACAACCACCGAAATCAAAAATAAAAATACGGAGAAGATCTTCCAAGATACGATTCACCCGTTCAGTCTGTCCGTCAGACTGCGGATGAAAGCTGTACTAAAATTATTCTTTGCTCCCAAAGCTTGCTGAAGACTCTGCCAAAAATGACTTGTGAATAAAGGATCACGATCACTCACAATAGAACTAGGAACATCGTGAAGTCTCACGATTTCCTTGACATACAACTTAGCCAAATGCGAAGCAGTTCTATTAGACTTAATAGGAACAAAATGAGCAGACTTGGTGAGGCGATCAACAATAACCCAAATGCTAGAATGGCCCGATCTCGAACGAGGTAGGCCGTCAATGAAATCCGTAGAAATCTGATCCCATTTCCACAATGGAATCTCTAGAGGCTGAAGAAGACCTGAAGGACGCTGATGTTCGGCCTTAAAATGCTGACAAGTCATGTAATTACTCACATAACTCGCCACATCGCGTTTCATGCCTTCCCAATAATAAAGACGATGCATATCGGCATACATCTTACTACTACCAGGATGAATGGTATACTTAGAACGGTGACAGTCATCCAGAATGTCATGCCTAAGTGCAAAATCAGAAGGCACAAAAAGACGGTTCTTCTTGCGAAGACACCCATGAGAATTAATGCTGAAATCCCGCAACATCTCATCACAGGATCCAGACTCACAAAGATGAATAAGATGCAACAAATCAGGATCACGCCGTTGGGCATCGGCAATACGATCCAACAAAATAGGTCAAGCTCCCAAACTAAATAATAGAATAGGAGTAACAGAAGATGAACCTCGATCACGAATTTCACAAAAAGATAAAGTCTCAAGAATATTCCATTCGGCAAGCACCATAGAAATAACGGCTGAATGTTTACGACTAAGCGCATCAGCAACACGACTACCCTTACTAGGGGTATACTGGATATCAAAGTCATAGGAAGCAAGAAACTCGAGACAACGCTGTTGTCTCATATTGAGTTCCTTCTGAGTAAACAAGTACTTCAAAGATTTATGATCGGTATAGAGAATGAAGCGCTCGCCCAATAAATAGTGTCGGCAAATCTTCAAGACGAAGACAATGGCGGCTAACTCAAGATCATGAGTGGCATAGCGAACTTCATTCGGACGCAGTTGCCTAGAAGCATAAGCAACTACCCGATTTTTCTTCATAAGAACAGCACCGAGACCACTACCACAAGCATCGGTGTAGACAACTAGATCATGATTCCCCTCGGGAACCACCAGAATAGGAACATTAGTGAGAAGTTCCTTCAATGTCTGAAAGGAAGCTTCACACTTGTCAGACCAAATAAAACGAATGCCTTTCCGAGTAAGGCAGGTGAGAGGAAGCACAACACGGGAAAAATCCTTAATGAACCGACGGTAATAACCCGCCAATCCAAGGAAACTATGAATGTCATGCACATTCTCAAGCCTCTTCCAATTCTGGATGGCTTCGATCTTTGAGAGATCGACAGAAATGCCATCGGAAGATGCAACATGGCCTAAGAACTTAACCCTATTCTCCCAAAAATGCACTTGGAGAATTTGGCTCTAAGCTGATGGTGACGGAGAGTACTCAAGACAATTCTCAAGTGATTAGCATGCTCGGCTTCAGACTTAGAGTAAATAAGGATATCATCAATGAACATAAGGATGAACTTATCGAGATATTCTCGGAATACTCGATTCATGAGATCAACAAAGAAAGCAGGAGCGTTCGTCAAACTGAACGGCATAACGAGCCACTCAAAAGAACCATAACGAGTGCAGAAAGCAGTAAGAGGTATGCTATCCTCCGCGACTCGTAACTGATGAAAACCCGTGGCAAGGTCAAGCTGAGAAAAGACCTTAGCACCACTCAATAGATCGAACATATCATCGATCCTAGGCAATGGATACCTATTCCTGATGGTTAACTCGTTAAGCTTGCGATAGTCTATGCAAAGCCTAAGAGTTCCATCGGACTTCTTCACGAAGACGACCGCGGATCCCCACGGAGAAAAACTGGACTGAATCAACTGCTTGGACTCAAGCTCTAAAAGCTGCTTCTTGAGTTCCTCATTTTTCTTTGTAGACATCCTCGTGGGAGGACGACTAACTGGCTGCGCGCCTGGAATGAGACCAATGCGGAACTCAATTGTCTGCTTAGGTGGCAAACCTGAGGCAGGCTCAAAAACATTACGAGATATATCATCATCATCTCGTGAATCAAGAGAATATAAAGCCATTTCGGAATTATCCACATCCCGAAGAATAAGAGATAGTTGAGTAGGCGAATTCGGATGTCGAAGATATATAATTCTCTCCGAACAAACAAACCTGGCATCATATCTTACTAGCCAGTCCATAGCCAAAATCAAATCAAATCCCAGATAAGAAATAACGTGCAGACTCGCACGAAAAGAAAAGCCACATAAAACAATCTCAACATCATCACAAAGCAAGCTAAGGGTCGCGGATCCCCCAATAGGATTTGCAATCCTTAAAGAAGTAACCAAACAAGAAACATCCAAAGATAAGTCATCAACAAGCTTTTTCGATACAAAAGAATGTGAAGCACCCGTATCGAAAAGAACTCGAATATTATGATCATGAAATAAAATAGAAAATTCCAAAATAGATGGAGATATACCTTTGGACTGAGAGGGACCTTTAGAAGCCTTAGCAGCATAAAGCCTGCTAGACTTGGCGCCAGCCGGAACAGTAGGACAAGCTGAAACATGATGACCTTCCTTCTTGCAATAGCGGCAGAAGAGTGGCTTAGGACAAGCTCGAATAATATGATCAGGAGAACCACAATTGAAACACTTCCGAATGAAAGGTGTTCCAACAGACTGAGGCTGAGAGCTAGGACCACCAGTCTTCTTCTTCTTAGAAGGAAAATGCTTCTTTTGAAATGGAAACGGCCTCTTGTTGAGGTTCTTGGAAACTTCAGCATCAACATCACTATCACACTCCTTCTCGACGGTCTCGAGATGAAGCGCCGAATCAACCAACTCCTCAAAAGAAAGCTTAAGCTGGAGCAACAAAGACTTCTTAAGATATTTCTTAAGACCAGAAACAAACTTCAAATTCTTCTTATAAGAAGTGCTAATGAATTCAAGACCATACTTAGATAAAGCCTCAAATGATGCAACATACTCAGAAACAGAAGATTTCCCTTGCTTCAACTCAAGGAAGCGATGGGTCAATAAAACATTTTCAGATTCAGGAACGAACTTGAGTTCAAATCGCTCCCGAAACTGAGTCCAAGAAAGAGTAGACTCATCAATCTCGGCTACAAGAAGCTCATACCAATCAAGAGCACGCTCTTGTAATAAGCTAGAAGTTACAAGAACTCTATCATGGTCAGAAAGATCTATACGAGAGAAGATACACTCGCACGTGCGAAACCAAGCTTGGACTTCAAGAACGGACTCGGAACCTTTAAAAGGCTTTCCTTCGAGATGAGCAAAATCACTGCACTGGCGTGCAAAGGCAGACTTGCGAGGTGGAGACACTCGAGGAGGAACGGGAGGCTGAGTGCTCCTAAACAATTCCAAGAACTGATCGGCATACATATAAACGCCATCCGGATGTGAGCCACTAGATCGCCCAGCATCCGAACGTCGTCCCCTGCCTTTTTCAGCCATACGCTAAAAGTAAGATAATAACAAGATTAATCACAAGGTAGATAATCCAAGATGGAATACTAAGGAATAAAATGCATCCCTAGACGTATTTCCCAATTCTATCTAACCTTTGATAGCAGAAGGAATAGAAGGGCACGATGATTCAAAGATTTGTACCACTTATACACTTTGATGTACCGTAATATGTGCATATATTCCGTGTTTATCATATTCTGTTCTGAACTCGGCTCTGATACCACACTGTGACGCCCCACCTCTATACCCACGCTAGCCAAGGACACTACAGGGTAATGCCGTCAACTAACACGGAGAATAAGGTTGGTTAGGAGCGACCATCTATAGCCTTGCTCTAACTATCTACTGAATACATAGACAATAAACATACCAAGCAGGTCGACATACCCAATGAATACTTAAAACAAAACCATAGGTGGTTGAAGGATCTATCAGAACAGAATATAACAACTCAAATGTAATATACATCACAGAACAATAGATTATCATATACACATACAGATACATAACAGAGTTTACAAAATAATACATGTCAAGTGGTATAGCAAACCACAATATACAAACGAGTCAAAAGACTACATATATCAGAGTTACAAATAAAGGACTACACAAAAAGCTTTAACAAAAAGGAACAAGCTGAATAGTCCATGCGGAAGCAAAATAGGCTAAGTCTAAAAGCACCTAACCTGAAACATCTCGGTCTAACCCGAGTATAAAATACACGGGTCAGTCTAGCTAAACAAATCAGTTAGATAAACTGAACAACAATAAACCTGCAAGGTTATAAGGTATAACAAATATCTCTAAAGGAGATTACACAATCATCTAACAAAAGATGAATCATATAATAACAAGCCTCATATCATTGGCAACTCATAGAAACAAAGGATAAGAATATCCCAAAGCAAGCCAAAAAGGCGAATAACAAATACCAATGAAGGTATACAAGTTCCACAAGGTAAACGCTACTCATCATGCGGCTCAAAAAGATCAACACCGAAGGGCGATACCTAGGGAATATACATATGAATGAAACATCAGAAAATTGCTCGAGCTCAGTACTGTACAAACAAGGATCCATGAGCCCGAAGACTCCAAACCCAATATCACCCATGCGGCTCATAACGACCAACATCGGAAGCGATACAATAGGGCAACCTAATATCACCCATGTGGCTCACAACGACCAACATCGGAAGCGATACTATAGGCAACAAACCCGATGGCACAAACCCGAAGGCAACATACCCGAAGGCAACACACCCGAAGGCAACAAACCGTAGTGGTGAAGGTCAAAGACCCAGTACTGGACACCACTAACTGGCGGAACGTGTCATAACTCTCAAAAAGGAACCCGAAAAGTGGTAACGTGAGTCCCATAACCACTCGTTCGCACTAAACGGTTTACTATCCGTTAGTTAATTTCACACTCAAAGCAGTACAAAGTTCACCTCATATCATCGGTAAACCAAACCCGAAGGTTAAAATGATTAATTGAATAGGTTGGGGATTAATCGGAAAGATAAATGCACAGATTCATCGTTCGTGTTATGCCCAACCATTTAATCACCCTTCCACTTTGCTCGAAGTGCGAAATTGTGAGTGTGTTTTAAATAGAATTTATAAATTGGAGAAGCGAGCTTTTAATACGATTTGAAGAAATCATTTATAAAAACCCGTGAATAAAGTCAAAAAGGAATCATCAAGGTCAAATATGCATAAACAACTAATTGGAATCAATATGTATAGATTAAATTTGGAAAACTAAACGAACAAGGCAAGTTGGCAAAAAACAGCATATTGAGACGTCTGAAAGAAGGGATTCAGACGTCTGAATCTGAAAATTAATTTGTTTTTCAAAACAGAATTCAGATGTCTGAATCCAACCTTCCAGACGTCTGAAATAGACATATTTTGGCCTATTTCCTTTCTGGATGAAAATTAGCCAATTCGGACGTCTGGAATATAAAATTCAGACGTCTGAATCTGGGGATGAAAATGTTCCCCAGAACAATATTCAGACGTCTGAAATAAGGGTTTCAGACGTCTGAAACTTAATGTTCAAGCATTTCTTGAACCTAGGCCAACTATGGCCAAACAAATCGAAAGCAATCGGATGCGTGTTGATTATGGGCTTGCATCAAACGACTACTCAAGCTTAACGACACACCCAAACACTCCGAACAACATAAAACATCAACCATATAAGGTTTTACATAGATTTGGCTTCAAAAATCATAATTTGGCAATTTCACCAAAGCAAACCAAATCGAAAGCAAAAGCATATGAACAGGTGTTAGGAATTCATACCTAACATCAATGATATCAAAAGAAGTAGATGTGAGTTCAAAACTCAACTTCTAATTCAAAAACAAAGAAGAAGGACTTCAATTTGCAAGGAGAAGACCAACAAATCTCCACTTCTACTCAACTAGCTTCAATCTAAGAATAAAACAAGTATTTCCTAAGTTTAGGTTTAGGAATTTCCTAAGATTGAAGAGAGAAAGAGATAGAGAAGATGAAGAAGAGCTTACCAATGGATTCACTTTGATATTTGGAGCAAGAAATCAAGTTGGAAGTTGAAACTAGGGCTTGCAATTTCTATTTCCTCTTCCCTTCCACCATTTTCAGTTTTTCTTAAGTTTAAGAAATGAAATGAGGGCGAATGGATGAAGAGTAATGAGCTAGGGGGGTTAAGAGGAGATTGGGGCTGAACCCAAACTCAAGCCCAATAGAAAAAGTAGCCAAAATTCAACTTACTCCAAACATATCAAAGCTTATACTCAAAAAGATCGCAAACGCCATTTTGGAATCAATGAAAGTGGTTTCGAGTTCCAATTCGGCAATTTGCAAAAGGTAACATTTCGGACCAAAAATCCGACTAACGACACTATATTTAAATAACACATTTAAATATAAAACCGTTAAATATGCGGGTTGTTACAGAGACATACGAGCTCAGAGGTTGTAATTTAATGGAAATTGATAGTGTGTTATTGGAATAGAAATGCGGCATTTAAATTAGGATTTGTTTAGTGAAAAATAAAACGTTACCTCAAGCCTTGCACATCGAGAATGACAAAAATAGGGTAGGTGCAGTAGGGCTACGTAGGTCGCTCCCATTAGAATATGGCCATCATCTTTCTAGATTACCCTTTATATATCGGGTTTGTTGTGTATGCTATGAGACATCTCGGATAGGTCGGGAACGACCAGGGTGATGTCGTATTCGATACTATCTATGGTAAAGGTAGGTCGGTTTTGTGTTGATAGAGGTTAAAATCTTAAGTGCATCTCTAGAGATGTACTATCGGACGGTGGTCCCTTACCTTGTCATTGTATGGAACCATTCTCCAATATGAGCCATTACGGTTTTAGTTATAAACCTTTTATGCTGGAATTTAATAAAGGTAACAATTTCGGCTAATGTTATCCATATATATATATATATATATATATATATATATATATATATATATATTGAAAGAGTTTTCAAACAATGTTATTAAAAATAATATCTCTAATTTTGTGTAGCAAATGTTTTGGTTAACATAGGGTAAAAATCTGTCCGTGTTTATGTATGGCTTGGTCTTATGAGATACCCTTTGTTTTCAAAAATATCCATGTTCGAGTTTTCTCACACCAGTCCTGTGATTGACCCGGAGTTTATTTTCTTTTCTCCGTAAACTTTAGATGCCTTTTTTCTGTCAGCCAAGTAGTTCAGATCTAGCTCGGAACATTTTGGAGGAGCTTGGAGCTGGAGCTAGAGTTTCCTCTGTAGATGTTTATCCATTTCCATTTCTACTACATTTATTAGTTTTATTCAACGCTAGTAGGGACAGAGACTTATAACTATCCAGGCTAAGATTAGGATAAAATTTGATGTGTTTATTTAAAATTTCCATTGTAAAGATTATATATTGAAATAAAATATGTTATTCCGTTTATGTAAGATTATGTTCTTTCTTTCTTTTTTTCTACCCTTGATCGATCTATCTTTTCGGCACTTGGATTTGTGGCATATGAATACCGAGGACGCATTAATGTTGATTTTGGAGGGTCGTAAAGGCAGATCATCACAGCATGCATAACATAGCAATCCATACCACGTATAACATACCCTTGTATAAGTGCTGACATTTACATCGCAATTGACATGTTAGCTCTTCTAATGTACAAATATATTATCCAAAGGTATGTTTTTATACTTTAATTCATGTATGCAAAGTATTGCTATATATACATACATACCAAATATCATTTAAATTATATTGAAATTTATCTATTTATTTTAGTAAAATTCAAAATCAGATAATATTTTTTATTTTTAATAAACATATATATATATTAATATATTAATATCTTATAAAATTAATAATATATATATATATACACTTAAATAAAATATATGTATGAAATAACATATATACATACCTATTATATTGCTCATAACAATAATTTTTTTAAACTTAAATATATATATATATGTGTGTGTGTGTGTGTATGTGTGTCCGTATGGAAACATATATATATATTTCGGTAAAAATCTCAAAGATGTTGTGACATTTAGATATTTTAGATATTTTAGATATTTTTATAATTTAAAATCAATTTCAAAATCAATATATTAATTTTTGGCAACAATATAAACTATTTAAATTATATAAAAGTTTAATTTATTAATCGACGGTAATATTTTATGTAAATTAAATTTTGTGAAATTAAAAACATATTACAACATATATATATATATGTGTGTGTTTATATTATTTATTTATAGAATTAAATGATTTAAATATTATTAAATTAATAAATATAATACACGTATAAATTATTTTAATTCTGGCAAAAATGTTTTATATATAATATTACCTATATAAAGTTTTAAAACCATATTTTATGCAATATAAGATTTAATATTTGAATTAAAAAGCTTACATAATTAAAAAAATTAATATTATACTAATTTTAAATTAAAATTTTAATTTTTTTATCTCTGCCTAAGCATTATATGCATGATAATGGCCAAAAAATTTAAATATATATAAACATACAACCAATCTGATTATGATAACATATCCATGTAATCGCATAGCTAATGATATAGATTTATCTACACATTAATAATCATTAATAGATTGGAAATTTTACCTTATTTCCAATGGCTATAAGTACACCTTGAATGATGAGATCTACTCCTTGAACTTATTTCCAATCAAGTAAAGTGCTAGTCCCTGAATCGATGACCACCGATTATCAAATAGTGTTTGTTTTACTTTAATTCGTTTTTTGAAATGGAAAGATAGGAAGTTCTAGATTTTGGCCAGAGGTTAGGGATTAGGAGACTTCAAAAAGGCACTCTAATAGGTGTAAGTTCTGATGCTTATATAGAGGGGAGATTAGAGACAAATTAGGATTTATATCCTTATTTATCTCTTACTAATTCTCTTCATCTTAATCATCCAAATCAAACCTCTTTATTTCCATCATATCGTCCAATCCTTCATAGCCTTTTCATGGCCGAACAAACATGCCCCCCATACGGGCTTCAAATGCATTTAAAGTTCAAACAAAATATTTTACACTTTAATCTAATTTAAACATGTATAAATATCTTGTATCAATTGGTATATTTATTACTGTTATAAATACATCTAATAATATTTGTTCATCAAATCAAAATAAAATTATATAATTAATATTTTAGAAATATTATTTAATTTGATTAATTTATAACAATTACAAATTAATTAAATCGTTTGGTCAAAGGAGTATTCATCATTTCAATTGTGTGACCTTCTAGGTGTAAATTTGGTCAGAGATTAATACTGAACTATTTGAATATTAATGTTCAAATGTCACTTAGTAGGTGGTGTGATTTTTTACCCAAATTTATCTTTTAATTAGTTTCGGTAAAATCCAATTTTACATTGTTAAGCATTACCCGATTGTGACAATCATTTACACTAATTCTTCGTCAAAATTACATCACTTTGGACTTATGGAATTGGTTATGGTCAAAATTCCAATATGATGGATGTTTAAATTTATAGTCCAAACACAAAGTCACTTGTTCAATAATAACAATTATTATTAGCCGAAATGATCTAACCAGAGACTTTGACTTCGAATTGACTTTAGTTGACCGTGATACTAACCATATATAACCGATGAGACAAATCCTTTCTTGAATAGGATTTTACTTCCAATGTTTCCACTCGACCCAACAATAGTCGTCCGATGGACATCATGTCATGATTTAACTATAATCAAAGAAGAGATTCCATATTGAAGCTCGACGGTATTTTCAAGTCGAGGGAGTTGTGTAATATTTTCACATCGATATTTTCTATTTGACTTAATTATAATAATCATTAGAAAATCATCAAGTGAGTCGTTCCATAGTTATCTAAAAACTATCAGCACATAACCCTTTAGTGCCCCCAACAGCCATGAGTTATTCACAACCCAACATTTAGAGAGTGTTACGTACAGTATTCTCAACGGATGCATCAATATCTTATCTTAACACATCTTGAATAGGAATATTTAAAACAGTATATTTAATTTCATTGTCATAAATTACTCATGGTTACAACACTTTTTAACTACTATCACAGAACATACCACTTATAATTTTACTATGAAATATACTTTAATTAAAGTAATTAATCAATTAATATCACATTATATAAAGTTTATAATAGAAACAAAACACCTTTTATTTTAAACAAGATTGGTTACCGAGTTAGATATATGTAACAAATTACATAATTACCCCTAGGGCATACCTCTAACTCTATCAATCTTCCGTATGCACTTGGGGTCAATTATGGAATTGTATTCCAACTTCTCCAATCGGTTTTCTCGAAACCAATCAGGTCAGTTCCTCAGTAAATGGGTATGCTATTATATTTCATTTATCTGCTTTGTCAATCATCTCTCGCTGACCCCAATAAACTATTTTTATTATGTGGAACAATTCAGAGTATGCTTCTCGACTTCTAGTAGGCTCTAAGTTCTATCATGAACAATATCATGACATTGTTCTCATATAGCATTGTTATGGGATTCTCAACATTTGGAATCACCAACATCCCTGTTATAAGTTTGTCTTTATATATATATATATATATATATATATATATATATATGTATGTATATGTATATATGTATGTATGTATGTATTGCTCTTATTGCAGTGCTATTCAAGACGACGCGCATACTCTTTTTTATTGAATCAGCCACAGTTCATTTGGAATATTTCCAACTTAAAGATTATTAACATGAATTTATTATTGACATATTATACTCAATATCGCTTCTGAAAATTTAAGTCTAAACACTCCTTCATAAGGAGTATGTCGTTTGCATAAACTGTTATCTAGTATTTCATAAATACACGAGAACATTCCAAACTATCATTTAGTGGCCTTTAATTTGGATTTGATATTTTCTTCATGTATCAAATACATAAGCGAATCATGATACCATAGGCAACACAATATGTACGATCATTCCTATTGCAAATGCATATGGAATTCATCTTACATATTCCATATTGAACATTTAAATAATGTCATTTTGCATATCGATTAGGACGTTCCCAGTATCTTTTATACTTACTATAAAAGACATTATTCCCAAATCCAATGTTGAGTATTAAAACAACTAAAGATGATTTTAGCACAAGTACATCGTTAACAATCAAGAGTGTGTTATTTACTTAAGGTTTAGAAATATTTATGTACCTTTTAACATTCTTTCTTATGAACACATATTTCCTCTGCATTTTGATAATCATATTATCTGATATTTCTATCAAAACACTTGTTCAATTTTGATAATTTTCTAAATGATACTTTCATGCCCGTTTTCAGATCGTATCCAAAAACGCACAAAATCAATATCGCTTCCACTAACTTCGAGACACTATGGTTGCTATTTGCAAACAATCTAGTCTAAATCTGTATTCAAAACTTTCTACTTCAACACATACATACCAAAACATAAAGTCATACTTAACAATAATTTATGAGTAAAATCCATACCAACTTAAGCACATCGAATGGTGAGTCTATTATGTTAATTTCGACAATTGAAATTCACGGTATTATTCTTATCAATCCGGCACATTATATTCCACATATATTTGTCTCTCTTAAAGATACATTAGGAGCCAATGGATCGTATCCTTTCGGGTACAACTATAAAAATCATATTTTGATAATGTACTTGGAATCTATTTTATATCTGCGCTTCGTACCATATCATAGAGTCAACACTATTAATGGTTTAATTAAACAACCACGGCTTATTTATTCTTGACGTTGACAAGAAACTCACAGTTTCTCTTTAGCGTACAAGAATACTCATTGGATGTTCTAATGTGTTGTGTTCATACAGGTTCGATCAATTTCATTTCATCCCTTGTAATCAATTTTATGCTTGGATTGTACCGAAATTCATTTTATACCAACAAATTTCTTAAAGAAATTCCTTCGTTATGAAGTTGGTATTTCATAAAACAACAGTTTCTTAACATAGCAACGGAATGGGCATTCATAAGCATTTTATGAATTTCCTTATATAAAAATAGTTTTGCATTAGTTCACAAAATATTTATATTCACAACATAAATTAATCATCTAATGACCATCGTTCCAAAAATTATCTTAGGACGATTCATACAAGATCCCTTATGTACAATTATTACATGCAGTCTTTCGACTAGTAGAACCTGCCAACTTCTTGGCCTAGGATATATAGGTGTTTCTTATACACCCTTATCTCATATGGTTTTGTAAACTATTCTTTGGATGGTATCAATTTTAACCTTATGTGCTACTCTTAAGTACACACCTTATAAAAAGAGTTTACTCGAACACTCATCATTAACCGTGCTTTGTCCAACAAAGTTCAATTACTCCTTATCAATACATTATTATGTATTATAGGGAGGACTGACCTTTATGATGGAATCTTTATTCATATTAGGTACATACGTAACTCTTTCCAATATACTCACTCATTCGATCAAATCGAATCATTTATGTCGCATGTCATATTATTTACTTTCATTTTACATTCTATGAGCTTATCATAGAGTTATGCATGTGTATAAAATACACATGTCCATGTCTGTGATAACTCATCGGTGAATATGATGAAGTAGGTGAAACCATTTTTGTATTAATAAACTTGCGATTGCATACAGCTATATGTATCAATCTGAAGAGTTCATCAACTCTTAGGATGCTCCTAATAATTGGTGCATAGCCCTTAATTATTCGAGATATTATTATCTAGTGTCATATGATTCATAATCATATAATAAAAATTATTTTTTAAAACTATGACTTAGTCTATAATTCTAAAATAAATGTAAATATTTTAGATACTTTTGTATTTTCCAATGCATTAAATGCCTCTACTATAGTTATATTTCATAATAAATATTCATAATATTATCACTGAAGTAAAACTATTTCTACTCTTTAATCAGCACTAAAAAACAAATATTATTTCATAAATAATGTGCGGCACTTTTACGAAAACAATTTTCATAGCTTGTTGCAATCAGTAACTGTTATATGGTGTAACAATCGCCTTACACCTATGGTGCAGAACGGTAGTCAAAGGAAAGAAAAAGAAATAAGATGAAGAAATAGAAAAGAAAAGAATGGAAAAAGAAGAAAAGGGAAGCATCAACTAACCAAATTACCTATCGCATATCTCACATCACATCAGAGTAAATATAATAATCCATGCAGGTATAAAACAATACAGACAGCAATAATAATGTGAAATTATCATTTGAATAAAGATCCACAAAGTTATACAACACTGTAATAGAGTTTATACAATGACACAGTTAACTCAACCGGTACATTGTCTCATAGTATCAAATCAACCCCGTCAAGGCTCCATAGTGTCATGCAGCGGAAATATAATAACAAATACACATATAAGTATAGATAACAGTCACCTCTGTCGGCCCACTTATAGAACTCCATTTTCATCCACCTGCTCTCAATCTACTTATTTAAGAGTACCCGAGATAATAATAAGCAAGGCATAAAACTTCGAGCCTAACAATAGTTTGGTGTGAGCGATATCAAATCTCAAAATACTATAAAACTCGATAGTATATGGAACAGTGAGTATATAAACCATACTTGACCTGTCCCTGCAACCATAGAGTCAACACATAAATATAAGTAATAAGCTACTCTATTACATTATAAAAAGGGTATACCATACTCAGTATTTGTCAAGGTGCCTAGGTATCTCCACCTATAGTCACTACTTCATACTAAATAAACTTCAGGTATCTAGGTATCTCCATCCATACCCACTCCACACTAAGTCAAGTCAGAGTATCTTGGTATCCCCACCACAATACGTACCTAATGTGACATCCCTTCGGTGACGGGCGATTAGTGAGAAACCATAACAAACATAACATCCATCAATCAATACTAACCATTATCCAATGTTCCAAATATATGATGACCCATATGACCCTCTACAACCGTCAAGGACTACTAGAATTCTAGTTCTCCGTATGCCGCCACAGCCCAGTACTCTCCCATACCTGCTTGACACTAGACTCCCTTGGGACGGTTCAGAGTACACGACTATTGCTACCATCCTTCGGGTATCACCTGCATATAGCACCCTAGCTCCGAGCACGACTGAAAACACTCCGAGTCATCAACGATCCCTAGGCATAAACACATCCATCGAGCCCTACTCACTATGTACAAATTCGAACCCTACTAGCTTACAAAAGTTTCTGGGCACGAGCCTTAACACTTAACCTAATCCACTATCCGCGGCCTCACTCCAATCTGAGCTACCATCCTCTGCCTAAGCTCTCGATTGAAGAACCCTACTATCATGACATCCAAAGACCGAGATCCAGTATGATCTATATAGGCCTGATACTATCATCTGAAGCCTATTCCATAGATCATCGAGTCACTATCTGCAATACCAGACTACCAAGTCGAAGCACCACATCCCTACCTCACCATTAAAATAACCAGGTCGAAGCACAACATCACTGCCTCACTGTCAATATCACTCGTCATAGGTTAATAGCAACCAATATCTAAACCAGTCACACAAACAAACCATCATGTCACGTACCGTGGTATTTGATCAACTCCAAGCCATATGTCGTGCACATCGCCAATCGACAACAGTGATGGACATTGACCACTCTATTATAGTCAATACCATCCACCTTGGTCTTGTACTTAACCGAATGGTTAAGCATAGACCAAATGGAAAGGTCCGACATCCACTCTGAAACCTAGATCTATTGGCACGTATCCCAAACACTCTTCTGCTGCTCATCTCGTTCATTAGATTTCCATGTGTGTGGAACTCCAACGTACAAGATGCTACCTAAAATCAAATCACCGCTAGTCGACGGTTTCAACCAAAACAGCCTAATAACAAACAAGCCAAATAATCAAACAGACATCCAATCAAAACAACATTTATACAACATAAACAATCCATCTATATCAATCAATGTGGGAAATCATATACACTGTTGCTCTAATCTAATAATTCCCTAACTATGGAACGTTGATGGAAAATATTTAATAATCTTTATAAATCATTTAAAAATAATTTTAATTTATTTTATAAAACTATAGATGCTGTATAAACATAGTAGTATCACATTTAAAAAATAAGAACCATTCCTGAGGATCAATCTAATAATATCTAACCAATCATAGTATAATGAGATACAATATCACTCACCTCAATTAAATCTTTCCAAATCATCGCCAAAGTGTAGATCTTGCCATCACTAGCGCAATGCAAGAAACCGCATCCAAAATGGACTACATATGCAAAAGATATGGATCAAATACGATTCAAAATTAATTAAGCCATTAATTAACCAATTTAATTAAATAATTGCCTATTTGATCCCTTAATCCTTCTTTCTCTCTCAATCAAAATTTCATGTACATGTACAAGATTAAAGCATACACGAAATTGAAGTGATACAGAGCAACACTTGAAGAAATTGAATGTCGTTTGCGCCATCATTCTTCTCTTCACTTGCTCGTCTCGTCTGTATTAAAATCACCTAGATTGAATCCCCCATGCCAATCGCGTCGACCAGGTTATCGACCGTGGCACCTATAGGTTGCGATGACCAAACGATGATCATACCCTATAAAAACTTCGATGGTGGTAAAGATAGATAAAATAAATTCAATTACGATCTCCATTTCGCCAAGCGTCGACCGTATCTCCAACGGTGTAAAACCCTAATCATGGCCATGGGTGTCGATCTCGGCCATACATCGTCATGCCTTAGATATAGCATATGAAATCAAAGATCTCGTCAATTCTATCTCAACGAATCAAACGACATGTTATTCATTGGAGTATATTGGTTGATTCTAATTTTTGCAGAGAAAGAAGCAAGTTCGACCATGGATTTCTATTCTTTGAAGTGAGCAGTCAATAGCCAAATGAGAATTTAGAGGGAGATCCAAATTCTGGCTTTATATATAATAATTTAATATTCCATTTATTTAAATTCTCAAATAAATGGTTGTACGTTTTAAGTTCGTACAATCACATGATGCGTCCGATCGTCACGAAACTCATCTGCGTATATCATCTCATTTTTTTGATCCAACGGCACTAATTGCGGCTCCATCTAAGGCCGTGCCTTAGAAGGCTAATTTCGTGTGTTTCGAGTCGTCTCGGCCATCGGACCGTGCAAACTTCAAATATAATGATTCTTATACTAATTTAAATTTGCAATGTCAATCTAAACTCAACATAAGTGGTCTCCAGTCCTGATTCAGCCATATTCAAAAACTCATATTCTCGAGCCTTCATTTAATTAACCATAAAATATTTAAATAAACTATTTAAATATCCAATCATTAAAAATACGCGTCTTTACATTCTCCCCTCCTTAAAGAATTCTGTCCTCGAAATCAGAATGCTAAGGGGACATCTCCAAATCCATCGGCCCTCAAAAATCCGGCAGATTCTAGAAAAATTCAGAAAAACCTCCTTTGGACAGCTAGGTCTGCAAATACAACTAAAATAAAGATATGTATACAACTCATATCTTTAACTATACTATATCATCTACAGCAATCATCAAATAAGAATGTTATACCAAACAATAAATATTCCACATGCCTAACAACCATATAACATAAACTATCATCTCAAATGCTAACAACTAAATCAAACATGCATACATATGATGTAACATCCAAAAATAACATCCATGCGTATCCTGGCATGTAGAATACTAAACCATCTAGTATAAACATCCAATATGATATCCGTAATGAAAGCTGACGAAAAAACAGAGTCTCATCGTCTAAAGAGCTCCACACTAACGGTCCTCATGCTCCCCACGGTCTACTGTACCCTATCACCTTCGCTTTCATTCCATTGAATCCCTACTACTCCACTGTCCTCCTTTCAACCTGATTCGTATCACATCTATCGGTACATATAGGCCTACGAGGTCTCGAAGTCTATGGTTCAATCTTGATATTATCTAATCCATTTAGTGCTAAATCCAAATGCCTCTTGTAAGTTCTCATAAAATCCATGATCGAACAACGGGTCTTGGTTACGTACAATGCTCTTGGAATGCAATAAAATCACACCAATTACCCGTCAAACAACACAACAAAACCAGATGTCGTACTACCAGACTTAAGGAATACAAATTTAGCATCATATGTCAACCAATCGACCATGACTCAATGCTATCTCCCTATCCTTAGTCATTGGTAATCCTTTGATGCAGCCCTAAAACATTAGTTCCCACTACTCGAGAACAAACAATCTTTACAAAACCAACAGCCTCGGTTGGGTCTGCACTGCATCATCGCTTCAGATCCTACTCACTCTTTTAATTTTTCTATGATCTCCACTAGTCTAGTTTAACGCCTCTGACTCGTTCCGATCGAATAAATGAAAGTAGGTCTGACGGTCAAACTAGCCATCACACCCGTCCAAAGCTCATCGAGTCCTGAAGTCTTAGCCAATGATAAGCTCAGGCAATGCCCACTCTAGGAATATCGCTCCCAAACTGGTGCATCTCCCACTCGAAAACCAACCACCACATTTCCTTCAAACGTCTAGGAAATGTCAAAACCATAGGAGGCTAAGAACTCCAACCATGGTTATAGGTGAAGGTCAAGATCCTCTTAGAGAAGAGATACTACATTGACGTGGAATCAAAGAATGGATTGAACTCCTCTCCTAACAGACAGTGCCTCCATATTACCAAATTGAACTCTATAGCCTCTAACTCTGAACCAAGAGTTGGGTATTACCTCTTGACATCACTACCATACATATTTAAGTACCATAGGCAACTGCATACTATCGTCTCTTCATTCTTGCTCGGAATAAGTACCATCAATGTACTCGTCGACCTCTTGGTCAGACTCATTAACGCTTGTCTACAACTTATGTCACAAACAAAAGTTTGATCCTCTCCCATACAATAGGTCAATGATACTGCTATCTTTCGTCTATCCAGGTTTTGGACTTTCGTAACAAAATGATCTACACTCACATCTTATTCTAAAAAAACATGACCCAAGCATCTCACACCCCTCCTTCAGGAGTGATACCATCAAAATCCCATCACTAATAGTGTCTTGAGCTCCTCTTCCATCCATGGGTAGACGAAAGCATCATCAACGAACATGGGAACTACTTAATCAAGTGACCACTCTAATCATGGTCCTTGAGAGCCATGACATATGCCGACGCATTGGTTGGCCCAAACGGCATAACCAACCTAAAAACAAGGCAGTGTGTGAAGCACTATAATTAGCACATTTATCCAAATTGCTCTAAATTTGTGCAACCTCATCGTTGGGTCCAATTAAGAGAACATCCACATGCTATAGAGCTGATTGAATAAGTCATCAACAAATGGGAGTACAAACATGTTCGTCATCTCATCCAGCTCACAACAACTAACAAACAATTCCAAAGAGCCATCCACCCTACTTATGAACACTATAGGTGCATCCTACCCAAATATACTCCCACGAATAAACCATCACCTCGACAAGTCATCCGTTTGCACCTTTAGTTTCCTAAGCTCTTTGGACACCATATGCCTTAAAGGCATATCTATTGGTCCAACTCCCCTGACCATATCGATATGGAACTCTATCTTTATATGGTGGTAATCTGGTCACCTCCTCGAGTATGTCCAAACACTCTCCGCTACAGGTACAGATGGCATCCTATCATATGGAATATAGAGCGAATATATAAGACTCTTCTACTGGAAGCTAATCACTAACATTCGCTCCTCTATAACCCCGATCGTCATCAGTGGCCTCTCTCGGTCCACCACTATTCTGTATAACCCTTTAGCCAGTCCATTCTTAAACTATAATACTAATCCAACTAAACCCTAAATAATCAATATCTAATAAACAAACTACCATGACTCAAAAGGACAAGGTCTCGACAAACCACGTATAGGCTAGATGAGCCCCTAACTAGGTCTGTCACGATCAAAGATCGGTAATTATCTCAAGTCTCTATCCCAATATCTAACCATCGGGTCTACATATGAAAGAATATGAAACCTCGACGTCAAATAAAACATGTGTGGAACCACCATATGTGGTAAGAATATCTTAAATGGTTACGCCATTTCCTTTTTATTTCATCGATGGAGCAATCGACGAAACCGAAAAGGCAATCAATACATATGCCTCCCGATCTATCCTTATTAAACTAGTATGAGATAACTCTTCAATACTGGGTACTTCTTGATCATCCTCTTAAAGCCCTCGTCAATGTGACGAATCAATAAACCCCCACGATAATCTCTCTACCCAATGATAAACATCAATCCTTTCTGTGTGGAGTATTAACGGGAATAAACAGTACCTTGATATCATATCTAATCCAACCACATATTCCAACATAGACATATCGCCGTACTTCAAATTGACGAACTCTCTAACCATCCCCGACTATAAATCTTCTTCGAAACGAACTATGAACTAGTCCCATGGAAATCTGTCCTTTGGAATCAAAGCTACAAAAACACTCCTTTACTTCATTGTTCATCCTTGAAGTCATTCTGAGGCTAACTTCTACCTCATGCATCATCTTACTCCAGGTCATCGAAAATCCTTCTATAAACAACCTATCAAACTTGCCTCCCGATAGCCGACTCCGTTCCAAGGAACGACTTACCTCCTAGACACTCGTGGTCTATGTACAGCTTGGCAAAGACTCTAGCCAATTGCACTTGAGCACCATAACCATCCAGAACAAACTGGGCATCCAGGAAATGATCTGCACCAACTCTACGAACATATCTATCAATCAGGGATAGCGGCCCTGATCCTTCCCAATACTCAACTCTAAAGATAGATTTAATAGCATTTTTTCTTCTAGGTCAGGCCATTCCTATTCTATAATATGGATGATCCGTCCCTTAGAAAGAAAACTGCATCAATAATGCTCATGTGTTCTCCAAACTCATATACTATATATACTACTATATAGTTTCGAAAATCAAAATATACAACAAATAAGAACTCTCGCGTATATATATACTCTCTAGATCCAGTCTAAGGTGACAACTCCTACCCTTCCTCTACTGGATTGCTGTATCAACTAAGGTTAACCTGGTAACCTTTGCTCGGATACCAAATGTAACGACCGCTTTACACTTACATTGTAAAACGGTAGTCAAAGGAAATAAGAAAAATATATGAAGAAATAGAAGAGATAAGAATGGAAAAAGAAGAAAAAGGAAGCACCAACTAACCAGATTATCAATTGCATATCTCACATCGCATCAGAGTAAATATAATAATCAATACAGGTATAAAACAATAGAGACAGTAATAACAATGTGAAAAAACCATCTGGATAAAGAATCACAAATTTATACAATAACATAATAGAGTTGTACAACGGTAAAGTAAACTCAACTGGTACACTGTCTCATAGTAGCAAATTAACACTGTCAAGGCTCCACGGTGTCACACAGCGGAAACATAATAGCAAATGCACATATAAGTATAGATAGCCGTCACCTCCTGTTGGTCCACCTGTGGAACTCCATAATAATCCACTTGCCCCCATTTACTCATTTAAGAGTACTTGAAATAGTAAGAAGCAAAGCATAAAAGATTGATCAAACAACAGTCTGGAGTGAGCGATCAAATCTCAAAATACTATAAACCATACATGTTCTGTCCCTGCAACCACAGAGTCAGTATATAAACATAAGTAATATGCTACTCTATAACATCGTAAGAAGAGTATACCGAACTCAGTATCTTTCAGGGTGCTTAGGTATCTCCACATATAGTCCTTACTCCATAATAAATAAGCTTTAGGTTTGTAGGTATCTCCATTCATACCAACTCTACACTATGTAAAGTCAAAGTATCTGGGTACCCCTACAACAAAACCTAGCCAGTGTGACATCCCTATGGTGACAAGTAACTAATGAGCTACCATAACAAACATAGCATCCATCAAACAATACTAACCGTCGGCCATTGTGCTAGATATTTGATGACTCATATGACCTTATGCAAATGTTAAGGACTAATGGATATCTTGGTTCTCTGTCACACTTACGTACAGATGGGTCTGTATCAACCCCATTACACTGCCACAACCCAGTACTCTCCTGCGCCTACTTAACACTAGACCCTCTCGGGATGGTCCAGGATACACGACCATTGCTACCAGACCTCGAATATCACCCGGGTATAGTACCCCTGCTCCAAACATGAAAAAAAACACTCTGAGTCATCATTGATCCCTAGGCACAAACACATCAATCAAGCCCTACTCACTCGACATAGATTCGAACCCTACTCGCTCACTACAATTTCAAGGCACGATCCCTAACACTCAACCAGTCCACTATCTCCAGCCTCAGTCCAATTTAGGCTTCCATCATTGATCCTTCTCTCCACATGAGCTCTCTATTGAAAAACCCTACTATCATGTCATCCGAAGCCCGAGGTCCAGCTTGATCCATACAGTCCTAATACTATCATCCCGGAGCCTACTCCATACATCATCGAGTTACTATCCACGGTGCCAGACTACAAGGTCAAAGCACCTTATCCCTGCCTTGTCATCAAAATCACCAGGTCGAAGCACTACAACACTGCCTCGCTATTAATATCACTCGTTGTTGGTTAATAACATCCAATATCTAAATCGGTCGCACGAACAAACCATCACATCGTGCACCACGATATCTCATCAACTTCCAAGACACACATCAGCCCAATCGCCAGTCGACAACAGTGATGGACATTGACCATTCTACTATGGTCAATACCATCCACCTTGGTCTTGTTCTGAACTAAACGGTTAAGTACAAACCAAATGGAAATGTCCGACATCCACTCTGAAACCCAGATTCGTCGGTACGTATCCAAACCCTCTTCTACAGCTCATCTTGTTCATTTGATTTCCGCGTGTGTGGTACTCCAACGTACATGATGCTACCTAAAATCAAATCGTCGTTGATCGACGTTTTCAACCAAAACAGCCAAATAACAAATAATCAAACATACATCCAAACAAAACAATATACATGCAACATAAATACCATCCATATCAATCAATATGGAAAATCATATCAACAATATCTCTAATCTAATAATTCCCTAACTATAGCACATTGATGGAAAATATGTGATAATCTTTATAAATCATTATAAAATAATTTTATTTCTTTTATAAAAATATGGCTGCGATATAAGTATAGTAAGAACATATTTTTGAAAACCAAAAATCATTCCAGAACGCCAATCTAAAACTATCTACCAATCATATTATAGTGGAAGACAATATTATTCACCTCATCCAAACCTATCCAAATCAGTGCCAAAGTGTAGAGCTTGCCATCACGAGTGCAATGCAAGAAACTGCTTCTAAAACGAACCTCGTATGCATAAGATATGGATCAGATACGATTCAAAAATAATTAAGCTATTAATTAACCAATTTAGTTAAATAACTATGTATTTAATCCCTTAATCCTTCTTCCTCTCTCAATTGGAATTTCCTATACATGTACAAGACCAAAGCTTGCATGAAATCGAAGTGATACAGAGCAATACTCGATGAAATTGAATGCCATCCGCACCATTGTTCTTCTCTTCACTTGATCGTCTCCTCTATATCAAGGTCACCTAGATCGAAGCCCCCACACCAATCGCATCATCCAGGATCTCAACCTTGGCTCCTACGGGTCATGATGTCCAAACGATGATAGGACCCTATAAAAACTTCGACGGTGGTAGATATTGATAAAAGAAAGTCAATAGCGATCTCCATTTCGCCAGTCGACGACCGTATCCCCACCGATCTGAAACCCTAATCGCGGCCAAGGGTGTCGATCTCGGCCAAACATTGTCACACCTTAGTTCTAACATATAAAATCTAAGTTCTCGTCAATAAGATCTCAACTAATCAAACGTTATGATTTTTAGTGGAGTTTATTGGTCGAATTTAATTTCTTAAGAGAAAGAAGTGAGTTCAACCATGGATTTATATTCCTTGAATTGAACAGTGAATGGCCAAATGAGAATTTGGTGGGAGATCCAAATTTGAGCTTTATATATAATAAATTGAGCTTTATATATAATAATTTAATAGTCCGTTATTTAAACTCTCAAATTAATGGTTGTATGTTTTGAGTCCATACGATCACACGATGCGTTCAATCATCACGAAACTTGTTTACGTACATCGCCTCATTTTTTCAGATCCAACAGCACTAATCGCGTCTCTATATGAGACTACGCCCCGAAAGGATAGTTTCGCATATTTTGAGACCATCTCGACCATCGGATCATCCGATCTCCAAATATAGTGATCATATACTCACTTTAATTCACAGCCTCAATCTGAACTCAATGGAAGTGGTCTTGAGTCTTGATTCGGCCCTATTCGAAAAATCACATTATTGGGCCTTCATTTATTAACGATTAATTATTTAAATAAACTATTTAAATATCTGATCATTAAAAATATGGGTCGTTACATATGGCATGCTCCTATAATTTTCCCCATTACTATAGTAGCGTACCGAGCATGGAGGTTCATCATTCACTTAATATAGACTATTTATTTCATATACTATAACCCGTTTACAAAAGAGAGTTCTTTGATCAAATATCTTGTACTAAAAGAAATAAATATCTTAAGAAAGAATTTTCAATATGAAAACACATTTTTAAATAGAAATCATATTTTTGTTCTAATATTAAGTGTCAATTATTATTGTTACAATTTTTGTTTTCGATGCTTCTTTCGGAAGAAATAAAAAATCTCTCCCTTCATCCTAACTGTACCTTAAATCAAATCTACACTTGTACATTTGTTTTTCTTTTCAAATGATCGAACCATTCGAAAGAAACTCCTTACTGCAATATTATAACAAACTCTTTAAAAAAATGCATTTAATTATCCTTAACATTTAAGGACATCAAATATGATGCACCTTACATAAATTGATCAAACTGACATTCCAGAATATGAGTTCTTAGATTTATATTGTAGATTTGGTCTTATATTATATTTAACACAATATGATATTTATTGTAATCAATCAAATCAAATACTCGATCTTGCACTATGGTTTATTCGCTTATTTCGAATGAATTAATTTCGTTGAAATATCATACACTATAAACTATGATCGTTCGCCATAAAACATTTATATGCTATTATATGGATCAAATATCCACAGTCTTGTATTTCTTTTGGGTTCAGAACTCATGGAGTGCAATACATGGGATCGATCAAATAAACACGTAACCAACAAAATTATGAACGTATTTAGTAGTTGCAAAATCAGGCGCTTGCATGGTTGTTGAAGAGTTAGCATGCAATAAGCATTTATTAGTAAGTGTATGTTATATTTCTATTTGTCAATCTTCTATTTTGTTCATTTGTATGTCTTAACTGATAAACGCTTTATCAATCATAGTAAATGCATAAATTTATTAATTTAGTTTATTATAACATTATGTAGCTTATGTTCTTGTAATATTAGAAAGGTTAAATGTTATTATTTCATTTTTATAATAAGGCTTTCACTAGTCTATTATGTTTCTCCAAACTTAAAACATTGAAATCTTTCGACTTCACCAATGGGTGTTAGGACTCGTATACCTTGGGATTCTAACCTTAAAAGCATAGTAAATCATTGGCCCATATATGATAGATAACTCCTTGTCGATTGTACCATACAAACTCCTAACCTTGTTATCTGTATCCCGATCTCATCTTTACCTTGAGGAAAGCTTAACAAATAAGGAGAGATTATTTACTCATAGTCACCATTTCACAATGAAATAAATATACTATACATACCTTGAGGAAAGCTCAACAAATATGTATATGTATCCTGACTCATATAGACTATATATTAATAGTACTTAGCATAAGGAAAGCTCAACAACTAAGGAGTATGCGAGAAATCTATTAATGTATAATTGATAAAGGACAACTTTAGATTAAGGATTCATAATCTTCAATATATTTAATTAAGTGATATCGACTTTAAGAGTTATGTATTTTAATTAAATACCCTTGTGATTCAACTATCAAATACATTGAATATCATGATATACATATTTTTAAATGTGTATTTATTACTTAAGTCTATTTAGGGCTTCTTTAATGTTCCATATTTTATTATGCATTTATATTATATAAGTTTTATTATATAACTTTTATGCTTTGGTTTACTTATATAATAGTCTTATGTATAATATTATAAATTTAATTTAATTTAATTTAACTAATTAACACTTTAACTAGTTATTATATTATTCAAATATAATGTATTATATTAAATATATATGCTATAACATTTATAATAACACACATATATCTTATATATGTGTTTTATTTTATTAATTAAATTTTAATTTGTTTATTTGACTAAACAATTATAACTAAATTTTATTAATTTTGAAAATTCTTTTATATGCACATGTATACTCATATTTTCTTAATAATTCAAGACAACATAAAATATATCATTATATATATATATTATGCATGTATGTATATTCAATTAATCAACTTATTAATTAATTAACTTATTTGATTAATTAACTTATTTAATTAATTCATTAATTTAATTAATATTATTTATAAACAATATTTTTGAAATTGATTTTGTAACATTTTCAAATATTTTGAAAAATATATTACAACTTTTATAATATGTATTTTATTTTAAATTTATAATTTTTATTTTAAATTTTAAAAAAAATTGAAAATCTATATTATAAAATTTATAATATTTTAACAATTTAAAATTAAAATTATTTTTATTTTTTATAAAATTTTGAAATCATCCCAAGGCCTAAATAAAATTGAGAAATTTTTATTGGGGGTAATCTTTGGGCTCACATAACTGTTCAGGCTAGCCCGGTATCCCGATAGGACAGGGAACTTGATCATCCAATAATCCAACCTAGACACTACCTTTCTTAGACAACCTACTGATTAGGTTGTAAGCTTAATTAGTTAGCCCTAATATGACTAATTTAAATCGCATATGCAATTAGGCTCTGGTGTCATTATTAGAACTGGGTTAACCCGCAGTGGTAGTAATTAGTGAATTTCAATATTTTTTACCATTTTTGATCTTTATTAAACATATGAAGTCTAATTTATTTAGAACATGTCAAAATTTATTTTAAATAAAACCATTATCTTATTTAGATTATAACATAGTTTTATATTATATGATTAATATTATATTATATATATCTGTGTGTATCATGCTCACACAAAAATATGTGTGTGTGTGTGTGCGCACATGTATAACATTGCAATTCGTGCAAGGTATAACATACCCGTGTACAGATGATGGTATTTACACAGCAAAAGACATATTCGCTCATCTAATTTGCAAATATATTGTCCAAATGTATGTTTATGTACATTAATTTATGCATACAAAGTATTGCATTATATATATGCTATTTTGTAGCTATTTATTAAATTATACATACATACATACATATATAACTTATATTATATATATAATCATGTATGTACATCTATATTAAAAATTATTTAAATTATATTGAAATTTATTTATTAATTTCCCTACAAATTTGAAATCAAAATCAGATATAATTTTTATATCAAACGTATATAATATATATGTATGTGTGCAAATATATTAATATCTTATCAAATTAATAATAAATATATGTATATATACTTAAATAAAATATATGTACGAAATAATACATATATATATATATATATATACATACAAACCTATTATATAGCTCATGGCAATGATATTTTTTTTAAACTTACAATATATATATATATATATATATATATATATATATATATTCGTATGGAAATGTATATGTTAAATTAATATGAAATTATTTCTACAAGATAATTTCAAATTCAAAATATTTCAATAAAAATCTCGAAGATATCATGACATTTAGATTTTACTATATTTTTATAATTTAAAATTAATATATTAATTTTGGCAATGATATAAATACTTCAAATTGTATAAAAATTTCTTTTTTTGTCGAACGTAAAATTTGATGTAAATTTAATTTTATGAGATTTAAAACAATTCTATAACATATATATTAATATTATTTATTTATAGAATTAAATGGTTTATATATTATTAAAATTATATATATATATATATAATTTTAATTCTACCCAAAATGTTTTATGTATAATATTACTTATTAAGAATTTAAGACCATAATTTATGCGATATAAGATTTAATATTTGAATTGTAAAACTTATATAATTAAAACAATGAATATTTTGTAAATTTTAAATTAATTTTTTTATCTTTGCTCCAAGCATTATATACATGATAATGACAAAAGGATTATTTTAAAAATATATAGATATACAACCAATTCGATTGTGATAATATGTTGATATAATAGAATCGTCACCTAACTAACAAAACAATATACATGATATGGAAATTATCTACACATTAATAGAATAGAAATTTACCTTATATATAGTGCCTATAAGTACATCTTAAAACGATGAGACCTACTCCTTGAACTTGTTTACAGTCCAATAGAGTGCTAGTCATTGAACCGATAACCACCGACTATCAAATAGTATCAGTTTCACTTTGATTTGATTTTTGAAACGGAGAGATGAGAAGGTCAAGATTTCTGCTACAGGTTGGGGATTAGGAGTCTTCAGAAAGGTACTCTAATAGGTGTGGGTTAAGATGCTTGTATAGAGGAGAGATTTGAGACAAACTAGGATTTATATCTTCCTTTATCTCTTACCAATTCTCTTTGTCTTAACCATCCAAATCGAACCCCTTTGTTGCCATTATATGGCCGCACCCTTCATATCCTTATTATGGTCGAACCTACCAACCCCCTGTATAGGCTACAAACTCATTTAAAGCTCGAACAAAATATTTTACATTTCAATCCAATTTAAACGCATATCGCCATCGTATATCGATTAACATTTTTATAACAATTATAAATACATTTAACTATATTTGTTTATTAAATAAAAATATAATTCTATAATTAATATTTCACAAATATTAATTAGTTTATAACAATTACAAATTAATTAAACATTTATTCAAAGGATCATCGTTTCGGTTGTGTGACCCATTATGTATAAATTTTATTGGCGATTAATATTGAAATATTCAAATATTAACATTCACACGTCACTTAGAAGGTGGTGTGACATTTTAGCCAAATTTATCGCTTACTTGATTGCAGTAAAATCCAATTTTACTTGTTAAGCATTATCGAATTATAACTATTGTTTATGCTAATTCTCTTTATCAATACTATATTACTTTAGACTTATATAATTTGGTAATGGTTAAAATTCCTATATCGTCCACGTTCAACTTTATAGTCCAAACATAAAGTCCTTGGTTCAGTAATAACAATTGTTATTAACCAAAAATTTCTGGCTAGAGAATTTGACTCTGAGTTGACTTCAATTGACCATGATACTAATCTCATATAACTGAGGAGATGAATCCTCACTTGAATGGTGTTTTACTTCCAATGATTCCACTCAACCTAACTTTAGTCGTTTAATGGGCTACATGCCATGATTTGACTATATCATAGCAGAGTTTTCATATTGAAGCTCGAAAATATTCTCAAGTCAATGGAATCATGTAATATTGTCACATAGATATTTTCTATTTGACATTAATTATATTAACCAACAGAAAACTATCGATAGAGCCATTCCATAGTTATCTAATAACTATCAATACGTAATTCCCTGATGCCTCCAATAGCCATAAGTAATTCATTGTCCAACATTTGAAGAGTGTTACCTTCCATAGTCCCAACGGATGCATCAATATACAGTCTCGATACATCTTAACTTGGAATATATAAATGTTATGTTTAATTTCGTTGTGATAAATTACTCACGGCTACAACAATTTTTAGCTATTATCACAAAACAAACCATTTATGGTTTTTCTATTAAATATACTTTTAAATAAATTAGTTAATTAATATAACACATTATATTAAGTATATAATAGAAAAAAAAACACCTTTTATTTTGAATAAGATTGGTTATTGAGTTAGATATATGTAACAAATTACATAATTGCCACTAGGTCACACCTCTAACTCTATCAGCATGCTCTTCATTTTTTTGACAGCTTGAACCTTCTTGCTTTCGGTAGCTTGAACCTTCATCTTTCCAATAGCTTAAACCTTAATGTTTTCGATAGCTTTGATCTTCATTTTTTGATAACTTCATTCTTAATATTCCTATAGCTTTGATCATCATATTTTTGATAACATTAACCTTCATATTTTCAACAGCATTCTATATCGCACTTGCTTCATCATTACGATAGCTAGTCCATATTCCTAAGAACTATTTATTTCTTGATTTCAAAAACATCCATATCATTCTTTCAATAACATCCAATTTGCACTTTCAGTAGCCTTGTTTCCATCTGACATTACCCTTCTTGATAACTCAATAGCTTTTACCAGTTTATAAGATTGCTTTTAACCATGTATGGTAGCTTCTTTATTCAATAGGATATTTATATATATACATGCTAATGTTTTGACCTCCCTTGCTTTACTGATGATAACAATTGGTATAACACCAGCCTTATGAAGAAAGGAAAGAATGCAGAGAAGGACCTCTACATCAAGTCTCATATTGAATAGCAGCTATAATTTGAGCCCTAGCTTTGATCCATTAGCGAGAAGTTCGATGCACTTGTTCTAAGGAAAGAGTTGGGTGGGGCAACGGCTGAACCAACCGAGTTGATGCATACCATACACATGGATGATGACGATCGTTCAAAGGTGGTTAAAATAAGTTTGCAGCTTTGAAAAAGGATGAAACAGAAGCTAAATGGGTTTTCAAGAGTGGATTATGATGTGTACACCTAGACTAATTCCAAAATGTGTGGTATGGATCTGGAGAGATTAGCCTCATTGAAGAAGAAGTGCATAAGCTGTTGGCACAACATCGTTCGTGAAACTCGCTATCTGAGTTGGATCTCAAATCCTATATTGGTTAGGAAGCCAAATGGAAAGTGGCTAACGTGCATTGATTATTTGAAATTAAATTATGGATGCTCAAAGGATTACTTTCCCTTTTTGTAGGTAAACCAACTTATCGATGGAAGAACCAAACATGAACTACTCTCATTTATGGATGCATAATCTAGCTATAATAATACCGCAATGCATATTCTAGATCGAAAGCACACAAGTTTCATTACCGATTTGCGATTATATTGCTATGTCATTCGGTTTAAAGCATGTTGGAGCTACTTTCCAATGATTGGATAATAAGAAGTTTGTAGAAATTATCAAAAATCCCTGGAGGTGTACGTAGATGATATGCCTTTAAAGTTAAAGAACATAATGGATCGCATGGCATACTTGTCACGAATGTTCAAGATACTCATAAAATATGGAATGAAGTTTTTTCCCTTGAAATATTCATTTAGAGTATCACCAGAAAAGTTTTAGGGTTTATTATGAACTCTATGTAGTATTGAAGCCAAACCAGCATGGATTGAAGATTTAAAACACATGACAACACCAAAGATAAGGAGGAAAATGCAAGGCTTGATTTATAAGGTTGCCACTTTAAATAGGTTCTTCTCAAAGGAAACATACAAGTGCATGCCATTTTTTGATGCTCTCGAGAAGAAAAAGGGGAAGTTCCAATGGGTGTACGATTATGAATCTTCTTATAGATTGTTTAAATATCTCAAAAACACCTATTTTATTAAAATCTTTGGAAGGAGAAGATTTGCACATTTATTTTGCAGTATCATCTCACGTATTGAGTGCAATATTGGTGCATGAGGAAGCAAAAATTCAAAGGCTAGTGTAGTATATCAGTAAGTGGATTACAAGCATGGAAAAGTGATATCTAAATTAGAGAAGGAAGCCTATTAATTAAACATCAAGGAAATTTATGACCATATACTTTAGCTCATCTAATAAGGGTGATAGCTGATCAACCCCTAAGGCAAGCTTGCACCGCCTTAAGAGATCGAAACAACCATTGGAGTGGCCTGTATATATGAGTTGGTACAAAATGACATATCATCCTCAGAAGGATATTAGAGAATAGACATTGGTAGATTCCATAATTGAATTCACTATCCAAGATGTAAAAAATGAAGGAAAGATGGTTAAACCATTGAAGTGGAAGTCACATATTGATGGTTCATCCAATGACCATGACTTTAGAGAAGGGGAGCATTGGTAACTCCAAAAGGTCAACGAATGTGTTACACTCTGAAGCTAGAGTTTCATGCAACCATTAATAAAGTCCATTAATAAAGTAAAGTATGAACCATTAATTACCGAGCTCAACATAGTGAATTAATTAGGAGCACGACCATTGCAAATGTTCTATTACACCCCTAATTTTAATAACATTATTCAGGAGATTTAATTAGATAAATTAAATAGAATAATGCAAATATTAGAGTGATAAAGGGATTGAGATTTGAAAATGAATTAGAGGCCGAACTTAACTAAATATAAACCAAAAGAATGAGTCTGTGTAAATGGTTTTATGTGATAAGTAATAAGAGAATATGGCTAAGGGCATTATAGTGAATATCCATCCACCAAATCCTTAACCCCTAAACCCTTATTCATATTCTCATTTCACACGTTCAAAATCATAAAACATAAACAAAGAGGAGCTCGAGCCGGCCATTATCTAGGAGAAGAAAATTATGTAAAAGCTAAGGAATCTAGCTAGAAGAATTAATCAAGTTCAAATCCCAAGTCCTTATCTAAATCAAGGTGAATAATAATCAAAACCATCTCTATTTTCGTTTTAAAGAGAATTAGATTTCAAGTTTAAATTTAAATTCATTATAACGATTTAAATGATGATATGTTTGGATTTTAAGATATGCTTAATTCAAACAAGATTGTTTGATAAATGTTTATTTCGCTTTTAAGGCCAAAATCATTTTAATTGGGTTTTTAATGCCATAAGAATTAAATATGGCATGTAAAACATTATTTTGGACATGAGTTCAAATTTAGAAACTATCCAAGCTATGGATAACTTATTATTACGAATTTGCAAAGGAAAAAATAAATAATTGGATTTAAAATATTATTTCGGTTATTATATAAAAGATTTGGATCCAAAATTTGTATATGATAGTTAACATATTAAAAGTGGATTTCTATGATTTTTGAGGATTTTTCCTAAGTTATTTACTATGGTAAATAAATTATTTAAGAATGAGGACTTAAGTGTCTTAATAAGGGAAGGGCAATTTTGTTAATTACTTCTAATTAACTTCTGAATAAATTCAACAGTCTTTTAGAAAAGATTCTGATAAAATTTATGGCAACCACTCATATTTTTTACAAATAGGCAAATTAGTTGTAAAGCATTTACCTAAAAAGGCAACAAAATAGTTTTTGCATAAATTTTTTGTTTCTCCACTTCCAGTAGCTACCTTTCAATTCCATACTTCCACCCCTAACCAAGTCGAAACCAATGCACAAGGTATCAAAGCTTCGGTACGTAGTGGATTGGAGAAAGATGGCAGGTATAGACTCGAAACCAAGCGTTTGAAGGGGTCGAAGACTTCGTTTTTCTTTCCAAAGAAATGCTGCTTGCCTTGTTTTCTAAAGAATGCTTTCGAAAGGTTTTGCTTTAATATAGCTTTCAAAGAGGTTGCCGCCTTCTTATTTCGAATGTGTAGCTTTCGAATGAGTTACCTTATTTTTAAATCAAAGCTTTCCAAAGGTTAGCTTGAACCCAATCGAGACCACCCTGTAGTCTTTATACCTTCGAGGGGTTTGAAGTTATCAACGAGTTTGAAAGGTAGCTTTTGTTTTATAAAAATACCAAGCCGCTTTCCAATGCTTTCAAAAGGGCTCCAGTAGCTACTATACTAAAGGTTTCGAAGACAATGGCATCGAAAGGGGTTTCGACGCTATCTTTCTTATTATTTTAACTTAAAAACAAATGCTTTCAAAAGGATGGTTCCAAAATCGTCCGTTTTTCCCTAAACACTTTTTAATAGTTTTGAAAGGGGTACTTTCAATGGTTTAGGAAGGGGTACTTTCAATGGTTTCGAAGCTATGCTTCTATAATTGGTTAGTAATGCTTTAATACTTTCGAAAGGTATGTCTTGATGGTTTCGAATGAGATGTTTTAAAGTGTTTAGAAAGGCATATGCTTAGTGTTTTGAGAAGGAGATTTGAATTCTTTTGAAAGAGGTTTTCTAATGGTTTCGAAAATAAAGGCTTAAGGTCTCGAAAGCCTTAGTTTTCAAAACAAAGAACCCAATCTCAATTTTTTTAAAGAAAACCGACGGCATTATAAAAGAGCTTTTAAATGCTTTTAAATTGGAATTCTTAAAGAATCTTTCCTTGATAAAGATAATGGGTTAAAGGAATTAACCAAATTTCTAGGGGGAAATGATATCAAAGATATTAAACCAAAGATGTTGATATTATTTTTGCTTATGCTTCTTCTATAAATGTGTTCCCTATGTAATGGATCCCTAATTGTATTTCAAGGAGTAAGGCAGAATAACTAAGTAGTTTGACCAAGTAGTGAATATAGAATAAGTAACTCCTAAATAAATAAAGTTGCATCAAGAAGGTCAGGCAGACCAGAATATAAGATGCCCAAAGACCAACTAAGAAGTTGTCAGTTTATATGGGTTCATCGTGAACCTATGAAAACTATGTTAAAGAGAGTTATTAGCAGGGGCCAACAAGTTTGTGGCGAACCCATGAAAATTGGATAAAGTTATCGACAGGTTTCAATAGGTTCATAGTCAACCCATGAAAATTATGAAAAGGGGAGTTATTGGAGATACCAATTGGTTCAGCGTGGAAATAATCGAATTAACTTATTGGCAGGGGCCATAAGTTCTTAGTGATGCAATGAAAACTATGAGACAGGGCAGATAGTCCATAAGTTTGAAATAGGTTCTTAGTGATCCTATGAAAACTATGAAATGAGATAGGTAGTCCATAAACTTCAATAGGTTATTACTAGGCCCATGAAAACTAATAGATTAATAGTCACCCTACAAACTATATCTGTGATAGATAGTCAAATAATGGGGATAGGAAATCCAGAATGTTTTACTTGTTTGCATATCATTATAATGTTTTAAATTGCCATGTTTTAACTATTATGGATGCAGGAGCACAATATATGGTTATTATATGTTTTTGATAAGATACTAGCGAGGGGAAAACCCGTTTCGCTAAGTGGCGTGGTCTCACTATATATCCAAATGGTTCATTTGGTAGGTTATTATTCATACCAGGCTTTATGTCTGACTCAAAGTTTATGTTTTCCCTTAAACTCTCGGGAGCTCAAAATTAATTTGAGTAGGCCGTGGGTAAGGGTTTTTCAGGTTCTCCTTGGACGAATAAGCTTTCGAAGACAAGCAAGAGGCAAATTAGCTAATAAGGAGTTCTTCTATTTTGATTCCATTGTATTTGATGTAAAAGCAAAGTTGATTAAATTATCTATATATTTACTCTGGTCATCCAAGTGGGCATCTTCATATGTTGCTCTTGGTGTAGGTGTAATAATTATATTTTCTCTGAACGTGGCTCTCGAATTTGGGATTATGTAATGAATTTGAAATGATTTGAAATGGTATGAGAAATTTGTTCGAAGATTTTAAAATTTTCTTCATATCCATGTGTTTCTTTTGCATCAATGTAACTAACATTACCGTAGTAGGTCGTTGAGGATTAACAACTATGGATGGCTGCAGCATCTATAGCCGTTAGTTTTGGGCCTCCAAGTGGGGGATGTTACAAGTTGGTATAAGAGCATGGGTTTATGAAAACTTAAGAAAAATTATTCCTAAAAGCTTTCCCAAAACATAATCCAAAGAATCAGAAAATAAGGTCAAGGTTTGGGTTAAGTTATAGTAACGTACTTGTATTTGATATATATAGGTATATATTCCCCTCTCTTTTAGACCATTCTTCTGTATCTTGCTAAGGCTCATATGCAAATTTATGAGAAAGGAAGATATACAGGCAAGAAATGGAAGGGGAAATCTCGATGGAGGAAGCACCATAACACATGGAAATGTTCGATCTAGCACTAGGAAGAACCCGGGTCGATAGGCAAATGCTAATCAAAATTCAAATTCCAATGTAGGTGCTGGAAATCCGTCAGTGGATATGGGGATGATTCATCAGTTCTTCGTCAATCTAATGCAAGCAGGAGTAGCTGGTAATGTTGGGGGAGCTAATCCCGTGGCTCCAATTAGAAACAACTATGCTAAGTTGAGAAGGGATTATACCAGTCTTTGTAGGAAGCCGTATTTGGGTACGTAGGATGCCATAGAAGTTGAGAATTGGGTGTTGCATCGTGAAAGCATCTTCATTGACTTGGATTTGAATGATGAGAAAAAGTGGAGAATAGCCTCTAGGCAGTTGCAGGGAACTACGCTTTATTGGTGGAATAGTCTCACGGTTGGAGTTTTTAAGGAAGAATTGACTTGGGTGGAATTCCAAAGGAGATTCGAGGAAAGGTTGTTGTCCTGCTAAGTCTACATTGTTGAGGAAGTTCATTGACTTAGTGCAAGGTGAGATATCGGTAGTTGAGTATGCCGCAAAGTTTGATGAGTTATCAAGATATAGATATGCTACTATTGACACCGTGATTAAGAGGAATGAGAAGTTTATTCGTGGGCTGAGACCTGAGATTGCTAATGCTACCTTACCACATCTTTGAGATCCTTCTAATGTTGTTGTGGAAATGGCTATCAGACATGAGGAGATGCTTGCTATGTATGGGAAGGAGAAGCAAATTAAAACCCAGAGTTTCCTTGGTAAGAAGAGGAACTTCTTTAGGAAGAAGTGAAATCGGAAGGGAGAAGCTACCAAGAAGGCAAAGGCTAATCTGATTTGCTATAAATGTGATAAGAAAGGTCATTATGCTCATGAATGCCGAACTGGCAAGGGGAAGTAGGCCACAAAAAGAGGAGTGTGAAATGCTTTAACTGTGACCAGATTGGGCACTATAAAAATCAGTGTCTAGAACCAGTTCGCGTTGATAGGGAAAATGTCTTTATGTTGAAACCATCTTTCTCTAAACCAACTGCTACTGAGAAAGGAAAGGTTGTGATGGAAGGTATGCTTTTGATTCATAGTATACCAGTTAGGGTACTATTTGATATCGGTTCATCACATTCATTTGTATCTCAGTGTTTGGTTAATAGGTTTTATTTAGAACCCACATACCTTGCTACTTCCTTAAGGGTTGTGAATCCGATAGGAGGGTATGCAATTCTGGGGATGAGATGTGAGTAGATAGAACTTGATTTGTTTGGTCATAAGTTTGCATGCAGTTTGTATGTTTTTGATTTCGTAGATTTCAATGTCGTTTTGGGTATGGATCGGTTGGGTAGATAAGAGGCTAGGATATTTTTTTTGAGATAGAGAAATATCACTGAGATAACCTGATAGTCATAACCAAATTATAATCTCCATAAGAGATTCTGACTGGAGTGCGTATGCTCTATCGAGTGCTATGGAAGTAGAGGAAGAGTTAAGTCACATTCGTGTAGCAAGAGAATTTGCAGATGTTTTTGATTCGGTTACAGAATTACCACCGGAACAAGTTGTTAAATTTCGGATTGATTTTGTGCCATGAGAAAAGCCTACAAGTAGACCACATAGCATGATGACACCAACCAAGGTAAAGGAATTGAAGGTACATCTAATGGATTTGGAAAGGAGAAATTTTATAAGGCCAAGAAGTTCGCCTTGGGGTGCGGTCGCGGTGTTCTTGAACAAGCCAGATGGTCATTAAGATGTGTATCGACCATCGTAGGTTAAACGAGAGGAAGATCAAGAATAAGTATCCTTTGCCAAGAATCGATGATCTATTTGATCGGTTGTGTGGAGCCAGAGTATTTGCCCAATTGAATTTAACAACATGTTTCCATTGATTAAGAGTGGTAGAGGACAATATTCCATTGACTGCATTTCGGACTAGGTATGGTTCGTTCGAGCGGTTAGTAATGCCATTCGGGTTAACAAATGCACCAACTTTCTTCGTAGATTTGATGAACCGAGTTTTCCGACAATACTTGGATAGTTTCATATTGGTGTTTATAGTTGACATTTTTGTATACTCTAAAGATGAGAAAGAGTATGAAGATCATCTAAGAGTAATGTTGGCGATGCTGAGACAACATCATCTGAAAGCGAAGTTTTCCAGTGTCATTTCTTGAAGAAAGAGATTAAGTTTCTTGGTTACGTGGTTTCAGAGAAGGGTTTGTCAGCGATCTAGATAAGATTGAAGCTGTTAATAATTGGAAGAGCCCAGAGACGGTGACGAAGATCAGAAGTTTCCTTGGATTTGTGGGCTATTACAGGAGATTCATTAAGGATTTCTCATGGATAGCAGTGCCTTTGACTAAACTAACCAGGAAGGACGTGAAGTTTCCTTGGTCTAACAAATGCGAGGAAGCATCCCCTAAGTTAAAGCACTTGTTGACCAATGCGTCTGTGTTAGTGGTTCTAGACGAAAACCTAGGGTTGGTGGTGTATATCGATGCATGTGGAACTGGATTGAGAGTTGTTTTAATCCAAAAGGGCAAAGTCATTACCTATGCTTCACGATAGGTTAAACCGAATGAGGTGCTCATGATTTGGAGTTGGCTGCAATGATCTTTGCATTGAAGATATGGAGACATTATCTCTTAGGTGAGAGATTTGAGCTATACACAGATCATAAGTCTTTAAGATATCTATTCTCTCAGAAGGAGTTGAATATGAGACAGTAGAGGTGTATGGAGTTTTTAGCAGCTTATTATTTTGGTATTGAGTATACGCCTGGGAAAGGAAATAAAGTAGCAGACACTCGTAGCTGAAAACATCAGAATGTGGTGTTAGATATGTTGGCAAAAAGGAAAGATTTAGAAGCTTTGGCTACTTGTAGTGTGTAGGTAAGGTTGACTGTTGGTTCTAGTCAGAGCACCACCATGTTGTCCTATTTGGAAGTTCGACTAGTGTTGATCAAAAGGATCGCTTCTAAGAAGAAAAAGGATCCATTATTAACTGAGAAAAATAAAAGGCTTGAAGTTGGTTCAGAGATCGATAATCTAAAGAATTTTAGTCTTGACCGAAGGAATGGTTGAGAGAGAAGGGTCGATTGTGTGTTTCGAATATGGAGGACTTAAGAAAAGAAGTTCTTGGTCGGTCCAAGTTTATGATTCATCCTAGAGGAACCAAGATGTATCAAGATATGAAGAGGAGCTTCTACAGGGAAGGTATGAAAAAGGATGTTAGCTTGTGGGTTTGGCAGTGTGAGAACTGTCAACAAGTGAAGGCCGAATATCAGAAGCCGAGTGGATTGGTTCATCCTTTAGAGATTTCAGTTTGGAAATGGGATTTTATACCCATGGATTTTATAGATGGGTTGCCAAGGTCGAACCGTGGAAATGAAAGTATATGGGTCATTGGGGATAGGTTGACCAAGAGTGCCCATTTCATCCCAGTTAAGTCAACTAGGACAACACCTTTTTTGGGTTAAGTTGTTCATGAAGAACATAGTTAGACTGCATGGAATTTCTAGTAGTATAGTCAGTGACAAAGATGCTTTGTTTACTAGTGAATTTTGAAAGAGTCTATAGGATGTGTTAGGTACCAAGCTCAAGATGAGTATTGCATATCACCCACAAATAGATAGGCAAATAGAGAGAGTCAATAAGGCACTCGAAGATTTATTGAAGGTTTGTGTGCTAGATTTTGGTGGATCTTGGGACACCTACACTTGGTTGAGCTTTCCTATAATAACATTTATCAGACTAGTATGGTAATGGCGCCTTTTGAAGCTTTGTATGGAAGGTCGTGCAAATCAATAGCATGTTGGTTGGAAACTAGAGACAGATTAGTCTTGGGTCCAAATCTGGTTTGAGAGGCATAGAGAAGATTGAGTTGATCCAAGAAAGGATGAAGGAAGCTCAGTCTAGACAGAAGAGTTGGGCAGATAAGAGGCTTAAAGATCTAGAATTCTCAATTGGAGATAGCGTTTTCGTTAAGGCATCATCAATGAAGGGTGTGGTACGATTCGAAAAGTCGAGGAAACTGGCACCAAGATATGTTTGTCCATTTCCATTTATAGAGAGGATCAGGAAGCTCTCGTACAGAGTAGAGTTGTTGAGCTGTATGGCAGGCTCCCATAATGTTTTTCATGTACACCGTCTTCGCAAATATGTGTATGATCTAGTGATTATTATTCATTCGACAGAGTTGGAATGTTTGATAGTAGAACCAAACTTGACCATTGTTAGACAACCAGTTTGGGTTGTAGCGAGAGATGAAAAGAGGTTAAGGAACAAGACAGTCAAGTCGGTGAAATTTCGATGGAGCGACAACGAGAAGGACTGTACTTAGAAGACAGAAAATAGGATTAGAGATACATATCCTGATCTTCTATGAGGATATGTTCTATATTTGCTTTATATAGCCCGTTGCTAGTCATGTAGGCTAGTAGCTAGGGGATGTTACAGATGATTTCTATGCTTAGTATTTTGTCCTTGTTGAATTTCGAGGATGAAATTCTTTAAGGAGGAGAGTCTGTAACACCCTTAATTTTAATAACATTATTCAGGAGATTTAATTAGAAAAATTAAATAGAATAATGAAAAGATTAGACTAATAAGGGGATTGAGATTTGAAAATGAATTAAAGGCCAAAATATAAAGAAAAAGAATGGATTTATGTAAATGGTATTATATAATAACTAATAAGAGAATAAGGCTAAGGGCATTATGGGGAATAGCCGTCCACCATATCCTTAACCGTTAAAACCTTATTCCTATTCTCAATTCAGATGTTCAAAATCATAAAACATAAACAAAGAGTAGCTTAAGTCGATCGTTATATAGGAGAAGAAAATCAAGTGAAAGCTAAGGAATCTAGCAAGAAGAATTAACCAAGTTCAAATCTCAAGTCCTTATCCAAATCAAGATGAATAATAATCAAAACCATCTCTATTTTGGTTTTAAAGTGCATTAGATTTTGGGTTTAAGTTTAAATCCATTATAATGATTTTAATGATGATATGCTTGGATTATAAGTATGTTTAATTTCAAACAAGATTGTTTGATAAATGTTTATTTCGATTTTAAGGCCAAAATCGTTTTAATTGGGTTTCTAATGCCATGAGAATTAAATATGTCGTGTAAAATTATTTTAAAGATGGGTTAAATTTAGTAATTATCCAAGCTATGGATAATTTATTACGAATTTGCAAAGGAAGAAATGAATAATTAGGTTTAAAATTTTATTTCGGTTATTATATATAAAAGATTTGGGTTCGAAATTTGTATATGTTAGTTAACATATTAAAAGTAAATTTCTATGATTTTTGGGGATTCTCCCTATGTTATTTACTATGGGAAATGAATTATTTCATAAGGAGGACACAGATGTCTTAATTGTTTTGTTAAAGGAAAGGGCTATTTTGTTAATTACTTCTAATTAATTTCTGAATAAATTCGGCAGTCTTTTAGAAAATATTTTGATAAAGTTTACGGCAACCAATCATATTTTTTACAAATAGGTAAATTAGTTGTAAACCATTTACCTAGAAAGGCAACAAAACAGTTTTGCATAAATTTTTGGTTTTTCCACTTCCAGTAGTTACCTTTCGACCCGACTTCCGCCCCCAACCAAGTCGAAACCAATACATAAGGTATCAAAATTTTGATACTTAGTAGATAGGTGAACGACGGTAGGTATGGAGTCGAAACCAAGCTTTCGAAGGGGTCGAAGCCTTCGTTTTGCTTTCCGAGGAAATGCCGTTTGCCTTGTTTTCAAAGGAATTCTTTCGAAAGGGTTTGCTTAAATATAGCTTTAGAAGGGGTTGCCATAGGTAGCTTTCGAATGAGTTGCCTTATTTTCAAATTAAAGCTTTCGATAGGGTGACTTGAACCTAATCGAAACCATCATGTCGTCTTTATACCATTCGAAAGGATTGAAGTTATCAACGAGTTCGAAAGGTAGCTTTTGTTTTATAAAAGTACTATGCTGCTTCACAATGCTTTCGACAGTGCTATAGTTGCAACAATACTAAAGGTTTCTAAGGTAATGGCATCGAAAGGGGTTTCGACACTATCCTTCTTATTGTTTTAACTTAAAAACAAACGATTTCGAAAGGATGGTTCTGAAACCATCTGTTTTTCCCTAAACACTTTTTAATGGTTTCGAAATTGGTACTTTCAATGGTTTCGAAAGGGGTACTTTCAAATGGTTTTGAAACTATGGTTCTATAATTGGATAGTAATGCTTTAGTATTTCAAAAGTTATGTCTTGTGGCTTCGAAAGAGATGTTTTAAAGTGTTTTGAAAGGCATATGCATAGTGTTTTGAAAATAAGATTTGAATGCTTTCGAAAGAGGTTTTTTAATGGTTTCGAAAGAAAAGGCTTAAGATTTTGAAAGCCTTGGTTTTTAAAACATAGAACCCAATCTCAAATTTTTTGAAGGTAAAACCCATGGCATTATTAAAAAGCTTTTAAATGCTTTTAAATTGGAGTTCTTGATGAAGCTTGCCTTGATGAAAATAATGGGTTAAAGGGATTAACCAAATTTCTAGGGGAAATGATTTCAAAGATATTAAACCAAAGATGTTGTATTATTTTTTATTATGCTTCTTCTATAAATGTGTTCACTATGTAATGGACCCATAACTGTATTTTGGGCAGTAAGGACAGAATATCCATGTATGTTGATCCAGTAGTGAATATAAACTAACTCCTGAATGAATAGAGTTGCATCCAAGAGGTCAGGTAGACCAGAATATAGGATGCCCAAAGACCAATTAACAAGCTGTCAGTTTATACAAGTTTATAGTGAACCCATGAAACTTAAGTTAAAGGGAGTATTAGCAGGGGCCAACAGCTTTGCAGTGAACCCATGAAAAGTATATCTGAATTAAGTTATTGACAGGAGTCAGTAGGTTCATAATCAACCCTTGAAAACTACGAAAAGAGGAGTTATTGGAGTTACAAATAGGTTCACGGAGAACCCATGAAATAATTGAATTAAGTTATTGGCAGGGGCCAATAGGTTTTTTGTGATCTATGAAAACTATGAGACTGGGCAGATAGTCCATAAGTTTGAAACAGGTTCTTAGTGATCCCATGAAAACTATGAAATAGGATTGGTAGTCCATAAACTATAATAGGTTACTAGTCAACCCACGAAAATTAATAGTGACCCTAGAAACTATATCTATGACAAATAGTCAAATAATGGGGTTGGGAAATCCAAATTTTTTCAATTGTTTGCATATCATCATAATATTTTAAATTGCTATTTTTTTAACCATTGTGGATGCAGAAGCACAGTATTTTGTTATTATATGTTTTTGATAAGATACTGATGAGGGGAAACCCATCCCACTAAGCGATGTGGTCTCACTAGATATTTAAATAGTCGAGATGGTAGGTTATTATTCATACCAGGCTTTATATTTGACTCCAAGTTTATGTTTTCCCATTAATTTGAGTAGGCCGAGGGTAAGGGTTTTTCAGGTTCTCCTTAGACGAATAAGCTTCTGGAGAAGAGCAGGAGGCTAGCTAGCTAATAAGGATTTCTTTTCCTTTTGATTTCGCTCTATTTGATGTAGAGGCAAAGTTGTTTAAATTGCCTATATATATACTCTGATCATTTAAGGGTGCATTTTCATATGTCGCTCTTGATGTAGGTTGTGATAATTATATTTTATCTAAATGTGGTCCTCGAAATTTGCAAATCATTTGAAATGGAATGAGAAATTTGTCCTATGGTTTTAAAATTTCTTCGTATCCTTGTGTGTTTTTTTTGTATCAATGTATCAAACTTTGCGATATTTATTCATTGAGGATTAATAACTATGGCTGACTACAACATCTATAGCCATTAGTTTTGGGCCTCCAAGTGGGGGATGTTACATATTCAGTGATTATCAAATGGTTCTATACCGAGTAAAATGGGAATATCAACCCAAGAAAACACAATTTTCTGCTTACTAGTTGAGGGTTTTGGAACTTTTGGATGAACTTGACTATTCATAATCACACACATTCCCAGAGAAGAAAACAAGAATTCAAATTCATTGGCTAAGATGTCTTGTTTCTAAGATGCATAGTAACTAGGGATTGTTCCAGTAAAGCTATTGTCATCTCCAAGCACCCTGGATGTAGAATTTTTTGGAAGCAAAATAAAATGAGTTATGGATGACATCATTTAAGGAGTACTTAAAATAAGAAGTTCTCTTGAAAAATAGGAATGGAACACGAAAGTTGTTACAAAAGGAGCTATGTTGTATTATGTAGGATGACGCCTAATATCGAAGAGGATTCTCAACCCTTGCTAAGGTGCATGGACAAGGATGAGGCGAAGAAAGTCCTTAGGATGTTCATCAAGGGAATTACAAAGATCACACTAGGGGAAAAGCTTAACATGGTAAGTACTATGATATGGATACTTCTAGCCCTATTATCAACATCGAGCAATATAATTTGCTAAGAAATTCAAAAATGTCAAAGATTCGCAACGAAAATAAGAGTCTTATCAATGAGAATGTGCATATAGTTAGCCTGGTATCTCTTGAAGTTCTGGGAATCAATATCGTTGGATTGTTACTGGCGATATATGGAGGAGCTAAATACACAATCATTGTGGTAGATTACTTCACTAAGTGGGTTGAGAAAGATCCACTCACCACTATCACCTCAGTGAAGGTGATCAATTTTATAATGAAGAACACTTTGTGTAGGTTCAAAGTATTGTAGAAGATCATTATTTATAATAGAACAGACTTCAATGCTATAGAATTTGTTGAATTATATGCTTGGCATCAAATTTAGAAAGCTTTTCAAATGTAGAACATCCACGATCTAACAAATAGGTAGTGACATAAAACTAGATCATGAGATCTATCATCAAAAAGTAGTTGAAATGAGAAATAGAATATTAGGTTGAGGATTTATCACTGGAAACATGGGCTTATCGAATGATCCAAAAATCCATAGCCATCCCTACACAACTCATACTTGTGTACAGAACAAAAACCAAGGTTTCGATAGAAGCTAAAGTCCCTTCTCACCGATGCATGCACCATGACCCTAAGATGAACAAGAAGATATTTCTAGCATCCCCCGACTTGGTGGAGCCAAAATGAGAAGAGGAAAATCTGAAGGTAGCGCCTAAAGGAAAGAATAGCATGATAGTTCAATACCAAGGTCCAAAATCAAAAGTTCGAGATAGGCGACATTATTTTGAAATGTGTAGCTCCCCACCTCTCTATACATACACAAAGAATATTGTGTTATAATATTGTTTGGTAATACAGAGAATAAGGCTGGTTAGGAGTGACCATTGGGCTAACTCCGATACGTTTTACTTTACGTCATATAACAATTAATGACATTTACGGTATCGACACAAAGTAATAAACACAATGGCTAATTTGGTATAGAACAATATAACTTATATTAGAGAACAAAGAATCAAAGACTATAGTGAAAAAATATTATACATGCCACAACCAAATGTATACTATGAGTCAAAAAATTGGAAACCCGAGACCTACACATAATACATATATGACAAGTACCAGACGAGTACCAAAAAATATACATCATGAGTTATGCTATCTCATAAAAAAGTCATATGAATATATGCACAAGGACTAGAAAAAAAAATGATATATATGTATATAATATCTCCAAGAGCAAGCCTAATATACATGGTCAGTGAGTCCCAGTACCTGCCATGTCTCAATCTGACCCAAGTTTTATAAAATAATAAACCGATCAAAACTATATCCAATTCAAAAAAGTGAGACTGTATAAATAAATATGAATCTCGGTGATATAGTCTCATAGCTATATAATATGCCAACATCCCAATTAAGAAAGAATATAAACATAAATAAATCACCGTGTCATAAAATCATGGCATGCCTACCATAGGCAATATAGAAAAATATGGTGAAAACGACATATCAAAATCATAAGACTAGCATGAAAGCGTGTCAATCTCAATGACGAGAATGAAGTGAGTCAGGTAAAAGTAACTGATCCTATAAATATCTTTGAGGTGAATTTTTTAGTGCAAGCGCTACCTTTCGAGGGAGGCTGATAAACATACAGTAATGCTTCAGGAGTATCTCAAAAATAATATCGAACGCAACACTCTTACAATCCAATGGTTACCTGATCATCGTAATATGTGTCTTTCCTACTAAAATGCACTATATGACGTCATGTATAATAGCGAATGGCGCAATCGTTATGACATTTAATAGTGCCTGAGGTAGCGAACTACTAGTGTAACGACTCAGAATTTCATCACTTTGATTTTCGGAATATATAATTGTTTTTAAATATTTGGTTTGGGATTTTTATATAATAAAATCTATATTTCAAATAATTGTTCAATTTTTGACGATGTATTTCTAATTTAATTTATTGAAAATTTTTCATAATTTATTAATTGGAAAATAATTCAACTTTAGTTTGACGCATTTTGCGGCAACATGGGCATTTTTGACACTTCACATAGTAAGATAACTTATCTAATTTATTGTTGTTTTGTGATCGTGTAACGTTGTACGTTATCCTCTTTTATTTTTCTATCATTTGTAGCCCGTACACGGACGCAATACGGTGTGACATGGTACCGAAATTTATTCAAATTAACGCATTTATATAAAGTACACATAGTATAGCCTTCCCTTTTGATTTCCTGTACCAACATAGCAATACATCAAACCTTTTGTCTTTCTTTTTCCCTACTTGCTGACATTGTCCCCTCTGTTTTGTGTCTCCTCCCGTTCCCCTTGATGCTTGACCTTGATTTGAGATTGATGTTTAAAAGGGCAGGCATGTATATGCTATAAGTACCAGGAAGGAAGCGGGCTTATTTCGGTTTTGTTCATCTATGTTCATCTAAATACAGAAAGAAAATATAACCATTTCAATCTTAAAAAAAAAATCAAATTCCTCAAATCTGTTCAACATTAGCTAAATTGATCAATACGAAAGTTGTACATGTCGATCCATAGAATTTTTATAAATTGATCGCTGTCGATTTAGTCAAGTGATGATCGAGATATTATTGATTTTCTAGAAGAGGATAATATTGTTCTAAAACTTCAAAAATTGTTTTCTCTTGATTCGCTTCGAATTGGAGATTGTTGTTAGTGTTGTTGGAGTCAGAGCAGAACTTAGTATTTTTGGTGTAAGTTCGACAGCATTCTACGATGGTCATTGACGATGTTGGTGACCTAGGATTTGATTTTATAGGAGATAGAGACATCAATAGGAAAATTGGAGGTTGTCATTGAGTTCGTCGAGGAAGATGGCACAATGTGGCAAATTTTGATGGAGGTTGGAGACTAAAAGTGTAGTGTGTTTTCGTTGTCTTGTATGTGGTTGGGTTTTGGCATAGTTTGGCGGAATTTGATCCAAGGGATGGAGGCGTAAGCGGAGGTGCCAATGAGTTGAGCAAAGCAGGCAAGAACGTAGGTGGCTTTGGATTGGACATTGGTGGCCAGCATTGCTCGTGCACCATGTGCACGTCGTGATGGCTTCATGTAGCTGAGCGAAGTGTTGATTTGGGAAGAATGAGGTGTAGCTTATTTGTTTAGGCTTCGTAGAGATGGGTCGGGCCTAGTTTAATTTGAGGTGACAAAATTATTTAGTTTAAATTTTATAAATTAAATATGTATGATATTTAAATTTCCATATATCATTCGTTTGAAATATGATTAACTCGAGGATTTCTGCGTTGTGCTTGTATTGACGAGTATAACATTTGTATAATCTATTGATAAATTTGGTAGTGTAAAAAATTATGACATATTAAAACGGACTGAAATTTAATTACGTTATTTTTAAATAATAACGTCGTCAAATTTATATACCTTAATCGTTCTATCTATTTGGCCAAATCCATACTGCTAAAATGAATTAAATTTGGTAATCTGAACACCTATTTAACGGAATAAAACACTGTTCCACTGCTATTTTACAGATTTGGACGGCTAATTATATATCGTTACTTGATATGACCCTTAGAATAAGTGATATGTTAATCAATGAAGGTTAAGTGTTGAGTGTGTATATATATAGTCGTTGGTTATGTAAATATCACTTATTAACTTGAAAAGTTAAATTGAATAATATGGTACCTTACTTAAGTACCATTGTGATCGTTAAGCCTCTTTCAAATTTGAAAAGTTAATTATTGGTTTGAAAGTTAACTTAAGAATAATTATTGTCTATTATATGGTTTTAAAGATAATTATTTTGTTTTAGTAATAAGATTTAAAAAGTAAAAACTATTGATTAATAATGTTTTAAAGATAATTAATAACTGTTTTTAATAATGATTTAAGTTAATTATTTTATTAATATTCTTAAAAATTATTTCTTAAAGTTATTTAAGAATATTTAATCATTATTTTAAAGTTATTTAATTATTATTTTAATTTTTTTAATTATATTTTTAATTATTTATATTAATTATTTAAAGTTAATTATTTTATATTTTAAAATTGATTATTTTATTTTAAAGTAATTTGTTATATTACCAACAATTTTAAAGTTTATTTTCATTATTAAAATAGTATCATTTTAAAGTTAATTTATTATTATGTTAATATTGCTTAAAAGTTTAGTTTATTAATATACTAATGTTGTTGTTTTTTGGCATAGCCGGTGAAATTGAATGGACCCCTACCATTTTATTGAAGCACCAAAGAAAACATAGAGAAGAAGCATGACAAACAAGCTTGAACATGCTTCAAGAACACAAAGAAACTAGGCTCAATACTGAACGTGTAGAATGCCAAGGTCGTAAACAATCTTCAGAGCCTTGATTCCCTCTCTAATTTCATGATAAAGATAGTTCTGCAGAATGTCATCTTTTCTACATTTTTCCACCTGAAACACTTTTACATTCCTTTCGCTCCATATAACCATGATGAATGTCTTTAGTATTGAATTAAAAATTCTGGTTTTGCCCTTCTTAGTCCCAGTACCTATGTATATAAGATCCCACTCGTCCACATTATTTTAACCAAATACAACCCTTCCACACTTTCTCATTAAACATTCCCATAATTGTTTCACAACCACGTTCAAAAAATAGGTGCTCCACTATTGTTTTAAAGCTATTTAAGTATATTTTAATATTATTTAAAATTGCTCAATGATGTTTTAAATATGCTTTAAAGGTAATTAATTAATTATTTAAGATGTTTTTATATAATTATTATTTTTATAAAAAGGTGTTTAAAAATAATAATTTTTTTATTTAAAGTAGAATCATTTTAAATGGAAAGGCATGTATAAAATGTTTTATTTAATGAAAAGAACTCATTTAAGGAATTTACAAAATTTGGGAAGAGATTTTGGAAATTTGATAGAAGTTTGGTTTAATGGTATTTGAGATTTATAAAAGGAATTTTATAAATGATTTGGGAGATTTATAAATAGAGTTTTATAAAATAAACTTAAAGATTTCTAAAAGAAAGTTTATAAAAAGAATTGTAGATTTATAAAGGCGGTATTCATAAAATAAAAGAGATTTATAAAAAGGAAATAGTGTCTTGGGTTATTAATATCTTAGTTTTAAAGACATTTTGATTTGATCATTTTAATATGATTTTGAACTAAGAAATCATTCTTAAGTGTTATATGAATATACTTATATTATTGTATGAGTATATGGAAAGTTTTCCAAGTTTAAAAGTGGAGGATTTTGTGAATATACTTATCCCGATGATATAAGTATATGAATATTGTAGTAAATATTTGAAATGTGATTTTAAATTAATGAAAGATTGATTTAAGAGGCTTGGTGGTTTCCGTGGAAAATGTAATCTCTGTTTCAAATGTTAGTTTGTTTGATGGTTAAATAACCGACTATCAATTTTGGCCTAAATATGTAATCCTTCTTAATTGTGGTGGTACAGAAATATTCCCTGCTTAACACCGAAGGATTTTAACTCTAAAAATATCTGAAAGAAATACGAGAATTATATGGTACAGTTACCATCGGTGGTGCTATACTATAATTACAAACTCATTTTGTTCTTCTAAGACAAATGATAAGGAGATCCGTCCACTTAAACAGTTAGGGAGTGATTCCCGCTCTTGTGTATTGTCTGATTATTTCCTAAAGAACCGCTACTTAGCATTTCGAAAATCGACGATAGTTTGTGGAGCGCTTGATAAGTAGGGGTGTGTATTCGTAAGAGATGACTCGTAGCGTAATCACTACGAAAACCGTATACAGTTCTATAGAGGAGTTTCGTGATATATTAAGATGTTTGAATCCATGTGTGATTCCGAGATCCATTGGGGTATGGGAATCCATGTGTGATTACAAGATCTACTTGAGATATGGGAATCCATATGTGATTCCGAGACCCGTTAGGGTATTGGAATCCATATGGGATTCTATGATCTATTTTGATGGCAGTGCGTGAGCCGGAATGCTGGATGTAGCCTCATCAGCGGTAATGACTAAACCATATATATGAGGCATAACCAGTAGGGTTGACAAACTCATAGGGTGCAGTCGGCTCCACCTAGATGTTACCTACAGTTGTTATGCATGCATAGAGTGGTACACTCGGTCTTAGCGAGAACAGCTATGTTTTTTCTATGGTACATCACTAGGGATGTATGTTGCTTCGAAAGGATGTCTCCGATCCTTGTGCAGGAGGACTGTTTCTAAAAGTACCAGAGCACCTTCGTGGAATCATATACAATTAGCGAACGCACCTTATCAGTTTTCGATTATAAACCTAGTATTGTTGTAATGTACACTCACAAGCATCATTGCTACTAAATTATTATTATTTTCACCCTTGGACATTATTATAATATCACTGAATTTTTTGATATAAATGTTTAGGTTATCATAAGGTAAAACCCATCTGTGTTTTTGTGTGGCGTGGTCTTACGAGATACATTTGATTTTAAAGGATTTTAAAAGTTATAATAAAAAAATTCCTTTTCATTTGAGTTTCTCACGCCGGTTTTACTAGACTGACCTAGGCATTGTTTTTTATAATGCTCAGGTCAGCCCGAGCATATTTTCCAAATTTAGCTGGATACTTTGGAGCATTCAGGAGACGGGTTGGATTCTCTAGGACATATCACATATCATATATTTTTCAATTGTTCTTGATTTTTGTTTGTATTTATCAACAACTTGTAAGGACAAGTTGTTATAGCTGTCCAGGGTTGATAATAAGTTAGCGTACTTTGATTTTTGTTATGTATGTATAAATAAGATGATTTCTTTTAGTAAAGATCTTGAGTATATTATATATTTATCTTACCACAATGTGAAATTCTATTCAAACTTTTCTTTCTTTCACCCCCACAATCTGTCTTTCTAGCACTTGGATATTCGACACGTGAATATCGTGAATATATTAGTGTCGATTTCTAAGGGTCGAAAAGGTAGATTGTTACACGTGGTATCAGAGCTTATGTTAAGCAGATACCTAGGCCTTGTCGGGGTAAACTCATTATAGATATGGTTAATTATTCCTTAGAATGAATAACTCATTAACGATATGATTAGTAATATTCTAGAATGAGTTTAGTGTACGTATATATATAAGAGTGCATATTTTTTATTTTTATACAAATGTTTTATGTTGTGTTAGTTGATTTGTTGAGTGGTTTATGAGTCCTGATCGATGCGTTTGGGTAACATTATCGATAGGGATTCCTAAATACTTGAACAAGACCAAACCGACACAATATTGTTTTAAAATTGGTAAATGAAATAATTTTACCTTGGAATATACTTTATATATATATAAGTATAATTTTTCAAAAATTTAATATAGTTATCCTTGGTTATGCATGTTTGTTAGGAAATGATAATATTACATTATTATCATTTAGGATTTGATTAGTCATGTTTGCCTAGTTTTGAGCATTGACTATTATTTGTTGATCTATCTAGAATCTTCCTTTTTGAAATTTAGGTTGGGTAGATAGGAATTTTAGGAAAATTGAAATGAATGCCTTTTGAATTAAGTTTCACAATTTGCAATAAGGCGTTCATTGATGATGTTGGGTTAAAAATTAGGTTTTAATAATTGTTGTTTGATAAAATTGAAGCTGGAATATATTTGAAATAAATATTTGAGAAACGAATTCCTTTGAAAGGAGTACTTTTATTTATAAAAATGTGTTTTATAAATAAAAGGAATTCGAGAAATTAAATTCCGATGCTTTTGGAAAATGGTTTTCAAAGTTTTATGTAGTTAATAATAATATTATTCGAAGATATTTTTCAAATATAGGTATTTTAAAAAGGAATTTTGTTAAAGATTTGTTTAAGTAAAAACAGATTTGGATCAAACCAAATGCATGATTTGGTATAAAAAGAATATATGTATATTATTATTTCAAATAACTTATGGGAGGAGAACTATTAATTTTACATAAAAGAGTTTAAAAGTATAAATATTTTAGTAAATGGTGACAAAAGTTTACTTAAAAACATTTTCAAGTATAAATACTTTTGGAAAGGAAAATTCTAAAGAAAAAGTATATTTTCTTTGGATTGGTACGGGGATATGAGTCTTGATTTGTTTTGTGATGATCAGAATAATCGTCTAAGTGACGAATTGGATGTTTTCTTAGGCGAATGGTATTGTACACTTTGTAAATTATTCTCTTTATCATTATATAATCAGAACGAGTTCCAATCCGAATGAATTCAAAACAAATTGGAATTAGGTATTTCGTTGAAATTATTTAATTGGAAATATATATGTGGTATTGTTTCAAAAAAGGGATTTTGAAAATTGAAAAAGTTTTTTTTGATTAACTAGTTCGAGGGGCTCGAAAATAACTAACAATGACAGGGGATGTGTCTGATGGCAGACACTTCTCTTAAGTATTACCCTTCTTAGTAACAGAATATATAATACTGTTTGGTAGTACCCGGTTCCTTGGTTTCATTTGGGGTTACTCATGCTATATATGTGTATTTGTTATGGATAAGTATATACATATATATAGTATCATTTCAAAAGATTTTTGAAATAAATATCCAGGTATTTGACTCTTAACTTTCCAAAATATAAAGGTATCTTGATTTAAAATGGGTTAACTAATGAAGTTTTAATTGGGTCAAACTTTTAAGAAGGTTTAACAAACTTTGTTTTATTAAACCGTATGCCTTTTAATTTTAACATTTAGGAAGTTAAAAACTATTTGATGTTATTGGGATGGCTTAAAAACATTTTTACCTTTGATTGTCTAGAGGAAAGTATATTCTAGGATGGAGTTTGGATACCAGTATCCTACTTTTCTTAGCTACTTACCAGACTGAACGGGTAAGGAGGTTATATTGGTCGCCTGAGTTTTAAGACAAAATTTATTTTGGGCTACATTTGAATAGCTAAATGTGAATAGAATTGAAATTAGATGTTTTGTATATACTCTTAGGATGTAAGAGAGTACTATACAAGTTTATAGAGTAAAGTGATTTTGTGAAAGGGTTTCATAAATAAACTTGTATCATCTAAATTGTTTAAACCTAAGTTGAAATTTTTACGAAATGTTTTCATAAACAATATTAGCAGAATTTGGATTGATGTTGCCGAGGACCAATAATATAAGTATGTAGATTGTACATAGATCATTTCCACTTCTCATGTAGTTGTTGATTCAAGATTCGAGTACATAACTTGAGGCGTTTCACGCCATTCGGAATAAGGATTTATCTTTCGATTTTTTACGATGAATACTTGGTGAGGATTCTTAATGTGGAACCAAAAGTATTCTATCATAGTTTTGGCTATGTAAGAAGAATGGAGGTTTTTAATTAAGAAGCCTGATCAGAGTCATCACTAGAAAGTCGAATGAACAATACTAGTTTTGAAATGAAGTTAGGTATTTGAATAGTGATCGAATCAGATTCTGTATGTGAACGATCTGTAAACATCATGTGAACTTATGAATAGTATTGGGTGTTCATGTGGTGAAATTTCGAGAACAAAATTCTTTTTAAAAGGGGGAGAGTGTAACTAATTAGAATTTTATCTTTTTGGAATATTTAATTATTTTTAAATATTCGATTTGGTATTTTTATATAATAAAATCTACGTTTCAAATAATTATTCAACTTTTGATAATGTATTTTCAATTTAATTTATAGAATTTTTTTAATAACTTTTAATTTGAAAAATTATCGACCTTGCATTTGACGTATTTTACTGCAACATGATCATTTTTGACGCTTCACAGAATAAGATAACTTGTCTATTTTATTGTTGTTTTGTAGTCATGTAACATTGTCGTATGTGACTGTCTTTTACTTTTTGACATTTGCAACTCGTACGTGGACATGATCCGATGTATTAGGGTACCAGAATTTATTCAAAGTCAACACACATATATAAAGTACACATAGTATAGCCTTCCCTTTTGATTTTCTGTACCAACATAGCAGCACAACCAATCTTTTGTCTTTCTTTTTCCTTACTTGCTGATGTTGTCCCCTCTACTTTATGTCTCCCTCAGTTCCCCTTGATGCTTGACCTTGATTTGAGATTGATTTTTAAAAGGACAGGCATGTATATGATATAAGTACCGTGAAGGAAGCATGATTATTTAGGTTTTGTTCATTTGCACTCATCTAAATGCAAAAATAAATTATAACCATTTCAATTTTCAAAAAACAAATTCCTCAAATCTGTTCAGCATTAGCCAAATCAATCAACACGAAAGTTATTTATGACGGTCTATAGGATTTATAGAAATAAACGCGCTCGATTTCATCCAGCAACGATCGAGATATCATTGATTTTTTGGAAGAGGATAATATTGTCCTAAAACTTCAAAAAAATTCTCTCGTTCGATTTAAATTGGAGGTTGTCGTTAGTGTTGTTGGAGTTAGAGAGGGACATAGTATTTTTGTTGTAAGTTTGGACGCATTCTGTGATGGTCATTGACGATGTTAGTGACCAAGGGTTTGATTTTGGAGGAGATAGAGATATCAATAGCAAAATGGAGGTTGGCGTTGAGTTCGTGGAGGAAGATGGCACATCGTGGAAAATTTTGATGGAGATTGGCAACAAAAAGTGTTGCATGTTTTTGTTGTCCCGTACGTGGTTTGGTTTTGGCATATCTTAGCCTACATTTGATCTAGGGAGGGAGGAGGTGTAGGCGGAGGTGGCAATGAGTTGAGAAAAGTGAGGCAAGAATGTTGGTGGCTTTGGATTGGATGTTGGTGGTCGGCATTGCTCGTGCACCATGTGCACGTCGTGATGGCTTCAGGTAGTGAGCGAAGTGTTGATTTAGGAAGAAGAGGGGGTGTGGCTTGCGGGTTTGGACTTCGTAGAGATGGGTCGGGCCTGGTTTAACTGGGGAGAGAAAACTGTTCAGTTTAAATGTTTATAAATAAATATCCTTGATATTTAAATTGCGACATATCATTCGTTTTAAATCCGATTAACTCGCGGATTTTTGCTTTGTACTCATATTGGCGAGTATAACGTTATAGGTTAATTTGTTGATAAATTTGGTAATGCAAAAAATTATGACATATTGAAACGGACTGAAATTTAATTACGTTATTTTTAAATAATAACGTCGTTAAATTTATATACCTTAATCATGTTATCTATTATACTATTAAAATGAACTGAATATGATAATCTGAACACATGTTTAGCAGAATAAAACTCTATTCCGCTAATTAAATTAATTTGACATTTAATTAGCAGAATAAATCTCCATTCTGCTAATTTACAGATTTGGATAGCTAAATATATATATTGTTAATTGATATGCCACTTGGAATAAGTGATATGTTAAACAATGATGTTTAAATGTTGAGTTTATTTATATAGTCGTTGATTATGTAAATACTAGTTATTAACTCGGAAAGTTAAATTGAATGATATGGTACCTTGCTTGAGTACCATTGTGATCATTAAGCCTATTTCAAATTTGAAAAGTTAATTCTTGAGTTGAAAATTAATTTAAGAATAATTATTATCTATTATAAAGTTTTAAAGATAATTATTTTCTTTTTAGTAATAAGATTTAAAAGGTAACAACTATTTATTACTAATGTTTTAAATATAATTAATAACTGTTTCTGATAATAATTTAAGTTAATTATTTTATTAATATGATTCTTGAATGTTATTTCTTAAAGTTATTTAAGAATATTTAATCATTATTTTAAAAATTTTAATTTTTTTAATATTTTAATTATTTGTGTTAATTATTTTATATTTTGAAGTTGATTATTTTATTTCAAAGTTCTTTATTATGTTATTAATGTCTTAAAAGTTTATTTTTATTAGTAAAATAGTATCATTTTATAGTTAATTTGTTGTTATGTTAATATTGTTTAAAAACTTGATATATTAATGTTGTTTTAAAGTTATTTAAGTATATTTTAACATTGTTTAAAATTACTTAATGATGTTTTAAATATAGTTTAAAGATAATTAATTATTTATTTAAGATGTTTTTAGATAATAAATTTTTTATAAAACGATGTTTAAAAATAATAAACTGTTTATTTAAAAAGGAATCATTTTAAATGGAAAGGCTTGTATAAAAGGTTTTATTTAACGAAAAGAATCCAATTAAGGAATTTACAAAATTTGGAAAGAGATTTTGGAAATTGGATAGAAGTTTAGTTTAATGGTATTTGAGACTTATAAAAGGAGTTTTATAAATTATTTTGAAGACTTATAAATAGAGTTTTATAAAATAGACTTGAAGATTTGTAACGGTATATAAAGAGAATTGGATATTTATAAAGGTGGTATTCGTAAAATAACAGAGATTTATAAAAAGGGAATAGTGTCTTGAGTTATTAATATCTCAGTTTTAACGACGTTTGAATATGATCATTTTAATATGATTTTTGAAATAAGAAATCTTTCTTATATGTTATGTGGATATACTTATATTATTGTATGAGTATATGGAAGTTTTCCAAGTTTGAAATTGAAGGGTTTGTCAATACACTTATCCCGATAAGATATGTATATGAATATTTTAATAAATTTTTTAAATGTGATTTTAAATTAATGAAGGGTTAATTTGAGAGGCTTGGTGGTTTTCGTGGAAAATGTAATCTCCGTTTGAAATGTTTATCTATTTGATAGTTAAATAACCGATTAAAAAATCTTGGCCTAAATATGTAATCCTTCTTAATTGTTGTGGTACAGAAATATTCCCTACATAACACCGAAGGATTTTAACTCTGGAAATATCTTGGAGAAACACGGGAATTATACAGTAGAGTTACAATCAGACGTGCTATACTGTACGTATAAACTCGTTTTCTTCTTCTAAGATGAATGATAAGGATATCCTTCTACTTAAACGGTTATGGGGTAATCTCCGCTCTTAGGTATTGTCTGATTATTTGCTAAAGAACTGGTATTGAGCATTTCATAGATTATTGATTGGTTTGTGGAGCACCCTGTAAGCGGGGGAGTGTACTCATAAGAGATGACTCGTTCCGTAACCGCTACAGAAACCATATACGGTTCTGTGGTGGAGTTTCATGATATATTAAGAAGTATGAATCCATCTGTGATTTCGAGACCCGTAGAGATATGGGTATCCATGTGTATAATAAGATATATTTGAGATATGGGAATCCATGTGTGATTCTGAGACCCATTGGGTTATTGGAATCTATGTGGGATTCTATGATCTATTTTGATGGTGATGCATGAGATGGAATGCCGGATGTAGCCGCATCAGCAGTAATGGCTAAAACCAGAGATAGAAGGCATGACCGGTAGGGTTGGCAAACTCATAGGTTGCAGTTGGCTCCATCTAGACGTTACCTGTAGTTGTTATGCATGCATGGAGTGATGCACTCGGTTTTAGCGAGATCAGCTATGTTTTTCCTATGGTGCATCACTATGGATGTATGTTGCTTCGGAAGGATATCTCCGATCCTTGTGCAGGAGGACCGTTTCTTAAAGTACTGAAAGCACCTCTGTGGAATCCTACATAATTAGCGAACACTCCTTATGGTTTTTGATTATATATCTAATATTGTTGTAATGTATACTCAAGAACATCACTGCTACTTGATTATTATTATTTTCACCCTTAGACAATATTACAATATCACTAGATTTTTTGATGTAAATGTTTTAGTTATCGTAAGGTAAAAACTCGTCCGCGGCGTGTCCTTACGAGATAAATTTCATTTTAAAGGATTTTACAAGTTATAATAAATAAAATCCCTTGTGATTTGAGTTTCTCTAGCTGTTTTTACCAGACTGACCCGGGCGTTGTTTTCTATAATGCTCGGGTCAGCTCGAGCATATTTTCTAGATTTAGCTGGATATTTTGGAGCTTTTAGGAGACGAGCTGGATTCTCCAGGACGTATTCACCTATGTTATATTTTTCCATTGTTTTGTTTTTCTTGATTTCTATTTGTATTTATCAGCAAATTGTGAGGACCAGCTGTTATAACCGTCCATGGCTGATAATAAGTTAGTGTGCTCTGATTTGTGTTATGTATGTATAAATAAGATGATTTCTTTTAGTAAAGATCTTACGTGCATTATATATTTGTCTCATCAAAATGTGAAATTATGTTCTTTCTTTTCTTTCTCTCATCCCAACAATCTATCTTTTCAGCACTTGGATGTTCGACACATGAATATCGTGGATGTATTAGTGTTAATTTCTAATGGTCGAAAAGAAGGGTCGTTACAGCTGGCTTTTTGGTATAGGGAAAGCTATGCAATCATTCTGTACTAAGTAAACATTTAATTCAATCTACTATCGTAAATTCATTCATGCTAACCATGCCACAGAAAGATTAGGAAGCATACATGCATATGCGCGCGGATGCATAAATAACATAAGTCACATAGGTTATCCATATTTTTAGCTGAAAGTGTAAAACAACAATAGTTGTATTAACTTAATGTGTTCCAAAACTCGAACTAAGTTTTGGTTTTCTACAAGGACGAAGTGAATTTATTTTTTCAAAATGAGTGTGCAATTACCAACAAAGTTAACACCTTATGCAATGAAAAAGGGTATTAAGTACATTGCATACAATGTTCCATAATATGGATGATATAGAAAAATGGATAAGTTAGACAATCGAAAAAGTAGTTGGGTACATGTAATAAGCAATGAAAAAATGTGTGTAGCACAAAATAAGTGTTTTGGTTAGAGGAAGCAGAACACCTAATAATCTACTCTATGGGCAATCTCAAAAATTCCAATCCAACAAAGGGAATAAAAAAATTTAAAGAACAAAAATTACAAACAAAGAAAGAAAGTAAAGAACACACCGATATAATAAGGTTCGGTTATGTCTACGACCTCGGACCTAATAACCTTTAATTTTTGTTCTCTTCCAAAGGGACTACAACAGTATAAGAAGAATATTCACTCAATAAATTTCACTCACCTAAAATAGATATGAAAATAGGGATCTTATTGAAGATATTTTATCGAGAACTTTCTTGTCCAAAAAGATGAACATATGTATTCATACATAAAGATGTGAGGATGAAGACTGCCTTGGAGATAAGGTAGAAATCCTTCCGGATTTACTTGATTTGATTTCAACACAAACTAAGCATCATGGTACTTGTTTCCACATCTATTTCTAGTGTGACTAATTCTCCATAAATATTATATTTCTTTGTTGATACCATAAAATCAGTTAATGATTTAAATCTATTAGTTGATTGTCTTTCTATTTTTCTTTCCACATATATCCATGTCTGATTGATTGCTTAAATCAATTAACACATAATCTTAAATTAATTGATGACCATTCCTATTTGCTTTCCATAGTTTATTGATTGCATGAATCAATTAAAATATCTTCTCCCTTTTAGTATTTGAAATATATTTGAATCGTCCAAATTTAACACTCCACTTTGATCTAAATATATCTACCAATGAACAAAACTAGTTGTTGGGTTAGCGCCCCATGCTGCTAAGTAGCACGTACCATACTAATTAAGTTTGAGTAAGGCTCAAACTTATCCTTTGGAACCAGCTTTATTAACATATCAATTGGATTTTCCTTAGTGTGTGTCTTTAATAGCTTTATCTGATTTCTCCCTTCCTCAAGAATAAGAATGAAATTTATAAAGTTACTGTGCTTTGTCTGTGAGCTATAAGCTTGATTCACAACAAGATGAATGGTTTGTTGGCTATTTTAGAACAACTCCACTGTCTACTGCACCATTGATAAATCTTCCAAAAGCTGTAGTAAATACAATCATTTCTTAGTCGCTTCCACAATAGACATAAACTATGCCTCTGTAGTTGATAAAACTACAACGGATTATAGCTTGGATAACCAAGAAATCGGGCCTAAGCCAAGTGTATAACATAGCTTGAATTCGAAATTCTACCATCTCTATCTCTAGCTTAATCCAAATCATAACAACACCTTAGAGTTATATTGCTACTGACTCCTCCAAACAATAAGCCAATATCAGCAGTGCATTTTAAGTATAGTAGAATTTACTTTACCGCTTGCCAATGAGTCTTGCCTAGGATAGACATGTATCTGCTAATAACACAAACTATGTGAGCTAAATTAGGCCTTGTGCATACCATAGCATACACAATGCTTCTAACTGAACTAGAATAAAGAATATTAGCCATATCTCTTATGTTTTCGACCAATGAGGGGAATAAATCTTTGGATAGTTGAAATTGAATGCCTAAAGAAGTAGCCACTGATTTAGCTTTCTCCATGCTAAATCGAGATAGGACTCTCCTGGTATACTAAGTTTGATTGAGCCTCAATACTCTGTGCTTTCTATTCATATAAATCTTTAGCCCTAAAATTCTCTGTGCCTATCCAAAATCTTTCGTATCAAACTCCTTGTTGAGCTCCATCTTTAACTTTCAAGCTCTAGTCATGCTCTTAGAAGCTACCAACATATCATCAACATAAAGTAATAAATAGATGATATCTTCATCACACTTCTTAAAATAGATGCATGGGTCCATAAAGCTTCTAGAGTAACTATGTAAGATCGTAAACTTATCAAACTTCTTATACCACTGTCTAGAAAACAATTTTAAACCATAAAGAGATCTGTTAAGCTTACAAATATGACTGGGCCTACTATTTTAAATAAAACTCATTGGTTTCTATAAGTAAATGTCCTCCTTAAGTTCCACATGCAAGAATGTTGTATTCACATCTAATTGATCCAACTCCATATCAAAGTAAGCAACCAATGCCAAAAGAATGTGAATGGAAGTGTGTCTGACAACTAGAGCAAAATATCATGAAATTCCACACCTTTCCTCGGAATACACACCTTCATTACGAATATCACCTTATACCTAAAGTTACCATTCCCGTCATTTTTCACCGTATAAATCTACTTACATCAAATTAGGCATGTCAACGGATAGTTTTGGATGCGGATAGTGCCATATCCGCATCCAAAATCATTTTTAGATATTGGATATCTACATCAAGAGATACTAATGAATATCGGATAATTATCCTATCCGTGAATGAACGATAAATCAAGAAACATAAATGGAAAATTTTATTAAAGCGTAAACTTTTTTCAATCCCATAAATTATTAAGGTATTAAAAATAAACACATATAATGATAATAAATAGTTTTGAGCAGTTAATATGCATTTAATGCATATAATATATCTTCTAACTTAATAAAACAATAAATAAATATCTTTCATTGTACTAAAATACACATAATTTAAACTATAATCTTAAAAAAGTTGAGCTGATAATTTTCAAATGCGGATGTCTTCGTATCCGCATCCATTTTTTTGAATATCGTATATTTATCTGCTTTAGATGAATTTTGGATTTTTCGAATATCCATTGACAACCCTACAGTTAATTGCTCCTATGGCTGGAGGAACTGGCACTAAATCACCATTTTTATCTTTTTGCAAAGACTCAATTTCCTCCTTCATAGCTACTAACCAATTAGAACTATCAACTGAACTAATCGAATCTCTATAATCTCTGGGCTCATCATGAACTATGCTTAATGCATAGACTTCCATGTCATCGAAGTCAATGTCTATCCCAAAAAATCATCAAGTCATCTAGGTTTTTTTTATTCTCTTTGATTGGTCTAGTCTACATTTAAGCTCCAACTTGAGATTTATCCTTTGTCCTCTCCTCATCAACCATGGTGTCATTGAAAACACTACTTGTACTTGTATGAAAGTATGATGATCTATTTAATGTCTGATACTTTGAATTTGTCCTTTCAACGTCATCATTAATTGAAGGTGAAGGAACCACCTTCAAAGCCTTCTCATTAAAAGTAAAATGCATACTAGTAACAATCTTCTAGTAGGACACCATAACCTATAACCCTTAACTTCTCTCCTATAGCCATGAAAAATATACTTGCATGATCTTGGATCCAACTTCCCATTTCTCCACGCTTATAAACTAGAAAACCAAATACTCTGAGAAAGGAAAATGAATTAGGCTCTTCCTTCCATACTTCTTCTGGGATCTTCATATCTATGGCGGTGGAAGATGTATAACTGATTAAGAAAACCCCATAAAAAATGCTTTTGCCCAAAGTCTCAACTATAATCTAGCGGCCACACATAAGTCGTGTTTTCCTAAAATTGTCTGATTCATCCTCTTTACAACCTCATCTGACTTTGGGCCGCTCGGTGTGGTGTAGTGCCTTTTTATTCCCTCGGACTCATAATAATAGGTGAATTTTTTAGAAGTTAATTCACCGCCATAATCTGAATGAAGAATCTTTACTTTCTTTCCAAATTTTTAACAACAAGGGATTTTCAACTATTAAACTTATCAAAAGTTTCATCGTTGGATTTCATAAAGTAACCCAATACTTTTCTAGAACAATTATCAATAAATGAAACAAAATACCCGGCTCCTAAAGAGATATGCATAATGCAAGACCCCGAATATCAGTGTGAACATACTTTAAAATATCTTTGGAGTTATGTTCTACAATGTCGAAAGAAACTTATTCTACTTTCAAACTAAGCATCTCTCATATGCCTTCAATCAAGCTTCACTTTGTCAACACCTCCTGTAATATCCCCTACTTTGAGGCCCAAAGCTAAGCATTGTATATGCTACAGTCATCTATTGTATTAACTTCCAGTGACAAAATATGGTAATTTTAAAGGTATTCGTAATATCAGAAGCACGTAAATATGAAATAAAACCAACATAGATTTCAAAACAGCTTTTCTGATTACATTTCAAATCAATATTTCATATTCAATTACACAATCTCAAAACGATTCTAGGTTTTGATCAGATATAATTATTAAAAATTGTGCCAAGAGCGACATATGAAGATGCCCATATGGATGATTAGTGTACTAGATAGGCGTATCAGTCATAAATACATTACAACAAAAATAATACAAAATAGCTCCTATATAAAGCTTTGAGACCTGCATGTCTTCGAATGTTTATTCGTCCAACCTACAAAACCATACAAATTTGATTTTGAGCACCCGAGAGTATAGGGGGAAAATATAAACTTCGAGTTAGGCATAAAGACTAGTGTGAATAATTCTATTACGTCTAGATTTTTTGATATTAAGTGAGACCACGCCACTTAGCAGAATGAGTTTCTCCTCACTAATACCCTTTCAAAACCATATCTTTGCAAATCAGAAACCTGCAATCAAACTTATTATAAAAATAATAGCAATAACATATATGCATATAAATTAGGTAATCAATGTACAATCTGTCCACACTATAGTTTTATCTAGCTAACTATTAACTACCGGTTGACTCGGACCTGCCAGAGATAATAAATATTCTAACTTCTGTTAGACACAATACTGGGCTATCTTCCCTTAACTGTCTTCTTCTAGGGTCAAACGATCCTAATGGTTTTGTCGGCTCACCAACAACCTATCTTTACTCTATATATTCCCTTCTGTGTGTAACATTATTTTAGTTCCATCTATGAAAAAGCCCTACACACTGGAATTTTGGACTTATATTAGCTAGGCGCTATTAGCTAAAGTATAGGGCACGACACTATACTAGTCCCATCCGGTCTTCTAATATCTAAATGATAAACTTAGGGCTAACTACACTATTCAAATTTCATTTTCTTGTAAACAATCTTTGCAAACGACTTACCCTTGAAATCATATCTTTATAAAACAAGGAAATCATACTCTTTGCTTTATTCAAAACATTATGCCATGATATATGCCTTACACAAAACAATGTTGATGAAATTTAATCAATGGGATTATCTACCCCTTTAAAATAAGTTAAAGCCTCTTTTTAACTTAGAAAACTTTAAGCTATAAGGCCGAAAAAATACCTTCAAAACCTTTTTTTAAAACTTTAGGCAATCCCTTTCCAAATAATTGAAAGCATACCTTTCGAAACTATTATATGAAACCTTTAAAATCCCCTTTCGAAACCATTTAAACTTGTCTTTCTAAAGCATTGGAAACCTTCATTTCAAAACACTTAAAACAAAACTTTCGAAACACTTAAAATATACCTTTCGAAAGCATTAGGGACTTCCCCTTCGAAATACTTATAACATATCTTTAGAAAGCATTGAGTTCAAGTAAGGGTTTATGGAAACGTTGCTTCAAAACCATTTAAAATTATTCCTTTCGAAACCATTGGGTTTAGCCTTTAATATAACTAAAGGGTTATAAAGAACAAAGGCAAAAGCATTACTTTCGAAAGCATTAATCCCAAGCAAAAGAAAGAGCATAGTTTCAAAATCCACCCTTTCAAAGTCATTGCCTTTGAAACCATTTGAAAGAGGTCATATGACCCTTTCGCAAGAATTGGGAAGGCAGCTTTAAAGTTAAAAGGCGAAAGCACCCCTTTCGAATACATTGTTTTAAGGCTATAACAGCCTTAATAATTCGAGAGGTATGAATGCGGTTGCATGTGTATCGAATAGGTTCAAAAACGGCTATCCTTTGTAAGCTTCTTTTAAAACAAAAGTATGCGGTAGCTCTTTTGAAAGCTCTTTTTCAAAAACAAAGGCAAGCGACAACTTGTTCGAAATCCTCTTTTTCAAACAAAGGTAAGTTAATTGATCTGAAAGCTAATTAGAGTGGCTTCAACCCCTTCGGAACCATGCCTTCGACACCAGCATTATTACCGCCTTTCTCCAATACACTACATACTAGTTGCTTGATATCATGTGCATCGATTTCGAATAAGTGCGAAAGGTCTAACTAGGCATGGTGATGGAAGCAAGCAAATGAAGCAGCAAAGTTGTAATTTGTAACAAAACTGATTTTATGCTTTTCAAATTAATTTCTTTTCACCTAACTTACCTAATTGGTCAAAACGTGATTGGTGACCATTTATTTATCAAATCCTTTTTTAAAAGGCTGACGAATTCAAAATTTATAATTAAAAACATTTAAGCAAATAATCACTTCACCTTGATAAAACATATAAAACATTTATTTCCCTTAACTTAAATAATTTTATAACCATAGTAAAATACTTAGGAAAATTCCCCAAAAATCATTATAATTCACTTTTAATATGTTTTCTAACACATATAAATTTCAAACCCGAAATCATTATATAATTGTCTTAAATAATTTAAACCTAATATTAACTGTTTTCTCTCATAGAAAATTCATACTAAATCCAAAATTATTTATAAAATTTGTGAAACTTGAAAGGCACTTCTAAAATATATGCTTTTGATCATAAATTAAAAAATGCAAATTATATGGATGTCGTTTAATAGGTTTTCGAATCCAAGCTTATCACAAAATCTATATGAAATAATATAAATCACCAACAAGCATATATATCCATTTAAATAAACACAACATGGCATGTAACTTTCAAAATTAATTCGGATCTAATTTGAAACTGAAATCAAAATCAAAATGTGAGATGTAAGTTAGTTATTCACCTTGAATTGGTGTTAAGAAGATTGAGATTTTCCCTTTGGTTGATTTGCTTAGGCATTCTACTTGAATCCCACCTTTCCTTCTTCTTGAATCTCCTTAATGGTGTCCGACCGAGCTCAATAGGATTTGTAGTTTTGTTTGTGAATGTTAAAATGAATAATGAATGAAGGATAGAAGGGATTAGGATATTAGAATGAAGGATGTTCCCATTTTACCCTTACCATATTCCTCCTACTTACTTATTTTAAATTTTCTTTTGCTTATACATTTATTAAGGAACAACTCCTTCTAAATTAACAAATCTCAATCCCTCAACTATCTACATTATTTCATTTAATTTATCTAATTAAATGTTCTAAATAATATTAGTCAAAATTAGAGTCATTACAGACTCCGCTTCTTAAAAGAATTCGTCCTCAAATGACGATAAGATACTTACGACAATCAAACATAAAGGTAAAATATACCATTAAACAAGTCAGGATAAGTATCTCTAATCCTGCTCTCGGTTTTCCAAGTACAATCTCTCTTGTCGTCACTCCATTGGACTTTGACTAATTTGATTATCTTGCTCCTTAGTCTCTTCTCATCTCTCACAACTAAACAAACTGTTTTCTAACTATGGTCATATCTGGTTACATTGCTAGATCATCAAACACAATCGGTGTAATAGTAGTCTCTGGATCTCGAATCCACTTCCTTAGTTTAGAAATATTGAAAACACTATAGACCCTGCCGAACTACTCGGTAACTCTACTCTATATGCGATTTTTTCGATCCTTTATATAATAGGAAATGGTCCAACAAATCTTGGTGCCGATTTTCTTGATATTCCAAATCTGATTACACTTTTCATTGGTGACATCTTGACAAAAACATGATATCCGACTGAGAACTCTTGGTTCTTTCGTCTTTTATCAGCATAACTTTTCTACCTAGACTGAGCTTCCTTCATATTAGCTCGTATTAACTCAATCTTTTCTACAGCTTCTTTAACCAAGTTCGGTCCAAGAATCATTCTATCCCCGGTTTCTAACCAATAAACGGGAGATTTGCATGGCCTTACATACAATGGTTCAAATGGTGACATCTCTATACTAGTCTGATAAATATTGTTATACAAAAACTCAACTAAGTATAGATGGTCTTCCCATGATCCTTCAGAATCTAGCACACAAGCTCTTGATAAATCCTCTAAGACTTTGTTAACTCTCTCCGTTTGTCCATCTATCTACGTATGGTAAGCGGTACTCATCTTGAGATTGGCACCTAAAGTTTCACGTAGACTCTTCCAGAACACGCTAGTAAATAAGTAATCTCTATCACTTACTATACTACTAGAAATTCCATGCAATCTAACTATATTCCTCATGAATAACTTAGCAAAATCTGGTGCTGTCTTGGTCGACTTAACGGGTATAAAGTGTGCACTCTTAGTCAATCTGTCCATTATAACCCATATACTCTCATTTTCTCTATTTGACCTTAGTAACTCATTAATGAAATCCATTGAGATATAGTTCTATTTTCAAACTGAAACATCTAAAGGCTGAAGTAACCCACTTGGTTTCTGATGTTCAGCCTTTACTTGTTGACATTTAAACACTACCTCACCCATAAGCCTGCATCTCTCCTCATACCTTCCTAGAAGAAAGTCCATTTCATATCCTGATACATCTTAATTCCTCCTGGATGAATAGTGAACTTCGAATGATGGCATTCTCTATGAACTTCCTTCCTAATGTTTCCCACACTCGAAATATGTAGTCATCCTTTCATTCTTAACCACCCATTCTGGTCAAGATTAAAATCTTTCAAGTCATCGCTTTCTATTCCATTCCTTAACTTTCTGATCTGTTCAGCTAATAATGGATCCTCTCCTTATTTAGAAGCAATCTTTTCGATCATCGTCAGTCGAACTTTTAAATATGATAACATGGTGGTTCCTCGACTAGAACTAGCCTCGGATCTCCATTACATTCCTCATGTAGTAAATGCTTCTAAATCTTTCCACTTAGCTATTATTGCTAATACTACATTCTAATATTTTCTGCTAAGTTCTACGACTCTATTCCCTTTCCTGGTGTGTATTCAATACCAAATCATAAGCACCTAAAAACTCAAACCACATTTGCTATCTTATGTTTAATTCCTTCTAAGAGAATAAATATCTCAGTGACTTATGATCCACGAACAACTTAAATCTTTCTCACAACAAGTAATTTCTGCACACCTTTAATGTGAAAATTACCATAGCTAATTCCAAATCATGAGTTGGATAGCTAAACTCACGCGGTCTGAGCTGTCGAGAAGCATATGCAATCACTTTACCCCTCTATATTAACTCAGCTCCTATCCTGTTCCACACGCATCCGTGTACACAATTAATTCCTATTTCCCCTCTAGAACAACTAACATAGGTGCATTAGTCAGTAAATGTTTCGGTTTCTGGAGTGGCTCCTCACACTTATCAGTCCAGATAAACTTCACATCTTTCCGAGTTAGCTTGGTCGTCGTTGCGGCTATACATGAAAAATTCTTAATGAATCTCCGATAATAACCAGCTAATCCAAGAAAACTCTTTATCTTAGTCACTCTCTTGGGTCTCTTCCAATTATTAACCGCCTCGACCTTAACTGGATCTACTGGAAAACATTTCTTTAAGACCACATGACCAAGAAATTTCACTTCCTTCTTCCGAAAGTGACACTTCAAAATTTTCGCTTTCAGTTAATGCTACTTTGGTGTCTCAAGCACCACTCTAAGATGAAGTTTGTGCTCTCTTTCATCCTTATAGTATATCAAAATTTCGTCTATGAAAACTAATACAAATCTATCCAAATATTCTCAGAAGATTATATTCATCCAGTCCACGAAGAATGCTAGCACATTAGTAAGAGCAAACGACATCATGAACCATTTGTATAATCCATATCTGGTCTAAACGCCATCAGAGGAATAATATCCTCTGCTACTTTAAGCTGATGGAACCTTGTTGCCAAATCCAAGTAGGAAAATACTTTGGCTCCACTAAACCGATCGAGCAAATCATTAATATTAGGTAACGAATATTGGTTCTTTATCGTCCTTACATTCAGCTTACGATAATCGATACACAACCTCAATGATTCGTCCGATTTCCTTACAAACACTGTGGCTGCTCACCAAGGTGAATTGCTTGGTCCGATAAAATTCTTACCTTCTAAATCAGCCAACTGCACCTTTAACTCATTTATCTCAGTAGATGTCATTCTACTTGGCATTATACTCACAGGCTCTGCTCCTGGTACTAAGTCTATCTGAAACTCAATGGCTCGTTTCGACGGTAATCCTACCATAGGCTCAAAGATGTCTGCAAATTCTCTAACAACAAAACTCGGTTCAACTCGTCTTCTGTCTCCATAACACCCAACAAAGCATTAACCTCTTAACTAGTGTTTTCTACAGAGTATATAATCCAATCACTACAACTAGGGTATCTAAGTCATATTTTTACTTAACCAATTCATACTCAAAATAATTCTGAACCCTATGAAAACATATACATGTAAACTGCAAGCAAATACATGACCTAACAATTCAAACTCTAAGTGGTCACATCTCATCCCAAGAGTCGCATACCCTCCTATCGAATTCGCAACCCATAAGGAAGTAACTAAGTATGAGGGTTCTAGGTTAAGCTTTTCTACCAAACTATGAGATATAAAAGAATGTGATGCACCAGTATCAAATAGAACTTTAACTGAAATACAACAAATTAAAACTGTACCTCCCAACACCGCTTTTCCTTTCTCCTCTACTGTTGGTCTTGAGGTAGCTGGTTTTAATGCAAATACTTTGCCCTTTCCAACCTTGGTTGCTTCTTTGCACTAGTTCTCATAACGTCTAATCTGATCACAGTTGAAGCATTTTACTATTTTCTTATCAACAGTCTTCTATGCTTTGCCTGTCAGACATTCATGAGCATTGTGTCCCTTTTTATCACACTTATAGCAGGCTACATTAGCCTTCCCTTTCTTGGTCGCTCCTCCTTTCTGAACGTCGATCTTATGGAAAAAAATTCTCTTTTTGTTTTGCCCACCTTGGGTTTCCACTGCTTTTTTTCATTAAAGAGAGCAATCATCTCCTCATGCATCAAAGCCATTTCAAAAATTACATCGCACTGATCCCTAATATGTGGTAGAGTTGCCTTAGCAAGCTCGGCTCTCAATCCACAGATGAACTTCTCATTCGTTCTGATAACCGTATCAACCATAGCGTATTTGTATCTCGATAACTCCTCAAATCTGGTAGCATACTCCAACCTCTTCATGTCTCCCTGCACCAACTCAACAAACTTCCTAACTAGAGTTGACTTGGCAATTTCTGACATGAATCTTTCCTCAAATCTCCTTTTGAATTCTGCCCAAGTCATAGTCTCTTCATTTACTCCCACGGTAACACTGTTCCACTAGTACAGTGTTTCTCCTTGCAACTGAATGGATGCCAATCTTATTTTCTGCTTATTATTGAGTCCCAAATCAGCAAAGATCCTTTCGCAATGAAGCAACCAATTCTCTACTTCAATTTCATCCTCAGTCTGGATAAACGGCTTTCCTCCAAGCCTAGCATAATCTTTTCTTAGTACTGCATAGTTATTGACCACCATAGCTCGTTGATTTCCTTTTCCAGCATTTCCTACAGCTAATCCTGCAGCAACTTCAGCTTGCATCATGTTGACGAAGAACTGATACATAGCTCCTATATCAACTGTGGCACTCCAGCACCCACATTAGTAGTTTGTACCCGAAATGAATTCCTTCTAGTGTTTGGTCTGGCATTTCCATCGATTGAGATGCTTACTCCACCAATTTTAACTATTACATTCCTAGCATCCATATCTTGCTACCTTAAAATCAACATTCGAGCCTTTGTAAGATGTAGAAGAATAACTTAAAAGAGATGGGAGAAATGGAGATAAAGCGTATACTTATATATAGCAAATAAAAGTACATTACTATAGTGTTATCCTATACCCCAATCTTTTCTCTAATTCTTTAGGACTATGTTTCAAAATTCGTTTTAAGTTTAAAATTTCTTTTTAGTTTTCATAAATCTATGCTCTGATACCAAGTTGTAACATTTCGTACTTTGAGGCCCGAAGGTAAGCATTGCAGATGTTGCCGTCATCTATAGCACTAAATTTCGGTGATAAAATATGGTAATGTTAAAGGTATCCATAATATCAGAAGCACTTGAATATGAAATAAAACCCACACATATTTCAAGACAGCTTTTCTGATTACATTTCAAATCAATATTTCATAATCAATTACATAATCCCAAAATAATTCTCAAGTTTTGATCAGATATAATTACTACAAATTATGCCAAGAGCGACATACGAAGATGCCCCCTTGGATGATCAGAGCACTAGATGGACATATCAATCGTAAATACATCGCAGTGGAAATAATACTAAATAGCTCCTACATAGCTTGCTTTGCCTCCTGTACATCTTCAGAAGCTTGTTTGTCCAACCTATTAAACCTGAAAAGTCCTTAACTCTCAATCTACTCAAATTTATTTTTGAGCACATAAGAGTTTAAGGGGAAAACTTAAACTTCGAGTCAGACATAAAGCCAAGTGTGAACAATTCTATTACATCTCGATTTCTGATATTAAGTGAGACCATGCCACTTAGCGGAACGGGTTTTCCCTCACTAATATCCTTTTAAAATCATATCTTTTACAAATCAAAAACCTACAATTAGATTGATTATAACAATAATAGCAATAACATATATGCATAGAAATCGAGTAATCAATAGACTATCTGTCCACATTATAGTTTATCTGGCTAGCTATTAACCAAGGGCTGACTCCGGACTACCAGACATAATAAACATTCTAACTTCTGTTAGACACAATATAAGGCTATCTACCTTTAATTATCTTCTTTTAGGGTCAACTGATTCTAATGGTTTTACAAGCTCACCAATAACCTATCTTTACTCTATATGTTCCCTTATATGTGTAACATTATTTTAGTCCCAACTATGGCATAGCCCTACAAGTTGGAATTTTGGACTTATATTAGCTACGGGTTATTAACTAAGGTATAAGGCATGATCCTATACTGATCTCATCTGGTCTTCTAATATCTGAGTCATAAATTTAGGGTTAACTACCCTATTCAAATTTCATTTCTTCGTAAACAATCTTTGCAAACGATTTACCCTTGAAATCATATTATTATAAAACAAGTAATTATACTCTTTGCTTTACTCAATACACTAATTCTATGATATTTTCTTTACATGAAACAATGTTGATAAAATCTAATCAATAGGATTATTTACCCCTTAAAAATAAGTTCTCTTTTTAACTTAGAAAACTTTAGGCTATAAGGCCGAAACAATACCTTCGAAACCTTTGTTTAAACCTTAAGCAATCCCTTTCAAAATAATTAAAAGCATCCCTTTTGAAACAAATATATCAAAACCTTAAACATCCCTTTCGAAACCATTTAAACTTGTCTTTCGAAAGCATTGGAAACCTTCCTGTTAAAACACTTAAAACAAACCTTTCGGAACACTTAAAATATACCTTTCGAAAGCATTGGGGACTTTCCCTTCGAAATACTTATAACATATCTTTCGAAAGCATTGGGTTCAAGTAAGGGTTTGCGGAAACATTGCTTCGAAACAATTTAAAATTATTTCTTTTGAAACAATTGGCTTAACCTTTAATATAATTAATGGGTCATAAATAACAGAGGCGAAAGCATTACTTTCGAAAGCATTAATCAAAAGCAAAAGAAAAAGGATAGTTTTGAAGCATACCCTTTCGAAACCCTTGCCTCCAAAACAATTTGAAAGCAGCCATATGACCCCTTCGAAAGAATTGAGAAGGCAGCTTCAAAGTTGAAAGGTGAAAGTACCGGTTACGAATACATTGTTTTAAGGCTATAACGGCCTTAACTAATTCGAGAGGTATGAATGCGGTAGCAGAGGTATCGAATAGGTTCAAAAGCATCTATCCTTTCGAAAGCTTCTTTTAAAACAAAAGTATCGGCAACTCTTTCGAAAGATCCTTTCTAAAAACAAAGCCAAGCGACAACCTGTTTAAAAGCCACTTTTTTTAAAACAAGGGTAAGTTGATTGATTCGAAAGCTAATTAGAGTGGCTTCAACCCCTTCAGAAGCATGCCTTCGACCCCATCGTTCTTTTCATCTTCCTCCAATACACTACATACTAATTGCTTGATATCATGTCAATTGGTTTCGAATAGATGCGAAAGGTCTAATTTGGCATGGTGACGGAAGCAAACAAAGGAAGTGGCAAAGTTGTAGTTCGTAACAAAAATGATTTTATGCCCATCAAAGAAATTTCTTTTCACCTAACTTGCCTAATTGGTAAAAATGTGATTGGTTGCCATTTCTTCATCAAAATCCTTTTCTAAGAAGGCTGCCGAATTCAAAATTTACAATTAAAACATTTTAAGCAAATAAACCATTCTCCTTGATAAAACATGTAAAACATTTATTTCACTTAACTAAAATAATTTTATAACCATAGTTAAATACTTAGGAAAATTCTCCAACAATCATAATAATTCACTTTTGATATGTTTTCAAACATACATAAATTTCAGACTTGAAATCATTATATAACCGCTTTAATTAATTTAATCCCAACATTAACCATTTTCTCTCATAGAAAAGTCATAGTAAATCCGTAATTACTTAGAAAATTGTGAGATTTGAAACCCGCTTCGAAAATAATGTTTTTGATCATATATCAAAACACAAATCATATGAATGTCTATATGAAACAATATAAACCATCAACAATCATATATATCCATTTAAACAAACACAACATGGCATGTAACTTCCAAAATTATTTCGGATCTTACTTGAAACCAACATCAATATAAAAAGTGAGATGTAAGTTAATTGTTCACCTTGGCCTGGTGTTAAGAAGGTTGAGATTTTCCCTTTGATTGATTTGCTTAAGCTTTTTACTTGAATCCTAGCTTTTCTTCTTCTTGAATCTCCTTAATGGTGGTTGGCCGAGCTCAATAGGGCTTTTGATTTTGTTTGTGAATGTAAAATGAATAAGGAATTAAGGATAGAAGGGTTTAGGGTATTAGAATGAAGGATGTTCTCATTTTACCCTTATTATGTTCCTCATACTTACTTACTTTAAATTTTCTTTTGCTTATACATTCATCAAGGCATGGGTCCTTCTAAATTAACAAATCTCTATCCCTTAACTATCTATTTTATTTCATTTAATTTATCTAATTTAATTTTCTAAATAATTTTAGTCAAAATTAAGGTCATTACACCTCCAAACCACGCTCTCTAATGTTTTCCATACGAAAATGCCATAATCTTGTAGAATCGAAATCAACATAATCAACAACCAAAGGAGACTCCACAACAACAATGGTACCCTTCAGCAAGTATAGTTTTTCAGCTTTTTCCTATTTAATCACTATTAATGAGCCATTTGCAAATTTCAATTAAACCTTTTCTATTACACCCTTTAAGCCAAGATTACACAATGCCCCCACAGAGATCAAACTATTGTGGGAAATAGTGTAGTATGGTTTAAATTAGTGTGAACAGATCTTAAGACTACTTTAGCACTAAAGGGAGCGTGAATAGTCCTTTATAACTTATATGGAACTTTTCCGAGTGGTCTTAAGATTTCAATAAAAACATAGATAGTTAACAAAGATATAGTTTAACAGACAGTCACATATATATGTATATTATAAATGAAGTAAAAATAAAGTAAAACGAAGGGAGATGAAACATGGAGTTTTATACTAGTTCAGATTGACCAATACTATATCCTGTCATGTACATCATCTATACCAGATTTACTTTCAAATGCCTACTTTAATAAGGTAGCAAGCAAACCATAATACAATCTTGATTTCTAGGCAATAAGACAAACCATCCCGACGTTCCGAGCTTAGGGTGGACACTCTAGATTTAACCAAGTCACAAGATCGCCTACTTGATTCAAATGGACAACAAGCATACCCAACTGATTTGAACAAGCAACAAGCACACCAACAAAATTTAGTAATGGGAAAAAAGAACACCAACACAAATTTGTAGTAGAGTGTTGTCCAAATACAAATAGTTGTAATTTGGATGCAAAATATCCTATAACCCTCTTATAGCACTTTGATCTTTAAATTAATGAAAGAATTCTTGCAAAATAGTAGTAGATTATAGAGAATGAATGTAACGAAGTAGGTATTTTATTTGAGTGGATTTGAAGAGTACAAAAAGTGGATTTCGTGAAATATATAATGAGAACTTGTAGTAAAAAGAATGGAGAGAATATTTTTATTACAATTCACTTTCCAGCCTCCTTCATATAATGTTTGAAGGGACATGTCTATTAGTAAAGAAATGGGGTCAAAAATCATAACTCTTTAAAATTTAAAGAAAATTCAATGGCACATATGTCGACATACATAGGAATGGTATGTCGACATATCCTTGTATGTTAGAAAAACAACAGCACTTTTAAGGTGTTTCAAAATTCTTGAAATTTTGTAAAATAATTTAAACATAGTTTTTAAATACTTTAATATATAAAACATTTAAAATAAATTTGTAGAAATATATTTGAAAATAAAATAAACATTTTTATATGAGAGTATTGAAAGAAAAATAAGTTGTTATTCAAAGACTTTAAAATTTTATTTAATGCCTATTAACTATTATATATATTCTTGAACTTTTCATGTCTTTGACTATAAAATCATGAATCATCAATTTTCTCAATCATTTATAAATCTTAACCTCTAGTCTTGTTACCAATCGGTCTTTAAACTTATCATGTACTTGTAAATGTGTGGTATTGGATATTTTACGTGTGGTATTTACAATCTCCCCCTTTTGATATGACAACCATGTAAATATTTTTATTATAAAATATAATCTAAATCCCCCCTAAATTGGTAAATCCCTCTATTTTGAATATTTCCTCCTTAGTATATGCATATATTGTATTTTATATTTTTGTCCCACTTTGCCATCAACGAAAATAGGTAAAGAAAAATAAACTCCCCCTAAATGTAATACATTAAATATTATGAAATGTGATAATGTTGTGTATGGAATTAAAATCTATATTAATTGCTAAATAATAAATTTGAGAAACAACTTCACATACATACATATATATAATTACATTTACTTAAAACATGCATCACAATTTTTACAATTATACACACTAATAGCAATTAATTACATAAAAATTAATTTTAGTTAGATAGACTAAAATGTACAAATAATAAATACATATTTTAAATACATATTACAACTAGATTTTCTTGGGAACTTTGGCTCATTCTTCAAATCCAAAGATTGGATTGGTGTTGATAACATGCCAATCTTATGTTCCACTTTCGTTTTAGAGTTCGAGCATCGAGGGTGTTGCCTTGAACTTATTTAGCGAAAGTAAGAAATCAAACATTGAAGAGAATTGAAATGTTTTTGTTTTTCTTTGATCATTTGCATTCGACTCAACTCTAAATGTCATTGGTTGCGAAGAATGAATCAAAGAGCATTCTTAAATGATTGTAGAGTTACTTCTGGATTGTCACTTATTTTTTGTTGTGAAAAATTGATGTTTGAATTCATTTTTATGAAAAGAAATGTGTAAAGAATAATAAAATAAGAGGGTAAATTGATTTTTGAGTTTTTTGGAAAAAATATAGTTTTATAGTGGTCTACAAGAAAATTTGTTTTTTACAGCACTATATAACAACGTTTAATGCAAAGGGCTGTGATTGTTTCAAATTTACCATTATATAGTTAAATATAAATGATGAAACAGCTGTCTAATACCAATTGTTTACGCGAGTAGTGATTGTTTTGGCGGCCACTTTTGTTCTCTTTTCTCTACAAATACTTATGCTTTCCTTTTTTTAATTCCGAGCTTAACTTCCCTGTTTCGTTTCCAAAGAAAAAAACTTTTCCTCCTCTGTATATGCTTTCACTGGTCACACCGTTCATTTCGTCGTTGACCTTAACATCACACTCAAAGACCCTCCATATTTTTTCCATCAAAAGCTTCGCCCCTTCCATCGTTGTTCACAATTTGGAATTCTGTCCACTAACATTACGTCAAAAGTGGTAGGTCGCACATCGTTGCTCTCAATTTCAGTTCATCGAACTCAGTTTCCTAACTCTACGCCTCTTATTTAATAAGGAAATTCTCATTTGTAATCTAAATATTCTCTCAATACATACATGATGTTAATACATATCAATCTGTAAATTCCCTTGATGACAATTGAAAGTGTAATAGGCCAAGATTTCCTTCAAAAAGTTTGTTTTTTGATACTCTATTTGTAGAATCAAGTGCTGCCTTATGAGTCATACTTGTATGTATTATATGTCATATATAGTATATTCACAATATCATTTTATTTTATAAAAAAATATTATTCATCGTTATGACGTTATAAATATATTTGCATCATGTTTTATTTTAACAATATAAACCATTGATTCGTATGGGCTCATGTAAGAATCATGCATTAACCGTATATGCTTAAAATATGAATGTCAAATGTTATTTGTAATTTTCATGAACAGTTTGAGAGCTAAAGGGAGAAAAGTTCGAAGAGTGGCTAACCTTACAGAATAGAATATGATTGATTGATGCAACAATCTTATGTTTTCCTTACAGCGTGTCACAATTTGGATGGTGTGTTATTTGTTTAAATTATTCTGTTTTTAGGTAACGTAATTATATATGCAAAGCACTAGATTTATAGAGGTAAAAAATTGGTTGGATGTGGCACTTTTGGATGCATTCCTCTAGGATGAATATCGGTCTTGCCTTCGATAAATTTCAACTTTGTACAATTTTGTTATTTGGAGTATAGAGGGTTTTCGGACTTAAATTTACAAAGTTAATATTTACATATTTTGATTTATGTTAGCAATGAAGCAGTCAAGAAAACCATGTTATTCCATCATAGATGTTAGGTTTGGGAACATATACAGTCATATCAATGTTTTTGTAGCTTTTAAATTATTTGTGATACGGTTTTTTCATTGGCTCATATTTATTCTATCAATATGTGAGGTTAGTTTTCTCACATGTAAGTTCATGGATTTTTTCAATAACAAACATAATAGTTAAATATAATACTTTTAAAAACAAAAGGGAAATAAGTAGCAAATGTTATTTATATGTATATCTTTAAAGTTTATTTTGTTTTGGGTGTATGTAATGACCGAAGGTTGATGTTCAATGTATAATATAGATATAATACTGTAAATATTGCATTTGATTTACTAGAGAGTGTGGTATGTTTATATATCAACGATATAGGGTAAAGGTTAAATCTATAAGTACTTCATCCAAATAAGAGTCTTAATTCCGATTGTTTGAAAGTTTCCACGAATTACATACATTATATATACCATCCCTTTCAATTTGAGAAGAATTTTTTTTTCAAAGTGTAAATGGTGTTTTATAAAATTTCTGTTTATATTTCAAGTCAAACAATCAATATGTTAAAACGAGGAACGCGATTTGGAAAATGAAAATGCATTCTCTCTTCTTCATACTGCCTTTCCTTCCATTCTAGATAAACTCAGCCTTTGATGAAGATGACTTCACTTTCTTTGGATTCAACCGTTCTTTGATTCTCGATGGTGCAACCATAATTACATTTAATGGCCTTTTTGATCTGGCCAAGCATTCAGAACATGCTAAAGGCTTTGCTTTCTATCTCGTTCCTCCAAAATTTAAGTCTCAATCTAATGAATTATTATCCTTCGCCACTACCTTTGTGTTTGTTACTCTCTCTCTATACAAATCTAAGTGGAGGTGGCCTTGCTTTATTACTATCTCCAACTACTGATTTCTCTTCTTCTTTACCATATCAATATTCAGGTCTACTCAATTCTCAAAACACTCGAAAAGAAATCAATCATATTCTTCTACTAAATGGTAGATGTAATTTTCATTATCTCTTCCATTTTCCCACTTAAAATTGGACAATTCTATTTTATGAGTGCTCATTTCTATTATATATGGTGTGTTATAGATACGCACACAAATATATAACATTTAATGTAAGTCACTTTTTTATTTAAGCGGTTGTTATTTTATTTTCGTTCAATAACCGATTATTACTTCAAATTTTAGAAATTTGCTTCCTTTTTTTGCAAAGCCCGCGGGGTTGACTGGACCCCTACCAGATTTTATTGCAACAACAATAAAAAAAGATTCAAAACAAGCTTTGAATCAAAAATTAAAAAAAAGAAAAACAGAGAAGAAAAAAACAAGAAGTCAATGAGCCCAACCACTAATCATGGAATCAGGGAATAAGCAAGCATTCCTTTTCAATTGCATGTAAATTCTTTCCCTAACATGGTTCCATACAGAAGTAATACTCTTTCTCTGGTTATCAAAAACAATTGCATTTTTTTCTCTCCAAATCACATCCATATAAATTTTAATGCAAACAGCTAATTCTCTTGACTTGAGGGTCCTCCACCTTGTAGCTTTACAAATAATGTTCCAGTCAATTTTAGAGTTAGCAGAGGAAACAATACTACCAGTTTTGCATCCAATTCTATCCACCAGAACATATAATACTGGGCAAACAAAAAAGAGATGCTCAACTGATTCCTCATGCTGCTCACAAAACACACACTCAGGGCTACAGTACATACCAAACTTGTTCAAAACACTTCTGGTCAATAGAGCACAACTTACAACCTTCCACATCATCAAATTTTCTCTCGGGGCCGAATCACTAGTCCAAATTTCAGTAAACCATTTAGCTGCAGGCAATGCATTAGTTCCAGATAATTGATGATATACCAATTTAATAGAATGAGGCTTCATGTTCCAAGACACAGAGACAGGGTAATCATTACTGAAGAAGTTGCTCTGAATAATACACCATAACTGCCTGATCACCTGACTACTATTGTAAGGAAGGTGCATTCTACCATCAGAGATGAAGTTATGTACTTTAGCATCACGGTGAACACCAGATTGAACAATCATGGAATGATCAAACAATCTGCAAAGAATCTTACCTTTACCCACCTAAGGGTCATCCCAAAAACTAATAACAGAATTAGTTTGAACATGATACTGTATCAAAGGAAGGAAAACATCTCTGTGTTTCAGAATATTCCTCCATGTCCAACTACTATGTTGAGCAATGTCCATACACCAAAACTTCCCATGCTTTATATTATAAAGCCAAGTCCAATTGACCCATAAATTATCCTTCTTATTTAAAAGGTCGTCAAAGTGCTTGCTGAAAGCAGCCATGTTCCATTTCTTAGCATTTATAATTCCAAGCCCACCCAATTTTAGAGTAGACTCAAATTTTGAAAACGAACAAGGCAATAGTTTCCTATTGTGAATACTACCAGTCCAGAAATATCTATACATGGCAGACCGAACAGGGTGCAAAAGCCTTCCAGGAAGAATAATAGTATGAGCCCAATAGACAAGGGAAGGAAACACTACAGATTTAATTAGAACAAGCCTACCACTTTGAGACAAATTCCTATTATCCCAAGCATTCATGACTGATGTTAATTTTTTGAATAGGGGAAGACAGTCAGCATTAGTAATTCTTTTTGTAATTAAGGGGAGACCCAGATACCTCACATCAGTGTGCATACATGAGAAACCAAATTACTGATACAAAGCAGAAGCATTAACATCACTAACTCCTGCAACAAGCAAGGTAGATTTGGAGTGGTTGATTGAGAGGCCTGTCATAATATAGAAGGACTGCAGAGCATCTAAAATTCCACTCAAAGAGGTAACTTCAGGTTTAGTGAATAACATAACATCATCGGCAAACATAATTGATGAAATTTGATGGTGAGAGCACTTTGGGTGATACTTTATGAGATTTTGAGAGAATTTAGATTTGAGAATAACAGTGAACACTTCCATGACCAATAGAAATAAGTAAGAGGAGATGGGATCCCCTTGTCTAATTCCTTTTTAACTTCTAAAATATCCAACAGGTCTACCATTAATGAGCACAGAGAAAGAAGGAGTGGATATGCAAGTGTAAACCCACGACACAAAGATTTTTGGGAAACCCATCATAGCCATAATCCTAACAATGGATACCCAATGAATAGAATCATAGGCTTTGGATATGTCAATTTTAAGAGCAGCAGCAGGTGAAACATTACCTAATCATAGGCTTTGGATATGTAAGAAATTTGCTTCCTTACATATTGGTTAGTGATGGACAAAAATTGGGTGCATCTATATAGTTAACTATATAATACTTAACATATACATATTTTGAGAGTCAAATCATATATTTTAAGGTCAAAGTTAATAGTTATTTTTGTTGGGGTCTATCCTTCTAAGCTGGTATTATCCAATAACACCAATATGGTAACAAATAGGATCGAATATAAAAATGGAGAAACAATCAAATAAAATATCGGGATTGTTCACCTTGGAAAGGTGAAATTAACCAATTAATAATAAATGAAAAGGAAGCACACTAATTTTTTTAAAGTGGTTCCACTATCAATGTGATAGTGTATGTCCACTATGGGAAAAAGAATTTTATTAATACACACAGAGAGAGAGAGGGTTACAGAGATTGGTAAAAGTTATTTCTATTACATGACGTCCTTTAAATATAAGCTTTGAAACTTGGGATTGAACTTATCCCGTTATGTGGAACTAAACAAAATAGCAAAACTGTAATAATCCAAAATTTAAGCAATAATAATTAATTAACGAATTAATTAAATAATAAAATAAGTTTGTGAAATTGTCAAAATTGAGCCACGGGATTGCACCATTGTGTCTGTGGTAATTTTCTGGTCAATTTCCATATATAGTTTGTCAAAATCCAAGTTAGTATAAAGAAGATATGCACGAAAGAAGAAATAAACAAAACGGAAATATATATATATATATATATACACGACCCAATCCTGGGTCAAGTTGACCTTAGGGTCGACCCTCACCATAGCCAGGTTAACCTGTAGGTCGACCCCCAATATATATATAGGTTGACCTGCCTATTCACTTGGACCTAAAGTTGTCCAGGTATGAGCCGAATACGTTGTTTTGCAATTTTCTTTCAATCCTGTGTGTTCGTGCTTCCATCCAACGATTCCCGACGAGCCTATGACATGGTTGCACCAGATTTAATCTTTAAATTCAACGGTCTGAGATCTCTAAGCTACACTATAAATAGAACCATAAGCCTAGCTACTTTTCTCATTTAGATTTTCTTCCAATTGGGTTCATTGCCTGAGGCTGAACCCTAAATAGAAAATTTTCTAGGGAGGAAAACTTTTTGATAAAAATATTCTACGTCCTAGAAGTAGATCCAGGAAGGCACAGGACTAGAGCTAAGGACCACAGGTGAGTGTTTTGTAATTATTTTAGATTTTTAAGTAATTTAAAATAATAGGATTCTCAATAGTTGTTGTTTTCTGCAATTTTAACATAGTTTTTATACAAGTTATTTATATCAACTTTTAAGTAAATTTCAGAAATTCTTTTAATTTTATTTTTATTCAGCTATTTTATTTAGTTATTTACAGTTATTTATGTCTGTTTTAAGTTGAAATTTAGCCTGTAAATGCTAGTTTCCTTTTATAGAGATTTAATCCCTTTTTAAGCGAATAAATTAAAAAGAGAAGAATACATTAATATGGATTAAAAATAGAATAACACTAAATTTACAGAAATCAGAAGTATAGTAAGAAAAACTGAAATAAAAATAGAGATAGAATGAAATAGGAAAATTTAAGATATTTGCAAGCATAATTATAAAAAGTGGTTATAACTTAAAAAAAGAAAATACAAGAGTAATAGCTGCAAGAACAATTATAACACGGGTTACAATTGGAAAGAAAAAAATAACAGAGGAGGCTTATTCTAAAACCTAGATCATGTTAATATGCAAATAGAGCGGAAATAACAAAAGAGGCTTGCTTTAAAACCTAGATCTTATTAATAAGAAAATATAGCAGAAATAACAAAAGAGACTTATTTTATAACTTAGATCTGGTTAATAAGCAAGTATAGCAGAGATAACAAAAGAGGCTCATTTTAAAACCCAAATCTTATTGATAAGAAAATATAGCAGAAATAACAAAAAAAGATTATTTTAAAACTTAGATTAATTTAATAAGCAAATAGAGCAAAAATAACAGAAGATGCTTATTTTAAAACTTACACTAAGTTAATAAGCAAAGATAGATGCAAGGCCCGTACCAATAGCATTCCCTTTCAGTCAGGAACTGATGATCACACAATAGTTAGGTAAGACTGAGACACGCTTATGCTAACTAGGGTAAATAAGTGGTCAACAGATAGAGGCTTAAATATGGGGATTTGGGCAAGGGGCGCAAACTACAATTTGTTTGTTAGAACTAGTACCGGTAGCATTCCCTTTCAGACTAGGGCTGATGGCCTCATAACACTTAGTTGAGGATGGGGAACATTCCTTTCAGTCTAGGATTGATGGTCTCACAACAGATTAAGTGAGGCTGGGCAGCATCCCTTTCTGGCTAGGACTGATGGTCTCACAGCAGATTAAGTGAGGCTAGGCACGCTTATGCCGATTAGGGTAAATAAGAGGTCAAAATGGGGAGCGACAGTAAGTGTGTACCGTCGATGACCGAGCATGTGGCATCGATTAGGGTAAATAATTCGCTACTCCGTTTCAATCGCTAAACATGTGTCTTTTGCTGTGGGACCAACACGATTGGACGGCTCACAATGGCATAATAGAGATAGAAGGTCGACCAACGGGTAGAATTAGAATTTCAGCCTAATTAAAATAGGACTAGGATTTCAGCCTAATCACGAAAATCTAAGACAAGTGCAAACAATCACAATCAAATGATCAAAGCAAACAGTCAAACAAAATCAGAAACAGTATTTTATTCGAGTTTTATCTTTTCTGTATTTTCCTTTCAAGCTAGAGCTATTGCTTAGTCTATTATCTTTACCTTGCTTAAAAATGCTAGTAATTACTTTCACTCACCAGATAGTCTAACTCACTCCTCTATTTCCCCTTTTCCCCCCATAGGTCAGCAGAATTGAGTAGATTCAGGTTGCTTGGAGATCTATTCTCGGAGTTATCTCATTTCAGATGTATTATTCTTGTTTCCATCCTTTTCATTTGGGGACTTGGAACTTGTGAGAGGGGTTATGATAATTATTATTATTGTTACTTTTGCACTCCGATTATGTAAGACTAAGATGTGATTTTCACGAGACATGAATTTTAGTTATTTTGAGACATGTTATGCTTTATTGACTCATTTTGAAATGAAGTTTAATGATAAGTATTCTAAATTTTTCTGCAATTTTTATTTACTTGTCTTGTAAATCTTATTCTGTGATGGTTTAGCTATACCTATAACGCACCATATGTTTTAGTGTGCCCTTTTTGGGTATACTAAGGGGTGTGGGGTGTTTCAAAAACCTAATATTATATCATATTTTTAAATACTCCACCTAAATACAATAAATATCCTTAAACAAAGCCATCTAACTCAATCTGCACTTTCATACTCTGAGCAGTCTCGAGCATACCAGATACATTACCAATGAGCTTCGGCAATGCCATTATCCATTACCCTTTTCAACGAATTTCGGCAACGCCACAGCCCACCAACAAAGTGTTTAAACATATCGTTTCCATGTAGGATCTATCAACTTCTCGATGAAAACAAATGTCTCCATCTACCACCCCCAACCATGTGGCACTTAAATTAGTGGATCAAGTTCGAACAATGCACGAACTTTGCAATTGATAAGGACTTGGTGAACATGTTTGCTACATTCTCCTCTGTGTGCACCTTTTGAAGACGAATTAGATTCTCTTCATTCATTGAGACAAGAAAGGATTGTCTTACCTCTATGTGCTTCATCCATGATGCCAGATATACAGCTAAGTGAATTGTATTTTGACTGGCACAATTCACTTCAACTCCATCATACATGAAAATCACATGTTAACTGCCTTAAATATAGTGCCCCCTTAGCTGCTTCAATAGTAGCTATAATCTCTGCCTCTGTAGCAGACAAAACAACAATTGTCTACAACCTCGCTCTCCAACTAATAGCTGTCCCTCCAAGAGTGAACACATAATTCAAGGTTGACTTCCTTCGATCTCTATTTTCGGCATAGTCAGAATCACAAAATCCTACCAAGCTGAAATCTCAATCTCTGCCGCCAAAAACAAGCCCATGGCCTGAAGTTTCTTTAAGATATCTGAAAATATACTTTATTTCCTCCTAAAGTGTCTTTCTTGATTTTCCATATATCTACTAACCAATCCAATAGCCTTTGCAATGTCAGGCCTAGTATAACCATATCATACATCAAACTACCAAATGCACTCGCATAGGGCACCTTCTCCATGTAAGCTTTGTGATTCTCTAATATCAGAGAGCCTTTATTAGAAAGCTATATATGTAAAGGAATAGGTATACTAATCGCCTTTGCTTTTTCCATGTGAAACCGAGTAAGCACCTACCTAAAATACTGCTTTTAAGTGAGCCTAAAAAATCTTAGCTTTCTATCTCTTTGGAATTTCATATCCAAAATCTTCCTTGCTTTCATATGGTCTCTCATCTTAAATTTCACTTTTAGCTTCATCATCAAACTATCCATTTCAGCTTTATCCTTGAAAACAATCAACATGTCATCCACATACGAGAATAAATACACCCAATCGTCGCTCTCTATGGTTGAGTCAAGATTTTTTATAGAGTTTTGATTTCTGACAAAGGGATAAGCCGTGATCAACAAAAAAAAGTTATTCAGACACAAAGAGCTCCATATGATTAGAGGTTGATTATTTGGTATGTTAGTAATGATTATTTATGTTAAAATCTATCCTCAAATAATCTTATGCCTTCAATCTTCGAATATATATATAAATATATATGAGTGCACATTAACTTGTGCACTCTGGACAAAACCGGTCGACTGGTCAAAACCAGGTGGTTGACCGTTTTTTGCCCAGAATGCACAGATAACGTGCACAAGTGAACATAACGTATATATATTCAAATTCCTGTCTACTAGTCCTTTTTGACCTGTCGACCGTTTTCAAACAGAAAGCAACCCTTCGTATAGACACTTCCTTTTCTTCAACGGTTGCTTCTCTTTATCTTCACCAATGATCATGACCTTTGTTCATACCTTTTCACAAAAGGTTACAACTGTTTATTTCTTATATAAACATCATGAAATCATTATTCCACATATCGAACTAATCTAATTTTTCTATTCTTCTAATCTCTATTCTATCTTGTACTCTCAAGCGTTCAAATTGCTCATATTCTATCATATATCGTTTTGAATCCTGAAATTTATTTAACATCTTTTTGATTCAATACGATATCCACTTCCAAATCTTCATATATACAGATAATCTATTTGAGGATAAGATTATAGGAAGTCTGTACTATAAGTAACAAAATAGTGTTAGCAAGAGCACATACTGTCAACAAACAATTATATTCATCTTTGTTGAAGTCCTCCATGTTGTAAGAGGCAAGTGTTGAAGTCCTCGGTGTTGTAAGAGGCAAAGTGTTGAAGTCCTCAGTGTATTAGAGGCGTGAAATCCCGTTCGTCTGCTCGGGTATTGTAAACCTGTTCCTCCGGGTGAAGCGAGGTAGTTGGTAGTGAAAATCCAAAAAGAAGTCTGGGACTGGACGTAGGACGGTGCTCCGAACCAGTATAAAAAGTGATGTATTTAAAATTGCGGTACATCTAACTTACCTCTTATTACTAATGTCATGCTAGTTAGAAATTTAAAACACAATTTACTTAGTATTAGTCAGTTATGTGACAAGGGTTTTACAATTTCCTTTTCGAATAATAAGTGTAGTATTTTAGATAAAGACTATAATTTAGTTTTCGAAGGATATAGAGACAGAAATATATATATTCTGAATATGAATATTAATCATAATTCAGATATGTGTCTTGTGGCTAATGATAATGATCCATGGCTATGGCACAAACGCTTCTGTCATATAAACTTCAGAACTACTGACAAGCTAGCCAAAAACAATCTAGTTAGAGGACTACCCAAAATGAGTTTTAAGGTTAACAACATCTGTGATGCATGTCAACTAGGAAAATTGACCAAATCATCTTTTAAATCCAAGAAAGTCATATCAACATTACAACCACTTGAGTTACTACACATGGATTTATTTGGACCTTCTAGGGTTCAGTCAATAAATCACAATCGATATGTGCTTGTAATTGTTGATGATTTCTCTCGTTACACATGGACAATTTTCTTAAAAAAAAAGTGACACTTTCGATCATTTCAAATCTTTCGTCAAAAGAATTCAAAAATCAAAAGGGATTAAAGTTAAAAATATAAGAAGTGATCGTGGCGGAGAGTTTGAAAATAATGAATTTGAACATTTTTGTACAAAGAAAGGTATATATCATAATTTTTCGTTTCCCAGAACTCCACAACAGAACGGAGTTGTAGAACGGAAGAACCGAACTTTACAAGAATGTGCAAGAACATTATTGAATGGAACCACCTTACCAAAACATTTCTGGGCAGAAGCTGTCGCAACTGCCTGTTATGTTTTAAATCGTGTATCCATAAGACCTCTTACCAAGAATACTCCTTATGAATTAGTTAACAAAAGAAAGCCTAAAATCTCATACTTCAAAGTCTTTGGTTCCAAGTGCTTTATTTTAAATACGAAAGACCAGCTTGGCAAATTCGATCCAAAAGCTGATGAAGGAATATTTGTCAGTTATTCGGAACGAAGCAAGGCCTATCGTATATTTAATAAACGAACCAAAACTATTGAAGAATCACTTCATGTCTCTTTTGATGAATTCTATCAGCATCCTCACACTATATCAGATGATGACGAATCAATAGTCACTGACAATCCAATCATCACAAATATTGATTCTGACTCAGAAATAATTATTGAGAATATTCCTCAAATATGTGAGTTACAATCACCACCAAGAATATTAAGAGACCATCCGGCCCAAAATATAATCGGTGAAGTAACATCACATGTCAGAACAAGGAGTCAACTCAACCAAATGGGTCATGTCGCTTTTCTCTCAAATATCGAACCTAAGAATCCAAAAGAAGTTGCTACAGATGATTACTGGATCATTATCATATAGGAAGAACTAAATCAGTTCGAGCGCAATGATGTTTGGGAACTTGTTCCAAGACCAACTGATCAGTCAGTTATTGGTACTAAATGGGTCTATAAAAATAAGACTGACGAACAAGGAAATATCACCAAATATAAAGCAAAATTAGTAGCACAAGGGTATAATCAGGAAGAAGGTATCGATTATGAAGAAACTTTTGCACCAGTTGCTCGATTAGAAGCTATTAGAATCCTATTATCTTTTGCTTGTCACCATAATTTCAAACTTTATCAGATGGATGTCAAAAGTGCATTTCTCAATGGATTTATCAAAGAGAATGTATATGTCGAACAACCTCCTTTGTTCGTTCATGAAAAATATCCTGACCATGTGTTCAAACTTAAGAAATCTCTGTATGGTTTAAAACAAGCACCTCGTGCTTGGTATGAACGATTACGTAGCTATCTTATTAACTCAGGATTTAAAATAGGCAAAGTAGATCAAACTTTGTTTATCAAACATTCTCAAAAGGATATTCTAGTTATCCAGATATATGTAGACGACATCATCTTTGGTTCAACAAACGATAAACTCTGCAAGGAATTTGCAAGTATTATGACCAAAGAGTTCGAAATGTCTCATATGGGAGAACTGTCATATTTTCTTGGACTTCAAATCAAACAACTTCCGTATAGTATCTTTATTAATCAAGAAAAATACTGCGGAAATCTTATCAATCGCTTTGGGTTAAATAACACATCTGGTAAACCTACTCCTATAAGTACAACTACACATCTTGAAAAAGATGAAAAAGGTAAGAATTTTAACCAGAAACTTTATCGAAGCATGATTGGTTCTCTTCTTTATCTTACAGCAAGTCGTCCAGATATAATGATGAGTGTTTGTCTATGTGCACGCTTTCAAGCAGATCCAAAGGAATCACATCTACGAGTAGTGAAACGTATAATTCGTTATCTTAATAATACCAAAGATTTCGGTCTTTTTTATCCAAAAGAATGTCCATTTGAATTAGTATCGTATAGTGATGCTGATTTTGGAGGCTTTCGAACCGATAGAAAGAGTACAAGTGGTACGTGCCACTTTATTGGAAAATCACTTGTCTCTTGGTTTAGTAAGAAACAAAATTGTGTTTCACTATCAACATGTGAAGCTGAATATATATCTGCAGCTCTCGCTTGTACTCAAGTAATATACATGCAACAAACACTTCAAGATTTTGATATTCATTTATCAAATTCTATTATATACTGTGATAACACAAGTGCTATAAATCTTTCTAAGAATCCAGTGAATCACTCCAGAACCAAACACATTGATATCCGTCATCATTTCCTTAGAGACAATATCGAAAAAGGAAATATATGTCTAGAATATGTCCAAACTGATAATCAACTAGCGGACATTTTCACTAAGCCTCTACTTGAGTCTAATTTCATTAAATTTCGTAGAGAACTTGGTTTAATTTCTAGAAAAGAACTTGATAAGTAAATCTTTAATGTCATATTCTAAGTTCTTTTCAGATTATTTCTCCTATTACTATATTAGGAAATTGAATATGAGCTTCAAATTTTTTTTATGGCCAAATTTGCATGACTTTTTTCATCCACAAACTTATATATAGGAATTGTTATATAAGCTTAACAAAAATATTGTTTTCATCACTTCTATCTGAACCTAATAAGTTTATAGTTCATTATGGCACATATTTGTGATGAGTGTGCTCAAAGGTCTCACATTTCGATCACAAATTCTGAGCCAGAAGAATATTACTCTCCTGAAACTCCAAAACACAAATCAAAGTGTCATCACCAATGCATTCATACTCCTGGCAATACGCCTACATCGAAACGAGCAAAGAAGGTATTGTTTTGTTCACCCCGTACCAGAGAAAAGATCAATGAGATTCATCATTATCAAAAACATCAAATCGATCTTCAAAGACAGCTGCATTATGAGCAACAACTGACTTCGGAACGTCTATCTCTTCTAGAAAGAATGGCATCATTCTTTTGTGGTTCAAACAAACATGGCGTATACGAGCCAATGCCTCATGCACCTTCATCCTCTAAAAGCCCAAATTCATGGGATAAAAACTATGCTCAGAATGAAGGAGCGAAAGAAAAGTGGTGCCATGGAAATCACGCATTACCGATGTCAAAGAAGAGACTTCCGATCATAATTCTTCTACCTCTCATTAAACCTGTTTTAATATGATGATTGTATTCTCATTCTTATATATATATATATATATATATATATATATATATATATGCATATCATGTTCTTAAATAAATTCAATATTATGTGGACCGTTAACTTCAGAAATTCATGCAAGAAGGAAGGAAAACAACTCACAGAAAAACAAGTCGACCGGCCAAAATGAACCAGTCGACCGTTTTTGTCTCTGTGTAAAAACGGTCGACCGTTTATTTTGGGGTGGTCGACCGGTTTCGTGCTGTGTTGTTTTTTTAAAAGCCACATACGGTTTATTTTTCTCCATCTCTTCTATTTTTTTCTAAAACAAAAACTCTCCTAACCCTAGTACTCAACTCTTCTATCAATTCCACACAAATGGCTCCTTCACAAAAGAAATTAAAGCAAGCTTCTACCTTCGAAACACAACCAATTGATCTCTCTATCAAGAAGTGGCTTGTAGATCCAATAGCAATCAAAAGGTGGAAGGAGATGAAGGATTTTAAAATCCATTCGGGTTCTTTTATTAAATTTTCAGATTTCTCTAGTTATCGTATTCTTAGTTTAGCAAAGGAAGCCGACATTGAAAATCTTATTGATTTTGATCAAAACAATGTTGAAATTAACCATGTAATGATCAAATTATTCTATGCTAACCTAAATTTAGAGAAAAACAAGCCCGAGAATCACAATTATTGTCTTTGGTCCGTTGTTTGTGGCAAAGAAGTATTCATCTCTTGTGATAGGATGACAACCGTTCTTGGTTCTTCATTTTTTGGTGAAAAATTCTCAAGTAATTTTTGCAATGTTCACATCCGTAATCAAATTAGTCATCAATTTATTGAAGATGACAAGGATAGCACTAAGTCTATGGGTTTACGGCCGTTTGCAAGAATTCTTCACTATACTCTTATGCACTCTCTTTTACCAAGAATAGGAAATTTTGATGCCGTCTATAAAGAAAATTTCAAGGCATTATACTCAATCTATGGGGGTATACGCATAAATTGGATTAGTATGATCTTCGATGAGATTTTGAAAGTAAATGATTCCTCTAGACCACACTTGTTCTATAACGAGTATATTATGCGTCTCTTGCTTGATTGTGGCATTGAACCTCCCAAGTCTTCAATTTACAAACCAAAGGTAATCAACAAAGCAACCATTACAAGAATGAAGCTTCCCGCTCCATACTTTAATATTATGCCTTTTGAACAATGGAAAGAACAAGGACATAGAGAAGCTTCATCTCGCCCATCTCGCCCTAAACCTGAGGAAGTCAAACTTTTACGATCATCCTCCTCAACAAAAGAATCACTTGAAACTATTGCTCGAAATCAATTCCTTCTCGAAGCACGACTTAAGCGCATGGACACAAAAATGGATAAACGCTTTAACAAACTTAAGTCTTTCTTCGTTTCTATATGGGAAGCAATATCTTGTGGTGCATCATCTTCATCAATGCAAGCTTCAGATCCTGGCAAGCGCCTAGCTCCTCCTACTTTTGCTTGGACATCTTCGGAGGAGGGCACAAGCTCGGGAACTAGTCATGAACGTCGACACGGGATATCTCAGCTTGTTGAAGAAGAAGAAGAAGAGGGTGAGACGGAGTCAGAATAAGTCCTTTTAGTCTATCTCTTTTTATCTTTTATGCGTACTTATGACTTTAGATTTTGCTTTATATACATTATCTGGCACTTGTACTAAATAGTGTCATGTTTTAATTCATACTAGACTTATGTGTATTATAATTCTGTGTGAATGTTACTCTTGATCTGTGATAGTAGTTTTATGTTGTTTATAATCTCTTTTACATCTTCCATTTAACAACTCCTTTTTGTCGATGACAAAGGGGGAGAAAATATGCAGGACACAATCTCAAGGGGATATCATATACAGGGGGAGATTCAAAGGGGATATCATATACAGGGGGAGATTCATGACTAAGTTGTTATCAATCAAAAAGGGGGAGAATGTTGAGTCAAGATTTTTTATAGAGTTTTGATTTCTGACAAAGGGATAAGCCGTGATCAACAAAAAGAAGTTATTCAGACACAAAGAGCTCCATATGATTAGAGGTTGATTATTTGGTATGTTAGTAATGATTATTTATGTTAAAATCTATCCTCAAATAATCTTATGCCTTCAATCTTCGAATATATATATAAATATATATGAGTGCACATTAACTGTGCACTCTAGACAAAACCCGATCGACTGGTCAAAATCAGGTGGTCGACCGTTTTTGCCCAGAATGCACAGATAACGTGCACAAGTGAACATAACGTATATATATTCAAATTCCTGTCTACTGTTCCTTTTTGACCTGTCGACCGTTTTCAAACAGAAAGCAACCCTTCGTATAGACACTTCCTTTTCTTCAACGGTTGCTTCTCTTTCTCTTCACCAATGATCATGACCTTTGTTCATACCTTTTCACAAAAGGTTACAACTGTTTATTTCTTATATAAACATCATGAAATCATTATTCCACATATCGAACTAATCTAATTTTTCTATTCTTCTAATCTCTATTCTATCTTGTACTCTCAAGCGTTCAAATTGCTCATATTCTATCATATATCGTTTTGAATTCTGAAATTTATTTAACATCTTTTTGATTCAATACGATATCCACTTCCAAATCTTCATATATACAAATAATCTATTTGAGGATAAGATTATAGGAAGTCTGTACTACAAGTGACAAAATAGTGTTAGCAAGAACACATACTGTCAACAAACAATTATATTCATCTTTGTTGAAGTCCTCCGTGTTGTAAGAGGCAAGTGTTGAAGTCCTCGGTGTTGTAAGAGGCAAAGTGTTGAAGTCCTCAGTGTATTAGAGGCGTGAAATCCCGTTCGTCTGCTCGGGTATTGTAAACCTGTTCCTCCGGGTGAAGCGAGGTAGTTGGTAGTGAAAATCCAGATAGAAGTCTGGGACTAGACGTAGGACGGTGCTCCGAACCAGTATAAAAATCTCTGGTGTGATTTTTCTATTTTTATTTACTTTGCTACTATCATCTATTTCCTCATTTATATTATATTCCATATTACACGATCCGTGTGTACTATATTAGCACGTGCACTCACACACACCACATTTTCATCTATATGCTTGAAGTACACACAAGCGTTTTTGATACTACAATCAAAACCAAGTGAAAGCATAAATGAGTCAAACCTCTTATACCATTGTCTAGAGATTGCTTGAGGTTATAAAGTGATTATTTCAACTTGCAAATCCATTTCTCTTTCCAACTTATAAAAAATACTTCTGGTTGCTTCATCTAAATGTTCTCTTTCAAGTCACCATGTAAGAAAGCGGTCTTCACATTAAGTCGCTCCAACTCCAAGTCATGAGTAGCAACAATAGCAAGAAAAACGTGGATGGAGGTATGCCTCACTACAGGTGAAATATCTCATCATACTCCACTCCCTTCCTCTGTAAAAACCCTTTAGCAACTAATCTAGCCATGTCTTTCTCTAGTTATTTATCATAGAAAAACAAAAAAAGGATCTCTCATTATCCTTCACTTTGAATACCCACTTGGTACTTATGGCTTGGCTTCCTAGAGGAGGTGGCAGCAAATCCTATTTTTTGTTCTTTCTCATAGACTCTAACTCCTCTTTCATAGCGCACGTCCATTTTGAGCTATCGCTCGACTTTATATCTTCTTTAAGGTCAAATGGTTTATTATGAACCACATATAAGGCATAATCATACTAATCACTAAGGCTATGGTTTGCATACTGCCAATCACCATACCTCTCGGGCGGCCTAATGGTCCTACGACTGGCCCGAATAGGTACAACTTCGCCTAACCTCCTTTCAGCTCTACCTTGAACTGAACTTTCTTTAGTCTCATGCACATCACCCACACAATTAGAAGGAACCTGTGGACTACTCTGTGATGTCTCATTAACTGCATCTACATCTCTCACGGTAACAACTCTACTACTAGGTTGAAATATGGGAACCTCTTCCAACTCCTTAGGCCTATCAAACTCATCTGATGTGGTAAGTGACTCCTCCTTAGGATTGAACATTGTAGAATCATCAAAAGTCACATGTATGGAATGCACACTCTTTCTATCAGTAGGGTTCCAAATGTGATACCCTTTGATACCATCTATGTATCCTATAAATGTCTTTGTACGCTCTAGCTTCTAACTTATCATCACCTATATGGTGAACACACAAAGGATAATCGAAAATAAGAAAGTAACCAATATTCTGCTTTACCCCTGCACTTCTCCTCTGGAATCCTTCCATTTATGGTTAAGCAAGGAATTCAATTTATAATATGGGCTATAGCCGATAAAGCTTCAGCCTAAAATCCTCTAGACAAGCCAACTGTCAATCTCAGAAAATATGCCTTCTTAAGTAGAGTCCAATTCATCCTCTCAGCAACCCTATTGTATTATGGATCTCCTATTGTAGTGAAATGTCTTCGAATACCATGATGCTTGCAAAAATTGGGAACTCCTTAGAAAAAAATTCACCGTCGTTATCAGATCTAAGTACCTTTAACTTACAATCAGATTGATTCTCAACTAGCGCTTTCCAAGCTTTAAACTTCCCAAAGCTTTCTGATTTCACATTCGTCACATACATCTAAACTTTTCAAGAAAAATCTTCAATAAAGGAAATAAAATACTTCGCTCCCTTAATGGAAGCAGTAGCTACTAGTCCCTAAACATATGTATGGACATAATCAAGAATTCTCTTCGATCTATGAAGTCTAACTCTAAAAGATACCTTCGTCAACTTTCCCAGCACACACTCCTGGTAAAATTCCAACTTGTTAAAGCTTCCTCATTTGATCATCTTTCAACTGTGAAGCAATTCTAAGCCCTTCTCTGAAATATGACCCAATTTTAGATGTCAAAGTCTAGTTTCATCCAAGGCATGAGAACTATCCACTCCAACATAGAACTCTCCAAGAATTGCGGTTCCCTTCAGCAGATACATATTTCGGAACACATCTTTCTTCATCAAAATAAGTGCACACATAGAAACCTTTAAACCATTATTCTCCATAATCATCCTTACATCTCATGTATGCCAACTACCTTAAAGAAATCAATGACTTCCGAAGAGCTGGAACATAGCGACACTTGCTAAAGTGCGTATCACTCTGTCAAACATCCTAATCTGAACGGTACCCTCTTTCATAGCTCTACAACTGGCATCATTTCCCATAAGGAATAAAATAACCCTTGTTTGGCGTCATATGGAATGATGCCCCAAATCAAGCACCTAATGGTATGTTACATCATATACCACTGCAGTCAACACATCATTAGATACAGTCTTCTCTACCACAATTGATGAAGATTTGTCCTTAGCTTTCTTCTTCAAATCCGGATAGTATCTCTTCCAATGGCCTAGTTTCCTACAATAATATCACTTTCCATCTCTATATGTTTCTCTCCGACCATTTCCGGGCTGCCTAGACTTAGAGTGCCTCCTAGGATTTCAACTCTTCTTCACCTCTCTTCCTCTCTCAACAAATATGCCTGACTACTACTCGCTTATCTTACTTTACTCATCTCCTTCATATGATCCCTCGAGTCTTCAGATAGAAGACCTGACTTTACGTCATCTACAATCATGGTGTCACTTCCATAAATCAAACTATTAGCAAAACCTATGTAATGCTCGGGAAGGGAGCAGAAAAGAACCATCGCCTTCTGTTCTTTATCCACCTTCAAATCTTGAGTCTTCATCTTCATTACAAGATCATCAAAGAAACTAAGATGCGCCTTCAATGAAGCTTCCTCTCTTATCTTCATGGTGAAAAGCGTCTTCGGCAAAATCAAATGATTAGTGAGTTATCTCTTTAGGTAGAGATTCTCCAGCTTAGTCCAAATTCCTTTAGCAGTGGTTTCCATGCTAATTTTCGAGATAACATTTTCTCCCATGGCCAGCTGTAGAGTAGGAAATACAAATTCTTCCATCCCCTTCTTCTCCATGGCAGAAATTTCAGGTGGTAACTCCTCAATGTCAAAAACTACCATATGAACAATATTCATTTTATTAAAAAATAGGCAGACTCCCGCCATTTAAGACCTCAATTGAGGCAGACCCAATCATTAATATCTATTCCCAAGGCGGACTCGTTAATGGTGACTATCTAGCTGACATTGCATGGAATCTCTTGAGCCACTTAATACTTCTTTATGGAAAGGCGGACCCTCAATCAGTCACTTAATATCTTACCTGCAGCGGACCCCCATCGAGATGCCACCTAACATGCCTAATAACTAGCTCCTTGACTATTTAATACTTTATTTAGGGAAAATAGGTAGGCCCTCAAACAAACGCTTAATACCTCAAGACCCCAAAGCAGGTCCTTCATATTATGTCCCATACTCATAATAGCATCTCACATTAGTCCGATTATTCATAGGAAATGGTAGCCAGATTAGCAATGCAGGGTTACACTATAGAATTTGGGACTAACCTCGCATCATCATAAATACTTATCATGAGAAATGTCTCATACCAACCCCAAAGTCACACTGCTGGTAGCCAAATTAGCTGTGCAGACTTCTGTATGTCTTTTAACTGACCTTGCATCCTATGACTTAGCCATAATTTAAATACTCTCTATATATAATACTCATTTCACTATTAAATAATTAAGGCCTTATAAGGAATCTTCCTTATTACGCCTTAAAACCTCATTTACTTTCCTAAGAGGGATATAATTACACATTTATTACGCTATAATTAACTAAGTAATTATATGTTATAATTACATAATTATTGCGCTAATTGATATATAAATGAACAAACACTTATTATTCTATGCATGTGGAGACTATGCCCTAACTAACATTAAATGCCAATTCCTTTTAACCATAATAATACAAGTCTTTCCTTTCTTAAATTTACCAATAATGTCCAAATTCCAATATCCATAGCAAGGGATTCTAATATCCATAACAAGGATTCAATACTCATATTCAACATTACAATAATCAGATTGTATACATAATCTAAATCTAATTTATCTCATATTAGAACAATGGAATAGAACAAAAATGGGAACCTACAATTTGATTAATTCTACGCTCTGTTCAACTTCTTGAGTCTAGATAAAGGAAATTCGATTAAATTTTATAGAAGTAGGCGGTGTAGACTATGAATAAAGATTCGTCATTTACACACCATTTCTCAATTAAATCCCTTAATCAGATCTGGAGAAGAGGAATAGAAAGTAGAATAGAAGGTAGAATACATAAACTGCAAAATTCACAAAAACCCATTATTTTAACATAAAATAATTATGATTCCAATTCTAAGAATTGACATTTTGCTTTGGAGAAATTTTGAGTATTTTAAAGATGATGTTTTCATAATCCAAAACTCTCCAAGGCATATATCAAATCCAACCTTTACTATTCAACTACTAAAATAGAAAAATTAAGATTTTCACTCGTAGTTGGTCCTTAGCTTTGCTTATCTTTGGATCTGTAACGTCCATTATAATCTCCTTTAGATCTCTTCTTTTTAATATATACGATAAGGGATTTTTGTGTGTATGTGTATTAGATTCAGAAAGGTTAGAGGAGAAGATGTTTAGAATTTAATTGATAAACAAAGATAGGTATATAGAATTTCTTACCTAACCCTGATGGAGTTCTCTAAATTTAAGAAGAGATAAACTGACAGAGCTTCCCGATATTCCCAAAATATTTATGAATAAAATGAAGGGTCTAGAGTCTTATTTATAGAGGTTGAAATACACCAGATCCGTAGGATGAAACTAGGTTGAAAATAGATAAATCTGGAGTGTACAAAGCAACCACAACCTTAGCCGCCACACCGAAAGCAGTCGACGTCTTCATTCCAAGAAGTCGACCTCTTCATTCCAAGCGGTCAACCTCTAGGGGTCAACCTCTTCCTCTATTTTAGTAGGGTTATTTAATTTTCGAGCTGTTGTTTATTTAATACCTTAATTACTCGTAATGTTAATTGTTAATTTTAACATTTACCTAAACCACAAGTCCAATCATATTTAATTTAAAATTTAAAATTTGGTAATAAATTATTTTATTTGAATTAGAATTTTATTTAAAATATTTTAAATCTGAAAACTTTAAATGCCCATAATTTCTTCATTTGAGCTCTGTCTCAGCATATTATACATGGAAGTTGATCATAATTCATCATGAACACAACGACATAACTTTTGTAGTCTAATTTCAACTTCTATAAAATTTCCATTTTTATCCACACCCTAATTAAATTAATTTCTCTTAATTTACTTATTTAATTTGGGTTGATTTTACGGGGTGTCGCATATTTGGTTAGCCGGTCGACGATGACCCAAATACTCTCATTCCTCCTCCTACTTCTAGGTAAACCATCAATGAAATCCATAAAAACACTCTCCCACTTCCACAGTGGTATATCTAATGGCTACAACAACCCACCGGCTTCTTTGTCTCCACCTTTACCTTTGGCAAATAATATATCTAGAAATATACTCTGCCACGTGCTTCTTCATACCAAACCAATAAAAAACTCTCTTCATATCATGACACATTTTTTCTCCATCGAGATGAATGGTCATGCTAGGACGATGGGAATCAACTAGTATTATGTCAATAAAATCCATAACGAGAGGAACACAATCTACCAACTCTCTATAAGCACCCCTTTGAGTCAATGGTGTAGCGCCTCAAATGATTCGACTGCTCTCCTCTACCAAGCTTCTCGAAAATATCCAAGAACTCAATATCTTTCTTCTGACTTAACCCGATATGGTCCATAAGTGTAGGCTACATCCAAAGCTACTAACAATTCCAGAGTGATGTCCGATGATGGTCAAAAATTGATCATAAAGATAAAGTCCAAGTGCTTCCACTGTAAGGAAAATAGGACTCAATGTCACGTGCTTTCTACTTAAGGCATCAACTACAACATTTCCCTGTCCTAGAGTACAGGAGATATCGAAATCATACGATGCCAATAACTTCATCCATCTTTGTTGCCTTAGATTCAAATCCTTTTGAGAGAACAAATACTTTAAATACTAATGATCCATGTACAGCTTAAAACGCTCTCCTAATAAATAATGTCTCCATGACTTGAGTGCAAAAACAATGGCTGCCAACTCAAGACAAGGGTAGGAGTTTCTCTCATGGACTTTCGATTGTCGACTAACATAGCTCACCACTCTCGTTTCCTACATCAAAACATTGTCCAATCCTGTACCGCAAACATCGGTATATATTGTGAATACCTTCATACCATCAGGTAATACTAGAGTAGGTGCCCTAGTAAACGACTCATTTAGCTTGATAAAAGCCTCCTTACACTTTGAGTCCCATGATAAAACCAAATTCTTCTTGGTAAGGCAGGTCAGAGGGGCAGAGATTTTAGAAAAGTCCTTAATGAACTTTCTATAGTAACCCGCCAAACCAAGGAAATTTCTCACTTATGTTGCATTCTTTGGCACATGCTAATCCTGTATTACAGCAACTTTACTAGGGTCAACCACCAGCTCATGCTAAAAGACAACATGCCAAAAAAAGTGAACCTCCATGTGCTAAAAGTGAAATTTAGAAATTTTTCCTTCAAATTATGCCCATGGAGAGTTTTGAGCACTTCTTCTAGATGTAACATGTCGTCAACAAATATCCCCATGAACTCATTAAGCAACCCTCTAAAAACTTGACTCATTAGATCAAAAAAATAGATGGGTGCACTGGTTAGTCCAAAAGCATGACTAAGCACTCATAAAGTCTGTCAGATGTATGAAAAGCCATCTTCTAAATACCATCCTGGCTATACACAGCTAATGGAACCCGGTAGCCAATTCAAGCGGAGAGAACACCTTTTCTCCAACTAACTGATCAAAGAGATCATTAATATGGGGCAACAGGTAACGATTCGTCTTTCTTGGCTTATTCAGCTCACGATAATTGAGGCAAAGCCTCAGAGAACCATCTGCCTTGGTGGCGAACATAACTGGTGCTCCCCACTTTAAATTACTCCTCCTAATGAAGCCAATCTCCAATAGCTCATTCACTTGCTTATTCGGTTTGCGTATTTCTTTAGGAGCCATATGCCTCAAAGGTAAGGCAACAGTCTGGAGTTCTCCTCGAAATAAATCCAAAACTTAATCTCTCTCTGAGATAGAAGATTGGTAACTTTGAAAAAGACATCTGGATAGTCTCGAACTACTAGTACTGAAGCTAACTCATTGTGTGAAAGGTCTAAAGAATATAGATAACTTAACATTACCGAACATTTGAGATAGCAACAAACCTCTAGATTGCATCCACTACAAGTATCCAAATAAATGACCTTCCTATCACAATCTAGGATCACCCTATACATGGTCATTCGGTTCATACCGAAAATCAAAACTAGGTCGTAAAACCCCAAGATAAAAGGATCGCAATCAAAATTGACTCCTAAAATAAACAATTTCAAACACTTACAAATCATAGATATATAAGCTGACCCTACAACAGTGTTTGATACAACTACTGGGTCAGCAACTATGTTAGTGTCTAAGTGTAACTCATCTACAAGTCTACTCGTAAGAAAAGAGTGTGATTCCCCAGTGTCAAATAAGGTATAAAAAGATAATCAGAAAAAGTTAACACATCTTCAATTATGACCTTCTTTCCTTTGTCTGCTACAAGAGGCACACTCAAGTTGGGAAAAATATCAAGTGCGTAAGCTGAAACCACTTGGGTAAAGGTCTCCGGTGGTATCAAACAATCCTTTCTCATATGTCTGAGTTGATTGTAGTTTAACATTTGATCTTTGAGATGTTTTTCCTGCACACCTTCACAACATGCCCCTTCCTACCACATTTCTTGCATCTGATCTCCTGCTTCTTATCTTCCTTTGGGTCCCAATTTCACGCTTGCACTGATTCTGCTACAGTGTCTTTCCACCTGACTTCTTGGGCTCATTCCTCACCTCTTCCTTGGAATCAATATTTAACAAAGCCATCTCCACCAAACCCTCAAAAGTCACCCATATGGGAATGTAACTAAGGGCTAAATCTCGAAGAGGTTGATTCAAATCCTTTGTAAACTTCAAAGCTTTCTTATAAGGGGTATTTATAAGATCGAGACCAAACCTAGCTAACTTATTGAACTAATTTACATCTACGTTCACCAAAAAAAATTCTTATTGCAAATGTATGAAGTTCTCAAAATGTACTCCATGTTCTGTAATAGAAAGAAATTTTGTCTAAAATGCCTTCTAAACTCTCCCTAAGTTATCTCTTCCTCATTAGCCTCCTCCACTACCGCATCCCACCAATATAGAGTCTCTTCTTGTAAATGTCAGGCGGCAAGCTGTCCAAACGTCATCTCTAAGGCCCATCAATCCAAAATTCCTATCACAAGTACGAATCCACGCTTTTGAGTCCACGTAAGATCTGTTCCCAACATATGTCTTTCCTCCTAGACTTGCAAAGTCCTTACATAACTTGGCAAAATCGGTGGCATATGGGTAAGCAGGAACTACACCTGGTGCCTGCTTTATAGGTCCCCTATTTGGGTTATGCTCAGCTTATCCTATTGTTTGTAGATACCCACGGATCCATATTAGGACATTCATGCCCGAAATCTCGTCTGCATCACTTGAGCCGCAACCAACAAACTTGCTCATTCTTTCTGTCTAGATTTAGGAATTATTAGAAACTTTTCTGTTGATATTATTGGCAAGAATAAGTGTTAGAATTTTTCGTATTATAGTTACATATATTAAACCTTTGAAAAACTTTTACCTGTACATACATATACACTTTATGGAAACCCATTTTGAAATACTTTTTGAAGACTTGGGAAAACTCTTTTTTTCTTAAATATTCAAGTAAATTCTTTTAAAACTTGCCTATCTTCTAAGGATCTTAAACTATGCTCTAATACCGAATGTGACAAACTGCACCTCAAGACACGCTATTCTAAAGCCTAGGGTGACTTCAGACACTCTTCGTGCCAGTGCCAAGAAATATGTGTTATTAGGTTTCGAAATATTATAGACACTAAGATTATAAGGTTACATCAAAGACATTATGCACTTTTAGATCTCATAGCAGAAGGCAGTAAAATATAAATGCAGAAAATAATCATTTTAGAAAATATCTCAAAAAACATAGTCTCAAAATATACGTAGTTAAAGTCCAAAGTTTACAAAATAACATGATATAGTCTGATAAGTTCTACATACGATAAATAGTTGCACTGAGAGTGACGAAGAATAATATGCGGTGCCAACACCAAGTTCGCTCTACAACGTACTAGATCTAGGCTAATCTCCCACAACCCTGTCCTTTTATAGTGGGAAAAAGGAAAGGAGTGGGTCAAACAAAAGTATGATGAATAAGTTACATCATTAATATACGGTGATCACATGCAATTGATATCATTTGTAATATATGTGACATAGGGTGTTCTATTTATGTTTGTGAGCCACTTATTAAGGTTTTTCATTAACCTAAGGAATATAGCTCTAAATACACCTACACCCAACTTCTTGTAAAGGTTTATACTTAGGGCCAAACAACCAATCGAACCTCGGAATAATGAAAAATCAGACTAGTAACCTTTGGGACTACTCCTAACTAGGCATGTAAATGGGTCGGGCTTTTAATCCCGCTAGGTATACTCATATACTATATCATAATATTCATGTTAAAATCTACTTTAAAGTTGTAACAATGTTAACATACAAATTAGGTGGTAATGTAGGTAAGTTCACAATAAAAGTAACAAAAACATCTACATATAAACAAGCAAAATGGTAAACAAATAACATAAATACTCATATTTTGATACTACGGATAACTAATAATTGGGTCGGGCCAAAACCAAGTTAGGTTTTGATAAAATCATACCCGATCCTAATAGGAATCGGGTAGGTCTGGGTCAGGCCTGTGTAATTAGGACGAAACCCGTACCCATATTAACAAGCTGGGCTCGGGTAGACCTCGGGCCGAAACCCATACCATCGACATGCATACTTCTAACATAGGATCACATACAATATTACTCTCGAGACTTCATTCCCATAACTGCGACTACAACGTATCATAATTACGCATTGAGAGATGCTCGCAATGCTGATTCGTGCCGAAGATGTCTTAGGGTCCACTGCATTCGTGTCCAAGCTCAATAGTAACACCACTTATTGCACCAGGTCGGACATCCACCAACAATGTCCTGTATCCACAGAGGAACCCCTGTTAGTGCCGGACTATGCCACGTGCTAAGTATCCACCAACAATGTCGCATATACACAATGGAACCTCCTGATAGTGCCGTGTGCTTAGAACACCTTTGCATTTGAACCGCCTTGTATCGAATGTCAAGTTCGTTGAACAAATAGTGTCTAGGTCTAATTGCTTACGTATACATCCGTAAAGTCTCGTAACATCTAAAAGTCGAGAATTTGAGAACAAATTTCCCTATTAATATACTAACATACAAACACACACTCACACACGTGTGTGCGTCAATATATATATATATATATATATATATATATATATATATATATATATATATGTATGTATGTATGTATGTATGTATGTATGTATGTATGTATATGTATATATATATATATATATATATATCCTTTGGTTGATTTTCAACCTGCGCTTTAAATTCGATGATCGGTCGACCGTTAGTAACTGTAGTAGTGGATCGCTCGCTGTCGACCGGTTACATGAAGCTTGTCGACCGGTCGATGTTTATTGCCATAAAACGTTGATTTTGGTTAAAATTTCTTTGTTTGACAAATTAATCACACTTTTTACTCTATAATTTTACCAGTGAACCCTATTTTATTTTCACTACCTTAATTTTATTAATTCCGCGAATGTTTTGGTATATTTATATCTTAAACTATTATAGGGTAAAATCAACATCAACATGGTATGTTTATATGCACATTAAATTGCAGACTCATATTTAAGGTGAACAAAAAGGGTGTTCATACTAAAATCAAACTAATCCAACTTATATCTCCAATTTTCTTTTATCGTTAAATAGGGATGGATTTCTATCAAATTCCCTAACTAGTTACAATTTCTAAATAAACAAAACATCAAATTAATTGGGCAAATTTTATATCAAATAGGTATTGAAAATTTAGTTACATATAACCATTATAGTTAATAATGAACTCACTCACCTCTAGTAAGCTATTTTCCTTTTTATTCGCCTAAAGTCACCACCGGTTGATCCGTCGATTTCTCTCCTTCCTCTATTTGATTATCTTCTCATTCTCTAATCTTTCATTTTAATTTTTAAAGTTTTGTTTTTGAAGAATAGGTTGATTCAAAGAGAAGTAGAGAGATTTGGAAGAGACAGCATTTTGGAGTGTATAGGATTATATTAGGATTCTTACTGTCAAATTAATGTTCTATTTATAAGTGCAGAAATCGACGTCGACCGTCAGATCTAATTATATAAAATCTAGACCATTCACCTAACCTAACCCTAACCACCAACACTTGGTCGGTTGGCTTAGGGCAGTCGACGAATCCCAACCAAGATATCGACGGGTTAATGTTTCCTATTTTATAATTTATTACTACGTATGTATACATATATGCATACACGAATACACACACAGATATTTGTAAATTATTTTTTATTTTGAAATTTCAGATTTTAACAATTTTTTTATACAAGCTCGGATTATAAAATAATACGTATGAAAATTATGCAGAAAATCACTATGTACTCAACAGTATAAGTTTCGCAGACAAAGTTGGACGTTTGTGAATATTCCACTTTTACCCTTATTATAATGAAATTAATTTTTTAATATTAAATTTTTTATTAGTTTTTACGAGGTATGTAAGAATTTAATTTCAATCCAATTTCCATCTTGAACGTCATAATTCGGCAGCTCCTTTATTACTATTATTATTTACAGTTTTTAGCTTATGGTTGCTCTGAGATTTACTTTTTCGACCGGTTTTGTCTTGCACCTTTAGTCCATCCACTGCTCCACCTACATCAGCAATCTCCTTTTCCAACGATCACAATCCACACAAAAAAGAAGGTTGTTAGAAATTGATACCTGAATTCAGGAAGAAGCCATTGGAAAAGCTCGTGGAGGAGGAAGTGAAGCACCCGAAACCCTAGATCTAAGTGATGATGCTGGAAGAGAAGTTCATTCGATGTTGATTTGGGAAGTTAGGGCTTCGCTCAGAGAAAAGCTAAATTTGGAGCGGTGTTGAAGCAATTTTTTGGTTTTTTGATTGTGCCGAACGAAAAAGGTCGTTCGGTGGCAAAGATAGTAGAAGTAGAGCAGCAACATAAAAGTGGGCAGAGTAATGTTTTTCATTCGATACTGAGGAATGTTTTGGAGCGGTGATATTATGGAGCAACACGACATTAGAGTGGTAAATATGGATGTTAAACCAGTATTTTCATTCGACATTGAGGAGAACCAAACGAATATCTCATCCGGTGGTGGCGACTTTGAAGATGTTGTGTGTTTTGCCGAACCAAAAGTCTGGAGCGGTAAAGCTAATTTGCTGGTCCAGATTTAAGAAGTTAACCGAACCAAATGCTGTTATAGTGATTGCCGGACTAAATCATGACCGAACCGATGTGCCGAACCAAACCCCAAGGCTGTTATATAGCAGCTACCCCTTCTCATATCTTCACTCTATAAATAGTGGAGCTTCTGGACAACAGTGGCAGCCATCCTAGAGAGCAGAAACTCTACAGAATTTTATCTTTATTGTTAATTCTTCTTATGTATTTCCTTCAAAAGTGAATGAATCTTGTAACTCTAATCTATCAATGATTAATAAAATTTCCTCTCCCCAAGTGGACGTACAATACCTCGTGGTAGTGGAACCAATATAAATACTGGTGTTATTTATTTTTCTACATTGCATTGACCTGTAACTGTCTATTCTGGTATTTATCTCTATTTGTTTCATCTCACTGCAATCACGATCCAGTTATTTTCCGCTGCGTTGGGTTTTTTATTCCCTTAGACTGATTATTTGAAGGGATTTTCTCCAACGGTTTGGCATCAAAGCTGCAAAGTTGATTGAGGAGTGTTAGATGCTATGGCAGGACATGAAGGGACTCCAGTTGTTATAAGACCCTATACTAGAGGGATGTATATCATGTCAGGATCACAGTTGGCAACTGAGAAATGGAATGGGCATAAAGACTACGAGAAGTGGCAATAGAGGATGAATGTTGTTCTAATGAGGAATGAAGTCCAACCAATAATGTTTGCCCCTGAGGAGTTAACGGCTGACATCACAGTCGCAGAAAGGAAGGAGATGGATAAATGGGCGTTTACTACTTTACAACTAGGTATCAGAGAGAATGTTATCTCAGAGATTAGCGGTAAGATCACTGCTAAGGGCATTTGGACCAAGCTAGAAAATCTCTACTTGAAGTAATCTCTGACTTACCGTCTAATATTGCTGAAGACATTTTTCACCATTTGGATGAGAAAGGGTACTTCAATGAAGGAACATCTTAACTTCTTTGATGATCACGTGATGAAGATGAAAATTGTTGACTTGAAGATGGATGAGGAGCAAATAGCAATGATTCTTGTGTTCTCTTCTGGAGTGTTGCATAGGTTCCACTAACAGCCTTATCTTCACTATAGACACATTGACAGTGGAAGATATGAAGTCAGGTCTTCCATCTAAGAGCTTGAGAGATCATATGAAGGAGATAAGTGAAGGAAGTAGAGGTTGAAGTAGTAGTCACGGACTGTTTGTTGAAAGAGGTAGAGATGATAAGAAGAATTGGCGCTCTAGAGGGCGTTCCAAGTCCAGGAAGCCTGGTAATGGCAGGATAGGAAAGTTTAAGGATGGGAAGTGCTTTATCTACAAGAAACCTGGTCATTGGAAAAAGAACTGTCCATATTTGAAGAAGAATGAAGAAGATGGATCTTCATCATTTGCGGTGGAGAAGTCTGTATCGGATGATGTGTTGTCTGCAGCAGTATCGGATGTCTCAGACCATTGGGTGCTGGACTCGGAGGCGTCCTTCTATATGATGCCTAATAAGGATTACTTCAGTTCTTTCGTTGGACGAGAGGGAAGCACTATTCATATGTGTAACGATCCTCACTCGACCTTCGAAAATTGGCACTAAATACATCATCCGTGTTCGAATCCCGCAGATTCAAACGTTTGAATCAGATTCGCCGAAGCTTATAACACATTAAGTACAACAACACAGCAGAAGAAAACGATATCATTGATACACAACATTTGATACAACGATGATACAATTGAGACATCAATACAAATATCAAATATAGATAATAGCGGAAGACACAGCAGCAGCAGCGGAAAAACAATAACTCCAATGCCAAAGCTCCAAAGTCTCCAGAAGCTAGATCCACCAACATGCTTTCCAAACACGAAACGAGAACCCCCCTCTATCATGCTGAAATGAAGCAAATCCGATCCCAATGTGATTGCCAATATCCAGAGATTGAATGCTATCGAATCTACACCTACTATTCGACTATTTGAAAAATCCAACTCTAGACTGCCCTTGTGGAAAATTGTGGGCACCTAGAGTTTAGAAAGGGAATAATAAACTCCAGGTCAGTCATGGGACTGGTATGAGCAAATAAAAATAGTTTATCTTTAACAAAAGCCAAACAAAAGATTTTAAAAGAAATTCGCGATGCTTTTTAGAAAATGAAACTACCATAAGGCCTCCTGCCACACACACAATGCAAGCGCACAATTGGAGGAGATTTCTCCTTATGATTGTCAAACATGCTTGATACGCAAAAATCTTTTGATGTTATTATTAGTGCACAGTGCAAAAAACCTTTCGAAAGCATAATATTAATCTTAGCCAATATAGACATTTCGAACTATGCCTACTATAGCTACCATCTAAATAGTGGGGTGCCACCATAAGTAAATGGCAGGTTATACAGCTAAAACCGTACAAGGCGCGTGTTGAGATTGGATTTCCAGCAAATGGTCAGGCAAAGGAACTTCCTATTGCCACATGGGTACGACTCTGGAGGGACGTCCCGAGAACTAAACCAGCTCTCTGCCAACACAAGGCCGGGTTACCCCTGCCCGGTAGTAACACCTACATCCTCGGTCGTTACCGACCTTTATCCGAGGATCCTCAACCACAAAACAACAACCACAAAGTACTAAATTTGCAGCAACCACATAGGTTAAATATTTGAGCTCCAAACCATGATACCACATTTTTCCAGAAGAAATGGACATAACCTAGGGACGCGACCCCTAATAACCTTGTCGCATCTTTCATGTTTCGACCATTTCCGAGTTGTGAGGTCCGACGAGGTCACGTCCATAAAGCTAGGCTTTTCACAAAATCCATGCTTTGATCAAAAAATGATCATCAGCACTTCATATGCCACATTACCAAATTGGGAATGTATCACTAATAACCATCAAATACATAATCTCTGAGCTTGTACGTCTCAACCAAACAGAAATGTACTTGATAGAAGCCAGCTTTACATCTCAAAGTGTAATGTCATACTCACATCCATACATGTCAGTTCCAGGTTCGAACAGAACCGAAGGCACTTCAAAAGAAGCCCTTCCAAATCCGGATAATCCCTAATCACGTCCGTACTCCCCATCACAAACGGTGATCAATTCTCTATACCGGGGCCATTCAGTGCAGAGACATTCAACGGATTATCCTTTCGCTTTTGAAAATACCCAGTCTTCAAATGCAATCCATAACATCGTATCATTATTCGAAATGGGTTATATTACACAAAGTCCTCACCCGATTAACCCGAATATTGAGCGCAATATTTAAAAACATATAGACATTGGGATCTTAGTTATGTCACAACTTAAAGCCCAAAAATCTTTCTTCAAATGGTTTAAACAAATTACCATTTTTCAAATCTTTAAACAAAAAGATTCACTTCACAAAGTTCACCCATCTTTCACAAAGATTAATTCATAACTTTCAAAACAATTCCATTCAAATCTTTTATACAAAAGATACACCTTTCAGATCCTCTTTACTTTGAAAACAAAGATCACCAATCTTTAGCAAAGATTCATTAATAGCTTTCAAAACAGTTCCATTTCAAATCTTTTACACAAAAGATACACCTTTCAGATCCTCTTTGAAAACAAAATTCACCAATCTTTAGCAAAGATTCATCAATAGCTTTCAAAACAGTTCCATTTCGAAACTTGAAATCCTTTCAACACAAATTGGAAATCCTTTCTTTATATGAAAGCGATCATTATTTGAAAAACAAAGGTTTTCATTTTGAAAAAAATCCAATTACAATTTGCACAAGTTATTCAAGTATAAAATTGGGTTAAATTCAAATTTCCAAAATAATACTTTTAAAATGATTTAAAACCCATACAAATACATTATATAATTGGTATAAACCTTTCAAACCAAATTTCCAAAACAATTTTGAATCTTAAATAAGATATATTATATTCAAACTAAATTTCAATTTCAAAACTTCCTTTTCGAAAGGTTTTCATATTCAACCCAATTCCATTTCCAAACCATTTGAATTCAAAATTCAACTTTTAAAACCATTTCATAATATTAAATTCAAATATCTATGACTTAACCGATTTCCTTGTGATATCCATATTTGTGTGTGTATGGTGTAGTCCAGGGGGTTTTAAACAATAGTGCAACATCATTCAAACATCACAATCCAAACACAGCAATATCGATAAGTGGTAAAATCTTATAACTCTTATCTTCATTCACAAATTCACAGATAAATAATATAAATTCATCACAAATAAAATAAATTACATTCATCAAAGATAAATAAATTACATTCATCACAGCTCAAATCAAAATAGAGCATCACATATCAGGGATATCAATCAATTCAACATCCAATAGAATCCAAACATCCATAAGTAAGATCAATTAACATCTGATTAGTTTTAAACCAGATTAATAACTTATGAATATATTTCTAATCATGGTTAATTAATATTAATTAATTTTAAACCATCTTAATTAATTATCCATTAATCATTTATTTATTTAACCTTTGATAATAAATTAATTATCCTTTAATTGTTAATCGATCAATCTTAATCAATAAATCAATCAACCTTTAATCATTAAATAATCAACCTTTACTTATTTAATTATCCTTAATTAATTTCATTAATAATTAATTAAACTTTAATTCATTTCTTAATCATTAATTAATAAATCTTAATTATTAATTAATTATCCTTAATTAACCTTTAATTACTTAGATTAAGTAATTACCCTTTTAATTAATTACATTAATTAATTAAATCTTAATTTATTATATTTTTATTAATTAACCTTTAAACTAATCACATAAATAAATTACTCGCCTTGATTAGAAAAAATTAGCCTTCAATTAATCACATTGATTAATTAACTACCTTGATAAATTATCCATTTATTATTCCCTTACCATAATTAATTTATCATCAAATTCCTTTTGGAAAGCATTTAGAAATTAATTATATAATTAACCTAACATATATTACTTTAAGAAAAAATAATTTTTAAACATTTAACTTAAAAATTAAACTTTGGAACTTTGTTAAAAACTTGTTTAAAAATTCATTTTGGCTTTTAAAGCATAGTAAATATATCTTCAAACCTGATTAAATTTACCATTTCATTTTAAACTTTGTTCACCTTCAAAAACTTGATTTAAACATTTGTATTGCTTAAAACTTTGTTAAATATTTATTTTAAATTTTAAAACCCTGTTGCATTTCAGACAACCTGAGCTGATGTTTAGGATTCTCGAGTACAAACCCGAGAAACTCGCAAACTTCCTTTACTTCGAGAAAATCATGAAACAACCTTGCGTTGAAACCGAGTGACTTCATCTTCTTCTTCGATCCCAAAACTACCAAGATACATGAAGATACTCGTGCATGTGCACGAGTCACCGCCACTGCTCCATCCATTGCCTCCACCATCCATGAGTTGCCGACGATCCATTAATACGTTCTGACCACCCAGGTCGCCTTAACAACGTTGAATTCAAAATCGAACACTATCGATCCCACTGTATCAAAATAGTTTAACCAAAACTTGCTCGCACCTCTATCTCCGACCAATGGAAATTGCTATATCATGCCTGAACCTTCGCCGTAGGGTCATCTACCATTTCGCTTACCCTGGCCCAACTCGACGACGCTATGGTGCCGAAATCACCTTGGATTCGACTTCGTCCAGATGGTGACCTAAAACCCTACATCATCGAAGATCGGTCAACCACAATCACCAAAAAATCCTTCACTCATTTCTCCTACTATCTACGACACTCCAGCCACTCCCAGGCCCAAATTCGACGAACATCACCCCGTTGATCGTCAGTAATTGACGAAAATACCAAAAATATTCATCTCACAAATTCCTGATGATCCCAATCCTAAAAATCGTGAAATGCTTCTCAAAATTCATAAATTCCAAATACGAATCAGGCCCAACGATCTACAATTGATATAGAGATGATTGATTTCTAACCCATTTAAAATTTATCACTGTAATTCTTTTACTCCAGAATATTTGCTAATTGCTTTTACTTGAAATTATTTTTAAAAATGACTTTATATTGTTATAAGCAATTTCTCTTCAGGAATCATGACTTGAATTGGTTTAAAAAAGAAGATACGCAATTTTTTCTCGAATTTATAGACTTGTTATACTCAACAGAGCCACATATATGCATGTACAGGCATGCATACTATTCACAGATATATATACATACATACAGACATATTTTACTTCCATACTTCCAAAATAATCACATGCAAATCAAGATTTAAACCAGATTTAAAGCTTTAAAATGTAGTTTGCCCACCTGAGATTTGAAAAGCAGAGAACCAGAACTTTGCTTTTGAATTTGAAAAAAATTGGAAGCTTTATTCCTATGAAAACTGGAATTGAAATCTTTCTTTGATTTTCTTGTTTTTGATTGCTGAGTTGATTGTTTACTGATTGATGATGATCCGATCATCAACTTGCTAACTGTTCTGGATTTGAATTGTTGTTTGCTTTTGAGTCAAGTTGAAGCTGAAAATTGTTTGACTTGATTTCATTTGATCTCAGGCTAAAGATTTGTAACAGGCTGATGATTTTAAACCATCACTTGCTTGTTTTATTTTCTGGTCTTAGAACCAGAAGAGATTGTTGTTTTCTTTTATCTAGTTTACAGGTTTCACATTTGTTTTTCTTTAGTTTCAGTTCTGTTTCGCTTTTTCAGATTTTTTTTTTTTTTTGCAAATGAATGCAAGAGATTTTAGAAACCTGGTTTTCTACTCTTAAACATGTTATTATAATTTAAATTAGAAGAAATTTTTATTTTTCCACTTGTCTATATTAAGCTACACTTGTCCATATATGTTATAATTTACTTTACACTTGTAATTATAGGTTGCACTTGTTAAAACAAAAAAATTATGTTTAAACCCCTCTTTTAAATATTTTATAAATTTTGTTTTAAACACTTACTTTATTAATTTATATTTTATATTTTATACCCCTACTTTATTCAAATTTATAAATCATGTTTTTATGTTTTCTTTTTTATATTTTTATATATTTACAAACTATAATTTTAAAAGAAAATGTTCTAATCTTTATAACCAATACTATTTTAAACTTAATTTATTATACTTTTAAATGTATATATATACGTACAAATTACATTTAGTCATGTATAAATCTAAAATTAAACTTAATTTATTATACTTAAATTTATATAAATAATACTAGTATTGAAAATATTCAAATTTAACCTTTATAAAATTAATATATTAATTTCAAAATATAACTTCCAAATAATTATATTATAATTAGAAACAAATTTTATTAATTTTAGACATAGCATTTCAAATACAATTTATTTGTAAAATATCTAGAATTAAATTCAATTTATTTTCTAAAATATTTATTTTAGAGTTTTAAATTCAAAATGCAATTCAAACTCAATCTATATACATATAAATAAATAGGCACCTATCTTATTTAAATTGGAAAATACCAAATTAATTCACAATTTGATTTCAAAAATTAAATTAATTACCAATTTAAGTTTGATTTAAAAACAGGGATGTTACATATTCCCCCTTAAAAAAAATTCCTCTCCGAAATTTGCTTGACCGGGAGACAACAAATAAAAAGATGTTTTACCAGATCAAACTGAATATCTATTCTGCATTTGGCTTACCAAATCAAAATATCAACAATAATTATGAGAACGATCTCATATAATACTACGCAAGATACCCGAGCCACTCGGTCTATGAAATTTACAGGGCATCGGTTAGTCCAAAGGGATAACTAACCATTCGCAAAATATATCAAAACCCAAAAGAATAGACAAATGGATTCAATTCAGGTTGGAATGTTCCAAAGTACACACCAACTTGTCCCTCTTCGGACTTGAATCCTCCCCAGAAATCACAATAAAATTTTCCAAAATTTGGTTTTAACCGAAATCGTTTTATCGATATAATTAAATTCAACTTCATCTTTTGTTAACCAATTTATTTCAATTGAAATTTCAAATTGATTAAAGTTATAACAAGAAGTTGATAGAAAACTAACGAAGAGAATATGAAATAGGAGTTTTCTGCACGATTCGCAGGGCCACCATCACACCAAAGCTTCTCCCTTGAGCTGCCACGAAGCCGTCCAAAAGAATTGAAATCGGATGATGATCAAAGAGATTTGTAGAAAAGTTGTTCCCGTTGTTGTAGGATATTGACCATTTGTAGTGGTATTTCCCTGTCCCCTACCTCGTCCTCTTTTTGCACTCATACTCACTATCAGTAGATAGTAAGAGAATTTACTAAGGCATACAGATGGATATCTTAGGGATATACTCATTCTAGGGCATTTGTAACCCTATCTCTAATGAGTCACCTAATGTGTTATACTCCTGAGCTAAAGTTCTTACTCGACCTTCAGCTTTGATACCATTGTAACGACCCTGACTCGACCTTCGAAAATCGGCACTAAATATATCACCCGCAGTCGAATGCAGTAGATTCAAACGTTCGAATCCGATTCGCATGAGCTTATAACACATTAAGTACAACAGCACAGCGGAAGAAAATAATATCATTGATATACAATATTTGATACAACGATGATACAGTTGAGATATCAATACAAATATCAGAGATAGATAATTGCGGAAGAAACAGCGGTAGCAGCGGAAAAACAATAACTCCAATGCCAAAGCTCCAAAGACTCCAGAAGCTAGATCCACACACATGCTTTCCAAATGCGAAGCGAGAACCCCCTCTATCATGCTGAAATGAAGCACATCCGATCCCAATGCGATTACCAATATCCAGAGATTGAATGCTATCGAATCTACACCTATTATTCGACTATCTGAAAAATCCAACTCTAGACTGCCCGTGTGGAAAATTGTGGGCACTCAGAGTTTAGAAAGGGAACAATAAACTCTAGGTCAGTCATGGAACTGGTATGAGCAAACAAAAATAGTTTATCTTTAACAAAAGCCAAGCAAAAGATTTGAAAAGAAATCCGCAATGCTTTTCGGAAAAAGAAACTGCCATAAGGCCTCCCGCCACACACACAATGCAAGCGCACAATTGGAGGAGATTTCTCCTTATGATAGTCAAACATGCTTGATACGCAAAGATATTTTGATGTTATTATTACTGCATAGTGCAGAAAGCCTTTCGAAAGTATAATATTAATCTTAGCTAGCATAGACATTTCGAACTATGCCTACTATAGCTACCATCTAAACAGTGGGGGACCAGCATAAGTAAATGGCAAGTTATACAGCTAAAACCGTATAAGGCGCTTATTGGGGATTGGATTTCCAACAAATGGTTGGGCTAAGGAACTTCCTATTGCCACATGGGTACGCCTCTGGAGGGACACCCCGAGAACTTTACCAGCTCTCTGCCAACACAAGGCCGGGTTATCCCTGCCGGAAGTAACATCTACAAGTACGCCATCCCTGGTCGTTACCGACCTTTATCCGAGGATCCTCAACCACAAAGCAACAACCATAAAGTAGTAAATTTGTAGCAACCACATAGGTTAAACATCTGGGCTACATACCATGATATCGCCTTTTTCCAAAATACATGGACATACCCTAGGGGCGCGACCCCTAATAACCTTGCCGCATCTTTCCTGTTTCGACCATTTTCGGGTTATGAGGTCCAACGAGGTCACGTCCATAAAGCTACGCTTTTCATAAAAGCCATGCTTTGATCAACAAATGATCAGCAACAGTTCGTATGCCACATTACCGAATTGGGAATGTTGAAAGTCTATATGAGTGGATCGTGCAGTGTATTTATATGCAAGTATAAGTGACTAACTATATAATGTATCTAATATAAATTTGATAGATGATAATAGCAAAGTAAATGGAAATAATCATACCAGGATTTTATACTGGTGCGGACCTCCTGTCCTATGTCTAGTCCCGAAGCTCCTCTTCGGAATTAAACTATCAAACACCCTCACTTCGCCCGGAGGAATAGGCTTGGTTACAAAGGCTTGTTCTTGTCAAGTGTGTGTTCTATAACATGGACATTGACTATTAAGTACAAATGCTTCCAGTCTATATATCTTGAGAATATTGATTGAAGAGTTCTAAATATATGGAAGATTAAAATACAGGTATTCGATTGCTAAAGATCAAGTTTAAATCAGAGAATAAGAGTAAAGTTCATAAGTAAGTCAGATGAGGTCTTCTCTTTGGTTCTTGATGCTACTTATAGCGGTAGAGAGATTCCTTGAGTGGTTGTATCCATTAACAAGTGTTGCATGGTCGCTCCTGATGGTGATGAAGGGTTGCAGCAAAGAGGAGCGAAAGTGTCTTTTCAATTGTAACAGTTGTTCTTTGAATATTCACAGCCGAGTTCAAAATCAGACGTCTGGAAAAAATTTCAGACTTCTGGCTCTTATATATTTTTTGTATATGGTTGCTTTTCAGACGTCTGAGTACATTAACCAGACGTCTAATTCTGTCTGATTTGCAAGCCAGAGGATTCAATCAGACGTCTGGCTAGTGCACCCAGATGTCTGAACTTGTGCATGTTGCTTTCCTTATGTCTATGTCGTTGCTCTTCTGATTCTATCGACTTGTAGCCTTTTGATACTTCTTTTGAATCTTGTTCTTGTCTCTTTGGTGATGGTACTTTAATAATTACCTGTAAATAGAGATATATACGCATATTCGATTTCCATTGTATAGTTGTTATCATCGAAACCACAGAATTGATTTCCTAACAATCTCCCCTTTTTGATTATGACAACTATTCAATGTACTTATATATAGATTATAAATCTCCCCTTGAATATGTGCTTATTTTTAATGTTTTATGATTATACTTATATTTCTCCCCCTTTGGCATTATCAAAAAGAATTATAAACTTGAAACCAATAGTCAAACAAAAAGAAAATTTCATTAATACGTTTAAATTTGATTACATACATAGATTTTTTTCATTTGTACAAAAAGTTGATATCCCAAAAAAAATCTACGATTCCTTTGGAGAAGCTTTATTTTGATCATCTTCCTTTGGTTCATCTTTTCCAGAAGTGCTAGCCTTTGTAGGAGATGTCAAAGCTTGCTTGAAAGGTTCATCCTCAGAGAGTTTGGAATGTTTTGCGGGAGGAGAAGGTACTGGGGTTGGCCAATCTTCAGAAGGTGGTGTTTGCCCACGAACCCGTTGTAGTACTTCTTTAAGAACCGATAAGACAGTTGAAAGATTCCTCAACTGTGGCTAGGCGTGTAGAAAATAATGTTTCAAAGTTATCAATTCGCTTAGCCAAATTTTTTTTATTTTGAGATGGTATTTGTTGGTTTCGAAGGGTGAGATCTCGAACACTTTCGTTTGGATATGTATCCGTTCGAGTTTCCATAATCTTATCTTTTCTCGGATAATCAAATGGTGTAAGAGGAGGTGGAGTAGATTCTTGATGTTGTTCCTCCTCTTGAGATGGTTCAACGTGTGGTTGAGGAGGAGGCTCAACTCGCCTAGATTGATGATTGTGCGTCCAATCTTTGAAGGATATGAATTCTGGGGGAATCTCGAGTAGGTGCATAAGGGAGAAAAATTTGGTGGAAGCATATTTTGGTGAAATTTCTTCGAAGGTCAATAGGTAGGATGGAATGTTATGTGAACAAAGAAGTCTCATAATGTATGTTGGGTAAATAATTGATGGCCTTAATCGTGTAACAACCCGTATATTTGGACCATTTAATTTGACAATAATCCATACATGTCAACTTAAATAGTACAAAACACGAATCGTTAATGGAGTGTGTGTGTGTGTGTGTGTGTGTGTATATATGAGAATCATCACAGAATCACAGAAATATAACATCACAGAATAGTGCAGCGGAAATATAACATAGTCATAAGAGTAGTTCATGAAGCTATCCATAAGTACAACAATGTCTCAAATAAAAGGAAATAAACAACATAGAAGTCTAAATAGTCCAAATGGAAAGAACAAATACTGATAAGATAAGATAGTGAAAGTCTTCAGTCTTCAGCTCCAAATAAACAGCAGCAGCAATCCTCAATCTGATCTGAGCATATTCACAACAAACACTCGAATCAGGACATATATTCTTATACAGATAATATGGTTCAAGATTTGAAATAAACAATAACTCAAAGATGAATGGAATAAACATCTTTCAGGATCTGATAAACTATTTATACATAATAGCGTACGATACATAGATAATGTCTAACAGTAAAGTAAAATATCAAAATAGTGTTAAGGCGTTACCATTGTCCCCCTTAACACATTTTATATAGCATCATAGTCTATACAGCACTGTAAACTCCACCGTAAACTAGTGGGATATCAGGGAGTACTCCATAGGTATAATACAAAACAAAATCGTAGTGGTCGCGTATATGGGAATACAAGTATCACAAGGCACATGAGGCAATACCCAAGGTAGTGAAACTACCGTTTGCCTGATCCGGACTGGTGAGAACGTATCGCCGCAACGATCGCAACACCGCGAAACAACACTCCAAATTCAAGGGTGCGCACCAATCAATCACAAAAGTAAATGAGAAGTTTACGAAGAAGTGTGTTCGCTCGAGGTAGCTAACCCCATTTGGCCCGACACGGCTCCTGATTTTAGTCATTTCCAATTTGACACAAGTGTCAAGGCTATCGATTATCGTTCACTTTCTTCAGTCATCAACGTTCGCCAATCCAACCACTTCATTCTGGATCACACTCCGCGTATAGTTATTAAAGTGGTTTTCGGTTTAGACAGTGAGTATGTCCCTAACCGATTTCGGTTCCTTTAATAACCTTCGTAATTAATTTATCGATTGGTCGTTTAATATATTTCAAAACCAATTCAATTTCAATTTCAATTATAATTCGTCAATCAACATTTCGTTAGTCATTCTAAATCAATTCTCAAAATTACGTTTCATAACTTCATAACTTCATTTCAAATTTTCTATAATTCAATTTCAAAGTTTTAATTTTAAACAATACAAATAATAATTTAATTCCGTGTATAAGTTCATTCCATAATCATTTAACTTAATTTAACGTTCAAATTGAGTTAAACTCTTTATCGATTTCATTCGATATTCATTAAATTAGTTTATCATTAAACAGTTTCAATTGAATTTCCAATTCATTAAATTACTTTCTCAAGTTCAACTTATTATATCAAGCTTACAAATTTAATTTAAATTGAATTTGTCGAATCCAATTCTTTATATATCAAGTCTTTCATTTGTTTTGATAAACGCATTTTATTTCTTATTTAAAGAAATTCCATTTCATTTATTTATTTCCTTCGTTACAAATTTCAAAACTCAATTAAGAAACTTAGTTTCACTTATTCGAAAATTCGATTTCTCTTAATCAAGAATATTCAATTCAATTTAATTATTACATAATTCAATCTATTCAATTTAGTTCAATCATTAAACAATTCAATCTTATTCAATTATCAAATAATTTCAAACTTAATTATTATCCTTTCAAACTCATTCATTAATAATTCCAAACTTGATTATAAATTTTAAAAACCAAATTAATAATAATTTCAAAACTTAATTTATTAATAATTTCAAAACTTAATTATTAATAATTTCAAAACTTAATTATTAATAATTCCAAAATCAATTATCAAATAATTCTACATTTAATCATTAATTAAATTTAAAACAATGTTCTTTGTAAATTACGACGTTAATATTTGTTTCAAATTCAAATATTCACATTTACGTTCATTCGAATCTACATTCCAATTTTATTCAAAATCTTGTTATTTTTCAAATAAAACTTTATTTCATTTTAAATCAAAACATTGACCAATCGGTTTTAATTTAATTTTCTATCCTAAGTCAAGGTTATTTGGGTATTTATCATTTCAACCCGATTCCATTTCAATTCAAAATCAAATCAAAGCATACAAAGGGAACTTGCAGTGTGATAGCTGGGATGGTGTCAAAGCAAATAAAGAAGCAATAGCATCCATACATAACAATTCAACAATTATTTAAATAATTCCGAAATAATCGTATTAATCTGCATTTGTTATTTATGCAAATTAATATAATTATTTCTAGAATCTACACTATCATTTCATGTAGATTAAAGATTATCGTATTACGGTTTTTCACTTGTCGTTCAATTCAATTTCAAATTTACACTAAACAATAAATCCGATATACGTTAAATGGTACAAAGTGCAATTAACTAATTTCTACGTCAATTTAATTAATAATTAAAGTGCCAAGTTTAATAATCAATATTCAACATATAAAGGGGTCAAGTTTAACAACTCAAAGTTCGACGTATATAATCCGATTTAAGTTGGTTAACTATCCTATTCAAATTCACTTGCAAATTATTTATCACCTAATAATAACAATTAGCATCAAATTCAACATCACATAACAATCAAACTAAACTTGCATAAGAATATATGTCGTGAAAATTTATTTCACCTTTCGTGGATAAAGAAGTTGACAGCGAAGCAAGAAAAAGCACGAAAGAAGTCGGTACAACACGAACAACGAACACTGTAATATTGACAAAAGAAAACGATATTAATACAATGAACGTTTATATATAATTATAAAATTATATAACTGCGCTTACCGGTAACGAAGGAAAGAACGAAGGCTGAGAGATTGATGCTGCCGCGAAAGAACTCAGTCGGTTGCTGCAACAACAGAGAAAAAGAAACGGTTACTATTTACTCAACAAATCGATACCGTTTAATTTCGTTTTTCTTTTTGTTTTTTTGTTTTTTTTGATGACACATGCATGCACGAGACTCACGGAACACATTTCAGAACATTTCCGCTACATGCTTATTCACGCATGAATCCACTTCGTGCACTTATCCCATCCCCTTCAATATTTTGGACACGCACAAGATTTTTTTTTTTCCACTTTCACTTTACTGACGCACACTTGCACACACCTTTACACTCAATTTATCCATGCACGTACACACTACAGAACACTTCATGCAATTCACCCCACCTCACGCAATACTTCATTTCACATTCTTCTTCTTTTTTTAATACAACACATGCACATACCATACACTCACCCAACTCACATCATACATGCACGTACACAGCGTGTTGCTACCAACTCCAAACAATACAACGCTTCTATGCAAACCCACATCCCTCCCTGAAGCCAAGCACGCAACATTGTTTTTTTTTTTTTAACGTGCCGAGAAGAAAAAAAATTTGCAGCAGACATCATTTCCCCCTTCATCACGTTGTTACCTCCTCCCCAACTCACGCAACCCATTTTACACATTCTCTTTTTTTTTCTGTTTCGGCCTGTTTGTTGTTTTACAGAGACAAGTATGAGAAGACAATGAGAAAAAGAAGAAGAGAAGGAAGGAGAGAGGGGAGAATGAGTACAGAGGAGAATACTTGTTCGGTCGTGTGTATTTTTTTTTTTTTTTGCAGAAAGAAAAAAAAATGAGAAGAGGAAATGGGAGAGTTGTGTTACCTGAAGGGATGCTATTGAAGATGGAAACAATGTAAATGAGAATGGACTAATGTTTCTTTTAACTTGAAAATTTTGGTACACGGTAATTAATTTTTTTTTTTTTTTTGAGTTTACAAGAGTCACGCAAATTCCTAATTTCTCACCAATTTTCCAAACGTTCACACATATTCCCAAGCACCTCCTAGTTACTAGCTCCCAACTACCCACTTGAATGCATCAGCTGAGAATAATTTATTTTCGATTTTAAGTGAATCCGGGTTAAGGAATTTTGGGCTGAAATTTGTTTAACCGGTCCGTCCGGAACGGTTAAATTAATGCAACGGATTATGTCGGACTCCGATTCGCGCAAATAAATACACCATTATGATCAGTGCGACGAGGCGATTCCAACGGTAAACAGATTATTGCGATACGATGGTTTTATAAAATTCGCATTTACGCCGCTAAAATTGCGCGTTTTGCAAAACAATTTAAACGGGACAGGCGATGACGTTTTTTGACGAAACGAATTTCACAATCATGATCTGAATAATTTTTACAACCTAACTGTGTAAAAATATTTGAATTTTAAAGATAAATTTTACGCAGCTTTATATGGACTGATATACTGTAAAACGTGAACGAAGTTGACTGTTATATTTTACGACGAAACTTTTTCCATGCTCATATCTAACTAGACGTATGTCATAAATAAAGTTTGGACGCAAATTGAGATCGTTTATAAATTTTCAACATTTTTACATTAAAACGATGAATTTACAATTTTAAATCGGGTCGGAAATTCAGGGTTGTTACAATCTCCCCCACTCAAAACTTTTCGATCTCGAAAAGGAACGAGACGTGTGAAGTAGAAATGAAATAAGCAGAAAATCAAGATAGATTTTGAGAAATTTGAATTATACGTGAAATTAGTAATTCGGGGTTTGAATTCCGAATACTATCCTCAGTTTCCCATGTGCAATCCCGCTCATCTGCACTTCATTGGACTTTGACGAGATTTACCGACTTCCTTCTGAGTTGCTTTGACTCACGATCGACTATCCGGAGCGGCTTACGCTCAATAGTCAAGTCAGGCTCGATAACTATCTCTTCTAACTGAGCAGTAGGGATAGTCATAGATGGATCGTGTACAACTTTGCGTAGATGTGAGACGTGGAACACGTTGTGCACACCGGCGAACTTCTCAGGTAATGCAACTCTATATGCCGATGTTCCGACTCTTTCTGTAATCTCAAACGGACCAACAAATCTCGGAGCTAGCTTCCCTTTCCTTCCAAATCGAACAATATTCTTCAAAGGCGACACCTTCAGAAATACTTTGTCTCCTACGCTGAATTCAAGATCTCTTCTCCTTTTGTCAGCGTAGCTCTTCTGTCTATCCTGTGCCGTCTTTATCTTCTTCCTTATTTCTTCAACTTTTTCAGAAGCTTCCATAATTATTTCTGGACCAAGCACTAATCGATCACCCGACTCGATCCAGCAAGCTGGCGATTTGCACGGCCGACCATATAAGGCTTCGAACGGTGCCATACCAATGCTTGCCTGGTTTATTACAGATGATTAATTCAAATTCAAATATACTTATTCAAATTTGAAATTCAATATCTTTACCTGGTAACTATTATTATAAGTGAATTCGACCAAGTGAAGATGGTCTTCCCAGGATCCACCAAAGTCAATAATACAAGCTCGGAGAAGGTCTTCCAAAATCTGATTCACCCTCTTAGTTTGGCAATCTGTCTGAGGATGATATGCAGTGCTCAGATTTTGTTTGGTGCCCAAAGTATCCTGAAACGCTTTCCAGAATTTACTGGTGAAAATAGGATCTCGATCGCATACGATACTAGATGGTACACCATGAAGTTTAACGACTCCCCTCATATATATCTCGGCCAAACTCGAAGCAGTACGAGTGGACTTGACAGGAATAAAGTGAGCGGATTTCGTCAGTCTATCGACAATCACCCAAATGCTTTCATTACCCTTCCTAGTCCTTGGAAGCCCGTCAACAAAGTCCATAGAAATTTGCTCCCACTTCCATCCTGGAATCTCTAGTGGCTGAAGCAAACCTGCTATCTTTCTATGATCAGCTTTTACTTGCTACCAAGTGTGCATCTGCTAACATATGTATCGCGCTTCATCCCACTCCACCAATATAACTTCTTCATATTCTGGTACATTTTAGTAACACCGGGATGAAATGAAAGTGAAGAGTTATGGTTTTCTCTCAGCACTTCTTGCCTTAGACCATCCACATTGGGAACACAAATGCGATTGTCAATTCTCAAGACTCCGCTACTATCAACATGTGCACCTAATTTATTGTCAGCGTTTCCAACTCTTCCAATGATTATTTCCTTGATGCGATAAAGCAAGGTGTCCTCGTATTGCTTGGCTATAATATGATCCATAAGAGCTGGGGAGACTGACAGCTGGAATGACATTCCTTCAACAAGATTACAACATGCCATAGCTTGGTTTCTGCTCAAAGCATCGGCTACGACGTTTGCTTTCCCCGGAGTGTAGTTAATATCAAGATCATATGCAGCTAGAAATTCGAGCCATCGGACTTGTCTCTGGTTCAAATCCTTTTGTGAGAAAATATATCTCAGTGACTTGTGGTCAGTGAATAACTCAAATTTTGTTCCCAATAGATAGTGCCTCCATAGCTTAAGAGCAAACACAACCGCAAGAAGCTCTAAATCGTGAGTTGCGTAGTTTGCTTCATGGGTCTTTAACTGACGACCCGCATAGGCAATAACCTTTTCTTTCTGCATTAAGACTGCTCCTAATCCATCCCGGCTTGCATCAGTATAGACGGTCAATACTTCGCTACCATCAATAACTGTAAGAACTGGGGCAGATGTCAACCTTCGGTTCATCTCATTGAAAGCTGCTTCGCACTTTTCATTCCAAATAAATTTCATATTCTTTCTGGTCAGTGCGGTAAGTGGGGCAGCAATACGAGCAAAGTTTTCTATGAATCTGCGATAATAGCCAGCCAAACCCAAGAAACCGCGGATATCAGTAGGAGTTTTGGGAGTCTCCCAATCCTGCAAATTCCAAGGATTTGAATTTAGATATTAATAAGCTATTTAGATAGAATTGACGAATAAGAATAGAACTTACATTGATTACGGCGATCTTAGCTGGATCGACCGAAATCCCATTCTCCGAAACAATATGGCTAAGAAAACGAACTTCATCTCGCCAAAAGTGGCATTTCTAAAACTTGGCTTTAAGCTGATGTTTGCGAAGAGTTTCAAGTACAAAAGCCAATGAGATCTATGCTCTTTCTCATCTTTAGAGAAGACAAGAATATCATTGATGAAAACAAGAACGAACTTGTTAAGAACATCCCGGAAAATTCTATTCATCAAATCGACGAAATTAGCTGGAGCATTAGTGAGGCCGAACGGCATAACTAGCCATTCATAGAATCCATTTTCAGTGCGGAATGTTGTTTTAGGAATGCTATCCTCAGCGATTCTGAGTTGGTGAAAACCGGTAGCCAAGTCTGGTTGAGAAAAGACTTTAGCTTCATGAAGCTGGTCGAAAAGATCGTTGATGCGAGGCATCGGATACCTGTTCTTGTGTGTGAGCTTATTTAGCTCTCTATAGTCCACACACATTCTGAGTGAGCCATCAGATTTGGTGACAAATACAACTGCAGCACCCCATTCCGAATGACTGCGCCGAATCAAACCTTTAGAAAATAAGTCTTCAATTTGAACATTCAACTCTGCCTTTTCTTTAGGAGCCATTCTCCTTGGAGGAAGAACTACCGTTCGTGCACCAGGAATAAGGTCGATGCGGAATTCGATTTCCCGCGGAGGTGGTAGAGAATTTACTTCTCCAAATACATCAGAAAAGAGTTGGACAACTGGAGCAGAGCTTAGTTCATTTGGATGGGAGTCAAGAGAGAATATAAAACTCCCAGCATATTCTTGAGGTGATTTGCCTTTAACAACTAAAGGCATACTCTTGTCGTCAATAAGAGAGACAGTTCGAGTTTTACATGAGATAACGGCTTCGAACTTTCGCATCCAATCAATGCCTAACAGAATATCAAATGCCTCGAATCCAAGAACATAGAAATCCCAAGTGAAACGGTGAATGCCATGCATAAGAGTGACATATTTGCAAACCCTTTTGAGGTTAGCGGGCCCTCCAATAGGGTTAGTAACACATAAGGAAATAGTTGCAAGAGTAGGTTCCAAACCAAGTTTATCACATAAATCAATAGATATGAAGCTGTGTGTTGTTCCGGTGTCAAATAAAACTCTAATAGGCAAGGTATGCAACATAAAAGTACTTTGTAAAGTACCTTGGTTATCCGGAACTTCCGGGGCTGGAACTTCTGGGGCAGGTGTGGATAGAGCAAAGACTCCAGATGGTGTACCACGCTTCTATATTGGGCAGTCTTTCTTGAAGTGTCCAGGTTGTAAGCAGATATTACACAAATCCCTCCTAGTCATCTGTGCCGGTGGAGGAACAGCTGCACTCTTTGGAGATGGGCAGCTACTAGCATAATGACCCTTTTGGTTGCAGTTGAAGCAAGTAATGGATGATATGTCAATGGGCTTATTCTGAGAGTATCCAAGCCCTGTTTTCTGCTGCCAATTCTTCTTCTGTTGTGCAAAGTTTGGCTTTCTCTTCCCCGACTTACTAGCTGATGTCTAAACAACTGGGGCTTTGGAGGATGATGTTTCCTTTGGCTTTCCCTCATATCGAAGAGCAAAGTCCATCAACTCAGTGAATGTTCCATGGACATGAGCAGTGAGAAGCTCGTAATACTCAAGGCATGCGCCATGTATGAACTTCTCATTCTTAAGCAGAGGTGTGTCGATCAGCCCGGGTCCGAACATAGATAGTTCGTTGAACTTCCGTTCATACTCAGTGAAGGTCATGTTTCCTTGCTTGAGATCCATAAAAGAACGATAGAGTTGGGCTTTCCCAGCAGCTGGCATCCACTGAGCCACAAAGGAGTCCCTATTTACAAATGATATAAGAACGAGTCAAAATTTGACGAGATAAAAGGAAATTTATATTTTGATGAACTTTTAGATAGATTACTACCTAAACTGGGCCAAAGTGACGGTTTCCTCATCGGTACGAGAAGTGACGGATTCCCACCAATCTTGTGCAGCATCATGAAGCTGCCAAGCGGCCAACTTACACTTCTGAGCATCTGTGATCTCTAAGCCAGTAAAGATCCTCTCCAAACTCTTTAGCCATTGCTGTGCTTCGATGATACTCTCGGAGCCAGTAAATTTGACTCCGCCTAGCTGAGTGTACCCCTTGCTAAGAGTGGAGAATCTAACTGCGGGAGCTGGAGCAAGTGGACCAGGAGCATTTCCACCCCTTCCACCCCTAACATTTCTTCTGGTAGCCATCCTGGAATACCAAAAGTGATTTAGAATCGAAGATAGAAATTTATAGAACTTAAGGAAATTCTACTCAAACGAATTCAATAAGAAAGATGCATCAAAAGATGTGGATTCTGAAATGATTCTCCTCATTCTAGGGTATATTTACCCTATCTCTAATGAGCTTTAAAACTCCACAGGCTAAGGTTATCGGGAACCAAAGCTCTGATACCAACTGTAACAACCCGTATATTTGGACCATTTAATTTGACAATAATCCACACATGTCAACTTAAATAGTACAAAACACGAATCGTTAATGGAGTGTGTGTGTGTGTGTGTGTGTGTATAAATGAGAATCATCACAGAATCACAGAAATATAACATCACAGAATAGTGCAGCGGAAATATAACATAGTCATAAGAGTAGTTCATGAAGCTACCCATAAGTACAACAATGTCTCAAATAAAAGGAAATAAACAACATAGAAGTCTAAATAGTCCAAATGGAAAGAACAAATACTGATAAGATAAGATAGTGAAAGTCTTTAGTCTTCAGCTCCAAATAAACAGCAGCAGCAATCCTCAATCTGATCCAAGCATATGCACAACAAACACTCGAATCAGGACATATATTCTTATACAGATAATATGGTTCAAGATTTGAAATAAACAATAACTCAAAGATGAATGGAATAAACATCTTTCAGGATCCAATAAACTATTTATACATAATAGTGTACGATACATAGATAATGTCTAACAGTAAAGTAAAATATCAAAATAGTGTTAAGGCGTTACCATTGTCCCCCTTAACACATTTTATATAGCATCATAGTCTATACAGCACTGTAAACTCCACCGTAAACTAGTGGGATATCAGGGAGTACTCCATAGGTATAATACAAAACAAAATCGTAGTGGTCGCGTATACGGGAATAAAAGTATGATAAGGCACATGAGGCAATACCCAAGGTAGTGAAACTACCGTTTGCCTGATCCGGACTGGTGAGAACGCATCGCCGCAACGATCGCAACACCGCGAAAAAACACTCCAAATTCAAGGGTGCGCACCAATCAATCACAAAAGTAAATGAGTAGTTTACGAAGAAGTGTGTTCGCTCGAGGTAGCTAACCCCATTTGGCCCGGCACGGCTCCTGATTTTAGTCATTTCCAATTTGACACAAGTGTCAAGGCTATCCATTATCGTTCACTTTCTTCAGTCATTAACGTTCGCCAATCCAACCACTTCATTCTGGATCACACTCCGCGTATAGTTATTAAAGTGGTTTTCGGTTTAGATAGTGAGTATGTCCCTAACCGATTCCGGTTCCTTTAATAACCTTCGTAATTAATTTACCGATTGGTCGTTTAATATATTTCAAAACCAATTCAATTTCAATTTCAATTATAATTCGTCAATCAACATTTCGTTAGTCATTCTAAATCAATTCTCAAAATTATGTTTCATAACTTCACAACTTCATTTCAAATTTTCTATAATTCAATTTCAAAGTTTTAATTTTAAACAATTCAAATATTAATTTAATTCCGTGTATAAGTTCATTCCATAATCATTTAACTTAATTTAACATTCAAATTGAGTTAAACTCTTTATCGATTTCATTCGATATTCATTAAATTAGTTTATCATTAAACAGTTTCAATTGAATTTCCAATTCATTAAATTACTTTCTCAAGTTCAACTTATTATATCAAGCTTACAAATTTAATTTAAATTGAATTTGTCGAATCCAATTCTTTATATATCAAGTCTTTCATTTGTTTCGATAAACGCATTTTATTTCTTATTTAAAGAAATTCCATTTCATTTATTTATTTCCTTTGTTACAAATTTCAAAACTCAATTAAGAAACTTAGTTTCACTTATTCAAAAATTTGATTTCTCTTAATAAAGAATATTCAAATCAATTTAATTATTACATAATTCAATCTATTCAATTTAGTTCAATCATTAAACAATTCAATCTTATTCAATTATCAAATAATTTCAAACTTAATTATTATCCTTTCAAACTCATTCACTAATAATTCCAAACTTGATTATAAATTTTAAAAACCAAATTAATAATAATTTCAAAACTTAATTTATTAATAATTTCAAAACTTAGTTATTAATAATTTCAAAACTTAATTATTAATAATTCCAAAATCAATTATCAAATAATTCTACATTTAATCATTAATTAAATTTAAAACAATGTTCTTTGTAAATTACGATGTTAATATTTGTTTCAAATTCAAATATTCATATTTACATTCATTCGAATCTACATTCCAATTTTATTCAAAACCTTGTTATTTTTCAAATAAAACTTTATTTCATTTTAAATCAATATATTGACCAATCGGTTTTAATTTAATTTTCTATTCTAAGTCAAGGTTATTTGGGTATTTATCATTTCAACCCGATTCCATTTCAATTCAAAATCAAATCAAAGCATACAAAGGGAACTTGCAGTGTGATAGCTGGGATGGTGTCAAAGTAAATAAACAAGCAATAGCATCCATACATAACAATTCAACAATTATTTAAATAATCCCGAAATACTGCATTTGTTATTTATGCAAATTAATATAATTATTTCTAGAATCTACACTATCATTTCATGTAGATTAAAGATTATCGTATTACGGTTTTTCACTTGTTGTTCAATTCAATTTCAAATTTACACTAAACAATAAATCCGATATACGTTAAATGGTACAAAGTGCAATTAACTAATTTCTACGTCAATTTAGTTAACAATTATAGTGTCAAGTTTAACTAATCAATATTCAACATATAAAGGGGTCAAGTTTAACAACTCAAAGTTCGACGTATATAATCCGATTTAAGTTGGTTAACTATCCTATTCAAATTTACTTGCAAATTATTTATCACCTAACAATAACAATTAGCATCAAATTCAACATCACATAGCAATCAAACTAAACTTGCATAAGAATATATGTCGTGAAAATTTATTTCACCTTTCGTGGATAAAGAAGTTGACGGCGAAGCAAGAAAAAGCACGAAAGAAGTCGGTACAACACGAACAACGAACACTGTAATATCAACAAGAGAAAACGATATTAATACAATGAACGTTTATATATAATTATAAAATTATATAACTGCGCTTACCGGTAACGAAGGAAAGAACGAAGGCTGAGAGATTAATGCTGCTGCAAAAGAACTCAGTCGGTTGCTGCAACAATAGAGAAAAAGAAACGGTTACTATTTACTCAACAAATCGATACCGTTTAATTTCGTTTTTTTTCTTTTTCTTTTTTTTTGTTTTTTTTTTTTTGATGACACATGCACGCACGAGACTCACGGAACACATTTCAGAACATTTCCGCTACATGCTTACTCACGAATGAATCCACTTCGTGCACTTATCCCATCCCCTTCAATATTTTGGACACACACAAGATTTATTTTTCCACTTTCACTTTACTGACGCACACTTGCACACACCTTTACACTCAATTTATTCATGCACGTACACACTACAGAACACTTCATGCAATTCACCCCACCTCACGCAACACTTAATTTCACATTCTTCTTCTTTTTTTTAATACAACACATGCACATACCATACACTCACCCAACTCACATCATACATGCACGTACACTGCATGTTGCTACCACCTCCAAACAATACAACACTTCCATGCAAACCCACATCCCTCCCTGAAGCCAAGCACGCAACATTGTTTCTTTTTTCTTTTTCTTTTTTAAACATGCCGAGACAAAAAAAAAATTGCAGCAAACATCATTTCCCCCTTCATCACGTTGTTACCTCCTCCCCAACTCACGCAACCCATTTTACACATTCTCTTTTTTTTTCTGTTTCGGCCTGTTTGTTGTTTTACAGAGACAAGTATGAGAAGACAATGAGAAAAAGAAGAAGAGAAGGAAGGAGAGAGGGGAGAATGAGTGCAGAGGAGAATACTTGTTCGGTCATGTGTATTCTTTTTTTTTTTTTTGCAGAAAGAAAAAAAAATGAGAAGAGGAAATGGGAGAGTTGTGTTACCTGAAGGGATGCTATTGAAGATGGAAACAATGTAAAGGAGAATGGACTAATGTTTCTTTTAACTTGAAAATTTTGGTAATCAGTAATTTTTTTTTTTTTTTTGAGTTTACAAGAGTCATGCAAATTCCTAATTTCTCACCAATTTTTCAAACGTTCACACATATTCCCAAGCACCTCTTAGTTACTAGCTCCCAACTACCCACTTGAATGCATCAGCTGAGACTAATTTATTTTCAATTTTAAGTGAATCCGGGTTAAGGAATTTTGGGCTGAAATTTGTTTAACCGGTCCGTCCGGAACGGTTAAATTAACGCGAGGGATTATGCCGGACTCCGATTCACGCAAATAAATATACCATTATGATCAGTGCGACGAGGTGATTCCAACGGTACACAGATTATTACGATACGATGGTTTTATAAAATTCGCATTTACGCCGCTAAAATTGCGCGTTTTGCAAAACAATTTAAACGGGACAGGCGATGACGTTTTTTGACGAAACGAATTTCACAATCATGATCTGAATAATTTTTACAACCTAACTGTGTAAAAATATTTGAATTTTAAAGATAAATTTTACGCAGCTTTATATGGACTGATATACAGTAAAACGTGAACGAAGTTTACTGTAATATTTTACGACGAAACTTTTTCCATGCTCATATCTAACTAGACGTATGTCATAAATAAAGTTTGGACGCAAATTGAGATCGTTTATAAATTTTCAACATTTTTACATTAAAACGATGAATTTACAATTTTAAATCTGGTCATAAATTCAGGGTCGTTACAAATCGATTCCAATTCGGTTATTTGCTCATGACTTTCCATACGTGGAAAAATTGCATTGATTATCATTCGAGTTAGGAGTCGAGCTTTTGGACGTAGATATTTGGAGGCAAATTTGGGCATTTTGTCCTCGCAAATTTGATGAGCAATACTGTTCTGTGGCTTAAAGCTCACATCGGAATGTTGTATAAATCTTCCCCTGTGTCAGAGAATCCTAGGGTTCTGCCTATTATGCCTGGAGTTAATCTAATCATGTTTCCATACACGCTAGACCAGAGCCAGTTGTCCTCATCTTCAGTGTTCCACACTGAAGTACTATCTAAATTCGCATAGAATAGTATCGCTAATTGGTCTATTTGGATGTCATTAGAAGTGAATAAAATTAAGGTTTCCAACCCGGCATTTTCACATAGTTCATCCAAATCATAAATAGGAAACTTAAGGAGATTATAGAATGGACCTATGTGGAGTTTTTTCTTTTAGATATCTTCATACCTCTTGATGGAATGTGGTGCTCAATTCATCCACCTTTCGATCTGATCATCGGAGCACACCTAAGGATTTGAAGATGAGGTCGGTTGGTCTTGTTTTAGTTTTGAAATCTTGGGATTCTGAAACGACCCGCAATTCCGTACCCCTTGAGTTAACACTATTCTACCTAAATCAACTCAAGTTGTACAGAAATACGAACCATTTGGGTTAAAGAAGAAGAGGTAGAAGAAGAAAATAAAAAACAATAACAGAATCTAACCATCGCAGCGGAATAAAATATAATAGATAATAAATAATCTTTACTCAACATCAAATATCTTTGTTTATATATTACATCATCAGATTACATCAATCACAGCTCAACATCAATATCATACAATGGATTCTCAACAACTCAAACAGTGGGATATATGTATAAAACAAGTACGAATATACGTATCGTCATCCAGCTCGTCTCCTGAGCTCCACAGCATCTCATGTATCCTATAATACTCGGTCTGACCCGAGCATTACAGTTAAATAACACCCGAGTCGGTCTGGAATATCAGCGTGAGAAAATCACACCCAATTGATTAAAAGTTTCAAAAATCCTTAGAAACAAAAGCATCTCGTAAGACCATGCCACAAATAAACATGTCGGGTTTTTACCTTACGATAGCTAAAACATTTTTATTAAAGTCCTCTGATATTATAATAGTTTCTATAGAAAGTAAAATAGAATCTAGCTGAAATGCTTGCATCTCACGTTTCAGCAATAGTTGGGCACAATCAAAACTGTACGGGCGCATAGGGAAAATGGATTCCAACTAATGGCTAGGCACTGGGGTACCACCTGTCACAGTACCTGGTCTAGATCAGCGTACTGAGGAGACACCCTAACTCCCCTGCAACACAAGACCGGAACCATCCCTTACTGGACAGTCCCGAGCAAGATCACCCCGCGGTTGGGATCAGCAACCGCCCACTAAGCCGAAATAAAAGGGACATCTAGACAGGGATGACCTCACCCTCCAGTGGGGGCTACCCACGAAGCCTTGCTCCCGTGATTTAAGCCATTCCCATTTGATGAGGCTTGAGGCTAATCGTTACCTTTTTAGAATATATTCCTTAGAATGCCCATCGTCCACCTGACGATGTTTCGCAAGCATTCATCCATACAAGTCCGTCCCGGGTTCGAACGGAACCGAAGGCACTATTCCTACTACATCTATTTTGGAAATATCCTCAGGATTAGTAGCGACTAGCCCTTGCACTTCACCGCTCCATTTTCGAATTCAAAATCGTTTTCACGAAACGTACAAACCGGATCGAAGTGGTTTTCGAGAAATAAATCTCGATCCCGGTCTCTTCGAAACGATCAACGCATTGTCCAATATTGATAGTCGGTGATTTAACAATCAATTAATATTCACAAACAACCATCAATCAATAAATAATTTCCCAAATTATTTATTCATCTCAAAATATCTTTACAAGATATAATTTCACTTTCAAATCCTTTTGAAAACAGTTTTCAAACTATCTTCCCTTTTTCTCAGAATAAATTCCGAGTATTTCTATTTCCACTGGAATCACCAAGCACAGAGCTAGATTTTCTAAATTAATTTAAAACACTTTACTTTTAAAAATATACTTTAAAACATTTAAGTTAAAATTACTTTATTAATTTGTTAAAAAATACATACTATATGAATATTTGAAAATAAGGTTACTAAATAAAATGTAAAACTAGATTTCTATTTTTAAAAAACAAAATACTAAGTTACTTCTTAATAATTACTGCTAGAATAGATTAAAAAAATTACTTACTTTAGACTTTAAATAATAGAAATAATAAATTTTACGAACTTGCTTTCTTTAAAAACAACTTTAAAACATTTAATTTATATGTACAAATTTACTTTTAAAAACGTGTACTTGGCCATCCAGCGAAAATTCCAACTTCGAGCACTTAAATTATTTTCCCCAAATTGATTTCCAATTTATTTTATTTGAAATAAGTTTCTTTAATTTCTCAATTCATTTCAAAAATCCATTAGTTATGGACTTATTATTAATGTTATTAATTTCCGTTTGATTTTAAACCTTTTAACTTAAATATACAAATTCCAGATTTTTTCCCAATTTCTTCTTTATTCTTTCAATGATTTAAATCTTAGCTATTAAATAAACGTTTTGTTCTTTTAAATAATAACACTGAATTTTAAAATTCATCAATTTCCTGTTTATTCAAATTTTCCTTTCCATTCTCCGGATTCATTTATTACCATTTTAAAGTCACTTTATTTCTTTTCCAAGTCATTCTTAAATTTATTCTATAATTATTTTACTTGCAATTTCACCTCTTTTATTTCATTCAAATTTATTTTTTTGGTAATTCATCATACCCAATTATATCACCCAGGCCATAGCATTCAATACTTCCACATAATTCATTATAGAATATCGAATAATCAGAACAGAGAATATTAAGTAATTTAAATAAAAGTTGAGGGGTCCAGTTGGATCCCTCCAACCTGTTTTCCCTGCATCCACAGACGTTAGCACAATACAATATTCCAATTCCAACATATCATACTATAACACATAAATCAATTTAACCAATCAAACAATTATTTAAATTTAATCATTTAAGTTTAAGTTTAACTGAGTGAGATTAACTCACCTTTGATTTTTGTTTTGCAATCCATCCCAAACCGGCCTGCTTCCATTAGATTTTGACCTTAAATGACATTGGATGATTTTTATTAATTCCGAATCAATCAAACAATTAATTACAATCATTTAATAATTTAACTTAACTAATGACTTAAATTTAAACTAACAATTTCCTTTTGATAAATTACTTACCTAATTATTTATTTAAATCAATTTTCCTTTAATAAAATATCTTTTGGTAACTAAACAAATAACTAAGTTTAATTAACAAATAGTTTTAAGTTTTAAACTAACTTCCCTTTAACAATTACTAAAAAAATTACATAAGTTAGTTAAACGAATAAATCTCCCTAAATACATTATTTGAGAATTTTAAACTAGTGGATTTTAAAATCTATATATGTTTATTTATTTTATTTTAGCATATTAAAACTGAAACTACATATCATATATATATTATTTATTTTTGCCGTCCAACATTAACAATTTATATTTCTGAACTTATATATAAATATATCCCCTTTTTTTATATATAAAACAGAAATCTGGTTTCATAATAAAAAAATCTTACTCCTTTACTGTGTATACATACTTTATGAATACATCTTTAAACTAAAATTTATTTACTGTAAATTTAAACTGAAACTGAAATGTATATATATATTATATATATTTTAAATTGAAAATAAATGATAACGAATACCTTACTGCCAAAGCAAAGCCACCCACGCCCTAGCTCGATCGCCAAACCCACCTCCGGTCACCACGTTCCTGGCTTCTCGCGTTCGCCGCCACATCGTAGTCAGTCGCGATAATCCTTCTTCGATCTCACGGCCACCCTAAACCAGATCGCGACAATCTCCTTGGACTCGAGATCGAAGCCTCCAGCCTCCCCCCCCCCAATCGCAAACCTCCTCAAAATATCACGCGACTTGGATCGCGGCTCGAGCTAAAGGGTCGCTTCTCCTTTCGTACCACCGAAGTTTGCCGCCTCCAACTCCTCGCGAACACCCACGCGCTACCCTGGCCTCGCCCGGATCTGCCCTTGGCTCGTCGAACGAAATCGATTGCTTTGAATTGAACTGATTTATATTTTGGGAAGGACGAGAGATATTATATATTTTTTTGTTTTGCTTTCGGCCATTAAAGCACATTTGAACGAGAGGGTTTTAAATGAATTTGATTTTCCTTTAAAACTTCGTACTGGGTTTGTTTGATCGAAGTAAGTTTTCTTTGGTTCCCAACGAAAATTTTTCTTCTGTCAGCAAGATTTAAAGGCGATATGTAGCGTAAAGGAGAAGGAAAAATGACTACAGTGTTGTTGGCAGGATGGGGAAAAGTTGTGATGTGAAGGAAACACGGCTGAAGTTGACCAGTAATCAAATTGAATTCCGATAAAAAAAATTCAGTGCGTTCGCCTATCGTATGCTCACACAACAACTCCAAACACAACGAAATTTGAAATCCGATAAAAATAAAATATTACGGATCCAATGGAACAGGTTTCGTTGAATTCCGAGACTGTGTCTCGGAAGACAATTTTTAAAATTCAATTTAAATGATAAAATTTTAAAACTGAACAAATCACTATAAAATTCAATTTTAAAACTTCTATTATCTTCAGTGTTATCAATATAAATTTTATAAGCCTTCAAATTATATTTTAGCAGGCATGAAATTCCAGATTCAGTATTTTACTCAACTTCAAATTATTCAATTCAATAATTTAATTATCAAATAAATAGTGATTTTTGAAATCAAGTTAAAATTGCTCTATTGAATACTTAAAATCAATTAAATGTTCCGATTTTAAATGCTCGAAAATTCCGGGTCGTCACATTCCTCCCCCCTTAAAAGAATTTCGTTCCCGAAATTACTAATTAGGAAGAATAGTCCAATACCCGTTTACTTACCTCCAAAACCAAACAACTTAACATTCTACTAACTATCTTCTTATAAAAGAATCATTATTATTCTTATTAACTTCCCAAACTCTTCCAGTTTCCAAACAACTCTAGTTATACAATCTTTCAAATTTATATTCAATCCAAATTTAAATTATCAAATTTTTCCAAAAATTTTCTAACTCTCTAAATTTCCGAAAAATTTCGCCAGCGTCTCTTTTGCGCGGCTAGCTCAGTACAACTACAAAATGGCTCTACGGCCTCCCAAATCCAAAAAGAAAACAAAAAGCCAAGTGGCTCAATCCAAATCCCAATCAAATTTCACACCAAATTTAAATACATACCTTTTTGTCGAGCATTTCAAATTTATCTTCTGAAATCAAAATCAATTCTCTTTACCTTTATATTACCTGCACATTCTGCTTAGTACTAATATCCAATCACAATATTCCCAAAACATCATATCAACTTTATTACAAAATGTCAGTATTTATTCATTCAAACATTAACTTAGATTATATCTGTAGTATCAGTTCCCAATCAAGAATTCACCATTCCCTCCTTAAGTTAGTATAAGTATTTTATATGTTTCTTATATTCATTTTCATCTCCCACTTTAGTTTATATCTATTTCTATTCAAATTAATTCTTTCATTTCCAAAAGAATTCAATTTATCATCAACTCTAAGTTTTAAATTTTATTTTTTTCATTTATACTGATTCATGTCATTATTTACATTAGTTCATTTACAAATTTATTTCAATTTTCAATTTAAAAACGTTTGTCGTTAACAAAATTTTCCAAAAATTTTCTAACTCTCAAAATTTCTGAAAATTTTTGGCAGAGTCCCCATTGTACGGAGGAGCTTTTGCAAATTGACAATAGATATAAATATATATACATCGACCCACACGGTCGGAAAAACAAAAAACAGTTCATATTTCCTATTTTTATTGCGTAGGCGTACCTTATTTAGCATTTTAAGCAAGCGGCTTATTATTTTTAGCAAATAGCACAACCAAATCCAGCCACACGGCTCCCAGGTACCTGTACATACTTAATTTAAACACGTAAGTGCCATATAATTGAAGTTTAACAACATTTCACTTATTTGCAATAGTTAAACACACGAATTCTAAAAGAAATTCACACCAAACATTTCTCCATAAGCAACTCATATAATTTCATACTAATTCCACTATTCCAATTAATTTACAAACCATTTCATTCAATTTGAATGGTTTAAAACTCAATGGCTTACATAATTTATTTATTTTTAAGCAAACTGAACTAATATTTAGTTCAATTGCTCTCAAAATCAAATTATTTTACTTCTACCAATTCATAGAATTTTAATTACTTCCATTTACATCAAATGACAATTTATTCTATGCAATTTGACGAGATTTATGTGAATAAATAAGTATTTATGTTTTATAACCATTTTAAATGGATTTCAACTCAATTTACACTTAATTATATTCCTTTTTTAAATTTATTCACAATTCATATATTCTCATTTTCATTGCATTTCAGATTTGAATCCGTTTGTAACAACCAGGTATTTTCAACCATTCGCATCCATTATAAGTGTATAGGTAGACACTCATGCCGGAATTGAATTTCTCAAAATACCGCATTGTAAATAAAAATTTGGCAAATCTCAGAATATACAGTAAATAAAAATCACAGATCACAGACACAGAGTAATAATAATGCAGCGGAAGTAAAAGAGATAGTAGTTCATGAAGCTACTATATAAATATATCAGAGTTACGTAAGATACAATAGAAGAAATAAAGTACAATAGAAGTTTAAATATGATAACTAAGTACAAGCTGAATAGAATAACCGAACTGAAAAGATGAAACTTGACAAGTAGATAATCTCCAGCGATTCCAATCTCCAGAAAGTGGAAATCCAAATCTTTGAATAACTCAGGCTGACCCGAGCGTAAATAAAAATACAAACACTCGAGTCAGGACATACATACTTATACAATGTAAACCAACTCAAGTGAACTGTAGCAAAGATATAAGTAACTTAGAAGATGCTTGGGACCGCCCATCCTCTAAGGATCCATTAAACTATTTACTATGTAGTAATATACGCTATATACAGTAGTGTCTAATCAGTAAAGTATAATCATATAGAAAATAGCGTTAAGGAGATGGTGAACCTTAACGCGGTCGGATCTTTAAAACCAAAATCGTAGTGGGCTCACTATAAGGAGATGACACAGCACGCGAGGCAATGCCTGGGTGGATACACCGTTTGCACTCCCGGACCGGTGGTGACGGCAAGCCAGCAGCTTCCGCCCACCTCGAGACATACCCCGAATCAAAGTGGCGCCACCATATCGAATCACAAAAGTAATAGAATGGTTTCCGAAGAAGCATGCTCGATGAAAGGGTGCGACCCTTTGTGTAGCCCGGTATAGCTCATGTTTTAGTCATTTATGCCAACTCACGGGAGTTGGCTCCACGTAATATACCTCGAGAACGTCGCCACCATCCTACTTCATTCTGGAATCTCCACCGCGTACACAGTTGTTAAAGTGGTTTTCGGTATTGGCCGGCTATAAGACAATATTCGATCCCGGTCTCTTTAACAACCAATCGTTATTATAACCCGTAGTTATAATTTTAAAACAATATTTTATACTTCAAAAATAAAATGTCATTTCAACCCAAACCTTTATCAAAATAAAGATTAAATCATTTCCAAACCATTTCAATATATCATCATACCATATCTTTCAATTCAAATATTTATCAAAATAAATATCAAGTCATTTCTAATCATTTCAATATTTTAAATTATCATATCCTTTAAAAACTTCCTTTCAAATCATTTTAATACATCAAAATATCATAACCTTTCAAAGCTTCATTTTTCAAATCAATTAATATCATAATATCATATCTTTCAAAACTTCGTTTCAAATCATTTTAATATATCAAAATGTCATATCTTTCAGTACCACATTTCAAATCATTTTAATATATCAAATATCATATCTTTTCGAAACCACATTTCAAATCATTATTCATTTTATTCAATTTAAAATACCATTTCAATTCATATTTCAAAACAGTTTATATTCCAAAAAAAATCATTTTTGATCATAAAAAAAATGAAGTTATTATGTTAAAAATTAGATTATTAAATTTCCAAAATTTTCAACTTCCAAAGTTCATTTATTCACTTACGTTTATCAAAACAGTGAAATTTCACTTTTCGTGGCATTTAGAAAACGCTACGGAAAGATACATTCAAAACAGTTCAATTTAACAAAAGACAACATTTTAAAATGTTGTAATAGGGTTTACTTAAATTTCAAATAAACGTCGTTAAATTCAAAAATTATAACACTTACAAAAATTGCTACAATAGCTTTTAATTCAATTTAGCTTTTTAGTTCATTATCATCAACTACAGCATTTACAAATGCTGTAATATCATTTACATTGTAAGTAATAGCATTTCAAAAATGCAGTCAATTAACTTCAAATATTCAATATAATTTCTCAACCAATTATATTTTTTTATTTAAAATGTTTTTAACTCATAAAATCATACATTTTCACATTAATAAACATCATTTAATTTCCCTCAAGTTCATGATTTTATAAAGTTAAATTTCCATTCAAAAATCAAGATCTAATAATAATTCACTTATTAAATTGCAATGTTCAATTTTAAATTCATTGCATCAAATTTCAACTTAACACTTAAGTTTAAATTCTCAAGTATAACTTAGTTTTATTTTTATTTACTTAACTAAAAGTTCACTTTTAAGTCAATTTCATAAATTCCCAATTTAGTTATATTTCAAAATTTCAACTTAAAGTATTCATTCATTTCACATTTCAACTTTATCGAAAATCATTAATATGATATAAAATCACTTTAAATTCATTTAAATTCAAATTATCATAAATTTATCATAATTTCATATTCAATTTAATTTCCAATTATAATTGAATCAAATTTTCCAAACTAACTTACATTCAAAATTTTCTAACTTTTCATTAATTCATTTTACTTACAATTATTCAGAAAATCAATTATATTTTACAAAAATCCTTTTTAATTAGATTTAAATCAAAATGTTTTAATATTTACATTTCCAAAATAATTTTAAAATTTTTAGAAAACATATATTAACTACGGGTCTGTATATAATTTTCTACACTAGGAAAAGTGATACGGGTAATATATCATTTCAACCTGTAATTTACAAAGAAAATCCGGGTTTTATCATTTCAAACACGCAGTCCCAAGTAAATGAAATAAATTGAAAATCATTCAGGCCTATCATTTCAGCCCATAACAATTTTCCCTTATTCTAAAGTCCGTTCGGGTACGTATCATTTCAACCCACAGTGATTCTAATCTAAAGGGAACTTGCAGTGTGATGAACATATATAAATGAACAGTAACAACATATATATGATAACAGATGATATGACATGAAATTTAACAGGTTTATCATCATATATAAAAAAAATCACATGGCAGTTATAACATCATATTTAATTCTACACATTCAGTTGTTGTTGTTTCACAACTGCATAAGTATAAATGTCGTGTGAGCTTTACTCACCTTTTATGGCTGGAGATTGCAATACAAATGGCACAACGAATTCCAAAAGGCAATAGCACGATTTTTGATTTGAGTGGAGAGCAAATCCAAGCTATAGAACTTGTGTTATAACCCAAAATAAACAAAATAAAATTATAATTCAATACAACATTGAATATGAATAACTTTGAATTGAAAAGCAATATGAATACACAACTTTTTGCCTTACTTTCTACACTTGCTAGCATGGCTTAGGGAATTTTTTGGCTCAGGTTTGGACATACTTTGGTTCAGGTTTGGATCCTATAAGGCATGGCTACAAGTTATTTAAGTGGTGGAGGAGTTACTACGCATGAATATGAAGAGGTTTATGCAAAATAGTGGTTTTTGGTTCATTTTGGGCTTGGCTACATGGATCTATGTCTCGGCTATGGCATATTTCAGATCTGGACAGAGGATTAAGGTGATAGTTAGGGGTGTGTCAAGGTGGTGGTGGAGCAATAGGAGGTGGCCAAGGTCATCTAAGGTGATGGTGATGAAGACTAGGTGGCTAGACATGCTTTTTAAGGAGTTTTAACATAGTTTTTGTGGATTTTGCATCATGGGATGGTCATGGCACTTGCAGGTCAGAGGAGGAAGGGTTTTGGTCATGTATGATGTGGGGAAGGAAGTGGTGGTGGTCGGTGGAGGAGATGGTGGAGGCGTTAGGCCAAACGAAGCAAGAGAAGCAAGGCAAAAATCAAGAAAAACAATAGAAAAAGGAAGAAGAAAAGAGAGAAGAGAGGAGGCCATTGCTTATTTTTCTTTGCTGAGATCTGAAATGGATGTGTATTATTGATGGAATGAGAAAATTTCACGTGAATAAGCAAAAGAAAAGGAACGGCTACAATAAATTGATGCATTGATTGAAAAAGAAACGGTAAAAGAAACGGTGAAACGACTTTACGTTTCTCAGCTTTTAAAACCTTCCATACTTTCTTTTCTTTTAAGTCAAGTAAAACAAAATAACTTCAGAAAGTACATCTAAAACCGAAACAAAGTGAAAAGAAATAAAAATATATAATTAAATTTAAAGAAAATATAAAGAATTAAGGAAATTGCTTAAAAATTGAAAACAGGGTTCAAAAATCACAATTAAAACATCAATGGCTTTGGAAAAATATCTACTTCATTTTAAAAATATTCTAAAACAAAGATTTTGAAATAAAATAATTTATTTATCATTTCTAAAATAAAATAAATAATTAAATTGGAGAAAAATAGAAAAGAACTAAAGAAAATGTTTAAAAATTGAAAACAAGGCATGGAAATTACAAGAAAAATACTACTAGCTCTAGAAAAATTCCTACCTCACTTCAAAAATTTTAAAAGACAAAAACATACATAAAATAACATATCAATACATATTAAAATAAAATATGACAAATAAAAATAAAATTTATACTATTTAAAATAACAAAATTGCAGAATAAACGAATTGCACTCAATATTGAAATATACATAACTTTCACAATTTAAATCCGTTTCCAACGAAACAAAAAGCAGCGTTCCTAAAATTTTATGTACTTTCAAAATAAATAAAAAAAATTAAATTTTCAAACTTTTAAAATTTTAAAATAAAAGTCAAAGTTTGACTATTTTGACCAAAAACTCACTTTTTGGAAAATATTCTTTTTAGTCATGCTTTGGAATGATAATTCATATTAAAACTAAAGTTTATCATTCAAAATAAATAAAATAAACTTTTGAATCAAAAATTTAATTAAAATATAAAAAAAATCACAAAATACAGGGTTGTTACACCATTTGCCTGCATTTCATTTTATTAACCAAACCAGTTTCATTATTCAAACAGGTTCCATTCAAAACCATTTGATCTAGCTCGACACATTCTGTTTGAATTTCATTCACAATCCATACATTTACATTTCATTTCATATTTGTTTATTCCAAACTATTTTATTTAGCTCGAAAGCAAACCAGGCTATTTCATTCAATAACCATTCCCAACACATTTAAACCACACTTCATTTTGAGTTTGGTTTTTATTCAACGCTTAAGTCGATAACCCAAGTTCATTTCCATTTCTTTTTATGAAAAATACTATTTCCATCAGTTATTATACATTTTAACTTTTTAGATTCAGCTCAATCAATTTATTACAGGACCATTTCCAATCTGTTTCCACTTAATTGGATTTTATTTGCAATTTAACTATTACTATTTCAATCCAATTTCATTTTTATTCGATACATTTCAATTATATTTAATTTGTTAACACTTTACGTTAAATTTTAATTTATAACTCAAGTTCTGAATCCACTATCCATTTTCAATTTACCACCCAATTTTATGAACTCACAATTCAACTTCATTCTCAATTACTTTTACTTCATCAACAATTTAAGTCGAATTTAATTTATAACTTGAGTTTATTTCCAAACTTCATCATAAACTCACCATTCAATCACATTAACTAATTTATTATCTAATTAATTCTTCCCCTGGACAAAATTCAACACTTGATTATTAATCTCAAAATCTCTTCATATAATTTCTCAAGTTCAAATTTATTTTATAATTCAAGTTTGGATTTTCTTTTCATTTTTCAATTCATCAAATATGGATTTTGGGCTTTGTATTCCATTTTCAATTTAATAAGTCACAACTTATTGTTTTATACAATCACATTTATTCTAGGCTTAAATATGTTCAACTTTTATTTTTAACTCAAGCCTTATGCTTATTTATAACCCAAGCATATTTTATTCTATGGATTTTTAATTCTTTTCCAAGTCATTCTAATTTATTTATTTCACTCCAATCCTTAATCAATTTATTTCTTACCCATTAAATAAGAATCCAATTTCATTCAATAACTCGCTGAACTTTTACTTTAATTCAATTTTATTTAAGCTCGGATTTATTTAACTCAATTCGATTTCAACTTAATTTGAACACAACTGGATATTATTTCTCAGCCTATCCAACTAACTTCAATCCAGTTAAATTTTTATTTCCTCGATCCAAGCTTATTTCATTTTTTTAAACTTTTCACTTTCAATTTAAATTTCAACATTCAAAGCTTATATTTCCTTCTTGATTTAAAAAAAATCATCTCAATTTATAAGCTGACAACTATCTCATCAGGATTTTAACTCCCTGCTTTGGTTTCAAATCATTTCGAAATCTTCAACATATCAAATCACATTTCTCAAAAATTAAACCAATCCTGGTTTTATCCCAACAAATTCCCTTTGAAATTTTCAAAAACAACTAGCTTTTCTGAACAAATCAAATTTTGGCAGCAATTCGTCACTTAGAAATTCGAAAATGAATACTGATGATGCGGCCGTCATCATCGGAATTATTTCCCAATAATCCAAGTGGTTTCAATGCTATATCACTTTCAAAATCCATTCAAAACAATTTCCTTTCAGAAATACCTTCAAAACAATAATGCTATCATTTATCTCCAAAGCACTTCAATAAACATTTCAAAATCTCCGGAATTTTAAATTTCCAAATCCTGCTTGAATCAATTTTGACTATACTTCATTTGCATGGCTTATGCTCATACCAATTCTCATTTGATTATATTTCAATTTACATTTATAATTCATATTTATAACTTTCATTTTATGATGAATTTATTCTGTTAAACTTTGGTTATATTTCAATTTCTAGTTAAATTTTTTTACACACCGATAATAATAATTTAATATCATCATTTCTAACATCCAAGCAACCATATATTAGCTAAAATAGTTTACAAAAACTATTCTTTATATCAAAAATATATTTTGGGTAAAATTATTGCATTCACCCATATTTAAAACAATATCGTGTCAATTGTTCTTTTCAAGTGTTTAGAAACCCCTTCGATACAGTTGTCCAGACTGTGCCGACGAAGGTTCATATGCCACTCAATAAACCAATCAACACAATATTAAAACAATTTATATTCACTAACAAATACGCGCTCATATTTATTAATACGCTCAAACTCATTATAGAGTACATCGGACTCTATTTTAAATGAGTAATTCTCACCAAAGCAAAGGTTATCTCCAACCTAAGCTCTGATACTAAGTGAAACGACCCGCAATTCCGTACCCCTTGAGTTAACACTATTCTACCTAAATCAACTCAAATTGTACAGAAATACGAACCATTTGGGTTAAAGAAGAAGAGGTAGAAGAAGAAAATAGAAAACAATAACAAAATCTAACCATCGCAGCGGAATAAAATATAATAGATAATAAATAATCTTTACTCAACATCAAATATCTCTGTTTATATATTACATCATCAGAGTACATCAATCACAGCTCAACATCAATATCATACAATGGATACTCAACAACTCAAACAGCAGAAAATATATATATATATATATAACAAGTACAAATATACGTATCGTCATCCAGCTCGTCTCCTGAGCTCCACGGCATCTCCTGTATCCTATAATACTCGGCCTGACCCGAGCATTACAGTTAAATAACACCCAAGTCAGTCTGGAATATCAGCGTGAGAAAATCACACCCAATTGATTATTAAAGTTTCAAAAATCCTTTGAAACAAAAGCATCTCGTAAGACCACGCCACAAATAAACATGTCGGGTTTTACCTTACGATAGCTAAAACATTTTTATTAAAGTCCTCTGATATTATAATAGTGTCTATAGAAAGTAAAATAGAATCTAGCTGAAATGCCTGCATCTCACGTTTCAGCAATAGTTGGGCACAATCAAAACCGTACGGGTGCGTAGGGAAAATGGATTCCAACTAATGGCTAGGCACTGGGGTACCACCTGTCACAGTACCTGGTCTAGATCAGCGTACAGAGGAGCCACCCTAACTCTCCTGCAACACAAGACCGGAACCATCCCTTACTGGACAGTCCCGAGCAAGATCACCCCGCGGTTGGGATCAGTAACCGCCTACTAAGCCGAAATAAAAGGGACATCTAGACAAGGATGACCTCACCCTCCAGTGGGGGCTACCCACGAAGCCATGCTGCATATCCCCTGATTTTCAGCCATTCCCATTTGGTGAGGCTTGAGGCTAAGCGTTACCTTTTTAGAATATATTCCTTAGAATGCCCATCGTCCACCTGACGATGTTTCGCAAGCATTCATCCATATAAGTCCGTCCCGGGTTCGAACGGAACCGAAGGCACTATTCCTACTACATCCATTTTGGAAATATCCTCAGGATTAGTAGCGACTAGCCCTTGCACTTCACCGCTCCATCTTCAAATCCAAAATCGTTTTCACGAAACGTACAAACCGGATCGAAGTGGTTTTCGAGAAATAAATCTCGATCCCGGTCTCTTCGAAACGATCAACGCATTGTCCAATATTGATAGTCGGTGATTTAACTATCAATTAATATTCACAAACAACCATCAATCAATAAATAATTTCCTAAATTATTTATTCATCTCAAAATATCTTTACAAGATATAATTTCACTTTCAAATCCTTTTGAAAACAGTTTTCAAACTATCTTCCCTTTTTCTCAGAATAAATTCCGAGTATTTCTATTTCCACTGGAATCACCAAACACAAAGCTAGATTTTCTAAATTAATTTAAAACACTTTACTTTTAAAAATATACTTTAAAACATTTAAGTTAAAATTACTTTATTAATTTGTTAAAAAATACATACTATATGAATATTTGAAAATAAGGTTACTAAATAAAATATAAAACTAGATTTCTATTTTTAAAAACAAAATACTAAGTTACTTCTTAATAATTACTGCTAGAATAGATTAAAGAAATTACTTACTTTAGACTTTAAATAATAGAAATAATAAATTTTACGAGCTTGCTTTCTTTAAAAACAACTTTAAAACATTTAATTTATATTTACAAATTTACTTTTAAAAACGTGTACATGGCCATCCAGCGAAAATTCCAACTTCAAGCACTTAAATCATTTTCCCCAAATTGATTTCCAATTTATTTTATTTGAAATAAGTTTCTTTAATTTCTCAATTTATTTCAAAAATCCATTAGTTATGGACTTATTATTAATGTTATTAATTTCCGTTTGATTTTAAACCTTTTAACTTAAATATACAAATTCCAGATTTTTTCCCAATTTCTTCTTTATTCTTTCAATGATTTAAATCTTAGCTATTAAATAAACGTTTTGTTCTTTTAAATAATAACACTGAATTTTAAAATTCACCAATTTCATGTTTATTCAAATTTTCCTTTCCATTCTTCGGATTCATTTATTACCATTTTAAGGTCACTTTATTTCTTTTCCAAGTCATTCTTAAATTTATTCTATAATTATTTTACTTGCAATTTCACCTCTTTTATTTCATTCAAATTTATTTTTTTGGTAATTCATCATACCCAATTATATCACCCAGGCCATAGCATTCAATACTTCCACATAATTCATTATAGAATATCGAATAATCAGAACAGAGAATATTAAGTAATTTAAATAAAAGTTGAGGGGTCCAGTTGGATCCCTCCAACCTGTTTTCCCTGCATCCACAGACGTTAGCACAATACAATATTCCAATTCCAACATATCATACTATAACACATAAATCAATTTAACCAATCAAACAATTATTTAAATTTAATCATTTAAGTTTAAGTTTGACTGAGTGAGATTAACTCACCTTTGATTTTTGTTTTGCAATCCGCCCTAAACCGGCTTGCTTCCATTAGATTTTGACCTTAAATGACATTGGATGATTTTTATTAATTTCGAATCAATCAAACAATTAATTACAATCATTTAATAATTTAACTTAACTAATGATTTAAATTTAAACTAGAAATTTCCTTTTGATAAATTACTTACCATTTTATTTAAATCAATTTTCCTTTAATAAAATATCTTTTGGTAACTAAACAAATAACTAAGTTTAATTAACAAATAGTTTTAAGTTTTAAACTAACTTCCCTTTAACAATTACTAAAAAGATTACATAAGTTAGTTAAACAAATAAATCACCCTAAATACATTATTTGAGAATTTTAAACTAGTGGATTTTTAAATCTGTATATGTTTATTTATTTTATTTTTGCATATTAAAATTGAAACAGCATATCATATATATATTATTTATTTTTACCGTCCAACATTAACAATTTATATTTCCGAACTTATATATAAATATATCCCCTTTTTTATATATAAAACAGAAATCTGGTTTCATAAAAAAAATCTTACTCCTTTACTGTGTATACATACTTTATGAATACATCTTTAAACTAAAATTTATTTACTGTAAATTTAAACTGAAACTGAAATGTATATATATATTATATATATTTTAAATTGAAAATAAACGATAACGAATACCTTACTGCCAAAGCAAAGCCACCCACGCCCTAGCTCGATCGCCAAACCCTCCTCCGGTCACCACGTTCCTGGCTTCTCGCGTTCGCCGCCACATCGCAGTCAGTCGGGATAATCCTTCTTCGATCTAACAGCCACCCTAAACCAGATCGCGACAATCTCCTTGGACTCGAGATCGAAGCCTCCAGCCTCCCCCCCCCCCAATCGCAAACCACCTCAAAATATCACGCGACTTGGACGCGGCTCGAGCTAAAGGGTCGCTTCTCCTTTCGTACCACGAAGTTTGCCGCCTCCAACTCCTCGCGAACACCCACGCGCTACCCTGGCCTCGCCCGGATCTGCCCTTGGCTCATCGAACGAAATCGATTGCTTTGAATTGAACTGATTTATATTTTGGGAAGGATGAGAGATATTATATATTTTTTTTGTTTTGCTTTCGGCCATTAAAGCACATTTGAACGAGTGGGTTGTAAATGAATTTGATTTTCCTTTAAAACTTCGTACTGGGTTTGTTTGATCGAAGTAAGTTTTCTTTGGTTCCCAACGAAAATTTTTCTTTTGTCAGCAAGATTTAAAGGCGATATGTAGCGTAAAGGAGAAGGAAAAATGACTACAGTGTTGTTGACAGGATGGGGAAAAGTTGTGATGTGAAGGAAACATGGCTGAAGTTGACCAGTATCAAATTGAATTCTGATAAAAAAAATTCAGTGCATTCGCCTATCGTATGCTCACACAACAACTCCAAACGCAACGAAATTTGAAATCCGATAAAAATAAAATATTACGGATCCAATGGAACTGGTTTCGTCGAATTCCAAGACTGTGCCTCGGAAGGCAATTTTTAAAATTCAATTTAAACGATAAAATTTTAAAACTGAACAAATCACTATTAAATTCAATTTTAAAACTTCTATTATCTTCAGTGTTATCAATATAAATTTTATAAGCCTTCAAATTATATTTTAGCAGGCTTGAAATTCCAGATTCAGCATTTTACTCAACTTCAAATTATTCAATTCAATAATTTAATTATCAAATAAATAGTGATTTTTGAATTCAAGTTAAAATTGCTCTATTGAATACTTAAAATCAATTAAATATTCCCATTTTAAATGCTCGAAAATTCCGGGTCGTCACAGATTCTTTGTTCTAGGAAGCATTGTGATTTTATCTTCGCGTTAAAAGATGAATTGTTGAAGAGGAAAATCGCTAATGGTGAAATCCTAGATGAAAATTTTGAGATGAAAGTGAAAAATGATGTAATCTGGGTTAATTTAAAGGGTCGATTGGATTTCAGACGTCTGGATTGTAAACCAGACGTCTGGTTTGCCCTAAATTGAGTACAGCAGATAAATTCAAACGTCTGGTTTTTGGTTTAGACGTCTGTTTTGGTCGAGTTTGTAAAATTAGATAGGCAGAGAGATTTATCAGACGTGCGGGCATAAAAATCGGACGTTTGGATTAGGTTATTTTTGAAAAACTTTGTGGCAGAGAACTAAGTTAGACGTCTGAAATTCCTTGATTTATATTTTGAGGAGACAGAGTAAATTTTCAGACGTCTGGGGGATATATCAAACGTCTGACATATGCATATGCATAGTGCTTAAAATTTAGACGTATATCATTGTGTCAGACGTTTGAAGTCCATAGGCAGACGTATGAAATAAGCAGATTGTCTAAAAATAGCCTAAAATTTGATGTTGTTGCTTATTTATAGAATTTTTATAAAAAATCAAAAAATAATATTATTGTTGTGATTTATAAATCGTATTTATGTTGGACCAAATAATTCTAAATGTAATAATTCTAATGGTTGTTTTGTAGAAATATTATTTTTAGATTTAAAAGAGCTTTTCTTTAGTTTTCCAATTTGACAATCGTCGCATATATTTTCTACTTTGTAATTTATTTTAGGTAAACCTCTAACTAATTCATATTTTGCCAATTTGTTAATATTCTTAAAATTGATATGAAAAAATCGTTTACGCCATAACCATGGATCATCATGTTTGGCAGTTAAACATAAATTTGAATTTTTATTTATATTCATGTTTAATATGTAAATATTTTTGTTTCTAACACCTTCAAAAATAAGTTGTTTGTTATTATCTAAAATATTACATCTATCTTTTTCAAAATTTATTTGAAAACCTTTATCACATAATTGATTAATACTTAGTAGATTGTGTTTTAGATTTTCTACTAATAAAACATTTGTAATAATATAAGAGTTAGATATACCAGAGTTGATGACTTCTCCAATGCCCACGACACATTCTTTTGAATTATCTCCAAAGGTTACCGTTCCACCATCGATGTATGTTATATTTGATAACATTTTTGAATCTTCGGTCATATGCTTGGAGCATCAGCAATCTAGTATCCATTTCTCCTTTTTTATTTTGGATACCTGCAAAATAAAAGATGTTTTAATTGGTACCCATATATTTTGTTAGGGTCCTAATTGTTAGGAGAAGGTAGCCATACCCAAGATGGTTTGGTACCTTTATAAATATAATTTTTATTATAGACTACATTCTCTAAGAAATTATTAATATGTTTTGTCTAATCAAATTATTATTTGTCTTAAGGATCCAAATTTTCATGTTTTGGTATTCATTTTAGACTTAGGTAAACTTTTACTTTTTATATAACTAATATTTTTAGCATTATTTCCTTTTTGTTTAGAAGAATTTTTAAATCCTATTCCATTTCTATTGCCTGATGGTTTTAAAGTTTTGATAAGATTTTCCAAATCTTGTTTTCCTTTATTAAATTTTGACACGTTACTTGTAATTTTATCTAATTTTTCTTTTAATTCTACATTTTCAATTTTCAATATTTTAATATTATTTTTTAAGTCAACATCTTCTTTTAACAAATTATCCTTCACCATTTTAGTGTTTTCAAAATCAATAGTAATAGTCTCACTTTCTACTAAATTATTTTTAATTTTTTCTTGAGATAATTCAAGTTCTTCTTCTAAGATAATTTTTTCATCTTTTAACATTCCTACTTCAAGTTCCAATCTATTTATTTTAACTATATATACTTTGTTCAATTTTTTAATTTGCCTAAATTTATTGTCTAATTCTATGCTAAGTTCTAATAATTCATCATAGCTAAGTTCCGGACATACCTCATCAGTTTGTGCCATAAAACACACATTAGCTTGTTCTCCGTCACTATCGCTATCACTTTCAGATGATGAAGAATCCGTGTCATCCCATGTTACTTTGAACACCTTCTTCTTGTAGCCTCTTGATACTTCTTTTGAGTCTTGTTCTTGTCTCTTTGGTGATGTTACTTTAACAATTACCTATAAATAGAGATATATATGCATATTCGATTTCCATTGTATAGTTGTTATAATCGAAACCATAGAATTGATTTCCTAACAGATGTATAACTAATAACCATCAACTACATAACCACTGAGCTCGTACGTCTCAAAGAAGGGTGTTAAGCTAAGAGAATAAATTCTCCGCCACCAAATAGAAATGTATTTGATAGAAACCAGCTTTACATCTCAAAGTGTAATGTCAGACACACATCCATACAAGTCTGTTTCGGGTTCGAACAGAACCGAAGGCACTTTAAAAGAAGCCCTTGCAAATCAGGATAATCCCTAATCACGTCCGGACACCCCGTCACAAAGGGCGATCAAATCTCTATACCGGGGCCATTCGGTGCAGAGACATTCGACGGGTTAACCTTTCGCTTTCGAAAATACCTGGTCTTCACCATCGGTCTTCAAATGCAATCCATAATGTCGTATCATTATTCGAAATGGGTTATATGATACAAAGTCCTCTCCCGGCTAAACTGAATAATGAGCGCAATATATAAAAACATGTGGATATTGGTATCTTAGTTAAGTCATAACTTAAAGTCCAAAAAACTTTCTTCAAATGGTTTAAACAAATTATCATTTTTCAAATCTTTAAACAAAAAGATTCACTTCACAAAGTTCACCCATCTTTCACAAAGATTAATTCGTAACTTTCGAAACAATTCCATTTCAAATCTTTTATACAAAAGACACACCTTTCAGATCCTCTTTACTTTGAAAACAAAGATCACCAATATTTAGCAAAGATTTATTAATAGCTTTCAAAATAGTTCCATTTCAATTCTTTTATGCAAAAGATACACCTTTCAGATTCTCTTTACTTTGAAAACAAAATTTACCAATCTTTAGCAAAGATTCATTAATAGCTTTCAAAACAGTTCCATTTCAAAACTTGAAATCCTTTCAACATAAATTGGGAATCCTTTCTTTATATGAAAGCTATCATTATTGGAAAAACAAAGGTTTTCATTTCGGAAAAATCCGATTACAATTTGCACAAGTTAAAGCCCTTAAGTATAAAACCTGGGTTAAATTCAAATTTCCAAAGTAATACTTTTAAAATGTTTTAAAACCCATATAAGTACATTATATAATTTGTATAAACCTTTCGAACCAAATTAATTTATTATATTTTTATTAATTAACCGTTAAACTAATCACATAAATAAATTACAACTAATCACATAAATAAATTACTCGCCTTGATTAGAAAAAATTAGCCTTTAATTAATCACATTGATTAATTAACTACCTTGATAAATTATCCATTTATTAACCCCTTACCTTAATTAATTTATCATCAAATTCCATTTGGAAAGAATTTAGAAATTAATTATATAATTAACCTAACATATATTACTTTAAGAACAAATAATTTTTAAACATTTAACTTAAAAATTAAACTTTGGAACTTTTTTAAAAACTTGTTTAAAAATTCATTTTGGCTTTTAAAACATAGTTAATATATCTTGAAACCTGATTAGATTTACCATTTCATTTTAAACTTTTTTCACCTTCAAAAACTTGATTTAAACATTTGTATTGTTTAAAACTTTGTTAGATATTTATTTTAAATTTTAAAACCCTGCTGCATTACAGACAACCCAAGCCGATGTTCAGGATTCTCGAGTACAAACCTGAGAAATTCGTGAACTTCCTTTAATTCGAGAAAATCACGAAACAACCTTGAGTTGAACCCGAGTGACTTCATCTTCTTCTTCGATCCCAAAACTACCCAGATACATGAAGATACTCATGCATGTGCACGAGTCACCACCACCACTCCATCTATTGCCTCCACCATCCATGAGTTGCCAACGATCCATTAATACGTTCTGACCACCCAGGTCGCCTTAACAACGTCGAATTCAAAATTGAACACTATCGAGCTCACTGTATCAAAATAGTTCAACCAAAACTCGCTCGCACCCCCATTCTCTGACCACCGAAAATCACTATATCACGCCTGAACCTTCATCGTATGGTAATCTTCCATTCCGCTTACCCTGGCCCAACTCGACGCAGCTATGGTGCCGAAACCACCTTGGATTCGACTTCGTCCAGATAGCAACCTTAAACCCTACATCATCGAAGATCGTCCGGCACAATCACCAGAAAATCCTTCACTCATTTTTCCTGGTCTACGGCACTCCAGCCACTAGTAGACCCAAATTCGACGAACATCACCCCGCTGATCGTAAGTAACTGACGAAAGTACCAAAAACATTCATCTCACAAATTCTCGATAGTCCCAATCCTAAAAATCGTGAAATGCTTATCAAAATTCATAAATTCCAAATATGAATCAGGCCCTATGATCTAAAATTGATATAGAGATGATTGATTTCTAACCCGTTTAAAATTCATCACTGTAATTCTTTTATTTCAAAATATTTTCTAATTTCTTTTACTTGAAATTATTTTAAAAATTGACTTTATATTGTTATAAGCAATTTCTCTTCAGGAATCATGACTTGAACTGGTTTAAAAAAGAAGATATGGAATTTTTTCTCGAATTTATGGATCTGTTATACTCAACAGAGCCATATACGCATATACAGGCATGCATACCATTGACAGATATATATACATACATCCAGACATATTTTAATTCCATACTTCCAAAATAATCATATGCAAATCAAGATTTAAAGCTTTAAAATGTAGTTTGCTCACCAGAGATTTGAAAAGCAGAGAACCAGAACTTTGCTTTTGAATTTGAAAAAAACTGGAAGCTTTATTCCTTTGAAAACTAGAATGGGAATCTTGCTTTGATTTTCTTGTTTTTGATTGCTGAGTTGATTGTTTACTGATTGATGATGATCTGATCATCAACTTGCTAACTGTTTTGGATTTGAATTTGTTGTTTGCTTTTGAGTCAAGTTGAAGCTGAAAATTGTTTAACTTGATCTCATTTGATCTCGGGCTAAAGATTTTAACAGGTTGATGATTTTAAACCTTCACTTGCTTGTTTTATTATCTGATCTTAGAACCAGATGAGATTGTTGTTTTCTTTTATCTAGTTTACAGGTTTCACATTTGTTTTTCTTTAGTTTCGGGTCTGTTTTGCTTTTTCAACTTTTTTTTAAATGAATGCAAGAGATTTTAGAAACCTGGTTTTCTACCCTTAAACATGTTATTATAATTTAAATTAAAAGAAATTTTTATTTTTCCACTTGCCTATATTAGCTACACTTGTTCATATATGTTATAATTTACTTTACACTTGTAATTATGGGTTACACTTGTTAAAACAAAAAAAATTATGTTTAAACCCCTCTTTTAAATAATTTTATAAATTTTGTTTTAAACCCTTACTTTAATTTAAGTTGTAATTTATATTTTAAACGCCTACTTTATTCATATTTATAAATCATGTTTTTATGTTTTCTTATTTATATTTTTATATATTTACAAACTATAATTTTAAAAGAAAATGTTCTAATCTTTATAACCAATACTATTTTAAACTTAATTTGTTATACTTTTAAATGTATATATATATATATACACACATACACACACATACAAATTCATTTAGTCATGTATAAGTCTAAAATTAAACTTAATTTATTATACTTAAATTTATGTAAATAATACTAGTATTGAAAATATTCAAATTTAAATTTTAGAAAATTAATATATTAATTTCAAAATATAACTTCCAAATAATTATATTATAATTAGAAAACAAATTTTATTAATTTTAAACATAGTATTTTCAAATCCAATTTATTTGTAAAATATCTACAATTAAAATCCCAAATTAAATTCAATTTATTTTCTAAAATATTTATTTTAGAGTTTCAAATTCAAAATGCAATTCAAAATCAATCCATATACATATAAATAAAAAGACACCTATCTTATTTAAATTGGAGAATACCAAATTGATTCACAATTTAAATTCAAAAATTAAATTAATTACCAATTTAAATTTGATTTAAAAACGGGGATGTTACAATATGTGTAATGATGCTAGTTGTAGATCAATAGTTGAAGGTACAGTGAGGATTAGGATGTTTAATGGTGTGATACGCACTTTGACAGGTGTCCGATATGTTTCAGGTCTTCGGAAGTCCTTAATTTCTTTAGGACAATTGGCATCTTTAGGACGCAAGGTAACCATCGAGAAGGATAGTCTGAATGTTTCAAGGGGTGCATTAGTTCTTATGAAAAGAGATGTGTTCCAAAATCTATATTTGCTGAAAGGAACCACGGTTCTTAGAGAGTCATGTGTTGGAGTAGACAGTTCTCGTGCTTTGGATGCCACGAGGCTATGATATCTCAGGTTATGTCATATTTCAGAGAAGGGCTTAGAGTTTCTTCGGAGACGAAAGATGATCAAAGGTGAAAGCTTCGACAAGATGGACTTTTGCTAGGAGTGTGTGTTAGGCAAGCAAACTAAAGTATCTTTTGGAGTTGGACTCCATAGATCGAGGCGAGTACTTGAGTACGTGCATATAGATGTCTGGGGACCAGTTGCTACTCCTTCTTTTGAAGGAGCAAAGTATTTTATCTCTTTCATTGATGACTTTTCTCGAAAAGTATGGGTGTATGCGATGAAGGCCAAATCAAAGAGTTTTGAGAAGTTCAAAGACTAGAAACTGCTTGTTGAGAACCAATCCGGTTCTAGGTTAAAGGTGCTGAGATATGATAACGACGATGAATTTGTCTCTAGGGAATTCCTTGATTTCTGTAGACAGCATGGCATTTAGAGACATTTCACTACATCTTGTGATCCACAATCTAATGGGGTTGTAGAAAGGATGAACGGGACTCTACTAGAGAAGGCTCGTTGCTTGAGATTGATGGTGGGCTTGTCTAGAGGCTTTTGAGCTGAGGCATTGTCAAATGCGATGCATATCATAAACCGAATTCCGTGCTCAGCCATAGATGGGAAGATTCCAGAGGAAAAGTGGAGAGGTAAAGCAGTATATCTTGGTTATTTTTGAATTTTTGGTTGTCCTATGTATGTTCACCATACAGGTGATGACAAGTTGGAGGCTAGAGCATACAGGGGCACACTAATGGGATACACTGATGGTATCAAAGGGCATTGAATTTGGAACCCTGTTGATCGAAAGATTGTTCAATCCAGACATGTTACTTTTGATGAGTCTGTTATGTTCAATCTGAAGGAGGAGCTACATACCACATCAGATGATTCTGATAGGCCTAAGGAGATGGAAGAAGTTTCTGTGTTCTAGCCAAATAGTAGAGTTGTTGTTGATGTGGTCCAGGAAAACGCGGTAGATGAAACATCACAGGATAATCCACAGTTACCTTCTTGTAGTGCTGGTGATGTACATGAATCTAGAGGAAGTTCAGTTCAAGGTGGAGCTGAAAGGTGTTTAGGCGAATATTCTCTCCAGTAGTGAGGCATACATCCATCCACATTTTGCCCGCTATCATCGCAGCTCATGACTTGAAGCTAGAGCAACTGGATGGAAAAACCGCTTTCTTGCATGGAGACTTGGATGAGACCATCTACATGAAGCAGCCAGACGAATTTTTTGTAGATGGAAAAGAAAATTGCATTTGAAAATTGAAGAATTCATTGTATGGACATAAGCAGTCGCCTAGATAATGGTACAAGAGGTTTAACTCTTTTATGTTTTCACTTGGTTTTGATCATAGCATCAAAGACGCTTATGTGTACTTCAAGCATTTGAAGAATGGTGGACGGGTGTACCTACTCTTGTACGTGGATGATATGTTAAATGCTTCCAAGGTTAAGGCTGAAATTGATAGTTTAAAGCAAAAGCTAAAAGCGGAATTCGAAATGAAGGACCTTGGAGAAAGAAAGAAAATTTTGGGTATGGAAATCCAAAGGGATAGAAAGGTAGGACTTTTGAGCCTCACTCAAAAGGAGTACATTCGAAAGGTGCTTGCTTGGTTTAGCATGGAAGGGGCAAAGGTAATCGGCACATCCATGCCTTTGCACATATAACTTTCTAGTAAAGTCTCTCCGATCTGGGAAAAGGACAAGGCTTATATGATGAAGGTCTCATATGCAAGTGTAGTTGGCAGCTTGATGTATGCCATGGTCTATACTAGGCCTAACATTGCATATGCGGTTGGATTGGTGAGTAGGTTCATGGCATATCCAGGAAAGACGCATTGGGAAACAGTGAAGTATATCTTCAAATAACTTAGAGGAACTCCAAACCACGGATTTGTCTTTGGCGGCAAAGGAAGAGATTTCAGCATGGTTGGATTTTGTGATTCTAACTATGTCGGTGATAGAGATCGAAGGAAGTCAACCTCTGGATATATGTTCACCATTGGTGGGATAGCGATTAGTTGGAGAGAAAGGTTGCAGACAATTGTGGCTTTGTCTACTACAGAGGCAGAGCTCAAAGCTGCGGTTGAAGCAAATAAGGAGACGCTTTATTTTGAAGCGATTGTTGTGTGATTTGAGCTTCGTAAATGAAGGCATAGATGTGTACCGTGACAGTCAGAGTGCAATTCACTTAGCTGAAAATTTGGCATTCAGCTCGAGGACGAAGTATATTGAGGTGAGAGAGTCGTTTCTTGTCTCGATGAGTGAAGAGAAGCTAGTTCGTCTTTAGAAAGTTCACACAAAGAATAATGCAACAGACATGTTTACCAAGTCGTTGCCTGTTGTAAAGTTCGAGCATTTCTCGGACTTGATTCACTTAATGAAGTGCTAGGTGCCACGGGGTGGCACGAGGGAGGGGGGAGAGTTGAGATGGTTCGTGGGGACCTTTTTTTTCATGGTGGAGATTGATAGGTTCTACATGGACTGGGTACTTCGAACACTTTTTGGGCGGGCTGTGGCCTTGCTGGAGTTCTTTGACAGAGTGTAATGGGTGAGGCATTACCAAAGCTCATTGGGTAAGTATCCATTGCATGGAGCATGAAGGTGTGGATGAAGTTGGAAGGCTTGTATGGAATTTGGTATCAAGGTGGAGATTGTTAGAAATTGATACCTGAATTAGGGAAGAAGCCATTGAAGAAGCTCGTGGAGGAGGAAGTGAAGCACCCGAAACCCTAGATTTAAGTGACAATGCTGGAAGAGAAGTTCGTTCGACGCTAATTTGGGAAGCTAGGGCTTCGTTCGAAGAAGAGATAAATTTAGAGCGGTGTTGAAGCAGCTTTTTGGTTCAGTGATTGTGCTGAACGAAAAAGGTCGTTTGGTGGCAGAGATAGTAGAAGTGAAGCAGCAACATGAATTTGGGGGGAGTAATGTTTTTCATTCGGTAGTGAGAAATGTTTTGGAGCGGTGATGTTGTGGAGCAACATGACATTGGAGCGGTAAATATGGATGCCGAACCATTATTTTCGTTAGGCATTGAGGGGAACCGGATGAAATATCTCGTCCGGAGGTGGTGACTTTAAAGATGCTATGTGTTTTGCCGAACCAAAAGTCTGGAGCGATAAAGCTAATATGCTGATCCAGATTCAAGAAGTTGGCCAAACCAAATGCTATTGTACTGATTGCCAGACCAAATCATGACCGGACCAGATGTGCCAAACCAAACCCGAGGGCTGCTATATAGAAGTTACCCATCCTCGTATCTTCACTTTATAAATATTGGAGCTTCTGGACAGCAATGGCAGCCATCGTAGAGAGCTGAAACTCTACAGAATTTTATCTGTATTGTTAATTCTTCTTATGTATAGCTTTCAAAAGTGAATCAATCGTGTAGCTCCAATCTTTCAGTGATTAATAAAATCCCAGTCTGCCTAGCGGTAGTGGAATCACTATAAATATTGGTGTTATTTATTTTTCTGCATTGCATTGATCTGTGACTGTTTGTTCTGGTGTTTATCTCTGTTTTTTTCGTCTCACTATAATCAAGATGCAGTTGTTTTTCGTTGTGTTGGGCTTTTTATTCTCTTAGACGGATCATCTGAAGGGATTTTCCCCAACAAGGTCTCACTCTTATAGTGGTTGTTATTTAGTTTTGTGTGTACCGACATTAGAATTTGTATCTGTTTTAGGGCTTGGGTTAACCCTAACCGTCATTGCAAATGTGCACAGATAAATATATATTCCATTGTAATAAAACAAAAAAAAGGTCTAGTGTATAGGTTTTTTTTGAAATTGTTAATTTTACCTTATTGGGTACATGCACCTGCTAGGCTGATGTAACAACACGACCATTTCTTAGGCTGATGTAACAACATGACCATTGATTACATTTGATAATAACATTTAAGTATACCACTATATGGTTTTAACAAATTACTTATCCATTAAGATTGCCAAACAGAATTAAAAATCAATGTTGACAACATCACTCAATAAAAGAATCGTACCGAAAATTAATGTTCAATTTTATTTACTAAATTTCACTCAGCATAGTATCACGAGACAATGTTAAATTGTGTTGTGATACTTTAATCAATGTAATTGTATTCATAGACTAAATTTAATCTGCGTTTTTGAACATTCCTTAACACCTCTATATATTAATTAATTAATCAAATATTTTCTCTAGTATTTATGTTTAATATATGAAATATTTGAAAGATTGAAAGGAATAAAAAGGTATTTTGATGAAATTGTTCATGTGAAAAGTTGATGTTATGGTTACTGTACCAAAACCAAACAACTATTAACTAATTTTGAGCTACATTGGTATGGTATACTGATGCTATCGGTATGGTAATGATAAATTGGCCTCTCCTCAGTGCTTCTTCCCCTCTGGCACCGTTTCTCCAGTTAGAACCCTCTTCGTTTGACCTTTCCCTCGATTCCCTGCTTCCCCTTGTTCGTGATGTCTGCCTCCAACCTTAGTAGCCACCAGGCCTCTCCGCCTCCTTATCCGCCGCCTATTACCCCATTTCATCCCCCTGGCTTTTAACCCATAGGTTCCTCTGAGCCTATCTCCGATCCAGATGATGGCTTCGTCCCAGTCGTTCTACGTAAATGGAAAAGACAACCCAATTTTGCTTCATACTCTCGATCTCACAATATTGCTTCTTGTGCTGCTACAATCCTTACTCCTTCGTCACCTTTCCTACCATCTTCCCAAAGTCAGTCTCATAACCAAACTAATACTGCTGCCCGCCCTAGCCCTTCGGACAACAAGCCTATTTCTAATAAATGGACATTTGCTTCTTCTTCAAGTAGAGCATGGAACGAGGTTGTCAAAGGAAATAATATTCCAGTTTCTGTTCCACTGAAATTTTATCATCCATGCGAAATCAACTCATTGAAATGCGCTAAAATGCCTTCCGAAGTGATTTTGGATGCCAGAAAGCAATGGAATAATTCCATTGTAGTTTATGTAGTTGGCCCTAAAACGTACTACCTATATTTCAAGGACTACATCTTAAGAGTTTGGAAACTGGTGGAGGATTTCTCGATTTTCTCTATGGAAAACGGCTTTTATGTGATTAGATTCAACAAAGAACAAGATTGTGTTAATGTTCTAGAAGGGGGACCCTACTATTATAATAAGAAACTTATGACGATGAAGAGATGGTCTTCTGAAATGCATCTCAACAAAGAGCTTCTCCATACCATTCCGATTTGGATCCATTTCCCCAATCTGCCACTTGATTTTTGGACGGAGGAGGGAATTAGTCGAATTGCCTCCGTGCTTGGATATCCTATCAAATTTGATAAATTCACTGAAAGTATAATTAAGATTTCTTATGCTAGAGTGCTAATATAAATTGACAACTCCTCAAATTCCCGAACAAAATTCCTATCTTAAATGAGAAAGATGAGATTACATGGCAAGAAGTAGTTTACGAATGGAAACCAAACACGTGTTCAAATTGCTCTAGTTTCGGACATGCGGATACATATTGTCAATTTAGCAAAGTTTGGATGCCTAAAGTTAACCAAAATTCAGTAAATGATAATACAGATATGCATATTGATAATAATAATGTCGAATAATAATCTGAGAAATGATAATAAGGACAACCATCCTAATCTCCTCATTAATTCTACTACTGAAGAGCAACTAATGCTCAATGGTTCAGGTCAGAACTCCACTTGTAATCCCAAGTCAGATGATAATATATCAGGTTCTGATCAAATCTCCATGTGCAAAACCCAAACAGCCCAGTCAACTATCTCTAGTCCGACTCTTAATACAACAACGCTTCTTGAATCGAATGCTAAATTAAATACAATGCACACACTAATAATAATGATATAGTTAATGCATTACAATCTTCAAACAACAATTGCAACTCTCTCAATGAGGAATCGGATAACATGATAGTTGATAATCTGGATTCCACTTCGAATCAAAGGGCAGTAACTTCCAATCCAGAGCTTGCTTCCACAGCCAGAGTGAAGTCTACGCACAAGACTAGAACAGAGGAAACTTCATTTGAATTCAGAGCATCTTTAAACTCTGATGTAGTGGAAAACCCTATATGGTCGAGTATAGTCAATCAGTTGAAAGGTAAAAGCAAAAAATCCAAAAAGCTAAGATTATGGGGAAAGTTACTCTCCTGGAAGGAAGTAACACTCCTGATACCAATAGTTAATGGAGTTCCTTATTTGGAACATTAGGGGGATGAATGCCCCCTCCAAGAAGTTGGAAGTTTTACATATTCTAAATTCTAATAGGTTCTTTTTATTGGAATTCTTGAAAATAAGCTTTCTCTAGACTCTACTAATAGTTATATGGCTAAAATTTCTAAGGACTGGAAATTGTCTCATAACATAACTGCAAATCAAAAAAGTCGTATCCTTATTATTTGGGACTCTACTTAGTGGACCACAATTATTCTTCACACAAATGAGCAATTTATATCTTGTATTCCTCATAATGCTAATGACATTAGTGTTTTGTGCACAGTTGTCTACGCATTCAATGAGGAAGAGAAACGTAAGGAGTTATGGCAATATATCATCAACCAATCTAAGAGAGTTAACCTTCCGTGGCTCGTGATAAGTGATTTTAATGATATTCTTTATAGTAGTGAAAGAATGAATAATGGAAGATTTAATTCTGTTCGTGATCAAGATTTCATTGATTACATAACTCTCTCGAATTTGATGGAACCTGATTTTTCAGGAAAATTTTTCACATGGAGAGGAGATAATTTGTTTTCTATTCATAGCAAGATAGATCGTGTGTTTGTTAACTCTCTATGGAATGATAAATTCGATCATTTTCGCATTAATTTTGGTAATCGCTCTTTGAGTGGTCATACTTCGATTTTAATCAGCCTAAATGTGCATATTAAAAGAAATAAAAAAAATACCTTTTAAATACAAGAATTCTTGGCATTTGCAAAAAGACTATCATCTCTCCATTAATGAGGCTGTGGAGCTAGTCTGCACTGGTAGTCCTCTTCATGTGCTGCTATGTAAGCTGAAAAGAGTAAAATCTATCTTGAAGAACTGGTCAAGAAATAAGACCAATTTACTGTCTGTGATTGATAGATTAAAAGAACATAATAATAATATTTGTCATCAGTTGGTATGCAATCCCCTTGATGATAACCTCTTGGATTTATATTCTACTAACTGTGATCACTTGCATAATATGCTGAGGAATTTAGCCATTGATAATGAACAATAAATGAAAATGAATTGCTTACTAAAGAGGACAAACCTACTGAATTCTTTTCCAGTAAAATCAATGATTTCAAACTAGTTGAAGGAGTAACTTTAATATTAATAATCAGGGATTGTAGATATCAACATCAGATAAAATCGCTCAAGAAGCTATTTTGCATTTGTTAGATTTATTTCAATCATCTCAAGCCACGGTCCAATTTCCAGACATTACATGCAAGAAAATTCTAACATATAATGCAAGAATTAATCTGTTAAACCTTTTCAAATTGAGGAAATTAAAAAGGCTATTTTTTAGATTAATGATAATAGCTCTCCTGGTCTTGATGGTTTCAACTCTAAATTTTACAAAGTTTGTTGGGAGCAGATTAAAATGGATATTGGGAAAGCTATGAATGATGTTCTTCAATTTGGAAAAATTATTATAGAAATCAATCATACATTCATTTGCCTCATACCAAAAATTCCTGATGCTACTAAATTTTTGATTTTTGACCAATTTCTCTTTGCAAGGTTTCCTACAAAATATTAGCTAATTTTCTTTGCAATCGAATGAAAGTTTATAGGAATGACTTAATCTCATGCAATCAAAGTGCTTTCATCCCAGGTAGATTTATTTAAGAAAACTCCCTTTTAGCTTATGAAATGGTAAGGGGATTTAAAAAGAAAAATGCTAACAATGTCTGTCTGAAAATTGACTTACACAAGGCTTATGACAAAATTAGTAGAGAATTTATTCATCATATGCTGATTTCTATGTGATTTCCTCAATCTTTTACTGATCTCATATATGAATGTATTTCTACTCCTTCGTTTTCAGTTTTAGTAGATGGTTCCCCTTATGGTTTCATTAATAGCTTTAGAGATTTAAGGCAAGGGGACCCTCTCTATCCATACCTTTTTTTCTATTGCACTAGAATTTCTGACGCAAAATTTGGACATGGAATTCCTTAAATGTAATATCAGTCCCATCTATCAAGTTGAGCTCATGATTACTCACTTGTTTTATGCAGATGATATTTTAATCTTGGCTAAAGCCACTACAAAAAATGCTGATACTATTCATCATATTTTTCATATAATGAAAAGTTTTACTGGCCTTGAAGTAAATACAGATAATCCAATTTGTTCTTCAGTAAAGGTGCAAAATATAAGCAACAAATTACTGATATTATTAAAATTAAGCCTATGAACCTGCCTATCATATATCTGGGCATTCCTCTATCCTTCAACTCTTTAAAAGCTAGAGATTTTGGCTGGCTCATTGACAAAATCAATAAAAAAAATCAGTAATTGGCAAAACAGATTCCTCAACATCGGTGGGAGAGTTCAGCTCATCAAAACTGTTATCTATCCTATGCTTCACTTCTGCCTTCAGGTGTCTCAATTTCCAGTTTCAATTATTCAGAAAATAAATTCCCTATGTGCCAACTTTCTGTGGAAGTCAAAAGCTCATCAAATGAGATGGGATGACGTGTGCAAAACGAAAAGTGAAGGAGGTTTTGGAATTAGGAAAATAGAGGACATTTCAAAAGCTATTGCAACTAAATTACTATGGAAATATATCAATGGTGACTCTCTTTGGGCTAAGTGGATTCATAATAAGTATTGCAGTAGGGTTAATTTTTGGACTGCCAACATGGACAACAGTGCCTCTCACACTTGGATGACCATTTTACGAGCTAGACAATGGTGCAAGGGGTTTATAGATAGAAAAATAGTTGATAGTGCAAATACTGATATCTAGTTTGATCCATGGTTGAAAGGCTCATCCCTGATTGATAAATATGGTTGGAATAACATGTACATTTTAGGTGGATGCCACAAAAAAGTCTCTATGCTTATTTCAGATAATAAATGGAAACATAATCTCAGTTATATTCCCACTCAATCGCAACTTTCTATTAAAAAGGTTATCATCCATCAACATTTGAAACAGGATTTTTGGTGGTGGCTCCCTAACAATCAAGGTCGGTTTTCTTTAAAATCTGCATGGAATATTTTTAGAGACAGACACTACGAGTTTGAATGGGCCAAAATTATATGGGAAAAAGGATGTGCTCCTAAAATTTCTACGTGCTCTCTATTGGCCATTCGAAACAAATTAAATACCAAGGTCAGAATAAGTAAATGGCCACCACAACAAAAACAACCTTTAATAGCGTTTAAAAAACGCTATTAGAAGCTATTATAGCGTTTTTTCTTACGCTGTATATTAACATGTTGTAATAGGTTAGTGACCTATAACAGCAACATACAAAACACTATAAGAGACGCTATGGACAAGGACATTTCATAGCGTTTTATGAGTGCTGTAAACATGACTTTTAAAAGCCTTGGAAAGTCGCTATGAAGTGAAACTATAGCGTTTTCATGACTGCTATGTAAAAACAGGCTGGTACACATATGAAATATACAACAGCGTCTATAGACGCTATAGAACACAATATTTTACAGTGTTATCTGCTGCAATTGTACATTGTATGTATAAGTATAGCTACTTTCTATAGCGGTTTGCTGTCTTTTATTGCGTTGTTTTTTTGTTATGAAAATTGTTTATAGCATTATCATAATGCTGTAGTATATAAAACTGAAAAAAACAACCTTTCCATAGCACAGTTAAAATGCTATAAATTTTTATCCCTGCGGTTTTTTTACTAGTACATCCAAGCTTACAATTCTACTAATATATTATAAAATTTCAAAAAACACAATTATCACATAATGATGTACGTAATCAAATGAAGACATAAGCCAAACCTCAATATATATTTAAATATATATCCATAATATTTCGTACACAAAGTTTCAAATATTTGTGATCTTAAAAAAAACAATACATACAACCATAGCTGACCAAAACGATACATACTAAAAGCAAAGATATATGAACGTCAATACAAAATACGTTAATCCAAGCATGACCGATTTGAAAGAGAATGAATGCAGCAAAATAATTTTTCCTTCCTTCCAGCTTGTAGTAACCCCGGTATCATCATACAGCACCTGTCGAAACGAAGCACATAAGTTATTTTTCAAATCCAAACATCATCCGCAAATTATATAATTTTTCATAACAAAAAAGATAAAGACTGTTAGTACATCATTTTAACTAAATAGACTGCCAGTACATCAGTTCCCCCCTCTGTAACAACTCACCAAGCCTACATATCACATTCTACAGCCACCATCCAAACAGACTGCTCATATCGCTACAGCCGCCATTCAAACGGCCCTGCACAACCGTCAAACTGCTCCCTATTGCAAACATCTGATTCTACTACAAACTCTCCACTACATATCCTCCTCGGCCATTCAAACTCCCACTCCCCCTTCCGACTGTTGCCTTCCATTTCACCAACATCTTCACCACTCTCTGCTGCTGCTTACACCCTTCTCTGTCCACATTTCAATTTGCATAACACAGTTAACCCTTTCTTCTGCCTTGCCATCGCTGGCCATACTCAACCATTATACCATCACCTGAGAACTGTCAACTGCATTTCTCCAGTTTCACCGTTCACTCCATCCATTGCTATCAAAACCACCGTTATCGGACCAACAACAACCAACCTATCACCAAAACTGCTCGCTCTCCTGTCTTTGATCACCCACCAAACCAAACTAACATACTTCCTTCTGTATTAAAAACTCCCCTCAACATCATCACATATATACCAGCACTCAGATCGACATCGAACATTGCAACTGCACCTCCCCTTCCTTCAGCAGTACAACCAGCCTTCATATACTCCATCAACCTCACCTCTCCGACCACTTCACTTCTCATTCACTTCACCAACCTTCCACTTTTGCTTCAACCACCTCTGTCATTATCAACTCCTATCATAAATCCACACCACAACTTCACCGACGACAGTCTCAACTGATAAAGTTCCACTGTGCAACTGCACATCACCACATAAAAATCACCTGCACCAAACACTTCATCACGTCAGTGAACAAACACCACAATCCCACATGCAACTCCATTACCAAGTACCTCCTTCTTACCGCCACTTCCCACACTTCTCCCACCATCACAAACCCAATTATCCAGCTACTAACATCGCCAGCAGTCGATCGTCGCACTTGAACCATCCTCTACCCTCTGCAACCCCGTTGCACCCCATCACCTTCAACCAGGCCTGAACCTTTTCTTGCAACTTAATACACTCCATCATCCATATATCACTTCATACAAACTGCCAAAGTAACCTCCACTTACCACTGCGGCACTCTCCCATCATAGCAAAACCACCAATCAATTGCCTACAAATACTACATCACATCACCTCCTTTCAACCCACATCAACAACCACCAGAACACTATAAAACTGTTGCTGCCCTGTACACAACAACCATCCCTTATATACAACCACCACAATGCAAACCATTGTCACGCCACTACAATACCAGGCATTATACAATGCAAAAGAAAAAAAAACTGCATTTTCAGTTATAAATATGATTTAAACAGCAAACCCAATCACCCACTTTCTCTCACTGTCGCAAATGCCATATGCCAAACTCGAACTTAACCCTCTTAAGGTATCATTAAACTGACATTGGTGCCTTTTTATGTTTCAAAATTTGGCACATGAACTGAAAAATAAAATAAAAATAAATTAAAGAAGTTATAATTACTAGAATTTGATTCCATTATAACGTTCGCAATAGGCCAAGCTATCGTAGTGCCAAGAGCATCTTCAATGACTTCTAATTCGGATGTTGTTCTCCATAGACGTGCTTTTGGAATTTTTACAATTTCTACCCAAACTTTAATTGCATTTTTCCCCAAAGGAACACAATGAACCATTGAAGTTGGATCGGTTGAAGACACGCGTCCTAATGCAACTATTTCTCTCTTTCCCGACCAATCGATCAACTTGCATTTACCATTTACCATAAAATTTGTACTCTATCAATAAATAAAAAGGCTATTTTATTATGTTCTTCAACAATTCATAAGATGAAAAAAAAGCGAATCGATTATAAATAAGTTTACCTTCTCGACAACTCCAGCATTACTCCTATGATCATCCGATGATGCACCGTTAACGGTCTCGATAACTACTTTTGACTCAGGCCATGCGACTTTGATACCAACGGCTTTCCCAATTCGTGTCAAACCTTTAGTGGGCCTCCATAGAAAAGCATCTTCCACTTTTGCATTATCTATTCAAACTGCAACGGCATCCGGTCCAAGAGGAAGATCATTCACAAGTTGTTTTGGATCACTCGAAAGTATTTGTCCTTCTGCAACTAATTTTTCGCTCTCACTCCAATCGATTAATTTGCATTTATGATGTGTGCTGCTACTTTTACTCTATTAGAAAAACATATTGGTTATTATTTTTATACATTCAAACTAAAACTTAAATAATATAAAGATGAAAGATTACCGTATGATCTTCTTTGTCAAAGTTATCTAAGTTATGCAAAACAACTCTAGTAGCTGTCCACGCTACTATATCACCTTCAACTTCTCCAATACGTGTCAAATAAAGTGAAGGTCTCCACAAGAAAGCATCCGGTTTTCTCACAATGTCTATTATAATTTTCTTGGCATCAGACCCTAAAGGGATTTGTTGGACAAGCTCCTTTGGATCACTTGACACAACTCTTCCTTCCGCAACAATTTCGTCTGTCTCACTCCAATCCAATAAATAACATGTGCCATATTTTTTATCATAATTGTTCTACAATTAATCAAATGAAAATTATATTAATAATAAATTAAATGTCAAATGTAATGATATCGATAGTAATATAAATAACTTTTACCGCTTGAGGTACATTTGCTTCATCCCGGCTTTCTTTTCTCTGTCAAACAAATATAAAAACAACATTAGCCCAGCACTGCCTCTCCAAGGTACACTACATACAAAAGGGAAATGGATATCCACAAGTGCACATTTCATGTGGCTGTCGTGATAGGATTTCAGGTGAAACAGCAAAGAAGATTTTGCAGTTTTGTGTAAAATTTTCAGGTGAAACAGCAAACAAGGACATGACACAAATTTTTGTACAATTTTAGGTGAAACAAAAACAACATTACCATGCACACTTTTCATATCTTTGTACGAGGACAGGTGAAACTTTTCACTTGATATATATGTGTGATTCCAGTTAAGGTATGTATGGTTCCAGTTAATTTTTTTTGTTGTTGTATGGTATGATGATGATGGTCAGGTGGCTCGCTGTAGAGGGAATTTGTGAAGTATGCACTTGATGGTATTGTGCGATTATTTGCAGGGAAATGAGTGAAGAAACTTGCAACAATTTTAATGTTGGTGGTAGTTCAGTTGCAGTGGGGTGAAGTGAAGTAGTTAAGAGGGACTGTTTGGAGTGGATATGGTTTTGAAGGCAGTGAGATAGCAGGTTGGAGGAGGTGGTGGAATGACAGATATGCAAGGCACTGTTGAATGATGCAAGGGAATGGTAGACTGTGAACTGTGAATGCAATGGTAGTGGTAATGTTTAAATTGCAGTGAGAATGTAAGCGTTTGGAGATATGGCAATGATGGAGGCAGTATTGGTGGTGATGTTGCTGCTATATGCAGATATGCATAGTGATGCAGTTAGGCATGACAAAGGTGGATGATGATGGCTTGACAGCAGCAATTGATGCTATGGTATGGTGATGCCAGCTGGTTGTTGAGGTTGGTGGTTGATTAGTATGAAGATGATAGTGGGGATGAAGTAGTTTTTGTACACTGATTGTTGAGAAGTGCATTGAATGTTGAGTGCAGTTGTTGTTGAATGCAAGTAGAAGTAGAGTTTGTAATAGTGGCAGTAAAGTAGAAAAAGAATGGTTTGTGGTTTGTAGCGAATAGAACAGACTGCGTAGCTATTTTTCTAAACAAAAGGACAGGCTATTAATATGTATATTTAAACACAGATAGTATTAAATAGTTAAGACATATAACCTATACCATAAAACATGAACAGTCGTATGTCTTTTTTTTTGCGTTTATCGTCAATAGCATTGCAAGCACGATTTCAGTTTCAGTTTAATTTAATATTCAGTAGTTTACTATTCTGTAAATGGTAGAACTGATCAGGTATATTCTACTTACTAAATCCAACCAAATTAAAACATAAAATAGTCTTTGCAGTTTAGTTTTTTTTATATTAATGTCACTCTCTCTGCCAATATTCACATTATATAGCTCACATTCTGTCATACATCATCTGTGTACATCGATATAAATATCGGTACGAAAGCTGTATTTTGAACAAGACTTTTCTCATGTATATTTCCACTGTTCTAGATCATTAAAATTCAAAATAAAAACAGAAATCAATACACGATATCGTATGAATTGTATCAGAAGTTGAAAAAATACATTTTTAGACAACTACGACAACCGTAGAGGGATGGCAGAGGTGATGGAACGATGACGCAGAAAATAAATTGTTTTTCATTTTTTTGTTATTTCTCAAAATACAAAAAACAAAATAATTTTTTTCCTATTTTATATGTTAGCGTCATTTTTCGAATTTTTTGTTGTTTTGCAAAAATTCATGCGTCGTATATATAATTTTTAAATGAAAACACAAAACTAAAAATGACAAGCTAAACGTGATATAAATTGCAATTTTGAACGTCCATCCTGCATCAAGCTAACATTTTTGTAAATATCTTAAAGTAATATGTAACCGCTTTTTACGTTGTTATCTGTTATTAAGACAAGTGGTTCTCTGATATTATTTATGAACAGGCTGCGTTACGGGATAGAGTAAAGGGGGAAGAAAATGAAATTAAGAAAAGAAAGCGGGAGCATGAAAATTAAGACCGCCAAACTTTGGATGGTTAAAATGCAAACGTGCTATAGGAAGCGATAGTAATACGCGGCTGAATAAAATTACAGCAAGTACCAGTACGCGGTTGTCTTCTGCTGCAATTAATAATAGATTTTACAAGTTACAAGTTGCTAATTCATCATGATGTTACAAGTTGCTTGTAGTGTGATGGAAGCATAAACCATTGTATCATTCAAATTATTACTACAGTTTACATTTAATATATTTATTTAAGGACACAAAATTGATCCCAGATGCTATGAATGAATAATTTCTCTTAATAGACAAAATTAAGAAATGCAAGCAATTCAGGTGCTTCAGGAAAGAGAAAATTATACTTCTTTATGAATAAATAACTTAAAATTAGATGATCGTAACATACATGAAAGGGGTGCAGTTACCATTTCATCTGACTGCTTCACCTAATAAAAATAGGTAATAATTGTACCAGTTGATTAGCCACAGCTACCAACAGACAATCAATTTTTATATTCTCAAGACTAGAAAATGATTGAACAAGGCTATCGTTTTGAGGACTAGTCTAATTTAATAGCACATGACTAAAACTATGTATTCAAACGTATCCATCACAGTTCACAGATTCATTGCACACAGTTTCTATTTTACGAAATTAAGTATCCAGTTGACATTTAAATATTTAACCACAACAAGTTCAGGTAATGCTAATCACAATAACACAGGGAAACATGACACAAAATGGCAGAAACTAAAATAAAATAACATAAAGAAATTACTTTAAATCTTTGAAATCAATAATAAAATGTACTATAATTTATTACAATTTATGGTCCATAACTTAATATATTGCAAGGTGGCAAATCGTCTAACTAACATTGGATTTCCTAACAAACTAATGTCGAATCAGTCAGTTTTTGGATCCTATATATTTGTTCAATAAACACAACAGTAAAAGACATCCAAATGCTTTGGATGTTTGAATATTTGGAACTATCAAGATGCATTTCTTACTCCAGCAACCAAACACTATGAAAACAAACATGAATCTTCACATGCCAAGGCATTTTTTAAATGTTTAAGGTGTCATCTAGTAAAAACATTAGCAAAAGTTTTCTATATTTATTCTGTCTGAACAAAAATACTCTTTACATCATTAGCTTGTATACCACAACTTACCATAATTAATAGTGCTGTTACCATAATCCTTCTTTTATGAAGTAATATTTTACTGTAAAATTTGGATTTGGCGAGTGTGATTACAATATAAGACATGTTCACAAAATATGCTGCAGTGCAAACTCTGAACTGTAGTGTTATAAGCAACTTTAATGGAGTTCACCTGATCCATCTTTGCCCTCTTTTCTCATTCATACAGACCCAACTAAACTCTAGATTTAACTCTAGATGCCAAAAGCAACTATTAATTCAGGTGAGAATAATGCATTTGTTCAAAACTTACATATTATAAAATTGAACATATACAAAATTGGCATACATTTTGTACATCATGAACACTTATATTCTTAAAACTGTTATATATTTGAAACCACTTAAACACTTAAAACCAAATATATATGAAGCTTCACATATTCAAAACATGAAACCAGTGTTTACGATTAAACACTTAAAACCAAATATGGTTGGTATAGACTATATGACTGCTTGATACTATTTATAGCTATTAAATCCAGTGTTTACGATTAGTCATATAGACTAGTTTTTATATGACTGCTTGATACTATTTATAGCTATTAAATTCAGTGTTTACGATTAGTTTAATAATCAAAATGATCGTTATATATCATAAATATATCAACATTATCTATAAAAATCAGAAAATGCTTAAGTTTAATAAAAAAAATACCGACACCTAGTTCACGAAGTTGAAATACCGAGAACTGCTTGAGGAAAGCGAAGTTGAAATACTTCTTCAGCTGCCATGAAGAACCGCTTGAGGAATCGAGCCTAGAAGACACGCTTCAGCTGCCTAGAAGGATTCCAGTGAATCACTTGAGGAATCGTGCTTTGAGGGTTGCGGAGGCTTGAGGAATCGAGCGAAATCACTTGGAATCGATGCTGAGATCTGAAATTAACGAAGAATTGCAGTGACGAGGAGAATCTGAAGAGGAAGTGATATCAAAAAGGAAAAGGGGATTTGGGCGGCATAGAAAAATGATGGAGGGAAATAAAATTTTGGACCGTAAAATTTTCTCAATCGTTATTATCAATGGCGCGTTAAATTATTATTGATGGCGTCAAAGACTAAGCAATATACCCATTACCTAGTTAACTATAGCAAGCAACCTCCCGTGCAATCCCCACTTGCTGTCAATATAACATTTTCTTGTAGTGGATCTCCTAACATAGATCAAAAATGTGTTTTATGTGCTAATAATATTGAGGACAGAGATCGCCTCTTCTTTAATTGCTCGCATTCTAGGAAGATTCTGGATGATCTTGTGCCTAAGCTCAAGATTAATTTTTGTTCCAACTATGACCTTAACGATTTGTTGGTAACTATTAATCAAGCTCAGCAAAATAATAATAATAACTCGACTAATATTCGTATCATTAGCATTATCTTTACTTCTATTATATGGAATATATGTTGTGAACGTAATAGCCGAGTTTTTAAAGGTATTGAACAACCTTACAAGTTGAGAATTAAGCATATATTGCATGACAGCAACTATCTTATTCTTCATAGTATTCAGTCACAAAAGTTAAACTTGGAAGGAAAAACTTATCTTAATTGATCTCAACATCATGTCTGATCTTCATGATAGCTTTCGTCCTCCTTGAGCTTCGTTCGATTTGTTGATCTAAACTTGAATCAGGTATCTTCTTCCTCCTGGTGGTGGTTCCTTCTGCTATTTTTAATCTTCTGCTGGTTCGAGAATGTAGTTTGTGCAAATTTGGGAATTGGTTCTTTCTCTCTCTTACAGCTGATTTTGGTGTGAAGACGTGCCTGATTTTTTTTCTTTTTTCTCTTTTGTTTTGTAGTCATTGTGTTATCCTCGGGTTTGTTGTTGTGTTGGTTGTCTGGTTTTTTTTCTGTTTCTTTCTGGTCCAAGCTGCTCGTACGGATGGTTTTGAGTGTGTTCTCATATTTGTTTACTCCTCCATCTGTTTGACAGCTTGGCTTAGATTCCGTTTTGTTATACTACTAATATACGGAAATGATATGTACTCTTTTTTCTTACAAGGCACCCATTTAGGCTAGGGGGTTGTAAGGTTTTATGAGGTATATCACGGAAGTATATGTTTTTTTTCGGTCCGCTTATAAAGTACCTTTTTTCAAAAAATGGTAATGGTAAATCTACCATTGTTGATGGCATATATAACGATAAAAAATTATTCAAACCAGTGTTGATGGTAAATTTACTAGCCATATTAGTTTTGTATTTTCGCCATTTATTTTAATCCTAATCACGGACACATTTGAAGGTATCTTAACATTTAAAAAGATGTTTATAGTATTATCTATGATTATATTTCTTGTTTAGCTTTATTAGGTTCAAAAATGTAAGATAAGAAGAGTTGTTATTTTATATTGTTGCAAATAATTTGTAAGGAATTAAGAAAAAAATTCCCGACAACTAAAATAAATCAAAATGTTGATACAAATATTAATGGAGTTAAAATCAGGTAAAAAATGTTTACCTTTTTTATTATTATCAAAATTTTAATACATTAAAAATTTAATGTTTTATGTACTAGTAAATTTACCATTACCAGTCAACGATATACATGTTTAATGGTATATTAACGGTCATCTTATCAATGGTAATGGTAAAATATCAGTAGTCATTTTTGACTTACCAATTGTATCGGTACGGTAACGGTTTTCTTGTAGCAGTTAATGTTACTATAATGACCATAGAAAAAGTAGGGATTCATAGTTTCCTTAATTTTTAAGGCATCATCTATTACCACCCCACACAAGCATCAACTAACACCCCACAAAATGACTTACTCGCCCCGCCATTTCCTTAAAAAAATTCACACCCCACATGATTATTTTTATCACACAATAATTCCACTAATACCATTCTTCCTCCCCTGTTCTTTATCCAAATATAGGAACACGGTCTTCAACTTCCTTCATCTCTTTTGAATAACCAATATAATTTTGTTAAAAGAAAAAAAAAAAATCAAACTTAATGATTATTAAAACTAAAAAAGATACCGAGAAAAAGGAAATCGAAATGGAAATTTATTAATTTCCTATTTGTTTTACTGGTTTAGCATGATATAAATATAGTATATTTGATTTTCATATATGCTAGTAATTCAAAATTACAACCGCTATTAATAGATTAATTTGTTTTAAGATTCAAATGGAAATATACTATGATACTACTACTTTTTATATTTATAGGTCATAAGTTCATTTTGATTAGGATTTTCGAATTTAATTGGTTAAAATTGAGTATGTTTGGTAGGGATGGTAAGGTCATTTTTCACGTGCTAATAGAAACAACCTACTTGTTATTATATTATAAAGCGATTGATTAAGAGCACAACTAACGATGGATTATTCATTGAAAAAAGCGAACTGAATTGTACATAACGCAACTAGGTATAACTTGTTCAATGGTTGTGGCTGGTTTTACTCGTTTTGATGGCTGATAAACCGTGCAGAGGACTGGTGATTAAAATGGCAATGACTTTGCCGCTTGAATATAAAACGGCGAAGATTTTGGGGTTTTAAATAAAATTGAGGTTTCGGTTTCAAGGAAAAATTAAAACGGTGAAGTCTTCGTCGTTTTAATTTTAAAAGGACGAAGAATTCACTGTTTTATGTTGTCTTCATTTATTTTTGAACCGGTCTGGTACCTAGTTTATATTTAATCTAGATGTATAACTCGTTCGTTCAGTTTAAAAGTACAAAAGAAGGATATCTTAACATATCCATTGTTGGTAATGGTCTTATAACACCATGATCCATAATTCGTATTTCGTAATATCAATTCTAAGTACTTATTATTATAATACTTATTATTATGATACTTCTTACTATATGATAGACCTGTCAACAGATCCTTTGGGATGCAAATAATGTCATATTCGCATTCACATCCGAAATCATTTTCGGATATCAGATATCCGCATCCGCAGATACGGATAGATATCAGATAATTATCCTATCTGCTAACGATCGCTAAATCAAGAATAAAAAAAAATTTAGTTAAACATAAATGTTTTTCAATCTCATTGATTATAAAAGTGTTAAAAATTAAGAAATATGATTATAATAAATAGTTTTGAGCGCTTAATATGCATTAAGTGCATATAATATAAACTAATAATTTAATAAAATAACAAACGAATATTATTTAGTGCATTAAAATACACATAATTTAAGCTATAATCTTGACATAAACTGGACGGATAATTTTCTAATGCGGATGTTTTTGCAACTGCATCCGCATCCATTTTTTGGATTATTGGATATTTATCCGTTTTTCGATTGCGGATGAGGACGGATTTTGGATTTTTCGAATATCTATTGCCAATGCTAACATTTGATTCAACCATTAATTTAAATCATAAAAAAAATTCATTCCGCAATGTTACGATGAACGAATTTTTATTCATTCGTCATCGAAAGTTTTGCTTCTTTACCATATACTCTATACCTTTATCTTCGTCCCAATTGCTGTTATATACAAATTTCTTTTTTCCCCTTCCAAAATTGATTATCTGGTTAAATCAATCTGTTCTCTCCAATTGAGATTATATGTTTCCATATCTAGAAGCGTAACTTCCTAGCACCCGCACAAAACCCGCAAACTTTTCCAAACCCGTTATCGCCTTCTTTACTTTCATCTCGGACCCGCATCCTTCCAAATCAAGGACAAATACATAATCCAAGTACCCACCTTTTCCATTCTCCTTCTCCACTACCCTTACCGGATTCTTCTTATTAGGCCTCTGCTCCACCCGCGTGACCTTTATCCCACCCGCCTCAAACACGCACATAGCCCTAAACAAATCAGACGCTCCATTATCCAAACTAAACGCCACCGTCGTCTTCTTCGTCACGGTTCCTTCCCAACAACCCGAATCCAACCCAAAACCCAATTGCAAGTACCGGTTATAATTAACTTCCAAGTCCTGGAAATTACATTCCAGAACCCTTAGCCCAAACTCCTTCGCTGCTATTCTACTGCCTATAACCGCCGTATCAAAAATCCCGTACTCCGATACGAATCTAGCAGCTTCAGCCACGTTGTCCACTTCATCGACGTCTACATCCAATTCCCGTATTCGTTCAGAGCAGTGCCTCAAAGCCTGCGGATGACTAACAATCCTGCATATGTCGGAGATAGACGCATCTGGTAGCGACAGCAAGCAGTGATCGACGGGTAGGATCACCTCCCCCACGATCTTGACATCCTCGTGGCGAAGCAGCAGATCCAGATTCCGATCAATGGGTCCGTCCAACGAATTTTCAGCCGGGACCACAGCCCGATCCGCCGACAAATTCTCGAGTGAGAGGAACGCATCCTCCATGCTGGTGCAGGGGATTAAGGAATCGAAGGGCGACACGTTGAACGCCTTCGCCGCAGCTTCCTGGCAGTAGGAGCCGCGTCGGCCCTGGTAGGCCACGCGGATTGGCCTCCGGGAGAGGTGTACCGGTTTCTGTAGGGGAGGATGGGAGCCGTGGTTGTGGAAGAGCTGCTCGAGGTCTGCTCTCTTTAGATCAAGATCGGGAAGAAGAGGAAATGGCAGTTTGGTAATTTCACTCTCCTTTTGATGCTGCTTTAGGAATGTATAAGCATGTAAATTGCTCGGAGGTTGCAGACTCATGACGGTCATTTTGATGGCACAGAGATTGGTTTATGGTTGAACCGATCCCTGGCTAATTTTAAAGAGAATGGTGCGATATATATACACGTAAAACGTTGCGTCGTTTGCTCTATAGTACATATTTGACAATGCGGCCTTGTTCGTTCATTAAAATAAAGTATTTGCAGTGGTAGGTGTGGTTGAAGGTGGGTAAGAGGAGCGCGTGTGCGTGCTCTTAGGTTGAACGTGGCAACTTATATATTCAACATTTTTTTTTTCCTTTTGCCATTTTTTTTTTCTTTTTTTAGCGAAGTAGGTCCGTGAAGATTTGGGCCAATGGGTTTGAAACACATCAGCATGATGGTTGGTTGTTCACTGCATCGCAACAAGCCTACAACGTCACTTTTGTTGAATGCTTTTGGCGTTGTTCAAACGTGAGGTCATGCCTGATTGTTGAGGTAGATTTCAATTGTTTTTACGTGTTGTTTTGTTGTGTTTCGTATTTTATGGAAAAAGTTAAGCGTAGTAGGTGTAGGTGTGGCTTTTCTTCATTTTGCTTTGTTAAAAAAGTTGATTAAATTTTGTCAAATCCATCAAGCATGGAATCTAATGTATACTCTGTATGTGGAGTTCTAAATTCAAGATTTATAAATAATAATAACTTTTTATGTTGTTATTGTTGTCCGTGTTTTAAATAAAGCCATTATTCCAGATGATTATTTTAAAAAAAAAACCATCTACTTTTTTGTTTTGAATAACGAATGATGTTTTTTATTCTAAATGTTGAATGCAAACAAACAAACATATGATTATTTAGAATATAGAATTCAGCAATAAGCATTTAAGCTTCAAAGTTTACAAATCAGAATTCTTCATTTTAAACAAACAAAGCATAAATGACTTTTAAATTATCTTTAATTTAAGTTGAAAAAAAGAAGGATTCTTGTCTTCACGATGAAATTACTCCTCCACAACATTCTCAAGCTTCTTAATTAATTGCAATTTAAGCTAAAATAAAGAATGATTCTTGTCTAGACAATAAAATTACACCTTCACAACAATCCCAAGCTTCTGATTTGATCGAATACATTGAGTTTAAGGATATTAGGCCTTTTGCAGAACCTGAGACAAGCTAAGGGTAAGCTTTCTCCACATATAAATTGCATGTTACCCAATTTTTTTATTACGAAAATTTAAATCCATACCTTGTTTATATATGTTCTAAATTACATTTATAAACTACTTCTGATATATTTTTTCTTTAATTTTATTTGAAAATCAAATATCTAGCTAATCAAAAATTTCTATTAATATTAGTGATTTCTCCTTTTTATTTCAAATTTATTTAGCTAAACCGAAGATATTCATACTTCTAATACAAATATTTCTAATTCAAGAAAGTTTGAAACTAAGATAAATATTTGCAATTTACTGATTTAAAAAACAATGGCGCTTTTAGTAACACCCTTTTTTTTACAAGAGCCGGTTGTTTATTTTAATATTTAAAAAGCGTGTTTTACAAATTCTCTTACTTATTTTTATCCTATGGGAATAAGGTAGAAATTCATGTCGATAATCTTTTTTGGAAATCGATAGATGATATGGAATCAAATAATTGGGTTATAGACGCTTTAAACATTGTATATTAGGTGCGTTTGTAGTGAATTTTTGTCCCGTTACCGTTCCTAATGCGTCCGATATAGAGTGAACGGTAACAGGGCAAATGCCTGTTGAGATGAATGCTATTGTTTGATCCGTTCGACCAATTTAATAACGTTAATAAATAAAAATCATATTTTTATAAATTTCTAAAATTAATAATTTTTCCGATGTGGTTTTTTGTGTTGCGATCGTATCAAAATGCTTTATCCTATTGAGTTTATTTGTTTAGAATTCGAGCAATTTATAATTTTAGAATATACATACTCCGCTTAGCTACCCTATTCGCAACCAAATGCATTCACCATTAGCCGAACTTCTTCGTTTAAATGTCCCGCTCATATTCTCTGTTTTCATTCGTTAAGAACACACCCATCGTTTCACAATTCATCGTCGAGAACTTCCACTTCCTCTCGTGTAAGTAAGCACAACTAGCAATAGTTCGTTCCCTAAAGACTATAAACTAAATTAGGCAAAACGCAACTGGATCGGTGAATAAAACGATAAGAGTTCGAAATTTTATTGCAAAATTGGATTAAAATGAAGAATGAATGACAAAGTATTTGCCTTTTCATTGCAAATTTGGTAAAAAGGCAAACATTTAGCCGTTTAATTACATTTTTGTAGTAAAACGGCGAAGTGTTTACGTTTTATTGCAAATTCAATAAAGAGGAAAACACTTTGTTGTTTAATTTGCTTGTGATTTTTCTTAAAAATTGGTTACATGGCTGGTTCTTCTTTTTATGAGCGCAAATATTGTTCGTTCAATTAAAAATAAGCGGAAATTTGCAAGTGAACAACAACCGACGATTGTTGGTAGTGGTCAAATATAATACATGCGGATAATGACTTTTTAATAAAAAGAAGATATCGTATGAATTGCTAGAAATGGGATAATATATTACTCCAAATGCACTGAATCGTATGTCCATCTCGTAATCCTCGACGGGACTAACAAATGGTAAATTTAGGATCAAATTCGATGACATATGATGAGATATTCACATCACAAGTTTAGGATTAGTCTTACATCGTAGGAAAATTATACGGATTATATGTATATGTACAAACTTGTGATTAGTTAAATGGATTATTGAAATAGTAATGACGACCATAACACCCAGAGAAGCTCGCATGCGCATGCGGCATAGGCAAATGGACGTTTGAGACATTTTGACAGTGCGCTTGGCACTGTACATTAGTAATGGGTCTGGTATTGGGTTGGACTTGATTATGATGGACCTCGAAATTTTTGTTTTTATTTTTTTCAATATATTCTTTTTGCTAACAGTCACACCTATTGGTAAAGGATCATAGTTTTTCTGACAGATGTAACTGTTATACAAGAATAAATGCCTCCTCTAAATTATAAACAGACGAGAAGGTGGACATAGTAGATCAGAAATTTTTTAAACTCTATTACCTGACCATTTTCTCTTTCCTTCCATTGTTCTGTAGAATTCTTTTCTTGAGTTCATTGTCTTATTGAAATTGTAAATGCTATTTTGCAGTGAGGTGTTCTTCTTCTCTCAGGAAACAATTGCTCGATTTTCCATCAATGCCATAAAGGGAGCAAGCTTGTTTCAAAGAAACAATATTTACTGGACTTAAATAAAATTTGATTCATCAAATTCAGATATAAGGAAATCAATCTGCTATTAGTGTTTATTTTAAATTTAAATTTTATTCATTTTTATATCATATCACCAACACAAGTGAATAACAATCTTGAAACAAGATTAAACTTCAGATTAATTCGAGAACTATCTATATTCAGTGCTTTTTCTAAACGATGTCTATAGAAAGCAACTGTTCCGCACCCGCTGGGACTATAACCAACAGTAAGAATGGATCAATGGTTCATACTACTTTTGTGTTATTCCATGGTGCAAGACTAGAAAAGTTTAATGACATGGATTTTAAACGTAGGCCACAAAAGTTGCCATTTCACTTGACTACATCAGGTCTAGCAAAATTCCACTCCATAGATGCTCCTGATGTAGGGGAATACGCAACTTATGAAAATTAGATTGAAGTCATTGCTATATGGAGCAACCCCTATTTCATATGAAAAAAATTATATTGCAACAACCTGCCTCGAACCAGGCCTAAACTCTGACTCGGAAAAGGCCAATCAAAACTTAGATCCATTCCAAAGCTAGATGTTGGTTGGTAAAAAAGCAATACAGAGCTATCTATCCATTCTTTCAGAACTCACGAGGGAAGGAATAAAAATAACAATAATTGCACCATTTATTTCAAACCATTTCAAATGTCATAATACATAACAACAAATGATACAACATTTCGTTCTAAAATACGTTTTATCGGTACAATAGAAAATAACTTGAAAAGATTGATAACAACCGCCACAAGCTTCACTTTCGCCAATTTCAAGAATCATTAACTCTTTCGCTAACCTATGTCGTAATGTTGAGAGAGTCAGAACAACAAGTGTCTAGCGAATAAAAACCTCGAGCCTTGCTATTTTAGTACTTGGACAGTATATTTCAAAATACGAATGTCTTACGTGCTTTGAAACCATTTAATACTCCATATAAGGAAAGAAGGAGGGCCCTCAAACAACTATTTAAGACCTTTCATTCTCGAAGCAGGTTTCCCAATCCCATAACCCATAGCCTACGTCGTAAATGTCTAACAACGCAAGAGATAGAACCTAAACCACTTAATACCTTTTAATGAAAAATAGACAGACTATGACCATTTAAAACGTCAATTGAGATAGGCCCCCATCATTTAATACATATTCCCAAGGTGGACTCCACATAAGTATCTATCAAGCTTACATTGCATGAAAATCTCTTCGAGCACTTAATAATTCATATTGAAGTGGACCTTTCCGAGATATCCTTAACTGTGCATAAACCTAATCCTAACCATTTAATACTTCATTTGAGGAAAAAGGCGGGCCCTCAAACAACCACTTAATACCTCTAAAATCCGGACGCAAGTCCTTCGTCTTATGGTCCATACCCACGGCGACGTCTTGCGTTAGCCCGACTATTTGTAGGAACTAATAGCCAGATTAACCGAGCAGATTTACCCAACATATTTGAGACTAAGCTCCTCCATCGTTGTTACTTATCATATGTAATGTCTCACGTAAGCCCCTATGTCACACTGGTGGTAGCCAGATTAGCTGGATAGACTTCCGTGTGTCTTTTGACTGATCTCGTACCACTTATGGCTTAGCCATATTTTACAACATTCTTAATATATTATCACACACCTCACCGTGTCCGTTACTTAGGCTGTATAATAATTTCTTATTTTACCTTAACAATTCAATTACTTTCTAAAAGGATTTAATGATAATTATTACCAAATTAACCACACACTTATACGATATAATTGTACACTATTACCTAAAATAATACACTACACAATTCAATTACACCCCTATGGTTGATTTTACGGGATGTTACATTCCCCCCTTTAAAAAGGATTTCGCCCCCGAAATCTTTCCAAGGGATGGACAACATATCACACAATAACAATAATGTTATATAACCAAGTTATCTGCACAACTATCTACTCAAGCAAAGTAGATTGTAATTATGTACCGCACATATGCTATAAATGAGCTCAATCCTCGTGTGATGTATGCTGTGTCATGCAAATATGTGCAAATACCCTAAACATGCATAAAACCTTTACATGAGCGTAAAGTGGTTATGAAAAAATGTAGCAACCATCTCTTACCATTCAATCCAGCACCACGATGCAACAAAAATTTAAATTATGAAGAGAAAAGTTTACAAGAAAAAAGATTAGAATAAGAAGTCTTCACGCCTTCCATTGGATTTTCTCCTCAATGTACTCAGACCAACGCGGAGCCTCCTAGTTTCATGCTTTACAATGCATGCAATGGCACGAGACGCTATTGGCTCCGTCTCAGTATCCTCTAATCTATTAGGCCCAACCACATTGCTATGCTATGAATGTATTTTCTCAAACGTAAAACGTAAAAAATATCATGGGATCCATCCAATTTACAAGTTTTTTTGTTTTTTTAAATATTGGGAAAGGCCCAATAGATCTTAGTATCAACTTTTCCAACTTTCTAAACCTTATGGCCTTCACACGCTGCCTAACCAACTCTATCTTTCCGAACCAACTCTATCTTTCCAAAGCCTCTATCTTTGTCGATTTGTATGGCCTCCTATAAAGTGCTTCAAGCGTGCCATACCAATCATCTATTGGTGACTACTATTATACGCTAATTCTTCTAAGGGTAAGTGCCGCTCCTGATGCCCTCTAAAGTCCATGATGCAATTTCTCAACAAATCCTCCGAGTTTCCACTCACTTCTTCAACTTGTCCGTCAGCCTTTGGTTGGTAAGCGGTGCTAAGATTTAACGAAGTTCCTAAAATAACGAAGTTCCCAAGGCGCTAGCAAATTCCTCCAAAATTTGCTAGCAATTAAGGGTCCCTATTACTAATGATGCTAACCGAAATTCCATAAAGTCGAATCGCCTCCTTGATATGAATCTATGCTAGAGGCACTATGGTGCTATTGCCCAAAGTGAAATGAAAGGGTCTTTTTCCATCCTTGTCCAATAAAAAATTCTCTTCACACGTCTATATATTTAACATTTTGTTGAATGGTGGCATGCTGAGAACTAATTTTTATTTTTTCGAAAATCCTAAAATTTGAGGGTTAGTTGCTAACCTAATTTCCTCATTAAATTCCAATCTCGCATATGGTTTACCGCTATTTAAGTGTTCCCATAAAATTTCCTTAATTACATTGCTTCACAATATTAAGTTTCCTTAATTTCAAAATCTATCCATTACTTAAATTCAATTCGTACATGAATGTTATATTAAGTTTCCTTAATCAGTCTTCATTTAATTCATTTTTTCACTCATTACTTACAAACTTATTATCCATTAAATTTATAATTAATGTTCATAAATCATAATCCATCAATTACTAATTAATACATATATAGTCGTAATTTATGCTATTTCTATACATACTTATTTCTAGTTGTTAAGTGTGTTTATACGTGTATACTAATGTCTAAATTAGAATACTTATCTGCGCATTTTTAATTTAATAGAGCTATCCTTGAAAAGGAATACTGTTATAATCTCATATCAAGTAACAACGAATGAAATTCTTACTTTGTTTGAATACAAAGAATGTTTTTTCTTTAATTGAAAGAGGCATTATAAATAATGGAAATGATATCCATATCCTACACATCTCTTTTCCTTTTTGGTGCATCCTTTGTTAATTCAAGCATTGCGCTTTTATACATATTTTGCAATATGGTAATTTATGGAAATTATATGGAAACTGCTCCAAATAAATTAAACATGAAAAGTTACATTATAAGCTATCTAGGGCAACCTAATTTACAATCCAATTATATATTTGAAATATTTTTACAACTTCACCAACTTCTACCAATATGGGTTTAGGACTGATTTCAAATTTCTAGATCATGTTGTACATTCTATTTCTATTTTATTCATATTCTAAAAACCATAGTTTATCCAACCTAGTAGTGATCCCTTATTACTCCATAAAAATTTGGTTTTCAATATTCTTTATGAAACCAAAATTTTAGAAACATACAAAATAAACTATATTTTAAACAAATAAACTTATTTTATTAAATTCAAAATCAGCATTAACCACTCCATTTCTTATAAAACTTAAAATTTCACAAACATGAAGTATCAAATTCAAAACCTCCTTCTTTGAAAATATAAACCTAGAAAACTCCATCAGGAATTTAGAATTTCTTAGTTCCAAGGAGCAAAATAATTTCTCTTTTTAAACTCTCTTCATCAAAGACTTGTTCCTTTAAAAGTTGGACTTAATTCGTAATATTCAAAAAGTGCTTGGTTTTCAAAAAGGAACAAGAAAATCTTGCATTTTCATTGACTTGCCATAATAAATACTTACTTCTTTTGAAAATAAGATCTTTAACATAAAACATTCAAAACTCAATTATTCCTGAATAATAGGCTAGACATTTATCAATTTAAAAACTTTTATGGTTACAAGACAGTTATATTATTTTAAAATGTACATTAACATTATTGCTTATATTTATCAATATATACTATCATTTTGCCAAATACTTCTTTTAACTTTGTTCAAACTCTTAAAATCTTTCACAGTTTTTTTTCTTGTCAATTTCAATAATATTCTTATTCAAAAATTTGTAAATTCGAATAAGAAAAACGTACACATAAAATTCTCATCTTTACATTGATGTTTTCCATATACACAAAAATATCTAACTGATTTATTTATTGCCGTCCATATCCGTTCAATTGTCAAAGGTACCCTTTTAAAAGCTTTAAACGATGGAAAATTGGAGTAGCCAAAGATAACTTTTTATCTTATTCCTATTACTCCTCTGCTATATTATTTATCATTGGATTAAAATTCCCAATTCTATTACTATCTAAATTTCAGCTATTATTCTCCATATTCACTTATAGGAGAATGTCTCTCCTACCTATCATATCAGACATTCTTATCCCTTTATTTTCTGCATCTCGATTCTAATCAGATGTTATTTTCATTTGTACAGCCTCTTTTAGAAGGAATTTAAGAAAAAAACATCCAAATTTATAAAGTCGAAGAAGTCATATAGAAATAGAAGAATCTAAAAACGAAGAATCCAGAAGTTGAAGACTTTTACTTCAACAAATTTTAAATCGAGAAGTTAACAAATGAAAACTTTCTATTTTTTTCAAATTTTCAATTCATTAAATTTACAATTAAAAATCATACACCACTTTGTTTTTAAAATGTTTCACCAACATCCTCTTTTGGAACTTTTTACCAATGGAAGTATATTTCCAAAGCTGTCTAAAATCACTTTCTATCAAAAAAATTCAACTTATAATACATAAGATCTTCATGTAATAATCTTTTGAAAAGCTCTTTCAAAATATTCAAGGAGTTTTCAAAAACCATTTTATCAATTTCTTTCTCATAAAGTTGGCTTTAATCGTTCTTTCCTTTGAACTTTCTTACTCAATCCTCTTTAATAAAACAGTTATCTTCTTGTCGTGATTAATGTACATCTTCTTAAGGAAGCTTATTTCATTACTTCATCATTCCTAACTTTCGAATTTTTATTAATATTCTACCTTATAATGTTTAATTTATACTTAACATTTTATTCGTTACCTCCATAAATGTCACTTTGTCCTAATTAAATGGTTGTTATCTTATTTGATATTTCCTAAAGACATTTACTTGCTTATTCAAATTTTACCAATTTAGCTTCTTTCTTATCTTCTCATATTTACATTAATGGTCTTATTAATCTATTTAATTTCTCGTAAATCCTCATCTATTGCACATTCATATTAAACTTCTAGATTAACAACCTTTTCTTCTACATTTTCTATCCCTATTATTTGTTATGCTTACAGGGTCCCCAATTATAAGGAAATCAAAGTCTAACAAAGGAGTCAAGTAGTATACAACTTCTGGGATACTTCCCTATGTTCTGGTCATACTCTTCTCAGTTCACTTCTTACGATATGATCTATACTCCATAGGTAATCAGAGTAAGAGTACAAATTTAACTCTTTTTATCTTTTCCAACCCAGAGTCGCTTCGCCCATCCTTTCGGAATATGTTCGCAATTATTTATGTGGTCGAAATTTATAGAGTTAGGCACAAATTCAAAATAAGCACTATATTTATAGTAAAACCTTTTGAAAAACCTTTTCAAAAATAACAAGTATGCCACTCATACGTATATTTCCCCCATTTATCGAGTAACCTAAGCCCTGATACCAAATGTAACAAGCCATCTTATAGAAGGACTAAATTACGACCCAAAAAATGCCCATCGAAACTTAAATCAATTCCAAAGCTAGCTGTTGGTTGGTAAAAAGAAAAACACCATAGAGCTATCTATCTATTCTTTTGGAACTCACAACGAAAGGAATAAAGTATAATAACGATAATAGTACTCATTTATTTCAAATCGTTTCAAACGTCACAATACATAACAGAAACTGTTAAAACATTTTATTCAAAAATACATTTTATGGGTACAATAAAAAATAACTTGAGAATATATATAACAACTTCCACAAGCTTCACTCTCGCCATCTTTAAGCATCATCGACTTCTTCTTTAACATGTGTTATAATGAGGAGTGAACCATAACGACAAGTATTTGGTGAATAAAAGCCTCCAGACTTACTATTCCAGCACTTGGGCAGCATATTTCAAATAAGAATATGACTTACGTGTTTTGAAACCATTTAATAATTCGTATAAGGAAAGGATGTAGGCCCTCAAGCAACCACTTAATACCTTATATTCCCGAAGCAGTTTTTGTAACGACCTGCGAATATATCACTTGGATAAATTATATTTATTTTTAAAATATTCTGATATGGGCTTAAAATTAAGAAATAATCATGTTTTAAGTGTGAAATAATAATAGTTATTTTTTTGGAAAAAATATTTGCAAACAAATTACCGTGATAAAATATTGATAATTTGTAAATATCATCCTAGGTAAAATATTGATAAAACAGCCGAAAATTATTTTATTAATAAAACTGCTTTTAAACAATAAGGATCGTACACGGCTCTAGATTAATACACTAATATATGTATTCAAACAAGATTATGAAATAAAATAATTTATTTTATTTTGGAAGAATAAAATCTATTTATGACATCGACCATTGATATCATCGGTTTTATATATTTCTTCGAAAATTCAAGTTAAGTTTAAATATTAAATAAATGGGTTTTTATTTATAAATAAACCTATTTTAATTATTTAATAATGATGGTAAAATAGTTTTTAATATTTGGTTACCAAAATAGATAGCTTATAGAAAAATAAAAAATGTGAGCGAAGAACGTATTCCGAAATTTCGACTTTTCGACACCGGAAAGTTGTCGGAAACGTTATTCGTCTTTATGCACTACATGTACACATATAAAAAAGATAATTAACCATATAATAATATGCTTAATTATGTTTTATCTTATGCTAAATATGGTTAGGAAGTAATGTGATAAGTCATGGTTTTAAAAATAATATGTATATACACATACACTTACATATATACAAAGTACATACCCATTACCTCTTGTCTTTTCCTTTCCACCACCATAATCGTTGAGGCCTAAGCCTAGGGGGCAGGTAGGGGGGATGTGACAAGAGAGAGAGGGTAGTTAGGTGATGTGACCTTACACATCGTGACATATTATGTATAGTTAAATCTAAGGGTAATTTAGTAAATTTCCTAATTCTTTGCCTATAAATACATGTCCATACTTATACAAATTCATTTACACTCTCGTCTCCATCTTCTCTAACTTCCTCCAATAAAATTTCATGGTTTCTTATTTTAATTTTAAGTTTTTTAAAAATCAAAAGATTTAAATTGTTTTAAAGATGCAAACTTGTTTTTAAACTCTTTCTTCTCCATTTTTCCCCACTTTATTCGACCATAACGTCATCTATTTTATACCAAATCAAGATTTTGTTATTTTAGAATCATATAAAATTCTAGTAGCTACAACTTTATTTTTTACTACTTTTTCTAATTTCATGGTTGGGTTTGTCAAAATATCATTTCTTTGCAGTGTACTTTTAAACTGAGAAATTCAAGTTCGAAAATAGCTCTCCTTCTTTTTACCATATCTACCTCAAAGAAATCTAATTTGAGTGGTTATCTTTTTAAACTGTAGATAAAATAATTTTCTAAAACATTTCTTTTGATCACTTATTCAAAATTCAAGAGTGATGTGTCGAAAATCAAGTCGAAGTTGACATATTTTTAGGGTGATTTTTGGTGCATCTAAGGCATTTCAGGTTTCAAGGATTTTCGATAAATTAAACTACTTTTTTATGGAAATGTTTTTGACTTTATTATGATGTGTTATTGTGGTGATAATATGTTGAGAAAATTGAATGGTTATTATGTTAGTCAATAGTCATTTGATGGATGTTATGTTTGGTATTGAATATGAGATTTGAATGTGATGTTGTCGAGTTTGTCAGCATATAACCTTACGTTTATGTGTGTGTTTCATTGTTATGTTAAGAGCATTGTAGTACGTATGTATGGTTGTGGTTTAAGAATCAAGCATGTTGAGTTGAAACAAAGTTAACAATATTTTGTGTTGCGATGGATATGAGATCCGATTTGAAATCAAAACTATGATTTCTAGTTTCAAAGTTTGAAAATGGTTTTAAGTTTTATCTTGGTTTAAGGTTTCAAAAACTTTCTACATATTATTTCAAAACATGTTGGATCAAGAATTTAAGTGAAGTTTTCCACTTAAAATAAGATAGAGCGAACGATGGTCACTATGGATGTAGTTCGACAAAAAATTCATGATTACCATATTTAAATGATTCTTTCTGGAATTGTTTTGCAAAAGTTTTCCAAACTTAGTTAGTAACATTAAAAGAGATTAAGTTTAGACTATTTAATAATTTAAATATTTAAAATTAGCACTTAATCAGTAATTAAGTAAGTGATTAGAGGTTAAATAATAGTTAAGGAAGATTAATGACTAATTACTGATTAATAAGGTTTTAATTAGTGATTAATGAAGATAAGAAGTAATTAAATGGTTAATTTTTTATTTAATTAAGTTAATTAGTTGATTAATCATTACTTAATTAAGTGATTATTTAATTAATTAGGGTTTAACTAATAATGTATTGATTTAACCTTAACTAAGATACATTCGAAAGTTAATTAGGACTTAACCAAGTTCATTAAGTTAATTAAAGTTCAATTATGAATTAATCATGATTTAATTAAGATATAATTATGGTTTAAGCTAACTAAATATACTTTAATCTGTTCAAAACTATTTTTAAACTTTATTGGTTATGTTTTAAATCAGTATTCTTTCCAAGTTAAGTAATTTTAAATCAAAGGATCTCATCGTCTTGACCATTAAGTAGCCAAACGAATTAAAGTATTGATTATAAAATGTTGACACGTTTCATGGGAAGTAAGTTGACTTGTGTTTAGCACAAATGTTAAATATCAGTAACGTGATAAACACAAGGAAGTTAATTTCAATAAGCGGCTTATGGTAACTTAAGTATATAGAATATACTTCTATATGTACATTTTTCATCGATAATGGATGTATGTATATTTGTAACTTGGACATCTATCTATGATTGATTGTATGATATGTGAGAATCCCTTAGATATTTAATGTTTGGCAGTATCTATGATATAACTTAGATAAGTTAAACCCAATTTTAATGATCCATTGTAGTTATCAAGCCTACATTTGGTTTTGAATAGTTAATATTTCATTTTCTTTTAAAATGGTCTTCAAGGTTATTCTATTTTGAACAAGATATTTAAAGAATGATTTGATAATTTTTTTGAATATTATATAAAGAAGTTTATGAACAAATTTGGAGTATTCATAAAAGGAGTTTTAGAAATAGTTTTGAATGTTTATAAAAATATTTTATAAATGGGTTTGGATGTCTATAAAGGGAATTTTTATACAAGGTTTGAAAGTTTATATAGAAGTTTATATAACTGGGTTTGAATTTATAAAGATTCCTATAAATGAGTATGTAGGTTGATAAATGTATTGTAAATGGTTTGGGTTAAAGCAAAAAGGATTTTATGGGTATGGGAAATTTATAAAAGGATCCATTGAAGATAATTACAATAGGAATTCGAGGTTTGGGTTTCTCGAGGTTGACCTTTTAAAAAATGGTCGTATGGAACATCGGTTCCACATTTAACACCAAATGAATAGTGCTTAGAGTTATCCTTTTATCCAGTTTAAATAATGTAGTTAAATATGTTTAAGAGATCTATAAATGAGAAATCATATAAATGTTTTATGAATATACTTAAGTAAAGGAGATAAGTATATGAATGTGTATAAATGTTTGGGAAAAGAGATTTGTAAATGAAAATGGTTTTGGGGCTTAATGATTGCTTTGGGTAATTAAATCTCTAGATTTTATTATTGTTATTTGATAGTTAAATAACCCACTATCAAATTTGGTCTAATTTGACCTAGGAAGTACGAATGAAAAATTCGAGTTTCTGACAAGGACTCGAATACTTACTCCCAAAAGAACTGGGAATGAGCCAACAAAAAATTATCGGTTGTTGGTACGGAGAGACCGTGATCGAATTTATATATCCGAAAACGACTCCAAACCAACATGTACATTCGAGTGGAATGCATCTTGATGATGATTGAAGATGGTGCTCTTTGAAGTGCAAGGGCTACTGCTACTATTCCTTAGGGTGATTCCAAAATGGATGTAGTAAAGTTAATGCCTTTGGTTTTGTTCAAGACCCATAACGAACTTATAGAGATGAATATTGGCATTGCATTGATGCTTGGAGGGAAGTGTTAGCATTCCAAGATGGATTACAATTCAAAAAGGTAAAACGTAGTTTCAAGCCTCACAACCGGGAGGATTGGAAAAAACAGGGCATATGCAGCAAAGCTATGTGGTTAGCTACCATTAGGAGCGGTCACCCCATTCTAGTTGTCTCTTTCAGAGTTGGTTTGTGCAAAAACACTACGGTGGTATAAGGCCTCGGTATCAAGAGGGTGAGGTAATCAGGTATGCCATGTTAAAGGGGCAACCGGCTCTGTGTTAGCATGAGTGCATTTTCTAGAGGTGTATCATCGAATGTAGTCCTTTACCCTACCATCGTTAGGATCAATCTCCAATATGTGCCTTACAGTTTTGATTGTAAAGCCTAGTATGTTGGAATGTGAGACGCAAGCATTTCTGCAATTTTATCTATTTACTTTAAATCTAGACACTATGTTAATATCAATGGATTTTTATATAAAATATTTTGGCTGTCGTAGGCTAAAAACACATCTGTTTTTATGTGCGGTGTGGATACCCTTTGCTCAAAAAGTTTTTCAAATGTAGAAGTTAATTTGGTTGTTACTTGTTATCAAGTTTTACTCACGCTGGTACCAGATTGACCGGGGCATTATTCCATGTAATGCTCGGGTCAGATCGTGCATGTTTTTCCCAGGTTTGGCTACATGCTTTGGAGTTAAAGAGAAGCTGGATGGTCAAGACGTATTCATGTATATTTTTCTTTCGCTATATTATAGAGTCTGTATATTTGTCAATGTAAGTACAGGTCTCTACAACTATCCAAATGTAGGATAAGTCTAATGTACTCTGATATTGTATATATGAATAAAGATGTTTCCTTTTGTAAAGATCATTATTGTATTTTATATTATTCGCTACATTGTGAGATTTTATGTTGTTTAGTTTTCTTCTATCTTCTACCTTATTCTTTCACCCTAAAAAATCGATATTTCTAGCACTTGAATGCTCGGCATGTGATACAATGGATGTATTAGTGTCGACTTTCAAGATTCGAAATTCCAGTTCCTTACTATTTCCCAATCCCATAACCCACAACCAACGTCATAATTGTTTAACAGTGCCAGAGATAGGATCAAAGCCACTTAATACATTTTAATGAAAAATAGGCAGACTTTGACCATTTAAGACCTCAATTGAGGTAAACCCCCATCATTTAATACATATTCCCAAAGTGGACTCCATATAGATATCTATCTAGCTTACATTGCATGGAAATCTTTTTGGATATTTAATACTTTCTACTGAAGAAGACCTTTCCGAGATATCCTTAGCCGTGCTTAAACCCAATCTTAACCATTTAATACATCATTTAGGGAAAAAGGCAGGATCTCAAACAACCACTTAATACTTCTAAAACCCCGAAGCAGGTCCTTCATCTTATGACTCGTACACACGGCGAATTCTCACATTAGCCCGACTATTCACCGGTATTGGGAGACAAATTAACTAGACAAATTTGTCCTATGGAATTTGGACTAATCTTGCATCATCATAGTTACTTATCACAGGAGATGTCTCAAATCAGCACCAAAGTCACACTACTGGTGCCTACATTTGCAAGACAGACTTCTGTGTGTCTTTTGACTGACCTTGCACCACTTACGACTTAACCATATTTTACAACACTCTTAATATATTATCACATCCCTCACCGTGCCCATTAATTAGGTTGCATAAGAATTCCTTCTTATTTTTCCTTTACAATTCAATTATCTTCCTAAGGGGAATTTAATGACAATTATTGCCTAATTAATTTCGCAATTATGAATTATAATTGTACGCTATTTACAATACATAATATATAAATTAATTCGCACTTAATATTTTCTATGCATGCGATGATTACACCCTAACTAACGTTAAATGTAAATTCCTTCCTAATAACAATGGTACAAGTCCTTTTTCCATATTATCGATGGTGCCATATTTCCAACATCCATAATAAGTGATTTCTATATTCTTAACAAAGGATTTAATATTCATATGCAAAAAATTTAATACTTGTATATTATAAATTTTTCAACTCAGCCTATGACATAAGATCATGGAATAATCTCAAAAATAGAAATAGCAATTTCAATTTCAGCTTCCATTCAACCCCTCTTTTATAATGAATTAGACGATGGAATTTCTCTTTTATTTTCATATAGAATAAATGATGTAGACTACAAATAAGCGTAAACCTTACACCCTATTTCTTAACTAAAATTTCATAATTAAGCCGAAACAAAAAGGAGTGGAATGGAGATTGAAATCATTAAAAACTGCAAAAACTGCATATTCCCACAACTTAATGTAAACAATTGAGAATCTAAAAAGAATTGACATTTCGAATCATAGGAGTTTTGAAGGGTTTTTATTTTATTTTATTTACGTAAACCCCAATCCCTTAAGGCATATTCAAATCCCTAATATAATAATCAATCATTGAAATAAAAATGCTAAGATTTCCACTCAAAGTTGGATCTTAGCTTTGCTTCTCTTTGGATTTGAAACGCCAATTATTACCCCCTTCTGATCTTTTCTTATTGATATGTACAATAAGGGATTGTCTATATATATATATATATATATATTAGATTCAGAAAGGTTAGAGGAGAAGAGGTATATAAATTAAATAATAAACAAAGATAGGTTATAGGATTTCTTACCTGAACCCTAACAGAGTTTTCTAAATATGAGAATAGATGAACCGACTGAGCTTCGCCGATCCTTCTAAAATATTTATGAATAAAAGTGAGGGATCTAGGTTCTTATTTATAGAGGTTAAAACGCACCAGAACCGTAGAATGAAAATAGGTTAAAACAGAAGAATCTAGGATGTTCATCCCCTCACAAACCCTAGCCGCCTCTAGGTAGCTACGACCACCATATGTGCACTAATCAACCACTAGAGGTCGATCGGTCGGGTCGCATGGTCGACCCTCCCCTTTATTTAGAGCGTTTATTGTATTTATTGTTTCTTAATAATTTCATTCCTTAATTAATTTTAACATTCATTGTTAACTTAACCCCCATGTCTTATCTTAGTTAACTTTTTGAAATTTAAAATTCAAATTTACTTATTTCTTTGAATTTGAAATTAAATTATTTTAAATCTAAAAACTTTAAACGCTCATAACTTCTTCGTTCGAGCTTCATTTTCAACATACTATATATGAAAATCAATCAAAATTTTGCCATGAGCGCAATGTAAAACTTTCAGGGACAAATTCCAAGTTTCAAAATATTTCCATTTTTCCTTTTATCTTATTTAGTTAGGTTTACTTAATTTATTTACCTAAAGTTGATTTTATGGAGTATTACATATATCCTTAATGAACTTGATAATAGTCTTTATAATGTATACTATACTATGAAAACCTCCAAAGAACTTTGGTTATCTTTGGAAAAAAGTATAAAACTGAAGATGTCGATATGAAAAGTTTCATTATGGGAAAGTTCCCTGACATCAAAATGGTAGATGAGAAGATCTTGATCACTCAATTTTAACAACTACAAATGATCATCCCTAAGATTCCTGATGAAGGATGTCCCTTAGCGAGTCATTTTAAGTGGTTGATGCTATTGAAAATTTTCGTCCAATATGAATTCAAAAGTTATCTAAAGCAAAAGCATAAAAGAATTACAATGGCAGATTTGGTGGTTCATTTGAGAATTGAAGAAGACAACAGAAAGTCTGAAAGAAAAGCATCAGCCGTATGATGGAAAAGGCTAAATTGGTCGAGGTAGGATAATCCATTAAGAGAAAACGAGAATGTGCTGCCAATAACAATACGAAGAAGCCAAAGAAATTCAAAGGCACATGCTAAAATTGTGGAAAGAAAGAACATAGGTAACTAAGTGCTGTAGGCCTAAAAATATGAAGAAAAAGAAATCTAAAGAAAATGTAACTAATTTAGATAAAATTTCAAATGATGTTTCAAAATTGAATTTCTTTGTAATTGTTTCTCATTGTAATCTTATTGGTAAGTCAAAAGAGTGGTTTGTTGATACAAAAGCAACTCGACACATATGTGGATGTTTTTCTAAGTACTAACCTACAACTCAAGAAGAATAGTAATTCATGGGAAAATTCTCCACATTAAAAGTTGAAGGCAAAAGGAAAATCATTATGAAAATGACTTTTGGAAAAAAAAATCTAAAAATAAACAATTTTATTGTAACGACCCGTAAATTAATCGATTTGTATTTGAATATTTTAAAAGAAAAATATTTAAATAATGGATTTTAATAATCAAATAAACATAATTTAAATATTAATTTATGGTATTAAAATCATTTTTAAATTTTGTTTACAAAACTAAATAGTTCATAGAAAAATAGAAAATGTGACCGGAAACAGTTTTCTAAATTTTCGATGTTTCATTGTATGAAAGTTAATTGAAATGTTGTACACACTTTCTTATACATATGCACACATAGACTAATTATATAATATGTGTTAAGATAGTATAATTAGGTTTAATTAAGTTAATTAACTTAAGATAATGATGATGTGACACTTTGGCAACTAAATAAAAAAATTAATAGAAAATAGTCACATAAGGGAATGCAAGATTTGACAGTTTGGACACTCAAAGTAAAAACATGTTTAAACATGTTTCTTATTATGTGTAAAAGGAGGGAGGCTTGGTGATGAGGTGGACATATGAATGGAGGGTAAGGGACAAGGATCGTTTTGGTAATTTGATTTGTCCATTAGTATAAAAGTTAATTTCCTAATTCTTTTCATATCTTTCTCACTTCTAACTTCACTTTCAAAACTTGATTTATATTCTTTCCTATGTTTTTATGGATTCTACTTTTTTTTTAAATCATTTCTTTTCACTTCTTCCTTAAGCAAGTTTACAAAAAACAACTTCTTTCACCACTACACTTCTCCTCTTGCCAAAACTCCACAAAACAAGATACTACATCTCGCATAACCACCATGGTTGAGCCCTACATGCTCTAGGCCGAGCCTAAAAGCCCATTAGAGGTCCACCAAATCAATTTAAAGCTAAATCCTAGTGATTTTCGGAGAGTTAGTGTGATTTACATTCAAGTTAGTAAGCGTTACGGTGAGTAAAGCTTCCATCTTTGAACCACCTAGTTTGAACTATATCCATGCCTACACTTGTATATATTGAATGTTTATCATATTTTTGTAATGGTGGTTTGGTCGATTTTTGGTTTGTTGCTTGAAAAATAGTCGCATTTGAAAGTTGGTAAGCGAGCCTTTGGTTATATGTAAATCTAGTAGACAAACTTATGCCATTGTTATTAAATGTTTGATATATGTTATGTTATTGTAAATCATCATGTATTTATGATCATACCTTGGTTATGTGATGTGTGGTTGTGTTAAAAATGTTATATGCTCGAATTCCGAGTCGCCTATAGCGATAGTCGCTATATCGACACTTTCAAAAAAATAACATTTGTTCAAAACCAGTTGGTTTCATTATCTTGCTTGGAATTAGTTTATGAGTTAAATAAGTTTTGATTAATGATGTTTCTAAAAATAAATAATTATTTTAATATTGACTATTTAATTTAATAAGTTTAATTTAATATTTAATTAATAAGGATTAAAGTTAACTAATCCTTATTAATGATGTGTTTTAAGTCTAATTAATTACTTAGTTGATTAGGTTTTAACTTTAATTAATCATTTTATTTAATGATGTTTAAGAAAAATTAATCCTTGGATAACGGTGGATTAATATTAATTATTTATTAATTAAAGATATTTTAAAATTGGTTAACCCTTTTTAATTAACGACTTTTTAAAGGTTAATAAATTTGTTTAACTTTAAATAAATATATTATTGAATAAAGTTTAAATTAATTAATCATATTTAAATAATGATATTTAATTATTATTTAATTTAAAATTAATCAATTATGTTATTAATTCAATTAGTGATGTTTAATAAGGTAATTTACCCTTTTTAATTAAAGGGCATTAATGTGTATTTATCAACTTAATAAATTGGGTTTATTTTTAAAAGAAAAAAGTTTGAATTGTTTATGGAAATGGATTAATTTCCATAAAGCGATTCACTTGTATGGAAATGATATATTTGTACAATTAGCACTAAACATCGAAGAGGTAGACTTGTCACTATTTCGAAAGTTAAGAATAATTTTGAGATATGACTTCGGGGTAACACTACCTTAACTTGTTCGGTATTGTTATTAACCAAGAAACAATACAACTTTGAATTCTATGAATGATGATAAGTGTACAAGACCTAATTTCCATATACGATCGTTCTAAATCCTCTATAGTTAGTTTCCTGGCTATCGGTTACTTCAGTTTCTTTAGTATTGCCATTCTAAGTTGATGTGTTGCTCCATCGAGCATTGATATCCTTTGTCGGAAATGACTGAATCCAAAGCGCGAGAGGAATCCAAGGTGTGTGGGGTTGCTTCTATTAGAGTACTTTCACATCTCATCTAAATTGGATTCGGTAGCGCTATAAGATGTGAAATATTCAGATACTCGGTAAGATTTGGCGGTGTTCGGCTTGGTATTGTTCGAGAAGTGTCATAAGGTATATGAGCTTCTCAAAAGTATATTACTAGAGGTACACTTCAAGGGTAGTGCATCTTCCTAGTCATGTGTTGGAGATTTTCCTTTCCTTATTTGATTCGAACCATTGAATTTGTTTCCTTAATTAATCAGGAAGAGTCAACCACTCTTCTCAATAGTTAAATATTTATCCATTCTTCACATTTGGATATTGATTCATGTGAGGGTAAACCCGTTACATGTTCAACGGCGTGGTCTCATATGTTTATGTTTAAATACACACCTTCGTTTAAAATTTTACTCATACTAGATGAATTATCTGACTCGAGCTGTTTGTTTCCATGAACTCTTGGGTACTCATTTTATTTGAGTAATCTGAGAGAAGTGGGTCTTTGTTGGGCTCTTTGAAGATGACGCCCTTGTAGAAGGCTTTTCATCTTTTTATTCCGCTGTACTATGTAGTTTGTGTAAGTTTATTTTTTTTAGCATTTGTAAAGGCGGGACGTTATAACTGCCTAGGATGATTTGGAGTACTTTTGTGTAACTCTAATAACTCCCTGTGAAGGAGCAACCTGATGTACATTTTCTGTTATGTTTATTTAGCAGTTTCGTTGTGAGGTTTTTATTTTGTTCATTTTTTCACTCCATGATGATTCATCTTTCCGATGCTTGGGCAAAGGCATATGAACACCGAGGATGTGCTACGTGTCATTCCTAGGGGTCAGAAAGTTGGGTCATCATAGTTGGTATCAGAGCTTCGGTTGAGCGAACACCTTAGCTTGATTGGGTTATAAATCATTAGAGATAGGGTGAGTAGAGCCCTAAAATGATTTATCTTAAGAGAGGGTTTCCCTTTCTTCTCTAAAAGCTTGGTTTTAGATCCTTTATTGTGGTTTCTCTTTTCCATCATTGACCCTATTTTTGTATTCTAATGATACATGTTACTTATCCAGGTTATTGAAAATGAGTACAAGAGGAAGATGATGGAGGGGATCTGAAACTAGCACGGCTACAAATGGCAGAGCTCCTAGAAATGAGCCAGTTGTAGAGCTGGTAGCAATAGCAGTAATGCAAGTTCAGCCACCTCAGAACTTCGCGACCTTGTGCAAAAATTACACTGCTTTAGGTGGTAAGCCTTTCTACGGAATTGAAGATATTTTAGGAGTTTAGACATGGTTCGCTCTTGTGAGAGGATATTCGGAGACCTTTAGTTGGGAGGTGCTAGAAATAGATTGTTGGCATCGCATTAGCTTCAGAAAGCAGCATTGGATTGGTGAGGTTCAGTCGCCATGATTACGCCAGAAGAAGATTTCACTTAGGCACAGTTTAAGGAAGTTTTTCAAGCTCAATTTATCCCAGAGGCGGGAAGGACTCATTTGTTTAGAAGTTTCATGGATTTGAAATAGGGTGAGATGACAGTAGCGCAGTACGAGCATAGGTTCAATGCATTGTCCCGCTTTAGACCAGGATTGATTGATATGCCACTTAAAAAGAAAGACATGTTTATGAAAGGAATGCGATATGAATTTCATCGGGAAATGACCAATCATCTTAATGGTACCTTTACCAATCTGATCAGTATGGCTTTAAGACTTAAAGCTCTTGATATTGAGAAAGGAGTTCAGAAAGGAGTAGTGCCAGCAGTTAATGTCCAACCTTTATCAGTGATACCAGTTGCTTGTAAGCCTTATTTCAAGCGTAAAGGGAAGAAGAAGTGTTTGAGAAAGAAGCCTAGATGTGGAGCTCCTGCTCATAACAAGCAGTTATACTTGACTAAGATCCTTTGTTATAAGTGCAACCAAATGGACCACTTTGTATATTAGTGCCCAAACTCAGCTAGTGGACTACTCTGCTACAATTGCAACAAACATGGACATATGAAGAACCATTGCCCTTTTCCAAAGAAGGGATCTCAGGGACAAGATTTTTCTATTAAGGAACTATGGACCCAAAAGGAAAATAGGTGTTGCAAGGTATAATATCCATTTATGATATTCCCGTTAGAGTGTTGTTTGATACTGGTGTATCCGATAGTTTTATCTCATATGACCTAATGAACCAGTTGAATCTTAAATATGTTATTCTCCATAATTCTCTTTGTGTGTCGAACCTAATTGGGGTTTCGACCAATCTTGACACCTTATGTTTGAATGTTCCTATTACTTATCGAGATCGGCATTTCATTTTCGATTTGTTTGTCCTTGGGTTCATCGGTTTTGTAGTATTATTGGGAATGGACTGGTTATCTAAGTTTAAAGCTGTCTTGGACTGTGTTAGAAGAGTGATCATAGTAAAAGTTGTAATAGGTAGAAGCGTCGATATATACTACGGAGAGCCAAAGGGGTTTATGAAAAGTTTTTTGTATTCCCTTGAAGTACCCCAAGATGAGATAAGAAATATACCTATCGTTTGGGACTTCGACGGCATTTTTGAAGAAGTGCAAGGTTTACCTCCTCATCGGGAAGTAGAATTCCGCATTGATTTGATTCCACGAACCAGATCTATTGTACAACCTCCTCGAATGTTATCTCTAAAGGAAAGAAGAGAATCGGAGAAGCAAATAATTGATTTGTTGCAGAAAGATTTGATTCGACAGAGCACATCAAGTTGGGAATTGTCGGTAGTGTTCGTTACCAAAGCCGATGGTTCTCTTAGATTATGTGTGGATTATCAAGAATTAAATAAAAGGACTATCAAGAATAAGTATTCTTTACTTAGGATTAATGACATGTTTGACCAGCTCCACGGAGCTCGGATATTTGCTCAGTTGGATCTTGCCACTGGTTTTCATTAATAAAGGATAGTAGAAGGAAGCGTACCCTTAACAACTTTTTGTACCCCTAATAGTTTTTACGAGTGGTTAATCATGCCATTCGGATTGACTAACACACCTGCTTATTTCGTGGACTTGATGAATAGAGTGTTTCGGGATTTTCTTAACAAGTTTGTTCTAGTCTTCATTGATGACATCCTCGTTTATTCTAAAACGGTGGAAGAGCATAAGTACCATCTCCAAATTGTTCTAAGTTCTTTAAGAAGTCATGTTTAAAAGAAAAGTTTTCTAAATGCCATTTCTAGAAATCTGACGTTAGATTCTAGGGCACGTAGTTTTAGGATAAGGCATATCAATGGACTCAGCTAAAGTATTTGCGGTCCAAGATTGGAAGAAACCCAAAAGTGTGACCGCGGTTAGAAGTTTCTTGGGATTGGTAGGTTTTTATAGAAGATTTATTAAAGATTTCTCGAAGATTGCTTCTCGTCTAACAAGGCCGATGAAGAAGAATACTAAGTTTATTTGAACACCCTGTGCGATCAAGCATTCAATGAGTTAAAGGAGAAATTGACAAGCGCTTCTATCTTGACTATTCCAGATGGGAATATAGGATTAACAATTTACATGGATGCTTGTAGGACTGAATTGGGAGCAGTATTGATGCAGGATGGTAAAGTAAAAGCGTATGCGAGTTGACAGTTGAAACCTCATGAGAAAAATTATGCTACGCACGATTTGGACCTTTTGGCAGTAGTCATTTCATTCAAGGTGTGGAGGCACTATCTTTTTGGTGCAAAGTTTGAGTTTTATATGGATCACAAGTCATAAAAGTATCTTTTTACCTGATTTGAACTTAAGGCAGCAAAGATGGCAGGGGTTTCTCGCATCTTATGACCTAGAGATTCTTTACACCCCAGGAAAAGCTAACGGCTTTGGTGAAGCTTTGGAATGTGGCGACGATTGAAAATTTGGAAGTTAAGCCAACACTAATGGAGAGAATTGCATATTTTCAAGAAGAAGACCGTATTTTAGCTCGGCTTAAGAAGAATGTTAAAGATGGAATCATCTCTAGTTTTCAAATAGATTCTCGAGGCAATTTAAGAATGAATGGACTGATTTATGTACCGGATGTTAATGGAATTAGACAGGATGTGCTGAGAGAGTACCATTGGTCAATTTTATCTATCCATCTAGAAGTAGCTAAAATATGAAGAAGACTTTATAGTGGAAAGGAAAGAAGAGAGACATTTCAATCTTCATGAGTCGGTGTGCAAATTGTCAACAAGTCAAGAGTAACCAGCAGAAGACTATTGGGTCGCTCCAACCATTGGAGATGCCAAATTGGAAGTGGGAGAAAGTATCCATGGACTTTATCATTGGGTTGCCTAGAACAAGAAGAGGTAATTAAGACATTTGGGTAATTGCAGATCGATTAACAAAGAGCGCCAATTTTATTCTAGCGAAGTCAACTAGAACTGCCGCTTCTTTAGCAGAAATTTATTTGAGGAAGGTTATTCGACTATATGAAATTCCTATAAGTGTAGTTAGTGATCGAGATCTCATCTTCACTGGTCATTTTTGGGGAGCATTGCAAGCTACTTTAGGGATCAGAGCTGAATTTGAGCATAGCCTATCACCCGCAGACAAACTGACAAACCAAAAGGGTGAACTGGATTTTGGAGGATCTTTTGAGAGCATGTATTTTAGATTTTGGAGGATCATGGGAATATCACCTTCATTTAGTTGAGTTCTCCTACAATAATAGTTACCAAGCTAGCATTGGCACGGCTCACTATGAAGCTTTGTATGGGCGGCTATGTAAATCACCTTCATGTTAGGTTGAGAATGGAGAACGTTTAGTTCTTGGACCAGAAATGATTCGAGGAGCATCGGAGAAAGTGGCTATGATCAAGGAAAGGATGAAAGAAGCCCATGATTGATAGAAAAGTTATGCCGATCAATGGAGATTGGACTTAGAATTTTCGGTCGTGGATTTGGTATTTGTGAAAATTTCCCTAATGAAAGGAGTTAAAAGATTCAAAAGGGCAGGAAAGCTAGCATCCAGATTCATTGGACCATTTAGAATCCTTAAGACAATTGGATCATTGGCTTATAGAGTAGAACTGCATGAAAGATTGTCAGAAGTTCATAATGTCTTTCATGTATCCATTTGAGAAAGCATGTTCATGATCCATCTTTGATTGTTGATACATTTGTTTAAGAAGACTTTGAAATAGAACCGAATTCGACTATTGTCCGACACCCAATTCATATTGCAGACTGAGATAAAAGGAGATTGGGGAACAAGGGAGTCAAGCTTGTGAAGGTTTAATGGAGTGATGACCCTCGCGATTGTACTTGGGAGACTGAGGATCATATTAGAGAAAATTACCCTGATGTAATGTCATATTAGTTGTTTGTTGTTTGAATGCATTACGTATGTTCATTTATGGCTGCTTTGCATTGTTATATGAATTTCTTAGTATAATATATATTTTTTGGATTGTCTTTTGTGTATTAATTTTGAGGACGAAATTCTCCTAAGGGGAGAGAGTGTAACGACCCATAAATTAATCGCTTTGTATTTGAATATTTAAAAAAAATTAAAATTTAAATAATGAATTTTAATAATAAAATAAAAATAATTTAAATATTAATTAATGAAATTAGAATCATTTTAAATTTTATTTACAAAACTAAATAGTTCAAATAAAAACAGAAAATGTAACCGGAAACCGTTTTTTGAATTTTCGACGTTTCATTGTATAAAAGTTAATTGAAATGTTGTACACGCTTTCTCATATATATGAGCACATAGACTAATTATATAATATGGGTTAAGATAGTATAATTAGATTTAATTAAGTTAATTATGTTAATGGTGATGTGACATTTTGGCAGCTAATAAAAAATAAATACAAAATAGTCACATCACAGGTGGCAAGATTTGGCACTTTGGCAACTCAAAGCACAAACATGTTAAACATGTTTCTTAGCATATGTAAAAGGAAGGAGGCTTGGTGATGAGGTGGAAGCATATGAATGGAGGGTAAGGGACGAGGGGCGTTTTGGTAATTTGATTTAACTAATAGTATAAAAGTTAATTTCCTAATTCTTTTCCTATCTTTCTCATTTCTATCTTCACTTTCAAAACTTCATTTAGGTTCTTTCGTACGTTTTCATGCTTTGAATACTTTTAAAAAAATCATTTCTTTTCACTTCTTCCTTAAGCAAATTTACTAAAAAAAAAATTCTTTCTACACTACACTTCTCCTCTTGCCAAAATTCCACAATACAAGAACCTACACCCCACATACCCACCATGGTCGAGCCCTACATGCTCTAAGAAAAACCCAAAAGCCCATTAGAGGTCCACCAAATCAAGTTAAAGCTTAATCCTAGTGATTTTCGAAGAGTTAGCGTGATTTCTACTCTAGTAAGCATTACAGTGAGTAAAACTTCCATCTTTGAGCCACAGTTTAAAATATATCCATGTATGTACTTGTGTCTATTGAATGTTTATCATATGATTCTAATGATGGTTTGGTCGATTTTTGGTTCGTTTCTTGAAAAATTGTCACAATTGGAAGTTAGTAAGCGAGCCTTTGGTTATATGTAAATCTAGTAGACAAACTTATGCCATTATTATTAAATGTTTGATATATGTTAAGTTATTGTAAATCATTATGTATTTATGCTCATACCTTGGTTATGTGATGTGTGGTTGTGTTACAAATGTCATATGCTCGAATTCCGAGCTACCCGTATAGCGATAGTCGTTATATCGGCACTTTCGGAAAAATTACCTTTTATCGAAACCAGTTGGTTTCATTATCGTGCTTGAAATTACTTTAAGAGTTAAACAACTTTTGATTAATGAGTTTTCCAGAAATAATTAGTTATTTTAATATTGATTATTTAGTCTAATTTATAAGGATTTAAGCTAATTATTTAACTTATTAACGATGAGTTTAACATCTAACTAATTACTTAGTTGATTATGTTTTGACTAATTAATCATTTTATTTAATGATGTTTAAGACTAATTAATCTTCGGATAATGGTGGATTAATAATAAGTAACTTATTAATTAAAGGTATTTTAAAATTAATTAACCCTTTTTAATTAACGACTTTTTAAAGGTTAATAAAAAAATTTAACCTTAAATAAATATTTTCTTAAATAAATTTTAATTTAATTAATCCTTTTTAAATAATGATATTTAATTATTATTTAATTTAAAATAAATAAATTATATTATTAATTGAATTAACGATGTTTAAAATTGTAATTTACCCTTTTTAATTAAAGGGCATTAAAGTGAATTTGTCAACCTAATTAGTGGGTTTTTAAATTGATTAATAAGTATACTAAGGATGCTTTAAGTGGATAAATCCTATTTATAATGATGTTTCAAAATCATTAAACTCTTTTAACAAAGTGTTTTAAAGCTAATACTTGTAATGTGAAACCAAGCACAAATTCGTTTTTTTTAAGAAAAAAATAGTTTAAATTGTTTATGAAAATGGATTAATTTCCGTAAAGCGATTCTCTTATATGGAAATGTTTTATTTGTATAATTAGCACTAAACATAGAAGAGGCAGACTTGTCACTATTTCGAAAGTTAAGAATAATCGTGAGATATGACTACGGGGTAACACTACCTTGACTTGTCCTGTATTATTGTTAACCAAGAAACAATACAAGTTTGAATTCGATGAGTGGTGATAAGTATACAAGACCGAATTTCCATAAATGATCATTTTAAATCCTCTATAGTGGTTTCCCGGCTATCGGTTACTTCAATTTCTTTATTATCGTCATTCTAAGATGATGTGTTGCTCCATCGAGCATTGATATCCTTTGCCGGAAATGAGTGAATCCAAAGCGTGAGAAGAAGCCAAGCTATGTGGGTTTGCTCCCATTAGGGAACTTTCACATCTCATCTTGATTGGATTCGGTACCGCTATTAGATGTGAAATATTCGAATACTTGGTAGGATTTGGTTGGGTCCGGCTTGGTATTGTCCGAGAAGTGTCACAGAGTACATGAGCATCACAGATGTGTATTACTAGAGGTATACATAGGGGTGGTGCACCTTCCTAGTCATTTTTTGGAGATTTTCCTTTCCTTCTTTGGTTCAAACTTATGAATTTGTTTCCTTAATTTAGTCGGGAAGAGTCAACTACTCTTCACAATGTTTAATTATTTATCCATTCTCCACATTTGGATGTTGATTCATATGAGGGTAACTCTGTTCCATGTTCAGCTGCATGGTTACATATGTTTGTGTTTAATTACATACCTTCTTTTAAAGTTTTACTCATACCAGACGAATCGTCTGATCCGAGTTGTTTGTTTCCATGAGCTCTCGAGTACTCATTTTATTTGAGTTATCTAAGAGTAGTTAGTCTTTATTGGGCTCTTTTAAGATGACATCCTAGCAGGATGCTTTTCATCTTCTTATTCCACTGTACTATGTAGTTGGTGCAAGTGTATTTTGTTTCAACATTTGTAAATGCGAGATGTTAACTGCCTAGGCTGATTTGTAGTACTTTTATGTAACTCTAATAACTCCCTGTTAAGGAGTAACCTGATTTACTATTTCTGTTATGTTTATTTGTAGTTTCGTTGTGAGGTTTTTATTATGTTCTTTTTTCCCCCATGACGATTCACCTTTTCGATGCTTGGGCAACGACACACGAACACCGAGGATGTGTTAAGTGTCGTTCTTTGGGTTTAGAAGGCGGATCGTTGCATTTATATTTTAAAATTATTTAAATATAGGCCGAAATTAAAAAAACTAGGTTTAAAATTGTTTTTAAATTATAAAATTACGTATTAATATTTAAAATTACAAAACATATTTTAGAATTTTAATATAAAGTTAAGATTTAAATTAAATTTTGAAAAAAAAGTCTTATTAATTTTTATTAATTATTAATAAATATCCATACGTATTTAACAAAGATATATTTTAAAATAATTTTTTTTATCATGTGCATGTACTGGTATTATATATATTTGAATATATAATTTTGTATAAATTTAAAATGTTAGTATATATACATATACATATGTGTGTATATATATATATATGTTTCATCATAGCATCATTTTGGCGTAAACATATGAGTACTAAATATATAGACACACACAAATTCATATGTTGTTTTCGACTTTAATATATATATATATATATATATGTTTTAAATTATATTTTATATAATTTAAATTTCATACATATGTTCATAAATATATATGTGTGTATGTGTATGTATAAAACTATTTAAACAAAATATGATTTATATACGTACATACATACAAATATATTCGTAATACTTAGTAAATATGTATAAAAATGCATTTGGACAACACGTTGGTATATAGAATGAGCTAACATGTCCTTTGTGGTGTAAATCCCAGCATCTATGCACCGACATGTTATACCTTGCACGGATTGATATGTTACATATACACATGCACATTTATGTGTATATGATACACACACATATACATATATATAATACAATATTAATCAAATAATATAAAATAATTTTATAAATTTAAATATAATAAAGATTTTATTCAAATGAAATTTTAGATATATTCGATATAAATTAGACTTCACATGTCTACAAAGATCAAAAATGATAAAAAAATTTGAAATCCACCCATTATTTCTGTTGCGGGCTGATCTAGTCCAACGTAGGTATTCGTGCCTGATAGCCTACATGGTCTAAATTAGTCATGTTAGAGTAAACCAATTAAGCTCACAGCCCTATTAGTAGTGTGTCTAAGAAAGGTAGTGTTGAAGGACCGAGTTTGGGTAATCAAGTACTCTGCCCTAACAGGCCGCCGGCTTGGTCTGAACAGATATGTAAGCCCAATTTTGGCTGCCTCTAATAGGAGATGCTCGGTTTAAATTAGGCCTTAGACTAATTTTCAAAAATGTTTGAAAATTAAAATATAAAAGTTTAAATTTTAATTTTAAAATAAGACATACGTGTATTATAAAAGTTATAATAGAATAACAAAATCGAAATGTTTGAAAAATGATATAAATTAATTTCGAAATTTTAAATTTATTAATGAAATTAATAAAATAAATAAATTATTAAATAAGTTAACTAATGAAAAATATATGCATGTATTATATTTTTTTAATATATGTTATGATATTTTAAAATGTTTAAGATATTATAAGTATACATGTATGTATATAATATGAATTTTCGAAATTAATGTAATTTAATTAAATAGATTAATTAAATGAATAAATTAAAATTTTATTATTTAAATATACACATCTATGCATATATGTGCGTGTGTGAGCTATATGTGATATTATAAAGGTTACAATGTATAAAGCCAACAGGGTTGGCGCAGTTGGTTGATGGTCTGGACTGCGTGATCGAAGGTCACGACAGTCCGAGCCCCGAAACTGACAGCCCTGTAACAAGTACCCGAAGTATGTGTTTGGCAGGCACATACTTCCCTAGAGTTTACGAGCGAAGCTTGGTTCTCTAGGTAATTCAAAAAAAAATTAATTAAAATGTTAATTAATTAAATAAGATTTAATTAATATAATATTATACATAGGTTTATTATATAAGTAATATGAAATATAAAAGTTATATAATAACAAAACTTGTATAATATTAATGTTTAAATTAAAGATGGAACATTAAAGAAACTCTTAATAGACTTAAGGAATAAATACATAGGTTTATATATGTATACCATGATTTCTGATGTGTCTCGCACTTTTAATCACGATGGTATTTCATAAATACATTATTCCGTAAGTCTATAACACTCGATATAATATAAAGATTATTAATCTTTAATATAAAGTTATCCTCTATCATTTATATATTAATATATTATTTGCATATTCTTTAGTTGTTGAGTTTTCCTCAAGCTAGTGATGTTATGTGTAGTACTATTAATATACTGAATAGATGAGGTAAGATAACTGCACGTATTTGTTGAGCTTTCCTTAATGCATATGCATTATACTTAGGCCATCGTGAAATGATAGGTCCGAGTGAACAATCTCACTTTACTTGTTGATCTTTCTTCAAGGTAAGGTGGGATTGGTACAAGGAACCACATGTTAGGAGTTATATGTGATACTACCAATAAGGAGTAATCCATCTTATGCGGGCTTATGATTTGTTGAGTTTTCCTCAAGGTCAGAATCTCAAGGCATGCTAGTCCTAACACCCGCTAATGAAGTCGAAAGACTTTTATGTTTCGACTTAGGGTTGGTGAAACATAAAAGACTAATGAGAGTCTTATTAGAAAAATGAAATGATAGCATTTAACATTTCTAATAATGTAAGAACATATCCTATATAATGTTACAATAATCTAAATTGATAAATTTATACATTTAATATTATTGATTAGAGATTTCTCCATTAAGATATACAAATGAACTGGATTGAAGATTGATAAATAGGAATATAACATATACTTACCAATAAAATCTTATTGCATGTTATCATTTCAACACCCATGCAAGCACTTGATTTTACAACTACTAAATACGTTCGTAATTTGGTTGCTTATGTGTTTATTTAGTCGAGACCTTGTATTGCATTCTGAGTTCTAAACTCAAAATCAACACAAAGTTATGGATATCTGATCCATATACTATCGCATATAAGTGTTATATGGTGAGTGGTCATAGTTCGTAATGTATGATATTTTGATAAAATTAGTTCATCCGAAATAAGCAAATAAACCATAATGTGAGATCGAGTACTTACTTTTGATTGATTATAATAAGATCATATTGGGTTAAATGTAATACAAGACCAAAACTACAATATAAATCTAAGAACTCGATCGTTGAAATGTCAATTTGATCAGTTTACGCAAAGTGCAACATATTTGACGTCCTTATATATTACGGATAATCGAGTGCGCTTTTGTAAAGAGTTCATTTTGTTGTTTTAGTAAGGGTATTCTTTTGATTGGTTTGACCATTTAGAAAAAATGAGTGTACATGAGTATATGCGATCTAAGGTACAGTTGGGATGAAGAGAGTGAATATTCCCTTCTGCTTCATAAGAAACATCAAAAACAAGAATTGTAATAATAATAATCGATATTTAAGATTTGAATGAGAAATACTTATTCCAAAATGTATTTTCATATAGAAAATTGTTTTCTATGAGATTTGATACTTTGAATTCAAGAATTTAATCAAAGAACTCTCAGTTGTAAACTAGTTGCAGTATATGAAATAAATAACCCATATTAAGTGAATGATGAATCTTTGAATTTAGTATGCTATTATATTAATGACAAAAATAGTAGGAGCATGCCATATAACACTTATTGATTACAACAAATTACGAAAATCATTTTCATAAAACATATCGAACATTATTTATGAAATAATAACTATTTTTCGGTATCAACTAAAAATTAGACACAGTTATATTTCAATGTGAATATTATGAATATTCATTATGAAATAAAACTATAATATGGTTTTGTCAATAAAAGTGATGCATTAGAAAATACTAAAGTATCTAAAATTATTTACAATTATTTTGAAATTAGAGACTAAGCCATTATTTTGAGAAATAACTTTTATTATATGATTATGAATCATATAATGCTTGTTAATTATCTCACAAATAATTAAAGTCTATGCGTCAATTTAGTGGGAGCATCATAAGAGTCGATGAACTCTTCGAATAGATACATATAGATGTATGAAGTCATAGTTTATTGTTGTTAAAACAGTTCCGTATACTTTGACATATTCATTGACAAGTTGTCACAGACATGGACATGTGTATTTAATATGCATGTATAAGTCTATGATAAGCTCATAGAATATAAAACCTAAGTAAATAAAATAACATACGATAGAAATGATTCGATTTAATCGAATGGGTGAATATATTGGAAAGAGTTTTGTATGTACCTAATATGAATAAAGATTCAATCTCAAAGGTCACTCCGCCCTATAATACATAATGTCAATTGATGAGGATTAATCAAACTATTGGACAAAGCAAGATCAATGATGAGTGAGGTTGAGTTAAACTCCTTAAATAAGATGTGTACTCAAGAGTAGTACACAAGGTTAAAATTAATATAGTTCAAAGAACAGTTTACAAAAACATACGAGATAATGGTTTATAGGAAATCCATACATGTCCCGGGTCAATGAGTTGGCAGGTTGTGTGAGTCGAAAAACTGCATGTAATAATTATGCGTAAGGGATCTTGTATGAATCATCCTAAGAGAACTGCAATCATTAGATGACTAATTTATGTTCTGAAAAAATATACCGTGAATGAATGCAAAATCAGTTTTATATAAGGAAATTCACAAAATACTTATAGGTACCCATTCCATTGCACTGAGAAACAACTGTTAATTCAAGCAGTATCAACTTCGTAGCGAAGGAATTTCTTTAAGAAATTATTAGTATAAAATGAATTTGGATATGATCCAAGCATAAAACTGATTATAGGGGATGAAATGAAATTGGCTAAACCAAATGAACACAATATAATAGAACGTCTATTGAGTATTCTTATACATTAAAGAGAAACCATGAGTTTCTTGTCAATGTCGGGAATAAATAATCCTTGGTTGTTTAATTAAACCATTAATAGTATTGACTCGATGATACAGTACGATGCGCAGAGCTGAAAAGGATTCCAGCTACATTATCAAAGTATGATCTTGGTAGTTGTACCCGAAGGGAACCGATCTATTGACCGCAAATTTGTCTTAAAGGGAAAGATAAACGACACTGGAATATAGTAATCCGTGTTGATAATAATAATATTGTAAATTTCAATTATTTAAATTAATGTAATTGATTCACTTTTCGATGTGCTTAAGTTGTCTTGGAATTTATTCACCGAATTATCTCATGGTATGAATTTATGTCTTGATACGTATGTGTTGAAACAGAAAATTCTAAATAATGATTTAGAGTAAAGTGTTTACACATAATAACCAAAATGTCTCAAAGTTAGTGGGTGTGATATTGAGTTTATGAGTTTTTGGATATGATCCAAGAATATATACAAAAGCGTCTTCCGACAAGCATTAAAATTGAATAAATGTTTCGATATAAATATCAAATAGACTGATTGTTAATCAAAATTCAAAGGTAGTGTGTGCTCGTAAGAGGGAATGTTAAAAGATACATAGATACTTCTAAACTATAAGGAAACAATACAATGATAATTACTAACGATGTACCTGTATTAAAATCTGCTTTAGTTGTTTTAATACTTGACATTGGATTTGTAAATGATGCCTTTTATAGTAATTGTTTGAGGGGTACTCGTGTATTTATGAGATACTAGAGAATTGCTTGCAAAAACAACGGACTGTTCATACACGAGTGTTCGGACTCAAAGTTTCATAAGCGATATTGAGTATAAAATGTCGATAACAAATACAAATCACAAATCTTTAAGCTGAAAATGTTCCAAATGGAAGATTGTGGTAGATTCAATAAAAAAGGCTAAGTACGTCATCTTGAATAGCGTCGCAACAAAGGTAATATAAATAAATATAAACGCACAAGTTTATAACTGTGCTAAGGGTGATCCCCAATGATGAGAATCCTAAAACATTGTTATATGTTAACAATGTCATGATATAGGTCATAACTAAACTTAGAGCTTACTGGAAGTTGAGAGACATATTTCGAATTATTACACATTACAAAGATAGTTTATCAAATTCGAAGAGAGTTGATTGACAGAGTAGATAATTGAAACATAATAGACTACGTGTTCACTAAAGGACTTACCTAATTGGTTTTAAGAAAATCGATTAGAGAAGTTGGAATAAGATTCCATAATTAATCCAAGTGCATGTTGAAGATCGATAGATTTAGGGAAATGCCCTATAGGCAATTATGCAATTTGTTACATATATTTAACTCGATAAAAAAATCTTGTCTGAAAAAGGTGTTTCCCCCCTATTATATACTCGATATAATGTATTATGTTAACTAACTGATTTAATTCATATATTTAATATAAAATCCATAAATGATATGTTTTATGATAGTAGTTATAAAGTGTTGTAGCTGTGAGTAATTTATCACAATGAAAATAAATACACCATTTTAAATATTCCTAATCATGATGCATCGAGACTGGATATCGATACAATCATTGAGATTAGAGTACACAACGCTCTCCAAATGTTGACTAGTGTATTGATCATGGCTGTTGGGGGCACCATAGAGTTAAATACTGATAGTTATTCGATAATTATGGAATGACTCACTCGATAGTTTTATTTTGGTTAATGCAAACTAGATCAAATAAAAAATATTGATGTGGCAAAATTACACAGTTCTCATGACTTAAGAATACTATTGATCTTTAATGCAAAAGCTCTGGTTTGATTATAGTTAAATCGTGGCATGGCGTCCACTGAACGACTATTTTTCATTCGAGTGGAATCATTGAAAGTGAAACACTATTCAGGAGAGGATTCATCTTTTTGGTTATATTAGGTTAGTATCACAGTCAACTGAAGTAGAAAATTTCATTTAGTAATAATTGTTATTATTGAACCATTTGGATTATAGAGTTTAATGTGGATGATATTAAGATTTTAACCATTATCAAATTCCATAAGTCCAAAGTGATATAGTTTTGACGAAGAGAATTGGTGTAAATAGTCGTCACAATCGGATGATGCTTAACAAAGTAAAATTAGATTTTACCAAAACCAAGTAAGCAATAAATTTGGCAAAATGTTACACTACCTATTAGGTGACTATGAACTTTAATATTTGAATAGTTCGATATTACCGCTAACCAAATTTACATCTAACAGGTCACACAACCGAAATGATGAATACTCCTCTGACCCAACGATATAAATAATTTGTATTTGTTATAAATTAATTAATATTTGTAAAATTATGAAATTTTTGATTTTGATTTGATAAACAAATATTAAATGTATTTATAATAGTTATAAATATACTAATCGAATATACGATATCGATATGCATTTAAATTAGGCTTAAATGCAAAATATTTATTCAGGCCATAAATGGGATTGAAGCCCATAAAGGAGGCTGATCTGTTTAGCCACAATAAGGGTAAAACACAGCCATGTGATGGTGCTACAGGGGCATTGAGATGGATGGCTAAGATAGAAGAGAAGTGGTAAAAGATGATGTAGGATCTTGATTCTAAATTATCTCTAAATTCTTCTATATAAAAGCAACTCTACCCTAATTTGTTTTAAATGTTTTTAGCCTCCATATGCCCTCTAGATCTAGCCGAACTATTCCCTACCTTATCTCTAATTTTCTAAGTTCAAATCAAATTAAGTGTTATTCGATAACCAGTGGTCAACAATTAAGAGACTTGCTATCTACTAGATTAGAAATCAGTTCAAGAAGCAAATTCCTTCATTTTAAGAAGTACTTTCAAGCATTGGGAGTAAGGTGTATTTCTAACTAATATATAATTATTAATATTTAGATATAATGTCTATATTATATATATATATATATATATATATATATATATATATCATATTATTAGTTAGGTGACAATTCTGTTATGTAACATATATGTACACACACACACATATGCCTACATGCAGCATGGTTAATAAAAAAATTATTCTAAATAATTTAAAAATACAATGTTTATATATGTATACATGGTGTATAATTGAATATTGCTTCATACTTATATAAAATATAGTTATATAATTTTATATATAAAGTTTTAAAGGTACATTATTTTCTACAGAAATAAAAATAATTATATATATACACATATATACTATTTTTAAATATTATTTAAATCAATATATACACATAAATCAATTATATTAATACACACAAATATATATATATATATCATAAAATTATGTTTTAAATTTTATAAAACTAAATTATTACCTAACGTACTCATGGCAAATTTTTTAAAAAAACATTGTTTATATTTTAAATTGTTTAAATATAAGCTGAAATTAAAAAAACTAGAATTAACATTGTTTTTAAAATATAAAATTACGTATTACTACTTAAAATTACAAAATATATTTCAGAATTTGAATATAAATTTAAAATTTAAAATTAAGTTTCAATTTTTTTAATTTAAATAAAGATTCATATAGATATTTATTGAAATATACTTTAAAAAAAATTAAAAAATAACTGTGTGCATGACTTAGTATTATGTATATTTAAAATATATAAATTTTATATAAATTTTAAATGTTAATTTATACATGCATACATATATTATTATAATATTATTTATGCATAGACATATAAGTATTTAATATATATATATATATATGTATGCATAATATATATACACACACATTCATATATTATTTTTGACTTTAAATGTTTCTATATTCTTAAATATATTTAATGTAATTTATAAATAATTTAAATTTAATACATATGTTTATACATACACACACATGTATTTATACATAATTATTTAAACAAATTTTATATACATACATACACACACATATATATTTGTAATATTTTGTAAGTATATGTAAATTATATATATGTATATATATAAATATACATTTGGACAATAAATTAGTATACAGGATGAGATAACGTATCCGTTGTGATGTAAATCTTAGCGTTTATTCACCGACATGTTATACCTTGCACGTATTGATGTCTTAAACATGCACACACATATATTTGTATATGATACATGTTTATATATAATACACCATTAAATTGTATATAATCATTTTATAAATTTTAATAAAAGAAAGACTTTATTTGAATGAAAATTTAGAAATGTTCTAAATAAATTAGACTTCATATTCTCAATAAAGATCCAAATGATATAAAAAAAATTAAAATTCATAATTTACTTCCACCGTGGGCTCATCCAATTCCAACATACATCACGTTGGCTAAACTTAGAATTCAAACCAAAATTTACAATGATTTTAGTTATAAATTTGAAATATGTGCTGAAGCAAAATCAACAAGAACATCCTTTCATCAAGTTGATGTTGGGGATTGACCCATTTGGCAGCGGGCGAAATGGTAAATTCAAAAAGAATCCTTATTTGGATCTTAATGGGCCTATGATATCAGTTAACTAGAATTAGGTCCAATCAATTAAAATAAAGTTATATTTTATTTTTAAATGTTTTATATTTATATAATTGATCTTACAAATAGGGTTTATTTTATATTTATTTTGAATATATCATATATATTCATAACACAACATGATAACAGAAAAACACATCACACTTAAAATATATTATAGATGGGCGTGTGTGTATATTAACACACATATATACACCTATGTATGTGTGCACTTTAGGCAGGTGTCTTATGTCTATTATTTAGATACATGAAATTCCATATTGTTATTTATGGGATACAAATTAACAAATTATAAATGTGACAAGCATGTAACTAATTAGGAGTTTTGTTTTATCGCCTTTGAGTATGAGAACGACCACATGGACATGTGGGGTGTAAATTGTAAAGGAATGCATATATATATATATATATATATATATTGTTGGAACTGGGTCAATATTTAGTGGGGTAAATTGGTAAATTCTAAAAATATATTCCATTTTGGATCTTATTGGGCCTACGAAGTCTGAATTTATTTAGATTTTATCTTTATTTATTTTAAAAGAAATCAAATATTTTGTTTAATTTATAATTAAGATTTTATTAGTTGTTATTTTATACTATACATTTTAACATGCGTATCATATACACATGTGTGTGTATGTGCACTTGCAATATAAATAATGTACATGATTTAATATGCTCATGTATGAGTGTCGAGATTTACACCACAACAGACATATTTGTCCATCTATATAGATGTGTGCTATCTAATATATGTATGTGTGCATATATGTACTTTAAAGTAATATAAAATAAAATTTATAACCAATAAAAGATTTTATATATATATATATATATATATATATGATACGATAATATAAAGTAATTATAAATGTTAACCTGAATGACTTTGACTTAGATTCAAAACTAAAATTAAAATGTTAAATTTCAGATCAAGATTTATATTCAAAATATCTAGAAACTACCAAGTCAGATCAATATATCAATTTTCGATAAATATGTATGTATGTATGTATATGTATATTTCGAAAATAACATTTTTTTTAATTGCATGTACAAATGTATTATATACATACATACATATGTATGGAGAAACTATATATAATTTGGGTAGATAATTGAATAAACATGCATATATATTAACATAATTTAGCCTTAATCAAAATAATTTTTTTAAATGCTTACGGTTTAAAATTAGTTCTTTTTGTTAAAGATTTCTATATGGAAATTTTAGTAAAAATTTAGTTTTTTATTTACAAAAACTATTCTAAAACATATGCGTATATTTATTAAATTTATAAGAACATTTTATAATATTTGTATATATATTTACTTTATATGAAATTAGATTAGAAAATATTAAAAGTATATTTATCTATACATACTTATATATATAATATACACGTAATTATATATATATGTTTGTACATTTTTTTAAGTTTTTTAATAGAATAACTTATATAAAATAATAAAATTTATGTTTACATAACTATATAATTATGTTTATATTTTAAAATTAATATTTGTTTTAAAATCATTTTAAATAGTATTAAATCTTTTTGGCCATGATCTATATGTTTTTTATATATATATATATATATATATATAATTTTTATATAAATACATATATGTCATCATCTAGTGTAGACAATACAAACATATGTTGATTCATGACAATACATATAATATCTAATCGTATACATATAACATGAACAATAATATAAATATAAATATAAATATAAATGAAAGATTTACCTTGACTAACGCCCGCTTTAACACGTTGAAGTGTTAAATTGATGAACTTCTTGAATCAGTATCCAAAATCCAGAAAGAGCTTCTAATCTGAATGCAGCAAACACTGATAATCTAATTGTACTTAATTTTTGTTTTAGTGACTTGAAAATTATGGAGAAGGAGGGTAAGATAAGGCTAGCCATGACTGCTCTAGGGGGAGCTAAAACAGCACCGGTGAAAGTGGGGTTTAAGGTGTTGAGTTGTGAAAATAAAGAGGAGTAAAAAAGGGATCAAGATCCACACTTCCCACTTACCTTTTCCTACCATTTGAATCGGTATTCAAACACCGACTCCAACCCCTTTGGTCGGCCACTACATCCCTCTTGTGGGCCTTCAAATTGCTTCAGGACTGATCACTTAGAAATGCATTTAAATCTAATTCAAACGCATATTGATATCGCATATCGATACATTATAACTTTTATATACGCACTATTTAATATCGATCAACGCAAATAAAATAAAATTTTATTAATTAATATTTCATAAATGTTAATTAATTTAATCAATTTACAATGGTTATAATCAATTAAATCAGGTGGTAGTAGGAGTATTAATTGTTTCGATCATGTAACTCTTAGATGTAAATCTAATCATTGATTAATATCGAACCATTCAAATATTATTGTTTGCACATCATCTTAACAAATAGTGTGACATTAATGTCAAATTTATCGCTTACATAGCCTCAGTGAAATCCAATTATATTTATTTCAAGCATTGTCCATTAGTAACTATTATTACACCAATTCTCTTCGTCAAAAGTATATCATGCTAGGACTTATGGAATTTGGTAATGGTTAAAATTCCAATATCGTTCATATTCAACTTTATAGTCCAAACATAAAGTCCTTGGTTCAATAACAATTAATATTAGCTAAATTGCTCTGACTAGAGGCATTGACTTTGAGTTGACTTCAATTGACCATGATACAGCCCCATATATATGAGGAGACGAATTCTCTCTTGAATAGTGTCTTACTTCTAATGCTTCCACTCGACCTGACTATAGTCATTCGATAGATGTGGTGTCATAATTTAACTACAATCAAAGTAGAATTTCCACATTGATGCTTGACAATATTACCAAGTTGAGGGAATTATGCAATATTATCACATCCATATTTTCTATTTGACCTCAATTATATTAAGAAACAAAAAAGTATAGAGTGTGTCATTCCACGGTTATCCAATAAATATAATATGCAATCCGTTGGTACCCCGAGCAGCCATGAGTGATACACCACCCAACATTTTGGATAAAGTTACGTACTTTAGTCTCAATGGATATATCGATATCCAATCTCGATAAATCTTGACTGGGAATATTTAAAACGACGTGTTTATTATATTGTGATAAATTGCTCATGATTACAACACATTATAATTACTATCATAAAACATTCCACTTATGGATTTTCTATTAAATATACATTTAGTTAGATAAATAATAAATATTACACATTATATCGAGTGTATAATAGAAAGAAAAATGCCTTTAATTTTGAACAAGATTTGTTATTGTGTTAGATATATGTAACAAATTACATAACTACCCCTGGGGCATACCTATAACTCTATCAATTTCTCACATGCACTTGGGGTCAAATATGGAATCCTTATCCAGACCCTTCGATAATTTTATGAGAACTGATCGAGTTAGACCCTTTGTGAATGAGTATGTTATGTTGTATTAACTATATACTCGGTTAAATAAACTCTCGTTGATGTTAATGAACTGTCTTTATGACGAAACTATTCAGAGTATGTTTCTCGAATTCTGGTGAGCTCTTATCATTACATTGTTACCATATAATAATAATGTAGTATTATCAATACTCAGAATCACCCCTACCTCGGTTATAAATTTGTGCATTTATATTTATACATTGCATCAATTATTGAGCCGCTCAAGGCGATGTAATTAGCCTTTTTGTTATTGAATCGCCCACGGTCTATTGTTTGAAAATTTCCAATTTAAATCTCCTTAACTAAGGTTTAAACATGAATCTAATATTGCCACATTATACTAAATATCACTCATGAATTTTGATTCTAAATACTTCTTCATAAGGAGTTTGATGTTTCTGTAAACAGTTCTATAGTATTTCGTTAACATTCGAGAACACTCCATTATACAGTGATCGTAATTTGGATTTGCTAGTTGCTTCTTGCATCAAATACATAAGCAAATTATGATATTGTAGACAATACAACATGTATGACAATTCCTATTGCCATTGTGTAACGAATGCATCTTACATATTTCATATTAAACATTTACAATACGGTATCTTTGCATATTTTGGGACATTCCCAACATTCTTTATAATTATTATAAAAGATATCATTTACAATTCCAATGTCGAGCATTAAACAAATAAACCGTTATTGATTAAACCATAAGTACATCATTAACAATCATCAGTATGTTGTTTGTTTATATTCTGGAAATATATGTGTATCTTTTAGTGGTTTTTTCTTATGGACACATGCTTCCTCTGCATTTTGATCGAGAATCAAACTATTCGATTTTTCTATCAAAATAATAATTCAATGCTGATACTTATAGAATGATACTGCCATATTTTCTTGGATTATTTTCAAAAAACCCACAAACACAATATAGCTCCTATTGACCTCGAGACACTTAGGTTGTTATGTGCAAACAGTCTATTATAAATCATTGTATAGTATTTTTCATTTTAACATATATATACCAAAAAAAGAGTCATACTAAGTGACAATTTTGTGAGTAAATCCTGTTTAACTTGAGAAATTTGAATAACAAATCTATTATGCTAATTTCAGCATTTGAAACTTACGATGGTACTCTTATCAATGCTGCTCATCATATTCCAACTGCTTTAGTCTTGCTCTTGAAGACACATTTGCCGTCAATGGATCATATCTCTTAGGGCACAAATACCAAAATCGTAATTTGGTAACATATTTGGAATTCTTTGGATTTACGCATTATACTATATGGATGAGTCAATACTTAATGGGGTAATTAATAATCAAGGCTTATCTATTCTCGATATTGATAAGAAACTCATAGTCTATCTTCAACGCGTGAGAATACTTATTAGACACTTGATTGCGTTGTGTTCATTTAGGTTAGGTTAGTTTCACTTCATCCTACATAATCAGTTTCATTCTTTGGATTGTATCCAATGAATTTCTAAAAGAAATTTTTTCACTATGAAGTTGCTATTTTTGAGACAACAATTGTTTCTCGGTGCAACGGAATAGGTACTTATATACACTTTATGAATTTTCTTATGTAAAACTGATTTGGTTTTAGTTTACAATACTTATGCTTGAAACATAAATTGGTCATCCAATGACTATCGTTTCCAAATTCCTTTTGGGAGATTCACATAAGATCTCTCACGAGCAGTCTTTCGACTTGCACAATTTGCCAACTTCATAGCCTAGGATATAGTGGAGTATCTTATAAACCGTTAACTTTTATAATTTTGTAAATAATTTTTTAGAGGAAATTAGTTCAAACCTTGTGCACTACTCCTAAGTACACTACCTTATATAAAGAAGTTATAAACTTCACAACCATTAATTGTACTTTGTTCTATAAAGTTCGGTTACCCCTTATCAATACATCATTTTGTATCATAGAGAGGAGTGAATTTTGAGATTAAATCTTTATTCAATTTTAGATACATTTGGAACTCTTTCCCATACTCTTACCTAGTCAACCAAATTGAATCATTTCAATTTCCGTTACATGTGATTTCACTTACTTTAGTTTTGTATTATATGAACTTATCATAAACATGCTACATATGTGTCAATTACACATGTTCATGTTTGGATAATTCATCGATGAATTCAACAGAGTATGTGGAGCCGATTTGGTATTATTAGACTTACGATTACATAAATCTATATGTATTAACCGAAAGAGTTCATCAACTCTTATGTCACTCCTACTCAACGGGTACTTTGCCCTTTATTTTTTGAGATATAATTCACTAGTACCATATGATTCACAATCATATAATTAAAGAATTACTTCTTCAAACTGTGGCATGGACCATAATTCTAAATATATTTCATATAAATCTAGATATTTCTGTAATTTCCAATGCATCATGAATACAAATTATTATAGTTTTTTTATAATGAACGAGTACTTTCGCACATCAGATGCATGTGCGCAAGAGGGACTAGTATTAAAAATATCGTCTGCAAGATTTTTTGGATCTTACAAAATGACTTTGACGTGTACGTAATATTGCATTTTTTATCCGTGTAAATGCACATGTCAACCGTTTATCAAAATGTGAATGAGATTATGTTATTTAAAAAAATATTTAAATATATAATGAAAGTAATCAAATATTACATCAATATCTAGATAAATTTAAAAATATTAAAATTACCATTTCTTGTGATCTGAAACTTAAACAAACTTGCATCATCTCTCTTTTAAAAGTAATAAATAACCATATTAATTAATATATGGAGAATTTTTCTTGTTCACCATATAGATTGCACTTCCCTTGGTACTCCCTTCCTCATTAACCTTTAATACTTTCTACATCACAATTTTCCCATAACCAAAGCAAACTGTATACATTTTGTTTCTAATTGAAATTTTTAAATCCACTAAAAAATGAGAGAAACATAACATAAATTTATAGGAAAAAAATAAGTATTTAAAATATTTCTCTCATCGATAGACGGTCTTTCACAAAAATAGAAGAATCGAAAATTATATCAAAAGAAATATGATGGGAAATACTTATTTGATTGAACATTCTTTGTTTAGTTGTAAAATCAATGCTATAACTTGCAATGAACATGGATACAATCATGGTACGAAAGTATAATAAATAACGCTGCGATGAATATCTTGCAACTTTTGAAAGATAGTCAAAATGATTTTTAATACGATCTTACTTTCAAACTCAAAAACATATCTATACTTGGAGTTGTGGACAACATATAAAGATGAGCATGAATATTTTTTCACAAACTACCAATGTACTAACAGTCACAGGCAAGAATTCCAACTTATAAGTATTGTAACATAGAATATAAAACATACTAATGGTTATAGTAGCTCTGCAATTCTACACATCAGGGAGAAAAGATTAATATGCCAAGTCAATCTTCAAAGCTTAAAATTGCAAAAGTAAAGCACATCTTAAAATTACAACAAAACTACTATTGAAAATCTCTTCTCAGTATACATGCTTTGCTTAGGCTATCGTACTTGCTTCAAACTGCTTTATGAAGGCTCTGCAAAAAATAAAATTAAGAAATTAGCAGCTAAAGTTGATGCAAGATGGTTTATAAAGTTCCGTATCACAGTTTTTTACATCATAGTCATGCATACAGTTCTCACATTTTTATTTTCTTAGAAATCGAATGAATCCAAACCGACAAATTTAACCTGACTCATTAACTAAGAAAACATATAATAAATAATTTATCAAATGGTTTATTTTATTGGAATCATTTATATGTGTTAACCCAATGAATGTATCAACACCCTAGATTGAGTGTGAAAGCACCAGCCTTGTTTATCAAGGTAAATAAAATAGAAAAAGAAAATTGTAGATCGTTGAAAAAGTAAAGAAATAAGTAGATTTTTACAGTGGTTCGGTTGTTAATAAAGCCTACATCCACTTTATATATCTGACTACTGTTACAAGTTGAATCGGGCTACAATATGATTGGATCTCTTAAGTTAGACTAGTCACAAGTGCAAGAGTTCACTGGAGAATCACAGTGAACTCCTAGATGACGGTTGTGTAGGAGAAGAGGAGTGAAGAATAATTTCTGTAGAGTTCCAATAGTCTGTCCAAAAGATCCCCTTCATGTTGCAGATTGGTGAGTATTCATAGGGACTGGAGAGCTATTGGGCTAGGCCACTTTAATTTAAGCATATTCTTGATGGTAGGAAGGTGCTCCAAAAAGTTCACAACGAACTGATCAAACTTGATGGACTGCTTGCGATCCATAAGGCATGGATCGCCTGCGATCCATGTAGTTAACGTATTTTTGGGTCATTCACTTGGATTTCATTCTTTTCCTTATGTAAATGCTTTCCAAATAATTCCATAATGAGTTGCTTTGTTTTGATGGTGATCCATATGCAGGATGCATTGAACTATGATTGAAATCAGATGAATGCTCATTACTCGAACTAGCTTTCTTGGAATATCATGAACTTTGTGGATATCCTTAGGAAAGATGTTGGTTCATGGTGCAAGAGGTTTGAAGGATCAACGAGCAATCCTTACGGATCGCTAATGATCCATGGGTAATGGATTACTAACGATCCATCCCATTAGCCTATTTTTGCATCTTTCCATTTGAGTCATACTTAACTTCTTCTTCAAGTCCTTTTGGATTATTCTTGAGTTATTTTGACTTGACATGAATATTATAGTTCCCGTTGAATCATGTTGGGTTAAAAACTTGGTTAGCATTTACTCCCTTGTAGTAGGCCTTCGTTGGAAACAAGATATGCTTTGGAAGTAACTGCTTTCAAGTTCCCCTTTCATGAAATTAAATGATTGTGTTGAGGCTATCATGTGGATGTGGCTTTCGCTGTTCAGCCATCTGTTGAGTCTTCAATGTGAATCGTCGTTGCTTAAAATGATAAATCAATTTCAATCCCACAACTTTCCAAATGGTTGAAAACAACAATTAGATCATACTTGGTGAGTTTGGAGAAAATCAATTGCAACTTGATGGATCGCTAGCGATCCATAGTCCATGGATCGATAGCGGTCCAAGGAATTAGCGTATTTTCTTCCATCCAATCTCCTACTTAACTTTGTTTGGACCGATCCTTCATCATTTCAAACTACCCTTGCGAATTAAGCTAACTTCTTTCGCGACCCGATCCAAATGCCACCAAACCCTAAGCTCGCTCATGCCATTGCCGTCGTTGACCTCCACCACCGAAGCTTTCTGCCTCCAAGACCACCAAACCTCACCACCATTTTGAGCCAATTTCCAGCACTAGAAACATTGCCTGCCTGAATCATGTCCGATCTAGCCTAGCATGGATCACCATAAAATTGGCCATGTTTGCCTCTTGATTTGAGGTTAATAACGCGAATTTTAGCGTAGTATTAGCGTTCGATAATGAAGTTATGTTGGTGATAGATGTGGTGGAAAATTCGAGTTGAGCATGACTTTATGGAAGAAGATAGTAAATCAAGTTTTGAATTCTTCGTCGAACAAAGCCAGGGTTTTGCCCCGATGCTTGACATATTTTGCTCTTCATCCACAGAGTTATAATTAACTTGCATCAAGTCACCCTATTAATCCTGGCATGCTGTCTTCCGAATTGATTTTGCTTTCTTTGGGTGGAACGATTTCATGTAACCAATAATTTATAAAAAAAACTTCTTTTCGTTTGTAAAGCTAGTATAGAAAAGAATGATAGGAGAGTGATGAACCAGAACCAATAAAATTTTGAACAGATGGAAAAATATGAAAAGACACGCCCATATAACACAGAAGTAGGAAATGCCAAACGTTGGCTGCAGAATTTATTGAAGCAACTGATCATTTACAGGTGAGTAATGAATAGTCGAATTCATAAGCCAAGTTGCGTAACCGATACGACTGATCGGTTCGTGGATTTTGTCGCGTTCAAAACTCCAAAATACCCGAATGATTATATCGCAGAGATCGACATGACGAGATGATCAAAATGGTATACAGACATCAGTGGTACAATCATCCTATCAAAAGTTGATAATCGGTACCGAAAATGCTGCAAATCTATCAAAAATAAGATAAACGAAGCAACAACAGTCCCAATTTGGAGAAACGAAATATGACACCTCACTCAAAAGATGATTTATAAATTTAGTATATAAAAATATTCAGGTTTGGAAAACATTTTATCATCATCAAATTTAATTGATTTAAATTGAAATAAAATTACACTAGAAAATAACTTTCATATTATCAGATGAAAATTTACCATTTGTTATGTTAAAGTAGACGTATTCCAAGTATCAAATTTTTATTTCCAAATTTTATTATTTAAAATTTCACAAAAACTCAATTAATTAAATAAATAAACCACTAAAATTTGTGAGTCATTACACTCTCCCTCACTCAAAACTTTCCGTCCCCAAAAAGGAAGGAGGTAGGAGAATAGAAACAACCAGAGGAAAATAGATTGAAAACAAAATAAAACAATTTATTTAAGACCATATAAATTTCAATTCCAATTAATTAATACTCAATAATTGATTTTAAATTCAAGGTATTTCATTAAGTTGAATTAATTTCCACTTATTAATATTTGATACCACAAAGGTTTCTTAATTTTCTTTAGTTTTTCTTATTTACTATCTAATCAACTTATTATTATATTTATCTCTATTAACATTTTATAACTAAAATCTAATTGTATAACATTTGTCATAATCACTAAAAATTTATTTATAAAATCATTAATCATCGTTTTACATTGTAAATTATTCAATTACATATTCAACTTCTAAATGGTTTAGGTAAGTTATATTGGAATGTAATTGAGTATTATATAAGTAAAATTTTCCCAATTCAACTATCTCAAGTTTAAATATTTATTCAAAAAATTTGATTTCATTTTATAAATTTGAAATCATCCATTAACAAAATTTAAGAATTAAATTTCCCAATTCACTTCAACAACTTAGAGATAATTATGTCTACATATATCAAATCAAATATATATATATATATATATAAACATATACCTGCATATAATATATATTATATATCATGTCATACTTTAGAAATTCAAATCAATTTATTTTCCCAAACAAAAGTGTAGCAAGGCTACAGAATGGTCTCTCCACTTTGAACTCAAAAAATGAATGTTGATGATGTGGCCGCCATCATCGAAATTATTTTCCAGCGACAAAACAAGAGAGCGCTGATTTAAACATTTTAAAAATCTTTGGAAACAATTTATATTCGAAAATACCTTTAAATAATATGTATTTTAAAACTCTAAAACCAAGGTTTTGGAATCATCATAAATTAAATTCTCAAATTCTAATTTAAATCCATTTAAATTCTAAATCAATTTACAAACCATGTTTTATAGTTTAATTATTTATATATATATGAGACAAAAGTCAATGGTTTACAAATCCATAATTAAAATCAAATACTATTATCTCTTAACAACCAATTCAATTTGACTATTTAACTTTAGAAAAGTATACTTATATATACAATATAATTATACAAAATTAATTTCATTTACCAAATTTTGAAAACAATATTGTGCAGTTTGCTCTGTTAAAGTGTTTTGGAAATCCTATTGATAGCGTTGATTAGATGAATCGATCGAAAACCCAAATCAACATCAACAACTCAGACAACATAACGTATAAAACAAATTTAAATATTAATAAGAAATACACTCCCTCACTCGACAATACAAGAATGGATTTCAAAACAAGGGTAGAGATTCAAGTGTTAAGGGACCCTAATTCAAAAGAATTCTAACAAGAAATATAGGCTCGAGACGAAGGTAAAATGATTAAATAGAAAAATATAAAGATGGATAGGTTTATATAAATTGCAGGCAACCTTAACCGGGTCAATCGTGACTTCAAGAATAAGATTGATGCAGAATTCTGAGGAAAATTGACATTCGATCGCAAGAGATAGAATTCAGGCATAGCAGGAGATAGATAGCATCATAACCGAGGATACAAAAATTTTCGGTAAATCAATGCCTATAGTAAAGGAGTTTCACCCCTTTCAAATCATTCAAAGATTGGCGAAACCGCCGAGTTATTGGATACTCCAGTCAAGAAGCACGAATAAGGATAGATAAGGATGGATTTTCAAACTGAAGGGAACGTTTCAAAATTCAAGATCAAAGAGGAAAAATTTCGTGCTCGAACGAAAATGATTCTGTAGTTAAATCTACTACATACGTTGAGTTTTACCTAAAACCAAAACTCTGATACCAAATGTAACATCCTGATATTTTCAACCATTCGCATCCACACATGCCGGATTTGAATTGCTCAAAATACCAGATTGTTAGTTTATATTTGGCAAAACTCAATGTATAGAGTAAATAGATCACAAAATCATAGACAAAGAGTAATATACAATATGCAACGGAAACAAAAAAATAGTAGTTCACGAAGATACTATATATATAACAGAGTTAAATAAGATACAACAGAAGTCTCAAATACAAGGTCAGAATACATCACTGGAATCAACTAAATAACTATAAGCTGAAAAGATGTAGATGAATCTCCAAACGAAGCTCCAACTCCAAAGGTAAGTCTCAAAAGCTATATCACTCAGTCTGACCCGAGCGTAAAGCAAAACGCAAAACACTCGAGTCAGGATTAACATTCTTATATCAATAAATCCAACTTAAGTGAAATAACAACTGAAATACAAATAACTCAAAGGATGTTTGGGGTAACCATCCTCTAAGGATTCGTTAAACTATCTACTATGTAGTAATATACGCTATTATAATAATGTCTAAAGTAAAGTATAATATATAAAAGTAGCGTTAAGACGTTACCCATATCCCCCTTAACACATTTTATAGTGCCAATAGTCTATACAGTACCATCGTACCTCCAGATAAGGAGGCTACCATAAATACTCCATAGGTACGACACAAATCAAACTCATAGTAAAGCATGCTAGGGTAAGTGACACGACAAAACTAGACAATGCTTAGGTAGATATACCAATTACACTTCTGGACTAATGGTAACACGTAGCAGCCACTACCACCCACCTCGATCCACATTCCTAAAAAATATCAAAGGGTGCACCCAATCAATCACAAAATAATAGAATGGTATCGAAGGAGTGTGTCCGGTTAGAGGAGCTACCTCATTGGCCCGTCAATTGCTCCTGTTTTAGCCACCTTATACCAACTCACGGGGGTCGGGTCCACGTAAAATATCTCATATAGGATCGTCACCACCATCCTACTTCATTCTGGAATCTCCACTGCATACACAGTTGTTAAAGTGGTTTTCGGTGTTGGCAGAGAGTATGACAATTTCTGATCCCGGTATCTTTAACAACAAAACGTTATTATAACACCGCGGTCATTTCAAAATAATTTATATTTCAAAACCAAAATATCATTGCCATTTCAAAACCATATCAATGCGATATCATTTCCATTTCAAAACCAAATACGATATCATTTCCATTCCAAATATATATCCTTTGCAAAATCATAGCACTTTCAAAGTTATAACACTTTTGAAATCAGCCACTTGAAATTTTAACACTTTCAAAACATAATACTTTGAAATTCATAACTTTGAAACATAACTTTCAACACTTAAACAGTTTAGATATTAAAATAGTTTATAAAATAAAATAGTTTATAAAATAAAATAGTTTATATAAGATAGTTATAAGTTAAAATGGTTTATATTAAAATAGTTAGTATATTAAAATAGTTTATACTAAAAATGATTTATATTAAAATAGTATATATTAAACAATTTATAAAGTAAAGTATAAATATAATTTAAAATACTATATATAATAAAAATAGCTTCCTCAAATTCCACAAATTGATTCTAAATCAACTCGAATTCCAAAGTTCAAATTTAATCCAATTTCAAATCATTAATTTCAGCCAATTCAGTTTCTCAATAAACCACGTGAAATTATATCGATTCAAAACAGATTTGAACCATAAAATAAACCATTCCAATTTCAATGTATTTCAAAGCTTTAAATATTCCAACATTTCAAAATCAGATTTGATAATCCCATTCTATATCAAATTCACTTTGCTAATATTATTTTGAAATATTTGCTTAATTATTCAAATAACATTTAAATAAAACTTCAAATTCCAAATTTAATAGATTTCAAATCAAACTCATTTGAGTATAATTCTTAAATAAATTAAATTTTGAAACCTGGGAAATCATTTCACAACAAATATATAATATCTGAAATCAATATTTATTAAACCATATATTTCTTTCCAAAACCATAGAAATCATTTCCAAAAAATATATATAGACCAACAGCATCTGTATATAATTTTCTATCCTATGGTCACGAATATTTATCATTTTAATCTGCAATTTTAATATATATGGGTATATACCATTTTGAACCCGCAATCCCAAACTCAATTCAATGAAAATTTCTTGGGTTTATCATTTCAACCCACAATGATTTTCTCCTATTCTAAAGTCCGTTCGGGAATGTATCATTTCAATCCATAATGAATTCTATACTAATAGGAAACTTGCAGAGTGATGACAGATATGATAATAATATAAAAGGCATATATAATCAATATAAATAACAGCTAATGGTGTCAGATGTCACAAGTGAACAGATAACATATATATAGCAATGTAAATAACTAACAGCAGCATATTTCAATTGTCGTTTCAATTGAAATAAAATTTAACAAATATAGGAACATTAATTGGGAGTGAGTGCTCACCTTTCGAGGCTAGAGATAGTCGACAATGAGATAAGTTACTAATCCAGGCACAAATCCCAAATCAAAGCAAGATTGAATGAGAGTTTGACGACAAAGCTGATAATAGGAATTGATGAAAAGGATCAGATCAATTCGATATGGATGGAATATATATATATATATATATATTATATTTCAAAACAATACTCATGAAAGTATATATATATATACACTTATAAACAAATCTACATATATCAAATATAATACAAACAGGTCATGTAAACATATGTATGCAAACTAATCTTCATAGACTTTATATTCAAATCATGTATTATATCACTTTATACGTAAAATATACTAAAATAAAATGAAACTGTTATAAAATATGTATACTTTTATATAAACAAAGCTTAAAAATAAAAATATAAAATATATAGTATAAGTATGAAATCAACAAAGAATCCAACTGTTTGGCATGCACGTTATATTATTCATGCGTGAATCTACATAACATATTATACCTCAGCACAACAAAATTTTAGTATAAAACCAATATGTAAACACATTGTAAACATTAGTTATAATGGTTTACATAAATTAATATATACAAAATAATGTACTAAATATATTAAAACTATTTTAAACAATATATATAGTGCTTTCACATAATCTATATAAACGAATTGTATAAATGTTTGAAAAAAAAATCAATATATAAATAACATATATAGTTTACGTAGCCGGACATTTACGTGCATAGAAAAATATAAGACAAAAAAGTAGCTATGGATTGGGGAAAATATATCACTACAACTTATATATACTAACAGTATAAATATGTAGACTAACATAAATTCTAACAGTATACTATATATATATTATATGCAGACCATATACTAACAATTTGAAAATGCCGGCCTGACTTGATTTTTTCTAATATATGCATAAATATATGAATGACCAAAACCTGTACTTATATAGCTTATATATATAAATGAACACGTTAGATATTTATAAACTAATATACCTTTAAACATTACATATATATGGTAAAATCACGTATGTATAGTTCATCTTATATACATATTATAAAAGCGAGACAAGCTTGCAAAATCAAGCATATATAAGAAGTATACTTATATACATATAATCGAACAGTAAAGCCAATATAACTTAGTTTATTAAAATATATATAACAAGACCACAAATATGACTTATTTATTAAAAACAACTCAATATATATACTATAGAATATATATATATGCAATATAACATTATATGTTATTATACACATATGTAACTTATTTTCTTTCAACTCACAATAAATTTTATAAAATCTGTACATTATAACAACTATACTATATAAGTAAATCTGACACTATACTATATGCGTGATTTAAAACATATAACTTGTATACGTACATACATGAAAAGTATATAACAATATATGTAAAATAACTCTTTAAACAAAAGAAATATAAAATACTTCACTGTAAGAATTTCTGAAATCAAGCATGTTATATATAAATACTATATATTTCTGAAATCTGGCACCCATGTTTTCGCCGCTATGACCCCCACCTCTTCATTCTTCCGGTCCTACCGATCCTTGGTTCGTCCTTCTTCTGGGGTTCCAAGGACAATATCCATCGTCACCAGTGGATATCGTGGGACGCCATTAGTCGTCCAAAGAACGAAGGTGGCCTGGGGCTGCGTAATCCTAAGGACCTTTGTGCGGCTTTTGCTTGTAAGTTGTGGAACAAGTTTGGGGCTAACGACTCTTTGTGGGCGTCGTTTCTCCATGCTAAATACCACAGGCTTGCGGGCACTAATTTCTCTGGTTCTCCGTCCTATGCTAGTGAGACCTTGAAGCACATGCAGTCGGTAAAGCCGCTCGCTGACTCTCATAACGGGCTATCGGGTTGGGATGGTGGTTCGTTCTCCGTTCGAAAAGCTTGGTCTTCTATTCGCTCATCCAATCCTATTCGTCCTTTGTTTTTCTTCATTTGGGATTCTCGAATTCCTCCCAAGGTTTCTCTGTTGATGTGGCGTATCCTACACAACGGGTTGCCACTGGACGAGAACCTCCAACTTATTGGCATCCCTCTGGTCTCCCGTTGTAGATGCTGTTGGGATGGGAATTTGGATTCCCTGTCCCACTTGTTTTTCGTTGGTCGCTCAGCCATAGCATGCTGGAATTACTTCGGCAATCTAGTCGGAGTTCGTGCCTTATCCGCTTCCCCCCTCGATCTTCAGTCTTCTTGGTGGGCTGGGGTGACTGGTAAATCTCTTCGCTCGTGTGTTTTCCGTTTGATTCCCTGTCTGATCTGTTGGCACCTTTGGTGCGCACGGAATAAGGCAATCTTTGACAGCACCCCCATGGACCCCCCGACTATTATTCGCCGTGTTAGGAATGATGTATTCCTAGCATTTCGCGGTAGACCTTTTAGGGGTCGCGTGGGCTCCCGATCCAGGAAACTTGTGGGTCTTCTCTCTATTTCCTCTGTCCAGTCTACCTCTAGACACGGCATTGGCTGACTCATGTCCTTGAGCAGATGGCTCTCCCTTCGCGTTCCTGTCCCCCCGCCCATCCCCCCCCCCCCCCCCCCCCCGTATCTCACGGGTTTTCTTGTTTGCCAGATCAGGTGACTGTGGACTCTTCATCGGCCAGTGACCCTCTTCGCTTGGATCTGTCTTAGATTTATTGGTGTTGCTTGTTTGCGGCTGTACTACTCTTTCCGCTTTCCCGTGTTGATTTCCTGTTCATCGGTCTTGGAGCTGTTCGACTGGTCCTGGATCTTGCTTTTCCTGACCATTAGCCTGTATCTGCTATGGTGCTGGGCTGACTGCTTCCTTTTTTAGTTGTTCTCGCTGTATTTTGGGTTTCTTCCCATTTTCCTATTCTTTTTTTCTGCTCTTTGTAGTTACCTGCCAGGCTTGTTGGCAGCTTTTGGAGCGTGTATATATATTCTCTGTTTTAGCTATAAATAAAAATTAAAAAATATATATATAAATACTATAAATATGTGTATAAACAAACAGATTTACACAATATTTGCTATAAAAAATATGCAGAGAAAGTTGATGAGAAACATTTATAATATATTATATAGATGCGAACATTTATATATACGCAAACAGTTAAAATTATACGCTGATATGATGTAATATATTATACCTCTGTATGAAAGTAGATAAGAAACTCCAAAGGAACACATTTAGTAGATATATATACGTGCGTATATACAACGTATATTAGCTGCAGAGAAGCAGGGGCGAACATGCTCGATCTAAGTGAAATGCTTCGGTGAGTAGTTGTTCGCTGTCAAAGGGAAGGAGACGGGTCGCGCGGGGAGGAGTTGCCGTGGCAGAATGGTGGTGGACAGTGCTTTGGCGGCTGCTGCCAGTGCTTGCATGGAGAGAAGGATGGCCAAAGGTAGTCTCGTGTTGAGTGAATAGACAATGAACGAATTAGAAGGAAAAGGCAAGGGAACTGTTGGTGGCATGAGCATGAAGGCGAGGGAAGAGGAACGATTTCATGTAACCAATAATTTATTAAAAAATTCTTTTCGTTTGTAAAGCAAGTAAAGAAAAGAATGATAGGAGAGTGACAAACCAAAACCAATAAAATTTTGAACAGATGAAAAAATATGAAAAGTCACGCCCATATAACATAGAAGTAGGAATTTCCAAACGTTGGCTGCATAATTTATTGAAGCAACTGATGGTTTACAGGTGAGTAATGAATAGTCAAGGAATTCAAAAATCAAATAGCATAACTGATATGACTGATCGGTTCACGGATTTTGTCGTGTTTAGAACTCCAAAATACCCGAATATTATATCGTAGAGATCGGCACGACGAGACGGTCAACACGGTATATAGACATCAGTGGTACGATCATCCTATCAAAAGTCGATAATCGGTACCGAAAATGCTGCAAATTTATCAAAAATAAGATAAAGGAAGCAATATCAGTCTCAATTTGGAGAAACAAAATATGACATCTCACTCAGAAGATGATTTACAAATTTATTATATAAAAATATTCAGGTTTGGAAAATATTTTATTATCATCAAATTTAACTGATTTAAATTGAAATAAAATTATACCAGAAAATAACTTTCACATTATCAAATGAAAATTTACCATTTGCTATATTAAAGTAGATGTATTTCAAATATCAAATTTTTATTTCCAAATTTTATTATATAAAATTTCACAAAAATTCAATTAATTAAATCAATAAAACCCCTAAAATTTGCGGGTCGTTACACTGAAGGTCATAGACACTAGAGAGAGATCGATCAAGTCTTTACTAACGGTTGAGAATTTGCTTCGGTTCGGGTAGTTGCATCCAGAAAGATATACCATCATCATTGAAGTTCCATCTCCTTCCCATTCTAGAATTCAAACACGCTCCACTTCTTCATTGCACGACTCCGAAGAGGGCAATCTACCAAAAGGAGAAGGTCCATCCGATGGATCAACTGAAGAAATTCATGGAGGAAAAGATGTTAAGATCGGAGCCTGTTGCCCGATTAGGATTCCCTCGATCCTAGAGGAGGGGGAAGAGGAGTTCAAGCAATGTGAGGGCAAGGCTGTGGTGATCATGGGAAAGGAGGAGGGTGAAATTGAGAGTAGTAGTAGCTATGATTCACCCTCCAATGATGAGAAATTTTATGCAAGTTATAGCGAAAGGAGACTTTGAATCATGTGATGAAACTCCGAAAATGAGTCTCTCGGATTTTCCTCCTTAAGAAATTATTACTAAAGATGTTTCCCCAACAGCAGAACAACTTCATGGTTCTCCAGCTAAGGTAACCGATATAAACTTGGAGACTTAGGTAACATTTATGTGAACATCGATGAACTCATGGGAGATGGTTTCAAGTTTGATGGATTGTCTTCTCACCCTGGTCATGTTGTGTCTAGAGTTAGCCTAACTCCCACTGTAGTGGCTTCCTGATCAGGTTTGTAAAGTCCTTTTAGGCCGCCTACGACACGTTACACAATTCACTAGGGTCACGAACACTTACACATGCATTATTTGAGTTCATTTTCTATCGTTAAAGTACTTTATTCGTTTTTTATATAAGTTACTGTGAGAGGTTGGACCTTGAACAATTTACAGGCACACAACGTGGGTCAAGATGGATTTTAAGCCGCCATCAGCCCTAAAAAATCGAGGAAGAGTAGAGAAGGAGGAAAGATTCAGAATCAAAGTTCGTCGCTGGGACGATAGAGAGCAAGGCAGAATTCATAGGAGTGGTTATGAGAAGAGGAAAACTCTCAACAATCGGGAAGAGCCATCCAAGAAATCGAATATAAAACATGGGTTCTCATCCTTCCAAGAACCAAGCTTTGTCCCAGCTCAAGTTTCTAATGGAATTAAAATTTCGAATTCCACTATTCAATTCTCTCCATCAATCCACACTCCATCAACCCACAGTCCATCAACTCACGTAATGCTTACTTCTGGGTCTCCATGCCTCCGTGGGAGGCTAGCTAATATTCTCTTGTGTGGTCCCCTTAAGCTCAAAGTCGTACTCCTCGAATGGTTTCTGAGGGAGTCAAATTTGATCATGACCCGCATCCATTCCATAAGGATTCTTATATGCCCCATCTCCAGGCGATTCAGAGTGATTTGGATCAAGCTGAAGGATGGTAGAAATTATGTAAAAACCGGCGGACACAAACCATAATAACTATCTAGAGATCCTTTCCTTCAAGTTAGAAATGGATGATTATGAGAGAATGTTAATGGACATGATGTTAGAATTGAGTAACTAATAAAGAAGCGGGATGCTGCAATTTAGGATAGTAAGAGCAACGCTAGTTTGCCGAAGAAATTGAAAGAGGCCCACACAACAATTGAAATCATGTTTAGAGTCGAAATCAAGAAGGCCCATGCTGATGAGGTCAAGCTGAAAAAGGAGCTTGAAATCAAGATGAGATCATCGAAGCTCAAAAGAGAACTATCGCTGGTCATGATGAAGCCATCAATGCTCATAAAAAAATTGTTGATTATGCAAGAATGGTGGAATCCGTGACAAGACCATTTCTGAATAGATCTGATGATTGCTTCACTTCAAGAAAGAGTCGCACAGCTTAACATTGAAAACACCCAAGTTGAAGTTGAGAAGGCTGCTCTGAAAGCGGCCTACTTGGAGCTGCAGGATACCTTCGAAAGGAATATGGAGAAGATGGATGAAACCATCTTGAATTTCTACGTCAACTTCTTCCAGCATCAAGGCAACCTCATCTATCTGGGCCCTAAATTTTCGCATACTTTTACTATGGTTTGGGAAGAATTTCTTGTGTGTTTTCAAGAAAATGGGGATGTATACACCGAGCAAGAGTTAGAGGATGCCTACCCTAACGAAGGTTTGAAGAAGGCATTGGTGGGATTATTCGGGTTGAGTGGGAGCGAGAAGCCGCTGATTCTACTGCAACTGCAACTGCTAAAGCAATATCAAAGCCTTTTAATTCTGGGCCTGCGAATCATCGAAGCAGCCTCATGATTAGTTAGGAACTATTCAATTTTTAGCCAGTATTGCTTTGTTGCCCGCCCCTTCAGCGGCTATTTCAGAAGCATTGGGTGGTATTGGAGCTTCACCAAAGATAATGCAGCCATTCAAAGATGGAGACGGTGTGGAGTATGAGATTGAAATTCTCAATCACACTTATGATATAGATAACCTTCTTGTTTATCTTGAGTTTGAGAATTTTCAGCTCATGCTGTAAGAACCAGATGAATTGAATGCTTTAATTTTTGATCTTATAGGTCCATCTTCTTTGCCTATCGAACTGCCAATTTTTTCAATCTCGGGGCCTATTGCTATTTCCACTGCTTCGACGTTTATATCTATAGCTACTCAGATCACCATGCCCCTGTCTATCTCACAATTAGGGCCAAAATCCGAGATGATTCATGCTTTGCACGGCCTTTCCGTAACTCTGGAGAGCAATTTAACGGTAGCTGACACTCTAGAGCAGACAGACCAAGCAAGGCAACTAAGTAAAACTGAATAGCATATGGTGGCAGTAAAAAGGAAAAAATTGAGGAGAGAAAATCTTTGAGGAGTTCTTGCAAGTCCAAAAAGCGCAAGACCAAAGGAGTGCCATCGAGTGGGGTCGAAGAATAAGGAGAAGACATGGGCATTGAGGCAATAATTGATAACTCTGATAGCGATACATCTCCTAGTGGGGATGCTTAGAAGAAGAAACTTCAAACCAAAGGTGGGAAGGGAAGTGGTGGAAAGAAACACTAACAGACTCGAGTGGCAGGGGAGCCTGATACCATATCATTTTGATTTGTTTGACATGCATTTTGTATAAGTGCAGAGTCTACACTTATTACTTTTGTTGTTGTAACATCTGTACTTTCCTTTTTGTTGGCCGATATTGTGTGGGTACGGCCTCCACATTTTGACTTTGTGCATAAAATTTTATAAGGAATGAAAAGATAGTTTCTACTGTCATCTCTTATGTATTCTTCATTATTCATCACGTACTTAGTTTGTTTTTACACTACTTATGTGTGCACATGGCATAATTTCTTGTTCTGCAATCTCTATACTTCACGTTGTCGTGTCGTGTTCCATGGTGTATGGTTCCTTTATTTTCTTAATTTGGCGCATTACATATGCATTTTTTAACTTTATAAATGGATCCATCGTGATTGCCAAATTCTTTGTATGGAGAAAAGGGCCTATGGAGTAGTTTTTCTTTCAGCTAAATGTTAGTATGTGTGCGCCCTCTGCTTCACATGGTTGTTTTCTTCGATCACTTGACAAATGACCAACTGATCCGAGCAATTCCTCATATGTCTTTAATTGAATCTACTTTGTGGTTCCTATCTTTGGGAACTTGTAACTTTAGTGTCACGATTCCATTGATTTTTTCGGTCAACGATCGGGATTCTTTGCCGATTCTAGTTGTGCAACATTGTTGGATTTATGTCAATTACTTTTGACAGTGGGAGTGGATTCTTATTTGTCATCTAATAGACGAGTTTCCTAGTGTTGTCAGAATAATACCGGTACTTATAAGATTTTAATGGTTGTTGATGGTGCCGGAGCAACATCAAGTAGTGCTCGCACAGAATGTGCGATTTTTAAGAGTGCACGACTTGCAAAATGTGTGGCTATTGAGAATGCGTGTCTTATAAAATGTGCAGCTAATGGGATCGATAAATCCGTCAGTCTGGAATGGTTTGTAACTTCTTAACGTTGATAATCTTGGGTAATGTGAGGAGTTCGTGCTTCTAGAGCGTGGTTCCTAGCTCAAGAAGTGATGCGCGACTTGTGGGTGTGCGCGACTTAAGTAACTATATTTTCTCGGGTGTGGTGCCGCAACCCAAGAAGCAATGTACGGCTTTGGTTTAGGCCTTCTCGGTGTTTCCGGAGTAACACCGTTCTTAAAAGGCAGGGATCGAGTTCCGTCCATCCATCCAACAGTTTAAGTCGATTTGATTCCGTCGACTCAGCAGGTAGATAGGGCGTACTTAAGTGTGATTCCACTATCTCAAGCAGCAATTGGATAGTTTTGAGTCAATTTGACCCTGTCGACTCAGCAGCTTACTTTGTGAACATAGTTTTATAAATTTAAAAGGCAAAACAATTTTATTAATAAAAGTTGGGCAAATTCTGCCTATTTACAACACCTTCGGTATTCCGGGATGACTTATTTGCCGGAAATAGGAAATAAGATAGACTTAGATAAAGTAACGCTACAACGATTCGCTATTCCAAGCTCGAGGAATTTGGGTTCCATCAACGGTTGTTAGCTTGAACGTGTCGTTCCTTATCTTATGGTCGATCAGATAGGGCCCTTCCCAGTTTGGTTTGAATGTTCCTGGTGTAGGTAGACCCGCTTGAGGATAAGGTCTCCCACTTAGAAAGTGCGGTTATGGACTTTGGAATTGAAATATCGTGCGACCCTTTGCTAGTGAATAGTAGTCCTTAAATCGACTTCTTCCCTCTTCTTATTACATTTCGAGCGATTCGAGCAGGAGCTGCTCATTTTTCCATCGAATGAAAACTTTCCTTCGACGAGAGGGGACTTCTAGCTCGACCGGGATCATTGCTTCTGAAGCATATGCTAGGGTGAATGGGGAGTGCCCGGTTGTAGATTTTTGCGTTTTCTAGTAAGCCCATAGCATGAGTGTTATATCATCAACCCAATTTTCTTTAGATTTAGCTAGCCGCTTTTTGATGGTGGACTTGATGGCATGCGGATGTGCAACAGTGCAAAAGCTTTTCTCGATCTGAGGCTTTTGCAAAGGTCTTTAAACTCAACGCTTTCAAATTGATTTCTGTTATCCATGATGTTTTTTTATGGCACTCCAAACCTACAAGTAATGTTTTTAGTGACAAAATTAATAACTTTCTTTATGGTAATAGTGGCCAGCAGTTCTGCTTCGGCCTATTTGGTGAAATAGCAAACGACAATGATAACATATTTGGCTCCTTCTTTGGCAATTGGTGATACACCAATCACATCAATTCCCTAGATCGTGACTGGCCATCGGCAGACTATCTATGTCTACTCTATCGAAGGTGTTCTTTTGATCTTGTCGAATCTTTGGCATTGGTCGCATCGTCTGGGATAATCTACAACATCGTGGTTTATTGTTGGCCAAAAATACCCATATCAGAGAACTTATTTTGTGAGAGTTTACCCCTCGGGATCTCTGCGGTCGCCATCATGAACTTCCCCGAGGATTCTTCAGGCTTTGTCGTTGGTCACACAACTGAGCAACGAGGTAGAGAATTCCCTCCGGTAGAGCATCCCATCCTACACTACAAACTGCAGTGCCTTTCAAAGGAGCTCTTCTGTTAATTCTTGTCTGCGGAGAGTGTTCCTCTGAGCAGATTGTTCTTGATTGGTGTCATTTACGTTTACGGTTCTTTGGTTGTTTCGAAAATCCAGTCAATATCCATCTCATTTATGCTTGGAGTGGTTAAAGTTTCAACTGGGATTAGTCCCAATGACTGAGCTTCTCAGGAACTAGCCAGCTTGGCTAGATAGTCCGCCTTCATGTTTTGTTCTTTTGGGATATGAATTATGGTGTAACGTTTGACGTCATTCAGCTGTTCCTGCAATTTGGATAGATATGTGGCGAGGTTCTCTCCCCATACACGGTATTCGCCTTTTACCTAGCATACGACTAAATTAGAGTCGCTATAGATGTGTACGGACTTTATCCCAAGTTTCTTCATAACTTTCAGCTCGTCTATCAATGCTTCGTATTCTGCTTCGTTATTTATTGCAGAGAATTCCAAGCATTAGTCATAGAAAACGGATCGTTCTTCGGGAGTTCGAGCACCCTTCCTACCCTTGAGCAGAAGGTGTTAGATGCACCATCGGCGAACAGCTTCCTATGTGTCTCCACTTTCGGGATAATTTTTACTTTGTTATCTCGTATCGTAAACTCGGTAATGAAGTCTACCAGCGCCTGCTAGTTGATCGCCCTTCGAGGATGGTATGTGATTTCATGCAGACTTAATTCGATGTTTCATTTGATAAGCCATGCAGAGGTCTCAAGGCCGTATAACACTTGCTTCAAGGGTCGATATGCCAGCACTATGATCAGGTGTGCTTGAAAGTACGGTCGTAACTTTCTGGATGCAATCAAGAGGCAATATGCTAGTTTTTCCAATTTCGAATAGTTCTTTTTGGCTCTAGTGAATTGTTTACTGATCTAATATACGGATCACTGGATCTTAGCTTCTTGTTGTACGAGCACGACACTTAATGCATGGAGCGAGACTGCTTAGTAGATGTACAAGTCTCCCCCGTCTACTAGCTTGGACAGGATTGGTGAGGTTTCCATATGTTGCAGCAGCTCATCAAATGAAGTTTGACAAGCTTGATTCCATTTGAAGTTCTTCTTTCTTGTAGCGACCCGAATTTTTCGACGATTGATTTGGATATTTAAATGATTTTAAATATTGAATTTGGATTTATAGGTTGATTTTTAATATGAAAAATTGGTTTTCATTTATGAAATAAATTCAGAATTGAAATATAGCGATTTATTGGATAATTTAATTATTGAATTTAATAATTGAATATTGGTTAAACTACTGTATTTTGGGTTTTAAGCTCAATAAAAATAATTTAAAGGTTTGTAAAATTTATATTAATAATAATAAAGATAATAATAGTTTTAAAATTGAATTTAAAAGTGATCTGTTAAATTTTAAAGATAGTAGTTCAAATTAACAATTAAAAATAGCGATCCGGGGCACGGTCTTGGAATTCGACGAAACTAGTTTCATTGGATCCATAATAGTGTATTATTATTGAATTTCAAATTTCATAGTGCTTGGATTTATCATTTGACTGTATGGGATATAAACCGCTGAAATTATATCAAATTTCAGTATAATAATTAGGTCCGAAAAGCTATCTTCTCCAAACGATTGAATTAGGACTCAAAGCCTTTTCCTTTATGTTCGGAATAGAGGTATAACATTATAAATGCCTAGCGACACGCCTTGATAGGGGTTTGAAATTTTTAGCTGTGTAATCGAGACGATTTAAAATTATATATTTATATATGTGTGTGTCTATATATATATATATATATATATATATATATATATCCAAGTCAAAGTTAAAATCAGGGCTGTCATCCTCAAATTAAAATGTTTACGTTTCCCTTATCTCCTCCAACACACGATACCCCTCTCTTTTCTTTTAAATCATGCATATCCCTCTTCTCCTCAGAAAATCAAAACCGAAAAAAATGCGAATACCTTATCTCTTTCCTCCAGGAAAAAATCAAAACCCCATATTCCCTTCTTCCATCTTCGATATGAAATTGAGCGCGAGAGCATGAAAACTCTCGTTTCTTTTTTAAAAAAGGGGATCGCGTTGTTCATCGCGGGGGAAGAGAGGAGCAGTCGATATTGGCAGTGTAGGTGGGTCGCATGATTGGCAAACGGGAGTCCTAAGCGGGAGGGGGTTCACCGGTGGTGGGTTTAGCGTTAAAGAGGCGCTGGGTTGGCTTCGCATGCAGGTGATTGGAGAGGGGTCATGGTTATCGATTTGGGGAGGAAGCAACTGTTTGGTCGACTTGGAGTTGTTCGAGGCAGTCGAGAAAGGGAATGGCGTTGGTCGAGGCGGGTCATTCTCATGCAAGTCATGTGTGTGCGCCTGATCGAAACTCTTGGCTATGATTTGAGGTACTTACTGTTAATGGTTTTTATAAATTCAAATAATTATATTTTTAATTTCAAATTCGTAGAAATATAAATATACATTCTGTAAGATCTTGTGCTGTTCGAGCCTGGGAATATCAATGGAGGCACGATTAGGTTTTCAAATTACGAGAGTTTAACATTTTTAATAAAGAAATTATCAAAATATTTAGTTGGTGAAATTGATAAATGCAATATTTAATTCATGCGAGGTCGATAAATTACAAAAATAGCAGCATGGGATCGTACTAAAGAATATCATGAAATAAAGTTGGTTTGGGAGAAGATAACTGGAAGTTTAGAAGATTAAATTGAACACTGTTCAATTTGATTGAAAATTGGAACAGACTGGAAACAAAAATCAAGGTGAGTAAAATCTCACTCATTTTGATTGCTAGAATAATTCAAAAATGATGAATTTAAATTATTGATTGTCGGTTGATTTCATAAACTATTATCGATTGAATGTTAAATATATATGGTAATATATATTAGTATTTGGAGTGATATTCCTGCACATTATAGCGGATGAGACCCTATGCGCCCTACATAATAGTGGATGATCTTATATGCTGCAATACCCCCCTCGAAGTGGGATTAGTATATTTATATTGACTTTACATCTGTGGATGCAGGGAAAACAGGTTGTAGGGGTCCAACTAGGATCCTCGAATATATTGTTTATTTTCATATATAGTGATATATGGATTATGTAGAATAATCTAGTATAGGTTATTGTAGTGATTAAGATTATTTGATGCTATCGTAGCGTTGGCCTGGATTTTTAATTTTGAAAATACCATAAGTATATTTTGAAAATTTAAGGAATTAAAGAGAATTTTGATATAAAAATAATTATATTGGAAACTGAATTATTAAGAAAAAGGGATGGGAAATGTAATATATTAACTTTGAATTATACGTAATAATTCATGAATGAGTTTAAATAGAGACTTTAAAAATTAATTATATAACGGAGTGTGTAGATGGTATTCTGGAATATGAAAGGAGTTAAAATTAGTATTAAAAAGAGATTGGATAAATAAAGGGATTATTAATTTTATAAAATGATGTTTATAAATAAAAGAATTTGATATCAGATGATAGATTGGAAATACAAATTTACAAGTGAGTTTTATTAAAATAAGGAAATAGGTAAGAAAATAATAAATACTATTTTGAAAGGTAAAAATGGTTAAGAAGAACCGAATGGAAGGGTAGGAAGTGATTCGAGAAGAGTTTATAAATTAAATTGGTTATTGAGGTTTTCAAAAATGTATTTTAACTATAAGAAATTAAGTTTGTTTTCAAAAGGTAAATTTTATTATTTAAAACCATGGAATTTTAAACTAGTTTGGATTGAAATACAACCGTAAGTAGATTTTCAAATATTAAGTATTTAATCTAATAAATTTTAACTTTTAAAATTCAGCTTTGAAAATTTATTTATTTAACTAAAAATGAGTTACTAATGTTTATAAATTTTTTTCGGTATTTTAAATAATTATTTGATCATGTTATTTTAAAATATATCATTATTCTTTAAAATACTTATTATATATATAGAGTTTGAAGTGATTGAAATTTTTATTTATAAATTCTCTCGAGATTCGTAATTTGGTTTTTAAATTGATGTGGTTGGAGAGAAAGGATTTTATAAGATATTTGGAGGAAATGAAATTTCAAAATGTTGAATATAGGGAATTGAAAATGAAAATCTGATTTTATAAAGATTTTATAAATGGGGTATAAATAAGTGTACTGGAATTTGGAAATTGGAAGAAGGGAATTTAGAGGTGGTTCCGAAGATTTATAGAATAAGTTAGGAGATATTCTCTTAAGGGTTTATGTTTGAAAAATTTTGGAAAAAAATAAGTTTATAATATTTTTCTAAGTATAAAAATGGAAGTTTGGAAACTTTTCTAAGTGTTGGGATGGGTGGGAAAGATCCGGTTATAGATTTAAGTATTTGCATTTGTTTTTCTAATGTTGGAAAGGATCGATATATCTTGTAAAGGTATTTTGAAAATAGATATTTTGGAAAAGTTATAATAAGGCCTAGTGACTGCTTATGGATGTTTTATTGAAAGTTAAATTACCGACTATCGATAATTGGCCAATTGCGTTAATCGTTTTGAAGAGATCGGTATCGGATTTAATTATCCGAAAACCACTTTGATCCGGTTTGAAAGTTATGATTGAATACCGTGAAGATGATAAAAATGGTGATTTGGTTTGTCCAGACCCATGACAAATTGTATGGACGAATGCTATCAGAACATCGTCATTGGAAGACAATGGGGATTCTAAGTAAAATTGTTTCTTGAAAGGTAATGATTAGGCTCGAACCTCATTGATCTTGGAATGACTAAAACGCAGAAGATGCAGCAAGGCTAAGTGGGTCTCACCCAAGTAGGGTATGTTATCACCTTTCTAGATGTCATCGGAAACCTTTATATTATGAATATAGTTGTGCATGGAATGAGCGCTCGGTGGTAAGGGTGGGAATATCCGGGATGATAACGTATTCGATCTATCTAGGCTAGAGGCAGACCGGTCTTGTGTAGCAGGGGATCCCGACGAGGTCCTCGGTACATTGTTCTAGAGGTGCACTGTGGTGGCAGTACCCCAGTGGCCCAGTTATTCGATGGAATCCATCCTCCAATAAGTGCCGTACGGTTTTGATTGTGAACAACTATGCTAGACTGTGAGGTGCTAGCATTTAAGCTATTTTCTATTTACTTTATATAGACACTATCATAATATCAGATAATTTTGATATAAACCATTTTGGTTGTCGTAAGGTATAACCCATCATGTTTATTTGTCACGTGGTCTTACGTGATACCTTTGTTTTCAAAGGATTTTGAAAAATTAATAACTCAAATTGAGGGTATTTTCTCACGTTAGTTTTTCGGACTGACTCGTGTTATTTTATTATAATGCTCGGATCAGACCGAGTATTACAGATTTAGGATAAAATGCTATGGGACTCGGGAAACGAGCTGGAGGAGTTCAGATGTATTTCCGTACTTGACTGATATTTTCGTTGTATGGGGATAAGTTATTATAACAGTCCAGATTGATGTACTGATTATTGTACTCTGATGATTGTAAGTATAAAACAGTACAGATTCTTTTGTATAAAAATCTCTTATTATATATTATATTTTGTTCCGCTGCGATTGTGAGATTCCGTTGTGGTTGTTCTATTTCTTCTTCTATCTTTTCTTCTTTACGCTAAAGATTCATATTTCCGTCTAATTTGAGTTGAGCTGATGTGAAATATTATCAATTCAAAGGGGTATAGATTTGCAGGCCTTTACACTTCCCTTCCTTAGCACGTAAAAAAAGGGTAAACAGTTGTCAGTTACTTTTGAGATGAATCGGCTTAGCGCTGCAACTTTTCCATTCAAGCTTTGTAACTCCTTCCTGTTCCTCGGGGCCTCGACTTCCCGTAAAGCGGTAATTTAAGTGGATTACGTTTAACTTACTCTTGTCAATTTAAAAGTAAATCCTTCATTTGTAAATATTTTTAAAAACTTGCATCAGGTAGTCACATTGGAATTTGCATATCGCATTTGGTTTTTATGGGTAATACCTGATGAAAAACCTCATAGGACAACACTCGTCCTACTAGTGACATTTAGAGGTTTAACAGCTTGTTGCATATGCTCAATGCAATCGTGTTTCCTAAAAAACACATTTATCCTAGCTTTAGTTTATTCGAGGATGAATAAAAAGATACGTGTTGGGGTATTGGATACGCATGTAAAAGTGTGTATTTTTACTTCCACGTTTAATCTACTTTTATTTAAATAAATAAGAAAATTAAGGTATTTTACATGTATGAACCAAAATTTAAATTATTTTCAGAATCATCATTTATTCGTCTCATTTGGGGGGTAAAGTGGTAATTTTTGTGTATGATTTAATTTTGAGAAAATTTATTTGCACTTTTGTTTAATTTATATGAAATGAAGTGCAAATATGAAGAAGTTTCATGGATGAATGCATTCATATGTGTTGAAGGCTAATGAAGAAAGGGAAATAAAAGAATCATGCAACATGGAGGAACCCACTTGCCCAGTAACATATGGTAAAAGCACATGCACATGTTAATGGAGGCTTAAAGGCATGTTAGTGTGGATTAATCATTTTTCTAATGATTACTTTGAGGTTACACTTTCTCAAGGGCATTTTATGTAGTCCTCTAAAATATGAATTAGGGTCTTAAGCATGTATAAATACCCTTTATGTTTCATGTAATCGTCTTCTTCTTTTTATGCAATATTATAACCACAAACCAAAGTTAAATTTTTTCGCCTTCAATGGTTTCTTAGCCTTGTTTTTACTTTCATGAAATTTTTATTTTCTTTTTTCTTTTCATGCTCTTTTTATTTTATGCTCTCCTACTTAGTTTATGTTTCTCTTGTTTAATATTACTAGCATAGATTTAATTTTTATAATTAGTTTAGTTTTATTTCAAGCAAGTAGTTATCTCTCTTTTCTTTTAATTAGATCTCATTTTCCTTTTCTTTTAACGTTGAAATCATTTTATGTTAACATGTTTTCGAATATGAGTAACTAAATCCCTTCAATTTAGGGGTAATGAAGCTCTTATGAAACATATTAAATTAACACATTGATTTCATTTATGGTCTCTCTTTTGTGCTTAATGGAAACTTTAAATGATGATAGTTTATGTCTCATTTTAGTGAATTTTGATAGTCTATGTATCTCAAATAAGCTATGTTTATTCCATTTTTAAACATAAACTATTTGATCATTTGCCTAAGTGATTTTGATATTGAAAGTCAAACTAGAATCAAAATTTGATGGTCTATCTTACTAATTAATAGTAAATAGATCATGTTTAAAATAGATTTTATTTTTAACTTCATGTCAATTTCAAGAGTTTTGATAAGGATTTGAATTGTGTGTTAGAGTTTGATGATTTAAGTTGTGCTAATTAATGGCACAAATAATTCATACTTATAATAAGCACATTTACCATTTCTACTTAATATTTTAATGAGAGACTACAAATGATTTTTGTGTTGATTTATTAGAATGATTAGAAGTGGATTTGCTTCTAAATTGTTCCTTAATAACATAGTTTAGTTCACTTTTCCTCTAGTATATTTTCTAAAAAAATTGTTATTTTAAATCTACTTCGAAACTTTGGGTTAATTTAATTGAGTATTATTAGAATTTAATTCTTTCGTTGTGGATTGATCCGTAATGCGATTTTATGACGTGCGTTTGTCGTTTATAACAATGATATTATAACGATGGTTTTCTAATCGATAGAAATTTCCATCGTTATTCAACAAGTTTTTGGTGACGTTGTCGGAGAATTGCAATTTAATTTTAATTCTACTCTTCTAATTAATTTTATTTGATTTTATAGTGTTTTTATTTTGTGTGTTGAGATGCATTTAAAAAAAATTGTCGTGTTTTTGTGTGTCGTTTTTATTTTCCTTTTGTTTTGTGCATTTCATTGTTTCTTCGCCTTTGTTTTGATCACGTGTTGTGCTTATGCATTTGTGAATTTTAGTTTGTGTTATTTTATTTTAGAAAAAAAACCTTGCATTTCATTTCATTTCATTTTAGCTTGCATTTCAGTCTTGTACGTTGCATTAGAATTGTATGTCATAGACAAAACTATTTCATTTCCTATATAGATACATACTCTTTTCATTGATTTGGTTTCAAAGTTTACAATATAATTCCATTCCATTACAAGAATTATAGTACAACATTCTCTGTTTCAATTATATATAGAGATAACATTTCAAAACATTTACATTTGCTTCAAGCAATTACACTCATTCTCTGTTATATCAAGATCAAACTACCTACAAACATCAGCTTTCATCATCACCTTCAACTTCATAAGCATAACCCAAACACCACAGCCACATCAGCTTTCATCATCACCTTCAACTTCATAAGCATAACCCAAACACCACAGCCACCTGCAACAAATAAATCCATCACCAACCTGCCTCTACATTCTCCACTGCCAAGTTACAATTCACTACTCTTACGCTACAGAAGCCATCATATAACCACTACCTAAACCACTACCATCCACATTAATTCACCTAATTCAACCTTCCTCTATAACCACATATACCATACTATACCTGTTATACGTCTAGTATATCAAAACAAAGAATAATCAATTATAAACTCGTCTCATAAGTTTATCAATCGGATTTCCACTACTCTGGAAGTATGTATTAGCTAATTTAAGCAATAGGTATATCGTAATTGAATTGTAACCATAAACTAACAATTATAGTAATAATAGCTATAGCGATAGATCAAATGTTATACTACTTAAAAAAATAGTACAACATAGAAACGAAAATGATATATATATATATATATATATATATATATATATATCAATTATAAACCTAACCAGTTGAAGAAGGAAATTTCATCTAAGGCTTGTCGTAACAATTTCCTTAAGACTTTATTTAAAGTCTCCCAAGATACAACAGACGTAATCTGCACGAGATTGTAATGAGTATGTCAACTCTGTGATATATTATACAGAGCAGTAAAAAAGAAGAAGCAGAAGAAATTAGAATTTAAATTGAATGATAATGTGATCGGTATTCTCTTCTATTTATAATTTCGTCTGCACCCCTTCGAACAATCACGTCCGCCTGACGGGTCGCACCCGTTGCCTTTCATTGCTGCTGTTCATTAACGGGCCGCACCTATTCGCTACTGGTTCTGAATTCGCACCCGTTGCTGCCATAAGTCGCATCCGTTCGCATCCAACGAGTCACGCCCGCATCCATTTGCTAATGGATGCGTTTTTTGGCCAAATAACTCACGCCCGCTTCAGAAGTCGCACCTCCTCAGTCAATCCGCGTCCGCTTCTGAATAGATTCGAACCTGTTTGTATAGCCTACAACTGTTAGAAAAACCGGTCCAGTTTTGCAGTAAAAATAGGATTATTTAGACCCAAACCCGAACCCGATCCCGAGCCCGAGCCCGGCCCGTCCTGGTTCGGTTCGGTCGGACGGACGGCGGCGGCGGCGCGCGCGCGCATGTGGTGGTGATGCATGATCTCCCTCCTCATAACGAAACAAACATTTGAGTGCCCCAAGGCTCCAACCCCTTCATTGCAAAGCTATTAATATACTAGAATAGCTTTGCGATTTTGACGATGTGAGACTATGTTGTCTTCATTCATTTAGGAATTCCAACAATCACCCACATGAATGATAATATCCATATCCCCTACACAAAGAGAAATATCACAGAGTACATATGGAATAATGTTTTATCGTGGATAAATAGATATTTCACTTTGAACTTTCCCTAGTTAAAACTTATCGGATCTACTTGGTTAATCGGTGAATTGTTTCATCTTGAACCGTCGGCCTTTATTGTATATTCAGAAAATATACTTTACGAAGGATTGATTCCCTTCTCATCTAATATCTTGTTTGTGTTCATTTTGGCCCTAAACAATTTTTGGTCCTGCGAGTGTTCGTAGAAAATATAAGCCTTTAATATTCTCATAGAGCCGACCCAGCTCACACTAACATAGGTGATCGCGACTATTAAGAGTATCCTACATATACCCCACTTGTTATTTCCAAGATATGGTCATCATTAAAAAAACATAGTTTTAACCTTTAAATATTTCTGTAGGCATGCATTTGCATTGTGCACCATAGGAATGGAGTTGGACTACATCCACGCAAATGCATTACACCTTGAGTTACTCAGAACTGGTTTGCCTATTGATCCTAATCTGTGGGATCTCCAGTCGCTAGGATAGGTTTCTGTATAAGATAACTCTTGGTGGTTTAGGCTTTTAAACCTATTCCCCTTGATGCACAGTCAATTTTCTCTCTTGATAAACCTTTAGTAAATGGATCTGCTAGGTTATCATTTGTTCTCACATAATCTACGAAAATAGTTCCATTTGAGAGTAACTGCCTAATTGTGTTATGGCATCGACGAATATGTCATGACTTTCCATTATACACAAAATTGAGCGCTCTACTTAGCACAGCTTGATTATCGCAGTGTATGCATATGGCCGGTACAGGTTTAGGCCAAAACAGAATATTTTCTAAAAAGTGACGAAGCCATTCTACTTCTTCGCATGCTTTATCTAAAGCGATGAACTCTGATTCCATAGTGGATGAGCTATGCATGTTTGTTTAGTAGATTTCCATAACACTGCTGCACCTGCTAAGGTAAATACAACCACTCGTTGATTCTGATTCCTCTGAATCAGCAATCCAGTTTGCATCACTATATCCTTCTAAGACGGCAGAATATTTGCATAATGTAAGGAATAGTTTATGGTATTTTTTAAATATCCAAGCACTCTCATAAGTGGTTTTCAATGTTCTTTTCCTGGATTGCTTGTATACCTGCTCAGTCTACTTACTCCATAAGCTATGTCTGGTCTTGTGCAATTCATGAGATACATGAGACATCCTATTACACGAGAGTATTTCAGTTGCATTATACTCTCATTAGTGTTTTTATGCAGTACTTCTGATGGATTAAAAGGTGTTTTTATTCCTTTAATTTCAAAATTTTGAATTTTTTCAATCACTTTGTCTATATAGTGTGACTGAGATAATTCAATTCCATTAGGCGTTCTTATTATTTTGATTCTCAAAATAACGTCTGCAACTCCAAAGTCTTTCATATCGAAATTGCTAATTAATAGCTTCTTTATGGTCTCTACTACCTGAGTATTTGGACCAAATATTAACATATCGTCTACATATAAACAAATCATCACATATGATTGTCCAATTTGTTTATAATAAACACACTTATCGCATTCATTTATACGAAAACCATTTCTCATCATGACACTATCAAATTTTGCGTGTCATTGTTTTGGAGCTTGTTTTAGTCCGTATAATGATTTTACTAATCTACAAACTTTGTTTTCATTTCTTTTGGAAACAAAACCTTCAGATTGCTCCATGTAGATCTCCTCATCGAGATCTCCATTTCAGAATGCTGTCTTTACATCCATATGATGAATTTCTAGCTTATAGCTCGATGCAATTGCTATTAGCATTCTTATAGAGGTTATTCGTGTTACTGCGAATATGTATCAAAGAAGTCTACTCCTTCTTTTTGACGATATCCTTTGGCTACAAATCTAGCTTTATACTTTTCGATAGAGCCATCTACTTTCATTTTCTTCTTGAAAATCCATTTACAGCCAATAGGTTTTATTCTAGGTGGAATATCAACAGTTTTCCAAGTTTTATTACTTAGAATTGAATCAATCTCACTTTGAATTGATTCTTTCCAACATGAAGATTCAGAAGATGACATTGCTTCCTTGTACGTTTGAGGTTCGTATTCAAACACATATGTGAAAAAATCGAACCAAATGTCTTGGAAGTCCTAGCCCTTACACTTCTTCTTGGTTCAACTTCATCAATCTCATGATGAGTTTCATCTTCATGTGAATTGCTTGATTATTCTCTTGTCCTTTTAGAGACATTATTCTCTTCACTCCTTTCGTATGGAAACACATCTTCAAAAAATGAGGCATCTCCAGATTCCATGATTGTATTTACATGAATATCAGCTATATCAGACTTGAATACCAAAAATCTGTAGGCAATACTATTTTGGGCTGGCCCTAAGTAGTACCAATCTACTATTTTTGGTCTAAGTTTGACTTTCTTGGGAGGCGGAACTGGAACTTTTGCCAAACACCCCCACACTTTAAGGTATTTAAAACTTGGTTTATGTCCTTTCCATAAATCATATGGAATTGTTTCTGTTTTATTGTGAGTGACTTTGTTTAATATGTGATTAGACATATTTAAGTCTTCCCCCCACAAGTTCATCGGTAGACCAGAAGTTAAAAGCATGGCATTAATCATGTCTTTTAAAGTTCCGCTCTTCCTTTCGGCTACACAATTTTGTTGTGGTGAATATGGAGCTGTTGTTTGATAAATTATACCATTTTCGACATAGAACTGTTCAAATGGTGATTCATATTTTCCACCTCGATCAGATCTCAATATCTTGATCTTTTTATTTAACTGATTTTCTACCTCAGACTTGTACTTTATAAATGATGTAATTGCTTCATCTTTACTATTCAAAAGATATACATAGCAATCTCGCGTATAATCATCAATAAACGTGACAAGTACTTTTTTCCACCTCTTGTAGGTAATGATTTAAAATCGCATAAATCTGTATGAACCAAACCTAGTGGTTCGGTGCTTCAATCAACGGATTGAAGTGGGTATTTTTAACCATTTTTGCTTCTACGCATGTCTCACATTTGTAGTTCATATCTACTTGGAATTTTGGAATTAATCTCAAGTTTGGTAATGTTTTCATTTTTTGGAAATTTATGTGTCTCAATTTATCATGTCATAGTAAAATTTCGTGCTCAAGCAAGTAAGAAACTTCAATTTTATTAATAGCACAATCAGAATACATAGTTTTATTGCCGATGAACGGCTACATCTGCGTCTTATGCTTCATGGCAAGTGCATTCCAGAGTGCTTTCGCTGTCTTTAGAGGCTGATATACTTTGTATAGCACCTTGTCGAGACAATTCAGAATATAGTTTCTGCATAGAAAATCGAAATGCTTTCATATATCAACATCTGATTCCTTGCCTGGTGCAGGAATCAGTTCTTCTTCCTCGAGATACCCTTGCAGACCGAGTGTGGTGAGATAAAATAACATCTAATTCTGCCATGTTAGAAAGTCGTCACTATCTCCTTTAAAAGGATCGGGCATATTGTGTGTAGTAGCCTTTGTTGAGAGCTCTATTGTTGTCATCTCAGTTTCAGTTAAAACAGGAAAGTCTTAAGATGTTATACGTCTAGTATACCAAAACAGGAAATAATCAATTATAGACTCGTCTCACAAGTTTATCAACCAGATTTCCACTACTCTGAAAGTCTGTATTAGCTAATTTAAGCAATAGGTATGTCGTAATTAAATTACAACCACAAACTAACAACTATAGTAATAATAACTATAGCGATAGATCAAACGTTATACTATTTAAAAAAATAGTACAACATAGAAACGAAAATAATATACACACATATATATATATATATATCAATTATAAATCTAACAGGTTGAAGAAGGAAATTCTATCTAAGGCTTGTCGTAACAATTTCCTTAAGACTTTATTTAAAGTCTCCCAAGATACAACAGACGTAATCTGCACGAGATTGTAATGAGTATGTCAACTCTGTGATATATTGTATAGAGCAGTAGAAAAGAAGAAGCAGAAGAAATTAGAATTTAAATTGAATGAGAATGTGATCACTATTCTCTTCTATTAATAATTCCGTCCACTCCCCTTCGAACAGTCGCGTCCGCTTGACGGGTCGCACTCGTTGCCTTTCATTGCTGCTGTTCATTAATGGGCCACACCCATTCGCTATTGGTTCTGAGTTCGCATTCGTTGTTGCCATAATTCACACCCGTTCGCGTCCAACGAATTGCACCCGCATCCGTCTACTAATGGATGTGTCTGTTCGCCAATAAACTCACGCCCGCTTCAGAAGTCGCACCTCCTCAGTCAATGTGCGTCCCCTTTTGAACAGATTCGCACCTTTTATATAGCCTGCAACTGTTAGAAAACCCAGCTCAGTTTAGCAGTAAAAATAGAATGACCCAAACTCGGGCCGGTTCGGTCAGACGGCGGCGGCGCACACGGGTGGTGTATGATCTCTCTCCTCACAACGAAGCAAACATTTGAGTGCTTCAAGGCCCCAACCCCTTCATTGCAAAGCTATTAATATAGTAGAATAATTTTGCAATATTGGTGATGTGGGACTACGTTGTTTTCATTCATTTAGGAATTCCAACAACACCTTCTGCAACACCCCACCCGCACTACAAAATTCATCACTCCACAACCTACACCTTAACCTAAACCAACTCGCAACCTCGCCTTCAACTTACCAGACAAACATCACTGCCTTAACTTCACTGTCACAACCACCATCATTCACTTCACTGCCCAAATTGCTGCCACCTTCATCTGCTGCATCACAACTTTCTTTGCCATCCCCCTACAACTCCAACTTATCAAACAATCACTGCCATCAACATTCAAACCATCTTCAACAATATCCCACATCTACTTTCTACAACCATCAACTACTACCTCCCCCTCCGCAAACATCACTTCATTCGCCAAGCTTCTTGATCAAGAGAATAATCTGCTACTTCGTCCAAACACCCATCATCATTCACCACTGCCACCACAAACAACTGCCCCACCCATTCCAGAACCATAACCTCCACCATTGTCCCACAAGTTCATGCAAACTCCTTCCACCATCTACCTCAAACCATTCTTTCACCAACTTCACAATTCATAGTTCACCTACCTCAAAACCAGAAACATCACCTCCCTCAACTATAACAACCAAAACTACAACTCCATCAAACCTTCAACTTCCATTCCTCAAGCCAGTCATTGTCTCCATTTCTATCACCGAACTCCTAAACACTTGCTTCACCATCCTCCTTCCCCTATCAGTAAACCATCAGTTGCCTCAAATTCACTTCTACACCATCCACTGCAAGCTACCACCATCAAAATCACTTACTATCTCTGCCTGACAAACCTCCTTACATCAAAAAACCACCAGTTCATACATCCACTTCCAACCTTCACTTCTGCTACACCTTCGATACCTACAGCAAACCAGAAGCTAAACATCCAGAACGAACCAACTACTTCCTCAACCAGCAACCCCTATATATCATCAAACCGATCTGCTAAACTACTGCAAATCACCCCACTACATCTACTGCCATCATTTCACATATCAAAAAATTGCATTTCATTTGTAACCACCCTCAAATTCGCAACCCAACCCACACCCAAATCAAAGATCCGACCCATCTACAATCATCTTCCTCTTTGCTCCACCGAAACCTGCCACCGCAATCATAAGCAACTCCGAACCCAACAACCAACCTTTAACCCAAATCAATCGATCAATCATCAATTGCCCAAATACCCAAATCGACACCTAAATCATTCAAACGCCCGGTGCCAAAAACTCACCACCGCCTTTTTTATTATTTTGTTTTTGTATTTTTCATTTTTTTTTTTTGATAACTGAGAATAAAAGAATTGCATCTTCGAGACGCGATTTGTTAGTTTAAGTGCGGTACTGGGCTTTGAGTTGTAATGAGGGCTCTTTTAAATCATTTTTGTTTAGTTTTGTTTTGTTTTCCCTCTTCTTGTGTTTTTAGTAGTGTAAATTTGTTCTACTTCTAAAAGAACAAACAAAGGTGTTTTGGTTTTTAAAAAATATTTATTGGACTTGAAATTTTTGAGATTAACCAAAATACTTTATATTGAAAACAGTTTGATATTATCTTTACTTATATTGGTTTTGAAAAAAAAATCAAGTATATATATAACAAGTACCAATACTCGGACTAAGTCTATGGTAATATATCCGGATTAGGTCAAACGGAATATACCTGAATGGAATGTTTGATACCAAAAGGGTAGTTGAAATGTTTACAAAGCATTACAACTATTTTGAGACTGCAATTAAAACCGTATAGCTCGTATTGGGATTAGATTTTGAATACAACAAGAAACTAGTGGCCTGATGTGGTGTTTGGTCGCAACAAACATATATCCAATGGATACACATCCAAGGACTCAGACGCCACTATAATGCTATCTATAACCGACGTGAATCAATATCAATGGCTACTCATCCAAGGACTCGGACTCCACTTATTCTACCCATGGGAGGCTGTAGTCTTATAACACCCCGTAATTTTATATAATTAAATAAAATCACTTGAATCAACATAATTGCAAAAAAGAATATATACGTCAAATATATGCATTTAAGAATTAAGCGGTTACATAGATTTATGCAAGCAATGAGTGTGTGATTAATTGATGCATCAATCAATTAAAAGAGGAATTAATTAAGAGACATAGAGACGTCAATTAGTCAAAAAATATGACACATTTATAACATTAATTAATTAAGGGATCTTCTAATAAAGAAAAATGTATGTGGGGAATAAATTAATTGATGACATACATATATTAATTTATAATTGGCGCAATCAATTAATTAAGAAATTAATTAAAGATATCAAGTAAGCGTCAATTAATAAAAGAGGGAAACATATATGTCAACTAGTTGGTAATGAATTGGCGGTTTGGAATATATATGACTAATAATTGTATGATTGAGTGACGCATAGGAACTAATTTGGATATCGATTAAAATGGGAAAACATTGTGAATTAATTAATTGGTAATCAGTTGAGCATTTTAAAAAGGGTGTCAATTAATCAAAGAATATGCTCTTGTTACAATAGCTAATAATGTAAATTAATTAGCTAAAAGAAAATGCTAGGGATATGATTATTTGTTTCTAAGTCAAAAATAAAAAAATGGAATGTGTATAAAAATCAGACGGAGTAATTAAATTTATGATGAAGGTGGGTTAATAAAAATAAATTAAAAAGTATAACTTTTACATACAATCAATTAATAGAGGTATTAATTGACGTGTTCAAATAGGTAAGAAATTCTAATGTATAAAAATCAAATAATATTGAATATACATACATATATATACATATATGTGTGTGTGTGTGTGTGTGTGTGTGTGTGTGTGTATGTATGTAAGTATGTATGATCTAATTAATTGGGTAATTAATGGGAGAACCTTATTTAGAAGGAAATGTGAATTAATAGGGTCGTATAACAAAGGAATAAATGAATAACATTGAAGAATTATACGTTATAAGCTAACATAAACAAATCAATAAATAATGATGAGGATTGCTTTTAGGGTTCATCGGATGGTTCATAGTTGTTCACTACACGTATAAATTGAATGTAACTTAACCCTAGCCCACACTATTTTCTCTGAATCAGTTGTTATCATTTACAACAAACTTCTCTTCTCTGCTCCCTCTTCCTTCCTCCTCTATCAATCAAATATTTCTTCAAACAAAAAATAAAGTTAAGCAAGGATATACATACAGGCAAATCGGAGAATTGCACAAACAAATCAAGGAGATTAGAAGGAATCAAAAAGGGGAAAAGCAGAGAAAAGCATAACAAATTAAAAGGGATAGAGATTGAAACTAAGAACGATAAGTGGGTGGATATAATTATATGCTTTTACATTTATAATATGTATTGTCGTTGAATTTCCGTTAGATAATTTATATTAGCAATTAATTTTTTCAGTTATGCAAACGCTATAAATTTTATTTATATTTAATTAGGCTTGACAATTAAAAAAGCATAGGCCTAAAAGTAAGAAATTTACAGTTATTTACGTCTATTTTAAAAGTCATATTTTAGCCTTAATACCGGTTCCTTTTATTCCCTTTTTACGTGAATAATATAGTTAGAAAGAGAATTTGTGATTATGGATTAAAATACTAGACTCTATAGAAGTAGTTGCAAAATAAGAAAATTGAAAAATTGGAATCAAATTAGAAAAGTAGAATTCTGCAATAAATTACGCTGAACGGAAACAATAAATTTATCTTATAATTTAATTTGGGGAGTAAGTAAAAGATTAATTGGTCGGTTTAGAAACTAGAATACATTTCTACAATTTAATAATGATAAGATAAAAATAAACATGACTACAAGAATAAAAAGAAAGAAAATGGGAACAAGTGTAAAATAGAGGGACCATTGTTGTTAGCGCCAAAATTGGTCACTAACACCCAAATCCAAATGAAAGCACCAAATCAGAGTCACATATCACAGATAGAATGTATATAGAGAGTATAAATATGAAGAGTGGTTCGGCTGACTCCGGCCTACATCTACTCCAGAAATTTCCTTTTTATTGATATGAGAATCAATTACAGTTACAATCCAGAGTTTTTAAAGAAATAATGGCAGAGTAGCGGAGGAAAACAGAATGAAAATCCCTTTTTTGAAGCCCCGCCTACTGTATTTATAGGCAAAAGCTGTGTTACTGGGATTCCAGAGTGGACAGGGACCACCAAGACCATTGCCGATCCAAACCTCAAACACCACGACCGACCTCGGGTTTATAATATGCCAACACAACATCCCTTGGGCATGACCTGAAGCAGGCCTATCCAAGACTCGGAGTAAACTAGGAAAGAACTCGGAGCAAAATGAAGTCGATCCTATCCTTAAACATGCCGATCCACAATTTTGTTGTTGTCCTAGTTTCCTACCGATCCACTCCAACATGACCGACCCAGCTTCCTACCGACCCACTCTAACCACCGATCCACACCACTGCCGATCAATACCACTGTCGACCCACTTCATCATGACCAAACCACCTTCCTACTAACCCAAAAACTTTACAACACCGACCCACTCATATCGTGCCATGCTTGCTGAGCCATACCCACTAAGCCAGTCTTATCAGGCCATCTTGGCTTATGCACCATGACCAAACCATGCATGATCTCTCTCCTTGATCGAGCCATGTACGATGGAGCCATCATGATCGAGCAACCTACCCTAAAAACTCCATGACTGATCGTCTATCCATACAGCTGGCTCAAACCCATCGTATTCAAGTCTCGATAAAAGAGCAGTGGATTTTAGTTAAATCCACCTGTCTACGGCCTTGCCAAAAGACGGGTTAACATTTGCCCCCCAAAACATGCCTTGCTATTGGAAGGCGTGTTTTGAATAGTCTCAAATCTGATCTCCGAAGTCATTATTCCATTCATTATCAAGCAATTCCATCCACATCGGCGACGACCCGAAATTTTTAACAATTTAAATTGGAATAATTAATTGATTTTAAATATTTAAAGGGTAATTTTAACTTGAATTTCAAATATAAATATTTACTTGATAATTAAATTATTGAATTTTATAATTTAAAATTGGGTAAAATATTGAATATGAAATCTCTAAACCTATTTAAAATAATTTAAAGGCTTATAAAATTTATAATGATGTTACTGAAGATAATAGAATGGATGAAATTTAAATTTAAAGGTGATTTGTTCGGTTTTAATAATTTATCGTTTAAACTGAATTTAAAAATAACCCTCCGAGGCACAGTCTCGGAATTCGACGAAACTAGTTCCATTGGATCCGCAATAGCTAGTTATTATCGGATTTCAGTTTTTGTAGCAATCGGAGTTGTCGTTTGACCCTGGCAGCTCAAAACGCATAGAAACTATTTTAATCAATTAGAATTTAAATTTAAAAATAAACGTTGGCCGGTCAAAAAAAATTTCACATCAAAATATTTTAGCCTCCGTTTCAAGTGTTACTGTAGCTAGGAAATGTCAGAACGCAAAACGATCAAAATACGTTTCCATTGCTTTCTCGTTCAAGAATATATAACAAAAAAAGTTTAAATAAGAATATATACAAATACAATTTCATATGGAAATAGTGGTAAACAAAAAGAAAAGAGAATACAATAAATGCCATTAAACTAAAGCACATAAATATCACATCCTAGCTTACAAACATAACATCAAAGCTTTTTATAAAATATCAAATCAACTTTTTATACAAGTTAAATCAAGCCGACTATGTACAAATCAAAATAAACAAGGTCTTAGCCAGTAACTTACTCAATACACTTCCACTCTTGATAAGATACCTACTACCTTGTCTTCTGACCACATCATTCCATTCGAACGAAATAAAACAGCAGCCATGCCGACGTTTCGCATCAAAAAAAAAATGTCGAACAAACGGAAATGGCGGGATGAAATCCAAGGCTTTCGCGACTCGCGATTTGTCTGTAAGTGAATCGGAGATTGGAAGCAGACTCGCGACTGAAATCGAGATCTCCGCTATCGGTTTAGGATCGCCTCGTCACTCGTGCCTGGGGGAAATCGATGCGAAGGGAATCGAAAAATTGGGTATGGTTTCGATTTCTGCGGCAATGATTTAGGTGAGTAAATTCCTGCTCTTTTCCCTAACTATTGCACTAGGGATTGTTTCTGTTGCGAAATCTTCAATTTGGGTAGGTTTCGAATTTGATCCGTTTGGGGTTTTTTTTATGCACGTCGGGTCACGTTGATGGGTTTCAGTGGAGGTTCAGGTATGTACTCGTGTAAGTGAGGATAAACCCGAAGTGATGAGTGAAGATGGAAGACTCGGGATACGCCCGGGAAACTTCGTGTTTGACTCGGGTTATAATTTTAATTACAGGATTTAAATAGTAAACCTGTTCGGCTTTTAAACTTGTAAAAAATATATATATTAAACCGAAGTAAAATTGATTGTGAAGTTTAGATTGTTTTATAACCTAATTTTGGAATCGGGAATTCAAGTTAAATCGCAGAAAAAAAAATATTCAAAATTTAAAATTTAAGTTGTTTACAGCAACTTTGTGAGTTTGAAGTATATTTTAAATATGGTTTGAATGTAAAATAAATTTGGCTGCTTTATAAGATAAATATAATTTGTGAAATAAAAGGGGTTTTATATAGTTTTAAAATTTGATTAAGGAAATTTGTATTTCATTTTAAATCTTAAATTTAAAATGAAATTTGGAAGAACATTTAAAGCAAATTGTTTTAAGGCCGTGTTAATGATAATTTGATCATTAATAAGCAGAATGTTTTATTTTTAAATAAATTAAAATGTAATGATTGGTAATTCATCAAATTATTAAGTTAATTTATTGGAGTAAATATAGCTAAGCTTTTAGAAATGGAGTAATTAAAACAAATTATTTAAATTAGTTAGTAAGAATTAATTTGGATTAAAGGTTGGTTAATTCAAGTTCCATTACTTAAAGTGGAATAAAAGGATTGTTAATAATTAATGAAGAATCATTAGCTAAGGATTATCAAAGGGTTAATTAAGATGATTAATTTGACAAATTTATTAAAGATAATCCATATATGAAATTGATTAAGAATAATTACTAAATGAAGTAATTAAGAGGTTAAATTACTCCTTGTATTTAATAAAAAGTGACCTTGTTAAGTCGAGTTAATTAATTGGGTTAATTCATCTAAGATAATCACGTGATGGTTTGTTAAAGTATGATTACTGAATAAAATTGGAGAGAGTAATTACTGGGTAAAGTAATAAATGGATAATTACTGAATGTAAATTGAATTGGAATGAAATTATAATGGAAATTAGCTGGATTTAACTACCTGGGTTAGTGGAAGTCAGGAATGAGTAAATACCCGAAATCATTTCGATTCTTTATAAGCTGATATGTGGAATCAATAGGTGAAGTGGAATGAATTGAATACATTTGACTATTTAAGTGATGTCTATAATAAATTGAGAAATTGTAGATTTATATGAGTTTCCCAGGGTTTATACAAGTTATATGTTTTGTATTCCATGTTGATGGGTTTACTCACGCTGGTTTCCAGCCTGACCCGGGTGTTACTTGGATGTAATGCTCGGGTCAGATCCGAGTATTACAGATTTTCAGGTAGGTACGTTCTGGAGCTCAGGAGGCGAGCTGGATGGCAGGAGCGTATAATATATTTTCGCTGTATTTATATTGTTGTTAATCCGAGACATGATAATTGTATATATTTTGTGACTGTATATATATATATATATATATATATATATATATATGAAACTCTGATGTATATTAAAGGTAATCAACAGATATAGAATTCTTCTATAAACTGTAATTATTTATTATTATATTTTATCCGCTGCGAATGTGAGATGTTTGGTGTTTCTGTTCTTCTTCTTCTATCTCTTTCTTCTTTTTCATAACTATGTGGAATTTTCGGGTTCGAAAATTTCGGGTCGTTACAGTTGGTATCAGAGCTGAAGGTTAAGCGAGAACCTTGGCTCTGTTGGGATTACTCATTAAGGATAGACTCAATAGTACCCTTGAATGAGTTGAGTGTATATATATAAATATATATGAGAGAGCGTACTTGTTATTTTCCCATATAAAGATTTTAAATGATTTCATATAAGATTATGTTTTGATATATAAAGCAATATTTCATTCTAATAAAAAAAATTGGTTGTTAAATTATTAAGAATTAAATTAAGAAGTAATATAATACAACCAAACTGAAATTAAATAAAGATAAGTTTGAAATGGATTCGAACTGAATTGAAATCTTGAATTGGAAAGTATTTCAGAATAATATGATAATGGATGGTTTAGATATGATAATTTTGGTTATTATCATAAATGATAAATAAAATGTGTATTAATGAGTGAGCAAATGGAATGTTTAAAGGAGTAAACATTTAGGTAAAGTATGACTTATAAATTGAAATTCAAAATACTTAAATTGTGAAATTTAAAATTTAAATTTGAAATTTGTTTCAAAGTGCTAAAAAGGACAAATAAATATTATTTGAATAAAAGAGACTTGTTACAAACAATGGGTTGTTTGAAGATTGGACTTGAATTTAAAACCAAAGGTAGTTTAAAATTTTAAAACATGGCTGGTAGGGCCAAGAAATAAATATGTATATATGTATGGATATATATGATATCAAAGATAATTTGAAATAAACTCTAAGGTGTTGAGTTTTGATTTTCCCTGAAGAGTGATGTAAAAACCTAAAGTGATATAAGTTTTGAACTTATAAGGGAGAAAGAATTTTGAAATTTGAAGTGGGAATTCAAATTGAGCAAGGTTGATTGGAATAAGTAAATTGAAAATTTAACTTTGGGAAAGTTAAACAAATGTAGAACAAGCAACCTAAATTGGAAATTTCAAGATGAAATTGGAATTTAACTTGGAAAGTTATATGGTTGATTTGAAAGTGGTTTAAAAAGGTTTTGGAGAAATAATAGTATTATTTCAAAAATACTTTTGTGTTGAATTTGAAATCTGGGAGATTTGAAATTAAAAATATTTGGAAATGTTTTTAAAGAGATAAAAGCATTGAACTCTTTCGGTCACTGGAAAATAACGTCGGTGATGACTGCAGCATCATCGATGTTCATTTTCGAGTTTCTAGAAGAGAAATTGCTATCGAATAGTTTTAAATTGGAATTATTTGTGAACTGGGTTTGGTTTTGAAATTCAAAGGGATAATTGAATTTGCCAAATAATTTTGGATATAGTTGCATTCTAAGGTGATATTGAAATTTTAGAAATTTGTTTAAACTCTGGAATCTTGATTAAAATGTTTATGGAATAATAAAAATATATTGGCTAAATAAAATGTATAATTCTGAGTTAAAAGCAAAATGTGAATGTAATTGATTATAAATAGAAGTTGTAAAATTGAAATTATAATTAAAGTCATACAAGTTTAAAGATCAAATGGAATTTGATTTGAAGTTGGAAGGAAATTGAGAATCAATTCAACTTGAATTGGGGTTAAATCAATTTCAATAGAAATTGAAAATTATTCAAATTGGAATTGAGTCAATTTAAATGAAAGTGGAAATTTAATTTGGATTGTTGGGAAAGTGAACAGTTTCGACTCTGGACCATTTTCAATATAAATTGTTTTAAATATAAATAATTTTAAATCTATTTTCTTATCTATTTACTATGCAACTTTCTTTTTAAAACCCAAACTATCTTATACTTGTTTTGCAACTACTTTTGAAACTATTTAACTATTTTACAACTATTTATAAACTAATTACTATCTTTCAACTAGTTTACAAATAAATTACTATTTTACAATTATTTTGCAATTATCTAAAATTTCTAAAACTATTTAACTATTTTATAATTATTTTGTAAACTAATAATTATTTTTCACCCGCTTATCTATTTTTAAAATTTTCAAGCTATTTTCTACAAATAAACCGGTCATAGTTCAACCTGTTATTGATTAAATACCTAAATGAGGTAAGAATTGAATGTGATTAAGCGAATAAAGTTCAAAGTGAGGATGAATAGAAAAGAAATCGATTTGGCTAATAATCAATGAAGTTAAATACGTAGGATGTACGTATATTTTTCTATTCACATAGTGATTTGATCCAGATTCGAGCACAGAATTTCGAGATAGTTATATAGATCCGAGTTGGAATTTGTCACTCGATTTTAAACGACGAACCTGGATATGGACTGTTGATTGGTTCTGGATATTCATTATCATAGTTATGGCTATGTAAGAAGAATGACGGTTTCTAATCAAGAAACCAGATCAGTGTCTGCACTAGGAAGTCGTGTGGACGATACTAGTTCGGAAGTGAAGTTGTGTGATCGAGCGAGCGATCAGATTGGTATAGCGTATGGATGATATGTGTACATCATACGGATTTAAATGAAATTGATATTGGAAAGAGTAATCAAATTTGAGTATTTGATTTTTAATAAGAAAAGTTATATATCTTTGTTATATAAGATAAATCTTTCCTTGTGGAATTTATTTCTGGAAGAAAAAGGGGTTTTTGAAAATGTTTGAAGTATAAAAGGAATTTTATACAAGTTTGAAGAGATCCAAAGTTTTAAAAATTTATATATAAAGGATCTTATGAGGATTTTGGAAAAGGTTTTGGGAACCTTTGGATTTGGAAAGGCTTTTGATTTTTGGGTAAAATCAATATTGGAATTTGAAAAGCCTATTTTGAGAATTATCGATTTTGGGATAATCGATTTTGTGTAAAGGAGCTTTGTATGAGATCATACTAGGTGTATGATTTGAAAGATACTATATGTGTATAGTATAAAGTGTTTTGATGATGGCTCTGGGGAAAAAGGCGCTTCCTTGAAATGAACTTCTCAGGTGTGCCACCGGGTGGTGCTGCCTTGAGCCCCAAGGAGGGGTTCTAAAGTTGATCCTGTGAGGAGTCCAGACAAAACTAGTTCCTGGGGATTTTGAGTAGAGTATACCATAGCGAAAGTCATGTGTGCCGCTGAGAGCCAACAGTCTACGTTTGATTTTATATCGTTAGACTGCGAACTATGGTATAACATAGCGAAAGTCGTGTGTGCCGCTGAGAGCCAACAGTTTGCGTTTGATTTTATATCGGTAGACTGCGACCTATGGTGTAACATAGCGAAAGTCGTGTGTGCCGCTGAGAACCAACAGTCTGCATTTATTTTATATCGGTAGACTACGACCTATGTAGGAGTGGAGAAGTTTCATTTCATCAGCGAAAATCAGAGGCCGCTGAGAGCCTGCAGTTACATGGACTTTTGCTGTGACGGCAACGTAACCCTGGATGTAACTGTGATCTGTTGTGTGGGATCCATGGCATAATCAAGAGGCTGCGGAGAGCCTGCGGTTACATGAACTTTTGTTGTGACTGCAACGTAACCCTTGTATGTAACTGTGACCATGGATGGGGGTGATGATTTTCAGAGCATTGTCACCAAAGATATTTCCTCTATTTTCAAAAAACTGTTTTCTATATTTTTAACAAAATTATTTTTCAAGTATTTTCACTGGACGTTGGAAACTGGTTTACCAAGTACTTACAGATTTTCAGTTCTACGCCTGATCAACATATGATTGAATTTCTGTAAGAACAAGGATGGACTGGTTGAGACATCGAGTTATAAGAAATATTTTTATAAAAATCTATTTTAATTGTATTATCTGAATTTAAAGTCATTTCTAAATTTTAAAATAAAACGAAATCCAAACTGGAATCATAAAATAAAATTTGACTCAGAAAAATTTAACGAGGTGGTTTTGTAATAAAATCAAATATCGATTTAAAAATTGGAAGTAATCTAATTAGCTAAATAATTATTTGATAGAGTATGTTAATGAAATTTAACCCTGTTAAATAGATGGATTTGTAAGTTAATAATGGAGTTTGGAATTGAAGTCGAATTTATAAATTGAATTCGACTCGAATTTGCTAATGAATTAAATAAGAGGAGGTGTTGAAAAAAAAATAGAGTTGGATTTAAAAATGTGATGGTTTAAATTACAAATAAACTTCAAGTGTGATTTGAATAATATTTAATGAAATTTGCAAGTGAATTGGATATAATGGAAGTGTTGTCGAATGAAATGAAAGTGAATAATAATAAAAATGGATTGAATTGCAAACAAAACCCAAGTGAACAGAAATAAATTGTGAATGGCTTTATATTACAGATGTAAATTCGAAATGAATTAAGTGAATTAAAAATTTAAAAATGGGGTGAATAAATGGGCTAACTGAATTTAATGGGATTTGATTAAATGAAAATCAAATAGATGTAAACTTAAGTTTGATGTTGGAATAAATTAAAGTAAATTAACTTTAGTTTAAAATTATGGAAGCTTGGCTTCGAATAAGGATAAAAGCCCATTAAATAAAAGCTTGGATTGAATTAAATTGGGAATGGCTAGTAGGATACAAAAATGGAATGTGTCGAGCTAAATAAAATGGTTGAGAATAAATTAAAATGGAATGAAAATAAATAAAATTGTGTCAGAATCTATTTGGATTTGTTATAAAACTTAAGTAATTATTTATTCACTTGGATATCATCAATTTGCGTAAAAATGGGCGTCGTTTGTCGTTAAAGAGATTTAATTAAATTTTATAAATTAGTGGATGCAAATATAATTGATTTTTGAATCAATTGCAGTGAATATGAGCTTGATTGGATTGAAAATAAATTGAATGTAAGCACTTGAGTTGTAAGCTATTAAAATTAAATAAAATGGCTTATGAACTGGTTGGAAGCAATTGAATAAGCTTTAAAATCATATAAATCGCTTATGGGAAGCGTTTGGTGCTTGTTGTTTATCTAATGCTTGTGTTTAGCTATTAAAAGTAAGTGAAATGCTAATAGATTTTCTATATGTGGTGCTTATATATTTAAATTGAGTAAGTACAGATACCTGAGGGCCGTTTGGCTGGATTTGGATGCGTTATATGCTAAAATAAATAAGTCGCTTGGTTAAAATGCTAAACAAGGTACGCCTACGCAATAAAAATAGGAAATATGAACCGTTTTTGCTTTTCTCCGACCGTGTGGGTCGATGTATATATATTTATATCTCTTGTCAAATTGCAAAAGCTCCTCCGTGCAAAGGAGACTCTGCCAAAAATTTTCGAAAATTTTGGGAGTTAGAAAATTTTTAAGAAAATTTTTGTTAATGACAAAACGATTTCAAATTGGAAACTTAGAGTAAATTAGTAGATGAAACTAATATGAATTAGTTATAAATGAAAGATAAAATCAATATTAGAAATCGAAAATAAATTGAATTCATATGAAACAGTAAAAACTAATTTAAATAGAAGTGGGTATGAAACTTATGAAGGAGAATGTATAACAGTGATTTGTAAAATTTCGATTGGATATTGTTGTTCAGTAAGTTATGCAGGTATTATAGAGGGAAAGGAAATTGGATTTGGTTCCAAAAGATAAATTTGAATTGCCCGGCAAAAGGTATGTATTTAAAATTCAGTATGAAATTGGATTGGGTTTTTGATGTAGCCACTTGGCTTTTGTTTTCTTTTGGAATTTGGGAGCCTGTAGAGGCCTTTTGTAGTAGTACCGAGCTAGCCGCGCAAAGGAGACGCTGACAAAAATTTTTGAAAATTTAGAGAGTTAGAAAATTTTTTGAGAAAATTTTGATAATTCAAAATTTGGGTTTAAATTGAAATTTAAAAGATTTAGCAAAAGGGTATTGCGTGAAAACTATAGAAGGTTTTGGAAAGTTGGTTAAGGATAGTAGGTCTTTAATAAAAGATAGTTGGTAGGATATTGAATTGGGAGTTTTGGGAAAAGGTAAACGGATTCAGAACCATTCTTCCCAATTAGTAATTTCGGGGACGAAATTCTTTTAAGGGGGGAGGAATGTGACGGCCCGAAATTTTTAACAATTTAAATTGGAATACTTAATTGATTTTAAATATTTAAAGGGTAATTTTAACTTGAATTTCAAATATAAATATTTACTTGGTAATTAAATTATTGAATTTTATAATTTAAAATTGGGTAAAATATTGAATATGAAATCTCTAAACCTATTTAAAATAATTTGAAGGCTTATAAAATTTATAATGATGTTACTGAAGATAATAGAATGGATGAAATTTAAATTTAAAGGTGATTTGTTCAATTTTAATAATTTATCGTTTAAATTGAATTTAAAAATAACCCTCCGAGGCACAGTCTCGGAATTCGACGAAACTAGTTCCATTGGATCTGCAATAGCTAGTTATTATCGGATTTCAGTTTTTGTAGCAATCGGAGTTGTCGTTTGACCCTGGCAGCTCAAAACGCATAGAAACTATTTTAATCAATTAGAATTTAAATTTAAAAATAAACGTTGCCCGGTCATAAACAATTTCATATCAAAAATTTTTAGCCTCCGTTTCAAGTGTCACTGTAGCTAGGAAAAGTCAGAACGCAAAACGATTAAAATACGTTTCCATTGTTTTCTCGTTCAAGAATATATAACGAAAAAAGTTTAAATAAGAATATGTACAAATACAATTTCATATGGAAATAGTGGTAAACAAAAAGAAAAGGGAACACAATAAATGCCATTAAACTAAAGCACATAAATATCACATCCTGGCTTACAAACATAACATCAAAGCTTTTTATAAAATATCAAATCAACTTTTTATACAAGTTAAATCAAGCCGACTATGTACAAATCAAAATAAACAAGGTCTTAGCCGGTAACTTACTCAATACACTTCCACTCTTGATAAGCATACCTACTACCTTGTCTTCTGACTACATCATTCCATTCGAACGAAATAAAATAGCAGCCATGCCGCCGTTTCGCATCAAAAAAATTTCGAACAAACGGAAATGGCGGGATGAAATCCTAGCTCCTCTAATAATGTGTTAACAGTAATACACATAACATCTCTAGCTTGAGTATCCAACAGCGTTGGCTCAGTTGATTGGCAGTTCAGACTTTAAGATTAAAGATCATGGGTTTAGTCCCCAAGATCAACACTGTTGGAAATAGTGAACCATATTCGATAAAAACATCTCTATCTTGAGTTTGCTCAACAATAAAAATATATGCAAGTAATCTGTTGATATATAAATGGTAGAGAACAACTTATATTTTAGGGACTCAAACCTCTAATATGTGTGTGTGTATGTGTGTGTGCGTGTATTGAGTGATATTGATTTGAATAGTAATGTGTTTCTCATGATAACACCCTCATAATTCAAATATAGGCTACATCTGAAATCATATTTTTTGCATCATACATATGTATTTAATTCCAAAAGATTTTGGATTTATTATTGTTCTACTTATCTTTATATATATATATATATATATATATAGTTATATAACTTTTAAATTATTTTTAACTTTTATAATTTAATTAAGTTACATATAAATATACGTATCTTATTAATTAATAATTCTTATCAATTAAAATATTTAATTAATTTAATTTATTGTATATAAAATTTCTGAAATTTATATTTGCCATCTTAAACTATTTAAGATTGATAACCATCTGTAGCATTTATTGCTTGTTAATACATACCAATATATATATATATATATATGAATTAACTTAATGTAATAAAAAATGATAATTTATTGGTGACTTCTAGCAATTCTCCCGAAACCCTAGGCAAACAAAAGGAAGACGAGAGTCGTTGGAAGGAGGTTAAGAGAAAGGCAAAGATGGCATTTGCTAAGGAGGTTAAGAGAAGCCCTAATCCTTCAATCCTAGTTACTAAACCAAACCCTAAATCCTAGGTTGAAGCTATGGGTCATAAGATTGAAATGAAAGGGAAGGTTAATTATTTTGAACCAATGAATGATGATAAGGTGGCATCTCAACTTATTGATGTTGAGGATCTGGAGGAATCCAACTCCATGTGGAAAAACTCAGTGTAAATCTATATGGCTGGTAAGAGACCATATTTTGTCTATTTCAATGCTTATATTAAAAGGATTTGGAACCCTAAAGGCGCATGGAATGTTTTCTCTAGAGACAGTGGTTTCTTTTTGATCAAGTTCTCTAGAGACAGTGGTTTCTTTCTGATCAATTTTGAACTTGAAGAGGATTATGACCGAATTCTGAAGGGTAGACATTGGTTCATGGACAGTAAGCCGATCTTCATGAGAAAATGGGAGGCGGATTTCAATTTTGAAAGAGCTATGTTAACTTCCTACCTAATTAGGATTAAATTCAATAATCCCAATTTAGCCATACGGAACATGAGGTGTATAAGTAAAGTGGCAAGTCTTTTGGGAATACCTTTGGACATTGATGAGAACACCAGGCTAGTTAAATGAAACAAATTTGTTGATGTTCTAGTCGAGATAAAAGCTAATACAATCTTCCTAAAACAGTTAAAAAGGCGGATAAAAATGTTAATGTTTACATGCAAGATGTGGAGTATGAATTTGTGCCTCCTAAATGTAGTGATTGCAATTGCATTGGGCATGCTAGTACTTTAACAGTAGCATGGAAAAACCAATATACATAAATATATATGTGTGTGTGTGTGTGTGTGTGTGTGCGCGCGTGTGTGTGGAGAAAGCAAATATTAACACACCCACAACTAGCACTAGTGATCAGTGTCAAAAAAATAATCCTTCAGCTACAAAAAATATACCACAAAATACCATAGCTAGTAGTTCCAACCTACCCCATGCACAAAATAACACTACGTCTAGTGAGTTGGGCTTTGAAGCAAAGCAGTGGAACTAGATCAAGAAGTAGAGATGAATCATACACCTATAGCAGATCAAAACAAGGTCTGATTGTTGATAAGCAGTTGGCGAGTACATCAGATGAGAAGAAGTTAACGACGGAGGAGGTAGTCCCACGTTCACTAGAGGAGAACCATAAGTTGAATATCCACTTGTCATCATTTAATGAAGAAGAGAAAGTAGAAGAGGATATTAGTAAACACACAGAGCCAAATGTAGAATATGAGAAACAGTTCCAACCTAATATGGAGAAAGAAGCTAAGAATGCATCTAAGGTTGTATGTGCCCTGGATGCTAGGAGCAAAGCTACCAAGCATTATTGTCAATCATATGCTGAAATGTTAGAGGTCTTAACAGTGACATATGTCAGCTAGACCTCTATGATATCAAGGCTAAGTTTAATCCTGCCATTTTATCTATTTTGGAGAACAAATTTTCTAAAAATAATATAGTGATATTTAAATAGCAAGTAGGTGATCAATGGAATTTGGTTCACAATTGTTCACCTATTGCTAAATGTGGAATCTTGGTACTATGGGAGGATAACACTTGGGTTGGAGCTATGCTAAATTCTGATGATCAACAAATCATTGGCCAATTTAAAAACATTGGGGTTCTAAATATCATAATTACTTTTGTCTATGCTAGTAATCTAGCCAAAAAGGAACTAGACTATGGAAACAAATTATTGATAGCCCAGGGCTAATTAACCAACCTTGGCCTGGGGATTTCAATGTTGTTTTGAGAACTTGTGGAAAAAAAGGGGGACTTACATTAAAGCTATCCTAAATGGTGGAGTTCAAAAATTGTCTACTTGCCAACAGACAGATAGAATTATTCCATATGGGCCTGAAATTTACATGGCATAGTGATGAGGCAAATAAAATTACATCCAGATTAGATAGGGCTCTTGGCAAACCTTCTAAACATTATCCCTAACTTGAAAATTATTGTCCGTCCGACCCTACTAGTGATATTGCTTTTAACTTATACATTTTAATAAAGAAGAGCAGATATAAAATGGAAGACCTTTTAGATATGTCGATCACTAGCATTATCTGGAAGGCTGTGAGGAAGTAATAGATTTGAACCGTATTCAGGCTCTTTAAGTAAATTTCATGTATCTATTTTTCATGATTGTAAAAACTATGAAAAACGGGCTTAAAGAATGGAACAAAAAAAACCCAAGCAGGATGATGTTATGCAGAAAATTCAAAAGCAGCTCGAGGGCATTCAAATACAACTTAAAAAAATCCACTACTTAAAAGACTAAATGCTAATTATTATTCACTACAAAGAACCGGAGGGAGGGGATAAAGAAACAAGCAGTTGACCTCAAATAGAAATTTAAATAAAAATGGCTTTTATAGGGAGACAAGTGCAATAAAAAAATTATACTAAAATGTCCCAATGAAAGCATCATAAAAATTTATGTAACTGTCTTAATGAACAGGGCAACACTTCTGAAAATATAAAAAACATTAAGGAAAAGGCTATTGCTTATGATTCTGAGCTATGTAATGTAGATTACACTCATGACTTACCAACCATCTAAAGTAGAAGGAAAATCTCCAAAGAAGGGCATACAATGTTGATAGCTCAGATTGAGGAAAGGGAATTGAAAAGTAATGTTTTCTCATTTCACGATGACTCTAGCCCTGGCCCTAACAACATGGGGGCAGCCTTCTTCAAACTCCACTTGATACACCTAAAAAGTGCCATGCTAAAAGCTTATCAAGAGGCTCTAGATTCTAGTGAGTTTGCGCAAGAAGTTAATGATACTTTCTTATTACTTATCCCCAAAGTACTCAAATCAGAAAGAATTAAGGATTACAGACCAATTGCCTACTGTAATGTCATGTATAAGATTGTATGTAAAATTATTTATATGTTATTAAAAAAAATTCTCTCTGACCTAAACTCACAATGCCAAAGTGCTTTCATTAAAGGAAGATTTATATCTGAAAACTCCCTAACGGCTCATGAAATAGTTAAAGAATGTAACAAAAAAGGGGCAGATAAATTATGCTTGAAAATTGACCTATACTTGGCTTATGACAGAGTTAATAGGGCTTTCATTATTTATATGCTTGATTCTGTGTGTGCCAGATAAGTTACTGAAATTGATTACTCGTTTTGTTAACCCGCCTTTTGGCAAGGCCGTGGACATGCAGATTTGACTAAATCAACTGCTATTCGTCGTGGCTGGTTTACGATGGATTTAGTCGTCTGAATGGATGGATGATCAAGCATGGATGATAATCATGGATTTATAGCCAGGATTCGGCATAGTCAATGGACGAAGGTTATTAGATAGTTGAAACTTGGGTTTCGATGAATCGCAAGTCACCATGGATTTGCTTCGAATCGTATGGAGTTGAGCTCGAGTCATATGGATGATTTCTTCGAGTCTTCTAGGTGGCTCGGCATAAGTGGATCGGCATTGGTGGCTCGGCCTTAATGGTGGTTCGGCACTTGGAGATGGGTCGGCATTGTGGTTCGGTCAGGGTGGCTCGACAAGGTGGTTCGGCCAGGTGGCTCACCGTGTAGGTAGCTCGATGAAGATGTTTCAACGTAAGTTGCTCGGACGTGTAGATGGCTGATCATGAAAGGTGGATCGGCTTAGCTAGATGGTGGTTCGACCTTGGTTGTCGCTCGGCAATTTTGAGTCCTGAGGCATGTGACTTTGGGTCATTACTCGGGTAGCTCGGTGGAGTATCAGGTGGATCAGTTATGAAGAATCGATCGGTAAAGGAAGAAAGGCATGTCGCTCGGTCATGAAGGGTGGGCCACGTATGGTTCAACTTTGGATAAGATCACCATTGACGGTTCGGCCTCAAAGGGATTTGCATTAGTGGATCTGTTATGTGTGACTCGGCCAGGGTAGTATGGCTCGGTGGGACGGTGTGGCTCAGCATGCTTACTGCTTCAAGTCCCAGCCTTGCTTACTCCGAGCCGCAGGTAGACATACTTCGAGGCATCGCCTAGGAAATATCAGATCGACATATTCTAGACTCATGGTCGGTCTTGGTGTCGAGTCTGGATCGACAATGTCCTTGATGGGCCCGAACTACTCAGGAAGCCCAGTAACTTGGGATTTGTCTACAAATATAACATATGGGTCTCTAAAAGAGGGGATCTTATTTTCGGCTCTCTTGCTTTCTATTTTCTGAGGTTAAGGCTACTCTACCATTTTGTAACTGTAATCGAGTGTTAAAACAATAAAAAGGAAATTTCTAGAGTGGACGTAGGCCGGAGTTAGCCGAACCACTATAAAATCTGTTGTTCTTTACTGTTTTCATTTCAATTTTTGTTGTTCTTCATATTAATATCCTCCATGTATATTCTATTTGTGAGCTGTGACTAGCATTTGGTGCTTTCGCTTGGTTTGGGTGTTAGTGACCAATTTTGGTACTAACATTTTGGTGCTTTCACTGAAAAAGCTAGCACTCGGAGATTTGAGAACTTGGATTCTAGAAAGCAATGGCTAGACCACCAACGAAAAAGAAAGCAGCGAAGAGGAGCAACCAGGAGGGAAGTCAAGCAGCCACTTCTGGAGCTGGAGTGGATTATGCATCCATCTACATAACTCGGGATGAGATGCATGTTATAATGGATTCTATGCAGGAGCAGATGACGAAACGACAAGAGGAGATGATGCAGGATCTTCTTAGGAAATTTGGACAATCGGGAATTGCAGGTGCTCAAGTTCATAGAGCTAGATTAGAGGGACTCAACCAGCAGGTAGATGGAGTGATTCGGCAGGGGGTAGCTTCCAATTAATAAACAATACCAATGGACCAAGACTTGGGGGCACACCGCCGGATAATGCCGGACCAACCCATAAAGGGATATCAGATGATGTTGTGCAACCCGACATTAACAGGAAAACAGGAATACACAACGAGGAATATGTGCCAGAATTTCCGTGCGGAGTTGGAGAGCAGCAAGGAAATATGGATAGGGGCAACCCCTGGTTGAAAACGCTGGATTGGCTGACTATTCGCGGAGGTCTGACAAACAATGATTTGAAGGGGGTTAAAAAGAGTTCGTTTACCCAAAACATCAAGATAGCTAGGAATCCATCCGATTTCAGGCTACCCACTCTAGAAGTATACAACGGTAAGGCGGATCCCACTGACCACTTGATGATGTATACAAGGCGTTTATAAGTGCCGGGGGCATTAGAGTAGGTCATGGCCCGATGTTTCCCCCTATACTTGACTGATATAGCTGCTATGTGGTTCAAACAGCTGGAGGATGGATCTATAGGAACATGGACAGATCTGGAGGACAAGTTCTTAAGTCGGTTTCGAGTTCACATAAAAAGGCCAAAAAATGTGATGACGCTGACGTCAGTTAAGCAAAGGACGGATGAATCGCTCAGGACTTTTTTAACTCGGTTTAATGCAGCAGTTGCTTAGGTGGATCAGCCGGATCCATCAATGGTTTTGATGGCGATAGCTTCAGGAGTCAGGGATGATTCGGATTTCAAAGTATCATTGATACGAGATCCACCACTGGATCTCGGGGAATTCTTTCATGAAGCCGAGAGGTTTCTCCGATAAGAGGATGCATGTTTGGATATGAAGATGAAGGAAGTAAACATGGTTAAGGATGGAGGACCGCCTGGCTAAAACTCAGGTAAAGACAAGGATAAAGGGAAAATGAAGCATTGGGGAGAACCAAAATTCTCCACTTACACAGGATTGAACGAAACATTGGAGCTAACATTCTTGGATACTCGAGATCGCCTTCCGTATCGAAGGCCGGCAAGGAGGGGGCCCTCAGAACGCTAAAGGGCATTAGGAAGGCACTGTCTTTTTCATGACCTGGATGGGCATGATACTAGCAGCTGTCGGCATCTGAAGGACATAATCGAGGAACATGTAAGGAATGGTCAGTTGCGGCAATATGTCGGAACTCGAAATGTGGCGGTGGAACAGAAGCAGCCATCGCCTACCTTGAATAACAAAGGCATGAATCCCAAGAATGGTGGTCGGTTGGTCATCAACTAATTGTGATGGTTTGAAATAAGTAACAAACTTCGGGCAAACGGCTAAATCACTTACTCATGTACGGGGTCAGAGATAACCCTTAGGCATGCTCTGAGATGATCGTTTACCTAGACGCTCCGGTTTGTGAAATTTGTTTTTTTCCTTTTGACTTGGACATTTGCTTTTTCTGCTTTGGTTTTGGGATTCGGTTTGAACTCCTGGTTTTGTTGGTTTCTTGGTTTGGATTTTGGTTTGGATGCTTGCTTTTTGATTTGGATTTTGATCTGGACTTTTGATATGGATTTTTGGTTTTCTGGTTTGGATCTGGATTTTGGATTTTTGGATTTTGGTTGACTTTTTGTCTAGTTTTTGGTTAAATGGTTGTCGAGTATGGACTATGCTCGACAAGGGTCCGGAGAGACTAGGATTCGGCCTAGGACTTAGGCCCCAAATTATCTATCGATTACTATTTCAGGTCGTCGAGTATGCACTATGCTCGGCAAGGGTCTGAAGTGACCATGATTCGGCTTAAGACTTAAGCCACAACATTGCTTAGCGTTAGGGACACTGAACCGGGAACGCCATGGCATTACTTGACATAAGCCGTCAGGTTCAGGTTGCGCTTGACAAGAACCCAACGAGGTTATGGATTTGGATATTGGCTATGAACAACTAAGGATTTTGGCATGGACCCAGAGCGGTCTCGGATTTGGATATCGACCTGAAGAGGTCATGAATGTGGTTATTGGTTGTTGGATATAGATGCATTATAACTCAACTGTCGAGTTCGGATGGATGTGGAATTGGATAAGGATTTGGTTACTGGGTAGGAATCTGATATCGACTCAGAGCCGTCGTAGTTTGAATAAGGATACAGCAATCACACTTGGATAAAAAGGATTTGATTATGAACCGAAAGTTACGGCTATGGATAACATGTGGACTTCAGACATCGGATTTGAGGTTATTCAAAACACACCTTCCAGTAACAAGGCATGTTTTGGAATCACCCACAGAGTCAACGACCATATCCCTTGCACTCTAAATCCACCATCTCGAATATATAAGTACTATCTCCGTCAAACTCATCACGGAATCACCCCCAAAGTTATACTGACGAATTGTTCTTACACCTCGAGTCTTTACTTGCACTCCATTTGGATTTACATCCTAACGTTTAATTTAGATCGATGTGGTTTTCGGATTATCCAAATATGGAAACCCGATCCCGGTCTCATCGAAACCAAACGCCATTTTAATGTCTAAGTTGTTTAAGGGTTTTAAAAATTAACTTATATTCATGATGATATAAACAGATAGATGAATCACATTATCACAATAGATAATTCATATCAAACATTCGTCTCACAAAGGAGCATATCACATAACAGAGATATCCAAATCATCTAATATCAATTAATCATCCATAAACATAATTGATTAACTCTTAATCAATTAGATTAACCTTAAATCCTTCTTTATTAATTTATTCCAAATAAATTAATCACTCTTAATGATCTTCCTTTAATTAATCTTCCTTGATTAAATATCTTATAATTACATTCAAGTAATTATCCTTAACCATATACAGTAATTAACCTTAATTACTATCGTTAATTACAATAATTAATGATCCTACATTTATTTCCATTTATTAATTAACTATAATTAATTACATTATACCTCAATTAATTACAATTAATTAATCACACTTTAATTAGTTACTTTATTAATCAACCTTGATTAATTCATTAATTATATTAACTAATGATCATTATTAATTAATTTACCCTTTAATTAGTTAAATAAGTAATTTATAATTAATCATCTCATTAATCATAAATAGTAATTAACACTTTATAATTACTTATCTTAATTAATTAACTTCTTAATTAATTATATTAATTTTTGATTAATTATTCTAACTAATTAATCTTTATCATTAAGTAATTATTATTCAACAAATAATCCTTAATTCATTACGTATTAATTAATTAGATTTTTAATTAATTACACTTAGAAAGTAATCATAAATTAATCACATTCATTAATTAATTAATTACATTAATTAATTAAAATTAACTAAGTAATTAACCCTTAATTACTTACATAAGTAATTATCTTTTAATTACTTTCATTAGATGATTATTCTTTTAATTTATTACTTAACAATAATTAATTTCATCATTAAATAATCCTTAATACTTTAATTAATTAATTACTCCATAATTAATTAACTTCAAAACAATTATATTAATCAATCCTTAGATTAATAACATCAAGTGATTATCCATTAATCACTTCAACTAATTACTCCCATAAGTAATTTACACTAACTACTTCCATAAGTAATTTCCATTCTTAATTACATTTAAATATTGACCAATAATTACTTCATTGAGTAATTACACATAATTAATTCCTAATTAAGTGATTATTCAAAATTAAATAAACAATTAAATAATTATTTAAAATTAATTAAACAATTAGTCAATTAACTTCTTATATTTAAAAATCCGTAATTAATTAAGAAAACATAAATCTTAATTTATCTTTACTTATTAACAAATTGTATTTTAATTAAGTATTCTTAACTTCGTAACAAAGATAAGTTAACCCTATTTATCTTCATAAATAAATTATTTGAAATTAATCAAACTTAATAACTTAAAAACAAATTATTCTATTTGGTTTACAAAATTATAACTTAAACTTTATTTGAAAATAAAGCATTAAGAAATCAAGTTTAAAATTTAAAACACTTTAACTATTTAATTCAAACTCATTCATTTTAAATAAATTTGAAAACTTAGTTTTTAAACATTACTTAATAATTTACTTTAAAACTTTGATTTAATACTTAAATTCAAAACATTCCCTTTTTTAAATTAACATTCAAAATGAAGTTAATTACTTTAAAAAAGAAATCGTTTTAAACAAATTTAAAACTTAAAATAAATTCAAACTTATTCATTTTCAAAATAATTTGAAAACTTTGTTATTAAAACATTACTTTAAGATTCACTTAAAACTTTGATTAATTCTTTAATTTGAAAACACTTCTTTTAAATTTAAAATTATAAAATTTTATTAAGTTAATTATTTCCAAATAACTCATTTTAACAATTTAAATTTTGAAAATAAAATACTTTTTAAAGTTTGATTAACTTTCTTTCATACAACAAGTTTTTAAATTTGTTTTCTTTTCTTTTATGAACTTGTTTATAGCTTAATGCATAATTTAATTCATTTAACAACAAGTTAATTTGCACTAGACTCAACACAGAACAAACTAAAACATCACCCTAACTACCCGAGACAAGCACGACAAAAACACGAGTCCGCCCCGAGTTACAAACCAGCCGCTACTGCTTCGAGTCGTCATCGAAAAATCATGAGAACTACCCCGGTCAAAACCTTTCTTCCCCAACTGCTCCACTTCCAGTGTACACATCGTACACTCGCGTACATGTCCCATCATCCCCGGCCAAACTTGGTCGTCGCGACCATCGACGTCGGTCACTCCACGTGCGAGCCTAAAACCAAACCCAAATCCAACAATGAACACTCGAATCAAAATTGGACCATATGCTGGAAAAAACTGTAGAACACACTCGACACACAACCCCTCGCCGCCGACAACTTCCACGCCGTTGACCATCGCCGTCCCACCATCGAACACCTTGACCACGAGCTTCGTCTCTCCACCATTGCGATCACTTCCGGTCCACCACACATGACGCAATTTCTTCGACAGCAAAGCCGAGAAAAACCCTAAATAAAACACTAGATCGTTCGAATTCGAACAATTTATCCATTGGAAAAATTCATATGCATTTTTCCCTTGCTTACCATCAAACAACCCACCTTCATACCAAAAATCGGCCAACTTCACCACGCCGTTCAACGGCAATGATCAATAACACCCAAAATGAACAAACTCCAAATTCACATAAATTACCCAACTAAAAATTTTGAATTGCATATCAAAATTCATGATTTCTAACTATTAATCCAACTATACAACCAAAAGAAAGAATTAAGAATATAAATTTTTCACATGCATCAATTACTTACTGTAATATCTATTTTAAAAATTATTTGTTGCATTTTAAATTAAGAAACTTTTTTTAAAATTAACAACAAACAATATCAAACAACTTTTATTTAATCATCAATGTCAAAAAATGATGAAATTGGGAGATTTGGAGTTTTAAAGTGATATCTGATCTTAAAAAGCAGTAAACGGAGTTTATATGTACACAGACCTTTCTTTACACATATATAAACATATCTATTTATTCAATAATATAAATACTGAAAATTTTCATGCAACACCAAACTCAAATCTCAGATCATCACATGCATGGTAATAAAATCCAGATTAACTGTTTTAAAAGAAATTTACTCACCTGAAAATTGCAGAGCAGTTTTAATACTTCCAGGCACTTGAAATTTAAATCTGGATAATATGCTTTTGATTTTGCTGATGAAGTTCTTACTGCATGCCTCCAATGTTATTTTAAAATGTTGATACTTCTGTTGATCATCTATTTGTATTTGCAGAAGATTTGATGTTGCAGCAGATTTGGAGGTTGCGGATTCTCATTTGTTGAGAAGAACTTTAATTTGCATATTTCATTTTACTTCAGATTTTGATTTGCTCTTTGTAGATTTAGTTTCAGGTTTTAATTTGCTTTTGGTTTTTTTTAATAAAAATCTCAGGTTGAAGAAAGATTTTCTGGTTGCCATTAATTTGAAAAAATGAAGACAAAGGAAATGAAAGTGTTATGTTTATTAAAATTGAAGAAAGTAAAATTTTAAGATAAAGACACTTGTAAATTAAACTTACACTTGTCATTTTATTTGCTTAATATCTTACAAGTGTTATTAAGATGATTAACATGTTTACACATGTTTTTCTTAAGTATTTTTTTAATTTCATTTAATTTAAATGTAAATATAACTTACTTATTTAATTCTCTTAATAAATATAATTTACATATTTATATATATAAATTTACCTATTTAAAGAAAATATTCTAAAACTAATTATAATACAAATAAATCTTATACATGTATTTTCAATCTAAAACATTTATTTTATATACATTTATAACCATTTTAATTTAAACATTTAAAAAGAAAACAAAAATAAAACATTATTTAAACCCTTTTTAAACTATCATTTTTAAAAATAAATAATCATCTTATATTTGAAAACGATTGAATTAATCTAAATTAACTTTTGAAAAATATTAATTTTAAAATAAAGCTTTAAATTACAATTCTTACAAATATAAATTATTAATAGATTAAATTTCGAAACAAATTCCAAATTATAACATATACATACATATATATTACAATTTGAACATTCATTTTTTAATTAAAACAAAAGATATTCCTATCCACAATATATATCAAATATACATTATAAATAGAATAAAATTTCATTAGCTTTGAAAAATAATTTCTTATCAATTTTAAAGTGTTAAAAAGATACTGATTAAATTGCCAGATTAAATATTAATTAATCTTTAAAAGATTAAATTTACCAATTTAAATTAAAATCATAAGGAAAAATTATCAAACCAATTTAATTATTAATACAGATTATTAAATTGATATTGCCTAAAATTCCGGATCGTTACAATCCTCCCCCCTTTAAAGAATATCGTCCCCGAAATTTAAAAGCAAAGGTAATTTAATAACCCAGCAAAGATTACAATTTCAAACAGCAAAGCATACCTATCATCCAGTTACTAACAACCATAGCAATTAAACAAACAAACAAATCTAACTAATTATCCTGATGCAAATCAGAATAAATCTTACTAATACTATCTAGAGTTTCCCAAGGATAAATCGCTGGGAGACTCGCTCTATAGAAACTAAACTAACAAACTACACCACCAAAATCCAGATCTCCTCTCATCTCTAGATCCATCAATCTGAACAGAACATCATACTATACTCAAGTCTAACACAACTTCCAAGCCCAATTGGACTACAGATTCTACAACCAACAATGAATCATACACGTATTCCCTCAGAGATACGTGAAATACAATGAATTCCAGCTATCCAAACTGGCAATTCAATCTTATCCTATCAAAAATACAGATAAGAAATCTCAAATCCCTCAGAACTAGCCGTCTAATCTTATCCAAATGCTGCTCTCTTAACCAGAGAAATCTTAACAATAATAAAGTCCTCCACTTCGAATTCCAAATTCCTTATCTCATATCTGCATAACTTAACAGACAATCCTGAGCTGCCAAACTTCTTCCTGATCAGCTCAACCTATGCTGATACTTCCAGAAACAACTAGACCAAAGCAAACCAGTTCCGGGATCCTATCCAACAGAAAAGTCTTCCAAAATCCGTCGAAATCCAGAACACAAGCTCTACTTCCCAAGCAATAGCAAACTGAACTTGCTTCCTTCTTTGCACAGCTGCTACCTCGCTTCCGCTGCACAACTCTGATTCTGAAATAGATGCGAGTACTATTGATGAACACGAGTACAAACTTATCCAATATATCCAGGAAAACTTTGTTTATCAGATCCATAAAATCTGAGTGACCAATCTGACTCAGTCACTCATCCTTATAATAGAATCTAACTCAAAAACTAGATCTGACCCATCCAAATTCCCAAAATTTTTGAGCTGCTACACCAACTCTCCTTCTCTAAGAACCACCGAAATCGCTTCTGGAACCAAAATAATATGAAACTCAACTCCAGATGCAGACAAACTTCTAATTATTTCAGTAGCTCCTACAACCACATGAGAACCCTCAGTCTCAAACAAAAGATTGCTCAACAAAATTTCCAAACTAATTGCAAGTCACTTTTGCGATCCAAACTAGTTCGGATTCCAAAGAAACTGTCCCATCTTTACCAATTAGAACAGCTTTAAACTTTTCCAAACAAGGTTAACCCTTCAAGAAAACTTCCACCATACGCCCGGACTGCTAAAAGAAGAACAACTAAGATTCCTAAACCATCGGTGAAACGGACATACTGCTGCTTCCAAACTCTACCTCGATGATACTCCGAAGCTAAAAGGCCTTCTCGTCAGCACACCGAACACTTCGAGTTGCACTATTACTACAGCTAACCAAAGACTTCTAATCCAAAGGCTTCCCGAAAACCAAAACGATCAACAAACCACACAACGGACTTTCGAGATGGCAGACATCCTCCCAAGAAATTCGGGCTCTAATCCAAGCATCAACATCTCGCTCTCCTTAAGGAATAACAGATGAGACCATGCCAAAACGAAGCAAATTATAGACCTTAGTCTCATATTCCAAACAACCAATCTCCATGCTAAAAATCCAGACAACTTCTACACAAACAAATCTCCCTGCGGTAGGTAAAAACTGCTCCTCAACTACTTCTTAAACTGCTTCAAAAGAAAACATCTTCTGAAATATCCATGGATACTTCGTCTCATCACGCAGTTATCAAGATATCCTCACTTACTTCTGCACTTCCAACAGATCCAAACTTATACCTCAAAGATAAACTTCGAAAAAAAAATTCCTTCGGACATCAGAGAAACCCTTACTCCAAACTACAAATCTTACTCGAGACGGTATTAGGTCTACAGTCTCAACAAATACTCATCCAACCTCAACATATGGACCTCTTCCATCAGTGGTAGTCGTGTAACACACACCACTAATCCATCTACCTCTAAAACTAATGTTGGAGATTCCAAACAGATAACCCAACAGATCAGGTAGATATATATATATATATAGTTATATAGTTATATAGTTATATATAAAAATTACAAGGACACTCTCTCAAGAAAGGCACCACACCAGAGCCTAGGTATTTACTCAACTTAATGCTTTGATACCAGCTGTAGCGACCCGACTTCCTAACACCAGAAAGTCGCATCACTAATTAAGAAAAGAAAGGGATAGAAGAAGAAAAGAAAGAGAAAGAAGAAACATAACAACATCAGATACTCACAGTGGAACAAATGAAATATAATATATCACATAAAATATTACATAGTATCATATTACATCAGAGTACACAACTTATTCAACACATATTAGACAGTTATAAACATCTGTCTAACTATACAACTCAAGATACAAGAGAACAGATACCATACAAACACAAACACAGCGGAACCATAATATATCTACACGTGGAAGCCTCCTGCTCCATTACTCCTCCAGAATTCGTCAAGCAAACCTGAATCACTTGGCTACTCATACATAATATGAGTACCCAAGAGTTTAATAAAACAGAAAATAAACACTCGGGTCAGACAAGGGTCTGGTGTGAGTAAACGGTTTTAAAATTGCTTAGCTTTTGAAAAACCTTTGAAAAGAAAAGGTATCACGTAAGACTTCCCACACATAAACATGGAAAAGTTTTTACCTTACGCTAACCAAAACATTTGATAGGAAATCCAGTGATATTATAATAGTGTCTAGGGTATTCAAGTAAATAAGAAATAGCCGAAATTGTTACATTTATTAAATTCCAGCTACTAGCCACAAAAGTGGGTAATACAAACAAAACCGTAGGGTCTCGTAGGAAGAATGGGTTTCCATCAATGACAGGGCTATCGGGGTAGCGCCCGTCACAGTACATGGCCTAGATCACGGTATCGAGGATTACGCCCAATCCCCTACATCACAAAGCCGGAACCGTTCCTTACTGAACAGTCTCGAGTAAGATCACCCTGTGGTTGGCTTGACCAACCACCCACAAAGCCGAAAATAAAAGGACACCTAGACAGAAATGACCTCACCCTGAAATGGGTGCTACCCACCTAGCCTTGCTGCACCTCCCCTGTTTTAGCCATTCCCGGGTTGATGAGCCTTGAGGCTGCGATTACCTTTATAGAACACATTTATCTTAGAATGCTCATCGTCCACCTGACGATGATCTGAAAGCATTCAATCCATACAAGTTCGTTCCGGGTTCAAATGAAACCGAAGGCACTATCTCATTGCACTCATTTCGGAATCTCCCTCAGAGTCAACGACCATAGCCCTTGCACTCTAAATCCACCATCTAGAATCTACAAGTACTATCTCCGTCAAACTCATCACAGAATCACCCCCAGAGTTATACTGACGAATAGTTCTTACACCTCGAGTCTTCACTTGCACTCCACTTGGATTTACGACCTAACGTTTAATTTGGATCGATGTGGTTTTCAGATTATCCAAATATGGAAACCCGATCCCGGTCTCATCGAAACCAAACGTCATTTTAATATCCAAGTTATTTAAGGGTTTTAACAATTAACTTATATTCAGGATGACATAAACAGATAGATGAATCACATCACAATAGATAATTCATATCAAACATTCACCTCACAAAGGAGCATATCACATAACAGAGATATCCAAATCATCCAATACCAATTAATCATCCATAAACAGAATTGATTAACTCTTAATCAATTAGATTAACCTTAAATCCTTCTTTATTAATTTATTCCAAATAAATTAATCATCTCTTAATGATCTTCCTTTAATTAATCTTCCTTGATTAATTATCTTATAATTACATTCAAGTAATTATCCTTAACCATATACAGTAATTAACATTAATTACTATCATTAATTACAATAATTAATGATCCTACATTTATTTCCATTTATTAATTAACGATAATTAATTACATTATACCTCAATTAATTACAATTAATTAATCACACTTTAATTAGTTACTTTATTAATCAACCTTGATTAATTCATTAATTATATTAACTAATGATCCTTATTAATTAATTTACCCTTTAATTAATTAAATAATTAATCATCTTATTAATCATAAACAGTAATTAACAATTTGTAATTACTTACCTTAATTAATTAACTTCTTAATTAACTATATTAATTCTTAATTAATTATTCTAACTAATTAATCTTTAATAACTTCATTAGGTAATTATTATTCAAAAAATAATCCTTAATTAATTACTTATTAATTAATTACATTTTTAATTAATTACACTTAGAAATTAATCTTAAATTAATCACATTCATTAATTAATTAATCACATTAATTAATTATAATTAACTAAGTAATTAACCCTTAATTACTTACATAAGTAATTATCTTCTAATTACTTTCATTAGATGATTATTCTTTTAATTTATTACTTAACAATAATTAATTTCATCACTAAATAATCCCTAACACTTTAATTAATTACTTACTCCATAATTAATTAACTTCAAAACAATTATATTAATCAATCCTTAGATTAATAACATCAAGTGATTATCCATTAATCACTTCAACTAATTACTCCCATAAGTAATTTGCACTAATTACTTCCATAAGTAATTTCCATTCTTAATTACATTCAAATATTAACAAATAATTACTTCATTAAGTAATTACACTTAATTAATTCCTAATTAAGTGATTATTCAAAATTAAATAAATAATTAACTAATTATTTAAAATTAATTAAACAATTAGTCAATTAACTTCTTATATTTAAAAATCCTTAATTAATTAAGAAAACATAAATCTAAATTATTCTTTACTTATTAACAAATTATATTTTAATTAAGTATTCTTAAGTTCATAACAAAGATAAGTGAACCCTATTTATCTTCATAAATAAATTATTTGAAATTAATCAAACTTTAATAACTTAAAAACAAACTATTCTATTTGGTTTACGAAATTATAACTTGAACTTTATTTGAAAATAAAGCATTAAGAAATCAAGTTTAAAATTTAAAACACTTTAACTATCTAATTCAAACTCATTCATTTTAAATAAATTTGAAGACTTAGTTTTTAAACATTACTTAATAATTTACTCTAAAACTTTGATTTAATACTAAAATTCAAAACATTCCCTTTTTTAAATTAACATTCAAAATTAAATGAAGTTAATTACTTTAAAAAAGAAATCATTTTAAACAAATTTAAACTTAAAATAAATTCGAACTTATTTATTTTCAAAATAATTTGAAAACTTTGTTATTAAAACATTACTTTAAGATTCACTTAAAACTTTGATTAATTCTTTAATTTGAAAACACTTCTTTTAAATTTAAAATTATAAAATTTTGTTAAGTTAATTATTTCCAAAGAAATCATTTTAACAATTTAAATTTTAAAAATAAAATACTTTTTAAAGTTTGATTAACTTTCTTTCATACAACAAGTTTTAAATTTGTTTTATTTTATGAACTTGTTTATAGCTTAATGCATAATTTAATTCATTTAACAACAAGTTAATTTGCACTAGACTCAACACAGAATAAACTAAAACATCACTCTAACTACCCGAGACAAGCACGACAAAAACACGAGTCCATCCCGAGTTACAAACCAGCCGCTACTGCTTCGAGTCGTCATCGAAAAATCATGAGAACTACTCCGGTCAAAACCTTTCTTCCCCAACTGCTCCACTTCTAGTGTACACATCGTACACTCATGCACATGTCCCATCATCTCCGGCCAAACTTGATCGTTGCGACCATCGACGTCATTCACTCCAATGCGTGCGAGCCTAAAACCAAACCCAAATCCAACAATGAACACTCGAATCAAAATTGGACCACATGCTCGAAAAAACTGCAGAACACACTCGCCACACAACCCCTCGCCGCCGACAACTTCCATTCCATTAATCATCGCCGTCCCCACCATCGAACACCTCGATCACGAGCTTCGTCTCTCCACCATTGCAATCACTTCCGGTCCACCAAACACGACGCAATTTCTTCGACAGCAAAGCCAAGCAAAAACCAAAATAAAACTCTAGATCGTTCTAATTCGAACCATTTATCCATTGGAAAAATTCATATGCATTTTTCCCTTGCTCACCATCAATCAACCCACCTTCATACCAAAAATCGGCCAACTTCACCACGCCATTCAACGACAATGATTAAAAACAGCCAAAACGAACAAACCCCAAATTCACATAAATTACCCAACTAAAATTTTTGAATTTCATATCAAAATTCATGATTTCTAACTATTAATCCAACTTACAACCAAAAGCAAGAATTAAGAATATAAAATTTTGACATGCATCAGTTACTTACTGTAATATCTATTTTAAAAATTATTTGTTGCATTTTAAATTAAGAAACTACTTTAAAATTAACAACAAACAATATCAAACAACTTTTATTCAATCATCAATGTCAAAAAAATGATGAAATTGGGAGATATGGAGTTTTAAAGTGAAATCTGATCTTAAAAAGCAGTAAACAAAGTTCATATGTACATAGACCTTTCTTTACACATATATAAACATATCTATTTATTCAATAATATAAATACTGAAAATTTCCATGCAAAACCAAACTCAAATATCAGATCATCACATGCAAGGTAATAAAATCCAGATTAACCGTTTTTAAAGAAATTTACTCACTTGAAAATTGCAGAGCAGTTTTAATACTTCCAAGCACTTGAAATTTAAATCTGGATAATATGCTTTTAATTTTGATGATGAAATTCTTAATGCATGCCTCCAATGTTATTTTAAAATGTTGATACTGCTGTTGATCATCTATTTGTATTTGCAGAAGATTTGATGTTGTAGCAGATTTGGAGGTTGCAGATTCTAATCTGTTGATAAGAACTTTAATTTGCAGATTTCATTTTACTTCAGATTTTGATTTGCTCTTTGCAGATTTAGTTTCAGGTTTTGATTTGCTTTTGTTTTTTTTATAAAAATCTCAGGTTGAAGAAAGATTTTCTGGTTGCCATTAATTTGAAAAATGAAATGAAGACAAAGGAAATGAAAGTGTTATGTTTATTAAACTTGAAGAAAGTAAAATTTTAAGATAAAGACACTTGTAAATTAAACTTACACTTGTCATTTTATTTTCTTAATAGCTTACAAGTGTTGTTAAGATGATTAACATGTTTATAAATGTTTTTCTTAAGTATTTTTTTTTAAATTTCATTTAATTTAAATGTAAACATAACTTACTTATTTAATTCTCTTAATAAATATAATTTACATATGTATATATGTAAATTTACCTATTTAAAGAAAATATTCTAAAACTAATTATAATCCAAATAAATCTTATACATGTATTTACAATCTAAAGCATTTATTTTATATACATTTATAACCATTTTAATTTAAACATTTAAAAAGAAAACAAAAATAAAACATTATTTAAACCCTTTTAAACTATCATTTTAAAAAATAAATAATCATCTTATATTTGAAAACAATTGAATTAATCTAAATTAACTTTTGAAAAATATTCATTTTAAAACAAAGCTTTAAATTACAATTCTTACAAATATAAGTTATTAATAGATTAAATTTCAAAACAAATTCCAAATTATAACATATACATACATATATATTACAATTTGAACGTTCATTTTTTAATTAAAACAAAAGATATTCCTATCCACAATATATATCAAATATATATTATAAATAGAATAAAATTTCATTAGCCTTGAAAAATAATTTCTTATCAATTTTAAATTGTTAAAAAGATATGGATCAAAATTGCCAGATTAAATATTTATTAATCTTTAAAAGATTAAATTTACCAATTTAAATTAAAATCATAAAGAAAAATTATCAAACCAATTTAATTATTAATACAGATTATTAAATTGATATTGCCTTAAATTCCGGGTCGTTACAGATGGCTTGGCATTGTGGTTCGGTCAGGGTGGCTCAGAAGGTGGTTCGGCCAGGTGGCTCGTCGTATAGGTAGCTCGGTCACGATGTTTCGACGTAAGTGGCTCGGCCGTATAGATGGCTCGTAATGGAAGGTGGTTTGGCTTAGCTAGATGGTGGTTCAGCCTTAGTTGTCGCTCGGCAACTTCGAGTCCTAAGGTATGGTAGCTCAGTGGAGTATCAGGTGGATCAGTTATGAAGGATCAGTCGGCAAAGGAAGGAAGGCATGTCGCTCGGTCATGAAGGGTCGGCCAGATATGGTTCGGCTTTGGAGAGGATCGTCATTGGTGGTTCGGCCTCAAAGGGATTGGCATTGATGGATTGGTTATGTATGGCTCGGCCAGGGTAGTATGGCTCGGTGGGACGGTGTGGCTCGGCATGCTTACAGCTTCGAGTCCCATCTTTGTTTACTCCGAGTCGCAGGTAGGCATACTTCGGGGCATCACTTAGGAAATGTCAGGTCGGCATATTCTGGACTCAGGGTCAGTTTGGTGTCAAGTCGGGATCGACTATGGCCTTGATGGGCCTGGACTACTCAGGAAGCCCAGTAACTCGGGATTTGCATATAAATACAACATGTGGGTGTCCAGACGAGGCGATCTTCTTTTTGGCTCTCTTGCTTTCTATTTTTTAAGGCTAAGGCTACTCTACCATATTGTAACTGTAATAGAGTGTTACTGCAATAAAAAGGAAATTTCTGGAGTGGATATAGGCTAAAGTTTGCCGAACCACTATAAAATCTATTATTCTTTACTGATTTCATTTTAATTTTTGTTTTTCTTCATATTAATATCCTTCACGTATATTCTATCTGTAAGCTGTGACTGGTGTTTGGTACTTTCGCTTGGATTTGGGTGTTAATGACCAATCTTAGTACTAACATTGTTTAAACACCCCTACAATTTTTATAGTCATTAATGGTGTGCCCAAAGGTTATATTAGTAGCTTAAGAGGCATTGGACAAGGGAATGCCTTATCCCCATATTTATTTGTAGTGGCTATGGAATGGTTTTCACTATTGATAGAGCTTGTATGTCATTAGAAAACTATATGTCCTGTCTATAATGTGTAGCTCCATGTCACACATCTCATCTATGTTGATGACTTACTTGTGGTTTCTAAGGCAAACTACACTGCAATTGATAAGCTGAAGCAAATTTTTAGGGATTTGGAAAGATTGGTTGTTCTAAAATGAATGAACTCAAAACTAAGTGCTACTTTAATAAGTTCTCCAGGCATAAACAGAGTTTGTTAGATAAACTAGGAGTAACAGAAGGGACTTTTCCAATCAAGTATATGGGTGTACCACTCTCCAACGATACTATTACAAATGCTAAATGTGGGAAACTGGTGGATATTATACGGGAGAAATTACAAGGATGGAAGTCCAAACTATTATCTTTTGCTAGTAGAATTGAGCTTATTCATTAAGCCATAAATTCTAAACACTACAACAAAAATGCCCTATTACAACGCCCTTTTTACAATGGGCATTTGCTGCCCGTTGTAATAGAAGGCTATTACAACGGTCGATTCAGGACCGTTGTAATAGATGCCCCCTTTTACAACGGGCATTTGCTGCCCGTTGTAATAGATAGCTATTACAACGGTCCATTCAGGACCGTTGTAATATATGCCCTATACAAGACTCTTTTTACAACGGTCCATTCAGGACCGTTGTAATAGATGCCCCTTTTTACAACGGGCATTTGCTGCCCGTTGTAATAGATCTCTATTACAACGGTCCATTCAGGACCGTTGTAATATATTTATTAATTACACTTAATATTTAATTATTATAATTAATATTCAATTATTTAGTGATTACATTTAATATTCAGTATTTAATATTCAATATTAGATAATTAAATTAGTAAAATTCTAAACTAAATTCATAAATACATTTGAAATTTTCATAAAATTCAAGAATTAAAGAGTAAAATTTTAAGATAACTTAAAATTTTAGAAAGTTTCCGAAATCTTAGAATATTTAATATTTCAAATAATTTAAAATTTGGAAATTTTGTAAAATAAACTTAAAAACATTTGTAAAATTTATAAACAAAAATTTGAAATTTTCATAAAATTATAAAATAAAGAGATTAAAATTTTATAAAATATTTAAAATTTCAAAATATTAAAATAATTCAGAATTTGAGAAATATAAATTTTACTGTAAAATTTTTAGAAACTAATGCCCCTTTTAGTTTCAAATGCATTAGTAATTACATTTAATATTCAGTATTTTACTGTAATATTTTAAAACCCTAAATAACTAAATAACTAAAACCCCTTTTTAAATAAACAAGGCCGGCCCACTTGAAGTTCACCGTCCCCTTCTTTTGTTTGTGAAAAATGTCGGCCTCTCTTTGTCGAATTAGGGCTTCGGCTTCTTTCTCGAATTAGGGCTTCGTTCTGATGATTGATGCTCTTGCTTCTCTGATGTTCGATTGTTGCCCTTGCTCACTGCTTCGCTTATGATTGTTTGCTCCTCTGTTGATCGATTGTGAAATTAGGGCTTCGGCTTCAATTTGGTATGTAACTTTCCTTTTTGCTTGAATGCTTGAATTTGATTGTTGCTCTGCTTGCCGATGATGAACTTGGGTTTGTGATTGATAGTTTGATTGTGAATTTTAGCTCATATTCGATGATGATACCTTCGGGTTGAATTTATATGAACTCGTTACACTTGAAATCCTTCGTATCAATTTAATATTTTCCTAATTCTCAATTTTTTGTTACCTGTTGCGCACGGCTTCTATTCTGTAGCGTTCGATCATCTTGATTAACGCGGCATTAAAACTTTTCCCTTTTTCATTTCTGACTTTTTCAAAGGCGTATTTGATGCACTGTCATCAATTCGAATTCTCTGGTTCTTCCATGATTTCGACTTCACTGTGAATTATTGTTGCATTCCGTATTTGTTTTCGAATTAATTAATTCGAAGATTTCTTCTTATATTTGTTTTCTCGGCCCTTATTTGTATTAATACTGACCATATGTAGTCAAGAAATTTGATGTAGAGATTTCTTTCCAAATTAATTTTCTTTGACTTAATTAAAAATACGATTTTGATCTTTAACTTCGGCTTGATTTATGCACTGACTTGTACTTGCCACTGTCTTGTGTTTTCTACTGCACATTCACCTGTTTACAATATATGTGCATACATACATATGTATGTGTGTATGCATATATTCTTGGGTTTGTGCTTGGACTTCAACTGCTTCATGTTCTGTTGATCTTGATTTTGTTTCTCAGTCATGTATTCACCTGCATGTAGTTGTGCACTGATTCTTTCGAATTGCATACTTCATCCATTTGTTCATGTTGCTGGACTTGTTTCACTGGTATCTTCCCTGTGTTGATTTGAGTTGCTGTCGTCTGCACTTGCACTTGATATTGTAACCTCTTATAATCATTCTGGCCTTGCTTATCACGGTTTGATTTTGCTGGTTCGACTTGGCATTGACTGTTTCAATTTGTCTCAACTTGATTTCTGATTTGTGAATTATTCAACCTTGTTCATCACGTTGCTGACATTTGCTTTGACCAGTTGATTTACTTTGGCCATACTGTTGAAATAGTGTTCTCTGACCATCTCTTCTATCATTTGGTACTGCCATGCATTTTCATAGTACCATAGCTTCTTTGTTGCACTCGAGTTAGTTCAAACATGAACTTGTTGCTTGGTTCACTGTGTTACTCATTGATTAGTTTGCATTGTCATATTTTATTCCTGTCGCCTTCATTTGCCATTGAGTTTTGTAGCTTGGTGTCATGTTTGCTGGACTTGTTGTTGGCATGTGCATTGTGTTTATTTGTGTCCACACGATGCTTTGAGTCTGCAACTTGTAGCTGGACTTGATTTGTGCCTTGTCCATTCTCATGTGTTCATCCCTGTAGTATATGTTAGTGATACATTTTGGAGTTGGTTCATGTTGCTCTGCACTTTGATGTTGTAGTCTCTGACTTTGCTGTATTCATGCTTTTATGCTTGTGACATTCCTCTGCCTTGTTGACTGCATCACCATACTCTATTGAGACCTGTAGTCTTATTTCATGTTGCTGTGCAGTAGCTATGCCTTACTTGTCTCTGCTCCATCCTGGTTGCTTCCCTGACCTTGTATCACTTGATTCAGAAAAAAAATTGGAACTGGATTAGTGCAGTTTTCATTCTAGTTTGTAACTGCAGCCATGTTTCATTTTGAGTTGCAGTGTTGGTCTGACTTGCTTGAGTTTCACTGCCATAAGTCGTGCATGTGTGTTGCAGTTGTTTATATGCACTTCATCACTTCAGTATTGTATTGTTTTATGTAGTAGCCTGGACTGGTGCATACTGTTTCTTTACTATGTTGTATTATTCACTGATGCACTCGTATCACTGGTATTTGTGGTCGTCTGCACCTCTGGCATGCAGCTTGAATTGAGTTGAGTCGAGATAGCTTGCATGATTTACTTGCATTGTGGCATTGTGTTCTGGTTATTTGCACTTGCAGTTATACTGCAGTTATCTTCGAGTCTTCTGTATATTTTGTAGCATGTCACTGGACGCATTCCTGTAGTAGCTTTGTTGTTGCTGTGTTCACTGTCACTACGCATTGTTGTGAGTAGTTGGAATCACTGTCATTTGTTTCTTCACTTGTGCATTGTTGTGTCTGGTTCGTTGAGTTCTTGGTTGTGACAGCTCTATATAGTTTGGAACTGTGTCATGGTGATGCATTCTTGAGTCTTGGATATTGAACAGTATTATGTTGGTTTGGTTGTTTTAATGAAGAGGTTGAACTTACACACTTCATGTAGCCTTCATGTTTGGTCTGACCTTTGCACATATGACTTTCTTCATGTTGCAGCTGATTTTTTTATTTTTTTATTTTGATGTTGCCACTATCTTCTTTGTACTCCAGCATACAGTTGGTAGTTTGCATTCTCTCATGGTTAAATTCATTGCTGAGTTGATCATGTTTCTGGATTTGATCAATGCTCGGTCATGTTGCATTGTGTTGAATCCAGTTTGTTATTTGGGTTTGACACTGTGCTGAATTGTTAGCAGTGCTTTTGTTTGATTTGTGCACACGAGTTGGCGGGGCAGTGCACACGTGTACAAATGTATACGTGTGTACTGCAGCCACTTATGTACAACCTGTCCCTGATAAAATGCTGATATGCACAGATACAATCAATGACGAATAACCCAAATAACTGAGGCAAACAATGTTTTCAAAATCATGTTTCATTTTATATTGCAAAGCGCATATTCAACAAAACTCGGGTTTGACCTTGTGCTCGTGTCGTGATTTTAAATATATTGCATGTGAGTTGAACCCGGCTTTGCATTTGGGTTTGACCTGTGCTCACTTGTCCATGTAGCATTATCAAGTGTATATCGGTGTGCACGGCCTTGTGGCATATACAGTGATACACTGTGTATGTCACAAGTTGTTCGTGTAAGATGAATTCAAAATTCAAATTTAAATGATGACGAACAACCCAAATAACTGAGGCAAATATTCTTTTCAAAAAATTCACATTTTATTTTATATTGCAAAAATATTTCTTTTTAAATTTTACTGCGTTAGTAAATATTTTTGCAGATTGCTCAGATGCTGGATTCTAACTGGAAAGAAGTTGAAGATAACAATACGAGTGTGAGTGATATGTAGTGAGGTTCTGAATGTAAAATAGTGATGTAATGAAATTTGTATCAAAATTGTATAGTGAATATTGAGAGTTTGAATTTGTACTATTTAAAAATTGTAATAAATATTTGTTTGAATAAAATATTCATTTGAATTCAAAATCTGTGCTGTAATTTTTTTTTAAAATTTGCATTCATTTTGCAACGGTCAGAAACCGTTGCAATATCATGTATTACAACGGGCATTGCCCGTTGTAAAAATATGTATTACAACGGGCTTTGCCCGTTGTAAAAATATGTATTACAACGGGCATTGCCCGTTGTAAAAATATGTATTACAACGGGCATTGCCCGTTGTAAAATATGGTCGACCTATTACAACTAGGCCTAATACAACGGGCGCATGCCCGTTGCGAAATGCATATTACAACGGGCATTGCCCGTTGTAAAATGCCTGTTTTGTTGTAGTGAAAGTTAAATTTTGGTTACAACATTTCAAATCTCTAATTGCTTAATTGCTAAAATTAATTCAGTCTGTGCTAACTTCAATTGGAGAGGAGTGTGCACAAGGTTAGCTATAAAGAAATATATATACCAAAGAAAGAAAGTGAGTTTGGACTCAAAAACTTATTTGACCTTAAAAGAGTGTGTGGTCCAAAATTTGCTTGGAAACTTCTAGTGTCTAATAACCTATGGGCCAAATGGATGAGAACTAGATATCAAAGGATAACTTCTAATTTATCAAACCTGATAACAATGACCTCGTAGCTTGGAAGAACTGTATGAGATACATGGAATAGCTCAAAGTCTTATGGAAAGGCAAATAGTTGATTAACAGACTAGGATTGGATAATTTTTTATGCTAATGGTACTCCTTCCTATAAGGTAGCTAGCATAACTAACCCAACCTCTGTGTGTAAGAACCCACCCAGAACAGGCCTAAATTTTCACCTAGAAAAAAGTTCATCGAAAATTAGATCCATTCTAAGGTAAGTTGTTGGTAGAACTAAGAAATAACATTACAAAGCCATGGCTAAACTTTCATAACTCAAAGAGAATGGAACAAAATATAATAGAAAAGCGTACCCATTTATTTCAAAACCATAAAAAGGCCATGATACAAATTTCCATAAAAACTGTAACATAATATCCGTTGCAACAATTGTCTAAATACATAGGTACACATAAAGCAAGTAATAATAACAAATACTGCCACAAGCCAAGCTTCTCCATCTGTAAGCATCATCACCGCCATCACTCCATCATTAACCTGTGTTGTAATGAGGAAGGAATCGGAACAACAAGTGTCTGATGAATAAAAAGCTCGACTCTTACCTTCCAGTACTTAGGCGGTGTATTTCAAAATAAGAATTTGTCTATGAACATAAAACTAATAAAAACTATTTAGTACTTCATTATAAGGAAAGGAGGCAGGTCCAACCATTTAATACCTTCTATTTCCAAAAGCAGGTTTCTAGAATCCCGTATCCAATTATAGGTTATAAATAGCTAATAATGTGAGAATCGGTACCCGAGGCACTTAATACGTTTTATTGTAAAATAGGTAGATTCTGGTAATTTAATACCTTAATTAAGGCATACCGCACATTTAAGACCTATTTCCAAGGCGTTCTCCTCAATGGTACTATGTAATTGACATCATATGGAATCTCATAGGCCACTTAATACTTCCAAGTGGAAAATAGGTATACTCTGGTCATTTAAGACATTAATTACGGTACACCCTATCATTTAAGACTTATTTCCAAAAGCGGATCCCTGTAGAGATACCACCTAACGTGTCCCCTTGGCCATTTTATGCTTCATCTGAGGAAAAGAGGCAGGTCTAACCACATAATACCTCAAAACCTTGAAGTAGGCCCTTCGTCTTATGGCCCATACTCATAATGATGCCTTACATTAGTCTATAATTCATTGAAACTAGTCGCCAAATTAGCTGAGCAGATTTCCCCTACACAATTTAGGACCAATCTTGGGTCATTAGAAATATTCATTATAAGGATATCTCACATCAATAAAAATGTACACAACTGCCGGTAGTCTCAAAATGAAAGGCATACTTCCATCATGTAACTCTATTGACCTCACATCCCTGTGACTTAGGCATAAATCAATTACTCTCCATACACACACACATTCATCTCACTGTTTTATAAATAACGCCTTATAAGGAATCTCCTTATTATGCCTTCAAATAATAATTAGGCGATATAAGAGTTTCCCTTTATTTTCACCTCACAATCAATTACCTTCCTAATAGGGAAATATCAATTACCTTCAAATAAATGTAAATGAATGTCCAATTAACTATGTTATATACACAATAATTATATGTTAATTATGTAAACAAAGATAAATAAATATCAGTACTAAACGCATGGATTTTACGCTCTAAAGTAGCGTAAATGTCAACTCCTTCACCAAATATTATTTAAAGTCCTTTTTGTTCAGATTCCTAAGATTTCATGGGATTCTAGTATCCAAAATAGGGAATAAATATTCATAATCAAAACTGCAAAAACAGACTTATAAACAAAGTAGAAACTCGATTTATTACATCAATTAAATGGAATAACTAAAACAATAAGAATTGCAATCTAAACCCCATATTCTATTCATCTCCTCTTTTATAAAGAAATAGATAATAATAAGTAGTGTAAAATACGAAGAGAATTCATAAACTAAACCTCTTATTTTGTTGAGGAATCACAATTCGACCCAAATAAGAAAGAGAATGGAATAGATTATGAAATTATCAAAAATTGCATAAACGAAACAAATTTCATCAAATTAATGTAAATAATTGAGAATCTCAATATAGAATCGACATATCAAAATAAAAGGGAATTTTAGGGGATTTCATTTATCATATTTTTGAAATTCTAAAATCCCTAAGACATATTCAAATCCAAAAAGAAATACATTAAATAATTATTGAAAAGAAATACTAAGGTTTCCACTCATAGAATAGCATTAGCTTCGCCTTCCTTGGATTTACATGCCTTATAATCTCTTCTAAAATCTCTCTCTTTTGATATATATACACACATGGCAGGGAAAAGATATATATATTTATTAGATTCAGAATAGTTGGAAGAGAATAGAATGAGAATAGGTTAGAGGAAGAAGAGATAAATAGAAAATAGATTAGAATTTACCTGAATTCTCTACGGAGTTTCTGAATCTAATTTAGAGAGATAACAATGGCATAGTTTTGCTATTGTTCACAAAGTATTTGTGGATAAAAGTGAAAGGTCTAAGGTCTAATTTATTGTGGTTGGAAATGCACCGGAACTGTTGAATGAGAATAAATTAGAAAGGATAAATATGGAACGTACAACTCACCAAAATAAGCTCCATAACAAGGAAGCGGTCAACCCCCATGGCCGACCTCTAAGTCGACCCTTTGAGGTGGTGGATCGACTTCCCTTATTTTGGGAAGGTGTTTATTTTATTTACTGTTGCTTGATTATTTATTGATTTCATGGCCTAAATAACTTTTAACGTCAATTGCTAATTTTTAACGTTACCTAACCCCTAAGTCTAATCATGATTAATTTCAAATTTCAAATTAGGGATTAATTATTTATTTATATCCTTTGCAAATAACTTTAAATCTGAAAACCTAAAACACTCATAACTTCTTTGTTCGAGCTCCATTTTCTACATGTTATATATGGCAATTAATAATAATTTCACCATGAATGCAATGGTATAGGTTTATGGTCAAATTCCAACTTTTATAAAAATTTCATGTTCTACCTTATCATATTTAATCTAATTTACATCATTTATTTATGATTTAATTTACGGGACATTACAAAGTGTGATAGATAGCCATTTAGAAAAAAAATTCAATGTTGATATACAATTCCCATTTATGAAGACAGAGTTAAGGGCACTTAGGCTTGGAAAAGTAATCTGAAGGGTCAATTAAGCTAAGTGAAGCATGGGCAAACACTAGGGTTAAGCACCTACTGTTACATGGAACAACACTGTCTATAGTAGATTGAATTCCCTTAAAATGGTGCACACACTATATAAAGCCCCCATCTTCTAACTTCTTACTAAAGAGAGACTCCACAATGGGGGAATCCTCGAAGATTCTACCTGTAACTTATATAATTCTTCTACCAAGATGAATGAACGCCTATATTTCAAATACAATTATAGCAAAGGATTTTGGGCAATTCAAAAGCTTTGATGCATGCAAAGTGACGCTGTTAAAATTCATAAAGAGGAGGCAGATTACCTAAACTTGCAAAGTTTTTTGTCGCACCTGATGAAGGAGTTGAGAAAAGTTTGCCTCATAACCACTGTTTGGCATTTATGGAGGCAAAGAAATGATTAGGCTTTCAATGGAAAGATGGAGGATGTGTTAGTGATTTCGAATTCGGCCAAAAGGGATATTGCTTTAACAATTGGTCGAATTCAACGAAAGTATCTTACCAGCTTAAGAGAACCAGAAAAATAACTACTTGAGACGTTGAGATGGAGGGGATCAATCTGAGGAAGTCAAGCAGCAAACTAGGAGCCGCCTTGAATGAAACTATCTGAGCCTTAATTGTAAAGTTGAGTTAAAGTGGAAGAATGTCAAGTATGAAGCTATTGCCTTGTATTGTTGTTGTATGCTTAGGCCATAAAGCCCATTGAGCCTGAGTAATAAAATCTTTAACCAAGCTTCAAAATACACACACGCACACATAAATACATTAACTAAGTTTTAATTAATTTTATTTTATAAATTTATTTATTTAATTAAATGTTTAAAAAATTGAAAATTTATTATAATTCATTTAAAACAAATTTAAGATAAATATATAACTATAATATTTATAGCTACATATATATATGTTAACTAATTAATTTCTAATCAATTGTTTAATTTATTTTAATTGATAAAAGTAATTAAGAATATTAAAATTTTGAATTGAATATTTAGTTTCTCAAAATAATTTTGAAAATTTTGAATTCGTTTTATAACTTTTACAAAATTTTCCTTTTATATTATAAACTTTACTTTTAAATTTTAAAAATCATCTAAATCCCAAACCAATTTGGGTCCTTACAATTGGATCAACTTTTTAGATATGCTTCACCTATTAAGCCAAACCAATAATTTGGAAACAAGTTTGTGAAATGAAAATATTGAAAATTTAAAATGAAGGTTCTTGAGATGAGTCTTTGATATTTTACACTTTACATTACTTTGAGATGGTTTTTAAAATTATTTTTTAGCTTTGTGATGAAATTATTTGAAATGAGCCATTGATTTTGTTTTGATATATTAATGTGTATACCCTCAGAACATATGCTCATCTTTACACAAATTGCTCTAAAATAAATTCATATATTTTGTTTAAGATTAGAATATAAAACTAAAGATATTTGTGAGATATTTACAAAGAATTTACTTTGAAATCATATCATGGTCGATTGAACTTCCTTATGGGATTTTCAAAAGTATTGATATTAATTACATAGATATTTAAGGATATTGCATTTTGTTCTTGATAAATACAAAAATATGGTATATTTTGATATTAAAGCATGCTTTAAAGTTACTAATTTTGGTTATTTCATATCTCACATAATCTTTGAATCTACCATTTGATACTCATATTCTATTGACTCATATGTTTTAGTTTTATTCTTGCATTGGCTAAACTGACATAAACCAAAATGTGATAAACATTGGTTGGCTTACAAGTGAGTATTAGGAACAAGTCATGTACACTATCCATATGAAAAGTAAAGCAATTAATGTATTATAAATTTTAATTTTAAATAGCTAAAGGGTTATGCATGAAATATGGATATGGTCGTAGAGCTATATCACCTTAGGGTAATCGGCCAATGCTAAAAATTATCTAGCATCGGTGTAAATAGGGATGGAGCTATGATATGCACTAGAGGAAATTCTGTAATTTATTGTAAATTCTTAACTTTATAATAAAATCTCTTTCAAAATAAAAAGTATTCGTCTTTCTATTATATAATTGCCATATTATGATATGTTAATTAATTATTTAATTCAAATATATTAAATAGAAAATTCTTAAATGATATGTTATGTGATAGTAGTTGTAATCATGATAAATTTATTGTATTAATAATAACATATTATTTTAAATATTCATAGTCAAGATGTTTCGAGTAAGATATCAATTCATCCATTAAGATTAGAGTGTGTAACACTCATCAAATGTTCGGCAATGTATTACTCATGACTATTGAAGGGCATCAAGTGGTTACATAATGATATTTTTTGTATAGTTATGGAATGACTCACTTGAGATTTTCCTGTTAGTTAATATTACTATGTTCCAACAGAGAATCTCAAATTGATGATATTAAACGATTCTCTTGACCTAAGAATACCGTTAAACTTTAGTGTAGCCTCTCCACTTTGATTATAGTCAAACCATGGCATGACATTCATCGAACGACTATAGTTGGGTCTAAGTTAAAACATTGGAATGGAACACTATTCGGTAGAGAATTTATCTCATTGGTTATATGAGGTTAGCATCAAAGTCAAATGTAGTCAACCCAAAGTCAAAGTCTTTGACTAGAGCGCTATGGTTAATAATAATTATTATTATTGAACAAATATTTTGTGTTTGGACTAACCTAGTTGAATACCAACGATGTTGACATTTTGACAAAAACCAAATTCCATAAGTCAAACTATGATATAGCATCAACAAAGAGAATTAATGTAAATAATTGCTGCTATCGGGTACTGCTTATAGTAGTAAAATTGGATTTTACCAAAAGGATGTGTAAATAATAAAGTCAACCCAAAGTCAAAGTCTTTGACTAGAGCGCTATGGTTAATAATAATTATTATTATTGAACAAATATTTTGTGTTTGGACTAACCTAGTTGAATACCAACGATGTTGACATTTTGACAAAAACCAAATTCCATAAGTCAAACTATGATATAGCATCAACAAAGAGAATTAATGTAAATAATTGCTGCTATCGGGTACTGCTTATAGTAGTAAAATTGGATTTTACCAAAAGGATGTGTAAATAATAAAGTCAACCAAAATGTCACACCTCTAGCTAAGGTGACGTGTGAAATATTTGAATTGTTTATATAGTCGCTAACCAAATGTACCATAGTGATGAAATATTAATTAATTTACAATCATTGTAAATTAATTAAATCATATGAATTACTAATCATTAAAAATTTACTTAATGTTTGAATACCATTAGTATTTAATGAAATATATACACATAAAATTTATGCATAGAAGTATCGATATATGATATCGATAGAATATTTAAATTAGATAGAATAAATACTAAATTTATTTGGAAAATTTTGAGGCCCATATTGCCTTGTTCTTGGGTTGGTCGGGAAGTGGGGAGAGGAAATGTTTCTATTATAAATTTAAGAGGCAATGGAGTAATTAAAGGAAATAAAAAGATCCCTAGCCTTTAATTATAATTTATTGCCTTCTTTAAAGATTTCATTCATTAGTCTTTTGCTCTCTTCCTCCAAGTTTTTTGATCGAAAATCCATAGCATATATTATGTAACAACCTAGAATTTCAGTCATTTGAAATTATAAAATTTAATTTATTTTAAATATTGAAAAGTTAATTTTATAAGTTAAATAACTTGAATTTTGAATACAGAGATTTATTTGAATAATAAATTTAAATTATTGGAAGCGTTTAAATAATTAAATCTTGAATTTAATATAAATGAAAATGATTTTGAAAGCTGATTTAAATTTTATTTAAAAAGGAATAAGGATAACAAACTTTTAGGTTTTCAATAATAGTTTGTTCTAATTAACGTGTAAAATAACATTCCAGGGCACTATCTCAAATTTTGATGAAACAAGTGTCATTGGATCCATAATAGCGAATCATTGTATATTAACCATATTTGTGGCAATCGGTCGTGTTGTTTGGTCGGGAGAGATCAAAACACTTAAAAATTAATTAGAGGAATTTAAATTAATATAATTTGATTCTAAAAGTTAACTCCAGTATATGATCGAATTAGGACTCGATACTAGTTCCATTGTGTTCGAAATAGAAGTATTACATATAGAACACCAGGCGGCACACCTTATTTGTGGCCTGAGATTTTTGAGTGCGCCGAGCTATATATTTGACTATAATAATATATATATTCACCAGAACTTTACCATACTTCCCCTTACTCAAACAATACCCTTCCCACCTCTCTGTCGTACGCCTCATTCTCTTTAAAAACTGTGTGCATATCAGAGAATGGTTTGGTAAATTTTCAAATTCAAATTTTAAATGGACTCGATCGAACGACCATGGATCCTCGAAGCTAGTCTAGGCATTTTCAACCTAAATGTTCAACTAGATATGTTTGTGGCATCGAAAAAAGGAAGTTCAATGGTTAGATCGTCGTCATTCGAGGTGAGGTGGCAGTGGTGCTCAGTTGAACGTCGAATCTATTAAGGCGAATTGTGGCATCGTTATCAAGCTTTGGTCAATGGGTCTGAAGGGAAGAGGGAGAGGGAAGTCAGGGCTACATCATGGTGAAGTTTGGTGGTGAGTGGAATCAGGGATACATCATGGTGAAGTTTGGTGGTGAGTGGAATCGTGGCGATGGAAGGAGCTTCTCGATGTTGGGGGCAGTTTTCGTGGGTCTCAGTGACGATAGGGGGGGCGGCGGAGGCGACGTGAGGGTGGCGTGAAGGCACACATCAATAGGGCGAGCCACAGTGGTGGCGCGATGGGCTCTGGTGGACGTGGGTGGTCACGACGTCGAAGTTTTCAAAGTGCATTTTAGAATGAGGAAGATAGATCAATATATATGTTAATAATGATAATTAGTTAGTGATGTAATTAGTATATAAATAATTATATTATTTAATTTATGAATCTTATATATGCAACAACTTTTGCCTACGAGGTCAGATTTAGACGTCGTTTGTTGCTTTGCACTCATGCAGACATCATCTATGATAGGAATTTGTTTGGCGACAATTGGAGCTAGTTGAATTTCACGCTAAATTTGAACGTTTTTGAATTCGGACGAAAACGGAACGCCTCAGCGATAACTGGAATAACTGTGAGTTAAACTCACTTTTTTGGTTAACAACAATGTTATATAGTTGATAAAGATTGTTGATTGGATGCTTGGATGATTTACTATTTGATTAGTTGGTTAGGTTTTATTCCCGCCCTTGGAGTGGATGACCTTTTATGCATACCCACATAGTAGCGGATGACACACAATATATGATTATATGCTGTTTATGATGTAGAGGGATGGATTGCAAGGATCCAACAGGATTCCTCGCCATTGTTTAATTATTTTCAATAATATTCCTATTACATAATTTTTGAATATGAAACCTGGTTTGCGGACATTATTGAGTATGACATTGTTATATGTTTAAAACTTAAAAACCTGTAGTGATATATGATATTGGTTAAATATTAAGTAGCTATTGGGCTTAAATTAGTATTTCAAAATACTATAAATCGCCTTTTGGGTTGGGATTGATTTTTTAGATGAAAAATGACTTAAAAATTGAATTTGGTTTTGGAAATATTCTGTTTCTAAGAGGATTTGACTTCTATTTATTCCAACCTTTTTATCTACCTTTTTCTAAGTTATTTATTTATATTTAATACTGTTTAAAAAATCATTTATTTATATTTAATATTGTTTTAAAGATTATTAATTTATATTTAATATCGTTTTAAAAGTTATTTATTTATATTTAATATTGCTTTAAGGTTATTTATCACTATTTAAATATTTTGAAAAGTTAATCATTTAAATGATTAATATGGTTTGAAATTAATAGTAATGATTATTAATAATAATTTCGAAATCAATTATTATTATTTACAATAACGGTAAATATTAATTATTATTGTTTTATTTATAATGTTTTGAATAAATAATTTATAAATGTTTTCAAGACTTATAAATAGGGTTTTGTAATGGACTACAGATTTATAAAAGGAGTTTTATGAATGGTTAGATATTTATAAGAGAATTTTAGAAAGGGGTTTATAGATTTTAAGAGGAGTTTTAAAAACGGTTAGATATTTACAAGAGAATTTTTGAAAGGGGGTTCATAGATTTAATAAAGGAGTTTTATACATAGTTCCAGAGATTTATTAAATAGTTTATAAATGGTTTTAGAAATTTACAATGGAGTTTATAAATGGTTTATCGTTGTATAAAAAGTAAATCTTCCTCAATGTTTCATGAATATACTTACACCATTGAGATAAGCATATGGATATTTTCTAATTATTGAAAATATAGGGATTGTGGGTACGTCTTTGTAAAAGTATTTTTATACAATATTTACACAGTGATTCTAATTAATGAAAAGATTTATTTAAAAGGAGACTAGTGATTGCTTATATGCTTAACCAATGTCGGTTTTCCTTATGGGATTAAATCCCTGATTTGAACATTCGATAGTTAAATAAACGACTATCGAATTTGGACCCAAAATGCAACTTTGGAAATATCTAGGAGAAACAGGAGAGTTATATGGCATAGTCAAATTCTATGATATTATGCTATACGTATAAATCTTGTTTCATTCTTTTAGGACAAACAATAAGAAAATCTGTCCACTAACGGTTAGGAGGTGGTCTTCACTCTTGTCTTTGGCCATTTATTTCCTAAAGAACTAGGGTTGAGTTTACGAGAAATATCAGATGTCTTTTCATAGAGACCGGGATCAGATATGTCATCCAAAAACTACTTCAATCCAACTTAAGTGTTCCGAAGTGAAGACATCTTGAAGATGATGGAACTGAAGATAGAGGTCTCAAGGGTTTCATTCAGTCCTAGAATAAACTTGTATGGATGAATGCTGATATTGTATTGTTACTGGGTAGCGTTAGCATTCCATATGGGAAGTGCTATATAAAAGGTAAATGCAGCCTCAAGCCTCGTCAACCGGAAATGACTAAAACTTGAGAGATACAACAGAGCCAAGTGTGTCGCTCGCAAGTAGGGTATGATCATCCCTATCTACAGTCGATATTGTCTCTTATTTGTATGCTTCGGGGCCCATTAAACAAGGGGTGATCATATCCGATACTATCCAGTAAAGGGTAGGCCGTTTCTGTGTTAGCAATGGTCGATAGGTTCGACCTCAGTGTTATTTTATGTAGAGAAGCACCGTAACGGGCAGTACTCCAATAGCCCAGTCATTGTATGGGATCCATTCTCCAATAAGCGTCGTATGGACTTAGTTGTGACCAACTATGTTGGAATGTGAGATGCAATCATTTCAGATATATATTCATATTTTACTTTGACCTCTAGACATTATCATAATATCAATGGATTTTCTATAGAAAATGTTTTGGGTATTGTAAGGTAAAAACATGTCTGTGTTTATATGCGGCTTGGTCTTACGAGATACTTTAATTTTGAAGATAGTTTGATAAATTTAAAAATATATTTGAGTGTGTTTTCTCAAGCTGGTATTCCAGACTGACTCGGGTGTTATTTTATTATAATGCTCGAGTCAGATCGAGTATATTATAGATTTAGTTTGGATGCTTTGGAGCTTCAGGAGATGAGCTGGAGACCCAGAGACATATTCTCGTATATAGTTGTTTATCTGTTCACTATTGTATTTATCAACAATTGTGAGGATGAGTTGTTATAACTATCCGAGCTGAAATAGTTTAGTATACTGCGATTGATGTCGGTGTATAAATATATTACAGTTTGCTTTTTTGCCAAGAATTTTTGTATATTATAGATATTCGTTCCTTTATGAGATTTTGTGTTGCTTAGTTTCTTCTAATCTTCTTCCTTCTTCTTTTCCCTAACAGTCGAGATTTCTGGCATTCGATTACTCGGCGTGCAATACAGTGGACGTATTAGTGTCGAATTTCGAGAGTCAAAAACCCTGAGCTGTTACAGCTTAAAAATTCCAAAATCAAAATCAAAAATAAAACAATGGTTGTTCTCTCTTAATTCAAAAAAATCCAAAGGTTTGATTCAATTGAATCTAAAGGCTTCGTTTTTCAGTCAAGGTGCAATTTTTGGCTACATCGTATCTTTTGTCATATGTTTTTCTTGTTTATATAGTTTATATTCCAAATGCTTCACCTCATTTATTTGTATGTTTATCTTGCAATATAATTCAGATCCCTTTTGTCCACCTCAATTAATTATATGTTCATCATGTTGATTTAATTTAGATCTCATTTCATTCTACATCTCAATAGACTACATGTTCATCATGATTGATATATTTTAGATCCTTTAACGTCTTTGCACACGTCACTTCTCTATAATTTGCGTGTAGTTTGGCACATGTTTTTGCTCTTTGCAGACCTTAAAGCTGATGATGTTGCATGCAAATCTCAAGGCACACTCATTCCTTTGGTCTAATCCATGTCCAAATGCGCATTATACCAATGGAAATAACCGTACATATATTTATTTTATTTGCTTTTGTCATTCATGTTTTAGTGATGATCTGGGTGATGATCTTGCATATTTATTCTTGCTTTAACCATCAGACATTTGTAGGGATTTTGGTTACTATTTAATAAAATTAGGAGTGCTGTCCTCATAAGAAGACCACTCTTTCATCGAAAAAACGATCCTTTATCTCATTTTATTATTTGTCGATATTCTTTGTATAATTTATATTTTGTTATAATATATGTATATTATAAAGTGAATATGCTTGTACATTGTTTTGTTTAGTCTCACATCGTGGGATAAGTTCAGTCCTTATTTCTGAAGCCTTTATATAAAGTAGGCCATGTAATGTAAATATCTATCTATTCTTAGGGAATGAATAATATATCTTCTGCCTCTCTCTCTAATGGCTTCTTATTTCTTCATTTTATAACACGTTATCAGCACGATCTCTAAACAAAAGGGAAATTTCAGATCTGATTATAAATCTTCAAAGCAGTAAGCCATTTCTGATCTGATTACTCAAATCTTTCTGATCTCGTTCTATTTATTTTATTTCTTTTAGACCTCATTTTATTATTGATCTAATTATTCAGATCTGAATCTATTTGCATATTTTATTTTATTTTTATCCATGTATTTTAGATCTCATTTTGTTGTAGATCTAATTTTTCAGATTTCATTATATATATAATCTCATAGATCTTTCTCTATTAATCTTATCATTTTAGATCTCATTCCATTATTTGGTTAAAAAAAAGGTTTTCATTTTGAAATTTTTTTGTTTGGATTTTAGTTTGAATGAGAACTATAGAAATGATTTTGGCACATGACTTATATTTTCAGAAAAATATTTCATTGTTTCTTAGAGAAACAAATATAAGGATAATACGTATCTAGAAGATCGTATTAAGTTTATATAAAAGAATAGGAACTTGAAGTTCATATGTGCGAAGGTGAAAGATTAAAGTTTTCATACGCTGAAATAAAGCCTTGAAAAAAACGAGCAATTCCAGAAGAAGATATTAATATGTCCAGAAGACATAACATAAAAACAATATGTTGGAATAACATTACAAATATGGTAAAAACTATTTCCTCGAAGAGAAATAGTATTATGATTCTCATGTTCGAATACAATTATGAATAGTCCTCTTGTTTCATTGTATTTATTTAATATTGGAGACCTGAAGTTCTCAAATAAAATTATGCATATAAGTTTGCATTTCAAAAAAAAAAGGATTATATATCAAAACTCAAATATATAAATTTGAGATGTGAAGCTTTGAATTATTACAAAAGCTAATTCAGATTATGGTAACTTCCAATTGCAATCAAACTTGAAGTTTTATAATAAAAATAAAGTTGCACCATTTAGGATCTAAAGTACTAAACAAAGACTTTATTTAAAGTAAAATTGGAACCTGAAGTTCTAAAATATTTGCCAATGGTATTAACTACTAACCAAATAAATGTATAGAAACTTGTTCACTCCAGAAGTAGTGATAATAATATATTAAAAAAAAGTCTCCAGAAGAGATTTGTTGATATATTTGGTGCTTTTACTAAACCAAATAAATACGTAGAAACATATCTACTCTCCTACTCTCTTTCTTTTTAATTAAAAATAAGGTATTCTAATAGGAAGTTTATTTCTTATTTTTTTCCCTTCTTCCATGCATCCAATCGCCTTTCAAAAGGTAAAATATAATAGATCAAATATAATAGATCTGAAATAATCTTAAATCCCTAAATTTCTGAAGTATCTTGTGTTGATTCGAAGATTTACATGTTTGTTTTGATATATTTGGTAAAGAATTATGAAGTTAGTTTTCTTATGAAAATAATAATAATTTGGATCTGAGATGTATAGTTATTTATGACTATGAATGATATGGATAGATTTGAGATGATAATTCTGTTTATTTAGAAATTCAGATTATTGGGAAATAAAATTTCACTTTAAGATATTTATTTTAATTTTATTATTGAGTAATATTGAACCTAGATTTGAGATGAAATTGTGTTATTTTAAGTACTGTTTGTTCAATTGGTTCATATATATTTATAATGAAATTATTTTGCTGTGACAGTAGTTATATCCTAGACCACGTAAAGGTTAATTGTAGTTATTTTTATCATAAATGAATTAATTGCAAGTGTTATGGTAATAAATTAAATTATTCATTATCATAAATGCATTGATTACAGTAAATTAAATGATGTTGTATTTTTATTTTGGAAAAAAGAATAGACATATGGTTTATTATATGGTGTATTCATTTTGGCAAACAATGCTCGATATAATGAAATAAATAAGTTTGAACAACAACCTGAAGTTGTGCAAAGATTTTTTTTTTCAACCAGAAGTTGTATACTTAAAGTCCAAGACCTAAAGTCTTGAACTATGCAAAAAAAATTCTGATAAACTTTACAAGCTCGAATTCTTGTCGGTATTTTTTTTATTTGTCAAAATGTACAAGTTTTGAAATAAGAATAGACTTTTATTTTGTAACAATATGGTACAAAAAAGGGGGAGAAGTTTACACAAAATTTGAGAACCTGAAGTTCATAACAAATTAATGAACTTGAAGTTCATGAATTAGAAGCCCGAAGCTCTATTGAAATTATGTAAAATGATAAGGTTGTACTTCCTGAAGAAGTTAAAGAAAATTAATAAATAATCATATAAGAAAATGATGTTGCATTCAAGAGATTACAAAAATCTCCAAATGAGTTGTACCTTACCTTATATCTTACCATTTATACTAAATTAACCAAATATCCTGAAGATATTATTTTGTATGATATTTCAAACATCATTGGATGTGTGTGTGTGTGTATTAATCTGTTGAAAAGATGTTTTAAAGATTTATTTATATTTATATTGCAAAATCTAACATCCTAGAAGAGATGTTATAAGAATCTTATTTTTCTTACATTGCAATTCCTTAAAAGGAAACACTATATTCCCTGAACGAATAACCATATAATTTTTTTGAAGCAATAACAATATTTTTTTTTAAAAAAAGGATATTGTATGCCAATATTACACTCCAGAAGTAGTGTTTTTATCTCTTACATCTTACTTTCATCTGGTGAATCTAATTTTGTTACTGTATTTAAAAGTTTGATATGCCATTTCAAAGACAGTTACAACAAAAATCTCCAGCAGAGATATTTTATGCCACTGTAAAAATAGTAATTATGTAATTTATATAAAAGAAATATTGTATATTGATATGGCATTCCAATAATGCATATATATATAGAAGAGATAAGTTCGCTCCAGAAGTGATGATACTAAAATATCTCTAGAAGAGATTTATAAATTTGAAAATGATAACATATCTAAGAAGAGATTTGTTTATATATTTCGTAATTTTATTAAACCGAATAAATGCATAGAAATTTGATACTTGAGATACAATTGAGAAACAAAACTTAACAACTTGAAGTTGTGTGTATATATTGTTCGAACCAGAAGTTCGATATGGTTCCAAACCAAATGTTTTGAACATTATCATGCGGTTTTGACAGGTTTGCATTGACATTGATTTATAAATAGAAATTAATGGTTTGAATCCTTGTAATAGTTTGTTCTAAAAATCACTAATTCAAATGAGAAAGAATATGAAAATTTTATAATATATGTGTGATACGTGGACGCACGCATACATCCATATATGTAAATATTTAGCTAACAACCTGAAGTTTGTTATAAGCTCATCTTATAGATTATGCATAGATATTATTTAGTGATTTAAAATTCAATCAACATAAATGTTGAATGACCTGAAGTCATGTATGTATTCAAATGATCTACACAATAAGTAAATTCCTCCAATTGGTTAGATCAATGAACGAGAACAAACTCTAATAAGCTATATTAATTAAATGCATCTTATCAACTAACAAAAGATTATTCTCCTATTATTAATATTTATGATGTATTTGCTAGTAGCAATATCATAATGGATCAAAATTAGAGTCCAAAGATGATTATTATTTAATGTGACAATGTTTGTCAACATTAAGGGAGAGGATAAAGGGATACAAGTTCATTTTGATCAACAGTGTTAAATATTTATTAAAATATACAATGATGCAAAATATTATCAGTATTATCCTTAGTAGTGCGACGACCCGGAATTTTGAGCAATATCAATTTAATAATCTTTGATAATAATTAAATTGATTTGATCATTTTATATTATAAATTGACAAGTTAAATTTATTTTAAAGGTTAATGATAATAATTTGTTAATATCTATTTATATTTTTCTTAACAATATATACAGGCAAGATTAATTCTTTTGAAGTTTATAATAATTTGATTTGGAAATATTTAGTTTGGTAAATAAGAAGTTTTTAATGTAATAAAACTTTATATTCAAATTATAATATATATGAATATATATATTGTGATTTGAGATTTGTTTTAAAATTTAATATGGAAATTAACAAATTTAATGTTAGTATGTCTTTCTATTTGAAATGTGACTATATATTTGTATATATATTTGAAATAGGGAAATTATTAATTTAAATTTAACAAGAGTTTTTCAAACTTTATTATATATATAGTTTTGGAATTTGAAATGTTAATTTGATTTAATATTTTTGAAATGATATTTGAAGTGTAAATTTTTATAACAAAGTTAATTGCTTATTATTATAAACATATAGTTTAACTTGAGTTAGATAAGATTTAAATTTTAAAATTTATTTGCTTAATATCTTTTCATTTTAATTTTAACACAAGATAAATTTGTTTTAAAATTTTAAGAATTAAATTAAAATAGATGTTTCAAACATATAAACATTTAATTGAATCAAAATGTAAGTTACTTGAATTCATATGAATATTTTTAAAAGATAAATATGCATATTTTACAATCATATAAATATTACATAATAAAATCAATAATTAAGCATTAAAATACAATACATACATATACACATTTCATGCAAGGTTTAAAATAAATTATAATAGGAAAATAACACTTGTAAACTTTTAAGTATGTGTTAAGACAAATGTAAATTAAATGGTATAGGTGTAGGCGAATAAGGAGATAAGGTAGACAAATGTCATTCTTTTTAGTAATTAAATTTTAAATTAAATTGTAAATAATAAAAAGAAAGATTTTATTCTTCAGCAAATCTTTCTCTTCATTTCACAAAGATGAATACAAATCTAAAAAAAATGTAAATCAAAAACCAAAGATCTGAAAAGAAAATGAAAACTGTAAATCTAAAATAGAAAGAAATCTGAAAAAAAATAAAAGGGGGCAAATGCAGGATTCTTTCAAATAGAAATCAGAGGCATGCAAGATATAAAACTTCATCAAATTCAACAGCAATAAAATGTAAACATCAACATGCAAGGATAGATTCAGGAGATTCATTCAACTTGAAAGATAAATTGCAAAGCCTGGAAGCAAACTGGTTCTGTCTTCTGCCATCAAGGTGAGTAAAGGAATTCTTAAAAATAGTTTATGTTGGATTTCATTTAGTTATGTGTAGGAATCTATGATGATTTACCTGATTCCTTGGATTTAAAATGGATGCATGCCTATCTTCTTTCATTTGAACATCTATATGGTAAAGTATATATACTGTATTATCATAACAGTTTAAACTTTCATGATAAATTCAATAACTAATTGTTGAATTAGATTTGGCCTTCGATTTGTAAACAAAAGTTGTTTGTGAACAAGAAATCTATCAGCTAAAAATAATTGTAAGTTTTAAAAGTAAATAATTAGTCTTTTTTTTTTAAAATTTACAGTAAAATCAAAGTATGGATAAAAAGTTGATTAAATCAATTTTGAGTTTTGATTGCATGTTTGAAATAGCAATTGAAAATTATGAATTTTAGTGTGATTATTACAATTTTTAATTTAGTAATTTGTGAGGTATCTGGGTTAATCAGTTTTGGGGTTTTTGGCCGATTCTTGGTGAACGGCGATGAATCGGGTTTCTGGATTGAGCATGAAGGTGAAGGGGGAAATGGGGATTGTGGGAAAAATGAGATTGGAATTTATTATTGAATGAAATGGCCGGAGTTCGATTGAATAGGGTTTTATGCCTGAGTTTTTACGTCATCAGATATTTCGATTTTGTGGCGACATGGTGCAATCGGAGTTGTGCGCGTATAGTTCTGGAGTTGCGGGGGAGTGGTGTGGAGCTAGGGTAGTGGCGGTGTGGTTTCTAGTGAAGGGGATGGACGGAGGTGGTCGAGTATAGTGGCGATAAAGTTTCGACTGTTGGGTTCAGGCAGTGGGGTTGGAATCGAAATTTCGATTTTGATCGAGGCTTGGTTTCCTGGGTTGTGAGAATGGATGCCGGGGTCTAGTGCGACGTAATGATGACCGGAGAAGCGTTCGTCGTTGGCGAGGTTGGTTGTGCACGTTGACGTGCACTGCTGCGTGCATCAGGGGGGTAATGGACTCTGGAAGAAGAAGGTGGAAACTCGAAGCCTTCATCGTGTTTCTGTTATTTGACTCGAAGCAAGGACCATGGTGGAAAGCACAGGAAAGTCTCGGGGTTGAAGCGAGTTTTTGGAGAAGGTTACTCGAGTTTTAGGGGGGTATACTCGGGTATTAGGTATTCAGGCTTTAGAACTAGATGTTTAAGTTTTAATACTAAGCAAATTTGATTTTAGGAATTAAGTTTTTAAAACAAGGGTTAAACAAGTTTTAAAACTAAATTTGTTTCAAAGTTATGTTTTAAACAAGTTTGTATATCTTAAAATATGGGAGTTTTAAAATAAAATAAGTGGATTTTGAAATAAAGTTGTATTAAACTTTATTAAATAAATATTGGAAAGGTTTTAAAGATTTCAAAGTTCAATTTAAAATATGTTTAATTATAATTGATTTCTAAATATTATATTTTATTTAAATAAAGTTTAATGATTTAGAATTTGATAATCAATGGTAATAAAGATTTATCTTATGTAAATTGGAATTTTGATTTAATTAAAGATAACTAAATTTGGAAAGGTAATTAAGATAATTAAATTATTAACCATTGGGAGGTTATTGGTTAATATAAATGTGTTAATTAAGATAATGGTTTCTTGTTTAAAGAATCTTTTTAATATAGTAAATTAAAGAATCATTTAATTAATTTTAAATGATTAAGTTAAATAATTAATTAAGTAATTAATTTAGATAATCACTTATGGGTTAATCTAATATAATTACTTTGGGAAGTAATTAAGTGGTTAATTACTAAGGGTAATTAAATAAAAGTTAATTAATTTATTAAAAGTAATTAAGTAAGGTGATTAAGAGTTTATCACTTGAGTTATTAATTAAAGACTTAATTAGTAATTAGTTAAGATTTAAATTATTTGATTAATGATTAATTAATAAAAGAATTAAGAATAATTAATTAAGTGATTAATTACTTGTTAAAGTAATTGATTAAGAAAGAAATTTAATTAATGAAGTAGTCATTAATTAATGGAAATAATTAATTAATTATTAATTAATAATTAATAATTTAAGAATAATTAATTTATAATTTATTTTTAATTACTAAATGTAATTAAAGTAATTAATCAAAGGTGATTAATTAAAAGTAATTAATTAAATATGATTAATTAAAAGTAATTAATCAAGTAGTTTTAATTAAAAATAATTAATCAAATGTGATTAATTAAAGTGATTAATCAGGTATGATTAAAGGATAATTAAGAAATAATTATCAGGATAATTAAAGAATAATTAATCAAGGCTGATTAATTTAGAAGGTAATTAAGAGGTAATTACTTAGTATAATTTGAAAGTAATTAATCAGGATGATTAATTAATATGGTAATTAAGTAAGAATTACTTAAAGTAATTAAGTGATAATTAATCAGGGAAGATTAATTGAAATGGATAATTAAGTGATGTTAGTTAATTAGTTAATTTGTAATTAATTAATGAATAAGAAGTTGGATTGAAGATAATCCAAGTGATTAATTAAGGATTAATTTCATTTAAGGATTAATTAAATTAATCAAGTTTGAATCAAACTTGTTTATAAATGATTAATGATTGGATGATATATATCATTGGATGAGTTAATGATATTGGTTGTTGTTGAATGACATTGATTGATGGGTGATGATGTGAATATGCTATATCTGAATGTGTTATATATGCTGCTTTGTGATATGTATGGATGCATGTGATAATAGATGATTATCTATCTGTGTTGTGAATACATCCATTTATGTTAAGTGATATTTCTAAATATCTATTGTTTTAATCCCTTAAGTACAACTTGGACATTAAAATGGCGTTTGGATTCGGTGAGACCGGGATCGGGTTTCCATATTTGGATATCCGAAAACCACATCGTTTCCAATTAAACGTAGGTCGTTAATCCAAGTGGAGCAAGTGAAGACTCGAGGTGTAAGGGCTATACGTCAGTATAACTCTGAGGGTGATTCCGTAATGAGTTTGACGGAATAGTGCTTATAGGTTCGAGATGGAGATTTAGAGTGCAAGGGCTATGGTCGTTGACTCAGAGGGTGATTCCAAAATGAGTGCAACGAGATAGTGCCTTCGGTTTCGTTCGAACCCGGAATGAACTTGTATGGATTGAATGCTTTCAGCACATCGTCAGGTGGACGATGAGAATTCTAAGATAATTGGTCCTATAAAGGTAATCGCAGCCTCAAGCCTCATCAACCGGGAATGGCTAAAACAGGGGATGTGCAGCAAGGCTTCGTGGGTAGCTCCCACAGTAAGCAAGATACATCCCTGTCTAGAAGTCCCTTTTTATTTCGACTGTGTGGGCAGTTGGTCTACAGCCAACTGCGGGGTGGTCTTGTTCGGGACTGTTCAGTAAGGAATAGTCCTGGCCTTGTGTTGCAGGGGAGTGGGAGTACTCCTCGGTATGGTGATCTAGGCCACGTACCGTGACAGACGGTACCCCAGTAGCCCTGCCATTGTATGGAATCCCAAATCTAATAAGTGCCGTACGTATTAGTTGTGCCTAACTATGTTGGAACGTGAGATGTAAGCATTCCAACTATTTCTGTATTTTATTTTGAAAACCCTAGACACTATTATAATATCACTGGATTTCCTATCAAACGTTTTGGTTAGCGTAAGGTAAAAACTTTTCCATGTTTATGTGTGGGAAGTCTTACGTGATACCTTTTCTTTTCAAAGGTTTTTCTAAAGTTAAGCAATCTTAAACCGTTTACTCACACCAGACCCCTGTCTGACCCGAGTGTTTATTTTCTGTTTTATTAAACTCTTGGGTACTCATATTATATATGAGTAGTCAAGTGATTCAGGTTATCTCTTGACGAATTCTGGAGGAGCATTGGAGCAGGAGGCTTCAATGTGTAGATATATAGTTAGCGTTTCCGCTGTGTTGTTATTCTGTATGATGTCTTGTATTTTATTAGACAAAATGTTATAACAGTCTAAATTGAGATGTATAGTCGTGTACTCTGATGTATATGGTACGATGTATATGTTCTATATTATATTTAAATCGTTCCGCTGTGAGATTCTGATGTGTCGTTTCTTTTTCTTCTCTTTCTTTTCTTCTTCTATCCCTTTCTTTCTTAATTAGTGATGCGATTTTCTGGCGATAGAAAGTCGGGTCGCTACAGTTGGTATCAGAGCGTTAGGTTGAGTGAATACCTAGGCTCTGGAGTGGTGACTATCTTGAGAGTGCGTACTTGTAATTTTTATATAAATATATATTTATATAACTACCTAATCTGTTGGGTTATCTGTTCGGATTTTCCAACATAGGTTATAAAGGTAGATAAGGTAGGAGTGTGTGTAACACGACTACCACTAATGGAAGGGGTTTATATGTTGTGGTTGGAGATGTGTCTGTCGAGATTGTAGACCTATTACCGTCTCGAATAAGTTTTGGTGGATTGTAGAAAGGATTTCTATGTGTCAAGAGGAAGTCTTTTTCAAGAATTGGAGTATATTCTTGGGTGTGAGGCAGATTTGCTCTCGAATGAGCAGGGATTTCCAAGAGTTGAGTTGTCAGCTGAGCAGAAGCAGGTAAGAGTATCTTGATAGCTTCAAGAAGGAATAGCTATATGGTGAGATGCGGTATCCATAGATGGTTCTGAAGATGTTTCTTTTGGAGCCAGTTTTAGATGGTGTTGGAAGAGCATTGATGTCTACTGCAGTGAAGATTCGGATGTTCAGAGATTTTCTGGATCTCAAGTAAGGGTGTCTTATCTATATTGAAGTTTGAGACTAAGGTCGATGAGTTACCTCATTTCAGACATGGTCTCATTTGTTTTCTTAAGAAGATAAGTGGTTGGTTTTTGGGTTGGAGCCGAGTTTCTTGAGAAGATGTCTACTCGTCTCAAGGATCTTTTAGTGGAATTGGGTGTTAGTTTTGTGTTTCAAGAAGCTTCTGGTTAAGGAAGATCTTTTGGCTTAGTAGTATCATTGAGGTGAAGTTTGGAAGCAGCAGCATGGACCTATTTCTTCGATGATTCAGAAATCTTTAGGATTCTACTAACGGCAAACCAGGCAGATGGTGAAGGCTTATTCTTTTCTTTGGAAGGCTTGGTAGAGCGGGATATTTGTTGGAAGTGATCTATCAGTTTTCTGATAGGTGAGGCCTTCTGTAAAGATTTATCTTGAATAGGAAAAGCTGTTCTAATTGGGGAGACAGTTCTTTGGAATCTGAACTGAGTAAGATCGCAAAAGTGACTTGCGATTAGTTTGGGAATCTTTCAATATTCTTGGTTTGGGAATTGAGGCATCTCGAGTAGAGGTAAAAGCTATGAAAGTAGTCGGAGGTTCTCCAGATGCTTTTGAGGAATTCAGAAGTTTGCTTAAATCGGAGATTGAGTTTTCTTATCGACTTGGATTTCTAGGAGCAATATTGATGGTTCAACCATGTAGAGGGATAACTCTTAGAGCGAGAAGAGTTTGGTGAGGCAGCTCAAGATTCTTCGGAGAAGGATTGATCGCCTTATTCTAAGTTGAGATTCTGTTGAGATGTTTTGACCAAGTGGAATGGTCACTAAAATTTTATGAATTGGATGAACAGTGTATGGAGAAAGATTTTTGCTTGTGTTCTTCGATAGCATTCTTATCTGCTCTAGATCAGAGTTGTGCAGCGGAAGCGAGTTGGGAATTATTCTAGATTGGGAGCATCCGGGAGTTGCAGTAAAGAAATTTCTACAGGAAATTCAAGTATGAAGGAATTTTCTGGATTTGAAGGCAAGGTTGTCAAGTACAACTGTTTGGTTATTCAAATATGAGATATAGGTTTGAAGTCCATTGATATTTGTGGTATAGGGTTGTATTTTGGATTTCAGCAAATTATTTTTAGGAGAGCCATTTTGTTGAGTAGGACCTGGAGGTTTGGTTTGAGTTGGTGATGTTGTTTCTTGAAGCAATCAGCAAGGTTTAGGCTGATCAGGAATATTGGAGGTGACTCAGAGCATTTGAAGGGTTATGCAGTTAGAATTTGGATATTACTTTAGGTTCTATCCAATCAAAGGAATTATAAGAGATTGGGTAAAACTGGAAAGTTAGCTCTGGAGGAATTTTGAGTTTTCCTGTGTTCTCTGAAGATTAGATTTTAATCTACAGGATTTAATTGCCAGTTTGGATAGCTGGAATTCATTATATTTCACATATCTCCGAGGAATATGTGTATGATTCTTTGAGTGATAAAATCAGCAGTTCAGAAGGAATCTGGTAGTTGAGCTTGTTTTGCGTTTAGTCTGATATCTTGTTCAGATTTGTAGGATCAGATGAGGGAGTTCTTGGTTATAGTAGTATAGTTAGTTAAGTTTCTGTAGAGCGAGTATTCCAGTATAGGTATCTGGGAAACTCTAGATAATATTAGTAAGTTCTATTCAGAATTTTTTCTGGATAGATAAAATTATTTGTTTGAATTGGTTGCTATGATTGATTTTGTGATTGCTGTTTAAAATTTAAATTCTTTAGTTGGGTTATTAAATTATCTTGGCTTTTAAATTTTGGGGACGAAATTCTTTTAAGGGGTGAGGAATGTGACGACCCGTAATTTTGAGCAATATCAATTTAATAATCTTTGATAATAATTAAATTGATTTGATCATTTTATATTATAAATTGACAAGTTAAATTTATTTTAAAGGTTAATGATAATAATTTGTTAATATCTATTAATATTTTTCTTAACAATATATATAGGCAAGATTAATTCTTTTGAAGTTTATAATAATTTGATTTGGAAATATTTAGTTTGGTAAATAAGAAGTTTTTAATGTAATAAAACTTTATATTCAAATTATAATATATATGAATATATATATATTGTGATTTGAGATTTGTTTTAAAATTTAATATGGAAATTAACAAATTTAATGTTAGTATATCTTTCTATTTGAAATGTGACTATATATTTGTATATATATTTGAAATAGGAAAATTATTAATTTAAATTTAACAAGAGTTTTTCAAACTTTATTATGTATATAGTTTTGGAATTTGAAATGTTAATTTGATTTAATATTTTTGAAATGATATTTGAAGTTTAAATTTTTATAACAAAGTTAATTGCTTATTATTATAAACATATAGTTTAACTTGAGTTAGATAAGATTTAAATTTTAAATTTCATTTGCTTAATATCTTTTCATTTTAATTTTAACACAAGATAAATTTGTTTTAAAATTTTAAGAATTAAATTAAAATAGATGTTTCAAACATATAAACATTTAATTGTATCAAAATGTAAGTTACTTGAATTCATATGAATATTTTTAAAAGATAAGTATGCATATTTTACAATCATATAAATATTACATAATAAAATCAATAATTAAGCATTAAAATACAATACATACATATACACATTTCATGCAAGGTTTAAAATAAATTATAATAGGAAAATAACACTTGTAAACTTTTAAGTATGTGTTAAGACAAATGTAAATTAAATGGTATAGGTGTAGGCTAATAAGGAGATAAGGTAGACAAATGTCATTCTCTTTAGTAATTAAATTTTAAATTAAATTGTAAATAATAAAAAGAAGGATTTTATTCTTCAGCAAATCTTTCTCTTCATTTCACAAAGATGAATACAAATCTAAAAAAAAATGTAAATCAAAAACCAAAGATCTGAAAAGAAAATGAAAACTGTAAATCTGAAATAGAAAGAAATCTGAAAAAAATAAAAGGGGGCAAATGCAGGATTCTTTCAAATAGAAATCAGAGGCATGCAAGATATAAAACTTCATCAAATTCAACAGCAATAAAATGTAAACATCAACATGCAAGGATAGATTTAGGAGATTCATTCAACTTGAAAGATAAATTGCAAAGCCTGGAAGCAAACTGGTTCTGTCTTCTGCCATCAAGGTGAGTAAATGAATTCTTAAAAACAGTTTATGTTGGATTTCATTTAGTTATGTGTAGGAATCTATGATGATTTACCTGATTCCTTGGATTTAAAATGGATGCATGCCTATCTGCTTTCATTTGAATATCTATATGGTAAAGTATATATACTGTATTATCATAGCAGTTTAAACTTTCTTAATAAATTCAATAACTAGTTGTTGAATTAGATTTGGCCTTCGATTTGTAAACAAAAGTTGTTTGTGAACAAGAAATCTACCAGCTAAAAATAATTATAAGTTTTAAAAGTAAATAATTAGTTTACTTTAAAAAAATTTACAGTAAAATCAAAGTATGGATAAAAAATTGATTTAATCAATTTTGAGTTTTGATTGCATGTTTGAAATAGCAGTTGAAAAATATGAATTTTAGTGTGATTATTACAATTTTTAATTTAGTAATTTGTGAGGTATCTGGGTTAATCAGTTTTGGGGTTTTTGGCCGATTCTTGGTGAACGGCGATGAACTGGGTTTCTGGATTGAGCATGAAGGTGAAGGGGGGCAATGGGGATTGTGGGAAAAATGAGATTGGAATTTATTATTCAATGAAATGGCCGGAGTTCGATTGAATAGGGTTTTATGCCTGAGTTTTTACGTCGTCGGCTATTTCGATTTTGTGGCGACATGGTGCAATCGGAGTTGTGCGCGTATAGTTCTGGAGTTGCGGGGGAGTGAGGTGGAGCTAGGGTAGTGGCGGTGTGGTTTCTAGTGAAGGGGATGGACGGCCGTGGTCGAGTATAGTGGTGATAAAGTTTCGACTGTTGGGTTCAGGCAGTGGGGTTGGAATCGAAATTTCGATTTTGATCGAGGCTTGGTTTTCTGGGTTGTGAGAATGGATGCCGGTGTCTAGTGCGACGTAATGATGACCGAAGAAGGGTTCGTCGTTGGCGAGGTTGGTTGTGCACGTTGAGGTGCACTGCTGCGTGCATCAGGGCGGTAATGGACTTTGGAAGAAGAAGGTGGAAACTCAAAGCCTTCATCGTGTTTCTGTTATTTGACTCGAAGAAAGGACCATGGTGGAAAGCACAGGAAAGTCTCGGGGTTGACGCGAGTTTTTGGAGAAGGTTACTCGAATTTTAGGGGGGTTTACTCGGCTATTAGGTATTCAGGCTTTAGATGTTTAAGTGTTAATACTAAGCAAATTTGATTTTGGGAATTAAGTTTTTAAACAAGGGTTAAACAAGTTTCAAAACTAAATTTGTTTCAAAGTTATGTTTTAAACAAGTTTATATATCTTAAAATGTGGGAGTTTTAAAATAAAATAAGTGGATTTTGAAAGAAAGTTGTATTAAACTTTATTAAATAAATATTAGAAAGGTTTTAAAGATTTCAAAGTTCAATTTAAAATATGTTTAATTATAATTGATTTCTAAATATTATATTTTATTTAAATAAAGTTTAATGATTTAGAATTTGATAATCAATGGTAATAAAGATTTATCTTATGTAAATTGGAATTTTGATTTAATTAAAGATAATTAAATTTGGAAAGGTAATTAAGATAATTAAATTATTAACTATTGGGAGGTTATTGGTTAATATAAATGTGTTAATTAAGATAATGGTTTCTTGTTTAAAGAATCTTTTTAATATAGTAAATTAAAGAATCATTTAATTAATTTTAAATGATTAAGTTAAATAATTAATTAAGTAATTAATTTAGATAATCACTTATGGGTTAATCTAAAATAATTACTTTGGGAAGTAATTAAGTGGTTAATTACTAAGGGTAATTAAATAAAAGTTAATTAATTTATTAAAAGTAATTAAGTAAGGTGATTAAGAGTTTATCACTTGAGTTATTAATTAAAGACTTAATTAATAATTAGTTAAGATTTAAATTATTTGATTAATGATTAATTAATAAAAGAATTAAGAATAATTAATTAAGTGATTAATTACTTGTTAAAGTAATTAATTAAGAAAGAAATTTAATTAATGAAGTAATCATTAATTAATGGAAATAATTAATTGATTAATAATAATTTAAGAATAATTAATTTATAATTTAGTTTTAATTACTAAATGTAATTAAAGTAATTAATCAAAGATGATTAATTAAAAGTAGTTAATTAAATATGATTAATTAAAAGTAATTAATCAAGTAGTTTTAATTAAAAATAATTAATCAAATGTGATTAATTAAAGTGATTAATCAGGTATGATTAAAGGATAATTAAGAAATAATTATCAGGATAATTAAAGAATAATTAATCAAGGTTGATTAATTTAGAAGGTAATTAAGAGGTAATTACTTAGTATAATTTGGAAGTAATTAATCAGGATGATTAATTAATATGGTAATTAAGTAAGAATTACTTAAAGTAATTAAGTGATAATTAATCAGGGAAGATTAATTGAAATGGATAATTAAGTGATGTTAGTTAATTAGTTAATTTGTAATTAATTAATGAATAAGAAGTTGGATTGAAGATAATCCAAGTGATTAATTAAGGATTAATTTCATTTAAGGATTAATTAAATTAATCAAGTTTGAATCAAACTTGTTTATAAATGATTAATGATTGGATGATATATATCATTGGATGAGTTAATGATATTGGTTGTTGTTGAATGACATTGATTGATGGGTGATGATGTGAATATGCTATATCTGAATCTGTTATATATGCTGCTTTGTGATATGTATGGATGCATGTGATAATAGATGATTATCTATCTGTGTTGTGAATACATCCATTTATGTTAAGTGATATTTCTAAATATCTATTGTTTTAATCCCTTAAGTACAACTTGGACATTAAAATGGCGTTTGGATTCGGTGAGACCGGGATCGGGTTTCCATATTTGGATATCCGAAAACCACATCGTTTCCAATTAAACGTAGGTCGTTAATCCAAGTGGAGCAAGTGAAGACTCGAGGTGTAAGGGCTATACGTCAGTATAACTCTGAGGGTGATTCCGTAATGAGTTTGACGGAATAGTGTTTATAAGTTCAAGATGGAGATTTAGAGTGCAAGGGCTATGGTCGTTGACTCTGAGGGTGATTCCAAAATGAGTGCAACGAGATAGTGCCTTCGGTTTCGTTCGAACCCGGAACGAACTTGTATGGATTGAATGCTTTCAGCACATCGTCAGGTGGACGATGAGCATTCTAAGATAGTTGGTCCTATAAAGGTAATCGCAGCCTCAAGCCTCATCAACCAGGAATGGCTAAAACATGGGATGTGCAGCAAGGCTTCGTGGGTAGCTCACACTGGAGAGCAAGATACATCCCTGTCTAGAAGTCCCTTTTTATTTTGGCTGTGTGGGCAGTTGGTCTGCAGCCAACTGCGGGGTGGTCTTGTTCGTGACTGTTCAGTAAGGAATAGTCCCGGCCTTGTGTTGCAGGGGAGTGGGAGTACTCCTCGGTACGATGATCTAGGCCACGTACTGTGACGGACGGTACCCCAGTAGCCCTGCCATTGTATGGAATCCAAAATCCAATAAGTGTCGTACGTATTAGTTGTGCCCAACTATGTTGGAACGTGAGATGTAAGCATTCCAACTATTTCTGTATTTTATTTTGAAAACCCTAGACACTATTATAATATCACTGGATTTCCTATCAAATGTTTTGGTTAGCGTAAGGTAAATTTTTTTCCATGTTTATGCGTGGGAAGTCTTACGTGATACCTTTTCTTTTCAAAGGTTTTTCTAAAGTTAAGCAATCTTAAACCGTTTACTCACACCAGACCCCTGTCTGACCCGAGTGTTTATTTTCTGTTTTATTAAACTCTTGGGTACTCATATTATATATGAGTAGTCAAGTGATTCAGGTTATCTCTTGACGAATTCTGGAGGCGCTTTGGAGCAGGAGGCTTCAGCGTGTAGATATATAGTTAGCGTTTCCGCTGTGTTGTTATTCTGTATGATGTCTTGTATTTTATTAGACAAAATGTTATAACAGTCTAAATTGAGATGTATAGTCGTGTACTCTGATGTATATGGCACTATGTATATGTTCTATATTATATTTAAATCGTTCCGCTGTGAGATTCTGATGTGTCGTTTCTTTTTCTTCTCTTTCTTTCCTTCTTCTATCCCTTTCTTTCTTAATTAGTGATGCGATTTTCTGGCGATAGAAAGTCGGGTCGATACAAGTAGACTTTCTCCAATATTGATTTGAATCCCTGAAGGATCAAAATGAGAAAACCACACCTGAAATATGGTTCAAAAGTCAGTTCAAAATACTTTTGGAGTAAGTAATAAAGATGCAAAATAAAGGAGGCGAGTGTTCTTGAAGAAACACTTAAGGGTGCTCTGAAAGAGATCCATGACATGATTGTCAAATAACCCTAAAAGCAGATTAAGTACCTAAAACATGATAATTAAAGAGATCTCAATAAAATCATGTCTAGAACTGACAAGAAATAATCATCAATGATAAATTTATAAATAATAAAGCGCTTATGTATATAAATGGATTAAAGATCCTGGATTAGAGAAAAACATGATTGGCCATCATGAAATTCTCATAAATACGAAATGTGAACCTGTAGTTCGCAAATATATATGTGTGTATATATATATAATAGAAAAACACACTGAAATTACTGAAGCACATGTAGTGCTACATCGTGTTAAATGCTCACTTAAAATACCCTGAAGGTATAAATATTGTTAAAACATGATAAACAATGAAAGTACACAAATTCATGAAGAATATAAATAACTTTGGTGGTTATAAAGAAGATAAAAAACAAGACCGTAGATTACAACTTCTTTTAAGTATTGTTGTAATGAAAATCTTGATATAATTCATGATGAGTAGATTACTTTCTATTTTTAAGTATTGTTGTAATGAAACTCTTAATATCCATTGAATGGTAGTTGCGATATGCAAATACTTATTAAAGCATACAAATTCTTGAAGAATATATATAACTTTTGTAGTTATAAAGTATGCAAGGACATGAAATGTAGATTACAACCTTCTTCAAAGTATTGTTGTAATAAAAATCTTGATATACTTCCAGATGAGTAGATTACTTCCTGCTTTTTAGTAATGTTGTAATAAAATTTTAATATTCATGAAAGATGTATAGTTGCAATACGCAAAACTGATTTGAAGCACAAAAATGAAAGCACATGAAGTGTTTTTCATAAAAGTAGCATACAAAATGCATAAAATGCAAACCATATTTGGAAGAAACAATCTTAGAAAATTTGATTGTATCGAAGGAAACTATTAATAAATTGTATTATTAATGAGATACATATTTATGGATTAAGAAGTATCTATAACCAATTTGAGTTATCGAAAGACGAATATGTGTTCAGAGGAAAATTTAAAATCAGGGGGAGCATCCATAAGTATTTTATAATGCACTCTTTTTCCTTACTAAGATTTTTCCCACTGGGTTTTTATTAGTAAGGTTTTAATGAGGCATTACCTTGATCCAGAAGTATCAACTCCCTAGTAACATTTGAAATAAGCTATAATGTACTTTTTTTCCTTATTTAAGATTTTTCCCACTGGGTTTTTCTTATTAAGGTTTTAATTAGGCATTATCTTAATCTAGAAGAATCAAACGTCTTTTCAAGAAATAACATCTCAAATATGTTATTTAAGTTAAATTATATTTTTACCCTTGACTAAGGTTTTTCCCATCGGGTTTTCCTTTGTAAGGTTTTTACTGAAGTATTAAATTGATCCAGAAGTATCAAACTCTATCTGATGCAGTAAATTACTAAAATATGACATACTATATTGTACTCTTTTTTCTTCACTAAGATTTTTCCCATAGGTTTTACTTAGTAAGGTTTTAATGAGGCATTAATTTGATCCAGAAGTATCAAGCTTTATTTAAAGAAAAAATAAAATATGTCATTGTACTCTTTTTCCTTCGCTAAGAGTTTTCCCATTGGGTTTTTCTCAGTAAGGTTTTAATGAGGCATTATTTTGATCCTGAAGTATCAAACTCTTATAAGGAATATCATTTTTAGTATGATATTTATGATTTCACAAGTTGCACTCTTTTCCCCGTTCAAGGTTTTTTCCCACTGGGTTTTTCTAATAGAAGTTTTTAATGAGGCAACAGACAATATCTATACCGACTGAATCGATAAATGCAAGCAAGATAACAATGAGGGGGAACAATCATCATACACGTTTCGAAACGGAAATTTTCAAATTATCCGAGCATTCAAGATTTTGAAGACGCGTATTCAAGGGGGAGTGTTATAATATATGTATATTATAAAGTGAATATGCTTGTACATTGTTTTGTTTAGTCCCACATCGTGAGATAAGTTCAATCCTTATTTCTGAAGCCTTTATATAAAGTAGGCCATGTAATGTAAATATCTATCTATTCTTAGGGAATGAATAATATATCTTCTGCCTCTCTCTCTTATGGCTTCTTATTTCTTCATTTTATAACATATTTGAATACTTCAATAATGAATTTACATGCACCTAAGTCTTATGAATCCTTTTGTATTGTTTTGGAAACTATTGTTTAAAAAAACAATTTTTCACTGAAAAACTAATTTGTAGTTTTCTAACATTTGTATACATAAACGTAAATAAACCATTTATGTTGATTATTTAAACTTACCTCAAAAGTTGATTTCTTAAGTTGTGGTTGATGTTTTGAATATAATTCTTTTAGACGCTAGTTACATAAGAGTAAAAGTTTTTCAATCTAGAATTCATAAGTGGACTTTTGTGTAAAATCCTAAATATTTTTCTTCCTTCCTAAATCAAAAGTTTGACTTAAATTTGTTAAGTTTACATTTAAACACATGTATGCATATACAACAAATTACAAACCTGACATACATAAGTTGGTTCATTACTTGCAATTATTTATATATGAAAACATATATGTATGTGTTATTTTAACTCAAATTCATAAAGTGGACTTTTTTGTATAACTGTAAAAATTTAATCTCAAACTCTTCCTTAATTTAAATTAAATTTTTAACTGTTAATTTTAGATTTCAAAACATATAAAACATCAAACTTTATTTCAATATACACACACACATATCTATTTCAATATATATAAATCGAAACCTTGGAAAACAAAGGCGCATGTAAACGGAAATGGGTTTGTTGCGATGTAAACCATAACATCTGCGGTCACAATGGCCATGTACACATCATATTAGCATGTGCACTAAACACATATAAGTGTATTTGATACACTTGTCAATTAACACGAAAAGAAAACTTTTTAAACAAATTAGATAAAACAAAGGTTTTTTTCAAAATATTTTAGACTATATCTAAAATCCTTTTAGACTTCGTAGGGTTAACAAAGGTCTAAAAGTGTGATGACCTGAATTTTTAGACTATCAGATATCGCCGAAAACCTGTCAATTCTAAAACTACTAATGAAAAATAACAACTTAATATACAATATTATTTGATAAATATACAAAACTGCTAAATGTATAGGATAGAAATTTAATAATACAACTTATTAGAGTTTCGAACATTTACTCTACAGGGTGTGCTTTAATGCAAAGAAAACTCAAATATAATAAATCAATCGCTGCACAACACTAATATGAGAGATGACAATAGTAATCCTGCAAGCTCAATAAATATGTCAATATGGAATAAAATGATAAGCACGAAAGATACAACAGCACATATAATTGCAAACAATAAAAAAGGAAAAAGATACATTATTATTGGGGCTGCGTCACTACCACTTGTGATTGTCTGCGTACCCATTTAGATACAGGACCAAGCTAACGTAGTTCTCCTATTCACAAATAGGACTCAAGGAGCCTACTGCGTAAAACAAATATGCAATTGCCAAACTACCCCTTTGGCTTAATCTTCACATTTAGATTTATGAAATCTAATTACTTTATTATTTTCAAAAATATCCACTTTTAAAAATATTTATTCGAAAATAATATCTTCGAACTAAATTTCCGATTTCGTTTCAAATCCTTTTAAAATAAACTAAATTCTCGATTTCAGTTCAAATCCTTTTAAAATAAACTAAATTCCAAATTACATTTAAAATCATATATTTCTCTAGAATTTAAGTCAAAACCTTTTCAAAACTGGTATTGATTACTCTATATGATAATACAATGGTTTATTTGATATATTTACATAGAGATCCAAAAATACTCTACTATAAAAGCATATCAAAATATATACAACCAGATCGGGAGGTTTCTTTCAATAATAAGGCAACTGGGTCCTAGCCTTTACAAGATAAATAAACAAAGTATATCCCTCTATACAAAGAGTAGACTATACTAAGGTTTAAACCACCCTTTTGCCCGTTTTTAGTTATGGTTTACCCGAATCATCAATAACATAACAAATCATTTGATTCCACAAGGGAAAAATCATTTTGCACTAATAATCACATATACTTTCAATTATAATATTGTTTATTTACCCAAAATCTTTTTGAAATCAATTTCAAACCATCGGGAAATTCTCAAAATTTTCCTTATTTATAAAATACAATTTATAAATACCTTATATAAATCACTTTTATATAAGATTACTTCAAAATATTTACTCACTTCAAAAATATTTTTTTCCAAATATTATATAAACAGCTTTATGTCACTTTAAAATATTTGCTTCCAAATAATTCTATTTATTTTCAAAGAAACCATTTCATTTAAAAGATAAACATCTTTGAATTATAATAAATATCTTTTATTATAACAATTACCTAATCCAATATTTTCATCGAACACCTTATAGTGAAATTCTAATCACAAGGTGTTCATATCTACCCAAACCATGCCTATGGAATTCAATTGCTCATAAACTGGCCAAGCGTAATTCAAACAACCAAACAAACATGTTATTATAACCAACAAATTAATATAATAGCTTAATGGTGTTTTATTCTGCTAATTAGATGTCTAAAATGAAGTATAGTTATTTAATTATGTAATTAAATCTAATCACTATTAATTCATCATAATTTTATACTATACCAAATGTGTCAAATAATTATGTTAATGTGTTATACTACTTTATATGAATCTAGTACCGAAGACCGTGGGGTAGATGGACTTCGTATGGGAAAATTATTTATTTTTAAAGTTTTAACAATTTAAACTTAACTAAATTTATTATAACTAAACAAACTTATATACTTAGTCTACCACATCAGTATAGCCCACTAGCCCAAAAGCTGTTGTGTTCTTTATTTTAATAATTCGACTAATTAAACTAATTTATTAACTAAATAGTTAATAACTAAACTAACTTAATAAAGTAAATATAACATAACTTATATATAATCTCACCCACTACCAAATAGGAACAAAGCCCAAGCATCCATGCATAGACAATCTTCACAATCATATTCCAACCAACTCGCGTCCTCCTCCTTTCCAACCTGCTCATATCCTCATCCTCTCTCCTCTCCCTTATCTTTCGTCCTCCTTCCATATACCATACACTTTCACTTACATATTACTCTGCCATGCACTCCACTTACTGCGTACTCCTCACCTAGAGCTTATGCAAGCACTCATTCTTTCCCTCATGCAGGGCCATGCATGCAACGACATTCCCACAACTAACATGCACACACAAGAATCACACACACTACCAGTACATGTGCATGCACACCATACACACAAAAATGTATAGAAAAGAAAGAAAGAGGAGAAGGAAAATGTGAAAATGAATTGAAAGTGTGAAAGGTGGTTGTTGTGTTTTCATTTTGCAGTAAAAAAAATAAAAATGTGTTCATGTATTCTTTTATAGAATAAAAAGAAACATGAAAGTGCTCCTTTGTTGAAGTGATCATGCGTGCGTGCGTGCAGTCACAAATACTTATAGGCTAAGTAAACAAATGTCAAAAGCAAATTACATGCACAAGTAAGGTACAGGTATGGAAAGAATGCAATGTGCATGCATGAATATAATTATGTTTGCTTTTGAAAAGTTAGATTTGTGGTACCCCATCACATAATAACACGTTTGCGTACGAGTCACGAATGAAACAAATAAAAATATGATCTCACACACAATGCACAAGGATTATAAAACAACAATAAAATACACTATTATCTTATTTTGTGAAGTTTCAAAAGTATCGACGTTTATCATAAAATACATCAAACGAAAATTTAATTATTTTCCAAATTAAAAAATTATGGAAAATCTCTATAAATTAAATTAAAAATAAGTCATTAAAAATCAAGTCTTAAATTTAAATATATATTTTATTATAATTTAATTTTAATTGAATTAAAATTTCAATAAATTAAATATTCAAATTTAAGATCCAAAAATTACGGGTCGTTACATTCTTTCTCCCTTAAAATAATTTCGTCCCCAAAATCCTAAGAGAGAAAAACATAATGAAAACCAAACAATTTAAAAACGATAAGCACAACAAAAATAATATCATCCAGAACTCCATCGAAGGTACAATTTTTTATCCTATCCATTTTTATTTATCAATTTTAGGTAGTTTCATTTTGAAATTCCTTGGTTGATTTACCATGCTGAGATGAATTCTACTTTGGCACCTAACCTATGCTCTGATACCAGCTGTAAATAACGGGATTTTCGATCCTTGATAATTGACACTAATACGTCCACTATAATGCATGCCGAGCATTCAAGTACGGAAGTACCCTCGGAGTAATTTAAAGGAGTTCAAAAGGGAAAGCTATAGTAGTGAGAACTTGATTTTACCTTTTTCAAATCTTAAATTGATTCTAAATGATGATATGCATGATTAATTTGTTATTAAAATATTTGAATAAATATTGGTTGATAATTTGGTTGTGATCGATTGATAATTTGGTTGTGATAAAAGAATTATTATAACTATGATGTGAAAATCATATCCAATGGAATAAAAATGATTACTTTAAATAGCCGGGGTTAATTCATGAAAAATAATGCATATAATACTCTAAAATAATATGTGCATGTGGACTACTAAGCCTCTTTGATTTATAAATCAAGAAAGCATTATTTTATAAAAGTTGGAATTTGGTTTCGAAATAAAATAAATTGGAAATTAGGAGTTTTCAAATTATTTGTAAAATAATTTTTATGATTTGATTTTGAAAAATAATGGTTTTAACAGATGAAAATGATATGAAAATATTATAATGATATAATATTATAATATTTAGAAACAAAGTGAAAATGTACATTGGAATCATTTAAAATAGTGAAATATGGGTTAAAAATGGTTTAAAAATGTTTATAAAAGTTTTAAAAATGTTTTGGCAAGATTTGGTGAAGTTTGAAAAGTTGAGAAAAAACGAGCTCGTCATGTGTCATTCGCGATTCCATGCCATAAAAAGTTAAATCAATGTGTAGAATGAAATATAAGTAGGAATTTATTGAAATAAGAATTTTTTGGACCTTTATAATTATAGTTTTCAATCAAAGGAGAAAAATCAAGGTTTCGTTTAACAAAGTTTGAGATATGTCTAAATCAAGTTTTCAAAATCATCATCCTTTGACAAATATTATTTCAACTCTTTAAAAATAGATATTTTAATCTTTAAAAATATGAAATAAATTTTACAAATATGTTAAAATGTTTGCAATGGGATATGAGTTATAATAATGGACATAAATATAATGAAATTGGTATTTTGATCTATGAAGCTTTAAAATACTATTTACTAATAATTTAGCAACAAAATTTAACAACTTTTGAATAAATGTACTAAAGTTGGGTTTTCTTCCCGAATATTTTGAAATTTTTTTTCAAATAATTTCAAAAATGTTTTAAAAGGTTTAGAGTCGATTAAATCACATGACCATCTTATGTTTATAGAGAGATAATCTCTAGGTTGGAGTTTGAAAAACCAGTTGCCTGCTCTACCTAGCCATCTAGACTGGCCCGATAGAAGGGACAATTAATTTGATTTACTTTGATCGCATTTTCTTAAGATAAAAGAAAAGTGATTTAGAGTTTCCTAAAATTTAAAGAAGATTTAAAATAGTAGTTTGGTTGTTCAAGAAAACATTCAAGTTAAACTCTGTAGTAAATTCCAAGGAAGATACTCGTACTATCCATATGAATTTAAAAAGGTAATTTCATCGTTATTAGACGAATAATACACGTTGAATATGGAAATAAGTATTTATATAATTAGTCTAAAATTTATGGATACATTTTATTCAGTATTAACTGGTTTGGGTTTACTGTAAACAATGTCTTAAATAACATTTTTTAACCCATTAAAGATATGTTTTGGGAATATGAAATCTCCAAAAAGATTGGAATTATACTAACATTAGAAGATGGAAATATTTAAGTAATTTAGATGGAAATATTTTCCTAAGTAATTTAAAAGAAATGATTTATTTTTTCAAAGTTAAAAGGAGGCTTAATAATCCCATATATACTGAAAGAAATAAAAGTAGTTTAAAGCTCTAAAGGGATATTTATTTTGATGAAAAGATCTATAAATTAGATGATGTTTAATAATCACCTACATACCTGGCATCTTTTATCGATGATTTATTCGGAGAGACCGGGATCATAATTGGGCAATTCCTATTCGATAACCACTTCAAACCAATATACACGTTTGAAAGTAAAAAGATGTTGAAGACAGTGAATTTTAAAGCGGAGATCTTTATGATGTAGGGGTGCTTGCCACTAACCTCTGAGGTGATTCCCATATTATATATATGGTGGCAGTAGTGCCTTCATTCTGAAAATCTTCAATTAGCAAGGACTGCTCGCAACTAATCATAATGGTGATTTCTAAATAGGATGTAATTGGAGAAGTGCCTTCAGTTTTCCCTTCACTTGGACAACATGTATGGACGAATATCTGACATTGTACTTCTAATAGCACGTACATTGGTATTTATGAACATACATCTATTTGGTGGTATAGTAGGTAACCCCTCTTATACTTAATCATTCTTCCCTAAAGCATATAAACATGGGGGCTGTACTTTTGTAGAAATTAATAGTGTGTTGTTAGAAATGGCAATGTGGCATTCTAAGTGGAATTTGCTTTGTGGAATGAAAAACATGGCCTCATGAGCTCACATCCCAGAGATGATATAGGAAACTATGTAGTCCAAAGGAAATATTACATATTACAGACTATTGGATAATCATGGATAAAAAAGTTGTTGCAGCCCTAGAGTTTAAATTAATAAGTATAGTGGTGTATGAGTCCCTATACGAAAAGCCACCAGATACGCTGATTCATAGTAGTGTAGCAATATGGTATGGTGGTGTATGAGTCCCTGCATGAGAAGCCACCGGGTACTATGATTGCTATATATGGAGTCCGCAAAGGAAGTAAAAGGCAACTAGCGCCCTATCATGTTAGAAATCTAATTCCAATATGAGCTTTACAATTTTGATTGTATTCCCAAAATAGCTATAATGCCTTGCAAACATTTTAGCCACCCTTTGATACCATATACCTTGTCGACTTGTCCAGGTATTGGTACTTTCTTTATATATACATTTGTTTGAAAAATGTTTTCAAATTAATCTCATTAAAGATATATTAAAATGTTTCAATAAAGTATTTTGGTTATCGTAAGGTAGAAACCTATCCGTTTTTATGTGCAGCGTGGTCTTACGAGATAATCTTTCTTTTCAAAAAGGTTTTGTTTTGGCGTCAATCTGATCTACGGCACTGTCATATATATATATATATATATATATATATATATATAATCGTGTTTCTCATGCTGGTTTGCCAAGCCTGGTCCAGGTATTTTTAATACTCGGGTCAGATCCGAGTTGTTTCAGGATTAGCTGAAGTCGCTTGGAGTTTCCAAAGGAGGCATGGAAATCTTCATAAACGTATGGACATAGTTTACTTTTTCGTTGTATTTGTTGTTTTTTAGCATTTCCAAGGATATGTGTTTATAACCGTTCGGGCTTAGTTTAGGTTGTACTCTGATATATGTATTTCAAATTTTTCACTGTAAAGATTGTTGATAATTATAAATTATTCCATTTATGTGAGATTCTGTTATGTCTTTATTTTCTTCTACCCTTATAATAGATTTTTCCGGCACTTGAATGCTCGACATTCAATATAGTGGTCGTATTAATGTCAATTTTCGAGAGTCGAAAATTTCATTCATTACAAAAGGAAAAAAAATTGAAGTTCGCCCATTTAACCTACTTTCGACTAGCCTGGTTCCTGCAATGGTATAATAGTCCAATGGTCTGTGTGATCTAAAATTAGCAATATTAGAGCTAACTGATTAAAGTCTACCTATTTAGCAGGGTGTTTTGAAAGGTAGTGTCAAGGGTTTGGGTAATCAAGTACTCTGCCCTACATAGCTATTGAATCGCCCCAAAGAAGTAAGGCCAAAGGTTATCCCCAATATAAGGGCCTAAATTTATTTTGGCCTCTGGGCTATTTTCAAATTTTATGTGAAATTTCAAAAAAGATATTTCAATTTAAAAGTTAAATATAAAATACGAAATAAACTTTATAAAATGCATTCGAAATTTTCGAAATAGTTTTGATAAAGTAAAAAATAAATTTGAAATTTTGAGATTTAAAATTTAATTAATATAGTTAGTAAAATAAAATAAAACAATCAATTAAAATTGTTTGTGCTAAATTAAATTAAAATTGTTTATGCTAAATTAAATTAAAATTTAAATTAGTTAAAATATTTAATTAAATTGTTTAGTTGAACATAATTTGTTAAATTAATTAAAATTTAATTAACAAATAATATACATGCACAATGTGTATATGTAAAACTACAATAAATGTTATAATCGATATTCATCTTTAAGTTGTTAAAGATGAATAAATTGGAGTTCAATAGTTGAAATATAAATTTAATTAATTAAAGTGTTGATTAAATAATTAAATATGATTTAATTAGTAGAATCAAAATTACATTAAACATGATTTGATTTAAATAGAGTGGAACTATAAGAAACCGAACTTAGGTTCAAGGATTAGATACATATGTATGGTACGCATATCATGATTTTGGATCTGGCTGGCACTTGAATAATGAGGGTATTTCATATGAAATATATTATTCCCTAAATCGATAGCACTCAATATATATATATATATATATATATATTAATGGTTATGAATCTCCAGTATAGTTTGTCCACTACCATTTATATATTAATAAAATACTTACATAAACTTTAATTGTGGATTTTCTTCAAGCTAGAGATATTATATGTAGTACCTATTAGTAAATTGACTAGGTGATGTAAGCTACATGCATGTATTTGTTGATCTTTCTCAAGGTGCATGCATTATACTTACATCATCATGAAATGATATGTACAAGTGAATAATCTCTCTTAATTTATTAATCTTTCTCAAGGTCTAGATGATATTAGGAAAAGACCATGAGTTAGAAGTTGTATATGATACAACCGATAAGGTGTTATCCATCACATGTGGACCTTTGATTTGTTGATCTTCCACAAGGTCAAAATCCCAAGGCATGCGAGTCATAACACCCACTTGAGAAATCGAAAGACTTTTATGTTTCCTCTTAGGATTTTGAGGATAATAAAACTCTAGTGGGAGCCTATAGATGAATGAAATGTAACCATTTAACTATCTAATATTATACGAACATACGTTATGTTTAAATTTTCCTAATCGACATGCATCAAAATGACCAATTTAAGACTATTGCTGAAAACATCAAGCATCGAACCTAATTACATTAACTGGCTTAAGCAATCAAGATAGCACTTATGTATGAAAAGTTATGGTCGTCAATAAATAAACCTTCAAGAGAGAAACCGGCTGAGGGCACTGACCATGAGGTAGCTAAGTCTTATAATACTTGGGTAGCCGATTGTAAGATCACTCAAGTTTTCATGTTATCTACATTAGACAAGCCTTTGCAAAGGTAGCATGAAAATATGTTTAAGTAAGGGCAATCGTGTTGAGGATTTTGTCTTGACAATGAAACCCATATTGATAAACTTCATGAGCTAGACATCAAATTAATCGATGAACTACAAGTGGATTTGATCTTTGGCGCGTTAACTTCACATTCGATCCATTCAAATTGAATTGCAACATGAACAAGTTGATTACAAACCTCATCGACCTGCTCAATATGTTGAAATCAACTGAGGGTTCGTTCAAGGATTAGAACTCGGTATTAGCCGTAAAGGAAAATCATCATCTTTAAAAGGTTTGAAGAAATCTAAGTGGGATTCCAAGAAGAGTAAGAAGGATGCTTGTATGGACAAAGGTGGATGTCACCATTCCCGCAAGAAGAAGCATTGGAAACAGAACTGTCCAGACTACCTTAAACTTGTCAATGAGAAGAAAATGAATGGTTTTACCACTTTTATTTATATATTGATGATTCAGAATTGCTTTGCAATTAGTAAATTTTATTGGATTTTAGATATCGAATTAGGAACTGATATCTATAATTGTTATAAGGACTTAGAAACAAAAGACATGTAGCAAAAGGTGAAATGTGGCTTTAAGTTGCTGATGGATCTATTGTAGATGCAACTGTGGTTGGAGAGTGTCATTTATTTTTTCCTAATGGTTATGATTTTATCTAAATAATTTCTATTATGTAAGGACCTTTGCTCACAGCATTGTATCTATTTCAAGATTGTCTAAAACTGGTTATAGTTTTCATTGCAATAATGGTATTGTGAATACTATGTTCATGGAAATAATATTTCCGATGGAATTTTGCAAAATGGCATTTATGTACTGAATCTTAATTGAATTTATGCTATTAAAAATTCTTCCAATGTTGGCATAAATAATAATTATCTACGACATTGTAGGCTGGGTAATATTAATAACAAATGACTACATAAAATGAAAATTGAAGGTTTTTTCCATTATTTACTTCAAAATCATTATATACTTATGAGTCACGTCTAAAAGAAAAAACGATCAAGCACTACTTTAGTTGGAGTAACAACGGAGTTGATGAACACTTGGGTCTCATGCATACTGATGTATGTGTGTTAATGCTTACAATTACTAAATTTAATTAATCTCACTTTTTAACATTTACCGGTGATTTATAGCGACTATGATATGTATATCTTATAAAGAATAAATCAAAGGCTATGAGAAATTCCAAGGGTATAAAAACGAGGTTAAAAATTAAACAAACCATAAGATTAAAAATACTTCGATCAAATCGAGGAGCAGAATGTAACGACCTATATTTTACGTATTGAAGGTTCATAAACTATTTATATTATTTTTATATAGAGTTGTATGAAAATGACTACTAGAGACATTTTCCTTTCTCGAAATATTTATCGGATAATTTTGACCTTGAAAATCTTGTATGCACTAAAATTTTGGGTATGAGTCGAATAAAGGTCTAAAATCACTTTCCATTAGATCAGGGTGATGGTATCTCTTTCCATAGAGTGGTTATAGCAGAAAAACAGACTTAACATGAGGACATTATGGTTTTTTGAGGTTTCACTTGATTTTAAAAAGCTTAATGGATAATTAATGAGTAAATGGCTAGGCCCAAAGCCCATTTCGAGATTAACATCATATTAATGATGATAAGACTTTTCTCCATCATTGGGCACTTCTTGATATAGAGAAAGAAACCACCATTAACAACCTCTAAGCCAGAAATTTACCCGTAAACTTACTTTAATTAGTCAAATCTTATCATTAGAAGGAGATTAGCATGGAGATTTGCTGTTGAAGACATTTGGAGCTATTTTTCATCTCGAGATTCATGCATATTTTCATTTGCTTTAGATTTAAGTGAGTGGTTAGGACCACTTACTTACTAACTAGTCATTATACACTTTAAAACGATGTTTTTAAAATGATTTCTGGGTCCTAAAACAGGTTTTAAACTTTAATTCATCATATATGTCAATTTCAAACAATTTGGAAAAGATTGGTGAAATTATGTTCTTATGGATCTCTCTTGTTCCAACAGATTATACCTTTAGATTTAGGCTTCACTTTGATATGTATGGACGTATGTTTGTTATATATGATGTATTATAATGATGATTGCTTGAGCGTATGATGTTTGTTTGGTTGAAAATGTCGATCAAATGACGATTTAATTGTAGTAATAAGTCTTGGATTGTTGATGACCCATGAAGGTTAAGTCATCCAAATACTTGTGATCCACAGGTAGGTCAAGGAGGACATCCTAAATCTATGTTTCAAATTTCAAGTCATTTGGATTTCGTTTGCTCAAGTTATGGTCGATTAAAGATGGATCGTGTTGATGGATTGATTAGAAGTTGATTCAAGTTTTGGAGATGTTGCTTCGAGTCTAGAGGGGTTTTCTTCGAGTCGCATATGGCTCATTTGGGGTTGCATATGGAAAGTGAAATTTGATGAAGTATCGGGTCAGTGATGAGCTGCACTTTGAGGCATTTATCTGTTGCTTCGAGTCAAAAGAATGATGACTTAGGAAGGCATTGACCCATGGGGTTCAGTTCGGTGGCAAACCATGCTTCGAGTTATGTGCATTTTGCTTCGAGTCATAGAGGAGTTCACTTTGAGTCAGAAGTGTGCTTGCTTGGAGTTTCATTAGGGGTTGAAAAAATGCAAAGGGGTGGATCGGTGAACCATGGATCGTTACCAATCCATGGAGTATGATTTGATGATGAAGGATTTCTAGTGGGAAGTGTCAGGTCGGTAGTGATTTGAATCGATAGTAGATTACTTGGAGTTCAACCAAGGAAATTTTCCATGTGCTTTGGGCTTGACTGAAAAATTTCTAAGTCATTGTGCTTCATGTCTTCCTATGCTTGCTTCGAGTCCTACCTAGAAAGTTTGTGTGTCCGCTCCGTGTCATCCTGATATCGACCCATGAGTGCTGAGTTGAAAAACTTGAATCGACTTTTTCGCTCGTTTCTTGACATTTCCTTTTTCTTGCATTCTTAAGATGTTTCATAAGTCATTAGGTCATTTCTTCATCGTTTGCTTATCCAATTCGATCATTTAAGCATGTTCAAAGATTGTAGAAAATTCGACGATAACAAGAAGTAAGGGCTTTAGCGATGGATAGTTATACCTTAACATGTAGAGTAGAGGGCTACGAGCTAGATTGAAGGAACATTGGGAGGAAGGTTATAGGACAAACGATAACATTCTATGGCTAATGATCATCGAGAATTGTTCCAAACCACAATAACTTCACACGAAAATTGTAAGAATCTTTCCAAGATGTGCTCTGCTGCAGATGATATGTGCAAAGGAACCATTGATACTTGTTGGTTTCGAGTGTACTTGTCAAGAAGGGGTATGTAAGGATGCTCACTTATGCATATGGGGCGGTCCAGATCATACGATGTTTTGGTCAATTTACCTTGGGCTATATAGGGGGTGCAATCCAGTTCTTAGCCTACTTAGTGGCATAGATTTGAATACTGAGAAATTAGGACAGTGAATAGTCCTTGACTAAATAAGAAGGTCATGCAAGTATCAAATATCCAACAACCGAGTGAATGAATGTGAGGATGGGTGATGGATGCTATGTTTACTTTGGTTGCTTATCACCATAAGCATGTCACACAATGTAGATATCATCGATGTAGATATCAAGACACCCATTAGTACTTTGATGTATAATATACCATGATGATTACAATGTGGAGTAGAATATATACGTTGTTGTGTGCTAACTCTGCGGATGCAGGGACATGTCATGTAAGATTTTCCATAGTGTTTGTCCTAATGTGTCAACTTTATAGTATTTGAAATTTTCTATTGCTCATACCAAACTGTTGTCTGAATCAGGATTTTATGTTTTACTTTCTATTATTTTAGGTACTTTTGAATGAATAGATTAGGAATATCAGGTTTGGTGAGCACATGGAGCTGGACAGTGGACAGGCAGGAGGCCATACTCTTGTATTACTACATTTACTTATTATGACTTTCTATTCCACTCTACAACACTATGGAGCTTGCTGGTGCCTTTATCATCTAAAGATAGTTTATTTATGAGTTATTATTTAATGTTGGATCTACGTACTCTGATTTCCGTGGTTCATTCAGTTATTACTTCTCATCTGTTTTATATCTGAGATATTTACTATTATATTTTATTCAGTGCTATGAGAAATACGATAGGTTTTGTGTTTGATTTACAATGCCTTACAACCTTGATGATCCTCATGCATGGACCGAGAACCGTTGCTACACACTCTATAGGTTATTATATTGGCTGTCGGTGGTGTAGGGTGGTCATCACATTTGGTATTAGATCTTAGGTTGTGTAGTTTTATCTAAGGGATACCCTAGTCCAATAGAGATAAAGTTGGAATTCTAGCCTTAGATTGATCAAGTGTGTGTGTATATGTGCATATGTGTGTGTGAGCGCGTATTTATTATATATTTTGGTTTTCAAAACTATATAGTTTTGTGTATATATAGTATATAAATAGCACTACATGCACGAGTAATAGTTAAGCAGAATTCCTTGTAGAAAGACAAATCGTCCTTATTACAAATTGAAGGACGAGTAATCAAATAAGGAATGCTGGTAGGAACTTCATCTCTGGAGTCAAAAGAGCTGCTAATCTCGACTTGCAGATCATGCTCAATACCATGATGTGGAACATGCTGCAGAATACTCAAGTAGCCACTCCAAATGTTTCTATTGATTGTGGTGCTATAGCGTAGGCCCCCAGAGCCGATTTTGCTAAGCTGAACAAAAACTTTGCTTACCTTGGTGGCAAACGTTCCAAGGAAAGATTTCGGCGATGTAAGTGCACGATTTGCTTGACACCTAAGAAAGGATTTTTGATGACTTAGAGCTAAATGATGCTATAAAATGGTGATTGGCTTCCCAACAGCTTCAAGGATGAGCCATGAACTGGCAGAATGTGGAGGGTTGTTACCCTCGAGGATCAATTTACTTAGGACCAGTTCAAAAACCAGATTCGAAGAGAAGTTTATCCGACGGCTTATAAGTCAATCTTGTTCCATAAGTTTGTGGACATAATGCAAGAAAATATGACTATCTTCAAATACGTTGCTAAGTTCGATGCCCTGTCAAAACATAGGATGTCCTTCATCGAAACTCCATTAAAGAACAAGAAGGTCATCATTAGCTTAGACGGCTACTTAGGGAATCGACTCATGTGCCACGTTGATGAGACTTTTGAGATGATAGTCGAGAAGGCCCTAAGCTGTGAGAGTCTATATCTCAATCCGAAAGCTATTGTTCCTAAAGAAGAGCCAAAGCCGTAATTGGGTAGGGGAGGATAGAAGAAATGGAATAATAACAAGAGGAAGCAGTTTCTAGACAAAGATAACCAAAAGAAGAAGGTCAAGCAGGGATTATCTTGTTATAATTGTGGAGAGAAAGGTCACTTTAGTAGAGATTGCATATCTAAGAGGAAAAGGAGCTACAATTGAAATAAGCTTGTGCATATCAAGGAATGTCCCGAGTTGCTTAAGCAGAAGTAGGTAGTGAAAGCATATGATATAAACGCTGTCTCGACTTCATATGTCCGATCGTATAACGCTCCTTTATGTTGGTGAGAAGCAGGTGAAAATTGATACTTTTGCCAAATATGGTTAGAGAAATCTCAAAGAAGATCGAGATCATTCTACAATGGATGAAAGCCGCTCAAAATAGGCAAAAGATATACACCGATGAGATACATAGAAATCTAGGGTTCTCTGTAGACGATATGGTACTTATCAAGTTTTCTATATTCAAGAATGTAATTTGGTTCGTTAGTAAGGGTAGTAGGCACTGAGGTTCATATCTCCTTTTCAATTAGAGAGGATTGGGAGTCTTACTCACAAAGTCGACTTACCTCAACAAATGGCAAGAGTGCATAATGCATTCTGTGTTTCTTACTTGCGGAAATTTATGCATGACTCAAGCGTAACTATCACGCTGGATTAACTAGATAATATCGAGATTAACAAAGGCTTTAAGACCTCGTAGGCATGTTCATATCATTTGATGTGATACAGAGCGGCTTAAGAGGAAGACACTGAAGTTGGTGAAGGTTCAATGGAGTGAAGACAAAGGTGACTGCACTTGGAAGACCGAGCAGAGCATGGGGATAGCTTATCCATAGCTCTTTGCTTGGTGAGACTTTCTGTTTATCACTTTTTCTTTCACTTATGATATCATGAAGTATAAGCTTGGATAGGTTTAGATATTATCTTTTACATTCATTGCTATTGTGTAGGCATGTTTGATGTGTAATGGTTGCCTATGTTTGTAGATTGTTAGGCATGCAGAATAACGCTATTAATTTTGTTTGGAATTTCATCGGAAAAATTCCTGAATGGAGGGAATGTAAGGACCCGTAATTCACATGTCAAAGGATTGCAAAATAATTATATTATTTTATAGGGTCGTACGATTCCATAACTTTGTAAATTGACTGCTAGAGATATTTTACATCCAAATAACTTTGTTGGACAATTTTGGCCCTGAAAATCTTGTACGCCCTATAACATTTGGTAGCAGCCGAATTAGGGTTTGAAACCACTTCCCTTAAATCATGATTATGGTTTCTCTTTCCGTAAAGCGACCATATTAGGAAAATCTACTTACCATAATGGAGTTATGGCTGTTTTAAGTTTCATTTGGCTTTGAACAGCTTAATGGGTAATTGGTGAGTTAATTGCTAGGCTCAAAGCCCATTTCGGGATTAACATCATGTTGGGTTTTATGGGACTTCTCAATCATTACACACTTCCGCAAAATAGATAGAAACCACCACTGACAACCCAAGCCAAAAAGTTACCAAAAACCTACTTTAATTAAGCGAATATGGTTATTAGAAGGTGATTAGTGTAATTAGCACTTGGATTTGGAGATTTGTTATTAAAGACATCTTGCATCTGCCGTGCATCTTGAAATTTGTGCATCTTTGGATTTGCTTTGGATTTAAGTGAGTGGTTAGGACATCTCACTTACTAATTAGTCATTATATACCGTTAAAGATGTTTTTAAAATGATTTTTGGATCCTAAAATGTGTTTTAAGCGTTAACTCATCATATATGTTAATTTCAAATAATTTGGAAAAGATTTGTGAAATTGTGTTCATATGGATCTCTCTTATTTTTATGGTTTGTACCCTTAGATTTAATCTTTATTTTAATATAGATGTAAGCCTATTAGAATGTATTATATATGATGATTGCTTGAATATATGATGTTTTTTGGTTGAAAATACCGCCAGAAGAAAAGTGGGTTTCCACGTTGTATTGCGTAGCGTTGTTGTTTCTTTTACTTTACTTGATTTAGTGGGTAGTTTACCTGATTACCCCATTCCAAGCGCCCTTTTATTTTCGTGGCTGCCTATTCCTCGAATAATTTCACCTTTCCCTCTTCCTCAACTCATCTCGTCTAATCCTCAAAACATAAATTCTCCCTCAATTATTCACCAACCTAACTTGCTTCTTGCTCATCCACTTCATCCTCTATAGCAGCTAGTGGCGACTGCAGACTCCGAATAAAGTCCGACAGTAGCGAATCGACTACGACGGCGAGTTGGTGACTAGGGGCGACTCCAATCCGACAGTGCTCTAATCCATCAGCACGGAGACATCTTCAGTGACTAACTGACTCGACTATTGACTTGTTGAAACTTGAAAAGGTACTAAATTTTGTTCTATACTTTTTTTCTACAATTTTTTTTTGCTGGTTCTAAACTTTTCTTCTAATCTTATGTAATCACTTGGTCATCTTTTGTTGCAGGCTTAGTTAGAGGGCTGCAAAATTTTCTTGTTAAGAAGCCTCACTTGAAATCATTGAAGGAAAAGACATCTAAAGTCCGTAGAATGAAGGATGAGTTGCAGCAGAACTTGTTTATTGTAATGTCCCATTTTTCCATACCCTTTGAATCGGCAATAAACCATACATGTCTAACTAAAATTGTATGAAAAGTTGGATCATTAAGGGTAGAAAGAAAATAAAGATAGAACAGAATCTCACACGAATGGAATAACATATATTATTTCAATAATAATCTTTACAGTAAAAATTTTTAAAGTACAATATCAGAGTCTGACCTAGATTCAGCCTGAACAGTTATAACACCTGCCCTTACAAATGCTGACAAATGTAGGATCGATTTCACCCAAGAGGAGGGGTGAATAGGGTGATGCTATTAATTATAAAAATTATTGCGGAAGCTTATAAAATTATTTCAACATAGATATATCAAAATAATAGCAGCATAGATAATAGTAGAATAATAAATGCAGAAATAGAACGAAAATGAATTTACCCAGCTTCGGCAAAACCATGCCTACGTGCTGCCCCAAAGGTTTCTACTAAAATTAAGCAGTCGGACGCTTACCCACGTAAACTCGCGACACCCGCTATCGACTAGCCTTAACTCTACGCTCAAAACCCTGCCACAACTCAGCCATTGAGTTGCGAATTCTCAAACTACGCCACGTAGTTTGTCCCTAGTCACACGACTAGTAATTACAATGGTTTAAGGGAGAAAATACAAAAATAAAAATTTAAAAAAATATTAAACCCTAATTTAAATATTAAAACCCTATTAAAATAAGTCGGCCCTAAATAATTTATCACTAAAAAATGCGTCCCCTTTATCTCTTTTTTCTATGTCGGCCCGTTCCTTGTTGGTGAAAAACAAAGAATGGCTGCTTCGATCTCTTTCCTCTTTTGCTTTGAAATTAAGGCTTTGGCCTCGCGTTTGCTCCTGTGAGATTAGCTAGTGCTCCGGCCTTGTCTTCGCTCCTATGAGATTGGCTAGGGCTTCGGCCGTGTGAAATTTGGGCTTCGGCTATCTAGGAACCCGATTGATTGTTGATCGATTACATTGCTATTTCTCTGTCTTGCTTCGGCAATCGACTCCTTCTTTAATTCGAACACGGCTCCTCGATTTTGATCGAATTTGATCTTGCTCCGGTATGTTTGTTATTTTGCTATTCTGTTTTTTTTGCTTACTTGAACTCGATGATTTGAAAGCTGATAATGATGCTGTTTATATAGGGTTCGAATCCTTATTTTCTCGTTCGTCTGATAGTCGTTTGATTTCGTCAAGTGATTTGCGTTGGCCATTGATCTTCATTTGGATGCTTGAGATGATTACTGACTTTTTCAATTTCATATATTTATGATTTCTTGATGGTCACGGCTTTGATTTCTCTAACTTTGTTATCCTTGCTCGCCACGGTTCTGACTTTGATCTGTTTCTTTGAGATTGAACTGTTGACTTCGATCACTTGACTTTGTTTATGTGATTCCATGACTTTTGCATGATTATTCTGTATCATACTTGAATTTGGCCATTTGTGTTTATTGCCTCTGGTCGTTTGCGACCTGTATCATACTTGACTTGTTTGTGAATTTTCATTGTGCATTCATGTGCACTTCGTTCACTTGATGGTTACTGGGTAGATGCTGTGCTCATTGTAACTGTACATATAGATGTTGTTGAGCCACCGAGTCAGTTTGCATTTGTGGCTGCACTTCGGTTGCTTATTAACTTCTGCTCCATGTTTGTTAGTGCACCTTTATTTCATGGTTGTTGTGTTGCCATATTAATCCCTCTGGCCTCTTGTTGGTTTAGTGTGTGCACTCGCTTGGCCATTCGACATCCATATTGTTTCGAGCTGTTGTATCACTCGGTGTTGTAATTTTCACTGTGCATTCCTGTATATGTACTTGAGTCTGAAGTTTGTGTTTAATTTCAGCCTTGACTCGAGTTCGTATTCTACTGTCACTATGTCACTGCATACATTGTTTGCATATCAACTTGTTGAAGTCACTTTTTCTTGTATCTACACATCTCTGGTCTTTGTAGCATATATATGTTACTTGTTCATGTACATTTGGGCAGTTTGCATACACTGTCACATGATCATTTGATGTCGCCTCCGACATTGGTTCTTGTGCAAAGCATATTGAGCTGCTGAATGCTTTGATGTTGGCTTGCATTTGGTTTTGTACATATGATGGCATTCTGGTTTATCACTTGCTGTTGCATGGTGAACTTGAATTATTCCTCTTTGTCTTTGCTTATGCTACTTGCATTGCATATTTTCTTCAATGTGCAACCTGGTTGTCATGCACTCATATGTGTGTTGTATATTTGCTTTGGTTAGATGCAGTCTTGAGTTCTGGACTTATAGTGGTCTGGAGCTCGAGATGCATTCATTAGTAGCTTATCACCGATATGATGCAGTTTGACTATGTAGTTTCACTTTGTTGCCATTTGAGTTGTTCTCATGTGTATGACTTGAACTTTGGTCGCTTGTACTTGACGATTTTGTATTGCACCTGAGTTGAATCCAGCTTAAAGCTCAGGTTTGACCTTGTGCTGATATTGTGACATTATTTTTATTGCACTTGAGTTAAACCAGGCGTTTTGGGTTTGACCTGCGCTCACCTGTCCCTGTAATTTTATCAAGTGTATATATTGGTTTGCACGGCCTTACGGCATATCCAGTGATACACTGTGTATGTCACAAGCTGTTCGTGTATGATGAATTCAAAATTAAATGAAGACGAACAACCCAAATAACTGAGGCAAACATTATTTTAAAAATCACATTTTATTTTATATTGCAAAAATATTTTATTTTCAATTTTACTGCGTCAACGTATATTTTGCAGATTGCTCGGATCCTGGATTTACATTGGAATGAAGTTGAAGACAAATACGAGTGTGAGTGAATGAGTGATATGTAGTGAGGTCAAATGTAAATTAGAAATTGTGATGTAATCAAAATTGTATTGTAATCGAAGTTGTGTGTATATATATATTGAGAGCTTGAAATTTATACTATTCAAAAATTGTAATAAATATTTGTTTGAATAAAATTTCCGTTTGAATTCAAATTTTGTGTTATTTATTTTATTTAGAAAATATTTATTTAATCTATGAAAAATAAAATAGTACATTAAAAAATACATTTAAATGAATATATATATATATATATATATATATATATGTTTATTATCATCAAACAAAAATCATGTAATCGCATATTCAACAATCTCCCCCTTTTGATGATAACAAACATATATTTAAGATTTCGAATATCTTAAATGTATTTGATCATTGATATACTCTATTTGCTCCCTCTATTTAACCATAGTCTTCCAAAGTTTGTATCATCCATAAGATTTGAGCAGAGCAACCACTCGGAGCAATATACTCTGCCTCTGTGGTGAATAACGCGATACAATTCTGTTTTCTACTTGACCATGCAAATAATGAATGTCCTAACATAAAGCATGCACCACTAGTACTTTTTCTATCAACTAGACTTCCAGCATAGTCCGCATTTGAAAATCCTTTTAATTCAAAATTATCATTTGTTGGATACCAAAGACCAAATCGTGGGGTGTGCAACAAATATTTTATAATTCTTTTAACGGCTTTTAAATAGGATTCTTTTGGGTTAGACTGAAATCATGCACACAAGCAGACAGAAAACATGATGTCAGGTCTAGAAGCGGTAAGATAAAGGAGTGATCCAATCATACCTCTATATTGCTTTTGATCAACTGCCTTACCTTTTCATCATTGTGAAGTTTAATTGTTGTGCTCATGGGGGTTCTAGCTGGTTTAGCATCTTTTAATCCAAATTTGTTGACAAGTTCTATGATATATTTTGCTTGAGAAATGAGTGTACCTTTATCGCTTTGTTTGAATTGAAATCCTAAAAAGAATTTCAACTCTCCAACCAAGCTCATTTCAAACTTTTCCTGCATAACTTTTTCAAATTTCTCATACAACAAATTGTTTGTAGCATCATAAGTGATGTCATCAACATATAGTTGAACAATCAAAAGATCATCGTTTTCATGCAATAGAAATAGTGTGGCGTCTGCACAGCCCTTTTTGAACCCATTTTCAAGAAGATAAGTACTAAGGCATTCATACCAAGCTCTAGGAGCTTGTTTTAATCCATATAGTGCCTTTTAAAGCTTATATATGCGGTTAGCATATTCATGACTTTCAAAACCTTCTGGTTGTTCAACAAATACATCTTCTTTTAAATTTTTTTAAGAAAGGCACTTTTAATATCCATTTGTCTTAATTTAAATCCTTTGTAGCAAGCAAAAGCTAAAATATCCTAATTGATTCTAGTCTAGCTACTGGTGCAAAAGTTTCATCAAAGTCAACTCCTTCAATTTGATTATATCCTTTAGCGACTAATCTTGCTTTATTTCTAATCACATTTCCAGATTCATCATATTTATTTTTGAAAATCCATTTTGTTCCTACGACTAAATAATCATTAGGTATAGGTGCTAAACTCCAAACATCATTTCGCTCAAATTGATTTAGCTCTTCTTGCATAGCTATAAACCAGTTTTCATTATTAAGAGATGTATCTATGTCTTTGGGTTCTATTTCTAAAATAAATCCACTATATAGACACAGATCACACAAATTTCTAAAGGAGGAACGAGTTTGAACACTTATGACAGGATTTCCTATTATCAATTCTGGAGGATGATCTGCTTTGACTTTCAATCTCTCTATATCTAGATTCCTTCAAACTTCTTTTGTTGTTGCAGTTTCTTTTGGTTTTTCATTCTTATCTTTCTCGTTCTCCTCTTCAACATTGCTTTTGACGATTTCCTATTCATTAACGCCTTCATCAAACTTCACACTGATTGACTCCACAATTATTTTATTCCTTTTTTTTGTAGACTCTATAATTTTGCTTCTAGAAGAGTATCTCATGAATATGCCTTCACCCTCTTTTGCTTCGTATTTTCCCAATTGATCACTTGTATTGAGAATATAGCACTGACACCCAAATACTTTGAAGTAAGCAATGTTTGGTTTATTTTTGAACCATAGCTCATAGGGTGTTTTGTTAAGAATCGGTCTAATCATAACTTTATTCATTATCTGCCCAAAAATGCAAAGGTAGCTCATACTCATTTATCATAGACCTAGCCAACTCTTGTAATGTTCGATTCTTTCTTTCAACTACTCCATTTTGTTGTGGAGTACGTGGTGCAGAAATTTCTTGTTTAAATCCATTTTCATCACAAAAGTTTTCAAATTCATAATATTCAAATTCTCCACCATGATCACTTCTTAACGAAACAATAGGAACTCCTTTTTCATTTTGAACTAATTTTGTGAATTTAGTGAAGTATGAAAAAGTTTCTGATTTTTTAGCCAAGAAATATACCCATGTATATCTTGAGTAATCATTAACTAACACAAAGCAATATTTCTTATCACCTAAGATAGCAATAACGTTAGGTCCAAACAGATCCATATGAACCAGTTCGAGAACTCTGGAAGTGCTTACATTGTTTTTGGCATGAAATGATGATTTTTTAAGTTTTTCCAAGGTACACGCTTTACATAAATTTTCTATTTCGAAATCATGTGATGGCAACCCTCTTACCAAAATTTTCCTTTTTAATTTGATTAACAAATTCATGTTAGCATGCCCTAATCGTCTATGCCATAAATTTACTTCTATATCCTTAGTTACCAAACATTTTGAAAGGGTGAGATCATCAAAAGATAGAGAATATATAGTATCTTTCCTTTTACTGAAAATAAGATTTATTTTGATGATTTGTCAACTATTTTGCACAAGTCAGAATCAAAAATAACATTCATACCTTTATCACATAGCTGGCTTAGTGATATCAGATTGTGGTGTAGATTTTCAACATATAGTACGTCATTTAAGGTAAATGTATTGTTACCTACTTTACCTTTACCGACAATTCTGCACTTGTCATTGTTACCCATTGTGACTCTGCCACCTCTGTACTTTTCTAGGCTAAGGAACTTTGATTTATCGCCTGTCATGTGCCTGGAACAACCAGAATTCAAGTACCATTGTTGTTGTTCCTTAGCCTGCCAGCATACCTACACAAGAAGAGAATTTAGTGATTTATTTGTTTTTATAGGTCCATGATTGTTAGTGGTAATTGATTTTGAAAAATAATTTTGTGGAGACCCAAAACTATTTATATATGTTCCTTTCGGCATCCAAATTTGTTTAATTTTGAGAGATTTTATATTTGTGCCTTTTGGAACCCAAATTGGAATCTTTTTCACGTGTTTGGGTCTGTACCAGCAATTGTTTTGATCGTGTCCAAATTTTCTACAAATTGTGCACATTGAATTTACTTGATTAATCTTATTTCTAACATTTTTAGATTTATAACCAAGTCCTTGTCTAACTGTATTCATAGTTTGTTTTCCTAATAGCATGTTCAACAGTTTCTCACTTTTTGAAAATTTATCTAAGGCCGTTGATAGTTGTTGGACTTGTGTTTTGAGAGATTCATTTTCGTTTAATAATTGTGTGCACTTTTTAATAGTATTTTCTCATCTTGTATTTTTACTTTCTTTCAAAATCAGAATTTCATTTTCAAGTGATTTTATATTAATTTCTGATTTTTTAATTTTCTTCAAACAATGGACACTTGTCACACTTAGGGCGCTTGTTTTGATAGTTTTTAACGAATTGTTCAAGTTGATCATTTACTTCAATCAAACTATCTCTTTGTGATTCAAATTTAGCATATTTCTCCCTAAGTCGTTCAAAGCACCCATTTACCTCGTGAAAATATATAAGTAATTCTGAATGAGTAAGTTTTGATACCTCACTTGGCTCGTCATCATCACTGTCAGTTATTTCACCATGAAGACAGAAATTTGCTTTTTCACTTTCACTGCCAGTGCTATCACTTCCATCTTCGTCGCTTTCATCCCAAGTAGCTACAAAACTTTTCCTTTTCAGTTTCTTTCCTTGGCTGAGTCGATTTTGGGGACAATTTAGCTTGATATGACCGGGTTTATTGCATTTATGACAAATGATTTTCTGCTCTTCTGGGTTGTCTAGTGCTTTGTTTAATCTGCTCTTTAATTGTTGATTTTTGACCGGATTGCCATATTTGCGATTCCACCTTTTGAGTCTTCTTATTAATGGTGCTAGTTTTGCTTCACCATCATCATCATCTTCACTTTCAGTTGTCCCTTTAAGAGCTATTGATTTCTTTCGAGTGTCTCCTCCTTCACGCTCTTCCTTGAATTTCATCCCCAGCTCATAAGTGGTGACGTTTCCGATGAGTTCTTCGACTTTCATTTGTTTCAAATCTTTTGATTCTTGAATGGCAGTTACTTTGGCTTCAAAACTTCATGGAAGGACTCTGAGGATTTTTCGGACTATGTCCAATTTTGTGTATGATTTTCCAAGAGCCTTTGATTTGTATATGATATTGGAAAGTTGTTCGTACATTTCTTTGACATTTTCTTCCTTTGTCATTGTGAAATTCTCGTATTCGCTACTCAGCATGGCAAGACGAGATTCTTTGACTTGAGACGTTCCTTCGTGAGTCACTTCGAGTGTATGCCATATTTCCTACGCAGTTAGACAATGTGAGACACGATTAAATTCAACCTGATCTAATGAACAAATAATCGAATTCATAGTTTTGTCATTAGTAATCTGTAACTTATTTTCTAGATCTGTCCATTGATCCTTCGATTTATTTATTTCTTGATTATTTACAATTACAGTTGGTGCTCTATACCCTGTCTCAACAATATCCCAAGCGTCAATGGTTTTCAGAAAAATTTCTATCCTATTTTTCCAGTAAGCATATTCACCATTGAACATTGGTGGTCTAACTATGGATTGACCCTCAGTAAAAGCAGTATTAAAAGAAGCCATTTTAAAAATTCAAAATTTTAAAACAAAAATTGGTTTTTGAAAAAAAATCGAATTTTAAAAAACAAAAGTTGACTTCTATTCCTAGCTCTGATACCACTTGTAGGATCGATTTCACCCTAGAGGAGTGTGAATAGGGCGATTCTATTATTTATAAAAATTACTGCGGAAGATTATAAAATTATTTCAATACAGATATATCAGAATAATATCAGCATAGATAATAGCAGAATAATAAATGCAGAAATAGAACGGCACAGAATTTACCCAGCTTCTGCAAAACCCTGCCTACGTGCTGCCCCCAAGGTTTCTACTAGAAATTAAGCAGTCAAACGCTTACACACGTAAATTCGCGACACCCGCTATCGATAGTCTTAACTCTACGCTCAAAACCCTGCCACAATTCAGCCACTGAGTTGCAAATTCTCAAACTACGCCACGTAGTTTGTCTCTAGTCACAGACTAGTAATACAATGGTTTGAAGGAGAAAAAACAAAAACAACAATTTAACAAAAATTAAACGCTAATTTAAATATTAAAGACCTATTAAAATAAGTCGACCCTAAATAATTTATCACTAAAAAATGCGCCCCCTTTATCTCTTTTATCTATGTCGGCCCGTTCCTTGTTTGTGAAAAACAAAGAATGGCTGCTTCAATCTCTTTCCTCTTTTGCTTTGAAATTAGGGCTTTGGCCTCGCGTTTGCTCCTGTGAGATTTGCTAGTGCTTCGGCCTTGTCTACGCTCCTATGAGATTGGCTAGGGCTTCGGCCTTGTGAAATTAGGGCTTCGGCTATCAAGGAACCCGATTGATTGTTGATCGATTACAATTGCTATTTCTCTGTCTTGCTTCGGTAATCGACTCCTTCTTTAATTTGAACATAGCTCCTCGATTTTGATCGAGTTCAATCTTGCTCCGGTATGTATTTTTGTTATTTTTCTATTCTGTTTTTTTTCTTACTTGAACTTGATGATTTGAAAGCCGATGATGATACTGTTTATATAGGGTTCGAATCCCTATTTTCTCGCTAGTCTAATAGTTATTTGATTTCGTCAATTGATGTGCGTTAGCCATTGATCTTCGTTTGGATGCTTGAGATGATTACTGACTTTTTCAATTTCGTATATTTATGATTTCTTGATGGCCACGGCTTTGATTTCTCTGACTTTGTTTTCCTTGCTCACCACGGTTCTGACTTTGATCTGTTTCTTTGAATTGAACTGTTGACTTCGGTCACTTGACTTGTTTATTCGATTCCATGACTTTGGCATGATTATTATGTATCATACTCGACTTTGGCCATTTGTGTTTATTGCCTCTGGTCATTTACGACATGTAGCATACTTGACTTGTTTGTGAATTTTCATTGTGCATTCATGTGCACTTCGTTCACTTGATGGTTACTGGGTAGATGTTGTGCTCATTGTAACTGTACATATAGATGTTGTTGAGCCACCGAGTCAGTTTGCATTTATGGCTAAACTTCAGTTGCTTGTTAACTTCTGCTTCATGTTTGTTAGTGCACTTGTATTTCATGGTTGCTATGTTATCATATTAATCCCTCTGGCCTCTTATTGGTTTAGTGTGTTTACTCGCTTGGCCATTCGACATCCATATTGTTTCGAGCTGTTGTATCACTTGGTGTTGTAGTTTGCACTGTGCATTCCTGTATATGTACTTGATTCTGTAGTTTGTGTTCGATTTTAGACTTGACTTGAGTTTGTATTCTACTGTTACCATGTCACTGCATACATTGTTTGCGTATCAACTTGTTGAAGTCACTTTTTCTTATATCTACACATCTCTGGTCTTTGTAGCATATATATGTTACTTGTTCATGTACATTTGGGCAGTTGCATACACTGTCACATGATCATTTGATGTCGCCTCCGACCTTGGTTCTTGTGCAAAGCATATTCAGCTGGTGAATGCTTTGATGTTGGCTTGCATTTGGTTTTGTACATATGATGGCATTCTGGATTGTCACTTGCTGTTGCATGGTGAACTTGAATTATTCCTCTTTGTCTTTGCTTTTGCTACTTTCTTTGCATATTATCTTCAATGTGCAACCTGGTTGTCATGCACACATATATGTGTTGTATATTTGTTCTGGTTAGATGCAGTCTTGAGTTCTGGACTTGTAGTGGTCTGGAGCTCAAGTTGCATTCATTAGTAGCTTATCACTGATATGATGCAGTTTGACTATGTAGTTTCACTTGCTTTGCATAGTATAGCTATTTTGGTAATATAATCAAAATCATAAATCTCGTATTGGGATTGGATTTCCAATATGATAGGGAACTTATGACCTTTTCTCTGATCCATGCATAACAAACATAGTTCCCACGGTGCTTTAATCGCTTTTCTTAAACTAGTCACTTGGAACTATACTTGCTATACTACAACTGATAACTGGTAGTTTTTTGCTTTTCTCAAGCTAGCCACTTTATCCACACGGGGCAATAAATGCCTTGAGGGATGTATCCCTCAAAGGGCCAAACGTATTTGACACCACCATACATACTCACTTATTCCGAATTTGCGTCTGTTAGACCACATAGTATCGCATCATAACCGAGGTGTGAGGCTCGCGAGGCTACACTCAATTTCTTCAAAGCCACGCTTTTCATACAAAACCACGCTATGATAATAACAGGTTCCACTTTGAATGCCACACCGCCATTCCTTTTATTACTATTTGCCTTCTACAAAAATACAACCTTTGAGCCCGTACGTCTCAAGGAGGGTGTTAAGCTAAAAGAAGTTACCTTCTCCGCCACCACTGATGTACATTTGTAAAAGTCAAACGATGTGTCTCAGAAATGCAATGTCAGACATTCGTCCATACAAGTTCATTCTAGGACTGAACGAAACCGAAGGCACTTCTCTCGGCCATTACTAGGCGAGAAGCCCTTACAATACGAAAAATCTCCACGACGAGGAGACCACTGCTAAAAATAACTCTATAATGGAAGTTACCCAGAGCATGTTCAATATGAAGTCTTCATGCTATAAAGATCCACGGTCTTTAATAATCATCATCTCAACGGGTCTTCATATTCGAATGTATACATTAGTTCGAAGTGGTATTCGGATAGGAATCAACCAAATCCGACTACGGTTCCTTCGAAGCCAATCATCGCTTTAAAAGATGTTAAGTACATATGTGGATATCAATCATCAATCAATTACTTCATCTTTTATAAAATATCTTTCTTAGATATACTCTTTTCAATTTATTCCATTTTCTTTTCAAGAGTATATGGAATCATTAAGCCTTATTTATCAAATCATTTGATTTATTTAAACCTTTCTTAAATCTTGGAATAATTCCAAATTATTTTTTCTTTTACTCAGGAAAACCTTTCCAAATCATTCAATAAATCTTAATCAAAGATTTCTTATATTCAAGTTACAATTTTTAATTTAGGGAAAATGTTCCCAAATCATCCATTAAATCTTAATCAAAGATTTCTTTCTTAACTTCAAATCATATTCTTGCAAATCGAAGATTTTCATAACAACACTACTTCCACTTTAAATATGGTAAATTTCACCTCCAGGGACTAATGGCAAATAATCCTACATCATGAATATCTTTGTCTTTTATTGATCTTTGTCTTCAATATGTTTTATTTCGAAAATTAGTTTGAAGGGATTTTCGGATAGGAATCACCCAAATCCGATCCTTGTTCCTTCGTACTAATCATCGATAAAAAGATGTTAAATGATTGATTAACATTCAATGATTTTTTTTCTTTTCTTTTATCTTGGAAAAATCCAAATATGATCTTTTAGAGCATCCGGACTTTCCTTTCGATCTATTCCACCCATCATCTAAAAAGAGAAAACATAGGCTAGGTAAGTTCAGGGCATTGGTTGCTTCATCCCTAAACTTAGTTAAACACCTTATTTTATCTTCCCAGATCTCAAAAACGGGACAAATGTAGTAGGCGTTTCCGCAAACACAGTTTGTTAATACATTCAATATTATTTACTTTTTGTTTAAGTGGTATAACAATTCGTCTTAACCATTTACTCAAACTTTTATTAAAACTTCCAAGTCATCTTTACATTACTTAATTATTCCTTTGAAATCATTCACAAAAGATTTAGGAAAGAATTGTTAAGTTTAAAACTATATTCAAAAGGTTATAGAATTCACAGCATAAAAGTGCCATGGAAAGTTCAATATAAGCTTATTTGATTTAAACAACTTTTTAATATTTGAAAATTCATATTTTCCATTCCAAATCTCTTTTAAACCATTTTAATAGATTTATCAAATTTATTTTATATATTTAATCATCTAAAAATTTCTTTTATAAAGAAATCCCTTTTTGGATTTCGAACTGCAAAACCGTGATGTTTTTAGAAAATTGTTTTGGACATATTTCAAAATATACTTGATGAAATCTTGATTTTCTTTCTTCATTGAAAAACTATTATTATTGTGAATCAAAGAATTTTTATTTCGAAGAAATCCGACTTATTAATCATTCTCTACGTTAATTTGAAGTTACGGGTCGAAATTTACGAACTATCGCTACGTGACAAGCTCGATTTTGACAAGTTTTGTGAATTGCTTCGAAACTTGTTCGAAACACTTCAAATTTGTTTTAAACCATATTTAAACTATTTTAACTTATTCAAAATCATTAAAAGGCTAAATAACTTCCATACACATATTTGCATGGATTTAATTCTCATTTAATTAACTATGCTTAATTACTAATCATTTCTCTTACCATTTATCAAACAAGTTATCAACCACATAAGCAATCATATAATCAACCAATTTTGCAACTGATTTATCAAACATTTAATCATTCAACATATTTAAACTTTCAAATCATTATACTTGAAATAAATTATGGATTAATTAGTAAATATGAGACTCACCTTTTAACCAAATTGTCCACTTCCTACCAACATTCATATCCTCCAACACTTCACTATTTCCTTTTATCTTCACCAAATCTTTCCGTAGACTTTCCTTTTGATCCCAGCGGCACTTCCTTCTCTTTTTCTCGCACCGAAGCTCCATGAACTTGCTCCTCCTCTTACATAGGTTCGGCCCCCATCTATTTTTCCTCTTCCTCCATCGTTTCTTCACTTCTTAGATGTTAAACCATGTTTTAATGGTATCCTAAGGTCTTTGATAAAATTTGGTGGTGTTTGGAGTTGATTTGATATAATTTTGAAAAAGTTGGTAAGGAGATGAAAGAAGAAGAAGCCCTAAAGCTCTAAGGAAGAGAAGAAGAGAGTTTAGAAAAGGAAGAAGAATAATGAATGAAAAGAGTGTGGAATTTGTGAAAGAAGTGGTGGATATTTATAGAAAAAAGTTTTAAATAAAATATTGTTATGTAAATTGACCAAAATACTCTTTACTTACTTTTTAAGTAACCTTATTTTTTCAATATTTAACACCATATTTCAAATCATTACTTTATATCATTTTCACTTAGGTATTAAGTAAAGAAAGTAATAATTATATTTCTTTGACTTGATGTTTACTTTATGCTTTGAAATGACATTTTTGTCCTTTTGTGGTTGCTTTTTCTTAATTATTTTTTAGACGTTTCTAACATTGTTTAGTAAAAGTAAACTTGATTAATGAATTAATTAATACTTACACTAATTAAACATATATGTTCGTATATAAGAAAATAAAGGTGCGACGACGTTGCGACAACTTTTAATCGCAAAACATCGTTTTTCGATAAAATGTTTTGTGGTCACATTTTGATGTTTTAGTTAAACTATTTATTCATGTAAACCAAATTTAAAAATGAACTTTTTACTTCTTAAATAAATTAAAACAAGTCTCTTTATATTTTAAAATCATATTTAAATAATATTAAAATCTCTAATTTTACAGTGCATATAAAACTGACAAAATGCAACAATGTTTGGTTATTTTTGTAAAATGATTATTAACATACTTATAAATATTTTAATATACTTTTATTATGTTTATTAGATGTTTTCAATAAGATTTATCTTTTTAAATAAATATTTAAACCTATTTATTTAAGTATTTATTTATTTTTAACAAAACTTAACTTTTGTTGATTTGTTCTAAAATCCAAACTTGTACTTTTTTAAATTATTAACTATAAGAATAAATAATTTCTCTATTATTATTAATTATACATAACTTATTTATTTAAGTTTTAAACCATTTTAAATTTAAAACAAATGAAATCTCTTATTTCGAAGTAGTGAAATTACGGGTCATTACATTTATGGTGTGCACTTAAATTGTGAAATTCACTATGTGGCTTCAATCTATTACTTAAACTTTCATAATTTCTTGACAGTTTATTATCTTCACTCATTGTTATATTTACTTGCCATTTTTTCATATCAATTTCTTTTCTTATCGCTCATCGTAATTAGATGTCGTTTATCGTTTATTGGTGGATTGTGTCCTGTAATAGCTATTTGTTTTCCATTACCAGGTGCAAAATTTTGGGTGTTTGTTACTTTATGTAATCTTTTGTTTACGTATAATTAAATATACGTATTTGCTTTCACTTGTTTATATTTTTTTCTCATCACTTCATTGCTTCGTACACTTTTGGGAAGCAAAATTAATCTTTCAAAGGAGCAATTAAACAAAAGTGCCCATGCATCCTTTGTGAGTTTTGGATTGCAAAATCTTAAAATTTAGTAACCGTTTTTGCTTCTTTAATTTTTGTTTGCCTCTACATTTCTTCATATGCTTCTTCATTTTTGTCATCTGCTTCCTCCTAGATACTCAGTGGTGTTGTAGGTACTCACCTGTGTGTCTACTGTAATAATGTACATCCGTATGGATAGACATAATTACAGTTTTCAAGTATAGACGTAAGATTTAAATAATTGTTTTTAACTGTTATGTTCACTTATTCTTGTTAGTATCTGAAAATGATCCTATTGATGCATATGTTGTAACTTAATGGCTACCACATTGGAGAGTGTGTAAATGAGCATGCAATGTTATGCTGGTCGTAGTTTACTGGTTCAATTTGTATTTAATAAAAATACATTTTGTAATGTATGTCAATGACCTCTTGTACTACTGTCTGTCATTATATTAAATGAAGGTGTACTTTTATTGATTATAATGTAATACAAAGGTCCTATATCCCTAAACCACATTCAAAACTGTGATCACTGGACCTGGATAACTCAATAGAAACACCGATTGATGGCAGTTGATGTTTTTTATGGTGTTATATCACTGCTAAGTAGCTTATGAAAGGACATAGTACACCATTACATTGTCTGCACTAGGTGATAATGGAAGTTTTATTTGTCAGCATTTTCCACTTTTTTGGATAATCTTCAACACGGCTTTTAGTACCACTATTTTAATTTTGTCTACTTCTTCGAACAATGATTTCTTTTCACCAATAGTTCTATTTTGAGTTATATATTGAAGCAATTTCGTCTGATTGCATGCAGGTTTAAGATGGCTGCAGCAAATATTATGGGTGTTGCTGGATCCTTTGCAATTTCATGTATTCGCGATTCAACTATTTCAGATGGAAAGATCTTTGGAGGTAAGGGCATAATAGAGTTTGCAACAAAAGATAATTTTGAAGAATTGAGTTTTTATTCACTAGCTTGATTTACAGAAGTTTGTAATAAACTGATACAGTTGCTCAAAAGAAAAGAATGATCGTTTGTACATGATACAGTGATACTTTATATAATCGTATTGGACTTTGAGAATGCGGCCCAATATGTATATTGCTCTGTTATGATAGAATGAGTCTTTCTGAAGCCTTTGGATATGATATTAACGATTGAGATAATGCCTTGTTAGTATAAACTAGATCTCATGAGTTGATATTCTTCATTTCTCCAATTGGCCCCCTCAAACCCGAGCAGGTAGGGTTAGGGTTTGATGGCGATTTCCAAGATTCATGCTTGTTTTTAGTTCGAAAGTAGAGGAATTAGCAAAATATTCCCAATATAAATCTATTTGATACTTTGTCTCTTTGAATTACCGCAATTTGAGTTCCAATGTTGAGAGTCGAGTTGAATATCTATGCACCAGTTTGAAAAGGAGTGTTCTCTACTCAGATCTTACAGATCCTTGCAGGATTGCTTGAATTTGACTCCTCGTTGTGGGCTTTGTCTTCGATGAGCTTCACTTGAAGGTTGGATCTGAATTTTATGAAGTTCTTTGTGCTTAGAGGCTTTGTAAGTGTGTCTGCCCTCTGATAAGCAGCGGGTATGCGATTGATTTGCAGATTCTCTTTTTGAACTTGTTCACGAACGGAAAATATATCGATTTCGATGTGTTTCATTCTCGAGTGCAGTAGTGGGTTTGCAGTCATGAACACTACACTCTGGTTATCACACCTCACTGGTTTTGCTTTATTCTTTATCTTTAGATCTTCAAGTATGGACTGTAACCACATTATTTCTGTTGTAGCATTAGCTATGCTTCTATACTCCGCCTCTGTGCTAGATCTGGATACTGTAGTTTGCTTCTTGGAATGCCATGATATTAAATTGTTTCCAATATATATGCAGTATCCACTGACTGACTTTCTGTCATCTGGATCTGCAGCCCAGTCTGCATCTGAAAATCCAGTTATATTTAGATTGCTTCATGCTTTAAATGACAGAGCATAGTTTAGAGTTCCTTTGAGATATCTGAGTATTCTTTTAACTGCTTTCCAGTGTTCATCCAGAGGGTCCTGCATAAATTAAGACACTTTATTAACTCTATAAGTAATATCTGGTCGTGTTATAGTAGCATATTGTAATGCTCCTACAACACTTCTATATTGTTTAACATTGTTTATGGCTTCTCCCCTGTTTTTAGATAACTGATGATTGCTAACCATAGGAGTTGGCTGTGGATTTGCTCCATCCATTTTTGTTTTGACAAGTAGTTCCTGAATGTATTTTTTTCTGACATAGCATTAGTTCTAAATTTCCTTTTCTCAGTACTTCTATTCCTAAGAAGTAATTGATCTGGCCCAGATCTTTAATTGAGAATTCCTTGTTTAAGTAGCTGATGACATTGTTGATTTCATCTTTGTTACTTCCTGTAACAATCAAGTCATCAACATATATGAGTATATACACAGTTAATGAATTATTAATTTTAACTAGTGAGCTGTCTGATTTGATAGACTGATAATTCATATTTGATAATGCTGCTTTCAGTCTATCAAACCAGACTCTTGGTGCTTGTCTAAGTCCATATATTGCTTTATTCAGTTTGCACACATAGTTTGCCTGCTTGGTATATCCTGGTGGTTGCTGCATGTATACATCTTCCTGTAAGATGCCATTCAGGAATGCATTGTTGACATCTTATTACTTTATAACCACCTTTTGTATAGAGCAATGGTGAGGATGAGACTATCTTGCCTGTGATATTTTGTATACTCCTCATTAATGACTGTTTTATTTTCTTCAACGGTTACATATTTGGGAGGAATTGGAATATTTCCAAGAATGTGACCTTCAAGTCCATATCCTTGGACTGTAGTTTCAATCTGCAATTTCCAAAGAAGATAATTATCTTCACTCAAGTGTGCAGTTACAAGATTAGTTTGGGGGCTTACAACAGTGTTGACAAGTTTTTCAACTATAGCATTGAGTTGATGATCATTGCTCACATTGACAGATGTGGCAGAAGTTGTATCACTAGACATGATGATTTCAGGTTATATTCAAACTAGTAATGATAAAGCTAGTGACCAAAGATTCAATTAAAGACAAAAATCAAGAATTAGAGAACAAGAATTGCTCACAACCAGGTTAGATGCAACCGCAAGACTAAAGTGATGAATAGCTTTCTTTTTCTTGATTTTAATCTGATGAGTCTTGCTGGAAGGCACTTTCTTCAATTTTTGTGACAATCCTTGATTTATTTAACTGTTTTCTGAAACTTTCTTGATTGATTTCTTTGTGGATTTGATGAGGAAGGCCTGATGCAGTCCGTTTCTTTGAACTGAGGCATGGCACTTGATTTTCTCAATCAAATCTTCTCAATCAAATCTTCTCACTCAGATGATGAGACTCTGTCTACTGATGAGTGATAAAACTCAGATGATGAACCTTCTCTGATGAGTTAACACATTTTGGGATTTGGCTGTTAAGCCTTGTATAGCTCCGATACCGTAATAGAGTTTGCAACGAAAGATAATTTTGAAGAAATGAGTTTTTATTCACTAGCTTGATTTACAGAAGTTTGTAATAAACTGATACAGTTGCTCAAAAGAAAAGAATGATCGTTTGTACATGATACAGTGATACTTTATATAATCGTATTGGCCTTTGAGAATGCGGCCCAATATGTATATTGCTCTGTTATGATAGAATGAGTCTTTCTGAAGCCTTTGGATATGATATTGACGGTTGAGATAATGCCTTATTAGTATAAACCAGATCTCATGAGTTGATATTCTTCATTTCTCCAATTGGCACTTCTTTATTTCATTATTTATTGGTAGCAATGCTGACCACTTTAATTCAATATTACAATTGAAATTGATTTTATGTCAAAAACGAGAAGTGAGGTCATAGAGGATTTGTTTTCTGAATTATTTAGTTCCATGTTCAAGAGTGTTAGAAAGACTTGCGAAAAAGTTGTAGGATTGACTTGCAGGAAAGTCTTTTAGTATATACATACATGCATTACAAATTGTTGTATTTTGGACTAATTTGTTCTGTAAGACCTGGTTTCTTTCATAATTTTTTTTTCAAAATTCGCCCAATAAGACTACAACATTTCTCATCACTTTTTGCTCTAAGTAAGTTCATGACTTGTGCATGGATACAAATAATAAAAGCATGTAAAGCTTTTCTCATGTCATTGGTCAATTTCTTCTTATCCATTGAGTATACCAGCTTGGTTAAAAATATATTAAGCGGTTTCACGCTCTTCTTTTAACCCACTTAAACATCGACAATCAACAGAAGCGGTTCTTGACTTAACAGTTTAGCAACTGTTATTAGATGTCTTTAGGCTTTAGGGATCAGCTGCAACTCACACATAGACCATCCTCTACCTGAATATAAATTGTTTATGAATGAAGAGGTTAAAAAATTGCTAATGCTAGTGTTTGTGTGTTTAAAGATTTAGGTCCAATCAAGCAAGTCGGGTGCAGGTTTGATCAAGAAAGTGAATGAACAAATAATTTTAAGTGGCCCCATATCCGTATTTTGCTCAACTGGATTATGCAAACAAACCAGCCCTATTTATCCTTGCTAGTATCAGGAAATCAAAATCAATTACCAAAATTTATCTTTTTCAACCGACAAAAGTAGGAGAAGATGAATGAAGAAGACAATTCAACATGTATTTGTTAGGCTCCAAAAGAGGAAAACAAGAAGAAGAGAAAAATCATTTTCAGATTCCTATGTTAAAAACATTTTCCAAATTAACCATTTTGAAAATCCAGTACATTTTGAAGGTTAGAAACCTCAAAATTGGAATTTGCAAATCAATCAGGGTCCGATTTTTCTATGATTTTTAACTAACATTCATAAATCATAAGAATTAAAAAATTGAATTGAAATTTTTTTCCTTTAAATTTGGAATAATAAATTAACTATAAATTATATAAAAACTAAGTTAGTTTATAACAATAACAATACTAATGATAATAATAAATTGTAAAATATTAGCCAAGTTAACTAAGTTTTTTCTAAAAAAATAAACAAAATTTATATAAGATAATAATAATAATAATAAATTAACTAAGATTATAAAAATTAACTTCGTTTATTAAGTAATATAAAATGTAAATAAGCTTATAAAAATAAACTAAGTTGATAATAATAATAATTTAACTAATGTTTATGAAAATTAACTGAGTTTATAATAACAATAATAATAAATTATAAAATATTTAGCAAGTTAACTAAGTATTATAAAAATTAACTAAATTTTATAACAATAATAATGAACTAAATTTGTAAAAATTAAATTTATATAATAATACGATAAGAATGATTAATTTTTATGAAACTTAATTGATTTTATAATAATAATCATATTAGTAATAATAATAATAATAACAATAACAAAAATCATAAGTAATAATAATAAAAAATTAGCTTTAAGTTTTATAAAAACTAATCAACTTTATAATAATAATAATTTATTACAAAATAATGACCAAGTTAACTAAATTTTATAATAATTAATTAAATTTATATTATAATAATTAACTAGTAATAATATAAAAATTTAATAAGCTTCTAATAGTTAACTATGTTGATAATAATAATAATAATTTAACTAATAAATTAACTAATAATAATTTAATAATAATAATAACAAAATTATAATAGCAATAATAACAACAAACAAATTAAGTTTATGAAAATCAACTAAGTTTTATAACGACTAACTAAGTTTATAATAATAATATTAATACTAATAAATTATAAAATATAACCAAGTTAGCTAAGTTATATAAAAATTTACTAAATTTGTATAATCAAAATAATACTAATAATCAATATAAATTAACCAAGTTTATAAAAATTATCCTTGTTAATTAAGTTGTATAAAAATTAACTAAGTTTATAATAATAACGATAAATTAACTAAGTTTATAATAATGATGATGATAATAAAATAACTATAGATTTTATAAAAATTAACTAAGTTTATAATAATAATGCTAATATAATAATAAATCGAAAAATAGTGTTAATGACAAAATTTCTCAGTATTTTAGCCTCAAGGACCGGCTTTCGGTATTTTAGTGTGAATGACAACTTTTGAATTTCAATCCGGAGGCAAGATAAGAAATTAGCGACCGGGACAAACACGCAAATGAGTCTGGAGTGGCATCAAGCTTAGATGGTGTTGTCGACGAAGGCAGTTGCTGCGATGACGTTGGCTGCCAGGGTGGTTGGTTCGAAGGTGGATGGCAACGATTGGGGTTTTAAAGTAGCTCAATTTGAAATCATCTAATGATGGAAAATTGATGGCTCTGGTGGTATGGACGCTGTGGTGAAGTGGTGTTTTAGAAGAAACAACAATCCGAGAAAAAAGAAGAGTAAATCGAGGAAGAAGAAGAGCAAGCCATAGAAGAATTAGGGGAGAATATGTTGTATCAGATGTTAGGTATCAGTTTTCAAGTTTGTAGGTGTCATTTTCGAAAATATTTGTTATTTTTGAGTTTGTGATTTTTGTTGTGAAACAAAATTATTATACTGTAATAAATTCACATTTTGAAGTGAACATTTTTTTAATTATTATTTTTGTTTTTTTGCATTCATGTTGGTTTGATTGATAATGTTTTGTAATAGATTCACATAATGTATTACACTGTTTTGTTTGTTCGATTATATAAAAAATGAAGTTGTTACATAGTAAATATGATAATCATTGAGTTGGATTAGTGTTTCGTTACTGCCAAATATTTAATGAATTCTGTTTGTGTATCGGTTTTAATGTTAATTTGATGATCATTTTTTAGGTATCGGTTTAGTGACAGTAGGTATCATTTTTGTAAAAACTGTTTTATTTTTACCAAAGATGAACCACCGTCGTGCTCATTATTGTGCAGACTACCTTAGTTGAATGGAATCCATGCTTATGCTGGAGTGGAGCCACTCGATCTGGCTTGCATCGGAGAATGGAGATAATTGAGTCAAAGCATTGTTATATGAGATAAAGATGCAATTTCATTAGCTTGATAGATGTTGATCATGGATGGTCTATTTGCGCTATGAAAACTGATTTCTACAAGGATGATTGATATGATTGAATTGTTTGTTCAATAATGAACTGTAAACTTAGATGATAGTGATCGAATTTGATAAATTTGAGAATCTAGAGGATTATGAGGGGTTTATTTGAGTATCAGCTGTTAGACATCAAATCTAGTTGTCGGTAGCGGTTTTTAGGTATATGTTTTTAGATAGCACCTTTTAGGTATCAGTTTTTACATAACACCTTTTAGGTATCAGTTTTTTTTTACCGGTAGCAGCTTATATATATCGATTTTTAAGTTAAGAGTTATCGGTAGCATGTGATGGGGGTGGCGACACGGTTGGTGGTGCAGGTGATGGCGGTGGGTGGTGGTGCGATGAGTGGTAGTTGATAATTTTGGCGGTTTGTCCTTATGACTAATTTTGATAGAATGCTTGTCATTATCATTAATTTTGGAAGAATGTTTGTCCTTATGGTTAAAATATTGAGGTTGTGTCCTTGAAGCTAAAAAATACAAATTTTTGTCATTTATATAAAAAAAACCCATAATAAATTAACTAAAATTATAAAAATTAACTCCGTCGATCAAGGGGGAATCAATTTAAAGGACAAAAATGTGTATGTTTTTAGCCTCAAGGACACGACCTTAATATTTTAACCCTAAGGAAAAACATTCTTCTAAAAATTATTCATAAGGACAAACATTCTTTTAAAATTATTCATAAGGACAAACATTCTTTCAAAACTGCTACCGAAATAAAAACCGATACCTAAAAACTGCTACCGACAACTACAAACTGATACCTAAAAACTGCTATCAATAACTAAAAACAGATACATAAAAAAAGTTGTCCTTCGGGCTAAAATACTGAAGATCTGTCCTTGGGGCTAAAATGCTGAGAAATTTTGTCCTTGACAATAATTTTCTGTTTGTGTGTGTATCATTGTCGCTAATGTTGTGATATTTTATAATCCATACTCACACAGGTTCAAGATCACTGTACAAAGAAAAGGGCCTGTGGTTCTAAAATAATTGCAAATTTTAGTGGAATGAAGAAAAGGGCCTTCCCTGGAAGAAGGGTTATTTTTCACCATCAAATATTTTACTTTTTGATGATTCTCCATACAAAGCACTTTGCAATCTTGTAAATATTCCAATACGTTTACCATTTATCATGAATTAAATCAATTATTCAATTTGATGAATTTTTTGTTCTATTATTATGCAGCCACAAACTACAATTTTTCCACATCCTTACATTTTGACAATGAAAACGACAATTCTTTAGGTGAGATTTAGATTTTAAATGCAAAATTTTATTTACATGTATTCTTTTAAGTGCAAAGATTATTTGTACTATACTAAACTTTATTATTGTACCTTTTTTATTCAACTAGGTCCAGATGGAGATCTTCGTGTATATTTAGAAGGATTATATGAGTTGGAGGTAAAGCAGAATAGGGGGCTATGTATTTAGAGGGTTTGGTTTGTTTGTTTGTATTTTTTTATTTTTGGTGCTAGTTTTTACTACATAACATGTGTAGCTTGAAAATGTAGGTTTGAAGCTTTGTTGATAAGATAGGTACTTCGTTTTGTAATTGATTTTTGCTAAACCTTAGGTTACCATGTTGAGCTTTACAATGTATTGGTAATCCAATGTTAGTTCCCTAAAAAAATTGATCTTTGGTTCAGCCAACTTTTGTTTTAATAAGATAAGCATTGCATTTAAAGGGAAAGCAAGGTGTATTTTTTTCTTCTAAAATCCTTGACTAGCATCTACATCTAATCTACGCTGCATCAGCCACACGTTTGTTCAAGTTGCTCCTCATATACAGACCAAAGGACAAGGCTACGAAGTAAGAAAGCTTAACGAAGAGAGCACAAGTCGAAGGGAAAATTCTAGAACCCAAAAAAAGCAATTGTTGTTAAGTATGGTCTTAACCATATGTATGAACATTTGGTTCTATTTTAATACAATATGTTATATCTTATGTTTATTTTCTATGACTTGTCATTATCCAAATGGATTTATGCTTTAGAAATATTCTTAATGCAGCATTTTGATATGTATTGACTATCATGATCTATAGAGATGCTGCAAATTTTAAAAATGCAAAAAATAAACCATAGCACGTAAAAAACGTTGTAGAAAGCTTACAAGAAAAGTGTTATTGGAAGTAAAAAAATTGTAGTGTTTTGTGTTATGAATAGTTCAGTATCTATTATAATATGTTGATGCATAGCGTTTATTAAACCGTTGTAAAATACTTAAGATAGAGAAAAAATCATTACAAAATATGGTTTTTTTATAGTGGTAATTTTGTGCTATAAATAAGCCATTATTTTCTTATAACATGTTGATATACAGCATTTATAACACTGCTGTAAAACACTTACAATAGCAGGAAAAAAGGGCTATAAAGGATGGTTTTTTACAGCAGTATTTTTTATGCTATAAATAAGCTTTTGTTTTTTTATTAAATGTCGCATACATCGTTTATTGAACCGCTAAAGTTATCATTTATAGCGTTTTTAGACCATTATTGATGACTGTTTTGTTGTAGTGTGATCGAATGCGATTTTGTTCTAGGAATAAATCGTAGATCGATGATGGCCCATGAAGGCCAAGTCGTCCAAATGACTTACGATCCATATAGTAAGTCAAGGAGGACACCCTAAAGCTACATTTCAAGTTTCACATTTGGAGTTCGTTTTGCTCGAGTTATGGTCAACTGGTGTTGGATTGATAGGAAGTTGCTTCGAGTTTTAGACGTGTTGCTTTGAGTCCTAGTGGGTTCTCTTTGGGTCGCACATGGTTCGCTTGGGGTTGCAAGTGGAAAGTGAAATTTGGCGAAGAATTGAATCAGTAACGATTTGTGCTTCAACTCACCTGTATGTTGCTTCGAGTAAAAAGAAGGTTGACTCCGGTTTGGTACCGATCGATGGGGATCAATTTGATGCCGAGCTATGCTTCGAGTCATTTGCATGTTGCTTCAAGTCATAAAGGGGTTCACTTCAAGTTAGAAGTGTGCTTTCTTGGAGTTGCATTTGGAGCATGAAAAATTATAAGGCATGGACTGATAACCCATGGATTCATAATGGTCCATGGGGTATGATTTTGGGAAGAAGGATTTCGAGTGGGAAGTGTCAGTTGCTAGTATTTTGGATCAGTAATGGATTGCTTGAAGTCTGAACTAAGGAGATTTGCCAATTACTTTGGGTTTAACCTAGAAATTTTCTGACTGGTTGTGCTTCATGTCTTCCTTTACTTGTTTCGAGTCTGACCTGGAAAGTTTGTGTGTTCGACCCGAGTCGGCTTGGTATCGACCCATGAGTGCCAAGTCGAAAACCCCAAGTCGGCTTTTTGGCTTATTTCTTTATATTTCCTTTGTTTTTCCTTCCTAAGATGTTTCATCTGTCCTTTTGTCATTTCTTCATCATTTTCTCATCCAATTTGATCGTTTAAATCCATTCGAAGACTATATGGAAAAATCGCCATAACAGGAAGTGGCTGCTTTGACAATGGATGGCTACACTTCAAGACACAGAGTAGAGGGTTACGAGTTAGATTAAAGGAACTGTTGGAGGAATGTTATAGGACAAATGATTATATTCTGCGACTAACGATGATTGTCGAGAATCGTTCCAAACCATGACAATTTCAAACGGGTGTTGTAAGAACAGTTCTGGGATGTGCTCTGCAATGGATAACGTTTGCAAATGGATCGTTGATATTCGTAGATTTCGAGTGTACTTGTAAAACAAAGGTATGGGAGGACGCTCACTTTGGGCATACGGGGATCTCTAGATCACACGATGTTTCGATCCGTTTACCTCGGGCTATCTACGGGGTGCGGTCTAGTTCCAGGCCTACTAAGTGGCATAGATTTGAGTACCGAGAAACCGAGATGTTAAGTAATCCTTGACTATACGAGGAGGTTATACAAGTATCACATATCCAATGCACTTAGTGAGCGAATGTGAGGATGGGTGATGGGTGCTTTGTTTTCTTTAGTTGCTTATCACCTTAGGATGTCACACGACGTAGATATCATTGATGTTGATACCTAGACACCTACTAGTACATTTATGTATAGTATGCCATGATGATTTTGATGTAGAGTAGCATATATTCCGTGTTACGTTCTAACTCTATGGTCGTAGGGATTAGTCAAGTATGATTTTCCATTCTATTTGTCTTTGTATATCGACTTTATAGTTATTGAGATCTACCATTCACACCAGACTATTGCCTGACTCTAATTTTATGCTTTGCTTCCTATTATTCCGGGTACTCTTAAATGAGTAGATTAGGGATACCAGATCTAGTGAGCATATGGAGCTGTACAGCGGATGGGTAGGAGGTTTTAGTCTCTTTTTACTACATTTACATATTATGCTTTGCTATTTTGCTGCACAACACCAGGAGCTTCTTAGTGCTGTTATTATCTAGAGTTGGTTTATTTATGAGTTGTTATTTGATGTACTATATGGATTTGTGTACTTTGATTTCTATGGTTCATTAAGTTATTATTGTCTAGCCTGCTTTATATCTGAGATGTCTGCTATTTTATTTTATTCATTATGTTGTATGATATACGAAAGGTTTTATGTTTGATTTACGTTACCTTATAATGTTGATGTTCATCCTGGATGGATCGGGCTCCGTTGCAGCGCACTCAATAGGTTGTTATATTGGATGTCATTGGTGTAGGCGGTCATCACACTTGATATTAGAGCTTAGGTCATGTTATTTAACCTAAAGGATATCCTACCCTAATATAGATAGGGTAGGAGTTCTCGCCTCAGACTAGATTGAGAGATGTGTGTCTACACACACACACACACACACACACACACACACACACACATATATATATCTGTATATGTATATATGTATGTCTGTGTTCTTGTATGTATATATGTGTGTATGAATATATATTTTGGTTCTCAAAACTATATTGTAGTGTGTGTGCGCGCGTGTATACATAGAATATAAGTAGCACTGCACCCATTAGTACTACTTAAGCAGAATTCCTTTTAGAAAGATCGATCGTCCTTATTGTAGACTGTAAGATGAGTCATCAAATAAAGAATTTTGTTAGGAACTCCATCTTTGGAGTCGAAGAAGGATCTGGATCACGTGCTGCTAATCCCCACTTGTACATCACATTCAATACCGTGATGTAGAACATGTTGCAGAATGCTCAAGTAGTTGCTCAGAATGTTGCCATCGATGGTGGTGCTCTGGTGTAGGTGCCCAAAGCAGATTTAACTGAGCTGAACAAAGAATTTTCTAGTCTTAGTGGCAAACCATTCCAAGGAACGGGGTCGAAGGTGGAAGCGTATGATTGGCTTGATACCTAAGAAAGGATTTTCGATTACTTAAAGCAGAATAATGCTATAAAAAGGCAATTGGCTTCCTGATAGCTTCAAAGACGAGCCATGAACTGGCGGAATGTGGTGAGGGTTGCTACCCTCGGCAATCAATTTACTTAGGACCAGTTCAAAACCAGATTTGAAGAAAAATTTATACCGATAGTTTAGAAGTCGATCTTGTTCTGTATGTTTATGGACCTGCAGCAAGGAGATGTAACAATCTCTGGGCATGTTGCTGAGTTTAATGCCCTATCGAAATGTGGGATGTCCTTTATCGCACTCCATTAAAGAAGAACAAGAAGGTCATCATTGACTTAGATGACTACTTAGGGAGGCGACTCATGGGCCATGTTGATGAGACTTTTGAGACGATTATCAAGAAGGCCATAAGGCATGAGAGCCTGTACCCAAAGCTGAAAGCTATTATTTTTAAAGAAGAGCCAAAACCATAATTGGGCGAGGGAGGCAAGAAGAAATGGAATAACAACAAGAGGAACCAGTTTCGAAGAAAAGATGGCCAAAAGAAAAAGGTCAAGCAGGGATTAACTTGTTACAATTGTGGACATAAAGGTTACTTTAGTAAAGATTGCAAAGCTAAGAGAAAAGTGCTACAACCGCAATAAGATTGGGCATATCAAGAAGGACCAACCCAGGTTGCCTAAGTAAAAGTAGGTAGTAAAAGCGTTTACTATCAATACAATCCCGACTTCATCGAGTGCTCCATTGGCTAAAGAGTATGGGAAGAGCATTGTTATTCAAGATATGCTTTCCATTTATGAAATTTCCATATGTTTTTTTTTTGATACCAGGGCTTCACATTCCTTTATATATAGCGATTTGGTATATAATTTAGGATCGAAATCCAAAATTATTGGTCGACCACTGATTGTGGCAAACCTTACTAGAGGCTCCAATAGATTGTGTATGGTTTGTCGTTGTTTGGTCTTATCGAATCGTGGATGTTCTTTTGATCATAATTGCTTAATTTTGGGTTTCGTTGAGTTTATGGACTTGCTTCATATATGGAGTGATGGTGTATTGTGAGAAGCCATTAGTGATGATAGAGGTTGATGATGGGCCGATGGCTCGCGGAAGTGTTAGTCTGCCTACTATAAGATAAGGTGATGGTTAGCATTCTGTATTCGCTTGATATTCCATATGATGAGTTGTCATTCTTGCCAATTGCTAGGGAGTACCTGGATGAATTTGAGGAGGTGAAGAGACTTTCGCCACATAAATAGATTGAGTTCCTATAGACTTAGCGAAATATGCCAAACCGATAGTGATGCCTTTGAGGAGGATGGCACCTAGAGAGTAGCGGGAGCTTGAGGTGCAAGTGAATAACCTATCAAGACAAGGGGTTATTCATCGAAGTATTTCTAAGTGGGGAGCGCCCGTAGTATTCACTACAAGGTAGATGGTTCCCTTAGACTATGTGTCGAGTACCTTAAGTTGAATAAAGTGACGAGGAAGAACAAGTATCCACTCCTATGTATTGATGACTTATTTGATTAGCTTCATGATACTAGAGTATTTTCTCAGCTACATCTTATGATGAGATTTCACCGACCAAGAGAAGCAAAGAAGAGTGCACCGATTATAGCGTTTCGTACGCCATTTGAATTCTTTAAGTGGTTGGTTATGCCACTCCGGCTAACCAACACGCCAGCATTCTAGTAACCGTGTTTTCAAAGATCAGCTAAATAAATTTGTTACTGTGTTCATCGATAATATTCTCGTCTACTCACGAACGGAAGAGGAACACAAGTTGCATTTGAGGATCGTACTTGATTTGCTGAGAGAGCACTAATTAAAAGCAAATTTTTCAAAATGTCACTTTTGAAGGAGAGAAGTGATATTCTTGAGTCGTGTTATTTCTGAGCAAGGAATTCCATCCTGCAAAAGTTGTAGCAGTTCAAAATTAGGCTAGACCCAAAAACGCTACGGATACGAGTTCTTGGGTTAGCTGGATATTATTGATGATTCATCCATGACTTCTCTAAAGTAGCGGCAACATTGACTCAGTTGGTAGAAAAGAATCAGACTTTTACTTAGGATGTGAGATGTGAACATGCATTTGTGAGTCTAAAAGAAAAATCAATGAGTGTGTTGGCGTTGACCATTCCAAGTGGAAATGAAGAGATAACGGTATACATTGATGCATATGGTACCAGATTAGGGCGGTATTGATGTAGAGAGGAAAAACTGTTGCATATGCTAGTCGACAACTTAAGCCACATGAGAAGAAATACCCGACCCATGATTTGGACTTACCAACAATTGTGTTTGCGTTGAAGATTTGGAGGCATTATCTTTTAGCAGAAAGGTTCAAGTTGTTTACTAACCATAAATCATTGAAGTACATCTTTTCGCAAAAGAAACATAACCTTCATCGATAGTGATGGTTAGAGTTTGTAACCTCCTACGACCTTGATATTGCATATACACCAGGGAAAGGGAATGTAATTGCTGATGCATTAAGCAGGAGACATGCCAGCTTGGGAGCTAAATTCCTAGAGTGGATGCAATTAGAGTATATTACTGATTATAATTTCCAATCAAGATGCGAGCTGGAGCCAGAGATGTTAGTAAGCTTGACTATCAAACCTACTCTAATTGAAAGGATCGGTACTAATCAGAGCGTGATGCTAGATTAGCTAAGATCATTACTAAGATCGAATATGAGGTAGAGTTTGAAGAGATGAAACAGTACGGACTCGACCGAGACGATTGGCTCCTTGAAGATGGCAGATTGTTTATTCCTAGTGTCGATGGGTTGAGGGATGAGGTTCTACGAGTGTTCCATCATTCGAGATTGATATCCATCTCGGCAGTAATAAGATGTACAATAATATGAAGTAGACCTATTATTGGGAAGGGATGAAGAAAGACGTTGGGACATTCATCTCGAAGTGCATGAACTGCTAGTTGGGGAAGGCAGAGCAGAAGAAGCTTAGTGGTTTGATGCAACAACTAGAAGTTCTCGAGTGAATATGGGAGGAAGTATCGATGGATTTCATCGATGGACTACCAAGGACTAGGAAAAATACGATAGCATTTGGGTCATACTCGATCGATAAACCAAGAACGCTGGATTTATACCCATCAAGTCAAGTAGAACAACAACCAAAATGGCTTAATTTTGTATGAAGTGGATAGTACGATCTCATAGTGTGTTAAAAAGCATTGTAAGTGACCGAGGTAATTGTTCACCAGTGGTTCTTGAAAGAGCTTACAAGAGGCGTTGGAAATAGGGGTGCATCTAAATACAGCTGATCACCCTCAAACTGATGGCCAAACCGGGAGAGTGAATCGTGTATAAGAAGATCTATTATGGGTTTTTGTAATCAACTTTGGAGGCTTGTGAAATGATCACTTACATCTCGTTGAGTTCACATACAATGATAGTTATCAGTCTAGCATCGGTACGACACCATTTGATGCATTGTGTGGCCGACCATGTAATGCTCCTTCATGTTGGTGGGAATCAGGTGAAAAATTGATACTTGGTCCAGATACGGTTAGAGAAACCATAGAGGATATCAAGATTTTTTGACAATGGATGAAAGCCTCTCAAAAAAGGAAGAAGGCTAGCTAATAGGTGACATTGATCTAGAGTTCTCTATCGGCGATATGGTATTTTTCAAGATCTCTATATTGAAGCATTTAATTCAGTTCGGTAGTAAGGGAAGTAGGCAGTGAGGTTCATAGGTCCTTTTCTGATACTAGAGAGCATTTAGAGCCTTGCTTACAAATTCGACTTACCTAAAAGAATGGCGGGAGTGCACAATTTGTTTCACATTTCTCATTTGCAGAAATTGTGCATGACTTAGGCGTAACTATCGCACCGGATCAACTAGATGATATCACGATTGAACTAGAGGCCTTAAGACCTCGTAGGCCTATTCATATCGTTGGATGTGATACGATGTAGCTTAGGTGGAAGACAATGAAGTTGGTGAAGGTTCAATGGAGTGAAGATGAAGGTGACTGCACTTGAAAGACTAAGGAAAGCATTAGGATGGCTATCTACAGCTCTTTACTTGGTAAGAATTTCTATTTATCGCTTTTGCTTTCACATATAATATCACGAAGTATATCTTATTATAGTATCCTACATGCTAGGATAGGCTTTGATATTATCTTTTATATTCGTTGCTATTGTATATGCATGCTTGGTGTGTGACGGCTGCCTATGCTTGTATATGGTTGTTGACATGCAAGATAACCCTTTTGATTTTTTTTGGAATTTCGTAGGAGAAATTTCTAAATGGAGTGAACGTAAGGACCCGTATTTTACGTATCGGAGGATCATACGATGTTTATCTTATTTTTATAATATAGAGTCGTATGATTCTATAACTTTGGAAAATGACTGCTAGAGTTATTTTTCATCCTTAGAATTTCTAACAGACGATTTTGACCCTGAAAATCTTGTATGGGCTATAAATTTTGGTGGAAGCCGAATTAGGTTCTAAAACCACTTTCCTTAGATCATGATTATGGTTTCTCATTTCGTAAAGTGATCATAATTGGAAAACGTACTTATAGTAAGGAGTTATGGTTGTTTTAAGTTTCATTTGATTTTGAACATTTCAATGGATAATTTGTGAGTTAATAGCAAGGCTTGAAGCCCAATTCGGGATTAACATCATGTTAGGTTTTATGGGACTTCTCTCCATCATTACATACTTCTCAAAATAGAGAGAAAAGCCACCACTAACAACCTCTAAGCCAAAAGGTTACCCTAAAACCAACTTTAATTATCCTAATCTAGTCATTAGAAGGAGTTGAGTGTAATTAGCACTTCGAATTAGAGATTTTCTATTGAAGACATCTTGGAGCAGCCGTTCATCTTGAGATTCGTGCATCTTTGGATTTACTTTGGATTTAAGTTAGTGGTTAGGACCTCTCAGTTACTAATTAGTCACTATACACTTTTAAAAGATGTTTCTAAAATGATTTTTGGATCCTAAACGTGTTTTAAACTTTATTTCATCATATATGTTAATTTGAAATAATTTGGAAAAGATTCGTTAAATTGTATTCTTATGGATCTTCCTTCTTCTTATAGTTTATGCCCTTAGATTTAAGCTTCTCTTTGATATAGATGTATGCTTGTTAGAATGTATTATATATGTTGATTGCTTAAATGTATGAAGTTTGTTTGGTTTAAATGCCGACCGAATGCTATTTAGTTCTAGGAATAAGTCTTAGATCGATGATGACCCTTGAATGTCAAGTTGTTCAAATGACTTATGATCCATATAGTAGTTCAAGGAGGGCACCCTAAAGCTACGTTTCAGGTTTCACATTTGGAGTTCATTTGCTCGAGTTATGGGTAATTGAAGATGGATCGGTGTTGATGGATCTATGGGAAGTTGCTTTGAGTTTTGGACATCTTGCTTCGAGTCTTAGAGGAGTTTGCTTCGGGTCGCACATGGTTCACTTAGGGTTGCACGTGGAAAGTGAAATTTGATTAAGAGTTAAGTCAGTGACGAGCTATGCTTCAAGTCTTTTGTATATTTCTTTGAGTCAAAAGAAGGGCGACTCAGGGTTGGTACCGACGGACGGGGTTCGGTTCAGTGGCGAGCTGTGCTTCGAGTCATTTACGTGTTGCTTCGAGTTCGAGACCAATTTTGGTAGAAGCCGAATTAGGGTCTGAAACCACTTCCCTTAGATCAAGATTATGATTTCTCTTTCCATAAAGTGGTCATAATAGTAAAACGTGCTTATTATAGCGAGCTATGGCTGTTTTAAGTTTCAATTGATTTTGAACAACATAACGGGTAATTGGTGAGTTAATGGAAAGGCTCAACGCCTGTTTCAGGATTAACATCATGATGTGTTTCATGGGACTTCTCTTCATCATTACACACAGCCCAAAAATAGAGAGAAACCAAACCACCACAAATAACCTCTAAGCTAAAAGGTTACCCTAAAACCTCCACTAATTAGCCAAATCTAGTCATTAGAAGGAGTTGAGTGCAATTAGCACTTAGAATTGGAGATTTTCTCTTGAAGACATCTTGGAGTTGATGTTCATCTTGGGATTTGTGCATCTTTGAATTTGCTTTGGATTTAGGTGAGTGGTTAGGACCTATCAGTTACTAATTAGCCAATATACACTTTTAAAGGATGTTTTGAAAATGATTTTTGGATCCTAAACAGGTTTTAAACTTTAGTTCATCATATCTGTTAATTTCAAATAATTTGGAAAAGATTCGTTAAATTGTGTTCTAATGGATCTTCCTTTTTCTTATAGTTTATACCCTTAGATTTAAGCTTTACTTTGATATAGATGTATGCTTGTTAGAGTGTATTATATATGATGATTACTTGAATGTATGATGTTTGTTTGGTTGAGAAAGCTGATCGAATGCGATTTAGTTCTAGGAATAAGTCATGGATCGATGAGGACCCATGAAGGTCAAGTCGTCCAAATGACTTGTGATCCATATAGTAGGTCAAGGAGGACACCTTAAAGCTACATTTCAATTTTCACGTTTGGAGTTTATTTGCTCGAGTTATGATCAATTGAAGATGGATCAATGTTGATGGATCTATTGGTAGTTGCTTCGAGTTTTGGACGTCTTGCTTCGAGCCCTAGTGGAGTTTGCTTTGGGTCGCACATGGTTCGCTTGGGTTGCAAGTGGAAAGTGAAATTTGACAAAGAGTTAAGTTAGTGACGAGCTGTGTTTTAAGTCTTTGTACGTTTATTAGAGTCAAAAGAAGGGTGACTTGGAGTTGGTACCAACTGATGGGGTTCAGTTCGGTGGCGAGCTGTGCTTCAACTCATTTGCGTGTTGCTTCGAGTGATAAAGGGATTCACTTCAAGTCAGAAGTGTGCTTCCTTGGATTTGCTTTTTGAGGAGGAAAATTCTAAAGGATGTATCAATGACCTATGGAGTGCTACCGATCCATGTGGTATGATTCGATGATGAGTGATTTCGAATGGGAAGTATAAGGTCGGTGGTGGTTCGGAATAATAGTGGATTGCTTAGAGTTCGAACTGAGGAATTTTTCCATTTTCTTTGGGCTTGGTCTGGAAATTTTCTAAGTTTTTATGTTTCGTGTCTTCCTTTGCTAGCTTTGAGTCCGGCCTAGGAAATTTAAGGGTTCGACCTGGGAAATTTAAGAGTCCGACCTGAATTAGCTCGGTATTGACCCATGAGTGCCGAGTCGAAAACCCATAGTCGATTTTTTCGCTTATTTCTTGATATTTTCTTTGTTTTGCCTTCTTAAGATGTTTCACAAGTCACTTGGTCATTTCTTCATCGTTTGCTCATCTAATTCGACAGTTTAAGTCGTTAAAGACTGTGGAAAATTCAGCCATAATAGGAAGTGGCTGCTTCGATGATGTATGGTTGTATTTCAAGATGCAGAATAAAGGGATATGGGTCAGATTGGAGGAACCGGAGGAATGCTATGGAACAAACAATTATATTTTACGACTGATGAAAATTTTCGAGAATCATTCCAGACCACGACGATTTTAAACGGGAGTTGTAAGAATAGTTCCAGGATGTGCTCTGTTGTAGATGATGTATGCAAAGGGATTGTTAATATTCGTAGATTTCAATTGTACTCATAAAGAAGGGTATGGGTGGATGCTCACTTGGGCATACGAGGAGCGCCAGATTACACAATGTTTTGATCCATTTATCCTGTGTTGTATACGGAGCTACATTCTAGTTCTTGGCCTAAGAGTGGTTTAGATTGGACTACCAAGAAACTGGGATGTTAAATATTCCTTGACTATACGGTAAGGTCATACGACTATCATATATCCAATGCACTGGGTGGGTGAACGCGAGGACGGGTAATGGATGCTATGTTTTCTTTGGTTGCTTATCACCATAGGGATGTCACACAATGTGGATATCATCGATGTAGATATCTAGACACCCAATAGTACTTTTATGTATATTATGCTATGATGGTCATGATGTAAAGTAGCATATATTTTGTGGTATATGCTAACTATGTGGATGTGGGGACAAGTCAGGTATGATTTCCATACTGTTTGTCCTAGTATATCGACTTTATAATATTTGAGATTTTCTATCGCTCACACCAGATTGTTGTCTGACTTAGGATTTTATGCTTTGCTTCATATTATTTTGGGTTCTCTTATATTAATAAATTAGGGATATCAAGTCCGGTGAGCATGGAGTTGGACAGGGTAGGAGGTCATACTCTCGTATTAATATGTTAACTTATTATGATTTGCGATTCCACTGCATAGAACTATAGAGCTTGCTAGTGCCTTTATTATCTAGAGATGGTTTATTTATGAGTTATTATTTGATGTACTATATGGATTTGTGTACTCTGATTTATGTGGTTCATTCAGCTATTACTGTCTAGCTTGTTTTATATTTGAGATGCTTGCTATTTTATTTTGTTCAATGTGCTGTAAAATATACGACAGGTTTTAGTTTTGATTTATATTACCTTACAACCTTGATGATCATCCTTCATTGACCAAGCACCATTGCAACACACTCTATAGGTTATTTTATTGGGTGTCGGTTGTGTAAGGTAGCCATTACAGTGAGTATGTTAGACAAGAGCTCCAGCGGTACTTAACAAATAATGGGATTATCCCTCGGGTTAATCCACTCTACACCCTGCAACACAATGATGATTTGGAAAGAAGAAATCGAGCCCTATTAGATATGGTTCATTACATTATGAGTAAAGTTAAGTTACTCCTTCCTATTGATGATATGCACCAGAAACTACAGCGCATATGTTGAATTTGATACCCAAAAAATATGTATCCAAGACACCATAAAAGATAATATGAAGAAACCCCGCCTCAATCATCTGAAGGTGTGGGGTTATCTAGCCTATGTTAAAAAAGGGCCCAATAAACCTTGGACAAGATTAGCTTTGTGTATACTTATAGATAATCCCAAGAAATCATTGGGATATATTCTCTATAATACCGATGAACAAATGGTTATTGTTTCTCAGCATGCTGTCTTTTTAAGAAGGAATTTGTTTTGAATGAAATAAACAGTGAAGTTGTGGGCTTGGATGAGATCCAAGAAATTAAAACATAGGCTAAGCTAGTGAGAGAATCAAGTTCATCGGTATACGAAAATATGCAACATATTAGAAGGTCTAGTAAGGAATCTCGTGTGCCAGAGAGATACTACTATTTTCTCATGGATGGTGAGAAAATAGACTGTGTTTGTTCATTATTTGTAGCTAGTGTAGTCATTTTTTATATTTATGTAATCATTTTTATGTTAAGTATTAGTGTTTTTTCAATACTTTGGACTTGTACTATTAGAAAAATGGACTAAATGACTTTTGTTTATGTATGTGTATTAAGATATTATTCCTTATACTATAGTATAATATCATGTTTGATATGATAGATATGCCCATGTAGTTGTGCTTATAGGATAACACTAAAATGTTAATTTGTGCTAACAGTTGTGACTACACAAAAACGCAGGTCCAGATATAAAAATAGAACAATTTCAACAAGATATGCAGGGAGTGTTATTCTACGTATTCCCTTAAGACCCATTTGTTTGGTCGGGTTAAATAGTGTTATGATGCAGTCTAGACTAATTGATTACCATTTTCCTTTTATCTTCATATGCCCATGTATTTTAAAGTTTGCATGAAAGCAAAGGAAGAAAAAAGTCTTATTGCAAGCTACATCCAAAGTTTGCCTAATTAATATGTTTTCGCTGTATTATAATTGTATTATTTGTGTTAGCGTCAAAAATGGCATTAACATCCAATAGAATATGTTGAGAAATAAAATGATAAATTATAAATGAAAATTGAGGAATAAACAGTAAACAAACAATTTATAGCGGTTTGGCATAATGTGTCTACGTCCACTTAACAATTCTTCTCCTTTTATTGATGAAAGTACAATTAATGTTCTTATGATTCATCGTCGAACGATAAGCTATTAAAAGAATTTAATAAAAATGCTTGAAAGTAAAATGGATCCCACAAATGAAGCCTCCCATGGTCTATTTATAGGTGTAGGTCGACGGGAAAGCCTTAAGCATGTCCAAACCCATGTTCTCCATGATCTTCTAACAACTGAAGAAGAAGACTTGGCCAGCTTAGCAATCTCTATGGGTCCATACCTAACCATAATTATGAGTCGATACCAACTCATAAAACTTCACTGAAATGAATTTTGGACTTTTGGAGATTAGTCACCTTACTATTAGCTTCATGGTTTTTGAGTTGTTTAAGCCATAATTTGCTTGTTTCTAAGTCCAGCTTATGGATCGGTGGAAGGTTGAAGTAGCTCATCTGAATTGCTTATGGAGAACGATGGTGTATAACATGCAAACGATAACTTGAGCTTGGGAATAGGTTCCTAGGACCTTTTGCTAGCATGTGATGAGAATATGGGACCACCCCCATAAGATACTATGGGTCGGTACTGAACCATTTATGGTTCAATACCAAACCATAGACTTAGGGAAAATTCTCTCTGTTTTTGTAAGCGGTGAACATTGTTTAGTTTCTGGGCTTGGTTTGACCAGTCTCTTAATCCTTCTGTCTATTCTCTTGGATCATCCGCTTCGATATGTTCCAAGTGCAACTTGTCCAATCCGACTGACATTTGCCGAGTTAAAAGGCTGGATAACAATTTGTCAAATAAGCAATGCGGATGTAAATAGACGTGGACAACTATTGATGTTTTACTTGTGGTATTAGTCCTTATAAGATAAAAATTTGTTTAAATAGTATATTATCAATTAATTCTATTACGAGATAAATAAAATGTATTAAATGGTTATTTTAAATTATTCACCTAACAACCCATTGCTTTTAACATTTGAAAGTAACACAAAGCATTAATTTTATTGATAATTTTGGACATTAAGAATAGTTGGTCATTACTGTTTGGTATGAGAGCTTAGGTTTAGCGACTATCTGATCTTCGGTCAATTAACCTACTTATAGTAGATTGACCACACCTTAGGTTAGGTTATGATAGATGAGAGAGCATATTTATTTCTTGTTGTCTGCTTTGTATGTGTATGAGTATTTATAAAGGATGTATGCCCACATGTTTGTATATCCATCATTACCCCACCCTAAGATGATGTTTGTTATTGATTTACGATGACTTATGTATGGAGAGTAGATATCGTAGGAGTGTGGTACGATATACACTTATATGAGGGATCAGGTTCTAGTTGTAATTCAAGTAACATAGCATTAGAAGATTAATGTGTTAGGCCAATTGTGACAATGCACATATAATTTTAGGTTAAGCAATTTTACCAAGCTTAATAAACAAATTTATTATTTAATTTTGGATAGTGTTTGATGAAAAGTATTTTGGAAAGCTACATAAAATGAACGTAAATATGCATTATTGATTTTGAAGATATTTTAGTGAAAGTAAAACGTATATTTTTGGATTCAAAATAATTTATTAATAATACACATTATAGAAAAAAATATTTAACCTAAGAAATATGGTACTTCAATTTGAAGATATTTTGAAAAATGTTTAGTTTGCGAAATATCTTTTTAAGTAGAGTATTTTGTTATGGTAAATATTTTGTTTGGAGTGTATTTTTGTAAAAGAAGATAAGAAAAAATTACGGTTAGTAAGGGTTGGACTTTGGCACTCTTTTACTAAAGTTTACTCTATTAACTAACTACAGCAAACATGCTTTGTCACAAAGATATTTTTAAACAATAGAGAATTTACAACCACTCACCCTAAAGAGTCTGTGTAAATCATGTAGACGTATAAAATCAAGTTGAATTTGGTGATGAGACCTTATTTTCTATTACATTATAAATTACATCCTCCCAATTTTACATTATATTTTATGTTTATACTATTTTTCCAAAATTTTATACCTACTCTGATTCCCATATCCACCCCTCTCTTCCCAAAATTAACGGCCCGGTGCTTTGAAGTATATTTTTCATTTCTTTTAATTCCACGAAGATTACTTTTATCATCTTGTTCTGATTATTCCATCTCATGCTCATCCAGATCTTGTGCTTTTCCAAATCTTGTGCACTTTTTCATCTTGATTTGTTTGTTGATTAGAAAAGTATTTTAGTGAATTTATTTTGATTTGCGCATCTTCTTCTTCTTTGGTTTTGCGTTGTTTAAATGAATTTAGGTTAGTTACTTTTGTTTGTGGTTATATTTTTTAGTGTTCATTATAACATCATGATGAATTGAATATATTATTTTCTTTAATTTGTTATTGTTCATGTTGTAATTATTATAGTTTAACTATGTTATTAGTATTGAATGACATGAAAAGTATTGAATATGTCGGTGAAGTTTTATGTGGGCATTATTTTTTGGCAAATATTTACCTATGTTGAATTGTATGGGGTTTTTTAATTATCGTTGCAATTCGCTTAATAATGTTATTATTGTTATAGTTCAATATTTTGTTGGTATTGTGTGACATTAAAAGTATAGGACTGTCAGTGAAGTTTTATGCAGGCCATTATTCGTATTGAAAATATTTGTCCATATCAAATTGAATGCAATTGTTTTTGCTATTGTTGCAATCGGTTAGCATTATATTGTTATTATTATAGTTCAACTATGTTGTTGGTATTGTATGACATGAAAGTATAGGATCTGTCAGTGAAGTTTTATGCAAGTCATTATTCGTGTGGAAAATATTTGCTGGGAAAATATTTTCCATTGTAGTTTTTCCTATTTTTTCCCTTGTAGGATCGATTTCACCCTAGAGGGTGGTGAATAGGGTGATGGTGTTAATTATAAAAATTAATTGCGGAAGCTTATGAAATAATTTCAACACAGATCACAGAATATTAGCAGCACAAAAATAAATAGCAGAATAATAAAATGCAGAAATAGAATGACACAGAATTTACCCAGCTTCGGCAAAACCCTGTGTACGTGCTGCCCCAAGGTTTCTACTAGAAATTAAGTAGTCACACACTTACACACGTAAACTCGCGACACCCGCTATTGACTAACCTAACTCTGCGCTCAAAACCCTGCCACAACTCAGCCACTGAGTTGCGAATTCTCAAACTACATCACGTAGCTTGTGCCCTAGTCACACGACTAGAAATTACTGCGGTTTAAAATTGAAATAAAATTTAAAGCAATTTAAAAATTAAAACAACCCTAATTAAAAAATAAAAAGCCTTTATAATAAAAGAGAATAGCCGACCCTTTTTTTATTTTGACCCGATCCTCTTTGCTTCGTTCCTTTGTGAAAATGGTGGCTCGATTCTCCGTTCCAAAATTAGGGCTTTTGAAGCTGCGCCTTTTTGTTGTTCTCGATATAGTGATTATTTGCGTGTGATTCGTTCTCGTTTGTTCGCTCTTGGCCGCTTCGATTATTGAGTTCGATTCGGTTATTTCGGTATGTGTTTTTCGTTTAGGCTATTCTATTATGCTTGATTGAACTCATGTAATCTGCCGATGATGATTTTTGGAGTTTTAATGCTTGAACTCAATATATCAATTGCCTTGTCGATCGCTTGTATCTCTGATTTGCTCACGGCTCTTCAATTTGGATCGAGTTCGTCTATGATTTCGGTAAGTACTTTACTCCTTTTTCTTTGCTGGTTTTGGCTTGCTTGAACTCAATGCTAAAATTGCCGATGATGATTTGTTTATATAGGGTTTGTAACCCTAGATTTGCGTTCGTACAAATATATTTGAATTTGTCAATTTTATTTGATCAGCCGTTCGATTTCACTTTGATGTTGATGATTTTTCTGACTTCTTCTATTTACTTGAATAATCACGGTGTTGATTTTGACTTGGTTTGTTTACTTGGCTATCACGGCACCGTTGAATTTCGTGGCCACCACGGCTTGGTTGCATTTGACTTCGGTCATAGTTTGGTTTCGTGAATTTCTCGTACTGCTGGCTTCAGCCTTAGGTTGAGATTTCGTGTAATTGTTTGCAGCTGCACGTTGCCATTTTCGTTCTGTTGCTGTAGCATGACTTACAGTCTTCACTGCACCCTTCTTTGCATTATATACTGTAATATCAATCTTGGTTGCTGCTGTGTTGTGTAGTAGTCTCTTGACATGTTTTGTTGTTTGTGCTTGTTAACTACTGCTTCAACTTGACTCCGTTCAGTTGTTCACGGTGTCGATTGTGAGTTGTATTATTCCACAGCTCTGACTTTGTTTTGATAAATTGCTGCATGGATTTTTGACTGATAAATTGCTGCTTGGATTTTGACCATGGCTTCTTCTTTCAACATTCTAATATGTTACATTATTTTTACTGTATATAAATATTTCTAGTGTGTTATTCTTGTCACTGTTCTTGTGCATTCATGTGCTTGATGTTCACTTATTGTTCGAGACAGTTTGCATTAACCTGTTTCATGAATGCTTGCTGCCTGACCTTTGTTGCTATGTTGATCTTGCTTGCTACCTGGTCGACACCTGCAGTTCACTGTGTCAAGTTGTTGTCTTCATATTGTCACTATATCATGTTCGATACAGTTTGCATTTCAGTTGTTTGGTTGACACACTTGAAGTTGTACATTCTTGTGTTTGTTCCATCATGTGGTCTGAAATTGCTTTGATCTCGTTTCTAGTGTGCACGGAGCCTCGAGTGTATACTGAGCTGTGCCTTGTAAGTTTCATTTAGAGTCTGCACTATTGTTTCATTTGTTTTGCTTGTTGCATTTGTTTGGTACACATGTTGTTCTGGTTTGAGGCTGTATATAGGAGTTTTGCTATTGTAGTCTTTTGTACCATGCTTGTTGTGAGTTTGAAGTTGAAATAGCCATGTGTACTTTCTGGTTTTGGTTTCTTGATGCAGCTATGCACTATATATACATGTTCCATTTCATTTTCTTCTCTTGTCTGTTGGCACTATTGTATTATGATTTGTACATTGAGTTGAATCCAACTTAAACGCTCGGCTTTGACCTTGTGCTTGTGTCGAGATTTTATTTATATTGCACCTGAGTTGAACCCGTCCTTTTATTTTGGGTTTGACCTATGCTCACCTGTCCCTCTAAATTAATCAAGTGTATATCGGTGTGCGCGGCCTTGTGGCATGTACAGTGATACATTGTGCATGTCACATTTTTCGTGTGTGATGAATTCAAATGTAAATGATGACGAACAACCCAAATAAATGAGGCAAATAATATTTTCAAAATCACATTTTATTTTATACTGTATAAATATTTCCTTTTCAATTTTACTGTGTTAGTGAATATTTTTACAGATTGCTCAGATGCTGGATTCTAACTGGAATAAAGTTAAAGATGAACTACGAGTGTGAGTGATATGTAGTGAGGAATTTATGTAAGTTGAATTGTGATGTAATCGGAAATTGTATTGTAATTGAAATTGTATATGTATAGTGAGAGCTTGAATTTGTACTATTCAAAAATTGTAATAAATATTTGTTTAAATAACATTTCTGTTTAAAGTCAAATTCTGTGTTATTTATTTTATTCAGCAAATATTTATTTAACCTATGAAAAATAAAATAGTACATTAACAAATACATTTAAATGAATGTATATATGTTTATTATCATCAAACAAAAATCATATAATCACATATTCAACAATCTCCCTCTTTCGATGATAACAAACATATATTTAAGATTTTGACTATGTTAAATGTATTTGATCAATGATATGCTCTAATTGCTCCCTCTATTTAAATGCTTCCTCTCTACACAAAGCTCCCCTTCATATGTGCATACAAATAAAAATATGCAAATGAGCCTAGATGCAAATAGAAAATTATTTGACCTTTGCTTGATTTTATTTGACAAAATCTTAACTTTTCTATCCCCCTTTTGTTATCAGCAAAAGAATAATAGTGTTAGAGAAAATAGAGATAAAGTGATCGATATTAATTCAACATTAAAACTCGATTGAATATAAATATTAAATTTCAATAAAAAATTAAACAAAAATCATAAATATTTTGTTAGGCGCATATTCCAATTTTAGAATGATGGGAATTATGTCATCATATAAAACCATACAGTTGTGTCTATTTGTGGTATATTTATATTAGGAATTTGAATACCTACTAACCATGCATAACCGTTAGGACCTTTAAATGAGATTAGTAGTATTCCAATTTTATTTTTTAAAAAAAAGAATCCAAGTATCTTCTAACTACGCATAACCGTGAGGACTTTTAAATGGGATTAGAATCAACTTGTTTATTTTTAAAAATCAACTTTTGATATGCGTTCCATATATGCATAACCGTGAGGACTTCCAAATGAGCATGGAAGCACATAACAAATTCCAAGTAATTCAACTATGCATAACCGTGAGGACTTTTAAATGAGAGTGAATACTTTGGTATTTATTTATTATTATTATTATTATTATTTTTAAAAAATATAAAATGAAAAACGAAAGATTCCTGTTTAAAGTACCATATATCGACAAACTATATAGAATTTTGATGAGTGATGGTCGTTAGAAATATGATAGAGATAGAGATGGACATGGAATTTTTACCCAACAAAAAGTTTTATAACTCTGGTTTGAATTTCTAAAGAAATTTTTCTAAATATACTGTCTTGAGTAATTATGATAAATATCAACACTCATCACTTTTTCAATCACTATTTATCTTTTCGATAATTATTAGGGAGTTAGACTAGTCAAAATTGTCATTTAAATCAAATTCAAAAATAATTATGAAATCAATTTTTCAAAATGACTGATCTGAAAATATGATTAAAAATGATTTTCTCGAGGGGGTTATATGAGAAAAATTTCTGCTATTTGAAAAATTATTTGAAATGAAAAATACGCAGATATTTTCTTTAAAAAAATGATGCAGTTACTAAATGTCTCAACAAAAATCACATTCTACTAGTAATTTTTCTATCAACTAGATTACCAGTGTAATCTGCATCTGAATTTCTCTTTCACTCAAAATTATCATTAATTGAATTTGATAGACCAGACCATGAAGTATGCAACAAAATATCTCAAAATCAAATTCAACAGCTTTTCAAATGACGTTATCTTGAATTTGAAATGAAGCCGTGTAAATAATCAAAGCCCGTGAATATAGAGTTAGCCAAATGTATCATCATCCAACAAAAAACGCTATTATTAATCCACACTAAGATATATAAAGCAATTCAAATGCTCTAGAGATTTTATAGTGTTTATTGCATAAGAATATAATTGGCCAACAATTTTAAACAAGTCAGAATCAAAATCATCATCTTTTCATCATCCCAATATTGGCTGATTTTACTTAGATTACTGTGTAGAATATCACATTTAATATGTCGTTCAAACAGATAAACCATTACCTGTTTTACCTTTACCATATTTTTTGTTGTTGTCCAATGTGATTCTGTCACCTTTATACTAGGCTAAGGAACTTTGCTTTGTCGCCCATTGTTTTCTGGAACAGCCAGAATCCAGATAACACTGTTGTTGTTCCTTAACCTGCCCACCACACCCACACGGGAAAAGGTTTTTGTGACCTATTTGTTTTTATAGGTCCATGGTTGTTAGTGGCAGAAGATTTATAAGAATAATTTTGTGGAGACCCAAAACTGGTTATATATGTTCCTTTTGGCAACCAAATTTGTTTAATTTCGAGAGAATTTATATTTGTGCCTTTTGGAACCCAAATTGGTATAGTTTTCACATGTTTGGGTCTATAGCAACAATTATTGTGATTGTGTCCATATTTTCTACAAATTGTGCACATAGACTTTTCTTGATTAATATCGCTTTCAACATTTTCAGATTGATTATATCCAAGTCCATGTCCAACCGTATTAACAGTTTGCTTTCCTAATAGCATATTCAACGATTTTTCACTTTTTGAAAATTTATCTAAAGTTGTTGACAATTGTTGGACTTGTGTTTTGAGAGATTCATTTTCGTTCAATAATTGTGTGCACTTTTTGATAGAATTTTATCTCCTAATATTTTCGTTCTCTTTCAAAATCACAATTTCATTTTCAAGTGATTTTATATTTATTTCTGATTTTTTAATTTCTTCTTCGAATGTTGGACACTTATCACACTTAGGGATCCTACTTTGATAGGTTTTAACTAATTGGTCAAGTTGTTTATTTAAATCTATCAAAGTATCTTTTTGTGATTCAAGTTTGGCATACTTCTCCCTAAGTCGTTCAAAACAGCCATTCACTTCGTGGAAATATACAAGTAATTCTGAATAAGAAAGTTTTGATACCTCACTTGGCTCATCATTATCACTGTCTGTTATTTCACCATGAAGACACATGTCTGCTTTCTCACTCTCACTGTTAACACTTTGATTATCTTCATCACTTGTATTCCACGTGGCTGCAAAACTTCTCCTTTTTGATTTCTTTTCAAAGTCGCGTCGATTTTGAGGACAATTTGGCTTAATGTGTCCAGGTTGGTTGCACTTATGACAGATGTTCTTTTGTCCTTCTGGATTTTCCAATATTTTATTTATTCTGCTTTTCAATTTTCGATTTAGAGCTGGATTTCTGTGTTTGTAATTCCACCTTATGACTTTCTTTATAATCAGCTTTAACTCTGGTGCTCCATCATCATCGTCATCACTTTCAGTTGTTCCTTTAAGAGCTATAGATTTCTTTCGAGTATCTCCACCTTCACGCTCTTCCTTAAATTTCATTTCTAGCTCATAAGCGATGAGATTTCCGATGAGTTCTTTGACTTTCATTTGTTTCAAATCTTTTGATTCTTGAATGGCATCTACTTTGGCTTCAAAACTTCATGGAAGGACTCTGAGGATATTTTGGACTATCTCCAACTCTGTGTATGATTTTCCAAGAGCTTTCGATTTGTATACGATATTGGAAAGTCGTTCATGCATCTCATTAACATTTTCTTCCTTTGCCATTGTGAAATTCTCGTATTCGCTGATTAGCATGGCAACGCGAGATTCTTTGACTTAAGATGTTCCTTCGTGAGTCACTTCTAGTTTGTGCCATATTTCCTGCGCAGTTAGAAAATGTGAGACACGATTAAATTCAAATTGATCCAATGAACAAATAATAGAATTCATAGCTCTAGCATTAGCATTTTGTAATTTATTTTCTAGTTCTGTCCATTGATCCATCGGTTTATCTATTTCCTGATTATCTACAATTATAGTTGGTGCTCTATAACCTGTCTCAACAATGTTCCAAGCATCAATGTTTTTTAGAAAAAATTTCATTCTATTTTTCCAGTAGGCGTATTCACCATTGAACTTTGGTGGTCTAACTATGGACTGACCTTCAGCAAAAGCATTATTAAAAGCCATTTTAAAAATTCAACTTTTTAAAACAAATTTGATTTTTTAAAAAAATCAAACTTTTAAAACCAAAAAACAACTTCTATTCCTTGCTCTGATACCACTTGTAGGATCGATTTCACCCTAGAGGTAGGTGAATAGGGTGATGGTGTTAATTATAAAAATTAATTGCGGAAGCTTATGAAATAATTTCAACACAGATCACAGAATATTAGCAGCACAGAAATAAATAGCAGAATAATAAAATGCAGATATAGAATGACACAGAATTTACCCAGCTTCGACAAAACCCTACCTACGTGCTGCCCCCAAGGTTTCTACTAGAAATTAAGTAGTCACACGCTTACACACGTAAACTCGGGACACCCGCTACTGACTAACCTAACTCTATGCTCAAAACCCTGCCACAACTCAGCCACTGAGTTGCGAATTCTCAAACTACGCCACGTAGCTTGTGCCTAGTCATACGACTAGAAATTACAGCGGTTTAAAATTGAAATACAAATTTAAAGCAATTTAAAAATTAAAACAACCCTAATTAAAATATAAAAAGCCTTTATAATAAAAGAGAATAGCCGGCCCTTTTTTTATTTTGACCCGATCCTCTTTGCTTTGTTCCTTTGTGAAAATGGTGGCTCGATTCTCCATTCCAAAATTAGGGCTTTTGAAGCTGTGCCATTTTCTTGTTCTCGACACAATGATTATTTGCGTGTGATTCATTCTCGTTTGTTCTCTCCTGGCCGCTTCGATGATTGAGTCCGATTCGATAATTCCGGTATGTGTTTTTCGTTTGGCTATTCTATTATGCTTGATTGAACTCCTGTAACCTGCCGATGATGATTTTTTCGGTTTTAATGCTTGAACTCAATATACCAATTGCCTTGTCGATTGCTTGTATCACTGATTTGCTCACGGCTCTTCAATTTGGATCGAGTTCGTCTATGATTTCGGTAAGTACTTTACTCCTCTTGCTTTGCTGGTTTTGGCTTGCTTGAACTCAATGCTGAAATTGCCGACGATGATTTGTTTATATAGGGTTTGTAACCCTAGATTTGCGTTCGTACAAATATATTTGAATTTGTCAGTTTCATTTGATCGTCCATTCGATTTCACTTTGATGCTGATGATTTTTTTGACTTCTTCTATTTACTTGAATAATCACGGTGTTGATTTTGACTTGGTTTGTTTACTTGGCTATCACGACACCGTTGAATTTCGTGGCCACCACGGCTTGGTTGCATTGGACTTCGGTCATAGTTTGGTTTCGTGAATTTCTCGTGCTGCTGGCTTCAGCCTTAGCTTGAGATTTCGTGTAATTGTTTGCAGCTGCACGTTGCCATTTTCGTTCTGTTGCTGTCACATGACTTACAGTCTTCACTGCACCCTTCTTTGCAATGTATATTGTAATATCAATCTTGGTTGTTACTGTGTTGTGTAGTAGTCTCTTGACATGTTTTGTTGTTTGTGCTTGTTAACTACTGCTTCAACTTGACTCCGTTCAGTTGTTCACGGTGTCAATTTTGAGTTGTATTATTCCACAGCTCTGACTTTGTTTTGACAAATTGCTGCATGGATTTTTGACTGATAAATTGCTGCTTGGATTTTGACCATGGCTTCTTCTGTCAACGTTCTAATATGTTACATTATTTTTACTGTATATAAATATTTCTCGTGTGTTATTTTTGTCACCGTTCTTGTGCATTCATGTGCTTGATGTTCACTTATTGTTCCAGACATTTTGCATTAATCTATTTCATGAATGCTTGCTGCCTGACCTTTGTTGTTGTGTTGATCTTGCTTGCTACCTGGTCGACACTTGCAGTTCACTGTGTCAAGTTGCTGTCTTCATATTGTCACAATATCATGTTCGATACAGTTTGCATTTCAGTTGTTTGTTTTACACACTTGAAGTTGTACATTCTTATGTTTGTTCCATCATGTGGTCTGAATTTGCTTTGATCTCATTTCTAGTGTGCACCGAGCCTCGAGTGTATACTGAGTTGTGCCTTGTAAGTTTCATTTAGAGTCTGCACTATTGTTTCATTTGTTTTGGTTGTTTCATTTGTTTGGTACACATGTTGTTCTGGTTTGAGGCTGTATATATGAGTTTTGCGATTGTAGTCTTTTTACCATGCTTGTTGTGAGTTTGAAGTTGAAATAGTCATGTGTACTTTCTGGTTTTGGTTTCTTGATGCGGTTATGCACTGTATATACATGTGCCATTTCATTTTCTTCTTTGGTCTGTTGGCACTGTTGTATTATGATTTGTACATTGAGTTGAATCCAGCTTAAACGCTCGGGTTTGACCTTGTTCCCGTGTCGAGATTTTATTTATATTGCACCTGAGTTGAACCCGTCCTTTTATTTTGGGTTTGACCTGTGCTTACCTGTCCCTGTAAATCAATCAAGTGTATATCGGTGTGCACGGCCTAGTGGCATGTACAGTGATACACTGTGCATGTCACATTATTCGTGTGTGATGAATTTAAATGTAAATAATGACGAACAACCCAAATAACTGAGGCAAATAATATTTTCAAAATCACATTTTATTTTATACTGCAAAAATATTTCCTTTTCAATTTTACCGTGTTAGTGAATATTTTTGCAGATTGCTCAGATGCTGGATTCTAACTTGAATGAAGTTGAAGATGAACTACGAGTGTGAGTGATATGTAGTGAGGAATTTATGTAAGTTGAATTGTGATGTAATCAGAAATTGTATTGTAATTGAAATTGTGTATGTATAGTGAGAGCTTGAATTTGTATTATTTAAAAAATTTAATGAATATTTGTTTGAATTAAATTTCTGTTTTTAATTCAAATTCTATGTTATTTAATTTATTCATCAAATATTTATTTAACCTGTGAAAAATAAAATAGTATATTAACAAATACATTTAAATGAATGTATATATGTTTATTATCATCAAACAAAAATCATATAATTGCATATTCAACATCCCTATTATACTGCTTTTATTTTAATATTATATATATATATATATATATATATTTGCAATTTGATCCTATTGATGTTCTTGTCATTTTTATGTTGGATATTAATTCTTATAGCAAGTGACTTGGTTTGAATTGGTGTTTGTTGAGATTGAAAAATGATATTTATGACCATTGACCATAATTAATACCTAGTTCTATTGAATTGGCTTATGAAAGAGATGAGAGAAAAGGAGTAATTGAAACTGATTTGGATTTGCATGGTATATAATTGCTTGTTGCTCATATTTGTAATGATTTTCTGCTTGTTTCGATTATATCTAAGTAGTGTAAAAATAGCTCGCCCGATGTTGTTTCTTATATTCCTTCATTTGCTTGTTATTTTACTAAGTGTGGATCTCATCTTCTTCCTTAATGGTTGTTTCTTCTGTTGAAATAATTGTTAAAAAATGATTCTAGCATTCCAATGTTTAGTGGTGTTGGTCAAATAATTGTTGGTGGTGTTGAAGAGTTTCGATTATTTCTTATGGTATACTATATTAAGGAAGGATGTAAAGTTAATATTGTTAAAAATAATAGGGAGCAAGTTAGAGCTATTTTTTCGAAGGAAGGTTGTACATTTCATATTTATGCTTCGTGTAAATTTAACCTACCACGCTTTTGTTACTAAAACTATGCAACCTAATCATTCATTCAGAGCTGGTATAATATATGTTAACCATCCACCTGTTTCTAGTAGATTAGTTAGGAAGTTGGTTGTTGATTTTATTCGTTCAAATCCATTAATGAAAAATAAAGATATTGTCCATTTGTTTCAGATCAAGTACAATAAAACGTTAAAGTGTTATTCTGCATATATAGGAAAAAGATTGATTCTTGAAGAAATACATGGAAATGATTTGCTTTTGTATCATCATTTGAAGTTTTTTTGGGAAGCCATGGTTGTTTGTATTCTCGGTAGCACTACTGAACTTCAGATGACCCTATTAGTCATGAATTTAAGAGGGTTTTTTCATTGGTTTAAAGCATGCAAATATGGATTTGATTATTGTCATCCTTTGATTTGTCTAATGGAAATTTTTGAAAGGTGGAGAACAAGGTTGTATTATGTCTGCTGCAACTAAGAATAATAATCGAAATATGATTTGGTTTAGAAATTTATAATACAATATTTCGATTAATGAAATGTTTTCCCTATTTAGCTAGCAAATATTTGACAGAGCTGCATTGTTCCAATTTATTCATTTTTCTTATTTAGTTTGTTATTTTATTTGTTAAATTGGTATAATAGTTTCTATTTATTTACCTAGCAAACTCTTCTTATATGTTTTAACTTCTTTGATATTTTCGAAGATTTAGCTTGTCAAATATTTGCTTTATTTTTATGGAAAATATTTGACATGTACGTGCTGTTGCAATTTGCATATTTTATGTATCTATTTTTATTTTATGAACGTGATGAATGTATTTTTATTTATTTTAGGTTTTTTTCATAAGATTTTGGCACTATATCTGTTGAAGATGAACCTAATTAGTATTAGTATTTGACGAAGCTTTGGAAAATATTATATAATGCTAAATATGATTTCATTTTCGTATTTAATCAACATCCTGGTCTTTTGCTCATTGTTCCTCAAGTTTTTTCAGGTCCAGATTATCATTATATTGCTATCATTTAAAGAATAATTTGAAGAGTTTTTTGAATGTTTTTGATCTGATACCAAATGAAGATGAACAGGAATCTATAATAATATCGCTAACATATGTATATAAGTGTATATGCAATATCAAGCTATATAACAAAGAAAATAGCAAAGTAAAGTAAGAAGAAATCATACTAGGATTTTTATACTGGTTTGGACCTTCCATCCTACATCCAGTCCTGAAGCTACCCTTCGGATTTTCACTAACCAAAAACACTCACACTTAGCCCGAAGGAATATGCGATACAATAGTTTGCTGACTTTGACAATCTTGTGATTTATCAACACAGATTTGACTTGTTGTACAAGTCTCCTATAGTCTCCTTTGATGATTCAAGATGTGTGCACCATGATTAAGGAATCATATGGAATAATTCTTGGAGTGAATGAATCAATTTGTATTTAAGAGAAAATAGATTCAAGAAGGTAGAGAATTCAAGATAGAAAGCATTATCTAACTTCTAGACCCGGGTTCTATTTATAATAGTCAAAGAGTTTTATTAGAAAAGTTGTTTCTATTCGAAAAAGCCATTACTCTTCGAAGAAGAGGAATTGAACAATTGTAACTCTTCAAAGTGTCATTTCTAGAAAATATCTGTTATAGTTTATTCAATCACCTGAAATGATGGTCAGTCGAATGACCTAGTACAAAATTTATTCTACAGAAAAAGTTAATTTTTAGAAGACTGAAGTAAAATTTTAAGTGGCTTCAGTCGACTAAATATACAATTAGTCGACTGAGCTTAGTCGACTGAATGTGTATTATTCGAATATACCTTTGACTTTTGATTTTTATAAAAGATTTGTAAATTTGTAAATTATTTTGGTCTTTTTATTGAACTTGTTCTGCACTAGTAATATATGTATATGCATATGAATCATTTAGGAAAATTGACAAATATTTTATAAGGATAAAAACATATTTTTTACTTGTAGACAACTTATTTCATCTCCCTTTTACTTTTTGTCCCTTCAAGTCATTGCTGCTTTTAAAGTATGGCATAAGTGATGCTACAAGAGAAAAATATATATAGTTGTCATCGTTAAAACAATCAAACTGCAACAGCACTGCTTTCTATGCTGTGATAATAAGTAAATTTAGAGAAAAAAAATTCGAATTTGATATTTGATAATTAATATTTTAGAAATAAATATTTGTCAACTAAGTTCTATTTAATATAAGATTTGCATTTAATAAATTGATAAATTCGTTTCGGATGATTTATTGAAATTGAACAAGTTGTTTTAAGAAATTTGAATTATAAATATATTAGCATGTTAAAAAAGTTTGATTGAAATGGTTGATTTTTTTTTATTTAATGTTAATACAACGAGTAATTAAATAAAAGCAAGCATGCATTGAATTGAATAAAATAGTTCAATTATTGAAATATATCTTGTGCAATGTGGTGTAAATTAATTTGAATAGGATTAAAATATATTTTATAAATAAATTAAAAGAGTTTTCTAAAAGAAAAGAAGAGGAAATACAAAAACATAGACATATATACACACACACATGTATACTTACATACATACATACATACATACATACATATACTAGATTAAGCCCGAAATATTGGCTAGCCCAAAATTAAGTAAACCACACCCTTTTATCTCTTTTGTTTTCCTCAAAGCCGAGCCCAGGCTTCTTCATAATTTCATTGGCAATCCCTAAACACTTCTTAAAGCACTCGAAACTTGAATCATGTAAAAAAGGTATCATGTGAGAAGGCGCTATTGCCTGGCAATCGACGAAGGCATGAGAACTCGAGCATAAGCTCAACTGTGACAATAGGTGGTGTGACGACGCGTCCTTGGGCATCACAAGTTGGTCGACGATGAGGCATAGGAGCATGGATCTTAATTTGAGTGGTGACGAGTTCCAATGTGGGATTGGGTTCCTACACCATTAAGATAACCTATGCATGCCCCGAGCTCGTTCTTTTATCCTGCTCATGTGTGACAGCAGTATTATAGTAGCTGATGGTTATGCTGGAAAAGACAAGGATTGTGATGGTGTATGAGACCTAGGGGAATAATGTACACGATGGGCAGCGTTGTAGTCTCCATTTTGGGATCTAAGCATCGTTCGGTGAGATATTTTCGTAACTCACTACTATATCTATCATTTATTGCTTGATATATACATTTATATACATAATTATCCTAAATATTGCTTGAATTGTTTGATATACTGGTTGGAATGAAATCAAGAGATATGGATGCTATTGATTTAAATAGCATGAAACATCCTTGTATGGTTTGCTTGTTTGTTTGGAATTGATGGTTGTTTGGATATTGTTTGATTATGTTAGTTGGAAGTGTCAATTTACAAACGATACTCTATCTGATTGCATTTTGATTAGCATGATTTATTTATAAGACCATGGAGTAATTTTACTCCATAATGTATATGTTTTGAATTATAAGACTTACTAATATAATTTGAATTATAAATATAAATATAGCTTTCTATTAGTTATAAAATTCCTCTTAAAAACCAACACTATTAATATATATATTATAAGTTTTGGAATTGTTTTAAAGAAAATATAATATGTTGTTAATTTATAAAATGTATTACGAAATCTATAATATTAATTTTACATGATATTTTATTATAAAAATTATTTAAATATACATAGGTAGGGATTTGGAAATGAATTTGGGTATTTAAACCTTTATTTTGGAATTATATAAATGAAGTTAAAGTGCTAGTCGCTATGTAATATATTTCAAAGGTTTTTATCCATTTCATAATATGAAATGGAACTAAGAAGTGTTATCTATATTCATTGATTTATTGAAGAGAAAATTTATATCATAGTTTTAATTAATTATTAAAAGGATTATTAATTATGAAAATATAAAAAAATATTTTCCAATTAATATTTTTGGTATTTTGAACTATATTTCACTAGTAATATGGTTACTCATGAACTATTAAAGTGTTATATATATGTATATATTTGAATACCCGTTCTAATTGTTTAAAAGAAAGATTTTGTTGAAATTTATTGTTATTACATTTTTGAATTAAATTGGGATTTCTATGGATGATTTCTATGCTTCCTGATTTCTCATTTTTCTATACTGATTTCGATATCATGAGTGACTCACCATTGATATTGATTTGAGTTATGATTTTTAAGATGATATAGTAATGGCATCTTTCTATTGATTTAGCGAGATTTTATTATATGTGATGATAAATCAAAATAAAGGGATTAGGAATACCGATTAGGATGGAGCATTCAATAATGCTTTTTTGGTTATTCATTGGACTTGTCATATAGAGATATCTAGTGTGGATCGAGTGTAGTTTATGAACATTGAATAATTATCCGAATAACATGCGATGGTATAGGAAGACGTTATGTTATTTGTTTGATTATTGTTTATAATTAAATGTCATTTAAATGAGGATTACGCTCATATGTATTCGTGGTACTCAGTTAGGAGTATTGTATTGTCACATGTTGGGTGATATGAGACATGTATCAGCCTACCGTCGGAGATATGCATAGCTATAGGTTATTAGCACTATATGACCATTCACATAATGTCTAGCTTCCTTTATATTTCAGGAGTGAACCTGTTTTGCCAGTATCTATCTTGGCGGCTTGATCATACGGTCCTGCCTAGATCTGTAACACCGTTGTTGTTTTATGATATTCGATGTGCATCACAAGATTGGTAGTTGGTAGCCTCTTATATCGCTTAGGCCAACAATCCATTACCATTAGAGGCAAAGCAAGGTTGTGATCGAGGCTACGTGTGGACGAGTCATTGGTGGATGGAGTCACGATGTCCATCGAGGTAACTGAAGATTGTAGGGATAGATGGTTACTTTAAGGTTGGCGAGTAGACATGGGTCCCTACTGTAGGCTTGTGGTAAGCGGCCATCAGTCTCCCATCTGGTTCGAGGTATATATGTGTGGCGGATTAGTATATATGTCTTATTTCTATAATGAGTTGGCTATACTAGAGACTGGATGAGTTTAAAGTATGGTTAGTCACTGTATATTCATGCTTTTTTGATTTGGTATTTTAGAGATAGCCTTTGTTTAGTGATGTGATTTGGATTGTGATTGATTTATATTTGTGATTTTATAATGTTGGATTTGATTAGATGATCTATATGCTATCTCATCCTATATCTTGTGATGATTTCTAAATATGTATGATTTACCCATTTGAGTTGATTTTGTGGACTCTGATTTGATGTGTTTATATGGGTGATGACATCATTATGCATGGTTCTACGATATCTAAGATTATGTGATGCATTTGTGATTATCTATGATATCTTAATTATATATATATATAATATATATAGACCATGCATTCGCTACTACATACCTTTGATCTTGTGGACGTTATCATATTATTATACTCCTAATTTAAATTTGGTCTAACCCATGTGTTATTTATATAATACTCGTATCTGTCTGAGATATTTCAGGTATAGTGACAGTGAGACGGGCATTTATATTAGGCATAGAGGAGACTAGGATGTGATATTTTGTATATCAGTCGTGTATTATATAATTACATGTATGTATATTCATATGATGTATATTGGATATGCTTAGTAAAATAGTATTATATATTATTGTTATGACTCTGACTTTGCGTTCTCCGTTTATACATTGTAATTATGTATTATACTATCCTAAAAGCACATGTGTTTGTTACTTTGCATCAATACTATGTATGTATAGGTAAGTTACCCATAAATAGTACCAGTATTAGTCCAAAGGAATATTCACGTGTGTACCTCAAATCTCCTCATTCTTTGTATTATCTCACAGTATTACTCAGTAATACCGTTGGATGGTTTTAATTAATTATTAAAAAGGTTATTAAATCATGAAAATATGAAATATTTTTTGATTAATATTTTAGATATTTTGAAGTGTAATAATATGGTTACTTGTGAACTATTAAAGTGTTACAAATATATATATTTGAATACTTGATATAATTATTTAAAAGAAAGAATTTGATGAAATTTATTATTACTAAAATTCTAAACTAAATTATGATTTCTAAGGATGATTCCTATATTTTATAAATTCTCATTTTACTATATTGATTTCAATATCTTGAATGACTTGCTGTTGACATTGATTTGAGTTATATTTTTAGAGATGATACGCGATGGCATCTTTCTATTGATTTAGTGAGATTTTATCCTGTGTGATGAGAAATCTGAATAAACAGATTAGCAATACCATTTGGGGGGCATTCGGTAATAGTTTTTCGGTTATTTATTAGACTTGTCATATAGAGATATCTAGTGTGGATCAAGTGTAGTTTATGAAATTTGAATAATTATCGGTGGTGGTATGGGACGCCGTTATGTTATTTGTTTGATTATTCTTTGCAAGTAAATGTCACTCAAATGAGGATTACACTTATATGTATATGTGATACTTGGTGAGGAGTATTGTATTGTCATACATTGGCTTATGGGAGACGTGTATCGACCTACTATTAGTGATGTGCATAGCTATAGGGTATGAGTACTATATGACCATCCACACTATGTCCAACTTCCTTTATTTTTCAAGAGTAAACCATATTGGCCAGTATCCACCTTGGTGGCCTGATCGTGAGGTCGCGTCCTAGATCCACGACACCGTTTATGATATCTGATGCACATCACATAATTAGTAGTTGGTATCGCCTTGCGTCGCATAGGCCAACAGTCTGTTACCATTAAGAGCAAAGTAGGGTTATGACCAAGGCTAAGCGTAGACGAGTCATTAGTGGATGGGGTCATGATGTCCGTCAAGATAGCTGAATACCATAGGGATAGAGATTACTCTACGGTTGGCCAGTAGACTAGGGTCATTGGGGCAAGCTTACGGTAGGCGGCCATTAGTCTCCCTTCTATGTTTGGGGTATATGTGTGTTGTGGATTGGTATACATGTCTCATTCCTATAATGAGTTAGCTATACTATAGATTTGATGAGTCTAAAGTATGGTTAATCTCCATATATCTATGCTTTTCTAATTTGGTATTTTAGAGATAACCTTTGTTTATTGATGTGATTTGGATTGTGATTAATTAATTTATATTTGTGATTTTATAATGTTGGATTTGATGGGATAATTCTATAGGCTATCTCACCCTATATCTTGTGATGTTTTCTAGATATGTATGATTTGCCTATTTTGAGTTGATATTGTAGACTCTGATTCGCTTTGTTTTTATATGAGTGATGACATCTTTATGTATGGTTCTATGATACTTGAGATTATGTGATGCATTTGTGATTGTCTATGATATTTTAATTTTATATACATACACACACATATACACCATGCACACAAAAATACACACGATAGATATATTTATATATATAATCCTGAAAATAGCGAACACATCTAGCATTCCTGAAACCTTAGGCAGCGAATTTGAAGAAGACGGCGATGATGGATGGAAGGAGGTGAAGAGGAAGGGTAAAGAGAGACAAAAATTTATGGAGGCACTTAAAAAAAACCCTTGGTTGCCTATTCAAAACCATTATGACAACCCTAAATCATGGATAGAAGCCTTGGAGGGATAAAATCGAGATGAAAGGCAAAGTAGTTTTTTTTTGAACCTCAATCTGATGGAAAAGAATCGTTTCAATTGATAGATGATGGAGGACTACGCATAATCCAAAAGCACACGGAAAGCTCGATCTATGTTTATATGGCATGTAAAAGGCAATATTTCGTTTACTTCAACAAAATGGTTAGGAATCTCACACGTTCATGAGATGTCTATCCGAGCGATAATGGATTTTACTTAATCAAGTTCGAACGTGAAGACGATTATTATCGGATTCTCAAAGGGGTCCATGGTTCATGGATAGCAAATTGATATTCATGCACAACTGGGAAATAGATTTTAATTTTGAACATGCTATGCTTACAACATACTCATTTTGGATTAAGTTCAATAATCTGAACCTAGCTCTTTGGAACAAGAGATGTATTAGTAAACTAGCATGTTTAGTGGGTAAGAATTTGAATATCGATGAAAACACCAGACTAGTGAAATGGATCGAGTATGCACATGTATTGGAGAAAATTAATGCAAGCTCAGATTTCCTAAATAGTTAAAGCCATTGATAAACATTGGAATGTTTATGTGCAGGAAGTGGAGTATGAATTTGTGCCCCCTCGATGTGGTGATTGTAAGTACTTTGGTCTTATCAACTAACATTGTAGTATTAACATAGATAAAGCTAAGTAGATTTAGGTGGAAAGGACAAAAAACATCAACCTAAAAATAGTTACACAAGATCAACCTGAGACCAGTGATTCAAGAAATGAGGCGGTAATAAAAATAATGCGGAAGATGTTGTAGTTAATGGTACCCACCTCCCCTATAAACAACCTATAGTTAATTAGCGAGGCTCTGAATTAGAGCTAACAATTCCACCAACTCAGGATCAGAAAGCAAAGGAGAGTCCCTCTTAAGTAGACCATTCCCCAAACACTGATTTGATTGAACCATATGTTGGCAGTATGTCGAAGGAAGAGGAGGTGGCGCTTGAATCTCTAGAGGAAATTCATCAGTTGAATAAGGATAAAGAGGAAGAAAACATTAGTGTCTACATAGAAGCAAATGTGGAATTTGAAAAACAATTCACATCAAAAAAAAGGGAATGCTAGCAATAAATCAGTAATGATAGATTCTGCTTCTATGACTAGGAGCAAATCTATCAAACATTAATGACAATCATCTATTGGTATGTGCGAGGTCTAAACAATGGCACACATCAGTTAGATCTCCACAATATTAAGGCCACATTTAGGCCTTCTATCTTAGTTGCATTAAAAAATTATTCAGTGAAGATAATATTGAAATGTTGAAAATTCATATATGGGATCATTGGAGTTTTATTCATAATAGTACGTAAAGGAAAAACTTGATTCCATGGAAAAATATTACTTGGGCTGCTATAGTTGTTAATAAGGATGATCAACAAATTTCGATGCATTCTAAAACTATGGGTGGGTTGGACATCCTTATCACATTTGTGTAGAAATCTTGCTTTAGAAAGAACCAACCTATGGAAACAACTTATAACAAACTCCAAACTCATTACTCAACCTTGGTTGGTTACTAGGTACTTTAATGCAGTGTTAAGTACTAGTGAAAAGAAAGGAGGTCTTACATTATAGCTTTCCTAGGTTGTAGAATTCAACAATTGTGTTCTTGTAAGTGGACTTGTGGAGGCATTCCATTCTGGCCTAAAATACACGTTGAGGAGTGGTGAGGCTAAAAAGATATCTTCTAGATTGGGCAGAGCTTGAGAAATGCAGAATTATTTAAGAAGATATCTAAGTGAAAATTACCATACTTCCTAGTTCTACTAGTGATCATTGTCCCTTTCTTTATCAATTAATGATGATACTATTAATTCAAAGGGAAAACCATTTAGATATAATAATCATTGAAATCTAATAGAAGATTATAATGAAGCAGTAAATTTCAATGTAATTCACATACCCTCGAGGTACTCAAATGTATCGATATATTATGTTGCTTAAAATGATGAAGAATAGACTGAAGGTGTGGAATTGGCGAAGACCAAAGCATGATGATGAGATAAAAAACATTCAAAGCCAATTAAAAGATATTCAATTACAATTGGATGATGACCCTCTTCATGAAGGACTCAACGCTGATTTCTTTTCTCTTCATAGGAAGCTTAATAAGGAACTTAAAAGGCAAGCTATTAAACTTAAGAAAAAAGATAAAGGAAAATAGCTATTATAGGAAGATGAATGTAGTAACTTTTTTATGGTAAAATGTCACAAATGCCAGCATCATAATAATTTGCTTAAGTGTCTCGATAAATAAGGAAATTCCTCTGATAATATTAAAGAAATTAAGGACAAAGTAATTACTTACTTTGTAGAACTAACAATAGGGACTGCGATCAAAACTTACCAGCCGTGCAGAGCAGAAAAAGAATTTCCAAAGAGGGATTTGCCATGTTGATAGCTTGGATTATGGAAGGGAAATTGAAGAGAGCTACCTTCTCCATTACCAGTGAATCCAGTCCGAGACCCGGTGTAATGGAGGCAGCCTTCTTCAAAGTGAATTAGATACACCTAAAAGGCCATATGTTAAAGGCTTATCAAGAAGCTTTTGATACTGGTGAGTTCATTCAAAAAATTAATCGCACTTTTATCTCCATCATCCTTAAGGCTAAACAACCAAAGGAAATAGAAGAGGGTAGGCCAATTGCATATTGTGATGTCACTTATAAAATTCTTAGTAAAATTATATGCATGAGACTGAACAAACTGCTTATCTTCTAATGTCAAGGTACTTTCATTAAGGGTAGATTTATGTCATAAAATTCACTTATGGCTTATGAATTAATCAAAGATTTTAATAAACATGGAGTATACAAGTTATCCCTTTAAGTAGATTTGCATAAAGCTTATAACAAAGTTAACAGATAATTTATTATTCATTTGTTAAAGTCAACAGGGTTTCTAGATATAATCTTGAAGCAAATTGCTCACTGCCTTGGTACTCCTACTTATTCCGTTCTTATAAATGGGATTCTTAAAGGTTACATTCAAAGCAATAGAGGGATTAGGCAATGAGACCCTTTATCCTCTTATATGTTTATTGTTGCTATGGAGTGGTTCTCCCTTCAGATGGAACTAGCATGTCTTCATGATGAGATCAATCCAGTGTATAATCTACAACCTATGGTTTCTCGCCTTATTATGCTGATGATATCATTGTTGTGACTAAGGCCAGTTTAACTGCTATTGATAAAGTCAAAGAAATATTTAAAGTACTAGAAAAATAGCTGGATTGAAACTTAATGAGCTTAAAACTAAATGTTACTTCAGTAAGGATAAAAAAAACTTGCTAGGAAAATTTGTTGTTGCAGAGGGTCCTCTTCCTTCAAATAGTTGGGTGTTCTTTTATCAAATAATACTATTACCAATGCTGAATGTGGGAAATTTATGGATAATATAAGAGAGAAGTTGCAGGGCCGGAGATCAAAATTTCTATCATTTGTTAGAAGGATTGAGTTAGTTCACATGGTTATTACTTCAAAAGTTATATTTTGATTGCAGACATTTTAAGTTCCAAACTATTCTATTGCAAAAAAATTAATGTTGTGTGTGCAAATTTCGTTAGGAGGGGTGGATGGCATAAAGTTAGTTATAAAGATCTTTGTAAACTAAAGAATGAAGGAGGAGTGGGCCTCAAAAACTTATCTGAACTGAAGAAGGTGTATGGACTAATATTGTCTTGGAAGGTATTGGTTTCAGACAATATATGGGAAAAATGAATGGGAGCTAGATATCTTAAAGACAACTTCTGGACCATTAAAATTGATAATAATGCTTCAGTAAGTTGAAAAAACATTTTGAAACTTAGGGATGAATTGAAATCTTTAATTGAGAGACACATTGCTACTGGCAAAAACATTAATCTTTGGAAGGACCCATGGCTCAACAATAAAAGCGTTATAGATAGAATGGGATGGGAAGGGTTTTCTGCTTGTGGAACCCCAAATTGCAAGGTATGGAGTATCATTAGTGAAGCAAAATGGGATTGTGATCGACAGTTTCTTACAAGGAGTTTCAAGTAGAAAATTAAAGGAAGCCTTATATACAATGACAAAGCCGAAGATTTATAGGCTTGGAAAAGTACTATTGATGGCCAATTTAAACTCAAAAATGCTTAGGAAGACACTAGGAGAAATACCCAACTGTACCTTGGCATAAACTGGTACGGAGCAGATCAAATAATCCTAAGATGGCACATACCCTCTACAAAGCTACGATAAACAAATTACTTACTAAAGACCATCTTTACAATTGGGGGATACTAGAAGACATGACTTGTAACTTATGTATTATGGCAGCATAAACTCATGAACACTTATTTTTTGATTGTCCTTTTAGAAGAAAGTTTGGAGCATCCAAGAACTTAGATGGACTCAAACTGACGAAGTTAGATCATTAAAGGAGGAGGTGAATTATCAGAACGAGCGGTCTCACATGTCGAACTTGATGCAAGAATTAGTCATAATTGGCCTCATAACCACCGTAGGGTACCTCTAGAGAAAGCGAAATGACCGGGCTTTTTAACAACAAAACAAAGGAAGTGGTAACTCTTACCACTCAAATTAATCAAGACATCAATATCACAATTAGGAGAATTTCAAGAGGAAGACTTATCAACTTAATGGTATAAGAAGCACAAGCCATGGAGAGGATGAGCTGGATGACAGCAAGCGGAGATGATCAAACAAAGAACTAGGAGTTGCCATAGATCAATTCTCTAAACCCTAAAGAAGGAATATTTGAGTTAAATTATATCTTTAACTTAAATTCTGTCTTTGTATTTAACTGGAATGTACTTTCAGTTGTATCTGCTTTGGGCCGAACTACTCATTTGAGGATGCAATAATATTAGCGAAGTTTCAATATATAGACACACACACACATTATGCATTCACTACTATGTACCTTTGATCTTATGGATGTTATCAGATTGTTATACTCTTGATTTAGATATAGTCTAACATACATGTTATTTATGTAATACTTGGGTCAGTCTGAGACATTTCATATACAGGGACAGTAGGATTGTATTTTATATTGAGCACAGAGGAGACTAGGATGTGATATTTTGTATATCAATCGTGTATTATATAATTACATGTATGTATATTCATATGATGTATATTGTATATACTTAGTAAAATAGTATTATATATTATCGTTGCGACTCCGACTCTGTATTCTATGTTTATACATTATATATTATGCATTGTTATATCTTAAAGGCACATGTATTTTTTACTTTGTGAAAATACTATGTGTGCATGATTAAGTTACTTATTTGATGTTTAAATACGTACTAGTGTTAGCCCAAGAAAATATTCACGTATTATAACCCTAAATCACCCCATTCTCTATATTATTTGACATTATTACTCAAAAATTCTCTTAGATAGTATGGGTACATAAGTAGGGATGCTTACACTTGGTATCAGAGCAGGTTCAGAATAATACATCATATATAAGAGACACAAGTCAAGACCTTAGAGAGAGAAACTTAAAAATCTTGTCCCTATCGGTGTGTTGGGTAGTTATCCTATATAAAAGGGATAGTAGAAGTATATGATGATCACTTGGGTAATCATTTAGAGATGTCCTTGTTATTTGTCCATGTATATATATATGTGTGTGTGTGTGTGTGTGTTGTTATTCATGTCCCTATCTGTTTAGCGTAATTGTCTCTATGTGGAATTTGAGTTGTTGATGGTAGTAGAGAAATAAAGAGTTGTTAGCCATACCAGTAGTGTCGGCATTGGTGAAGATGAATAAACCTCTAAGTGGCTTTGAATAGAGTAGCTTGATCCAGTAGTGATTAGAGTGCACAATAGATGTTGATAAATAGCTTCATGCTGAAGGCGTAAGCTTACTTATTTGATTAATGTGTGTATTGTCGTTGATAGTTAGTGAATTGGATGTAAACATGAATGTTGAAAATAATTTTTTTTTTCAAATAAGCATATGATCTAATAAAATATGAATTTAATTTTGCAAAGTAATTTTAAATAATTAAAAGTTTATTTTGGTGTTAATTTGTTCGTTGAGTGCTTTAAGAATTCTGGTAAATACGTTTGGCTAATATTATTGATAACAATTCATAAACACTATGACGAGTTATTTGGACACAATTGAAGTGTATTTCACTAATAATATGGTTACCCATGAATTATTAAGTGTGTAATAATATATATTTGAATACTCAATCTAATTGTTTAAAAGAAAGATTTTTTTTTGAAATTTCTTGTTATTATAATTTTGAATTAAATTGGATTTCTATGGATATTTTCTATATTTATCATTTTCCTATATTGATTTCAATATCGTGAATGGCTCACTATTGATATTGATTTGGGTTATATTTTTAAAGATGATATGGCGATGACATTTTTCTATTTATTTAGTAAGATTTTTATTCTATGTAATAAGAAATATGAATAAATGGATTATAATATCGTTTGGACGGAGCATTCGGTAACACTTTTCCGGTTATTCATTGAACTTGTCATATAAAGATATCTTGTATGAATCGAGTGTAGTTTATGAACATTGAATAATTATCTACTGTGACGATCCACCTTTTTGGACGGTTTAAATTGACAATAACCACACATGTCTATCTCAAACCATTTAAAAGGGAGGATTGTCAATGAGGTAAATAAGAAAATAAGAGAAAAGAAGGAAAAACAAAACACGGAATCTCGCAGCAGAATTGACAAAATATAATAATTAAATAAATAGTTCATGAAGCTGTTTTACAATATACATTTGATTGCACAATTTTTACAATATAATCAGAGTACAATCAACAAACATACAAATATGATGTAGTGGAATAATACTAATAATATAATATACCAAATTCCGTCTTCATCCTCCTGAAATAATGTCTTCAAACATTAAAATGCTCAGGCTGACCCAGCGTAATGAAAAGACAAAAAACTCGAGTCCAAACTAAAAGTTCTTATGTAAGTTAAATCAACAACAATTAAATATGAATGTATAGCTTCAGAGATGATTACGGGAGTTTACATCTCCTATCAAGTGTACAACGTGAGTGCAATAACTTAAGAGATGTTATGGGATTTTCCATCTCTTAAGGATTCGTTAAACTATCTATATGTAGTAAGATACGCCATATATATAGTGTCTATCAGTAAAGTAAAGTGTTAAAATAGCATTATGGCTTTACATTGATCTCTCCTAACACATTTTTAAGCATTGTCCGACAATTTACCTTAGTAGCATCACTAGTAATGTCGGTCGCCAGGGAGGCACTGATAAGGCAACACTAAAATAAAGTCATAATGGTCGCGCATAAGGATAAAAGTGTGACAAGGCACGTGAGGCGATGCCCAAGGTAGGATACTGTCGTTTTACATTTCTGACTAGTGGTAACCCCTAACGGCACACCGTGAACATCCATCCCATAATCAAATCAAGGTGCACCGAACAAGTCAAAAATCAATATAGTAATACGAAGAACAGATGTCGCTAGAGGTAGCTAGCCTCAATGGTCAAGTATGACTCCTTTTTTAGTAATTTCAAATTGGCACAAGTGTTGGGTCATCCATCATCTTCTCTTTCTTCAAATCCAGCAAATGTTCACCAGATCCAACCAATTCATTCTGCATCATCCACCAAGTACACAGTTATTAAAGCGCTTCTAATATTGATAGAGAGTATGTCAATAAGAGGTCTCGGTCTCTTTAACAACCAAATGTCATTTTTCACACGGTTTGATTCTTTTACATTTCGAAAACGATTCATATTTGATATCAAAATATCATATTCACTTCAAAAGTACCACTTCATTTCAAAATACCGTATTTACGCAAAATATATCATTTTCGCTTGAAAATATCATTTCAAATTCCAACTTAGGTTATAACTTCACTTAACAACATTTGCATTTAAATTAACGATTTAAATATAAATATTCCAACTTGGATAGTTTGAACTTTTTTAAAAATAGATTGAATAGTTTTAAATGGTATAAAATTGTTAAAAAAGTTTAAATAGTTTGATATAAAATAGTTTGAGTATTGAAAATGGTTTACATAGTAAAATAGTTGGAAAATCAAAATAATTTGGATTAAAAAATAGATCTTAAACAGTTTATATTAAAATAATTTATTTTGAAAATAATATCAAATCAAACTATTTCTTTCCATTTCAACGAATCTGGACCCATGTCCAAATTTCAAATCAACAAAACTCAATTTCCAAACTTTCAATTCAATTGGCTCAATTTCGATTCAGTTTCAAATCAACTTGATTTCAAATTTCAATTCGAATTAACTTCAATTTCCAAAACATTCATTTTTAACTTCAAATTCGATTCAACAATTTAATTCAGTGATTTAAAATTCTAATTTAATTCTTATTTTAAACCATTTCAATTCATATCGATTTTAAGTCCAATTTCAATTTACTGATTTAAATCACTTAAATCCAATTAAACCTCATCGTTCAATTTGTGGTTCGAACTTTAAAATCATTAAATTTCGAAAATTGAAGTCATATATCCATTATACTTCACATTTCAATTTTAATTCTTTAAAACAATTTCCTTTTTAGCCAATTTCAACATTTGAAAGCTTGAATTGGAAATAATTCATTCATATAAATCCACAATTTATTACCTTTAAAACAATATCATTAACCAAAATCAAATTTCAATACTTTAAAACCATTTAATTAAACCAATTCGGTGTCCGTTCATAATTCTCTACCCTATAGTCAAGTCATCTGTTATTTCATTTTTAATTATAGGGATAGATATATATCATTTCAATCTAAATCAAAGTGTCATTGGTATATATCATTTTAGCCTACTTCTTAATTTATTCGAAATAATTTAAATAACAGCTTATATGCTTTCAATTAATATACAAGGTGATAACAGGGATATATATAAATAAATAAATTTCTAATCATCCAAAATGTCAACAAATAGACATCCATCATGGTTAACATCCAAATCAGCCAATAAATCACAAAAATTAAGTAGTTATCGATATCAGGCACTTAACTAGTAATCAAATTCAATATTAATTTAAATGTCAGTTCAATTTAATATTAATTCAAACTAAATTTAAATGGCAATATAAATTACCAAACAGTAATCAATAAAATTCTTATCACTTCATAAATTTAATTCAACTAATATAAGAAGATTTAGTATTGCACGAGTGCGTTAAATCACACACCTTTGTTTAAAGCCCAATTAAAATCCAATAAAAAAACCCAAAATTTAACAGTTTTCCAATTCAACCAAACTGGTTTTAGATTGTCCGAAATTTCGCTACGATCTCAACGAAAGAAACCTCGCGCGAATTCAAGTTCGTATGTAAAAGTTATGAAGATTAGAAGTTTGAAATTTGAATTAAAATTTCAATTAAAATAAACAAAGGGAAGGATTGTAATTTGCTCACCTTCTCTACCCTATCATCGAATGAATTCGAACAGGAACCCAGGGAATGCACAACAGCCGCCACGTTTTCACCTCTGATCGCCGCATCCAGACTCGACGCCACCAAGGTCTGAAGCCATTGCCGCCTCTCCCACCTGTGGTCGCTCCCGAGCCTAGCCGCGCGATCGCCAGACATTGCCCAAAGGGCCAGCGCCGCTGCGACATTTTTTCGTCAATTCCGGTAAACCTGAGCGTTGCTAAGATGATCGAAAACCCTAGCATGGACGGCTGAGAATAAATCATCAATTTCTGGATGAATAGAGCATCCAATCGAAAAACGAATTGCAAATGCAGATTACGTTCGTCAAGAGCTTTGCAATGATATATTATATGATAGGATTTGAGCAGTTTGGATTTTTTTGATTTGATTTGGAATTCTAATTTTGGGTTTGAGATGCTTGTCATTGAGAAGGAACATATAAGAATGGAAATTGTACGTACATAAAATATAATAGGAGCTGCTGGGGTTTATAACAATATATATATAGGCAGAGATAGATAAGAATGGATGGAATAGATCGAATGGGTTGAAGTGATGACGAAGACCCGAAAACCCGTTTTGTTCCTGAGACCAAAATAGGTCATCCAATATATCGAAATATAGGTTTTAATATTTTTAAACTCAATGGAACTAATTTCAAACCCTAATTCTATTGTATATAAATTTTAGCTCTAAAAATAAAATTATATTCATTTAAATTCCTTCAATTGATTTCTACGTATTTCGCGCTCGCACGATCAAAAGATAAGTCCAATCGCTACGAAACTTGAAATCTTATGATAATTCACTATTACGGATTCGATGAAACAGGTTTCGTCGAAATCCAAGACAACGCCCACAAAGTCTAATTTAACATGTTAATTAAATGAATTATTATTTAAAAATCAATTTAATCAATTTTAAATTCTAATTTAAAGGTAACCATTTTATCATTCTTGATTACACAGAAATTTAATGATCTTTTGAAATTCAATTTTCCATGTTAATTTCCAGATTTAAATATTAAATTAATTACAACGTTAAATTACAATAGTAATAAAACCCAGTTTATTATATTTTAAGTTTCAATAAATTCTATTATTTTGATTTACATTCTTATTATTAAATCATCAAATACAATATGAATTTACTTAACATAAGTTTCCATCTTATTATTCTCATTACTCTACCTTTAGCGTCTTTTCTTATATTAACTGCAATATTTAATTGCATTAAATTTCATTGATTTCCAAATTAATTTCAAACAGATTTAATAATAAGATGATAAATAAACATTTGTTACATTTTAATAATTTGAACGCATTAGTACATTTATTATTTACAACAAATATTGTAAATTTACTTGCAAATATTAAAACCAGTTCCAATTAAATAACATCGATTTTCCCACTTTATACAACATTTATTTTACCATTATTAACCTTTATTATTACCGTAAATTGAAATTACGTTAAGCAATTGTCAATTTTATTCCATCAACATTATTAAATTATATTATAATAAAAAAAATCCATTAATAAATCATAAATTTTAATTTCTTACAATATTTACTTTCAAATTCTTATTAAATTTAATATTTTTAATTACCAAAAATATGGGTCGTTACAATCTCTCCCATTCAAAACCTTTCGTCCCCAAAAGGAACAAGAAAGAATCAAGGAATTCGATATATTTTATTTAAAATAGTTAATTTATAAACAATTAACTTACATATTTAAGCTTATATATGTATATGAAAATAACTCAACCTCTATGAAAAAAATTCTAAGTCTTAAACTCATAAAAATTTCAGCAGCATCTCCTTTTCTCTGGTAGGTCCGAAAAAATAACAATATCAATAATTGCATTATATATATCATATTTCAATAGTAAAACATCCCAAACCATGAGGAAAACAGTACAATATCGCTACAAAAACCATAATTTGAAAAGCTATATTTATGAAACCAAAAGCAACAGCTATTGCTTCCATAAACCTGTATCTTACTTACATAGTCCAAAAGAGTTAATAATTATGTAAAAGAGCAATATATTAGTTGTTTCAATCAATCGTACAAGCAAGCACATAATAATCATATGCAAACAAAAGAGGTACAACCATCATATGCAACAAAAGAATCACTTATACATCCGTAGTAACCAAAACTAATGGTTTGACCGAGTCCAGACACTTTTCATCACTCAAAGGTGATAAATAAACTAACAAGTGTACCTTATGCTCAACAGCCTTAAATGATTACTCAATAGATTATTCATCAAACCTTAAACAAATTGAAGTATCATTTCCCTAAACTTCCCATAAGCCAAACAACATAGAATTTTAAATATTATTTAAGTTTATTTTATTGGTTTCTTTTTACACATTCTATACCTTTCATTTACTTTATTCCTCATTCATTCATACAAGATTATCTTTTATTTTTTTATATACATTTACTTACATAAAGTTTTCCATTCAATATTTACAATCATCAATGAATAAATTCTTAAAATATTACATATGTTTCTTTGTAGTTTAATTCATATTTATTTACTTATATAACTTGATTTCCATTTAATATTTATATTCATAAATGAATCATTTCATACTTAAGTGTCCTACCTTTTAATTCCTTTCTTATATAGTATCATTTAATATGAAATACATTTATGAATCATTTTTGTTACTTAAGCTTTCACTTGTATAATATTCTATTACATATTCATATTTAACATTTCAACTTTTTTTTTTACATTTCTGGTAAGTTTTATATATGTTTTTGGAATGTAATTGTTCTACAAATTTATCTTATTCATTTTAGTTAAAAAAAATGTTCAATATTTTACATCTACTTAATTTTCATTATATTTTAATTTACAAGCTACAAATCTCCAATTTCTTTACAGTTTCAATAAATACTTCGCTCCTAAATTCTTATTTCTCATTTTAGAAGTTTCCAATTATCGAAATTTCATTTAATTTCTACAACTAAAAATCTTTAATTAACAAGAACTTAAGAATTCAAATACCGGGTTCATTTCAAATCATTTTAAATATATACTCATATCTCTTACATAAATCAAATCATACTTAGAAATTTTAAATCAAAATCTGTTTATCGAACTTAATGCGTATTAAAGCTACTAAGCGGCCTCCCCAATTTGGAGACTCGAAAATGAATGTGGATGATGCGGCCGTCATCACTGAAATTATTTTTCAGTGAAAAAAGAGAGGAGTACAGAACTTACTTCCTTTTTAAATTTCTTTTCAAACATTCCTTTCAAATATCATTGAAAATATTTCTATCCGAAAAGACTTCCAAATAATACTAATATTATATTTCAAAATCTTTGAAAATCAATTTCAAAACTCCGAAACTTAAGTTCTCAAATTTTCAATTAAATTCATTTTATTTATAAATCATATTTTAAAAAACATATTTTAAAATTACTTCTCTTATAACATACAAAAGTCGATAGTTTTAAGGACATTGACTATCCAAACAATAAATGACAATAATTAAAAATTATCATTCGAACAACCCACCAAAAATAACTATATCAATTTATGGAAAATTATTCTTTTAAATAAAAAATAAAAAATAAAAAATTAGGTAAAATTATTTCATTTACCAATTTTAAAAACGATATTGTGTTGGTTTACCCTATTCAAGTGTTTAGAAATTCCCATCGACCATAGCGTCCTATGTACCGATTGGAATTCATAAATACTCAATGGAACAAATTAACACAATACAAAACATTTTTATAGCACTAACAAATACACTTTCTTGTATATATACTCAAACTCATTCTTGGGTACTACTAACCCTATCTCTAACAAGTTAACCCCAAACACGCTAAGGTTCTCTAAATCGAAGCTCTGATACCAACTGTGATGACCCATCTTTTTGGACGGATTAAATCGACAATAATCACACATGTCTAACTCGAACCATTTAAAATGGAGGATTTCAATTGGGTAAATAAGAAAATAAAGGAAAAGAAGGGAAAACAAAACACGGAATCTCGCAGCGGAATTGATAAAATATAATGATCAATAAACAGTTTGTGAAGCTGTTTTACAATATACATTTGGTTACACAATATTTACAACATAATCAGAGTACCGTCAACAAACATACCAAAATGATGCAGCAGAATAATACTAATAATATAATATACCAAACTCCGTCTTTGTCCTCTAGAAACAATGTCTTCAAACACTGAAATGCTCAGGCTGACCCAAGCGTAATAAAATGACAAAACACTCGAATCAGAACTAAAAGTTCTTATGTAAGTTAAATCAACAACAATTAAATATGAGTGTAAAAGCTTCAAAGATGATTACGAGATTTTACATCTCCTATCAAGTGTACAACGTGAGATGTTAAGAGATTTTTCATCTCTTAAGGATCCATTAAACTATCTATATGTAATAAAATACGCCATATATATAGTGTCTATCAGTAAAGTAAAGTATTAAAAGAGCATCAGGGCTTTACATTGATCACCTTTAACACATTTTTAAGCATTGTCCTACAGTTTGCCTAAGTAGCATCACTAGTAATGTCGGTAGTCAGGGAGGCACCGTGATAAGAAAATACTAAAACAAAGTCGTAATGGTCGCGTATAAGGATAAAAGTATGATAAGGCACGTGAGGTGATGCCCAAGGTAGGATACTACCGTTTTGCGTTTTCTGACTGGTGGTAACCCTTAACGGTCCAACACGAACATCCATCTCATAATCAAATCAAGGTGCACCGTTGAAGTCAAAAATCAATTTAGTAATACGAAGAGCAGATGTCGCTAGAGGTAGCTAGCCTCAATTGTCAGATATTGCTCCTGTTTTAGTCATTTCAAATTAGCATAAGTGCCGGAGTAATCCAGCATCGTTCTCTTTCTTCAAATCCTGCAAACATTCACCAAATTCAACCACTTCATTCTGGATCATCCACCACGTACACTGTTAAAGTGGTTCCAATATTGACAGAGAGCATGCTAATAAGAGGCTCCGGTCTCTTTTACAACCAAATGTTATTTTTCACACCATTTGGTTCTTTTACATTTCAAAAATGTCTCGTTAACAAATAGACATCCATCACAGTCAACATCCAAATCAGCCAATAAATCACAACAATTAACTAGTTATCAATATCAGGTACTTAACTAGCATTCAAATTCAATATTAATTTAAATGTCAGTTTAATTAATATAAATTCAATTTAAGTTTGACAATACCAAACAATAATCAATAAAATTATTATCACTTCATAAAATTAATTCAACTAACATAAGAAGATTTAGTATTGCGTGTGTGGTTTAAATCACTCACCTTTGGTTTAATGCCCAATTAAAATCCAATAAAAATCCAAAATTTAAACAGTCTTCAAATTCAATCAAACTAGTTTCATATTGTTCAAAATTTCGATGTAATCTCAACGGAAGAAACCTTGCGCGAATCAGAGTTCGTATGTAAAAGTTATGAAGATTAGATGTTTGAAATTTGGATTTAAATTTTAACTAAAATAAACAAAGGGCAAGATTGTAATTTGCACACCTTCTCTACCCTATCATCGAACGAATTTGAACAGGAATCCGCACAATGCACGACAGCTACCACGTTTCACCTCTGATCGCCGCTACTAGACTCGATGCCACTAAGATTCGAAGCCATAGCCGCCTTTCCCGCCTCTGGTCGCGCTAGATCCTGGCCACGCGATCGCCAAACATTGTCTGAAGGCTAGCGCCTCCGTCGCGTTTCCACATCGATTCCGGCAAATTTGAGCGTCGCTAAGATGATCGAAAACCCTATTATGGACTGCTGAGAATAAATCGCTAGTTTCTGGACAAACAGAGCCTATAGTCGAAAAATGAATTGTAGATGCAGATTACGTTCGTCGAGAGCTTCACGATGATATATTATATGATAGGATTTGAGAAGTTTGGATTTTTTCGATTTGATTTGGAATTGTAACTTGGGTTTGAGATGTCTGCTATTGAGAAGGAACGTATAAGAACAGAAATTGTACGTACAGAAAATAGAATAGAAGCTGCTAGGGTTTATAACAACATATATATAGACAGAGATGGATAAGAATGGATGGAACAGATCTAATGGGTCGAGGTGACGACGAAGACCCGAAAATTCCGTTTCATTCCCAAAACGAAAATAGGTCATCCAATATATCAAAATATATGTTTTCAATATTTTTAAACTCAATGGAACTAATTTCAAAGTATATAGAAGTTAGCTCTTAAAATCAAATTCTTTTAATTACCTAGTACTGGTATATTCCTTTCAATACGAACTACTTCTTAAGAATTATTCCATCTAATTTCTTAAGTCTATTATAAACATTTTATACAGCGGTCCTTATTTTATTACCACTTCACACTTAAGTCTATATCCATTTCTAACCAAATTCAGTTTCATTTTCATTCGACTCAATCAATTTGTTTCAATTTCAATATTTCTACCGTATTCCAAAATCATATCCAACTCACTAATTTATTCAATTAGTTCATACCTTAACTTATTTCAAAAAATTATTTAATTTAACCTAACTTAGGCCATTTTCTTTCTATAATTCATTTTATACTTAACTATATTCATTTAAATTTCTTTAATTGATTTCTACGCATTTCGCGCTCAAATGATAAGTCCGATCGCTACAAAACTTGAATCTTATAATAATTAATAATTGTGGATTCGATGAAACTGGCTTCATCGACATCCGAGACAGTGCCCAAAAAGACTAATTTTACACGTTAATTAAATGAATTATTATTTAAAAATCAATTTAATAACTTTTGAATTCAAATTTAAAAGTTCACCATTTTACCATTTTTGATTACCTAAAAATTTAATGATCTTTTGAAATTCAATTTTCCATGTTAATTTCAAGATTTAAATATTAAATTAATTACAACGTTAAATTAGAATAGTAATAAAACCCAGTTTATTATATTTTGAATTTCAATAAATTCTCTTATTTTGATTTACATTCTTATTATTTAATCATCAAATACCTTATGAATTTATTTAACATAAGTTTCCATCTTATTATTCTCATCACTCTAGCTTTGGCGTATTTTCTTATATTAACTGCAATATCTAATTACATCAAATTTCATAGATTTTTAAATTAATTTCAAACAAATTTAATAATAAGATGATAAATAAATAGTTGTTACATTTAAATAAATTGAACATATTAATACATTTATTGTTTACAAAAAATATTATAAATTTACTTACAAATATTAAAACCAATTCCAATAAAATAACATTGATTTCCTCGTTTTATGCAACATTTATTTTATTCATTATTAACCTTTATTATTACCATGAATTGAAATTACATTAAACAGTTGTCAATTTCATTCCATCAACATTATTAAATAATACACTAATAAAAATATTCTAGTAATAAATCATAAATATTAATTTCTTACAATATTAACTTCCAAATTCTTATTAAACTGAATATTTTTAATTATCAAAAATATGGGCCGTTACATTCACGGTGATATGGGACGCCGTTATGTTATTTTTTTGATTATTCTTTGTAAGTAAATGTCACTCAAACGAGGATTACACTCATATGTATATGTAATACTCGGTGAGGAGTATTGTATTGTCATATATTGGCTTATATGAGATGTGTATTGGCCTACTATTGGAGAGTGCATATCTATAGGGTATGAGTCCTATATGACCATCCACATTGTCTCCAGCTTCCTTTATTTTTTGGAAGTGAACCAGATTGGTCAGTATCCACCCTGGCGGCCTGATTGTGGGATTGCACCCTAGATGTGCAACACTATTGTTGATTATGATATTCGATGTGCACCACTAGATTAGTGGTTGGTAGCCCCATGTGTGGCACAGGCTAGTGGTCTGTTAGCATTTGGGGAAAAGATGGGTTGTGACCGAGGCTATGCATAGGCGAGTCATTAGTGGATGGGGTCATGATGTCTATCGAGGTAACTGAAGACTATAGGGATAGACGGTTACTTTACGGTTAGCGAGTAGACCTGGGTCACTAAAGCAGGCTTGCGGTAGGCGGCCATCTGTCTTTCGTTTGTTTTTAGATAAATGTGTGTAGTGGATTGGTATATATGACTCATTCCTATAATGAGTTGGCTGTACTGGAGACTGTATTAGTCTAAAGTATGGTCAGTCCTCGTATATCCATGCTTTCTAATTTGGTATTTTAGAGATACCCTTTGTTTATTGATATGATTTGGATTATGATTAATTCATATTTGTGATTTTATTATGTTGGATTCGATAGGATAATTCTATATGCTATCGCACCTTATATCTTGTGATGATTTCTGGATACATATGATTCATACATTTGAGTTAATTTTTTGGACTATGATTTGATGTGTTTTTATATGGGTTATGACATCTTTATGTAAGGTTTTAGGATATTTGAGATTATGTGATGCATTTGTGATTATCTACAATATTTTACTTATATATACCATGCATTCACTACTATGTACCTTTGGTCTTATGGATGTTATCATAATATTATACTCATGATTTGATATAGTCCGACCCATGAGTTATTTATATAATATAGGTATAGAGGTTGAGGTACTTTGTAACGACCCGTAAATTTTAATGGTTTCATTCATTTAATTAATTAAAATTTTGTGAAATTTTAAATATTTGAATTTTGAAATATAAATTTGATATTTGGAATACATCTAATTAAACATAGCAAATGGTAAATTTTCAATATAAGATATGACAGTTTATTTTCTTGTGTAATTTTATTTCAATTTAAATCGATTAATATTTGATGATAATTAAATATTTTTCAAACCTGAATATTTTTCTATAGAAAATTTGTAAATCATCTTCTGAGTGAGATGCCACATTTCATTTCGTCCAATTTGAACTGTTATTGCTCTGTTGATCTTATTTTCAACAAATTAGTAGCATTTTCGGTACCGAATATCACTTTTTGATCGGATTATCGTACCACTGATATCTGTGTACCTTTTTGATCGCCTCGTCATGCTGATCTCCACGGTATATTCGTTCGCGTGTTTCGGAGTTTGGAACACGACGAAATCGGTGAACCGATTAACCGTATTGGTATTGTTTTGACCCTTTTGATTTTGTGACCATTCAACTTTCCTCCTTGTAAATCCAATAGCCATCAACATTTATTGTTCCAACTTTTGACCCTTTATTTTTCCATCTATTCATTTTCCTTCGGTCTATCCATTCGTCCCAAGAAGTATATAATATAAAATTTATATCTTCTATTCCCTCCTCACTTTCTCTTCACTTGTTGTCTGTACGTTTCTTGTTTCTTTGAGAAGCCTGCTATCATCCTCAACCTTTCAACTCCACCTTCCATTTACCCGATATCTTCCTTTAGCCTACGCTCGGCCTCACACGCAAACTCTTCCTCTTCACCTCCAAGAGCAGAAACCGTAGCCGAGCATTCATGCGCGACCCCACGCCACCTCACTCTCCCATGCTCTAAGTTGGCAGCCGCATGAATTTTATAAGCTGCTGTCATTTTTTTCGCACTGTCACCTTGCTCATGTTACTTGCGACCCTAAATTTCTTTCTCTCCTCTTTATTTTGTATGTACAGGTAATACATTCCGTGTTGTTTATATTACCTGTTTTGCATTTTATTCAATATATTGGTTTTAGTTCACATATATAAGTGTATATAGTTATTTTATTTTTGTTTTGATCGGTAAATCTTTTGGTTTATGAAAAAGAAATTTATGGGTTACTACGTATACGTATATATATATATATATATATATATATATATATATATATATATTTGATGAAAGCATATATTTTATGCATTTGTACTTCTCTGCTAATAGCTGTTCTATAAAGTATGTTACAAAGCACTGTTTATTTATATTTATAATATATAGAGTTCCATGATTTTTTGTTTTCGAAATGTTTCATATATTCAATATAAACCGTGAAATTTTGGTTTATATGTATAATATATCCAGTTATGGACATGTAAGTTTGTATACGTTATAGAATATTCTGTCAAATTATATATAAGTACCAGTAGTTTATATAACCAGTTTGGATTATGAATATGTAAATTTGCGAAAGCCATTATTTTACTTCGATATAGACGTTATATTTTAAAATTTCTGTATATAAGTCTTATATAGGTTTAGCATTTTATATATAGATATTATATTTTCCTTACTATGATAGATATCGTGATATACATATATTGTAAAGTATATATATGACTATTACCTAATACTTGCAACCTGCTTATTCTTAGCCGCAACTTAGATTTTTCTTTTGTCTTATGTTTTGAGGGATATATATATATATATATATATATATATATATATATATTGATTTTAAGTTCAACTAATAAAGTTAAAATATGGATCTAAAAAATATAATGTGAATGGAAGTTTATATATTAATTTATATACCGTTCGAATATAAGTATGCTTGAGTCTGGTTTATATATATACTTTATTTTAGTATGCATTTTCAAATTTTACATTGATTTTTTTATAAACATTGATTTTAAAATATAATATGCATGTAAAATTTTAGATTAGTTTATATATGTATGCATAATTATATATATATATATATATAAAGATTTATTTTTAATATATGTCTTTGAAATTGATTTTGAAAGATAATTTTTTTATATTCTGTTTATATCTAGCTAATTTGATTATTCTCATCGATTCCAGCCTTGCTTTGATCATTGAATTCGTGCCATCTCACTTTGCTTTGGAATTCGCGCTTGGATTCGTAGCTCACTTCATTGTCAATTTTCTATAACCTCGAAAGGTGAACAATCACTCACATTTAGTGTTCTTATATTTATTAAATTTGATTTCAATTGAAACGACAACTGAAATGTGCTGCTGTTAGTTATTTACATTGTTATATATATGATATTGCCTGTATCTGTTCACCTATGACATCTGACACCATTATCTGTTATTTTATTGATGATATATGCCTGTTATATTATTATCATATCTGTTATCACTTTGCAAGTTCACTGTTAGTATAGAATTCACTATGTGTTAAAATGATACATACCCGAACGATCTGTAGAATAGGAGAAAATCGTTATAGGTTGAAATGTTAGACCCAAGCGATTTTCATCAAATTGAATTTGGGATTGCGGGTTGAAATGATATATACCCATATATAAATTTAAATTGTGGATTGAAATGATAAATATTCGTATCACTTGACCATAGGATAGAAAATTATATACAAACATCGTGGTCAATATATATAAAAATATTTTGAAATGATTTCTATGGTTTTGGAAAGAAATATATAGTTTTATATAAATATTGATTATAGATATTATATAAATGTTATTATATATATAGTTAAATTCTTTATTTTTTAAGCTATGTATAAATTTGTTTAATATAAAATAATTTTGATATAAAGTTTGACTTTATTAAAATATAATATGGTTAAGTATTTAAATTATATTTTAGTATAGGGTATATAATGATTTTTATAAATTAGGGTGGGAAGATAGATTTGAATTTATTTGAAATTGTATTTAATTAAGAATTTTATTTAATAAATCGATTTGAACTTATTGAATTTTGATATTTTAAAGGATATGATTTTATCACTTGATTTTGGTTTAAGATGATTAATGAAAATTTCAAGTTTGAGTTTTATTGAAGGATATTGAATTTAGTTTTGAGATAATGGAATATTTAAAGCTTTGAAATGTATTGAAATTGAAATGGTTTATTTGAGGTTCAAATCGGTATTGTAAATCAATATACTTTGAAATGGTTTATTGGGAAACTGATTTGAAGTGAAATTGAGGAATTGAGATTGATTGAATGTGAATTTGGAATTTGAGTTGATTTGGAGTCGATTTGTGAAATTTGAGGAAATTATCTTATTATATAAAGTATTTTTAAATTATTTAAAACTATTTTATATTTTACTTTATAAATTATTTTAATATAAACTATTTTATTATATATACTATTTTAATATTTAAACAATTTAAGCAGTGGAAGTTATGTTTTCAAAGTTATGAATTTCAAAGTATTATGTTTAAAAGTGTTACAATTTCAAGTGTTTGATTTCAAAAGTGTTATAACTTTGAAAGTGCTATGATTTTTGGAAATGGATAAATTTGAAATGGAAATGATACCGTCTTTGGTTTTGAAGCGGAAATGATTCTTATTGATATGGTTTTGAAATGGCAGTGGTATTTTGGTTTTAAAGTATAATTTTTTTTTGAAATGACCGCGGTGTTATAGTAACATTTGGTTGTTAAAGAGACCGGGACCAGAAGTTGTCCTACTCTCTGTCAACTCCGAAAACCACTTTAACAACTGTGTATGCAGTGGAGATTCTAGAATGAAGTAGGATGATGACGACGTCCTATTGAGGTATATACGTGGACCTGACTCTCGTGAGTTGGCATAAGGTGGCTAAAACATGAGCGATTCCGGGCCAATGAGGTAGCTCCTCTGATCCAACACACTCCTTCGATACTATATTCTGACTTTGTGATTGATTTGGTGGCCACTTTTGATTTTGGATTTTGGGAGTGTTGCTCGAGGTGGACGGTAGCTGCGGCTATGCGTTACCACCAGTCCGGATACGTAATTGGTATATTTACCCTGGCATTGCCTAGTTGTGTCGTGTCACCTACCCTAGCGTGCTTTACTACGAGTTTGATTTGTGTCGTACCTATGGAGTATCCTCTGATGGCCTCCCGATAAGGAGGGACTACGACACTGTATAGACTATTGGCACTATAAAATGTGTTAAGGGGGATATGGGTAACGCCTTAACGCTATTTTTAAATATATTATACTTTACTTTAGACATTACTATAATAGTGTATGTTACTACATAGTAGATAGTTTAACGGATCCTTAGAGGATGGTTATCCCAAACATCCTTTGAGTTACTTGTATTTCAGTTGTTATTTCACTTGAGTTAGATTTATTGATATAAGAATGTTAATCCTGACTCGAGTGTTTTGTGTTTTGCTTTACGCTTAGGTTAGACTAAGTGGTTCAGCTTTTGAGACTCGCCTTTGGAGTTGGAGCTTCGCTTGGAGATCCAGCTATCTATCCAGCTTTCAGATATTCAGTTGATTCTAATGATGTATTCTGATCTTGTATTTGACTATTATATTCAAAACTTCTGTTGTATCTTATTTAACTCTGTTATATATATAGTAGCTTCATGAACTACTATTTTCTTGTTTTCGCTGCATTATTGTTATATTACTCTGTGACTGTGATTTTGTGATTTATTTATTTACCGTATATGCTGAGTTTTGCCAAATATAAATTAACAATTTGGTATTTTGAGCAATTCAATTCCGGCAAGTGTGGAGGCGAATGGTTGAAAATATCAGGATGTTACATACTTACACAAACAAACAGAGCTCTAACATGACTGCGAGTAACAAAGATCCTCACGCATGTTACATTGCTACAAAATATGACCGCAAGAAACACTGAGACAGAATGGACCGCTACACTAGACATCGATGACGTACAAACTACTTATAATAAATTATATGAGTTTTGTGAAGTTTTATTTAAAAAGTTAAAAATCTTAAGGAGCATAAAGAAAGTTTACATAAAATAAATAAATATGAGCTAGAAATTAATACGTTGAAAAATGAAAAACATATTTTAGAAAATGAAAATAACTCCTTAAAAATTTCTTTTCAAAATTCTGTTTCTAAGTTAAATCATCTTGAAGAATTAAATAATTTCTTAGAAATGGAAAATGAAAAATTTTCAAAGAAATTTAACGATTTGAAAATGATTTTGAATTTTCTTTAGATGGTTCAAATTCTCAAATTTTGACACTTGTCAAAGAGAATTGTGCTTTAAAGAATGAGAATTTGAAATTAATTCAAGAAACTGATACTTTGAGAAGTAAAATCGAAATTATGAAAAAGAGACTGATGACTATAAGTTAAAATTTGATGAAATTAACGAAAAGTCGTGAATTTCAATAAAGCCAAAATGATATTTAAATTCAAATTCTATCCGATTATAGACCTTTTAGTATTGAAAGTGGTTTAGGGTATAATAAAACTAAGTGCAGAGATAGTACTAGATACACTTTCATGTATAGTAAAAAGGTATATGCTAACACTGGATTTCTACTAAAATCTAAACTCACTTTTTATAGAATATTAAGTACTTCTATAAGGTATAATGTTTCTACTATTTCTAGAAGTATAAAACAATTAACTATAAATAGAAATTATTTAAATATTTGAGTTCTCGTTAATTGAAAAAACAGAGAAAAATACATTGATAATTATTTTGATACTGTACCTAATAATAAGAAATTATTTTCAAATGTTCCCCCAAACCCTCTTCGGTACTTTTACCTTTGACCTAAACCCTTAGACCCTAACGGGGAAGTGGAGACCAAAATATAGAAATTATTTTTTGCATGTACCCAAGAAAGACAAAATGATGAGATTGATTTCGAATAACAAATATTTCGTACTTATCAATGGAGAATGAGCATTTATAGATAATGGAACTACAACAAATTCGGCATATCTTTTGTTGTACTTTTACACCTTTTTGTTGATGACAGGGGGAAAAAGTATGATGAAAGGGGGAGTACTCATTAAGGGGGGAGATTACATACACATACGTCATACATATAGTTGTCATCATTAAAATGGAGGAGAATGTTAGAACTATGTTTGTATGATTATTTTAACGATGACAACTATATAAATATCACTTGGAGCATCTCTTTTGTAGGACTTTAAAAGCAGTAATGGTTCGAAGATACAAGAAGTAAAAGGAAGAAGAAATAAGTTGTCTACAAGTAAAATGTATGTTTTTATCCTTAGAGAATAATTGTAGAATCTCCTAGATGATTCATATGCATATACATGTATCACTAATGCAGAAGAAGTTTAATACAAAGGCTAAATGAATTTACAAATTTACAAAGCTTTTATAAAAAAACCAGTAACTAAAGGTTCAGTGGACTAAATACACATTCAGTCGACTAAGTACAGTCGACTAAATGTATATTCAGTCGACTAAAGCCAGCTAAAATTATACTTCGATCTTCTAAAAATTAACTTCTTCTCGGAATTAATTTTATACTAGGCCAGTTGACTGGCCATCATTTCCAATCAGTTGAATAAACTATAACGGTTATTTTTTGAAACGACACTTCAAAGATTTGCGATCATTCAATGCTTTTTCTACGAAGATTAATGGCTTTTCTAAATAGAAACAACTTTTCTAAACTAACTCTTTGACTATTATAAATATAACTCGAGTCTAGATTTTAGATAGGAACTTGTTATCTTGAATTATATACCTTTTGGAATCTACTTGCTCTTAAACTCAAATTTATTCATCCGCTCCAAGAATTATTCCATACACTTCCCTAATCATGGTGCGAGCATCTTGAATCATCATGGGAGATTATAGGAAGCTTTGTATAATAAGTCAAAACCTTATTAATAAAACACAAGATTGTCAAAGTCGGTAAACTATTGTATCGCCTATTCCTCCTGGCGATGTTAGGTTATTTTGGTTAATGAAAAATTCAAAGAGAGTGGTTCAAGACTGAAAGTAGGATGGGAGGTCCGAACCAATATAAAACTCCTGGTGTGATTGCTTCTTACTTTACTTTGCTGTTTTCTTTGTTATTTAGCTTGACATTGCATATACATTTATGTACGCATGTTAGCCATATTACTATATGTAACGACCCAGAATTTTTATTAATTAAAATTTGAATATTTAATTAATTTTAAATATTAATAAGTGAAATTATAAGTCGAATAAATTTTATTTTGAATAATTGGATTTAATTGGATAATTAAATCGATAATTTAATATGTTAAATTATGGAAATAATTGAAAATTGGGTAAAATATGATTGAAAATGATTTGTAAAATTTTATTTTATCATATTGGAGTTAGAACGATATTTTAGAACTTTTAAAATCGAATTAAGAGTTAATTTGTGAAAATTGTATATTTTAATATTTAATCGACTAGTGAAAATAGCCAATTTTCGAACAGTCTCAGAATTGGATGAAACTAGTTTCATTGGATCCGTAATAGTTAGTTATTACTGGATTTCAATTTTCGTAGCAATCGGAGTTATCGTTTGACAGTGGTAGCTCGAAACGCATCGAAATTGTTTTAATATTAATTTGGCGAGTTAAAATAGTCATTTTTCAAAAAGTCTCGAATTTCGACGAAACCAGTTTCATCGGATCCGTAATGTGATATTATTGTAAGGTTCCAAATTTCGTGTCGATTGGATTTACCATTTGTCCGGTGCAAGCTAAAACGCCTAGAAAATCGTTTAAATCGGTTTAATTTAAATCGAACGTTTATTACCATAACTCGCACAGATGACCGAATTAGCTCCCGAAACATGTTCCATTGTGTTCGGAACGCGGGGTAAACCTTAGAAACGCCAACCGGCACGCTTCGTTTGGAGTTCGGAAATTCCGGGTGAATAGTAAATGGGAAAATTTTCTATAAAACCCCCCCTCTCTTCATTTTTGCAAAATTATTAAAACCCTAGGTTTAAAACTGCAGACGCCACACCTGATATGAATGGCCAGAAATCTCTCTTCTTTTCTCCTCAATTACTTCCAATCCATAAACATTTAGAGAAAGTGTTCAACATGAAACTTGTAGAGCATGAAGAGAGCTTTGATTCTATACGGTGATGATCAGAATTGGAGTGACGGAGTGGGGGCTACGTGCCCGCGTTCACCATCAGGTCGGCCTCGTTTTGTGTGCAATAGAGGAGGCCGAGCTTCACAAGGGGGTGGCCGTAGGTAGCTCTTGTCACGAGCTTCAATATGGCACTCTCTGATCAACTTATCGATGCTCGAGGTGGTCGCAAAATGGAACCCTAGTTCGTGAATAATGGGTTCTTTTGTGCGTGTATTTCCTGAAGAAAGTAACGTGATGATGGAAGAAGCAAATGGGCGGGCCTGATGTAGTGGGGTGAGATCTATGGCCAGGATTGACTTAGGTTTATAAAAATTAAATTTTGTTGTAAAATTATGAATAAAAAAATCGTGTAACTTGTAAAAATCATATCTTTTTCATACGAGGTCGAAAACGCGCGAAACCAGTTGCGTTGGAATCGTATGGATGAGCACTACGCTATGGAATTCGATTGGAGTCGTTTGGAGTTAGCGAGAACTTCGGGTAAAATTAAACGTCCGTTTAATTTTATTCGAAATAAATCGCTAAAACGGAATTGAAATCAAGGTGAGAACTTCTCACTCAATCGAATCGGTTTCGATTTTAATTTTAAATAGTTAGATTTAAAATATTTGAATGCATGTTTGAATGATGATTGTTATCTATTGATTGTTAAAATAGACATTATGCGCCGTTAGTAAGCGGATGTTATTTATTAAAAACATATACCGCGAATATTTCATAAACAGTGAAATTGGTATTATATATAATAGCAATATATATATATTGGCATATGTATATACTGCAGTTGTTGAATTCCCGCATTGTATAGCGGATGAGACCCTATTGCGCCGTCTATTAAGTGGATAATATTTTAAATCCCATATACCGCGATAATTTCGTACTGGAACGGAATTGGTATTGTGCTAATGTTTGTGGATGCAGGAAAACAGGTTGGAGGGATCCAACTGGATTCCTCAACAGTATTTATTTGATTTCAGATATTTTGATATTTGATGGATTATCATATCGATATATGATATCGTTGTTGTCGTGATTGACTATTTGGTGTGTAGCATCATTGGACCAAATTTTGGAATTTTAAAATGATTTTTTAAGTGATTGTTGAAAATATACTATATTTTTGGAATTGATCCATTATAAATAAATAAACGTATAAATTTTAATGTTATAAAATTATGATTTTTAAGAAATACAGTTAAAAGTTGATTTTTGAAAATATGGGGTTAATGACCTTATAAAATAGTTTAAATCGGGATTAATTAAATTTATTATAAAAAGTTTAAATATAGGATTTATAAAATTTGATTATTTTATAAATAAAAATGGTGAAATTATAAAGGAGTTTAAAGACGTTTTAAAATAATAATATGAATTGATTTATATAAGGGATTTATAAATTGATATTTATAAATTAAAATATTTGAAGTATAAAACGAGTTTTTATAACTGTTAGAATGAATTGTGAATGAATTTCATAAATGAATGAAATTTATAGAATTATAAAAGGTGAAGTTTTAAATGGAATTTTATAAGCAGTAGGTTTATAAAATTTGTAAAGTTATTAAAAGAATGGTTTTGGATAAATAAATGAATCTTATAAGTTATAAGATTTATAATTTGGGAAGTTTCAAAGAACGATTTTTAATTATAGACTTTTGGCTTATAAATTGATTTATGAATTGAATAGGTTAATAAAGGAATTTATAAAAGGAAGTTGTTGTAAAATAAATAGAAATGGAATTTATAAACATTGTTTTATAAATTCGCAACGACTTATTTTGATAAGTTAATTTTTATAACTTATTTATGGAGTTATATTCACGTTTTAGACAGTGAATAATCCTTTAAAATGAAACGTATAGAAATAATGAAATTGGTTAACGAAGTATATTCACGTTTTTGAATAGTGAATAATATGTTAAAGAAATTGTTTTGAATGTGATGTTTTAAATAGAATTAAAACGATCTAACGATGTTTTAAAAATGTGTTAAGATTCGAAACCATAGATTTCAACATTCATTGTTGAAATAGACGTTTTCGAGAAATAGAAGGAAATGGTGGACTATAACACTGTTGTTATAGTAAATGATTTCCGAAAGGAAATGTTTTGTATAGTATTGGGATTTATATATCTATTTTAATTTCGAATCCCTATACTAGTGATTTTGGGTTGTCGTAACGATGTTTTACGTAACATTCGTTTTGGCCCAAATAAATATGTTTAAGAGAATGATTTCCTTGAAGAATGAAATATATACTTAATTTCGATTTAAGTATATTGAATATTTTCCAAGTGTTGAAAATAAAAAGATTTGTGAATTACTTATTAAATAAGTATGGAAATGTTTTCCAATATAAAGTGAATATTTGAGAATTTATCTTTTTGAAGATAAATTGAAAATGAATAATTGAAATCGTATATCAGTAGATATTGTGAAATATAAATTCACTATGGAATTTATAAAAGAAAGTGGAATTTGTTAAAAATAAATATTGATTTATTTTTGAGGTATTGAAACATATATCTTGTAAAGACATCTTTGGGAAATAAATAATTTGGAAAATTATTTGGAATCTGGTGATGTTGTGCATATCCATTGATAGTTCAATAACCGACTATAAATATTTACCTTTGAAAGGTATTTGTTGGGATTTGTTGAATTTGAATGCTACACTTATTTTTAAATTATTGCGCTCGTTATTCGGATTACCCATTCCGAATAGTGGTACGACGTAATGGATAGCATTGATGACCGGTGTTGAAGGCCGGATATTTTTGAAAGCGAAAGGACAACTCGTCGATTGTCTTTGCACCGAGTAGCTACGGTATAGAGACTCCTTATGTGATGGGAAGTCCAGACGTGATTAGTGAATATCCAGATTGCAAGGACTTCTTTGTAAGTGCCTTCGGTTCTGTTCGAGCCCGTAACAGACTTGTATGGATTGTATGTCTAACGTTACAAATTGAGATATAAAGCAGATTTCTTTCAAATATATTTCTGTTGGTGGCGGAGAATTTATTCTCTTAGCTTAACACCCTTCTCTGAGACGTATGAGCTCAGAGGTTATGTAGTTGATGGTTATCAGCGATATATTCCCAATTTGGTAATGTGACATGCTGAGTGTTGCTGTGAAATGATCATTGTGTTGATCATTTGTGATAGGATCATTTATTTGATCGTTTATCTTTGTGATCATTTCTATGATCATTTGTTGACCCAAAGCACGACTTTTGTGTAAAGTGTGTCTTTGTGGACGTGACTTCGTCGAGCCTCACACCTCGGAATGGTCAAAACAGGAAAGATGCGGCAAGGTTATGAGGGGTAGCTCCCTTTAGGGTATGTGCATTTCCTTCTGGAAAAGGGTGGTATCATGGTATGGAGCCCAGATACTTACTCATGTTGAAACACTTATTATTATGGTGTGATGTTGATTACGAGCGCTCGGTTAAAGGTCCCAAAGGACCGGGGGATGGCATACTCGTGTCAGTTGTTACCCAGTTAGGGGTAACCCGGCCTTGTGTTGGCAGAGATCCGGTTTGGTTCTCGGGGACGTCCTTCCAGAGGCGTTCTCATGTGGCAATGGGAAGTTCCTTGGCCTGACCATTTGTTGAAAATCCAAAGAAACAATACGAGACTTGTACGGTTTTAGTTGTAGAACCTGCCATCTAATATGGTAGCTATAGCAAGCATAATATAATGGTACCTATGCTGGCTAAGATTTATATTCTACTTTCGAAATGATTTTTTCCTACACTATGCACTAGTAATAATATCAAATGTTCTTTTTAATGCGTATCAAGCATCTTTGACTATCATAAGGAGAAATCTCCTCCAAGTCTGCGTTTGCATTGTGTGTGTGGCGGGAGGTCTTATGGTAGTCTCATTTTTAAAAGCATTGCGAATTGACTTTAAAAATATTCCTCTATTTTGATTGTAAAGATAAATAAACTTTTTTGAGTTCTCACACCAGTCACATGACTGACTCGGAGTTTATTGTTTTCCTTCCTAAACTCTGGGTGCCCACCAATTTCCACACGGGCAGTCAAGAGTTAAGGTTTATCAGGATATTCTAGAATTCAGGAGTTGCTGGAGGCAAGCTGGATGGCATGGCGTATTATTAGTATATAGTATTTATTTTCCGTTGTTTGAGGTTGTTTGATGTTGTACACTCTGATGTAATGAAATATAATGTGATGTAATGTAATAACTGATATAGTTCTTTGTTTAAGGATTATTCATTTATTTATTATATGTTGTTCCGCTGCGATTGTGAGATTCTGATATTGTTCTGTTGTTTTCTGTTCTTTCCTCTCTATTTTCTATCTTTTTCTCTCTTCTTCTGTCGTTTTCTTTTTCTTAAACATTGAGAATTCGTATTTTTGTTCATCTTGAATTAATCTACGGAGATTAGTGTATATTCAAGGAGTACGGATTTGCGGGTCTTCACAGGTGGTATCAGAGCATATGGTTAAGCGACAACCATGGTTCTGTTAGGTATTACTCATTAGAGATAGAGTCAGTAGTCCTCTAGAATGAGTTTGAGTGTAATAATAGCTATGAGAGCGTATTTATTAGTGAATATATAAATTGTTTTGTATTGTGTTGACTTATCGGTTGATTGTTTAGCTAACTATCGTAGATAGGAGTTTCTAAACTCTTAAACAAGATAAACCTACACGATATTGTTTTTAAATTGGGTAAATGAAATAATTTTACCTCGATTATATTTTTATATATAAAGGAATAATTTTTCAGAATTATTAAAGTGTATGTAAGTTGATTGTTTAGATGTTTGAATAATCTAAGTAAAAGAATAATTGTATAACCAAATGAATTATAAGAATTGAATTATAATTAAAGTGATTTACAATTGTGAAATAAACTTATATATATAAGACGTGAAACTATATGGATATATTTATGAATATGAGTTGTAAATAAAAATTTAAGTTATGTAAAACCAAGTGATGTTTATAAAATGAAGTATAACTTAAGAGATGTTGAATGAAGTTGATATTGGTATCGAAGTAAATTAATAAAGATAAGTGATAGATATGAACTTGAGTTATGTAATGAAATTCAACTTTTGTAATTGAATTGAACTAATGAATTGAATGTAAATCAATTGAATGTAAATTAAGTTGATATGAAATAATGAATGTAAGTGTTAATTCATTAAAATCTAATGTTATTGAAAGTTGAATAGTTGAATGAAAATCAATTTAATTAAACCAATTGAAAGCAAAGTAATTTGGTTGTAATGAATATACATTGGTTGTTATATGGTTGTTAGTTGATTGTATATAATTCATTAAGAACTAATGAAATTGAAAACTAAAGTAATTGAAATTCAATTGGAAGTTAAGTGAATCTTAAATGGAATTGAATTTGATTTGGAAGTGAACCAACTTGAATATGAATTAGTGAATATAAACTAATTGAAAATGAATGTTAGTGAAAACATCCACTGTTAATGAATCAAATGTGATTAAAATTGAAAACCTATTTCATTGAATATTAATGAGAATATGAATGAATATTTATTGGTTATGAATGTTAGTTGGATGATAGTTGGTTGATGGTTGAACATATTGCTTTTATTACATTTGCTATGTTGGCATATATAGTTATTATGTTGCTATATGTTGTATATCGATACTATTGTCTATATGCATGATTCTCATTTTGTTTGTTGAGTGTTTAGTAGGTGCGGATCGCGTTTTCTTCGCATTTGGAGCTCGCTTTCGCGCTATATTAGCCGTATATGCTCGCTAATAAAATGTAAGGTACATATCTCGGATTACATACCGTACTTTTATACTTTTTTCCTTGCGGGATGCCTCATTACTTGATGAGCTGTATATTTGTGATATATATACTGTCATTTTTTTTTGGATCGAGCCGCGCAAAGGAGACTATGGCGAATTTTTCCGAAAATTTAAGGCGTTAGAAAAAATTTGAGAAAAATTGGAAAATTTTGAAAACTTTAACTTTGATTTTGAGTTGAAAGTTAAACAATGGTAGTTGCTTTTGAAAAGATAACTAAGTATGATTTGAAAACTTTGTAAAGATTTATAAGAAATTTAACTATGAATTTTGGGAAAATTAATAGATTCTGTAACTTTTCTTACTTGATAATTTCGAGGACGAAATTCTTTTAAGGGGGGAAGTACGTAATGACCCAGAATTTTTATTAATTAAAATTTGAATATTTAATTAATTTTAAATATTAATAAGTGAAATTATAAGTCGAATAAATTTTATTTTGAATAATTGGATTTAATTGGATAATTAAATCGATAATTTAATATGTTAAATTATGGAAATAATTGAAAATTGGGTAAAATATGATTGAAAATGATTTGTAAAATTTTATTTTATCATATTGGAGTTAGAACGATATTTTAGAACTTTTAAAATCGAATTAAGAGTTAATTTGTGAAAATTGAATATTTTAATATTTAATCGACTAGTGAAAATAGCCAATTTTCGAACAGTCTCAGAATTGGACGAAACTAGTTCCATTGGATCCGTAATAGTTAGTTATTATTGGATTTCAATTTTCGTAGCAATCGGAGTTATCGTTTGACCGTGGTAGCTCGAAACGCATCGAAATTGTTTTAATATTAATTTGGCGAGTTAAAATAGCCAATTTTCAAAAAGTCTCGGATTTCGACGAAACCAATTTCATCGGATCCGTAATGTGATATTATTGTAAGGTTTAAAATTTCGTGTCGATTGGATTTACCGTTTGTCCGGTGCAAGCTAAAACGCCTAGAAAATCGTTTAAATCGGTTTAATTTAAATCGAACGTTTATTGCCATAACTCGCACAGATGACCGAATTAGCTCCCGAAACACATTCCATTGTGTTCGGAACGCGGGGTAAACCTTAGAAACGCCAACCGGCACGCTTCGTTTGGAGTTCGGAAATTCCGGGTGAATAGTAAATTGAAAAATTTTCTATAAACGACCCCCCCCTCCTTCATTTTTGCAAAATTATTAAAACCCTAGGTTTAAAACTGCAGCCGCCGCCCCTGATATGAATGGCCAGAAATCTCTCTTCTTTTCTCCTCAATTACTTCCAATCCATAAACATTTAGAGAAAGTGTTCAACATGAAACTTGTAGAGCATGAAGAGAGCTTTGATTCTATACGGTGATGATCGGAATTGGAGTGACGGAGTGGGGGCTACATGCCCGCGTTCACCATCAGGTCGGCCTCATTTTGTGTGCAATAGAGGAGGCCGAGCTTCACAAGGGGGTGGCCGTAGGTAGCTCTTGTCACGAGCTTCAATATGGCACTCTCTGATCAACTTATCGATGCTCGAGGTGGTCGCAAAATGGAACCCTAGTTCGTGAATGATGGGTTATTTTGTGCGTGTATTTCCTGAAGAAAGTAACGTGATGATGGAAGAAGCAAATGGGCGGGCCTGATGTAGTGGGGTGAGATCTATGGCCAGGATTGACTTAGGTTTATAAAAATTTAATTTTGTTGTAAAATTATGAATAAAAAAGTCGTGTAACTTGTAAAAATCATATCTTTTTCATACGAGGTCGAAAACGCGTGAAACCAGTTGCGTTGGAATCGTATGGACGAGAACTACGCTATGGAATTAGATTAGAGTCGTCTGGAGTTAGTGAGAATTTCGGGTAAAATTAAACGTCCATTTAATTTTATTCGAAATAAACCGCTAAAACGAAATTGAAATCAAGGTGAGAACTTCTCACTCAATCGAATCGGTTTCGATTTTAATTTTAAATAGTTAGATTTAAAATATTTGAATGCATGTTTGAATGATGATTGTTATCTATTGATTGTTAAAATAGACATTATGCGCCGTTAGTAAGCGGATGTTATTTATTAAAAACATATACCGCGAATATTTCATAAACAGTGAAATTGGTATTATATATAATAGCAATATATATATATTGGCATATGTATATATTGCAGTTGTTGATTTCCCGCATTGTATAGCGGATGAGACCCTATTGTGCCTTCTATTAAGCGGATAATATTTTAAATCCCATATACCGCGATAATTTCGTACCGAAACGGAATTGGTATTGTGCTAATGTTTGTGGATGCAGGAAAACAGGTTGGAGGGATCCAAATGGATTCCTCAACAGTATTTATTTGATTTCAGATATATTGATATTTGATGGATTATCATGTCGATATATGATATCGTTGTTGTCGTGATTGACTATTTGGTGTGTAGCATCATTGGACCAAATTTTGGAATTTTAAAATGATTTTTTAAGTGATTGTTGAAAATATACTATATTTTTGGAATTGATCCATTATAAATAAATAAACGTATAAATTTTAATGTTATAAAATTATGATTTTTAAGAAATACAGTTAAAAGTTGATTTTTGAAAATATGGGGTTAATGACCTTATAAAATAGTTTAAATCGGGATTAATTGAATTTATTATAAAAAGTTTAAATATAGGATTTATAAAATTTGATTATTTTATAAATAAAAACGGTGAAATTATAAAGGAGTTTAAAGACGTTTTAAAATAATAATATGAATCGATTTATATAAGGGATTTATAAATTGATATTTATAAATTAAAATATTTGAAGTATAAAACGAGTTTTTATAAGTGTTAGAATGAATTGTGAATGAATTTCATAAATGAATGAAATTTATAGAATTATAAACGGTGAAGTTTTAAATGGAATTTTATAAGCAGTAGGTTTATAAAATTTGTAAAGTTATTAAAAGAATGGTTTTGGATAAATAAATGAATCTTATAAGTTATAAGATTTATAATTTGGGAAGTTTCAAAGAACGATTTTTAATTATAGACTTTTGGCTTATAAATTGATTTATGAATTGAATAGGTTAATAAAGGAATTTATAAAAGGAAGTTGTTACAAAATAAATAGAAGTGGAATTTATAAACATTGTTTTATAAATTCACAACGACTTATTTTGATAAGTTAATTTTTATAACTTATTTATGGAGTTATATTCACGTTTTAGACAGTGAATAATCCTTTAAAATGAAACGTATAGAAATAATGAAATTGGTTAACGAAGTATATTCACGTTTTTGAATAGTGAATAATATGTTAAAGAAATTGTTTTGAATGTGATGTTTTAAATAGAATTAAAACGATCTAACGATGTTTTAAAAATGTGTTAAGATTCGAAACCATAGATTTCAACATTCATTGTTGAAATAGACGTTTTCGAGAAATAGAAGGAAATGGTGGACTATAACACTGTTGTTATAGTAAATGATTTCCGAAAGGAAATGTTTTGTATAGTATTGGGATTTATATATCTATTTTAATTTCGAATCCCTATACTAGTGATTTTGGGTTGTCGTAACGATGTTTTACGTAACATTCGTTTTGGCCCAAATAAATATGTTTAAGAGAATGATTTCCTTGAAAGCGAAAGGACAACTCGTCGATTGTCTTTGCACCGAGTAGCTACGGTATAGAGACTCCCTATGTGATGGGAAGTCCAGACGTGATTAGTGAATATCCGGATTGCAAGGACTTCTTTGTAAGTGCCTTCGGTTCTGTTCGAGGCCGGAACAGACTTGTATGGATTGTATGTCTGACGTTACAAATTGAGATATAAAGCAGATTTCTTTCAAATATATTTCTGTTGGTGGCGGAGAATTTATTCTCTTAGCTTAACACTCTTCTCTAAGACGTACGAGCTCAGAGGTTATGTAGTTGATGGTTATCAGCGATATATTCCCAATTTGGTAATGTGACATGCTGAGTGTTGCTGTGAAATGATCATTGTGTTGATCATTTGTGATAGGATCATTTATTTGATCGTTTATCTTTGTGATCATTTCTATGATCATTTGTTGACCCAAAGCACGGCTTTTGTGTAAAGTGTGTCTTTGTGGACGTGACTTCGTCGAGCCTCACACCTCGGAATGGTCAAAACAGGAAAGATGCGGCAAGGTTATGAGGGGTAGCTCCCTTTAGGGTATGTGCATTTCCTTCTGGAAAAGGGTGGTATCATGGTATGGAGCCCAGATACTTACTCATGTTGAAACACTTATTATTATGGCGTGATGTTGATTACGAGCGCTCGGTTAAAGGTCCCAAAGGACCGGGGGATGGCATACTCGTGTCAGTTGTTACCCAGTTAGGGGTAACCCGGCCTTGTGTTGGCAGAGATCCGGTTTGGTTCTCGGGGACGTCCTTCCAGAGGCGTTCTCATGTGGCAATGGGAAGTTCCTTGGCCTGACCATTTGTTGAAAATCCAAAGAAACAATACGAGACTTGTACGGTTTTAGTTGTAGAACCTGCCATCTAATATGGTAGCTATAGCAAGCATAATATAATGGTACCTATGCTGGCTAAGATTTATATTCTACTTTCGAAATGATTTTTTCCTACACTATGCACTAGTAATAATATCAAATGTTCTTTTAATGCGTATCAAGCATCTTTGACTATCATAAGGAGAAATCTCCTCCAAGTCTGCGTTTGCATTGTGTGTGTGGCGGGAGGTCTTATGGTAGTCTCATTTTTAAAAGCATTGCGAATTGACTTTAAAAATATTCCTCTATTTTGATTGCAAAGATAAATAAACTTTTTTGAGTTCTCACACCAGTCACATGACTGACTCGGAGTTTATTGTTTTCCTTCCTAAACTCTGGGTGCCCACCAATTTCCACACGGGCAGTCAAGAGTTAAGGTTTATCAGGACATTCTAGAATTCAGGAGTTGCTGGAGGCAAGCTGGATGGCATGGCGTATTATTAGTATATAGTATTTATTTTCCGCTGTTTGAGGTTGTTTGATGTTGTACACTCTGATGTAATGAAATATAATGTGATGTAATGTAATAACTGATATAGTTCTTTGTTTAAGGATTATTCATTTATTTATTATATGTTGTTCCGCTGCGATTGTGAGATTCTGATATTGTTCTGTTGTTTTATGTTCTTTCCTCTCTATTTTCTATCTTTTTCTCTCTTCTTCTGTCGTTTTCTTTTTCTTAAACATTGAGAATTCGTATTTCTGTTCATCTTGAATTAATCTACGGAGATTAGTGTATATTCAAGGAGTACGGATTTGCGGGTCTTCACACTATAGATCCTTGGGCACTTTCATTTTTTAGCAAAAAATTGTCCTCAACATAAAAAGAAATGGAGTATTCCTTTGTTTTTTTGAGTTGCTAATGTTGTTGCAATATATGCATTTAATTAAGCTTTATCTTAGTATAGGAGTGCATGCAAGGAAGAAGTAGATTTTTTTGCATGGGTTGCCTTTTGAAAAGTTTGCTAATTTTTTTGTTGAAACTGATATAGGATATGAGTTTTAATTGTATGGAAAGTTTTAAAAGTTGGATCTTATAGGAAAGACATTAATCTATTACTACATGTTTAGATAGAATTCGTTTGAGGCTAGTTAAACTTATGTTTGATCGATGTGAACTAAGTAGAACTTGGAATGGTCAATTGTGCCCTATTGCGGAAAAATGTCCAAGGGATTTATACCTTCAGGGTATTCAATGCAAATTTACTAGATCTATTGTTGATGTTTATGAAGTTCAATCAATTTAATCTTATTGTATAGATTTCGTTGTTCGATGATATAATTGAAGTTTATGATGCATCGAGGGATTTTCATATGCTTATGATATTAGATGCATTCTTGCGTTTGATTTGGATGTCTATTATTATATGGAGGACCGTTTCAAAGTATCATATTTCTGAGCATATTATTCTCATTTGATTCATCCACTTATTAATTTTCACATGGAAGATGTTTTACCTCAAGATGTTGAAGTGCATCCACCTAAGAGAAGATGTAATGCATGAAGGCCTCCTTCAGAATGAATTAAGTCAGCCGTTGAGGTGAACAAGTATAAACGTCGCAGTTTGTGTAAGAAATTAGGTCATAACAAAATATCTTGTTTGTTAAGAAATCAAGTGTAGTTTTTATACGTTATAGGCCTTACATTTTGAAGACTATCTATGTAATTTCATGTCTATTTGATTTTAAGTTAATGGTTTGTTTTTTGGTATTTTCACTTTATTTATTTGTTTTTGTTGGATATGACTTGATATTATTATTATTATTATTCTGACAAATAATGGTCTGGAATATATCAGTCTGGCAAATATATGCCAAGCAACATTCGATTGGAAAATATTAGTAGGTTGTATTTGCTTCTTATATATCTTTCATGCATATATATGTTTTCTCACGATAACATGTTTTATCATTTAGATGTTGCTTTTGAAGATAAGCTTGGTTAATCATTATTCTAACTCAGTTATATATTGTTTTCCATCTGTATTTAATTAGGCTGTGCATTTAGTTATCTTTTACGTTCATACGCATTTGAGTGTGCTGTGCATTGTGTTGGCTTTTGCATTTATGCATATGTAATTAGGTTGTGAATTTAGTTAGTTTTCACATCTGCACATACCTGATTAGGTTGTGTATCCGGTTCTCTTTTTCACCTATACATACCCAGTTAGGTTGTGTATTCGATTAGCTTTTGTATTCGATTATTAGCTCGGTTAACTACTATTTTATCTTGGTTACATATTGGTTTCCATATATACCCGATTAGGTTGTATATTCTGTAATCTTTTGCATCAATGTTAGTAGATTAGATTATGTATGTGGTTAGCTTTTGCATCCATACATACTTAATTAGGTTGTGCATTTGGTTAGCTTTTGCATTCAGTGATTGGCTTGGTTAACCATTATTTTAACTCGGTTATAGATTGGTTTCCATATGTACTCGATTGGGTTGTGCTTTGATTAGGTTTTCATCCATACATACACGATTAGGTTGTGTATATGGTTAGCTTTTGCATGCATACATAACCGATTATGATGTGCGTTTGGTTAGCTTATGCATTCGATGATTAGCTTGATTAACCTTTTTCTAAATTGGTTGTAGATTGGTTTCCATACGTACCAAATTAGGTTGTGCATTCGATTAGCTTTTGCATCAATGCATACCCGATTGTATATGGTTAGCTTTTGCATCCAACATACACGATGAGGATGTGCATCAGTGTTAGCTTTTGTATTCGATGGTTAGCTCGGCTAACCATTTGTCTTACTTGGTTATATATTGGTTTCCATATGTAGCTAATAAGGTTGTGCATTCGGTTAGTTTTTGAATCCATACATACCCAATTATATTGTGTATATGATTAGCTTTTGTATCCATACGTACCTGATTAGGTTGTGCATCCGATTAGATTTTACATTCATATGTACCCGATTAGGTTGTCCATTAGTAAATATTTTCTAGGCAAATATTTGCCTGGAACATTTTTGTCTGCCATATCTTTAGTAGGTTATATTTGCTTGTTGTGTACTTGTCATGCACCCATATTTTTGTCGTGATGGTATATTTTATTGTTTCTTGTTTTCTAATGTAAGCTTGGTTATTCATTATTATAATTCAGTTATAGATTGTTTTTTTTATGTACTTGATTAAGTTGTGCAATTGATTAGCTTTTGCATTCATTTATACCTGATTAAGTTATGCATCCAGTTAGGCTTTTGCATTCGTACTTACCTGTTAAGTTTTGCATCCAATTAGCTTTTGCATCCATAATACCTGATTAGGTTGTGCATTTGATTAGCTTTTGCATCCATAGATACCCAATTAGGCTGTGCATACGTTTAGCTTTTACATCATGTTGTAATTTTGGTTAACCATTGTTCTAACTTGGTTAGTTTTCATATGTACCTGATTAGGTTATGCATCCAGTTTTGCTTTTGCATTAGTATATACCTGATTAGATTGTGTATTCGGTTAGTTTTGCATCCATACGTACCCCATTAAGTTGTGCATCAGGTAAGATTTTACTAATTCCCAAATATTTTACAGTCAAATTTATGTCAAACAAATATTTGCTAAGCAAATATTACCAAGAAAATATTTTTCGGGTAAATGTTGGAACTAGATATACAAATTTTACAGGGTTATACTGCACAACAACAATGTTTCCTCTTTATATAGTATATTAAATTTCATGTAAAAGTACACTACTTTACTTTTTGACAGTAACATTCAGCATCCAACATCCAATATCTAATATCCAACAAGTGCTTTTCGAATATCCAATATGTAACATATAACATCTAACACCCAAATGTATATTACATTCAATCAAGTCAGGTAAACTGCAATGATTTAAGCAAAATTGCCTACAGTTGTATAGTCTCTAATGCATTTCACGGTTTTAGGTTCTGATTTCCAAACATGCTTTTTGTTTATAACAATATCGTACAGAATTCATGATCTTCATTTTAGCATCTCTTCATTTTCATATAAATCAGTCTTTTCTTCAATTTCGTTTGATAGATCTTCCATGTATCGCATTACCAATATTGCGCGATCAATTCTGCATCATTTAAAATAAATAAATTAATGCTACTAAAGTTACTTTTATTAATTATAACTTACGATTAGTATTGTTGACATGGCCAAGTCATAAAATCAACCTGTTCATTTTCCACTTCTAATGGTAGCTTATCCTTTTTGCATAAATTAATTTCAACACTTCCAATATTCTGTCTCGTTGAAAATATCAAACAAGTCAGTATATTTATTTTATAGTGTAACAACCCGGAATTTCACTACTTTGATTAGTGAATATTTAATTAAATCTAAATATTAAATATATAGGTTCTATAATGAAAATAAACTCATTTAAATTAATTAATAATGATGGTAAAACCATTTTCAAATTTTTTTACCAAATTAAATAGTTCGTAGAAAAATAGAAAATGTGACCGAAAAACGTTTTTCGAAATTTCGACCTTTCGACACCAGAAAGTTGTTCGTCTTGTGCACTATATGTACACATATATAACGGTTAATTAACTAGATAAAAATATACTTATAAATAAATTATCTCATGTTAATTTGGATTAGTAGGTGATGTGACAAGGCTGTTTTAAAATAAAAAACATTTTATACAATTATATATATATATATATATATTAAGTATTGTCACATCTTAGATTTTGCAATCCTTAACCATCATCGTATCTTGTCACATCTTAGCTTTAATTAATAATTAGACTTATATGTAGAGAATGATATGATAATTCGTAGTTTTAAATAATATATATATATATATATATATATATATTTATATATATAAAGAGAGTGATGTGGCAACTCAAAGATTTAAAAATAATAAACATTATATATGTAAGTATTGTCACAAGTTGAATATTTTTATAGTGAATCATCATTATCCATAATGGATGAGGTGACTAGAGAGTAGAGATTTCATGCATGAGAGGGAGGAAAAGATGTTGATTTGATTTCACATAATGATGACATAGGAAATTTTGCTTATAAATAGCACCAACCTTCTCTCATTTTACCACTTTTTCTCCTAACACAATTCTTCATTCCTTCCTCAAATGGTGATCTTCCTTTTTTTCAAATCACTTGAAATTCCAATGGCTGCAACATTCTAGTTTATCTCTTTTTCCAATTTTGAAAATAGCTATGTCAAAATACCCAATCTTTGCAAGTAATTTTTCACCCAGAATTTCCATTCCGAAAATACCCTTTTTCTTTTGATCATAACTTCTTCAAATTAAATTGAAAATGAGTGAGTCTTTTTTTGAAATGATAAAGGAAATAAATGTCTATAATTTTCCTTTTGACTACTTTACCTAATTCTATGATTGGGTAGTCCAAAAACCAGTGGGAAAATGACCTAATTTTGGACTCATTTTCGACAAACCGATGATGACCCGAAGCTCCTCTACATTCAAGCTAATACCCTCCATCTACCTCCACAACTCTGGCCCAGCCTACATATAACTATTCCAAGCCCATTTTGAGGGATTCTAGCATCTAAAGCCTTCATCCTTCAAAGCTAGGGATTCATTGGAAAATTTAGCTTAAGTGCGGGTAACTTTTGCGGAAGTTTGGTGAGTAAACTACTTATTTTTTAAAAAATGAAAATGGTAACTTTATTTATGTGATGGAAAGTATGCTTTTGATTTAGGGAATACCTGTTAAAGTATTATTTGATATCGACGTATCACATTCTTTTATCTAACAATGTTTGATAGATAAGTTAAATCTAGAACCATTATACCTTATTACTTCCTCAAAGGTTGCGAATCTAGTAGGAGCTTATGCAACTCTTGAGATGAGTTATGACCATCTAGAAATTGAGCTGTTAGGTCATGCATTTACTTGCAATCTACAAGTGTTTGGATTTGTGGGTTTTGGGATTATTTTGGGTGTGGTTGGTTAAGCAGATATGATGCAAGGATATTTTGTCAGGATATAGAGATATCATTAAGACATCCTAATAGCCGTGATTGGATTATATACTCAGTAGATATATGTGCTTTATTGGGTGCAATGGAAGTGGAAGATGAGGTTAACCAGATTTTTATTGTAAGAGAGTATGCGGAAGTTTTTAAGCCAGTTACAGGACTACCAACGAAACAAGCTATTGAATTTCGAATAGATCTTGAACCTAGAGGTAAACCCCTAAATAGACCGCCTAGCGGAATGACGCATATTGAATTGAAAGAGCTAAATGTGTAGCTGGTGGACTTAGAAGGAAAGGTTTTTATTAGACCAAGCAGATCGCCTTGGGGAGAGGCCACAGTGTTTGTGAAGAAACTATATAGGTCATTGAGGATGTGTATTACTTATTGTAAGTTAAAAGAAAAGAAGAAATAGAATTGGTATTCTTTGTCGAGAATAAATGACTTATTTGATCGGTTGAGTGGAGACAGGGTGTTTTCCAATTGGAACTAGCGATAGGGTTCCATTAATTGAGAGTGGCTAAGGACATCATTTCGTTAACGGTGTTTCGAACAGATATAGTTTGTATGAATGGTTAGTCATGTCCATTGGACTGACCAATACACCTGCCTATTTTGTGGATTTTATAAATCGGATCTTTTAAGACCATTTGGATAGATTCTTGTTAGTATTTATAGATGACATTCAGATATATTCTAAGAATCAATGAGATCATGAGATTCATCTTAGAATAGTGCTAGAAACGTTGAGGGAGCATCAACAAAAATCAAAGTTTTCAAAATATTAGTTTTGGAAGAAAGAAGTGAAGTTTCTTGGTCATATAGTTTTAGCAAAAGGGTTATCGGTAGATCTAGCTAAGATTAATGCTATTAATAATTGGAAAAGACACGAGACTATGATCGAGATAAGAAGTTTTTTAGGGTTAACTGGTTATTATTGGAGATTCATTAAGGATTTCTCTCATATAGCGGCACATATGACTAAATTAACAAGGAAGGACGTAAAGTTTGTTTAAACCAATAATTGTGAAGAAGCATTCTCAAAGCTAAAATATTTATTAATCAATGCGCCTGTGTTAATTGCTCCAGATGAAGATCAAGATTTAGTGGTGTATACTGATGCATATGGGATAGGGTTAGGAGCCATGCTAATCCAAAACGGTAAAGCGACTACCTATGCTTTCCGACAGTTTCGACAACATAAAGTTAGATATCCGACTCATGATTTAGAGTTGGCAGTGGTGATCTTTGCTTTGAAAGTATGGAGACACTATCTTTTGGGAGAATGATTTGAGTTATTTGCAGATCATAATTCTTTGAAATATTTATTCTTTCAGAAGGAGTTGAATATGAGACAACAAAAGTGGCTAGATTTTTTGATGACTTATGATTTTGGTATTGAGTATATGCTAGGGAGAGGAAATAAAGTCAAAGATGCACTTAGCAAGAAACAACAAAGTGTGGTGTTAGCTATGTTAGCAGAACGGAAGGATCTAGAAGCATGACTACTAATGGTGTGCAGTTTAGGTTAACGGTTTTAGTCAGAATACCATAATATTATCCTGTCTGGAAGTTCAACAAGTAATGATCGAAAGAATTGCTTCTAAACATCGAGATGATCCTTTACTAGATGAATGAATCAAAAACTTGAAGAGGGAACTAAGATTGATGGTTTAAAAGGATACAGTCTTGACCAGAATGGATGATTAAGGAAGAAGGGATGGTTGTGCGTTCCAGATGTTTGTAATCTAAGGAAGGAAGTTCTTGGAGAGTGTCATCGATCAAAGTTTACTATTCATCCTTGAGGTACTAAAATGTATAAGGATATGAAAAGGGGTTTCTTCTGGGAAGGAATGAAAAGAGATGTAGGCTTATGGGTGGAACAATGTTTGAATTGCCAACAAGTGAAAGCCAAGCATTAGAAATCAAGTGAATTACTTCAACCTTTAGAAGTGCCACTTTGGAAATGGGATTCTATATCCATGGATTTTATCGATGGGTTTCCAAGGTCGAATAGGGGAAATGGAAGTATTTGGGTCATGGTAGATAGATAGAACAAGAGTGCACACTTTGTTCTCGTTAAGTCGACAAGGATGGTACCTACATTTGCGAAGTTGTATATGAAGAATATTGTAAGACTGCATGGAATTCCTTGTAGTAAAGTTAATGACAGAGATACTTTGTTCACTAGTGAATTCTGGAAGAATTTACAAGACGTGTTAGGTACTAAGCTGAAGATGAGTACTACTTACCATCCATATATGGACGGGCAAACGGAAAGAGTTGACAAAGTTCTTGAAGATTTGTTGAGGGCTTGTAACTAGACTTTGGAGGGTTATGGGAGGACCATTTATTCTTAATCAAGTTTTCCTATAATAGTAGTTATCAAACTAGTATAGGATTTCCACCTTTCAAAGAACTTTACGGAAGGTCATGCAAATTGCCAGTGTGTTGGTTAGTGGCAAGAGATAGATTGATTCTTGGCTAGATATGGAAGCTGCAGAAATGATTGAGTTGATCCAAGCAAGGATGAAGGAAGCTCAGTCTAGATAGAAAAGTTACATAGATAAGAGGTATAAGGATCTAGATTTCTCAGTTAGAGATCATGTTTTTTGCTAAAGTAGCATTGATGAAGGGTGGGGTATGGTTTTGGGATGTCAGGTAGCACCAAGATATATTGGTCTGTTTCCTATCGTAGAAAGGATCGGGAAACTCACTTATCAGATATAGTACAAAATAGTTTGACAAGATTCCATAATGTCTTTCATGCTTCTCATCTTAGAAAATGTGTGCATGATCTATAACTACTATCGCACCACCTATACTAGAAGATTTAGTAGTGGAACCATATATGATTTTTGTCAAACAACAAGTTCGTGTTGTAGCAAGAGATGAAAAAAGATTAAGAAACAAGACAGTCAACTTAGTGAAAGTCCATTGGAGTGACAATGAGGTAGACTGTACTTGGAAGATAGAAAACATGATTAGAGATATTTATCATGAGTTATTTTGATGGTATGTTCTATATATGTCATATAGACTTTTAGCTAGCAAGATATGCTAGTATTGTTGTTAAGTGTTTGTCGCATATGTTTGCATGATTGATATGCTTGTTGATTTCCTTATTGTAATTTCGAGAACGAAATTCTTTAGTGAGGAGCCTGTAACACTCTTAACCTTTTTTTAACATTATTTATGGAATTTAAGTATATAAATTAAATAGAATAATGTGAGGTAATAAGGAGAATGAGATTTGTTAACTAATTTTGATCAGTCCTTGATTAATCAATTAATAAGATTGTTTTAAGACATAGAATATAAAGGGATTAATGAGATAAGCATAATAGGAATAACTTCTTATTTTATTAACTAAACCCTTCCTCTCTTATTCATTCTCATTTCACCTTTTAAATAAAAAAACAAAGTATAAAGTAAGGCCAGCCATAACCTAGAGAAAGAGAAGAGGAAAAGCTAAGGAATTTAAAAGGAAAGGATTAAGTGAATTAATGTACATAAAATCTCAATCTCTCTTATCTAATCTAATGTAAATAATAGTTACCATCTCATTTGCTTATGCTTATTCTCGGATTTAAGATTGATTTTCGAATTGATTGTGATAATATGTCATGTTTGGATTGATAATATCATTATGGGATTGAATGATGATTTGTTGGAATTTCATGAAATTATTCCAACGGGCTTTAAGGGCAAAAGTCTAAGCTTTTGATCTCTTATTGGCTTAAAATTTGGATATTGTTTGAACCACAAAGGGCATAAACACCCAATAGATTGAATAGAGAATAAAAAGTGAATAAAATAAATGGAAAATGAGTAAGAAAGTACATAAGAGATTTATAGTGGTTCAACGTACTTCGGCCTACGTCCACTTCAAGTTTTCCTTTATTATATTGTTGTTTACATGCAGGAGTTCTTATGCGTCAGTGCGATTCCGTTAGGGGTCGGTATAACTCCAACAGAGATATAAAGAAATTAAAGAAAGGATAGTAAGAGCTTGGATATCTTAAGAAATGAATCATACTCCTTTATTTATAGAGGTAGGGAGCCAAAAATCTTGCACAAAACATTTCCACCCTGTTTTCTTCGCCATAGACTGCTTCTCAATGAATATAGGGTGCCACATCATCACTTTTGTATAGGTCGGTACGACTCTAAGACCATAGGTTAGTACTGACACCTAAGATGGCCAAACTGGTCGCCTTGAATCCTTCGCTTCGGCTCGTCTTGTGGTTAACTTCATGATTTTTTAATTGTTTGTGCCAGTATTAGCTTATTTATAAGTCCAAATGATAAAGTTGTGGAAGAACAAAGTTGTTGATTTAGGAGTTCATGGAGATCGATAGAGAATTGCATGGAATCATCAAAACAACACTCGGAATAGGCTTTTAACATCATCTAGAGGGTGTAGGCAGAAGGTGGACACCACTGGGCCAAGGATAATGGGTCGGTACTAACCCATGGATTGGGTACGGTACCGACCCATAACTTAGGTGGTTCTTGATTCTTGGATTCTTGGAGTGAATACATACTTACGTTACGATCTTGGTTGTACTTGGTTTTTGGGTTCTATGATCACCTCTTTAGACATCTTGACTTGATAACTTTGAATTTTGACTCATTGGGTTTGTTCGTATTCTGCCTAGTCAGAAGGTGGGATAACATTTTCCCCTTAAAGCATGCCTTACGAATGAAAGATGTGCTTTGCCCAAGCAAAAATGTTGGTGCCAATGAGATGTTAATAGTTGAATTTCCTGGTTATCAGCCGATTAATCCATCTTGAATCATCATGTTCCTTTGTATTCTCTTATAGATCATAGGTCATTCCAGACCCGTTGTAGCCTAAGATTCTAGCTGTCTAAGTGTTATCTATACATCATCATCATTTTGATTTCATCCAGAGTTATTACATAACATATCAAAATGATCCCGTTTTCATTCGGTGTTTGTCAGTTCTATTCTAATTACAACGCATTAAAATCCTTATTTGTTTAAAGGTTTGATCCCTCTGGATCATTTTTATATTTATTTTAATGCACAATCTCTCTAGATCGGCTATAGAATTTGTGGCCATTTGAGGCTGGTAAGTAAATCCATGGTCTTACCGGACTATTAACCAAATCCATGGTCATTCGGGACTGATAATCAAATCCATGATCGTTTGGGACCGATGATCAAGTCCATGGCCATTTGGAGCTGGTGGCTGTTCGGGGGCGGTAATAAAATCCATTGTCGTTCAAGACCAATGATTAAATCCATGGTCGTCCGAGGCCAATTGTAAAATATGTGGTCGTTTAAGGCCGATAATCAAATCCATAGGCGCTCGGGGCCAATGGCCATTTGGGATTGATAATCAAATCGATGGTCGTTTGGGGCCGATAATCAAATCCACGGTCTCTCTAGACCCTTGCTGAGCCTGACCCACTAGCTCTCTTGCAAGGGGACTCAACAACAAGCAATCTCATCTGCTCACTCTCTGGTAAGAGGACTTACTTCTTACACTCTAGTCCAATCCTTTTGGATAGGACTTAAAACGATCAATATCAGTCATCATTTTCAAGTAAGTTGTAATAGTTAAATTCAAACATCAAAAACAACATAAAGTTTAACATCGAGATAACTGCCTCACCCGTCGTTATAGTCCACCATTCAACTCAGAGCCTGCCTAGAGGCTGTTCTGGATCCCGTACACGAGTAAGTGGCTAGACTATATTATTGCATTGTTTATTTAAAAGGCGAAATAGAATGCAAGAACCAAGCCTGGTTCCTTACCATCCCGATCAAGAGATGCCTATCTTTGATCTTGATCCAGCGCCATTTCCATTCGTTGTGGTTGACGGTTGCTCCTATTCCACCACCACAGCCCGACTTCTCACATACTATTGTAATCGGTCATCTCTGACATGTTCCTCAATCAGATCTCGCATGTGTCTATAGTCATTTTTGTTATTCCCATACAGCACCTGGAATAGGCAGTACTTTTTCGACTTCCTCTTATTGTCAATGGGCTTTCTCCTTGCTAGTTTTCGATAAAGGATCTGTCGCCTAATATCAAGATAAATCAGCTTCAAGTTATCATTTAAATTCGTTTAAAAAGAGAAACTCAGTTCTCTCCTTTGTCTCTTTGACCTTTTAGAGCCATCATCCATCTTTCATTTTCCTTTACCTTTGCTGGATCCTTCTCTGGGCGGTCCTTCGCCATCTACGGCATTGATTTCTTCCTGATCAGCTTCAGCATCGTCCTGACGCAAGTATATCTCGGCTTCATGACAAAATTCTACATAATCCCTTGGAGGATCCTATTTCATAGCAACCTTGAAATCTATCTCAACGGCTATTCTTAAAACTGCCGCCATCAAAACCATTGAACGGTCTGGCTTATTGATCGAGTTGCTGCCACATTAAACCTTGTTAGAAAACTCCTGAGAGCCTCTCTGACCCTCTGCTTCATATGTAACGACCCAGAATTTTTGATAATTTAAATTTTAATATTTAATTGATTTTAAATATTAATAAGTGGAATTTATAAGTCGAATAATTTATTTTTCGAATATTAGATTTAATTGAAGAGTTAAATCAATAATTTAATATGTGAAAATACAGAAATAATTGAAAATTGGATAAAATATGATTGAAAATGATTTGTAAAATTTTATTTTATCATATTGAAGTTAGAATGATATTTTAGAACTTTTAAAATCGAATTAAAAGTTAATTTGTGAAAAATTGAATATTTTAATATTTAATCGACTAGTGAAATTAACCAATTTTTGAACAGTCTCAGAATTGGACGAAACTTGTTTCATTGGATCCGTAATAGTTTGTTATTATCGGATTTCAATTTTCGTAGCAATCGGAGTTATCGTTTGATCGTGGCAGCTCGAAACGCATCGAAATTGTTTTAATATTAATTTGGCGAGTTAAAACAGTCATTTTTCAAAAAGTCTCGGATTTCGACAAAACCAGTTTCATCGGATCCGTAATGTGATATTATTGTAAGGTTTCAAATTTCGTGTCAATCGGATTTATCGGTTGTCCGGTGCAAGCTAAAATGCCTAGAAAATCGTTTAATCGATTTAATTTTAAATTGATCGTTTATTGCCATAACTCGCACAGATGACCGAATTAGCTTCCGAAACATGTTCCATTGTGTCCGGAACGCGGGATAAACCCTAAAAACGATGGTCACCGCGCGTAAATCGGAGTTTGGAAAAGCCGAATGAATAGTGTCGTTCAAACTTCTATAAATAGGCCCATTCTCTTCACAAAAAAAAATTAGGGTTTTAAAACCCTACCCGCCGGCTATGCAACCAAAGGCCAGAAACGCTCGAATCTTCACCCCTCAATTACTCTCAATCCACAAGCAATTACGTGAAGTGTTCAACACGAAAGTCGAAGAGCTAAGCAAGATCTTTCAATCCATACGGGGTTGATGGGGTATGGCGCAGCATAGAGGGAGAAACTTGGCCGCAACTTCCTGCCGTTCATCCTCGTTGCACGCGCATAAGGAGGAGGCCGAGCTTGATGCCCTTCTGGCCGAAGGTAGAGGGAGGTGAGGAGCTTTGTTTGGCACTTCCTGATCGAACTCCGGGTCAACGGGGTGGTGGCAATGTTCAACCCTAATTCGAAGCTTTATGGGTTATGTTGCGTGCAAGTTCCTGACGTTGGGAAGATGAGTGCATGGGACGGCCTGGGTGAGAGAGGCAAGGATCTCACGGCTGTGATGGTTTGTAAAATAAATAAAAATTATGAAATTGATTTATATTAAAATCGTGTAACTTTAAATTTACATATCTTTGTGATACTAGGTCGAAAAATTACGAAACGACTTGCGTCGGATTCGTTTTGTCGAGCACTATGCAATGGAGCTGGATTGGAAGCGATATGAGTCAGTGAAAATTTAGGGTAAAATTAAACGTCCGTTTAATTTTATTCAAAGTTAAAAGCTGAAACGGATTCAAAATCAAGGTGAGAACTTCTCACTCAATCGAATCAGTTTCGATTTTAATTTTAAATAGTTATATTTAAAATACTTGAATGCATGTTTGAATGATGATTGTTATCTATTGATTGTTAAAATAGACATTATGCGCCGTTAGTAAGCGGATGTTATTTATTAAAAACATATACCGCGAATATTTCACAGTATAGTGAAATTGGAATTATTTATGTACTTGGAGTTGATTTCCCGCATTATATAGCGGATGAGACCCTATTGCGCCGTCTATTAAGCGGATAATATTTTATGAATCCCATATACCGCGATAATTCCGTACTGGAGCGGAATTGGTATTGTACTAACATCTTTGGATGCAGGGTAACAGGTTGGAGGGATCCAACTGGATTCCTCAACTGTATTGATTTATTTACAGATATTGTGATATTTGTTGATTATCATATCGATATATGATATTTGGATGTCGTCATTGACTATTTGGTGCTGCTGCATCATCGGATCCATTTTTGAAGTTTTAAAGTAACGATTTTGATTTTTAAAAGGGTTTTAAAGTGATTTTTCAAAGTATATGTTTGTATTAAATTTTGAATTGATTCATTTTAAATAATTAAAACGTTATAAATTTTTATGTTATAAAAATTAAGATTTTTGAGAAATATAACCGAAATGAGATTTTTGGAAATAAATAGTTAATTAATTTATAAATTGGTTTAAATTGGGATTTTTGAATTATTAAAAAACGATGTGCATAAAAGACTTACAAAATTGATATTTTATAAATTAAAAATATTGGAATTATAAAACGAATTTTTATAAGTAATAAAGTGAAATAAAAATGGATTTCATAAGTAAATTGAAATTTGCAAATTTATAAATTGTGAAGTTATAAAATGAATAGATTTGTAAAATAGAAGATTTATAAGTAATTACCTTATAAATCGGATTTCGGCATTTAAATTAAGATATAAATGGAATTTGTTAATAATGAGATTTATAAATCGAAGCTTATAAATAGAAATGGAATTTATAAACATTGTTTATAAATTCGAAATCAATTGAATTGATAAATTGAATATTGAAGTTTATTAAAGGAAATATATTCACGATTTTGGATAGTGAATAAATTCTTGAAATAAACGTGTTGTAAATATTGAAATTGGGTTAGTGAAGTATATTCACGATTTTGGACCGTGAATATATTATTATTAATAAAATGAATATGCTTGGGAAAATAAATATTATAAATTGAAGTTAATCGTTTTAACGATGTTTTTAAAATGTGTTAAACATCGAATTTCAACATTCATTGTTGAAATAGACGTTTTCGAGGAATAAAAGGAAATGGTGGACTATAACACTGTTGTTATAGTAAATGATTTCTGAAAGGAAATATTTTGTATAGTATTGGGATTTATATATCTATTTTAATTTTGAATCCATATACTAGCGATTTTGGGTCGTCGTAACGGTGTTTTACGCAACATTCATTTTGGCCCAAATGAATATGTTTAAACGAATGATTTCCTTAAAGAATGAAATATATACTTTGTAACGACCCGGAATTTTCGATCCAGAAAATTCCAGATAGTTAGTGAAAAGAAGAAAAGAGATAGAAGAAAAGAAGAATAGAAATACCAGCATCTCACAATCGCAGCGGATAAAATATAATATTAAATAATAATAACAGTTGTACAAGGCAAACTGTATTTGTAAATTACACTTTAAAATATCAGAGTTACATCATACACACAACACTAGACAGTCTAAGCAACAAGACCCAATTACACAATAATATATCACAGCGGTAAAGCACTCCATACGCTTCAGCTCTCCAGCTCGCCTCCTGAACTCCAGAACGTCCTTACCTGAAAATCTGTAATACTCGGTCTGACCCGAGCATTACATCAAAGTAACACCCGGGTCAGGTTGGAAACCAGCGTGAGTAAACCCATCTAATAAGGAATACAAAAAGTATACAACTTATATATGCCCAGGTAACTTATCGTTTTACAACTTCACAAGCTGTTATAACATCACTTATTCTATTTATCAATTTCTAAGTACCAGTACTTAGATTAAATGATCAAATATACTAAAATCATTTCATTTCGCTCTATTGATTCCACACATCAAATTATAAAGAATCGAAGTGGTTTCGGGTATTTACTAATACCCGACTCCGGTCTCTTCGAATCCAATGCCATTTTAACCCAACTTATTCAAATGGATCACAGTTCAATCTTCAAATATAGTGTGTCATCTATACATATTAAATCATCATCGATGATAACCACATTACCTCAATTTATCCCTATATATTATGTTACAAAACATTCTTTTTCACACACATCACAATTACATATCAGTGATAACAAATAACCCAAGGCATCAAATATCTATTAATTATTCATAAGCATGATAAATTTGTCTTACCACCCCCATTAATCTAATTAACTACCAATGAATTAATCTAATTAACTACCGATAAATTAGATTAATTACTAATTATTTAAACATCTTGCTTATTTATCATTAATTAATTATATTCACCAATTACTTACCTTAAGTAATTAGCCTTACCAAAACTTATTAAGTAAGCATACTTAATCATTTATCAAGTGACTTCTTTAATTAATTCACAAATTAATTAACTTACTTGATCAAACTCATCTCATAAAACAAAATTGAGTATTTCATTCCTTAATTACTCTTTAACCAGATTAATCTTAAATTAACAGATTAATTAACCTTCAATTATTAATTAATAAACCTTAATTATTAATCAATTCTTTAATACAAAGTAATCAATCCCTTATTACTTTTATAATTTATTAATTAACCTTGATTAACTAATTAATCATCTCTTAATCATTAATTAATAAACTTAATTATTAATTAACAATCTTAATTACAAATTAATTAATCCATAATTTTAATTAATTAAACCTTAATTACAATTAATTAACCTTTAATAATAGTTAATTAATTCTTAATTAACTCGCATCTTAGATTAATAATCTTTTATTATTAATTAATAAAAACCCAATTAAAACTTAATTACTGGTTTAATCACTTAATTAATTAATAATTAAAATTTAATTAATCATTATTCATTAATCTAATCATCATTAGTTAATTAAATTAATAATTATCCTTAATTAATTTCTTAACTGACCCTTTTTATATTTAATAAATTAAGTTAATTAATTACACATAAACCTCTTAACTAACTTAATTAATCTCAAATTATTTATCCATAATTATCTTAAGATAAAATCTTATCTTAATTATGCTTAATAAAACAATTAGCTTTAAAAATTAACCTTGCTTAATTAAATTATTAATTAAGTTTTAAATTACATATCCAACAAAATAATTTAAAGTTTACAAGTCACAACTTCCTTTAAATACTTCAAAATATCATCAAGTAATGGTTAAAATCAATTTTAAATTCAAATCAATTTACCTGCTTTTTAATAAAATCTTTATAATTCCATTTATATTAAAGTTTAAAATATTAACTTGATTTAACATATTTTAAAATAAAGTTCATCTTCATAAACAATGTTAAAGAAACATTTATTTTATCAAAATAAATTTAAACAAGATTCATATCCAAAAAAATTCAAAAGATACTTTATTTAAAATTTAAACATGTTTTATAAATAAATCTTTTAAATATTTTTTCTTTAATCAACTTCGGGTCTAACCCGATCAAAACCATAGGAACACCCATGTTCCTCTTTCCCCCTTCTTCCATTACAAAACTTAAGTTAAGTTCAGTTAAATTTTAGATTAGAAAACCTGTAGACAAAGAAGATTGCTTCAGGCTTAAATATTACTCAGCATTACTCGAGTTAAAACTCGAGCGTTCTGGCCAAAATTTCGAGTTACAACCCGAGACAAACAACATCCCAAATTAACTCACAACTCACTGACACGCACTTGCCTGTGCAAGTACACCAGTGATCAACGCCGCCGCGACCAACTCCAGCCTCTCTCACATGTCAGCGGCACCCCCTACAATCGTTCCCGACCACCTCTTCATCGCTACAGAACCCATATCAAAATCGAGCTTCTCAGTTGAACTCGAACCTACCACCACTACCTGAAAACTCCCACATCCACGCCGCCGATCAATAGATCACCCCCAGATTCCGGCCACACCATTCCCAAGCTTCCACGATCAAACTCCCAAAATCTCTTCAAGCTCGACGCGAAAATGAAGATGCAGAAGCCAATTTCCAAAGTTCAAACAGAACAAGGTTTAAAACAAATCTCGAGCAAAATCAAACTTCACAGTGGATTACAAATCCTTCAACCATTTTTACTTCATTCTCCATTCCAAACCCTAACTCCATGATGAATCCCAAGCACCCCAGATTCATATTTCAACTGAATTTGACAAAAGCCCAATTTCCAGTTGAACCCCATTTCTAGCTTAATACAAATTTAAAAATTGTGATATTTACTTTAAAAACCATAACTTTAAAGGATGATTCAAATTATAGTTTTAAAACAGTAAGTTAAAATCATTGATTTTACACGTTAAGAATCACCACTGTAATTTTTTTTTTCAAATTTATCATAGTTTAAATCTTATAATCCTTGAATCTGTATATATATATATATATATATATATATATATATTATTTTAATACACTTGGATTAAGATTAAACCAAACAATATTGTTCAAATTTCGCGTACTAACAGAAACTGATTCAAAGATTTTTGAACTTGATCAAAATCCTATATTTTGAACTAAGAACAGAGAGGTTAGTAATCAACAGATAAGTATACCATACATACACAGGAACCTACTTACATGCATTCTTATAGTTCTTACATAACCAGTTTATATTTTCAGTCCCTATTTATACTAAAACTTGGTTATTTTATTTTTAAATCCAAGTGTTAATAATGAATAATTAAAAAGATATGAAATTTTATTCATCTGTAAACATTTAAACCTGTAAAAAAGAACAGGGAGATATGCACAGTTCACAACTGTCATATAAAAATGTTCATTTCCAAATTATTCATATGCAAAAATCAATTCATCTCAGAAATCATCTGAAAGTAGTTTAAAATTACTCAATATTTGAACTAAAATGTTTACTCACCTATCAAGGAGATGCAGAGTTTTGAAAAAGAACAGAATTGAAATCTGCATGCATTTGTATCTTGATTCCAGAAACTGAATACTTGATTTGCTTTAAACAAAAATGCTTCAGGATTTCCCTTTTGAACACTTGCAAATGCATGAAATTTTTGAAATGGCTGTGATTTAAAAACTGGAGTACTTGCATGCATTTGAAAACATACTGCATGCATGCAGTTTTGAAGGATGTTTTCATACTGGATTTGTTAACATGAATTGATGTTTTGAGGAGATTACAAGCTTCTGACAGATACTTACAGGTTTCTGGTTTTTATCATTACAGGGTTTTGCAGATTTTCAGAGGAATGATTTGGTTTCTAGCTGTAGGAGTTTTGATATGGAAATGAAATCGCAGGCTTATGAGAATGTAGATGGTTTGCATGCTTGAAGATGTGCAGGTTGATATTGGAAGTGGATTACAGGTTTAAAATGAAGATGAAATTTTCAAGCTTTACTCTTGTTTCAAGTTTTATGAAGTATTGATTCATACTGGCTTTTGAAATTGAGAATAGAAAAAGAAAAAGAAAAGAAAGAGAAAAGAAAACATAAGTATAATGAAGGCTGAAAATAAAATAAAATAAAATAATTGACACTTGTAAAGAAACTAACATTTGTCACTTACCCTTATATTATCTTAACACATGTTAAATTAAGTTCACAAATGTTTACATTTGTCTTTTAAGGTTAATTATTTATAGTTAAATGTTAATTAGTTATAACTATGTTAACTAGTTATATTTAAATGTTAATTAGTTATCTAGTTAATATGTTATTATGAGATAAAAGTGAATCTTTGTTTTAATTAATTAGTTAATGTCTACTTACTTGCATGTAGAAAATTTTAAAATGAATAAATCCAATTTCTTTTATAAATTATTTTAAATTATCAAATTTTGTTATTATTCCTTTTTTTTAAATAATAATAATACATTATTTTTAACAAATAGACTTTTAATAAAAATAGTTGTTTTCAAAATTAAATCGTGTAGTTATATATTTATATATATAATTTAATTTGAATTTTAATTCAAATCTATGAAATTTTAAAGTATAAATATTTTTAATTTGTTTTGATTTTAGAATATTAACATCCATCAAATTTATTTGCTTAATCGATAAATCAGTATTTTCAATAGCTAATTTAGAAAATTACCCAATTATCTGATGCCTAAAATTCGGGTTATCACATTCCTCTCCCCTTTGAATCTTTTCGTCCTCGAAAAGGAACGAAAGCTAAATTTATTAAATATTTAAAATCCAGTTAAAATATTCTTTGATCATTTTTCAAACACCTTTAAAATCTGTATAATATTGCCAAAATAGTTTTTATACAAATACTTTTATAACTCGATGTCTCAACCAGTCTATCCTTGTTCTCCTAGAAATTCGGTCGTACGTTGATCAGACGTATGACTGAAAATCTATAAGTACTTAGCAGACCCGTTTTCAACATCCAGTGAAAATACTTTGAAAAATAATTTTATTGAAAATATTGGAAACAGTTTTGGTAAATAGAGGATATATCTTTGGTGAGAATGCTCTGGAAATCATCACCCCCATCCAAGGTCACAGTTATATCCAGGGTTACGTTGCCGTCGCAGCAAAAGTCCATGTAACTGCAGGCTCTCAGCGGCCTCTCGATTACGCCATGGATCTCCATACAACAGATCACAGTTACACCCAGGGTTACGTTGCCGTCGCAGCAAAAGTCCATGTAACTGCAGGCTCTCAGCGGCCTCTGATTTTCGCTGTCAAAATGAAACTTCTCCACTCCTACATAGGTCGCAGTCTACCGATATAAAATCAAACGCAGACTGTTGGCTCTCAGCGGCACACACGACTTTCGCTATGTTATACCATAGATCGCAGTTACATCCTGAGTTACGTTGCCATCGCAGCAAAAGTCCATGTAACTGTTGGCTCTCAGCGGCACACACGACTTTCGCTATGGTACACACTACTCATAATCCTCAGGAACTAGTTTTGTCCGGACTCCTCTCAGGATCAACTTTAGAACCCCCCCTTGGGGCTCAAGGCAGCACCACCCGGTAGTACTCTTGAGAAGTCCATTCCAAAGGAGCGCCTTTTTCCCCAAAGCATCATCAAAACATTTTATACTATACATATATAGTATCTTTAAATCATACACCTAGTATGATCTCATACAAAGCTCCTTTACACAAAATCGATTATCCCAAAATCAATAATTCTCAAACTAGGCTTTCCAAATTAAATATTGATTTTACCCAAAAATCAAAAGCCTTTCCAAATCCATAGGTTCCCAAAACCTTTTTTTTCAAAATCCTCATATGATCCTTTATATATAGATATATATAAAATCCTTGATAAAAATCTTTGGATCATTATAAACTTGTATAAAATCCTTTTATACTTCAAACACTTTCAAAATCCTTTCCTTCTAGCAATAAATTCTTCAACAGGAGTTTTATCTTATAAAACAAAGATATATAACTTTATTTATCCAAAATCAAATATTCAAATTTGAGTATTCCTTTCAATATCAATTTCATTCAAATCCGTACGATGCACATACATCATCCGTACGCTATACCAATCTGAACGCTCACTCGATCACACAATTTCACTTCCGAACTAGTATTGTCCACCCGATTTCCTAATGCGGACACAGATCTGGTTCCTTGATCAGAAACCGTTATTCTCCTTGCATAGTCATAACTATGATAGAAAATATCCAGAACCAATCAACAATCCATATCCAGGTTCGCCATCAAAAATCGAGTGAAAAATCCCACTCGAATCGATATAACTATCTCGAAATTCTATGCTCGAATCTGGATCAAATCATTATGCGAATAGAATAACATACGTACACCCTACGTATTTATCTTTATTGGTTATTAGCCAAATCAATTCTCTTTATATTCACATTCACTTAAATTTTCATTCACTTATTCACAACTTCCTTAATCCACACTTGGATTATTCCTTAAATTCTTATCTCGATTGGGTATTTAACCAATAACAGTTTGAACTCCGACCGATTTATTTAGAAAACAGCTTGAAAATTATAAAAATAGATAAGTAGTTTGAAAATAATTACTAGTTTGTAAAATAGGTGTAAAAATAGTTAGAAAATAGTTAAAATAATTATAGAAAATTTAGAAAATCACAAAATAATAGTAATATAGTAATTATTTTTGTAAAACAATTGAAATATAATAATTAATTTAAAACAGTTGGAAAATTGTTGAACAGTTCAAGAATAATTGTAAAACAAGTTTAAGATAGTTTGGCTTTTAAAAGAAAGGTTGTATATATAATGAATAGCTTTGAAAATAGGTTTATATTAAAACAATTTATATTAAAAATCGTCGAGAGTCAAAATTGTTCAATTCCCAATCTCTATTCCCAATTAATTCAATTTAAATCTCTACTTCCACTTAAATTGACTTAACTTCAATTCAAATAACTTCAATTTTCCATTGAAATTGATTCAACCCCAATTCAAGTTGAATTAACCAAGTTTTTTTTTCCAAATTTAACTTTATTTAACCTTGATCTCAATTTAAATTGAACCAGTTCCAATTTCAATTCAATTCAACTCCAGTTTGAATTAATTCCAATTTCAAACTCCATTTCCAAATCAAGTTGAATTATTCTTGATTTCCTTCCAAATTCAATTCAAATTCCATTTGAATTTAATACTATTAAACTTTAATTACAATTTATTCAAATCAATCTAATTCAAATTTTCCATTTGAATCCTATACTCATACATCTTTAATTACCCTTTCAATTAATTCAAATCAAATTCAATTTGAACTAGTTTTGATTCAAATTCCAAATTTAAACCATCTCGAAATATATAAATTCGAGTTAAATTTCCAAATTTAATTCCACATTCCGGAATTTCATTTTAAATCAATTTAATATTTTAAAAACCAATTTATTATCCAAATTCAACCTTAAAACCAATTTTCAACAATTTCAGTTGGAACTCTATTTTAAACACCCAAATCTCAAATCCAAAGTGGTTCCATTTCTCTATTTGTCAAATCCAGTCAACCTTATCCAATTTGATCTTCCATTTCAAATTTTAAACTCCACATAAATAATCTTCCCACTTATTAAGTTCAAAACTTATCACTTTGGGTATCATATCTCATTCCAAATTTAAAACTCAACATTTAGAGTTTATTTCAACCAACTTTGATATTATGTATATCCATACTTATACATATTTACTTCTTGGCTTGCCAAGCCAAATTTAAAATTTTAAACCACCTTTGTTTCAATTCAAAACAAATTCTCTTTAAAATTTTCAAACATCTCTTATTTTAAGATCATATTCCAAATAGTTTGAATAATATAATTTCCCTTAACATTTTGAAACCAATTCAAATGTTTTAAATTTAGAATTCAGAACTTCACAATTGGAAACCCACTTTAATTTATGTCCTTTCACATTTACAAATTATTTCCTTTTTAAATGGTTACTTCCTTAATACATTTTATTGTTTATTGAAGAACAATCATTCCGTTATTAAACAGAATAACCATCTATTTCTTTGGTTTGAAACCAATTCTAATTCATCTTACTTTGAAATACTTCTCCAATTCAAGATTTAAAATTTTAGTTTGAATCCATTTCAAACTTATTTTTATTTAATTCCAATTTCAATTTGGTTGCATACTATTACTTCTTAATTTAATTCTTACTATTACCTTTAATTTAATTAATACTACAACCAATTTCCTTAATATAATAGATAATCTATTTCTTATATAAGATTTATTTACTTTTGAAATCATTTAAAAACCTTTATATAAGAAAATAACAAGTACGCTCTCTCATATTTATACACTCAACTCATTCTAGGGTACCATTGACCCTTTCCTTAATGAGAATTCCCCACCAGAGCCAAGGTTCTCGCTTAACCTTCGGCTCTGATACCAAATGTAACGATCCGGAATTTTCGATCCAGAAAATTCCAGATAGTTAGTGAAAAGAAGAAAAGAGATAGAAGAAAAGAAGAATAGAAATACCAGCATCTCACAATCGCAGCGGATAAAATATAATATTAAATAATAATAACAGTTGTACAAGGCAAACTGTATTTGTAAATTACACTTTAAAATATCAGAGTTACATCATACACACAACACTAGACAGTCTAAGCAACAAGACCCAATTACACAATAATATATCACAGCGGTAAAGCACTCCATACGCTTCAGCTCTCCAGCTCGCCTCCTGAACTCCAGAACATCCTTACCTGAAAATCTGTAATACTCGGTCTGACCCGAGCATTACATCAAAGTAACACCCGGGTCAGGTTGGAAACCAGCGTGAGTAAACCCATCTAATAAGGAATACAAAAAGTATACAACTTATATATGCCCGGGTAACTTATCGTTTTACAACTTCACAAGCTGTTATAACGTCACTTATTCTATTTATCAATTTCTAAGTACTAGTACTTAGAATAAATGATCAAATATACTTAAATCATTTCATTTCGCTCTATTGATTCCACACATCAAATTATAAAGAATCGAAGTGGTTTCGGGTATTTACTAATACCCGACTCCGGTCTCTTCGAATCCAATGCTATTTTAACCCAACTTATTCAAATGGATCACAGTTCAATCTTCAAATATAGTGTGTCATCTATACATATTAAATCATCATCGATGATAACCACATTACCTCAATTTATCCCTACATATTATGTTACAAAACATTATTTTTCACACACATCACAATTACATATCAGTGATAACAAATAACCCAAGGCATCAAATATCTATTAATTATTCATAAGCATGATAAATTTGTCTTACCACCCCCATTAATCTAATTAACTACCAACGAATTAATCTAATTAACTACCGATAAATTAGATTAATTACTAATTATTTAAACATCTTGCTTATTTATCATTAATTAATTATATTCATCAATTACTTACCTTAAGTAATTAGCCTTACCAAAACTTATTAAGTAAGCATACTTAATCATTTATCAAGTGACTTCTTTAATTAATTCACAAATTAATTAACTTACTTGATCAAACTCATCTCATAAAACATAATTGAGTAATTCATTCCTTAATTACTCTTTAACCAAATTAATCTTAAATTAACAGATTAATTAACCTTCAATTATTAATTAATAAACCTTAATTATTAATCAATTCTTTAATACAAAGTAATCAATCCCTTATTACTTTTATAATTTATTAATTAACCTTGATTAACTAATTAATCATCTCTTAATCATTAATTAATAAACTTAATTATTAATTAACAATCTTAATTACAAATTAATTAATCCATAATTATAATTAATTAAACCTTAATTACAATTAATTAACCTTTAATAATAGTTAATTAATTCTTAATTAACTCGCATCTTAGATTAATAATCTTTTATTATTAATTAAGAAAAACCCAATTAAAACTTAATTACTGGTTTAATCACTTAATTAATTAATAATTAAAATTTAATTAATCATTAGTCATTAATCTAATCATCATTAGTTAATTAAATTAATAATTATCCTTAATTAATTTCTTAACTAACCCTTTTTATATTTAATAAATTAATTTAATTAATTACACATAAACCTCTTAACTAACTTAATTAATCTCAAATTATTTATCCATAATTATCTTAAGATAAAATCTTATCTTAATTATGCTTAATAAAACAATTAGCTTTAAAAATTAACCTTGCTTAATTATATTATTAATTAAGTTTTAAATTACATATCCAACAAAATAATTTAAAGTTTACAAGTCACAATTTCCTTTAAATACTTCAAAATATCATCAAGTAATGGTTAAAATCAATTTTAAATTCAAATCAATTTACCTGCTTTTTAATAAAATCTTTATAATTCCATTTATATTAAAGTTTAAAATATTAACTTGATTTAACATATTTTAAAATAAAGTTCATCTTCATAAACAATGTTAAAGAAACATTTATTTTATCAAAATAAATTTAAACAAGATTCACATCCAAAAAAATTCAAAAGATACTTTACTTAAAATTTAAACATGTTTTATAAATAAATCTTTTAAATATTTTTCTTTAATCAACTTCGGGTCTAACCCGATCAAAACCAGAGGAACACCCATGTTCCTCTTTCCCCCTTCTTCCATTACAAAACTTAAGTTAAGTTCAATTAAATTTTAGATTAGAAAACCTGTAAACAAAGAAGATTGCTTCAGGCTTAAATATTACTCAGCATTACTCGAGTTAAAACTCGAGCGTTCTGGCCAAAATTTCGAGTTACAACCCGAGACAAACAACATCCCAAATTAACTCACTGGCATGCACCTGCCTGTGCAAGTGCACCGGCGATCAACGCCGCCGCGACCAACTCCAGCCTCTCTCACATGTCAGCGACACCCCCTACAATCGTTCCCGACCACCTCTTCATCGCTACAGAACCCATATCAAAATCGAGCTTCTCAGTTGAACTCGAACCTACCACCACTACCTGAAAACTTCCACATCCACGCCGCCGATCAACAGATCACCCCCAGATTCCGACCACACCATTCCCAAGCTTCCATGATCAAACTCCCAAAATCTCTTCAAGCTCGACGCGAAAATGAAGATGCAGAAGCCAATTTCCAAAGTTCAAACAGAACAAGGTTTAAAACAAATCTCGAGCAAAATCAAACTTCACAGTGGATTACAAATCCTTCAACCATTTTTACTTCATTCTCCATTCCAAACCCTAACTCCATGATGAATCCCGAGCACCCCAGATTCATATTTCAACTGAATTTGACAAAATCCTAATTTCCAGTTGAACCCCATTTCTAGCTTAATACAAATTTAAAAATTGTGATATTTACTTTAAAAACCATAACTTTAAAGGATGATTCAAATTATAGTTTTAAAACAGTAAGTTAAAATCATTGATTTTACACATTAAGAATCACCACTGTAATTTTTTTTTCAAATTTATCATAGTTTAAATCTTATAATCCTTGAATCTGTATATATATATATATATATATATATATATATATATATATATTATTTTAATACACTTGGATTAAGATTAAACCAAACAATATTGTTCAAATTTCGCGTACTAACAGAAACTGATTCAAAGATTTTGAACTTGATCAAAATCCTATATTTTGAACTAAGAACAGAGAGGTTAGTAATCAACAGATAAGTATACCATACATACACAGGAACCTACTTACATGCATGCTTATAGTTCTTACATAACCAGTTTATATTTTCAGTTCCTATTTATACTAAAACTTAGTTATTTTATTTTTAAATCCAAGTGTTAATAATGAATAATTAAAAAGATATGAAATTTTATTCATCTGTAAACATTTAAACCTGTAAAAAAGAACAGGGAGATATGCACAGTTCACAACTGTCATATAAAAATGTTCATTTCCAAATTATTCATATGCAAAAATCAATTCATCTTAGAAATCATCTGAAAGTAGCTTAAAATTACTCAATATTTGAACTAAAATGTTTACTCACCTATCAAGGAGATGCAGAGTTTTGAAAAAGAACAGAATTGAAATCTGCATGCATTTGTATCTTGATTCCAGAAACTGAATACTTGATTTGCTTTAAACAGAAATGCTTCAGGATTTCCCTTTTGAACACTTGCAAATGCATGAAATTTTTGAAATGGCTGTGATTTAAAAACTGGAGTACTTGCATGCATTTGAAAACATACTGCATACATGCAGTTTTGAAGGATGTTTTCATACTGGATTTGTTAACATGAATTGATGTTTTGAGGAGATTACAAGCTTCTGACAGATACTTACAGGTTTCTGGTTTTTATCATTACAGGGTTTTGCAGATTTTCAGAGGAATGATTTGGTTTCTAGCTGTAGGAGTTTTGATATGGAAATGAAATCGCAGGCTTATGAGAATGTAGATGGTTTGCATGCTTGAAGATGTGCAGGTTGATATTGGAAGTGGATTACAGGTTTAAAATGAAGATGAAATTTTCAAGCTTTACTCTTGTTTCAAGTTTTATGAAGTATTGATTCATACTGGCTTTTGAAATTGAGAATAGAAAAAGAAAAAGAAAAGAAAGAGAAAAGAAAACATAAGTATTATGAAGGCTGAAAATAAAATAAAATAAAATAATTGACACTTGTAAAGAAACTAACATTTGTCACTTACCCTTATATTATCTTAACACATGTTAAATTAAGTTCACAAATGTTTACATTTGTCTTTTAAGGTTAATTATTTATAGTTAAATGTTAATTAGTTATAATTATGTTAACTAGTTATATTTAAATGTTAATTAGTTATCTAGTTAATATGTTATTATGAGATAAAAGTGAATCTTTGTTTTAATTAATTAGTTAATGTCTACTTACTTGCATGTAGAAAATTTTAAAATGAATAAATCCAATTTCTTTTATAAATTATTTTAAATTATCAAATTTTGTTATTATTCCTTTTTTTAAATAATAATAATACATTGTTTTTAACAAATAGATTTTTAATAAAAATAGTTGTTTTCAAAATTAAATCGTGTAGTTATATATTTATTTATATAATTTAATTTGAATTTGAATTCAAATCTTTGAAATTTTAAAGTATAAATATTTTTAATTTTTTTTGATTTTAGAATATTAACATCCATCAAATTTATTTGCTTAATCGATAAATCAGTATTTTCAATAGCTAATTTATAAAATTACCCAATTATCTGATGCCTAAAATTCGGGTTATCACATACTTAGTTTCGATTTAAGTATATTGAATATTTTCCAAGTGTTGAAAATAAATAGATTTGGGAACTACTTGTTAATAAGTAAGTATGGAAATGTTTTCCAATATGAGCCAGATATTTTGAGACTTTATCTTTTAAAGATAAATTGAAAATGAATATTGGAAATCGGTTTGGGAAATCGTATATTCATAGATATTTAGGAATTATAAATTCATTATGGAATTTATAAAAGAAAAGGAAATTTGTTTAAAAAAATAAACATTGATTTATTTTTGAAGTGTGGGAATTAATTTACGGATTTGGAACGTAAATATAAAATAAACGGTAAGGATTTATTTAATTGGTTTAAATAAACCATTTTGAAATGAAAGTATTTCCGCGTAGGGAGAAGGATTGAAATTTGTTTTTCAAAAGTGATAAAGGTGAAAAGTGATTTGAAAATTTGTTTTCAAATGGTTGAAGTGTGGAAAATTATATATCTAGTAAAGATATTTTGGAAAGTAAATAATTTGGGAAATTATTTGGAATTTGGTGATGTTGAGCATGCCATTGATAGTTCAATAACCGACTATCAATATTTACCTTTGAATAGGTATTTGTTGTGATTGTTTGAATTTGAATGCCACACTTATTTTTGAATAAGCGCTCACTATCCGGGTTAGCCGGGAAAGGACCTTGGGGTCGTATAACTCATTCCGATATGTGATACGTCGTTATGGATTGCATTTGATGACCGTTGTTGAAGACCGGATATTTGTGAAAACGGAAGGATTACCGTCGAGTTACTCTACATCGGCTGATCTCCGATATAGAGGTTTTATCACCCTTAGTGACGGGAAGTCCGGTCGTGATTAGTGAATATCCGGATTGCAAGGACTTCTTTGGAAGTGCCTTCGGTTATGTTCGAGCCCGGAACAGACTTATATGGATTGTATGTCTGACATTACAAATTGAGATATAAAGCTGATTTCTTTCAAATATATTTCTGTTGGTGGCGAAGAATTTATTCTCTTAGATTAACACCCTTCTCTGAGACGTACGAGCTTAGAGGTTATATAGTTGAAGGTTATTAGTGATATACTCCCAATTTGGTAGTGTGGCATGCTGAGTGTTGCTGTGAAATGATCATTGTTTGATCATTTGTGATAGGATCATTTATTTGATCATTTATCTTGGTGATCATTTCTATGATCATTTGTTGACCCAAAGCACAACTTTTGTATAAAGCGTGGCTTTGTGGACGAGACTTCGTCGGACCTCACACCCCGGAAATGGTCAAAACAGGAAGGATGCAGCAAGGTTATTAGGGGGTAGCACCCCTTTAGTGTATGTCATTCCTTCTGGATAGAGGTGGTATCATGGTATGGAGCCCATATATTTAACCTATGTTGTTGCTGCAAATTTTTTGGTTGTTGGAAATCGAGGATCCTCGGATAGATCGGTTACGATCGGGGGATGACATATTCGTGTCAGTAGTTACCCAGTTAGGGGTAACCCGGCCTTGTGTTGGCAGAGATCCAGTTTGGTTCTTGGGTCGTCTTTCCAGAGGCGTACCTATGTGGCAATGGGAAGTTCCTTGGGCTGACCATTTGTTGGAAATCCAAAGAAACAATACGATCTTGTACGGTTTTAGTTGTAGAACCTATCATTCACTTATGGTGGCGCCCCACTGTTTGGATGGTAGCTATAGTAGGCATAAGTGCGGAATTCCTATGCTGGCTAAGATTTATATTCTACTTTCGAAATTGTTTTCTACACTATGCACTAGTAATAATATCAAATGTTTCTTTTTAATGCGTATCAAGCATCTTTGACTATCATAAGGAGAAATCTCCTCCGATTCTGCGTTTGCATTGTGTGTGTGTGCGGGAGGCCTTATGGTAGTCTCATTTTTAAAAGCATTGCGAATTGACTTCAAAAATATTCCTCTATTTTGATTTTAAAGAAAAATAAACTGTTTTAGTTCTCACACCAGTCACATGACTGACTCGGAGTTTATTGTTTTCCTTCCTAAACTCTGGGTGCCCACCAATTTCCACACGGGCAGTCAAGAGTTAAGGTTTATCAGGATATTCAGGAATTCAGGAGTTGCAGGAGGCAAGCTGGATAGCATGGCGTATTCACTTGTATATAGTATTTCTTTTCCGCTGTTGATGTTGTTTGTTGTTGTACACTCTGATGTAATGAAATGAAATGTAATGTAATATGATGCAATGTAATAACTGATATAGTTCTTTGTTTAAAGATTATTCATTTATCTATTATATATTGTTCCGCTGCGAATTGTGAGATTCTGATGTTGTTCTGTTCTTTCTGTTTTCTTCTATTTTTTTTCTATCTTCTTCTACCTCTTCTTCTTTAACCCTAACGGTTCGGTTTTTCGGCAACGAAAAATCCCAAAACGTTTACATTTGGTATCAGAGCTTATGGTTAAGCGACAACCATGGCTCTGTTGGGTATAATTCATTAGAGATAGAGTCAGTAGTACTCTAGAATGAGTTTGAGTGTAATAATAGATACGAGCGCGTATTTGTTAGTGAATATAAATTGTTTTATATTGTGATGATTGGTTTGTTAAGTGGTATATGGATTTTGGTCAACACGAGTAATTAACGTTGTTGATAGGGATCTCTAAACACTTGTACAGAACAATTTGACACGATATTGTTTTAAATTGGGTAAATGAAATAATTTTACCTCGATTATATTTTGTATATAAAGGAATAATTTTTTGGAATTATTAAAGTGTATATAAGTTGATTGTTTGGTTGTTGAATAAGTTGTTTGAATAAGTTAAAAAAACTTATTGTAAAAGGATAATAGTATAAACAAATAAATTATACGTGTGAAATTATAATTAATGTAATTTACAATTGTAAAATAATCTTGTATATATATAAAGTGAAACTCTATAAGAAAAAGATTTATAAATGTCATTTATAAATGAAAGGAAAATTCTTGAAAGAATATTAAGCACTGAATTCACTATTGTTACTGGGAAATAAGAAGGGTGATGACTGCAGCATCATCAGTGTCATTTTCGAGTCTCCATGTGATAGGTTTGCTACCATAGTAATTTGGGAATGATAAATGAGTTGATAACTTATACAATTTGAATTTTGATAGAATAAATTTAACTTAAAGGATGAAGTTATATTGAAGGAAGTATAAGTAAATCAATAAAATCCAAGTAGTAATTGTTGAATATAAGTTGTATAACTTATAAGATGATGAATATAAATGAAATAAGTTTTGAACTTATGATAGGAGTTAACCAATTTAGCTTTGGTAAAAACTTAAATAGGATTGGAATTTGAATTGGATTTATAAGTGAAAACTTAAGTTAAATTAAAACAAAAGGTGTTTGGAATGAAATATAACTTAAGTGATGTTGAATGAAGTTGAATTTTGGTATCGAAGTAAATTAATAAGTGAATTAATGAAGTGAAGTCATTAAGAATTTGAACTTGAGTTATATAAATGAAATTCGACATTTTATTGTTAAAGGAATTAGCAATTGAATTAATAAATGGATTGAATGTTAATCAATCGAATGTAAAAGGATTTACATGGGATAATGAATGTAAGTGTTATTTCATTAAAAGTTAATGTTATTGGAAGTTGAATAAATTGAATGAAAGTCAATTGAATGTTGGACCAAATTGAATGTAAAGTGAATAAATTTGGTTGTATTGAATAAACATGGGTTGTTATTTGATTGTTGATTGATTGTATATAAATTCATTAAGTGTTAATGAAATTGAATTAGCAAAAATTAGAAGCTAAAGTAATTGAATCTAACTTGAATGAAAATTAGTGAATGTAAACTAATTGGAAAAGAATGAATGTTGATAAAATCCAATGTAAATGAATCAGATGTGATTTAAATGGAAAACCAATTGAATACGAATGAATATTGAGTTGGTTGATGGTTGCATTTGTTTCTTTAGTTGCATTTGCTATATTATGTAGTTGTTATGTTGCTATATGTTGTATATTGATACTATTTTCATATATGCATGATTCTCATGTTGTTGTTGAGTGTTTAGTAGGTGCGGATTACGCTTGCTTCGCATTTGGAGCTCGCTTTCGCGCTATATTAGCCGTATATGCTAGCTAATAAAATAAATAAGGTACATATCTCGGATTACGTACCGTACTTTTACACTTTTTTCCCTACGGGATGCCTCATCACTTGATGAGATGTATATTTGTGATATATATACTGTCATTTTTTTTTCGGATCGAGCCGCGCAAAGGAGACTATGGCGAATTTTTCCGAAAATTTAAGGCGTTAGAATATTTTTGAGAAAATTGAAAAAAATTTGAAAACTATAATTTTGATTTGGAATTGAAAGTTAAACAATAGTAGTTGTTTTTGAAAGATAACTAAGTATGATTTGAAAACTTAGTAAGTTATTGTAAGAAGTTTAGCTATGGATTTTGGGAAAGTTAATGAATTCTGTAACTTTTTCTTACTTGGTAATTTCGAGGACGAAATTCTTTTAAGAGGGCAAGATTGTAACGACCCAGAATTTTTGATAATTTAAATTTGAATATTTAATTGATTTTAAATATTAATAAGTGGAATTTATAAGTCGAATAATTTATTTTTCGAATATTAGATTTAATTGAAGAGTTAAATCAATAATTTAATATGTGAAAATACTGAAATAATTGAAAATTGGGTAAAATATGATTGAAAATGATTTGTAAAATTTTATTTTATCATATTGAAGTTAGAATGATATTTTAGAACTTTTAAAATCGAATTAAAAGTTAATTTGTGAAAAATTGAATATTTTAATATTTAATCGACTAGTGAAATTAGCCAATTTTTGAACAGTCTCAGAATTGGACGAAACAAGTTTTATTGGATCCTAATAGTTTGTTATTACCGGATTTCAATTTTCGTAGCAATCAGAGTTATCGTTTGATCGTGGCAGCTCGAAACGCATCGAAATTGTTTTAATTTTAATTTGGCGAGTTAAAATAGTCATTTTTCAAAAAGTCTCGGATTTCGACGAAACCAGTTTCATCAGATCCGTAATGTGATATTATTGTAAGGTTTCAAATTTCGTGTCAATCGGATTTACCGTTTGTCCGGTGCAAGCTAAAACGCCTAGAAAATCGTTTAATTGATTTAATTTTAAATTGATTGTTTATTGCCATAACTCGCACAGATGACCGAATTAGCTTCCGAAACATATTCCATTGTGTCCGGAACGTAGGATAAACCCTAAAAACGATGGTCACCGCGCGTAAATCGGAGTTTGGAAAAGCCGAATGAATAGTGTCGTTCAAACTTCTATAAATAGGCCCATTCTCTTCACAAAAATAATAAAAAAATATATTAGGGTTTTAAAACCCTAGCCGCCGGCTATGCAACCAAAGGCCAGAAACGCTCGAATCTTCACCCCTCAATTACTCTCAATCCACAAGCAATTACGCGAAGTGTTCAACACGAAAGTCGAAGAGCTAAGCAAGATCTTTCAATCCATACGGGGTTGATGGGGTATGGCGCAGCATAGAGGGAGAAACTTGGCCGCAATTTCCTGCCGTTCATCCTCGTTGCGCGCGCATAAGGAGGAGGCCGAGCTTGATGCCCTTCTGGCCGAAGGTAGAGGGAGGTGAGGAGCTTTGTTTGGCACTTCCTGATCGAACTCCGGGTCAACGGGGTGGTGGCAATGTTCAACCCTAATTCGAAGCTTTATGGGTTATGTTGCGTGCAAGTTCCTGACGTTGGGAAGATGAGTGCGTGGGACGGCCTGGATGAGAGAGGCAAGGATCTCATGGCTGTGATGGTTTGTAAAATAAAGATAAAAATTTATGAAATTGATTTATATTAAAATCGTGTAACTTTAAATTTACATATCTTTGTGATACGAGGTCGAAAAATTACGAAACGACTTGCGTCGGATTCGTTTTGTCGAGCACTACGCAATGGAGCTGGATTGGAAGCGATATGAGTCGGTGAAAATTTCGGGTAAAATTATTCAAAATAAAAAGCTGAAACGGATTCAAAATCAAGGTGAGAACTTCTCACTCAATCGAATCAGTTTCGATTTTAATTTTAAATAGTTATATTTAAAATACTTGAATGCATGTTTGAATGATGATTGTTATCTATTGATTGTTAAAATAGACATTATGCGTCGTTAGTAAGCGGATGTTATTTATTAAAAACATATACCGCGAATATTTCACAGTATAGTGAAATTGGTATTATTTATGTACTTGGAGTTGATTTCCCGCATTATATAGCGGATGAGACCCTATTGCGCCGTCTATTAAGCGGATAATATTTTATGAATCCCATATACCGCGATAATTCCGTACTGGAGCGGAATTGGTATTGCGCTAACATCTTTGGATGCAGGGTAACAGGTTGGAGGGATCCAACTGGATTCCTCAACTGTATTGATTTATTTACAGATATTGTGATATTTGTTGATTATCATATCGATATATGATATTTGGATGTCGTCATTGACTATTTGGTGTTGCTGCATCATCGGATCCATTTTTGAAGTTTTAAAGTAACGATTTTGGTTTTTAAAAGGGTTTTAAAGTGATTTTTCAAAGTATATGTTTTTATTAAATTTTGAATTGATTCATTTTAAATAATTAAAACGTTATAAATTTTTATGTTATAAAAATTAAGATTTTTGAGAAATATAACAGAAATGAGATTTTTGGAAATAAATAGTTAATTAATTTATAAATTGGTTTAAATTGGGATTTTTGAATTATTAAAAAACGATGTGCATAAAAGACTTACAAAATTGATATTTTATAAATTAAAAATATTGGAATTATAAAACGAATTTTTATAAGTAATAAAGTGAAATAAAAATGGATTTCATAAGTAAAATGAAATTTGCAAATTTATAAATTGTGAAGTTATAAAATGAATAGATTTGTAAAATAGAAGATTTATAAGTAATTACCTTATAAATCGGATTTCGGCATTTAAATTAAGATATAAATGGAATTTGTTAATAATGAGATTTATAAATCGAAGCTTATAAATAGAAATGGAATTTATAAACATTGTTTATAAATTCAAAATCAATTGAATTGATAAATTGAATATTGAAGTTTATTAAAGGAAATATATTCACGATTTTGGATAGTGAATAAATTCTTGAAATAAACGTGTTGTAAATATTGAAATTGGGTTAGTGAAGTATATTCACGATTTTGGACCGTGAATATATTATTATTAATAAAATGAATATGCTTGGGAAAATAAATATTATAAATTGAAGTTAATCGTTTTAACGATGTTTTTAAAATGTGTTAAACATCGAAAACATAGATTTCAACATTCATTGTTGAAATAGACGTTTTCGAGGAATAAAAGGAAATGGTGGACTATAACACTGTTGTTATAGTAAATGATTTCTGAAAGGAAATATTTTGTATAGTATTGGGATTTATATATCTATTTTAATTTTGAATCCATATACTAGCGATTTTGGGTCGTCGTAACGGTGTTTTACGCAACATTCGTTTTGGCCCAAATGAATATGTTTAAACGAATGATTTCCTTAAAGAATGAAATATATACTTAGTTTCGATTTAAGTATATTGAATATTTTCCAAGTGTTGAAAATAAATAGATTTGGGAACTACCTATTAATAAGTAAGTATGGAAATGTTTTCCAATATGAGCCAGATATTTTGAGACTTTATCTTTTAAAGATAAATTGAAAATGAATATTAGAAATCGGTTTGGGAAATCGTATATTCATAGATAGTTAGGAATTATAAATTCATTATGGAATTTATAAAAGAAAAGGAAATTTGTTTAAAAAAAATAAACATTGATTTATTTTTGAAGTGTGGGAATTAATTTACGGATTTGGAACGTAAATATAAAATAAATCGGTAAGGATTTATTTAATTGGTTTAAATAAATCATTTTGAAATGAAAGTATTTCCACGTAGGGAGAAGGATTGAAATTTGTTTTTCAAAAGTGATAAAGGTGAAAAGTGATTTGAAATTTTGTTTTCAAATGGTTGAAGTGTGGAAAATTATATATCTAGTAAAGATATTTTGGAAAGTAAATAATTTGGGAAATTATTTGGAATTTGGTGATGTTGAGACTGCCATTGATAGTTCAATAACCGACTATCAATATTTACCTTTGAATAGGTATTTGTTGTGATTGTTTGAATTTGAATGCCACACTTACTTTTGAATAAGCGCTCACTATTCGGGTTAGCCGGGAAAGGACCTTGGGGTCGTATAACCCATTCCGAATATGTGATACGTCGTTATGGATTGCATTTGATGACCGGTGTTGAAGACCGGATATTTGTGAAAACGGAAGGATTACCGTCGAGTTACTCTACATCGGCTGATCTCCGATATAGAGGTTTTATCACCCTTAGTGACGGGAAGTCCGGTCATGATTAGTGAATATCCGGATTGCAAGGACTTCTTTGGAAATGCCTTCGGTTCTGTTCAAGCCCGGAACAGACTTGTATGGATTGTATGTCTGACATTACAAATTGAGATATAAAGCTGATTTCTTTCAAATATATTTCTGTTGGTGGCGGAGAATTTATTCTCTTAGCTTAACACCCTTCTCTGAGACGTACGAGCTTAGAGGTTATATAATTGAAGGTTATTAGTGATATACTCCCAATTTGGTAGTGTGGCATGCTGAGTGTTGCTGTGAAATGATCATTGTTTGATCATTTGTGATAGGATCATTTATTTGATCATTTATCTTGGTGATCATTTCTATGATCATTTGTTGACCCAAAGCACAGCTTTTTTATAAAGCGTGGCTTTGTGGACGAGACTTCGTCGGACCTCACACCCCGGAAATGGTCAAAACAGGAAGGATGCAGCAAGGTTATTAGGGGGTAGCACCCCTTTAGTGTATGTCATTCCTTCTGGATAGAGGTGGTATCATGGTATGGAGCCCAGATATTTAACCTATGTTGTTGCTGCAAATTTTGTGGTTGTTGGAAATCGAGGATCCTCGGATAGATCGGTTACGATCGGGGGATGACATATTCGTGTCAGTAGTTACCCAGTTAGCGGTAACCCGGCCTTGTGTTGGCAGAGATCCGGTTTGGTTCTCGGGTCGTCTTTCCAGAGACGTACCTATGTGGCAATGGGAAGTTCCTTGGCCTGACCATTTGTTGGAAATCCAAAGAAACAATACGATCTTGTATAGTTTTAGTTGTAGAACCTATCATTCACATATGGTGGCGCCCCACTGTTTGGATGGTAGCTATAGTAGGCATAAGTGCGGAATGCCTATGCTGGCTAAGATTTATATTCTACTTTCGAAATTGTTTTCTACACTATGCACTAGTAATAATATCAAATGTTTCTTTTTAATGTGTATCAAGCATCTTTGACTATCATAAGGAGAAATCTCCTCCGATTCTGCGTTTGCATTGTGTGTGTGTGCGGGAGGCCTTATGGTAGTCTCATTTTTAAAAGCATTGCGAATTGACTTCAAAAATATTCCTCTATTTTGATTTTAAAGAAAAATAAACTGTTTTAGTTCTCACACCAGTCACATGACTGACTCGGAGTTTATTGTTTTCCTTCCTAAACTCTGGGTGCCCACCAATTTCCACACGGGCAGTCAAGAGTTAAGGTTTATCAGGATCTTCAGGAATTCAGGAGTTGCAGGAGGCAAGCTGGATAGCATGGCGTATTCACTTGTATATAGTATTTCTTTTCCGCTGTTGATGTTGTTTGTTGTTGTACACTCTGATGTAATGAAATGAAATGTAATGTAATATGATGCAATGTAATAACTGATATAGTTCTTTGTTTAAAGATTATTCATTTATCTATTATATGTTGTTCCGCTGCGAATTGTGAGATTCTGATGTTGTTCTGTTCTTTCTATTTTCTTCTTTTATTTTTTTCTGTCTTCTTCTACCTCTTCTTCTTTAACCCTAACGGTTCGGTTTTTCGGCAACGGAAAATCCCAAAATGTTACATCATACTTGCTAACGTCATTACATTCTTGGATTTTAAGATATGAACCTGGAAGTTCTTCACGAATCTGTTCATTAATTCAGCCCATGTGCTGATGGGATCGTTCTCCGACTATCCAAACCATTACGCCGTTAAACCTGCCAAATATAAAGGGAAGCACCATCCCATAACCTCTTCGAACACAGCCAACACCTACATGTGCCGGATGTACCTTATCAAATGAATCATTGGGTTCATCTTTATGTCATATGTTTTCAACGTAAGTAACTTGAAATCAGACGAATTCCTAACGTATCAAATGTTTGGAGTAAATGGACTCCTTCTCAAACCTTCCAACCTATGGTTATGCAATCCACCCCTCATAGCTCATCACACCAACTTAGTAACCTGTCATCGTCATTCAAAGGAACTCTAAGGTTAGCATTCTCAGCCTACCCCCTAACTCTATAAGGGAACTATGGTACGTACTCCTTCGGTTTTGCTTCTGCATTCTTATCAGCGTTCAAACGCTCCACTTCAGCTCCAAAATGTACATCATTCCTTCCAAGGCTAGGACGACCCAAGCCTCAAAGCCTTTAGGGGTCGCTATCGACCCGTGAGTATAGGCCGAGTGCCGACCCGCATATTTGGCTCAGGGTTTGTCTCAGGTCGTGCTCCACTCCTAGGTAGTTATGCTCCAAGTTCAGGTCCTTGATTCTGATTTGCAGCAACTCCGGCTGTTTCCATTTGTCTCATTCTTTTGAAGATATTCTCTATCATCTCTACTCAGTGTGCTATCATCCTTTCCTACATTCCATTCATCATTGTTTCCATCTCATCCCTAGTTATGTAAATTGATGGGAGGTTAGCTCCTAAGGATGCCTCTTGGGTACCCCTTGTTGATTTCCTCCTACAACAGTCCTAGTTGACTGTTTAGCCATTTAGAATCTTCCTAGGTATTGAATCAATGAGTTTAAGTGTTTCTCGGTGAAAGCACCAAAATGATTGAACCAAAAATGAAACAAACACCCAATAGATTAAGTATAGAATAAAATATAAAGAAAATAAATGGAAAACGAGTAAGAAAGTACACATAGAGATTTGTAGCGGTTTGGCGTACTCTGACCTATGCCCACTTTAAGTTTTTCTTTATTATATTATTGTTTACAGGTAGAAGTTCATACAGGTCGGTATGACTCCGCTAGGGGTCAGTATAACTTCGACAGAAGTTACAAGAAATCATGGAAAAGAGAGCAAGAGCCAAAAGATCGTAAAAGTGAGCCATAACCCTCTATTTATATAGGCAAGGAGCCTTAAATCTCGCACAAAACATCTTCACCTCATTTTCCATGCCATAGAGTGCTTCTCCATGAAAATAGGGTGCCACATCATCACTTTTGTACAGGTCGGTACAACGCCAAGGTGATGGATCGGTACCTACCATAAGATGGCCAAACCAGTCGTCTTGAATCCTTCGCTTCGGCTCATCTTAAGGTTAGCTTCATAATTCCATAATTGTTTGCACAAGTGTAAGCTTATTTTGGAATCCAAATGATGGATTATGGAAGAATAAAGTTGCCGATTCAGGAGTTTGTGGAAATCGATAGAGAATTGCATGAATTGTTAAAATAACACTTAGAATAGGCTTTTGACATCGTGCAGAGGGTGTAGGAAGAAGGTAGCCCCTACTGAGCTAAGGAACATGGGTTGGTACTGACCCATGGGGTAGGGTTGGTATTGGGTCAGTACCGACCCATAACTTGGGTGGATTCTAGTTCGTGGATTCTTGGAGTGAACACATACTTACCATGTGATCTTGGTTGTACTTGGGGGGTTTTGTGGTCCTCTCTCCAAGCGTGTTGACTTGATAACTTTGAATTTTTACTTATCGAGTTTGTTCATATATTGCCTGGTCAAAAGGCGGGATAATAGATATGTTATGTAAAACATTATTCCCAAGATGGGTTTTTAATTTTATAATTTTTCAAGTTCATATGAATATTTCATGGATTTCTTAAGGAGAAAAAAGTGTTTGTTATGGGTTTTTTATTATTAAAAATAATTAAATTAATATTTTATTTCCAAAAATTCTATATGTGAAAGGAGAAGGAAATTTCGATTTTTTGTGAATTTTTGGGAGTTTAGGAACAAAATTACCTGTTAGGTTGTTCCAATAGTGAATGTGATTAGATTAAACTCCCGAGTGAGTAGAATTGCATCCAGGAGACCAGATAGATCAATTATGTTAGGATGACTTAAACTGATCAAAAAGATATGATCATGGATGTAAAATCGGATAAGATTTTAAGTGGGACTAGTGTAAGGTGACGCCTTGTGCTTCAATTGTTAGCCCTCGGTTGTTAAAGGTCCGCGATACCAATGCATGTGGCTTTGTCAGTAGTGAAACTAAAAGGATATTTACACACCGAAAGCGACTCATAGCTTTATATGCTTATGGGAAAAGATTATTGTTTGGCCTGCAAAAGCATTAGGTTCATAGTGACCCTAGGAAAACTATGATTCAGACAGACAGTTCAGTTTCCTCCTAATCGTATTTGGAGATTTTAGTATATCTGGTTAAGTTTCGGCCTGAGTCAGACAAATAGGTTATTGGTTGGCCTGCAAAACAATTAGGTTCATAGTGACTCTAGGACAAATATGACTTAAGACAGATAGTCCATTTTATAGGTTGGGTAAACTTTGGAAATGCATAACCCTATAATGATAGACAAGTCATACTTACTCATATTGCATGCATATGATCATATCGTGTTTTATTTTATCCATTATGGTTACAGGTGTATGATATACGTTCAGACTGACATATTTGGTAAGAGACTAGTGAGGGGAAAACCCATTCCATTCTATAGTATGGTTGGACTAGGTATCTGTTTTTTGGTTTGGGATGGTATATTATTATTCACACCAGACTTTTTCCCTAATCTGAAGTTTTTGTTTTCCCCTAAACTCTTGGGTACTTATTTGTGTAGTTTGGAATTAAGGTTTTTAGATTAAACAAATATGCTTATGCTTTTGGAGACATGCAGAAGGAAAGCTAATGTTAAAAATTTATTTTCACTATGTTGTTTGAAGTTTAGTTTTATTTGAATGGATGTAATGACAGAATTTATAACTATCAAGTAGTTAGACTTTGATCATCCAAAGGGCATCTTCATAGTGTCGCTCTTGGAATACATTTATAATTATTATATTTTCTCTCAATGTGGAATCGATGGGTTTATGTAATGAATAAGAAAGATTATTAGTGAAATGTGTTTTGAAATTTTCATATTCATATGCTCTTGATGTTATAGATACAATTAACCGATCTCATTTTGTCATCGAAGATTAATTGTATGGATGACTGTAGCATCCTTATCGCTTAATTTCTGACCTCAAAATGTTGGATGTTATAGTTTGTTATAAGTACTTCATAGATGATGTAGGCAGTCTTGCCAAACAATTCCACATTCGATGTCATTTACTTTAATTGCCTATGTTCTTCCTCATTTTCCATATTAAGCCTAGTGACTAATGAGTAATATTTGTTTCTTTGCAATGCATTAATCTATTTTCGAGGTTGGCCAAAAATCTGGCCAACATGTTGACGCTAGAAGGCTTCCCCTAAAGCTCTCACATTTCTTCACTTTTCCCCTTTACTAAAATATGACCCGACCTGGTACCATGGGCAACCTTCCACCAGTCGAAGGTGACAACTCCAATGGGCATGACACTAATGGCAACATTATCCCCAGTGTTTGCCCACTCAAACCTGGTGTTAACGAAGAAATGTAGTGTATCGTGTTGCTACAACTGTCAAATGTGGGTCAGCTAGCCCATGAATAGAATGGCTTAAGGAAGCAGTTGGACACTCAAGCAACTGTAAACTTTGTCCCACTAGCTCCTCCTATGATCGACACAGTTGGCCTAGCTTATCACAAATCTATGCTTTCGATACTTATGACCTCATGAACACTGTTGAATCCCGAGAAAGGATAGCACCCAAAACCCTACTCGTGGATGTTCATTCTCATACTAAAAGTATGTTGCACATGTTCTTAGCCAAATTGATATCGCCCAAAAATGTGGTTGTGCCTATAAAGCCAAGACACCATCATTCCCCTTCAGCGGAACGACCACCAGTTTTTGATCATCTACAAGCTTTAACTGCATCAACGGTGTGCTTGTGCCACCAATAGGGCCAATATGATTGTCTCAGTACACTCTAGATCTCGTAAGGGTGTGGCTATAAACAAATCAAGAGAAGAAGGGTGGGTCACATATTCCAAGTCGCCCTCTATACATATGGAAATGTATCTCGCTCCCCATAATCAAATTCTACATCTTATCATGAATCTCTTACTCCACCTAGATGTAGGTTGAGTCCTCAGCTCGTGGTTGGCTAGAACATCCCTTAATGGGCTGATGCCGCCCTTTGGAAAGAAATGCATATCCTTCATTGGCAACTCAATAGAATGCAAGCCCGAAATGCAAGGGATGAAGCATTCTCTGACTTTGAGAATGGGGAAGCATTTTCCAATGAAATTCTGAATACTAACATCCATCGATTGTTGTTGCTACCTATTGACAAGTATGATGGGAGTGTTGACCCATCCAACTACATTATTGGTTTCAATTCCATTACCTGTGTCGACTAGTTTTTCGACTTGGCAAAGTGTTTTCTCTTTCCATCCACTTTTACCGGACCGGCTTCCCGTTGGTTTTTGCATCTACGTCCGGGCAGCTTCAGTTCTTGGGCTCAATTATGCAGAAATTTCAAAGATTCGTTTATTCCCATCCAGAACCCATGTCATGATGGATAGTGAACGAGGCAATATCAAGTAAGTCCTTCAAAAAGCTTATGGTCGTACGTGTCCACCTGAGCTAGGGGTGCAAACATGAATAGTTTGGTCATGGCTTATGATTAAGGGTCAGATATAAGTCTAGAATGTAGAGAGAGCTCTAAAAGCAACCGGATACATGCCTAACCGATTTTTATCAATGAGAAAATGATACGATGAGAATGGAAAATGCAGATTTTCAAACAGTGATAGAGACAATATGCCTTACCAAAGTTGGCCCCTACAAGAATAACAATCACGAGACAATGGTGTGAAGCCATCCCAAGAAGGCAACCAGAGGCCGACCCTCAATACAAGCCTAGGTATAGCAGTTACACTAACTTGAATAGGAATATTACCACAATATATCTAGCCAACTAGGACCGAGTGCCCTTTTATAGACCCAACACTACCAATAGTAAAATTTAAAGAAACCTCATAGCAATAACAAATACTACGAGTTCTATCAAATCAACGACCAATCTACAATAGAGTGCTACGAACTTAAAGATATGATTAAGAAATTCATCTAGGAAGGAACGCTCTTGGAGTTTGTTCGACATCAACTAGAGCAAAGGGTAAATCATGACAATTGACCACCTCAACCCCATCAATCAAACAACACAAATGTACAAGATATCACCAAGTCTTGACCATATGCGAAGGCTGCATGTGGCCGACATCAACCATGGGCTCAGTCCGAGTATCAAAGAGAAGTGAGCATGACTGGTCAGATTTATTCATTAGAGTCTCGGGTGTCTAACGCACCTCGACTGTAATCAGAACAGCCAATCAGCTTCACTATTGAGGACAGGGAAGTAGTCCCCTACCCCTATCATGATCCCATGGTCATCACTCCGACAGTCACCAACTCCAATATGCATCGGGCCTTTGTCGATGGGGGAAACTCAACAAATGTCATATTAGGGACGTCTTTGAGGAACTAAAGCTTCCTACCTCCATAAGTACTCCATGCGCCTTGCCTATTTATAGTTTTGGGGGTATGGGCATTATTTTTATGGGCATTACATAACTTATGAAGATGTTTAGCTAAGAGCCCCTTACTGCAAAGATCCAGGTAAACTTTGTGGTGTTCAATTGTCTGTTTACTTATTACTAGTTAATATGGTAACCGACACTTATTGAACCAGATGTCATCGTCTCCTACATCTGCCTCATCATAAAGTCCTCCGTCCAAGGTGGGGTCGACAAGATCATAGGTAATCAACATAAAGCTTAGGAATGCTATTGAACTTCCCAAAAGTAAGTAAAGAAGGGTGTTCTCATGCTTCAATAAGAGCTTTCAACAATTAGGAGCGAGTCCCCAAAGATCCATTGAATCGGCCAACGCTCTAGTTTAGGCATGGAACATTCCTAGCTCTAAAGCAATAACATCATCAACTCCTACCATCTCATAGCCAACACTGGTCTAAGAGAGACGAGGGCATTACCTCGACTCAGGCCTATCACTACATAAGTTCTCATTTTCGATAACAAGTTCTCCTAAGTTCTTGTGAACGGGCGGCACTCATACTCATCTCATTACCATACGACTCACCAATACACAAGAGTATCTGAACCAGCAAATGTGCTTCGGTTCGTACCAAGATCAACGATTTTTTTTACAATTTATGGTGTGTATCCTAGGAGAACCTTACAGCCCTGATGCACTCTGGTTTATGCTGCACCCGTCTACCACTTTGCGCTTGACCGCTTGTCACCCAGGAGAACCCATGATCTAGCTTGCGCTTCAGCTCATGCCGGTGTCATCCACCACTCGACGTCAGGTCGACACATGGCATGAACGGCTGCACTCAACCCATCCTATTGTTACATATTAGTGATTTATCTATCTTGCAAAGGCATTCCTGCAAATAATGCAGAGACTACGCTAGTTATTCAGGATATGCTACTTTACAAGTGATGCACAAATAACCAAGAAAAGATAGAGCAACAAAGTTCTTAGCCAAAATTCACAGTAAAAGATATGTTTTATCTATTACAAAAGTGTGAGGTCACAACACCTTCCCCACTAGGAATATGGAGATATGTTTTTGCTATGTAGTTGAAAGGAAGAAAAAGAAAGCAGGGGCCATGGAGTCCTCTAGAAGATCCAGCTTCAAACATGCAGGTGAAGCATACAGACCTACGCTCTTAGCTCTACCCAGTTGTTATTTTGCTATGAAAGTATGGTGAGCCGCCACCCTTGCAGCTTTCCACATCGAATCTCACAAGAAATCTCAAAAAGCTTCCTGTCGACAATGCAAAAGCCACTAAAGACTTTAGTTGTGACCTCAAAGGCAGGGGCAATGGTCACTACTCTTTCTAGCAAGGCATTAAAGCATCCAAGTAGACTTAGTTTGCTACTACTAGAGCAAGATGGCGAGGAAGTCCACTAGAATCAACTTAACTATTCACATATAAACAATGCTTGATCGGCATCAGAAAGATGACCAGGGAGCATGGGCCCAGGTCAAGCAATAAAGAAAGATCCATCTCAAACCACTGCTAAGAATGGTAGTCCAAGATGAAGATTAACATTCAGAACAACAACACTAGGAGACAACTTTCACATCAAAAGAAGATTGAAAAAACGTTCAAGTCCACTTGGAGAGAAAGAGAAGATGAAGTATGCTGCTTTTACCAGTAGAGAGCCGTGGAAAATTTGAAAGCTTTCAAGGAGTTTACATGGCAGAAATAAGGGTTCAAGGTGAAAGGGTGAGGGGTATTTATAAACTTACCTCTTTAGTGACAGATTTTTTATTCACAAAGGCAAGAGGATCTCAACCATAAAATCACAATCAAGTACCATGTCAGACCATGCATGTGATGGACATGACATATCGCTGCTACATCTTGGAAAGCAAACCGTCGCAGCCAGTGATGTAGTGCCACGTGGACGTCAAATGCATGATAAAGTACCCAATCAACTAGGTCTTCACGATTTAAAAAGCCCGCACTTGCACATGGGTTCGAGCTTGGAGAGCAAATTGTTTCTTAATATTCTCATAATTAATAAGCAATTCACTTAATGCTCGGCCTGGCACAATCAAAGCCTACCCGGCTATTCTTCCTTTGTCCCAATCAAAGCTGGCTCGGACTCAAGTTGGTTCCAAACCAGTCCATTTACTCAGAAAGGCATCAAGCTGAAAACTGGACATCTTAGTCCTAGGCGACACTCACAGTCAATTCATTAAGCAAAGACAAAACTAAGTATAGCCCTGGCTAGTCCATTTTGGCCCGACTCGAAGACGGTCGGCTTTCACATGCCAACCCACTCTCAGCTTAACCCAAGTTAGCCCGTCTATCTCAACGTTGCTTTAATCGTTGACCGGCACTACTCCAGACTGCCTCATGCAATCCACATACTCGACAAGGCCAAATCAAGCATGACCTATCCTTGGCCTGACTTCAATATAGCCGCCTCCGACCAGTCTCATGCAACCCACTCCATCATCTCACATCTGGCTTGACACCATTTCTCCAGTTTGGTCCTTAACTACTTTTGGTATCCTTCACACCTTTAGCATTCGACCAACCAACTCAGTAAGCAATGCCATATAGGCAAATAAAGTAAACGGCAAGCTTTCAGTTCATTTGCACAAAGCCCTATGGCTATGTAGCTGAAGCGATGACTACTCCTATAGTAAGCCATTAGCATTTAATGTGCATTAAATGCAAAGCCCGTGCATGATATAGATGAACAATTGGTATATTTCTCAGCTACACATCCCGTTGCACCTTTATAGTTGTCTTCCATCAACCCATGCGACTAGATCAATAGCCAAACATTGTTCCCACCTATTTCATAGCATAACCTCAATCATCCATCATCTATCTCAGCTACTATAAATGCCTCATGTACTGCCACTTCAAAGGGGTTGGGAAAAGATACAAGAATTCTTGGTAATATACATAATTCAAAGCTCTTCACACAACAAATTATTAAGGTTAGCTACCTCATTGGTCTTCAGGCTTCCTTTTCCTTATCATCCTTTTGTAATTCCCCATAATTATAAGATAGAAATATAGTAAGAAGACTTCATAGTGAATGTAGGCAGTCTTACCAAATAGCTCTACATCCAGTGTCATTTATTTTAATTGCTTATGTTCTTTCCCATTTTCCATTTAAAGCCTAGTGATTAGCATGTAACTTTTGGTCTTTGCAAAGCATTAGTATATTTCGAGGTTGGCTAAAAATCAAGTCAATGGACTTCATTTTGTTTGGACTTAGTTCCTGAAGTGTCCATTTTACGAAAGTATGATCATTTTCCTGATAACATTTTTGGAATTGTCATGTCACATAACCAGTACTACATATATAGATAGTAGCTTTTAGTTTAGTTTATAATAGAAACTATAAAAGAAAATGAGTTATTTGAGTTTATTAATAGTAGAGTTACACATGCATGTATCTTTCCAAAACTTTCTTTGTTTTTTCTTACTAGTTCCATCGGAAGTTTCAGCATTTTTGTTGAACATGAAACAGTTTTCATTTGTTTCAACCTATAAACATATGATAGCAGCACTAAAAGAAATGCAGAGTTTGCATTAAAGAACAAGTATATTAAAAGCAAATACATTATTAGCAACCTCATGACATCAATTATATTTCCTATTTTATTGCCCTTCAAAGCTTCCCTTAACCTTATTTCTATTTCTTTTGCTTTGATTATTTTCAAATCACCAAACTACTTTTTTTTTGAATGTCTTTGTTTTAAAGCATATATGTTCCTTCAAATGGGACGATGTGTTGATTATGATGCCTTTATTTGACAATCCAAATTTTTTTGTTTTGTCACTTTTATTTAAAATTGTTTTCATGTCTTCAAAATAAATACAATTTCCTTCTATTGAAAATGAATCCATTATCAAATCTATAGAAGTCGATTATTTTGATATGTCTTCAGTTGTTATATCTCCATCTAAGAACGAATTCATCATGTTGAAAATGGAGTTAGCTTTAATTATGCTATGTATTTTTCCAGAAGTAGCTTTTCGTTCATTAATTTTCTACTAGTGCATGGAAAGACTTTAAGCTGCTTCTTTAACCTTCTCCAATATCTTTTTACACATCTTTTTTTTGTACATATTTTTTGTTGCTTTTTTTCCTTGATGGCTGTTTTTTCTTCAATAGTGTAAGAAAATGAATTGATCACTTTCTTCCTCGGATTCGGCATATTCAAAAGTTTCGGATGTTGGAGAACTGGTTTCTTTATTTATTTCAGTTGTAGACATTTCCTCAATAACCCTTTTTGCTTACTCCTTTTCTTCGGGAGTATATTTGTGAGCAAACATCTTGAACTGGCATGTTAGTCTTTTTAGATGTCATCGTCTTTTATCATCTAAAAGTTACTTGTAAAGATTATAATAATATCAATTTGGTATCACATATATGAATGTCAAATATTTGGCTGGAAAATATTCCATATATTATTTGCCACATCATATTTTCCTTAGAAATATTTATGGTAAATATTTGATATTATTTATCGATATTCTTTTCAAGTAAATATATATAAGAATGTCATCATACCGTCAATCAATATTATGCATGACAATATTTGACATTATCAATCTTTACACTAAAAGTTTTCTAATATATCTTGTAATTTTAACAAAAATTGTTTATGGTAAATATTTGTCATCTCCACTTCATTATTTAATTGCATACTACAATTTCAACCTACCATCAGTTACAACTATGTATGAAAAATATTTGACATTCTCAGTATTTATAGTAAAAGTTTTCTAACATATATCTAGCAAATATTAACAAAATTATTTATGAAAAATATTTATCTTCTTCACTTCATCATTTAATTGTATATTACAATTTCAACTTACCATAAACCAAAACTATGCATGACGAATATTTAACATTCTCAATATTTACAGTAAAAGTTTTCTAATATATCCAGTAGCTATTTCTAGAAATTATTTGTGACAAATATTTGTCATCCTCATTTCATCATCTAATTATATACTACAATTTCAACCTACCATCAACCAAAAACATGATAATAAACATTTAACGTACTCGATATTTATAGTATAACTTTTCTAATATATCTAGCAACTATTAATAGAAATTATTTATGGAAAATATTTTCCATACTCACTCCATTATTTAATTGTACACTACAATTTCAATCTATCATCAATCAAAACTATGTATAGAAAATATCCGACATTCTTGGTATTTACAGTAAAAAAATTCTATTATATCTAGCAGTTATTAACATAAAATGTTTATGGCAAATATTTTCCATTTTCGGTATTTCATAAAAATATGTATATTTAACTTATTGTCAATTTATACCATGTATGGAAGATATTTGACGTTATCAATATTTATAACAAAATTTTGTAATATTTCAAGCAATCTTTGACAAAAATTCACATGACAAATATTTGTCTAGTGATATGTGTCATTCTTACTTATTCAATATATTGTATTCTACTATTTCAATCTATCATCCATCAAAATTATGCATGTCAAATATTTTCCTTTATCGATTTTTACAATAATACTTGACTTTTGTATTGAGCACTCACCGACCAACTTTTATTATATCCAAAATTTTCCATGTAAATATTTGCTATTTAAATATTTGTCTAATTATATGTGTAAATGAAAGTGGTATTATTTGAATGAAAACTATACCTATCAAATATTTGCCATTACTAATATATACAGTAAAATTTCAATTTGTATTTCCTTCTCATCTTTGTTTTCAGGATTTTCCTTTTGGATCGTTATATTTTCTTCATAGCTGGAGTCGTTGGTTGCTAATTTTGAACATTAAACTTCATCTTCAAAAAATATGCATTAAGTTTTTTTCGAGAGCTAAAGTTTCTTTGGCGGGCGGTTTCTTCGATAGGTAGTTTCTTCGATGGCGAGTTATGGGGATTTTGAATGTTTTCTTTTTTTTGAAAATATAAAATCATGTAATGATATATCGTGGATATTGAAATATTTTGTGCAAAAGGAAAGAGGTTAAGGGGTATCGTGGTAACATTTGTCAAATTTTTAAAAAACTGTGATGTATTTTATAAGTTTTCATTAGGAGGGACTTGGGCCTAATTGTTCTTAATTTTATGGATGTGGGCCAAAATTTCACTTAAATCAATATCTCTATGCTACAACTCCAAATATAGAAAATTTATAGTAGAATTGATCAACCCAAAAAGGTTTATGTAATGGTTGTAAATACCATAAATGAATGACGTTGATAACTAGGACATTATCCCTTTGGTAATTCTCGTTTCTCGACTTCGTGGGTTTTCAAAGAGTTGTTTGGAGATGTTATCGGCGTCAAAATTTTGCATGACTTCTACAAGAACATTTTTGATGATGCGGGATGGTGGAAGTAGTTAGGGAGTGAGCAATGGTTTTTTTCGACATTATGCAATTTTTTATTTGGGAAGAAATATAAAGAATGAATTGTTGGAAAGTTTGAAAAGAAACCCTCTTAACGAAAAAAATGCTAGTAAGATTTTTGGTCTCACTACGCTCCAATGTATTACACACAATGCCGAGTGTCTTTATGTATTTGAGGGAAATGATAATGTGATTTACTAATTTATATAAATGAACTATTTGCAAATGCCTCATAAGGAAAGAGATTAAATAAACGCCGTAAATAAAAAAAGGAATTTACATGGTTCAAATCATTAGATTCCTACATCTACGAGGTAAAGTCGATTTCATTCATTATTTTCATTGATATAAGTACAATGATGGTCGATGTTATTATCAGATGGATTTTTATATCCTAGGTTTGCTCGTATTATACAACGTTGGATTCAGCACGCGTGACTTTCATCATGTGGTTATTCAAAAGATGCGGTTTAAATTGCTAATTGTTTTAGGCGGATCATCCATTTTAGTTGGGGTAATCAGATTTTAAATGAAAATATTTTTGAATTTGGCATAGCGATAATAGATGATTGACAGTTTGATTTATTCCCGATAGTGGGTCCAACTTTCACTGTTTGATCAATAACTAGGCCCATCTCTTATATTCTCCTTAGTCATCTTCATCGGATTTGCTTTGTGTGGACAATATTTTTCATCAACTCGGAGTTACGATAATGCATTGTGAAGAGCAAAAGTTACTTACTAATTACTAGAATTTATGAAAGAAAAATGAGGGGAAAATAATATTTAAAGGTAAATGAGATAAGAGGTAAAATGGTTAGGCGAAGCTGCCTACATCCACTGTGAAGTCCCCTTACTATATTGCTCTCTCATAATTACACGAAACTATAATAGAATAATAATAAAAAGGTGCACTTAAGACTAATGAAGCAGCTAATCATAAGGGTTTGTTGCATGAAGAACTTTGAATTGTATATGGTACACATAATTCCTTCCAACCATTGTGAAGTGGCTATATGTTTTCTGACCAAATAATGGACCCCTATGATGTTGCAATATATTGGATTCTAATAGTGGCTGGACTCATGCTTGGATGGTTGAGATCATGCTGTAAAATAGGCATGGTGTGCGTCTTTGTCATTGATCTGCCAAAATGGACTTGATGAGAGACGACCGATGAAAGAAAGAAATATGGTGACTGAGGTGAGGGTCAATAGGAGGACTGGACCAGAAGCATGCTCTGTGTACTTTGCATTGAATGTACTTGTACTTGCAGTATGCTTGGGGAAGATGGAACATGCTTCTTGTCAGAAGTAAGTACACCGGGTTGTAACTCTTGCTGCTTTGCTCCAGCATGCCTAAATGGTAGGACGGTGTAACATCCCGCCTTTTCGCACGCTTTAAATCGACGATAATCCACACACGTCAGACTTAAAACATACAAAAGGACGAATTGTTATGGGGTAAATAAGAAAACAGAGAAGAAGAAAAAAACAAAACAGAATCTTGCAGCAGAACGATAAAATATAATAATCAATATACAGTTCATAAAACTGTTTTACAAAACATTTGGTTTTTCTTTATACAATAAATATCAGAGTTCACATACCAATAAATAACAATGCAGCAGAATACAGTGTGTAGTGGAACAATATAATATATAATAATAATGATGATGAAATCTTCGTCTTCGTCCTCCAGAATTAAAATCTTCGATCTTGAAAAGCTCGGATTGACTCGAACGAATTGAAAAGACAAAACACTCAAGTCAGAACTGTAACGACTCGCTATTTTGGACCATTCAAATCGACAATAATACTATACATGTCCGACTTGAATAATTCAAAATACCGAATTGTTAATTTAAATTTGGCAAAAACATATAAAGTAAATAAATCAATCACAGAATCACAGATACAGAGTAGTACAATAATACGCAGCGGAATAAATGAATAGTAGTTCATGAAGCTATTATATAAACATCAGAGTTAGAAGTAAAATACAACAGAATATCTCAGATGCAGTGAAGTCTCCAGTACGAGTAGATGACTTCTCTGAACCAATCAACTGGATGACTGAAAGGATAGATAGCTAGAACTTTAAGCAAAGCTCCAACTTCGAAGGTGGGTCTCAAATGTTGTATCACTCAGTCTGACCCGAGCGTAAAGCAAAACACAAAACACTCGAGTCAGGATTAACATTCTTATATCAATAAATCCAACTCAAGTGAAATATCAACTGAAATACAAGTAACTTAGAGGATGTATGGGATAACCATTCTCTAAGGATCCCTGGAACTATATACAATGTAGAAATATACAGTATAACACCGTGGTCATTTCAATTTAGTTTATACTTCAAAACCAAAATATCATTTCATCTAATATATATATATATATGTATGTATGTATGTGTGTGTATATATATATATATATATATTCAAATTTTATCACTTTCAAAGTTGCGATTCAAATCTATTCAAATTCCAAATTCAAATTTTAGTCCAATCTCAATGTATTAATTTAAAATTCAACTCAATTCCTAAATAACCATTTCACATTTTATCGATCTCAAATCCGGATTTGAAATCACAAAATACCCTTTTACATTTCAATATTATTTCAAAACTTTAAATATTCAACGTTTCAAACTAAATTTTATTCAATTTAGTTTTCTAAATAATAATTTCAAATTTTCGTTCAACCTAAATTTTCATTTTTATTCAATTTAGTTTCTAAATAACAATTCAACTATATTGATTTCAAGTACAGATCTGAATCTCAAAATAACCCATTTAAATTCCAATATAGTTCAAAGCGTTAATATTTAAATGTTAAATTTAACAGTTTCATAAAGATCTCGATTAACCTCATTATTATTTAGTCTTGAAATGCTCCCTCATTTGATTCAATATCATTTAAGTAATCTTAAATTACATTTTACTCAATATTTTATTTTAATTTATTTAAACGTGAAATATTCATTAAATCGCTTAAATCAAAAATCCAGTTATAAAAATCATACTTTTAGATTTCCCATTTAATAATTTCAAATCGATTTAATTAAATAAATCCATATTTAAATACCATTTTTAATAAATCCAAATTTATCTCCCAATCTTAATTATCAATTTATTATAGGAAACTCTTTTTGAAATATAGATTTACATAAATACTTAACCATATTATGTGTATTAAATCAATTTTAATTTAAATCAAATATTACTACTAAATCTATATATAAAATTTCCATCTTAAGAATCAATATTTATTAAACCTTATATTTCTTTCCACAATCATAGAAATTATTTCAAAATATTTATATATGGACCAACGGTGTCTGTATATATTTTCTATCATATGGTCAAGTGCTACGGATATTTATCATTTCAATCCGTCCACTAAATATATACGGGTGGATATCATTTCAACCCGTAATCTCAAATTCAATTAAATGAAAATCGTTTAGGTTTATCATTTCAACCCATAATAATTTTCTCCTATCCTAAAGTCCGTTCAGGTAATATCATGTCAAGCCATAGTGAATGCTATACTAACAAGGCATTTGAAGAGTGATAACAGATATGATAATAATATAACAACATGCATATATCATCAATAACAGTATAATATAAACAATAGGATATGGTGTCATACCCCACAAGTGAACAGTTATAGATAATAGCATAAATATAACAATTTAAATAACTACAGCAGCATACTTCAATTGTTGTTTCAATTGAAATCAAATTTAATAAATATAGGAACGTTAATCGTGAGTGATTGCTTATCTTTCGAGCCAAAGAGAATAGACAATGAAGTTTAGTTAAGAATTCCAAAGCAAGGCTAGATAGACACGATTCGATGAAGAAAATAGGCATGACGAACAAAGCTAATAAATGGAAGAGAAAAAAAAATCAAATTCAAATTAGAACTAGATCGATGAAGATGAATGATATAAGTGAACTTACAATTATATATATAATTATATATAACTATTTACTATATAAAACATATTCTAAATTTAGTATACATACATTTCAAATCATGGTTTTTAAACCAAACACATATACAAAAAAAAAAAATCAAACATATATGAAATATATATATGTTGAAATAATACTTACTAAAATAAAAACTTATATATAATGTATGTTCATTGCAACATATCAACTGCCGCGCATATAACTTTTAAACTTTATCTTATAAAATATAAACCGTATAAATTTTTATAACTTAATAAACTTTGTATTATAAATATACTATATACACTTAAAACATGCGCATGTGATACTTATATTTAAATAATAATATAACCATTACGACATAAACTGCTTAAACATGCTTAAAATTTACTTTCAAAACCGTTATAAATACCATATACTTACCGACCAAATGTATAAACTCGAATGCTTAGATATATATATGGTTTTCGTTCTTTTTCTCACTCACATATTTTGTTGTTTCTAGTACATTGCATTAAGAAAGATTAATATATGACAAAACCAACAAAACCCCAAAAAGATTCAAAAAAAAGTATATATATTTTTAAATCATCTTATATTATTTCATTTAACAACATGATATGAAAAGCTTCACTTAAATCAATTTCACGTTTAAAATATTATATATAAAAAAAAATACCAAGCTTAAACAAATTAGAACAAAAAGCATATTTACATACAGCAGCCGAAAAAGGAAAATTTTATTTTATAAACTAATATAACAGCATATATACATATATACACAAATACATTTATATATATAAAAGAATAACTTTGACATATATATATAAACCATATAATAGACGCTGCAAAATTTGTATAATATATTATTAAACTGGAAACAGGGAAACCCAAGATAATATAACGCATGTAACAAATTCACTGATATATATATATATATACACATATATATATGCTAACAGACAGAAGTACTATACCTAATATATGCGAACGTATGCAAGCTAGTGGTGACGAATGTCTGATGGGTGATGCGATAGGGGTATCGGCTGTTATAGCCTTGAAGAGGCGCTGTAACAACTTTGGAAAGAAAGAAAATAGGCTTCAGGGAGGAAGAGGAAGCAACTGTAGGTATAAACCCAAAGTTATAAAGGCAGAGGAAAAACGCTTTGCACAATTTAAGGTGAGCTTTAAATTTTTAATAAATACAAAACGTATCTAAGTTTATACGTTTATATCTTTCCAGCTGTAGTGTATATATATAATGAACGGTCATAATGAAAGAAGTGGAAACAGAGAGCGTAGGAAAGGAAAGGTTAGAAAAATAAAATTTTCACCCTTAAATTCCGGAGATTAATAAGGTAACATGCCTCTTTAATGAAATGTACAGCAACGGTCACAAGCTAAAATTTAGCTGAAAGTTTAAAGAAACGGGGGGAAGATGGGTTTTTAAATTAATCACTTCCCAGAATTAATATGTCAATGAAAAAGGAAAGGAGATGAATCAGGGAAACGTATTATAACTTATATATAACTATTAAACGGATAGATGGAAGAAAAGGTATGCAGGTGAGTAAAAGTGGAAACTGATTTATAAGCGAAATGGAATGTGAGCTGTTGCCTAGGAAGAAAATGGAACAGTTTAAAAATTAAAGGCAATGGACTGCTGAAATTAAATGAGTATAAAACGTGTAAAAGTTATATACTGAAACAGCTATAAATTTCAATTATTATTATAAAACGGGGAATAACGAAAGGCAAGGATGATGATTTCAAAGTTTACTAATGGCTAGGAATGGGGAAGTCTATCTGTGAATTGGAAAAATTATTAAGCAATTGAAATTTTAACGGTAGAAAAAGTAACGGCTACACACTGTTTTAGAAACAATCAAATCAATTAATAGCTTGATTGGACAGCAAGAATAAATATGGAAGGACACGTTATAAAGGCAAAATGAACCGTTTGAAAATAAATAAAAGAAATGATGGCAAATAAAACAGTTGTGCCTTGAATTTCCCAAAATAAATTATTTTATAAACATCAATTATTACCGACTTAAATTGAACAGAATCACATCCTAAAATATACTTACTTAATTTTTGATGAAAATTTATCATTTAACTATACGTAATCCAAACGTAAAATTTTATTTCGAAATGTTATTATTTAAAATTTCTCAAAAATCAAATTAAATACGCTAAATAAAACCATTAAAAATTACCAAAATTTTAAGGGCCGTTACACTCTCCCCCACTCAAAACTTTTCGTCCCCGAAAAGGAAGAAGGTAGGAGAATAGAAACAACCAGAAAGATAAATAGATTGAAAGACAAAGATAAACAATTAATTTAAGACCATATAAATTTTTCTAGAAATATTCATTTGAAAACTTCATTTGCAGTTCAATTATCTTTAATACTTTAAAACTTTTCAAAACCCATTTGTAAAATTTCCTGCTTCCCTTATAAATAACATTTATATGTTTAAATAACACCTTTATAATTATATACATGAAAACTATTTGGAAACAGTTATTCACATCCTTGCTTATATTTTCAAGGAAGTTATTTGACAACATTAAATCCATAGTTTATAAATTTACTAATTTATCTCAAGACACTTTCAACATTATAGATAAATTAATACTCATTTCTTAAATATGTTATATTAAATTAATAACTTCTAAAATATCAATGAAAAGGGATAGTATCGGGCTCGAATAATTAAATCAAACCATAAAATTTTAATCTCAAATATTAATACAAAATTTCTTTGTTGGAAATACCTTTATAATAAAATACTTTTATATGGAAACGAATTTTTCCTTTCAAAAATACTTTTATAACTCGATGTTTCAACAAGTTTATCCTCGTTCTTGCAGACTCTGGCCATGCGTTGATCAGGCGCAAAGCTAGAATTCTTCAAGTACTTAGTAGATCTGTTTCAACACCCAGTGAAAATACTTTAAAAACCTTAAAAAACAGATATGGAAAGTACAATCCAAACAAAACAATCAAACCAAAACCTTTGTCCAACCATGGTTCGTAGATACACAATGGTTACGCCTGGATCCCTCAGGAAACAATCCATATCTGTAAGCTTGCTCAGCCCTGCGAGTTATGCCATGATGACTAGTAGGGTGCAGGATACACAATGGTTACGCCTGGGTCCCCCAGGAAACAATCCGTACCCCTAGGCTGTCTCAGCCAGGCAGTTTCGCTACTAATGCGACCTACACAGATTGCAGGATACACAATGGTTACGCCTGGGTCCCTCAGGAAACAATCTGTACCCCTAGGCCAGTCTCAGCCAGGCAGTTGCGCTATGCAGTCGCAAGAAAAACAACCATGGGTTATGCCACGGTGGGACACTCGAGTAGCACATCCGGAAAACCAAAAATCAGATAGAATAATATCGATAGAATGAATCCACAATGTGGCCACAAAGCGGATATCAAGCAGAAGGCACTTTCCATATCTTTACTTCAAAAAAAAAATATCATATAGTACCTTTCCAAATACTTTCAAATACCATACTTATATAAAGTCCATTATATATAGGATTCCTTTTCCAAATCGAATACTTTCCAAATCAATTGTATATCAAATCATACTTATATAGACTTCGATTATAAAAAAATTCTCTTTCCAAATTGAGTATCTTTCAAATCAATAAATTTCAAATCAACTTCATACTTATACAAATCCATTTTATATAAGTTCGACCACTCCCAAATCAAGTACTTAATAATATAAGGTTCTCAATTTCAAATCATTTCAATATCAATTTAGTTTCAAAGTTTCTTAAACAATAGGTTTAGAAAATAATCCAAATTTCCAAATCAACAAAATTTAGGTCAAACAAATTCATTTCCAAAATCACCATATAAGTACTGGTTTTAATTCCAATCAAATATCAAAACCAAATATTTTTCTCTAAATCAATTATGCTCAAAATAGTTTCCAAATTTATAATTATCCCTTTAAAACCCTTAAACTATTTGTTTCTATTTGAAATATTCAATTTACCTTTCTAAAAACCATAATTTTTTTTAAAACATTTCAAAACTAAATTCCATATTAGTATAATTCAAAATATTCATATTCATTTACTTAACAAAAGGTTTCAAACGTAAACATACAAAACTAAACTTATATGCTTTATCAAATATTTAATCCTCTTCGAAATTTCTTCGCTTTGAAAATTTAACCTCAATTCAGAAGTGTTCGAACATTCAAAATAGTTAGGGAAATCAAATTTCCAATTTAAGAGTTGAACATTAACAATAAATCAATTTCAATAGGTAGGATTATACCAAATTAAATCCGAAACTCGAGGACTGAACACCGGTCTCATTTTAAATTGTTTCAAATATATACATATATCTTTCGAAAATATCAAATTATACATCGGAATTTGAAATCGATAATGGTTTTACAAAATCACTCGCATAGCGAAGCTATTAAAGTGGCCTCTTCCCCACTCTGAAACTCAAAAATCAATGTCGATGATGCGTGCACTCATCACCGAAATTATTTCCCAGCGACAAAATGAGTTCTAGACTTCTATTTTCTTAAAACTTCGTTGAGATTTCTTCTAAGTCATTGGAATTTATTTGAACTCTTTTGAATTATTTCTTATCCAGAAAATACTTTTAAATCGTATTATATTTATATATTTTTGAAATCTCAAAACCACATTTCAAAATACCGGAGTTCAATTTCTCAAAATTCAAATTCAAAACCCTTCAGTTATAAATTATTTTTATAGAAATCCATTTCTTATAAATTTTCAAAATTTCACATTCTTTCAAAATTTCAAACTTTCTTTTTAAAAAAAAGATATATAATTCTTATCGAAAATATTTCACTTTTATATAAAACAAAATCATAGTTATCAAAATGGTAATTTCGATTTATGCATTATTTCAAAACACAACCAAACACAAATTTCCAAAGAATGATTCAAGGATAGAATTCAAAATCAACAGAGATTCAAATTTCTTATCATATGAAAACAGGAACTTGAATATCTAAATTTGAGAACTTCAGTTAAGCAAAAGATACAGTAGAGTTTACTGAATGCAACCTAACAACTGCTGAAAACAAATAGATCCATATAATACCACCCTACATAAACAAAGCATCGGTATTAATTCTACCGGGCGGGACTTCAACGGGTGCAGAACACTCCCCCTCAATATGGTCCCAACTTCTGCATTTCTTGCATAAATGCATGACACTCCCATCCACCCTAACGAACTGCGGAAACGCAGTCTTCCTTTCGTACTTCCTCACAGGACAATTCCTGGCTATATGCCCAGGCATCCTGCAGTGATAGCAAAGGGTTGATTGGTCGAATGATGCAGTGGATGCAGCTTTTACTTTCTTCACCTTCTGGCAGCGACTGGGAAAGTGCCCCATACTACGGCATTTAAAACAGAAGATCTTGGATCGAAAACGCTTGCCTTCTTTCTTCTTTCCTTCATCTCTCTTCCCGCACATGGATGCATAATGTCCCTTCTCCTGGCACCGATAACAGATGACATGGTCATAAGGACCAGGTCCTGCCCTTTCCCTCCATAGCCTTTCCCACTTCTCCATTGCTTCCTCCTGTTCCTTACGGGCTAGTGCTCTTCGAGCTTGACGAGCTGCTTTTTGCTCTTCTGATTTTGCCATTTACAAAATAGTTTCCTATCATTCAAGGAGTCCAAAATCAAACAAGATAGAGGTTCAAAATTTTAAGGGAAAACTTGACCAAAGGAAGTTTCAAAACGAAGTGGAAAGGCTCGAACGAAGATGATGAAATACAAATTTAAACTAGGCGATGGATATACTTATCTAAGAATATAAATAAGGAGAGGCAAACACGAATTTCGAAACCGAAGGACGGTCCAAAATTCAAGGAAATCGAGTCAAAAGGAAGAGATTCAACTCCAACGAAAGTGATTCTGTAAATAAATTTACCATATATGCTAAGTTTTGCCTAGAGCCAAAGCTTTGATACCAGCTGTAACGACTCGCTATTTTGGACCATTCAAATCGACAATAATACTATACATGCCCGACTTGAATAATTCAAAATACCAAATTGTTAATGTAAATTTGGCAAGAACATATACAGTAAATAAATCAATCACAGATACAGAGTAGTACAATAATACGCAGTGGAATAAATGAATAGTAGTTCATGAAGCTACTATATAAACATCAGAGTTAGAAATAAAATACAACAGAATATCTCAAATGCAGTGAAGTCTCCAGTACGAGCACATTACTTCTTTGAACCAATCAACAGGATGACTGAAAGGATAGATAGTTGGATCTTCAAGCAAAACTCCAACTTCGAAGGTAAGTCTCAAATGTTGTATCACTCAGTCTGACCCAAGCGTAAAGAAAAACACAAAACACTCGATTCAGGATTAATATTCTTATATCAATAAATCCAACTCAAGTGAAATATCAACTGAAATACAAGTAACTTAGAGGATGTATGGGATAACCATTCTTTAAGGATCCGTGGAATTATCTACAATGTAGAAATATACACTATAACACTGTGGTCATTTCAATTTAATTTATACTTCAGAACCAAAATATCATTTCATCTAATATATATATTCAAATTTTATCACTTTCAAAGTTGCGATTCAAATCTATTCAAATTCCAAATTCAAATTTTAGTCCAATCTCAAATTATTAATTTAAAATTCAATTCAATTCTTAAATAACCATTTCACATTTTATCGATCTCAAATCCGGATTTGAAATCACAAAATACCCTTTTACATTTCAATATTATTTCAAAACTTTAAATATTCAACGTTTCAAACTAAATTTTTTCAATTTAGTTTTCTAAATAATAATTTCAAATTTTAGTTCAACCTAAATTTTCATTTTTATTCAATTTTGTTTCTAAATAACAATTCAACTATATTAATTTCAAGTACAGATCTAAATCTCAAAATAACCATTTAAATTCCAATATAGTTCAAAGCTTTAATATTTAAATGTTAAATTTAACAGTTTTGTAAAGATCTCGATTAACCTCATTATTATTTTGTCTTGAAATGCTTCCTCATTTGATTCAATATCATTTAGGTAATCTTAAATTACATTTTACTCAATATTTTATTTTAGTTTATTTAAACGTGAGATATTCATTAAATCACTTAAATCAAAAATCCAGTTATAAAAATCATACCTTTAGATTTCCCATTTAATAATTTCAAATCGATTTAATTAAATAAATCCTTATTTAAATACCATTTTTAATAAATCCAAATTTATCTCTTAATCTTAATTATTCAATTTATTACAAGAAAATCTTTTTGAAATACAGATTTACATAAATACTTAACCATATTATATGTACTAAATCAATTCTAATTTAAATCAAATATTACTACTAAATCTATATATAAAATTTCCATCTTAAGAATCAATATTTATTAAACCATATATTTCTTTCCACAATCATAGAAATTATTTCAAAATATTTATATATGGACCAACGGTGTCTGTATATATTTTCTATCATATGGTCAAGTGCTACGGATATTTATCATTTCAATCTGTCCACTAAATATATACGGGTGGATATCATGTCAACCCGTAATCCCAAATTCAATTAAATGAAAATCGTTTGGGTTTATCATTTCAACCCATAACGATTTTCTCCTATCCTAAAGTCCGTTCGGGTATGTATCATTTCAACCCATAGTGAATACTATGGTAACAGGGCACTTGCAGAGTGATAACAGATATGATAATAATATAACAACATGCATATATCATCAATAAAAGTATAATATAAACAATAGGATATGGTGTCATATCCCACAAGTGAACAGTTATAGATAATAGCATAAATATAACAATTTAAATAACTACAGCAGCATATTTCAATTGTTGTTTCAATTGAAATCAAATTTAATAAATATAAGAACGTTAATCGTGAGTAATTGCTCACCTTTCGAGGCTAAAGAGAATAGACAATGAAATTTAGTTACGAATTCCAAAGCAACGCTAGATAGACACGATTCGACGAAGAAAACAGGCACGACGAACAAAGCTGATAAATGGAAGAGAAAAAAAATCGAATTCAAATTAGAACTAGATCGATGAAGATGAATGATATAAGTGAACTTACAATTATATATATAATTATATATAACTATTTACATATTTAAAACATATTCTAAATTTAGTATACATACATTTCAAATCATTGTTTTTAAACCAAACACATATACAAAAAAAATATCAAACATATATGCAATATATATGTTGAAATAATACTTATTAAAATAAAAACTTATATATAATATATGTTCATTGCAACATATCAACTGCCGCGCATATAACTTTTAAACTTTATCTTATAAAATATAAAGTGTATAAACTTTTATAACTTAATAAACTTTATATTATAAATATACTACATACACTTAAATCCTGCGCATGTGATACTTATATTGAAATAATAATATAACCATTACGACATAAACCGCTTACACATGCTTAAAATTTACTTTCAAAACCGTTATAAATATCATGTACCTACCAAAAAATGTATAAACTCGAATGCTTAGATATATATGGTTTTCATTCTTTTTCTCACTCATCTATTTTGTTGTTTCCAGTACATTGCATTAAGAAAGAGTAATATATAACAAAACTAACAAAACCCAAAAAATTCAAAAAAATAAGTATATATATTTTTAAATCACCTTATATTATTTCATTTAATAACATGATACGAAAAGCTTCACTTAAATCAATTTCACATTTAAAATATTATATATAAAAAAATACCAAGCTTAAACAAATTAGAACAAAAAGCATATTTACATACAGCAGCCGAAAAAGGAAAATTTTATTTTATAAACTAATATAACAGCATATATACATATATACACAAATACATTTATATATATAAAAGAATAACTTTGACATATATATATAAACCATATAATAGACGCTGCAAAATTTGTATAATATATTATTAAACTGGAAACAGGGAAACCCAAGATAATATAACCCATGTAACAAATTCACTGATATATATATATACACATATACATATATATATATATATATATGCTAACAGACAGAAGTACTATACCTAATATATGCGAACGTATGCAAGCTAGTGGTGACGAGTGTCTGATGGGTGATGCGATAGGGGTATCAGCTGTTATAGCCTTGAAGAGGTGCTGTAATAACTTTGGAAAGAAAGAAAATAGGCTTCAGGGAGGAAGAGGAAGCAACAGTAGGTATAAATCCAAAGTTATAAAGGTAGAGGAAAAACGCTTTGCACAATTTAAGGTGAGCTTTAAATTTTTAATAAATACAAAACGTATCTAAGTTTATACGTTTATAACTTTCCAGCTGTAGTGTATATATATAATGAACGGTCATAATGAAAGAAGTGGAAACAGGGAGCGTAGGAAAGGAAAGGTTAGAAAAATAAATTTTTCACCCTTAAATTCCGGAGATTAATAAGGTAACGTACGTCTTTAATGAAATGTATAGCAACGGTCACAAGCTAAAATTTAGCTGAAAGTTTAAAGAAACGGGGGGAAGATGGGTTTTTAAATTAATCACTTCCCAGAATTAATATGTCAATGAAAAAGGAAAGGAGATGAATCAGGGAAACGTATTATCACTTATACATAACTATTAAACGGATAGATGGAAGAAAATGTGAGCAGGTGAGTAAAAGTGGAAACTGATTTATAAGCGAAATGGAATGTGAGCTGTTGCCTGGAAGAAAATGGAACAGTTTAAAAATTAAAGCCAATGAACTGCTAAAATAAATGAGTATAAAACGTGTAAAAGTTATATACTGAAACGGCTATAAATTTCAATTATTATTATAAAACGGCGAATAACGAAAGGCAAGGACGATGATTTCAATTAAATGAAATTAACTGAGATAATGATTAAAAATATGCCAAACAAGCGTAAATAAATTTTAAATCACATCATATATCAATTCAATAAACATAAGAAATTTTAGAAAATTATGAGTGGGTTAAAACACTCACCTTTTGAATTTAAATCGAATTTAAATCCGATTTAAACCCAAAATTTGACAGCCTCGGAATTCGTCCAAACCAGTGTCAAAATCTCCTGAATCTCGATACAATCCTAATGGCTCAAACCGCACGTGAATTGGTCCTCGTACGAAAAGGTTATGCATATTAGAATATTATATGATATATATTAACATAAATAAAATAAAAATTAATATGCCACACATCTCTCTCTCACTGGATTATTTGCACACATCAGAACCCATACCATCGATTTGCATCACTAAACCGCCGATCGCCCCTACGCCCAAATCTTGATCTGTGACCACCATTTCGTACGCCAAGCCGAGCTTCCTCAATGCCATGCATTTTTCCATCTCCGACGTCACTCTTCGCCCATAAACGGCATCGAACGCCGCCCCTTTCACGCCCAGATTTCGCCTATCTCCGTCAAACGACGGTGCTTCAACCGTACCGATGCAAAGAGGGGCCTGAGTTCTTCAATTTCTCTTTTGAGGCTAACGCGAATTATTGAATGGATCGACAGAAATTAGGGATTGAAGTTGCGATGATATCAGCCATCAATTTGTGGAAACGGCGACTGCAGTAGAAAGTAGGGTTTTGAATAGAATAATATTATTACGTCTCGTATTTCGCGCTATTTATAGAGTTTACGTCAGAACGAGCTAGAGTTCAATCGCATCGTCCCGACATCGATCTATACGTAAAAAGGCCCTCTGAACACAATGAAACAAGTTTCCAAGCTTAATTCCCTCGTATACGGAAGTTAGCTAAAAACTTTCTTATTTCAAATTGATTTCAATTTATTTCAATTAAATCGATTTCAGGACGTTTCGCATTTGTACGATCAAACGACAAGTCCGATCGCTACGGAACTTGAAACCCTACAATAATTCACGGATACGGATCCAATGAAACTGGTTTCGTCGAAATCCTAGTCAGTGGCCAAAACGGCTATTATTATATTAATTAAATAAATTAAAAATTATTCAATTTAATCAAATTTTCAATTTAAATTCGAAATTGACAATTCTTATCAATTTAAATTTTCCAAATCATTTATACTGATTTGAATAAATTTAAATGTCAAATTAGAGTTGATTAATTCTTCAATTCCAACGTTAACCTCACTTTTAATAATTAATTTCATTAAGTTCACAAGTTATAAATAAAATCCCCAAAATTCCATTTGGTTAAATAAATAAATTATTATTCCATTCATTCATGTCAAATAGATGGATTAAATATTGGATTCACAACTATTACATAAATTTCTCATATTATCTTTATTTCAAATAACGTATTATTTAAACATTTAATTTCAATTAGTTGAAATAAACCCAATTACCCTATTTTATTCAAATAAATGAACAAATCTCGATTTCCTTCCTTATTATTCAAACAAATCATTATCTATAAACATATTTACATTTGTTACGTTTCATTATACTTATACTTTCCATTTCACCTTTATTCGTATTACTATTTTATTTCCACTAATTGTGTAATAACTACCAAATTCAAACATATTGAAATTTGTCAATTTCACCCATAGATTAAGATTTTAAATCTGCTTAACTAATTTTCCTTCGTTCCATCCTTTATTACATCAACTGTTACTTTAATTTACATTAACCAACGTAAAATTAAGATTTATTATAATTGATTACCAAATTTATTTTAACTCATTAAATAAACAAGCAACCTATATAAATTTTCAACCTATGTGCTTTTAATTGCATTTATAAGTTCGTTACTTCAATCCAGATTTATAATTCAATATATAATGCTAATTTTATTTCATTGCATTAATATACGCCTATTTACATTTAAATTTGAATAGACATTACGTTTTTAAATGTGTACCTCTATCTAGTAAACACATTAATTAAGGGTTTTTTTTATACTATACATTCTATTAAATTTCACAATACTAAATTTTCATTCTATTAATTACTTTACATACTTTACGTATTAATTTCTCAATTAACATAATTTGAATTCTTTTTCCAATTTACTAATTTCAATCAATCCTAACTTTACCATCTGTTTCAATTAACAGGGTGTGCACTAATTTAGTTATTGCGCTAATTCTTATTAATATAACATTAAGGTTCCTTTACTCCAATTGATTTCAAATTTTATTATAAACGAAATAAACAGGTAACCTTACAATACACTAAGGTTTATTATTTCCAACAAATTATCATAGTTGCCCACATAATATTATTCCAATATTTACACACAACTGTTACTATTTTCATAAGCCAAATCCGTATACAATGGTCATTTTATTTTTATTTATTATAACATTTATAACTTAAATGTTTGCCTTGGTTTTCTTACATTAATAGGGTTTTATTTCTTGCAATATCAATATTACCATTTATCCTATTATTTCACCCATTATTTAATTAAAGTCTCTGTTGAATATGCGATTATATGATTTTTGTTTGATGATGATAAACATATATACATTCATTTAAATGTATTTGTTAATGTACTATTTTATTTTTCACAGATTAAATAAATATTTGAATAAATTAAATAACACAGAATTTGAATTCAAACAGAAATTTTATTCAAACAAATATTTATTACATTTTTGAATAGTACAAATTCAAGCTCTCACTGTACATATATAATTTTGATTACAATACATCACAATTTCATATTTACATAAATTCCTCACTACATATCACTCACACTCGTAGATCATCTTCAGCTTCATTCCAGTTAGAATCCAGCATCTGAGCAATCTGCAAAAATATTCACTAACGCGGCAAAATTGAAAAAGAAATATTTTTGCAATATAAAATAAAATGTGAAATTTTGAAAATAATATTTGCCTAGGATATTTGGGTTGTTCGTCATCATTTAAATTTGAATTCATCCGAACAACTTGTGACATACACAGTGTATCACTGTATATGCCACAAGGCCGTGCACATCGAAATATACACTTGATTGATTTACAGGGATAGGTGAGCACAGGTCAAACCCAAATGAAAAGCCGGGTTCAACTCAAATGCAATATAAATAAAATCACAACACGCGTACAAGGTCAAACCCGAGCTATTAGCTGGATTCAACACAAGGCAGTTATACAGGCTACGACTTCAAGCATCCAAACAGAAAAACCAAAACAGCGCACCAAAGCAAACTACAAGATGTAGAGCAACAACGCACAAGTGACAGAGGCATCAGACTAAAGGACATCATGAAGCAACCAACAAAAGAAGCACAGTGACAATTTGGAGTATCATATGCAAAACAACTTGTAGATCAAACATAATGGACAACATGCACTGACCAAAGAACCACAATAATGAAAATAGCATAGTGAAGTGAAACCAGACCACAAAGTCATGCCATGCACAGGTCAGGGATGAACACAAATGAAAACATGATCAGATCAAACTCAATACGACTGTAAATAGTGCCACAAGACCACCATGCAAAGACCACAAAGTCAGTGCACAACAAACTTCAAATGACACAAGTGAACATATCACAATGAAGCTCAAAGTAACCAGAGGCAAATGGACAGATACAATAACAATGAACCAGTGGCCATAAAAAGAGTGCATGCTACAACAAAGTGACTCAAGCAACAACACAAACCAAGCTATAAACATCAAGTGTCAACCAGGTAGCAAGCAAGATCAACACAGTGCATGTATGAAGTACATCAGTGACACAGCAATGCTTGAAGACTACAACAAAAACAGAGTCAACACAAATGCAATGCAAACAACATGAATGTCACAAGCATGAACACAGGAGTACCAGCAGAGTCAAGTCAAAGCCAGTTACAAAGCCAAATGCATCAACCATCAGGTTAGAGCGACCAAGGGCACTACTGCCGGTACAACATGGCTCAACAACATATGCACAAGCACACATCTACTACGATAATGAACAGAGCTGACAGTAAGAATATGAATGGTATAACCGAAGTCAACAAAATCAATGTTGTTAAAAGAATTCAACACAGTGGTGGTCACGAAATTAAGTTACAAACAGAGCCATCAGAAATTCACAAGAACGAAGTCAACAAGAAATTCACGAAACCAAAAATGACCAAAATCATGGTGGACAACATAATTGACCAAGTTAAACATCAAAGCCATGGAAAGGAGTATCAAAAAATACGAACTTGATGAATACAATTAAATCTCAATCATCCAAGTAACATCAATCGGCAGAGAATTTTTTTTTGACAAATTCAAATATAATCAGACAAACGAGAATTCAGGGAATCGACTCCTATAAATTACTACAATCATCATCGGCATATTTCCATCGAGTTTAAGTAAGCAAAAAACCAGCAAAACAAAAGCATAAAATTACATACCGAAGCAAGGAAAGAACTCGATCAACGAAGCAGCCGAAGTGAGCAACAAGGAGAACGATCGATCAAGGCTAAACGCGAATAATCACTGAATCGATCAACATAAAGCCGGCTCTTCGAAAGCCCTAATTTGGATCAAGGACGAAAGCCCTAATTCACAAAGAGGAACGAACGAGAGAACAAAGCCGCCACTAACCAAAATAAAGAGAACGGGCCGAATAATAAACAAAAGGGGCCGGCTTATTTCTCTTTTATATTTAAGGGCTTTTTATTTTTAAATTAGGGTTATTTTAATTTTAAATTGTTTTTAATTTGTAATTTATTTTTAAACCGTTTAAATTTCTAGTCATGTGACTAGGGGACAAACTATATGGCGTAGTTTGAGAATTTGCAACTCAGTGGCTGAGTTGTGGCAGGGTTTTGAGCGTAGAGTTAGGTTTAGTCGGTAGCGAGTGTCGCGAGTTTACGTGTGTAAGCGTCTGACTATCTAATTTCTAGTAGAAACCTTGGGGGCAGTACATAGGCGGGGTTTTGCCGAAGCTGGGTAAATTCTGTGTCGTTCTATATCTGCATTTTATTATTCTGCTATTATCTGTGCTGCTATTGTTCTGTGATCTGTGTTGAAATTATTTTATAAGCTTCCGCAATTAATTTTTATAATTTATACTATCACCCTATTCACCCCCCTCCCTCTAAGGTGAAATCGATCCTACAAGTGGTATTAGAGCTAGGAACAAAAGCCGTTTTTGTTTTAAAATTTTGATTTTACAAAAACCAATTTTTATTTTAAAAAGTTGAATTTTTAAAATGGCTTCTTTTAATACTGCTTTTGCTGAGGGTCAGTCCATAGTTAGACCGCCAATGCTCAATGGTGAATATGCTTATTGGAAAAATAGAATGGAAATTTTTCTGAAAACCATTGACGCTTGGAATATTGTTGAGACAGGTTATAGAGCACCAACTATAACTGTAGATAATCAAGAAATAGAGAAACCAAAGGAACAATGGACAGAACTAGAAAATAAATTACAAAATACTAATGCTAAAGCTATGAATGCTATTATCTGTTCATTGGATCAATATGAATTTAATCGTGTCTCACATTGTCTAACTACATAGGAAATATAGCACACACTATAAGTGACTCACGAAGGAACATCTCAAGTGAAAGAATCTCGCCTTGCCATGCTAAGCAGCGAATACGAGAACTTCACAATGGCGAAGGAAGAAAATGTCAAAGAGATGCATGGACGACTTTCCAATATCGTTTACAAATCAAAAGCTCTTGGAAAATCATACACAGAGTTGGAGATAGTCCGAAAAATACTCAGAGTCCTTCCACGAAAATTTGAAGCAAAGGTGACTGCCATTCAAGAATTGAAAGATTTAAAACAAATGAAAGTTGAAGAACTCATCGAAAATCTCACCACTTATGAGCTAGAAATGAAATTCAAGGAAGAGCGTGAAGGAGGAGATACTCGAAAGAAATCAATAGCTCTCAATAGAACAACTGAAAGTGATGACGGTGACGATGATGACGCAGCAGCAGAATTGGAGCTATTAATAAAGAAATTCAAAAGATGGAATTACAAATATGGAAAATCAGCTCGAATTCAAAAAGCGAAAAGAGAATAGCCAAAGCACTAGACTACTCTGAAGAACAGAAAATCATCTGTCACAAGTGCAACCAACCCGGACACATCAAGCCCAATTGTCCTCAAACCCGACACGACTTTGAAAAGAAATCAAGAAGGAGAAATTTTGCAGCCACATGGAATACAAGTGATGAAGATAATCAAAGTACTAGCAGTAAGAGTGAGAAAGCAGATATGTGCCTTCAAGGAAATATAACTGATAGCGACGATGACGAGCCAAGCGAGGTATCAAAACTTACTCACTCTGAATTACTTATTTATTTCCACGAAGTGAATGGTTGTTTTGAACAACTTAGGGAAAAATATGCCAAACTTGAATCACAAAAAGACACTTTGATAGAGTTAAATGAACAACTTGACCAATTAGTTGAAAACTATCAAAGAAGGATCCCTAAGTGTGATAAGTGTCCAATATTCGAAGAGGAAATTAAAAATCAGAAATCAATATAAAATCACTTGAAAATGAAATTCTGATTTTAAAAGAGAGTGAAAATACTAGGAGAGAGAATTCTATTAAAAAGTGCACACAATTGTTAAACAAAAATGTATCTCTCAAAACACAAGTCCAACAATTGTCAACGACTTTAGATAAACTTTCAAAAAGAGAAAAATCGTTGAATATGCTATTAGGAAAGCAAACTGTTAATACGGTTAGACAAGGATTTGGATATAATAGTTCGAAAATTGTTGAAAGCAATATTAATCAAGTTAATTCTATGTGCACAATTTGTAGAAAATATGGACACAATCACAATAATTATAGACCTAAACATGTGAAAATTATACCAATTTGGATTCCAAAAGGCACAAATATAAAATTTCTCAAAGTTAAACAAATTTGGGTGCCGAAGGGAATAATTATAAATAGTTTTGGGTCTCCATAAAATTACTTTTCAAAATATTCTGCCACTAACAACCATGGACCTATAAAAATAAATAGGTCACAAAAATCTTTCATCGTGTAGGTGTGGTGGCAGGCTAAGGAACAACAATAGTGCTACTTGGATTCTGGCTGTTCCGAGAGCACACCGAGCAATAAAGCAAAGTTCCTTAGCCTAGTATAAAGGTGACAGAATCACAACAGACAACAACGAAAAATATCGTAAAGGTAAAATAGGTAATGGTATATTTTGAACGGTATATTAAATGTGATAATCTGCACCGTATTCTGAATTAAAATCAGCCAATATTGAGATGATGAAAAGATGATGATTTTGATTCTGACTAATGCAACATAGTTGGCCAAATTATATTCTTATGCCAAAAACACTATAAAATTCTCTAGATTCTTTGAATTACTTCATATATATAAGTTTGGATTAAAAATAGTGTTTTGTTGGATGATAATACATTTGGTTATAATACGGCTAACTCTATATTCACGGTTTTTGATTATTTACACGGCTTCAATTCAAATTCAAAAGAATGTCATTTGAATTGCTGTTAAAATTGAGTTTGAAATTTTTTGGTGCACACTTCATGGTTTGGTTAATCGAATTCAATTAATGATAATTTTGAGCGAAAAAGAAATTCAGATGCAGATTACACTGGTAATCTAGTTGATAGAAAAATTACTAGTGGAACGTGATTTTTTTTGAGACATTTAGTAACTGCATCGTTTTTCAAAGAAAATATCTGCATATTTTTCATTTCAAACAATTTTCAAATAGCAGAAAATTTTCTTATATAACCCCCTCGAGAAAATCATTTTTGACCATATTTTCAGATTAGTCATTTAGAAAAATTGATTTATAATTATTTCTGAATTTAAATGTTTACATTAACTAATCTAACTCCCTAATGATTATCGAAAAGGTGAATAGTGATTGAAAAAGTGATGAGTGTTGATTTTATTATATATTATGACTCGAGACGGTATAATTAGTAAATTTCTTTAGAAATTTAAACAAGAATTATAAAACTTTTTGTTGGTAAAAATTCCATGACCATCTCTATTTCTATCATATTTCTAACGACCATCACTCATCAAAATTCTATATAGTTTGTCGATATGTGGTACTTTAAACAGGAATAGTTTGTTTTTCATTTTTACATTTTTTTTAAATAATAGAAACAATTTATATAGTAGTAATAATAATAATAATAATAATAATAATAATAAATACCAAAATATGCACTCTCATTTAAAAGTCCTCACGGTTATGCATGGGTGAATTACTTGGAATCTGTTATGTGCTTCCATGCTCATTTAAAAGTCCTCACGGTTATGCATGCATGGAACGCATATCAAAAGTTGATTTTTAAAATAAACAAGTTGATTATAATCCCATTTAAAAGTCCTCACGGTTATGCGTGGTTAGAAGATACTTGAATTCATTTTTTAAAAAATAAAATTGGAATACTACTAATCTCATTTAAAAGTCCTAACGGTTATGCATGGTTAGTAGATATTCAAATTCCTGATATAAATATAACACAAATAGACACAACTGTATGGTTTTACATGATGACATCATTCCCATCATTCTAAAAGTGGAATATGCGCCTAAGAAAATATTTATGATTTTTGTTTGATTTTTTATTGAAATTTAATATTTATATTCAATTGAGTTCTAATGTTGAATTAATATCGATCACTTTAACTCTATTTTCTCTAACACTATTATTCTTTTGCTGATGACAAAAGGGGGAGAGAAAAGTTAAGATTTTGTCAAATAAAATCAAGCAAAGGTCAAATAATTTTCTATTAGCATCTAGGCTCATTTGCATATTTTTATTTGTATGCATATTTGTAGGGGGTGCTTTGTGTATAGAGGAAGCATTTAAATAGGGGGAGCAATTAGAGCATATCAATGATCAAATACATTTAACATATTCAAAATCTTAAATATATGTTTGTTATCATCAAAAGGGGGAGATTGTTGAATATGCGCTTATATGATTTTTGTTTGATGATAATAAACATATATACATTCATTTAAATGTATTTATTAATGTACTATTTTATTTTTCATGGATTGAATAAATATTTGCTGAATAAATTAAATAACACAGAATTTGAATTCAAACAGAAATTTTATTCAAACAAATATTTATTACATTTTTGAATAGTACAAATTCAAGCTCTCACTATACATATACAATTTTGATTACAATACATCACAATTTCATATTTACATAAATTCCTCACTACATATCACTCACACTCATAGATCATCTTCAACTTCATTCCAGTTAGAATCCAGCATTTGAGCAATCTGCAAAAATATTCACTAACGCGGTAAAATTGAAAAAGAAATATTTTTGCAATATAAAGTAAAATGTGAATTTTTGAAAATAATATTTGCCTCGGATATTTGGGTTGTTCGTCATCATTTAAATTTGAATTCATCATACACGAACAACTTGTGACATACACAGTGTATCAGTGTATATGCCACAAGGTCATGCACATCGAAATATACAATTGATTGATTTACAGGGATAGGTGAGCACAGGTCAAACCCAAATGAAAAGCCGGGTTCAACTCAAATGCAATATAAATAAAATCACAACACGCGCACAAGGTCAAACCCGAGCTATTAGCTAGATTCAACACAGGGCAGTTGTACAGGCTACGACTTCAAGCATGCAAACAGAAAAACCAAAACAGTGCACCAAAGCAAACTACAATATGTAGAGAAACAATGCACAAGTGACACGGGCATCAGACTAAAGTACATCATGAAGCAACCAACAAAAGAAGCACGGTGACAATTAGGAGTATCGTATGCAAAACAACTTGTAGATCAAACATAATGGACAACATGCACTGACCAAAGAACCACAATAATGAAAATAGCGTAGTGAAGTGAAACCAGACCACAAAGTCATGCCATGCACAGGTCAGGGATGAACACAGATGAAAACATGATCAGATCAAACTCAATACGACTGTAAACAGTGCCACAAGACCTCCATGCAAAGACCACAAAGTCAGTGCACAACAAACTTCAAATGACACAAGTGAACATATCACAGTGAAGCTCAAAGTAACCAGAGGCAAATGGACAGAGACAATAACAATGAACCAGTGGCCATAAACAGAGTGCATGCTACAACAAAGTGACTCAAGCAACAATACAAACCAAGCTATAAACATCAAGTGTCAACCAGGTAGCAAGCAAGATCAACACAGTGCATATATGAAGTACATCAGTGACAACAATGCTTGAAGACTACAACAAAAATAGAGTCAACACAAATGCAATGCAAACAACATGAATGTCACAAGCATGAACACAGGAGTACCAGCAGAGTCAAGTCAAAGCCAGTTACAAAGCCAAATGCATCAACCATCATGTTAGAGCGACCAAGTGCACCACTGACCGTACAACATGGCTCAACAACATATGCACAAGCACACATCTACTACAATAATGAACAGAGCTGACAGTAAGAATATGAATGGTATAACCGAAGTCAACAAAATCAATGTTGTCAAAAGAATTCAACACAGTGGTGGTCACGAAATTAAGTTACAAACAGAGCCATCAGAAATTCACAAGAACGAAGTCAACAAGAAATTCACGAAACCAAAAATGACCGAACTCGTGGTGGCCAACATAATTGACCAAGTTAAACATCAAAGCCGAGGAAAGGAGTATAAAAAATACGAACTTGAATAAGTCAATTAAATCTCAATCATCCAAGTAACATCAATCGGCAAAGAATTTTTTTGACAAATTCAAAAATAATCATACGAACGATAATTCAGGAAATCGACTCCTATAAATTACTAGAATCATCATCGGCATATTTCCATCGAGTTCAAGTAAGCAAAAAACCAGCAAAACAAAAGCATAAAATTACATACCGAAGCAAGGAAAGAACTCGATCAACGAAGCAGCCGAAGTGAGCAACTAGGAGAACGATCGATCAAGGCTAAACGCGAATAATCACCAAATCGATCAACATAAAGTCGGCTCTTCCAAAGCCCTAATTTGGATGAAGGACGAAAGCCCTAATTTCACAAAGAGGAACGAACGAGAGAACAAAGCTGCCACTAACCAAAATAAAGAGAACGGGCCGAATAATAAACAAAAGGGGCCGGCTTATTTCTCTTTTATATTATATAAAGGCTTTTTATTTTTAAATTAGGGTTATTTTAATTTTAAATTGTTTTTAATTTGTAATTTATTTTTAAATCGTTTAAATTTCTAGTCGTGTGACTAGGGGACAAACTATGTGGCGTAGTTTGAGAATTTGCAACCCAGTGGCTGAGTTGTGGCAGGGTTTTGAGCGTAGAGTTAGATTTAGTCGATAGCGAGTGTCGCGAGTTTACGTGCGTAAGCGTCTGGCTATCTAATTTCTAGTAGAAACCTTAGGGGCAGCACGTAGGAAGGGTTTTGCCGAAGCTGGGTAAATTCTGTGTCGTTTTATATCTGTATTTTATTATTCTGCTATTATCTGTGCTGCTATTGTTCTGTGACCTGTGTTGAAATTATTTTATAAGCTTCCGCAATTAATTTTTATAATTTATACTATCACCCTATTCACCCCCCTCTAGGGTGAAATCGATCCTACAGTCTCAATTAAATTTATTTATCTACATTTCACTCTTTTGTATATAAAATGTGTAGCTACGCAAACATCTTCATTAATTCCATTGATTTACATTAACTCCATTCCATAAATTTATATCCGATTACTACCTTAAAATAAGTTTACGTTTCTATTAATTTCCATTCACACTTCCATTATTTTATATTTCATTTTTTTAATTAATTACCAAATATTCAAACTTAATTTACAAATCTAATTGTCGAAATTTACAGGTCGTTACACTCTCCCCCGCTCAAAACTTTTCGTCCCCGAAAAGGAAAAAAAGGGAAAAGAAGAACTTATAGATCAATATAAATTATTCAAAACATTATTTTCATAACAATAAGTTTACAGAATAGGATAATTTAAATAAAATATATAGATTTATAAACAATTAAATCTTTATATATTCAAATTAATAAGGTTTGGAAACAATTTCAAAATATTTTCTAAATCCAAAATTTACGGAAAATTTTGGTAGAGTCTCCTTTGTACGGGGAGGCTCGGGAGAAAATATAATATTAATTATAATAATATACAACATATATTTCAAAATAATATATATCCCAACACGGGAAAACAATAATAACGCTATAAACCGTAATCCGAAAACGTACCTATTAGTTGGACAATTAACGCTTTATATTATGGAACCAAAAGCAGTAGTAATTGCTTACATAGCCTGCATTTCACTTATATAATCCAAAAGGATTAACAATTATATAAAATGAAATATTTAAAGTCGTTTCAACCATAAACAAACAATTCAATACAAACAGCTATCAATAGTAACAAAGCAAACAACCATCTCATCAACACACATCAATCATTCATTCATAACAAAACAATCAAATAGTTGTTTGGGTTCAAAATTTCAAATTGTACAGGATGAAAAATAACTACTAAGCGCACCATTTACTCAACAGTCTCTGATGAAGCTAAATAGATTATTCTTCCATCTAAACAATTTTAAAGTATCATTGTCCAAACAACCATAAACCAAACAAACATCAACAATTTCAAACAACAGATCTAGTTTATCCTTATTAATTTCATTCATACATTAGTTGTTTGATATCCTTTTTATCCATATACCGGTTTATCCTTTTACTTTACATTTTACTTCTTACAACCTTTTTCTTTTATTCTGTAATGACCCGCCATCCGTCTCCATAGAATGACGCATCATTAATAAGAAAGAAAGGGATTGAAAAGGGAAAAGAAAGAAGAGAAAGAAGAAACAATGTCAAAATCTAAACAGGGGAACGAATAAATTATGTTAATAACATAAATATTACATAGTTATGCAACAATTATCAGAGTTACACAGATTTCACAAACACATACTAGACAGTTATAAACACCTGTCTAGTTATACAACTCAATACAGTACAAGGAAAACTACTCAGAGAAATCAACATAGTGGAAAACTATATATCTAGTCGCAGAAGCTTCCTGCACCATTTATCCTCCATAATTCGTCAAAGCTAACCTGAATCCCTTGGCTACTCGTAAAAATTTGAGTACCCAAGAGTTTAAGAAAAACAGAATAAACTCCGGGTCAGACATGGGTTTGGTGTGAGTAACAGGTTAAGGTTGCTTAATTTTCAAAACCTTTTGGAAAGAAAAGTATCACGTAAGACTTCCCACACATAAACATGGAATAAAATTTACCTTACACTAACCAAAACATTTGATAGGAAATCTGATGATATTATAATAGGTCTAGGGTTTTCAAGTAAATATGAAATAGCCGAAATTGTTACTTCTATTAAATTCCAGCTACTAGCCACAAAAGTGGGTAATACAATCAAAACCGTAGGCACTTATTGGATTTTGGATTCCATACAATAGCAGGGCTACTGGGGTACCGTCCGTCACAGTACGTGGCCTAGATCAACGTACCGAGGAGTACGCCCGCTCCCCTGTAACACAAGGCTGGAACCATTCCTTACTGAACAGTTTCGAACAAGACAACCCCGCGGTTGTACTAGCAACCTCCCACACAACCGAATATAAAGGGGCCTCTAGAGAGGGGGAAATCTCGTCCTACTTGGACATGACCCACTTAACCTTGCTGCACCTCCCCTGTTGTAGCCATTCCCAGTTGATGAGGCTTGAGGCTACGATTACCTTTGTAGGGCATATCACTTAGAATGCTCAACGTTCACCTGACGATGTTCTGAAAGCATTCAATCCATACAAGTTTGTTCCGGGTTCGAACGAAACTGAAGGCATTATCTCGTTACACTCATTTTGGAATCACCCTCGGAGTTAACGACGATAACCCTTGCACTCTGAATCACCATCTCGAGCCTGTAAGTACTATTTCCGTCAAACTCATCACGGAATCACCCCCAGAGTTATACTAACGAATAGTTCTTACACCTCGAGTCTTCATAAAGCTCCACTTTGATTCACGACTTAACGTTAAATTTGGATCGACGTGGTTTTCGGATATCCAAATATAGAAACCCGATACCGGTCTCATCGAAATCCAAAGTGTGTCTTTTAGGTCCAAGTTGTTTTAAAGTTTAAAACAATTCAATTATTTATATACACACAGATAGATAACTCACAAATCACAATTGATAATCCACATTATCATAATAAACAGGTAATCCCCATCATCATCACATTAGATAATCTATACTATCATCACAATGCAACCAAGCATTCATACCATACAATATTACTTATCTCATTTTTGAGATCACAATCATTCAAGGCAAATAATGTCATCAATTCATACATAAGCAAAGATTTACTCATACATCATCTATAATTAATTTAAAATGAATTAAATTAACTACCTCCATCTCTAATTAATTTAAAGTGAATTAAATTAGTTACTCCATCTTTAATTAATTTAAAATAAATTAAATTAATTACTTCACCAATATAAATCTTGCTATCTCAACCATTTAATTGATTACAATCAATTAATTAATCATTCAAAATTAATCACCTTAATTAATTACCCTTGATTAATTACCCTTAATTACATTCAAGTAACTATCCTTAATTAATTTTACAAATTAAAAAACAGTAATTAACCTTTAATTACTTCAATTAATTAATTATAATTAATTACATTAATCCTTAATTAATAACATTAATTAATTACATTAATTAATTACCTTTAATTACTTATTATTGATTAATTAATCATAATTAATCACTTTAATTACATCATTAATTATAATAATTAATGATCCTTAATTATATTAAAATTAATTATCTTCTTAAATTAATTACCTTAAGTAATTAACCCATAATTATTAATCCTTCTTGATTAACCATATTCAGTAATTAACTCACTTAATTACTCCATTAAACAAATTAATTATTCCTAAATTAATTTCTTAATTAATCCCTTGATTAATTTCTAAGTAATTATACTCCAAATTACTTACACTTTAAACATCTTCCATAAATTACAACCTGTAATTATCAAATCAATTACTTTACTAAGTAATTTCCAATCCATAAACTACATAAAGTAATTATCTTTAAAATCTCAAGTGTTTAAAATTAATTAAACTTAATTAATTAAATTAAACAATCACATTTTACATAATTAATTACCTTAAGTAATTAATTTCTTATAAGTAATTACACTCAAACCATTCACAAATGATTATTATTAAATTAATTAATCTAATTAATTATAAAAATTAACCATATTAATTAATTGTTAAATAATCCTGGTTAATGACCTTCATTAACCATTCTCTAATTATTTTCATTAAATAATTAACTTATATTAATTACAAATTAAATTATCTTTAATTATCCATTAATTAAAGTCTAATTATTTAACTAAGTAAGAGTTAACTGAAACTTAATTAATCCTTAATTATTTAAATAAATTAACCTTGATTAAAACTTAATTACTTAATTAATAATTATTTAATTATTAATTAATAATCTAATTAATAATCTTTAATTTCAAATTGATTAAACCTTAATCAATGTTTATTAATTCCAAATCATTAATTAATTAAATTAATTAACCACCCCTTAATTACTCCATTAATTAAATTAATTTCAAAACATTAATCTTAATTAATTTTAAGATAAAACATTTCTAAATTATGTTTAAAAACAAATTTATTTGAAAACAAATTACTTTCGAAATTACTTTTAAAATTTCATTTCAAATACAAGATTTAAAATGAAATTAATTTAAACTTAATCAAAGTTTAATCAATTTAAAACTTTTTAAAATTTCAAGACAAACAAGTGTTTGTCTTATGAATGAATTTCATAAAATTTTTGAAACTAAATCCATTTCAAAATAAATTTTACACTTGGTTTAAATCTTCAAATTTAAAAACTCTTTTAAATTTCAAACTGAAGTTCATCTTTAACTTTTATTTCCAGATTTAAATCTAAATTTAAACTTGCTCATATTTTTAAAAACTTACTTTCCTAAAAAGTTCAAAGTACTTTACAAAAATAAAATAATTAAATAAGTTCATGTTTAAAACTTTATTTTTATTTAAAACTGAGATTTTAAATTTAAACTTGAATTCTAAAATTCAACTTGAATTAGAAAACTTGATTTAAACTTTCCTTAACATTAAAAACCTCAGATTTTTAAAAGTTTCAAAACAGAAACTACAGGTTTCTGTAAAAACCTGAAAATATAGAAACAACCTGAGAACATAACAAACTGCTTCGAGTCTAATGTCGATCTACTTCGAGCCAACAACCCACTTACTTCGAGCAACCTACACAACTCCCCTGCTACCAACTAACCAAAACAATCATCAGAAAATCTCATCACCGTGCATATGCACGGTGACTCCGGCCACAATTAGTCGTCGCTGATGATCGCCCCACTCCAGCAACCATCTCAGCAACCATCCACGACCCTTGAGTCGACAACCATCCCAGAAGTCAAAATCGAACTCGACATTTCCCAAACCTGGAAACCCCAACCCAGTCCCCCTTCAAAACCTGTCAACGGCAAGTCTTCACCCCTTCGACCACCAGGTGATCAACCCCTCCGGCCTCAACTTCAACCAGGGCCAAACTACCAATTCCCAAAAGATTGAAGCACTCGGTCACTTATTCAGATCAAAATGACCAATTCTTTAAAACCATGACAAACTAGGGTTTAAAATAAATGTTCCAAAACTGCAATTTCTCTGACAATTAAATCATTATCCAAGACTTTTCCAACCTTCCCCTAACCCTCCTCCATCACCCAGAAGAACCCCGGGCTTCCTGAAGTCAAAGATCACAAAAAATTGCTTAAACTTCATTTTCAGTTCAATTCCAAACTGCAACTTAAACTTATACCTAAAAATCCAAATTCTTGATTTAAAAATTCAAGTTTCAGTTAGTACTTTTGATTTATGATATTGAATTACTAAACTAACATGTTTGGGTTTTGGTAAAAAAATCACATGCATGATATTTTCTTGTGTTTACAGAGACAACATCCTGTATTTTAACTCACTTAAAATTTTTAAATGTTAACTTAAGAAAATAAAACAACTTTACTTTATAAATTTCATCATATCAGAAGCTAAATTAAAAGATAAGCGTTTTAAATGAAGTTTTGTGCCAGGTAAATCAAATAAACAGAATGAGCAAATAAGTAAACAGCATGCACACATAACATCTTCACATCAGATTTTCGACAATACACAAACAATACTCATTTATCAAAACATACTAGCATGCAACCTATTTTTAACTTTTAAATTTTAAAAGTCACTCACTGAATTTATGAGCAGAGCCTTTGAAGAGTATGAAACTGGAAGGTGCATGATTTGAAAACTTGAAGTTGCTTCAGTATTTTAAAAACTGCAGGTTTGCATGCCTCTATACAAAATGCTTTTGAATTTTGCTTGATCTAAAACTGCTCCACTTCCAGATTGCAGAGAGAAGATGAAGATTTGTTTCATTTCAAGGTTTTATAAAAAAGAACGCAGGCCTTTTTGATACGAGGGGTTTGATTTTGTATTTGTAAACTGAATTGGGTTTGTACAGGTATTTGAATTGTTTTGGATAAGAGGAGTTTACTGATTTTTGATATGAAGAGGAGTTTTGATTTTGAAGAGGTTTTTTGAAGTTTTTCTCTTTTGATTAGGAAATGAGAAAGAAAACAAGTAAGAATGAAAATACAAGTTTATATAGATGTAGTTTTCAGATTTAATAAAATAAAAGAAAATTAAAACAAAATGACACTTGTACTATTTTTCAACATTTGTCAAGTTAAATGTTTAATCTTTGAACATTGGTTAAATTAGGTTTTAAGAGTACAACACATGTCTCTTTTAAAAGTAATTTGCATATTAATTAACATGTTAATATATATGTATTAAGCTAAATTTTAATTTGTTAGTTAATATTTAATATGTATATAAATTCACAAAAAGAAACAAAAACAAATCATGTTTATAAATAAAACATATACATATAAAAATTAAAAAAATTAAAATCTATACTTTGGAATTTAAATTCAAATTAAATTCAAAATCTAATATTTTAAAATCAAGTTAAGACTACAAATTAAACTTTGAAATAACAATAGCTATTTTTAATTCAAAACGTATTTGTAAAACAATACATTGTTGATACTATTTTTAGAAATATCTTATTATTAAATTTTAAAATAATAATAAAAGAAATTATGTCTTTATAGATAAATTACATATTTATTAAACTATATTTTTTTTTAAACAAAACAAATCTCTTTTGTTAATTTATTTAAATTCAAAACTTAAGCCAAAATTATTTTAAACATTTGTCTTAACAATTAAAAAACATATATTTATTTATTAGATAGCTTTGAAAATCTTAATATTAAACTAAAATCAAAATTTCCAATTTATTAATGTATATATTAGAATTTTAAATCATAATTCATTTATTAAGTTTAAACCAAGATCGTTTATTTAATAACTTTGAAAAGCTTATATTAAATAAAAACAAATTTTCCAAATTACTACAAATAATAAGAATTAGAAAAAATGCTTTATTTATTAAATTTAAAACAATGCTAATCTATTTATAATATAAACTATATATTTATATTATAAATAGAAATCAATTTATTATTTTTAAAAGATAAAATAACCAATTTAAATATTTATTGAAGAAGATTATTAAATCAATTTGAATTATTATTAACAAAATATCAATATCAATTTAATTTTAATACAGATTATTAAAATGATATTGTTAAATATTCCAGGATGTTACAATCCTCCCTCCTTAAAGAATTTCATCCCCGAAATTAAAACAAAGGTAATTAAATAATCTGATTAAAGATTTTAATTTTAAAACACAAGCATATATCAAACATATGCTAATAACCATAGCAACCAGTTCATCCAATCAAACAAATCTAATTATCCAGATAAAATTCTAGATAAAATTTCCTCGAGTTTCCCCAAGTATATATATATACCGGGATACTCGCTCTACAGAATCCAACCAATCAAAAATACTAAGCTACAGAGCTTCTATTCATTATTTCTACAACACTAGACAAGATATCAGCTACAAACGAGTCTGACTCAACAACCAAAACTCCAGAACTACTGGTTCCATAACCAGATATAGATAAAACATGTACTCCCTCAGAGATACGTGAAACTCATTGAATCCCAGTTATCCAAACTGGCAATTCAATCCTGTAGGTCAAACACTTATTCTCCAAGATCCCAGAAAAGATCCAAAACACTTCAGAGCTAGCTTCCCAGCCTTACTCAAACTTATAGCTCCTTTACGATCGGAGAAAACTTATCAAAAATTAAATCTCCGACTTCAGAATCCAAATTCCTCCGTCTCAAATCCATAAAACTCTCCAGACGATCCTGAGCTTCCTACAACCTTACTGATCAGCTCATCCCTTGCTGATGTCTCAACAAATAAACAAAACCAATCAACTCAACAAAATGATCTCCTCAAGATCAAACAGAATCAAATCCTACTCCTCAAACATCAGAAGACAACAACTTCCTTTATTCGGAAAAGAAAAGCAGAACATTCCCAAACTGCTTCCGTTGGACAACTCTGATCCGAAGTAGAAGGAATGCTGAAGAAGAACATGAGCACAACTGGATAACAAATCCTAGAAATATGGTTCATCAGATCCATAAGAAAACTCAGAAATTCCTCCAAAACTCTGAGCTGCTACACCAACTCAATCTCTTGGAACCATTCTTCTACTAAGCTGAACTACTGGTACCACTCCTGGAATCCCAGACGATAAGAAAACTCAAACTCCAGATGCAAACAAAACTCTGACTTCTCTAAAGACATCTAGAAAAATTCTGATAACCCAAGAGAACACTTCAAACAATCGCAAGTCACTTTTGCGATCAACCCAAACCAAATCCAAGGAAAACTGTTCTCCCTTTACCAAATCGAACAGCTTATACTTAACTAGCCAACCCATCGAAGAAACGGGTCCACTCTGCTGCTTCTGAACTCCTCCTTCAGAAACTGCTAAGCCAAAAAACTTCCTGCCAACACACAGAACACTTCGAGCTGAACTGCTGACACATATGCCAAAGATCTCCTAATCCAAATCTCTTTGAGAAACTCGGACTTCAAAGCAAACAGAAACACCAGCTGAACACAGCCACACTCCAAGCGGACTCACCTCCTTAACTTGTTCCAAAGAAAACATCTTCAGAAACATCCATAGTCACTGCCTCTCATCACGCAGCTACTACTTCCAGAGGTATCTAAAATACAATCACTTGCTTCTGCCAACCAACAGATCCAAACTCTACTCATCCAACTTCAAAGATAAACTCTGAACCTTAACAGGTTTCCTTCAGAGATCGATGAAGTCCTTACACCAAACAACAAGGATTACTCGAGACAGTATTAGGTCTACAGTCTTGACAAATACACTTCCAAACTCAAACATTCAAACTCCAACCAATGGTAGTCGTGTTACACAGACTACTACCCCATCTACCTTTATAACTTATATTGGAAAACCTGAACAGGTAACCCAACAGATATGTAGAAATAAATATATCTATATATATATATATATATTTAAAATTACAAATACTCTCTCTCAAGAAAGACACCACTACAGAGCCTAGGTATTCAATCAACCTAATGCTCTGATACCACTGTAACGACCCGCCATCCGTCTCCACAGAATGAAGCATCATTAATAAGAAAGAAAGGATAGAAAAGAGAAAAGAAAGAAGAGAAAGAAGAAACAACAGCAGAATCTAAACAGCGGAACGAAAAATTAAATTAATAACATAAATATTACATAGTTATGAAACAATTATCAGAGTTACACAGATTTCACAAACACATGCTAGACAGTTATAAACACCTGTCTAGTTATACAATTCAATACAGTACAAGGAAAACTACTCAGAGAAATCAACACAGCAGAAAACTATATATCTACCCGCAGAAGCTTCTTGCACCATTGCTTCTCCACAATTCGTCATAGCTAATCTGAATCCCTTGGCTACTCGTAAAAATTTGAGTACCCAAGTGTTTAAGAAAAACAGAATAAACTCCGGGTCAGACATGGGTCTGGTGTGAGTAACAGGTTAAGGTTGCTTAATTTTCAAAACCTTTTGGAAAACAAAGTATCACGTAAGACTTCCCACACATAAACATGAAAAAGTTTTTACCTTACGCTAACCAAAACATTTGATAGGAAATCTGATGAAATTATAATAGGTCTAGGGTTTTCAAGTAAATGTGAAATAGCCGAAATTGTTACATCTATTAAATTCCAGCTACTAGCCACAAAAGTGGGTAATACAATCAAAATCGTTGGCACTTATTGGATTTTGGATTCCATACAATGGCAGGGCTACTGGGGTACCGCCCGTCATAGTACGTGGCCTAGATCAACGTACCGAGGAGTACGCCTGCTCCCTTGCAACACAATGCCGGAACCATTCCTTACTGAACAGTTCCGAACAAGACAGCCCCACGGTTGTAGCTAGCAACCGTCCACACAGCCGAATATAAAGGGACCTCTAGACAGGGGAAAATCTCGTCCTACTTGGGCATGACCCACTTAACCTCACTGCACCTTTCCTGTTTTAGCCATTCCCGGTTAATGAGGCTTGAGACTACGATTACTTTTATAGGTCATATCACTTAGAATGCTCATCGTCCACCTGACGATGCTCTGAAAGCATTCAATCCATACAAGTTCGTTCTGGGTTCGAACGAAACCGAAGGCATTATCTCGTTACACTCATTTTGGAATCACCCTCAAAGTTAACAACGATAACCCTTGCACTCCGAATCACCATCTCGAGCCTATAAGTACTATTTCCATCAAACTCATCACGGAATCCCAGAGTTATACTGACGAACAGTTCTTACACCTCGAGTCTTCACAAAGCTCCACTTTGATTCACGACCTAACGTTAAATTTGGATCGATGTGGTTTTAGGATATCCAAATATGAAAACCCGATCCCGGTCTCATCGACATCCAAAGCGTGTCTTTTAGGTCCAAGTTGTTTAAAGTTTAAAACAATTCAATTATCTATATACACACAGATAGATAACTCACAGATCACAACTGATAATCCACATTATCATAATAAATAGGTAATCCCCATCATCATCACATTAGATAATATATATTATCATCACAATGCAACCAAGCATTCATACCACACAATATTACTTATCTCATTTTTGAGATCACAATCATTCAAGGCAAATAATGTCATCCATTCATACATAAGCAAAGATTTACTCATACATCATCTATAATTAATTTAAAATGAATTAAATTAACTACCTCCATCTCTAATTAATTTAAAGTGAATTAAATTAATTACTCCTTCTTTAATTAATTTAAAATAAATTATATTAATTACTTCACCAATATAAATCTTGTTATCTCAACCATTTAATTGATTACAATCAATTAATTAATCATTCAAAATTAATCACCTTAATTAATCACCCTTGATTAATTACCCTTAATTACATTCAAAATTAATCAACTGCTCTAATGTCTGCTGCTCCCATACTCCCCCCCCCCCCCTCTCCCCCCGTCATCAAATCTTCCCCTATCCTTTCAACTTCGAGCCCATCGTCTTGTCCTTTCGTTGAATCTGTTCCTCCCCCTGTCCATCCTCCTTATCCCCACGACCCTCCTCAGCCAACACTTGTCCATCCGCCTATTATCCCTTACCCACATTTCTCTTCTGCTGGTTGCCTTCCCGTTAACCCTCTGTCTCCCCAGGGTGAACAAGAATGGACTTCTCTTTTTAAGCGTAAGCCTAGGAACGCTGGGAAGTGCATCCCCGTTGATCTTGTTCCAGTATATGAAAATGGTGCCTTAGTTCCTTCCTGTGATATTATTGACGCGGGTGCCAAAATTTGGAATGACATGATTATAGGCTTCTTCCTGGATCAACCTTTATCTTATACTAATGTTATCTATAGACTCAAGAAGATTTGGAAGCTGAAAGGGTCTGTTTCAGCGAAATCTGATGGTACTATATTTTTATTCTCCTTCTCATGTGTTGAGGATAGAAATATAATCCTTCAAAGTGATCCAATTATCATGAATAATAAACTGTTTATAATAAAACCTTATGATGCTGCTATTAGTAATGTCAGTGGATCTGTGACAGCTGTCCCCGTTTGGGTGCATCTGTACAATCTTCCCATATATGCTTGGTCCCCGTTGGGAATTAATTGGGTGAGTTGTCACTTGGGAAAATTGCCGTGTATGGATGAAATGACTGAGAGGCAGGAAAGATTGAGTTATGCTAAATGTTTGATTGAGGTAAGACTAGATAGGGAATTAGTTAATGATTTTATGGTTAAGTTAGTTGAAGGAGGGTATCAAAAAATATACGTTGAATATCTGTGGAAGCCGGATATATGTGTTGGATGCAAAAAATTTGGCCATACCACGGACAAATGTGATAATATGGTTCCTGATGGGGTGATAACTGATGATGTTAGTAAAGAGATACCAATTCAGAACAGAGAGAATGATAAACAACATGAACATGTTCACAAAGTTCAAGGTAAAACTGGTAATTCATGGTCAAAAGTTAGAAGAAATAACAAGTTTTATGCGATCAAGACAAGGAAAACTCCCATAGGAAGTAACCAGAAGGAGCAGGATGAGTACACGATGCAAAAAAACAGTGTTGTGGAAGAGCATAACTCAGATGATAAAAATAATGACCATGGTAATATCCATCTTGAAGAGGGTGAGATTGAAGAGCATGGTGTTAAAGAACAAACAATGGAGGAAAAGATGACCAAAGATGATGTAGCAGCTGGTCTGTGTGTAGAAAGTGGGTTAAAAAAGAGTGGCAACTCACATCAAACTGTAGTCACTCACCTGGGAAAAAAGAGTGCTAGTGAAAAGAATAAAGTGGTAGTGAATGAGCAAGTCATCTTCAATTCGTTTGTTAGCAATAAATATGATGCTCTTTTGACGGTCAATGAAGACAATGAAACTTTTCTTGTAAATGATGAGACGGGTCTGTGTAACAGAGCAGCTGGAGTCATTACTGATACTACTCTTAGATGTAGTAATAAGGAGAATTGCATGAATGGTACGAAAGTCGAGAATAATACTCAAAATTCTATTTGTGATGGCCAGCAAATTACGGACGCAGATGATGTAAATGTAGTTGTTGAAATAAAGGCATCTGGTAACAGTAAACAAGAGAAATGTACTATCATTAGTAATAACTCCCCTGATAATTCAAACAAGAAGAAAGGAAAAAAAAGCAAGAAGGATTTTTCAATTAATACAACTCAAGAAGTTGTGCAAACATCTAAGCCCATGCATGCTAATGCATGCTCGCCCCATGCACACTCTATCCTCTCATGTGAATCAGCCTCAGGAATTATCATCACCACTCAACACACCCATACTCTAAAATCTTTCCTCCCCTTGCTTACAAACCTCCCCCTCCTGCTACTACTTCGCCCTTACCAGCTACCCCCTCCCCCCCCCCCCCCGTCAAGATGCTAGCATCCCCAACGGAAATAGCTCAATGAAAAATGCCGTCACACCTCTGTCCGCATCGATTCCTAACTACTTGTCCTCCAAACAAGCGGTGACTAGGAAAATGAAATCTGAAATGCTTAATGCCCTTGAGTATCCTCAATGATGCAAGCCATTGGTGCCTGGAACATTAGAGGAGGTCACCATGTTATTAAACTCGATCAATGTAAAAAGCTTATCTCTATTCACAAGCTGTGCATTCTGGCCATTCTTGAAACCAAATTGAACCATGAGTTAACTATAAAAGCAGCTAACTATATCAACCCTGCTTAGAAGCTGCTCCATAACCTTGCCGAGGCTCCATACGGAAGAATAATGATCTTATTTAACTCTGATCATGTCCTTCTCTCCCCCATCCTTTCCACTCCTCAGTTGTTACATTGTCATGCCATCTCCCTATCTGACCATTCCTCCTTTTACCTTTCATTTGTCTATGGCCACAATTCTGCTTCCTCCAGACTGTCCCTCCATAATGACATCCCCTTCCTAAGGCAATCATCTCATCCATGGATTATTTTAGGTGATTTTAATTGTTGTTTCTCCCTTTCTGACAGAATCGGAGGGAACCCCTTGCCACCACTCTGAATAATGCTGATCCTATTCCTATCAAATCGACAGGCATGCAGTTTTCCTAGAACAACAAAAGGAAACGGGGATGTAGAACCTTTTCCCGAATTGATCACGCTTTTTGTAACCAAGTCTCCTACAATAAATGGCCCCTCCTTTATAATCTCCTTCCCCCTCCCTTTCTATCCGATCATTCACCTCAAATAATCCATTTCCATGAAGCAGACAGGAGAGGAAAAATAAGTTTTAAATTTTTTAATATACGGGCACTTGAACCCGAATTCAAAACTATTGCTATTAATGCCTGGAGTTCTCCTAAGTATGGTAATCATATGTTTGTTTTGCAGGAAAAAATAAAGGAGATCAAGGGTGCTTTGAGAGAATGGTCTATCATTAAATTCGGTCAAGGGAGCAAACAAAGTTCAGAGATTAAAACCACACTTGAGGAAGTTCAAAGAGCTATGATGCTAGATGTCAACAACGCTGCCCTCTCTCAGCTCGAAAGTGACCTTTCTCTGCAGTTCTTCGACGCTCTTGATAAAGAAAATGATATGATAAGGCAGAAGGCTAGAATTGAGTGGCAGGAAAAAGGAGATAAAAATAGTGCTTTCTTTCATGCTTCCTTGAAGAAGAAACATAATAACGATACTTTCGTGTCGGTAATGGATTCGAATGGCAATGAGCAAACTACGCCTGATGGAATTGAAGAGGCTTTTATTCATCACTTCTCTGGTCTGTATGGCAATAAGAACAATTTTCTTCCTAGCATTGATTCTATTCCTTCTGATATTCTTCCTAGAATTAGTGAAGCTGATTTTGATTTTCTATGTGAAGAGGTGACTAATGATGAAATTCGTCATGCCATGTTTTCTTTGAATAACAACTCATGCGGTGGACCTGATGGTTTGAACGCATTCTTTTTTACAACTTGTTGGTCCTTTGTGTCTACTGACGCTTGCAATGCAATTAAGCTATTTTTTAAAAAGGCAAAAATCATCAAATCCTTTAATTACACTAATATAGCACTTATCCCGAAGGTGCAGAATGCTCATGATGTAAATTCCTTCCGTCCAATATCATGCTGCAATACTGTATACAAATGCATCTCGAAGATTATAGCTGCTAGGCTCAAAAAAATGCTCCACTCTATTATTTCTAGCAATCAGGCAGCCTTCCTGCCGGGCAGAAATATTCTTGATAATATCTTGTTGTCCCACGAACTGCTTAATGGTTATACACATAACAATTCTCCCCCTAAGGCTATGTTGAAGTTAGATGTTATGAAAGCGTTTGATATGCTTCAATGGGATAGTGTTGCTCGAATCTTGGGTTATATGAATTTTCCCCCTCATTTTATTGCCTGGCTTTATGAATGTATGTCTACCCCAAAATTTTCTATCATCATCAATGGATCTTGTGCGGGTTTTTTTGGTAGCAAGCAAGGGATTATGCAAGGAGATCCGGTCTCCAAATATATTTTCATCGCTGCTACGGAGCTTCTTACTCAGCTGCTGATCAGACAGATAGGCCAAGGCAACTTTAAATTACATCACAAATGCAAAGATCCCCTAATTGCATCTCTGATGTTTGCTGATGATTTGGTTATCTTTTGCAATCCTAATATGGATAATATAAGGTCATTATTCCACACTCTAGAGCAATTCTACAACATGACAGGTTTAAAAATTAATTTGGCTAAATCAAACATCAAATTGGCGGGAGTTAGTCCGGAAGCCGTTTTGCAAATTGAAAGAATTTCTGGGCTGTCGAGCAATCCAAATACCATTTCTTATCTGGGCCTCCCTCTCGCTACCTCTAAAATAACTATGAATCAATGCCTTCCGTTATATGATAGAATAATCTCCAAATTGGATTGTTGGACCTCAAGAAAACTCAGTCAAGCGGGTAAAGTTACTCTAATAAAGTCTGTCATCTGTGCTATGCAAGTGTATTGGGCGAGAATGTTTGTGTTGCCGGCCAAGTTAATTAAGATGATACGATCAGCATTCATGAAATTTATGTAGACTGGTTCGACGGTTGGCAGGTATGTCGCTCCTATTCGATTTTCCAAAACTGAACAACCGATTAGAAATGGGGGGCTCGGCATTCTGAATATGTCGATATGGAATAATGCAGCCTACGCCAAGCACGTGGATATGTTCTTCAACTCTGATGTTAGCTTGTGGGCGGCTTGGTCCAGAAAGCATGTCACTAAAGGTTTGTGGTCCTTGAAAAGACCGCAAAGATTGAGCTAGACATGGCAATGCATTTTTAAACTTAAGGAATCTTTCTTACCTATAATTCAATTCAGCAGCTCTCCGCGGTTTGATACATCTTTTTGGGATGACCCGTGGCTGGATCAAGGGTTTACTCTTTGCAGGCAGCTGACGCATAATGAGATCCTTCAATCTGGTGTTGCTTTTGAAGCTAAAGTTAAAGATGTTGTAACTTTGCCTAATAATTCTAATCAGAGAATACAATGTTTATGGAACAAAATATGTCAGTTCAATACTTCCTTATCTTCTGATGTGATGGTGACATGGAATCGCAAAAGGAAGGGGTGCAAAATTGCTGATATATATCATTATTTACTTCATATTGATGACATGCCCAGGTGTACTTGGTATAGAAAGATTTGGCATTATGATAATAATGCAAGGCAAAACATGTTGCTATGGAAAGGTTGAATCACGGAATTCTTACGCGTGCGAAACTGAATAGCATGGGATTTGCGGTTCCTATTCAGTGCTTGTTCTGTGTTGACCTCCCAGAAACAGTGGAGCATATATATTTCGAATGTGACATGATTAAAGCAATTTGGATTGAATTCATGAACAAGATTGGGCGTACTGACGTGAGAGAAAATAATCATGTAGAATGGAATGCTATATTCGCAGCTACTGGTATCAATAGTTCAAGGAAGAGAGTCTTCACCTGTATTCTCAAATGTTTCATTCATGCTGTCTGGACAGAAAGAAATGCCCGTGTCTTCGATCCTGGAAAAGCAAAGAATGATCATGTGCTGCATGCATGGATAATGAATGTAATCAGAGATGGTATCAAGATGCTTCGATTCACCTTTGATCCTGGAATCTTGCATGCCTTCTCGTGTTCTTTTTAGTTTTCGCCTTTTCTATTTTCCTTTTCGTTTTTCCGGTGTTTGTTGCACTATGTTTCCTCGTTGTTTTTCTTATAAGCGTTTGCTTATGTCTGTATTTGTTTCCCTAGTGCTTCAATAAAATGATAGAGGTCCATTCAACCCCGTCGGCCTTGCCAAAAAAAAAGTAACTATCCTTAATTAATTTCACAAATTAAAAAAAAACAGCAATTAACCTTTAATTACTTTAATTAATTAATTAACTATAATTAATTACATTAATCCTTAATTAATTACATTAATTAATTACCTTTAATTACTTATTATTGATTAATTAATCATAATTAATCACTTTAATTACATCATTAATTATAATAATTAATGATCCTTAATTATATTAAAATTAATTATCTTCTTAAATTAATTACCTTAAGTAATTAACCCATAATTATTAATCCTTCTTGATTAACCATATTCAGTAATTAACTCACTTAATTACTCCATTAAACAAATTAATTATTCCTTAATTAATTTCTTAATTAATCCTTGATTAATTTCTAAGTAATTATACTCCAAATTACTTACACTTTAAACATCTTCCATAAATTACAACCTGTAATTATCAAATCAATTACTTTACTAAGTAATTTCCAATCCATAAATTACATAAAGTAATTATCTTTAAAATCTCAAGTGTTTAAAATTAATTAAACTTAATTAATTAAATTAAACAATCACATTTTACACAATTAATTACCTTAAGTAATTAATTTCTTATAAGTAATTATACTCAAACCATTCACAAATGATTATTATTAAATTAATTAATCTAATTAATTATAAAAATTAACCACATTAATTAATTGTTAAATAATCCTGGTTAATGACCTTTATTAACCATTCTCTAATTATTTTCATTAAATAATTAACTTAGATTAATTACAAATTAAATTATCTTTAATTATCCATTAATTATAGTCTAATTATTTAATTAAGTAAGAGTTAACTGAAACTTAATTAATCCTTAATTATTTAAATAAATTAACCTTGATTAAAACTTAATTACTTAATTAATAATTCTTTAATTATTAATTAATAATTCTTTAATTATTAATTAATAATCTTTAATTTCAAATTGATTAACCCTTAATCAATTTTTATTAATTCCAAATCATTAATTAATTAAACTAATTAACCATCCCTTAATTACTCCATTAATTAAATTAATTTCAAAACATAAATCTTAATTAATTTTAAGATAAAACATTTCTAAATTATGTTTAAAAACAAATTTATTTGAAACAAATTACTTTTGAAATTACTTTTAAAATTTCATTTCAAATACAAGATTTAAAATGAAATTAATTTAAAGTTAATCAAAGTTAATCAATTTAAAACTTTTTAAATTTTCAAGACAAACAAGTATTTGTCTTAGGAATGAATTTCATAAAAATTTTGAAACTAAATTCATTTCAAAATTAAATACACTTGGTTTAAATCTTCAAGTTTAAAAACACTTTTAAATTTCAAACTGAAGTTCATATTTAACTTTTATTTCCAGATTTAAATCTAAATTTAAACTTGCTCATATTTTTAAAAACTTACTTTTCTAAAAAGTTCAAACTACTTTACAAAAATAAAGTAATTAAATAAGTTCATGTTTAAAACTTTATTTTTATTTAAAACTGAGATTTTAAATTTAAACTTGAATTCTAAAATTCAACTTGAATTAGAAAACTTGATTTAAACTTTCCTTAACATTAAAAACTTCAGATTTTTAAAAGTTTCAAAACAGAAACTACAGGTTTCTGTAAAAACCTGAAAATATAGAAACAACCCGAGAACATAACAAACTGCTTCGAGTCTAATGCCGCTCTACTCCGAGCCAACAACCCAATTACTTCGAGCAACCTACACAACTCCCCTGCTACCAACTAACCAAAACAATCATCAGAAAATCTCATCACCGTGCATATGCACGGTGACTCTGGCCAAAATTAGTCGCCGCTGATGATCGCCCCACTCGAGCAACCATCTCAACAACCATCCACGACCCTCGAATCGAACAACCATCCCAAAGTCAAAATCGAACTCAACATTTCCCAAACCTGGAAACCCCAACCCAGTCCCCATTGAAAACCTGTTAACGGCAAGTCCGCCGCTTCGACCACCAGGTGATCAACCCCTCCGGCCTCAACTTCAACCAGGGCCAAACTACCAATTCCCAAAAGATTAAAGCACTCGGTCACTTATTCAGATCAAAATGACCAATTCTTTAAAACCATGACAAACTAGGGTTTAAAATAAATGTTCCAAAACTGCAATTTCTCTTACAAATTAAATCACTATCCAAGATTTTTCCAACCTTCCCCTAACCCTCCTCCATCACCCAGAAGAACCCCGGGCTTCCTCAAGTCAAAGATCACAAGAAATTCTTAAACTTCATTTTCAGTTCAATTCCAAACTGCAACATAAACTTATACCTAAAAATCCAAATTCTTGATTTAAAAATCAAGTTTCAGTTAGTACTTTTGATTTATGATACTGAATTACTAAACTAACATGTTTAGGTTTTGGTAAAAAAATCACATGCAGGATGTTTTCCTGTGTTTACAGAGACAACCTCTTGTATTTTAACTCACTTAAAATTTTTAAATATGAACTTAAGAAAATAAAACAATGTTACTTTATAAATTTCATCATATCAGAAGCTAAATTAAAAGATAAGTGTTTTAAATGAAGTTTCGTGCCAGGTAAATCAAATAAAGAGAACATGCAAATAATTAAACAGCATGCACACATAACATCTTCACATCAGATTTTCAACAATACATAAACAATACTCATTTATCAAAACATACTAGAATGCAACCTATTTTTAACTTTTAATTTTAAAAGTTACTCACTGAATTTATGAGCAAAGCCTTTGAAGAGTATGAAACTGGAAGGTGCATGATTTGAAAACTTGAAGTTGCTTCAGTATTTTAAAAACTGCAGGTTTGCATGCCTCTATACAAAATGCTTTTTGAATTTTGCTTGATCTAAAACTGCTGCACTTCCAGATTGCAGAGAGAAGATGCAGATTTGTTTCATTTCCAGGTTTTATAAAAAAGAATGCAGACCTTTTTTATAATGAGGGGTTTGATTTTTCATTTGTAAACTGAATTGGGTTTGTACAGGTATTTGAATTGTTTTGGATAAGAGGAGTTTACTGATTTTTGATATGAAGAGGAGTTTTGATTTTGAAGAGGTGTTTTGAAGTTTTTCTCTTTTGATTAGGAAATGAGAAAGAAAACAAGTAAGAATGAAAATACAAGTTTATATAGATGTAGTTTTCAGATTTAATTAAATAAAAGAAAATTAAAACAAAATGACACTTGTACTATTTTTCAACATTTGTCAAGTTAAATGTTTAATCTTTGAACACTTGTTAAATCAGGTTTTAAGAGTACAACACATGTCTCTTTTAAAAGTAATTTGCATATTAATTAACATGTTAATATATATGTATTAAGCTAAATTTTATTTTGTTAGTTAATATTTAATATGTATATAAATTCATAAAAAGAAATAAAAACAAATCATGTTTATAAATAAAACTTACACATATAAAAATTAAAACAATTAAAATCTATACTTTGGAATTTAAATTCAAATTAAATTCAAAATCTAATATTTTAAAGTCAAGTTATGACTACAAATTAAACTTTGAAATAACAATAGCTATTTTTAATTCAAAACCTATTTGTAAAACAATACATTGTTAATACTATTTTTAGAAATATCTTATTATTAAATTTTAAAATAATAATAAAAGAAATTATGTCTTTATAAATAAATTACATATTTATTAAACTATTTTTTTTTTAAAACTAAACAAATCTCTTTTGTTAATTTATTTAAATTTAAAACTTAAGCCAAAATTATTTTAAACATTTGTCTTAACAATTTAAAAATCATATATCTATTTATTAAATAGCTTTGAAATACTTAGTATTAAACTAAAATCAAAATTTCCAATTTATTAATGTATATATTAGAATTTTAAATCATAATTCATTTATTAAGTTTAAACCAAGATCATTTATTTAATAACTTTGAAAAGCTTATACTAAATAAAAACAAATTTTCCAAATTACTACAAATAATAAGAATTAGAAAATATGCTTTATTTATTAAATTTAAAACAATGCTAATCTATTTATAATATAAACTATACATTTATATTATAAATAGAAATCAATTTATTATTTTTAAAAGATAAAATAACCAATTTAAATATTTATTGAAGAAGATTATTAAATCAATTTGAATTATTATTAACAAAATATCGATATCAATTTAATTTTAATACAGATTATTAAATTGATATTGTTAAAAATTCCGGGATGTTACATATTCATTGGTTCAATGTTTATTTTAATTTTTCCTTTATTACTTATAAATCTTATTTCATTCATTAATGCCATCATTTATCAATCATTACATAATTTCATTTATTAATATTCATGCTATTCTTTCTATTCATGTTTAATTCAATTTCTTTGCACATTAATTCGTTTACTGATGTTTACAATCATTTATTTATATTACTTACCTTCCGATTATATTAGTAGCATTTCAATTATACTTAAATTTACAACACTACAATATCAATTCTTATTTATTAAAGAATTCCATAAATTACTTTCATTACTTCAAGTTAATTACTTGTATAATATCTATTACATTTTCTTATTAACATTTTCAACTTTTATATCTTTTGGTAAGTTATATATATGCCTTTAAGAATGTAATTAAAGGTTATAAAAGTTTTTCTCAATTCTTTTAATTAATTATATGCTCAATAATTATATCTTTCGTTTTATAAGATTACCATTTCAACCTTTTTTTCTCATTTATAACTATTAAGTCTTTTTATACTCACACTAATGAAGTTTGGAAAATATTTTCTTTTAATTTAATCTAATCTTCAATAATTACATCTTCTGTTTTATAAGTTACAACTTCAAATTACCTTTAATTTCATTTATAACCTAGCATTAATTTACTTATTTTAATTAAAGGCTCCAATTATTAATTAACTTCCATTCTACTACCCTTAATTGAAACTATTAATTAACGGAAACTTAGGAATTAAATACCGGGTCTTTATTCAAATCATTTTAAAATAACAGATAAACGTATGCTTGCAATTTATATATCCAATTATATTTAAACAATTTAAAATTTTATATTTGGTTTATCAAAACAAATCTGCAGTAAACTACTACAGTAGCTTTCCCACTTCGAAACTCGAAAATGAATGTCGATGATGCGTGCACTCATCACCGAAATTATTTTCCAGCGACAGAGAGGGGAGTACAAAATTTATTTCTTTTCAAAGTTTCTTTTTAAAACAATTCTTCCAAGTTATTTTGAACTATTTATATCAGAAAATACTTCTAATAATATTATTATTATATTCTAAAATCATTCAAAAGAAAGTTTCAAAACCCCAGAACTTAAGTTCTAAATTTCCAAATTTCATTTATTTCATTTTCAATCTAATTTCAACTATTATTTATAAATTTCATTACCTAACAACCAATATAATGCAACCAAATATATGACTTTATAAAAATTTCCTTTATATATATAGAAAGTATAATAGGTAAAATTTATTTCATTCACCTATATTAAAAACAAATATTATGTCGACCTGTCCTATTAAGTGTTTAGAAATCCCTATTGATGTCATAGCGTCCCATGCATCAACCAGAATTTATAAATACAAAACGGAACAGATTAACACAATATTAAAACCTTTTTATAACACTAACAAGTACGCTCTCTCATATATACACTCAACGACTCCCATAGGGTATTACTACCCTATTAGTAAAGAGTCAAACCCCACAAAGCTAAGGTTTTTCACTAAACCAAAGCTCTAATACCAGATGTAACATCCTGCCTTTTCGCACGCTTTAAATCGACGATAATCCACACACGTTAGACTTAAAACATACAAAAGGACGGATTGTTATGGGGTAAATAAGAAAACAGAGAAGAAGAAAAAAATCAAAACAGAATCTTGCAGCGAAACGATAAAATATAATAATCAATATACAGTTCATAAAACTATTTTACAAAACATTTGATTTTTCTTTATACAATAAATATCAGAGTGCACATACCAATAAATAACAATGCAGCGGAATACAGTGTGTAGTGGAACAATATAATATATAATAATAATAACAATGAAATCTTCGTCTTCGTCCTCCAGAATTAAAATCTTCGATCCTGAAAAGCTCGGACTGACCCGAGCGAATTGAAAAGACAAAACACTCGAGTCAGAACTAAAAGATCTTATGAGAGTTAAATCAATAGAAATAACTATGAGTGCAGTAACTTAAGAGATGCTCGGGATTCACATCCCCTAAGCATCCATTAAATTGTTTACTATGTAGTATATTTCGCTATTATAACAGTGTCTAATTGTAAAATAAACTTACTTTTTAAATAGCGTTAAGGGGTTACCCATATAGCCCTTAACACAAATAATGCCAATAGTTTATACAGTACCGTAATACCTCCTGATCGAGAGGCTACCATAGGATACTCCATAGGCACGACACAAATAAAAACTCATACAAGGCACGATAGGGTAGGCGAAATAGAACAAGTAGGCAATGCCAGGGTAGAAATACCAATTACGCTTTCGGGTCGGTGGTAACGCGTAGCTACTACTACTGCCCACCTCGAACAACACCTCCAAATCAAAGAAATCAAGAGTGGTCATCGAATCAATCCAAAGTCAAAGTAGAATATCGAAGGGATGTGTCCGATCAAAGGTGCTACCTTAATTAACCCATCAATCGCTCCTATTTTAGCCACCATATTCCAACTCACGGGAGTTGGGTCCACGTATTTACCTCAAAGGAAACGCCGCCACCACCCTACTTCATTCTGGAATCTCCACCACGTACACGGTTATTAAATTGGTTTTCGGAGTTGGCAAAGAGTATGAAAACTTCCGATCCCGGTCTCTTCAACAACCAAACGTTGTTATAACACCGCGGTCTTTTTTTTCAAAATAGTTTATACTTTAAAACCAGAATATAATATCCATTTTCAAAACCATATAAATACGATATCATTTTTTTTAAACCAAATCAATATGATATCATTTCAAATATATCCTTTTTCTAAGACCATACCACTTTAAAATTTATAATATCTCGAAACCATACATTTGAATTATAACTCTTCAAAACATAATATTTGAAAATCCATAGCTTTAAAACCATAACTTTGAACTTAAATGGTTTGGATATTCAACAGTATATAAAATAAAATGGTTTGAATTTAAAATTACTTTATAAAGTAAATAATTTCCATGACTTTAGAATTTTATTCTCTTTAAATTAAGTCTAAATCCATAAATTTTAAATGCACTTTCAGTTTCAATAAACCACTTCGGTTTCAATATATTTCAAACTGAGTGTTAAACAATTAGAAACTAAGGTTGGAAATTTCTATTCAACCATTAAAAGTCCTATTATTTAGTTTGAAATATTTGCATAATAAAACCATAATCATTTAAATAAAACTAAATTACCTATAACTAAATATTTCCTCCAATTTATTTATACTAGAAATATTCATTTAATTCATCTCGAATAAAAAATTCAGTTATAAATATCATACCTTTTAACATTTCAAGTTAATAAATTCTACATCAACTTATGGAGTTTAATTCTTTAAAAACACTCAATTTCAAATAGATTTCCAATTTAACTTTCGATCTTAATTGATTTAAATCGTTAAAACTCTATATATACATATTCAATATCTTAACATGTACTTAACCATATAATATAAAATAATCAAACTCCGTTATTTAACTTATTTATTTTATTTAACAAATTTATACATAGCTTAAATTCAAAAATTTAGCTATATATGTATATATAAAATAATATTTATATAAATAAAAAGTTGATATTTATTTAACCGTATCCTATCCAAACCATAGAAATCATGACGCAGCGGATTAATCAAAAATAAACTTCAATCAGTGAAAGTAGCAATCGGTGTATTGATGAATACCAAAATGCCCAAATCGTTGATCCGAAGATACCGAATTCTAGCTATCTCAAACACGTTGATAGAGCACTATACCGTGTTCAAAGATCTACGATTCTTCGTACGTTGATCTAGCGCACTAGATACCGTGAATCGGCTTCTACGATCGTTGAATCGAGCGCACTCGATTAACCGAAAGAGGAGATAGGAGATTACACTCAACTACCAATTTTTAGAAGAAAGCACACAGCAATCAACAAGAAATTTTATTCCAAAAATCAACCCCCTTGAAATGTACAACACACCCCCTATTTATAGTTATCACAATCGGCCCTTAAGTCGTATACGACTCATCCTTCACGACTCACGACTTAAGGCTCACGACTCAGCAACAACACTATACCCAAATTACAACACAACACATAGGTCGGCAGCGACTCAACATCACGCGACTCATTCTCTTACAATGCGACATACGACTTACACTAGGTCGTTGCCAACCTAATCACAACATAGCATCTTCTCGCGACTTAACTTTCTATGACTCAACTGAGTCGTAACTCGCTTCTGGTTTAAGGTCTTCAACCATTGGAGCTTCCTTCCGCTTCATGATAAGTCGTAGACGACCTACCCTTTCCTAAGGTCGTAGCCGACTTAGACCTTCAATACAACAATGCAGTATATCGTCCAGAAAGTTATGTTTCTGGTTTTTGACTCGGGCCGCCTCATTCTTTAACTCGTTCCCCATTATCTCGTTAAGTCACGAACGACTTAAAGTTTCTTCATAAGTTCCTTCATTAACTCGCAGCTCCTCTTCATGTAGCTCCTTAGGTCGTAACTCGTTATCCTTTACTCCATTAAGTCGCGAACGACTTAAGACCTTAACATTAGGTCGTGAATACCCTTTGTTAAGTCGTGAGCGACTTATAACCCCCGAACGACTTAAAAACGAAGCCAACTCCAAACGACTTAAAGGCTTTGAACAATTTAAACATATTGATTCCGTAGTTCGTACTGCATCATCCTCCCCCGGTTGACAGAAATTCGCCCTCGAATTTTCACCTTCTCTTTCCACAATAATTTCATTTCCATGATATGGAATCAAATGTTTAACACTGAACACGTCAGAAGTGTATACGTCTTCTGGTAGCTTCAACTTATAAGCGTTTTCATTGATCCGTTTCACAACCTCTACAGGACCAATTTTTCTGGCTTTCAACTTGTTATAAGTGCCCACTGGAAAACGATCCTTTGTTAACACAGCATACACCAAATCACCTTCATTAAATTCAACATTTCGTCTCTTCAAATCTGCAATTCGCTTATACTTCTCATTCGACTTCTTCAATCGTTCATGAACGATTTTATGACATTCTGTCAATCCTTCAGCAAAATCAGCAGCTCGTTTACCTGTCCCTTTTAGTTGTGGCCAATTTCTAATAGCTTCAACTTTACTCTGGTTCACCTGAATTCCCTTCTCAGATACAACATATCCCAAAAATAATACACTTCTTGTTATGAACACACATTTCTTCGTAGCTGCATAAAATTGTTCCTCACGAAGAATAATTAACACCATCCTCAAATGCTCTACATGCTCCTCTGTACTCGCACTATAAATCAGAATATCATCAAAATAAACTACAACAAACTTCCCAATATACGGTCTGAAAATTTGATTCATCACCCTCATAAATGTACTTGGTGCATTCGATAGACTAAACGGCATAACCAACCATTCATATAATCCTTCTCTCGTCTTGAATGCGGTCTTCCATTCGTCTCCAGGTCTAATTCGAATCTGATGATAACCACTTTTCAAATCAATCTTCGAAAAAATAGTGGCCCCACTCAACTGATCTAGCAAGTCATCCAACCTCGGCATAGGAAATCTGTAGCAAACAGTAATCTTGTTCAAAGCTCTACTATCGGTACACATTCTCCATGTTCCATCCTTCTTCGGCACCAACAATGCTGGTACTGCACAAGGACTCAAGCTTTCCTGAACACGTCCCTGTTCTAACAACTCTTCCACTTGCCTTCGTAACTCCTCATGTTCCTTCGGACTCATTCGATAATGTGGTCTATGCGGTAATACTGCTCCCGGAACAAGATCAATTTGATGTTGAATGTCTCTCAGTGGCGGTAACTCCTTGGGCAACTCCTCTGGAAATACGTCTTCAAATTCTTTCAAAACTGGCTTTGCTTCTCCTGGAATTTCAACCTCTTCACTACACTCTCGTCCAATCAACAAAAAGACTTCAGGCTCATCTTCAACTTCCTTAACAAACTCCTTCAAAGATAGCAAAGTTTTCAGCTCTTCAATCTCCTCCAACTTGCTTTCCTTCTGTTGTTGCTTTTTAGGAACTAAAGTGATTTTAGTATCTTCGAACATGAAACTGTAACTATTAGCACGACCATCATGTTGCACTACTCTATCAAACTGCCATGGTCTGCCCAACAACAGATGACACACATCCATGTCTACAACGTCACACCAAATTTCATCTTTGTACTTCTTTCCAATTGAGAAATTCACACAAGCCCTTCGACACACCTTCACTTCACCACCCTTCCTCAACCATGCTAATTTGTACGGTTTAGGATGCTTCTCAGTTTCCAAGTTTAACTTCCTTACTGCTTCTGTAGAGATAATATTGTCACAGCTTCCAGCATCAATAACGAACTTGCAAACTTTCCCTAGAATAGTGCATGTCGACTGAAAAATATTGCTTCTCAACCAACTAGAATCCTCTTCTTGCTTCGGTGTAAGACATGACCTCCTCATCATAAGATTACAACATTCATCCCCAGGCAATTCTTCTTCCTCCTCAACATAAGGTGTATTTGAACATTCTGCCTCCTCACCATCATCTTCAATCTCAGCAACCATTGCTCTTTTCCTCGGCTTCGGACATTCATTGCTTTTGTGACCCAACTCCTGACAATTATAACATTTGAAACCACTACTAACCTTCGCCTTCTCAGCCTCCTTCACCACTGGTTTTGTAACAGGTTTAGGAACATTAGCACTTCCACTAACACCCTTCGCTTGATTATTGGAATTAGTAAACACACCACCTCCACGCCTTCCTTGCTTCTCCCAAGCCAGCGCTTTCTGATGTGTCTCTGCAGCAGATCTTGGATCAAACATATTAACCATATCCTGGATCTGCATTCTCAATCCCCCAATGCATCTAGCAGTTAGTTGTTCTTCCGTTTCCACAATATCATTCCTGGCAATGAGTTGGTAAAATTCATCAGCATAATCACTAACAGACTTCGTCCCTTGCCTCAGATTCTGCAACCTCTGGTACATAAGTGATTGGTAGTTGTAAGGCAAAAATGTAGCTCTCATCAACTTCTTCATCTTATCCCAAGACTCAATCTTTGACTTCCCCATTCTCTCCCTTGTAAGTTTAGTTTGCTGCCACCATGCCAAAGCTCTCCCCCTCAACCTAGTGCAACCAACTTCACTCGACGATTCTCCGGAACCTCCTTGAAATCAAAGATTTCCTCCACATTTAACAACCAATCTAAGAATTCCTCGGCTACCATTCCACCTTTAAATTCAGGAATTTCCATCTTCATACCCGATTCCCATCGACGATCATCTTCAACATCCCGATATGAATTTCGAACTTGGTCTCGATCTCGATAATGAATGCTAGCTCTATCACCCTCTTCATCAAAAGTACGCCTACATCGATCTCGACCATTATCATCCCCCCGTTCATGCATGCTTCTTCGACTATGTCTCCCTTCATCTCTATATGGCTCATTGTCAAATTCACGTTGACTTCTTCTCTCTTCATGTCCATAGTCATGATGATCTCTCCGTGATGAAATTGATGTTTCTCTTCTATCTCTAAAAGAATGCGGTGATACCCTCCTCGCTTCCGTAACCGATGGCGAAACTCGGTTTCCTCCATGGTTCGAGTTTGGTGATCTCCTCCTTTGAGTTTGATTCAAATCATTCATCAACTTCTCTAACTTTCCAATGCCTTCATCAAATTTCTCATTAATACGTTGTTCCATAAGCTCGGCTTCTTCTCTTCTATACAACGCTTCAACATTTTGATGACGATTAGCTCTCCTTGGTGGAATGATTGGAAGCTCTTCACAAACACTTCAAAACTTCTCAAATACTTCAAAATTCTACAACAAAAACCAAACAATGCACGGCTATACCACTACACGGCTTTAACACTTCAAACAATGATACCAAAACTGATGCACGGCCTATACTTAACTCAATGTTATGCTCGGCCTTCAAACACTTCACGGCTTAACTTGGCTCGGCTCAAGGTCTCCAAGCAACTTCAAATTCAAACACTTCTCCAACTCTAGATCCAAAATGAAATGGATCAAAAACTTCAAACTTGTTGCAATCTCGCGATGAACACGATGAACAACAACTTCAAACTTCAACTTCAAAAATTGGCTCCAAGTCTCGGCTTAGCTATGATTGGCTAAGTCTAGCTCTGATACCAAAACTGACGCAGCGGATTAATCAAAAATAAACTTCAATCGGTGAAAGTAGCAATCGGTGGATTGATGAATACCAAAATGCCCAAATTCGATGATCCGAAGATACCGAATTCTAGCTATCTCAAACACGTTGATAGCGCACTATACCGTGTTCAAAGATCTACGATTCTTCGTACGTTGATCTAGCGCACTAGATACCGTGAATCGGCTTCTACGATCGTTGAATCGAGCGCACTCGATTAACCGAAAGAGGAGATAGGAGATTACACTCAACTACCAATTTTTAGAAGAAAGCACACAGCAATCAACAAGAAATTTTATTCCAAAAATCAACCCCCTTGAAATGTACAACACACCCCCTATTTATAGTTATCACAACCGGCCCTTAAGTCGTATATGACTCATCCTTCACAACTCACGACTTAAGGCTCACGACTCAGCAACAACACTATACCCAAATTACAACACAACACATAGGTCGGCAGCGACTCAACATCACGCGACTCATTCTCTTACAATGCGACATACGACTTACACTAGGTCATTGCCGACCTAATCACAACACAGCATCTTCTCGCGACTTAACTTTCTACAACTCAACTGAGTCATAACTCGCTTCCGGTTTAAGGTCTTCAACCACTGGAGCTTCCTTCCGCTTCATGATAAGTCGTAGACGACCTACCCTTTCCTTAGGTCGTAGCCGACTTAGACCTTCAATACAACAATGCAGTATATCGTCCAGATCGTTATGTTTCTGGTTTTTGACTCAGGCCGCCTCATTCTTTAACTCGTTCCCCTTTATCTCGTTAAGTCGCGAACGACTTAAAGTTTCTTCATAAGTTCCTTCATTAACTCGCAGCTCCTCTTCATGTAGCTCCTTAGGTCGTAACTCGTTATCCTTTACTCCATTAAGTCGCGAACGACTTAAGACCTTAACATTAGGTCGTGAATACCCTTTGTTAAGTCGTGAGCGACTTATAACCCCCGAACGACTTAAAAACGAAACCAACTCCGAACGACTTAAAGGCTTTGAACAATTTAAACATATTGATTCCGTAGTTCGTACTGCATCAAATCATTTTCAAAATATTTATATATATAGACCGACGGTGTCTGTATAAAATTTTCTATCCTGTGGTCAAGTGATATAGATGTTTATCATTTCAATCCATAATTTAAAAATAAAAATTACGGTTATACATCATTTCAAATCACAATCCCGAATGCAATAAAATACATAATAACTTGCAGTTTATGATGATATAAATAAACATCCATTCATCCATCATAAAATCATGCATCCATTCATCAAAATCATCATCCGATTCAAACAATATATCAATATATAACGAATAGTAAACAACAGGTATCAACTAGCAGTCTATATTCAATAATAAATTAAATAACTGTTTAACTGGCAGTTAATATGCAATGAATAATTAATTAACAATTTAACTGGTAGTTTAAATGCAATGAATATATTAAATAGCAATTTAATTTAATTAAATGAAATTAACTGAGATGATGATTAAAAATATGCCAAACAAGCGTAAATAAATTTTAAATCACATCATATATCAATTTAACAAACATAAGAAATTTTAGAAAATTGTGAGTGGGTTAAAACTTCACCTTTTGAATTTAAATCGAATTTAAATCCGATTTAAACCCAAAATTTGACAGTCTTGGAATTCGTCCAAACCAGCGTCAAAATCTCCGGAATCTCGATACGATCCTATCAGCTCAAACCGCGTGTGAATTGGTCCTCGTATGAAAATGTTATGCATATTATAATATTATATGATTTATATTAACATAAATAAAATAAAAATTAATATGCCACACGTCTCTCTCTCCCTGGATTACTTGCGCACATCAGAACCCATACCATCGATTTGCATCACCAAACCACCGATCGCCCCTACGCCCAAATCTAGATCCGTGACCACCATTTCATACGCCAAGCCGAGCTTCCTCAACGCCGTGCATTTCGCCATCTCCGACGTCACTCTTCGCCCATAAACGGCATCAAACGCCGCCCCTTTCATGCACAGATTTCGCCTATCTCCGATCAAACGACAGTGCTTCAACCGTACCGATGAAAAGAGGGGCCTGAGTTCTTCAATTTCTCTTTTGAGGCTAACACGAATTATTGAATGGATCGACAGAAATCGGGGATTGACGTTGCGATGATATCGGCCATCAATTTATGGAAACGGCGGCTGCAGTAGAAAGTAGGATTTTGGAATAGAATAATATTATTACATCTCGTATTTCGCGCTATTTACAGAGTTTACGTCAGAACGAGACAGAGTCCAATCGCAGCGTGCCGACCGGTGATCTATATGTAAAAAGGCCCTCTGAACGCAATGAAACAAGTTTCCAAGCCTAATTCCCTCATATACGGAAGTTAGCTAAAAATTTGCTTATTTCAATTTGATTTCAATTAAATTGATTTCATAATAAAAGATAAAATTTAAGATTTAAAATAATTTAAATTTGAAGTTTAAAAGTCAAAGTTTGAACAGTTTGACCAGAAATTCACTTTACAGTAAAATATTCAAATTATACTAGTTTGAACTATAAATCATTTAATAATCAACATATATATTTAAAAATGAAATGTTTGAAATAAAACAAATTTAAATTAATTTAAAAATAAAAGAAAGTACAATTTAAATAATATACAAAAATCTAGGGTTGTTACACTCTCCCCCACTCAAAACTTTTTGTCCCCGAAAAGGAATGAGGTACGGGAAAGCACAGAAAAAGATAGAGTGAAATAAGATTAAGATAAGATGACAAGGAGATTTAAATTACACCAGATAACTATTGTTATAGGTAAGTTTCACAAGGTGGAGATGGTCTTCCCAAGATTCTCCAGAATCAGGAACACAAGCACGAAAAGAGCCTTTAGAATCGATTCACTCTTCCCCTTGACCGACGGTCTGTGGATGGACAACAGTGCTCAGATTCAAAATAAGTAGCAAAAATTATTTAAGATTATAGAAAATTTCTAAACAGAAAGATTAAAGAAAGATGTCTATACCATTCTATAGCAAGATGAGGAAAATAAGGCCAACTAAAGACAATTTTGAGAACAAAATAAGATAATAAGTTTGAAACCATGGAAATTTCAACTTAATTTTTTTTCCATAAGTTAAATAAATCTTCAACTATCTCAAATTTCATTATCTTATTATTCAATCATCTTAAATTAACAATATTAAAACCATGGGTTTGAAAAAATTTAATCATTTATTATACCCATAATGTACTTACTAAATTTAATTCTTCTTTATTTCTAAATTAAAATTAAAATTTATTCCTCCTCAATATATTTATCACTTATGTGAAATATACTTACACTTATTATAACTGCTTTATTTTATTCTTAGTTCTTCTAACATTATTTTATTGTAAGTTATTCAATTACCCTTTATTATATTTACCTCTGTTAATCATTTTATAACTAAAATTAAAGTGTATAACATTTATTATAACCACTCAAAAATTATTTATAAAGTCTTTTTATATTGTATATTATCCAATTAAATTTTAACTTATAAATTAAGACAAGTTATGTTTGAATGCAATTGTATTATACAAATAAAACTTTCTAATTTCCTCATCTTAAGTTTGAATCATTTATCTAAAATTTTGATTTTCTGTTTATAATTGAAATGATTCTTTAAAATAAAGTTTAAGAATAAAATTTTCGATTCCATTCAAACCATTTAGAGATAAGTAATAATATATACATAATATGTCAAATGAAATTTCAATCATATATATATATATATATATATATATATATATTAAAAATCAAGTCATATTTTAGAAATTAAAATTAATTAAATTCCCAAAACAAAGCTGTAGCAAGACTACAGAACAGTCTCTTCGGTTCGAAACTCGAAAATGAACGTCGATGATGCTGCAGTTATCACCGAAGTTATTTTCCAACGACAAAGAGAAGAGCACTAATTTTAAACTTTAAAATTCTAGGGAAACAAAATTTCTATTTGAAAATACTTTAAATAATATATTCCTTTTTAAAACTTTAAACCAAAGTTCGAAATCATCAGAATTTAAATTCTCAAATTCTTGTCTTAAATTCATTTCAGTTCCCAAATAAATTTATAAACAACCGTTTATAAATTCATTTGTAGAACAATAAATGATAAATCAAGTATTATCATTTCAAATTATCAACTTAAATCAATTTATTTAGTTCCATAAACTTATATATCAAAATTTATTTCATTAACCAAATTTTAAAATAATATTGTGTCAGTTTGTTCTGTCAAAATGTTTTGGAAGTCTTATCGATAGCGTTGATCAGACGAATCGATCAGAAACCCAATTCAATATCAACAACTCAAACAACACAATATATAAAACATTTTAATTTTAAATATTAGTTTACAAATACACTACACATGAATAGATTTTCAAAGAAGGATAGAGATTCAAATATGATTAACTCAAATCAAAGGAAATTTTGATTTTGAAAATAAGTTGGAAACAAGGATAAGATGATTAAATAACAGAATAGGAAGATGGATAAGCTTATATAAATCGCGGGCAACCTTAATCGGGTTAACCGTGACTTAAAGAATAAGATCGATATGGATTTTTTTAGGGTAAATCAACATTCGATCTCAAGAGATAGAGTTTGGGAAAATCAGAGATACTAGCATTTAAACCGAGGAAATAAAATCCTTCGTAAATCAATGCTATTGTAAAGGAGTTTCACCCCTTTATAGATAATTTGAGATTGGCAGGATTGTCGACTCATTATAAAGATCCTTCGAAGTGGATTTATGGGATACTCCAAAATCAAAAGAAAATGAATAGTGAGGGACACGAAATGAATTTTGAAACCGCAGGTAACGTTCCAAAATTCAAAGGAATCGAGTCAAAAGGAAGAGATTTAAACTCGAATGAAAGCGATTCTATGAATACATTTACCCTATATACTGAGTTTTGCCTAGAGCTACCAAAGCTCTGATACCAACTGTAACAACCAGGTATTTTCAACCATTCGCATCCGCACATGTCGGACTTGAATTTCTCAAAATACCACGTTGTAAATAAAATTTGGCAAATCTCAGAACATACAGTAAATAATAATCACAGATCACAGACACAGAGCATTTAATAATACAGCAGAAGTAAAATAAATAGTAGTTTATGAAGCTACTATATAAATATATCAGTGTTAAATAAAATACAACAGAAGAAATAAAGTACAACATAAGCCTCAAGATGATAACCGAGTACAAGCTGAATACACAACAGAACTGGAATAGATAAAACTAAATAAGCAGATAATCTCCAGTAATTCCAATCTTCAGAAAGTGGAATCCAAATCTGTGAATAACTCAGGCTGACCCGAGCGTAAATAAAAATACAAACACTCGAGTCAGGACAATATATACTTATATAATGCAAACCAACTCAAGTGAACTGTAATAAGGTACAAGTAACTTAAAGGATGCCTGGGACCGCCCATCCTGTAAGGATCTGTTAAACTATTTACTATATAGTAATATTTCGCTATTATAATAATGACTATAGTAAAATAAACATACTTTTAAATAGGGTTCCGGGCTACCCATATCACCCTTCACACATAATAGTCCCAGTAGTCCATCCAATATCATGCCATCTCCATTCCGGGTGACTGTCAGAGGATACCACATGGGCTACGGGAGAAAAACAAACTCGTAGTAAAGACTCGGTATGGTAGGTGACATGGCACACAAGGCAATGCCAGGGTAGATATACCAATTACGCACACGGGCTGGTGGTAACGCAGCAGCCACATAGGCCCACCTCGGAATACACTCCCATATCAAAATCGAAGGATGGCCATCTAGTCAATCACAAGTAAGAGTATAGTATCGACGGAATGTGTCCGATCGGAGGAATGACCTCACTTGGCCCGAGATCGCTCATGTTTTAGCCACCTTATGCCAACTCACGGGAGTTGGGTCCACGTAATATACCTCAAGAGCGTCGCCAATATCCTACTTCATTCTGGAATCTCCACCGTGTACACAGTTATTAAAGTGATTTTTGGTATCGACAAAGAGTGCCGGATATCCGATCCCGGTCTCTTTAACAACCAATCGTTATTATAACCCATGGTTATAATTTTAAAATATAATATTTTATACTTCAAAATAGAATATCATTTCAAATCCAAATCTTTATCAAAATAAAGATTAAATCATTTCCAAACTATTTCAATATATCAAAATAGCATATCCTTTCAAAACTACCTTTTCAAATCATTTCAATATATCGAAATATCATATCCTTTCAAAACTTCACTACAAATCATTCTAATATCAAAATATCATTTCAAAGATAGTTTATAATTCGAAAACCCAAAATCATTTTTTTAATTTCAAAACTATATTTATTCAAAAACAATATCATTTCCATTCCAAACATATATTCACTTTTCAAAATAGTTTATACTTTCAAAGTTATAACTCTTTCGAAACCAAAACATTGAAATCATTACATTTTAAAAATCAGAACATTTGAAATCATACATTTACCCAAACAATTGAAGCTTTGGCCGTGTAAATTTTTTTGTGGGATGAGAAATGTTTTCTCACGTGAAAACGAAGGAGAGAAACAGCTGAAGCAATGAGAAAAAGGTTGGCAAAAATAAAAGCAAATGTTGGTTGGAAATTGAAAAGGGTAATACGAAAAAACAAAGCATACAAAAGGTTTCAACTCTTCAAATTTCTCTTATTTCTTTTTAAATTTTATATAACTGAAATATATATATGTAAATTCAGATAAAAATACGAAAATTTAGTAAATAAACAAAAATAAATAAATATTAAATATATATAATTAAATTAAGAAAATAACAAAAAAATGTAAACTAGTCTAGCAAATTTGAAAACAAATGGAACAAACTTTGGAAAATTATTATGGATTTGGAAAATATTTAAAAATAAATATAAGAAAAAAAATAAAAATGTCTTCACAAAAATAAATAAATAAATTGTAATTAAAAAAAATTAAATGAAGAAAATAGCAGAAAATTGAAACTAGGCTTAATAAATTGAAATAAACTTCAGAAAAATTATATTATCATTTTAAAAATATTAAAAGGAAAAAAATATACATAAAATAACATATTAAAATAAAATATGACAGTAGAAATATAATTTATATAATTAAAAATAGACAAATTGTTAAATAAACAAATTATACTCAAAATTGAAATGTGCATAACTTTTGCAGTTTAACTCCGTTTTCAACGAAACGAAAAGCAGTGTTCAAGTTATTTCATCTATTTTCATAATAAAAGATAAAATTAAGATTTAAAATAATTTAAATTTGAAGTTTAAAAGTCAAAGTTTGAACAGTTTGACCATAAAATTCACTTTACAGTAAAATATTCAAATTATACTAGTTTGAACTATAAATCACTTAATAATCAACATTTATATTTAAAAATGAAATGTTTGAAATAAAAAAATTTAAAAATAAAAGAAAGTCCAATTTAAATAATATACAAAAAATCTAGGGTTGTTGCACTCTCCCCCACTCAAAACTTTTCGTCCCCGAAAAGGAATGAGGTACGGGAAAGCACAGAAAAAGATAGAGTGAAGAAGATTAAGATAAGATGACAAGGAGATTTAAATTACACCTAGTAACTATTGTTATGGGTAATTTTCACAAGGTGGAGATGGTCTTCCCAAGATTCTCCAGAATCAGGAACACAAGCACGAAAAGATCCTTTAGAATCTGATTCACTCTTCCCGCTTGACCGACGGTCTATGGATGGACAACAGTGCTCAGATTCAAAATGAGTAGCAAAAATTATTTAAGATTATAGAAAATTTCTAAACAGAAAGATTAAAGAAAGATGTCTATACCAGTCTATAGCAAGATGAGGAAAATAAGGCCAACTAACGACAATTTTGAGAACAAAATAAGACAATAAGTTTGAAACCATGGAAATTTCAACTTGATTTTTTTTCCATAAGCTAAATAAATCTTTAACTATCTCAAATTTCATTATCTTATTATCCAATCATCTTAAATTAACAATTTTAAAACCATGGGTTTGAAAAAATTTAATCATTTATTATACCCATAATGTACTTAATAAATTTAATTCTTCTTTATTTCTAAATTAAAATTAAAATTTATTCCTCCTCAATATATTTATCACTTATGTGAAATATACTTACACTTATTATAACTGCTTTATTTTATTCTTAGTTCTTCTAACATTATTTTATTGTAAGTTATTCAATTACCCTTTATTATATTTACCTCAGTTAATCATTTTATAACTAAAATTAAAGTGTATAACATTTATTATAACTACTCAAATTTTATTTATAAAGTCTTTTTATATTGTATACTATCCAATTACATTGTTAACTTATAAATTAAGGCAAGTTATATTTGAATGCAATTGTATTAAACAAATAAAACTTTCTAATTTCCTCATCTTAAGTTTGAATCATTTATCTGAAATTTTGATTTTCTTTTTATAATCGAAATGATTCTTTAAGAATAAAATTTTCGATTGCATTCAAACCATTTAGAGATAAGTAATAATATATACATAATATGTCAAATGAAATTTCAATCATATATCTGTATGTATATATTAAAAATCAAGTCTTATTTTAGAAATTAAAATCAATTAAATTCTCGAAACAAAGCTGTAGCATAACTACAGAACAGTCTCTTCGGTTCGAAACTCGAAAATGAACGTCGATGATGCTGCAGTCATCACCGAAGTTATTTTCCAACGACAAAGAGAAGAGCACTAATTTTAAACTTTAAAATTCTTCGTAAACAAAATTTCTATTTGAAAATACTTTAAATAATATATCCCTTTTTAAAAATTTAAACCAAAGTTCAAAATCATCAGAATTTAAATTCTCAAATTCTTGTCTTAAATTCAATTCAGCTCCCAAATAAATTTATAAACAACTGTTTATAAATTCATTTGTAGAACAATAAATGATAAATCAAGTATTATCATTTCAAATTATCAACTTAAATCAATTTATTTAATTCCATAAACTTATATATCAAAAAAAATTCATTTACCAAATTTTAAAATAATATTGTGTCAGTTTGTTCTGTCAAAGTGTTTTGGAAGTCTTATCGATAGCGTTGATCAGACGAATCGATCAGAAACCCAATTCAACATCGACAACTCAAACAACACAATATATAAAACATTTTAATTTTAAATATTAGTTTACAAATACACTACACATGAATAGATTTTCAACGAAGGATAAAGATTCAAATATGATTAACTCAAATCAAAGGAAATTCTGATTTTGAAAATAAGTTGGAAACAAGGATGAGATGATTAAATAACAGAATAGGAAGATGGATAAGCTTATATAAATCGCGGGCAACCTTAACCGGGTTAACCGTGACTTAAAGAATAGGATCGATGTGGATTTTTTTAGGGTAAATCAACATTCGATCTCAAGAGATAGAGTTTGGGAAAATCACAGATACTAGCATTTAAACCGAGGAAATAAAATCCTTGGTGAATCAATGCTATTGTAAAGGAGTTTCACCCCTTTATAGATAATTTGAGATTGGCAGGACTGCCGATTCATTATAAAGATCCATCAAATTGGAGTTGTGGGATACTCCAAAATCAAAAGAAAATGAATAGTGAGGGACACGAAATGAATTTTGAAACCGCAGGTAACGTTCCAAAATTCAAAGGAATCGAGTCAAAAGGAAGAGATTTAAACTCGAATGAAAGCGATTCTATGAATACATTTACCCTATATACTGAGTTTTGCCTAGAGCTACCAAAGCTCTGATACAAACTGTAACGACCAGGTATTTTCAACCATTCGCATCCGCACATGTCGGACTTGAATTGCTCAAAATACCATGTTGTAAATAAAATTTGGCAAATCTCTGAACGTACAGTAAATAATAATCACAGATCACAGACACAGAGCATTTAATAATGCAGCAGAAGTAAAAGAAATAGTAGTTCATGAAGCTACTATATAAATATATCAGTGTTAAATAAAATACAACAGAAGAAATAAAGTACAACATAAGCCTCAAGATGATAACAGAGTACAAGCTGAATACACAACAGAACTGGAATAGATAAAACTAAATAAGCAGATAATCTCCAGTAATTCCAATCTCCAGAAAGTGGAACCCAAATCTGTGAATAACTCAGGCTGACCCGAGCGTAAAACTCGAGTCAGGACAATATATACTTATATAATGTAAACCAACTCAAGTGAACTGTAATAAGGTACAAGAAACTTAAAGGACGCCTGTCACCGCCCATCCTCTAAGGATCCGTTAAACTATTTCCTATATAGTAATATTTCGCTATTATAATAATGACTATAGTAAAATAAACATACTTTTAAATAGCATTTTGGGCTACCCATATCACCCTTCATACATAATAGTCCCAGTAGTCCACCCAATATCATGCCATCTCCACTCCGGGTGACTGTCAGAGGATACCACATGGGCTACGGGAGAAAAACAAACTCGTAGTAAAGGCTCGGTATGGTAGGTGACACGACACACAAGGCAATGCCAGGGTAGACATACCAATTACGCACACGGGCTGGTGGTAATGCAGCAGCCACATACGCCCACCTCGGAACACACTCCCATATCAAAATCGAAGGATGGCCATCTAATCAATCACAAGTAAGAGTATAGTATCGAAGGAATGTGTCCGATCGGAGGAATGACCTCACTTGGCCCGAGATCGCTCATGTTTTAGCCACCTTATGCCAACTCACGGGAGTTGGGTCCACGTAATATACCTCAAGAACGTCGCCACCATCCTACTTCATTCTGGAATCTCCACCGCGTACACAGTTTTTAAAGTGGTTTTCGATATCGACAGAGAGTGCCGGATATCTGATCCCGGTCTCTTTAACAACCAATCGTTATTATAACCCATGGTTATAATTTTAAAATATAATATTTTATACTTCAAAATAGAATATCATTTCAAATCCAAATCTTTATCAAAATAAAGATTAAATCATTTCCAAACTATTTCAATATATCAAAATAGCATATCCTTTCAAAACTACCTTTTCAAATCATTTCAATATATCGAAATATCATATCCTTTCAAAACTTCACTACAAATCATTCTAATATCAAAATATCATTTCAAAGATAGTTTATAATTCGAAAACCCAAAATCATTTTTTTAATTTCAAAACTATATTTATTCAAAAACAATATCATTTCCATTCCAAACATATATTCACTTTTCAAAATAGTTTATACTTTCAAAGTTATAACTCTTTCGAAACCAAAACATTGAAATCATTACATTTTAAAAATCAGAACATTTGTAATCATACATTTACAATCATCCTTTAATTCTATACATTTACAAATTTATTAAATTAAACCCAAATTTCAATTTAATTTAATCCAAACCATCATTTTCAATTCAAATTCAGTTTACTAACAAACCATTTCAAATCTTATCAAATTTAAATATAGGTTTAATTTAGTCTTTAGTATATTTCAAGGTTTGAATATCCCACCTTCCATAAATCTAATATCATTTAAATAAACTCAAATGATATATACTTCAAATATTCATTTATCAAATAAATTAAATAAATCAGAAATCAAATATCCTTTCAAAATATTAAAATGTCAAATATTATTCAAAACATCATTCATTTTTATTCATTTAAATAACTTTTAAATCCCTTCATGAATTAATTACCATTTCAAACTTACGTTTCAAAAGATTTTATATCAAAAATTAAATCTCTCCATTTAAATCATTTAAATTCAATTCCTTATATTTACTAATTAAATATTAAATTTCCAAAACTTAAATCCTTCCATTTAAAGCCATATAAATGTCTCTTCGTTATCTTTAGAAATTTAACATTTAATTTCCAAAATTTTATCATTTTTCCAAAGATTATTTTTTCCATAAAAGTTATTAAAACAACAAAAATATAGTTTCCGTAGCACTTAAAAATGCTACGTAAAGTTATAGTTTAAAACAGTTCATTTGACAAAAGACAGCGTTTAAGCGCTGTAATAGATTTCCTTTAAATTTCAAATAAACTTAAATGTTAAGTTTGACCACTATAACATTTACAAAGTGCTATAATAGCCTTTATTTCAATTTAACATTTTATTTCATTTAAAACAACTACAGCATTTACAAAATGCTGTAATACCCTTACATTACATTTCAAAAATGCTGTTAAATCAAATTCAAGGCTTCAATACAAATTTCACCAACAGCTAATTTTAATTTAAACCATTTTAACTTATAAAATTATAAAATTTCACATTTTAAAATCATCATTTCAATACTCTCATTTTTATGATTTTTATAAAGTTAAATTTCATCCAAAAATCAAATTTTAACATAATTTCTTATTTAAATTCAAGCATTAAATCCCATTTCTTTAATTAATTTTATTACTTAGCCATTAAGTTTTAAATTACCAAATTATAACTTATTTCTATTTATTTTACTAAATAAAAATGTCATTTTTAACAAAAGTTCAAAATTTCCCACAATAAGTTATATTTCAAAATTTTGACTTAAAACATTCATTTATTCATATTTTCATTTATTCAAAAATCACTTTTATTTTTATAAAAAAATCATTTTATTCATTTTAGTTCAAAATATTATACTTTTACTTTTAAAAATAATTTTAAAACATTTCAGAAAATAATTTATATCCCACGGGTTTGTATATAGTTTTCTAGCCTAGGTCAAGTGATACGGATGTATATCATTTCAATCCGCAGTTTACAAAGAAAACCCGGGTTCCATCATTTCAAACCCGCAGTCTCAAGTAAAATGAATGATTTTGAAAACCGCTCAGGCCTATCATTTCAGCCCATAACGATTTTTCCTTATTCTAAAGTCTGTTCGGGTATGTATCATTTCAACCCATAGTGATTCTAGTCTACAGGGAACTTGCAATGGTGATAACTGATATAAATAACTGAAATAGCATGAAATAACAGTACATATGATATAACAGGTGTAATAACAGGTGTGAACATCATGTGATAATAATATAGCAGTTATAACAAGATGATATAAGTTACAGATTCAAATGATGTCCGTTTATCACTATATAAGTACATATTAGTCTGGTGAGATTTACTCACTTGTTCAAAGCTAGAGATAGCCGTCCAAGCACACAAAATAGACTCTACGAAGGCATGACAATGCGAATATGATTTGAGAGTGGAGAGCCAAATATAATTGCCTTGTATACATACAAACAAAACAATTCAAAATACATAAGTTTTCAAAGCTAAATTACACTAAACAACACTAGGAATCAAAGCCTAAAACAAAGATAAATGCTTTGCACTTGTTCTCAACTTCACATACTTCAGTTATGAACTGAAATAGCACAGCAAGGCAAGGATTATTGTATGGTTTGGGTCCCTATAGGGTCGGCCTAGCCTGGTTGATGGTGTGGAGAAGTATAGGTGTAACATAGAATCACTACAAGGCAAATACATGGCAAATATCAACATTTCTATGCTATATATGATTCGGCCAGAGGCTCTAGGGGTTTGGTCAGAGGTCCAGGTGGTGGTGGATGATGTGGAAGAGGGTGGAGGTCAGATCAGAGGTGGTGGAGGAAGTGGCGGCTAATGGTGGTTGAAGGTTGGGGTAGGTGATTGAAACATTGGTAACTCGGTTTGCATGCAAGTGAATGGTTTTGTGAACTTTTGGTGGATGTTTAAGCCTTGGTGATGGTCGACCTGGGGAGGAGGTGATCTGAAGAGGTTGGTGAGCGGCATGGGAGGTGGTGGAGGTCAGCCAAGGGCTGGAGGAAGGAGGAGCTGATCTACAAAGTGAAGAACAAATGCAAAATCAAGGTAGAAAACTAGAAAAAACAAAGAAAAGAAGGAAGAAATTTACCCAAACACTTGAAGCCTTGGCCGTGTAAATTTTTTGTGGGATGAGAAATGTTTTCTCACGTGAAAACGAAGGAGAGAAACAGCTGAAGCAATGAGAAAAAGGTCGGCAAAAATAAAAGCAAATGTTGGCTGGAAATTGAAAAGGGTAATACGAAAAAACAAAGCATACAAAAGGTTTCAACTCTTCAAATTTCTCTTATTTCTTTTTAAATTTTATATAACTGAAATATATATATGTAAATTCGGATAAAAATACGAAAATTTAGTAAATAAACAAAAATAAATAAATATTAAATATATATAATTAAATTAAGAAAATAACAAAAAAATGTAAACTAGTCTAACAAATTTGAAAATAAATGGAACAAACTTTGGAAAATTATTATGGACTTGGAAAATATTTAAAAATAAATATAATAAAAATAAATAAAAATGTCTTCACAAAAATAAATAAATAAATTGTAATTAAAAAAAATTAAATGAAGAAAATAGGAGAAAATTGAAACTAGGCTTAATAAATTGAAATAAACTTTAGAAAAATTATATTATCATTTTAAAAATATTAAAAGGAAAAAATATACATAAAATAACATATTAACACATATTAAAATAAAATATGACAATAGAAATAATATTTATATAATTAAAAATAGACAAATTGTTAAATAAACAAATTATACTCAAAATTGAAATGTGCATAACTTTTGCAGTTTAACTCCGTTTTCAACGAAACGAAAAGCAGTGTTCAAGTTATTTCATCTATTTTCATAATAAAAGATAAAATTTAAGATTTAAAATAATTTAAATTTGAAGTTTAAAAGTCAAAGTTTGAACAGTTTGACCACAAAATTCACTTTACAGTAAAATATTCAAATTATACTAGTTTGAACTATAAATCACTTAATAATCAACATTTATATTTAAAAATGAAATGTTTGAAATAAAAAAATTTAAAAATAAAAGAAAGTCCAATTTAAATAATATACAAAAAATCTAGGGTTGTTGCACTCTCCCCCACTCAAAACTTTTCGTCCCCGAAAAGGAATGAGGTACGGGAAAGCACACAAAAAGATAGAGTGAAGAAGATTAAGATAAGATTACAAGGAGATTTAAATTACACCTAGTAACTATTGTTATAGGTAATTTTCACAAGGTGGAGATGGTCTTCCCAAGATTCTCAGAATCAGGAACACAAGCACGAAAAGATCCTTTAGAATCTGATTCACTCTTCCCGCTTGACCGACGGTCTGTGTATGGACAACAGTGCTCAAATTCAAAATGAGTAGCAAAAATTATTTAAGATTATAGAAAATTTCTAAACAGAAAGAATAAAGAAAGATGTCTATACCAGTCTATAGCAAGATGAGGAAAATAAGGCCAACTAACGACAATTTTGAGAACAAAATAAGACAATAAGTTTGAAACCATGGAAATTTCAACTTAATTTTTTTTCCATAAGCTAAATAAATCTTTAACTATCTCAAATTTCATTATCTTATTATCCAATCATCTTAAATTAACAATTTTAAAACCATGGGTTTGAAAAAATTTAATCATTTATTATACCCATAATGTACTTAATAAATTTAATTCTTCTTTATTTCTAAATTAAAATTAAAATTTATTCCTCCTCAATATATTTATCACTTATGTGAAATATACTTACACTTATTATAACTGCTTTATTTTATTCTTAGTTCTTCTAACATTATTTTATTGTAAGTTATTCAATTACCCTTTATTATATTTACCTCAGTTAATCATTTTATAACTAAAATTAAAGTGTATAACATTTATTATAACTACTCAAATTTTATTTATAAAGTCTTTTTATATTGTATACTATCCAATTACATTGTTAACTTATAAATTAAGGCAAGTTATATTTGAATGCAATTGTATTAAACAAATAAAACTTTCTAATTTCCTCATCTTAAGTTTGAATCATTTATCTGAAATTTTGATTTTCTTTTTATAATCGAAATGATTCTTTAAGATAAAGTTTAAGAATAAAATTTCCAATTGCATTCAAACCATTTAGAGATAAGTAATAATATATACATAATATGTCAAATGAAATTTCAATCATATATCTGTATATATATATTAAAAATCAAGTCTTATTTTAGAAATTAAAATCAATTAAATTCCCGAAACAAAGCTGTAGCATAACTACAGAACAGTCTCTTCGGTTCGAAACTCGAAAATGAACGTCGATGATGCTGCAGTCATCACCGAAGTTATTTTCCAACGACAAAGAGAAGAGCACTAATTTTAAACTTTAAAATTCTTCGAAAACAAAATTTCTATTTGAAAATACTTTAAATAATATATCCCTTTTTAAAAATTTAAACCAAAGTTCAAAATCATCAGAATTTAAATTCTCAAATTCTTGTCTTAAATTCATTTCAGCTCCCAAATAAATTTATAAACAACTGTTTATAAATTCATTTGTAGAACAATAAATGATAAATCAAGTATTATCATTTCAAATTATCAACTTAAATCTATTTATTTAATTCCATAAACTTATATATCAAAAAAAATTCATTTACCAAATTTTAAAATAATATTGTGTCAGTTTGTTCTGTCAAAGTATTTTGGAAGTCTTATCGATAGCGTTGATCAGACGAATCGATCAGAAACCCAATTCAACATCGACAACTCAAACAACACAATATATAAAACATTTTAATTTTAAATATTAGTTTACAAATACACTACACATGAATAGATTTTCAAAGAAGGATAAAGATTCAAATATGATTAACTCAAATCAAAGGAAATTCTGATTTTGAAAATAAGTTGGAAACAAGGATGAGATGATTAAATAACAGAATAGGAAGATGGATAAGCTTATATAAATCGCGGGCAACCTTAACCGGGTTAACCGTGACTTAAAGAATAGGAATGTGGATTTTTTTAGGGTAAATCAACATTCGATCTCAAGAGATAGAGTTTGGGAAAATCAGAGATACTAGCATTTAAACCGAGGAAATAAAATCCTTGGTGAATCAATGCTATTGTAAAGGAGTTTCACCCCTTTATAGATAATTTGAGATTGGCAGGACTGCCGATTCATTATAAAGATCCATCGAATTGGAGTTATGGGATACTCCAAAATCAAAAGAAAATGAATAGTGAGGGACATGAAATGAATTTTGAAACCGCAGGTAACGTTCCAAAATTCAAAGGAATCAAGTCTAAAGGAAGAGATTTAAACTCGAATGAAAGCGATTCTATGAATACATTTACCCTATATACTGAGTTTTGCCTAGAGCTACCAAAGCTCTGATACCAACTGTAACGACCAGGTATTTTCAACCATTCGCATCCGCACATGTCGGACTTGAATTGCTCAAAATACCATGTTGTAAATAAAATTTGGCAAATCTCTGAACATACAGTAAATAATAATCACAGATCACAGACACAGAGCATTTAATAATGCAGCAGAAGTAAAAGAAATAGTAGTTCATGAAGCTACTATATAAATATATCAGTGTTAAATAAAATACAACAGAAGAAATAAAGTACAACATAAGCCTCAAGATGATAACCGAGTACAAGCTGAATACACAACAGAACTGGAATAGATAAAACTAAATAAGCAGATAATCTCCAGTAATTCCAATCTCCAGAAAGTGGAATCCAAATCTATGAATAACTCAGGCTGACCCGAGCGTAAAACTCGAGTCAGGATAATATATACTTATATAATGTAAACCAACTCAAGTGAACTGTAATAAGGTACAAGAAACTTAAAGGATGCCTATCACCGCCCATCCTCTAAGGATCCGTTAAACTATTTCCTATATAGTAATATTTCGCTATTATAATAATGACTATAGTAAAATAAACATACTTTTAAATAGCGTTTTGGGCTACCCATATCACCCTTCATACATAATAGTCCCAGTAGTCCATCCAATATCATGCCATCTCCACTCTGGGTGACTATCAGAGGATACCACATGGGCTACGGGAGAAAAACAAACTCGTAGTAAAGGCTCGGTATGGTAGGTGACACGACACACAAGGCAATGTCAGGGTAGACATACCAATTACGCACACGGGCTGGTGGTAATGCAGCAGCCACATACGCCCACCTCGGAACACACTCCCATATCAAAATCGAAGGATGGCCATCTAATCAATCACAAGTAAGAGTATAGTATCGAAGGAATGTGTCCGATCGGAGGAATGACCTCACTTGGCCCGAGATCGCTCATGTTTTAGCCACCTTATGCCAACTCACGGGAGTTGGGTCCACGTAATATACCTCAAGAACGTCGCCACCATCCTACTTCATTCTGGAATCTCCACCGCATACACAGTTTTTAAAGTGGTTTTCGGTATCGACAGAGAGTGCCGGATATCCGATCCCGGTCTCTTTAACAACCAATCGTTATTATAACCCATGGTTATAATTTTAAAATATAATATTTTATACTTCAAAATAGAATATCATTTCAAATCTAAATCTTTATCAAAATAAAGATTAAATCATTTCCAAACTATTTCAATATATCAAAATAGCATATCCATTCAAAACTTCCTTTTCAAATCATTTCAATATATCGAAATATCATATCCTTTCAAAACTTCACTACAAATCATTTTAATGTCAAAATATCATTTCAAAGATAGTTTATAATTCGAAAACCCAAAATCTTTTTTTATTTCAAAACTATATTTATTTCAAAAACAATATCATTTCCATTCCAAACATATGTTTACTTTTCAAATAATTTATACTTTTAAACTTATAACTCTTTCGAAACCAAAACATTGAAATCATTACACTTTAAAAATCAGAACATTTTGAAATCATACATTTGCAATCATCCTTTAATTCTATACATTTACAAATTTATTAAATTAAACCCAAATTTCAATTTCAATTTAATTTAATTCAAACCATCATTTTCAATTCAAATTCAGTTTACTAACAAACCATTTCAAATCTTATCAAATTTAAATATAGGTTTAATTCAGTCTTTAGTATATTTCAAGGTTTGAATATCCTATCTTTCATAAATCTAATATCATTTAAATAAACTCAAATGATATATACTTCAAATATTCTTTTATCAAATAAATTAAATAAATCAGAAATCAAATATCCTTTCAAAATGTCAAAATGTCAAATATTATTCAAAAAATCATTTATTTTTATTCATTTAAATAACTTTTAAATCCCTTCATTTTATTTAGGAATTAACTACCATTTCAAACTTACGTTTCAAAAGATTTTATATCAAAAATTAAATCTCTCCATTTAAAGTCAATTCCTTATATTTATTAATTAAATATTAAATTCCAAAACTTAAATCCTTCCATTTAAAGCCATATAAATGTCTCTTCATTGTCTTTAGAAATTTAACATTTAATTTCCAAAATTTGATCATTTTTCCAAAGATTATTTTTTCCATAAAAGTTACTAAAACAACAAAAATATAGTTTCCGTAGCACTTAAAAATGCTACGTAAAGTTATAGTTTAAAACAGTTCATTTGACAAAAGACAGCGTTTAAGTGCTGTAATAAATTTCCTTTAAATTTCAAATAAACTTAAATGTTAAGTTTAACCACTGTAACATTTACAAAGTGCTATAATAGCCTTTATTTCAATTTAACTTTTTAGTTCATTTAAAACAACTACAACATTTACAAAATGCTGTAATAACCTTACATTACATTTCAAAAATGCTGTTAAATCAAATTCAAGGCTTCAATACAAATTTCACCAATAGTTAATTTTAATTTAAACCATTTTAACTTATAAAATTATAAAATTTCACATTTTAAAATCATCATTTTAATACTCTTATTTTTATGATTTTTATAAAGTTAAATTTCATCCAAAAATCAAATTTTAACATAATTTCTTATTTAAATTCAAGTATTAAATCCCATTTCTTTAATTAATTTTATTACTTAACCATTAAGTTTTAAATTACCAAATTATAACTTATTTATATTTATTTTACTAAATAAAAATGTCATTTTTAACAAAAGTTCAAAATTTCACACAATAAGTTATATTTCAAAGTTTTGACTTAAAACATTCATTTGTTCACATTTTCATTTATTCAAAAATCGCTTTTATTTTTATAAAAAAATCATTTTATTCATTTTAATTCAAAATATTATACTTTTACTTTTTAAAATAATTTTAAAACATTTCAGAAAATTGTTTATAACCCACGGGTCTGTATATAGTTTTCTAGCCTAGGTCAAGTGATACATATGTATATCATTTCAATTCGCAGTTTACAAAGAAAACCCGGGTTCTATCATTTCAAACCCATAGTCCCAAGTAAAATGAATGATTTTGAAAACCGCTCAGGCCTATCATTTCAGCCCATAACGATTTTCCCTTATTCTAAATTCTGTTCGGGTATGTATCATTTCAACCCATAGTGATTCTAGTCTACATGGAACTTGCAATGGTGATGACTGATATAAACAACTGAAATAGCATGAAATGACAGTACATATGATATAATAGGTGTAATAACAGGTGTGAACATCATGTGATAATAATATAGCAGTTATAACAAGATGATATAAGTTACATATTCAAATGATGTCTGTTTATCACTATATAAGTACATATTAGTCTGGTGAGATTTACTCACTTGTTCAAAGCTAGAGATAGTCGTCCAAGCACACAACATGGACTCTACGAAGGCACGACAACTCGAATATGATCTGAGAGTGGAGAGCCAAATATAATTGCCTTGTATACATATAAACAAAACAATTCAAAATACATAAGTTTTCAAAGCTAAATTACACTAAACAACACTAGGAATCAAAGCCTAAAACAAAGACAAATGCTTTGCACTTGTTATCAACTTCACATACTTCAGTTATGAACTGAAATAGCACAGCCAAGGCATGGATTAAGGTCTGGTTTGGGTCCCTATAGGGTCGGCCTAGCCTGGTTGATGGTGTGGAGAAGTATAGGTGTAACATAGAATCACTACAAGGCAAATACAGGGCAAATATCAACATTTCTATGCTATATATGATTCGGCCAGAGGCTCTAGGGGTATGGTCAGAGGTCCAGGTGGTGGTGGATGATGTGGCAGAGGATGGAGGTCAGGTCAGAGGTGGTGGTGGAGGAGGAAGTGATGGCTAATGGTGGTTGAAGGTTGGGGTAGGTGATTGAAACATTGGTAGCTCGGTTTGCATGCATGTGAATGGTTTTGTGAACTTTTGGTGGATGTTCAAGCCTCGGTGATGTTCAACCTGGGGAGGAGGTGATCTGGAGAGGTTGGTGAACAGCATGGGGGGTGGTGGAGGTCAGCAAAGGGCTGGAGGAAGGAGGAGCTGATCTACAAAGTGAAGAACAAATGCAAAATCAAGGTAGAAAACTAGAAAAAAAACAAAGAAAAGAAGGAAGAAATTTACCCAAACACTTGAAGCCTTGGCCGTGTAAATTTTTTTATGGGATGAGAAATGTTTTCTCACGTGAAAACGAAGGAGAGAAATAGCTGAAGCAATGAGAAAAAGGTCGGCAAAAATAAAAGCAAATATTGGTTGGAAATTGAAAAGGTGTAATACGAAAAGACAAAGCATACAAAAGGTTTCAACTCTTCAAATTTCTCTTATTTATTTTTAAATTTTATATAACTAAAATATATATGTAAATTCAGATAAAAATACGAAAATTTAGTAAATAAACAAAAATAAATAAATAAATATTAAATATATATAATTAAATTAAGAAAATAACAAAAAATGTAAACTAGTCTAGCAAATTTGAAAATAAATGGAACAAACTTTGGAAAATTATTATGGACTTGGAAAATATTTAAAAATAAAGATAAGAAAACAAAATAAAAATGTCTTCACAAAAATAAATAAATAAATTGTAAATAAAAAAAATTAAATGAAGAAAATAGCAGAAAATTGAAACTAGGCTTAATAAATTCAAATAAACTTTAGAGAAATAATATTATCATTTTAAAAATATCAAAGGAAAAAAAATACATAAAATAACATATTACAAATATTAAATTAAAATATGAAAATAGAAATATAATTTATATAATTAAAAATAGACAAATTGTTAAATAAACAAATTATACTCAAAATCGAAATGTGCATAACTTTTGCAGTTTAACTCCGTTTTCAACGAAACGAAAAGCAGTGTTCAAGTTATTTCATCTATTTTCATAATAAAAGATAAAATTTAAGATTTAAATTTGAAGTTTAAAAGTCAAAATTTGAACAGCTTGACCAGAAATTCACTTTACAGTAAAATATTCAAATTATACTAGTTTGAACTATAAATCACTTAATAATCAACATTTATATTTAAAAATGAAATGTTTGAAATAAAAAAAATTAAATTAATTTAAAAGTAAAAGAAAGTCCAATTTAAATAATATACAAAAATCTAGGGTTGTTACAATTGATGTCATAGCGTCCCATGCATCAACCAGAATTTATAAATACAAAACGGAACAGGTTAACACAATATTAAACCCTTTTTATAACACTAACAAGTACGCTCTCTACACTCAATGACTCCCATAGGGTATTACTACCCTATTAGTAAAGAGTCAAACCCCACAAAGCTAAGGTTTTTCACTAAACCAAAGCTCTAATACCAGATGTAACATCCCGCCTTTTCGCACGCTTTAAATCGATGACAATCCCCACATGTTAGACTTAAAACATACAAAAGAATGGTTTGTTATGAGGTAAATAAGAAAACAGAGAAGAAGGAAAAAAAAAACAGAATCTTGCAGCGGGACGATAAAATATAATAATCAATATACAGTTCACAGAACTGTTTTACAAAACATTTGATTTTTCTTTATATAATAAATATCAGAGTTCACATACCAATAAATAACAATGCAGCGGAATACAGTGTGTAGTGGAACAATATAATATATAATAATAATAATAATGAAATCTTCGTCTTCGTCCTCCAGAATTAAAGTCTTCGATCCTGAAAAGCTCGGACTGACCCGAGCGAATTGAAAAGACAAAACACTCGAGTCAGAACTAAAAGATCTTATGAGAGTTAAATCAACAGAAATAACTATGAGTGCAGTAACTTGAGAGATGCTCGGGATTCACATCCCCTAAGGGTCCATTAAACTATTTACTATGTAGTATATTTTTCTATTATAATAGTGTCTAATTGTAAAATAAACTTACTTTTTAAATAGCGTTAAGGGGTTACCCATATAACCCTTAACACAAATAATGTCAATGGTCTATACAGTACCGTAATACCTCCTGATCGGGAGGCTACCAGAGGATACTCCATATGTACGACACAAATAGAAACTCGTACAAGACGCGATAGGGTAGGTGACACGGCACAACTAGGCAATGCTAGGGTAGATATACCAATTACACTTTCGGATCGGTGGTAACGCGTAGCTGCTACTACCGCCCACCTCGAACAACACCCCCAAATAAAAGAAATCAAGAGTGGCCACCGAATCAATCCAAAGTCAAAGTAAAATATCGAAGGGATGTGTCCGATCAAAGGTGCTACCTCAATTAATCCATCAATCGCTCCTGTTTTAGCCACCTTATGCCAACTCACGGGAGTTTGGTACACGTATTTACCTCAAAGGAAACGCCGCCACCACCCTACTTCATTCTGGAATCTCCACCGCGTACACGGTTGTTAAAGTGGTTTTCGAAGTTGGTAGAGAGTATGACAACTTTCGATCCCGGTCTCTTCAACAACCAAACGTTATTATAACACCACGGTCTTTTTTTCAAAATAGTTTATACTTTAAAACCAGAATATAATATCCCTTTTCAAAATAATATAAATATGATATCATTTTTTTAAAACCAAATCAATATGATATAATTTCAAATATATCCTTTTTCTAAAACCATACCACTTTAAAATTTATAATATCTCGAAACCATACATTTGAATTATAACTCTTCAAAACATAATATTTGGAAATCCATAGCTTTAAAACCATAACTTTGAACTTAAATGGTTTGGATATTCAACAGTATATAAAATAAAATGGTTTGAATTTAAAATTACTTTATAAAGTAAATAATTTCCACGACTTTAGAATTTTATTCTCTTTAAATTAAGTCTAAATCCATAAATTTTAAATTCACTTTCAGTTTCAATAAACCACTTTAGTTTCTATTTCAAACTTTGAGTGTTAAACAATTAGAAACTAAGGTTGGAAATTTCTATTCAACCATTAAAAGTCCTATTATTTAGTTTGAAATATTTGCATAATAAAACCATAATCATTTAAATAAAACTCAAATTACCTATAACTAAATATTTCCTCCAATTTATTTATACTAGAAATATTCATTTAATTCATCTCGAATAAAAAATTCAGTTATAAATATCATACCTTTTAACATTTCAAGTTAATAAATTCTACATCAATTTACGGAGTTTAATTCTTTAAAAAAACTCAATTTAGATTTCCAATTTAACTTTCGATCTTAATTGATTTAAATCTCTATATATACATATTCAATACTTAACATGTACTTAACCATATAATATAAAATAATCAAACTCCATTATTTAACTTATTTATTTTATTTAACAAATTTATACATAGCTTAAATTCAAAAATTTAGCTATATATGTATATAAAAAATAATATTTATATAAATAAAAAATTGATATTTATTTAACCGTGTCCTATCCAAACCATAGAAATCATTTTCAAAATATTTATATATATAGACCGACGGTGTCTGTATAAAATTTTCTATCATATGGTCAAGTGATACAGATGTTTATCATTTCAATCCGCAATTTAAAAATAAAAATTACGGTTATACATCATTTCAAACCGCAATCCCGAATGCAATAAAATGCATAATAACTTGTAGTTTATGATGATATAAATAAACATCCATTCATCCATCATAAAATCATGCATCCATTCATCAAAATTATCATCCGATTCAAACAATATATCAATATATAACGAATAATAAACAACAGGTATCAACTAGCAGTCTATATTCAATAATAAATTAAATAACTGTTTAACTGGCAGTTAATATGCAATGAATAATTAATTAACAATTTAACTGGTAGTTTAAATGCAATGAATACATTAAATAGCAATTTAATTTAATTAAATGAAATTAACTGAGATGATGATTAAAAATATGCCAAACAAGCGTAAATAAATTTTAAATCACATCATATATCAATTTAACAAACATAAGAATTTTTAGAAAATCGTGAGTGGGTTAAAACACTCACCTTTTGAATTTAAATCCGATTTAAACCCAAAATTTGACAGTCTTGGAATTCGTCCAAACCAGCGTCAAAATCTCCGGAATCTCCATACGATCCTAGCGGCTCAAACCGCGCGTGAATTGGTCCTCGTATGAAAATGTTATGCATATTCGAATATTATATGATTTATATTAACATAAATAAAATAAAAATTAATATGCCACACATCTCTCTCTCCCTGGATTACTTGCGCACATCAGAACCCATACCATCGATTTGCATCACCAAATCGCCAATCGCCTCTACGCCCAAATCTAGATCTGTGACCACCATTTCGTACGCCAAGCCGAGCTTCCTCAACGCCGTGCATTTTGCCATCTCCGACGTCACTCTTCGCCCATAAACGGCATCGAACGCCGCCCTTTTCACGCCCAGATTTCGCCCATCTCCGATCAAACGACGGTGCTTCAACCGTACCGATGCAAAGAGGGGCCTGAGTTCTTCAATTTCTCTTTTGAGGCTAACGCCATGGATCGATAGAAATTAGGGGTTGAAGTTGCGATGATATCGGCCGTCAATTTGTGGAAACGACGGCTGCAATGGAAAGTAGGGTTTTGGAGTAGAATAATATTATTACGTCTCGTATTTCGTGCTATTTATAGAGTTTACGTCAGAACGAGCCGGAGTCCGATCGCAGCGTGCCGACAGGCGATCTATATGTAAAAAGGCCCGCTTAACGCACTGAAACAAGTTTCCAAGCCCAATTCCCTCATATACGGAAGTTAGCTAAAAATTTGCTTATTTCAAATTGATTTCAATTGATTTCAATTAAATCGATTTCAGAGCGTTTTGCGTTCGTACGATCAAACGATAAGTCCGATCGCTACGAAACTTGAAATCTTACAATAATTCACCGATACGGATCCGATGAAACTGGTTTCGTCGAAATCCGAGTCAGTGGCCAATATGGCTATTATTATATTAATTAAATAAATTAAAAATTAGTCAATTCAATCAAATTTTCAATTTAAATTCGAAATTGACAATTCTTATAAATTTAAATTTTCCAAATCATTTATACTGATTTAAATAAATTTAAATGTCAAATTAGAGTTGATTAATTCTTCGATTCCAACGTTAACCTCACTTTTAATAATTAATTTCATTAAATTCACAAATTATAAATAAAATCCCCAAAATTTCATTTAGTTAAATAAATTAATTATTATTCCATTCATTCCTGTCAAATAGATGGATTAAATATTGGATTCACAACTATTACATAAATTTCTCATATTATCTTTGTTTCAAATAACGTATTATTTAAACATTTATTTTCAATTAACTGAAATAAACCCAATTACCCTATTTTATTCAAATAAATAAACAAATCTTGATTTCCTTCCTTATTATTCAAACAAATCATTATCCTATAAACATATTTACATTTGGTGAGGTTTCATTACACTGATACTTTCTGTTTCACCTTTATTCGTACTACTATTTTGTTTCCACTAATTGTGTAATAACTACCAAATTCAAACATATTGAAATTTGTCAATTTCACCCATAGATTAAGATTTTAAATCCGCTTAACTGATTTTCCTCGGTTGCATGCTTAATTACATCAACTGTTACTTTAATTTACATTAACCAACGAAAAATTAAGATTTGTTGTAATCGATTATCAAAATTTACTTTAACTCATTAAATAAACAAGCAACCTATATAAATTTTCAACCTATGTGCTTTTAATTGCATTTATAAGTTCGTTACTTCAATCTAGATTTATAATTCAATATATAATGCTAATTTTATTTCATTGCATTAATATACGCCTATTTACATTTAAATTTGAGTAGATATTACGTTTTTAAACGTGTAACTCTATCCAGTAAACACATTAATTAAGGGGTTTTTTATACTATACATTCTATTAAATTTCACAATACTAAATTTTCATTCTATTAATTACTTTACATACTTTACGTATTAATTTCTCAATTAACATAATTTTGAATTCCTTTCCCAATTTACTAATTTCAATCAATCCTAACTTTACCACCTGTTTCAATTAATAGGGTGTGCACTAATTTAGTTATTGCGATAATTCTTATTAATATAACATTAAGGTTCCTTTACTCTAACTGATTTCAAATTTTATTATAAACGAAATAAACAGGTAACCTTACAATACACTAAGATTTATTATTTCCAACAAATTATCATAGTTGCCTACATAATATTTACTCCAATATTTACACACAATCGTTACTATTTTCATAAGCCAAATCCATATACAATGGTCATTTTATTTTTATTTATTATAACATTTATAACTTAAATGTTTGCCTTGGTTTTCTTACATTAATAGGATTTTTATTTCTTACAATATCAATGTTACCATTTATCCTGTTATTTCACCCATTATTTAATTAAAGTCTCAATTAAATTTATTTATCTAGATTTCACTCTTTTATATATAAAATGTGTAGCTACGTAAACGTCTTCATTAATTCCATTGATTTACATTAACTCCATTCCATAAATCTATATCCGATTACTACCTTAAAATAAGTTTACGTTTCTATTAATTTCCATTCACACTTCCGTTATTTTATATTACATTTTTTTTATTAATTACCAAATATTCATACTTAATTTACAAAATTAATTGTCAAAATTTACGGGTAGTTACAGACGGGTCGAGCTGGTCTGCTGAGACCATAAAAAGGGTGAGGAACTGGCGAGAGTAGAGGGCATATTGAGCCGGGTGAGACGAGACAAACTATAGATTGCAGGTGGTAGTATCAAAGCTGGATCAATAACGGACCACCCTTGAGACAGTTTCAAGCCGTGCCAGTTAGAAGATAGCCGAGGAAGAGATGCTTGAGCAAGTGGATTTTTCTGGAGAGGGGTTGTAAGCGGGCCGAAGAGAGAGCGGGTCGGCTAATGAAAGACGGATCGAGCTGGATTTGCGTCGTGCCTTAACTGGCGAGCTGATCGTCCGAGCTACTACGCGGGAAGGCTCAACCTGCGGAAAGCTTGACGTATAATTGAGTAGAGAAGTCGATGATGGCCTAGGCTGGATTTGGGTTATCATCATACATAAGAAACCCTGCCGACCTGCCCCCGGTCGTGGTTGACTTGCGAGCTAAGTTGGTCTGGACATGACTGGACCATGCTAAGATACATCGGTTAGTCAACCTTCTTACTTACGAAAAAATCAAGTATCACTTTGAACGACCTATGCATTGCTCAAGTTGATTGTATTGTGCCCGTTATTCGTCTGCTCTGTTTTTATAATTACTTATATTCACAAATACCTATCTGAATTTGAGTGTAAGATATGTTATATACGGGAAATTCTAACATGCTCAATTCGAAGTATTTAGGACAACACATGTGAAATAAAAAGGAAGGGGCCACCTTAAATTATGTTGATTTCGACGTCTCCGTCTACTTTTTTTCACGCATCTGGATTCAGATCTTATAGCATTGTACGTTCGAATAATATTTTAACTTAAGTTCTCTTTTTATATATTTATTTGCAATATTCTTTTCCTTTTTCATTTCAAATTGGATTCACGTTATGAAATAGATGATCATGTTTAAATCATATTTGTTTTTCAAGAATAAGTTTTATTTTGAGACATTATTTTTTATTTTTACATGAAATAGGAATTGATGTTAATAAGAAATACAGAAAATCAGTGAAGCAAAATGAATAATTAACAAAATCTCACTTCAAAAAGCGATTCCATCTCTCCTCCACTTTCTTCTTCATGAAAAGAATTCTCCACCCAAACAAATGCAGGCAAACCTTAATAATAACTCAACCTCTAATGAACTTTCGACCCCAACTCGAGGGTCCTACCACCGCCGTGCGCGATCCGATATTCCTTTTAGCCGGATCTCCAACCCTCTGTTCAGTGATATTGGATCCGAAGATGACCTTTTCTCCACGTTTCTCGACGTTGAAAAGATTAGCGGATCTGGATCCGATAATGGCGAGTTGAATTTAAATCCAAGAGAAGAGAGCAATGGGAATGCGAGGCAGCATAAACGAAGCGTTTCAATTGATGGGTCAGGCATGGTTTTGGAGGCGAAGAAGGCGATGTCAGCTGAGGAGATTGCCGAGTTGGCGACTGTCGATCCTAAACGAGCTAAAAGGTTCTGTATTTTTATTTATCTAATAAAGTCACCTTTCCTTGTCGTGAAATGAAATGTATGCGTGCGATAATATGTTATACAAAGCTGGATTAAAGTAAATTTTACTTTCGGAGGATGAATTTAGTTGTTTTTGCAGTGTACAGTGAGTATAATAAAATCCCCCTTTTAGTCAAATTTTGCGGAAGAAGGATAAGTTTTGGTAACTCATTATTATTATTGAGAGATTCTGTTATGAATAGTATGGAATAGATTATTCATAATGTGATTGTATGTAATAAATTGCATCTGTAAATTTGTGAAAACCATAGAATGGACAATGTTTAGAGATTGACTGCTTTCTGCACCGCCTGCTGTTGTAAATTAATTTTATCTTGCTTTGATGCTGCATTTCCAATGTACACTATATAACTTAAGTTGTTGCAAGGGGTCTAGTGTTCTGTCCCCAAAAACCAAAAAAAACCCACCCCATACACAAACGCAATGAAAAGGAAAAAGATAGAAGAAGAGGAAAAACTTTTAGACCGCGGTTGGTTTACTGTTATTGGTTTTAGGTTTTCATCCATACAAAAATACGTATGACCCGTGTATATTATGAAAAACGACCAATTTAGTAACTGGAGTTAACATACAAAACAGAAAACAACATTTTTTTAAAATATTTTCGTGTTTGGGAGAATCACGAAAGTACGAGAAACAATCCGTCTTCCTTCCATCCCCTCCATCTTACTTCCAACCCCTCCGTCGTCTTTCTAACCTTCGCATATTTTGTAATTAATGTTGAAAACACAAAACACAAAATAAACCAAACGGGCCTTTAGTTTTGGTGCATGTTTTTATGTCTCCCAGATCGTGCTTGTATCAAAATGGAATAGCTCACTTGTTTAAACATGGTAACCTTGAAAACAACATTAATCCTTCAAATTCTTAGCTCACTAGGTTAACGTGTAACTCGTAACATGTACAACACAGTACTCAATAAATAATAACAGTTCTAATGCTTGGGATTGATAAATCCTACAAGTATTCTAGATTTTGGAAGAGAGAGATAGAGCATTGGCATCAATGTTAAACATCATTTAAGAGATTAATTGAAATAAGTTTCTACTATACGCTTCTCTTTATTCATTTAGTCTTGTATTTTAACCTTTATACCAGTCTTATGTAATAGTAAAATGATATGAAAGCAGGAATTTTTTTTGGCATTTCAAACAATATACTATAGAAAATACATAGTAATAGTAGAAAGTGAAAGGAAAAATGAGAAAAATATTCACCAAGTATTTCCAAAATATGTTGCAAAAAAGTAGTAATATAATGTATTATGCAAGGTTTGAGAATTCATTGGTACCGTTTTCGATCTTTAGTTTTTTTGAAGATTTTGGTCATTTTCGTTAATGTAGGAGTTTCCGTGAAGGTTTCGGTGTTGTCGGTTATTTATTAAAAAGTACAATAATGAATATTTCACTGCTCTAAAAATACACTTATATTTATGTTAATAATAAATATTTTTGATATTTGTAGTTACATAATTTTTCTCATTTTAAATGTATATTAAATTATAATGGTTCAAGGTAGAAATGAATGATGCATTAAATACAATGAATAGAGAAGTCAATAGACTCATTTGGCTAGCAGGCTATTTCGTTTTCTCTCCCACTTCATTATTCTCTTTGTTACCCTTTGCCTTTTTTCTCCTTTTTTTTTCTGCTGCCAACCTGGTCAATCATAACATGACACAGCTCATTACCAATTATTATCCAGTTAAACCCTAGTTTTATTCTAGAGTCGCCAAAATACAGTAAAAAAATATCAACCTACGCTAAAAAAATAAGCTCTGCATCAATAATATAAATAATGCAATCGAGGGAGATAAATGATGGAAATCCAGAATAAAAGAAGTTTGTTAGAGTTCGTCTATTAATTAATGAGTATTTTAAGAAAGAGTATAAACTATCTTAAGCGTTGTCATATGGTCTAAATTTGTCGCCATCATATGTCAAATATGTACGTTCATAAATTAAAAGTGTGAGATTTTTTTTTGTGCAAATACTTTTTGAGCAACACGACTATATTTATGATACAGCTATCTGGTTGTACTTTACATAGTCTTTTATGCAAATACCCTTGGTTAAATTTGACATCAAACGGATGATAACGGGTAGTTTTATCCAATTCCAGTTATAACATTACTAAGACCAAAAAAAAGGTGCATACTGCTTTTTCTCATAACTTTTAACTTGTGTCTTAAAAATCGGTAATTATCATATGCTTTAAGAAGGGAGAGTGGCTTGACATCATTAACTATATACCTGAAAGGATTGATCATGATTGCCTGTGATTATATTGGCTTTCTACAGATGCTTTTGTTGAAGGAGGTGCAAAAACAAGAAGCAAATTTCACATTGACATCGAAAATAAATTGAAGGTGTTTAAGGGAGTACATAATATAAATTTGAAATTATGCTAGACTTCCTGGATAAAAGTTCGTAATTTGTAGTGGGATGTCATGGGTTATTTTTTCATATCAAATTTTGTTATAAAGACTCTTTTCCCATCTTTCTTTCTCTAAAATCAAACACGTCAATGGTTACTGAAGTGGTACACCATGGAACGCAGACAAAAAATAAGGTATATTTTGAAGAAGATTTGAGGACTTAAGTTTGGTGAAAGTTTTGTAACATTATTGGATGCAGTAAATGTTGATATTGAAAAAAGTAAGGCCTATTTTGAAGAAAGTTCGAGTATTTAAGGTAGGCCTTATAACGTTATTGTATGTATTAAGAGGCCGGCTTTTTGAACACAAATCGATGACACAAATGAGAACACAAAAAGTTTGGACCATCGGATCTTTTTGTCTTTACATGAGAGGTGAAATTCAGGGGGCAATCTAATGGTAGAGAATCCCTTGTGTCACCATTTGTGTCATCAAATTGTGTTCAAGTAGACTATCCCATGTATTAAATGTTATTCTAGCATCATGATTGTCACAAAAGTAATGCATTTGAAAATCTCTTTGATGTTGTGTTGCATTTGTTCAGATGCTTGCTTTATTTTGAAATTCTAACACTTGGGTATTTTCTTATGTTATCATATTCAATAAATTAATATTTGCATAATGTAGTAAATATATACTGTATAGCATTTTGATAAATATCTTGAATATATAGTGTAGTAACTGTACACTGGGAAATCATGTTCATTGTGTGGTAAATATGCTTGGCACATCGTTAGATGTCCTAAATATAGAGTAGTAAACATAACACATCCTGAGCATAGTGTAGTAAAAACATTTATACTCAACATATTGCCAAATATATTTCTCAAAATTTGTTGATGGAAAATCTTGGTGTAGTATAATAAAAAAATGTATTGAACCTGCTTAAACTGCCGCATAAAATTAAAAAAAAAGTCATCCTCGTTTAGTCACAATCACACCCTGTTCATTGTAGGCAGATAATAATTCATTGCATATAATTATATCATTATTGTACACTAATAATATCACTAAAACCAATCAAAAATATTAAATATCTATTATAACGTAAGGCGTGACGCATGTGTTGACTGTGCCTTTTCACCCTAAGGCGCAGTGCACATAGAAAAGCGCACTGAATGGCACATAATACGCGCATGGTGCACGGCAAAAAAAGCGCGCCTTTACAATATTTTGTTGTTTTGTTAATTTTATTTTTGAAAAACAAAAATGCATAGAGATTAGTAAACCATATGATTATTGTTATTATATATTGTTGTTGGTATATATTGTGCATGTTCTAATGGATAACCTTTTTCTGGAGTTTTTTTTTTGCTTGAAAACAAGAATATGTTGTAATTGAGGTAGAAAATCTAAATCTTTTTATGTTATATTCTTAAAGCAAGTTGTAATACAAAATCTATTGTGTGTGTAAATCGGTTTCAGATTGTTAGTTTATCAATAATATGTATATATATATATATATATATATATATATATATATTTCGATAATACATATTTTTATTTTTGCTTCAAAAAGATTATTGCACTTGAAATTCTATGTTTATGACATTATGTTTTCGTGAAATGATTGAAAAATCTTTCTTGTATATGTTTCTAGCAAAATAAATACTAATTATATTGGATTTTTTTTCAATTAATTGTTATGTAAAACAAATTTTTTCTTCTAAATATGCACAACAAAACAAATGGTGCACGTCGTTCGCTGGGCCATGCAACAAGGCTCTAGGAAAGTTTTGCGCCATTTTGTGTCGTGTGTTGTTAATAACTATGGTCTATTCTGCTCATGGTGGTATACTAGCACGACTATATGTTCCATATAACATTTGCTCATGCCTCATAGTGGTATACTATTATGACTATGTGTTCCATATAACATCAAACCACTCTCATATTCCGACTTGGACACTCGAACACGAAATCATATTCAAATCAGTGATTCGAAGGGGTGCAGTGTGTGAAATGGATATTCAAGGTGCCTTCGGTTCCTCCTGCATATGCACTAACATACGACCTTTATGTTGATACCAAAGTTTTTAAAAAAATGTCCAACCACGCTAAGATATCTGTCACATCTCAACAAAATTAGTTTGTGCATACCGAAACCACCGATCATGCATGTATAATGAGATTTTTTGAAAGAGTTCATATGCTAAATAAACTATTCACTACACATGCTATATCATTAATCTAAAATCTTTCAGTAATATTAACTTGTGTATAGATGTCACTAGGTCCATTCTAAGCCAAAGGTTTGTCGTGTGCCTTTTTAAGCACTTTCTTGTAGCATCAAAGGCAAGTCTGTCATCGGATACTTTCGGATACGGATAATGTCATATCCGCATCCGTATCCGAAACCATTTTCGGATATCGGATATCTGTATCCGCTTAATTTTCAGATACAGATATATATTCGCTCCACCCATAATTAATAAATTAGAAAGAATAAATGAATTTTTTTGGATTAACATAAAGCCGTTTTAGTGCTAATGTTTATAAAAAATCAAGAAATAACAAATATGATGATAAAAACAGTTTTGTGCAACGATAATTCATTTACACATTATATGAATTATTTCCTTGATAAAATAGTAAATATCAATTGTTTGATGTCCTAAGATATACATAATATCAACTACTAACTTGATAAAATTCGGACGGATAATTATTGGACATGGATACCATCGTATCCGTATTCGTATTCGTTTTTAGACTGTGGATATATTTTTTATTTTTGGATACAAATGTGGACATATTTCAGATTTTTGGGTTATCCATTGACATCCTTAGTTGGAGGTTGAGTAGGAAGTGTTAAACTTTCAACTACTGTATAATCGTTGCAACAAATTTTTTATTGAGAAAACATCATATGTGATGTTTGCAATATGAAAATAAAACTTACATTTTTTTGTTCTCATCAACAACGTTGATAGATTATCACTTATGATATCAATTTACCAATGTTTTTTTAGTCAATTCGTTAAAAAATCATATGCAAAAACAATTATTAGATTCATAGTTATTAACGCTGCACGGCGCATAAAGGTGCAAAAGCTTCCTAAAAGCCTTGGCACCAGACGTACATCCTTTTTGATTTATTGTTCATGTATGGGAAAAACTATCTGTCTATTATGTATTATAACTAATTAAACTAGTGTAATGTAGTTTATATTTTTATTACTTGTGTATACCGCCAAAAAATATATATTTCTTAATCATTCTGCCAAAGTACATTTAACATAATGTCAAAAATATAGAATATCATTTAATCATATCACTTCATTTGATGTGTAAATCATTTGTTTTAAAGTTGAATTTCCGGTTAAGCTTGTCGATACTTAACATTTAATTCAATAGTAAGCACATATCTGATTTTGTATGTCCGTAGAGAGTAAGAAATGAATTATATTTTATTTGCAAGTTGTTATTTTGGTATATTATATTTTGATTTATTGTAATACATAGTATGCTATACTTTTAGGTCATGATTTTCTAACCGTCATTTAGTATATTTTGATCATTTCGAACTACAAAAGTCTATAATTTACATCTTACATCCGTTTATCCAGATGTAGACGCATATAAATTAGAAAGTATTATCATATTATTGCATGAATTAGTATCTTTAGCACGGTAAAATATTACTATTTGTTTGTGCATACTGCATACATAATCAATGTCATATTACAACTTGCTTTGAGAATATTACATCTTATAATTAGTTTTTTTTCCTTATTAATAACTAACTATGTGTCTTAAGTAAAGAAAATTAGTCATTTTAAAATCTTAAAATACAAATTAATTTGTAAATGCATTTTTTGGACATGAAAAAATAAATAAAACATTTTTTTTTATTAAAGAACTATTAAATTTGTGTTTTTTGCACTGTGTACCATGTGTTCCTTGTGCGGCATGTAGTGTGCTTGTATGTGTGTCGTATCAAAGGTGCAATCGTTGCATCATGCCGCAAGGCATGACCCCCCTTGTATACCTATGATTGGATTGTTGGAAAGTCCATCGTTGTTTGCTATGAATTTATGTAAATGGATTTTAGGCTTGGTTAAGTAACATATTCAAAACAACCAACGTTCAGACATTATCATTCATGGTTTTTAGTAGTGATTTCTACAGTAAGTTAATGTGTAATGGATAAAGAGTAAAAATATATATCTAATCTTCAATGATTTGTACTAAAAGTGCACTACTAAATTGAAATAAAGATAACCTTTTATGTGAGCTAATTGGGTAGCTTGTCCTTTCAAGATCGACTTTCATCATTTCAAGGTTTTAAATCTTAGATTTCGATCGTGTCTTGTCTAGTTAGTTTCACACACAATATTGGACTCGATCTCGAGCGAGATGAGTTCATCTCGAATGCACATCTCAGCATCTCGAATGTGCATATCGGATAGATCCAGAATCCATTTTGGTAACCATCTCGAAGTAATTAAGTGTCTAAAATTGACGTTTTTAAATATTATTATAATAAATTTTATCTAAATAATTTCCTACCAAAAAATACATAGAAGATAATATTTAATTTTCCTTTTAGAGAAGCGCGGTAGCTTGATTAACTTGGTCTTAACTAAATGGACTCTACTCACTGAGCAACAACAATAAAAAGACGAAGCCTTTTATTATAGATAACTCATTAAAAAATAAAAACATAATTATAGGGCTAGTAAAAAGTCATTAGAGTGGTTAGTTCTTTTGGATCCATATAAGAAGTAAACGAAATGTAAGTAAAAAAACATAATTTCGTATGGGATCTTCTGTTGCGATATTAACTCAAATTTTGGTTGAGATCTTAATACCTTCGACTTGATGAATGTCAAATAAGATATAAACAAAATTTAATGTCTCGCTTCGCCAAATCATCATGTTCAAGTTTAAAAAATGAGACCTCGAGCAAGATCTTGGGTGAGATAAACGAGATTTGAAACTGTACGTCAATCTGAAGATGTTTACTGGATAGAACTTTGGCCGTAGGATTCTTGGCGAGCAGAATCCGGATAACTAAAAAAACAACAAAGGAGGTCTTTCATGTGTACTAATTAAAACCAAGAATTGAAAAATTCAAAAATTATTTATTGACAAATATAAACTGAACCGCTGCATTCTTTGCAACCAAACTAAATCTATTATATTTGCAAAAGCTCTGTAAAACTCTAATCAATCTGTACATTTGTATACTATAACTCTGCAAAACTTGCCAATAATTAGTCAACAATCTTGCAAAAATTTGTGATCCCTCCATTTGATTGGAACACTGCAGAAAGCAGAAACAGATTGCTGATATTTTGCAAGTATTTAAACTCAGAATGTGGAATGAAATACGATAGACAGAAGAATGGGATTTTTTTTCCTAGATAATAAGGTTTCAGTCGAAACTCTGAAATTTCAGCTGACTTGGGAAGAATCCGATTGAAATGTTGGTTCGGACCATTTAAATTAAAAAAAACTGACTTTGCCGATAAGTAAATAGAAAATCAAAAGAAGTAAATATTGAAATAGGAAAGGTGAAAGAAAAACAACAGAATTCCCAACAACAACAACTAAGCCATTATTCCCAAACAAGTTGGAGTCGGGTAGAGATTTAAACCAAAACTAAATGACAAAGTCAATTTAAAAACCATGATAATAATAATAAAATAATGTAAAATAATTAAACAAATAATAATAATAATAATAAATAAAACAAAAACAAAGATAAAAATAAAATAAAAACAGAATTCCAAACAAAATAGAAAAAAACATTGAAAACTTTAACTCAACATCTCAGCTTGCAAATCTGATCTGATCCATCATGAATATCTCTTGTGGTTCAAAATCAACCTCAAAACGGTGAGGTCTTAGCCCTTTTTTTTTGGGTCTCATCGATGCATTTTAAATTTGTGCCTGATTTTTAATAGTTGACGCGATGAATGGGGTAGAGATGGAAGATGGTGAAGTACAGTTTTAAATAGGGTCAGGTTATGTTAAATTTTGGGGTTTAAATTGTTAATTGTTGACTAATTGAGCTAAGTTGTAAAATATTTAATGTTTAATGTTTACTTAGCTTAATTGGTCTAAATTTTAGTAGGGCTAAATTATAATTCGCTTAGCTTGTTCAAAGAAATTAGAATATTTAATTTAATTTTATTTTAACTTAGCAATGCATTTCATTCGAAATTCGAAACTAGATCAGAAACAAAAATTGTGAATTCTGAAAATTTCAAAATCTATTGAAATGTTGAAAAAAAAAATGGCCAAAACCAAATTGAAACCTCAAACCTTGATTTGTACATGTCTTGACACTAATCCGCTTTTTAATGAAAAATTGATTATTTTGATTTAGAGAGAAAAATGGAAAAGAACATGCGATGACATAATTGATAATAATGACAGAAACCCGATTTCATAGGAAATAAACCCATGACTCCTATTGCGAAGTATCTGTTATTATCTAGGACAACTAGCATTATTCTATCTTTCCTGAGCATATCTATTGTTTGTTCTCTTATTACTTGACTTAACATTGAGATAATGTTATAGCATGCACAATAAAAATGTATTTAAAACCGATCTATAAAGTAACAATAACATATCGGGAAACATACATCATATTAATAATCATCGCCGCGAAAAGGAAAATTGTAAGTTGTAGCCAAGAATGAAGAGCCAATTGAAGGTTGATATTAAATTCACAATGACAAGATAAGTGGCCATATATTTGAGTTTGATAACAAAACAAGATAAAGTTGAAACCGATCTAGTGTAGGTGATGAAGGATGACCTGCATATAAAGCTGAGATGGGCAATATAAACCACTTATATGAGTGCAATAACTTATGTCCGTGTAGTCTTTAAATGTGCTTGTTTACAAAACCATAGCTCGATGATTTTTTTAGAAATTTGAGAGTCATATTGTTGTTAGCTGCATGTACGTGCCATTTAATCCTCATTTGGTGTCATCTGAAGCTTTGCACTTCTCATTCACATTTATTGCTGAAGGCTAAAGAAAAGAAATCCATTGGGTTTAAATTGAGGTGCTCATTTAGGTGTTATCACCTGAACTTCAGTGTTCAATGTCAGTTGAATTTTCATTTTTGGTAGCTGCTTCCCAATTTTTAATGCATCATTTATATCTTGAGAATATTGTGTAACATGTATATTCTATCCTTCAGTATTTCATCATATATTTCTTACATATCTGTATCGCTTGTATATATGTTAAACGAAAGCCGATTGAATTATTTGCCATGCCATGCAGAATCTTAGCTAATAGACAATCTGCGGCCCGTTCAAAAGAAAGGAAGGCACGATACATACAAGATCTTGAGCGAAAAGTTCAGACCCTTCAGAACGAAGCGACTACCCTTTCTGCCCAACTTACCCTATACCAGGTTTTTACTTGATTTTTGCTGGAAAAGTGAGCTCTCTATTGATGTATAAAACAATCTGTACGCTTTATCACATGAACGATTGAATTTCCTGAATATAGTTATGTTACATAATTTATTTGTTCTTCAATAGTTCTTTTTTCAGGCCAACACTATTGACACTGCCCACAATCCTAGTGCACGCCTTCCTTATTTTCCTTCATCATCCATGATCCACCATTTGGTGTTGGAAATTTACACAGAATTTCAGTGATAGATTTTGCAACAAAGATGCCGAAAAATAAATAATTCTGAAAATACAAAAAAAAAAAGTTTAAAGAAATGCATTGAATACCACCGATAATACTGTTAAAAAGTAATATAGGGGTTTTAACATTTGAATTCAGTAATTGTAGTTAACATAACCTGGCTTTTTTTTGCCTAGTTACAGAAGGATGCACCTTCCTACCCATCTTCTTCATAGATTGTCATAATGTCTTATTGCATTTAAGTTGCACAGATCTTGCTTTTTTGGGTCTCCCACTGGTTTTATGACGGCTATAAATGTTTCTGGACCTTCTGCAGAAATATAGTGCTTTTATATATAGAATAACAAAGTCAATTATCTCAATAATCTCAACTATATACGGAAGGCCGATTCCATTTCATATTGTCATATTCTTTTTTCAGAGAGACACGACAGGGCTTAGTCAAGAGAACACCGAGCTCAAAATCCGTTTACAAGCTATGGAACAACAAGCTCAACTTCGTGATGGTAATTATACCTAATCAGAGTTGGATTGCATTTTAAATTACTGCAATCATTTTAAGAATGCGCTGTACATCATTTACAAGAACCACTGGGTTTTACATCATGTTCTATAGGAACTTCTAACTACAATATGATGTCTTACACAGCATTAAATGAAGCGCTGAAGCATGAAGTTGACAGACTGAAGATAGCAACAGGGGAGGCTTTACATCCTAGCGAAAATTACAGTTCAGCAATCACACAAATGTCATCATATACTAACAATATGTCATCATCATTCTTCCCCCATCCTCAGCAAATGCAGCAAAACTATAGTCATTCTCCTACGCTTTCATTCCAAGGTCAAGGTCTAGAGGTCAGCAATGGTTATAATGCTGTGAAGTCTGAAAACTCTTCTATTTCTTCTCCTGGTAAAAACAGCAGCAATGCTTGATTGTGGTTTAATGTATACTTCTTCATAAATTATGCAACTTTAGTTTATGGCTTATATTCACCATTTCATTGGTTTCATTTGTTAATTAGTTGGGTTTGTAAGCTGTGTGCACGCGTTGATGAAGGTAAGAAGGATATTGTTCTAAGGACATTATCTGTTTTGGGATTGGTATTACAGTATCTTATCTATATACAGCAACTTGATAATGTATATTATACTCATGCTTTTATTTATCTCTGTTGCAAGTATTTTGGCTGCATCGGACGTTATAATTTTTATGTTTTGTCACAGTGAACAAAGTTCTCTGTATGCTTTACGAGGTTATATGATAGGCAAATTTTTACCATGAAAGCTCGAATTTGGACTTGATTATTGTTCTTCTACACGATCCATTTGTTCATGATATATCATATTCGTGAATCGTACATAAATAACTATAGTCGGTTTTTGTATAGCATCGTTTCTTTTTATTCAAACTTCAAGCACGTGCTTGTTGCCAAAGAATTTTTTGCTGTAATGAAATGATTATGCAACATTTTTTATAAAATCGAATTGTTTTTCATAGGAATCATTAGAGTGCGTTTGCGACGAACGAAAACGGGGTATTTGAGCGGGAAAGATTGGTGAATGAGAAATTCGTTTGCGGCTACGAATGAGGTATTTGAGCGGGATATTTAATTCATGATTTTATTTTAATTGATTTGTTGTTAATTAATTATTCTTTTATTGTGTAATATTGCATTAAACCAAACTAATACATTTTAACTTCAAATACAACCAAATAAAACAAACTAGAAAATTTAACCAAATGTACTAGGAAATTCAACCATGTTAGAACCCTTAGTTTACGATTTCTACGATGACAACTATACAATGGAAATCATATACATATATACATATATGTATACATATATACATATATGTATACATATATAGATATATGTATATATATATATATGTATATATATACATATATACATATATGTATATATGTATCTATGTAGATATATGTATATATGTATATGTGTGTGTGTGTATCATACGACTATACAGATATGAATTAAAAGCAAGACAAACCATTACCGTGACAAGACGATGACTAAAGCATTGAAGAGATTCATCTACAAAGTTGCACGAAGATCGAAGAGAGATACACTCAAGAATAAACCCAGGAGAACATCACTTAACAGGTTCAGACTTCTGAATGCAAAACTTCAGACATCTGAACGTAGAAGATGAACAAAAATAATAATAGGTTCTCAGACGTCTGAAAATACCATTCAGACTTCTGAAACTGGGCTTGGGCAGATAATTCAAATTACAACTGTCATCTCTGAAGAGACACAACTTCATCTCTCCTCCACAACTCTTCAACAGTGAACAGTGACGACTCTAGACTGAAAGGGAAGAGATGTAACTACTAGAAGCAACCTTCTTCAACTATATAAACGAGAATCAAGAAGGATCAAAGTACTTTAACTAATTCACTCGACTCTCTATCTTGACCATCTCTTGTTCCAATCATTCACTTGCTATCAAATCTGCAAATCTGAGATCATACACTTCCATACTCTCTCGAACAATATTGTATTCAATCATTCAAGAGATATAGGAAGTTCAATTGTACTATATAGTCAAAATCCGTGTAACAGAGAACACACTCTTGACAAAGAAACTCTGCTATTGTAAACCTGTTCCTCCGGGTGAAGTGAGGGTTATTTGGTGAAATGAAATTCCGAAGATGAGCTTTGGGATTGGACGTAGGATGAGAGGTCCGAACGAGTATATAAAATCTCTGGTGTGATTATTCTTATTTACATATTTTACAATTGTTACACTATAGTTTAAATTAGTCATATACTTGTCATTTGTATAATCGATCCACCATGCTATAGACTTTCAAACCAAACAAACTAACAACGACTACGGAGCAAATTCAACTGGTACGACATAATCCAGGTATCTCATCGTTAAACAATGTTTTCATCATATCCAAGTTTGTAGGGTTTTCACGAAAAACCATCATAATCTCATGTCGCTCCACTTGTACAGCAGCAGACAATATAGAATAACAACGTTGCATGACGTTGGTGAAACAGACTCTAAACAAACGATCGTCTAGACACATGCCTGCTAGAACTGCCATACTCGGTCCGTCTGCTATGTCTAAGTTGAACGGGTGTGGTGTCTCCAGCCACCCAAGAGCCGTAAAAGCTGTATGTCAGCAGTGAAGGGCTAAAGTTATGAAATTGGAGTTATCTGATACTTGCATGTGTTTTTTCTATTCAACCTCTAAAATGCTGATCTAACTCTCTAAATTTGAGCAGGACATTTCTCCTGAATTTCTTGTTTTTGCATGCAGCAGTGTTCCACCATTTCTCGAAACTGTCCAACCGATCGTTCTCTACATCTCATATTCCTCCTTCTACTTGTAGAAGTTTGTCCAATTAACCCAGTAACACTTCAAGTTGTCACATTAGTTTTTCATCTATGTATGGCCCCGGTCGAGGTTCACTCTCTCACGAATATTGCCGCCACAGTCGAATAAAACCCATTGGCTGAGTTCTTTTTGTTCGACATATAATCAACATAGATCTATGAAAAGCTTATCCCTTTTGGGAGTTCATAAAGCCATGGGCTGGAGGAAGCGGAAGCCATAGCAGAACTAGAAGAATACGGCATAATACCGAAAATTAAAAATTTCACAACATAAAAAAAAAATCTTAGAAAAATATATGTTGTAGATACGATAAAAATAAATGGAGTAGCTGAGAAATTACCTTAAATAAGCTCGAATGGATCAAAAAAAATTTCGAAAAGGGAGAAAATGGGCCGTTTGAACTTTTGTGAGGAGGAAGGGGGGCGGCTGTTTGTATAGGGGCGGAAGGGGAGCTGAAAGAGGCAGTTGTTGGGTACCCACTACTCGAAGTACCCTCCCACCAAAGATGCGTGGTTCGGTGGTCGAACAGAAATGCTATGCTTACACACAGGACTACCCCTCTTCTCGTAAGCTTCGCATGGGCGACTTTACTCTTTACTACTTTACAACGATAAGGACCGCATGTAGGAGGTTTATTACACAAGGCCCCTACTGAGGAAAAGCTTTCTCCCAGCGAATAGAAGATGCCCGGCTCCGCCCAACATAGGGATTGGCACGCTTTCAGGAAGAACATAGAATAGTAAAGGATCCAGCATGCAGGACACCGAGAAAAACGGTACGATGCGTCTGACGCGTCCGATACATCAGACGCCAACGAACCAAGTTCCTCCAACCAACCAAACGGTCCAAATTTCGGATTTGGACCAGTATGACGGTGGATACGTCAGACGCATCAAAAATGGGAACGTGGCTAAAAATGATTGTGAATTGAAACTTAGTATTTACTATAAAAACAAAGGATAAGTATAAAACTAAGGGCTGTTTGGTTTCATTTTGTGTTTTGTGTTTTTCATTTTCAACCTTTATAACTGAATGTGACGATAATGGAAGAGCAATTTGAAATTTTAGATCATTACGACGACGGTGGAGTGACAGCGGATGGAATGAAGGGACAACGGATAGAATGAAGGGACGATGGAATAGATGAATTGTTTTTCGTTCTTTTGTTATTTCTAACACACGAATAATCATCTCGTCAAATCCAACAAAATCCAAATAAACGGAAAGATTTTTAATATCCGAGGTGACATGGTGAGAAATTGCAAAGCTTTAGCCAACCTTGAATGTTTACAGAAGTTGATGTGTAATTATCAGTTGGTGTATAGCAAAAAAACATTCTTCGTTTGATAGCACCTCTTAATTGTGAGATTTGACACACCGTTTTTGAATTATGGTGGGATATCCTTTGTGTATTCTTACCTATATAACAGTGGTATTGAAAGGTATGTAATTGATTATTACTATACTTCGTGATGGTGTAATATCGCTAAAGGAATTTCTTATGTTAAGCAGTTGCTACCATATCACATACGTTTGACCCATCTCTTTTGAGAAAATGCTCAAACTCCACTAGTTTGTCATAAAGCTCTTCAAATGTTATAGGAGACTCACGAGCTCGAGTTATTACAAAAAATTTGTTGAATTCAGGGCCTAAACCATTCAATATATGCATCATCAAGTCATCATCATCAATAACAATTGCAATTTCATCAAAAATAGGTTCTAAGAATTGAAGATATTCTCAATTAAACGTGTCTCAAATTTGGTAAGAGTAAGATGCCCTTTAAGACTCGTACTTTGAGATTGGGTTTTATTTGCATACACTCGAATTTTTTTATCTCCAGCTTACTTGGATTTTATTTGCAGAAGCAATTAATGGTATGACAGTTTTAGAGGTTGAATAAATAATAACATGTAAAATTAGCTGGACTTAGCAATGCTAGTGACTGTATGATTAATCGGTTTATAATGGTGGTTTTATGGTGCGATCAATATAGCCTATCGGATCATGACCAATGAGAAGAAATTTTATTTGAGATCTCCATAAAAGAATTATATAAATTAAGTTTAGGGGGATCTAAGAAGCAACATAGACTGTTATAAGATGATTACTTGATAAATTCGAGGTTGATAGAGTGTTAGAAGAATATTTTATTGGTTCACCCATGAATGTGAATAATAAAGAAAAAAGAACAAGAGAATTTCCAGCTAAGGAGGAAGCTCTGATACCATGAAGAAATAGTTTAGAAATAAAGAAATAGAAATATACGTGAGGCATAGGAAACTGGTTGTTCATTCATATATTTATAGGGATGATTACGATTTGAAAATACCTAACTATTGGAAAACATGAGGTGATGCCTAATCAAATTAATGGACAATTAATGTGAACATTAATTTTAATTCATGATAAGCATTATTTATTTCTTAAATTAATGGACACTAATTGTGGACATTAATTTCAAAAATGTAAAGTATTATCCCATTATCTATTGATTGTCCATTGTATTGGTAATATTGAACATGGAAAGAGATAGATCAAATGATAAGAATAAGGACTAGAATTCAAGAAGAAACTAAAGGAGAGTATACCTGAGGAAAAAGAAAGAAATTTTCATCCATTTAACAAACATTACATAAGTTATCCATATATTTATTTATTACGGGAAAGATGATATGTTTTCATCAAGAAAACTGCAACATCTTTAAAGAAATAGAGCAAGAGATTTGGGTTTGGCCTAAGTCTAGGCCAGCTATCACTCAGCCCAACCTAGTTTAGACCAGCACATGTTTAACTTGGCTCTATCTCAGCAAATACAACAAGAAAGTCACATATATGCCGACCAGGATTCTATGCTTGGCCTAAGACGACACGGCCATCTCAGATGACTTGACCCGGCACAAAGCGAGCCATCTATGTCCTAGCTCTCCCAGCCCACCAATGACCAGTCCCAAGCAGCCCCTCGTCACTATTTCTCGACCCGTTTCTTCATGCTCCAGCCTTAGCATTTTCAACTTCATTCTCAGTAAGCTTCGACAATATGTAACCGACCATCAACATAGAAGCTTCGCTCCAGCCATGCTGCATAGGGAAGTGTGCTAGACATCAAAAAGTATAACCTGGTAACTTAGTACACCCACTGCTGCAGTGTGTTTGCAAAAACATACTAACTCTTATAGCATGTTGCATTTCTCAGCACAAGAACACATGCGTCATATGGAATTACAGCTGACATGCTTCTCAACCACATATTCCAAGTTTCCAACTACCTTTCCATCTGTCTGCCATCCAGCTATCCAATCACTTTAACGGTCGGGAATGATTCCCACCTATTTACAGTGCAATCACATCTATCCACTGCTCATATCAACTGCTGTAAATACTCATTTCTATACAACATTAAAGAGGTTGACTTTTATGCTCAGATTCCCCATTTGAAGCACAAAACTCATCAAAAGCTCTTAAGTTTAGTATCTTTATAAGATTAAGTACAAATTTTTTATTAGTCCTTTGTAAATTCCTTGTAATCGTAAGAGATCTTCATAGTAGACGTAGACAAGCTTCTTTCGAACCACTGTACATTTTCTGTCATTTACTTTATTTGCTTGCTTTACTCTTCATTTTAGTTTAAGCCTAGTATTAGTGACTACTTTTGTCAATACAAAAGCATTAGTCTAATTTCGAGGTTGGCTACTTTTTTTGGTTAATATTTTAACGCTAGAGGGATGCCTCCTCTAAAAGCTTAACTTCCTTCATTTTTTCTTCTCTACACACTCTTTTCATGTTCTGGACCATGTCAAATCCTAATGGTGAAAATGAGGTTATCAACTCAAATGACCGTGTGACTAATGGTAACACTATCGCCAGCACCGCTAGTCCCATCCCTAGGCTCAACAACAATATGTGGCAAAGTGTGCTCCAAGGCTTGACCAATGCGGGAACTCTAGGCAGCGCGGTAAATTATTTAAAGACAAGGTTGGATGCTTAAATAAGTGTGAACTTCGATTCTCCACCCCCTTCGACGGTTGACCTTTTTTCTATCTAGCTTTCCCTTCATAATAATCTTGTTAACACCACCCATGAAAGGGTGGTCCTTCAAACCCCTGTCGAGGTAGCTCATGTTCAGGGAAGAGCATGTTGTACACAGGCTAAGTCATGCTATTAAAATTGATGTAGAATTGGTCATGCCGAGGGAACCAAGACAGCACTATTCTCATTCAGTAAAATGACCATCGGCTTTTGAATGCCTCCGGGCGGCAAACAGAGATCAAGATTTGAGGTTTAAGCAATCTTAATGTGGTGCATATGTTATCGGCAGAAAACAAAGGTCCCCTTTGGTGCACTTCCGATGAAATAAGGGCGTGGCCCGACATAGATCAAGGAGGAGCGGGCCAAACATTCACTGTCATCATCACTCTCTAACATATTATCGCTAACAATATCCCACTACATAGAGATGCCGGCTATGCCTAGTGCTAGTTGTAGGCCAGGAGCTCCCGTAGCAGGCCGATGCCGGCCTTCAAGAGGGAATGAATCATCTTCACCAGCAACTTAATAGAAGGCAATCCTACAATGTTGGGGGTGAAGCTATCTGATGACGAGAATGAGGAGCCAATTTCTAAGGTGATCCCAAATACATACATCCATTGGCATTATGCCTTTCCATCTATGACAAATAAGATGGGAGTGTTGACCCATCAGATTACATCATGACATACAATTCCATCACTTGGGCCAACCAGCATTTTTACAAAATGTATGCTCTTCACATACACTCTAACTAGACCAGCCTCCTGTTAATTCCTACATCTACAGTTGGGTACATCCATTCCTAGGCCATGCTTTGCACAAACTTCAAGACTAGGTTTATAGAAGTTCATAAAATAAACGGTAATTAATTGAAAATGATTAATAATTTTTTTATTAAGGCTTAAAAATGAAATCTAAGCAAATAACATAATGTGGTCACGAAACTTGCACCATTTTATTCGTGGTGATTTTATGAGCAACTTTCATATTTGAAATTTAGTGATCGGAGCTCAAATAAAGAAGTTATTGGTGTTTAAAGTTTTCGAGTTGAAAATATTTAAAAAGGAATAAAAGGAAATAAATTATAATAGACTGTGGACCATATTGGTTAACCCCCTCCGTCGGTCGGTCGACCGCATATAAGGGAGCGTGCGACTGGTTAAACTGGTGGCTATTAGGATTGAACCTCGGCCTGACGATCCGGCTTTAATTTATATTAATATAACAGATGAAATTAATTCGAGCACCTATTAATACATGCCTATCCCTTCACTTCTCTTCTTATATTTTCTGATTAGGGTAGCGAAGCTCTGTCATTTTCCCTTCTACACTATTTTTAGAAATTATAAATATAGTGTGTATGTGTGTACATATACACACACACATATACATATACATATACATATGCATGCATACATACATACATACGTATACGTATACATGTATACACACATACAGACACACACACACACACATATATCAGAGAAGGGCGGATAATAAAAGGGAAAAGAGATGGAGTGAATCAATTCGGCGAAGAAGGTAAATTCTATAATTATAAATATATATTCCACTTAATTCAAATCTCCTCTCAGACCTAAAATTTAATGGATATGTGCAACGGTCCGTATTTTTAACTATTTTAAATTATTAAATTTTATATACTTGTTGAATAAAATGGTTAGAAATAAAAATTTAATGAATTATTAATGCAATTTATTGGATATGAACTTAGATAAAATTTTAAATAACAAAATTCAATAAGAAAACATTTATTTGGTAAGAAATGAATAATGTTTGCTATATGCAATAATTACATTGATGTTGAATTACTGTAAAATGGAAGTAGTTATTTTATTATTTGAATTCATTTTATAATAAATTTTTATAAGTTAAATAACTTATAATTCAAATATAGTGATTTATTTGATAATTATATTGTTTAAATTTAATATTGGAAATTATTTAAATTATTAAATCCTGAATTTAATATGAATGAAAATGATGTCGAAAGTTGATTTAAATTTTATTTAAACAAGAATGAAAATTTCTAACTTTTAAAATTGAATTTAAAAGCGAATAAATTTATTTTGGAAATTACTTGTTTTAATAACGCGTAAAAATAGTCTTTTTGAGCATTGTCTCGGATTTCGATGAAACTAGTTTAATCGAATCCGTAATAGTGAATTAATATAGGATTTCAAATTTCGTAGCGTTCAGACTTATCCTTTGGTCATGCGAGCTTGAAACGCGTAGAATTTAATTAAAGGAATTTAAGTTATAATAACTCGATTTGAAAAGCTACCTCATGAATATGATGTAATTGACTCTCGATACATATTCCATTGTGTTCAGAATAGAGTTATAACATATATAATGCAAGATGACACACTTCGTTTGGAGTTTGAAAATTTCATGGATGAATAGTGCGATGAAAATTTTCTATAAATAGCTTCAACTTCTTTTCATTTGTTAAACCCTAACTTAAAAACTTCAGCCGCCTTCATTTAACGATTTCAATGGCTGAAAAATCTCCAACCTTTATCCTTTGATATCTTTCAATCCACTCAATGAAACTAAATGCCACCAAAAGAAAAAATGGAGAGCTCGACAAGCTCTATGTTGTGTACGGTTGGATCGTCAAAATTCATCGCGTGGTGGTCGAAATCGACCTCCGTTGCGCAACAGTTTCAGGGTTTATGTAACGACTCGAGAATTTTTACCGTTTTATAACGTAAATAACTAAAATTTATTGAAATATAAATAATAAAGTTTTAAAATAAAAACTTGATATTTGGAATGCGTCTATTTAATTATAGTAATTGGTAAAATTTTATTGAAAGATATGAAAGTTAATTTAATGGTGAAATTTCAAAATATAAATTTAATAAGTTTATTTGTTGAAAATTTAATATTTCAAAATCTGAATATTTTTATATATTAAAAATGCAAATCATTTTCTGAGAGTGGCGTTGTAATTCGTTTCGTCAAATTTGGATTTTTATAGCTCCATTTATCTTATTTTCGACGTTTTAACAGCATTTTCAATAGCGAAAAAAATCGAGTTTTTATAACTTGATGAAATCATACCGCTGATATCTGTATATCATTCCGTTCATCCCATCGTGCTGATCTTCCAGTATATTTATTTCTGTATTTTGAGGTCCGGTACGCGATGAAAATGATAAAACAATTCGTCGTATCGGTACCTTAAATTGTGACTTTTTATTTTTCTTTGCTTTTCAAACTTGAACCATGCAACCTAATCAATAAATAAATTGCTTTAATTATTCACCTGAATCATAGCTTGACCGTTGCCATTACATTGATTTTTTTATATATATTAGTGCCTTTTCACTTTTGTCATTCAGAGAAAAGTTAAGTTTCCTTTCTTTGGTTCTCACTTTCGTTCCTGTAGCTTTCTTCTCATTTCTTTTTATTTCATTTTCTTTTTCTTTTTCCTCCGCTTGAAGCGCGAAGCCAACCTACCATCATCCTCCTCAAAACCCGAAATGCCTCCCTCATACTCTCGAAGCCTGACCCGAGTAAAACCTCTTCCACGCCGGATCCAAACCCAAACCCACTTGAGGCCACCACTGCCTTGACCCATGATTTTCCCTCAAAAACTCGAAGCTCCACTCTGGGCAATTACCCCTCTGACCCCAAGCACAAACCAAATTCCCAAAGCAAGCGCCGCCCAAAATTCCCTCTGACCCAAGTGTCCAGTGCCTGACCCGAAGCACCCTCCGGTACAGCCCACCTCCGACCCCAAGTTGACCCGCTACCTTGCTTGTGGTCGAGATCCGTCCCTACACTTCTGGAGAATTATATACAGCCCGATGCTTGCTTCTCTGTTTCCTTTGATGTTTGTAGTTCTACCTTGCTCGAAATTTTTTACGTTGCATATATATATATATGTATATATATATATATATGTATATATATATATGTATATATATATATGTATATATATATGTATATATATATATATATATGTATATATGTATGTATGAACGTTGTATTGGTGCTTATTGCCGTTAATATATATATGTGATATATATATATATATATATATATATACAAAGTACGTACCCTTCTTCCCATGTATATGTGTGTGTGTGTTCGGCATATATATATGTACAACATATATAAGTTTACTAACAGACAAAGCCTACAAGCCTATATAGTACAAACTATTCTACATATATAGTTTATACAAGATTACATCTCGGCACAACAATAATATATAAGTTTCACATAGAAACAGAGAGAGAGTTCATAAGGCATGCAACTAACAGCATATAACCTATATATATAAGATAAGATAGGAGGATGGTCAGGTTGACCGTAGAACAACAATGCTCGGTGGTTTGTTCATAGCAACAGAGAGAGGGAGAGTTCATATACGAAGCTAAGCACCAATACAACGTTCATACATATATATATACATATATATATATATATATACACATATATATATACATATACATACATATATATATACATATATATATATATATACATATATATATACATATATATATACATATATATATATACACCCTCCGGTACAGCCCACCTCCGACCCCAAGTTGACCCGCTACCTTGCTTGTGGTCGAGATCCGTCCCTGCACTTCTGGAGAATTATATACAGCCCGATGCTTGCTTCTCTGTTTCCTTTGATGTTTGTAGTTCTACCTTGCTCGAATTTTTTTACGTTGCATATATATATATATATGTATATATATATATGTATATATATATGTATATATATATGTATATATATATATATGTATATATATATGTATATATATATGTATATGTATGAACGTTGTATTGGTGCTTAGCTTCGTATATGAACTCTCCCTCTCTCTGTTGCTATGAACAAACCACCGAGCATTGTTGTTCTACGGTCAACCTGACCATCCTCCTATCTTATCTTATATATATAGGTTATATGCTGTTAGTTGCATGCCTTATGAACTCTCTCTCTGTTTCTATGTGAAACTTATATACTATTGTTGTGCCGAGATGTAATCTTGTATAAACTATATATGTAGAATAGTTTGTACTATATAGGCTTGTAGGCTTTGTCTGTTAGTAAACTTATATATGTTGTACATATATATATGCCGAACACACACACACATATACATGGGAAGAAGGGTACGTACTTTGTCTATATATATATATATATATATATATCACATATATATATTAACGGCAAAGGTTATATGTATATGCCACTTTTGAAGTTGTTGTAGGAAATTATATATGTTGTATATATAATTGTCTTTCTATTATCCATAAAACAAATGTATTTTTTTTGCATATACATATATATTTGTTTGTTTCCACCAATTTATCGTGTTAAATCTACTTTCATGTTTGTAGCATCTCATTGATTTGTCGTGTCGATTCGTGCCAGTGTCCGTTGCATCATTCTTTTCCTTATTAGTTTTCCATCGTTTTCTAGCCACGAAAATTGTGCAATTACTCATGATTAATATTCTTATGCTCATTAAATTGATTTCATAGAAAATGGTAATTTAAATGTATTTTTAAAATTGAATTGCTAGTTATTAACTGCTAAACATGATAAGTTATTATTCAAATTGATCACTTATGTAACACTGTTATATGTTAACTGATTATTTTATATAACTGTTATTATCATCGATCATATATTCCAGTAACAGTTATGTTATGTTATGTTATTTATTGTTCTCACTCTACAAGTTCCCTTAATTTTAGAAATCACTATGGGTTGAAATGATACGTACCCGAACGAACTTTAGAATAGGAGAAAATTCCTTATGGGTTGAAATGATAAACCCAAGTGATTTTTAGTTATTATTGAAATTTTGGTATTGCGGGTTTAATAGTATAAACTCTTAAATTTAAATTATTGTGGATTGAAATAACAAATATTTGTATCACTTGACCATAGCATAGAAAATTATATACGGACACCTTGGTCTATTTTTGAAAAATGATTTTCAAATATTTAAAAGGAAATGAAGTATTCTATTTTATTATTGTAAAATTTATAACCTTAAAATGTTGATTTTAGAAATATAAAATTTATGATTTTAATTTAAAAGTAATTTGTAAAATTTATAGTTTTATTTTCTAAATTATATAAAATAAGATTTTAAATAGGTAAATAAAAAGTTTAATTTATTTTAAATTGTATAAAATTAATTTTTTATAATATTTTTATAAAGTTCATTTAATTTATTTAAAATAGATTTTTATAACTTTAATAAATAAAGAGGTTGGAAAGGTACATTGGAATTTTATTACTAACTTAAACTGGTTATTAATTGAATTTAAATAAAGATTCATTCAGAACTTAATGATTTTTGGAAATGATTTATAACTTGTTTTAATAAAGGTGATTAAATGAATACTTTAAAATTTAAATAGAAGTAAAATTGAATATTCGTTTTGATTTAAATTTGTATTTGAGATTTTATTTAACTATTTATAAAGTAATTTTATAAATGACCACGGTGTGAAATAAGCGTTTGGTTGTTAAAGAGACCGGGATCGGATATTGTCATACTCTCTGCCAATAATGAAAACCACTTTAATAACTGTGTACGTGGTGTAGACTCCAAAATGAAGGAGGATGGTTTGGCGAATGATTCTGTATGGTATTTACGTAGCCCTGACTCCCATGAGTCAGCTTGATGTGGCAAGGAGCCACGCTGGGCCAAGTCAGGTCATTCCTCCTATCGGGCATATTTCTTCGAAACCATATCTATTGCTTTTATGATTTGATTTTGGTGTGTTTGATTGGGAGTGTGTCTCGAGGTGGGCGGTAGTAGCTGCTATGCGTTGGCACCTGTCCGGATCCGTAAAACGGTAGAATCCTACCCTGGGCATTACCTCGCGTGCCTTGTCATATGCCTTATCGTGCCTTCTACGAGTTTGTTTTATACCGTACCTATAGAGTACCCTCTAATAGCCCTTCAGGTTACGGAGGGATTACAGTACTGTATAGACTACCGGAATATATAAAATGTGTTAAAGGGGATATGGGTATTGCCTTAACGCTATTTTGATATTTTACTTTAATGTAGACATTATGTATGTAGCGTATTGTACTATATATGTAGATAGTTTATCGGATCCTTAAAGGATTGAATCCCAACATCCTTTAAGTTATATTGTATTTACTTGACATTTCACTTGAGTTCGATTTATCTAGCAAAAGAATGTTAATCCCGACTTGAGTGTTTTGTGTTTCGCTTTATGGTCAGGTCGGCCTGAGTGTCACAGTTTTTTAAACTCATGTTTTGGGGCTTGGAGTTTGCTTGGAAGACCGATCTTATCTAATTTAGCTTTCAGTTTATTTCTATTTTTTTTCAACTGTATGTTTCAGAGTTATCATTAGCTTTTGTGTTAAAGACTTCTGCGTATTGGGATTTCCGACATATTCTGTTTTCTAAATGTTATGTCTGTAGTAGCTTCATGAATACTAGTTATTTTATTCCGCTGCTTATTGTTGTAAACTCCGTGTTTGTGATTCTATGATTGATTTATTTACTATATGTGCTAAGTTTTGCCAATTATAAATTAACAATATGTTATTTGGAGCAATTCAAGTTTGACATGTGTAGATTATTGTCGATTTGAATGGTTCAAAATAGCAGGTCGTTGTAGTTGGTATTAGAGCTCTGGTATAGGCAAAACTTAGCATATGGAGTAAAAAATCATTAGAGATAGGGTATCAATACCCTAGAATGAGTTGAATTTATTACTAAGTCATATTTGTTCGTGCTTTAAATTCTGAGTTAGAATTCTCTTTAATTAGGATTCCTTTAAATTTTGGAACTTTATCCTTGTTCTAAAATCAATTCTTGTCTTTTACAGACGAGTAACCGAGGGAATGTCCATAGTAGGTGTCGTGGGAATGCTCCCGCACCACCATTTGCTCTTATACCATCCGTTGCACCTGTTCCACCTGTTCAGCCCGTTAGGTTCGCTCAACTTTGTAAGGAGTACTCTTATCTTGGAAGTACCAAGTTAACTAGAGCGGAGAGTATTATTGAGGCTCAGCAATGGTTGAAAAGTCTTGAGAGGATTTTTATTGGACTTGAGATCACTGATGCTCAAAAGCATAACTACATGGCAGTTACAGGAGTCCGCCCAGGACTGGTGGGAATCTATTACCGCTCAGACTGTTGTGGTTGACATTACCTGGCAGCAATTCAAGTGATATTCTTAGTTATCTTTCCTAACTTATTTCTGTCGAATCTATTTCTTTGAAATTTACCTCCTTTATCTTTGTCTTATCTTGGATCCCTTCTTTTCAAGGATACTTTTATGGGAAAATGGATCCCTTCTTTTCAAGGAGACATGACTTTTGTTGAGTATGAGAGGAAGTTCAATGAGCTTTCCAAGTTTGGTCCCGGTTTGATTGACACTCGGCTCAAGAAGAATGAGAAGTTTATTCATGGTGCTCGCCCAAAGTATAATGATCGCTTGATTAGTCATGTTCGTGGCACCTTCACTTCTCTGATGGATATGGCCACCAAATTCGAGAACCTTACTTCCAATGGTAAGCAAGAAGTTTTAGCATCTCGGGGTACTTCCAGTGGTTCTAAGAAGAGGAAGCCCAACTTCCAGCACCAGAAGAAGAAGTGACAGGATACTCATGGTATTGGATATGCTTCTCAGAAGCGATCTCTTGACCTATCTTCCATCACTTATTTCAAGTGCGATCAGCAGGGTCACTAGGCCAACAACTATCCATCTTCTGCCGGAGCTACTATTCCTCCTCCAGCACAGGCAACCAGAAACAACCTTTGCCACCTTCGTCTCCAGCCTGGTCATTTCAAGAATAACTGTCCCACCCAGCAGCAAGGCAAGACATCTGGAGTCTTTTCCATGACTTCTTCTACTCCTCCTCTTCCTACCAGTGATAACCAAGGTAACCTTCAGAGCTCATTTCTTTACATGGTTTTCTTATTCGAGTTTTATTTGACGCTGGTGCATCCCATAGTTTTATATCTGCTGATCTTTGTAATAAATTCGAGCATATTTTACAACCTCAATTGGCGACTTCGTCATTATGTGTGATTAATTCTATCGGCGGTCCCGCCAATCTTAGTATGATTTGTAAAGGGATGAAACTCCCTTACTGGAAGCATCGATTCACCGAAGATTTCTATGTTTTAGGTTTCGATGCATTCGATATTTTACTTGGAGGTGATTGGTTAAAGCGTTATGATGCTGTCATTTCTTGTAAGGCCTAAACTGTCTCCTTAGTCAGTGAGCTAGGTGAGCCTTTGGTTATTGAATGTCTAATGCCTCAAGACTTTAAAGGTAACTTTATCTTTTCTCCTTATGCTCAGCCCAGTGATCTGGACTCCACCCCGATAGTCAAAGATTATCCTGATATTTTTGGTGAAGTCACTTCTCTTCCTCCCAAGCGGGAAATTGAATTTCGTATTGATCTTATTCCTGGTGCTCGACATATTGTTCTCTCTCCCAGACGGATGGTACCCAAAGAGAAAGTTGAGTTGAAGAAGCAGACCGAGGATTTGTTCTCTAAGGGTTTGATTGGGCAGATTTTTTCTATATGGAGCTGCTGTGGTCTTTGTCACAAAATCTGATGGTTCTTTAAGGATGTGTGTTGATTATAGAGAGCTGAACAAGTTTACTCTCAAGAACCGATATCCGATGCCTCGCATCAATGATATGTTTGATCAGATCGAGCTAAAGTATTCTCTCAGCTTGATCTTGCTACCGGTCCCCACCAACTTCATGGAGCTGAGGTGAGCATTCCTAAGACTATTTTCAAATAAAGAATGACTTCTATGAATGGTTAGTCATGCCTTTTGGATTAACCAATGCTCATGCCTTCTTTGTCAATCTTATGAATTGTGTTTTCTGCAATTTTCTCAACAAGTTTGTTTCGGTTTTCGTTGATGATATCCTTATCTTTTCCAAGACAGAGAAGGAGCATGAGTTACATTTGAGGTATGCTCTCCAAACTCTTGGGAAACATCAGTTGAAAACCAAATTTTCTAAATGCCATTTCTGGAGAGACGAAGTCCGATTTCTTGTGCATATTGTTTCAAAAAATGGAGTCATGGTTGACCCGGTTAAGGTTGTTGCGATTAATGTAAGTTTATTCGCCTTTTCTCTTTTGAATTCATTTATCTTATCTTCTTTGAACTTATTCACCTTATTCTATTTCCAGGATTGGGAGACGCCTAAGACTCCGTCTGATATTCGTAGCTTTCTAGGCCTTGCTGGTAAATATTGGAGATTTATTGAGAATTTTTCCCGCACAGCTGCACTTCTCACTACTTTGACTCATAAGAATGCCAAGTTTGTTTGGAGTGATAAGTGTGAAGCTGCATTTAATGAGTTAAAGCAAAAGCTTACTTCTACTCCTGTTCTTACCATTCTGAATGGGAGTGAAGAATTATCGGTTTATACCGATGCCAGCCATAAAGTTCTGGGTGTTGTATTGATACAAGATGGGAAGGTCATAGCTTATTTTAGTCGTTAGTTGAAGCCCCACAAAGCTAACTATGTCATACATGATTTAGAATTGCTTGATGTAGTATTTTCTTTGAAGTTGTGGAAGCATCACCTTTTGTGAACCAAGTTTTAGCTTTTCACCGATCATTAGTCTTTTAAGTACGTCTTCACCCAAAAGGATTTGGACCAGAGGCATGTTCAATGGCTTGAGTTCTTAGCATCTTATGATCTCAACATCAACTATACTCCTGGGAAAGCGAATGTTATGGCCAATGCTTTGAGTTGTAAAAAGGCCTTGTTGTACTGTCAGATTGTTGCTTCTCTATCTCTTTTGGATTGTATTGCAGCTGAGCAGGATGAGGATGCGATGCTCAGGCTTATGAAGGAGAGTATCCGGAGTAGGAAGGTGATAATCGGAATGTGTTAGGGGCACAGATTGATCAGAATGGAGTTTTGAGGATTAATAACCGCATTTTTGTTTCAAATGTTGATGGTTTGAGGCAAGAAGTTCTTAGAGAGAATCATTAGTCCAGACTCTCCATCCATCCAGGTGTCACGAAGATATTTCAAGACATAAGAAGTTTTATTGGTGGAGTGGTATGAAGCAAGATATTTCTATCCTTGTCAGTTAATGTGCCACTTATCAACAGGTTAAGGCTGATCACCGGAAGGCCGTTGGATTGCTGCAACCCCTTGAGATTCCCATTTGGAAGTGGGATCAAGTTTCTATGGATTTTATTGATGGTTTACTGAGGACAAGAAAGGTAATGAGAGTATTTGGGTAGTTGTCGATCAATTGACCAAGTTCGCTCATTTTATCCCGGTTATGTCGAATCAGACAACTTTGAGCTTAGCCAAGATCTTTACAAGGGAGATTGTTCGTCTCCATGGTGTTCCTTCTAGCATTGTTTGTGATCATGATCTTACCTTAACCAATAATTTCTGGAAAGCTTTTCAAGAAGCATTTGGTGCTAATTTGAACCTTAGTATGGCTTATCATCCCCAGACTGATGGTCAGACGGAAAGGGTGAATCAGATTTTGAAAGATCTTCTTCGTGCTTATGTTCTTGACTATGGAGGATCTTGGAAAGATCATCTCCATCTTGTTGAATTCGTCTATAATAATAGTTATCAGGTATAACTCTATCTTTTAATTTTCAATCATCTTAAGCTTAATCCATTTATTAATCCCAATCTTTTGAAATCAGGCAAGTATTGAGATGTCTCCATTTGCTACTCATAAAGACGATCCTGCAAATCTTCATTTTGCTGGATTGAGGCCGGTGATTGCTTAGTTTTTGGGCCTGATATGATTTTAGAAGCATCTAAGAGAGTCGAGGAGATTAGGAGGAAGATGAGGATTGCTCAGGATAGGCAGAAGAAGTATGTTGATCGGCGTAGAAGGGATTTGGAATTCTCAGTGGGTGATCAGGTCTTTCTCAAGATCTCGCCGCTGAAGAATGCGCTTCGATTTGGTCAAAGAGGGAAGCTCGCTCCTACATTCTTTGGACCTTTTCGAATTTGGGAAAGAGTTAGTCCTTTGACTTATAGAGTTGACTTACCTGAGGAGCTGGCAAGTATGCATAACATGTTTCACGTATCTCGCCTTCGCAAGTATCTCTATGATCCATCCTTGATTGTTCAGCCAGCTTTATTTGAGAACTTGGATGTTGAGCCAAATCTCACTATCAAGAGGAAGCCACTTCGTATTTTCGATAGAGGTACGAAGCAGCTTCGAAAGAAATATATTAGTTTAGTTAAGGTACAGTGGAGTACGGATGATTGGGATTGCACCTGGGGAACCGAAGAATCCATGCGTGCTTCAAATCTTGAATTATTTGACTCAGGTACTATTCGTTTGAATTTATTATATCTTTCTATTTGTTTCTATTCTCCTATTCCGTTCCTTTTCGAGGACGAAAAGTTTTAAGTGTGGAAGAGTGTGATGACTCGAGAATTTTAACCCTTTTATAATGTAAATAACTAAAATTTCTTGAAATGTAAATAATAATATTTTAAAATAAAAATTTGATATTTGAAATGCGTTTATTTAATTATAGTAACACTACACCATATCAGCCGTTTAGCAACCCCCGAAGGCGGAAAATTTACAACGGCTCTAAGCCATTGCTATTAAGTAACGGTTAAAGTCCGTTGCAAAACCTTATAATACGGCTCATAGCCGTTCTAAATTTTGGAACGGCTCTTACCCGAACTACATTTTAGTACAGCCTTCCATACCCCCATTCCCAACTGGCTACGCCCTTTACTTTCATTTTCCTCTTCGATCAAAAAAGGAAAAAAACGATAATGTTTTCAGCCGACTCTAGATATCCAGATCCAGATCCAGATTTCGTCCATCATCACATGTAATATCAGATCTGAAGAAATAGTAATTCGAGAAAAAGTCTTGATTTTCAATTCAGGTAATCGTGATTTCCATGTATGATGTATGACGACATGATCATGATTCCTCTTTTGCCGATGACGAAGAAACCGAGTGCCACCAAATGCTTCAGATGCTATACAATTCAACTAGGACTGCAAAGGTAGGTATTCTATTCTTTTCGTTTTGATAATATCATTATTTAGATGAATGTTTGAAAATAGCTGGATTTATTTCAGTTCATTGTGTATAGCATTTTCAAAAGGATATTGTGTAGTGCGTTGAAGGTTTTATATCGATTAGTTCCAAACAGAAAGAAATAGGTAAACCAGAACTCTTGCTACTGATGAAAAATTCAAACACGTTCCTATTATTAAAAAAAAGTCACGAACTCTTTGATCTACAGTGGCAAAGCTAGCCACAGTTTGTTGCAAATATGGGAACGAGTATGAAAGTTCTGGCTTATTACTTTGCTGCTTTAGCTTGCAGAGCGTGCTTTTAACATCCTTTTGATCCATTTTCAGGAAGAGTATGTTCCGTTTTCCCCCTTTTTTCTTTTTCTCTTTTGAATCTTTATTATTTATTAAGGGAAATGCTCTACTCTCAAGACTTGAGGATCATAGTAATCTTTGCTTCTTTGATAATTTCACATTCTTCCCGTATTTGTTTTTGTTTGTATGGTATAATTTATGAGCTTTAAACAAAATTCCATTACAGGAATCTTGATTCTAGTGATATATCTTCATTGTGTCAGAAGTTGCACCCAATCTTAGAAAGATTGGAAAAATTGAGGGAGGTATGTATTTACAAATGGTCAAGTGTGCATAAATTACTTTAGAATTTTCCTTTTCATGCAGCACGGAGAAGACAAAATGCGTGACTATGTTTTTCAAAGGTTTACTATGAGATTTCAAATCTTGTTTTAATTTCTGTTTTATATTTTTGTGGATGAAGGTAATCATTGATTACTTATGACTTCTGTTCTAATCAAGCACATAGTTGATAGATGCTAGTTTGTTTTGTTTTGGTACCCGACAAGATTCGAGAACTTGGTTTCGGGCTCGGTCCTGATTTCGGTTTTGTGGATAGTGATATCCCTTTTTGATATGAATGCCAATATGAGGGAAACTACATACAAAATTTTCCATCCATTTTTGGAACACTTGCTATAATTTGAATTAAAAAAGTTGGAACACTTTTCCCTGTTTTTTTTGTTTAATTTTGGGTTGAGGATTGATATTAAAACTGCTTTATGATGAACCCTTTTTCCCTTTTTAGATTTTAAAATTTTGATGCAACTGATTTTGGTAAAAAAGTAATGAAAGAAAAGGTCATGAATTCAGTTTGAAAACGAACACGTTTCTTTCAGTCTCTATTGCCGGATGATTATGTTCTGAATTGCTTTTATCTGTTATTGTTGGCTAATAATCTGAATGCATAATTTAGCCGCACATTATGAATTGTGTACAGTACATGTTCTTAATTTTCAGTTCAGTTTAAAATTGTAATGATCATGCAATTTCAGTAATTGTTCTCTGTTATTTTTCTGAAGGATAAAATTAATACTTTAATAAATATTTAATGGATATTATATATATATATATTAATGAATGTAAAATATATGTTTACAAAATATCTTGCATAATTGATTATATACGTATGACTTGGGAGTTAATTACCTTATAGGTTCATTTTATAATGTTAGTTGTGTGTGTTGCTAGTGCATGGTAGGTGAATTCATTATATGACTTCATGCATCTCAGTTGCTACTTCTTTCTATCTTGGCTTAGACCTCTTGTTTTATAGCATTTTTTTTGTACTGTATTCAAAAAACTTCAGTTGCTGGTGCTTTAGCTTGCTTACGATCATACAAAGAGTATAAGATGAAAATTTTATATGGGCAGAAGGATTAAAGATAATAGTATTAAAACTAACTTCACAAATGTCTTCTTAAAATCTCTTCTATTATATGGTCAAATGGTGACGTAAAAAAAAGGCGGCTTGGGTGCATTCATTTTTATGATCACTTTAATTCATGATAAATTTGGTAGATGCCATGTATTAAGTAAAAAAGAAGTTACAGAGTTTCGAATTGCTGCAAAAGCAAGTATTATGTAACCAGATACAATGTATTCTCATAGATGCTTGTCGTAGATGGTAGAAAAAACAAATCCATCTTTATAAACCAAGTAATATCAAAATATAATTAACTTTTATTACCACGGTTTACAGATGCTTCTATGTTAGAGCAAAATGTCCCGTTGTTTATATTATACTTTATTCTTAAAAGTCCCGTTGTTTTTCCTTTTTATGGTCCTGAATTAAAATTTCCATTTGCTTGGTCTTGTGTTTTTATTTCCGTTTTCATTTAATGTTTCTACCTGCTCCTCTTTTCATTCCATTATTAATTTGTCCTCAGGTTGAAGGAGGAAGAAAAATTATCATGTTCGTTTTAGGATCTTTCAGTTGCTGTTATTTCTTCACCAATCCTGTATGTATGCAAACTACTAATTTTGTTGAAATCGTCAGGGCTGCTTACTCTTCTTCTTCTGTGTAAGTTCTTTTTCTTCCATTTATATCTTTATAAAGACATAACCATATAACTTGTATTCTCTTGTTTAATTGATGGTTATTTCCTCTATATCAATTAGTTATGGTCTAATATTCAATTCATTTTACTTATGTTTGTTAAAGACGTCGGCTGTATATTATTTTCTTTAACACTGCAGTAATTAAGAAATTAATGTGAGAGCTTGATATTGGGACTCACTGCATTTTTATTTTCATTTTAGTCTAGAAATTTGATTAATGGATGGGTTCGTTCTTCGCAACATTATTTATTTCACAATATCCGAATTATTTTTTTCCGTAGAAGGCTCATTTTATTTTTATAGTGATTTTTTAACAACACCTTATATATTCACTAAAATTTCATTGGTAGCTAATAAAAGGCTAGTCTATAAAGAAATAAAGAAGGTTGTTGCAAGGGATTACTCAGTGGCTAAAGAATATGAGTTATCTAAACATGGGCTGATGGAAATAACAAGGAAGAGGGTAAGACTTTATGAGTCAATTAACAAACTTGTTTTATTTTCATCCGAACCGTGCCTTACTTAGTGAAGTAGTTGTAAAGAGCGAACATAAAACACATTTGAAAAAGGCACCTTTCGTACTCTTTTGTGTGATATTTTAGTCGTTGTGAATTGTATATATCGTTGAAATACATAATGTATGGTCATTTGATTATTCTATTTGTTCTTTAATAGGTTGAGCAAGTATTGCTTTCATAATTAGTGAACCATGCATACGTTGTCATGCTATAGAACATGCTGAAGCTTTAGAAACATCATTTTTGAAAATAGAGCATGAGATTTGCCACTTGCCTGTAAGTATTCTCCCTCCAAGTTGACATATATTTGTGCAGAATAAAACACTAATGTTGTGATGTTTATTTCAACATGATTCAAAAAAATGTTAGACTTGTTACTATTATCATATTTCTTAAAACTTATTTGAATCTAGTATGAAAACGCCGATACTTGTTAATATCTGTTGTTGGATAGCCAAAGCATCATAAAATATACTTGAAGAGAAACTGGGAAAAAGATATAAAGTTTATTCTTTTTTGAAAATTTGTTTTGTAGTGTTTCAAAATAAAACTGTATTCACGGTTGATGCTCTTGGAGTTGGTATGTTATAGATGCAGGCTACTTTCATTTGACCAACTGCAGTTGCTAAAATACAAGTATAGGCTATTCAGCTATTCTTTATTCTCGTTCCATATGATTTCAGAGGATTTCTTCGATATATAGTTTTTTGGTGAATTTAATAGGGGATGCTATTAATTAACCCAATATACTATTGCATACCCTTCTCTTATCAGTTTGTTTTGCTTGAAAAATTGCAGGTTTTTTCCTTTCCACGCAACAATTGTAGACTACAATACATACACTAGATCTTTGAGCAGGTTTTAGTCCTAATATGCTTCATATGTTTGTTATTTCATTCGTCAAGTTTAGTTCTGCAGTAGATGGAGTATTTAACCAAATTCTGCACATCTCTAAATGTATGGTCTGCAGTAGCACTCAAGTTATAGATGCTTTATGTTTTCTTTTGCAGACTACTTACTAAACACATGGTTCAAATGTACTTCCAACCAGTTTATTTTAATGCATCTTCAGTGGGCAAATAGTTTATTACTGCTTTGTATAAACATCCAGCCTAGTGCAATGGCATCTGCCCCACACAAATTTCTATCACAGTCCTGTTGCACGTACAGTTTTTATAAATTTTCATATATGGTGGATTTACATCTATTCAGATATTAGTATTATAATGATCTCAATGAACTTCATCAAATATTATAAAATAACTTGCTAGTCGTGTAAGAATATTAGTGCTATTAATTAGTCCAATATAGGCCATCAAACTATAACACAACATGTTAAATTTATGTACGTCGTTTGTTGTTATATTGTTGGCTTTTCACAATTTTAGTCGATATGAATGCATTTTGCTAATGGAAGAAAATAAAATGCCGACCGATTTGTGAATTAGACAAAACGGAAGTTCTAAATTTTGTGGTCTGAAAAGTACAGAATTAGTTATGTTTCTTGTGCTTGTTCGTAAACTTTTTATCCAACTCACATCATCTTATTTTTTTTGTTCTTGCTACTTTTTACAGGTAATAGTTCGCTTCTTTATATGTATCTTAGTTGAAGAGTCTCGGTTCCTAATTTTCAAAGATATATGTGGAAGGTTTTTCAGGTTTGATTAATGCAGTAAGCTCTTCTGTCCTAAAGGATATCTCCGTTGTATTGAGTGCTGTATACTGAAATATTGAGTATGATAATGTAGTATTGTTGGCAATGTAGTATTGTTGTACTAATTATTTTGTTGTTGTTGTCAAACTATGTACTGTATACTGTAATATTGCTGTTGTTGCTGCTTAACTATGTAGTGTAATGTATTGTTGTTGAACATTGTAATTAAAAGATTTGTTATGTTTGGTCTTTGTACTGAATCTATGAAAAATATTTGGTTTAATGATCTTTCTTTTGTGATATTATGTTAAATTTTCAAATATTTTTATTGAGTATGATAATGAATTAACTCCTACTGTAAGAGGGCAGAAAAAACAATGTATATTTATAAAAAATATTAAAATTAGCAACGGTTTTGAGCCGTTGCAAAACCAAATTAACAGACCACGTACAACAATGTTTTGCAACGGCTTTTAGCCGTTGCGAAATTAAATTCAGCAACGGCTCTTAGCCGTTGTAAAATTTATTTTTGCAACGGCTTTGAGCCGTTGCTAAATTTAATTTCGCAACGGTTATGGACTGTTGCTAAATTTTTACCACTGCCAATTTTGCAACGGCTCTAAGCCATTGCGAAATGGCATTTCTGGTGTAGTGTAACTGGTAAAATTTTATTAAAAAATAGGAAAGTTAATTTATTGGTGAAATTTCAAAATATAAATTTAATCAGTTTATTTGTTGAAAATTTAATATTTTCGAAAACTACATATTTTATATATTAAAAATGTAAATCGCTTTCTGAGAGTGGCATCGTAATTCGTTTCGTCAAATTTGGACTTCTATAGCTCTTATTTTCGTCGTTTTAGCACCATTTTCGGTAGCGAAAAAATCGAGTTTTTATAACTTAATCGTATCGCTGATATCTGTATACCATTCTATTCGTCTCGCCGTGTTGATCTTCGTAATTTATTTATTTCTATATTTTAAGGTCCGGTACGCGACGGGAACGATAAAACAATTCGTCGTATCGGTATCATACATTGTGACTTTTTATTTTCCTTTGCTTTTCAAACCTGAACCGTCAACCCAAGCAACAAATAAATTGCTTTAGTTATAATCACCTGAATCATAGCTTGACTATTGCCATTACCTTAATTTTTGTTTAATATATATTAGTGCCTTTTCACTTTTTTCATTCAGAGAAAAGGTAAGTTTCCTTTCTTTGGTCGTCGCTTTTGTTCCTATAGCTTTCTTCTCCTTTCGTTTTATTTTATTTTATTTTCCTTTTTCTTCTACATGAAGTGCGAAGCCAACCCACCATCATCCTCCCCAAAATCCGAAGTGCCTCCCTCCTATTCACGAAGCCAGTCCCGAGTAAAACCCCTTCTTCCCCGAAGCATGACCCAAGCCTCAAGTCAGATCCATACCCAAAACCACTTGAGGCCGCCATTGCCTTGACCCATGTTTTTCCCTCAAAAAATCGAAGCTCCACTCGAGGCAATTACCCCTCCGACCCCAAGCACCAACCGAATTCCCAAAGCAAGCGTTGCCCAAAATCCCCCTTTACCCGAGCATCCAGTGCCTGACCCAAAGCACCCTCCGGTGCAGCCCACCTCCGACCCCAAGTTGACCCGCCACCTTGCTTGTGGTCAATATCCATCCCTGCACTTCTGGAGAATTATATATAGTCCAATGCTTGCTTCTCTATTTCTTTTGATGTATGTAGTTCTACCTTGCTTGAAAATTTTTTTATGCTGCATATATATATATATGATATATATATATATATCATATATGTATGAACGTTGTATTGGTGCTTAGCTTCGTATATGTACAGCCGAGCATTGTCGTTCTACTGCCAACCTGACCATCCTCTTATCTTATCTTATATATATAGGTTATACATATATGTTATACATATATGTTATATCTTGCTGTCAGTTGCATGCCTTATGGACTCTCTCTCTGTTGCTATGTGAAACTTATATACATATGTTGTGCCAAGATGTAATCTTGTATAAACTATATATGTTGAATAGTTTGTACTATATAGGCTTATTGGCTTCGTTTGTTAGTCAACTTATATATATTTTACATATAAATGCCCAACACACACACACATATATGGGATGAAGGGTACGTGCTTTTGTATCTAGGCCTATATATGATACACACACACACACACACACACATCACACACACACACATACATACATACATACATACATATATATATATATATATATATTAACAGCAAAGGTTGTATGTATATGCCACTTTTGAAATTGTTGTAGGAAATTATATATGTTGTATATGTAATTGTCTTTCTATTATCCATAAAATAAATGTATATATATATTTTTCGCATATATATAATATATATTTGTTTGTTTCAATTGATTTGTCGTGCTAAATCCACTTTCGTGTTTATCGCAGCTAATTGATTTGTCATGCCAATTCGTGCCAGTGTCCGCTGCATCATTCTTTCCCGTAGTTGTTTTCCATCATTCTCTAACCATGAAAGGTGAGAAATCACTCACGACTAATATTATTATGCTCATTAAATTGATTTCATAGGAAATGACAATTTAATAGTACTATTAAAATTGAATTACTAGTTATTAACTATTAAATATTATAAGTTGTTATTTAAATTGATCACTTATGTAAACTGACACCGTTATATGTTAATTGATTATTTTATATAACCGTTATTATTTCGATCATATATGCCAGTAATAGTTATGTTATGTTTTTTTATTGTTCCCACTCTACAAGTTCCCTTAGTTTTAGAAATCACTATGGGTTGAAATGATACATCGAGCGGACTTTTGAATAGGAGAAAATTCGTTATGGATTGAAATGATAAACCCAAGCGATTTTCAGTTATTATTGAAATTTTGGGATTACGAGTTTAATAATATAAACCCATAAATTTAACTATTACGGATTGAAATAACAAATATCGGTATCACTTGACCATAGGAAAGAAAATTATATATGAACACCATTGGTCTATTTTTGAAAATGATTTCCAATTATTTGAAATGAAATGTATGAGTTTGATTTTGAAATGTAATAAGTATTCTATTTTATTATTGTAAAATTTATAACTTTAAAATGTTGATTTTGGAAATATAAAAATTATGAGTTTAATTTAAAAGTATTTTGTAAAATTTTACTTATATTTTTTTTTTCTAAAATATATAAAATAAGATTTTAAATAGATGAATAAAACTTTAATTTATTTTAAATTATATAAAATAATTTTTTATTTAATATATATAATTTTTCGAAACGGTTCATTTAATTTTTATATAAAAATAGATTTTTATAACTTTAAAAAATAAAAAGGTTGGAAAGGTAAATTAGAATTTTATTGGTAACTTAAACTAGTTATTAATTGAATTTAAATCAAGATTCATTCAGAACTTAATGATTTTTGTAAATGATTTATAACTTGTTTTAATAAAGGTGATTAATTTAGTACTTTAAAATTTAAATAGAATTAAAATTGAATATTCCTTTTGATTTAAATTTGCATTTGAGATTTTATTTAAATATTTATAATGTAATTTTATAAATGAACACGGTGTGAAATAAGCATTTAGTTGTTAAAAAGACCCGGATCGGATATTGTCACACTCTCTGCCAATACCGAAAACCACTTTGACAACTGTGTACATGGTGGAGATTCTAGAATGAAGGAGGATGATTTAGTGAACGATTCTATATGGTATTTACATAGCCCTGACTCTCGTGAGTCAGCTTGATGTGGCTAAAACAGGAGCCACGCCGGACCAAGTGAGGTCATTCCTCCTATTGGGCGCATTTCTTCAAAATCATATCTATTGCTTTTGTGATTAGATTTTGGTGTGCACACCTTTGATTGAGAGTGTGTCTCGAGATGGGTGGTAGTAGCTGCTATGCGTTGCCACCAGTCTGGAGCCACAAAACGGTAGAATCCTACCCTGGGCATTGCCTAGCGTGCCTTGTTACATGCCTTATCATGCCTTCTGCGGTTTGTTTTATACCGTACCGATGGAATGCCTTTTGGTAGCCCTCCAGTTTACGAAGGAATTACGGTACTGTATAAACTATGGGAATATATATAATGTGTTAAGGGGGGATATATGTAACAACTCAACGCTATTTTGATATTTTACTTTACTGTGGATATTATGTATGTAGCGTATTGTACTGTATATGTAGATAGTTTATCGATCCTTAAAGGATGGAATCCCAACACCCTTTAAGTTATATTGCATTTACTTGACATTTCATTTGAGTTTGATTTATCTGGCATAAGAATGATAATTCTGACTCGAGCATTTTGTGTTTTGCCTTATGCTCGAGTCAGCCTGAGTGTCACAGTTTTTGATACTCATCTTTTGGAGCTTGGAGTTCGCTTGGAAGACTTATCTTATCTATTTCAGCTTTCAATTTATTTCTGTTATTTTCAGTTGTATGTTTCAGACTTGTCAATAGCTTTTGTGTTAGAGACTTCTGTGTATTGAGATTTCTGATGTATTCTGTTTTCTAAATTTCTGTAGTAGCTTCGTGAACTACTAGTTATTTTATTCCACTGCTTATTGTTGTAAACTCTGTGTCTATGGTTTTGTTATTGATGTATTTATTGTATGTGCTAAGTTTAGCCAATTATAAATTATCAACCCATTATTTGAAACAAATCAAGTCTGACATGTGTAGGTTTTTGTTGATTTGAATGGTTCGAAACAGCGGATCGTTACAAATTTAGTCAAATTTTAAAAGAAACTTTTATTTAATTTTTGAATTAAATATTTTAAAACTTAAATAAATTTTAATTTAAATATCGATTTTTATATTTTTTCAAATTCAATAAAATACAAAATTTTCTAAAATTTCAAATTTTGATCAAACTAGGTCAAAGTTTGACTTTGGTTGAAAATTTTAAATTTGAAATTTTATTCCTTTTATGATTCATGACTAAATTATTATCTTCCTCCACTTTTCGTTTCGTTAAAATCTGATTCCTACATCTTTAAATCTGCTATTTTCTATGTAAAAGTGCAAGTTTATTTATGTGTGTTATCTTATTTTCTTTTATTTGGGTTTGGGTTTGGGCTTGATCTATTAGGCTTGGTCCAATGGGCTTGAAAACCAGGAGACTCCTGATGGGTCACATACCTATTCCTAATGGACACGCACCTATTGAGAAACTCATGTACGTATTTGTTTCTGCTTCTTCCTCATTTCCATTTTCTTCCTCAAACAAAATTTACAGTAAAATTCCATCATCCTCCTTCCTCCATCTTCACTCTTCCCAGTTTTATAGCCTAAAACCCTATCCCCTTCCTCTTTTCCCTAGCCTCCCTCTTCCTCTCTCTTTCTCTCCCCTTTTCCCACCCTTTCCACCATACCCTCCTCCTCCACCCTCACCCACTCTGCCACCCTCCACTCGAGCACACACACCACCCCACATGCCACCATCTCCACTTACCCGCAACCACACACCACAAACCCACCTCCTACCCTCCATATACTCGGCAACACACTCCAATACCATACGGCCACACCCCTTCCTACCCACCTACACCCTTGCCCAGCCCTCATAGGCATAGGCCGAGCCCATATAGCTATAGGCCGAACCCCTCCTCTTTATTTTATATAAAAAAAGGAAAAGAAAAAAAATTACATCAAAGTTCATAGCTTGATTCGAGTTTGGATTTCTAGCTTGGATCCAATTTCTATTCGTGTTCATCATGTCCGTTCGTCGTATTTCATCGTGTCTATTCGCCGTTCTTATCAATTTCTCTAGCTACGAAAGATGAGCAATCACTCATGACTAATATGCTTATTTTAAGTGAATTGACACCATTTGAATTGACAGTAAAATGTTATAATTGTTATAGTTAACATGATATATATTGTTATACTCATTGATATGATATATGCTATGTTATGCTATGCTATGTTATTTTATCACACTGCAAGTTCCCTAACTATGGGTTGAAATGATACATACCCGAACAATCTTTTAAAATAGGAAAAATCATTATAGGTTGAAATGATAGACCCAAGTGATTATTGATTTGAATTTGGGATACGGGTTGAAATGATATATACCTGAAAATTTTATTTAATTTGGGTTGAAATGATATATACCCAATCACATGACCATAGGGTAGAAAATTATATATAGACACCGTTGGTCGATTTCAAATTTATTTTAAATTATTTAAATTATTTTCTAAATTTTAAAGTATGTTTTGATTTAATAAAGTGATTTTAAAATTTAATTTAACTTAATGGTTTTTATTTAAAATTAATGTTTGGAAAATAATAATATTTTATATGTTTAAGGTATAAATAATAAGCTAAATATGATTTAAAGGAAATTTTAATATTTTTAACTTATAATTTTTAATTGGTTGAAATATATAATTTCATATAATTTAAAATTAAATTTAATATAATAAATATGGCTTTAATTTAATATAATAAATATATTATAAATTTTATTTAATATAATAAATATACTTTTAATTTAATATAATAAATATATTTTTAATTTAATAGGAAAAATAATTTTTAATTAAATATAATAAATATAGAATTTTATACAATAATTTAATAAAATTTAGGAAGTTAAGTGGAGCATAATTTGTAATTAAATTTTATTTAAAGGATTTAAAAATTTAAATAAGATTTTATTTAAGTTTAATAGATGTGATTTTTGAAATGTAATAAATTTGATCTAATATGAACTTTAAAGTAAATGTTAAAATCTAAAATACGACTGAAGTTAAATATTTTAGTGTTGGTTTAAATTATAATTTAAGATTTATTATTTAAATGATATTATAAAATGACCATGGTGAGAAAATTCAACGATTGGTTGTTAAAGAGACTGAGGTCAGATATTGTCATACTCTCTGCCAATTCCGAAACCATTTTAACAACTGTACACACGGTGGAGGATCTAGAAGGAAGTAGGATGGTTGGCGACGCTGCTGCATTGATGTATGAAATGATGGCCTATTTAGATATCTAAAACAGACGCCATCACTAGGCCAAGTGAGGTCGCTCCTCCTACCGGACACGTTTCTACAATACCATATCTTTTACTTTGTGATTGATTTGAGGCCCCTTTGATTATGAGAGTGTTGTTCCAGGTGGGCGGAAGTAGCTACTATGTGTTATCACCATCCTTGTGCCACAAAACAATAGAATCCTGCACAGGGTATAGCCTCATGTGCCTTGTCATCTTCCCTAGCGAGCCCACTATGATATTTTTATGTGTCATACCTAACGGAGTGCTCCCTGATAGTCCACCGGTTTGGTGGAGTTTACATTACTGTATAAACTACGACATTTATGAAATGTGTTAAGGGGATATAGGTAACGCCTTTACGCTATTTTCACTATATTATACTTCACTGCTGGACATTACATATAGCGTATATTACTGCATAGTAAATAATTTAATGGATCCTTAAAGGATGGCAATCCCCAACATCTTTTAAGTTACTATTGCATTTTATTTTCAGATCACTTGAGTTGGTTTACTTATATAAGCATGTTAGTCCTGACTTGAGTGTTTTTTTTTACTTTATGCTTGAGTCAGTCTGAGTTCCACAGCATATATGACTTATCTTTTAGAGCTGTAGACTTTGAGATCTATTTAACTGTCTATCCATGTGCTTAGCTATTTTAGTTATTTCAATTATCTCTGTTATTTTTTCAAACATTTGTCATTTGCTTATGTATTAGCGAACTTCTATGTATTTGGACTTCTATTGTATTTGCTTCTGACTCTGTTGTTTCTGTAGTAGCTTCATAAACTACTATGTTTTTATTTATTCCACTACATATTCTATGTCTGTGATTGATTTTATTTACTCCAATTAAATTAACAATATGTTGTTTTGAATTATTCAAGTCTGACATGTGTCATTTTATTTTCGATTTAAGTGCTTCAAATTAGCGAGTCGTTACAGTTTAGATCGCGATTCTGGACGCGATGCGCGTGTGCAAGGGGCTTGGCTGGACGGTCGCGACAGCATAGGGGGGAGGCGTGAAGATGGGGTTGGTCGAAAGCGATGATGGTAGTAGCTGGCATTCGTTCATTAAGTAAAAAATAGATCGAAGTAGCAGGTGCGAGCGTGGAGACGTGTGGCGGCGGTGGAGAAGTTGAGCGAGTTCGATCGTCGATCATCGTTCGTCGATAAAAGAATTTGAAATCATGCGACCTGGAAAGCGTGGAAGGAGGAAGAGGGTACGTTTTAAAACTTATTTTAAATTATTTAGTTAGTTAGACATTAATTATATCGTTACACTAATAACCGTAATGTTTCCATATGAGGTCCTTTTCGAGCAAAACAAGTCGCATTGTGATCTTATCAATGGAGGCTACGACATGGAGTTGGATTCATATGTATTTGAATCGGAAAAAATTTCAGTTCAAATAAAGGCGAGTGATTAAACCCGCTCATGAATGCTAAAATATTTCTAATGTTGGTTAAATTTAAATTATGATGTGATTTATTTTTATTGACTGTTGCTTAGTAATTTAACTGACATTTGAATTGACTTATAGTTTGAACTGATAGGAATTTAAATTGACAGTTAAATTTAAAATTGATATTGAATTGCTAGTTAAACACTGATGTTGATAATAGTTAACTTTTGTGATATATTGATTGTTCTGGTTGTTGATTTTGATAGATGACTATTGGTTGATATTTGGGATGATCTGATGTTTAATAATTTTTTATATATCTATTTCTCTGTAAATTATTTGACAGCATATAAACTGTTATTGGAATTATTTCGAATGAATTAAGAAATAGGTTGAAATGATATATGCCAATGTCATTTATTTTGGATAGAAATGATATATTCCCGACCTTGCAATTAAAATTGAAATAAATGATCATTTGGCCATAAGATAGAAAATTATATACAGACACCGGATTAGTTAAATTAAATGGTTTTAAATTCTTGAATTTGAATATATTCGAATGATTTTATTTTAAAGAAATAAAAACCAAATTTATAAAGCTTTGAATTAATTTCAGATTCGAGTTTTGAAATGTTGAATTTAGAAATTTGTTAGTAGAAATTGTTTAAAGAATCGAATTTGAAAATTTGAAGCTATAATTGTGAAATCATTTGAATGAGGAAATTGTAATTGTTTTAAAAAGTTGAACCTTTATTCAAAATTAAAAATTCATCTTGGTTAGTAATTTAAATTGATATTCCACAATTTGGGCTTGGAACTGAAATATTTGAAATGGAATTAATTTAAAGATTTGAATCTAAAAATTTGAACTTTGAAGTTAATTTGAATTAAGTGATTTAAATAGGTATTTTGAAATCGAATTTGAAATTTATATAAATTGAAATGGTTTAAAATAAGAATTGAATTGAAATTTAACTCATTGAATCGTATCGTGGGATCGAATTTGAAGTTGAAAATGAATGTTACGAAATTGAAGATAATTCAAATTGAAATCGAAGTTGAGTTATTTGAATTTAAATTGAAATTGAGTTGATTTAAACTGATTTGAGATTGAAGATAATTTGGATTCGTTTGATTTGAAATTTGGGCCTGATTCCAGATTTACTGGGAATGGAAAGAAATAGTTGAAATGTGAAACCATTTTTATTATAAACTAATTTACTATAAACTGTTTTAAAATTCATCTTTTTAAATTATTTAAGTTTCCAAATCATTTAATATATAAACTATTTTAACTATCTTAATTTTTCAAAGTATTTCAACCATTCGAACTATTTTTAAAAATTAATACCGTTCAAGTTGGGAACTGTTTATATTTAATTCGTTGATTTAAATATGAATTTGGTTAAATTGAAGTTATAACCTAAGTTGAAATTCGAAAGAATTTTGGAAATGAAATTGATTTCAAAGTGAATATTATAATTTTGAAATGAAATTGATGTTGAAGTGAATATGATATTTTGATATCAGGTATGAATCGTTTTCTAAATGTAAAAGAACCAATAGGTGTGTAAAATGACGTTTGGTTGTTAAAGCGACCGATGCCTCTTATTGGCATACTCTCAGTCAATATTGGAACCATTTTAACAATTGTATACGTGGATGAGACTCCAAAATAAAGCGGTTGGATTTGGTGTACATTGCTGGATTTGAATAAAGAGAACGATGATGGATAACTCTGACACTTGTGGCAATTTGAAAGGACTAAAACATGACGGCTTGACAAGGCCAACGAGGGTAGCTACCTCTAGTGGACATCTGTTCTTCAATTTTATTTTGGACTCGGTCAATACTATTACTTTTGATGTTAGTTTTGATTGGTGCACCTTGATTTGGGAAGAACTCCCTTTGACTCAATATAGGACGGACGGGCGCGATGGACAGTCGTGGCTACGATGCGTTACCACTAGCCTTACAACCCGAAGTCGATCCTACCTTAGACATTTTCTCACGTTCCTTGTCGTACTTTTATCCTTATATGAGACCACTACGAGTTTGGTTTAGGGTTGTCGTATCACGGTGCATCCATATCCTCAGACGTGCTACTGGATTGTTATATGCAAACTGTACGCTAATGCTTAAAAATGTGTTAAGAGGCATTAATGTAAAGGCTTGACGATAGGAAAAATATTTATTTAATTTATTAGACATTATATATATAGCGTATTCTATTATATATAGATATTTTGATGGATCCTTAAAAGATGGAAAATTCTGTAACATCTCTTGAGTTATTGCACACACGTTCTACACTGGATAAGAGATGTAAAACCCCATAAACATCTCTGACGCTATTATGCTCATGTTATATATGTGATATTGATTTGACTTACATAAGAATAGTTTAGTTCTGATTCGAGTGTGTTATTTTACTTTATGCTTGGGTAACCCTTAAGTTTTCAGTGTATAGAAGATCATATTATTTGGAGGACTAAGACGAAGATTTGGTATATTATATTGCTAATATCATTCCCTGCATCATTTTGTTCTACTGCATTGTTTATTTTGTTTCTATTGTACGTATAACTGTAATAAATGTTGTATAAATTATAACAAAATGTATGGTATAAACAACTTCATGAACTGTTTATTTGATTGTTATATTGTCATTCCACTGCGAGATTCTGTATTTGTTTTCTTCTTTCTTATTTTTCTTAATTAACCCCATTGATTATCTATATTTTGGATTGCTTTGAGTTAGACACGTGTGGTTTATTTTCGACTATAACCTTCCGTAATGCTGGTCATCACAATAAGTATGTATATATATGTTTATATATATATATATATATATATCTTGTTGTACATATTTTTGGATTGGAAAGGAAAAAAGGCGTCAATTAGAGGAATGAATTTGGATTTGGAAGATTTGGAAAGCTAGAAAGCTGAGTGAAAAATTATATGATTTATATATGACACTAAAATTTATATCACTGAATTCTATTTAATTATTATGCATATATAAGATCTGTTGAGTTGTAGTTTTAAAACGAACATATTTTATTGAAATCCCACCTATACATTCTGTAAGTTAGGTAATTGGAATGGAATGGTATATACACCCTAATCAAGAAAATTGAAAATCAGTCTCGAAAAGTTATAAAGCTGAATGTTGACAAGATCGTGAAATTTGTTCAAGATTTATGATAATTGAGTTGTAATTGTTTAGTATTTGTTTGGATTGTCCTGATTTGATTTGGAATGTGAATTTCTATGTTTTAGTTTATTTGGAGCATTGAAGGTACAATTCAATTGTATCTATTTCCATGTAAAATTTCATAAATTACTAATTCCAAAACTATGTATAAAGAGTGCATCATCTAGAATAATAAGAAATATACCATAATAAAGGAGATGTGTAAAATATGGATATTCTTCTCTATAGTTTCCACTGTTTATTTTAATAAAAGAAAAGAGATGATTATTTATAATTTCAAATGAAGCAAAAGTTTCCCTTTTAAGGAAGTAATAATGGCAATCTTTTTTGGGGAGAATAATCTAATATACTAAAATCTAAAATTGAATGTTCTTTACATAATGTACATATAAGTGTATATTCTGGAATTCCTAAGCGTAGTATTTAATGAGTTAAAAAAACATACACACACACACACACATATGTAGACACATACATATGTATAGCCGCGCCTACCAATTAAAAATATAAATATACTAAGGTAACGAGTGAAGCGTAATAAATAAATATACGTCGGTACTCCTATTAGTTATTATTAGGACGACTAAATATTAATAGCGTAGAAAATCATAGGTCTAGGAAGTTGCGACGGAAAGAGGTAGGAACTCACAAAATTATGAAAAATGATTGCAAGTTTAGTGGGCAACTAATATGTGATTATAAAGAGTTACAGAAATTAAATGAGGACATAAATGGATTTAATGCAATTGATCGCAAAATTTAATACATTTATGGAAAGTGGAATAGGCATAATGAATTGAATTTGAACGAATAAATAAATATCATTAGTGATTGTCCTTTCAATGTTTAATCACCATTTATTGCAGACTAATGACATTTATGGGATACAAGAAGGAAATGAAAAATATAGGAAATATGCCTATAAAATATGAATAGGTTCACAATGAATATGTAATTCAATATTAATAAATAAATTTAGGAGGCAATATAATTTCCATAATGGAAATTATATGGCCTCAATAATATGTTTAGAAGGGTTTTTTATTTTTGTTAATGTGAAAATTGTACTGCCTTCTAGCATTTAATTCCTGTCTTATACGTTTATCATGTACATTCTCTGTTTTTCTCTTACACCTTATAAATGTCAATTGTCTATAATAAAGGGCCATGATTATTCAAGTTAGGCAATCACCAGTTACGTGCATTCTAATTCAAACTTTTATACATATTTCATCCCCATAAATTTCATATTAAACTCCTTAGTCGGTCTCATTAAACACATTTATGTCACATTTAATTCATGTAACTCTCTATTAACTGCACATTCATTTCCGTACTAATTTGGGAGTTACTATCTCTTTTCCATCTACACCTCCTAATCCTACAATTTACTATGCTATTATGAACTAATTGTTCTAATTATAACCAGTACAAATATCATCATATAGTAAGCTATGTTTTTTTAATCGGTAGGTATGATTATGCGCATATACATACATACAGATAAATGTATATGTATACATATACATATACAACATATATATTCCTATTTCTTACTCATTAATTCATACGCTTAGATATTCCAGAAAATACTTATATGTACATTCTATAAGGAATATTTATTTCCACATTTAAATATCTTAGAATTATTCTTCACAAAAAGGACTGCGTTTATAACTTTCCATAAACTATCCAAAATAAGACTTTTGCTCTATTTGGAATTAAAAAGAATTACCTCTTTTTTGTTATTAAAACAGAAAGTTAAAACTATGAAGAAGAATATCCATACTTTACACATCTCTTTCCTTTTATGTACATTCCATGTTATTTCAAACGGTGCATTTTTCTACATTTAGATAATTTATGGAAATAACACGAAAATGGATACAACTAAATTTTGCACACAATGGTCCAAATAAATTAAAACATAAAAATTCACATTCCAAGTCAAATTTGGGCAATCTAAATTTATACTAATAATTTACAACCCGATTATAAATCTAGAATTAATCTTACAATCTTATCACCATTCTACTTTAACAAATTTAGGGCCTAATTTTCAAATTTTCAAATTAGGGTGTAAATACCATTTAAATTCCAATCACCAAACTTAAAGAATATAGATTTCAATTGAATATGTGCTTCCTAAGCTTACAACTCAACGGATCTAGCATATGCATAATGATTAAATAAAATTCAACGAGATAAGTTTCAATGTTATATATAGATCATATAATTTCCCAATCACCTTTCTTGCCTTTTAAAATGTAACATATCGAAAAGACAAAAAATTAGGGTAAAATAAAAAAAGATAGAACAAGTAAGAAAGAACACAATATTAGAATCTCATAGCCAAACGATAATATATATAACACCAAAAGAACAGCACAAAGGGTTACTCTAAATACAAAATTTCAAAGTTGAAAAACGAATGCACTAATATCAGTTTGGACAATTATAACCGTCCATCCTTACAATGTTGATATACATATAATTTACACAAAACGACAGTAGAAATAGATAGATGATGGGAGCCTCCAGCTCTTCTTCTGGACTCTGAAGCATACAAAAACCTTTCGCACTCAGCCTACTCAAAAGAGTACATGATGAATTTAAGGAAAATAAACCAAGCATCAAACATAAGTCTATATGAGAGAACTCAAGATACATGCAACATGTAATAGTGACTATTAAGACCACATGAATTCCCCTAACGTTTTTCTCCTCAAAAGAAACCAACCATTCATTAGTTCAATATAGTGATATTATAGATAATGTCTAGAGTGTAGAACATAAATCATGTCAAATAGCTCTGGTGCTTACATTCATCACACCATAACATATTTAGGGTGCAATCATAACCGCTAAGGTTCTTTCGCATATTTTGGTTTTTTCTTGGAGATCGCTTCGGTCGACGATGAATCCAATTTCCTTCACAACAATCAAAAACTAACTCCGAGCATCATATAACTCTAGATAAAATATACCTCAAAGGAAAACATAGCTAGTCCATCCCCTAATACATGATCCCAAATATCATTAACTCTCGCTGTGGGTTTGCAAAACCACAGATTATTCCCATATTCTATTTTCAATCATTTCTGATGTCAAGGCTATAAGGCATCTCTCACACGAATCTTCCTTACTCGAACAGAACATGAACCCTTAATTGGATTCCTACAGCACGAACAATTTATGAGTCACTGTATGGATTCAAGTATCCCATACAGATCTCGAATCTCTATATAGATTTCCTTTCTTAACCGCTTCAAATATAGAGAATCTATATATTAGTTTTGAAGTGGTATTTGGTAAATAAAATATTTAGAAATCCTGCACTCTTTGGAACTAATCGATGAATTTCTGGTTAACTCAATTCTAATTCGTTCAAAAGTAAGTGAAAGCTAGAAGCATTTCATACCAATACTCCTTCTAGGAGGTTCTCATTGGTATGAAATCGTGAAGCCTTTTGATTACTTTTTAAGATATTAGGTCAAGTTTAATAATCTATTATCTAGTCAAAAAATTGGTTATACAAATCAATATTCATATACTTAACTCATTTTCGACCTTTCAACTTAACTTTCCTCATCCAAGAGTGAAGTCAGGTAAGTTAGAGCATTGGTTACATCAAAGCCTTTCCTAGACACTTCATTTTTGAATCTCACAAATAGACAAGTCTACATTGTCAGCTTTTAACGTTATGTATAGTATTAATGTTTTCCATAAACAAGTAAGAAGTCAACAAGATTAACGCGTTTCCAACATTCCCAACTTAACTAGTTCTCAGTCAAGAGAGAAACTGGTAGTTTAGAGCTCTGTTGCTCTTTCCTTACTCGACATAAATCTTAGCTCTCATAAATTGATAAGCCTACTTCATCGGTTTTTATTATTAAGCAAAGTTAATTATTTTTCAACAAGTAATCGCATAATAAAACCATTTAATTGCTAAGAAATGCTTAACCCCTTTTCAAAAACATTTGTATAAACTTTTAAAATACTTGAAAATACTTATATTAGGTTTTAGAACATTTATCCAAATATTACTTTAAAATAACAATTTTGTAAAATCTATAAAACTTGGAAGAGAACATGTTTTATAATAAAAACCTCTTCTTCAAAAATTTACAATTAATTATTAAAAATTAAAAAATACCTCAAACCACATATAAAATGCTCTAATAATATTTAGTAAATACTTGTAAAAAGAATGAAACAAAATACTTAAACCTAAATATCTTTACAAACCTTTAAAGTCCAAATCTCAAGTTTAAATGTGGCAGTTTTGCACAAGTGAAGTTTTGGTCGTTTTCGAGATGTTACTTAACTTTTTTACTATCCAAGCATTTAAAAGCAACAAACATATATAACATTATAAATATGGTGAGAATCTTTAATGATCACTATATAAAGTTACATTGAAATCGCCAAAAAAATGCAATTCCGAACTGCACCTATAGCGACTATCGTTATAAGTGCAGCTTCAAATCCGAGTACGACCTAAACCAAAGTACGTCTATAACCTATATGCTTTTTTCTAAGGCCTTGGTATATGTCATACAAGTCCATTTAAGTCCGTTCAAGTTTGTTCAAATCCATACATATCACTTGCTTTTAAAGCAAGAATAAAAAACGATTGTTTCAACATATATCCAAATCAATTCAAACAACTCTAAAAAAACCAAACGCAAGAAAATATGAATTACATTTTCAATCAAAGCAGTGAGTTAGCTCACCTTTAACCTAACAACCAACTAAGTCCAAGATAACTAAGTCCAAGCCTCCTTTGCAGCACCTTCCCTTCCTTCCTTCCTTCCTTGCTTCCAATTTCTTTTAGCCTTCCCTTTTCCTCAAGTTGCTCTTGGACTATAGAGATTGAGTGAGAATAGCTTTATCTTTTGTTTTGTAATGTGGTAACAAGGCTTCACTCTAACTTTGAATTGATTTGGATTTTATTTGCAAATATTTTGCTTTAGTAAATCATGAAGAGGAAGAAGAAGAAGACATGATCTATAACTCTAAGCTTTATGAATTTGTGAATAATAACTAATGGTGTGCCCTCTCCTTATATAGGCAATGAATAGTCATCTTTAACTTGCCTTCACCCTTCATGGAAGCCTTACCTCCCATCACTTCTCCTTTAAATCACTTCCCATTTATGCTAATTAATTACTGTTAATTTCTCGGGGTGTTATATCCTCTCCCCTAAAGAATTTCATCATCCAAATCCCGAAAGAGTGAATTATGTAACATTGCGTGCAATCATCCTAAACTATCCAACCAATCAGTGTACATAAATTTTTGTACACAAACATGTACAAGTGCATCGCGTATCACAACATATATGATATGCATGCTGAATAATTCTAAATCGACGTCTTCTATATGAATGGATTCTTTTTAAAAACATTTTGAGAATACAATGCAAACAACCTATATATATATATACACTGGTAGTTCTATATGTATTTAAGTTTTCAAAATCAAAAACCATTGTCTACACACAATAATTTCCACACTTCTACGTGTAGGGGTATGGTTCAACCAATTTACATCTAATTCCTACGATCCAACACCTAATACACATTTCTAATATCCAAAATTTTAAAAATTTAGTTTCTGGAATATGTACTTCTATGCCGAAAAAGAAAGATGGAGAATTTTACATTTCAACCCATCTTTTGGATACTTATTCCATTGTACCTTGTAACCTTCTCTTTTTTACGAAATCCTTTTCAACTTTTCCGAGTACAATTTGCAGATTAAGATATATTTTTGGACGTTAAAACATAATTATTCTATACATTGTTTTGTTCACTATCAACAAGGTATGGAAATAGAAATTCCAAAGTTAAACAGTTTTTCCTTTGTTATACCTTATGTTTTGTATACGTCACCCTTATCTGATAGAAAAATTCATATTCACTAAAACGTCGACCCTCCCTACACTAAGCATGTGGCAGTAGAAAATTTTTATTTTTATTTTTCATTAAAAATCTTTTTTCCTCTTTCAATCAAACTTGGAAAATAGTTTTAAAATTAAATCTTGAAAAGCATTCAAACACATTTTTTCAAAAAATTTCAAACACAAATTTTCAAATGCATTTATGCACAACTTTTCAAAAGCATTTATATAGAATTTTTTAAAAACTTTTGCTCTTCATCCTTAAAAACAAATCAAGCCACATCTTATTATAATTTGGACTCAGTTAGTAAGTTAATGCATATGATTGACCCTAGCAATGTGTAGTTAACGTTAGATTGGGGAACCTTTCCTCTTATCCGAAATAATGATAGATACACCTATTTATAAATTTGGGCTCTTAAGGCAAACAGATAGTGACCCATGATTTCACAACAAATTTTCCCTATCCTTCTCTTGCTAAAATTTATTTTTTCCAAAATTTTAGAGTTTTTGGAACTAAAGCACTGTAGTTACTAGTTTAATTCCTAACCTATTTAATAAACTTTTAGCTTTAACTATATTTTATCGCCAATTAAGCGTCCTTATGGGATCTCCTTATTTACACTATTTTCCAATATATATAGCGGTCAAAAGCTCTTCCAAAATCAACAAAATGATAAAATAGAAATGTATCTCATATCATTTCTTACGCTTTTCCAATATCTGAAGGAGACAACTAGAGATTGCAACAAATAATCTAAAAGAAATAATTATTATAAGCTGCCCTCCGACATTAATTTTTGTCAATGATGTTGTAGCCTTATCGCTTCTTACTCAATTAAGATGGACATTTCTAGTATTTCAATATATTATAGCCACACATGTCTCAACTCATCTTCTTGGTTTCTAATAAATAAAGTACATCCATTACTTCAGTTACTACACCCAATTATGGGATAAATTGTGCATTCTCACACTGTATTGGATAAGAAATATAAACTATGCATATTTAGTGTAACAACCCAATATTCTAGTCATTTGATTTTAAATGTTTAATTAATTTTAAAATTTTAAATAATTAGATTTTGGAAATTTAATAACCTTTAGTTCTATAGGTAATATATAAACACTTGGATTATCAATGAAAATGTTAATTAAATGGATTTAATAATTTTATTTAACTTCTTTTAATTAATAAATAATATAGGTAAATAATATGGGTAAATAGACCAGATAAATATCAATAATTAAATATTTAAATCTGTGAAATTAGCCTTTGGGGCACAGTCTTGGATTTCGACGAAACAAGTTTCATTGGATTCGTAATAGTGAACTATATTACGCCGTTGAATTTCTTGAGGATTGAAGATATCGTTCGGTTGTGCGAGATTGAAATGCATTGAAATTAATATCGAAAATTTAATATAATAATTTGGTTCAAAAGCTACCTTCTCCATATGATCGAATTGGGTCTCGGAAAAAGTTCCATTGCATTCAGAATAGGGGTATAACATATAGAACGCCAGGCGGTGCGCCTCTTTTAGAGTTCGGAATTTTTGGGTTTGTTTTGTTGAATATTTTAAAATTATAATTACATATATTCAAATTCACCATGCCTAGACCATACCCAGACTACTGTTCACACCCCATACCCAAGCTACCTTGTCCATAACAGCCACTATACTCCCTTCTCCTATAAAACTTGGCTGTAAACATAAAGCAGAGCCTTCCCTTTTAAAGCATAGAATTCAAAATTCAAAATAAAATGTTATACTAATCTAAAAATCATGGAAAAATCATATTTGGACTTGTTAGGTCGTAAGCTTCCATTCCATACCCAAGTTTTTGCTTGCAACATGATTTGGGATGATCAAATTTTAGAGGCAGCGGCTATGGTTGGATGATTTTGTAGTTTTAGTCATCAATCGTCGTGTTGAAGTTTGGTTTTGGATTTGTTATCGAAAATGGAAGCCATGGCCGAAGTTTTGGGGAATTGCACATCAAAAATGGTCACACGACCTGTAGCAGCATTGAGGATCAAGGGATAGGTCGCGATCATCTTGGGGTGTTCGAGTGGCGAATTGAGGGATTAGGCGATTGGAGTTCGTCGAGAGAAAGCCGTTGGCGAAGATGGAAATCGATTTCCTCGACTGTTGCTCCCTGTCATGGTTGATCGTGCATGGCCGTGTATTTTTTCGTGCACATGATATTTTCTAGGAGGATGAAGAAGAAGCAGGGATAGGGTTGTAATTTATATTAAGTTGTTTTGATTTTAATTAAATTTATCGATAACTTCTAAAATGTATATCTTACTCATACGAGGTCGGATTCAAACACCGTTTTTTGCATGGACTTGTGTCATTAAGAGTTCACGATGGAATTAGTTTGGATAGATTTGGAGCTAGTGAAAATTTAGGATAAAATCGGACGACAGTTCGGTTTTAGTCCAAAACTGGAACGTTTCGGCGAAAAAGTAAATCAATGTGAGTTTAACTCACATTAAATTTTATTATCCCATATCAACGATATTATAAATGTTTATTAATTACTTGGATACTAATTAAATTGTTTGACTAATTGTTTGGTTAAATTTCCATTTGGAAAATGGATGACATAATTAATTTGATAGTTATAAACCCATATGATTATATATCCCTATTATCCATAACCATTGTTTTGCAAGAAAATCTGTAGATAGACCGAAAGGCATCCTTATGCAGATGCATTGGCGGTTAATTAAAATAAATCCTGATATTTCATTTAAATTTTTAAATGCCATTGTAGCAATTTCGCTATATCGTCATTTATTCAATTTCATTCCTAAAACCTTATCAAATGAACTTGAGCTTGTGTTTCCACTAAAGAGAATATTGAGAATTCATTAATCATTTTGATTAATGATAATTTTGATTAATTAATCATTTTAAATAATGATTTTTAAATTAATTCACTAATTTAATTAATGATGTTTAAAATTGTTTATCTTTAAATTTAATTAATCATTTTAGCTAAAGATTATTTGACTTTATTTAATTCTTTCAATTAATGATAATGGAGTTTAACTAAGTTATTGAACTTAATTAATTATTTTCATTAATGATGATGGAATTAAATTAATTTTTTCGATTAATGATAATTGAAACTAATAATCATTTTAATTAATGATTTTGAAAAGTAATTAATCATTTAAATAATGATATTTGAATTTTATTAATAATTTTAATTATCATTGTTTTGAATTTAATTAATTGTTTTAACTAATGGTATTTAGCTAAATCATTTGAATTAATGATGTTTTATAATTAAATAAATTGTTTTAACAAATTATGTTTTAGTTAATCTTTTAGCTAATGATGTTTGAATTTGATTAATCGAATTAATTTATGATTGTTTTAAATTTAAGTAATTGTTTTAATTAATGGGATTTAGAATTACTTATCAGTTAATATATGATGTTTGAGATGACTTATTCATTTTAACTAAAGGTTATTTGTATTCAATTAATCTTTGTAATTAATGATATTCAAAGGTAATTAATCAATTAAATAAAAGTGATTTGAGTAAATTATCCAATATAATTGTAACAACCCTAGATTTTTATGTATATTTTAATTTTGACCTCATTTCATTTTGAAATTATTTTAAACTAGTTTCATTTCAAACATTTCATTTTTAAATATAAACTTTGATTATTATGTGAATTATAATTCCAACTGGTATAAATTGAATATTTTACTAAAAAGTGGATTTCTGGTAAAATCTAGTCAAAATTTGACCTCTTAAATTTCAAACTTAAATATTTAAATTATTAAATTTTATCTTTTATTATGGAAATATATTTAATAACCTAAATACTGCTTTTCGTTTCGTTGAAAATGGATTTAAATTGTGAAAGTTATGCATATTTAAATATTGAGTGCAATTTGTTTTATTTAGCAATTTTGTCTATTTTAAATTATATAAATTATATTTTCTTTGTCATATTTTATTTTAAAATGTTTCATTATGTTATTTTATGTATATTTTGTCTTTTAATATTTTTAAAGTGATAATAAAACTTTTTCAAAATTTACTGTATTTATTTCCTATTTTTAAAGGCTGTTTTCTATTTTTCTGCTATTTTCTTCATTTAAATTATATTTAATTAAATTTATATATTTTTTTGTGAACGCATTTCGTCTATGTTATTATCTTTTTTATAAATATTTTTACAATTCCATATAAATTTTCCAATGTTCATTCTGTTTATTTTCCATTTTTCTAGACTAGTTTGCAATTTTGTGCTATTTTCTTATTTTAACCTTATATAATTAACAAATATTTATATATATTTTATATTTTGATATATTTTCGAATTTGTGACTGAAATTATTATTATTTTAAGTAATATAAACTTACATAAATAAATTAGTGGAAATTTGAAAGGTTTTAAACCTTTTAAATTCCAGGGTCCTTTTATCTTCCGATTTTTTATTTTCTAACCTCCTCTTCAATGTTTTGGCCGTACCTTTTCTACTTTCTTCAGCCGCCTCCTTCATTATTTTCACGTAAACTAAATTTCTTCTCAACCTAAAAAGTTACGGCCACCATGGTTGATAAGAGTTTGGGTAAAATCTTCTTTCTTCTTCTTGTTTCTTTCTATTGAATTTTGCATCTTGTTCTCACCTTCATGGCTCCACCCCTCCTCAACCAAATCTAGGCCGACCTCCACTACCTTGTTCTTTGATCAACCACCCCCCTAGCACCTCACCACGGCCAGGCCGAGCCATCTAGGCTAGAGATCACCACCAAAAAAGCCAATTAAACCATCCACTACATGCAAGCCTAGCCATATTTTGCACCACCACTTCAACCAAACTTTAGCCGCCGCTTCCTCCACCACCACCAGCTCAAACCTGACCACCACTCTCTGCAACACCATCCACCACCACCTACACCACTTCCTGGGCCTATCTAGCCTCTGGCCGAGCACAATAGGAGCATAGAAATGATGATTTGTTTGCCTTGTAGTGTGGTTTTGTGCACCTATATGTCTATGCATCTTTAAACCCAAGCTAGGCCGATCTGTTTGGACCCAAACCCAGCCCTTAGTCCCTGCCTTAGCTGAGCTTATTCCATCGCTAACTGATCCATGTGAGGTTGAGAACAAGTGCAAACCCTTTGAAGTTGTTTTGGGCTTTGATTTCTAGTGTTGTTCAAGTGTAAATTGCTTTGAACTTATGTTGTTGTATTGTATTGTGTAAATGTTTGAACAAGGCAATTAGCTTTGGCTCTCCACTCTCAAGTCATTTCCGTATTGTCATGCCTTCATAGTGTCTACATTGTTTTCTTTGGTGGCAATCTCCAGTTTTGAACAGGTGAGCTATTCTCACCAGACAATATGTACATATATAACTAGTAAATTGACCCCTTTTGAATCTGTAAAAATGCATTCTCATGTTACACCTGCTATATTATGATTATATGATGTTCACCCATGATTAAACACCTGTTATAACATCTGTTACTGTTATATTATGTTGTTCTGTTATTTTATCAGTTTATCACACTGCAAGTTTCCCTTTAGATTAGAATCACTATGGGTTGAAACGATACAGACCCGAACGGACTTTAGAATAGGAGAAATCATTATGGGATGAAATGATAGGCCTGAATGATTTTCAATTATTTTCATTTACTTGGGATTGCGGGTTTGAAATGATCAAACCCGAGTTTTCTTTGTAAATTACGGGTTGAAATGATATATTACCCGTATCACTTTGCCTAGGCTAGAAAATGAAATACAGACCCGTTGTTAAAATATGTTTTTCTAAAAATTTTAAAATATTTTAGAAATATAAATATAATAATTTTTGATTTAAATTTGATTAAAAATGATTTTTGTAAAGCATTATTGATTTTCTGAAAATTTATAAGTGAAATAAATAAACGGTAAAGTTAGAAAATCTGAAATGTAAGTTATTTTGGAAATTATAATTTGGTGATAAATGGAATTTAAATTAAATACGAAAATATGATAAATTTATGATATTTTGAATTAAATGAATTTAAAATGATTTTATAATATATTAATGATTTTTGAATAAAGTTAAAACGTGAAATGATGAAATTTTGAAATGTAACTAAAATTAGAAATTTGTGAATTTGGCTTAAAAGTGAATTTTAAGTTAAGTAAATAAAAATGAAATTAAGTTATATTTGAAAATTTTAAACTTAAGTGTTAAGTTAAATTTAATTTAATGAATTTAAAATTTAATGTTGGAATTTAATAAGTGAATTATTATTAAATTTTGATTTTTGAATGGAGATTTAACTTTATAAAATCATGAATATAAGGGTATTTGAATGATTGTTTTAAAAGTGAAATTATATGATTTTATAAGTTAAAATGATTTAAATAAAAATATAATTGTTTGTGAAATTATACTGAATATTTGAGGTTAATTAACTGCATTTCTGAAATGCTATTAATTCTAATGTAAATGATAATACAACATTTGTAAATGTTGTAGTTGATAATAATGAACCAAATGGCTAAGTTTAATTAAAGGCTATTATAGCATTTTTGTAAATGTTATAATTATTGAATTTAACTAAGTTTTATTTGAAACTAATGTAACCCTATTACAACATTTTTAAATGCTATCTTTTGTTAAATTGAACTGTTTTGAATGTAACTTTCTGTTGCAATTTTTAAATGCTGCGAAAGTTGAATTTTCATCCGTTTTAATAAATTAAATGAATGAATTTATTTTAAAAGACTAAAATTTTGGAAATTAATAATTTAATTATTAAATATAATAATTTCATTTTATGATTTAAAATGAAGTAATTTATTTCGAAATATAAACTATTTTGAAATGTATTTTGTAATGGTATTTAAATTAAATAAAAATGAATGTGATTTGGAAGATATGATATTTTTATATTTTGAAATGGATTTGAATGATATTGAATTTTGAAATGATATTTGATTTTGAAGTATAAAATGCCATTTTGAAATTTTAAACACGGGTGTATCTAATTTATAGCTTAACTGATTCTTAAAGGATGGACGATCCCAAGCATCCTTTAAGTTATTGTGCATTTCTACTACAGTTCACTTGAGTTGTTTTACATTATATAAGTATATATTGTCCTAACTTGAGTGTTTTGTGTTTTACTTTACGCTTGGGTTAGCCTGAGTATTTACAGCTTAGCTTTGGATTTCTTTCTGGAGTTAGGAATCGCTGGAGATTCCGCTTGTCTAGTTATCTGTTCCCTTTAGTTTGGTTGTTCTATTTCAGCTCTGGTATTTATAAAATGTTAATGTAATTGAGATTTCTATTATATATGTTTTTCAGACTGATATTATGTATTATGTTTTGAGAGTTTGTTATAGTAGCTTCATGAACTACTATGGTATTTTAATTTCAGCTGCGAGTTATTCTGATATTTCTATATCTGTGATTCAGTGATTATATTTCATTTGCTCCAAATTTATTTACGACGCGATATTTTGAGCAATTCAAGTCCGGCATGTGTGTCTACCATTGCACTTGGAGGGTGCAGCATGATAGGGGGTTCTCGCTTACAGATTTGGTAGCGAACGGTTGACTCTTACTCCTACATGTCCCCATGGGGGTTGGTGGTGCAGTCGAGAGGCTGGCCGTAAAGGCAGAACACATGTACCAATGTATGCTACGATGGGCGTTACCCCACTGGCGTGGCCCGTTCCAGTTGGTATCAGAGCTTTGGTTTTAGGCAAACCTTAGCCTGCGGAGTAAAAATTCATTAGAGATAAGGTAGAAATACCCTAGAATGAGTGAAATCAATCTCAGAATCCTTTCTTTGCGAGTGAACTTATTTTCGAAGTATAAAATGATTTCCAAATGATTTTTAAAGTATTTCCAAAGATTATTTTGGTATAAAAATCTTCTTATTTTGAAACAATCTTCTTATTTTGGAACCAAGTTTTTCTAAGCTTCATTTCTTCCGTATCCACTTTGTTAGAAATCTCTTAGTTAGGATTCTTATCGATTAGGATTCCTTGAACTTTGGAACGCTTCCACTTGATCTGAAATCCAGTCTTGTCTTTCCTATTTTATCCTTTTGATTTTGAGGCATTCCGTAGCTCCACTTTGGAATGACCTATCTAAAGATAGGTGATTCCTCCATTCTTTGAATGATTTGTAAAGGTGTGAAACTCCTTTACAATTTGGCATTCATTAACCGGAGATCTCTGCGTCCTTGGTTTACGATGGTATCTACCTTCTGCTATATTTGGATTTTATCTCTGGAGATCAAATGTCGATTTGCCTTAGATTTCCGAATTGATTATATTCTTGAAGTCACGGTTGACCGGTTAGGGTCACCCGCGATTTATATATGCTTATCCATCTTCTATTTGGTAATTAATTACCTCATCTTCGTTCGATCTTATCTTCGAATCAGAATTCCATTTGATCAGAGTTCCTTTAAATTTGAATCTCTGTTTTTTTTTGAAATCCTTCCTTGAATCATCCTTTGGAAATTTGTGTTTGATTGTGTTTTGAAAATTTTGTATACATCGAAATTATTATTTTGATAAGGATGACTATATTTTGTATTTACTAGTGAAATGTTTTCGATAAAGATTATATATCTTGCAAAATAAAAATTTAAAGTTTCAAAAGGATTTGAAATTTTGAAAATTTATAAGAAAATTCATTTATATCCGAAGGGTTTTGAATTTGAATTTCGAGGAATCGAACTCCGGCGTTTTCAAATCGGTTTTAAGATTTTGGAAAATACATAATATTAATATGATTTAAAGATATTTTTTCGAATAAGAAATGTTTCAATAGTATTTGAATGAATTCCAATGATTTCGAAGTGATTTCAAAGAAGTTTCAAGAAAATAAAAGTCCAGAACCCACTTATGTCGTTGGAAAATAATTTCGGTGATGAATGCATGCATCATCGACATTGATTTTCGAGTTTCTAAGTGGGAGAGGCCACTCTATTAGCCTTGCTATGCAAGTGATTTTGTGAAACCAAATTTTGATTTCAGATTTCGAGGTATGATTTGACTTTCGAAAGACATATGTTTGTATACTTGAAATGATTTAAAGTAAGCCGGTGCTCAGTCCCCGAGTTTCAGATTTGAAACCTATCTTTTGAAATTTTATTTACTGATTTGTTGTTGATTTCCAACTCTTGGATTGAAAATATATTTCTTCGACTATTTTGAAGGTTCGAGCACATCCAAAACAAAGTTAACTTTTCAAAGCTAAGAAATTTTGAAAGGTATAAAGTATTTGATAAAAAATATAAGTTTAGTTTGTATGTTTCAAGTATGAAATAATATGATTTGTATAAGTTGAAACTTTTTTGTTAAGTAAATGAATAAGAGTATTTTGAATTATACTAATATGAAATTTAGTTTTGAAATGTTTTGGATAAAAAATTAGTCTTCAAATGTTTGAGAAAAATTTGGTTTTAAATGTTTTAACTTAGTAACATCTTTATGAAACTATATATTTAACAAGTTGGAATAGATACATAAGTTGTACGTATGCTGTTTTATTCGCATAATTAATTTGATCCAAGTTTGAGTGCACAAGTTCGAGGCGAATTACACCATTTCGTGTTATGATTTTTCATTTGATTCTTGATGGCGAATATTTGATATGGGTTTTGGGCTTGATTCTAGAATTCTCTATCATAGTATATGGCTATGCAAGGAGACTGATGGCTTCTAGTCGAGAAACCATATCGAAGTCCGCATTAGGGAAGTCTAATGGACAATACTACTTCGAAAGCGAACTTGTGTGACCAAGCGAGCGATCAAATGTAATGTTGCAAAATGATGACATATGTAAGTAATAATGAAGTAAAATTTGAGATATATGAAATTATAAAATTTAATTTTGAAACATGGTATATTTAATCCTTGAAACATATATAAGATTTAATAGTTTATTTTGTAAATCAAATCTATATTTGAAATTTGATAATATTTGAAATGGTTTTGTTGGAAAACTAAATTGAATTGAAACTGATTGTTTGAATTGAATTAAAATTGGAAATTTTAGATTTGTGTTTAATTGAATAAATTTGTGAAATGTAAAGAACTAAAGGATTGTCTTATGATTTCAAATGTATGATTTCGAAATGTTATGATTTTTCAAAGTGTAATGATTTCAAGTATCTTGGTTTCGAAAGATTTATAACTTTGAAAGTATTATGATTTTTAAAAGTGAATATATGTTTGAAATAGAAATGAAATTGTTTGACCTAAATTTTATTGATTTGGCAATTTGGATTATTTTCTATATCTATTGTTTTGAGAAACTTTAAAACTGAATATATGTAATTTGGAAGAAATGATTTGGCAAAATCATACATGATTTTGAAACTGAAATGTAATTGAAACGAATTAAAATTGAGAACCCTGATTTACTAAATATTTGATTTGAGAGTTATCGAACTTATATAAAATTGATTTGTATAAGTATGAAGTGATTTGAAAATGATTGATTTGTAAAGGCACTCAACTTGTAAATTGAAATATTATATAATCGAAGTCAATATAAGTATGATTTGATATATTATTGATATTGGAAAGTATTTGACTTGAAAATGAAATCTTATATATAATGGACTTTATATAAGTATGATATTTGAAAGGTACTATATGATGCATATTTTTGAAGTAAAGATATGGAAAGTGCCTTCTGCTTGATATCCGCTTTGTGGCCACACTGTGGATTCATTCTATCGATATTATTCTCTCCCTTTGATTTGGGTTTTTCGGATATGATACTCGAGTGTCCATCGAATTCCATGGCGATCTCCATAGTCTTATGATCGCGACTGCATAGCGCAACTGCCTGGCTGAGCTGGTCTGGGAGTACAGATTGTTTCCTGGAGGATCCAGGCGTAACCATTGTGTATCCTGCACTCTATGTAGGTCACATTAGTAGCGAAATTGCCTGGCTAAGACGACCTTGGGGTATAGATTGTTTCCTGGGGGATCCAGGCGTAACCATTGTGTATCCTGCACTCAACTAGTCATCATAGCGTAACTCGCTGGGCTGAGAAAGCTTACAGATACGGATTGTTTCCTGGGGGATCCAGGCGTATCCATTGTGTATCTGCGATCCATGGTCAGACAACTGTTTCGGTTTGGTTGACTTGTTTGGATTGTACTTTCCATATCTGTTTTAAATGAGTTTTCAAGTATTTTCACCGGGTGTTGAAACAAGCCTACTAAGTACCTGGAGAAGTCTAGCTTTGCGCATGATCAACGCACTGCCAGAATCTACAAGAACGAGGATAAACTTGTTAAGACATCGAGTTATAAAAGTATTTTGATAAAGTATTATATAAAGAATATTTTGATCAGTTATTTTCCCTTCTAAAAATTTAAAATGTTTTGAATATTGTTTACTTTGAACCATCAGATTTGAATCAAATGACTATTCATCATACTATAAAAAAAAAATTAAATTGAAAGTATAATCGTTTAAATAACGGTTCATCCTTGTCTTTCAACCTACTTTCCCTCATAGCTACTTTCTCCCTACCTTCTTTCGGGATGTCTTCCAACCTATTGTTCTTTCTAGTTGTTTCTTCGCTTCCTTCCTTTTCGAGGACGAAAAGATTTGAGTGGGGGAGAGTGTAACAATCCTAGATTTTTATGTATATTTTAATTTTGACCTCATTTCATTTTGAAATTATTTTAAACTTGTTTCATTTCAAGCATTTCATTTTTAAATATAAACTTTGATTATTATGTGAATTATAATTCCAACTGGTATAAATTGAATAATTTACTGAAAAGTGGATTTCTGGTCAAAACTGGTCAAACTTTGACGTTTTAAATTTCAAATTTAAATATTTAAATTCTTAAATTTTATCTTTATTATGAAATAGATTTAATAACTTGAATACTGCTTTTCATTTCGTTGAAAATGGATTTAAAATTGTGAAAGTTATGAATATTTCAATATTGAGTGCAATTTGTTTTATTTAGCAATTTTGTCTATTTTAAATTATATAAATTATATTTTCTTTGTCATATTTTATTTTAAAATGTGTCATTATGTTATTTTATGTATATTTTTGTCTTTTAATATTTTTGAAGTGATAATAAAACTTTTCCAAAATTTACTGTATTTATTTCCTATTTTTAAAGGCTATTTTCTATTTTTTTCTGCTATTTTCTTCATTTAAATTATATTTAATTAAATTTATACATTTTTTTGTGAATGAATTTTTTATTTATAAATATTTTTACAAGTCCATATAAATTTTTCAAAGTTCATTCTGTTTATTTTCCATTTTTCTAGACTAGTTTGCAATTTTGTGCTATTTTCTTATTTTAACCTTATATAATTAATAAATATTTATATATATTTTATATTTTTCTATATTCTCGAATTTGCGATGGAAATTATTAATATTTTCAGTAATATAAACTTATATAAATAAATTAGTGGAAATTTGAAAGGTTTTAAACTTTTTAAATTCCAGGGTCCTTTTATCTTCAGACTTTTCATTTTCTAAACCTCCTCTTCAATGTTTTGGCCGTACCTTTTCTACTTTCTTCTGCCGCCTCCTTCATTTTTTTCCACGTAAACTAAATTTCTTCTTAACCTAAAAAGGCACGGCCACCATTGTTGATAAGAGTTTGGGTAAAATCTTCTTTCTTCTTCTTGTTTTTTCTATTGAATTTTGCATCTTGTTCTCACCTTCATGGCTCCACCCCTCCTCAACCAGATATAGGCCGACCTCCACCACCTTGTGCTATGATCAACCACCCCCTAGTACCCTACCATGGCCAGGCCGAGCCATCTAGGCTAGAGATCACCACCAAGAAAGCCAATTAAACCATCCACTACACGCAAGCCTAGCCATATTTTGCACCACCACTTCAACCAACCTTTAGCCGCCACTTCCTCCACCACCACCAGCTCAGAACTGACCACCACCCTCTGCAACACCACCCATCACCACCTACACCACTGGCTAGGCCAATCTAGCCTCTGGCCGAGCATAATAAGAGCATAGAAATGATGATTTGTTTGTCTTGTAGTGTGGTTTTGTGCACCTATATATCTATGCATCTTTAAACCCAAGTTAGGCCGATCTGTTTGGACCCAAACCCAGCCCTTAGTCCCTTCCTTAGCTGAGCTTATTCCATCACTAACTGATCCATGTGAGGTTGAGAACAAGTGCAAACCATTTGAAGTTATTTTGGGCTTTGATTTCTAGTGTTGTTCAAGTGTAAATTGCTTTAAACTTATGTTGCTGTATTGTATTGTGTAAATGTTTGAACAAGGCAATTAGCTTTGGCTCTCCACTCTCAAGTCATTTCCATATTGTCGTGCCTTCATAGTTTCTGTATTCTTTGCTTTGGTGGCAATATCCAGCTTTGAATAGGTGAGTTATTCTCACCAGACATCATGTACATATATAACTAGTAAATTGACCCCTTTTGAATCTGTAAAAATGCATTATCATGTTACACCTGCTATATTATGATTATATGATGTTCACCTATGCTTAAACACCTGTTATAACATCTGTTACCGTTATATTATGCTGTTTTGCTATTTTATCAGTTTATCACACTTCAAGTTCCCTTTAGATTAGAATCACTATGGGTTGAAATGATACATATTCGAACGGACCTTAGAATAGGAGAAAATCATTATGGGCTGAAATGATAGGCCTAAATGATTTTCAATTATTTTAATTTACTTGGGATTGCGGGTTTGAAATGATCAAACCCAGGTTTTCTTTGTAAATTACGGGTTGAAACGATATATTACCCGCATCACTTTACCTAGGCTAGAAAATGAAATACAGACCCGTTGTTAAATATGTTTTTCTAAAATTTTAAAATATTTTAGAAATGTAAATATTATAATATTTTGATTTAAATTTGATTAAAAATGATTTTTGTAAAGCATTATTGATTTTCTAAAAATTTATAAGTGAAATAAATAAATGGTAAAGTTAGAAAATCTGAAATGTAAGTTATTTTGGAAATTATAATTTGGTGATAAATGGAAGTTAAACTAAATACGAAAATATGACAAATTTATGATATTTTGAATTAAATGAATTTAAAATGATTTTATAATATATTAATGACTTTTGAATAAAGTTAAAACGTGAAATGATGAAATTTTGAAATATAACTAAAATTAGAAATTTGTGAATTTGGCTTAAAAATGAATTTTAAGTTAAGTAAATAAAAATGAAATTAAGTTATATTTGAAAATTTTAAACTTAAGTGTTAAGTTAAATTTAATTTAATGAATTTAAAATTTAATGTTGGAATTTAATAAGTGAATTATTATTAAATTTTTATTTTTGAATGGAGATTTAACTTTATAAAATCATGAATATAAGGGTATTTGAATGATTGTTTTAAAAGTGAAATTTTATGATTTTATAAGTTAAAATGATTGAAATAAAAATATAACTGTTTGTGAAATTATACTGCATATTTGAAGTTAATTAACTGCGTTTGTGAAATGCTATTAATTCTAATGTAAATGATAATACAACATTTGTAAATGCTGTAGTTGATAATAATGAACCAAATGGCTAAGTTTAATTAAAGGCTATTATAGCATTTTTGTAAATGTTATAATTGTTGAATTTAACTAAGTTTTATTTGAAACTAATGTAACCCTATTACAGCATTTTTAATGCTATCTTTTGTTAAATTGAACTATTTTGAATGTAACCTTCTGTAGCAATTTCTAAATGTTGCGAAAGTTGAATTTTCATCCGTTTTAATAAAGTAAGTGAATAAATGAATTTTGAAAGACTAAAATTTTGAAAATTAATAATTTAATTATTAAATATAATAATTTCATTTTATGATTTAAAATGAAGTAATTTATTTTGAAATATAAACTATTTGAAATGTGTTTTGTAATGGTATTTAAATTAAATAAAAATGAATGTGGCTTGGAAGATATGATATTTTTATATTTTGAAATGGATTTGAATGATTGAATTTTGAAATGATATTTGATTTTGAAGTATAAAATACAATTTTGAAATTTTAACCACGAGATGTATTTAATTTATAGCTTAACTGATTCTTAAAGGATGGGCGATCCCAAGCATCCTTTAAGTTATTGTGCATTTCTACTACATTTCACTTGAGTTGGTTTACATTATATAAGTATATATTGTTCTGACTCGAGTGTTTTGTGTTTTACTTTATGCTCGGGTCAGCCTGAGTATTTACAACTTAGCTTTGGATTTCTTTTTGGAGCTAGGAATCGCTGGAGATTCTGTTTGTCTAGTTATCTGTTCCCTTCAGTTTCAGTTGTTCTATTTCAGCTCTGCTATTTATAAAATGTTATGTAATTGAGATTTCTATTGTATATGATTTTCAGACTAATATTATGTATTATGTTTTGAGAGTTTGTTATAGTAGCTTCATGAACTACTATGGTATTTTAATTTCCGCTGTGAGTTATTCTGATATTTCTATGTCTGTGATTCTGTGATTGTATTTCATTTGCTCCAAATTTATTTACAACGCGATATTTTGAGCAATTCAAGTCCGACATGTGTGGATGCGAATGGCTTAAAATTTTGGGTTGTTACAATAATAAAAATGCTTTAATAAACTGGTTTAATAAATATTTTAAAGTTAATTTAACAAAGTTATAAAAAGAAATTGGAACTCGATTATTGTGATGTTAAGTTGGATAATCTTCTGGGCGTTCGGTCTAATGTTGGTTTAGGACTTCGGGGTTGCGCACTTGGAAATTTTTTTCTCTTAACGTTTTAACAATCAGGAACTAGTTCTAAAATTGTTTTATCAATATGAAAATCAAGCACAAGTTCAGTTTATAAAGGTAAAGATTCGATTTCGGTTGTGGATAAATAGTTCCATAATCGATATCGCTTGTATAGAAAGGATGTAGTCATGCATTTAACGCTAAATATTGAGGCTTAGACTCGTTTTTATCTCGAAGGTTAAAAATGTCTTCACGGTGATGCCTAGAGATAACACTACCTTAAATTGTCTGGCTTTATTTTCAACCGAGAGATAGGACTTGTTTGGAATCAACGACTTGTGGAAAATATATGAAATTTAATTTCCATATGCGATCATTTTAATTATCCCCGATAGTTGATTTATTAATTATTGGATTCAACTTTCTTCATGCTGTATAGTCACCTTAAAAATGATTTGTTGCTCAATCGAGCTTTTTTATCCTTTATTGGAAACGATTAAACAAAAAGCTCGAGTGTGGGCCATGCTATGTGGGGTTGCTCCCATCAAAAGGGTATTTTCACATCTCATCTAGTTTGGATTCGATTGTGCACTTAGATGTGAAAATATTTGGATTCCCGGAAAGATCTGGCGGTGTCCAGCTTGGAGGTTTCTGAGAAGTGTCATAGTGTATATTAGCTTCTTAGGAGTATATTACTAGAGGTATATTCCAAGGGGGTGCACCTTCCTTGTCATTTGTTGGAAAATTTTCTTTCCTTATTTGTAACAAACCTAGATTTTGCTTATATTTTTAAATTGACTTTATTTTTATTTTAAGTTATTTTAAATTTGTTTATTTCAAACATTTCATTTTTAAATATAAATGTTGATTATTAAGTGATTTATAATTCAAATTAGTATAATTTGAATATTTTACTGTAAAGTGAATTTCTACTCAAACTGTTTAAACTTTGACTTTTCAAATTAAAATTAAAATTATTTTAAATCTTAAATTTTATCTTTTATTATGAAAATAGATGTAATAACTTGAATACTACTTTTCGTTTCGTTGAAAACGGAGTTAAACTGTGAAAGTTATGTACATTTCAATTTTGAGTGCAATTTGTTTATTCTGCAAATTTGTTATTTTTAAACTGTATAAATTATATTGTTATTGTCATATTTCATTTTAATCTGGGTCAATATGTTATTGCATGTATATTTTTGTATTATAATAATTTTAAAATGAAGTAGACAAATTTCCATAGTCAATGGTGATTTATTTGTAATTTCTGGACACCGTTTTGGATTTTTAAGCAATTTCTTTAAATCTTTTTCTATTTTCTTTAAATTTAATTTTTATTTTTATGTGTTAATATGTTATTTTAAGTATATTTTGTATTTTAATATTTTAAAGTGATGTTATGATTTTTTCAAAGTTTACAGTGTTGATTTCTTTTTTTTCAAGGTTGTTTTCTTATTTTCTGCTATTTTCTTCACTAAAATTATATTTAAATTATTTATTTATTTATTTTGTGAATGTACTTTTATTTTATATTATCATTTATGTTTAAAAATATATTACAAGCTCATATGAATTTTCTAAAATTTATTTCATTTAATTTCAAATTTTCTAGACTAGTTTACTATTTTTAGCCATTTTCCTTAATTTAACTTTATATAATTAATAAATATTATATATATTTTTATATTTTGATAAAATTTCGAAATTTTGTCTGGGATTATTATTATTTCCAAAAAAATCAAGTTATATAAACATATATAAGAAATATGGAAGGTTTTAAAAGCTAAGAAACGTAAAGTCGTTTCACCGTTTCTTTTACCGTTTCTTTTTCAATCAATGCATCAATTTATTGTAGCCGTTCCTTTTCTTTTGCTTATTCACGTGAAAGTTTCTCATTCTATCATTGATACACATCCATTTCAGATCTGAGTAAAGAAAAATAGGCAATGGCCTCCTCTCTTCTCTATTTTCTTCTTCCTTTTTCTATTGTTTTGCTTGATTTTTGCCCTGCTTCTCTTGCTTTGTTTGGCCTAACACCTCCACCATATCCTCCACCGACCACCACCACTTCCTTCCCCACATCATACACGACCAAAACACTTCCTCCTCTGACCAGCAAGTGTCATGACCATCCCATGATGCAAAATCCACAAAAACTATGTTAAAACTCTTTAAAAAGCATGTCTAGCCACCTAGTCTTCATCACCATCACCTTAGACGACCTTAGCCACCTCCTATTTCTCCACCACCACCTTGACACACCCCTAACCATCACCTTCATACCCTGTCCAGATCTGAAACATGCCATAGCCGAGCCATAGATCCATGTAGCCAAGCCCAAAATGAACCAAAAACCACTATTTTACATAAACCTCTTCATATTCATGCGTAGTAACTCCTACCTCTTCACATCCCATTGTTTGCCTTCTTTTTGTTGACCATTGGATGAGCATTTCAGGTCTAGACCTTATCATGGCTGAGCCAAATGATGTCATGGCCAAGCACTTGAATGGTTAATGAAAGGTTGAATCATTTTTGTTAATTTCAAATTTCCAATTATTTCTATATTGTTTTGGTTGAATATTCATAAGTTATATTGTCTTGTTTTGGGGTTGTTTACAAGATGATATCTTGGCTATTTCTCTCCACTCAAAATCAAAGGTCGTGCCTTCTAGATCCGTTGTGTCATTCAAATTGATATTTCCAGCATAAAAATGCGAGTATTTCTCACCAGACATTATGTACTTATATAAGTAGTAAATTGACACCCTGTGAATCTATAGAACTATATTAACATGTTATAACTGCTTATATTATTATCATATGATGTTCACACCTGTTATTACACCTCTTATATCATATGTTACTGTTATTTCATGTTATTCTGTATATTTTATCAGTTTATCACACTGCAAGTTCCCTGTAAATTAGAAATCACTATGGGTTGAAATGATACATACCCGAACGGACTTTAGAATAAGGAAAAACTATTATAGGCTGAAATGATAGGCCTGAATGAATTTTAATGTATTTCATTACTTGGGACTGCGGGTTTGAAATGATAAAACCCAGATTTTCTTTGTAAATTACGGGTTGAAATGATATATTACCCGTATCACTTTTCCTAGTGTAGAAAATTATATACAGACCCGTAGTTTATATATGTTTTCTAAAAAATTTAAAATTATTTTAGAAATGTAAATATTAAAACATTTTGATTTAAATCTAATTAAAAAGGATTTTTGTAAAATATTATTGATTTTCTGAATAATTGTAAGTAAAATGAATTAACGAAAAGTTAGAAAATTTTGAACGTAAGTTATTTTGGAAAATTTGATTTAATTATAAATGGAAATTAAACTGAATATGAAATTATGATAAATTTATGATAATTTGAATTTAAATGAATTTAAAGTGATTTTATATCATATTAATGATTTTTAATAAAGTTGAAATGTGAAATGAATGAATATTTAAGTTGAAATTTTGAAATATAACTAAAATTGGAAATTTATGAAATTGACTTAAAAGTGAACTTTTAGTTAAGCAAATAAAAATAAAACTAAGTTATATTTGAGAATTTGAACTTAAGTATTAAGTTGAAATTCAATGCAATGAATTTAAAATTGAACATTGCAATTTAATAAGTGAATTATTATTAAATCTTGAGTTTTGAATGGAAATTTCACTTTATAAAATCATGAACTTGAGGAAAATTAAATGATGTTTATAAATGTGAAATTGTATGATTTTATGAGTTAAAATTGTTTTAAATAAAAATATATAATTGGTTAAGAAATTATATTGAATATTTGAAGTTAATTGACTGCATTTTTGAAATGCTATTAATTACAATGTAAATGATATTACAGCATTTGTAAATACTGTAGTTGATGATAATGAACTAAAAAGCTAAATTGAATTAAAAGCTATTGTAGCAATTTTTGTAAGTGCTATAATTTTGAATTTAACTAAGTTTATTTGAAATTTTAGTAAACCCTATTACAACATTTTAAAATATTGTCTTTTGTTAAATTGAACTGTTTTGAATGTATCTTTCCGTAGCGTTTTCTAAATGCCACGAAAAGTGATTCACTGTTTTCATAAACTTAAGCGAATAAATGAACTTTGGAAGTTGAAAATTTTGGAAATTTAATAATTTAATTATTGAACATAATAACTTCATTTTAATGATTAAAAATGATTTTTTTTTGAATATAAACTATTTTGAAATGTGAATTGAAATGGTATTTTAAATTGAATAAAATGAATAATGATTTGAAACGAATGTGGTTTTGATATTTTGATATATTAAATGATTGAAATGTGGTTTGAAAAGATATGATATTTTGATATATTAAAATGATTTGAAAATGAAGTTTTGAAAGATATGACATTTTGATATTAAAATAATTTGAGAGGAAGTGCTGAAAGATAAGATATTTTGAACGAAGTTTTGAAAGATACAATATTTTGATATATTAAAATGATTTGAAAGAAAGTTTTGAAAGGATATGATAATTTAATATATTAAAATGGTTAGAAATGACTTGATATTTATTTTGATAAATATTTGAATTGAAAGATATGGTATGATGATATATTGAAATGGCTTGGAAATGATTTAATCTCTATTTTGATAAAGATTTGGGTTGAAATCACATTTTATTTCTGAAGTATAAAATATTGTTTTAAAGTTATAACTACGGGTTATAATAACGATTGGTTGTTAAAGAGACCGGGATTAGATATTGTCTTATAGCCGGCCAATACCGAAAACCACTTTAACAACTGTGTACGCGGTGGAGATTCCAGAATGAAGTAGGATGGTGGCGACGTTCTCGAGGTATATTACGTGGACCCAACTCCCGTGAATTGGCATAAATGACTAAAACAGGAGCTATACCGGGCTACACAAAGGGTCACACCCTTTCATCGAGCATGCTCCATCGGAAACCATTCTATTACTTTTGCGATTCGATATGTGGCGCCACTTTGATTCGGGGGTATTGTTCGAGGTGGGCGGAAGCTGCAGGCTTGCCGTCACCACCGGTCCGGGAGTGCAAACGATGTATCCACCCTGGCATTGCCTCGCGTGCCGTGTCATCTCCTTATATCTAGCCCACTACGATTTTGGTTTTAAAGATCCGACCGCGTTAAGGTTCACCATCCCCTTAACGCTATTTTCTATACGATTGTACTTTACTGATTAGACACTGCTGTATATAGCGTATATTACTACATAGTAAATAGTTTAACGGATCCTTAGAGGATGGGTGGTCCCAAGCATCTTCTAAGTTACTTGTATCTTTGCTACAGTTCACTTGAGTTGGTTTACATTGTATAAGTATGTATGTCCTGACTCGAGTGTTTGTATTTTTATTTACGCTCGGGTCAGCCTGAGTTATTCACAGATTTGGATTTCCACTCTCTGGAGATTAGAATCGCTGGAGATTATCTACTTGTCAAGTTTCATCTTTTCAGATCGGTTGTTCTATTCAGCTTGTACTTGGTTATCATATTTAAACTTCTGTTGTACTTTATTTCTTCTATTGTATCTTATGTTACTCTGATATATTTATATAGTAGCTTTATGAACTACTATCTCTTTTACTTCCGCTGCATTATTATTACTCTGTGTCTGTGATTTTTATTTACTGCATATTTTGAGATTTGCCAAATTTTTATTTACAACGCGGTATTTTGAGAAATTCAATTCCGGCATGAGTGTCTACCTATACACTTATAATGGATGTGAATGGTTGAAAATACATGGTTGTTACAATTGGTATCCGAGCTAGGTTGCTCTAGGCAAAACTCAGCATATGGAGTGAATGTATTTACAGAATCACTTTCATTCGAGTTTGAATCTCTTCCTTTTTGACTCGATTCCTTTGAATTTTGGAACATTCCCTGCGGTTCCAAAATCCATTCATATCCCTCACTATTCATCTTCTTTTGACTCTGGAGTATTCCATAACTCCGCTTCGAATGATCTTTCTAGTGAGTCGACGGTCACGCCAATTTCAAATTGAATTGAAAGGGGGGGGGGGGGGGGAAACTCCTTTACAATTAGCATCGATTCCCTAGAGATTTATATCTATCCTTGGTTTAGATGCTAATATCTTTTGTTATCCCAAACTCTAACTCTTGAGATCGAATGTAAATTTACCCCAAAAAAATCCACATTGATCTTATTCTTTAAGTCACGGTTGACCCGGTAAAAGTTGCCCGTGATTTATTTAAGCTTATCCACCTCCCTGTTTTGTTATTTAATCATTTTGTCTTTTGTTTCCAATCTATTCTTCCAAACATTTTGAATTGTACTTGTATATCTATGTTTTGTTTTATATATTGTGTTGTTTGAGTTGTTGATGTTGATTTGGGTTTCCGATCGATTCGTCTGATCAACGCTATCGATAGGATTTCTAAAACACATTGACAGAACAAACTGACGCAATATATTTTAAATTTTTGGTTAATGAAATAAATTTTGATATATAAGTAAATTTATGAAACTTAATAAATTGATTTAAATTGATCATTTGAAATGATAATACTTGATTTATCATTTATTGTTCTATAAATGAATTTATAGATAGTTGTTTATAAATTTATTTGGGAACTGAAATTAATTTAAAACAAGAAATTTGAGAATTTAATTTTCGATGGTTTCAAACCTTGTTTTTAATGTTTTAAAAGGTTATATTATTTAAAGTATTTTTAAATAGAAATTTGTTTCCAAAGAATTTTAAGTTTAAAATTAGCGCTCTTCTCATTGTCACTGGGAAATAACTTCGGTGATGACTGCAGCATCATCGACGTCCATTTTCGAGTTTTGAAGTGAAGAGACCGCTATGTAGTCTTGCTACGGCTTTGTTTTGGAAATCAATTTGATTTGAATTTCTAAAATATGACTTGATTTATAATATATATAGATATATGATTTAAATTTGATTTGATAAACTATGTTCATACATTTAGTTATCTCTAAAATGGTTTGAAGAAATTGAAAATTTAATTCTTAAATTTTATTTTTAAAGAATAATTTCAATTATAAAAAAAAGAAAATCATAAATTTTGAATAAATGATTTAAGCTTGAAATGATTGAATTGAAAGTTTTATTTGTATAATACTTAATTGCATTCAAATATAACTTACCTTAATTTCAAAAGTTAACAACGTAATTGGATAATATACAATATAAAAATATTTTATAAATAAAAATTGTGTGGTTATAATAAATGTTATATACTTAAATTTTAATTATAAAATGATTAACAGAGGTAAATATAATAAAGGGTAATTGAATAACTTATAATAAAATAATAAGAACTAAGAATAAAAGAAAGCAGTTACAATAAGTGTAAGTATGTTTAACATAAGTGATAAATATATTAAGAGGAATAATTTTAATTTTAATTAGGAATAAAGAAGAATAAAATTTATTAAGTACATTGTGAGTGTAATAAATGATTTTTTTTCTAACCCATGGTTTTAAAATTGTTGATTTAAGATGATTAGATAATAAGATAATGAAATTTGAGATAGTTAACGATTTATTTAACTTGTGAAAAAATAAGAAAAAAAAATTTAAGTTGAAATTTTCGTGCTTTCAAATTTATTTCCTTATTTTGATTTTTTCAAACTATCTTTTGGTTGTCCTTATCATCCTTATATTGCTATAGACTGGTATAGGCATCTTTCTATAATCTTTCTGTTTAGAAATATTTCTATAATCTTTGATAATTTGCACCTTGCGAAACTTACCTGTAACAATAGTTATCAGGTATAATTTCAATCTTCTTGTCATCTTATCTTAATCCTATTTCACTCTATCTTTTTCTGTGCTTTTCCGTACCTCATTCCTTTTCGAGGACGAAAAGTTTTGAGTGGGGGAGAGTGTAACAACCCTAGATTTTGCTTATATTTTTAAATTTACTTTATTTTTATTTTAAGTTATTTTAAATTTTTTTATTCAAACATTTCATTTTTAAATATAAATGTTGATTATTAAGTGATTTATAGTTCAAATTAGTATAATTTGAATATTTTACTGTAAAGTGAATTTCTACTCAAACTGTTTAAACTTTGACTTTTCAAATTAAAATTAAAATTATTTTAAATCTTAAATTTTATCTTTTATTATGAAAATAGATGTAATAACTTGAACACTGCTTTTCGTTTCGTTGAAAACGGAGTTAAACTGTGAAAGTTATGTACATTTCATTTTTCAGTGCAATTTGTTTATTCTGCAAATTTGTTATTTTTAAACTGTATAAATTATATTTTTATTGTCATATTTCATTTTAATCTGGGTCAATATGTTATTGTATGTATATTTTTGTATTATAATAATTTTAAAATGAAGTAGACAATTTTCCAAAGTCATTGGTGATTTATTTGTAATTTCTGGACACCGTTTTGGATTTTTAAGCAATTTCTTTAAATCTTTTTCTATTTTCTTTAAATTTAATTTTAATTTTTATGTATTAACATGTTATTTTAAGTATATTTTGTATTTTAATATTTTTAAAGTGATGTTATGATTTTTCCAAAGTTTACTGTGTTGATTTCTTTTTTTTCAAGGCTGTTTTCTTATTTTCTGCTATTTTCTTCACTAAAATTATATTTAAATTTTTTATTTATTTATTTTGTGAATGTACTTTTATTTTATATTATTATTTATGTTTAAAAATATATTACAAGCTCATATGATTTTTCTAAAATTTATTTCATTTAATTTCAAATTTTCTAAACTAGTTTACTATTTTTAGCCATTTTCCTTAATTTAACTTTATATAACTAATAAATATTTTATATATTTTTATATTTTGATAAAATTTCGAAATTTTATCTGGGATTATTATTATTTCCAAAAAAATCAAGTTATATAAACATATATAAGAAATATGGAAGGTTTTAAAAGCTAAGAAACGTAAAGTCGTTTCACCATTTCTTTTACCGTTTCTTTTTCAATCAATGCATCAATTTATTGTAGCCGTTCCTTTTCTTTTGCTTATTCACGTGAAAGTTTCTCATTCCATCATTAATACACATCCATTTCAGATCTGAGCAAAGAAAAATAAGTAATGGCCTCCTCTCTTCTCTCTTTTCTTCTTCCTTTTTCTATTGTTTTGCTTGATTTTTGCCTTGCTTCTCTTGCTTTGTTTTGCCTAACACCTCCACCATCTCCTCCACCGACCACCACCACTTCCTTCCCCACATCATACACGACCAAAACACTTCCTCCTCTGACCAGCAAGTGTCATGACCATCCCATGATGCAAAATCCACAAAAACTATGTTAAAACTCCTTAAAAAGCATGTCTAGCCACATAGTCTTCATCACCATCACCTTAGATGACCTTGAATGGTTAATGAAAGGTTGAATCATTTTTGTTAATTTCAAATTTCCAATTATTTCTATATTGTTTTGGTTGAATATTCATAAGTTATATTGTCTTGTTTTGGGGTTGTTTACAAGATGATATCTTGGCTATTTCTCTCCACTCAAAATCAAAGGTCGTGCCTTCTAGATCCGTTGTGTCATTCAAATTGATATCTCCAGCATAAAAATGCGAGTATTTCTCACCAGACATTATGTACTTATATAAGTAGTAAATTGACACCCTGTGAATCTGTAGAACTATATTAACATGTTATAACTGCTTATATTATTATCATATGATGTTCACACCTGTTATTACACCTGTTATATCATATGTTACTGTTATTTCATGTTATTCTGTATATTTTATCAGTTTATCACACTGCAAGTTCCCTGTAAATTAGAAATCACTATGGGTTGAAATGATACATACCCGAACGGACTTTAGAATAAGGGAAAATTATTATAGGCTGAAATGATCGGCCTGAATGATTTTCAATGTATTTCATTACTTGGGACTGCGGGTTTGAAATGATAAAACCCGGATTTTCTTTGTAAATTACGGGTTGAAATGATATATTACCCGTATCACTTTTCCTAGTGTAGAAAATTATATACAGACCCGTAGTTTATATATGTTTTCTAAAAATTTTAAAATTATTTTAGAAATGTAAATATTAAAACATTTTGATTTAAATCTAATTAAAAAGGATTTTTGTAAAATATTATTTATTTTCTGAATAATTGTAAGTAAAATGAATTAACGAAAAGTTAGAAAATTTTGAACGTAAGTTATTTTGGAAAATTTGATTTAATTATAATTGGAAATTAAACTGAATATGAAATTATGATAAATTTCTGATAATTTGAATTTAAATGAATTTAAAGTGATTTTATATCATATTAATGATTTTTAATAAAGTTGAAATGTGAAATGAATGAATATTTAAGTTGAAATTTTGAAATATAACTAAAATTGGAAATTTATGAAATTGACTTAAAAGTGAACTTTTAGTTAAGCAAATAAAAATAAAACTAAGTTATATTTGAGAATTTGAACTTAAGTATTAAGTTGAAATTCAATGCAATGAATTTAAAATTGAACATTGCAATTTAATAAGTGAATTATTATTAAATCTTGAGTTTTGAATGGAAATTTAACTTTATAAAATCATGAACTTGAGGAAAATTAAATGATGTTTATAAATGTGAAAATGTATGATTTTATGAGTTAAAAGTGTTTTAAATAAAAATATATAATTGGTTAAATTAATATATTGAATATTTGAAGTTAATTGACTGCATTTTTGAAATGCTATTAATTACAATGTAAATGATATTACAGCATTTGTAAATGCTGTAGTTGATGATAATGAACTAAAAAGCTAAATTGAATTAAAAGCTATTGTAGCAATTTTTGTAAGTGCTATAATTTTTGAATTTAACTAAGTTTATTTTAAATTTAAGTAAATCATATTACAACATTTTAAAATGTTGTCTTTTGTTAAATTGAACTGTTTTGAATGTATCTTTCCGTAGCGTTTTCTAAATGCCACGAAAAGTGATTTTTCACTGTTTTTGATAAACTTAAGCGAATAAATGAACTTTGGAAGTTGAAAATTTTGGAAATTTAATAATTTAATTATTGAACATAATAATTTCATTTTAATGATTAAAAATGATTTTTTTTTGTGAATATGAACTGTTTTGAAATGTGAATTGAAATGGTATTTTAAATTGAATAAAATGAATAATGATTTGAAATGAATGTGGTTTTGATATTTTGATATATTAAATGATTGAAATGTGGTTTGAAAAGATATGATATTTTGATATATTAAAATGATTTGAAAATGAAGTTTTGAAAGATATGACATTTTGATATTAAAATAGTTTGAAAGGAAGTGCTGAAAGATAAGATATTTTGAACGAAGTTTTGAAAGATACGATATTTTGATATATTAAAATGATTTGAAAGAAAGTTTTGAAAGGATATGATAATTTAATATATTAAAATGGTTAGAAATGACTTGATATTTATTTTGATAAATATTTGAATTGAAAGATATGGTATGATGCTATATTGAAATGGCTTGGAAATGATTTAATCTCTATTTTGATAAAGATTTGGGTTGAAATGACATTTTATTTCTGAAGTATAAAATATTCTTTTAAAGTTATAACTACGGGTTATAATAACGATTGGTTGTTAAAGAGACCGGGATCGGATATTGTCTTATAGCCGGCCAATACCGAAAACCACTTTAACAACTGTGTATGCGGTGGAGATTCCAGAATGAAGTAGGATGGTGGCGACGTTCTCGAGGTATATTACGTGGACCCAACTCCCGTGAGTTGGCATAAATGACTAAAATAAGAGCTATACCGGGGTACACAAAAGGTCGCACCCTTTCATTGAGCATGATCCATCGGAAACCATTCTATTACTTTTGCGATTCGATATGTGGCGCCACTTTGATTCGGGGGTATTGTTCGAGGTGGGCAGAAGCTGCTGGCTTGCCGTCACCACCGGTCCGGGAATGCAAACGGTGTATCCACCCTGGCATTGCCTCGCGTGCCGTGTCATCTCCTTATATCGAGCCCACTACGATTTTGGTTTTAAAGATCCGACCGCGTTAAGGTTCACCATCCCTTTAACGCTATTTTCTATATGATTGTACTTTACTGATTAGACACTACTGTATATAGCGTATATTACTACATAGTAAATAGTTTAACGAATCCTTAGAGGATGGGTGGTCCCAAGCATCTTCTAAGTTACTTGTATCTTTGCTACAGTTTACTTGAGTTGGTTTACATTGTATAAGTATGTATGTCCTGACTCGAGTGTTTGTATTTTTATTTACGCTCGGATCAGCCTGAGTTATTCACAGATTTGGATTTTCACTCTCTAGAGATTGGAATCGCTGGAGATTATCTACTTGTCAAGTTTCATCTTTTCAGTTCAGTTGTTCTATTCAGCTTGTACTTGGTTATCATATTTAAACTTCTGTTGTACTTTATTTCTTCTATTGTATCTTATGTAACTCTGATATATTTATATAGTAGCTTCATGAACTGCTATCTCTTTTACTTCCGCTGCATTATTATTACTCTGTGTCTGTGATCTGTGATTTTTATTTACTGCATATTCTGAGATTTGCCAAATTTTTATTTAAAACGCGGTATTTTGAGAAATTCAATTCCGGTATGAGTGTCTACCTATACACTTATAATGGATGCGAATGGTTGAAAATACCTAGTTGTTACATTATTTTATTAGAATCCCTGAATTTGTTTAGCTTTAAATTTCCACTAGTAGAGCCAACACCTCGCCACGGCATTTAAATATTGAATCAGTCAATTCTATCAAAGTTGGACTATTACCTTACTCTATCCATTCTATCAAGTTGGATGGTTTCTTTATTCGATCCATTCTATCAAGTTGAATTGTTACCTTCTTTAGTCCATTCTATCAAGTTGGAATGTTTTCCTTGTTCTATCCATTCCGTACAGTTTGGATTTTACACGGTTATTTCCATTCTTTCAAGTCTAGTTTAATATTATCAATGTTTATTCATAATTAGATTTTTTTATGATGTTTATTTCTGCTTCTGCCTGTATGGATGTTATTCTTATAAGGTGAAAACCCATTCCGCGTTAGCGGTGTGGTCTCACAGAACTTTTATATGTGTTCCCATTATTTGGGTTGTTTCATGCTGGTATTTCCAAACTGAACTAGGTGTTATTTATTTATAATGCTCGAGTCAGACCAAGTATTTTCTTAGGTTGGCTTTGGTGTTATGGAGTTCATGAAGGGGAGCGGGAGATTCACCTATCGTAAATTTTATTTTTCGCTATATTATATTGTATATCTATCGGCATTTGTAAGGTCAGGATTTTATAATTGTCCAACTGATAAGTTTTTTTAACTCTGATATACTCTTTATTTTTGGAGTGATAGTTTCTATTGCCCTTGTTATATTATATGTTGTCGATTCCGCTGTGAGATTCTATTTTTTCTATTCTTTGTACTTTTTTCTGACCTAAAAATCGGCTTTTTTATTGATTGGATGCACGACATTGGAACACAGTTAGTGTTCGATGTCGACTTTCGATGGCCAAATAGGCAGGTTGTTACATTTGGTATCAGCGCTGAAGTTTAAGCGAAAACCTTGGTTTTGATAGGGATTGGCTCATTAGAGATAGGGTAAGCGACACCCTAGAATGGGTTTGAGAGTATTATACCTTCGAGAGCATATTTTTCAATGTTATAAAAACGTGTTTTTGTGAATTTTGGTCGAGACGTTGGACGCCACGGTATCGATAGGGGTTTCCAAACACTTGACCAAGGCCAACGGACATGGTATTGAATTTTTGAAATTTTTGCAGATTAAATATTTTGTCTAGGATTATATATTATATATATAAAGGAATAATTTTCAAAACTTTACATAGTTATAAAGTGTATTAGCTCAAATGTGATAATATTTATTTATTATCACTACTATTTGCTTAGTTGTCCTTAAATTAAAATAATAAGCATTAACTATTGCTTGTTAGTTGCTAAATTATGCTTTTTTATTTAGAAGCATTTATTGCATTAATTTAAAATGAACCCTTTGTGAATTAATTTTCACAATTTGATTCTAAAGTGTTCGAAGAATACGTTAACTTGAAAATTTCACTTTTAACTATGGTAGATTAAGGATTAAACTTTAATAAAAAGTTGATAACATAATCTAAATAGTGGGATAAGATTTGCAGAGAATAAATATTCGAGATAATTCTATTATAATAAAGAAGGCTTATTGTAATATGAAATGATTTTCATATAAAGGAAATTTTTATATGAATTTAGTTTGCAAAATGTGTTTGAAATGGATTTTTAATTTATATCCCTTTATTTTTGAAAATAATTTCAAAAATAATTTTATAAATGAAATAACAGTACTTTTGGAAATGATTGAAAGTTGAAATATCTTGGGAAGTAAAATTTAAAAAGAGATTTATTTTCTTTGGAATAATCAGGAGGAAATCATTTTGATTAGTTTGGGATAACCTGAATAAGCTTCTAAGTGACGATCGGATGTTCGCTTGGAGTACTTAATAAATTATTCTCTTTATTATTGTGCGATCGAAATGAGTTCAAATCCGAATAAACCCAATGTAAGTTTTAACAAATAAATTGTTTGAAGTTAATATATAGAGAATATGTGCAATATGCTTTCAAAATTGAGTATTGAAATTTAAACCGGGTAAATTCCCTCAAGAGGAATTGGTTTAAGAATAAAAAGTATTTCTAATAAGAGATTGCTTTGATAAATAAGATTTTTCCCTTACATAAGATATGGGATAATTTAACATGGTTAAATTGGGTTAAATTAGATAAGAAGGTTTTGATAAATTTTTTTTTATTAAAACCATATAGTTGTTTAAAACATCTTAGCAGTGTAAGCTATTTGTTGATTGGGTCAACCTATAAATATTATTCATTTTAACACTCTAAGTTTAAAAGGTTAATAGGTTGATTTGGTTTTAAGAAACCATAATTTGATTGGATCTTCATCCGGTTCTTTGAAAAAAAAAGTAAAATAAAATTTGTGTACTCTTATTAAAGAGTATTATACAAGTTAATAAAGTGAAATAAGTTATTATTTGATGTTATATAAAGAAATGACTTTATAAAATATTTTTAAACTTGGGTGAGAATTTATGAAATAATTCATAAATAATTTTAGTATTAAATAAAGTACTAAATAAAAATATGAGTGAATCAGAAAATTTTAATGTAATTAAGAAACTAATAAATATATAGTATAACTTTCCATTTTGTCCTTACGAGTTTCGATAATCTTCTAAGCAATAACCGAAGACTAATAAGCAAAATCGTATGCTTGGATAATTATCAATATTTTTGGACAATTAAGAAAGTTTTGAACCTAAGGTAAGATTGGTTTGTTAGTCATTTGACATTTTGGAACAATGTTAAGTGATAAGTTTTCCCTTATGGAATTTGATTGACTGCTAGTTTCAGTTTATTCCCTTATGGAATTTGATTGATTTGATCGAATTAAATTGATTGTCTATGTGATTTCATATACCATTTTCTATAAAGTTTAAACTTATAAACAAATGATTTTAAATTGTTGTTATTAAGACCTAAATCTCGGTGATGTTTGAAAAAGGAGATTTTTAGAAGATTTTGGGGAAGGAATGATACTTATTCACTCTACTTGATGTTTTAGGAGAAACCAGAATACCACTTGACACTCCATACTGTTTTGATTCTAGAGTTTCACCATACTTTATTAGGAGGAGTTCCCTCCTAATTATTTTGATTTTGATTTTTTTCTCATTTGAGAAATTTGAAAATATATTTTTTAATTGAAAAACCCGGGTATGTAGATCTAAATTTGTCGTTTGAAAATTTTGGATGCATAGCATCTATTATAGAATATTCTCTGTGTTTTTTTGCATATGATTGAGATATGGATGTTGGCCGAATGTAGATTTATATTATGCTAGTTTTGGTATGTAGAGTTAGATCACATTGCTTTTGTCAGCCTGATTTTCTTTTAGGTTACGTAAGTATAGATATACAGGAGGTTGCTATTTTATTCTTGTGCACCTGCATTTGTATAGAAGATGATAAAATTGCCTGCCTATAAATCAAACGCCAAAAGGTACGTAATAAATTTATAAAATTTAAATTGGTTGATGATTTTATGCCCTGATATGGAAGGCCGTTTGGCTTTTGTTTTCTTTGATTGGTTTGGAGCCCATAAAGGCGATTTGTAGTTGTATCGATCGAGCCGAGGAAGGAAACACAGGTAAAAATTTCCGCAAATTTAAGAGTTAGAGGATTTTAAAGAATTTTGGAAAATGTTTGAAAGCTAAAAAATTGATTTTCTGAGTTATATCTTGAAATAAATAAGTTTGTTGGTATAGGTAAATGAATTTAAAAGACGTTAAAATTTTGGAATCTATTCCAGCTAATTTCTACTAAAAGTTAATAAGTTTAATAACTCAATTTAAATTGATAGTTTTAAACTCAAGGGTTTGGAAACATTTTCTTTCTTTTAAATTTCGGGGATTAAATTCACTTAGGGGGAGAGAATGTAATAACCCAAAATTCTGGTCATTTAATTTTAAATGTTTAATTAATTTTAGAATTTTAAATAATTGGATTTTCGAAATTTAATAACCATTAATTAACATATATGGGTAATATTTAAATATTTGGATTGTGAATGAAAATGTTAATTAAATGGATTTAATAATTTTATTTAACTCCTTTAATTAATAAATAATATTGGTAAATTCAATTTGTAAAATTTTGTTTACAAATATAAATCGACTGGATAAATATTTATGATTAAATATTTAAATCTATAAAATTAGCCTTTTAAAGAACAATCTCAGATATCAATGAAACCAGTTTCACTGGATTTGTAATAGTGAATTATATTACGTTGTCGAATTTCGTGAGGATTGGACATATCCTTTAGTCATGCGAGATCGAAATGCGTTGAAATTAATATCGAAAATTCAACATAATAATTGGGTTCAAAAATCTATCTTCTACATATGATCGAATTAGATCTCGAAACAAGTTCCATTGCATTTAGAATAGGGGTATGACATATAGAACTTCAAGCGGCACGCCGCGTTTGGAGTTTGGAATTTTTGGGTATGTTTGTTGAATAATATATGTGTGTGTGTGTATTCAAATTCACCATGCCTAAGCTATACCCAGACTACTGTTCACATCCCATACCCAAGCTACCTTATCCATACCAGCTACCATACTCCCTTCTCTTATGAAACCTGCCTGTAACATAAAAGTAGAGCCTTCCATTTAAAGCATAGAATTCAAAATTTAAAATAAAATGTTATACTAGTCTAAAAATCATGGAAAAATCGTATTTAAACTTGTAAGGTCATAAGCTTCCATTCAATACCCAAGTTTTAGCTCACCGCTAAAGTTGGATGATTCTTGAGTTTTTTTCATTGATCGTCATGTTGGAGTTTGGTTTTGGATTTATCATCAAAAATCGCAGCCATGGCCGAAGATTTAGGGAATTGCACGTCAAAAATGGTCACGCGATCTATAGCGGCATTGAGGATCAGGGGGCAGGTCGTGATCATCTTGGGGTGGACAAGTGGCGAATTGAGGGCATAGGCGAATGGAGATTGTCGAGAGAAAGCAATTGGCGAAGATGGAATTCGATTTCGTCCACTATTGGTTCGTATCATGGTTGATCGTGCATGACCGAGTACGTTTTCGTGCACGCGATGGTTTTTGGGAGGATGAAGAAGGAGTAGGGGTAGGGTTGTAATTTAAATTAAGTTGTTTCGATTTTAATAAAATTTATTGATAACTTCTAAAATGTATATCTCGCTCATATGATGTCGGATCCGAACACCTTTTTTTGTTAGACTCGGGTCATCGAGAGCTTCGACGTGGATTTGGTTTGGATATATTTAGAGCAAGTGAAAAGTTAGGCTAAAATCGAACGACCGTTCGGTTTAGTCCAAAACTGGGACGTGTCTGCGAAAACATAAATCAATGTGAGTTTAACTTACATAAATTTTATTATCTTATATCAATGATATTGTAAAAATTTATTGATTTCTTGGATGTTAATTAAATTGTTTGATTGATTGTATGGTTGAATTTCCATTTGGAAAATGGATGAATGATCATTATAAACCCATATGATTATATATATATTGTCCATAATCATTGTTTTGTAGGGAAAATCAATTTTGAAACCTAAGGGAGTTTCTCACCAATAATTATTTATTTACATCCTTGTGCTGATACATTGATGGTTAATTAAAATAAATCTTGATCTTCCATTTAAATTGTTAAGTGTCGTTATAGCAATTTAGCTATATCGTCATTTATTCAGTTTAATTCCCAAAACCTTGTCATATGAACTTGCTTGTGTTTCCGCTAAAAAGAATATTGAGAATTCATTGATCATTTTAATTAATGATAATTTTGATTAATTAATCATTTTAAATAATGATTTTTAAATTAATTCACCAATTTAATTAACAATGTTTAAATTTGGTTTATCTTTAGATTTAATTAATCATTTTGGCTAATGATTATTTAAGTTTAATTAATTATTTTAATTAATGATAATGTAGTTTAATTAATTATTTCGGTTACTGGTAACCGAAATTAATAATCATTTTAATTAATGATATTTAAAATTAATTAATCATTTAAATAATGATATTTGAATTTTATTGATCATTCTAACTAATGATTGTTTTGAATTTAATTAATTATTTTAACTAATGATATTTGGAATTTAGTTAAATCATTTGAATTCAAGATGTTTTATAATTAGACAAATAATTTTAACAAATAATGTTTTAATTAATCTTTTATCTGATGAAGTTTGAATTTTATTAATTGAATTAATTTATGATTATTTTAAATTTAATTAATTTTTTTAATTAATGGGATTTATAATTACTTATCATTTTAATAAATAATGTTTGAGATGACTTATTTGTTTTAACTAACGATTATTTTTATTTAATTAATCTTTATAATTAACGATATTTAAAGTTAATTAATCGATTTAATAAAAGTAATTTAAGTAAATTATCTAATATAATAAAATTGCCTTAATAAACTGATTTAATAAAGATTTTAGAGTTAATTTACGAAAGTTATAAAAAGGAATTGGAACTTGACTATTGGGATGTTAAGTTGGATAATCTTCTGGGTGTTTGGTTTGATGTTTGGCTTAGGCCTTCGGGGTCGCGCACTTGGAAAAATTACCCTCTTAATGTTTTAGCAACGAAGAACTAATTCTAAACGTGTTTTACCGATATGAAAATCATGTACAAGTTCAGTTTTTAAAGGTAAAGATTCGATTTCGGTTGTGGATAAATAGTTCCATAATCGATATCGCTTATATAGAAAGGATCTAGTCACATATTTAACGCTAACGTGAGGCTTAGACTCGTTTCTATCTCGAAGGTTAAAAATGTCATCAAGGTAATGCCTAGAAGTAACACTACCTCAACTTGCCCGGCTTCATTTTCAATCGAGAGATAGGACTTGTTTGGAATCAACGAGTGGTGGTAAATATATGAAATTTAGTTTCCATATACGATCATTTTAATTATCCCCGATAGTTGATTTGTTAATCATCGAATTCAGCTTTCTTCATGGTGTATCGTCACCTTAAAAATAATTTTTTGCTCAATTAAGCTTTGTTATTCTTTGTCGAAAATGACTAAATCAAAAGCGCGAGTGGGGGCCAAGCTATGTGCAACGGCCCGCCAATTAACCACTTTGAAAAATTGTACTTATTTTTATATAAAAGGTTGATAATATAAATAATATTGTATTGAGTAATGATAAGAAACAGTAATCTTACTTTGAATAAATATTTATAAAAATATTTTCCTCGAAATCTAGATCGATAAAATGGCTGAAAACTATTTTATCAATAACTAGCTCTATAATCGTATAATGTCACGCATGGAGCAGTATACATATACTTATTTCTATAATTGAACTAGAACATGAAAAAAATTGTTTATTTATTTTTGGAAATTAAAAGTATGCATGACATCCTCAATGATGCTCTTATATTTAATATATTGATTTATGATTTTAAATTGAGATTTAATGATCTAATAATTATTATAGTTATTGAAATAATTGTTTTAAAATGACAATAATTCATTTTTAATAGTTATGAAGTGATAAAAAATCTTTTATAATAGTTTTTATAAGGATATATATATATATATATATGATTTGAAAATATAAGGAAAAATTGATATCGCTTTATCGGTATAATAGCGAATTTTGTAAATAATTTTTAATATGAATTTATATGGTTTTACAATTCAAGTGTGATCATTTTAAGTATATAAAATGATAATAAAATGTTGTTCAAATTTTTGTTACAAATATACGTAATTTAAAGTATAAGTGAAAACGTGGTCAGGAATCCATTCTTCGATTGGCAACGATTTATCAAACGAAAGTTGTTCAAAATCAATGCAACGTTGTTTATATATCAGGTCACTACAAGAAAATTTTCTTTTGATTGCATTAATAGGTGGCGTTTCATGTTATATGCAACCATTGACCTATCTAAAATATAAAAATTAAGGTATAAACGCGGCCAAATCATTCCCGCCGTTAATTCAGTGAAATTTTGCTAAAATTTTATGTGGCCGCTCATAATTTTTCTTATCTTCTCTGAAATGAATCAAATCCTCAAAAAAATCTTCCACCTTTTTTCTTTCTCATCGATTTTTATAGTTTCACAAAATCTTCATCTCATATGGCCAATCATTCCCTCCATCAAATCTCGTAACTTCATCTTCCAAAATCACTTCGTCTCTGGCTCCCCCCCCAAATCGATTAATGAAGAGAAAAAATATTATTAGTTCACGCACGAGAAAAGTTAGCACTGCTGGCAACAGAGGAGGTCGACAATGTAATGAGGAAAACACATAGAGGATATATTGAACGTTGATTATGAACTTTGTTATTGTCGTCATCCTTAAAACTAAATACCAATCGTAATTTTTGAACCAGATCTAAAATATTCAGGGCTTCAAACCAATGTTCGGATAAAAAATATTTTCAAATTGTGGTAATTTTATTTGTTCAACCCTTTTCTACTTACCTTTGTTTTCAATTTTTCCTTCGTTCATGATATTTGACCTAAATTCGTATTTACAGTGTATTGAACTGTAAACCATTCTTGGATTTGGGTTTTGGCATCTTCTACGTCACTGGAGTAATTTAGGAGAACAACGACAGTCTATTAAACCATTGGAGGTTTATTTAGTTGTTGTCCACAACCATTAAGAACTTACTTTGGAAAATTTGGTTGCCGATTAGATCTAGGTACGATTATTTCAATAAACTTTGGAGGATTTATATTTTTTAAGGTCGATCTATGCAGGAATTTTTGGAATTACTTTAGTATATTCCTGTAGTTCGGTGCTTTGATATGCATATGTTTGTTAACCATAATTACATGATCCATATATTGAAATACCATCTGACTATCCATGTACTTAGCCCTTTAATTTGTTATTGCTTTTCTATTAGATTTGCGCCTGAATGGTTTTTCCCTATGTTATATATGTACCTAAATTTTACTCCATTCAAGCATTTTTATGAATTTTTTATGTAGTTCAAGTTGTTATCCATAATTTTATTTCGATGAAAACGTAATGACACCGTGACTTATAAACCAAAATTGATTGTTGTACATGGTGGGTAGGTACATTATTAACTAGGGAAATAAATATGCCAAGACTATGATTTTTGTTCATTATTCCTATTAATGATGACTACTTGGTATAATTTATTTATAACTACTTATTCATATCTTTTATTCGTGCTCTTCATTCTATAAGATGAATTATGAGCACCATTTTCCTACAATACAACAATTATTCCATTCCTCATTAAATCCGAGTTTTGTAAATTTGATAAGGAGAGTAGTTTGTGGTTGAACTGATAGGATAAGTGTATTTTGCGGTTGAACTGATACTGTAGGGGATCTGGTGGTGGCGGATGTTGTTGCTATCAGCAGTGATTGTGGCAGATGGCTATAAGTGGAGGTGAAAGCAGTGAAGGTATGATAGTGTTGTGAAGTGCTGCGATATGAGTACTACTGTTTGTTGAAGTCAGAGGTTGAAGTTGATGGTTTCTCTGAAGTGATGGCAGCAGTGTGGGTTTTCTGGTTGCAGGGTGGAGATGGCAAAACTTCTGGTGAAGTGACAGGGAACTGGAAGGGGCAGAGAATGTGAACAAGATGTTGATGGGCAGAATGTTGATGGGTAGAGATGTATGCTGAAGTGTAGTTGGTCAGAGGTAGGAAGCCTGATGATGGCTGCAGGGGAGATTGACGGAGGCAATGCAGCAGTTTGTATGGGATTGAAGGGTTGTAGGGATGGTTCAAAGGGGAGCAGTGGTGATTGTATGTTAGTACGGAGTGTTGGAATGCACACAGTAGATAGTGAATGACTGGAGTGGCAGAGGAGTAGAAAACGGAACTGTGGTGGTCAAGAGGAAATGTGGTGAAGTTTGTGATCAGGTGCAGATGTATGTGGTTGTGGTAGATGTTGTAGAGTGGTAGATGTTGTAGAGTATGTTGCTGGAAGTGAAGTTTTGTAGTTTTGTGGCAGATGTTGCTGGAAGTGAAGTATGTGTCAGGAGGGGTTGTAGAAGTTTGAAGTTTTTATCTACGGTTGTTCAAACATTTTTATAGTAATATAAGCAAACTGAGTTTTATAAATAGCAATAGTAGTAGTAATACTAATAATAACAATATAATTAAGCTTATTGAGTTTTATAGATAATAATAATAGTAAATTAACCAAGTTAACCAAGTTAATAAAAATTAACTAAGTTTTGTTAAAATTAAGCAAGTTTTATAAAATTAACTAAGTTTAAGTTAACTAAATTTTATAAATAATAATAATAATATAACTAATTTAACAAAGTTTTACGAATAATAATCATGATGATGATGAAGTAACAAAGTTTATTAAAATTAACTAATATTATAATAATATAATAATTAAGTTAACTGAGTTTTAGTAATAATAATAAATGAACTAAGTTAACCGAGCTTTATAAATGATGATGATGATGATGATGATGATAATAATAATAATAAAATTAACCAAGTTAACCAAATTAATAAAAACTAACTAAGTTTTGTTAAAATTAAGCAAGTTTCATAAAATTACCTAAGTTTAAGTTAACTAATTTTATAAATAATAGTAATATAACTAATTTAACAAAGTTTTATAAATAATAATGATGATGATGAATTAACAAAGTTTATAAAAATTAACTAATATAATGATAATAATATAATAATTAAGTTAACTGAGTTTTAATAATAATAATAGTAATAATAATAAATTAAATAAGTTAACCGGATTTTATAAATAATAATAATAAACTAATTAATTAACTAAGTTAACAAAAATTAACTAAGTTTTGTTAAAATTAAACAAGTTTTATAAAATTAATTAAATTTAAGTTAATTAAATTTTTATAAATAATAATATAACTAATTTAACAAAATTTTATAAAAAATAATAATAATGACGAAGATGATGAATTAACTAAGTTCATAAAAATGAAATAAGTTCATAATAACGACAACAATAATAATAAGATTAAGTCAAATCGAGTTTTAATAATAATAATAATAAATTAACTAAGTTAATCGAGTTTTATAAATAGTAATAATTATAATAACAAATTAACTAAGTTAACCAAGTTAATAAGAATTAACCAAGTTTTGTTAAAATTAATTAAACAAGTTTTGTAAAATTAACTAAGTATAAGTTAACTAAATTTTATAAATAATAATAATATAATTAATCTAACAAAGTTTTATATATAACTATAAGATTGGACTTTATTTATTTCATTTCGTTTATATCTTTGATTATTTATATGACGTTATTTTATGATATGCTTGTACAATGCTATAGATGTTTGATATCAGATTTAAAGTCCTACGAATTAACATAATTGTTCGACTATGTGTTGTGCTTTCATTTGTGCAGGCATTGGATTTCCGAAGAGAGTAAGGTTGGACTTTTATGGTTCTAGTTTTCACTTGTGCATGCAACAAAGAATTATGGGTAATCGAGCGTTTTGTTAGCACCAGTTTGGTATAACATTTTATTAGTACTTGGTGTGTAAATTTGTATACGAATGGTTATTGTATGTGAGTTTGGTTATTTTATCAAAAAACTATTGTATTAGAATGGTTATGGATATCCTATTTGATTATATGATTAATATGTTTTTTTAATTGTTTGAATATGATGATTATGTGAGCGATTGTTGACTGATATAGTAGAAACAAAATAGACCATCAAAAGGAAATAATAGCATGAAGAAATAGTGCAAAATGATCATCAACTTTTAGTAGCGTTTGAAAAACGCTACAGAAATACATATAGTGGCGTTGAATAAACGCAACCGTAAAGTAGGGGTAAAGTTGAAAATTCTATTGGTAGCGCCAAAAAACCTTTTGGTGGCGTCTTTAAAATGCTACAAAAAGATTTATGGTCGCGTTTGAAAAACGCTGCAATAAAAGGATTTATAGTGGCGTTGGAATAAATGCAATTTTGCGGGATTTATCATGGCGTTGGAATAAATGCAATTTTGCGGGATTTATCATGGCGTTTATCAAAACGCTACCATAAGTTTTGGTAGCGTTTTATGTGCGCCACCAAAAACAAAATTTATTGTAGTGTGTAAATATATATAACACATAAATTCACACCCTAAATACACATAAACAAATACATGTATACACTTAAAATATATATATATATATATATATATATTACAAAATATATAAGATATTTTAAGAAAGCTTCATCATTAAGCTTAAATAAGTCAACATATACATATATGAGTGGATGGAAGTGATGTGCACATAGGGGAGAAGTTATTGCCATGTATTTTGAAGAGGAAATGTGTTGGAGAAGCTTGAAAAAAGTGGTGTATGCATATCATCCTTTATACTCTTCTTTTTTCTTATAAATACCCTACCTTCTTCTCTTCATTTTCATTCTTCTCATTCTTCTACTTCTTTCTTCTCATGAACCTTGTTTAACAGCTTCTTAAATATAATAATGAAATAAAAAATATAGAAAAAGAAATAAGAATATACATATACATATACACCATTCCACTTCAAATAGCATAGCTTCTATCTCTTCTCTTTAACAGCCATGGCTGTGAGTTTTGGTGGTGCTAGGATGGTTCATCCGTAGGTTTGAGGGGCCTAGGATGTGGAGAAGGTGGTGATAGCATGAGATGGTGGAGGCTGTGAGCAAGGAGGTGAGGCCGTAAGCAAAGAGGAGGTAGAAATAATGGTCGGGCACTTAAAAGAGAAGAGGCGTTGTTTAGTGAAGTGTTGTTTTTTGAATGTTGGTAGGAAGTTTGGTTTGATTATGGTGAGTGCTCATTGTTTATTAAATAATAAATAATATATAACTGTTTTAAGTATGATAATATGGTCATTCAATCTCTTAATGATTTGTGTGAATGACTGATAATTGGATGACTATATGGTTGATTATATGAACGTTGATATGGTTGATAACTTGGTTGTGAAAAATTATGATAAATCATAATAAAATGTTAAATAATAGAACCGAATTCATATAATACATGTATGGAGTTTATTTAGCTTCTCTTAATGGTTCTGAAAATATAAAAAGGTTGAAAATGAATATTATAATAATATAATATTATAAAATGATTTAAAAGCGAAAAGAGATTCAATATGGAAAAATATTGGTTTAAATGTTTGAAAATGGTTTATAAATGTTTTATAAACATTTGAAAGTGTTTTTGTGAAGTTTGAATAAGAATTTAAAATTTAGTCAAAAATAGGCACGTCGCGTAACGCTAGTTTGCGATTCCACGCCATAAAAGTCAAGGAGTGTATAGATTTGAATTTATCTTGGAATTCTTTGAGATAAGAATTTTCCAAACTATAATATCTACAGTTTTCCAACGAAGAAATAAAATCGATATTTCGATAAGTAGATTTTGAAATATGAGTAAAACAATTTTTTGGAAAAATCCTGATTTTGAAGTTCGGAATCCAAAACTGAATTTCTTTGGAAATGATGTTTTAAATTATTTAAAAACGTGGAATAGATTTTATAATCTATTAAATTTTTTTAAAAGTTATTTGAGTAATAAAAATGAATTTTCAAATAATAAAAAGTTGTTTTGATCAATATAGCTGAAAAGCACTTTCCGTAGCACTTTTCTGTAGCACTTTTCTATAACTTTTGAAATATAGTTTTAAACTTAACGATTCTTTTCCAAATCTTTTGAATTTTCTTTTTCAAATGATTTAAAAATTATTTTTAAGGTAGTTTGAAGGGTTGATGATGTAACGGCTCGCCCTTCTCGACCCTCGAAAAATCGACAGAAATATTCCATTGTATTTTATGCTGACGATCGAGTGTCGGAAAACACTGATTGCTAACGGAAAGAAAAAAGAAGGTAGAAGAAGAGAAACAAAACAACATCAGAATCTCACATTCACAGCGGAGCAAAATATAATAGATAGTAATAGATCTTTTCTCAAAGAGAATCTATATCTATTTTATACATTACATCATCAGAGTACATCACAATCAAAACAGTTACTGGACAGTTATATTAACTTGTCCTCACAAAAGCTGACTATACAGCTTATACTGCATAGCAGAATATACTTCAAGTACATGTGATACGTCTCGCCATTCAGCTCGTCTCCTGAGCTTCACAGCATCATATCCTGTATTTATAATACTCGGTCTGACCCGAGCATTATAACAAAATAACACCTGAGTCAGTTTGGAAAACTAGCGTGAGAAAAATACATTCAATTTAATTATTAATGTTTTCAAAATTCATTGTAAATCAAACTTAGCTCGTAAGACTACGCCACAAATAAACATGCTGGGTTTTTACCTTACGATAACCAAAACATTTCTTATAAAATCCTCTGATATTGTAATAATGTCTAAGTACAAATAATTATTCAAATAGACGAAATTGTTACATTATTAAATTCCAGCAATACTAGCCACAAAGTAGGTTCTACAAACAAAACCGTAAAGGGCACGTAGGGAGAATGGATTTCCAACTAATGACTAGGCACTGGGGTACCATCTATCATGGTACCTGGTCTAGGTCAGCATACCGAGGACGTCTCCGTTCCTCTGCAACACAAGACTGGACTACCCCTTACTGGATAGCCCGAATAAGATCACCCCATGGTTGGGATCAGCAACTTCCCACATAGCCAAAAAAAGGAACCTCTAGACAGGGATGATCTTACCCTAAATGGGAGCTACCACTTAGCCTTGCTGCATATCCCCTGATTTTCAATCATTCCCGGTTGATGAGGTTCGAGGCTCAGCGTTACCTTTTTAGAACGTTTCACTTAGAATGCTCACTGTCCCCCTGCGATATTTTGAAAGCATTCATCTATACAAGTCCATTCTGGGTTCGAACGGAACCGAAGGCACTACTCCTACTACATCCATTTAGGAACCACCCTCAGGATTAGTAGCGATTAGCCCTTGCACTTCACTGCTCCATCTTCGACTCCAAGCTCTTGTCTTCATCATGAAAACGTACTCGTTGGATCGAAGTGGTTTCGGATCTCAATTCCAATCCCGGTCTCTTCGAAACAACGTTCGCTATTTCCCGGTAAACTCAATCCTAGTTCTTTAGGAATATTCAGACGAGAATAAGATCGGAGTTCACCTCCTAACTGTTCATGGATGGATTTCCTTATAAACGTCCTATAAGAACGAACGAGTTTATACGTACAGTATAACACCTCGGGCGATAACTATACCATATAATCCTCATACCTCTTCTAGATATTCCAAAGTTATATTTGGGTCCAAATATGATAGTCGGTTATTTAACTATCAAATAAACAATCATTTAACCAAACTATTTTGTTTCCACTAGAAAACTTCAAGTCTTATAACAATTAGAATTAATAAATTTAAATTACTTTACCCGAAATTTTATATACTTAAAATATTTTAAATAAAACTACTTAAACACTTTATTCAAAATGATAGTTATGGAAAACTTTAAAATTTCCAGATACAACTTAAGCCAAAACTATTTTTTAAAATAAATCTACTCTATAAAATATAACTATTTAATAATTTCTTTTTAATCATAATACCAATTTAATCCTTTTAAAATCATTACTACTATAACTAACTAAATAAATGTTTACTTAAAAAATTTAAAACAATTTGAGAAAATAATTTCTCCAAAACATTCTTTTTAAAACCAACTTTAAACTTTAATTTATACTTAAAAGCTACTTTGAAAACATACTTGGCTTTCCACGAAATACACTTCAATTTCAATATAACCCATATAATCCTTTATAAATCCTGCTCGATTTATCCCAATTTAATTTACGTCCCAATCTCATAAATTCTTAAGAAATTGTATAAGAGTTTCCAAGTAAACTTAAAGCAAAATTTCCCTCTAAAATAATGTTATTATATCAAATATTTATGTTAAAGTTTCCTTTTAAAATTCTTAATACTAATTTACTTTAAAAATAATTAACCACCATAATTAACTTAAATAAATATTTACGTTTCACTTAAAAATAAATAAAATAATAAATTTCTATAAAACATTCTTAAAAACATTTTAAAACTTCTAGTTTATACTTTGAAATCATTTCTTTAAAAATATACTTAGTTTTCCAGGAAAATATATTTTCCAACTTTAAAAATAAAATCATCTTTTTATTTTTAAAATGAATTGCACATTTTCTTATAAATTCCCCTGGAATCTATACTTCTAAATTTATCCATTGATAAATAATTCCAATTCGTTTATAAACCCAGTTTACAAATTTACATTCCTCATTTCCTTTTAAATCGCAGTTTCCAAAACACTAAATCAATTTCAAACCGTTTTCCTGGTTTTAAACTCCCTTTAAATTTTATTGCTCGATTTATCCAAATTCCGAATAATTACTTACTTAAAAATTTTCTTTTCATTTCCTTTAAAATCCAATTTATTTTATTCTATATCTAAAAATACCAAATTATTTATTCATCCAAACCATAACATCGAATAATTTAATTCCAATATAATCTACTACATAACATATCACAGATACGAAAATAATTACAATATTTTGAGGAATCCAGTTGGATCTCTCCAACCTGTCTTCCTGCATCCATAGATGTTAGCGCAATATAAAAATACCAATTCCACTTCGAGATGGAATATCACAGTATATGGGGTCATCCGCTATTATGCAGGGGCGTAGGGTCTCATCCGCTATATAATGCGGGAATATCAACCACTACAATATATATACTACTATATATAACATCATATCCAAACTGATAATAATATTCACATTCAACCAATCAATCAATAATTTAAATTCTAACTATTTAAATTTAAATGATTATCCAGATGTGAGTGAGATTAACTCACCTTGAATTTCATCGAGCGTTCCAATTTCAAATTAAATCGATCTCCTTCGATTTAATCTAAAATTTTCATGAGCTCGAATCGCCTTCGGATCTGCTGCAGCACGTAGATCGCGTCGCTGCGATTTCGACGCTTCCTGTTTCGTCGAATTCTAACCATGCATGCTGAAGATAACTTATTTCAAAGTTCGTATATATAATTATACAACAATTTTATTTTTTATTTTATTTTATTTCATAATATTACCCTTAGATCTACCGTTAATTTCCGCTTCAGGAATTAAGGCCGTCCCTCTCGTACTCGAGATCGAAGAACCCACCTTCGACAACCATCCAATGATCGCCGCTCCATGCTCGTACCACATGTGTTCGATCAGAACCTACCACGCGATAGCTCGTCGTGGGTTCCACCTTTGGCCGAAGTCACGTTGAATTCGGTGCCATCCTCTATGCAAAAATACCCCCGAACGCAAAGCAAATGCAGCCCTCCCCTTCTACGCTGCGCCTTCATCGATCTCGGCCGTTGGATTGCAAGAGCTTGAAGTGCTTTACAATTTCTTAGTTAGGAGTTTTCGAATTAAACTAAAGGATCAAGAGATAATCGAGGGGGAACGAAAGCAGGCTTTGACCATTGAAAATAAGAATGGCTGTCGAAGAGAAACTCTCTAGGGTTTTTGTTTGTATGCGTATTTATATGTATATCCATCATTATTTAAATATTGTATTCAATTTAACAAACGTTTACAAACAAACTCCAAACAACACATGCTGCCTGGCGTTTATAAGGTTTACCTGCATTTCGAACACAATGGAACATATTTCGGAGCCCAACTTAATCATATGTGGAAGATAGCTTTTTAAATCGATTCAAAATATTAAATTTTCGATTCTAATTTCAACACGTTTCTCACATGTACGAACAAACGGTAGCTGTCAACGCTATGAATTTGAAATCCGATAATAATTAACTATTACAGATCCAATGGAACTGGTTTCGTCGAAAAACTAGACTGCATCCCGAAAGTCTATTTTAACTCGTCGATTAAATCGAGCGATTTTCAAAATCATCGAAATCATTTAAAGTTTCACTTTAAAAACTTTACTAACTTACTTATAAATCATATATAATTTATATTCACATTAGAAATCATCCTGATTCATTTTAAATCAAAATATGGTTATTTATATTATTATTATATATTAAATCCCGGTATTAAATCAATATAAAAATTCCAAATTTGAATTATCGAATTTGGATTCCATCCAAAGGTCCAATATTAAAATTCAAATCCAACTAGACTTTAAATAAAATTTTAGAAACCATTTCCATATTTACATATACCCAGATTTACAAATTATCTCAAATTTCCAATATTAAATTACTATATATCCAAATACAATTAAATCATTACATTTTGAAATTATAACTCATTTTATTAATTCAACATAGATATCCATGTTTCAAAATCAATTAACAACCCACAATCAATATTTAAAACGAATTTAAAGTTCAAAAACGAACGACCAAAATTCCGGGTCGTTACATTCCTGTCCCTTTTTAAAAATTTCATTCCCGAAATTTGCTAAGGTAGGAAAATGCTTCCAAACTCATTAACTTACCTAAAACCCACTTAATTAAAACTTACATCCATTTCTCAAAGCCCTTTGCTTAAATCCAAAACCATTATCTTTCATTTCTAACTTAAAAACTTTAATTTCTAACATCGTTACAAAACCAACTTCCTAGTTAACCAAAATTTTCCAAAACTTCCAAAAAAATTCTAACTCCCAAAATTTTGAAATTTTTGACAGCGTCTCCTTTGTATAGAGAGCGTTTTACAATATCACAAATATGATAAAAATATGTACATCGACCCACACGGTCGGAAAATAAAATATATAACAATATATTATTATTTCTTAATTTATTATTGTGTAGGCGCACCTCACATTAGCGTTATTAAGCAAGCGGCTTATTATAGGCATTTACGCGCTCCAAACTCTAACTGATTTTCCTCCCATACCTGTACTTACTCAAACAAGCACATAAGTTTCAACAACATGAAACTTTATCAACATTCCATTTATTAAACTAGCCAAACACAGCAATTACATAGCCCAAACAAATAAACTTCATAATCCTACATGTTAACCATATATTATAAGTAATCATAAGGTTTCATCACTATTTTTAATTTCCTCTATAAATCCATGTTTCATTTTATTCTCCTCGAAAGGATTTACCACCAAATTTACAACAACCAAACTCATACCACATCAAATTAGTTTATATGCCTTACTTATACAATTTTACCTTTTTCCAAATTTATGTATTTGCATCACATTTATGATTCACTTCCATTTATATGCAATTCACTTTATTAAATTTCAATATATTCCAATTGATTCAAAAGCCAATTTTTAATTCACTTATTTTAATTCATTTACTCTACTTACGACAAACGACTAATTTCTATGCAAATTTGTTGTTATTCATGCAAATTTGTTGTTATTCATGCAAATAACAATTTCTTAAGCTTATAACCATTTTAAATTAATTCTAAGTCAATTTATATTAGTTTTATTCCATTCTGAATTATTCTCAACTCATACATTCTCATTTTTATCACATAATTAATTTAAATCTTCCATTTTCATTTCATTACATTATCCAAACAGGCTTCATTCAAGACCATTTCATAAAGCTCGACAATAACATCTCACAACTTACCTAAATTACTACAACTCCATCATAATTCATTTCTTCTTGCATCAATTCCATTCCTATTTTAATTTTATTCTTATCTAATCAAATTTATCAACTTTTATTTAATTCTTATTAAAGTTATTCACCACTTTGTTAGCTAATTTATTTATAAACCATTTTACAGAATTACTTCTATGGTTTATTATCAGTATCCAGATCACTGCTTAAGTTATTACCAGCTTTAAAACTTTACTTTAATTTCAAATTCTACTCCAAAATCATATTTCAAATCAATTAACCATTCAAATTCAACATTTTTACTTTCCCAATTCTTTTACTTTTTTTACCAAACCATCTTCATCTTGGTTTATTATTTCATCTCCTAATTTATAAGTTCAAAACTTATTTACTTACCTAAGTCCCTTCATATTTTATATTTTACTTTATCTTATTTCAATTCACATTTCATTTAGAATTAAAATTTGAACTTCCATTCTTTTTACCATAATACTCAACCATTTTATTTAGGCTTTACAATTCCATTTTCCTATTCATAATTTCACCTTGCTTATTTGCTTAAAATCCTATATTACTCACTTGAGTTTATTTACATCTTATATCCATAATCTGGATTATTTATTTCACTTAAGGACTTAAGTGTTTTATCCCATTCAATAATTGTAACTTATACTTATACAATTATCCTACCTTTCCACTATTCAATTCAAATCTAAATTTAATTTTATTAACTTATCTTGCGTTAAATTCCAATATATCTTATTCCCTTTAATTTACTCAAGTTAAATTTTAATTCCAAGATTAAAATTTTCAATTTCTTTATTTAGATCAACTTCACTTTATACATTCAATACTGATTCCTTTTGGCTTTTTACATCATTTAAATAGAATTCCCAGAATTCAGTTGCCCGGTTTTATTTCAAAATCATTTTGAAATCATATATAACACATACCCACTTGGTATATCAAATTATACCTCCGAATTTTTCAAAACAACTTGGTTTTACCAAAACAATTTCCTTTTTTGAAATTTCTAAAACAAAATTGTTTATCAAACAAGTCCAAAAAAATAATTATACCAAACCATCCGGTAGCAATCCATCACTTAGAAACTCAAAAATGAATACCGATGATGTGGCCATCAACATCAGGATTATTTTCCAACGACTGAAGTGAATTCAGTGCTTCCTTACTTCCGACAATTTATTTTCCAAAATAATACCCTATTATTTTCTTCAAACACTTTGGAAAACATTTTGAAAATTTCCAAGATAAAAATTCCTAAACATTTTGTTCAATTTCATTTAAAATCATTTTCCAAAATTCCCAGGATTTAAATTCTGGGTTTATCTCAAATTTTAGTTATACTCTTACGCATTAATCGTGCTTATATAATTCTATTTGGTTATGAATATAGACCATTTCAAATTTTAGATTCTTATTTGATTACAATATTAACAACCAAACACCCAAATATATAATAATTTCAGAAAATTATTTCTTTTATATCAAAATATAATTTTGGGTAAAATTATTTCATTTAACCACTTTTAAAACTATACTATGTCGTTTTATCTTGTTTAAGAGTTTAGAATCCCCTATCAATGCGGTTGTACTTCCCGTGCCGACCAGAATTCATAAACACACAACCATAAGTCAACACAATATAAAAACAGTTTTTATGCTCACTAACAAATACGTGCTCAAGCTATTAATACACTCAACTCATTCTAGAGTACTATTGACCCTATCATTAATGAGTAATTCCCACCACAGCCATGGCTATCGCCGACCTAAGCTCGGATATCACTGTAACAACCCACCTTTCTCGATCCTTGAAAAATCGACACAAGTACTCCACTGTATATTATGTCGACGATCGAGTGCCGAAAAAGACAGATTGCTGAGGGAAAGAAAGAAGGAGGTAGAAGAAGAGAAACAAAACAACATCTGAATCTCACATTCACAGGAGAGCAAAATACAATAGATAGTAATAGATCTTTACTCAAAAAGAGACTATATCTATTTTATACATTACATCATCAAAGTACATCACAATCAAAAAAATTACTGGACAGTTATATAAACTTGTCCTCACAAAAGCTGACTATACAGCTTATACTACACAGCGGAATATACTTCAAGTACGTGTGCTACGAGCTCCACATCATCCTATCTTGTATTTATAATATTCGGTCTGACCCGAGCATTATAACAAAATAACACCCGAGTCAGTCTAGAAAACCAGTGTGAGGAAAATACATTCAATTTAATTATTAAAGTTTTCAAATATTCTTTGAAAATAAAGGTATCTCATAAGACCACGCCACAAATAAACATGCCGGGTTTTTACCTTATGATAACCAAAACATTTCTTATAAAATCCTCTAATATTGTAATAGTGTCTAAGAACAAATGCTTATTCAAATAGATGAAATTGTTACATTATTAAATTCCAGCAATACTAGCCACAAAGTGGGTTCTACAACAAAACCGTAAAGGGAACGTAGAAAGAATGGATTTCCATCTAATGATTAAGCACTGGGGTACCACCTATCATAGTACCTGGTCTAGATCAGCATATCGAGGACCCCTCCATTCCTCTGCAACACAAGATCAGACTACCCCTTATTGGATAGCTTGAGTAAGATCACCCTGCGGTTGGGATCAGCAACCACCCACACAGCCGAAAAAAGGGACCTCTAGACAGGGATGGTCGTATCCTAATTGGGAGCTGCCCACTTAACCTTGCTGCATATCCCTAATTTTCAGTCATTCCCGGTTGATGAGGTTCGAGGCTCAGCGTTACCTTTTTAGAACATTTCACTTAGAATGCGCACTGTCCCCCTGACGATGTTCTGAAAGCATTCATCCATACAAGTCCGTTCTGGGTTCAAACGGAATTGAAGGCACTACTCCTACTACATCCATTTTGGAATCACCCCTAGGATTAGTAGCGATTTGCCATTGCCCTTCACTACTCCATCTTCGAGACTTCAAGCTCTTGTCTTCAGCAGGAAAACATACTCGTTGGATCGGAGTGGTTTTCGGATCTCAAACCGATCTCAGTCTCTTCGAAACAACGTTCCCTATTTCTCGGTAAACTCAACCTCGGTTCTTTAGGAATACTCAGACGAGAATAAGATCGGAGTTCACCTCCTAACCATTAGTGGATGGATTCCTTATAAAAGTTCTAGAAGAAAGAACGAGTTTATATGTACAGTATAACATCTCGAACGATAACTGTACCATATAATCCTCATAGCTCTTCTAGATATTCCAAAGTTATATTTGGGTCCAAATTTGATAGTCGGTCCTTTAACTATCAAATAAACAATCAGTTCAATCAAATTATTTTATTTCCACTAGAAAACTTCAAGTCTTATTAAAATTAGATTTAATAAATTTAAATCACTTTACCTAAAATTTTATATATTTAAAATATTTTAAATAAAACTACTTAAAATACTTCAAAATGATAGTTATGAAAATCTTTAAAATTTCCAAATACAACTTAAGCCAAACTACTTTTTAAAATAAAGCTACTCTATAAAATATAATTATTTAATAATTTCTTTTAATCATAATACCAATTTAATCCTTTTAAAATCATTACTACTATAATTAACTAAATAAATATTTACTATAAAAAATTTAAAACAATTTAAGAAATTAATTTCTCCAAAACATTCTTTTTAAAACCAACTTAAAACTTTATTTTATACCTAAAAGCTACTTTGAAAACATACTTGGCTTTCTAGAAAATACATTTTCATTTCAATATAACCGGTATAATCCTTTATAAATCCTACTCGATTTATCCTAATTTAATTTACGTCCCAATCCCATAAATTCTTTCAATACTTTAAAAATAAAATCACTTTTATTTTTAAAACACTTTTCCATCTCCTTATAATCACTTTCAAAAATATATACTTAAAGTATTTAAAATAAGGCTACTAAAATTACTTAAATAAAAATAATACTTAAGAAATTCTATAAGAGTTTCCAAGTAAACTTAAACCAAAATTTCCCTCTAAAATAAAGTTATTATATCAAATATTTATGTTAAAATTTCCTTTTAAAATTCATAATACTAATTTACTTTAAAAATAATTAACCACCATAATTAACTTAAATAAATATTCACTTTTCACTTAAAAGTAAATAGAATAATAAATTTCTTGACAACATTCTTAAAAACATTTTAAAACTTCTAGTTTATACTTTGAAATTATTTCTTTAAAAATATACTTAGTTTTCCAGGAAAATATATTTTCCAACTTTTAAAAAAAATTACCTTTTTATTTTTAAAATGAATTGCACATTTTCTTATAAATTCCACCGGAATCTATACTTTTAAATTTATCCACTAATAAATAATTCCACTTCATTTATAAACCCGATTTACAAATTTCTGTTCCTCATTTCCTTTTAAATCACAGTTTCCAAAACACTTAATCAATTTCTAACTGATTTCCTGGTTTTAAACTCCCTTTAAAATTTATTACTCTTTTTATCCAAATTCCCAATAATTACTTACTTAAAAATTTTCTTTTCATTTCCTTTAAAACCCAATTTATTATATTCTATATTTTAAATACCAAATTATTTATTCATCCAAACCATAGCATCTACTAATTTAATTCCAATATAATCTATCACATAACATATCATAGATGTGAAAATAATTACAATATTGTGAGGAATCCAGTTGGATCCCTCCAACCTGTCATCCTGCATCCAGATGTTAGCCCAATATAAAAATACCAATTCCACTTCGCGGTGGAATATCCCGGTATATAGGGTCATCCGCTATTATGTGGGGCGTATAGGATCCCATACGCTATATAGTACGAGGATATCAACCACTCCAATATATATATATATATATTACTATATATATTGTCATATCCAAACTGATAATAATATTCATATTCAACCATTCAATCAATAATTTAAATTTTAACTATTTAAATTTAACTTATTTTCCAGATGTGAGTGAGATTAACTCACCTTGAATTTCGTCAAGCGTTCTAATTTTAAATTAAATCGATCGCTTTGGATTTAATCTAAAATTTTCATGAGCTCTAATCGCCTCCGGATCTACTGCAGCGCATAGATCGCATCGCTGCGATTTCGGCGCTTCTTATTTTGTCGAATTCTGACCATGCGTGTAGAAGATACATTATTTCAAAGTTCCTATATACATCATACAACAATTTTCTTTTTTATTTCATTTTATTTTATAATATTACGCTCAGATCTGCCGTTAATTTATGCTTCAGCAATCAAGAACGTCCCTCTCGTACTCAGGATCGAAGAACCCACCTTCGACAACCATCAAACGATCGCCGCTCCATGCTCGTACCACACGAGTTCGATCAGAACCTACCACGCGATAGCTCGTCGTGGGATCCACCTTTGGCCGAATTCATGTTGAATTCGACGCCATCCTCTATGCAAAAATCACCCCCGAATGCAAAGCAAATGCAGCCCACCCCTTCCCTCTATGTCGCGCCTTCGTCGATCTCGGCCATTGGATTGCAAGAGCTCGGGTGCTCTACAATTTCTTAGTTAGGAGTTTTCAAATTAAACTAAGGGATCGAGAAATAATTGAGGGGGAATGAAAGCATGCTTCGACCATTGAAAATAGAACAGTGGCCGAAGAGAAACTCTCTAAGGTTTCTATTTGTTTGCGTATTTACATGTATATCCATCATTATTTAATATTGTATTCAATTTAGCAAACTTTTACAAACAAACTCAAAACAACACATGTCGTCTAGCGTTTATAAGGTTTTACCTGCATTCTGAACACAATGGAACATGTTCCAGAGCTCAGTTCAATCATATGTAGAAGATAGCTTTTTAAATCGATCTGAAATATTAATTTTTCGATTTTAATTTCAACATGTTTCTCACCCGTACGAAAAAACGGTAACTACGACACTACAAAATTTGAAATCCGATAATAATTAACTATTACGGATCCAATGGAACTAGTTTCTTCGAATTCCGAGACTGTGCCCCGGAAGGCTATTTTAACTCGTCGATTAAATTGAGCAATTTTCAAAATCGTCGAAATCATTTAAATCTTCACTTTTAAAACTTTACTAACTTACTTATAAATCATATAAATTTATATTCACATTAGAAATCATCTTGATTCATTTTAAATCAAAATCTGGTTATTTACATTATTATATATTAAATCCCAGTATTAAATCAATATAAAATTCCAATTTTAACTTAGCGACTTTGGATTCCATCCAAAGGTCCAATATCAAAATTCAAATCTAACTAGACTTTAAACAAAATTTTAGAAACCATTTCCATATCTATATATACCATGATTTACAAATTATCTCAAATTTCCAATATTAAATTACCATCTTTCCAAATACAATTAAATCATTATATTTTAAAATTATAACTCATTTTATCAATTCTACCCAAATCTCCATATTTCAAAATCAATTAACAACCCACACTCAACATTTAAAATGACTTAAATGTTCAAAAACTAACGACCAAAATTCTGGATCATTACAGATGAAATGATTAAATGTTTAATGATTTAGAGTCGATGAAATAACTTGGCCTCCTTAAAGATGTTAGAGGGATAATGTTTAGGCGTGAGTTTGGAAAACCAGATTTGTGCTCTCTTTAGCTATCTGGACTGGCCTGATGGATGGGATAGTAAATTTGGTTTACAAGGATCAAAATTACCTATAGTATAAAGATGTAATTTCACTTGGTTTGCAAAGAAATGATTTGGAAATGTTTTCCTAAATAAAAGGTGAAATGATTTGGAAATGTTTTCCTAAATAAAAGGGTGAAACAATATGGAAGTGTTTTCTTAAATAAAAGGTGAAATGATTTGGAATTATTCCAACATTAAAAAAGTCTTAAAATTAACCAAATGATTTGTTAAATGAGGCTTAATGATTCCATATACTCCAAAAAAGAGAGAGAAATAATTAAATGAATATACCTCTAGAGATATCTATGAATGAATAAAAAGATGAATTAAATTGATTGATGATTGATAATCACATATGAACTTAATATCTTTTTAATCAATGATTGGTTTGGAGGAACCGGGGTTGGATTTGGGTAACCCAATCCAAAAACCACTCCGAACCAATGTATTCATTCGAAAGTGAAGTCATAATGATGGTTTTTGAAGACGAGGATCTTCATGATGAAGGGCTACTTGCCACTGTCTCTCATCATATCATATATTTATGGTGGCAGTAGTGCTCTGTTATGAAAATCTTCGATTGCAAGGACTAATTGCTAATAATCATAGGGATAATTCACGACAGGATGTGGTAGGCGGAGTTCCTTCAGTTTTGTTCAGTCTCAAAATGAACTTCTTTGGACGGATGTCTGACAATGCATTCTTGAGATTTCATCATTGACTTTTACAAACGTACATCTACTTGGTGGCGGAAAAGGCAACTTCTGTTAGCTTAACACCCTTCTCTGAGACGTACGAGCTTAGAGGTTGTATGTTCATAAAAGTCAATAGTGATCAAAGGAATGGCAGCGTGACATTCAAAGTGGAAGCTGTGATAATCAAAGCGTGGCTTTGCTAAATGCAAAGTGTGGCTTTGTGGAGTGTAGCCTCACGAGCCTCACACCCTAGAATTGGTATGTGATACTATGTGGTCTGAAGGACATATTTTGGGCTATTAGTTATAAGGAATGAAAGACATCTATTGCCTTAAGATGATGTAAAGGTATGGAGGCTGATGGAGATTGTGTAAAGCCACTGAGTAATACGTTGTTCCATAGTAGTGTAGTAGTATAATTCGGAGGCTGATGGATATCGTGTTAAGCCACTGGAGCGAACTATGGCTGTTATATGTGGATTTTTCAGGTCTGAATGGTCACTAGTTCCCTATCATGTTGAAAATTCAATTCCAATACGTTCCCTTTACGGTTTTGATTTTAGAACCTACTTTTTAAAAGTAGCTAGTAAGTCATCAAGTTTAATCAATGTAACAATTTCGGCTATTTTCATATATTACTTGAAAAGTATTTTCAAAGGAATGCCATTAGAAATAATATCAAATTATTTTGGTATAATAGTGATTTGGTCATCATAAGTTGAAAACTCGTCCGTTCTTTTTTATGTGCGTGGTCTAATGAGATACCCTACTTTTCAAAGGTTTTAAAGTGGCATCAATTTGTAAATCGAGTATCTCACGTCGGTTTATCAAGCCTGATCCGGGTAGTTTAATACTCAGGTCAGATCCGATTAGTTTCAGGTTTAGTTAAAGACACCTGGAGTTCCCAAAGGAGAGCTGGAGATCTTCATCTATGTATGAATGTATTATATTATCTGCTACATATACATATACATACACATACATACATACATACATACATACATATATATATGTATTACATTTTTTTTGTTTGGTTGTCAGCATTTGTAAGGATAGGGGTTTATAACTGTCCTGGATGAATTCAGGTTAGACTCTAATATTGTATTCAAAATTTTCCACTCTAAAGATTATATATTGACAATATATGTTATTCCATTCTTGTGAGATTCTGTTCTATCTTTATTATCTTTTTCCCTTAAGAATTGGATTTGCGGCACTTGGATTTGCGGCACATGAATACGGAGAATGTATTAATGTCGATTTTTTAGGTTCGAAAATCCCGGTCGTTCACTATGTGGGGTTCCTCCTTTCAAAAGGGTATTTCCATATCTCATCTAATTTGGATTCGATTGTGCACTTAGATGTGGAAATATTCGGATTCTCGGTAAGGTCTGGCGGTGTCCGGCTTAGAGGTTTTCGAGAAGCGTCATAGAGTATATGAACTTCTCAGGAGTATAGTGCAAGATGTATATTCCAAGGGATGCACCTTCCTTGTTAATTGTTGGAATTTTTTTTCCTTATTTGATTCAAATCCATGAATCTGTTTAGCTTTAAATTGCCACGAGTAGATCCAACTCCTCATCACGACATTTAAATGATGATTTAGTCTATTCTATCAAAGTTGGACTATTACCTTATTCTGTCCATTCTATCAAGTTAGACAGTTTCTTTATTCAGTCCATTCTATCAAGTTTGATTTTTACCTTATTTAGTCCATTCTATCAAGTTAGATAGTTTTCCTTATTCTATCCATTCTATCCAGTTTAGATTTTACTTAGATATTCCATTCATTCAAGTCTAATTTAATATTATCTATGCTTATTCATATTTGGATTTGTTTTTTATATTTATTTCTGCTCCTGCTTGTATGGATGTTGTTCTTGTGAGGTGAAAACATGTTCCACATTAGCGACATGGTCTCACATAACTTTTATATATATTCCCCGCTATTCGAATTATCTCATGCTCGTATTTCCAAACTGATCCGGGTGTTATTTATCTATAATACTTGGATCAGACCGAGTATTTTCCCATGTTGGCTTTGGTGTTATGGAGTTCATTGAAGGGAATTAGAGATTCAAATATGTAGTATTTTATTTTCCGCTATATTATATAGTATACCTATCAGCATTTTTAAGGTCAGTATTTATAACAATCCAGGTAATGAGGTTTGTTTTTAACTCTAATACACTCTATATGTTTAGAGTGATAGTTTCTAATGTCCTTGTTATATTATATTTTGTCGATTCCACTATAAGATTCTAGTTTTCTCTGTTCTTGGTTCTTATCTTTTTTTTATTTACGCTAATAATCTGCCCTTTTATCGATTGGATGTATGACATTGGAAGACAATTGTAGTGATCGGTGTCAACTTTTGATGGTCGAAAAGGCGGGTCATTACATTTAGAATAACTTATTGGAAATTTGACTTGGTGGAATAATTTTCCTACCACCTATTTTGCATTCTTTAACATTGAGTCAACCAACATCCATTATATGTATTTTCATCTTATTACTCTCTTCTCCAATCATATTACTATCTTCTTTCAATAAAAATATCTTGATAATATTCATAAACTTTGATATTTACTTTCTCTATCCTTGATCAATCATGCAAGTATATTGTAGGACTCGCAAAAGTGTACTTAAATATCATTCCTTTGAGGGTCCTTCTTATGGTTTCACAGATGTCTAATCAACATTCTTATGTTCATAACAATATTCCTTATATTTAACTAGAATTCCTTATTGCTACTCAACGAGCATTCATAGCTATTTTATTCATAGCCTTGACCTTTACCCTATCTTGCCTAAGCAGTCACCCCTATCTACTCCATATCAAAAATTGGTTTGGTTTTTGAAAACTCTAGAAAAATTAAAATTTCACGCTCATGAAGTACATAATCCAAAACTTTCATCTTTAATAATATTAACTTAGAAACCTTTTTATCAAACTCAAAAACTGCTTGGTTTCAAAAAGAAACCATGAAAACTTTCGTGTTCTAATCATCTATCCCTTTTTATGGACTTTTACAACAGAAACGTACTTCTTTAAAAGTAAGATTTTAACCCAGAACATTTATTTGCATTCAAAAACTCAATCTTCATACCAAATCATTTTTCAAAAGCAACTTCCATAACTTTATATGTGAAAATTGGAGTAGACAAGGACAAATTTCATCCTATTATTTTCCTATTACTCTTTATATTTCCTCTTTCAAGCTTAGCGGAGATTCCAATAGCACATGGGAGGGATTGCTAAAAGTTATGCGCAATTACTGCACATATTTATGGAAACTATCCACTTTTTCTATCTTATTCCTATTGTTTTTCTCCTATATAGTTTCTAACTATGTTACTAACTCTATTTTAATATAAATTCATAATGTTGTTTCTATTCAAGGTTCCTAATACTCTACTATTAAAATTTCTCTTACCTAAATTGCCTTCAGGTGGCTTCTCCTTACATAGCTCTTTTCCTCTTTCATCTTTTTCCTCACTGACTAATTGTAGTGCATTCTCCTACTACTTTAGTGATTGGACCTTCCTTCATTAACATGAAAAGAGATATGTATAAACGTATTTCAATTGTTTATTTACGTATCTTCCTTATACAAGAGTATTCTTCCTACCTTCCTTATCAGGCATTCTTGCCTTTCTATTCTCTTTACCCCATTTCGATCAAGTACCATTTCTGTTTATCAACCCTTTAAAAGGAATTTAAAAAAAAACTTCTGAATTCGTAAAAATAGAAAAAATCATTGAACCAAAGAAACATTCTCTTTTCCATTCATTTCAAAAATGGAAAACATATTTACCAAAAACCTTTAAATCAAATTATTTTAACCCAACCAATTATTTTACTTTATTAGATATCTCTAAACTGCCTCTTTAAAACCAAGTTTTCTTACTTTTTGAAAACAACAACCTTTCAATGGCAAGTCCCTCTATTAAAGTAAATCCTTTAAAAAACCATTCAAAACATTTCGAGAAATTTTCAAAATCATTTTGTTAAGTTCCTTCACGGGGGTCAGATTTAGAAATAGACTTTTATTTCTCCTTTCTCTTGAACTTTCCTTCTTTTTTACTCACTTTCATAAAATTTCAGTTTCTAATGGTTAATGTACACCTTCTCACGGGAACTTACTCAATCCTTTTTCACATATTATTCTGGATGTTTGCAACATATAAGTTTTTACTTCATATCAGTTTGGATGAAATGTACGTCTTCAATTGGCAGTCTATTGAAATCCACAATCATAAGCCAGCCTAGGCCCAACAAAGGAGTGAAGTATAATCTAACTTCAAAGGTACTTTAACATGTCGGACTCATTTCTTGGTCAATGCCTTGTAGTATGGCCTACACTCTGTGGTATAATCTGGGTAGGTGTATAAATTTAACTCTATCAATGTTCCAACACATTGTTGTCACATCCACTTTTTTAGAGTATGGTCATTTCTACTTCTATAATCAGTGTTCATAGAGTTTGGCTTATAATACACAGACATGCACAAGCATAGATAAAAATAAAAATAAGTTCTCTCGGTGTATCCTAATTCTTAAGTTCGACTAACCTAAGCCCTGATACCAAATATAATAACCCGTACCTTAATAGGTCCAAAATTTTGACTAAATCGAAACCCAAGTCCATTAGGATACAGATCGTTAGTTTTGATAATATGTACTAAATATAGGCATATCGAAGAGCTATCAACATAAAATCACAGCAGAATAGAAAAATATAATATAACATATATGCTGACCAAGGTTACTACTTTGGAATTAATATTATTCCTTCAGTATCTGATTGCCTTTTTAGTACCGAGCATGAATGAGAAGACTTCACCATCTGCAGTTCCTGTCTTTCATCAGTAACATGTCTCTCTAAACCTATTATGTAGGCTGTAATGAGGAAGGGTAACGTTCTGGTGACTGGAAAATTACATTCTTTATTGATAATACTTAATCATGTTGATTGATTTCTATTTAAATTTTATGCCATTATTCATTGTTATTCCATGTAATTTCATCTTTGTGTATGATATGCCTAACCTATTATGAGGTATAACCGTATATATATGCCTATATACATATACATATGAACATTGGACTATCCTAATGAAAACCCAAGCCATTTAATACTTCTTAAATTGGAAGGAGGCAGACCCATCGGTCATTTAATACCTCAACCCCGAAGCGAGCCTTTCATAATGTAATCGTTGGTCAATCAGTTTTAGCTACAGAGACCGTTGACCCCTATATACGGCTTTATAATTTAGTTATCTTATTACTAACTCATCCTAAAGGCTTATCTAAGGGTTAACTGGCCTACCTTCAACAAACAAACAACTAGCTAAATTATGAGGTCTTTCTGTATCCCATATGGATTCTACAATAGTAAGAAGAAAAATCCATTAGGGTATAACCTAAGTCTTTGCAAACGACCGCTCGGGACCGCTAGTGGTCATAGCTTATATGCCAACCTTGCTATAAAATATTGGTACAACAACAATACTAACTTTGCCCACCGAACATCCACAGCCAAAATTCCATTTAGACTATCCTAATGTAAGTCAACGAAAATGTCCATTAAGTTACTTAATGCCCCTTGTTAGAATTGAAGCAGGCCCTATTTTCCTATTAGGTACCGTCCTAGGTTATTTAAGACTTCTTAAATAAGGATGGGGTAGACCCAACAGCCGCTTAATACCTTCCACCATGAAGTAAACCCCTTGACATCCCTAAAGGTACTAAGCTATTTTAAACATCAAATTCGAGGCGAACCCTTAATATATTTTCCCCTACCTTTATGCAAATGTATACCCTTATCATATAGGTCCTACTATTGGAGGTGTCCCATACTAGTATTAAGTATACACAGTTATCCGTAGCCTTTAAGTGAAGGGTGGACTTCTGTTATGTAACTCTGTGGATCTCGCATCCTAATCCTTACTAAACCAAACTGATTGTCCTTGGCCTAAATATCAGGCTAGGCCCACTAATTCACGCTCGTTCTAAAAGTGTTAGTAGGACTATGTAGTTCCTACTATGAAAATTATACTACCTTCTACATTTAATTCTCATCTTATACGCTTATTACGTATATTCTCTATTTCCTCTTACGTCCCATAAAGATCAATTATCCGTAATAAAGGGCCATTATTATTCAAATTGGACAATCATTTATAACATTTATTTATGCATTCTAGTTCAACCTTTTATTCCTATTTCATTTTCCTATAAATGCCATATTAAATTCCTTAGCCAGTTCTATTAAATGCATTTATGTCCTCATTTAATTCGTATAACTCCTTATTAACTGCATATTTATTGCCCTACTAATTTTGAAGTTACTCTCTCTTCTTCTTCTACACATCATAGTCCTATAATTTACTATGCTATTAATAACTAGTCGTCATAACTATAAATAATAGGAATATCGTCGTATGTTGCACTATATATATAATCGGTAGGCACTGTTATACATACATACATCTTACTTATATGTACATTATATAAGGAAAGTTTATTTCCACATTTTAATATATTAGTTCTATTATTTCCAAAAAAATTACCGTTATTACTTTCCATAAATTACCAAAAATGAGACATTTTCTCCATTTGAAATTACAAGAGATTATCTCTTTTCTTTTATTGAAATAAATAGTGCAAACTACGTCAGAGAACATCCATCTCTTTCCTTTTTGGTATATTCCTTGTTATTTTAAATAGCGCATTTTTTTATACCTGTGGAACTAGATAATTTATGGAAATTATACGAAAATAGATACAATTAAATTATACACACAATGGTCCTAGTAAACTAAAACATAGAAATTCACATTCCAATTCAAATTAGGGCAATCTAAATTTGTACCAATAATTTACAATCAAATTATCATAAATTTGGAATAAATCATGCAAACTAGTCAACATTCTACTTTAACAAATTTAGGGACTAATTTCAAAATTTCGAGATTAGGATGTAAATACCATTCATATTCTAATTACCTAACTTAAAGAATATATAGGTGAAATTTAAATTGATTACGTATTCCTAAGCCTATAAATCAATTGATCTAGGATAGGCATAATAATAAAATAAAATTCAGCTAGATAAATTTCAACATTACATATAAATCATATAATTTCTCGCTCACCTTTATAGCTTTTCGGATATCCTAAATTCAAATTCACCCTTTTAATTTGACTTTTTTTCTTTCCAATCCAAAATATATATACATAACAAGATATACACATAGCATTAGAATTACAGATCTGGGTTAAGTGGAATATTGATTTATACTAATGAAATTTATCTTTTTACAGTATTGATTCACTCCTGCTCTTCTTCTCTTTTATTTTTTGCCCTTCTCCGATTGTATATGCATATAATACAATATTTTATAATTAATAGAAATAGTGGAGAAGGGAAAATGGTTGGCTCTGTTTCTTTATTTAGAAAGTATTAGAAGAAAAGTGATGGGCTAGGCTTGTATTTATAAGCACTCGAATCAATCATATCCATCAGATTTAAAATAATAAAATCTGATATGTTCGGTTAAGGTTCAACCCCAGTCGCCACCTGTCAATGACTCCCATATTCCTTTTCAAATATTATTTTCTTTTATTACTTTTTAATTATTTTCATTTCGGCGGGGACCACGCAACAATTATTATTTATTTCATTTTATTTCTTTTTAATTATTTTGTTTTGAAAACTTCAAACGGTGATAACTTCTTCATTTGAGCTCTGATCATAATACACTAAATATCAAAGTTGCCATGAACACAATGATGCAAGTTTCATGGCCAAATTTTATGTTTTTCTTAATTAAGTCTTAGAAATTATTCATTAATTACCATTAATTTTACTGGGCGTTACACCCCTTCCCCCGCTCCCTTCATGGTTCAACCATCGATGACCTCAATCAACCCGATAGCATGCGCATTTCCAAATCCATCCCCTCTCTCACCAGATCTATGCCCCCTAAACTCCCCGTCCTTGATAAGTTAGTCCATTGCACCTTCATAAGCTGCCAGTGCATCTTTATGCCACCTGAATCTCACCCTGCAAGAGATCGCCTGGCTTGATAGAAACGATCGAAAAATCTCCAACTATGTAGCCTCGGTGAATTTTGCATTTCTACAAGGATGACCCGTGATGTTCAAAGAACTCGACACCCATGGACTAGGGGATCTATTGATGGCCTTAGGATTAGCACCGATCCCGAGTCATGAAACTTCTGAGAGGGAGTACTATCTGCTCTATATGCGACTGTTTGATGCTAATTTGGAATACAATTTTGATGAAGACATCGACCGTCTTACATCAAAGGTGAAAGACGTAACAGTACTCTGATAGACGATGATTTTAGAGACATCTTGGGTATAACCGCAAAGGAGATGATTTGATGGACATAGAGACCACCGGTCCGGATATTTTATAGCGGATCTTCCTTGGAGCAATTGGTATCTAAATGCCAGATAACTTGTAGCCTATAGTCCACCTCGTCATTTACATTTTTCATTAGAACATCGTTTTTAAGATAAGGAGTTTTGATCTAATTTATCCGCTAGTGCAAAAATCCACCCGTGCATTATGGGTGGTACGATAATGAACTGGGCCCAAGTTATCATAAACAACCATGTGGAGCCAGAAGTAGGGATGCTACCGAACTATAGTCCATATTATCATCTTTTCACTCCTGCCTTCAGACGATACGGAGTGAACCTCTATAGAGAGTAGGTCTAGAAGAAGGCTCCTACTCCATTTGATAGGACCTTCCTAAGGTGGATGGGGATCGTAGGGGTGCTGACTAAGGTAGCGGCGGTAGAGGCTGAGGAGTAGACACACCAAGCGATGGGGTAGGGGCATGATGATGTAGAGCTATAGAACCTTAGGCTAATAGCGATCCGAGACTCTTGGCTCTAGACCGAGATTGATCTACCGTAATACGAGCTGAGTAGTGGTACTGGAGCTACGAGTTTGGATGCATAGCTACCAAGCTGAGCCTATTCAAGGGTCGCAGTAATGGCTCGAGCTATCGTAAGGGATCAGAGCCATACCATAACTCTTAGTTAGCGCTTAGGATTAGTAATAGTAGCTATAGTTATTTTTCTTCCAATAGTCGTTTCTTTTTCCTTAGGTTGTTTGGGTTGTAAACATTACTTATGTTTTTTGTATAAAAGATTCGTACGACATATTATAAGATGTTCTATTTATTTACTGTGTTGGTATATCTGGATATGTTTGACTGATATAGTATATTTGAGTAAAATAGTATAAATATGGAAATCTCATGTATATACATAACTAATGACAATGCAAGTTAGATCGAAAGTTTAAAAAATAATTTTTAGCAGGTGAAGGATAGAGAAATGTTGTTGTGAAACCATGTGTCATTATCCATGTGCCTTAAATGCTAAAATTTATAAATATGCTTGTGTGTTATTGCTGCTTTGAAACAAAAGGAAAGGTTTCAAATCTAGGATTTATTGTGCAATGCTAAGTTCAGTCATATGCTTAACTCATTGGCTGAATCTCGATTATGTTAAGATGTGGCTTGCTTAGTTTTAAAAAGGTAAATGCAAATGCTTTTGAAAAATTGTGTTCAAATTCTTTTAAAATATTTCTACAAATACTTTTGAAAAATGGTGTCTAAATGATTTTGAAATTTTAGTTTTTCAAACTATTTTACGAGTTTAATTGGAAGAGGAAAAACTTGTTTAATGGACCAATTTCCAAGTGCTACATGCTTAGTGTAAGGAGGGTCGATGTGCTAGTAAATAGGAATTTTACTATTTAACAAGGGTGGCAATATATGAAGCATGGATAATAACAAGGAAAAAAAGTTGTTTTAGTTTTGGAATTTCTATTTGCATACCTTTTTAATAGTAGACAAAATTGCTTTTAAAATAATTTTGTTTCTAAAATTTTAAAATAAACCTCCTTAAAATTTTAAATAAACCTCCTTATAAAGGTACATTGTATCCAAAAGAAGAGTGGAAATATAAAATTCACCGTCTAGATCCTTTACATGAATAGGAGAATAGGATTAGGAAAAAAAATGATGTTAGAGATGCCGTGTTAGGTATTTGATGATAGGAATTAGATGCAAAATTCGTTGGACCATATTCCTATTCTTAGGAGTGTGGAAATTATTTTGCGAGAACTTTTTTACGATTTTTGGAAACTTGCATACATATAGAACTACCAGTACACATAGGTTGTTTGCATCATATTTTTAAAATTTATTTTAAAAGAATGCATTCGTATAAAAGGTGTTAATTTAGAATTATTCAGCATACATATCATATATGTTGTGATACACCATGCACCTATATATAGATTCATTGTGTACTAAGTGGCTGGATAGTTTAGAATAGTTGCGCACTATGTTATATAATTCAATCCTTAGGAGAATTTAGAATGCGAAATTCTTTTAAGGAGGCAGAATGTAACACCTCATAAAATAAAAAGTAATTAATTAAAGAGGATTAATAAATAATTATTAAGCCTCAAAAATGAAATTTGAGAAAACGTCATAATTTTATTATGAAATTTGAACCAATGTATTCGTGGTGATTTTTTGAGCAATTTTCATATTTGAAGTTTTGCGATTGGAGTTCAAATGAAGAAGTTATCAGCGTTTAAAGTTTTTGGATCGAAAATAATTAAAAATGAAATAAAAACAAAATAAATAATAACAAATGGACAGACCCTATGGATGACCCCCTCCTTGGGTTGGTTAACTGCTAGCGGTCGACTGCCTATAGGGGAGTGATCGAGCAGTTAAACTAGTAGCTGCTAGGGTTGAACCTTGGCCTAACGAGCTGGATTTAATTAATATTAATCTAGCCGATAGAATTGATTCGAGTGTCTATAAATACATCCCTAGCCCCGTATTTTTCTTCTCATATTTTTTGATCATAGTAGTGAAGTTCTACCATTTTCCCTTCTCCGCTATCTGTAAAAATTTAAAAATATTATATATATATATATATCTACATATATATCTACATACATACATACATATATATATATATATATATATATATATATATATATAATATGTCGGAGAAGGGTCGAAAATAAAAGGGAAGAAGAAGAGTGAATCAATTCTGCAAAGAAGGTAAATTCTATAATTATGAATATGTATTCCACTTAATTCAAATCTCATTATAGATCTGTAATTCTAATGGGTATGTATATAGCTTGTTACATATATTTTTGGACTAGAAAAAAGAATGAAGTCGATTAAAGGGATGAATTTAGATTTGGAAGATTTGAAAAGTTAGAAAGATGAGTGGGAAATTATATGATTTATATATAACATTGAATTTATTTTATTGAATTTCATTTAATTATTGTGCGTACTTAATATCTGTTGAGTTATAGGCTTAAAAAGAACATATTCAACTGAAATCTCGCCTACATATTCTGTAAGTTAAATAGTTGAGATGGAATGGTATACACGCCCTAATCTAGAAATTTAGAAACCATCCCTTAAAATTTTTAAACTAGAATGTTGATAAGTTAATGGAATTTATTTCAGATTTATGATAACTGGGTTGTAATTGTTTAGTATTTATATGGATTCCCCTTATTTGATTTGAAATGTACATTTCTGCGTTTTAATTTATTGGTGGCGTTGAATGTATAATTTAATTGTACTTATTTCATGTAAATTCCCATAAATTACCTAATTCCACAATTATGTATAAAAAGTGCGTCGTTTGGAATAATAGGGGTATACCAGATGAAAGAGATGCGTAAATTATGGATGTTCTTCTTTGTAGTTTACACTTTCTATTTTAGTAAAAAAGAGATTATTCCTCATAATTTCAAAGGTAGAAAAAGTCTCTCTTTTAGGTATTTTATGGAAATTTGTAGCGGTGATATTTTTTGGAAAGGATAGCTCTAATATATTGAAATATTGAAATGATTATACTTTACAGAATGTACATACAAATGTATATTTTAGTATCTCTAAGCATAGGACTTAATGAGTTAAACATAAAAACATAAATATATATAGGGTAACAAAAAAACGTAATAAATAAATGTATGTCGATACTCATAATAGGCACATTTAGGAAGTCGAAATATTAATAGCTCAATAAATCATAGGGCTAGGAGGTTATAATAGGAAGTGGTAGTAAGTCCAAAAATTATGAAAAATGATTATAAGTTTATGGGGCAATAACATGTAGTTGATAATGAGTTATAGAAATTAACTAGGTGCATAAGTGCATTAATGGGATTGATTTCATAATTTAATATAACATTTTTGAGAAAAAGAATTTGGAATAATAAGTGAACTAGAAACGAATAAATAAATATCATTTGTGATTTTGCAATTTGAAAATTAAATGACTATTTATTGTGGACTACTGACATTTATGGACATAAGAAGGAAATGGAAATATAGGAAATAAGCCTATATGAGAGGACCCGACTTTTTCTCCCCAAAAAAGTCGTATCATCCTTGAGAAAGAAAGGGGTAGAAAAGAGAAAAGAAAGAAGAGAAAGAAGAAACAACACTAGAATTTCAACAGCGGAACGAATAAATTATATTAATAACATAAGTATTACATAGTATACAACAGATATCAGAGTTACATAGACAATACGACACATACTAGACAGTTATAAACACCTGTCTAGTTATTACAACTCAATACATTACAGAAACACTTAGAGATATCGACACAGCGGAAAACTATATATCTATACGCAGAAGCCTCCTGCTCCGTTTGCTCCTCCATAATTTGTCAAAGCTAACCTGAATCCTAACCTGAATTCCCTTGGCTACTCGTAAAAATTTGAGTACCCAAGAGTTAAAGAAAAACAGAAATAACTTCGGGTCAGACATGGGTTTGGTGTGAGTAACAGGTTAAAGTTGCTTAACTTTGAAAAACCTTTGAAAAGAAAAGGTATCGCGTAAGACTTCCCACACATAAACATGGAAAAGTTTTTACCTTACGCTAACCAAAACATTTGATAGGAAATCCGATGATATTATAATAGTGTCTAGGGTTTTCAAGTAAATAAGAAATAGCCGAAATTGTTACATGATTAAATTCCAGCTACTAGCCACAAAAGTGGGTAATACAATCAAAACCGTTGGCATTTATTGGATTTTGGATTCCATACAATGGCTGGGCTACTGGGGTACCGCCCGTCACAGTACGTGGCCTAGATCACCGTACCGAGGAGTACGCCCGTTCCTCTGCAACACAAAGCCGGAACCATTCCTTACTGAATAGTTCCAAACAAGACCACCCCGCAGTTGTGATCAGCAACCGCACCACTAAGCCGAAATAAAAGGGACATCTAGACAGGGGTAAATCTCGCTCTCAAGTGGGGGCTGCCCACGAAGTTTTGCTGCACCTCCCATGTTTTAGCCATTCCCGGTTGATGAGGCTTGAGGCTACGATTACCTTAATAGGACATATCACTTAGAATTCTCATCATCCACCTAACGTTGTTCTGAAAGCATTCAATCCATACAAGTTCGTTCCGGGTTCGAACGAAACCGAAGGCATTATCTCGTTACACTCATTTTGGAATCACCCTCAGAGTTAACGACAATAACCCTTGCACTCTGAATCACCATCTCGAATCTATAAGTACTATTCCGTCAACTCATTACGGAATCACCCACAGAGTTATACTGACATATAGCCCTTACACCTCGAGTCTTCACTCGCTCCACTTGGATTAACGACCTAACATTAATTTGGATCGATGTGGTTTTCGGATATCCAAATATGGAAACCCGATCCCGGTCTCATCGAAATCCAAAACATGTCTTTTAAGGCCAAGTTGTTTTAGAGTTTAAAACAATACAATTCATTATCTAAATATAAACAGATAGATAATTCACAACACAATATATAATCAACCTTATCATCAACAGCTAATTCATATCATAATCAGATAATCCATATTATCATCCAAAAGCAACCAATACATCCATAACACATACATTTCCCATCTCATAGCTAAGATTACAATCCATACCAGGCAATTAATATTAATCATCAAACATAAGCAATGATCTAATGATCACACCTTCTATAATTAATTTAAAATGAATTAAATTAATCACTTAATCTCTAATTAATTTAAAATGAATTAAATTAATTACTTTATCATTAGAATTCTGCTTAACTTGCCCATCAATTGATTTCAAATCAATTTAAATAATCACCATCTCAATATTTATTTCAATTAATCATCACTGATTAATCATCTCTAATTACAATAAATAATTAGCCTTTAATATTAGTTACACAAGTAAATTATACTTAATTCTTTACACATAATTAACTTGTAATTGCTTAATTAATTAATTAGCTAAAATTAATTACATTAATCATTTATTCATTATTAATTTTACCTTAATTAATCAATTCCAAATTACATCATTAATTAATTAATGATTTCTGATTACATTTAATCAATCTCTCAATATGAATTAATTACATAAGTAATTAATCTGCAATTTAAACCATATATATATTAATCACCCATGATTAATAATCATCCAGTAATTAACTACTTTAATTACTCATTCAATAGATTAATTATTCTTAATTAACTATCTTCATTAATCACTTGATTAATTCCAAATTACTTCTATAATAAATATCTTTAATTACATTCAGTAATTATTAATTGATTACTCCCTTAAGTAATTACAAATCCATAAATTATATAAAGTAATTATTAAACAATCCACAAATGTTTAAATTAATTTAACTTAATTAATTTGAACTAATCATATTAATCAAATTAATTACATCAAGTAATTAATTCATTAATTACTTTCATTAAGTAATTAAACAATTGATTATTATTAATTAATTAATTAAATTAATTATCAAAAATTAATCACATTAATTAATTGTTAAATAATCTTAAGTTAATGACCTTCATTAACATTTCTTAATTACTTAAATTAAATCATATAAATCATTATTAATTATCAATTAATTAATATTTAATTACAATTTAATTAATCTCTAATTATTAATTGATTAAGTGCTAATTAAAATCTAAATTATCTTTAATCACTTGATTAAATAAATCTTAATCATTAATTAAAATTTAATTAACAATCTTTAATTATAGATTAATTAACCTTAATTAATTAATCTCAAATCTAATTAACTTAAAAATTATTAATTACTTAATTAAACATCCACACTATTCATTAGTTAAATAATTAATTTTCCATTAAGTTAATTTAATAATTTAAATGAAACCAATTTCTTAAGTTCTAAATTAAGAAATATTCTTCTTATATAAAGTATTTTTTTCTTTAAACAAATTTATTTCAAACAAATTCAATTTAATTTTTTTTTTTTAAATTTCAAACTGAAAAACAATTTAAATTTCATTCCAGATTCAAACTTAAAAATCAAAACTTTACTTACATCTCTATCTTCATTTTTAAATCCAAATTATTTAACCTTTTCTAAAATAGTTAAAACAAATTTAAATTTTAAAACTTATTTTATTTTTAAAACTGACATTAAAGTCAAATTCCAGGTTTTAGAACTGAATTTAAACTTATTTTAAATTCTTATTTCATAATTTAAAACTCATAGTTTTTAAATTCAAAACCAATGTTCCTTAATACTGTAAAAGTTTAAAATCTAAATTTAACTTTCCAGATTTAAATTAAATTCAAACTCAGACCTACTTGAGCTTCATATTTCTGTTCCCAGATTTCAAACTTTGTTTTAAATTTTCATTTGCATTTTAAAATTTTACTTCAAATTTAAAAACAAAAAAACAGTTTTCTGTTTGGTTTAAAATATCTTAAACTTCCTGAATTCAAAATATTTCTAATTTGAATTGCAAAATCCAAGGTTTAAATTATTGAATTCATATTTAAATTTCAGTTTAAGAATCCCAGTTGAACTTCATCTTACAATTTTAAACTTTACTTTTTAAATTTAAATAAAACAGAAACAGTTTCTGTTCTAGTTTAAAATCAAATTAGAATTTAAAAGAATTTCAAATTTATTTCAGAGATCCAAAATTTAAACTTGTTGAATTCAAATTCAATTCCAGGTTCAACTTAGTTTCATATTTTGTTTGCATTTTACTTTCACTTCATATTTCATAAAACCTGGAAAATAGGTTTCTGATTTACTTTAAAAACCTGAAACATTGACATAAACCCGAGCAAAGGTAGAAATTACTTCGAGTCACAAGTCCCTCTGCTTCGAGTCACCCTCCAATTTCCCCGAGACCATCACGAGGTCCAAACCCCTGTAACCAAAACATCATCAACATGCACAACACCTCCCTGTGCACCCATTATCAACTCTGGCCATCACTGGCCACCATCAACGGCCATCTCCCATCGGCCAATAACCCCACTTCAACCTTCAAACCTCAAATCCCCAAAAATTCAACTCGAATTTGAATTCAGGTTAAAATACCAAAACCTGAAACAACATTTCCCCTTTCAAGCTCGACCTGTCAACGGCGAGATCTCCCAACTCCGACTACCATCACCCTTGAAACTCCGTCTACAACTCCATCAGTACATCATCTAACAATACCCAAAAGATCTTTGAACTCGATCCATTGTTGAAGCCGCAGTACTCAAATTGATAAACCCAGTAAAACTAGGGTTCATAACTAAAAATCCCAAATTACAATCTCAAAATTGAATTGCAATCCAATTCAGTAATTTTCTTATAATCTTTGATAGCTATACTATCTTCAGAATCAAACTCACCCAAATCAATTGTAAGCATCAACTGTGCTTATCAATTATGTATAACACAGTAAATTGGAAACTATATTTTGATTTAATCACTATAAATTGTAATAAAATTATTAAAAATCATCATTTGGAAGATGTTTTGAATTGAAATTCTAAAACATTGATTTGCATTGTTTTGTATTTTCACTTATAAAATTCAATTCCTCTGTTACTTATTTTATAGTAGTTTATATTTAATTTTTTCTTTAATAAAATCCTAAAGTCTAAACTCTGAAACTAATCTACACATCTTATTTAAATCCTATAATTTAACAAAGATAAATTAAAGACATAAGAATTTAATTAAAAACTTGAACCAGGAAACAAAACAGATCATGGCAAATTTAACAGCATGCATATAAATGCAATCACACATCAGGCAGTAAGTTTGAACACAAGAAACATTTATTTATTTGTTTTAGCATGCAACAACTTTTAACCTTTAATTTTTAAAAGAAAGTTACTCACCTTAATTATGCAGAGCCCAGATATTTGAAAAGCCTTTTTGAAATCTTTTTTTTTGAAAATCTGCTTGAATGCCCTTTAATTTGCATGCAGTAGCTTGAATGCTTTTTAAAACTTGCTTCCTGATCTTTGAAAAATCCTTGCATGCAGTTTTAATTGGTTTGCATTTATTTTTAGATTGAAGAAACAAAAAAATGCAGGTTTGTAGAGTTTTGAAAAATGAATTGAATGCAGGCCTTTGTCTTGGAGGATGCAGATTAGAAACTACATGCAGGCTTCATACTTGATTAATGTATGCAGATTTTGAAAATGGATAAGGGATTTGAGATGTATTTCTGGTTTGAGGAGTTACAGGGTAATGATTTGCATTTTGAGGAGACGAACTTTGCAGATTTTCATAGAAGTTGATATGCAATTGAATTTTTTAGAATGAAAATGAAGAAAAGAAAAGAAAATGGGAAGATGAAACTTTTAAATAACCATGTTTTATGATAATTTAAAATTAAATGAAAATTTAACAATGACACTTGTAAAAAGAAATGGACACTTGTAAATTCTCATGCCTAAACTCATAACACATGTTAACTCATGTTCTAAATTACATACACATGTCTTTGTAAATATTTTGTTATTTAATTAAGTGTTAAAGAAAAATTAAACTTAATTAATTAGTTTCTTTAATATCTAGTTATGTTAAAATTAATTTGTAAAGAATAAAGCAAAGTGTTAATATAAATAAAACAACATACAATTAAATCAATTGTCAAAGATACTTTAAATTACTTGAAAAAAATTTATAAAGAGATTATAACTTATTTGAATACATGTTTCATATTTTAAATTGTATTTTAAATTTCATATTAAATTTACAAATCACATTTTATAAATCTATATTTTAAAAAAAATAACACAAACACTTTTGTAACTTATTTTAATATACAACTTAAGTCAAAATGAATTTTAAACAAATAAAACATTTATCTCATATATTTAAAAATTATTTAGTTATTTTATTAAATAGTTTTTGAAAATCTTAAATCCAAAAATAAATCACAATTCCTAATTTCAAAATATTAAAATTATGTTATACTAATTTAACAACTTATCTATTTAAAATATATATAAATACATATACATTATTAAATAGAAAATAGATTTATCAGTTTATTAAAAATAAATTCACAAATTAAATATTTAAATAAAGAAGATTATAGTATCAATTCAAATTTATCAACAATAATTATCAATTCAATTTAAATTTAAACACAGATTATTAAATTTAAATTGTCCAAACTTCCGGGATATTACACTATAAGATAGGAATAGATTCATAGCGAATATGTAATTTAATACTAATAAATAAACTTAGTAGGCAACATAAATTCCATGGTGGAAATTCTATTGCCTCAATAATATGTTTAGGAAGAGCGTAAATTAATGAGCCTAGCCTAATATTTAGATTAGGATAAATGACTTGGTTTAGTATGGATTAGGATGCAAGGTCAGTAGAGTTACACAACAGGAGTCTGCCTTTCACTTAGTGGATACCTGCAGCTATGTATACATATTATTGATGTAGGGATATCAACAACTATAGTACCCATGGAGAAGGTATATATGGTCGTGTATACGTATGGGAAAATATATCAAGGGTTCATCTCAGATTCGAAGTATTAAATGGTTATTACCTTCAAGAATGTCGAGGGGTTTACTTAGAAGTGGAAGGCTATTAAATGGTCATTAGGTCTACCTCCTCTCTATATAAAAAGTCTTAAATAACCTATGATTTGTGCCTAATAGGGAAATTTGGTCTGCTTCATTTCTAATAAGAGGTATAAGTAACTAAGTGGGCATTTTTTTTTCACTTGTATTAAGAAAGTATAAGCGGGATTTCGGCTGTGGGGTTGGCGGGCTATGTCAATATTGTTGATAAACAGGTATTTAGAAGTAGGACTGGCATATAGGCTTGGACTACCGGTAATTTCAAGCGGTTGTTAGCAAAGACTTGGTTTATACCCTGACGTTTTTTGCTTCCTACTAGTGTAGAATCCGTATTAGATGCACAAAGACCTCAAAGTTTAATTAGTTATTTGTTTGTTAGAGGTGGGCAAGTTAACCCTTAGCTAAGTATTTAAGATGCGTCGGTAACATTGTTAATTAAATTATAAAGTCATATATATAGGTCATCGGCCTTCGTAGCTAAGGGACGATTGTCTAGCATTTATGTTTCGAAGGGCCTACTTCGGGGTTGAAGTATTAAATGATCGTTGGATCTGCCTCCTTCCTATTTAAGAATTATTAAGTGGCCGGGGTTTTCTTTTGGGTAGTACAACGTTTATATGTATGTGTGAATGTGTGTAAAATTATAACTTAGAGAAGGTTGAATATATCGTACATGCATATGTGGTTACACAAATAAGCGTGAATAATAAAGATAACACTTAGATAGAAATTAATCGGCATAAAATAGGGTTATGGATGAAGTATATAATTTTTCAATCAATAGAACATTGTTTTAACCCCTTCACCATTTCAACCCACATGATAGATTTAGAGGACCGTGCTACTTGTGCAAAACGAGATTTGGTAAATGGAGAAGTCCTTTTATTCATGTTCAGCACTAGAAAGTAACTAGGCATCCAGTGAATAATATTGGCTCCAAGGTAGTAGCTTTAGTTGGTATATATGTTATTTTATATTTTCTGTTCCACTATGAGTTTATTTAGATTGCTCTCTGATATGCTTACATTTATTTCAACTTACCTACACCAATGATCCGTACCCTGATGGGTTTGGTTTTTGATTTATTCAAAATTCGGGCCCATTAAGGTGCATGTTATTACAAGGTTATTTCGTTCCAGGACCTGTGTTATGATGTCTTATGAGCTAAGTAGCATCAGATAAGGGCTAACTGAGAATCTTCAGTTGTATCTGAATCACTTCAACAAAGAATCCACTCGGGCTTGGGGTGTACATAATAAAGTTGTGGTTGAGGCACTTTGCTCGAAGGTTTAATACAAATCTAGAATGTGGAAGGAATTGCAGAAAAAGTCAGCCACGTACTTTACTGATTTCTATTAATGAGCGAAAGACGTCATGATAATGGAGGACATTGATCTTTTTAATAGCAAAGATGAAGGCCCACGTTCAAACAAAGGTGGACCTAGTGTGGCAATCGATCGTTGATGTATAGTTGGTAAAATAAAAGCATGAGGCACGTAGAAGAAGGCACTTGGTATAAGCCCAGGTATTCAAACTATGCCACCTTGATTTGAGATATGGAATCCATATATGTTATAACCAAGGACCGAGGTACAGTTCCAAAGTCCATCCACCACTAGAGTCAAGAGAAGGGAGGAACTTTTTGACCATGTCAAATATTTTAAGTTCCATCAGATCAATGGCTACTCACCAACGAGTGTCGTATACTGAAGGAAGAGATTGAAAGACTGAACCAAGAATAAGCAATCTTAGAGTTTGTTCTACACAATAGTCTATGATATTATTTGCTAATATCCTTTGTTAATTACGGCATAAAGGTGAAGCGTTACAATTGGTATCAGAGGGAGGTTCGAAACAAAATAGAATATAAGGAACACGAATCTTGGCATAGAGAGACTTAGAGTCCTGTCCCTTGAGTGTGCTAGGTAGATTTTACCTCTTTCTAGTTATAGTCTATATATATTAGTAAGGGATATTATGAGAATGTATTTGTGTAATTTCTTTCTTTTAAATTATGAAGTTGTATCTCATGTATGGCAAGAGTAAGATATGACTGGAGGTAGGATTACTCGTTCTGACTCGGAACCATCCATTATTCCATGACAGGAGGGAGTATTCTTGAATTCTGAGCAGGTTTTGGAGTTTGTTCGAACAGTTCAGACACCTATTGTAGCACCTACCCATCCTCCCATTCACCGTTCAACCATCACCTGCATGTGCAGTGACTTTATTCACCTTGGAGGGAAATAGTTTATTGGCACCGAAGGAGTTATATGAGTTCAAGCTTGACTGAAGATATGCAAGTGGATCTTTACTCGCATGGAGTTATCAGGTGTTCATAGAGTTCAGGTGACATCGAGTCAGCTACAGGTGAAAGCTTTTTATTGGTACTACTTCTTGTGGAGAGTTAGATGAGACAGAGTTGACTTAGGAGGAGTTCTGAGCCCGTTTTGAGTTGAAGTTTATGACAGAGGCGGAGAAGGCAACCTTGGCCTAAAGATCCATTGACTTAAAGCAAGGAAGCTCCTTAGTTTCAGAGTATATGGATACATTCAAATCCTTGTCTAGTATGGATTGGAGCTTATCCGCACACCACTACATAAGAATCAAAAATTTGTAAATGGATTGAGGAAGCCTTTAAGGAGGGCACTTCTAACTCATCTTGAAGTTTCATTCGAGAACCTTGTCGATTCTACACCTAGACTAGAGGAGACGGAGAAGGTGAGTAGCAACAAAGACCCTCAGCCAAAGAAGGAATTCAACCATAAGAGGAAGGCACCGCAAGACAAGCAAAAGTTTGAATTTCTGAATAAGGAGATAAAGAAGCATGATTCTAACTACAACAAACAAAGGTGTGCATTAGGCGAGTGTTTCAACTGCGGAGCCAACAATCCCTTAGTCAAGACCTCTCCGAGGCCCAAGATATGTCACTATTATAGGAAAGAAGGTCATTTAGCTTTTTCTTATCTAGTTGCACCTAAGAAAGCGGTTAAAGGTCCTAGCCAACATTTGGTAGCTTCTCTTTCTTTCTTCCATTCTTGGAATTTCTTCTACATAGAATCATATCTTTGGGTTCAACCAACACGGATCTTTTATTCACCCATGTCGAAAGACCTATTAGTGCTATTTCTTTGGATGAATCGATGTTAGCTTTTTCTTAGGATATAGTAGTAAATATGTTTGCATAGTGGAAAATTAGTAGATAGTCTTCCACTTAAAACGATTAGTTGCTTGTTTGTGATAAATGTGTGTTTTGCATTATTTGTTTTTATCTGGATGATGATTAAAGTATGTGTATAATATAATTTAAGTTAGACTAGAAAAAATAAAATACATATACTTAAGTAAGTCAATGCATACCATAAATGATAATAAATGAATGAACTATTTTGGCTGCTAAAAAAAGATGAGCTATGTGCATGTATGATTTCAAAATATAAATATTTTTGTGTAAGAATATATATGGTTTAAGAGGAAAATTTAGTGTGGAAATTATTTTATACGATAAATAAAAAGGTTAAGAATTTATTTCAAATGTTGATTTATCCGTTGAGTAGTTAAGAATCTTGGTCGATGCGGGTGCACACGGATCAATAGGGATTTTCCACTCACTTAAACAAGACAATGGGACATGATAAAAATAAAAATAAATTTTTATCCAGTAGCATATGTTATTATAGAAGGCAATATTGTTTAAGGGGAATGTTTAATGGTGTTTTGAAAATTTTAAAGAACATTTTTTTGATTAAGAGAAGCATTTGTTAAACCTATGTTTTATTTAATTTTTTGAGAAGTTAGTAATGGAAATTTAATATTCATAATCTTTGGCTTTTCAGAAAAGAGACTTTGAAGTCAACAACTTAGTTTCAAAATTATAATTAAGCAGACTTGTAGTTAAAGTTTTAATTTTGGATAAATTGAAAGTTTCAAGTAAAATAATTGTTGAAAGTTACTTTAAAAAGTGCTGAAGTAAAAAATGCCATATCTTTTGATTGGCAAGTTCATTTGTGTTGAATATTTTTGGATAAGAAAGATAATCCCATAAGGAAGAAATTTTATCGTGATCATTTGTCCAGATTTTGGAATTTTCTAGGTCAAATTCACATTTTAAGCAGAGCTATAAACTCTGTCCTATAGCATAATTTTTCTGAGCTGAAACCTTAACTTGTTTAAATCATGACTTTGGAATCATTAATCCAATTTCAATAAACTTGAGCTTTCTGGAAAGCAAGAGCAGTAAGAAAAATGTGTCTTTTATGATCTTTATCAAATTATGCTTACCACTATTGGATAGTCTCATATTTGCAAGGACCTAGAATATGGAAGAGTTTTCCAATTGGAAAAAATTAAAGTTTGCAAATAATAGTTAATCATTTCATTTTGTTTTCTTAAGTTAATAATGAAAAAAGGTTTATGCATCATTTTCAACACCATTTTGGGTAATTAATAACAAATTATTGATGAAGAAATGCATAGTGTTTTTAAGAATAACATGGTTGTTTATATATTTGGACGATTTTTGTATGTTGTGTGATGTTTTTACTTTAAGTTTTAGTAAATAACTATTACTAAACTTTTAAACGTGTTATAGATTTTCTTTAATTTAGAATTGTGGGACGCAATTTCTTTAAGCGGGAAAGTTTGTAACAACCCTATATTTTAGTTATTTAATATAAAAAAAGATTTAAATTGTAAACTTAAATGAAAAGTTTGATTTTGATAAATGATAAATGAATTCTTTAGAATGTGAATTCTAAAGTTAGATAGTATTGGCGAATTAATATATGACATGAATATTTTTGTTTATAAATAAATCTACTTTATTAAGAAATAGAGAATTTGTTTTATATCTTTTATTTTGTTAATAAAAGATGATTTAATATTAATAAACTTTTTTTAAATAAATAGAGGCCCACAATTTAATAAGTATTCAAGAAGTTATATTATGATTCACTTTGACCTAGAGTTTTAAACATTTAGTTAATTTTATCATGAAGCCATTTAATTGAAAGAATAATGAAATACACATTTATTTCATGGTGGGTTGTAATTTAATTTTTAGGGCCCAAAACTTATTAGACTATTTTGAGATGAGAAAGATTTCTCATATTCTAAGTACTATATGTTAGTTATATTTCTCATTAGTGTTCATAATAAAACAAAACTCAGAAATAAGAAGAAACCCTTATTCCTCTTTTTAAAACATAATTTCTAGTTCCTATATTCTCTAAATTGATCAAATTAATAATCTTAGGAAGTAATTAATTCAGTTAAGGGAATCCAAACCCTATTTTTTACTCAGAGATTTTTATTTTATTTTACAATAATTGAAATTTGGTTTCTCTTCGTTATTTTGATTGAAAAATTCTAAGGTTTTCTAGTTGAAGCAAAAACAAGCTGTTGTAATGTTTACTGTCTAATCCAAGGAAGAAAGGTGAGCCAATACTCAACATAACCTATCTCAAATTGTCTAAATTGCATGCTAATCTGAAATCAGTACTTGAGTGGTGATTTATAGTGAAATTGTGATCTATTACATGTTCATTACGTTCCTATGAACTGTTATTTACTGTCAACTTAGATGTTAGTTGTTTTTGAAGGAAATTATCTCTAATTGCTACAGCTTGCTTCTATATGTTTGTTTTGATATTGCATGAAAGTAACTAGTTAATTCCAATAATATTTTATTGTCATAATAGAGTGAAATTGCCGAAGTGTCCTCATGTAGTTGCTGAAGACGCAGAACCTGGAGCTATATAGCTCCAGGAAGTCGCGATCAGTTGACTGAGCTTGTTTTCAATTGACTGGATTGTCAACCTGGAGCGTATATGCTCCAGTAGCTGACTGAACAAGCGGTTCATTCGATTGGCCGAGAACCTGGAGCATATATGCTCCAGGTAGTCAATTGAACCACTTAGTCTAGTCGACTAAACTAAAAGCCCGGAGCTTGCTCCAGGTGTCATGCCTCTCTTCCCTTCATTGCATGGTTGGTTGCTCTTCTGCCTGTTGTTTGCTTTTGTAGTTTGCATTGCTTCTAGCGCTAACTGTGATGATCTAGTTGCTCATTTCGAGAATTTCAAATCTTATTCCGAATTCGTTGTTTCCATTAAAAATTTAGTCAATGTCTCCTTGTCAAATACACTATTTTAGAACACCAAATTGCAAAACTCATTTCAATGGAAATTCATATTTGGAAGCAAATGGTTCTATACACACACGTAACACACACACACACACACACACATATATATATTCTTTTAAGAAGAAATATATTTATAAGTTTATGTACATATATATGCACACACATAATTACAAAGTGATTGCGAAACATGTTTTTATAAATCGCGTTTTCTACTACATATGCATATTAGTCTTTTTAAATCAGTACTTCAAGTTAGATTCCAAAGCATAACTATTTTCTTACACCAACACACAATCTCACTTGAATGATAAATTGAAGTAAAAAAATCTAGTAAAACAAGTGGTATGAAACGCTTATGTTTACTTCAGTGGTTAGTTCTTGGACTTGTTCAAATGAATATTTATGCATGGGTGGGAATTTTACAAAATCTTGGTAAATAATTAAGTCTCGCCAAGTGATTATGGGATGTTGCACAAAACTTATTTAGGTACTAATTGAAAGTATATCACACTTATCGAGTGGAGTTTACTAACTTATAGTAAACATTTGAGTAAACCCAAGTGGTACGGGGCATGCGGTCGTTACTTAAATGATTAATTGTAGAAAGTATGTAACACTTATTTCATCAAGTTTTAGAATCATCCTTGCTTGATCCATTTGTGTAGATTTATGGGTTTTAAGTCCCATCTGTTGTTACTCATTTACGAATGAGTTATTACATGCGATATATGCGTATCTTATATTGACATGCGAATTGTTTATCTATTCGGCTAGCTATTGATGATGAGGGGTGATGTGCTTGTATCTGGTGATGACTTGCAATGCGCTTGTCTTATAGTGCACTAGCGAAGTGCTTATTTATTTACATGTGAAGCGCACATCGATGATAACAAAATGGCGAAGTGCTTATTTAATTTTGTGTGAAGTGTACAACAATGATTATTGACTTGCGAAATGCTTGTCTTTTGTTTGCATATATGGTTGCGAATTTCTATGCTATTATTTTGATGGCTATTATCACTTTGATGCATTATTATGAATGAGCACAGTCAACTACAAGTTAAGAAGCTTTATATGAAGTATTTATATATTAGTGAAGTACAATTTATAATATTCATCCTTGATGTTTATGTAAGCATATTACTTTTATTATGGACTCATTTTTTTGATAATTAGAGATCGTCTGTCCCGCTTATTATTTTAATGCTCGGGTTAAACCGAGACTTGGTGGGTGCATGAACTTTTGGCTTTGGCCATGGGATAGCTTAGGGAGACGTTTATGCTAGTTATCTAAATGTGTCACTAATGTATTTTGAGATGTTATCTTATGTATATATGTGTCTTATTTGACACGTAGACTCATTCTGTACTTGGTGATGTACCTTAGTCCTACTATATATATTTTGTGACTCGGATTCACTTCTTTGTTGGCTCACTTATGTTATATGATATGCCCTCTATTATATTTATCGATTCAGCTATTATTTTGTATCTATGATGTTTATTGCTCTGAATCATACAAGCCACTATATTATTGTTTTGTGCCTAGATTGTATTCATTGAATCTCTCCCTACAAAAATAATAAATTATATTCAGAATATTCGATACTTGTCCAAAGCAATATTATGGATTGTCGTTCCTAAATAACCTTATTCTCCATATTAGCAGACGATGTTATTGTTAATATCCTTTATGAATTAGGGTATAAAGGTGGGGAATTACAATTGGTATCAAAGCGAGGCGCAGAACAATGTAGAATATAAGAAACACGAATCTTGGCCTAGACAGACTTAGAGTCCTGTACCTTAGGTTTGCAGGGTAGATCTTACCTCTTTCTAGTTATAGTCTATGTTTTAGTAAGTGTTTGCATCCAAATTGGCTACAAACACTGATGTGCATGTAAATGCACATATATGTACATCCATGTTTTATCTATTTTTATTTAAATAAATGTCATATTTTAGCATGTTCAAAACCAAAATTCAATTATATTCAGATCATCATATATTCATCTTCATTCGGGGATAAAATGGTCATTTTTTTGTGTTCACTTGCCACGCTCTGTATTCCCCTCGTATAAGACCACAAGGCAGTGCACAGGTAATATATCTGGCCTAAGTTTGTCTGAGTTAGGCATATGTAAATATTGTTAATGTCAATAAAATTTTCAAATAAGAGAGAGTAAGCAATTGAAATCTAAGCACTATTTTTACTTGTTTGATTTAACTTGTTATTGAAAAGAAATGAAAATACCACTTTGACAAACTTTGATAATCAATTAAGGATCTATTTCATAATTACATTGTGTTATCAACTGAAACAACTAGCCAAACTACAGTCTATTTGTTATGACAACTTAATTTTTGTTGAAAATTTTGACAACTAAAAGGATTTAAATTTCTTGATAATAACTAGAACTTATATTTAACTTATGAATGTCTATTTGAAAGTGAATCCTTCATTTGTAAATACTTTCAAAAACTTACATTCATCCCATTGTAAATAAATCTTGCACTTTGTAAATATTTTTACTTTATATTTGGATTTTGTGGGCAGTATCCGCTGAAAACCCTCACGAGACAACACTCGTCCTACTAGGGGCACCCAGAGGTTTAATGGCTTGTTGCATACGCTCAATGCAGTTATGCTCCCTACAAAAATGGATTTATCTTAGTTTTCCTTCATTCGAGGACGAATAAAAAAATAAGTGTAGGGGTATTTGATGTGCATGTAAATGTGCGTATATTTACATCCATATTTTATCTATTATTATTTAAATAAATGTCATATTTGGGCATTTTAACATGTTTAAAACCAAAATTCAATTATTTTTAAATCATCATATAATCATCTTCATTCAGTGGTAAAATGGTCATTTTTGTGCATGTGTCAATTTGATAATTTTTATGATTTTTATAGGAAATTTTGATGCATATGGAAGAGGCTTTCATGAACATACGTTCATGCGCAAGGGAATACAAGGAATGAAGAGAAAATGATTCAAGCTCATGATAATGGAGGACCCCACCCACTTACCTAAATCTACAATTAGAAGGTAATGGACAACTAAGCGGAGGTTAAAGCTTCATGCACCTTTAATGATGGATCAATTAGTGGCTAATGGTTACTTGGTGGCCACACTTACTAAAGGGCATTTTGGGAAGCACCCTAAAAATTGAATTAGGGTTTTAGCATGTATAAATAACCCTTTTATGTACATGTAAATATCATCTACTCTTTCACACTAGTTAGGAAATTAAAATGCAAGATGTAAGCCCTATGTTTCATGAGATAAAATGACTTTCTATCCTCTTTCTCTTCTCTTTTCTACTTGTTTTTCTTTACTTTATGTTGATGTTTATTTCTATGCTTTCTCTTATTACATGTTTATAGCTTAGATTTACATTCATGCAAGTAGTGTAGCTTTAATATTTAAGCAAATTGTTAGTAGCTAATCTCTCTTTCTTTCTTTGCATAGTTTCCATTTACATGCTATTAATGTTGAAATTTACAAGTCTTGATTTGATAAGACAAATGAGTAGCCAAACCTTTTCAATTTAAGGTTAATGAAGCTCTCTAACTTTATGTAATTTCAACATTTTTATGATTTACGATCTCTTTTGTTTGTGCTTCATGAAGGTAAATTTTGATGTAAGTTTATACAAGTGGGTTTGATAGCTTATGTTGCTTTTGCAAATGAGCTATTCTTATTCAACATAAACACAATTTATATCATCATTTGATAATTATTTTTTGATTTTGAAAAGAAAGTAAAAACAAGTTTTGATGATCTATCTTACTAATTATAATAGTAAATAGATTATACTTAAAATAGCTTTTGCTTTGGCTTCATTTTCATTAGAATTTATAAGTGGTATAATTGTTGTATTATAGTCTGATGGTTTAAGTTATGTTAATTAATAACATAAATAAACCATCCTTATGAGCAGTGCACTAATTATTTCACTTAATATCATAACTAAAGATCATAAATTATTTATTTGTTGATTTACAAAAATATGAGAGTGGATTTGCCTCTAAATTTTTCTCTAATCTAATAGTTTAAACTAATTTATTTATAATTTTAGCTTCATTTTGGTTGTAGTTTACAATTTTCACTCGCTTTGGTCTAATTTGATTGAATTGATTTTTAAAATCTAAAACAATTCCATGCGGATCGATCCATACTCGCCACGTACTAAAATTGTACGTCGTGCACTTGCGATTAAATTTTAATCTGAAATTTATCGACGATTTTCTAATCCAATAGAAAATTCGTCGTTAAACATACACCTAAGAGTAAATTTATGTAGAGAAGTAAGTGAAGAAAGTAAAATTAAAGCTGAGGAAAAGATTAAACCGATAGTAAATAAAAAGAAACAATCAGAAGCACAGAGATTTATAGTGGTTCGACGTTGTATGTCTATGTCGACTTTGAATATTCTCTTTATTGATTAATTAATAATCTGATTATAGCAGCAAAGAATAGAAAAAATTGATTACAATAAGGATTAAAGTAACCGACAGCAAAGATCCTTAGAATGACCCATTAGGCCAGTATTTATAGGTGAGGACGACCACCAATCTCTCTGAAACTTCGGCTGCAGGACCTTGTAACCCACATGGGCCCATCAGAGTGGTTGCTAGGCTCAAATCCCTATGAAGAGGGATCAGTACCGATCACTTTATTGTTTGATTTTTGGGCAGCGATCCCTATGGCAGTTTATGCACACTATAATATGTTGTCCCTTCAAATCTTATTTCATTTAGACCAAAGGAGATCAAGTTATCGCATGATCTTAGATTTAATATTACTTGTGCACTGTCTTCTATCGATCCCTTTCATAGGTTGTATACCGGTCCCTCCATTTTTGTTTGTTGGATGCGGATCCCTAGGGTCCATGTGCCTTGCTCTCCAAATTCCATATGCTTTGGACTTTCAAATCTTGAGGTATTGATTATTGAATGTACAAAGGCACTTGTAATTGGTGGGATGCTGATTCCTCTTCAACAGAGGCTGCCAATCCATATCTCATAGTAAAGCTTGCCGATCCCTTCTCATTACACTATGTCAGGTCCTCTTCTGTGAATTGAAGTATGCCAATCAAACTCAATAAACAATGCCAACCCCTTCTTTGCCAATCGAAGTATGTCGATCCATACTAGCCAACTATGTCGATCCCTTATGTACTCGATCATGCCTACCCCTTCTTTACTCCATTATGTCGATCCCTTATTTATAAGCCGAAGTATGCTAAACCCTATCAAGTTGGCAAACCATATCGATATCTCTTCCTTTGAGTAAGCTATAGTCCATACCTTAAGCATTCTACATTGTTTATTTACCAATTCCATCCAATTCTGACTTCATATAACCATCTATACTTGACTTTCGATTCCCATAATCATTGCTCTGGGGTCATCGGCCCTTATAGCAGTTGATCTATCTTGTGCAATCAGTTCAACATAGCCAAGTTAGGATGTCGGATAATACTTGCATCCCAAAGTACATCTTTTGAGTAACATGATGTGCTTTGAATTGAAACAAGACCGAATTGTTGGAAAGAGGTCCATTTAACTTCTTGAGTGATTGTTATTCCTTTGTCGAATCGTTTTTTCAAGGTGTTGAATTTTTCATTCATTTCCACGACGCTTGGTCGATTTCTATTAATATAAATCAAACGCCATATTTTGTCAAATGTGTATAAGTCCGGCTCTACGAGACTTATAAGTTTTTGTTTATCTAATCCAGCCCTAAACTTAAAGGTTTCGGGTTTGATTTCAATTTCTATTGATTTCAAAAAAACTGAACTTTTAAGTCATTCATATGCACATTCATATACACATTTCTGCTGTCTGCTCCCGAATGTGTTTGAACACTTTCAGGTCATTGCCAACTTCTGTAGCATTTTGTATGTTCATGCTTATAGGCGATCCTTATAACCATTTTCGTTTTTCCTTTTGTTTTCTTTTTTATTTTTCTTTTAATTTTTTTATAATGGTTAGCATGCATTATATCAATCCCTCTTTGGAGCCATGCTAATAGGGATCAGCGACCTTCTTATGCCGATCCCTTTCTCCTCAATTTACACTCAGTATTTTTGGCCGATGCCTCTTTTGTGTGTATATACTAGCCTTCCTATCATTTCATTTTCACTTATCATATTTACTTTGCTTTTGTACCGAGCTCTTGTCACGAAACCAAAATCCCTAACTTTCGGCCTTAAGTCCATCCATGTTTCCAACTTACCCACATACTCCCCTTTCCCTCTTTTTCAATTTGATCATCTCCAAAGATTTCAAATCGTACTTCCAAATCTTCATTTGGGTAAGAGTATGAAATATGTATCTTAATTATATGATGAGATCCTGGGCTCTAATAGTTGGTGATTATGAAGGTGTTCAAGGCCGTGATGACGAGCGACCTTGGAGGGATAAATGATTGCTGAGTAGAGGGTTTAATAGATTAAGATAGGAGAAGGAAGTGGAGTGGAAGAGAGAAGATGATGGTTCGGCGAAGGACTTTGATGGAAGGAAGGTTAGTAGTTGAAGAAGGAAGAGAATGGTATACGAAAACATTACAGAGGCGGGGATCAGTTGGGTAGGGGTTAGTAACGTTAGGTTAGGAAGGAAAAGATCGGTCTTTGTGAAACTGGGTAAGAGATCGGTAGGGCATGTTTTATTTGAAGGGATCGACAATTTAAGAAGTGAAGGCTCTATGGTGAAGCCATAGGAGATTTATTTGACTATCCATAGGGATCGGCCTTTCTATAGGGTTCGGTTGGTCTTAGTCGAGGAGAGCTCTCAATATAGGAGCTTTGGGTTAGGGATCGGCACACACCATAGGGATCGACATTGAGTTAAAGATTGGCTTATTTTTACTTGCAAACTAATTCGACCTGACTTGTTTAAGCAATCTCCATTAATTTACCTCAGCAAGCTTGGACACATAATGACGATGAAATATAAAACATGCATATCAACTGTCGAATTGAGATTAAACAATCAAATTCCTGGAACTTCCAACATAGACTTAAAATTTGTATATGGACTTAAACGACAAACTTCACGCTCCAATCTATCGATAGCTGATCCCAAAGCTTTCATAACCGATCAATCTTTTTGCTAGTTGAGACGGTCAGCGATGACGATCACGTTGGTCGAACTTCCAAGTCTCGTCATTTTACTTTGTTTTTTTGTTTTTACACTATTTATGTCTGTTATATACTTCACTGCACTAGCTTACACTTAGCACAGGGGGGATAGGTTAACTTTTCTAACCTTGATTATCTACTAAGTATATGTAATATGGATTCAGATGCTCAGAGAGTTTAGTTGGTATGTCTTCTGATCCAATGAAACATATCAATTCTAAAGCAAAATCGAGTTTTGCGACTATATCTGGCAGGCTTTTTCCTAGCCACCAAGCAGAATAGACAGAAGTCTCTAACCATTGATCAATTTTTTCTCAGATTTTCTAGTCCTCCCGCGGAAGATAAAATTCCTACTTTTGATGCAGCAGAGGGTACTGTTCTTCTAAATAACCCAATAGGCTCGTAGGCTTCTCGAATTGGCGAGGCTGCTCTTCGTTGGCTATGTTATATTCATGGAATTCCATTCATAGATGTCTTTGTCCTTCAATAAATGATAGGCCTCATTTGCCTTTGGTGGGGTACATGGCATGTTATAAATTTATTTGGCTAGATGCATACTGACCTTTAACTGGTTTATTCGAGAAATGCTGAGATTCCTCGAAATAGCTCCTACTCAACTTCATCCAAACAACTATGCCTTTATACATGTAGCCTTCTTGCTATTTATGAGTGTTTTATTCCATCCACCAACTCCCAAAGACCTAAGATTCATATACAACTTCATACGGCGATTGGAAAGTCCTTATGTTTTTCTTGAACCCTTACCGAATTTCTAAGTCTTGACAGGCGCTTGGAATTAACTTTCTTTGTTTAAGCATGAGTGATTTTATGTACGATGTCCACCCGATTTTGCTAGGCGATGGTTAGAAGGGCTGAGTATTACATTCACTTCTTTCCCAAGTTCACTAATCCAAGTCATAACTTTTTCTTTGAATCTACTAACATCCAAAGTTCTTTCAGGTGTTTGCCCATGTCTTGAAGGCGTCGAGTTTTCAAGAGCTGTTGCCGTCATTCGTGCTACCTCTGTCGAAGATAGGGACATCAAACTTCTAGTAACTGACGAGCTATTATCTTTATTCGGGCTGTTGGAGGAAGGCTGTAGCATCGGGCTCCTCGAAAGTGCAGCCTTGCCAAGAAATGTTGTAGAGAAAAGAAGGTATACTATCAATCCCATCGTGCCCTCGGTCGAGGGGACTTGGGACGACATCGAAGAGGGTGAGATTAGGGATTTCCAAGTTGATAAACTTGGCAACACTGATGCAGGCTCAAGGAATGAACCTATAGTAGAACCATCGCAAGGTGCACAACCCCGAACACCCGTTAAGAGAAAGAAAAGGCTAGCATATAGACTTCATAAAAGAAAAACTGCTACGGATCCAGAGTATGTTATTACTTCTATCGAAGAAGAATTATCTTCCCAACAGTTGGAAAGTCCGCTCAAGGTTCAAATCTCCAAATTCGAGATGATATCATGACCTATAACTTTCCAAATGTTAACATCAAAGGACTTAGTTCTCCTACTAGGAGTAGCAAAGGCATTCACCCTTCTGACAAAGGAGAGAGAACGCCGATGAGTAAGGCTACAGCCACCGGTCTATTGGGGGAACACTAGGACCGTGTAACGACCCAGAATTATATGCATTTGAAGTTGGAATATTTAATTAATTTTAAATATTGAAAAGTTAATTTTACAGATTAAGTAACTTGAATTCTGAATATAAGCAATTTGTTGAATAATTCAATTGTTGGATTTAAATAATTAAAATTGTTTAAATAATTGAATCTTGTATTTTTATATGGACAAAAAATGATTTAAATGCTTATTTAATATATATTAATTAAGAATGAAGAAAGCAAAAACTTTTAAATTGGATTTAAAAATGATTTAACTAATTTTGAAAATATCTCGTTTTAATTAACATATGAAAATAGCCTTCCAGGGCATTTTCTCGGATTTCGACGAAACCAATTTCATTGGATCTGTAATATTGAATTATAATACGCTGTCAAATTTCATGGTGATCATATGCATCATTTAGCCTTGCAAGATCGAAATGCGTAGGATTTAATATTGAAAATTTAATATAATAATTGGGTTCAAAAAGCTATCTTTTGCATACAATCAAATTAAGGCTCGAGATTAGTTCCATTGCGTTCGGAATAATGGTATACCATATAAAACGTCAAGCGGTACATCTCGATTAGGGTTCGAAACTATAGCTTGATATTTTAAATTTAAATTATATATATATATATATGACCATTCACAGCCAAGCCTATCCCCATTTGCCATGTTCCATCTCCATAATGCTAGGCCTATATACAAGCATATACCCTCCTCTATGTTATTTCTCATCACCCCTTAATTAAATAAACACTGTTAGTAAAAGAAAAACAATCAACACATTCCAAATTTGTATTTCAAAATTTACTCCATTACAAAAATATGAAACAAGCTTTAAAATTCTTCATTCAAGGAGATCTTAATTTTTATGTACATATCGATGGGTGCATTTGCTTTTGTGGGCATTCAACGGTGAGAAGCTCAAGCTAGGTTTAGTTTTCTGTAAATTTGAGGGCGAATTGGTGATAATGGAGTATTAATTTGAGTTCGTAAGCATACATAGTTATTATTATTACTTTTGAAATGATGGATAATTATTTTAGGATTTTTAAGATAGATAATAATTATTTATTCATTTATAATGTTAGTTTAAATAAATAGTTTATATGAAACTGTTTTAAAGTAAAGACTTTTAATTATGTATAAATGTTTCCGGGACCCATGAATGGAGTTGAAAGATTTGTATTTTATAAAGGAATTTACAAAATGGTTTGAAGACTTAAGGAAAGATTATTTAAAAGGTTAAAGAGTTTTATAAATGGTTTATTTATAAAGGGTTTGTAAATGATTTTTGAAAGGTATAAAAAGCTTATAAGTGATTGAATTTTTATAAAAGGATTATCGATGGCTTTTCGAAGATTTATAAAATGGTTTATAAATGGTTTTGGAGAATTTTATAGGGGATTTATAATTGATTTGAGAATCGAATAAAAAGAAAATCTTTCTAAATTTTATTGACATACGTATACCGTTGAGATAAGTATATGGATGTTTCTAAGTGTTGAAATATAGGGATTTGCTTGTATGTCTTTGTAAAGGTGTTTATATACAAGTAATTTACAAAGTGATTTTTTATGAATGAAAGATTTATTAAAGGAGGCTAGCGATTGCTTATATGCTTAACCAATGTTGGTTTTTTCCTATGATATAAATCCTTGATTGAATGTTTGTTATTCGATAGTAAATTACCAACCATCGAAATGGATCCAAACGTAACTTTGGAAATATCCAGGAGAAACATGTGAGTTATATGGCACAGTCATCTACGATGATTTTAACTATATGTGTAAACCTTATTTCGTTCTCCTAGGAAATTGATAAGGAAATCCATCCATTAACGGTTAGGAGGCGATCTCCGATCTTATCTTTGACTGTTTATTTCCTAAATAGCCAGGGTAGAGTTTACCGAAAATTATCGGTTGTTGGTACGGAGAGACCGACATCTGATTTATATATCTGAAAACCACTCTAAACCAACATGTACGTTCGAGTGGAAGAGATCATGATGATGATTGAAGACGGTGCTATTTGAAGTGTAAGAGCTACTATTACTAATCCTGAGGGTGATTCCAAAATGGACGTAGTAGAGTTAGTGCCTTTGGTTTTGTTTTGACCTTGAATGGACTTGTATGGATGAATGTTGGCATTCCTGGAGGGCAGTGTTAGCATTCCAAAATGGATTGCTATTTAGATAGGTATGGAGTAGCCCTAAGTCCCACAATAGGGAGGAATGGCTAAAATAGGGGATGCAGCAGAGCTATGTGGTTAGCTACCATTAGGAGCGGTCACCCCATTCTAGACATCCCTTTCAGAGTTGGTTTGCACGCAAACGCCGTGGTAGTATATGGCCTTGGTCTCAAGGGGTGAGGTAATCCAATCTGCTATGTTAAAGGGGTAGCCGACTCTGTGTTAGCATTAGTGCATTTTCTAGAGGTGTATCATCAGAAGGTAGTCCCTTACCTTGCCATTGTTGGTATCCGGTATCTAATACGTGCATTAAGGTTTTGATTGTAGAGCCCAATGTTGGAATGCGAGATGCAAGCGTTTCTGCTATTTTATCTATTTATTTCAAACCTAGACATTATGATAATATCACTGGATTTTGATATAAAATGTTTTGGTTATCATAAGACAGAAAACCCTTTTTTATGTACTGTGTGGTTTATCAAATGTAGAAATCAGTTTGGTTGTTACTTGTTATCGAGTTTTATTCACGCAGGTTCATCAGACCAACCCGGGTGTTATTCCATGTAATGCTCGGGTCAGACCAAACATGTTTTCCTAGGTTTAGCTAGATACTTTGGAGTTGGTGAGGAGCTAGATGGTCAAGACGTATTCACGTAAATTTTTCTTTCGCTTTATTATAGAGTCTGTATGTTTTCATTATAAGGAAAGGTTTCTATAACAGTCTAAATTTAGGATAACTCTAGTGTACTATGATGTTGTATATATAAATGAAGATGTTTTCTTTTTGTAAAGATCATTGTTGTATTATATATTATTTGCTGCGTTGTGGGATTCTGTGTTGTTTAGTTTTCTTCTATCTTCTACCTTCTTCTTTCACCCTAACAAATCCATATTTCCGTCACTTGAATGTACATCATATAATACAGTGGACATATTAGTGTTGATTTTTAAGGGTTGAAAATCTAGTTCGTTAAATTTGGTATCAGAGCTGAAGGTTAAGAAAGAACCTTGGCTTTAGTGGGGTAACTCATTAGAGATAGGGTCAATAACATCCTAGAATGAGTTTGATTGTGTGTATATGTGTGTGTGTGTGAGCGGGTATTTTTACTGATTTAAAAATGTTTTATATTATGTTAGTTGATATTTGAGTGGCTTATGATTCTGGTCAATATGAGTAATTAACATTACCGATAGGGATCTCTTGACACTTGAAAAGTGTAGTTTGACATGGTATTATTTTGAAATTGGGTAAATGTAATAATTTTACCCTAATTATTTTTATATATGAAGAAATAATTTTTTAGAAAAATTATTATAGTATATATGGTGTGCTTGGTTATTAAAGAATGATAATATTTGATTAATATCATTTATTGTTGTGCTCTAATAAAAGTTGTCATTATTATAATGCAAACTAAGATTAACAATTAAGGAATGATTTTATATAAGCAAAGTAAGATTATATAAATATATGGTTTATAAATATGATTAATAAACTAAAAGGAAATTTCAAAAGTAAATTATAAATATAATTTGTAAGTAAAATGAGTTTAAGAGTTGGAAATTTGAGAATTTAAATCCCGTTGTTTTGAATTTTTTTAAGTTTTGGAAAATAATAATAATATTATTATTTGGAAAATATTTCGAATGGAAATATTTTAAAAGGGATTTTTAAGAGATAAAAAGTACAGAACTCATTTCGGTCGTTGGAAAGTAATTTCGGCGATGACTGCAACATCATCGTCGTTCATTTTTGGGTTTTCAAGAGAGGAACTGCTACCATTAGAGTTTTATTTAGGTAAAATTGGTTTTGGTATTAAAATCCAAAAGGATGATTTGATATTGTAGAGGGAATTATGTATATATATTATTTCAGGATGATTTGAAATGAATATGAATAAGGTGTTTAAACTCTACAAAATTTTCAATTAAGTGTTTTATGAAAATATAAGACAATAAGTTTGATAACTTATAAATTTTGAGAATTAGTAAGCAAAACAAGGTTTTAAAATTGTTGAATATGAATGTAAGGAAAGCAAATTTGAAATGAATCTTAATTTAAGTTAAGTTAAATAAAATGGATTATGGAAAGAAAATTTAACTTGGGTTAGGCTAAATGAAATAATTTTGGAAATAAAATTGATTGTGAGGGAAATGAATTATTGAAGAGACTAATCAAATTAACTAATGAATCAAATATGGTTTTGGAATATGGTTGATAAAATTGAATATTGAAATTGGAAGATGAATTGAGATAAATGGAATTGAAATTGATTTAAAATGGATATGGGCTTAAGTTATGAAGTGGAAATAAACAGGAGTAGAATTGAATGATGTTTATAAACTTGAGTAATAATTTATGAAATAATTCATAAATGAATTTAGTATAGAGTGAAATATTGTTGAACATAAAATTTGAGGGAATAAATCTTAAATGATATTAGTATTGAAAGAATAATACTAAGTAACAAATGGCTATGGATAAAGTAATGTGAATAAATGAATGTAAGTGAAATTAATATGAATAAGGGGATATGATTTAAATTGAATATGGATAAAATGAATGTAAAATAAATTGAATATAAATTAATTAAATGGAGTAAATGGAAATAAATACGTATGTTGTACGTATGTTATTTTATTCGCATAATGTTTTGATCTAGAGTCGAGTACATGATTTCGAGATGATTTACATCGATTCGAACATGGATTTTTCACTTGATTCTCAACGGCGAACACTGGATATCAATTTTTTGTTGATTCTGGAGTTCTCTATCATAATATATAGCTATGCAAGAAGAATGACGGTTTCTAATCAAGGAACTAGACCCGAGTCCGCACTAGATTGGTCGTGTTAACGATATTGGTTCGAAAGTGAGATTGTGTGATCGAGCTAGTGATCAGATTTAATTGTGGGTACGAATGATATATGTACATCGTACGGTTTTAGCAAAAAAATGTTGGAAATTAAAATTGGAGAATAATATGATTATGAATTATATGATTGGATATCATTGGTAAATAAGATGCAGGTATATAAAAACAAGAGCTAATTTGATGCCTTTTACTTCATAAGTAAAATTTGGTTGTCGATTAAATGGTACATGTTTAAAACATTGTTGAATGTAATGGTTTTATGATTGAGTCCCTTGGCGTTGTTTTCTTTTATTGGATTGGGCCCGCAGTGGCAATTAGTAGTTGTTCTGGTCTAGCAGTGCAAAGGAGACATTGAAGAAACTTTTTGAGAAATTAAGGTGTTAGAAAATTTTTGAAAAAATTTCCAAAAAAATTGCGATAGCTGAAATTTGATTTTGAGTTAAAAACCTGAGATAGTTAAATGTGATAATATTAGCTAGAATCTGTGAATGAATTTGGAAACTTAGTAAAAGTAGTAACAAGGTTTCAACAAACTGATTTTGGAATGTTAAAGGCTTAAAGGATTGGTAAGTTATTTCAACTAATTGGTTTTAAAAAATAAAGGGTTTGGGCATTTTCCCCACTTTGGCAATTTCAAGGATGAAATTCTTTTAAGTGGGGAAGAATATAATAATCAAGAATTTTAATCATTGTAAACTGGAATATTTAATTAATTTTAAATATTGAAAAGTTAATTTTGTAGATTGAATTTCGAATATAAGTGATTTATTGGATAATTCAATTGTTGAATTTAAATAATTGAAATCGTTTAAATAATTGAATCTTGGATTTTTATTTGGATAAAAATGATTTAAAAGCTTAATTATTTCTTATTAAATAAGAATGAAGAGAGTAAAAACTTTTAAATTGGATTTCAAAGTGATTTAACTAATTTTGAAAATATCTCATTTTAATTAACATATGAAAATAGCCTTCTTCCGTACTGCCTCAGATATCGACGAAAATAGTTTCATTAGATCCATAATAATGAATTATAATACACCGTCAAATTTCACGGCGATCAGATGCATCATTTGGCCGTGTGAGATCGAAACATGTACGATTTAATATTGAAAATTTAATATAATAATCTGGTTCAAAAAGCTATCTTCTGCATACGATCAAATTAGGGCTTGGGACTAGTTCCATTACATTTGGAATAGCGGTATAATATATAGAATGCCAGGTGGCACGTCTCGATTGGGGTTCGAAATTATAACTTGATATTTTAAATTTAAATAATATACATATATATACACACACACATACATATACGTTTGACCTCTCATAGCCAAGCCCATCTCCATCTGCCATGTTCAATCTCCATCAAGCCAGGCCCGTATACAGGCCCACACCCTCCTTTACATTATTTCCTAACTTACCTCCATTATATAAACGCTGTCGGTACAAGAAAAACAGTCAACACATTCAAAAATTTGTATTTCAAATTTACTCCATTAAATAAATCCAAAATAAGCTTTAAAATTCTTCATTCATGGAAATCTTCACTTTTATATACAAGTTGATGGGTGCGTTTGCTTTTCTAGGCATTCGACTGTGAGAAGCTCAAGCGAGGGTTCGGTTTTTTGTGAATTTGAGGGCGAATTGCTGATAATGGAGTATGAATTTGAGTTCACAGGGGGAAGAGGCATCGAAAGTTACAAGGTGGAGGGGTCGATCACGTATTGATCATTGCGATCTTCGTACAGCCAAAGAGAGGAGGTGCAGTTGCTTTTCTGTGTGGGTGCTCGGGTGGTTAATGATGATGATGGGAGGGAGTAACTTGCGGAGAGGAAGGCGACGGTGAAGTGGTTTTGAATTTCATCGACATTGGAAGGAGTTAAGGGGAAGGGAAGGTGCAGATATGGTGTGCACTGACACTTCATGCACAAGGGTCATCATTTGAGAAAGATGGTGTGATAAGGATATTCTTTAATTTAGTTGAATTTACTATGTTAAATTATGTACATAAATCGATAACTTAAAAATTGCATGACTCTCTCGTACGAGGTCCAATCGAGGCATGGATTTTGCATTACGCTCGTAACGGTGAAAGCATCACGATGAAGTTAGTTTGGACGAATTTGGAGACTTATGAAATTTGGGCTAAGATCGGGTGTCGTTCGATTTTAGTTTTAAATCAGAATGCCTCAGCGACAACAGAAAATTTTGGTGAGTTAAGCCCACCTTTTTGGTTAATTAGTATGATTTATAGTTGATAAAAATTGTTGAATGAGTGTTTGGATGAATTGCTATATTTATATTAGCTGGATTGAATATTCCTTCCACTGAAGCGGATGAGATCCTATTACGTTTCCATGTTTGGGCGGATGACCTTTGTATATGAATCTCACCTCAAAGGGGTTGATTTTTGTTTTATGATTATATAACGTTTGTGATGTAGGGGAACAGGTTGGAGGGATCTAATAGGATTCTTCATAGTTGTTGATTTATTTACATATGTATATATGTGCTAATATATATAAGCTGTGATGCACGGGAAACAGATTGGAGGGATCCAATGGGATTGCTCGTTATTATTGAATTGTTCCAATAATATTATTTATATGGGAAAATGAACCAAATTGTGGATTCTATGGTTATAACATTGTTATTTGTTTGAAAACTAAAACTCGGTAGTGATAGAAAATCAATATCAATATTGGTTGAGTGTTGGGTAGCTATTGGCCTCGAATTAGTATTTTAAAATATACGTAAATTGTCGTTTAGGTTGGAACTGGTTTTTTAAGAGAAGAAACAATTTTAAAATCCAAAATTAGGTTTTGGAAATATTTTGTTTTAAATATTATCTATTTGCTTATAGTAATATTATTTTAAGGATATTCAATTCTATTAATATTGTTTTAAAAAGTTAATTAATTATAGTAATATTTTTTTAAGGTTATTTAATTGTATTAATATTGGTTTGTAGTTATTTAATTAAATTAATATTATATTAAGGTTATTTAAATTGTATTAGTATTATTTAAAGTTATTTGATTATAGTTAATAATGTCTTAAAGAATTTATCAAAATGTTAACGATTTGAAAAATTAATTATTTTAAGAATAATTATGATTTGAAATCGACAATAAGAATTTATTTATAAGATTTTGGAAATAAATTTCTATTATTTATAACAAGAATAAAGAGTTATTGTTATTACTTTTGAAATGATTGATAATTATTTTAGAATATTTAAAGATATATAATGATAATTTATTTTATATGAAACTGTTTTGAAGTAAAGACTTTTAATTATGCATAAATGTTTCCGAGACCCAAGAATGGAGTTGAAAGATTTGGATTTTATAAAGAAATTTATAAAATGGTTTGAAGACTTAAGGGAAGATTATTTACAAGGTTAAGGAGTTTTATAAATGGTTTTATGAATTTATAAAAGGATTTATAAATGATTTTTGAAAGGTACAAGAAGCTTATAAGTGATTGAATTTTATCAAAGGATTATAAATGGTTTTTCGGAGATTTATAAAATGTTTTATAAATGATTTTGAAGAATTGTACAGGGGATTTATAAATGATTTGAGAATCAAATAAAAATAAAATCTTCTTGAATTTTGTGGATGTACTTATACCATTGAGATAAATATATGGATGTTTCTAAGTATTGAAATATAAGGATTTGCGAGTATATCTTTATACAGGTGTTTATATACAAGTAATTTGCAAAGTGATTTTTACGAATGAAAGATTTGAAAAAGGAAGCTAGTGATTACTTAAGTGCTTCACCAGTGTTGGTTTTTTCCCTATGGAATAAATCCCTGATTGAATGTTTGTTATTCGATAGTTAAATAACTGACTATCGAAAATAGACCCAAACGTAACTTTGGAAATATCTAGGAGAAACGCGTGAGTTATATAGCATAGTCATCTTCGATGATGTTGTACTATGTGTATAAATCTCGATTCATACTCCTAAGACATTGATAAGGAAATCCGTTCACTAACGGTTAGGAGGCGATTGCCGATCTTATTTTTGACTATTTATTTCCTAAAGAACCAGGGTTTAGTTAACCAAAAATTATTTGTTGTTGGTATGGAGAGACTGGGATCGGATTTATATATGCGAAAACCACTCCGAACCAACATGTATGTTCGAATGGAAGACATCCTGATGATGATTGAGGACGGTGATCTTCGAAGTACAAGGGTACTGCTATTAACCCTGAGGGTGATTCCAAAATGGATGTAGTAGAGTTAGTGCCTTTGGTGTCGTTCATACTTAGAACGAACTTGTATGGATGAATGCCGACATCCGAGGAGGGCAGTAATAGGCTTCAAGATGGATTGCTATTTAGACAAGTAAAGCATAGCCCTAAGCCCCACAATCGGAGGAATGGAAAAAATAGGATATGCAGTAGAGCTATGTGGTTGGCTACCATTAGAATCGGTCACCCTATTCTAGATGTCCCTTTCATAGTTGGTTTGCGCACAAACACCGTGGTAGTATATGGCCTTAGTGTCAAGGGGGTCAGGTAATCTAATCTGCCATGTTAAAGGGGCAGCTGGCTCTGTGTTAGCATCAGTGCATTTTCTAGAGGTGTATCATCGGAAGGTAGTCTCTTCCCTTGCCATTATTGGGATCCAATCTTCAATACTTGCCTTGTGGTTTTTATTGTAGAGCCTAATGTTGGAATGTGAGATGCAAGCATTTCAACTATTTTATCTGTTACTTTAAACTTAGACACTATGATAATTTCATTGGATTTTGACATAAAATGTTTTAGTTATCGTAAGATATAACCCACCATTTTTATATGCGATGTGGTCTCACTAGATACCCTTTATTTGAAAGATTTTCAAATGTAGAAATCGGTTCGGTTATAACTTGTTATTGAGTTTTACTCGCGCTGGTTTACAAGACGGACCCAGGCGTTATTCCATGTAATGCTCGTGTTAGACCAATATGTTTTCCCAGGTTTAGCTGTATAATTTGGAGTTGGAGAGGAGTTGGATGGTCAAGACGTATTCATGCACACTTTTCTTCCGTTGTATTATAGAGCCCGTATGTTTGTCAATATAAGGACAGGTTTCTATAACAATCCAAATTTAGTATAAGTCTAGGGTAAACTGATGTTGTATATATGAATAAGGATGATTCCTTTTTGTAAAGACCATTGTTGTATTATATATTATTGGCTGCATTGTGGGATTCTGTGTTGTTTAGTTTTCTTCTACCTTCTATCTTCTTCTTTCATCCTAACAAATCGATATTTCCGGCACTTGAATGTTCGGCATATAATACAGTGGACGTATTAGTTCGATCTTTTAGGGTCGAAAATCCAGTTCGTTACAGACAATCTCGACTACGTGCACTTCACTACACACCATTTCAACCTTTCGCACAATAATTACTCATATGTTCTTATTTGGTCTTTGCAGGTGCAATGACTCAGTCCCAGGCCTTCGATTGCTTAAGAGGTTCTTCATCATATTATCGATCTAGCTGTAATTCAGAATCCGGTCGACGCAGGGAGAAAGATGAGGGACATGATAAACGTTATCACTCAAGGGAATCCTCTTCCTCCAAATGAAAGTCTCGGTCCCAAACATCACGTCGTGAGAACAATCCTATTTTCCTGCCTACCATAGAGACCAACCTCCTTACCATGGCCCTCAAATCTCCACATCTCAGGAGCAACATTTTGGCTCCTTGAGCTCTAAACAATCTCGGGAACATTTATCAAGTAAACATCAAATTACTGCTCCTGATCCGTCTTTGCATATCGCTGCTTCTGGTATTTCTATAACATAGAAATTGGCCGAGTTTAAGGCCACCTTTTCAAAAAAATTCTATGACAGGCTTAAATTCCTTCCTATAATACATACAATTCTAAGGCATGCCAAAGCAAGTTCTCTTACATGCGTCAATGATGTATTCGTGCAGTATGAATCATTCCTACATTTGGCAGAAATTTTTTCCAAAGTGTCCATTGAGCGGCAACGTGAAATAGACTACTTCAAGTTAGAAGCAATACATGACAAGGACATAATTAAACATTAGGATGCCGAAATGTTAGAATTTAAAACAAAACTTGCTGAAGTGGAGAAAAATGCTAAGGGAATGGCAGAAGCGGTGAGCCGTTTAGAAACATCTCATAAAAAGGAACTCGACACTGCCCTCGATCGCAGTTTGGCACTTTTTCTAGAAAAAGATTCCTTGTAAAAGGAAAAAGACGTTTCAGATCGTCGTGTTGAGGAACTCGTAGTGCTTCTCAAAAAAGAAAACGCACAGAAAATTAAAGCTCAAGAAGAATCGCAGAAGTACCATGAGGAAGCTATCCAGGCCAGGAGCCTTCAATGAGCAGTTTGCTAAAATTGAAGCTCTTAAAGAAGAAGCTCCAGAAGAAGGCGGCAAAAAAATTATTGGACAAACTGTATCCCAAGTGGAAGCCGCTAAAGAGTTCGGTAGGAATAAAATTAAGAACTTGTTCGATCCATTGATCATCGAGTATAATGCCAAAGTCCTTATCCACCATGACTTAAGTTTTCTTGGCAAGGGCTACCTTGAATCACTTGCTGAAGCTTGGGAGCATGTTGTTGAGATGAAGAAGAGAGAAAAGGATAGTGCTGAGCTTAATGAAGAAGAATTAGTGTGGGAAATTGTTCATGGAAACGAACCCATGGATTTGGCTGCTATAAAACTCCGATACTTCAACGTTTCTACACCTATCGAGAAAGGGAAACATATTGCTGGATTTTCAAGGTTTGATCCCAAGGGTCCTTCTTCTTCCCAAACAACCGGAGCATCAGTCTCCCATAACATGGAGCAGGACTGGATATGACTTAGACAAGCCTAGCTGCCAATCCAAGGTGTTGTCAACCATCTTAAAAGGAGGTACTCCAGCAACCACAGAGAGCCAACTGGATGTAGGTATTGCACTTTACTCCTCAGTTTACGAAAAGCTTTGTTCTTCATGTATTAATTGTTTTGAGCTGATCTCCCTATTTTAACAAATTTTGTATGTCTACCGGGCCACAATCAAACTCCCAAAAGTGATGCTTAATGAATATGCAAGTATATGATTTTTGTTTGATGATAATGCTGACATAACAACATGAAAACATATAAATGTGCATCTAACCAAACCAGGTAGGATACAAGTGTAGTCTGAACAGTTCAGTGCACAAAGAGAACAAAGGATATACATGCATGTATACTAGACCAGGCACAAGCTTGAACTCAGAAGAAAAGGTTTTCAAATCAATGCGGCAGACTCAAATGTCAATGTCAACAATGAAACAAAAATCATATATACATATGTACTCGAGGCAACCATACAATATGCAAACAAAGCATGCAGATTCAACTTAATCAACATTATTAGGGATGAAATACAACCTATACGAAACTACATTGAAACAAAGACCACGATAATGAATCGAAAATGAACAAGTTCAGGACTAAAGTGAATCACATCATCCAATTTCAGACATGACTCAGGTGCATATGAACTTAGCTAACAGTACAGTGACAATATGGATGCAGTGAAGTATCATATGCAAACCAAACCAGATCAAATGAAACTGGTTTGAAGTAATAAAATTCCAATAAGACCACATACAACACAGCAGTATGCAAGTGAGGCTACAAACCAGATTCAGGTAAAACACAGTGACTTCAACCAGTATAGTGAATGAAATAGTAGCTCGAATGAACAGTACAGACTCATGACACAAATGTACAAAACCAAATGCAAACTTCAACATGGCAGTGTACAGATCAGTGCAGAGCAACCCAGAGTAATATCACACCAACTATATACGTATGCATAAGCAGATAAACAAGTTTGGCACAACACACTTACATATATGAGCTTCATATCCAAAGCATACTACATGATGAACACAAATGCCAAACCAGACTCGCTATTGAACTGAACATATCAAGTTAAATATCAAAGTCAAAGCCAGAGAGTAAAACATTATCAAAAGGTTAAGAAGCCGAAGTCATAGGAAAAAGAATGGAACACAAGTTTGCAAGTCAAGTTTAAATGCCGGAAGTAAATATTTTCATAAAATCAAGTGATCTAAGTCAACATAAATTCAAAGTACCAAAGAACCAAAACCGTGGTGGCCAAGGAAGACGAACAAATCAGAAATCAAAGCCGTGATAACCAAGCAATCAGAAATATACGAATTAAACCGGTCAGGAACAATCACCAACACTCAAGTTAAATCAAACCACCAAGCGTATGAATTGACGAATTCAAATAAATCTATACGAATGAAATTTTAGGATTTCGAATCATATTTAAACCGTAACATCATCGGCATATAGAAATCATCAGTTCAAGGAAATTGACCAGTAAATCAAAGAGCATAAAATTACATACCAGTCAAAATCGAACTTGATCGAGAAGCAGCCGTGTGCAAATCAACAAGACAGTAGATCGACAAAGCTAGGAAAGAAAATTTTCTTATTCGGTCAATTAACTAAAGTTGGCAGCTTCAACAAAGTAAAACCCTAAATCTAAAATAGGAACGAACAAAGCGAACCAGACATTTTTTCTCAAAGGATACGGCCGAAGAAATTAAAGAAAATAAGGACATTCCTTTGATCATTATATTTTTAATTTGGGCCAGCTATATTATTTTTTGGGCTTTTTATTTTTAAAATTAGGGTTTTGATTTTTAAAGTGTTTTCGTGTGACTAGGTGATGTAGTTCGAGAATTCGCAACTCAATGGCTGAGTTGTGGTATGGTTTTGAGCATAGAGTTAGGTTGGTCGATAGCGGGTGTCGCAAGTTCATATGTAAGCATCTAACTACTTAATTTCTAGTAGAAGCCTTGGGGGCAGCACGTAGGCATGGTTTTACCAAAGCCAGATAAATCTGTGTTGTTCTATTTCTATTTTCATTCTGTTATTTTCTATGCTGCTATTATTTCTGCTATTATCAGTGCTGCGATTATTTTATATACTTCCGCATTAAATTTATATAATTAATAGTATCACCCTATTCACCCCCTTCTAGGGTGAAATCGATCCTACAAGTGGTATCAGAGCTAGAAACAAAAGTCAATTTTTGTTTTAAAATTTTGATTTTTCCAAAACCAATTTTTGTTTTAAATTTTTGAATTTTTAAAATGACTTCTTTTAATAATGCTTTTGCGGATGGTCAATCCATAGTCAGACCACCAATGTTCAATAGCGAATATGCTAAATGGAAAAATAGAATGAAATTTTTTCTAAAAACCATTGATGTTTGGAATATTGTTGAGATGGGTTATAAAACGCCAACTATAGTTGTAGATAACCAAGAAGTAGATAAACCGATGGATCAATGGACAGATCTTGAAAATAGACTATAGAATGCTAATGCTAAAGCTATGAATTCCATTATTTGTTCATTGAACCAGATCGAATTTAATCGTGTCTCACATTATCTAACTGCGTAGGAAATATAATACACACTTGAAGTGACTCATGAAGGAACATCTCAAGTCAAAAAATCTCGTCTTTCCATGCTTAGTAGCGAATACAAGAACTTCACAACCGCCAAGGATGAAAATGTCTAAGTGATGTATTGATGACTTTCCAATATCGTATACAAAATCAAAAGCTCTCAGAAAATCATACATGGAATTGGAAATAGTCCGAAAAATCCTCAGAATCCTTCCACGAAGCCTTGAAGCAAAAGTTATAGCCATTCAAGAATCAAAAGATTTGAAACAAATCAAAGTTGAAGAACTACTCGGAAATCTCACCACTTATGAGCTAGAAATAAAATTCAAAGAAGAGCATGAGGGAGGTGATACTCGAAAGCAATCAATTGCTCTTAAAGGAACAACAAAAGATGATGATGATGGTGATGATGGAGCAGCTGAGCTGGCATTATTAATAAAGAAATTCAAAAGATGGAATCGCAAATACGGAAATCCAGCTCTAAATCATAAACTGAAAAGCAGAATAGTCAAAGCATTAGACAACTCAAACGAACAAGAAATCATTTGTCATAAGTGCAACAAACCCGGTCATCTCAAGCCTAATTGTCCACAGAATCATTCAGCCATGGAAAGAAACAGAAAAGGATAATTTTTGCAGCCACTTGGGATGAAATGGATAAGGATAATAAAAGCACTGGTATTGAGAGCGAAAAAGCAGATCTGTGCCTTCGAGGTGATGTAACTGACAGTATGACGAGCCAAGTAAGGTATCAAAACTTACTCATTTAGAAATTACCTATATATTTTCATGAAATAAATGGCTGTTTCGAAAGATTTAGGGAGAAATACGCTAAACTTGAATCACAAAGAGATACTTTGATAGATTTAAATAAAAAACTTGATCAATTGGTTAAAAACTATTAAACCAAAAGCCCTAAGTGTGACAAGCGTCCATCATTTGAAGAAGAAATTAAAAAAACAGAAATTAAAATTAAACACTCGAAAATAAAATTCTGATTTTGAAAGAGAGTGAAAATACTAGGGGAGAAAATTATATTAAAAGATGCACTCAATTATTAAGTGAAAATGAATCACTTAAAACACAAGCCGAACAATTATCAACGACTTAAGGAAAATTCTCCAGAGGAGAAAAATCACTAAATATGCTAATAGGACAACAAATGTTTGCGTCAAAATTGGGCACAACACTCTTCGGGAGTCATTGAAGAGATAATAGTCAAGAATGTAGATTCAAAACAGATATTATCTAACAAAAACTCCAATCAACAATAAATTAAATGCGTAGACAAGCAATTTATAGTGGTTCGGCGTGTTGCCTACGTCCACTGTGAAGTGTTTTGATATTTTATTGCTTTTCTTTCAATGATTACAAGTTGTTGAAGCGATCAACAGCAAGTTACAATTGGAAATTTGAAATCAACGGTCAAATTAAGATGTATGACGATGGAGATCTCGATCCGGCAGAGCCTGGGAGCTTGAGAGTCGGAAGGTCCCTTTTTCGTTGTCCCTGGGGCTCTATTTATAGGCGTAGGCTGCTGATATTTCGCTGAAAACTCGGGAGACCACTTCTGGCACGTGAGGGGGCCCACACGCACGGTCTCAGGAAGTTTGGGCCCACTTTAGCATCGGTTCGAACTCCATTCGAACCAATCAAGAATTCATCCAATCGAGGTGAAATTTGGCGTGGACATTCTTCAACATGTATGCAAGCTTCTGTGAAAATTTCATGGCATTTGGATCAGTAGATTGGGAGATATGATGGATTCGAAATGGGGTTCATTGCATGGCTGTTCGGTTCGAAACCATGCTTTCGAACCGATGGTTTCGAATCCATCATGGCACGTGACTTCGTGGTGACGTGGAGCGCAAACTTCGAACCTATCCGGTCTTCACTCCGAGTTGACCGCTTCGACTCCATAGATCTCGGCGAATTCGAACCGAAGGAAGACACGTCATCATGGTTGATGGGTTCGAACTTGGCATCGTTGATGGGTTCGAACATGACTTCATGGATGGATTCGAACAAGGTTCCACGTTTGGGTTCGAGCAACGCTTTGTGGTGGGTTCGAAGCGGCTACTCTCCGATGGGTTCGACGTCCATTGTTATGAACTTGGTAGGTTCGAACTTGATGGGTTCGAACCCGAGGCATCCTGATGGGGTCGAACCTGATGGGTTCGAAGGTGATGGTTTCGAACCTGATGGGTTCGAAGGTGATGGGGTCGAACCTGATGGGTTCGAAGGTGATGGTTTCGAACCTGATGGGTTCGAATCTCAGGCCTTCCCTTTCAAATTGAATCGATCATAATTTGAGCGTATGAACTCGGATTGACTTGAAACTTGAGACGTTGATTCCTATGGTCTTTCTTGCCGTGTCCTATCAATTATAGCCCAATCTGGACATGGACAAAATTCAGTGATATCCATAGCGAGACGAAGTATGACCGACCTCTGAGACGAACTGTTCTCCGTTTCTGATCGATCTTTTGGTATCGCGGCTTTGCCAAAAAGCGGGATAACATTTTGCCCCCCAAAGTACGTCTTATGGGAACATGACGTGCTTTGAACTGTTGCAATTTCTCTGAACAATCATTGCTCTCTTTTTTTTGTTGAAACTCATATGCTGTATGGTTGTAACCTTGGGTTGATATGATTGATTGAAGTATAATAGTGCTTAGCCGTTGGCTGCTGCATTTGTAACGGGATGAGTGTTTGATCCCTGTAAATGTTTAAAATCGATCGTTAGTTCGACATATATGCATACATGTTAGTTTTGTTCGCCATTGAACTTCGTATCGATTCTCTCCCGAACCGATTTTGAAATTTGAATTGAGACAACGCTCGATGGTCGTTTTGAAAAGTCCCTTCGTATCGATCCTCTCCTGAACTGATATTGAAGGCTGAAGGAATTGAATTTGCATTGTGCGAGCGTAACATTTCGAACCGATGAGTTAGAGCATCGATGGATTCGAAATCCGCGTTTGTTATGGACGCGGTACGATTGCGCTATGATGGATTCTAAATGGACATTCGAACCGATATGAAAGAATGGGTACGAAGTAGTTGATTTGTGCAAGAGCTTTTTGAACCGTTGGGCCCATCGTGTGTTTCGCATCGATGCAGCTCTTCGCTTTGTTGTGCGCTTCGCACCGATGACACGCGGGGGTAACTTCGAAACGACAGGGTCCTAGGACGATGGCTTCGAAAGGAGGCTTCGAGTCGATAAATCCTTAGGCATATGGGTTCGAATGGAGATTTCGAACCGATGCGTGTTTTGACTGGTTGCGACCGGTCAAGTTTACTGGGTGGCGAATCGACCCGGTCATCTCCAACCCCCCATATAAATAGCAATGACCTCGGCCTTTTTTCACTTTTCACTTTTTTACTGTTGCCTTATTTTACTGTGCACTCGAAACTCCGGAGAAGAAGGTGCCGTGCTTTTGCATTCGAACCATTTGAGATCCAAATCTTCAATTCATCAAACCTATCATCCAAACTAGGTAACTAACCTTGAATTCACACGGCAAAGCTACCTCGAACCCATCCCTCCTTCATCGATCGGCTTTTCTTGGGATTTGGTAAATCCAGATCTGGCTTTTGGAGGAATTTTGAATCGATGCGTGGATTCGAGTTCGAATCGACGATGGGTGCGCCATTGGCCGTTGGATTTCGCACCGGTCCATGGAATGGTTCTATGGGGCGACGCAGTTCGCACCGACTGATGGATTCGATGGATCCATTCGAATCGATGGATTCGAATCCATCGGCTATCGGTTCGAAATTCGCAGCTTTATGTCGATTCGAATAGGATCGATTCGAATGATGTCGACGTCAAGTTGGGAGTTCCTGATCGGTTCGAACTTGCCAAACAAGGATCGATTCGAAATCAACCATTTTCGATCGATTCGAAATCGACACCTGTTCATCGTTTCGAAGCGAGCTTTCCATCCATTGATTCGAAGTGATGTCATGGTGGTTTCGAACGAAGTGCCTGTGATCGGTTCGAACCCCCTATGATGGATTCCAATATTTGATGTTTTATGAGCATAACTCCGACGAGCTTCTTCCTTGCATATTTGGACATGTTAAATTGCATACTTGACCACCTTTCGAAGCTCGTCGATGGAACAATAACGACTTCTATTCAAATCAAATTTCCATCATACAAGCGGTTCAACGATGACGGTCAGCGATGACGGTCATTGTAAGTGGACTCCGTAGCTTTGTCGTTTGCATATTTTCTTTAACTCTGCGACATTCATTCAAGTAATGCATGGCACTACACAACATACATTCATACACTTTACACTGGGGAACGCCCGGGTCCTTTGTCATCTAATGATGGTTTCTCATGAGTTAGTCAGTTATGGAGCCTTCGAGTTCGCAGCAGCAGGAAACCCCACAAGATACCCAAAGTACAGTTCCCCCGAGGTTAGAGGTCCCGGACATTGATCCTGAAATTATCGGCCCAGCGCCGGATGAACTTCCCAACGCCTCATTCATTGCTAATCCATCAGATTCCGTCCCATCTCATATTTCCGAAGATATGCTGGGGAGGATATGCCTGAGACACGGTTTGTCGCTAGATGACGTGTTACTACCGGGGCCAAACGACAGACCACACAATCCGCCGGAGGGGTATACCGCATTCAATCACCATGCGTGCGCGGATGGGACGCTTCCTCCGTTCAATGAGTATATAAGAGAAGTGCTATCTTTTTTAGGAATCGCACCATCCCAACTTCACCCGAACGGGTATGCTTCAGTGAACAGCCTGTTCGTCGTCTTTATGGAATATCTTCATAGACCACCGTCCCCGACTGAAATCAGATACTTGTTTAACTTCAAAACTCGAAATGATTACCCATCTTTTACATTCTTGGAGGCCGTACGGAATTGTCAAGTGGTCACCGGGTCCTGGACTAGGCTAAGCTATTACAGGACGGAATGGTTCTACGTCAGATGTCCTCCGGGCTTCGCCAGGCGATGGTTATTTAGACGTGAGTACAGTTGAGTTTTCAAACAATTACTAAGGTGATTGCAGTCGGAGTGTGACTTATATATTTTTCTTCTGTACAGCGATGATCCAGCGTCCCGACGGTGAAAACTTTAAGGAGATAGTACGAGTGCTCCGAGAGATCCCGAGCGATGATAGGGATATCGACGTGTTATTGACGGATAAGAATCTTCGGGCCTGCGGGTTAATCGAGCGATGGCAGAGTATAATATTCGACGGGGCGCAAAGAATTGTTTTGAGAAAACAGGCCAAGCATAAGAAACCAAAAGTCGTTATAGCCGAGGAAGTTGATTCTGAAAGAACTCACACTGACGACGAGCTGTTGTTGGAGCCTACAGACGTGGCTCAAGATGTTGAAGAGCAAAGAAAAGGCAAGGCAGCCGTCGTTACGTCAACTAAGAAGGGGAGATGGAATTCGGTTGTCACGGCCCGATCCTCCCCCGGAGTTAGAATTTCCGAGATGTCTCCTCCGCGAACCGAAAGTCTTTACGAAGGGCTTACCGACCTTCCAATCCCGGATGATGTGTCTTTCCAGCATGACGCCGGGTTGGAGGAGTTTCATCGTACTCTTGAATTGAGCCAGCCTTTTATTACTAGCTCAGTCGACACTTCTGGTTGGTCAGGGGAAATGCATATTCATACACGTTTCACGACAGTACATAGTCCCAAGTCTTAGGTCATTGGTTTCGAGAAACCACTAACTCCATTCTCATTTTGCTTTGCAGATATTATGACTGGACGTGGTTCGATGCTGGGGAGTCTACGACATGCTCGCAGATCTTCCTCATATTATGACTCGCAACGGAGGGAAGGGGATAGGAGTTATGATCGCAGGAACTCCGGGTACTCTAGCCAAGAATGGAGAGACAGGGATTACAAACATCATTCTCGATCGCGCATCCCTCCTCCAAGGGCTCCTACACAGCCTCCTGTCCACGTTCCTCGTCCTTCTGATTCTTCACACCACCAGTCGACCTCTCAATCTTCTAGGCATGAACCTCGCCATCCCAGATCTGAGGTAATGCCTCCAGTAGTCGCGGAACAACCACCCACTGAAGTTTCGGGAGAAGGGGCAATCAGGCTTGCTCAGCTGAAGAAAGACTTTCCGAACATTTGCTTTGACAACTACATCTTCCCTCTTCACTTGAAAAGAATTCTGCCTGAGGCCGAGCAGACAGCGCACGATTATGTGCATGATTTTTATGCCCAATACAGGGCATGGTACAAGGCGGCTGAGAAGGCGTCTTCACTGGCCTTCGAGCATGGGGCCACCATTGAGAAGATGCAGGCTGAGTTGGCCCAAAAAAGCCGTATTATCGACGTGATGAACACCGAGGCCGAATCTTCCAGAAAATCAGAGATGGAAGCCATCAAAAAGGCCGATGAAGCCTAACTTACGATGGATAGAATGAAGCGTGAGCATTATGCCATGGTGGAGGACATGGGCCATCGGAATACTCTGGTCACTGCTGAGAGGGGTGCGGCGCTAAAGGAGCTAAATGAGCTCAAATCCAAATTCGCCGAAATCGCCAAGGATATGGACGATGCAAACAATGCAGCCCAGGAGGCGTGCGAACAGGCTGTGATACTCCGGACCGAACGGGATGAGGCAGTGGCCAAAGTTCAAGCGGTCGAGCGGAGATTGAGGAGAGAGTTCAGCAAGCCGAGGCCAGGCTAGAGGCCGACATCGAAGATCTGCTTATCACCTATAATGCCAATGTATTGAAGCACAGAAACTTGGCCTGGCTTCAGGATTACCCAGTGCATCTCCACAGTGCTTGGGAACGATTGGTTGAAGAGGAAGAGGAAGCGCATTCGGGTGAATCGGTCGACCAATTCGAGCTCGAAAACCGGTTGCTAACAGATGAGGAAAAGAAGGTCCTCCATGATGCTATGATCGCTTATGAGAAAGAGATGGTTGGCGGTCGATCTTTGGATGCCGGAGAAGGGTCAGGCGTTGAGCATCATGCCACCGCTCTTGTAATCACCGCCTCGCCTCCGTCTGAGCCTGTATCTGCGGTTAGCTCACAGACCGTTCCTGCTTACGACCCAGAGCAACCGCGGTTATCACCGATTCACGAGCACGTCTCCGAGGTCATCCTCTCATCAGCAAGCCGAACCGAGGAAGGTATTCTAAACAAATTTCAAGTGCATTTTCGCTAGAACTCTCGTTTCGAAGTGATTGTTCTTAACCCCTTCTCTTCTTTATCCAGTGACCAGGATTATCCCGGCGTCTTCGACCCAGGAGCCGAGTCAAGGGCAGAAGGCTATTACTACTGAAACGACTGTCGTGACAACGGCAGCGTCTACCGGAGCGGCGCAGGAAAGCTCTTTGTCTCTTGACGAGCAGATGGTGAGTGAACTACTCGGTCAACAGGGAGACCTCTCTACGGACTTGCCATTTATCATCAGTGAGCTCCCGCCAGCCTCTAGCCCTTTTGTGCAGACCGGAGTTGCCCCCAGCCAGGCCCCATCAACTCGAGATGAAGAAATTTTGGTCGAAATTAAAGCTGAATTAGAAGCGGAGGGGCAAAGCGGCAGTGCCGGTGGTGGCACTATTCCACCTTCCGTTGCGGGTCCGGTCCCTCATAACCCTCCGGCGCGGAGTCTTCATTTAGATTCAGGTTCTGAAGAAGACGTTGACATTATGCCTTCGGCCAAAGAACAAGCATTAGAGAGAAAGCACTCCAAACGAAGAATCTCTGTCTCCAGCGAGTCCGAAGACGAACCGCTGATAAGAAGATTCAAAAAGAAGAAGTAGATGGGCCGCTCAAGCGAATTTTTTGGTAGACAGGAACTGGTGTTTTCTTTTTGTTTTTTTGTTAGTAGGCCGTGTATAGATGCAGGTTCGGCCCCTGCTAGTAGGCATTCTTTTTTGGAAGAACTTATTTGCGTGTAAGTCCTTGTCTTAAGTTAGTTGAAATAAAATTTTATTTTCCTTATTTCAAATATGTTTTCTACTTAAGTGTTGTGATGATGGGTTTACGACCGTGATCTTTTGCGAATCTTGAACGCATGTCCACGCTCCGGGGACTTAGAATAATTTACGAGCAACAGCTTGGTTCATGCCCCAAGAGCCCGATGATTATCGATGTTTATGATACAGTCCATGTCTGGGGAACATAGAGTTAAGGCTTGTACTCCAGTCCATTCTCCGGGGACTTAGAATTATTTCAAAGTTAATGCTCCGGTTCGCATCCTGGAAACTTAGGGTTGACATTTACACTCTGGTTCGCACTTCGGGAACCAAGAGGTAATGTTCGCATTCCAATTTGCTCTCCGGGAATTTGGATTTGGCTCACACTCTGGAAACTAAATTTCATTCCAACTCTCATTTCTTTTGTGCCTAAATGTTTGTAGAGTTATGTTTTCAGTCCGGTGCACTTGTGGTGTTTTTACCGTCAAGTAGGGTTTGTTTTATTCGCCAAGTCTGAAAATCTTGGTCGCAAGTCGTAGTCGGCGAACAATCGAATTTCGGACATTGTATCACTTCGGTTAGCGGTTAACACTTAGCTTTTTTGCCCCCTAGTCTCGGGGAATAACATTTGTGTTTTGGTGGTTGAGTGCGTTTATTGCAAACCTTAAGCACATGTCCACATTCTGGGGACTTAGGATAATTTGTAATCGATAACTTGGTTCGCACCATGGGAATTTTAGAGTTATCGACGTTTATAGTATGGTTCGCGCTCCGGGAACTTGGAATCGACGTTTACACTCCACTTCACGCTCTGGGAATCTGGAGTTAGCGTGGACGTTTCGGCTCGCGCTCCGGGAGCCTGTAACTTATGTTTATGCTCCAATTCATGCTTTGGATACTTGGAGTTAGCACGGATGCTTCGGTTTGCGCTCCGGGAACCTGTAACTTATGTTTATATTCCAATTCCTGCTTTGGGAATTTGGAGTCCGTTCGCGCTCGGGGAACGAATTGTTGAATGTTTATACTCCAATTCACGCTCTGGGAAGTTGGAGTCCGTTCGCGCTCCGGGAACGAATTATTGAATGTTTATACTCCAATTCACGCTCTGGGAAGTTGGAGTCCGTTCGCGCTCCGGGAACGAATTGTTTAATGTTTATACTCCAATTCGCACTCTGGGAAGTTGGAGTCCGTTCGCGCTCCGGGAACGAATTATTTAATGTTTATACTCTAATTCGCACTCTGGGAAGTTGGAGTCCGTTCGCGCTCCGGGAACGAATTATGGAATGTTTATACTCCAATTCACGCTCTAGGAAGTTGGAGTCCGTTCGCGCTCTGGGAACGAATTGTTGAAAGGACTGTCGTGTGTTGGTCCAGTTCAACCTTTGATGCGATGGCTTGCCCCCGAGCTGGGGTTTCACTTAGTGAGTGGCCGGTCGTATCGCAGTCACTCGCTATTTGAATAAATTCCATTGTTTGACGGAACTTAGCTCTTCGTGTGTTGTGATTGTTGAACGTTGCATTCGGTGAATCACAGCTCTAGCTTGAAGAGATAGTATTTTATTGCTGAAATAAAAAATATGGCAAAGTCAGTGCCTTATTACAAATTCAAATTTCAGAATACAAAGGAAATTGCAAAGTATTCATAGATTGAAGGAGCCTGTCATGTGTGACAGTGACGAGGTTCTTCGTCGTTCCAGGCCCCTGAGTAGGTAGGCCCGCCACTGATGGCGTTTATCACCAATCTTCCACGGGGACAAGTCAAGTCCTCCTGCCTTGGTCGATTGGTTTCATTGATTGGATTGGATGGGCCCGCTTCTCTGGGCTGCGGTGCCCGCACAAACTATTCCAGCTTCCTTTCTCTGACCAGTTTTTCAACAAGATCCTGTAAGTGACGACACTCGTTCGTATCATGCCCGTAGCCTTCATGGAACCTGCAAAATTTTCCCGTCTGGATTTGTCTCTCTGACGACGGTCATGGAGCAGGTTTTTCATACTGAATTGTATTACGGGTCCGCAAATACAAGTCCTCCAGTGAAGTATTCAAAGGAGTACAACTGTCGAACATCGGATTTTTGCGTTGCGGGCCACGATTTTGATCTTGTTTTTTAATTTGATTCACGCTTTCTTTTCGCCGAGCTCGTTTATTTTTAATGTTCAACTGAACTTTTCCGGAGCTCTCACCGGGCTGTTTTATTGCAACATTGCTTTGGGTCCCTTCCGCATTTGGCCCTGTGTCAGTTTGCTTCCTAGACTGTTTCACGTCTTCCCGTCTCAGGAATTGAGCTGCTTTGGCATGGAAACGGTCCAATGACGCAGGTGGTTTCCCAGCTAGCCAATTACCGAATTCAGAATCGACGTCGATCCCCTTGGTCATCGCCATAAGGATGGAGTTATCGTTCGGATTACTAATCTCCACGCATGCAGTATGGAACCTCTCTAAGTAGTGCCTGAGCGTCTCTCCGGGAGCTTGTGTGACACTAGATAGAGTGTTGACATCCTTTGGCCTTGCGACGTGCATGCGGAATTGCTCAACGAATTTTGTGGCTAACTGATCGAAGGAAGAGATGGTTCGAGGTGGCAATCGGGTGAACCACATGGTGGCGATGCCCCCCAAGGATATGGGGAAACTACGACACTTCACTGCATCGTCGGCTCTGGCAGCGGTCATCGACCATTCATACTTTAGAATATGTTGGTTGGGGTCGGAGTTTCCCTCGTACATGGGTAGAGTGGGCATTCGGAATCGCCATGGGGGTTCAGTACTGAGAACATCGCCCGTAAAGGGAGTGTGCCTTCGAGAAAATCCCCAATCGTCGTTCGTGAATCCCTGACTCTCACGGATCATATGACGTATCATAGTCGAAAGATCCGGCATTTGCGCCGGAGTATGATCACGTTCCATACTTTGGGCTTGAACCGGATATCGTCGACGGTCCAAGTCTCGCCTTCTTGGCTCATAGTCCTCTGGGACGTACGGTTCAGGAGTACGACCGCTATGACGACGGTCCAGGTCCGAATGATCTTGAGCGTCGACCCCTGGTTCAGCCGCAACGCTAGTGGTGCGGTATTCTGCGGCATGGTGAGGAACGGCACCTCCTCTGGAGGAGGGTCCGGTTTGGAAACTGGCTGACGGACCAACTCTTATTTGTCCTACGGTCAATGTCGGTTGGTTTCCAATGGGTGGCATACGACTCCTATCTAACCGGGGTCGTGGAGGTCGGTTATGATAATCAGAAGATGAAGAACTTTCGCTGGAAGAGCGGGAAGCACGATCTCTTGTGGATCTCTTTCGTTTCTGGCGATCCAACTTGTTGATTAACTCAGCGTTAGCGCGTAGCTGTTCTTCTAATTATCGCCGACTCTGGGTCAGCTCTTGAAGTAGCAATTGCAACTCTTGTCGGGTGACCGGACCCGACGGTTCTTAGTGCCCAGCGGCATCTTGATTAGGTGGAGGTAGAGGGGCAGGATTCTGTCTATTCTGTTCTTCTTGATTGACAGCGTTCGAGGTGGTTCTTGTGCTAACCATCTTGATAGTTGAATTCCTTTCCTAGACTTTGTGCAAATCTGAATAGAAGGGAAGGAAGTGGGATTCAATGATCTAGATCTCTCTCTTAGATTTATTCAATCCGGTATCGATGACAGATCCAACGAGCAGGAGAAAAGCTGGGTTTTCTCAGTGAAAGCACCAAAGTGTTTGCGTCAAAATTGGGCACAACACTCTTCGGGAGTCGTTGAAGAGATAATAGTCAAGAATGTAGATTCAAAACAGATATTATCTAACAAAAACTCCAATCAACAATAAATTAAATGCGTAGACAAGCGATTTATAGTGGTTCGGCGTGTTGCCTACGTCCACTGTGAAGTGTTTTGATATTTTATTGCTTTTCTTTCAATGATTACAAGTTGTTGAAGCGATCAACAGCAAGTTACAATTGGAAATTCGAAATCAACAGTCAAATTAAGATGTAGGACGATGGAGATCTCGATCCGGCAGAGCCTGGGCGCTTGAGAGTCGGAAGGTCCCTTTTTCGTTGTCCCTGGGGCTCTATTTATAGGCGTAGGCTGCTGATATTTCGCTGAAAACTCGGGAGACCACTTCTGGCACGTGAGGGGGCCCACACGCACGGTCTCAGGAAGTTTGGGCCCACTTTGGCATCGGTTCGAACTCCATTCGAACCAATCAAGAATTCATCCAATCGAGGTGAAATTTGGCGTGGACATTCTTCAACATGTATGCAAGCTTCTGCGAAAATTTCATGGCATTTGGATCAGTAGATTGGGAGATATGATGGATTCGAAATGGGGTTCATTGCATGGCTGTTCGGTTCGAAACCATGCTTTCGAACCGATGGTTTCGAATCCATCATGGCACGTGACTTCGTGGTGACGTGGAGCGCAAACTTCGAACCTATCCGGTCTTCACTCCGAGTTGACCGCTTCGACTCCATAGATCTCGGCGAATTCGAACCGAAGGAAGACACGTCATCATGGTTGATGGGTTCGAACTTGGCATCGTTGATGGGTTCGAACATGACTTCATGGATGGATTCGAACAAGGTTCCACGTTTGGGTTCGAGCAACGCTTTGTGGTGGGTTCGAAGCGGCTACTCTTCGATGGGTTCGAGGTCCATTGTTATGAACTTGGTAGGTTCGAACTTGATGGGTTCGAACCCGAGGCATCCTGATGGGGTCGAACCTGATGGGTTTGAAGGTGATGGTTTCGAACCTGATGGGTTCGAAGGTGATGGGGTCGAACCTGATGGGTTCGAAGGTGATGGTTTCGAACCTGATGGGTTCGAATCTCAGGCCTTCTCTTTCAAATTGAATCGATCATAATTTGAGCGTATGAACTCGGATTGACTTGAAATTTGAGACGTTGATTCCTATGGTCTTTCTTGCCATGTCCTATCAATTATAGCCTAATCTGGACATGGACAAAATTCAGTGATATCCATAGCGAGACGAAGTATGACCGGCCTCTGAGACGAACTGTTCTCCGTTTCTGATCGATCTTTTGGTATCGCGGCTTTGCCAAAAAGCGGGATAACAACAAACAGTCAATATTGATAGACAAGGACTTGGATATAATCAAACTGAGCATGTTAGAAGTGAAATTAATCAAGTCAATTCAAAGTGCACGAAATGTGGAAAAACTGGACACAATCATAATATTTGCTGGTATAGACCCCAACACGTGAAAACAATTCCAATTTGGGTTTCAAAAAGGATGAATATAATATCTCTCAAAGTCAAACAAATCTGGGTGCCGAAAGCAACATATATAAATAGTTTGGGTCTACACAAACATATTTTTCAAAATCAGTTTCCGCTAACAACCATGGACCTATAAAAAAATAGGTCACAAAAATCTTCTCTCATGTAGCTATGGTGGCAGGCTAAGAAACAACAACAGTGTTACCTGGACTCTGGCTGTTCCAGGAACACAATGGGCAAAAAATCAAAGTTTCTTAGCCTAGTATAAAGGTGGCAGAATCATAATAGGCAACAAAGAAAATTATCGTAAAGGTAAAATAGGTAACGACACATCTATCTTGAACGATATATTAAATGTGATAACCTACACTATAATATGAATTTAAATCAGCCAGTTATGTGATAAAGAAATGAATGTTGATCTTGATTCTGACTTATTCAAAATTGTTGGCCAATTATATTTTTATGCTGAGAACACTATAAGTACATCTATAATCTCTGTACTAGTTCATATAAATTTGTTTGAACTAATGATATTGTCTTATTGATTGCTGATTACTCATGATACAAGTTGATATATTTGTTTTCTAGATCTGATATTATGTTCACTATTTGTTTATGTGCACAGCTTCAATGTAATTTATTTAAAAGCTGTTAAAAATGGTTTTAATATATTTTGTTGCACACTTCATGGTCCGGTCTATGACATCAATCTAATGATAATCTTGAGTCTAAGAGAAATTCAGATGCAGAATACAATAGGTAATCTAGTTGATGGAAAAATTACTAGTGGAACGTGATTTATAATGAGACATTTAGTAGCTGCATCATTTTCAAAGAAAATATCTGTGTGTGTTTCATCTCAGTAATTTTCAATTAGCAGACATTTCTTTTATAAAACACCTTCCAGAAAATAGTTTTTGTTGACTTTATTTCGGAGTAGTCGTTTTAGAAAATTTGATTTTATAATTATTTTTGAATTAGATCTTAAACAATTATATTAACTAATCTGACTACCTACTGATTATCAAAAAGATAAATAGTGATTGAAAAAGTTATGAGTATTCTTATTAATCATATATTATAACTTGAGACAGTACAATTAGTAAATTTCTTTAGAAATTTAAACAACGGTTAAAAAAACTTTTTGTTGATAAAAATTCCATGACCATTTCTATTTCTATCGACAATCACTCATAAAAATCCAATATAGTATGCCAATATGTGGTATTTTAAAGGGGAATTATTCGTTTTTTCATTTCATTATTTTTTTAGCAATAAAAACATCCAAAGTATTCACACTCATTTAAAATTCCTCATGGTTATGCATGGATGAATTACTTGGAATTTTTGATTATGTGCTTTCGTGCTCATTTAAAAGTCCTCACGGTTATGCATGTATGAAACACATATCAAAATTGATTAATTAAATAGACAAGCTGATTCTAATCCCATTTAAAAGTCCTCACGATTATGCGTGGTTAGAAGATACTTGAATTCATTTTTTTCTGTAAAATTTAGAAATACTACTAATCTCATTTAAAAGTCCTAACGGTTATACATGGTTAGCAGATATTCGAATTTCTGATATAAATATACCACAAATAGACATAATTATATGGTTTTATATGATAACATTATCCTATCATTCTAAAGTGGAATATGCATAAACAGTATTTATGATTTGTTTTTTTGATTTTTTATTGAAATTTAATATTTACACTCGAATGAGTATTAATATTATATTAATACCTATCACTTCATCTCTATTTTTCTAATACTAGTACTCATTTGCTGAAAACAATAGGGGGTGAAAATTTAAGGTTTTGTCAAATAAAGGAAAATAAAGGTCAAATAGTTTGTATTTTCTATTTGCATCTAAGCTCATTTGCATATTTTTATTTATTTACATGCATATATGAAGGGGGAGTTTTGTGCAGAGATGGAGCATTCAAAATATGGGAAGCAAATTGAATGATCAAATACATTTAATAAAATTAAAAATCTTAAATGTATGTTTGTTACCATCAAAAGAGGAAGATTGTTGAATAAAGGTCAAATATATGTACTATTTTATTTTTTCACATAATAGATATTTGCTAAATAAAATAAATAATACATAATTTAAATTCAAACTGATATTTTATTTAAACAAATATTTATTATAATTTTGAATAGTACAAATTTAAGCTCTCACTATATATATATATACACACACACACAAATTTCAATTATATTACAATTTCAATCACATCACATTTTTCACTATACATACATTTCCACCTCACTACGTTTCACTCATTCACTCATATTTGATCTTCAACTCTATTCCAGATTGAATATAGCGTCTGAGTTATTTTCAAAATACACATTTACACAATGAAACTGAAAAAGAAATATTTGTACAGTGTAAAATAAAATGTGTTTTGGAAATAGTATTTGCCTCAGTTATGTGGGTTGTTCGTCGTCATTTAATTTTGAATTCATCATACACTAACAACCTGTGACATGCACAGTGTATCACTGTACATGCCACAAGGCCGTGCACACCGATGTACACTTGACAAAATTACAAGGACAGGTAAGCACAAGGTCAAACCCGTGCAAAAGCTAGGTTCAACTCAAGTGCAATAAAAATAAAATCACGACATAAGCACAAAGTCAAAACCGAGCTAAAAGCTGGATTCAACCAAGGTGCAATACAAAAAACAAATCCATATGAAAGTGTACACATGAAGCCAGCAACAACAAAGGCTCGACAGTCCAACCAAACTAATGTACACATGACTCAAGACTGCTAATACCAACCCAATGCATATATATATTAACGGTGATGTACACATAAAGTCCAATTACAATATGAACTGGCTCGAAGATCAGATTCAAAGAAAATCACAAAGACACTCAAAAGCAACCAAGGCATAAATGTAGACAGCAACTATACATATGTACAATGTAACATTTGGTAGTAGTTTCAAATCAGGTGAACAATGTAATTAACTGAAGTGAAGACCAACATCAAGTGTCGACCAGGCAGCATACAAGAACAAAATAGCAACCTCAAATGCTGACATAACAACATGAATACATATACATGTGCATCTAACCAAACCATGTACTGAATAGTTCAGTGCACAAAGAGAACAAAGGATATACATGCATGTATATCAGACCAGGCACAAGCTTGAACCCATAAGAAAAGATTTTCAAATCAATGCAGCAGACTCGAATATCAATGTCACCAGTGAAACAAACATAATATATACATATGTACATATGTACTCAACGCAACCAGACAATATGCAAACAAAGCATGCAAGTTCAACTCAATCATCATCATCGGATATGAAACACATCCTATACCAGACTACATTGAAACAAAGACCACGACAATGGACCGAAAATGAACAAGTTCAGAACTGAAGTGAATCACATCATCCAATTTCAGACATGACTCAAGTGCATATGAACTCAACTAACAATACAGTGATAATATGGATGCAGTGATGTGTCATATGCAAGCCAAACCAGATCAAATGAAACTGGTTCGAAGTAATAAAACTCCAACAAGACCACATACAACACAACAGTATGCAAGTGAGGCTACAAACCGGATTCAGGTAAAACACAGTGACTTCAACCGGTACAGTGAATGAAATAGTAGCTCGAATGAATTGTACAGATTCATGACACAGCTGTACAAAACCAAATGCCAACTGCAACACGGCACTGGATAGGGCAGTGTAGAGCAACCCAGACTAATAGCACACAATAAAAACATGTTTTGTCACAACACACTTACATATATAAGCTTCATATCCAAAGCTACTACATGATGAACACAAATTCCAAAATAGACTCACTATCAAACCGAACATGTCATGTTAAATGTGAAAGTCAAAGCCAGAGAGTAACACATTATCAAAAAGTTAAGAAGCCGAAGTCATAGAAAAACGAATGGAACACAAGTTCGAACAAGTCAAGTTTAAATGCCGGAAGTAAATATTTTCACAAAATCAAGTGACCGAAGTCAACATAAATTCAAAGAATCAAAGAACCAAAACAATGGTGGCCAAGGAAGTTGAACAAATAAAGAATCAAAGCCATGATGACCAAGCAATCAGAAAATATACGAATCGAACCGGTCGGGAACAATCAACAACACTCAAGTTAAATCGAACCGCCAAGCATATGAATTGACGAATTCAAATAAATCTATACGAATGAAATTTTAGGATTTCAAATCCTATTTAAACCGTAGCATCATCGGCATACAGAAATCATCGAGTTCAAGGAAATTAACCAGTAAAGCAAAGAGCATAAAATTACATACCAATCAAAATCGAACTCGATCGAGAAGCAGCCGTGTGCAAATCAACAAGACGACCGATTGACAAAGCTAGGAAAGCGAAATCACTTATTCGATCAATTAATTAAAGTCGTTGGCTTCAACAAAGTAAAACCTTAAATCTGAAAGAGGAATGTACAAAGAGAACCATCCATTTTTTCTCAAAGGATACGGTCGAAGAAATAAAAGAAAAAGGGGACATTCCTTTCATCACTATGTTTTTAGTTTGTTCCAACTTTATTATTTTTTGGGATTTTTATTTTTAAAATTAGGGTTTTGATTTTTAAATTGTTTTTAAATTTTGTATTTCTCTTTTAAACATTTGTAAAGTCTAGTCATGTGACTAGGGGATGAACTACGGTGGTGTAGTTTGAGAATTCGCAAATTAGTGGCTGAGTTGTGGCAGGATTTTGAGCATAGAGTTAGGTTAGTCGATAGCGGGTGTCTCAAATTTACGTGTGTAAGCGTTTGACTACTTAATTTCTACTAGAAACCTTGAGGGCAGCACGTAGGCAGGGTTTTACCGAAGCTGGGTAAATCTGTGTTGTTCTATTTCTATTTTCATTCTGTTATTATCTATGCTGCTATTATTTCTGCTATTATCAGTGCTGCGATTATTTTATATACTTCTGCATTAAATTTTTTTAACTAATAGTATCACCCTATTCACACCTCCCCCCTCTAGGGTGTAATTGATCCTACAATGCTGCTATAGAGAAATAAGAGAAACCGGCTGAGGGTCCGACAGCTGCTGATGTACAAATGACCGATGCTCAAGTCATCAGGCTCTTGATGACGATAAGGTCGAAAATCCGCTCCCTTGGATGAATCTGACGATGTAATGATCACCAACGCCTCCGAACATACTAACAAAATTAGCTTGAAAGAGCATATTGAAAAGGAGGATTTATTGAAAAGAAAAGCTAAAACTGATCTCTTCGAGGTGGACATTGACGATTCTCATCTTATGCCACTGCAAAGTATTCCACCTAGAGGGTCGATTCCTGGCGAACTTCCCCTTACCTCTGCAAGCTCTACTGCTAAAGGTAGTAAGGGATCCTGAAAAAGAAGTACAGGTTGTTCTACTCCCAAAAATTCCAAGAAAGAGAGAAAGTCAGAGAAATAGTCGTCACTTTAGCTCAGTACGTATATAGTTTGCACAGTCATTTCTTTTATAAGCTATGGTTGCACGGACATGAATTCTGATTTTCGAAATAAATTGTACATGATCTTGAAACTATAATGTGAATAAATGTTTTTTGTCTTCTGTTGAGCTTTCATGTGAATTGCTATTTAAGTAGTTGAACTATTACATTCCATTTAATGTACCTGTAATTCGTTGTTCATGAATTTTGGTAACAATCCACCAGCTCTATCCTAAGGTTTCTAAGTGATCGTGGCCTCCAGTCATATCAAACACTAGGCTTAGGCCTTAGTGTTACATTGTCGGTTTCAACAGTTTTTTAAGCAACTGTATCCTGCCCACGGGTTTATGTGGGGTTAGATGTCGGATGGTCAAATTGCACCCTTAGTGAGTATATACTCCTCCCGTGGCTTCAGGCCGAAGTTTGTGGAATAGAAAACGGTCGAACTCCACTCATCTATTCATTCATGTTCGTATCCACACTCTAGAGATAGGATTTAGTTGATGGATGGTCGGATCGCACCCGGTCTATGTTTATACTCTAGCCCACACTCTAGGGACTCAAAGTTATATTACGAGCAGTCGATTCATGCTCGATTTACGTTTATACTCTAGTCCACACTCTAGGGACTTGGAGTTATCTCGCGGGTGGTCAGTTCACCCGATTTATATTTATACTCCAGTCTACACTCTAGGGACTTAGAGTTATTTCGCGGGTAGTCGATTCACACCCGATTTATGTTCATACTCTAGTTCGCACTCTACGGACTTAGAGTAATTTTGGAGAGCATTCGAATCGTACTCTCTTTGATTGATTAATTTGCCTCCTAGATTTGGGGTTTCGTTTAGCGATCGACCGATTGTGTCATAGTCACTCTGATTTTATCTCAGTTCCACAGTTGGACAGGAGTTATTCGATCATCAAATTTTTGGACACATTTATTTCTTATTGTGTAACCTGTCCTTTGGATTGTGAATGAGAGTTGTTATATGAACAAGTAGATTGAGCTCATCTTATTTAATCCCATTTGGAGTTAGCATAATTGATTGATTTCAAACTCTAGGAGCCTATTCATACATATCGAAATCAATCAATTTCACTATGTAATTAACATACAATGCAATGGCAAACATAAATATAAAGGAAGCCTGACACTTTATTCATTAAATGAAAGGAATAAAATAAATTGACTTTTTGTACATTTGGAAAATGAAATGCTAAAGCAAATTCTAAAAGTAAATACAACTAAAATGCAAAGGAAATAAGCTAAGTGAAATAGCCTCGTAGATCTTTGTTATTCCACACCCTTGGAAGAGTAATGCCATCGACAGTCGCTAGCTTGAAAGTTCTTTCTCCAAGCTTTGTTAGATGAAATACGGTCCTTCCCACATTGGATTCATGTGCAAAGGGATAGGAAAAACCCGTTTCAGGACAGGATCGCCAATCTAGAAGGTTCTAGGTCGAACTTTAGTATTGTAATACCGAGCGAGTCGTTGTCGATGTGCAGCTACCCTCAGATCGGTTTCTTCATGCTTCTCATTTATAAAGTCAAGAGATTCTAGGAGGAGATCTTTATTCGTTTCGGGATCATACTAATTCACCCGATCAGAAGGAACTTTGAGCTCAATAGGAATTACAGCTTCGGAACCATAAGCGAGAGCGAACGGAGTATGGCCAGTCATGAACTTATGGGTGGTCCTGTAAGCCCACAGTGCTGTAGGGAGTTCATCCACCCTCCTACCTCTAGCCTTCTCCAAAATGCTTCTTCAGAATGGCCTTTATGATCTTATTTACGGCTTGAATCTATCAATTTACCTAATGACGAGCAGCCGCTGCAAATCCTTTTCAATACGATACCTTCGACAAAAGTCAATGAATTTAGCACTGTCAAATTGAGTCTCGTTATCTGTTATAATAGTTCATGGAAGACCGAAGCGGCATATGATGTTTTGGATAATAAGTTGGTTTCTCTTTTGGTTGTGATCGTGGCTAAAGGTTCTGCTTCGGTCCATTTGGTGAAGTAATCAACAACAACGATAGCATACTTTGCGCCACTTATGGAGATCGGCAAGGAGCCGATAATGTCTATACCTCACATGGAAAACAGCCATGGACAGACCATCTGTGTGATTTCTGTTGGCAGAGTCCTTGGAACTTTTGCAAATATTTGGAATATGACACATCGTTTTGGATAATCAGCAGCATCTCGATTTATGATTGGCCAATAATACCCAAAACGAAGTATTTTCTTTACTGAAGTTTGCTCCTCAGTGTGATAGCCACATTCTCCTTCATGAATTTCTTTTAGAACAAGTTTTATCTCATTGTGAGCGACACATTGGAGTGGAGGGACTAAAAAACAATTCATGTACATAATTCCTTCTTGCATAATATGCCGTGAAGATTTGCGAAGGACTTGTCGTTTTTCATTTCTTTTATCTGGTAGGACCCTATGTAGTAAATATTCTTTGATCTGGGTCATTCACGATTCCCTTTAAGGCTTCGCTTTCGGTATTTGGTCAATTTTCATCATGTTTATACTTGGGCTATTTAATACTTCGACCGAAATCAAGCCCATCTATTATGTATAGCCGGTACTAGCAAACTTGCCAATGATGTTTCGATCTCATGGATATGCGAAATGCCAAGTATTCAAAATCTGTCAACTACTCTTGAACTTAGGTAAGGTATGGGGCAAGCCGTTGTCCCTTGGCTTGGTAATCTCCCCTAATTAGATACACCACCAACTGAGAATCGCAGAAGATTTCAAGTGATTTTATTCTAAGTTCTCTAGCGAGTTTAAATCCAACAATCAGAGCTTCATACTTGGCTTCATTGTTTATTGTTGGGAAATGAAGCTTCAATGCATACCATATTAACCGATTTTCAAAAGTTACAAGCTTAATCCTTGCTCTAGAACAATGATCATTAGATGCTCCATCAGTATACAATTTCCATCATATAGTAGGGATTTGGCTGCCTTCTGGAAAATCATCTTGCACAATAAACTCTACTGTAAAGTCTGCCAATGCTTGACCCTGGGTAGCCCTTCGAAGGAGATAAGTAATATCGAATTAGCTGAGCTCAATATTCCACTTGAGTAACCTTCCAAACATCTCATGTCATTGTAGGACCTATCATAACGGCTGGTCGGTGTAAACATTAATCAGATCTTCTTGGAAGTATGGATGAAGTTTCTGTGATGCAATTTGCAAGTAGTATGTCAATTTCTTTATTTTCAAATAGTTCCTTTTAGCTCCCGTTAATCGTTTGCTGACGTGATACACCGGCCTCTAGATCTGATTCTCCTAAAGAAGAATGTGACATTTACAGCGTGTGCCAATATAGCCAAATAAATGTAAAACTCCTCATGATCCATTGGCTTTGACAAGATAGGGGTGTCTCTAAATGATTTACCAATGCTTGTAATGCATCTTTACAATCTTGCATCCGTTTAAAGTTTCTTTGTCCTTTCATAATCAAATCGAAGAAAGGAATGCATTTGTTGGTAGCTCTAGAGATAAATCAACTTAAGGTAGAAACTTTCCCATTTAGCCTCTACACTTGTTCAATAGTTCTCGGCGCTTGGATATCATAGATATCCTTAATCTTCTCGAAATTAGCGTCTATTCCATGAGCATTGACAATAAAGCCTAAGAATTTTCTTGATGCAACACCAAATGAACACTTCAAAGAATTGATTTTCGTCTTGTAATATCAAAAATGTCAAACATTTCTGCTAAGTCTCTAATGTGGTCGCTTGATCATTGTGACTTCACGAGCAGATCATCCACATACACTTCTATTGTTTTTCCAATCTGGTCTTTAACATCCTATTAACTAAGCGCTAATAGGTTGCTCCAGATTCTTCAATCCAAACGGTGTTACAACATGACAGTACAATCCAACATCCATGATAAAACTGGTGTGCTCCTGATCAGGGATATGCATTGGGATTTGGTTATATCCTAAATATACATCCATGTAAGATAGCAATTTGTGTCCTGCGGTTTAATCAACCAGTGGTCAATCCTCGAAAGGAGAAAACTGTCTTTTTGACATGCTTTGTTCAAATCTAGGTATCAATGCACGTTCTCTATTTCCCATTCATTTTCTTCACAAGTACAAGATTAGATACCCACTTTGGGTAGAGGGCGCCGTGGATAAACCCATTGTATTTTAGTTTATCACCTCGTCTTTGAGAGCAGCAGATCTCTCCTGATCCATAATGCATCTTTTCTACTTCACCGGGACACACCTCGGGTCAATATTCAATGCATGGCTCGCAATAGCAGGCGAAATTCCACACATGCCAAAGTGAGTCCAGGCGAATACATCTAGATTCACTCAAAGAAAACTAGTAAGCTTCTTCATCATCGGAGGGATGAGATGTGGCCTAACCTTTAGAACTCATGATGGATCGTCATGGCTGACCGTGATATCAATCATCAACTCAGGCGGTGCAGCCTTGTACTCTTTAAGCTCATGTTCATCATCCCTTGGATCTATATCTCTATAGAATCAGTTGTGGCGACGGAGCCAAGGCTCGGGCACTGATTGCCAATCTTCGGTAGCTTGGATATAGATAATCTTGTCCATACCTTACCCTTTTCTTTACGCTAAGCCTTCCTCAACTCAACTACACAACTGGCATGTCCATTCGCTTGATCACTATGAAGAACTCCTACACCGTTGTCTCTCGAAAACTTCAAAGTCAAACACCATGGGGCAAGAGTTGCTCGAAATTCAGCTAGGATCAGTCGGCCCAGTAAAACATTGTACGGAGAGTCAACATCCAAAATAATAAATGGCAAAATTCGCACTCTCCTTCGTTCAACTTCTACCAATTCAACCGATAATTACATATAACCAATATCTTTGGTTGCAATGCCATTAAAACCATGTATATGAGCTTTAGGTGATTACAAATCTTTGGCTTCCATTCTCATCAGTTCATAAGTTTTCTTGAAGATTATATTCGGCTAACTTTCACAATCAATCAAAGTACTTCTCACTAAAGCAGGACCAATCATGGCTGAAATAACCATTGGGTCGATTGTCAGAACCTTCACCTTATCTGCATCTCTGTTCCTAAACACAATATCATCCGCCATAGTATGTTGCTGCTTTGCTGGGACACTATCTTTCGTGTTTGAATAGAATTCAAAATCCACATGCCTAACTATGCTAGCATAGTGCTCCATCTCTTGCCAAATACTATCCACCGGGTGCGGTCCTCTGACTATCGTATTTATCGCTAGTCTTCCACCAGTCCATGCAGGCTCCTCAATCCTACACGGAGCTTGTCTTCGGTTAGGGTCAGAAGTCCCATGCCCTCCATCCCATGGAGCTTTCACAAGCTATTCTTGAATCAGTTTTTCTATAACATCCTGGAGATTCCTCCATTCATTTGTATTGTGCCCATAATACTCGTGAAACCGACAATATTTCTTGGTCTGCTTCTTCTTCTCTATTGACTCTTTTAGGGGCGGCTTTCTGTACTACATGGTAATGCAAGTAGACAGATAGATATTCTCCAGGGATGTATTCAACATCGTGTAATTATAATACATTAGAATCGTAGGCTTCAACCTTTTCGAATCCCCCTTCTATTCTCGGTTTCTATCTCCGCCTCACGTTTGCTGATTTGGCTTATTCTAAACGTTCAGTTGGACTTTCCTAAAACTTTCGTCGGATTATTTGATTGCAATGTTACTCTGTACTACTTCTCCACTTGGTCCCACAACATTCTTTTTTCTGGTGGACCTGACTTCCTCATTTCTTAGAAACTAAACTACTTTTGAATAAAAGCGCTCCAACATGGCAGGTGGTTTACCAGCTAGCCAACCGCTAAACTCAGACTTCGGAGTAATCCCTCTCATCGCGGCCATAAGTATTGCATGGTCACTTGGATTACCGACCTTCGTAACAGCTATATGAAATCTCTCCAAATAATATTTCAATGACCCTCCTAGAGCTTGAATCGCGCTATAAAGGGACATCACATCTTTAGGAAGAGTCGCGTGCATCTAGATTTGGTCCACAAACTTGGTTTCCAACTCATTGAATCTAGAAATTGATTGCAGGGGTAGTCTCATGAACCACATCGTTGCTATTCTGAAAAGAGTTATAGGAAAGCATCTACACTTAGCCGCATTGTCACCCGCACAAAATCCATCAATCATTCATATCTCATGATGTGCTGCCTAGGGTCGGTTTTCCCTCATAGGCAGGCATTGACAGCATATTGAGCTTCCTTGGGTACCATGCACGTCATACACTATTAGTGAATGGGATATGATTTCTTGTGATTCCCCAATCGTTATTGGTTAAGCCTTGGCTATCCCTCACCAACTGCCTAAACACTGCCGATAAGTCTGGTGTTTAGATGGGTGGTGCCAAGCGGTGGTTGCGCTCTACTTCACGTGAATGGTCTGATCGATGTCTGCAGGTCATTTCACGCTTTCTTGGTTCACCATCTTCCTGACGCGCATCTTGTACATTTACTGTGTCGTCATTCCGGGGAGGTAAATGGTCAACATTCAATCGAACTTCGTCATCCAAACTTTTAGAAGTAGTTCCAATGTGATTCCCCAAGTTTATGGGGGAGAATCCACCTTCTGGAGGAGTGATTGGTACTGATCCTTAGGAAGGAATCAGCACTGATTGATTCTAGAAGACATCGATGGTCTGCCAGGCAACGCACTGGAGTTTCTACATGATTTTCTTCGATTATGCAATGCATATGCCGTATGATGTTCATCCGATGAACTAAAACTTTCCAATGCTAAATAAGGAGTTGGGTTCCTTCCTAGCTTTCCCACGCCGTTGTTGAGTAATTTGGTTCATCAAGTTGACATTAGTCTGAATTTGATGATTTAGTTACCGATGGTTTTCCGTCAACTCTCTCATTACATTATGAAATTCAGTTCTGGTAATAGAATCAGGGAAATTCTAAACTTCAACCGGATCAGCATTCACATTTGTTGGTTGATTGCTTGGGTCTTCTTGTTGAATGCTAGCGGTCTTATTTCCATCCACATTCTGAGAAGTAGATCTAATATGTCTCACCATTATTAACCTCCTTGCTTTTGATTCCGTCAAATATTAGTAGTATATGCAACTTTATAAAGATAACTACGGATCTCCTTTAGGGGATTTATCCAATCTAGTAGCAACAAAAGAGATTCTAGCAAGCTGAGAATCAGTTTCTTAATGAAAGCACCAAAATGTTTACAACCAAATTAACCACAAACACTCAAGGGTAGATTTATGTAGAGAAGTAAGTGAAGAAAGTAAAATTAAAATAGAGGAATAGATTAAAGTTACAGTAAATAAAAAGCAACAATTAAAAGCACAGATAGTGGTTCAGCATTGTAGCCTACGTCCACTCTGAATATTCTTTTTATTGATCAATTAGTAATCTGATTACTGCAGCAAGGAATAGAAAGACTTGAGTACAATAAGGACTAAAGTAACAAGCAGCGTAAAGATCCTCAAAATGACCCATTATGCAAGTATTTATAAGTGAGGACGACCATAAATCTCTTTAAAACTTCGGCTATAAGACCTTCTAACCTACATTGGCCCACTAGAGGGGTTGCTAGGCCCAAATCCCCATTAAAAGGTGACAGTATCGATCCCTTTATTATGCGATTTTTGAGAAGGGTCCCTCTGATGGCTTCTACATGCTTTAATATGTTAGTCCTTCAAATCTAATATCATTTGTATCAAACGAGCTCAAGTTATTACATAATCTTTGATTTAGTATTGCTTGTGCACTATCTTCTGCCGATCCCTTTCATAGGTTGTATACCGATCCATCCACCTTTGTTTTTTCGATGCTCGATCCCTAGGGAATGCTCCTTAGGGTCCATATGCATTTCTCTCCAAATTCCACATGCTTTGAACTTATAAATCTTGATATATTGATTGTTGTATGTATGAAGGCACTTGTAACTGGTTGGATGTTGATCCCTCTCCAGTAGAGCGGGTCGATCCATATCTCATAGCAAATTGTGTCGATCCCTTCTCATTACACTATGTCGAGTCCTCTTCTGTGAATTGAAGTATGCCAATCAAAATTAATAAATTATGCCGACCCCTTATTTGCTAACCGAAGTATGCTGATCCACACTAGCCGACTATGCTGATCCCTTATTTACTCAACCACACCAACCCCCTCTTTACTTAATTATGCTAATCCCTTATTTGCAAGACGAAGTATGTTGAACCCTATCAAGTTTCCAAACCATACCGACCCCTTCCTTTGAATAAGAGATATTCCATACCTTAAGCATTCTACATTGTTCATTTACCAATTCATTCAATTTTAACTTCATATAACCATCTGTACTTGACTTCCAGGTGCCACAATCATTGCTCTGGAGTCATCCGCCTTGATAGCAATTGGATCTATCTCATCCAATTAGTTCAATATAGTTGGTTAAGGATGCTGGATAACACTAAGGGTTATTATAAGAATGTATTTGTATAATTTCATTCCTTTAAGTTATGAGGTTGTATCTCAAGTGTGGTAGGAGTGAGATACAGATGGAGGTAGGAATACTCGTTTTGACTCGGGGTTGTTTAGTATTCTTGGATAGAAGGGAGTATTCTTGACTTCTGACATGTTTATGGATTTGTTCGAACAGTTCAGACTCTTGGTGCAGCACCTACCTACCCTCCCATTCATCATCCTGCCCTTGCCTGCATGTGCAGTGATTTTGTTTACCTTGGACGGAAACAGTTTACTGGCATCGAAGAGTTATAGGAGTTGAAGCTTAGCTAAAGATATGCGAGCGGATCTTTGCTCGCATGGAGTTGTCAGGTGTTCATAGAGTTCAGGTGACATTAAGTCAGCTATAGGAGTGAGCTTTGGATTGGTAAAACTTGCTAGTGGCAGAGATAGATGAGGCATAGTTGAATTGGGAGTAGTTCAAAATCCCGTTTTGAGTTGAAGTTTGTGCCAAAGGCAGAGAAGGCAACCTTAGCCTAAAGACTCATTGATTTAAAGCAAGGTAGATCCTTAGTTTCAGAGTATGTGACTGCATTTGAATCCTTGTCCAAGTATGGATTGGAGCTTATCTGCATACCATTGCATAAGAATAAAATATTTGTATATGGATAGAGAAAGCCTTTAAGGAGGGCACTTTTGACTCGGCTTGAAGTTTCATTCAGAAGCTTAATTCTACACATAGACTTGAGGAGACGGAGAAGGAGAGTAGTGAAGAAAACCTATAGCAGAAGAAGGACTTCAACCATAAGAGGAAGGAACCACAAGACAAGCAAAAGTCCAAATTTCTGAATAAGGAGACAAAGAAGCAAGATTCTAACTACAGTAAACAATGGTGTGCATTAGGTGAGTGTTTCAACTATGGAGCTAATGATCACTTAGTTAAAACCTGTTTGAGGCCCAAGATATGTCACTACTGTAGAAAAGAAGGTCATCTAGTTTTCTCTTATCTAGTTGCACCTAAGAAAGCCGTTGGAGGTCCTAGCCAGCATTAGTAGCTTCTCTTTCTCTTTTTTCAATTCATGGGATTTCTTCTTCTTAGGATCCTATCTTTGGGTTCAATCAACATGGTTGCTTTTATTCACCCATGTTGAAAGAGCCGTTAGTGTTATTTCTTTGGATGATTGGTAGCTTTTTCTTAGGATCTAGTAGTAAATATGTTTGCATGGTGGAAAATTAGTAGATAGCCTTTCACTTAAAATGATTGGTTGCTTGTTTGTGATGAATGCGTGTTTTGCATTATTAGTTTTTATTTGGATGATGATTGAAGTATGTGTATAACATAATTTAGGTGAGATTACAAAAAACAAAATACATATACTTAAGCAAGTTAATGCACACTAAAAATTATAATAAATGAATGAAGTATTTTGGTTGCAAAAAATAGATGAGCTATCTATATATATGATTTCAAAGTATATATATTTTCATGTAAGAAAATATATGGTTTAAGAGGAAAATTTAGTATGGAATTATTTTATATGGTAATTTAAAAGGTTAAGAATTTATTTCAAGTATTGAATTATCTGTTGAGTAGTTAAGAATATTGGTCGATGCGGGTGCACACGGTTCAAAAGGGATTTCCTAAACACTTAAATGAGATACTTAGACACGGTAAAACCTAATTTTATTTTTATGCAGTAGCATATGTTATTGTACATGGAAATATTGTTTAAGGAGAATGTTTAACGGTGTTTCAAATTTAAAAGAACATTTTTGTTATTAAGGAAAGCATTTGTTAAACTATAACTTGTTTAATTTTCTTTTGAGAAGTTAGTAATGGAAATTTAATATTAATAACCTTTGGCTTTTCGAAAATGAGACTTTGAAGTAAACACCTTAGTTATAGAATTATAATTATGTAGACTTGTCATTAGAATTTTAATTTCGGACAAATTAAAAGTTTCATGTAAAATAATTGTTGAAAGTTACTTCAAAAAGTGCTGAAGTAAAAAACCATATCTTTTGATTGGCAAGTCCATTTGTGTTGAATCTTTTTGGAGAAGAAAGATAATCCATAGGGAAGAGCTTTTGTCTTGATCATTTTTCTAGATTTTGCAATATTCTAGGTCAAATTCATGTTTTAAACAGTGCTATAAACTTTGTCCTGTTGTATAATTTTTTAAGCTGAAACTTAACTTGTTTTAGTCATAACTATTGAATCATTAGTCCAATTTCAGTGAACTTAAGCTTTCTGGAAAGCTAACGCAGTGACATAAAATATTTGTTTTATGAGTTTTGCTATTGGATAATATCATCTTTTAAAAAGGACCTTGAAAATGGAAGGGTTTTCCAATTGGAAAAAATTAAAGTTTGCAACTAACAGTTAAGCAAATCATTTTATTTTTGTAGGTTAATAATGAAAAGAGTTTTATGCAACAATTTCAACTCCATTTTGGGTTATTAATAACAAATTATTAATGAAAAAAGGCATAATGTTTTGTGAGAATAACACGGTTGTTTATATACTTGGATGATTTTTGTATGTTGTGTAATGGTTGAACTTTAAGTTCTTGTAAAGAACTATTACTAAGCTTTTAAATGCATTATAGACTTTCTTGAATTTAACTGCGGGACGTAATTTCTTTAAATGGAGAAGTCTATAGCAACCCTAAAATTTAGTTGTTTAGTTTAGAAAAATATTTAAATCATAAATTTAATGAGAAGTTCGATTTGGATAAATGATAAATGAATTCTTTAGAATGTGAATTCTGAGGTTTGATAGTATTGTTGAATTTATATATAAAGTGGATATTTTTGTTTATAAATAAATCCACTTTAGTAAGAAATAGAGGATTTTTATATCTGTTATTTTATTAATAAAATATGATTTAAAATTAATAAACTTCTTTTTAAAATAATAGAGGCTAATAATTTAATATGTATTCAAGAAGTTATACATAATTCACTTTGACCTAGGGTTTTAAACATTTAGTTAATTATTTCATGAAGCCATTCAATTGAAAGAATAAATGAAATATACATTGATTTCATGGTGGGTTGTAATTTAATTAGGGCCCAAAATCCATTAGACTATTTTGAGATGAGAAAGATTTCTCATATGCTATGTTCTGTACGTTAGTTTTATTTCTCATTTGTGTTTACAAGAAAAAAACTCAGAAATAGGAAGAAACCCATATTCCTCTTTTTAAAACCTAATTTTTAGTTCCCAAATTTCTAAATTGATAAAAATTAATAATCATAGGAAGCTATTAATTCAAGTAAAAGAAATCTGAACCCTATTTTATTAGGTTTTTTTCAGTGTACTTTAGGTTTCTCTTTGTTATTTTGATTAAACAATTCTAGGGTTTTCTAGTTAAAGCAAAAACAATCCGGTGTAGTGTTTACTGTATGATTCAAGGGAGAAAGGAGAGTTAATACTCACACAACATATCTCAAATTGTCTAAATTGCAAGTTAATCTGAAATCAGTCCATGGATGGTGATTTATGGCTAAATTAGTGTCTATTATATATTGTTTGCATTACTACGAGTTGTTATTTAATGTCAACTTAGAATCTAGTTGTTTTTTTAAGGAATTCATCTCTAAATTGTTATAAATGCTTCTATAAGGTTGTTATGATATTGCATGAAAGTAATTAGTTATTTTCAGTCTTCTTTTATTGCCAAAACCGAGTAAAATCTTCAAAATGTCCTCATGTACTTGCTGAAGACTTGGAATTGGGAGCTATATAGCTCTAGGAGGTCACGACTAGTCAGCTGAACTTATTTTCAGTCATATCAACCTGAAGCTTATATGCTCCAAGAAGTCGATTAAACAAATGATTCAGTCGACTGACCGAGAACCTAGAGCACATATGCTCCAGCTAATCGACAAATCACTTGGTCCAGACGACTAAACTAAAGCCTGGAGCTTGCTTTAGGCGTCCCTTTCCCTCTTGGCATGGTTGGTAGCACTTCTCCTTTGTTTCCTTTAGCAATTTGAATTTCTTCTAGGGATAACTTGAATGATCTAGTAGCTCATTTCAGGGAAGTCCGAATCATATTTTGAGGCCCTTGTTTCCACAGTGGGTTTACTCTATGTCTCCTTGTCAAATACACTTTATTAGACCACCCAGTTGCAAAACTCATTTCAGTTTAAATTCATATTTCGATGCAAGTGTTTTTATATCCATATATATGTATTAGTTTAAGAAGAAATACATTTAGAAGTATATAAACATACATATATATAGACATATAAACTGATTGTGAAACAAGTTTTATATAAGTATAGAAGTTTATATTAGACCTATTGTTGGGCGTATTCTCACCACCGGACCAATGCACGACCGGACCAAGGCACGACCGAACCAAGGCACGACCGAACCAGGGCACTACCGAACCAGATCACCTACTCCCACCACCGGACTAGATCACGCCCCACTCACCACCGGACCAGATCATGCCCCACTCACCACCGGACCGATCACGCTCCACTCACTACCGGACCAATCCACACCCCACTCACCACCGGACCAATCACACTCTACTCACTACCGGACTAGATCACGCTCCACTCACCACCGGACCAATCACACTCCACTCAGTACTGGATCAATCCACGCCCCACTCACCACCGGACCAATCACGCTCCACTCACTACCAGACCAATCCACGCCCCACTCACCACCGGACCGAGACATTACCGAACCAACATTGCCAGGCCAGATCACTTCATCCCAGGCCCACCAGCAACTATATACATCCAAGACCCCTACCTCCAGCCTCACTCTATAAATAGAGGGGTAGGGGTACAACAATGGGAGAGAAAAAAAGCACGAACAGAACTTTTAAACGACTTTCATACACTTGTAATCAAAGCTTTGTACTTGTAATCTGGATAGTGAGGGAGAATAGCATATGAAGTGGACGTAGGCACATTCTGGCCGAACCACTATAAATATGTGTGTCTTTTACAGTTTAGACCTTGCTTTTTACATATTTGCATAAATCACCCAAATCACTAAGAACAACATAAAATCGACTAAATCATACGACTTGGAGGTGTTTGCCCATTTTTTGTGCAAACATTTTTGGTGCTTTCACTGAGAACGGGAGCTCGAAGCTTCAGCTTCTCCCACTTAACCTTCTTCCTAACAGCATCGCTTATTGCTCAGAAAACATGCCTCCCAGGCAGAAGAAAGATGTTAACAAAGAAAAGAACGTCACAACTAGCAGTATTTCGGATCCAGTGATCTCAGATCAAGAGAATCGTCCCGTTCCAACAGCAGTACCAAATGAAAATCAGGCAAATCCGATAGCCCCTGCCACAGAACAACCGACAGCAATTACTAGGGCAGACCTAGACAGGGTTGTGGCTGAAGTGACTGACCGCTTCATATCCCAACAAGAAGCCTTGGTGAACCGACTCATGTCACGCTTAAGGGATGCTGAAGAATCCAACCGCAATACTGAATCATGGGATGAGTCCCAGTTTGGAGGATCTCGGAGGCGACAAAGATCTTTCTTCTTCGAAGAAGCTAACAACAGAAACAGTAATGGTAGGAGCCGAGCCCGAGCTCAGCCCGAACTCCGGCCCGAAGAAACGCTTGGAACTGAACCCAGCGGGAGAGGTACCAGGCGAGGGTCGGCTGTAGCTGATCCTGTCATGCTACGTAGCCATGGAAACACCTATGAACGAGGCCGAGCTAGAGTCCAGCCCGATGTTGGACCCGAGGAAGTGTTCGGAACAGAATCCAGCAGGGGAAGATCAAGGCAAGGGCCAACTGTAGCTGACCCTAGCATGCTCCCAGAAGACCAGAGATAGCCACTGGAAAATATTAGGACTGGTAGACGATAATGTCCCTACAGGTCATCTGGATGGAATCAATCTCGCAGAGAAGAACCAAACTCATTTCTATCTGCTCCAAATTCTGATGAAAGGATGGCGCGATTCTTCAGAGAGTGCGTCCAATAGGATCAAAGAGATCGAGGGATAGGCGCTAGGGTAACCAGCCCTTTCACCCGCAATATCGAAATTGTCATCACCCCCCGAGAATGGAAAATGCCAACAATGGAACCTTACAAGGGAATCTCCGACCCCGTTGTACACTTGCAGAGATACACACAGCATATGCTCATATCGAAGCCACAGAAGGAGTATTGTGCAAATGCTTTCCACTATTCTTGGTAGATCTAGCTACCACCTGGTTCTACCATCTACCCCAAGGATCCATAAGCTCATGGGAAATGTTGAAAGAAAAGTTCATCAGCCAGTTCCGCATTCATGTGGAACAACCCAAGGACGCTTATTCCCTATCTAATATCAAACAGAAGCCTGGAGAGACAGTACAGCAATATCTCACCCGATTCAATGCTGCAGCGGCCGCAGTCCAAGATGCTGATGAGAAACTTATCTTAATGGCCCTCTGTAGTGGTGTGCATCCGAATACTAAGTTTGCTAGAAGATTAATGAAAGAAAAACCAGCTGTCTTACCCGATTTCTTCCATGAAGCCGGAAGATATATGAGACTTGAAGACGCTGCCACTGAAAGACAGACAGGGCAACAAACCAAGGCAGCTCATGGCAACACACCCGCTGTAGCAAAGTACGTTCGAAGAAATGACTCTAAAGACAATGTTGGGGGAAAGAAGGGAGAAAAGCGTCTATATCGGCCAGGACTGAGATTTGACACTTACACTCCTTTGAATGAAACAATCAAAAACATCTTCCTGGCCACCCAAGACGAAGTTAAATACATACCCCCCCGTACAAGAAGGAATCAGATAACGCAATTAAGTCTGGAAATTTCTGCTGCTTCCACGAATCTCATGGACATGATACCAATAAATGCCATCATCTCCGCGACTTAATTGAAGAACACATCAGAAGGAAGAGACTGGAATGCTATGTAAAAGGTCAGAACAGGACGCCAGCTCCTGCCAATGAGAACCCAAGGCCACCCCTCCTAGAAACAGGAGGGGGAAATCGCAACACCAATGGCTCCAGTCAAGAGAAGATAGTGGTCCATACCATATCGGGAGGACCACACATCGCCGACAGGAACTAGACAGAGATGGAAAGATACAGAAAGTCGCTTAGAAACAATGAAGGCTGCGTTAATTCTCTTATGGAAGAACGCCACCCGAAGCGAAAAGAGAATGATGACATTACATTCAATAGGCATGACCTAGAAGGAAGGCAGTACCCTCACATGGATCCCATGGTCATCTCTGCCCGGTTCGGCCCAGCCGAAGTTTTCCGAATTCTAGTAGACACTGGAAGCTCAGTAAATATCCTATTCAAGCATGCTTTCGACAGAATGAAGCTGTCAATGAAGGATGTGTCTCCCTGCAACAAACCACTACATGGTTTCACTGAAGACGCGAAGATGCCCCTCGGGCAATTGGACCTCTTTGTTGAAATAGGAAGTCACCCCCGCTCCGTTGTGCGGAAACAAACATTTGTGCTAATAGATAACCACTCGACCTACAACACCTATTTAAGAAGACCAGCCTTGTCTGACTTCCAAATTGTCCTGGCCCCGTGGTGCCTAAAGATGAAATTTCCAACAGACAATGGAATAAGTGAAGTAGAGGGAGATCAAGACGCCGCTCGAGATTGCTATGTAACTGAACTTCGCAATAATCGCAGGAAGGATAAAGGGAAGAATGTACTCTCTGCATGAAAAATTTGGAAGCATAGCAACTAAAGAAAGCCCCTCCTCTTCGATATACCAGTGATCCTTTCAATGAATTAGACCCCAACGACAAAGAGGAGGAGGTCACAGCCGAGCTTGTAGAGGCTATGGAGTTTGTATCTGTAGACAAACACGACTTAAGTAGACTATTGAAAATCGGATCTCAGCTAAGAGCAGAATTGAGGGATCAACTCATTGATTTTCTCCACCACAACTTGGATGTATTTGCATGGACGCACGCTGACATGACTGGAATCTCCCCAGACGCGGTATGCCACGTACTAAACATCGATCCTACCAAGGTGCCAGTAAAGCAGAAAAAGAGAAGTATGGGGGCAGAACGATCAGCAGCCCTCGATGAAGAGGTAAAGAACTTGCTTTCCAATAACTTCATACGAGAAGCCATCTACCCAGAGTGGATCGCTAACCCGGTACTAGTAAAGAAGGCTAATGGGAAGTGGCGAACATGCATTGACTTCTCCAACTTAAATGACGCTTTCCCGAAGGATTGCTTCCCACTCCCCCGAATCGATCAGTTGGTGTACAGCACAGCCGGGCACGAACTCTTATCTTTTATGGACGAATACTCAGGATATAACCAAATTCCTATGCATGCCCCCGATCAAGACCACACTAGTTTCATCACTGACCGAGGATTGTACTGCTATAGAGTAATGCCTTTTGGACTTAAAAACGCCGAAGCTACCTATCAACGCCTCGTCAACAAGATGTTTGCGGAACTCATAGGACGAACTATGGAGGTTTATGTGGATGACATGCTAGTAAAATCGAGGAAAGCCAATGATCATGTAAGCCACTTGGGCGAGATGTTTCAAGTACTTCACCAATATGGAATGAAGTTGAATCCTCTAAAGTGCTCATTCGGAGTATCATCAGTAAAGTTCTTGGGATTCATCGTCCATGCCAGGGGGATTGAAGCAAACCCCGAACAAGTCCGAGCTCTGAGAGATATCAGGATACCTTCCACTCGAAGAGAAATGCAAAGCCTAAATGGGAAATTAGCCGCCCTAAGCAGATTCATCTCCAAAGCGATTGACAAGTGCATCCCTTTCTTCGAAGCTCTAAAGAAAGACAAAGGAAAGTTCGAATGGACTGACGAATGCTTAACAACCTTCCTCAACCTAATCGAACACCTCCAGAGACCACCAGTACTCTCAACTCCAAACGAAGGCGAAGAGCTATACCTATACCTTGCTGTGTCATCTCATGCTCTGAGCGCCGCTTTGGTGAGAGAAGACAACCACGCACAGCGGCCAGTATACTTTGTGAGCAAGAGGTTTATGGGGGCAGAAGCCAGATAACCTAAACTTGAGAAGCTAGCATACTGTTTACTAATCACATCAAGGAAACTGCGACACTATTTCCAATCTCATTCCATCAGAGTTCTAACCGATCAACCGCTAAGGCAGGTACTCCATCGTCCCGACACTTCTGGGCGACTACTTAAATGGTGCATTGAACTGAATCAATATGATATCACCTACCATCCTCGCACCACCATCAAGAGACAAGCCATGGCCTATTTAATTGCCGAATTCACTGCCAACGAAGGTAAAGAGCAATCTGAAATAGCAGAAGACATCAAGTGGAATCTCTTTGTGGATGGAGCATCAAACGAACAAGGCTCGGGGGCAGGTATTGTAATAATCACTCCCAAGGGAAGGAAGCTACATTATGCTCTAAGGTTGGAATTCGCTGCCACCAACAACGATGCAGAGTATGAAGCAGTAATAGCTGGATTAGAACTGGCCCTAGATATTGGAGTCAGTTCTCTATGTCTTCATAGTGATTCGCAACTTATTGTAAATCAAATACTACGAGAATTTCAAGCTCGAGGAGAACGACTCATAGCATATCTGAAGAAGACCAAGCTGCTACTCGATCAATTGGATCACGATTTGATCAAACACATTCCTCGAGAAGAGAACCAAGAGGCCGACGAACTAGCAAAGCAAGCTAGCATGGGAGACGACACCATTTTCGGAACAGTAGCCATCTCAAAGCAACTAACCCCGAGTTTCGAGCAAGTGAATCTGATAGCTGCAATCGAAGAGGAAACTTGGATGACTCCCATCCGAAAATTCTTACAAGATGGCACACTGCCCGATGGGCGTAATGAAGTCAAGAAAATCTTGAGGAGAGCTTCCCACTACACAATACAAGGAGGCATCCTCTATCGGCGCGGCTTCTCTAATCCCTTATTAAGATGTGTCGCTGGAAGGGAAGCCAAGGAAATCTTATCAAACATCCATCAAGGAAGCTGCGGAGATCACACTGGAGGGCAGGCTCTGGCAAAGAAGATACTCGGATATGGGTATTTCTAGCCCACCTTAAACAAAGACGTCTTAGACTTCGTCAAAAAATGTGACAGATGTCAGAAGTTTGCTAAGGTTCCTCGACTACCAACAAATGAGATCACTCAAATGACCAGCCCTTGGCTCTTTGCAGTATGGAGAGTTGACTTGATTGGCGATCTGCCGGTGGGCCGAGGCGGAGCCAAATATGCTATAGTGGCAGTCGACTATTTCACCAATGGGTGGAAGCGGAACCTCTAAATAAAACATCCTCGGCAAAAGTTATTAACTTCTTGATCAAAAATGTTCTATGCAGATACGGGGTTCCACTCAAAATCATATCGGACAATGGACTTCAGTTTGATAGCGAAGAGTTCGCCAACTGGTGCCAAAAGCACGGAATTCACAAAAGCTTCTCATCTGTAGCTTACCCCAAGGCAAATGGACAAGTCGAAGCTGTCAACAAAATTCTCAAAACTCTAATCAAGAATAAACTTGAAAAGTCAAAAAGCGCTTGGGTGGATGAACTTCCTACGGCACTTTGGGCCTACCGCACATCTTTCAGAACATCAACAGGGCATACTCCTTTCTCTTTGGCATACGGATCGGAGGCCATGCTCCCATTTGAAACTATAGTGCCTTCCCACCGTAGGATCCACCATAACCCAGAGGAGAACGACGAACTCCTTCACATGTCTTTGGATCTAATAGAAGAGAGAAGAAACGATGCAGCGCTCAAAGCAGCAGCTTACAAGAAAAACGTGGCAGCACAATACAACTCCAAAGTCAAGCATCATAGCTTACAATAAGGAGATCTTGTCCTCAAGCGAGTCTTCCCGCGCCCCAGAGCACTAGATCCAATCTGGGACGGACAATATGTAATTCATAAAGATCTCCACAACGGAGCTTATATTTTGTCAACAGTGGACGGAGAGGTGTTCCAGAGGTCATGGAACATCCAACACCTTCGTCGATACTTTTCTTAACTTGTACTACCCATATGAAGTGAATTAACAAAGAGAATCAATGGACGTAGGCATTTTCGTGCCGAACCACTTTAGAAACTTATCTCTTTTTTAACTTGTTCCTTTATATCTTGGCTGCTTGTTAACTTTATCCTTTTCCGTTGGACAAAATCCTGTGTAATGGCATATCCATTTAAGACACATCACAGCGCGACTTCACCTGAACAAGACCTAATAGGTACTATACGAATCTATGCCCTCGCCAATGGGACACTTTTGCTCAAGCATCCCTCTGCTACAGGTTAACTCATTGCTCGCGATTGGTCCTTAAAGCCAACTGTAATGAGCCGATTATAAGCCACCGAGTAGGCCGACTATAGCCTAGGCAGCTCATTACGGCGTTCGGCTCGCCGGCAACCGTGAACCAACTTTAAACACCAACATAAGGTGTGGCCAGCCAGGGGTAGTTCATAGTTGACGATCGGCACCCACGCTAGCCGGCCACGGTAAATCGAATAATACCCACGATTACGAGCCATATTGGCCCGGGTAGTTATTGTGCGCGATCTCGGCTCCGAGTGTCTTAAGTACGGCTGTGGTAAAAAAGAGAAACTCCCCGCGGAGGCGTAAGATGGGTGACAAATGTCTCCAAGACCCACAGCTAGGGAAAGTGACTACAAAACTCGTTTGCCACGAACTTAAGCACATCGCAGGCGTTCCGTGATTGGAAGTTCTACTATTTCTTATATTGCTATTTTATTTAAAGACTTTCCTCTTATTCTCTATAACGATCCCTAAAGTACAGGACATGAAATAGGAGACGCTCACTAATGGGGACAGGAACTCACAATTGGATGACAGGTCACTCAGCTGCATTCCATACTCAGTCATACAATGCATTCAAAGCAACCATCTACAACTAAAACATAAAGGACGGCACTTTCTTATTTTGTATATGAATACGTAGCTATAATTTATTCGCACATCACACTAATATTGCAAGATATGAAATTATGTTTTAAGCAAGAACTTGACATCAAACACAATAAAATCACGGGCGTGTGCGCAGCTGTATTTCTTATGCAACACACCAAAATGACAAAAGCATTCAAATATGACAGAATCAGCCTAAGTTTGAAATTACATACTAAAGTCGTTTGTTACCAGTAACACAATTACAGCTTAAAGGTTACACGAATGTTTTGGGGTTGACACAGGCAGCAATGTCAAACAAACCAAAAGATATCCAGATCAAGTCAAGGAATGGGCTGCGTCGGAGCTTTACCTCTATCCTACAGTCCCTCCGAGAAGTCCTTGACCGCGGGATTGGAACTCTCAACATCTTAACCAGAGGTGGTTGGTGCTACAGAGGTCCCGTCTGTCCAATTCAGGAGAGAATCCATTAATAGTCATAAAACAATAAGCAATCAAGTTACGAGAAGCTAAAAGGGAAGACTTACCGGCATTTTCTTCTTGATCATCATCCTCTAACTGCACACCAACCTCCTCAACAGTAAGCAGCCGCATATCCTCTTTCACCGCCGCTTTCTCCTCCTTGGTGAATCGAGCCGTGACCACATCCATTCAAAAGGCCGCGCCACCCTCCCTATCTGCATTGGCCTTAGCCTCCTCCAGGGCCCTGAGATAAATCCTGGCCATGACTCGGGGATAATAATCCATCCAAGATAAGTTACCCTGTTTCTAGGTGCGAAAGTATATGTCGTGAAGCATCTCATCCATTATCCCCTCATTCTCCTCAAACTCCCTTATTCGGTCCTCAGAAGACAACAACTTTATAGTAGCAGCATCCCTCTCCGATTGGTATCGCGAGCAGTCAGCCTGAAAGGATTTCCTCATTTCCTCCATCTCCTCCTTCAGCTTGGTTTGAGTAAGCTCTGTGGCTTCAAGTTTCCCGGATAACTCCTGTATCCGCTCGAGATACGCTTTCCGGACCTCATCCACCGTCGCAATAGCCATATCAATCTGTCCCTTACAAGCAGCCTCCATTTTCCGTAACTCTGCTCGACTGGCCTTTTCCAGGGTTTCCTTTAGTTGTCTTGAGGCGGCCTCATGTTGAGAGATCTGGATGGCCTGATCAGCAAGTTGTTTGGCTGGTCGAAAACCATTAGCCGCATTCGAATGTTAGCACTCCCAATTTCTTCTCTAGCCTTGACCAGTCGGGCATGATGCCCCATCAGCTTTCTGGTTTCCTCAGCAACCCGATCAATATTTGCTTTAGCTTCGTCCCCCAAAGTTACAACCCGAGTGGTAAGCAAATCAAGATCCAGACTTAGCTTCATCCAATTGTAACAACCAGGTATTTTCAACCATTCGCATCCATTATCAGTGCATAGGCAGACACTCATGCCGGAATTGAATTGCTTAAAATACCGCGTTGTAAATAAAATTTTGCCAAACCTCAGAATATACAGTAAATAAAATCACAGATCACAGACACAGAGTAATAATAATGCAGTGGAAGAAAAAGAGATAGTAGTTCATGAAGCTACTATATAAAATATAAGATACATCAGGGTTAAATAAGATACAACCGAAGAGTAATAAGATACATCAGGTACAAATCAGATACATCACTGAAACACTGGATACCGAAACAAAATTGATGGCTGGATCTTCAAGGAAAGCTCCAACTCCGAAGGTGAATCTTGAATGCTAACTCAATCAATCTGACTCGAGCGTAAAGCAAAACACAAAACCCTCGAGTCAGGACATAAATACTTATAAACTGTAAATCAACTCAAGTGAACAGTAACAAAATGCATCAGTAACTTAAAGGATGCTTGGGACGGCCCATCCTCTAAGGATCCGTTAAACTATTTACTATGTAGTAATATACGCTATATACGGTAGTGTCTAATCAGTAAAGTATAATCATATAGAAAATAGCGTTAAGGGGATGGTGAACCTTAACGCGGTCGGATCTTTAAAACCAAAATCGTAGTGGGCTCGATATAAGGATATGACACGGCACGCGAGGCAATGCTAGGATGGATACACCGTTTGCACTCCCGGACCGGTGGTGACGGCAAGCCAGCAGCTTCCGCCCACCTCGAACAATACCCCCGAATCAAAGTGGCGCCACCGAATCGAATCACAACAATAATAGAATAGTTTCCGATGGAGCATGCTCGATGAAAGGGTGCGACCCTTTGTGTAGCCCGGTATAGCTCCTGTTTTAGTCATATATGCCAACTCACGAGAGTTGGGTCCACGTAACATACCTCGAGAACGTCGCCACCATCCTACTTCATTCTGGAATCTCCACTGCGTACACAGTTGTTAAAGTGGTTTTCGGTATTGTCCGGCTGTAAGACAATATCCGATCCCGGTCTCTTTAACAACCAATCGTTATTATAACCCATGGATATTTATTTCAAATAATTTATACTTTCAAGACCAAAATATCATACTCATTTCAAAACAATATCACAATTGTATCATTTCCATTTCAAAAATAATTCAATATTATATCATTCAAATAAAACCCAAATTTTCAAATCATTGAATATTTCTTTATATTTATTAAACTTGAAATATTCCTTTAAATTATCATAGCATTTTGGAAATGTTACCTTAAGGAATCATAGCATTTTTGGAATGTACTACTTTCCACTTTACATTGTATATAATTCAAAGTATTGATAAGCTTAAAATTTTAACATTTCAGTTTATCGTAGCCTTATAGTTAAATAAACTTTCTTACTGTAATATACAATTTAAACCGAAATTCTTATGTTAAGTTAAAAGCACCTTATTAACTTACATTATTATTACAATAAAGAAACTTTATTATTTTAATCATTTAAAGTATGCCATTCACATAAATTAAAACTTGCTTATCAAATGTACGTTATCAACTTAAATTTTATTATTACAGTAAGTAACATTTATCATTTTAATCAATTTAAAATACACCATTACATTGATTAAAATCTACGTGTCAAATGTACGTTTTAAATTTTATATTCCTATTACAATAATGAACATTTATTAATTAAATCAATACCACACTACTTAAAACTTTACATGTTTCTTTCTTAATTAAAACTTTACATGTTCTTGCATTAATTAAAACTTTCATGTTCTCTCATTAATTAGGACTTTACACGTTTCTTTCATTAATTAAAAACTTATACGTTTCTTTCATTAATTAAAACTGATACCTTTCTTTCATTAATTAGGAATTTACATGTTCCTATCATTAATTAGAACACCATACGTTCTTTCATTAATTAAAACCTATACGTTTCTTTCATAAATTAAAACCTATACGTTTCTTTCATAAATTAAAACCTATACGTTTCTTTTATAAATTAAAACCTATACGTTTCAACCTATACGTTTCTTTCATTAATTAAAACTTAACATTTTAGATTTATATTACCATTTCACAAATTTAACTAAACTTCCAGTTTATTTAATTAATTTAACATCTTTAGTTAAAACTCAAATTTCACATTTTCAAGTCAAGTTATATTTTAAAATTTCATTTTCAACAGTCATTTATTCAACCACTTAAATTTATAGAAAATCAATAATTCTTTAATAAATCACTTAAATTCAAATATAAATCAATTTATCATATTTACCAATTTCCAACCAAAATTAAAGTCCATTTTATTCATGTAACTTAAATATCATTTTTAGTCAAAATTCCAAATTTCAAACATAAGTTATATTTCAAAATCCAGTTAATCCATTCATAAATTACATTTTTAACACATAGAAAAATCATAATTTATTTATTTTAAAACCTTTCAAAATCTATTTAAATCAAATTTCATAATTTTATATTTTTAAAATACTTAAAATATTCAAAGCACTTTATAGAATAACCACGGGTTTGTATATAGTTTTCTAACCTAGGTCAAGTGATACGGATATGTATCATTTCAATCCGTAGTTTAAAAGGTAAAAATCCGGGTTCTATCATTTCAAACCGCAATCCCAAGTTTAAATAAATAAATAAAATAACTCAGGCCTATCATTTCAGCCCATAATGATTTTTATCCTAACAGGGAACTTGCAGTGTGATCATATACAGAAATAATATAAACAATGTCAAAATCACAATATACAGTCATGTATCAGATGTCATGTGAAAATTAACAGTTTTAACATGGTAATAACATGGTAATAACACGGCATAGCATATCATATGATCATCATTAACTTGCATAAACATTTTACATTACTAAACACTTGTCATCAATCCACTTTTCATAAGTATATATGTCAGAGTGAGAAAGACTCACCTTTTTCAAAGCTAGAGACCAAAACAACACACAAGCACGACTCCAAAGGCACGACAAGCACAATTTCACGACTTTTGATTTGAGTTGAAAGATAGCCAAGATATGATTTTGTATCAACAACCCAAAACAAAACAAACCAGACAATATATAAACATTCAACATAAAATAACATTGAAACAATTTTGAAATACAAAGCGAAATGAACAAGATAGATTGGACCTTGCTTCAACCACTTCAATGCTTGGCCTAAGGGACACTTATGCTTGGCTATGATGATGCTTTGGCTCAGGTATGACATCATATAGGTCAGGTTTAACATCATATAGGCAAGGCAACAAGTGGAGATGAAGGGAATGAGGCAACAATGGTCAAAAACATTGTTTTTAGGCATGTAGGTTGCAATTTGAAGGGTTTGGCCACCATAGATGGCTCGGCCATGGTCATGGTTGGTGGAGTAGATGGTGTTGGAGGCATGGAAGAGATGTAGGAGTTTGTGGCTGCGGCTATGGAGAAGAGGCCGATCCAAACTTAGAAGAGAAACAAGGCAAAATTGCATAGAAAAGTAAGAAAAGTAGAAAGAAGAGAGAGATTTACCTAATTTTTTTTCTTCAAGGTGGAGGCCATGATTTTTAGGATTTTGGGGCTTCAAAAATTCATGAATGACAAGAGGAATTCGGCTGCAAAGGATGGGGAAAGGAATGGCTAAGATGAATTGATGTATTAATGACAGAAGAAACTGCAAAAAAAACGGATAAAACGTTTTTCCGTTTCTTAGCTCTTAACCCTTTCAAATTTCTCATATGTATTTATATACATCCAAATAACTGAAAATAATTAAACTCTCAGTTAAAATTCGAAAATATAACAGATAAACAAAATATTAAAAATTAAATATTAATTAGATATGATTAAATAAGAAAAATAGCACAGAAAAATGAAAACTAGACTTAAGAATTAGAAATAACTTCAATACACTTTGGAAAAATTTACTTTAATTTAAATACATGTAAAATGAATAAAATAAAGTAAAACACAGCAAATAAAAGTGAGTGCATAAAATAAATAAATAAATTTTAATTATATATAATTAAAATAAGAAAATGGCTTAAAATTGTAGACTAGGCTTTAAAATTAGAAATAAATCCAAATAAACTTTAGAAAATCTTCATGGACTTGTAAAATATTTATAACAAATAAAATAACAAAAAATAAAAGTGCATTCACAAAAAAAAAATTATTAAATAAAATTTATATGAAGAAAATGGCAGAAAATTAGAAAACAGCCTTTAAAAATAGGAAATAAATATAGTAAACTTTGAAAAAATTATATTATCATTTAAAAATATTTAAAATTCAAAATATACATAATAAAACATATTATCACATATTAAAATAAAATATAACCAAGAAGAAGTAATTTATACAATTTAAAATAGTCATTGTTAAATAACCCTACATACGCACAATATTGTAAAGGGTATAACTTTCACAATTTACATCCAATTTCAACGAAACGAAAAGTAGTGTTCTTAGAATTTTATGTTTTCATAATAAAAAAAAAAATTTAAACTTTTAAAATTTTAAGTTGAAAGTCACAGTTTGACTATTTTGACCAAAATCAGCATTTCAGGCAAATATTTCAACTTACACAAGTTTGGGATTACTCATAAAAAAAATCAAGATTATATTTAAATAATAAATTTAATCATTTCAAATAAGTAAAATAAGTTTTTCAATCAAAATCTTACATTAAAAATAATTAAAATATACAATAAAATAATTACAAAATATAGGGTTGTTACACTCTCCCCCACTCAAAACTTTTCGTCCCCGAAAAGGAATGAGGTATGAGAAAGCACAGAAAAAGATAGAGTGAAATAAGGTTAGGACAAGATGACAAGGAGAATGAAATTATACATGCTGGCTATTGTTATAGGTAAGTTTTACAAGGTGGAGCTGATCTTTCCAAGATTCTCCAAAATTAAGAACACAAGCACGAAAAAGGTGGATTCAAAATGATTACCAAAGATCTATCAAAGATTATAGAAAGATACCTATACCAATCTATAGCAAGATAAGGAGGAGGAGGATAACAAAAAAATAGTTTGGAAAACAAAATAAGGAAATAGATTTGAAAGCATGGAAATTTCAACTTAAATAGAAAATAAACTTTTACACAAGTTACATAAATCTTAACTATCTCAAATTTCATTATCTTATTATCCAATCATCTTAAATTAACAATTTTTTTTTTAAAACCATGGGTTAGAAAAATAACCATTTATTACACTCACAATGTATTTAATAAATTTTATTCTTCTTTATTCCTAATAAAAATTAAATTTATTCCTCTCAATATATTTATCACTCATGTTCAATATACTTACACTTATTATAACTGCTTTCTTTTATTCTTAGTTCTTTTAACATCATTTTATTGTAAGTTATTCAATTACCCTTTATTATATTTACCTCTGTTAATCATTTTATAATTAAAATTTAAGTGTATAACATTTATTATAACCGCCAAAATTTTATTTATAAAATCTTTTTATATTGTATATTACCCAATTACATTGTTAACTTCTGAAATTAAGGTAAGTTATATTGGAATGAAATTGTGTCATACAAATAAAACTTTCCAATTCAATTATCTCAAGTTTAATCATTTATCCAAATTTTTTTGATTTTCTTTTTATAATTGAAATTATTGTTAAAAATAAAATTTAAGAATTAAATTTCCGATTTCTTCAAACCATTTAGAGATAAGTAATAATATATATATAATATGTCAAATCAAATTTCAATCATATATCTATATATATTATAAATTAAGTCATATTTTAGAAATTCAAATCAATTTAATTTCCCAAAACAAAGCTGTAGCAAGACTACAGAACAGTCTCTTCACTTTGAAACTCGAAAATGAACGTCGATGATGCTGCAATCATCACCGAAGTTATTTTCCAGCGACAAAGAGAAGAGTACTAATTTTAAACTTAAAATTCTTTGGAAACAAATTTCTATTTGAAAATATTTTAAATATTATATCCCTTTAAACTTTAAACAAAAGGTTTGGAACCATCGGAAATTAAATTCTCAAATTTCTTTTTCTAAATTCATTTAAGTTCCCAGATAAATTTATAAACAATTATTTATAAATTCATTTATAGAACAATAAATGATAAATCAAGTATTATCATTTCAAATTATCAATTTGAATCATTTTATTAAGTTCCATAAATATATATATCAAAATTTTATTTCATTAACCAAAACAAAATTTAAAATAATATCGTGACAGTTTGTTCTGTCAAAGTGTTTTAGAAATCCTGTCGATAGCGTTGATCAGACGAATCGATCGGAAACCCAAATCAACATCAACAACTCCAACAACACAATAAAAAAAAATATAGATTGACAAATACAATTCAAAATGTTTGAAAATATGTTGGAAACAAAAGACAAGATGATTAAATACAGAGTAGGGAGGTGAATAAGCTAAAATAAATCACGGGCAACCTTAATCGGGTCAACCGTGACTTAAAGTATAAGATCGAAGTGGATTTTCTGGGGTAAATCTACATTCGACCTCAAGAGATAGAGTTTGGGATAATAGGAGATACTAGCATCTAAACCGAGGATATAAAAATTTTGGTGAATCGATGCTGTTGTAAAGGAGTTTCACTCCTTTTACAAGAAATTTTTTGAGATTGGCGGGACCGCCAATTCACTATAAAGATCATTCGAAATGGAGTTATGGGATACTCCAGAATCAAGTGAAGATGAGTAGCGGGGAATAAGAATGGATTTTTGGAACCGCAGGGAACGTTCCAAAATTCAAAGGAATCGAGTCAAAAGAAAGAGATTCAACTCGAATGAAAGTGATTCTGTAAATACATCTACTCCATATGCTGAGTTTTGCCTAGAGCTAACCTGGCTCTGATACCAACTGTAACAACCAGGTATTATCAACCATTTGCATCCATTATCAGTGCATAGGCAGACACTCATGCCGGAATTGAATTGCTCAAAATACCGCGTTGTAAATAAAATTTTGGCAAACCTCAGAATATACAGTAAATAAAATCACAGATCACAGACACAGAGTAATAATAATGCAGTGGAAGAAAAAGAGATAGTAGTTCATGAAGCTACTATATAAAATATAAGATACATCAGGGTTAAATAAGATACAACCGAAGAGTAATAAGATACATCAGGTACAAATCAGATACATCACTGAAACACTGGATACTGAAACAAAATTGATGGCTGGATCTTCAAGGAAAGCTCCAACTCCGAAGGTGAATCTTGAATGCTAACTCAATCAATCTGACTCGAGCGTAAAGCAAAACACAAAACCCTCGAGTCAGGACATAAATACTTATAAACTGTAAATCAACTCAAGTGAACAGTAACAAAATGCATCAGTAACTTAAAGGATGCTTGGGACCGCCCATCCTCTAAGGATCCGTTAAACTGTTTACTATGTAGTAATATACGCTATATACGGTAGTGTCTAATCAGTAAAGTATAATCATATAGAAAATAGCGTTAAGGGGATGGTGAACCTTAACGCGGTCGGATCTTTAAAACCAAAATCGTAGTGGGCTCGATATAAGGATATGACACGGCACGTGAGGCAATGCTAGGGTGGATACACCGTTTGCACTCCCGGACCGGTGGTGACGGCAAGCCAGCAGCTTCCGCCCACCTCGAACAATACCCCCGAATCAAAGTGGCGCCACCGAATCGAATCACAACAATAATAGAATAGTTTCCGATGGAGCATGCTCGATGAAAGGGTGCGACCCTTTGTGTAGCCCGGTATAGCTCCTGTTTTAGTCATATATGCCAACTCACGGGAGTTGGGTCCACGTAACATACCTCGAGAACGTCGCCACCATCCAACTTCATTCTGGAATCTCCACCGCGTACACAGTTGTTAAAGTGGTTTTCGGTATTGTCCGGCTATAAGACAATATCCGATCTCGGTCTCTTTAACAACCAATCGTTATTATAACCCATGAATATTTATTTCAAATAATTTATACTTTCAAGACCAAAATATCATACTCATTTCAAAACAATATCACAATTGTATCATTTCCATTTCAAAAATAATTCAATATTATATCATTCAAATAAAACCAAATTTTCAAATCATTGAATAATTCTTTAAATTTATTAAACTTGAAATATTCCTTTAAATTATCATAGCATTTTGGAAATGTTACCTTGAGGAATCATAGAATTTTTGGAATGTACTACTTTCCACTTTACATTGTATATAATTCAAAGTATTGATAAGCTTAAAATTTTAACATGTCAGTTTATCATAGCCTTATAGTTAAATAAACTTTCTTACTGTAATATACAATTTAAACCGAAATTCTTATGTTAAGTTAAAAGCACCTTATTAACTTACATTATTATTACAATAAAGAAACTTTATTATTTTAATCATTTAAAGTATGACATTCACATAAATTAAAACTTGCTTATCAAATGTACGTTATCAACTTACATTTTATTATTACAGTAAGTAACATCTATCATTTTAATCAATTTAAAATACACCATTACATTGATTAAAATCTACGTGTCAAATGTACGTTTTAAATTTTATATTCCTATTACAATAATGAACATTTATTAATTAAATCAATACCACACTACTTAAAACTTTACATGTTTCTTTCTTAATTAAAACTTTACATGTTCTTGCATTAATTAAAACTTTCATGTTCTCTCATTAATTAGGACTTTACACGTTTCTTTCATTAATTAAAAACTTATACGTTTCTTTCATTAATTAAAACTGATACCTTTCTTTCATTAATTAGGAATTTACATGTTCCTATCATTAATTAGAACACCATACGTTCTTTCATTAATTAAAACCTATACGTTTCTTTCATAAATTAAAACCTATACGTTTCTTTCATAAATTAAAACCTATACGTTTCTTTCATAAATTAAAACCTATACGTTTCTTTCATAAATTAAAACCTATACGTTTCAACCTATACGTTTCTTTCATTAATTAAAACTTAACATTTCAGATTTATATAACCATTTCACAAATTTAACTAAACTTCCAGTTTATTTAATTAATTTAACATCTTTAGTTAAAACTCAAATTTCACATTTTCAAGTCAAGTTATATTTTAAAATTTCATTTTCAACAGTCATTTATTCAACCACTTAAATTTATAGAAAATCAATAATTCTTTAATAAATCACTTAAATTCAAATATAAATCAGTTTAACATATTTACCATTTTCCAAATAAAATTAAAGTCCATTTTATTCATGTAACTTAAATATCATTTCTAGTCAAAATTCCAAATTTCAAACATAAGTTATATTTCAAAATCCAGTTAATCCATTCATAAATTACATTTTTAACACATAGAAAAATCATAATTTATTTATTTTAAAACCTTGCAAAATCTATTTAAATCAAATTTCATAATTTTATATTTTTAAAATACTTAAAATATTCAAAGCACTTTACAGAATAACCACGGGTCTGTATATAGTTTTCTAACCTAGGTCAAGTGATACGGATATGTATCATTTCAATCCACAGTTTAAAAGGTAAAAATCTGGGTTCTATCATTTCAAACCCGCAATCTCAAGTTTAAATAAATAAATAAAATAACTCAGGCCTATCATTTCAGCCCATAATGATTTTATCCTAACAGGGAACTTGCAGTGTGATCATATACAGAAATAATATAAACAATGTCAATATCACAATACACAGTCATGTATCAGATGTCAGGTGAAAATTAACAGTTTTAACATTGTAATAACATGGTAATAACACGGCATATCATATCATATGATCATCATTAACTTGCATAAACATTTTACATTACTAAACACTTGTCATCAATCCACTTTTCATAAGTATATATGTCAGAGTGAGAAAGACTCACCTTTTTCAAAGTTAGAGACCAAAACAACATACAAGCACGACTCCAAAGGCACGACAAGCACAATTTCACGACTTTTGATTTGAGTTGAAAGATAGCCAAGATATGATTTTGTATCAACAACCCAAAACAAAACAAACCAGATAATATATAAACATTCAACATAAAATAACATTGAAACAATTTTGGAATACAAAGCGAAATAAACAAGATAGATTGGACCTTGCTTCAACCTCTTCAATGCTTGGCCTAAGGGACACTTATGCTTGGCTATGATGATGCTTTGGCTCAGGTATGACATCATGTAGGTCAGGTTTAACATCATATAGGCAAGGCAACAAGTGGAGATGAAGGGAATGAGGCAACAATGGTCAAAAACATTGTTTTTAGGCATGTAGGTTGCAATTTGAAGGGTTTGGCCACCATAGATGGATCGGCCATGGTCATGGTTGGTGGAGTAGATGGTGTTGGAGACATGGAAGAGATGTAGGAGTTTGTGGCTGCGGCTATGGAGAAGAGGCCGATCCAAACTTAGAAGAGAAACAAGGCAAAATTGCATAGAAAAGTAAGAAAAGTAGAAAGAAGAGAGAGATTTACCTAATTTTTTTTCTTCAAGGTGGAGGCCATGATTTTTAGGATTTTGGGGCTTCAAAAATTCGTGAATGACAAGAGGAAGTCGGCTGCAAAGGATGGGGAAAGGAATGGCTAAGATGAATTGATGTATTAATGACAGAAGAAACTGCAAAAGAAACGGATAAAACGTTTTTCCGTTTCTTAGCTCTTAACCCTTTCAAATTTCTCATATATATTTATATACATCCAAATAACTGAAAATAATTAAAATCTCGGTTAAAATTCGAAAATATAACAGATAAACAAAATATTAAAAATTAAATATTAATTAGATATGATTAAATAAGAAAAATAGCACAGAAAAATGAAAACTAGACTTAAGAATTAGAAATAACTTCAATACACTTTGGAAAAATTTACTTTAATTTAAATACATGTAAAATGAATAAAATAAAGTAAAACACAGCAAATAAAAGTGAGTGCATAAAATAAATAAATAAATTTTAATTATATATAATTAAAATAAGAAAATGGCTTAAAATTGTAGACTAGGCTTTAAAATTAGAAATAAATCCAAATAAACTTTAGAAAATCTTCATGGACTTGTAAAATATTTATAACAAATAAAATAACAAAAAATAAAAGTGCATTCACAAAAAAAATTATTAAATAAAATTTATATGAAGAAAATGGCAGAAAATTAGAAAACAGCCTTTAAAAATAGGAAATAAATACAGTAAATTTTGGAAAAATTATATTATCATTTAAAAATATTTAAAAGTAAAAATATACATAATAAAACATATTATCACATATTAAAATAAAATATAACCAAGAAGAAGTAATTTATACAATTTAAAATAGTCATTATTAAATAACCCTATATGCGCACAATATTGTAAAGGGTATAACTTTCACAATTTACATCCAATTTCAACGAAACGAAAAGTGGTGTTCTTATAATTTTATGTACTTTCATAATAAAAATAAAAAAATTAAATTTTTAAACTTTTAAAATTTTAAGTTGAAAGTCACAGTTTGACTGTTTTGACCAAAATCAGCATTTTAGGCAAATATTTCAACTTACACAAGTTTGGGATTATAACTCATAAAAAAATCAAGATTATATTTAAATAATAAATTTAATCATTTCAAATAAGTAAAATAAGTTTTTCAATCAAAATCTTACATTAAAAATAATTAAAATATACAATAAAATAATTACAAAATTTCGGGTTGTTACACCAATACTCTCGCCATAGGATTACGGGGAAGAAAGTGCTCACCGGTAGCCTCATCAAAGGTAATATCACAAGAACCCGGATCCAAATTCGGATGGCCTGCAAACGGATTACGAGCCAAGCCGGGATGGCCTATCCGGGTATCGGTAGGATTTTCAGACGGGTGCGGAGAAGGTATAAATTCAGTATTCTTCTTCGTGGTATCCCGAAGAGGCCGAGATGGGGACTGAGGACCAGGTGAGGATTCAAACAAGGAATGACTCCTCTTCTTCCTTTGGATATCCTCCTCGATAACTCCAAGAAGAGGGCGATAGCTAACTACGTCTCCAGGGCGGTCGGTCGGAGGCTTTGGTTTAGTAGAAGCCTTGAGAAGTTTGTATTGTTCAAGACGGTGCCGGACATCTGATGTCTTGGACGCCTTACCCGCTTCTAGGGTAAAAACCAAACGTTACAAGCAGACATTGTACTATAATTCAAGAAATATATCAAGATGAGAAGAGTAAAGAGACGCTTTTGCCATACAAACCCTGGGGAGGAGTAAGATACTGCAATAAGTCCTGGATCTCATTCCAGGACGGGAGCTGACCATAAAATATTCCTAAATCCTTATCATAAATGGAGTCTGCAGGAGTCAAAAATTCACCTTGAATCACAGGAATTGCCTCAGCTGAAGCGCTCTTGGAAGATGAATCGGCGCCGGTCTCGGCCTTGTCAGCTTTCTTAGACTTCTCCACTAAAGCCGATCCTTCCTCCAACCCTTCAAAAGCTAGGCGGAAAGCATCATCTATACACTCCTGGATCACACCTGCCTGCTTAGAAGACAAAGCCCCAGTGCCATCGCCACTCTGTCCGTCGCCACCATCATCGCTATGACCATCACCATCACCTTCTTCACCACTTCCACTCTCCACCTCACCTCCTTCATCCTCGCCTCTTTCCTCCTCCACATCTTCCTCCTCCGGGATATCTGGACATGTGCTGGGGGAGGGTCCATCGGACTTCTTAAGTTTCTTCCCTCCGGCAATTGGATGTTTCGAAAAGGGTTTCCTTTCGCCGCTCTTCGCTGTAGCTCCTCATTTAGCTTTGGCGGCCCTCTCCTCAGCTGTGTCTCTTTGCTTGACCACAGACTGGCGTGGCAGAATCAAGTTGAGCCCCAAAAGAGTAGCATTCCTGATCAAATAAGAAGTTGCCCTCTCGATTTTCGGAATAGCTTCTATTTCCGCAGCCATCTGAACTAGACGATCGTTCTCTACAACCGCAAAGCCACCTGTCGCTAGCAAGAAATGAAACACATAAGGAGGAGCATTGTAAAGATTGGAAATTATAAATGAGATTCAACTTACAGCCAGAGGTGAAGCGGTGGAAAGAAACAGAGTCATCCTTGACAAAGAACCATTGCTTCTTGAACATGCTAAATTTTGAATATAAGTCCAGGACTGACTTGAAAGACACAGCCGATTCTAAGCTAATATATGGAGACCCCTTCTTGTAGCCTCTCAAGTTATGCAGGTACCGCATCTCCCGGTTGGAAGGGGGACGCCCGTATTTTCTCTGGAAGATAATGAACAGACTCACTAAGATGGCATAGGAGTTGGGCTGAAGCTGGAAAGGGCCACCTTCAAGTATGTGATGAAGCTGACTATCCAAGCGTTGATCGGAGGAATGGCTCTGCACATGCAGTGATATCTGCTATAAACAAAATATCCTTCAGGGGGGGTTATACGGCATCACTCCTTTCCCTGGCAACATCATATGCTCTCTTTCAATCCCAAAGGATCTAGATATAACGTCAAGTTGCTCATCTTTGAGGGAGCTGGGAAAGCAGTCAGGCGGTGAGTCCAAGAGCTCCTGAGGGCCGTACCCATCTACTAATGATCTCAGGGACGGTTCATGTCGTTCTAGCTCTGACTGAACCGGGGAAACTATGGAGGACTCTCCTTTGTCCTTGGATTTCTTCTTATCAGAGCGAGTTTCTACTTTATGAGACATTATCTGCAACATGAGAAAGCATGTCGTTAGAGCCAGGAGTACAGAGATATAAAACAAACAAGTACATACAATCTGGAATCTCATTCATAATTCAAAGCACAAAATTTTCATTCGGTAGTTCAAGTCTAAAAACCCATTCGGCACTCATTCTCCATAAGTTTCATTCGGTAGTTCAAGTCTAAAAACCCATTTGGCATTCATTCTCCATAAGTTTCATTCAGTAGTTCGAGGCTAAAAGCCCATTCGGCACTCGTACTCCCTAAGTTTCATTCGGTAGTTCGAGACTAAGAGTCCATTCGGCACTCATACTCCCTAAATTTCATTCGGTAGTTCAAGCATAAAGTTTATTCGACAGAAAAAAGCCTCACCTGGTCCGGCAGTAAAATCTGGTTCGGTGATATGATGGATTCGGCAGACAAAAGTTTGGTTCGGCTATTTCAAACATTAAAGGATAACGGAGGCGTGAAGCCCATACTTATAGGCGAGCGTAGGATGACCGGACCAACTGGTTCGGCACTTTGGCCGAATGAAAGTGCCCAAACTGAATGATCTAAAACAAAGCGTGACATATGCAGGCATATGCCCCACTTTTGGGGGGCAAATGTTGGGCGTATTCTCACCACCGGACCAAGGCACGACCAGACCAAGGCACGACCGGACCAAGGCACGACCGAACCAAGGCACGACCGAACTAGGGCACTACCGAACCAGATCACCTACTCCCACCGCCGGACCAGATCACGCCCCACTCACTACTGGACCAGATCACGCTCCACTCACCACCGGATCAATCACGCTCCACTCACTACCGGACCAATCCACGCCCCAATCACTACTGGACCAATCACGCTCCACTCAATACCGGACCAGATCACGCTCCACTCACCACCGGACCAATCACGCTCCACTCACTACCGGATCAATCCACGCCCCACTCACCACCGAACCAGTCACGCTTCACTCACTACCGGACCAATCCACACCCCACTCACCACCGGACCGAGACATTACCGAACCAAGATTGCCAGGCCAGATCACGTCAGCCCAGGCCCACCAGCAACTACATACATCCAAGACCCCTACCTCCAGCCTCACTCTATAAATAGAGAGGTAGGGGTACAACAATGAGAGAGAGAAAAAGCATGGACAGAACTTTTAAACGACCTTCATACACTTGTAATCAAAGCTTTGTACTTGTAATCTGGATAGTGAAGGAGAATAGCATATGAAGTGGACGTAGGCACATTCTGGCCGAACCACTATAAATCTGTGTGTTTTTTTTACATATTTGCATAAATCACCCAAATCACTAAGAACAATATAAAATCGACTAAATCATACGACTTGGAGGTGTTTGCCCATTTTTTTGGCAAACACCTATTGTATGTATTTTGTGAGTCAACTCACCTCTCTGTGGGCTCATTTATGCTATATGATATGTCCTCTATTGTATTTATCGATGCGATCTGTAATTCAATGTCTGTGATGTTTTATACTGTTCTAAATCATAAACAAGATGTTGTATTATTGTATTGCGCCTGAATCATATTTGTTGAATCTCTTCTTACAAAAAGAATAAAATTGTATAATCGACGTATTCGATACTCCTCCAAAGAAATATTACGGATAGTCGCTCCTAAATGCCTTATTCTCAACGTTAGTAGATGATATTACTTTCTAATATCCATTGTTAATGAGGGCATGAAGGTTGGGGATTACAAGTAGTTTGTCTTAATCTACATCAAGAACTACCCTCAATGGTCTGTGTAGCCATAAATCCTATTTAATCATTGGTTGGGATCGATCGACTTTGTATACTATTCCTTTATTGTTTCAGTTACTCGAATGGTATAAGGATTGGAAGGAATGGAATGGATAAATGCATGTTAAATGTACTTAAAATGGTGTACAATTATCAAAAATGGACTTCCTCAAAAATGGGTTGATTTGGTCCTATTCGAATGCGAATTCAGGTACCAAATGAAATAGAACCAGCCATTGATTTGCTAATTAATGTGATATCCCAGAAAGTTTGGCAATATCAATTTAATAATCTGTATTTAAAATTAAATTGATTTGATAAATTTTGTTAATAAAATTTGACTTGATTTAATAATCCAATTAAATAGATATTTAATTGGTGAATTTTATTTTTTAAATTTCTATTTATAATGTATATATATATGTACATATATTGTAAATAGATAAGTTTTCATTTGAAGTTCAATAAACAAATAAAATCTTGTTTTTAAATTCTAATATTCATTCTGATAATTTGGAAATTATTATTTTATTTAATATATAACTATTCAAAACTATTTAATAAGTAACTATATGGTTTTAAGATACTTAAGGAAAAATGCTTTAAATTGTTTAAAGTATATTTTAAAGCATAAGTTTAAATTTTAAATAAGATAAACAAAGGTTTATTTTATTTCTTTTTGAATATAGCTTAATAAATATAATTTTAAATTATATATGAAAATTTAAAATACCATTTATATATTAAACATTAATGCATTTAAATAAGTTAAATAAGATAAGTAATTTATAATCTCTTTTATAAATTATTTAAATTAATACATTGTTATTTTCAAACAATAGTAATAAATGTATAAATATAGATAGGTTTTAAAAGACAATATTATTATTATTTTTAAATTAAATATGTTGATATAAATTAGCTTTAAATTGGATTTTTAAATGATGATTGGATTCAAATTTGAATTAATTTTGAATTCAAAAGGATAAACATTTTTTTATAAACTTTCATTTTTATATAATTTATTTCATTTCATTTTCTTTAAAATAAATGCATATATACATTTACATATGAAAATAATTTATATATAAGCACTTAACAAATAAAGAAAGGGTTTTATTTACTTTTAAATTAAATAAAAACAAATAAAATTACTTATAAGACACATGTTAATATATTAAGTGGTATAATGACATGTGTTAAAGTTTTAAACATGTGTTAAGTAATTAATTAAAATTAATGACAAATGTAGTTAAATTAAGTAACAAATGTAACAAATGTGAAGATTTAGTACAAGTGTCATATTTGTTTTTTTTCTTTTGTTTTAAAATAAATCATCCTAACTTATATAAGCATGTTTTCTTCATTCTCTTTTCTAATCTTCATTCTCTAAAATTAAAGACTTCAGCTAAACCAAAAATTGTAAACAAATCAGTAACCAAACTCTCAAAAACCCAGAAATCTATCTAACCATTTTCAAATTAAGATCATTTCCCTGTAATCCACTTTCCAATTCAAACATGCAAGCCTGTAACTCATCCTCTAAACAAATCTGCAGTATTGTTTCCCTGTAACCATTTTACATGTTCAAAACCAAATTTTCAAATGCAATGCAAACCCTTCCTCAATCAAAAGCCTACATGTAAATCCTGTAATCTACTATAAAAAATTAAGAGCATGCAAACCATTTTCTTCAACCTATGAAGCATCTTCAAATAAAATCTGGGGTTTGTCTTCTGCAATCTGGATTCTTGGACATGCATGCAAGTTTAAATAGCAAACAACTCAAGTTTATATCAAATTCAATGTAGATTTGGCATTTCAGTTTCAAGTCTTCAAAACAGTTTTCAAAGAAAAAGGGTCTGTTCTCATTTGTTTCAGGTGAGTAACCTCACAAATTTAAAACTTAAGTATGGTTATGGTTGCATGCTAGTTTTCTGTGATAAAAATTGTATTGTGTATGTTTGTCTTCTGTGTATGGATGGATTATGAGTGTAGATTGCTGTTTTATGCTACTATGGTTTTTTTTTAGGTTCCAGGTTCATAATTTAGTAAAAATTCAATTGCTCTTGAATCAATCTTTATTTAATTATACCATAGTTTTTAGTTTAAAAACTTATCAAGTAAAAACAATTTGGTGTTGTCTCTGTAAATTTAAAACATCAGAGCGTGTTAAATAAGGGTAAAAACTCAAACATAATAATTTATAAATTTAGTATTATAAATTGAAAACTTAACAAAAAATGATTTTTAAAACTAAAATCATAGTTTTTAGTTTGGAATTGAGGCTGCGGTTCTTGTTTGAACAGAAAATGGGTTATATTCAAACTCTGGTGATCGAGTTGATCGGAATGTTTGAGGTTCTTTGTAACGACTCGCTATTTTGGACCATTCAAATCGACAATAATACTACACATGTCCGACTTGAATAATTCGAAATACCGAATTATTTATTTAAATTTCACAAAAACATATACAGTAAATAAATCAATCACAGAATCACAGATACAGAGTAGTACAATAATACGCAGTGGAATAAATGAATAGTAGTTCATGAAGCTACTATATAACAAAGTTAGAAATAAAATACATCAGAATATCCCAGATACAGTGAAGTCTCCAATGCAACAGATGACTTCTCTTAATGAATCAACTGGAAGTGCTGAAAGCTAAGCGATAGTTGGATCTCCATGCGAAGCTCCAAACTCCAAAGGTGAGTCTCAATACTGTATCACTCAGTATGACCCGAGCGTAAAACAAAACACAAAACACTCGAGTCAGGATTAACATTCTTATATCAATAAATCCAACTCAAGTGAAATATCAACTGAAATAAAATTAACTTAGAGGATGTTTGGGATAACCATCCTATAAGGATCCCTGGAACTATCTATAGGGTAGAAATATACACTATGTCACCTGGTCATCTCAATTTTATTTATTATTCAAAAAAAAAATATCATTTCACTTCAAATATATTTGTTTTCAAATTTGATCACTTTCACAGTTACGATTCAAATCTACTCCAATCAAAATTCATATCTAGTCAAATCTCAATTTATCAATTTAAAATTCAACTCAATTCCTAAATAACCACTTCAATTTTATCGATCTCAAAATTCGGATTTGTAATCACAAAAAACCCCTTTATATTTCAATATATTTCAAACTTTAAGTATTCAACGTTTCAAACTAAATTTTATTCAATTTAATTTTCTAAATAATAATTTCAAATTTTAGTTCAACCTAAATTTTCATTTTTTATTCAATTTAGTTTCTAATAACAATTCAACTATGTTGATTTCAAGTACAGATCTGAATCTCAAAATAACCCATTTAAATTCCAATATAGTTCAAAGCTTTAATATTTAAATGTTCAATTTAACAGTTTCATAAAGATCTCGATTAACCTCATTATTATATAGTCTTGAAATGCTTCCTCATTTGATTCAATATCATTTAAGTAATCTTAAATTACATTTTACTCAATATTTTATTTGAATTTATTTATTTGTGAAATATTCATTAAATCACTTAAATCAAAAATCCAGTTATAAAAATCGTACCTTTAGATTTCCCATTTAATAATTTCAAATCAATTTAATTAAATAAATTCTTATTTAAATACCATTTTTAATAAATCAAAATTTATCTCCCAATCTTAATTATTCAATTTATTACCAGAAAATCTTTTTGAAATATAGGTTTACATAAATACTTAACCATATTATGTGTATTACATCAGTTCTAATTTAAATCAAATATTAGTACTAAATCTATATAAAAAAAATTCCATCTTAAGAATCAATATTTATTTAACCATATATTTCTTTCCAAAATCATAGAAATTATTTCAAAATATTTATATATGGACCGACGGTGTCTGTATATATTTTCTATCATATGGTCAAGTGCTACGGATATTTTTCATTTCAATCCGTCCACTAAATATATACGGGTGGATATCATTTCAACCTGTAATCCCAAATTCAATTAAATGAAAATCGCTTGGGTTTATCATTTCAACCCATAGCGATTTTCTCCTATCCTAAAGTCCATTCGGGTATGTATCATTTGAACCCATAGTGAATAGTATACTAACAGGGTACTTGCAGAGTGAAAACAGATATGATAATAGTATAACAACTTGCATATATCATCAATAACAGTATAATATAAACAATAGGATATGGTGTCATATCCTACAAGTGAACAGTTATAGATAATAGCATAAATATAACAATTTAAATAACTATAGCAGCATACTTCAATTGTTGTTTCAATTGAAATCAAATTTAATAAATATAAGAACGTTAATCGTGAGTGATTGCTCACCTTTCGAGGCTAAAGAGATTAGACAATGAAGTTTAGTTACGAATTCCAAAGCAACGCTAGATAGACACGATTCGACGAAGAAATAGGCACGACGAACAAAGCTGATAAATGGAAGAGAAAAAAAATCGAATTCAAATTAGAACTAGATTGATGAAGATGAATGATATACGTGAACTTAAAATTATATATAATTATATATAACTATTTACATATATAAAACATATTCTAAATTTAATATACATACATTTCAAATCATTGTTTTTAAACCAAACACATATACAATAAAAAAATCAAACATATATGCAATATATATATTGTAATACTTATTAAAATAAAAACTTATATATAATGTATGTTCATTTCAACATATCAACTACCGCGTATATAACTTTTAAACTTTATCTTATAAAATATAAACTATACAAACTTTTATAACTTACTAAACTTTATATTATAAATATATTATATACACTTCAAACCTACGCATGTGATACTTATATTTAAATAATAATATAACCATTACGACATAAACCACTTAGACATGCTTAAGTTTACTTTCAAAACCGTTATAAATACCATATACTTACCGACCAAATGTATAAACTCGAATGCTTAGATATATATGGTTTTCGTTCTTTTTCTCACTCACCTATTTTGTTGTTTCGAGTACATTGCATTAAGAAAGAGTAATATATAACAAAACCAACAAAACCCCTAAAAGATTCAAAAACAAAATAAAATAAAAATAAGTATATATATTTTTAAATCACCGTATATTATTTCATTTAATAACATGATACGAACAGCTTCACTTAAATCAAATTCACGTTTAAAATATTATATATAAAAAAACAAAATACTAAGCTTAAACAAATTAGATCAAAAAGCATCTTTACATACAACGGCCGAAAAAGGAAAAATTTATTTTATAAACTAATATAACAGCATATATACATATATACACAAATACATTTATATACATAGAAAAAGAATAACTTTGACATATATATATAAACCATATAATAGACGCTGCAAAATTTGTATAATATATTATTAAACTGGAAACAGGGAAACCCAAGATAATATAACCCATGTAACAAATTCACTGATATATATATACATACATACATACATACATATATATATATATATATATATATATATGCTAACAGATAGAAGTACTATACCTAATATATGCGAACGTATGCAAGCTAGTGGTAACGAGTGTCTGACGGGTGATGGCGATAGGGGTATCGGTTGCGCCTAGGGAAGGCAAAATGGAACAGGAGAGAAGGAGGATGTGGCGTGGGTATGCAGTTATGGCCTTGAAGAGGCGCTGCAACAACTTGGGAAAGAAAGAAAAAAGGCTTCAGGGAGGAAGAGGAAGCATCAGTAGGTATAAACCCAAAGTTATAAAGGCAGAGGAAAAACATTTTGCACAATTTAAGGTGAGCTTTAAATTTTTAATAAATACGAAATGTATCTAAGTTTATACGTTTATAACTTTTCAGCTGTAGTGTATATATATAATGAACGGTCATAACGAAAGAAGTGGAAACAGGGAGCGTAGGAAAGGAAAGGTTAGAAAAATAAATTTTTCACCCTTAAATTTCGGAGATTAATAAGGTAACGTACCCCTTTAATGAAATGTACAGCAACGGTCACAGGCTAAAATTTAGCTGAAAGTTTAAAGAAATGAGCGGAAGATGGGTTTTTAAATTAATCACTTCCCAGAATTAATATGTCAATGGAAAAAGAAAGGAGATGAATCAGGGAAACGTATTATAACTTATATATAACTATTAAACGGATATATGGAAGAAAAGGTGAGCATGTGAGTAAAAGTGGAAATTGATTTATAAGCGAAATGGAATGTGAACTGTTGCCTGGGAAGAAAATGGAAGGGTTTAAAAATTAAAGGCAATGGACTACTGAAATTAAATGAGTATAAAACGTGTAAAAGTTATATATTGAAACGGCTATACATTTCAATTATTATTATAAAACGGGGAATAACGAAAGGCAAGGACGATGATTTCAAAGTTTATTAATGGCTAGGAATGGGGAAGTCTATCTATGAATTGGAAAAATTATTAAGCAATTGAAATTTTAACGGTAGAAAAAGTAATAGCTACACACTGTTTTAGAAACAATCAAAGCAATTAATAGCTTGATTGGACAGCAAGAATAAATATGGAAGGACATGTTATAAAGGCAAAATGAATCGTTTAAAAATAAATAAAAGAAATGATGGCAAATAAAACAGTTGTGCCTTGAATTTTCCAAAATAAATTATTTTATGAACATCAATTATTACTGACTTAAATTGAACAGAATCACACCCTAAAATATACTTTCTTAATTTTTGATGAAAATTTATCATTTGCCACATTTACCTATACGTAATCCAAATGTAAAATTTTATTTCAAAATATTATTATTTAACATTTCTCAAAAATCAAATTAAATACGCTATTAAAAATTATCAAAATTTTACGGGTCGTTACATTCTTGCTGGTGGTAGTGGAGTGATCAAAGGGTGTGGCAAAAATGCCAGGAGGATGATCAGGGCTCGGTGGTGGCGATGGGAGGCTGAAGAAGTCTGTTAACCTAGTTTTGGCTGGTCTGGGAATTGTGATCATCACGAAGTCTAGGGATGATCGAGTTTGACACAACTCTGGGGAATGGAAGCTGGAGTATAGTAGAAGTCATTGTCTGTGGTGATGGTTTTCTAGTGATCGGAGAGGCGATTTCGAGCCAATGTCAAGTTTTGGGATCTGGTTGCAATATTGTTTCTAGGTTTTAGATTTGGAGTGCTCATATTTTATTTCGAGTGGATGATGAGATTTTGATGATTGGGATGGGTTTCAGGGATGATCGCCGTCGTGCTCGAAGTGGAGGTGGTGACCAGAGGTGGTCAGAGCCACCATGCATATGCATGGTGTAGTGATTTGTCTGATGAAGTTTTTGGTGTTGCAGTAATGTTTTGGTCTCGAGTGACTCTCGAGTAATTCAAGTGTTGGACTCGAAGTTGTTTGGTATATGACTCGAAGCATTTTATTTAGTGGCACGGGTTGAATGTTGGGTTACAGGTTTAAAACCTGATCTGTTTTAAAGTATAAAACTGAGTAAAAAAAAATGTAAAGGTTTAAACAAGTTTTAAACCTAAATTTAAGTCTGATTTAAGTTTTAATTTGAACCTCAGTTCAAAAATAAAATGAAGTTTTAAATTTAAATTGTTTTAACAACCTTAAAATGTTTAAGTAATTTGAATTTAAAAAAGAAGGTTTAAAACGTAAGTGATTTTTAAATCTGAGTTTAATATGGAATTAAATTTAAATATGTATAATAGTTTTGAAATAAAAGGAAGTTTTATAAATTGAAATGTTTCAAACAACTTTAAAAAGGGGTTTAAAATAGTTTGAAATTAAAAGTAAAGCTTTAAAATAAAAGTAGAGATTTAACCTAAGTTTAAATCTGGATTCAAATCCAAAATTGAATCATAGTTTTGAAATAAAGGAAGTTTTTAAATTTAAAAACAACTTTGAATTTTTAAGGTAATTTAAAATATGATTTCCATTTTAAAGTGAATTTGGGTTTAAATTCCTTTAAACATCTTTTATAAAATAAGAAATTCTTTTGCATAAGTTTTAAAGTGTTTTTAAATGTTTTTAAACTTTGTTAAAGTTAAGTTTGATTTCATTTTAAATCTATAATTTAAAATGAAATTTGAAACAGATTTAAAGTAAATTGTTTTAAATTGTTTTGTTAATGATAATGTAATCATTAATAAGAAATGTTTTTATTTTAAAGTAAATCAAAGCTTTAATGAATTGTGATTAATTAAATTAGTAAGGTAATTTAAATAAGATAATTAATTTATTTATTTAATTAATTAAGGATTTGAATAAATTAATCAAGGTTAAGTTAAGTAATTAAGATTAATTAAATTTGTAATTAATGATGATTAATCTAAGTTAATTACTGAAGAAAAAGTAATTAAAGAATTTTTGATATGTTAATGAAGGTCATTAACTTGAGATTATTTAATAATTAATTAATGTGATTAATTTTGATAATTAATTGGATTAATTAATTTGGATAATCATTTATCGAATTTGGTTAAGTATGATTACTTTATGAAAGTAATTAAAGGTATTAATTACTCATTGTAATTAATTAATTAATTTGATTAGTTTAAATTAATTAATTAAGTTTAATTAATTTAGAATAATCATTTGATGGGTTGATAAGAAATCAGTGAAGAATAATTACTTAGAGAAGTAATTAAGATAAGTAATTTACTGGAGGTAATTAATTGAAGTATGGAAGAGTTTTAGAATAAATTGCTTTGTGCAATTAATATGAAAGATATTTACTTAGTAAAAGTAATTAATTATAATTTACATAGTGTAGTTAATTTAAGCATTGATTGATTAAGTCATTTGAAAAATAATTAAGTGATGTAATTAATTAAGGGTAATTAATTACAAATAAGATTGATCAAGGATGATTAATAAATATAATTAATTATTAAATGTAATTAATTTAGGAGTAATTAGTTTACTCGATGAAGTAATTAAGAGTAGTTAATTACTGAAGGTGATTAATCGAAAGTGATTAACAATTATGGTTTAATTAAGGTTAATTACTTAATGTAGTTAATTAATTAAAACATAATTAGGGATCATTAATTTATATAATTAATGATGTAATTAAGGTTGATTAATTAAGATTAATTAATCAATGATAAGAGATTAATGAAGTAATTAATTAATGTAATTAATTAAGGATTAATGTAATTAATTATAGTTAATTAATTAATCAAGTAATTAAAGGCTAATTACTGTATTTGGTTAAGTATAATTAATTTGTGAAATTAATTAACGATAATTACTTGAATGTAATTAATGGATAATTAATCAAGGGTGATTAATTAAGGTGATTAATTAGAGGATGATTAATTAATTGATTTGTAATTAATTAAGGGATATATAAGCAGGATTTATAGAATGAAGTAATTAATTTAATTTACTTTAAATTAATTAGTGATGAAATGATTAATTTAATTCATTTTAAATTAATTATAAATTGTGTGATTATTAATCCTTATTTATATATGGATGATATAGATTTCCTTGAATGGTTTGAATTTCAGATATGAGATAAATAATGTTGTGTGATATGGATGCTTGTTTGCATTGTAATGTTAATATGAATTATTTATTGGTGATGATAATGTAGATTATCAATTTGTGATGATAAAATGGATTATCTATTTATGATGATAATGTTTATTATCTATTGTAATGATGTAAATTATCTATCTATATGTATATAGATAATTAAACTGAATTGTTTTAAATTTAAAACAACTTGGACCTAAAAGATGGCGTTTTGGATTTCGATGAGACCGGGATCGGGTTTCCAGATTTGGATATCCGAAAACCTCATCGATCCAAATTAACGATAGGTCGTGAATCTTAAGTGAAGATGAAGTTTCAGAGTGCAAGGGTTATCGTTAACTCTGAGGGTGATTCCAAAATGAGTGTAACGAGATAATGCCTTCGGTTTCGTTCGAACATGGAACGAACTTGTATGGATTGAATGCTTTCAGAACATCGTCAGGCGGATGATGAGCATTCTAAGAGATGTGTTCTCTAAAGGTAATCGTAGCCTCAAGCCTCATCAACCGGGAATGGCTAAAATAGGGGAGATGCAGCAAGGCTAAGTGGGTCACGCCCAAGTAGGACGAGATTTTCCCCTGTCTAGAAGTCCCTTTTTATTTGGCTGTGTGGGCAGTTGGGTCTAGGCCAACTGTGGGGTTGTCTTGTTCGGGACTACCCAGTAAGGGATGGTTCCGGCTTTGTGTTGCAGGAGATTGGGAGTGATCCTCGATACGGTGACCTAGGCCCCGTACTGTGACGGGCGGTACCCTGGTAGCCCTGCCATTGTATGGAATCCAAACTCCAATAAGTGTCGTATGTATTGATTGTGCCCAACTATGTTGGAACGTGAGATGTAAGCATTCCAGCTATTTCTGTATTTTACTTGAAAACCCTAGACCCTATTATAATATCGCTGGATTTCCTATCAAATGTTTTGGTTAGCGTAAGGTAAAACTTTTCCAAGTTTATGTGTGGGAAGTCTTACGTGATACCTTCCTTTTCAAAGGTTTTCAAAAGTTAAGCAACTTTAACCTGTTACTCACACCAGACCCATGTCTGAGCCGGAATTTATTTCTGTTTTTCTTAAACTCTTGGGTACTCGAATTTTTACGAGTAGCCAAGGGATTCAGATTAGCTTTGATGGATTGTGGAGGAGCAATGGAGCAGGAGGCTTCTACATTGTAGATATTTATAGTGTTCCGCTGTGTGTTCTTTGAGTCATTTGTTGTGTCGTATTGAGTTGTAACAACTAGACAGGTGTTTATAACTGTCTTGTATGTGATGTATAATTTGTGTAACTCTAATAGTGGTTGTATACTATGTAATATTTATGTTATTAATATAATTTATTCGTTCCGCTGTTGAGATTCTTATGTTGTTTTTTTCTTTCTTCTCTATCTTTTCTCTTTCTATCACTTTCTTTCTTAATTCATGATGCGTCTTTCTGGATAGTGGAAGACGGGTCGTGACAGTTGGTATCAGAGCGCTAGGTTGAGTGAATACCTAGGCTTTGGAGTGTTTTCTTTCTTAAGAGAGCGTATTTGTAATTTATATATATATATTTATTTCTACCTATCTATTGGGTTACCTGTTCGGGTTTTCCAATATAGGTTATAAAAGTAGATAAGGTAGTGGTGTGTGTAACACGACTACTACCATTGGTTGGAGTTTGATGTTTGAGGTTGAAAGTGTATCTGTCGAGACTGTAGACCTAATACCGTCTCGAGTGAGTTGTGCAGTGGTGTAGAGATTTCATCGATCTCTAAAGGAAACCTTTAAAAGGTTCGGAGTTCGTCTTTGAAATTGGATGGGTAGTTTTGGATCTGTCGGTTGGGCAGAAGTGTGTGATGATATATTGATACTTCAGGAAGTAATAGCTACGGATGAGATGCAGGGACTATGTATTATCTCCAAAGATGTTTTCTTTGAAGCGAGTTTTAGGAAGTGTGTCTGCTCCAGTGTTCTGGCTGGGTTCAACAGGATGTGGTGGTTGGCTTTGAGGTCCGAGTTTCTTGAAAAGCTTATGGATTAGGAAATCTTTGGCTTTGGTGTCAGCAGTACAGCTCGGAGTGTTCTGTGTGCTGGCAAGGAAGTTTTCTGGCTTAGCAGTTTTTCTGAGGTGGAGTTCAGAAACAGCAGAGTAGATCCATATCTTCGATGGATTGGCTAGAAAAGCGAAAACTGTTCTGATTGGAAAAGAGAGAACAGTTTTCTTTGGAAATAAGGCTGGGTTGATCGCAAAAGTGACTTACGATAGCTGAGTGTTCTTTTGAGTCACCCGTCCGCCACTGGAAACACCACTTCCCGTCCGACTATTGAAGATTTTTTTGGATGACTTTTGAGAAGTCAGAGATTGTCTGTATCTGGAGATTAAGTTTTCTTATCGACTGGATTCCAGGAGAAATGTCGGTAGTTCAGCTAGTTGTAGGATGGTTTCTTGAGATAGGGTTTGGTGAAATAGCTCAGGATTGGTAGACCTTCTGAGTTTTCTTTATGGATCTGTTGAATTATATTCTGGAATGTGTTGTCCAGTCTGTGCTCATGTTCTTCATCAGCATTTTCTTCTATTCCAGATCAAAGTTGTGCAGCGGAAGCAGTTTGGAAGTGTTTCTATTTTTTTTTCAGATAGGAGAAGTGAGTTTGTTCTTCTGATGTTTGAGGAGTAGAATTGGAGATCTTGGTCTTAGTTGATCTTGAGGAGATCGCTGTGTTGGATTGTTTTTGGTCCAGCTTGTTTTTAGAGGCATTGGCTAAGGTTGAGCTGATCAGGAAGGTTATAGGCAGCCCAGGATCGTCAGAAGAGTTTTGTGGTTAAGAGACGAAGGAATTTGGATTTCGGAGTCGAAGATTTTTTTGGATAAGTTTTTCTCCGATCCAAGGAGCTATAAGATTGGGTGAGTCTGGGAAGCTAACTCCGAGATATCTTGGATCTCTTCTGTGTTTTGGGAGGATAAGTGTTTAGTCCTTTGGGTTGAATTGCCAGCTTGGATAACTGAGGTTCGATGTGTTTCACGTATCTCTGAGGGAGTACGTGTATCTCTGGTTGTGGAACCAGCAGTTCAGGAGGTTTGGTTGTTGAGTCAGACTCGTCTGTAGTCTAATATCCTGTTTAGTTTTGTAGATCTAGATGAGGAGGAGCTCTATAGCTTTGTAGTTTTGATTGTTTGGATTCTGTAAAGCGAGTATCCCTGTATATATATACTTGGGGAAACTCAAGGAAATTCTACCCAGAATTTTGTCTGGATAGTTAGATTTGTTTGTTTAGATGATTGGTTGCTATGGTTGTTAGCATATGATTGATATATGCTTGTGTTTTAAAATTTAATCTTTAATGAGATTATTAAATTACCTTTGCTTTTAAATTTCGGGGACGAAATTCTTTTAAAGGGGGAGGAATGTGATATCCTGGAAATTTTGGCAATATCAATTTAATAATCTATATTTAAAATTAAATTGATTTGATAAATTTTGTTAATAAAATTTGACTTGATTTAATAATCCAATTAAATATATATTTAATTGGTGAATTTTATTTTTTAAAAGCTAATAAAATGCTTTCTATTTATAATGTGTATATATATATGTATATATACTGTAAATAGATAAGTTTTGATTTGAAGTTTAATAAACAAATAAAATCTTGTTTTTAAATTCTAATATTCATTCTGATAATTTGGAAATTATTATTTTATTTAATATATAACTATTCAAAACTATTTAATAAGTAACCATATGGTTTTAAGATACTTAAGGAAAATTGCTTTGAATTGTTTAAAATATATTTTAAAGCATAAGTTTGAATTTTAAATAAGATAAACAAAGGTTTATTTTATTTCTTTTTGAATATAGCTTAATAAATACAATTTGAAATTATATATGAAAATTTAAAATACCATTTATATATTAAACATTAATGCATTTAAATAAGTTAAATAAGATAAGTAAATCATAATCTCTTTTATAAATTATTTAAATTTAGAAATATGTTATTTTCAAACAATATTAATAAATGTATAAATATAGATAGGTTTTTTAAAAGACAATATTATTATTATTTTTAAATTAAAAATTAGCTTTAAATTGGATTTTTAAAAGTATGATTGGATTTGAAAATTCAAAAGGATAAACATTTTTTTATAAACTTTCATTTTTACATAATTTGTTTCATTTCATTTTCTTTAAAAAAAAGCATATACACATTTACATATGAAGATAATTTATTTATATATATATATACATGCATTTAACAAATAAAGAAAGGGTTTTATTTACTTTTAAATCAAATAAAAACAAATAAAATTACTTATAAGACACATGTTTATATATTAAGTGGTATGATGACATGTGTTAAAGTTTTAAACATGTTTTAAGTAATTAATTAAAATTGATGACAAGTGTTGTTAAATTAAGTGACTAATGTAACAAACGTGACGATTTAGTACAAGTGTCATATTTGTTTTTAATTTTTTTTCTTTTATTTTAAAATAAATCATCCTAACTTATATAAGAATGCTTTCTTCATTCTCTTTTCTAATCTTCATTCTCTAAAATTAAAGACTTTAGCTGAACCAAAAATTGGAAACAAATCTGTAACCAAACTCTCAAAAACCCAGAAATCTATCTAACCATTTTCAAATTAAGATCATTTCCTGTAATCCACTTTCCAATTCAAACATGCAAGCTTGCAACTCATCCTCTAAACAAATTTGCAGTATTGTTTCCCTGTAACCATTTTACATGTTCAAAACCAAATTTTCAAATGCAATGCAAACCCTTCCTCAATCAAAAGCCTGCATGTAAATCCTGTAATCCACTGTAAAAAATTAAGAGCATGCAAATCATTTTCTTCAACCTATGAAGCATTTTCAAATAAAATCTACGGTTTGTCTTCTGTAATCTGGAATCTTGGACCTACATGCAAGTTTAAACAGCAAACAACTCAAGTTTATATCAAAATCAATGAAGATTTGGCATTTCAGTTTCAAGTCTTCAAAACAGTTTTTAAAGAAAAAGGGTCTGTTCTCGTTTGTTTCAGGTGAGTAACCTCACAAATTTAAAACTTAAGTATGATTATGGTTGCATGCTAGTTTTCTGTGATAAAAATTGTATTGTGTATGTTTGTCTTCTGTGTATGGATGGATTATGAGTGTAGATTGTTGTTTTATGCTACTACAGTTTTTTTTAGGTTCCAGGTTCATAATTTAGTAAAAATTCAATTGCTCTTGAATCAATCTTTATTAGTACTTGAGTTCTGAAATAAATATGTTAATTATACCATAGTTTTTAGTTTAAAAACTTATTAACTAAAAACAATTTGGTGTTGTCTCTGTAAATTTAAAACATCAGAGCATGTTAAATATGGGTAAAAACTCAAACAAATAATTTATAAATTGAAAACTTGAACAAAAAATGATTTTTAAAACTAAAATCATAGTTTTTAGTTTGGAATTGAGGCTGCAGTTCTTATTTGAATAGAAAATGGGTTATAGTCAAACTCTGGTGATCGAGTTGATCGAAATGTTTAAGGTTCTTGCTGGTGGTAGTGGAGTGATCAGAGGGTGTGGCAAAAATGCCAGGAGGATGATCAGGGATCGGTGGTGGCGATGGGAGGTTGATGAAGTCTGTTAACCTAGTTTTGGCTGGTCTGGGAATTGTGATCATCACGAAGTCTAGGGATGATCGATTTTGACACAACTCTGGGGAATAGAAGCTGGAGTATAGGAGAATCCATGGTCGGTGGTGATGGTTCTTTGGTGATTGGAGAGGCGAGTTTGAGCCATTGACAGATTTTGGGATCTGGTTGCAATATTGTTTCCAGGTTTTAGATTTGGAGTGCTCGAATTTGATTTCGAGTGGATGGTGAGATTTTGATGATTGGGATGGGTTTCAGGGATGATCATCGCCGTGCTCGAAGTGAAGGTGGTGACCGAAGATGGTCAGAGCCACCGTGCATATGCACGGTGTAGTGATTTGGCTGATGAATTTTTTGGTGTTGCAGTAATGTTAGGTCTCGAGTGACTCTCGAATAATTAGAGTGCTGGACTCGAAGTTGTTTAATATATGACTCGCAGCATTTTATTTAGTTGCTCGGGTTGAATGTTGGGTTACAGGTTTAAAACCTGATCTGATTTTAAAGTATAAAACTGGGTAAAAAAAAGTAAAGGTTTAAACAAGTTTTAAACCTAAATTTAAGTTTGATCTAAGTTTTAATTTGAATCTTAGTTCAAAAATAAAATGAAGTTTTTAAATTTAAATTGTTTTAACAACCTTAAATTGTTTAAGTAATTTGAATTTAAAAATGAAGGTTTAAAATGTAAGTGAGCTTTAAATCTGAGTTTAATATGGAATTAAATTTAAATCTGTATAAGAGTTTTGAAATAAAAGGAAGTTTTATAAATTAAAATGTTTTAAACAACTTTAAAAAAAGGGTTTAAAATAGTTTGAAATTAAAAGTAAAGCTTTAAAATAAAAGTAGAGATTTAACCTAAGTTTAAATCTGGATTCAAATCCAAATTTGAATCATAGTTTTGAAATAAAGGAAGTTTTTAAATTTAAAAACAACTTTGAATTTTTAAGGTAATTTAAAATATGATTTCTATTTTAAAGTGAATTTGGGTTTAAATTCCTTTAAACATCTTTTATAAAATAAGAAATTCTTTTGCATAAGTTTTAAAGTGTTTTTAAATGTTTTTAAACTTTGTTAAAGTTAAGTTTGATTTCATTTTAAATCTATAATTTAAAATGAAATTTGAAACAAATTTAAAGTAAATTGTTTTAAATTGTTTTGTTAATGATAATGTAATCATTAATAAGAAATGTTTTTATTTTAAAGTAAATCAAAGCTTTAATGAATTGTGATTAATTAAATTAGTAAGGTAAAATATTTATTTATTTATTTATTTAATTAAGGATTTGAATAAATTAATCAAGGTTAAGTTAAGTAATTAAGATTAATTAAATTCGTAATTAATGATGATTAATCTAAGTTAATTACTTAAGAAAAAGTAATTAAAGAATTGTTGATAAGTTAATGAAGGTCGTTAACTTGAGATTATTTAATAATTAATCAATGTGATTAATTTTGATAATTAATTGGATTAATTAATTTGGATAATCATTTGTGGAATTTGGTTAAGTATGATTACTTTATGAAAGTAATTAAATGTATTAATTACTCATTGTAATTAATTAATTTGATTAGTTTAAATTAATTAATTAAGTTTAATTAATTTAGAATAATCATTTGATGGGTTGATAAGAAATCAATGAAGAATAATTACTTAGAGAAGTAATTAAGATAAGTAATTTACTGGAGGTAATTAGTTGAAGTATGGAAGAGTTTTAGAATAAATTGCTTTGTGTAATTAATATGAAAGGTAATTACTTAGTAAAAGTAATTAATAATAATTTACTTAGTGTGATTTAAGCATTGATTGATTAAGTCAATTGAAAAATAATTAAGTGATTTAATTAATTAAGGGTAATTAATTACTAATAAGATTGATCAAGGATGATTAATAAATATAATTAATTATTAGATGTAATTAATTTAGGAGTAATTAGTTTACTCAATGAAGTAATTAAGAGTAGTTAATTACTGAAGGTGATTAATCAAAAGTGATTAACAATTATGGTTTAATTAAGGTTAATTACTTAATTTAGTTAATTAATTAAAACATAATTAGGGATCATTAATTTATATAATTAATGATGTAATTAAGGTTGATTAATTAAGATTAATTAATCAATGATAAGAGATTAATGAAGTAATTAATTAATGCAATTAATTAAGGATTAATGTAATTAATTATAGTTAATTAATTAATCAAGTAATTAAAGGCTAATTACTGTATTTGGTTAAGTATAGTTAATTTGTGAAATTAATTAAAGATAATTACTTGAATGTAATTAATGGATAATTAGTCAAGGGTGATTAATTAAGGTGATTAATTAGAGGATGATTAATTAATTGATTTGTAATTAATTAAGGGATATATAAGCAGGATTTATAGAATGAAGTAATTAATTTAATTTACTTTAAATTAATTAGTGATGAAATGATTAATTTAATTCATTTTAAATTAATTATAAATGGTGTGATTATTAATCCTTGTTTATATATGGACGATATAGATTTCCTTGAATGGTTTGAATCTCAGATATGAGATAAATAATGTTGTATGATATGGATGCTTGGTTGCATTGTAATGTTGATATGAATTATCTATTAGTGATGATAATGTAGATTATCAATTTGTGATGATAAAATGGATTATCAGTTTATGAGGATAATGTTGATTATCTATTGTAATGATGTGAATTATCTATCTGTATGTATATAGATAATTAAATTGAATTGTTTTAAATTTAAAACAACTTGGACCTAAAAGATGGCGTTTTGGATTTCGATGAGACCGAGATCGGGTTTCCAGATTTGGATATCCAAAATCCACATCGATCCAAATTAACGATAGGTCATGAATCTCAAGTGAAGATGAAGTTTCAAAGTGCAAGGGTTATCGTCGTTAACTCTGAGGGTAATTCAAAAATAAGTGTAACGAGATAATGCCTTCGGTTTCGTTCGAACCCGGAACGAACTTGTATGGATTGAATGCTTTCAGAACATCGTCAGGCGGACGATGGGCATTCTAAGAGATGTGTTCTCTATAGGTAATCGTAGCCTCAAGCCTCATCAACCGGGAATGGCTAAAACAGGGGAGGTGCACCAAGGCTAAGTGGGTCATGCCCAAGTAGGACGAAATTTTCCCTTGTCTAGAAGTCCCTTTTATTCGGCTGTGTGGGCAGTTGGGTCGCGACCAACTGCAGGGTTATCTTGTTCGGGACTGTCCAGTAAGGGATGGTTCCGGCTTTGTGTTGCAGGGGATTGGGAGTGATCCTCAGTACGATGATCTACCCCCGTACTGTGACGGGCGGTACCCCGGTAGCCCTGCCATTATATGGAATCCAAACTCCAATAAGTGCCGTACGTATTGATTATGCCCAACTATGTTTGAACGTGAGATGTAAGCATTCCAGCTATTTCTGTATTTTACTTGAAAACCCTAGACCCTATTACAATATCACCGAATTTCCTATCAAATGTTTCGGTTAGTGTATGGTAAAACTTTTCCATGTTTATGTGTGGGAAGTCTTACGTGATACCTTCCTTTTCAAAGGTTTTCAAAAGTTAAGCAACTTTAACCTGTTACTCACACCAGACCCATGTTTGAGCCGGAGTTTATTTCTGTTTTTCTTAAACTCTTGGGTACTCGAATTTTTACGAGTAGCCAAAGGATTCAGGTTAGCTTTGACGGATTGTGGAGGAGCAATGGAGCAGGAGGCTTCTACGTTGTAGATATTTATAGTGTTCCGCTGTGTGTTCTTTGAGTCATTTGTTGTGTTGTATTGAGTTGTAATAACTAGACAGGTGTTTATAACTGTCTTGTATGTGCTGTATAATTTGTGTAACTCTGATAGTGGTTGTATACTATGTAATATTTATGTTATTAATATAATTTATTCGTTCCGCTGCTGAGATTATGATGTTGTTTTTTTCCTTTCTTCTCTATCTTTTCTCTTTCTATCCCTTTCTTTCTTAATTCATGATGCGTCTTTCTGGATAGTGGAAGACGGGTCATGACAAATAATAAGGTAAATACCGGCCCATTCAACGCTTGAGCTTCCAAAGATAAAGGTACATGAACAGTCATGTGGTCCTTATCAAAGTCTGCATTGAAGCCCTTACAAACTAATAGGTGTAAATAAATAGCATACCCCTCCATAAAAATGGGTTGGAAGGCTTATATACCCAATATGCAGGGTAGGTGCTTGTTATCACTTTCCTCTATGATTCAAGCCAAAGAATATAGGCTAGATTTTCTTCCCCAAGTGAAAGGGATATACTGGATTGGAGCAGTTTCAAAAAGGAGCTTAAAATGTCTACCCTATATCCTAGGCCATCATAGGATTGGCTGTTATCACCCGATAGAACCTTCGAGCCTAACATTGCATCGATTCAGCCCGAGACCGTCCACCATTAAAGATTGGGACGACCTGGATCCCATTTCCTAGACTACTCCCCAAAGTGCTCATCATTGCTTAGAATGAGCAAGTCGCACTCGATTGGCAAGTGAGGATGTCCAACACAACAACTTCTATTCTCCAAACATAGACAGACTCATCCGTGATTGCCAAGGGCTACCACAACCCCTCAACTTAAGCACGGACGTCTATCCATCCGAGGATGTCATAGAGCTAATGATTTATGGTTAGACCAATATGACTTAGAAATTGGTCTAGCTCGGGATAATGACCTGCTCTATTCATGCATGGCAGGCTGGCCACTCCACTTAAGTTGATACCTATAAATAACACCGAACTTAGCAAAATCATACATATCGGCATCAAGCTTAGCCTAGAAATTAAAGACGAGATGGTCTGGCTCCTAAAGCAAAGATGTATTCAATTAGGGAATTTCGAAATGGCCGTATTGATCCTAGAATCATCTTCCATGCATTAAATATCGATCTAAAGGAAACCCCGTTCATCAAAAGCGTAGACCATTCAACCCAAAAGGTACCAAACTCTCAAGAAGAGGTAGAGAAACTATCGGCCAATGGGTTACTCCGAAAGGCAGAATATCTGGTCTAGGTAGCCAATCCAGTACTGGTCAGAAAATAAAATTGGTCATGGAGAACTTGCATTGACTTCTCCGACCTTAACAAAGCCTACCCAAAAGACAACTTCCTATTATCTTTATCAATCAGCTAGTAAATGCGACCAGTGAAAATGAGCTCCTCACCTTCATGGATGCATATTATGGGTACAGTCAAATTGTTGTGCACGCCCGAACCAAGAACACACTTCATCACCAATATTGCTGTTGGGCCATGCCGTTTGGGTTATGGAATGCAGGCGCTACTATTAACGACTTGTTCTCAGAACAGATGTACCGTTCTATGGAGGTATATATGGATGACATGCTGGTGAAGTCAGAGAAGGCAGGGATGATATACAGAACCTGGCCTAGACTTTTAACATCCTATGTGAATATAATATGAAATTAGATTCCAAGAAGCATTCATTTGTTGTTTGGCGAGGAAAATTCCTTAGCTATGTTATGAGCACTTTAGATGAAGCTAACCCCAAAAATATCCAAGTAATCCAGGACATGCAAGTCTTAATAAATGTAAAGTGAGTATAAAGCATGAACAAGATGGTTGTAGCTTTAAGTCGGTTCATGCCTAAAGCAACTGATTAATACCTCCCCTTCTTCGATTTCATCAAGAAGAGGAAGTCGTTTACTTGGAATGATGTGATGACCCGGAATTTTGGACAATATCAATTTAATAATCTGTATTAAAAGTTAGACTGATTTGATAATTTTTGTTAATAAGATTTGAATTGATTTAATAATCTAATTAAATAAATATTTAATTGGTAAATTTTATCTTTTAAATGCTAATAAACTATTTTCTATTTATAATGTATATATATTTGTATATATTGTAAATAAATAAGCTTTGTTTTAATTTAACAAATAAAGTATATTTTCTAATTCTAATATTTTTGGTAATTTGGAAATTATGATTTAATTTAATATTAAGCTTTTCAAAACAATTTAATAAATAACTATATGGTTTTAAAAATACTTAAGGTAAATGTTTAATTATTTAAATTTATTTTAGCTTAAGTTTAAATTTAAATTAATTAACAAAAAGGTTTTTTTATTTTATTTTTTGAATGTAGCTTGATAAATATGATTTGAAATATATATAAGTTTAAAACACAAATTAATATATGATATATTAATTCATTTGGTAAGATAAGTAAAATAAGTAATTTATTAATAAAGAGATAACTTCTTTTATAAATTATTTAAAATTGATAATTTGTTATTTTAAACAATATTAACAATATATTGTTTATATATATAAATATAAATAATATAAATAAAATTGTTTTTCAAAATTGAATTTGTGTAGTTGTATATGCATATATATAACTTAATTTTAATTTGGACTTTAGAATATGATTTGAATTTTAATTTAAAGTTTTGAAATTCAAAGTATAGATATTCAAATTATTTTGGATTTTTAAATATATGTAAAAACTTTTATTTATGAATATAATTGGTTTTATATATATATTCTTAAAGAATTCATATGCACTTAAATAAGTATTCATAATTAGTAAATTAAAAAAAGGGTTTTTACTTTATATTTAAATAAATAGAAATTATGCTATTACAAGTGTTATTATCTTAGCCTCATTCTACATGTGTTGGATAGTTAAATAGGATATAGGACAAGTGTCATTTAATTTAGTTTTCTTTTATTTTCATTTAAATCAAATTTCGGCCTTTATATAACTATTGTTCCTTCCTTCATTCTCTTTTTTCTATCTTCTTTTTCAAAAGCTAAGTACTAATCTGAAAATCAAAAACCAAAAATCAACTAAAACATGCAAACACTTCCTCAAGACCTGTAAATCATTTTTCAAATCAAATGATCAACTGTAAACAAATCCTCAAATTAAAATGCAAACCAAAACCTGTAGTTCATTTTCTTCAATCTGTTCAAGCCTATGCATTCTTTTTCAACTTAAGATCTAAAGCAAGTAAAATCTGGAACAAGCCTGCATTTTCTTTTCAAATATGGAAGCATGCATGTAGTTTGTAAATCAAGGAGCAAAAGCATTTCAGCAAAACAAGTTTCAAAAGAGATTCAAAAAAATTTCAAGCTATTTCAAATCTGGAATCTCTGTTCTTCCTTCTCAAATCTGTGAGTAACATCAATTTTAAAAGCTTAAGTTTTTGAATTATTTGGTTGCATGCAAGTTTTCTGGAATGGATACGTATTATGTGTGTATATATAAATGAAATACTGTTAAGTACATATGAATGTATGGTATGCATGTCTTTTTTATCTGGGTCCTCTCTATTTTATAGTTCCCGGTTTCATGTTTTAATTTAAATTCAAAATCTTTAGGCCACGCCTCTGTTTAAACTTAAGATTCAAATCAAATTTGTTTGTTTAATCACAAACTTTAGTTTAAAATTATAATTAAGTTAAAATAATATGGAAATGTCTCTGGAAATCATAAACAACTGATCAGACTTTAAAGTAGTGAAAATTTAAATACCATGATTCAATGTTTTAGGGTTAGGAACTGAAAAATCATTCAAAATTATGATTTTTAAAAAAAAATTCACAATTTTTAATACTAGCTTGAAGGAGCAGTTCTTGATTGAACTAAAAATGGTAATTTGAGGTTTTCTGGTGATCTCTGTGATCTGGGAGGTTGTAATTTTCTGTGGTGATGCAAGAATGATTGGGGAGTTAGGGAAAATTGTCTGGAAGTTGATCAGATCATTGTGGTGGTAGTGGTGTTCGATTTTTGGTTGTAACCCTAGTTTTAACTAGGTTTGGAATTTTGATCATCTCGTCTTCTCTAGTTGATCGAGTGCAACAAGATATAGGGAGATGGAAGCTCGGATGTTGGTAATGGTGTAGCCGGAGTTTTAGATTTTCTGTTGGTCGGAGTTGCGAAGACGAGATGTTTTTAGGTTTTGATGTAGTGTTCCAGGTTCTGGTTCCAGGTTTGGTTTAATCACTCGAATTCGATCTTGAGTTTGGAGCGGCGATCTGATGATCGAGTTAGGGTGCATGAGTGATTTTTGATATGGGATGATCATCGTTGATGATCTGAGTGGATCGGCGCCACCGTGCATGTGCACGGTGCATCTCTTTGATTCTGGTGATGTTTGGTTTGGGGTAGTAGTGTTACTCGAATTTTCTCGAGTAATTTGATATTTTGCTCGAAGATTTTTATGTTGGACTCGATGCAAATAAGGTTATGGCTCGGGTTAATGATGGGTAACAGGTTTCAAACCTGTAGTATTTTAAGAATTTTAAAAATGTAAAGCAAAGTTTTTAAAAAAAAAGTTAAATCTAAGTTTAAACTGGAATCAAATTTATTTTGAATCATAGTTCTGAAATAAAAGGAAGTTTTTGAAATTTAAAATGTTTTAAACAACTTTAATGTTTAAAGTGAATTGATTTGAATTTAAAATGAATTTGGTTTTAAAATCCTTTTTAAATTTCTTTTATAAAATAAGTATTTCCTTAATATGAGACTTTAAAGGTTTTTAAATTATTTTTAAACTTTGTTAAAGTTAAATTTGTATTCATTTTAAATCTTAAATTTAAAATGGAATTTAAAATGAAATTTAAAAGTAACTTGTTTTTAAATGCTTTGTTAATGATAATTTAATCATTCATAAGAATAATATTTATCTTTAAGTTAATTAGGATTTAATGATTTGTGATTCATTAGATTATTAATATAATTAATTTGGATAATTAATTATTTTAATTAACTAATTAAATTAATTAATGATATGGATAATTAATTAAGTGGTTATGGATTTTAAATTAATTAATTAATTAAGGTTTAAGATTAATAAATTAAGGATTAATTAATTTGTAATTAAGAATCATTAATTAAGATAAGAATAGATTATTAATGATCAAATTTTTTATTAATCAAGTAATTAAAGATTGATTAAGTTACTTTTAAGAACTTAATTAATTAAATAATTATAGATTAATTAATGGGTTATTAAAGATTAATTAATTTATAATTAATAATGGTTAATCTAAGTTTAATTACTTAAGAGAAGTAATTAAAGAATTAATAATAGTTAACGTAGATCATTAACTAGGGATTATTAAATAATTAATTTACGTGATTAATTTTAATAATTAATTAGGTTAATTAATTAAGGATAATCGTTTTTGAAATTGTTTAAGTATAATTACTTAATAAAAGTAATTAAAGGAACTAATTACTCAAGGTAATTAATTAAATAAATTTGATTATTTTAAGTTAATTAATTAATTTTAATTAATTTAGAATAATCACTTAATGATTTGATAAGTATAATTACTTAGGGAAGTAATTAACGGATAATTACTGAATGTAATAATTGAAGGGTGATTTATTAATGGAAGTAATTTGAGTTTAATTACTTTTTGTAATTAATCAAGGGATTAGTTAAAGATAATTAATTAGGGAGTAATTAATTTATTTGATGAAGTAACTAAGGGTAATTAATTATGGGATGAGATTAATCAAGAGTGATTAATAAATGTTGTTTAATTAAATATTAATTACTAAATGCAGTTAATTTGAATAAAGTAATTAATTAAAATATAATTAGGGATCATTAATTAATATAATTAATGATGTAATTAAGAGTTGATTAATTAAGATTAATTAATCAATAATAAGGATTATAGAGTAATTAATTTATGTAATTAATTTAGGATTAATGTAATTAATTAATGAAGTAATTAAAGGATTAATTACTGTATTTGATTAAGAATAATTAATTTGTGATTTTAATTAAAGGATACTTCCTTGAGTGTAATTAAAGGATAATTAATCAGGGATGATTAATTAAGATGGAAATTAGTTGGTGATTAATTATTGATTTGGAATTAATTAATGGTTACGTAAGCAAGCTTTATAATGATGAAAGTAATTAATTTAATTTACTTTAAATTAATTAGAGATGGAAGTAATTAATTTAATTCATTTTAAATTAATTATAGTGTGGTTAATTAATCCTTGCTTATGTATGGATGGATGATATTGATCGCCTTGAATCGTTTGAGATCTCAGATATGAGATAAGTAATGTTGTGTGATATGGATGCTTTGGTTGAAGTGTGATGATAAGGTGGATTATCTGTTTATGATGATAATGTGAATTATCTGTTTGTGATGATAATGTAGATTATCTATCTGTGAATATGTTAATTATCTATCTGTGTATATATAGATAATAAAATTGAATTGTTTTAACTTTAAAACAACTTGGGCCTAAAAGATGGCGTTTTGGATTTCGATGAGACCGGGATCGGGTTTCCAGATTGGATATCCGAGAACCACATCGATCCAAATTAATGATAGGTCATGAATCTCAAGTGAAGATGAAGATTCAGAGTGCAAGGGTTATCGTCGTTAACTCTGAGGGTGATTCCAAAATGAGTATAATGAGATAACGCCTTCGGTTTCGTTCGAACTCGAAACGAACTTGTATGGATTGATGCTTTCAAAACATCGTCAGGTGGACGATGAGCATTGTAGGAGATGTGTTCTCTAAAGGTAATCGTAGCCTCAAGCCTCATCAACCAGGAATGGCTAAAACAAGGAAGGTGCAGCAAGGTTAAGTGGGTAGCACCCAAGTAGGACAAGATTTTCCCCTGTCTAGAAGTCCCTTTTTATTCGGCTATGTGGGCAGTTGGAACGCGTGCCAACTACGGGGTTATCTTGTTCGGGACTGTCCAGTAAGGGATGGTTTTGGCCTTGTGTTGCTGGGTATTTAGGGTGGATCCTCGGTACGTTGATCAAGGCCACGTACTATGATGGACGGTACCTAAATAGCCCTACCATTATATGGAATCCAAACTCCAATAAGTGTCGTACATTTTAGTTGTGCCTAACTATGTTGGAACGTGAGATGTAAGCATTCCAGCTATTTCTGTACGCTACTTGAAAATCCTAGACCCTATTATAATATCACTGGATTTCCTAGCAAATGTTTTGATTAGCGTAAGGTAAAAATTTACCCATGTTTATGTATGGGAAGTCTTACGTGATATCTTTTGTTTCAAAAAGGTTTTTCAAAGTCAAACAACTTTAACTTATTACTCACACCAGACCCATGTCTGACCAGGAGTTTATTTTCTGTTTTTTTAACTCTTGGGTACTCAAGTTTTTACGAGTAGCCAAGGGATTCATGTTAGCTTTGACGAATTCTGGAGGAGAAATGGAGCATGAGGCTTCAGCATTTGTAGATAAATATAGTGTTCTGCTGTGTGATCTCTAAGTCGTTTGTTTGAGTTGTGTCTTGTGTTGTAATAACTAGACAGGTGTTTATAACTGTCAAGTATGTGATGTATAATCTGTGTAACTCTGATGTTTCTGATATTGTGTAATACTTATGTGATTAATATAATTTATCTGTTCCGCTGTTGAGATTCTGATGTTGTTTCTTTCTTTCTTCTCTACCTTTCTCTTTTCTATCCTTTTCTTTCTTATTAATGATATGACTTTCTGTGGAGAGAAAGTCGGGTCGTTAAAAATGACGAGTGCCAAGGGTATTTAAAGAGTTGAATCAGCACTTAGCTACACTAATGGTACCGCCCAAGCCCATCGACGGGGAGGATTTGTACCTTTACCTTATAGTTTCTAATCATGCGATCAGTTTTGCATTGATTAGAGAACACAAGAACATTCAATCGTCGATCTACTATGTCAGCAAAAGATTGTCAAACCATGATAAAAAGGTATACAAGATTGGAAAAGCTAGCCTTCTGCCATCTCATGGAAGCCCGGAAACTCTAGTTGTATTTCTAGGCTCATCCCATTAAGTCACGACCAACTAACCGTTGAAGCAAATTCTTGGTCGACTTGATGTAGCATGTAGACCACTGAATTAGGCCATAGAACTTGGACAACATCACATCTCCTTCCAACATTGCACTTCTCCGAATGGCCAGGCCACCGTAGATTTCGTTGTTGAGTGTTGAGTGTTGAAGCTGTAACAGCGGTGAAGAGCAGACCATCACCAATCAATAACTTGGCGTCTACATGTGAATGAGGAGTCAAATGTGATGGGGAAAGAGTCAGTATAGTCCTTGTCACACCCTAGTGTAAAGAACTTTGTTTTGCTGTTTATCTTACTTTTAAGGCGACCAACAATGAAGCAAAGTACAAGACTATCTTGGCCAGTCTTAGATGGCAAAGGAATTAGATGTGGCATCCATCCATGTGTCCAACAACTAACGTTAGTTATCAATTATATAGGTGATTGTTTCTAAGTAAAAGACAAAACACTAGCCCTATATGCACCAGAAGCCAAGAGGATAATCAATACCTTCGTTAAGTTCAAGTTAGATCAAATACCAAAGAAGCAAATTGCGAAGGCCGATCACCTGGCCAAAGCAAAAAATCAACCTAAAAGAAGCCACTCCTTAGGTTCCATTATAAGTCCGAGATGCCTGTTGCTAAGAACCAAGATCAACAACAATGGAGATTGATACGCCATCCATGGACAACTGGATGGCTCCACTGATCAAATACTTAGTGACTGAGGAGCTCCAAACAATCAAAAGAAACCCAGATACTCTATAGATGAGGGTACTCTAAACCACTTCAATAGTGCATGTTTGAAGATGAAGCCGACCAGATGTTGGAAAAACTAAATGAAGGGTCCTGTGCGAATCATGTCGGGGATAAAGCTTAGTCAAAAAGGTCGTCTGAAAAATGCTATTACTAGCCCACTACAATCAGGGACTCAATGGACAACATTAAGAAGTACGAGCAGTATTAGCGATTCACTAGAATCCCTAGAGCATCTTCTACTCTCCTCACTCCATAACTTGCCCTTAGTCGTTCGACACTTGGGGAATTGACTTGATAGAGAAGCTTACAAATGCCAATGGAGGATACAATCATGCCATAGTTGCCATTGACTACTTACCAAATGAGTCAAGGCTGAGCACTCGCCGAGGTCACCGCCCCCAAGATATCCAACTTCATCATCAAGAACATAATCCACCGGGTTGGTATGCCAAATAAGATCATCACCAATAATGGCATGCAATTTAAAAGTAGCCTCTATTAAGATTTCTACACAAGAAACGGTTCGAGAAGTGCTTCTCTTTCATCGTTCACCTGCAAACAAATGCCTAAGTAAAGGCTCTCAAAAAACATCAAATCAACACTCAAGAAATGCCTCGCAAATGCCAAGTGAAACTGGATCGAGGAACTGTTGCTAGTTCTTTAGTCTTGCTGCACCTCCAGTCACATTTCAACCAACCACTCTCCCTCCTAACTTTCTTTTGGGTATGAACCCATGCTACCCATCGATTTAGGCGTCCACTTACCTTGGCCTCTAACATACGAGCCTGAATAAGATGATGAGCTACTCAAACTTAGGGTCGGCACCCATAAAGAACAAAGAGCTGAAGTCGAATTTTGTACTAAAGCCTACAAAAGGAAGATTGCCAAGCAGTATAACTGTAGAGTGAAACATCAAAAATTCATTGCCAAGATCTAGTACTACATCGGCTGTTTTCAAATGCAAAAACCCAACCAAGCGAGTGCTCAGTTCGAATTGGATGGGACCATTGTCATCAACTTCATCTTACTAAATGGTGATTGCTGCCTCTCACGCCTAGATGGGAGAGACATATCCTACACTCGAAACCCAAATCATCTCATATATGAACCTTAATTATAAGGCTGTTGTAAAAATATTTTGTAAAGAATACATTGAAGACTTCATAACAAATTCTTTCAACATAACCAAGTCTATCCAGTGATGATGATTTATTATGCGCTCACTTCTTGCTTAGGGACTACCAACCTCTACCTTCAAGGATCATGAGAGCCCTGCTCTCCTCGCCGGTATGCTATCCAACAAAGGTGAATCACCATGCATTCACTTCCTTGTTCCAGTACCACCATCTTTAGAGGCTATCTAGTAAAGGGTGACTTATTATAGACTCATTTCCTTGCTTGGGGACTGCCGACTCTTGCTTTTAAGGGTAGCATGAGCCTTGCTCCCCTCTCAGTCAACCGACTATTCAATAAGGGTGGATTACCATGCATTCACTTCATTGTTTGGGAACTGCCAAACTTTCACATTAAGCCTGGAAAAGACATCTCTCCACTTCGTGTTAGTGTGCATTGACTACAAAAGCTCAATAGCAGCAGTCCAGATTGCCTCGCCCATCATATTACATGTCCCTCTTATGGGACGGGGAAGTATTATCGACCTAGAGTTGTTACCTAGAGTGAAGCCTAGTTCCGACATCCATAATGTGCTTGCATATGAAGAAGCCAAGCACCATATCAATTGGTCGCATGTCATCAGGAGAACCTTCAAGCCACTAAGTGCCCTGGTTCGTGTCAGGACCACCCACTACTCAATCTAATCACATGTCAACCTGGAGAACCTTCAAGCCCTTTGGAGCTCTTATTCATGCCAAGACCGACCACCAATCAATCTTACCACATGTCATCCAAGAGAACCCTCGAGCCGCTTAGCACTCTGGTTCATGCTGAAACTCTCGACAATGTCAGCAATGCAAACAACCCAACCACTATGTGCTTGCCTCCATGTTCAACTACAATCGGGCTTTCCAGCCATTCACGGTTAGCCTATCATCGTGATAAATTCTGTGTAAAACCAATTTACATGGTTCACATGAATATGTTGCAATCATCGCCCATCTCTTTACCATACACTACAATTTTATCTAGCTTATGAAAATGTTCAAGTGTAGATAACACAGGTCTATGCCTGCTACTCAAAATACGCTTCCCTACTATTCAAGCATAAACAAGCAAGAAAAGATAGACAATCAAACACTTAAACAAATCTTATAAGAAAAAAGTATCTATTCATTTCTACCAAAACGTGGGGCACAAAACCCTCCCTATTGGGCTTACAAAAAGATTGAAGAAAAAGATTTACAAGTATATTTACAAAGCGGGTTTGTTTGTTGATCGGGTTAGGGAGTCAATCTGTTAAGGCCAAGGAGATTTACAAGGACATTTACAAAGTTTCGGCATTGAAGTTACTGATGGAGATTTTCAGTAGTAGTTTACCCTAAATTAGGCTTTCACCATGTTCTTTAATTGGTTCCTCATACGTTCTCCTCCACTAATCTAGAAGTCTCCACATCCATGGTCGATCGGTATTCAGTTGTACGTTGGTTCAAATTTAAAGTACTTGTCTTGGACACGGACGCAGCGGTAGGTGGTCCGAGAAATCAGCATTAGAAAATATTCCATGAAGCAAAAATGAAAATAAATTTGGAAGCTTATGAGAAGGATTTCATGTGTATGTGCATTAATCATAGACTCCATAGGATGCTAGTGTAACGACCCAGAATTTGACCATCTCCAAATATAACATTTAAAGTGATTTTAAATATAAAATATATAATATTTTATGATTTGAATAATATTAGATAGGATTTGGAAATAGAAATATACATAAAAATAGGAACATTTGCTTATATCGACAAAAGTGACAAAATGCTGATTTTAGAAAAGTAAGTTTCGGTGGTTAAATAAATTATTTTAATTAATTTATAAGTGTTTATATTTTTAAATAGAATTATACAAATATATTTTTAAATTTGGATTGCATAAATAAATATTTTAACTAAAACATCAAAATGTGACCTTAAAACATTTCATCGAAAATCAACATTTTGTCGATTTAAAGTTGTCACGTTGTTGTACCTTTGTTTTCTTATATATGAACAATCGTATAGGTATTAATTAATTCACTAATCAAGTTTACTTTTACTGAACAAGATTAGAAAGTTCTAGAAAATAATTAGCAAAAGTAAACACAAAAAGATAAAACATGTCACATCAAATCCAACCAAATCTTTGCTTTTCTTTACTTAAACATTAAGTGATTGAGACAAAAGTGATGATGTGATAAGGTGATGGTAAGCGTTGAAAAATTAAGGATATTTTGGTAATTTGGTAAGAGGTTAATTTGGTAATTTACCACCTCTTTCTTTTTCTATAAATAGCAAGGCATACCTCTTCCATTCTCACACAAATCATTCTCTTCTTCTTCCTTTAGGCTATTTTAATGGCTTCTCTTCTTAAGAGAGGTAGGAGGGTTAAAGATAGTGGAGTCTAATCCACTTTTCACTCTCTAACCTTTTTTAAACAACTTCTTAATCCATTTCATCCTCTTCTCTTCTTAAAAATGGCCTTGGGCCATGAGTTTGGCTGTTGATATGGGGGAGGCCGTGAGCAATATAGATGGGGTAGGCTATGACCAAGAGCAAGAAGGGATGTAGGATGGTGGCCGAGCACTTGGAAAAGGTGGAAGAATGTTTAGGTGGTGGTTTAGTGAAGTGTTGGTTGATATGAATGTTGATAGGAAGTTAATCAATCTAGTTAAAGGTGAGTACTCAAATCTTAGTTTTATTGTATTAAAATTTAAGTTGATAATACACATGTTAAATTAAAAATTAATATGTTGAATATTGGATGATATTAAATAATAAGAGAAATTGTTAGTATTACCCAGTTTGAATTTAATGGAAATTAAATCCATAATAATATGTGTATGGAGTGATTTAGCCTTTAAATGATTTTAAAAAAGCTGAAAATGATATTATAATAAATAATATTATAATATGAAATGAAATGGAAAAGTAGTTTGAATTATGAAAATATTGTTTAAAATGATTTAGAAATGTTTTATAAAAATTTAAAAGTGTTTCAATGAATTTTGGAAAAAAATTGAAAAACAAGTCAAAACTAGGCGTGTCGCATAACGGTAGTTCGCGCCGAAAAGTTAAATAATTATGCAAAGTGGAATAGCTTGGAATCCTTCGAGATAAGAATTTTCTAGACTACTATATCCATATTGTTCCAACGAAGAAAGAAAATCAAGATTTCATTAAGTGGATTTTGAAATTTGTCCAAAACAATTTTCTAAAAAATCGCAGTTTTACATTTCGGAATCCAAGAATGAATTTCTTTATAAATTATATTTTTTAATGATTAAAAGTATGAAATAAATTTGATAAATGTATTAAAATGGTTTGAAAGTGTTTTGAATTGTAAAATAAAAATTTTCAAAAATTAAAAAGTTGTTTTAATCAAATAACACGTTTTAAGTACTTTTCGCTGCACTTTTCTATTGTAGTTTCTATAACTTTTGAAATAAAGATATAAACTTAACGATTATTTCTAGAATCATTTATAAATATTTTTAAATGAATAGTTAAGTGTTTAAAGATAAACTGAAAGTTTTGTAAATCATTTCTAAAAATGAAAGGAGTATGCGAAAACGACTAGTACATTTATCCCACCTATGAGATCTAGAAAGGAAAAACGAGGTGTGTAACAATGGTTAGGGATGGAGTAACCAGTGCCCTGAACTTACTTGGCTATGTATTCTCTTTTTAGGCGAGGGGTGTAACAGATCGAAGGGAATGCCCGGATGCTCTAAAATAATGTTTTTCCAATATGAGTTTTGAATAAAGGATTTGAAATTATTTTAACTCCTGTACTTAAAATTAATTAATTTGGGTTTGCAGTAAACTATGTCTTAAATAACGTAGTTTTTGACCCATTTAAAAGTTATGATTTGAAATGGAAAACCTTTATTAAAGAGTTAAGTAAATGATTTGAAAATGTTTTCCTAAGTAAAAGCTGAATTGATTTGGAATTATTCCAAGATTATAAAGGTTTTAATTAACCAAAGTATTTGATAAATTGAGGCTTAATAATTCCATATGCTCTGAAAAGATAAAGGAACGATTTAATGAATATATCTCTAAGAGATATTTATTAATGAATAAAATATGAATTAAATTGAATGATGATAGATAGACACATATGAACTTAACATCTTTTTGTCGATGATTGGTGCGAAGGAACCGAGGTCAGATTTTGGTACCTATTATCCAAAACCATTTTGAACCAATGTATGCATTCGAAAGTGAAGACATGTTCGTAGTGACGATTATTAAAGACCGAAGATCTTCAAAGCGGGAGGACTACTTATTGACGTTCTCTGGATAGCTCCTAATACAGAGACATTTATTATAGCGGTGGACCTGTCATGTTTGAAATCTTCTAATTGCAAGGGCTTCTCGCTTAGTAATGGCCGAGGAAAGTGCCTTGGGTTTCGTACAGTCCCAGAACGAACTTGTATGGACGAATGTCTGACACTGCATTGCTAAGATCACAAACGTTGACTTTTAATAAAATACTTTTGTGGTGGCGGAGAAGGCAACTTCTCGTAGCTTAGTACCCTTCTTAGTGGCATATGAACTCAGAGGTCGCATGTTCGTAAAAGTTAAATGGCGCTCGAAGGAATAGCAATATGGCATTCTAAGTGGATTGTACTTTATGAAAAGTAAAGCGTGGTTTCGTATGAAAAGCGTGGCTTTGTCTAAGTTGGGCGTAACCTCACTCCCAGCCTCACATCTCAGAAATGATATGGGAATATGTTACATATTTCAGGCTTAGTATGACGAGGGTGGCATATGATCTCTCAAGGTGGTTGGCGGCGTATGACCTAGGTCACTAAGGTGTCCAGATGGGACCCTTATTGTATGATATAGTGGCGTGTGAGTCCTTGCGTGAGAAGCCACCGGATATCAAGAAGTGTGGCAATATGAGGAATAGTGGTGTGTGAGTCCTTGCATGAAAAACCACCGGGTTCTGGTTGCTATGTATGGTTATCGAGGTTCCCTATCAAGTTGGAAATCTGATTCCAATATGAGCTTTACGGTTTTGATTGTAGTCCCAAAATAGCAGTAATGACTTGCAAACATTTCGGCTACCCCTTTTGGTATCATATATTTTGTTCGGTATATTCCATTTGACCTAGTCCGGATATATTCCCTTAGACTTAGTCCGGATATTGATACTTTATTTGAATAAGTTTATTCGAAAGATGTTTCCAAAAGAATGTCATTAAAGATAATATCAAATTATTTTGGTAATAAAAGAGTTTTGGTTATCAAACCCATCTGTATTTATGTGTAGGCGTGGTCTTATGATATACTCTTCTTTTCAAAGGTTTTGATAACATCGTTATGATCTGTACATTTAAAACTTTGAGCATCTCATGCTGGTTTATCATGCCTAATCAGGTATTTTTAATACTCTGGTCAGACCCGAGTAGTTTCAGGTTAGTTGAAGATAGTTGGAGTTTCTAGAGGAGAGCTACAGATCTTTATCATCGTATGGATGTATTCTATTATCTGCTGCATCTATTGCATTTGTCTTGATTTTTTCAACATTTGTAAAGTCAGAGGTTTATAATTGTCCAGGTTTAATCTAGGTTAGAGTCTGATATTGTATTTTATATCTTTCCGCTATAAAGATTATTATTGAAATAATATATGTTATTCCATTCGTGTGAGATTTTGTTCTATCTTTATTTTCTTTCTACACTTAATGACCCGCTTGTTCGTGCAATTTGAGTTGGACTTGTGTGGTTCATTGACGACTCAAAGGGTACCGAATAATGGGCCATTACATTTGGTATTAGAACTTAGATTGAGCGATCACCTAGACTTTATTGGGATAAAACTCATTATAGAAAGGGTTAGCAATACCTTGAAATGATGACTCATTGGAGATAGGGTTAGTAACACCCTAGAATGAGTTTTGAGGGTACTACATATATTTGTGCATATTTGTTATTTGATATAAAATTGTTTTGTGTTGATTTATATGTTAAGGGGTTTACATATTCTGGTCGATGCGTCTGATCACCGTTATTGATAGGGATTTCTAAACACTTAGAGTAGACAAACCGACACACTGTTTTAAAAGGATTATATTTTAGTATAAAGGAATATCTTTTGAAAAATATAGATATTTATGTGTCAGATTATCATTAAGGGAATAATACTATTCCGTTACTATCATTTTTTGATTTAATGAACATCTTGTGAATTAAGTTTCATGATTTGACTATAAGATGTTTGATAAGAATACGAGGTTAAGGTTAATGAATTTATATAAGATAATAAAATAAGCATGTATTATAAAAATGCATTTTACCAAATAATTTTGTAAAATGTGGATATGAAAGATATGTTATATAAATTTTGAGAAACTAAAATTTATGAATTTTTGGAAAAAATTTGTAAATTCTAAAAGGAAGTAAGTTAATATAAAATGATTTTATGAGGGGATTTATAAAATGGATTTTATAAACAAATAAAAAATTGTTTTATACAAGGTGAAATAAGTAAAATTAAATATAAGTATAAATTTATAAAATGTGATTTATAAAGTAAATTTTTAGAAAAATATGAAAAAAGGACTAAACTCACTTTAGTCACTAGAAAACAATTCGGGTGATGATTGTAACATCATTAGTATTCATTTTTGAGTCTCTAAGTGATGAATTGCTACCTTAATAATTACTATTGAAGTTTTGTTTCAATAAAACAAGTTTTGATTTTAAAATTCCCAGTATGATTTGATAAATAAGCTTTTTAACTTATAAATTTGAAAATGATATTAAAAAGGGAATAAGTTTACAGCTTATGAATATGAACAAGAAAGTAAAACCAAATTTTAAAATGGTTGAACATTTTGGTTAAGCAAACAAAATGAAATTTGAAACTGAGATATTAAAGAATTAGCTTGAGTAAGTTAAATGGAATAAAGTTAACTTAAGATAAGTTAAATGAGAGTGAATTGAATTTGATTTGTAACGAAATTAATGAAAAAGGTTAAATAGAAATTAGGATTTGACATTTGAAATGGAATGAACTTAAGTTGTAAAGTAATAATAAACATGAGATTATGTTGTATTAAAATGTTTATGAACTTAAGTACATAATATTACGGAATGGATGTATAAATATGATGTTAGTTAAACTTCTCGTTGGTTTATCCTCTTAGAGCACTTCTTCTGTCTTATATGTAATCAAATTTAATAAGATATTTTGAATAACAAAAAGATTATATAATATAAAGAACTGTCTTTATAAAAAGTGTTTATTAAGAAATCATTTAAGAACATATTTATAAAAGTATATTTCATAAAATGAAGTGTAATTAGCAAAAATAAAATAATGTTTAAGAAAGATAGTTTTGAGAATTCGTATAATAATGTTTTGAAAAAGTATAAAAGGGAAAGTTATATAAAATCAAATAAGTTTGGAATTAAATTTATAAGGGATTTATCAACAAAGAAATTTCAATGGAATTATGAAATAAGAATTATAATGGAATTATTCCAAATAAAGGATATTCGATTTCTTTTTGAAAAAGAGTAATAATAGTATTATTTCTAAAAAAGGATTTTGAAAACGAAAAAACAATCTTATGGTTAATTGATCCAAGTGGCTTGAAAGTGATTAAAAATGGGCAGGGGGTGCGGTTGGATGGTAAATGCTTCTCTTAAGTATTCCCCTTCTCATTAAGGAAATATGTGATACTATTGGTAGTACCCAGTTCTTTTGGTCTCATTTTTGAGTTACTCGATCAATATAAACTTCTAAAGTAAAAATGCATAATGGGAATAACTTATTTGACAAATTAATGGCTGTCAATTTTTATCAAAGTGTATTATCTAAATTGATAAGCATGGGTATGCTTTGATCTTTAAAATAAATATTTAAAGTTAATAATGAATCATTTTGGGTATATAGTAAACGATGTTTTAATAATATTTGTTTTAAACCCTTGAACGACACTTTGGAAGAATTCTTATGGGTACATTTGGGTCTTTAATAATGGGATTTTAAAGATAATGACAAGTGTTGGAGTCTTTTAAAAGACGGAAAATATTATAATTAACAAGTTATAAAAAGAGAAGTTCATTTTAACAATGTTTTGGTGGTTCTTGTTTTAATCACTTCGATTATAGTTTGAAGTAAGTAGAACTTGTTAGTTAAATTACGAACATGCTTAAAACATTTGAATAAGTTGATAAATAACTATTAAGTATTAAAACTGGTAAGTAAAGAGAATATATGTATAATGGAAGTTTATAGTGATCTATCAATTTAATGAATTATTCTGGAACTATGCTTTTCAAGAAACCATTGAGATACGTTCAGAAATGTGTTATAATAAAAAGATATTTATCGACTGAAAAGAAATATTTTTCTTTTAAGTTGAAACATTTTTGGAAATAAAAATGTAAAATGGTTATGTATAAAGAAGCATCTTTATAAAAGTTTGAATAAAAGATGAAATTTTAACGAAATATTTTCATAAGAATTTTAGGAAGGATAATAAATACAAATGAAGTATATGGATTATTTCATCGCATGATTTAATCTAAGATTTAGGTGTAGAACTTTGATGTATTTGGCATTTATCCAAAAGAGGATTTATCACTCAATTAATGACGATGAACATTGATGAGGATTTGTGGTTGGACGCTTGAGTTTTCTATTATAGTTGAGAGCTATGCAGGGAGAACTAAAGTTCTGATCTGAAAGCCTGATCAGAGTCTGTACTAAAGGATCGGGGATCAATACTAGTTCGAAAGTAAGTTGTGGATTCGAATAGTAGATCGAATCAGGGATTGTGTACGGATAGTCTGTGTACATCATATGCATGTAGGTTTAAAAATAAATATTTTGGGCAAATCTTTGGGTTTTTGTTTGGGTAATTTTGAGGACGAAATTCTTTTATGGGAGGAAGTATGTAACTACCCAGGATTTGACCACTTCTAAATATAACATTTAAAGTGATTTTAAATATAAAATATATAAGATTTTATGATTTGAATAATATTAGGTAGGATTTGGAAATAGAAATATACATAAAAAGTAGGAACATTTTCTTATATCGACGAATGTGAAAAAATACTGATTTCAGAAAAGTAAGTTTAATGGTTAAATAAATTATTTTAATTAATTTATAAGTGCTTATGTTTTTAAATAGCATTATACAATTTACTTTTAAATTTTGATTACATAAATAAATAATTTAACTAAAACATCAAAATGTGACTGTAACATTTTGTCGAAAATCAACATTTTGTTGATTTAAAGTTGTCGCAACGTTGTTGCATCTTTATTTTCGTATATATGAACATATACTCAAATAGTATAAGTATTAATTAATTCACTAATCAAGTTTACTTTACTGGATAAGATTAGAAAATTCTAGAAAACAATTAGGAAAAGTAAGCATAAAAGGACAAAACACGTCACATCAAATCCAACCAAATCTTTACTTTTCTTTATTTAAATATTAAGTGATTAAGATATAAAGTGGTGACGTGATAAGGTGATGGTAAGTGTTCAAAAAGTAAGGATATTTTGGTAATTTGGTAATTTACCACCTCTTTCTTTTTCCATAAACAGCAAGGCATACCTCTTCCATTCTCACACAAATCATTTTCTTCTTCTTCCTTTAAGCTATTTTAATGGCTTCTTTCCTTAAGAGAGGTAGGAGAGTTAAAAATAGTGGAGTGCTTAAGCACTAATTCACTTGTTACTTTCTAACCTCTTCTTAAACAACTTCTTAATCCACTTCTTCCGCTTCTTTTCTTAAAAATGGCCTTAGGCAGTGAGTTTAGGTGTTGATACGGGGGAGGTCGTGAGCTATTGAAGGGGGAGGCTATGGACAAGAGCAAGAAGGGATGTGGGGTGGTGGCCGAGCATTTGGAAAATGTGGAAGAATGTTTAGATGGTGGTTTAGTGAAGTATTGGTTGATATGAATGTTGGTAAGAAGTTAATCAATTTGGTTAAAGGTGAATACTCAAATTTTAGTTTTATTTTAATAAAACTTAAGTTGATAATACACATGTTAAATTAGAAATTAATGTGTTGAATATTGGTTGATATTGGATCATAACTTGGTTGATATTATGGTTGCTTATACGGTTATGAAATGGTTAATAACTTGGTTTGATAAATAATAAGAGAAATGGTTAGTAATTGACCAAATTAAACATGGAAATTAAATCCATAAGAATATGTATCTTGAGTGATTGAGCCTTTAAATGATTTTTAAAAGGTCAAAAATGATATTATCTATACTGTTATATTATTATTGAGTTGCATTTCAAGGTCATACAAGTAATCTGATATTTTCTGAATTGAACAGTCGCGTTTCTTATTTTCTTATATTCGTATCCAGCACTGCGTTTTTCCTTATCCTCCAAACCCTACATTTTAACGTCCTTATTCCACTTTCTCCTGACGAAAAGCCAAATCTTAATGTCTAAACTTCAAGCTCCTCGCTCTATCAACTGTTCTCCCAAAATTGCAGTGAGCAGGTAATCCGCCCTCTCCTTTTACATATTTTCTTTTCTTCAGTTCAATTTTTGTTTCAACCTGCTATTTTTAATCCAAGCATGTTCTATTCAAATTTACTTCTTTTGATTGTATTCCTCCTCTCAATTTTGCATTTTCCCTTTTTATACATTTTATTTTAATTTTGTCGGTGCATAATAAATCGTATTAGATTAAAACAATCATTTTATTACCTAAAATTTTCTTATTGTGATTTGTCTGTTCCCATTTACCAACCCATTCATATCTCATATTCAGCCTTTTGTCCTTCAAGTACTTTTTGTCAGCATATGTAAATATGTTGTATGTACTGCTCGTTTGACAGTTTGTTTTCATGTAATGTATACTGATATGTGATGTTCCAAATTTCTACTACAATTGTAGTTGTAGATCATTTGGTAAATCCATAATAAAATAGAATAATTCTTTCTTCAACTTCATTTCGTCCTCTGCTATTGGTGATTTTGCAGAGGTTTTTTTTGTAGTTTTGGATTGTTTCAATGATAATGCCAACTTCAAATTAATGTATGTCCTACTAAACTGAATTAATCTCTAATCAATTGTTTGGAATATAAATTTTTGTTTACATCTTGGAAATAGGTGAAAAGAAACAAAATGACATCATGATTAGCTTTTTTATTTTCTTCTTAACTTAATTAGTGTTCAATTATTGTTTACATTTGGAGTGGCTTTATTATATTATATGTATTTGTCCTAGGGTTGGCTGCTTTTGATGTTATCATTATGTGGATACTATTTTTAGAAGCTCTAAATTTGGGTACTATCTTTTTATATAAACATAAGAAAAGGAATTATTTTGATATATTGTAGTTATTTATTTAGACAATTATCTTTCATGTTAGCACCAAAATTGGTCACCAACACCCTTGAATAGAGTTGTGTAGAGAGACTAATGAAGAAAGTAAATTAAAACAGAAATAACGCAATTGAATGAAAAAAGGATAAGAGAAAAGGAAAACACCAAATTTATAGTGGTTTGGCGTAATTGCCTACGTCTACTTTGAATATGATCTTTATTACTTTTCCAATTACTTGAGTACAGATACAATCCGTAAACAAACAACTTGAATGCAAGTTTGAACAGAAAAGAAGTGAGTATAAAAAATGACAGAGTATTCTCGAAAAAAGGCCCATTCAGCTGTAACCCTACCCCTCTATTTATAGATGAATATAAGCTAGTCCCCCTATGAAGGCCCATAACCAAGATACTTTGGCCCACAGTAGGCAATTCATGTTCACCGACCCGAGTGTTTCGAGCCACCAATGCCGAACGATGGTTTTCGACCCACCTTGGCCGACCTCGGGTTTTCTCATTAGTGACTCGAAGTTTGTCCTCACATAACTCGAGGGAAATGGTGGTATGAGTCGAAGCAAAGGAACGTCGGTTGCATTACTTCTGATCTAACTACCATGTCCAACCCACTGAACACCGAGCCAGATGACCAAACTCTCCAAGGCCCATCCACTAATTGCTGAGCCAACATAACCGAGGCATTCATGCCGAACCCTCCGAGGCTGACCCACTAAACACTGAGCTAAATGAAACAATTCCTATGAGGCCGATCCACCAAGTGCCGAGCCATCCTTGTCGAGCAATCTCTCCTTGGATATCTTGACCAAGCGATGCATGACTCAGTACTTATAAGACCGGACTACAATCAGTCGAACCACCAGGGCCGATACCATCCACACCAAGCCATTAGGACCGAACCAATCTCGATCGAACCACTTTGTCTTGCTTATCTTGGCTGACCCACCATGTCTGCACTCCAACGCCGATCCACTTTGGCCGAGCCAGTGCCAAATATACCGATCCATGTCTATAGGCCTATCCAAACTTAAGTTACACTGGTCTTATACTTATAATCCTCTCTTAGCTTGAGTCCCATCTAGGTTCAACCATAGACTCTGCGACTATCGCCATGTAGCGGGCTAAAGTCTCGGGTAACATTTGCCCCCCCCCCCCCCAAAGTGAATCATGTAAATCAATACGACGTGCCTTGAATCAGCAATCAGTTCTTGCTTTCAGGAGCTATTTCATTCAAAATGATAATCATCCATTGTTTAGATCTTGCTCTTAACTTTTCAAAAGACGAATGTATACGATCTCTTGAAGACTGAATCACACCAGGTTTCCCAAACCCATGCTTTTCCACCTAACGGGTGAAGTCCACCTTTCCATTGCAATATTATCTTCGATTATCATTACATGTGTACGTATATACACATCTTATTTTAGTATCATTTTCATTTATTTATTATCTTATTATATATTCTTTTTAAAACAAGGAACAATTGAGGAATCAGCATACGAAGGCCGATCCACTCGATCGGTTTACGCTAGCCGGATCGGCATGTCGACTTGCTGACTCCACAAAACAGGGTGACCGAGTCATTAGGATAAAACCGGTTCACCTTCCACTCTTCATATAAAAGCCCATGCCCTATCTTCTTCTCCTTCTCTCCTTTACTTTATTTTCATAAGCTCACTGACCTACTTCATACCCTGCCTTCCTTATCACTACTCTGAATCCAAACTCCTCCTCTCCACCGATCCACTTCTCCACTTCACTTCATCATCTTCCAAACACGTTGCTCCATTCCCTTCAACCTCCAAGGCCCAAAGACTCACTCGCCCCAACCTTAAGTTAACGCTTGGGTGAGATTCCATGTATAATTTTAAATTCCTAGGTCACGCCACCTCAAACTCGAACTAGATTAAAACCGTGCACATACGGATCTTAGTGATGAGTGGAGAGGAGAGAAATGTGGCAAGTGAGTGTATAGGGAAAAGATAGTGGAGAGCCTTTGTGCATGGATTCGCATTGATTCGAAAGATTTTATGAAGGGAGGTCGGCGTGTTATAGGGTCGGAGGCATAAGCTTCATGTTCGACATTCCAAACAAAGGAAAGTGGTCGGTAGGTTTCTAGTGGAAGAGCAGTTCGATTTCTAGCAGCCGAGTTAGTGGATCGGTACTCCAAAAGGGAGTGTCAATTGGTTCCATAGGAGAGAGAGTGGGTCGATCAGTATGTACTTAGGAGTGTGGGTCGTTCGGTACTGTGAGAGTTGATATAGGCCAGTAGGAGTCTAGGATAGTGGCTCGGTATAGTTCAGGAAAGATGGTTCGGTGATTAGAGAGAGGAGAAGAGTGTAGTGAGTGTGTCTTGACATCTGGTGAGGTAATGTAGGTCGGCAGCGTCTAAGTGAGGCCGGGTTGGTAATTAGGAGGAGATAGTGAGTGAGTAGGTCGGCATTAGCACTCAAAATCATTTTAGCTTGAACACAAGATATATTTAGGTAACTTACCTTAGCAACCAAGCATAACATAATGGACAATGACAAGTAGTAAAGCATATTAGCCCAAGGACCTAATTTGAACTAACTATCTCATAGCTTGAATAATCCTAAATGCAAACTTAACCCATCAAATGTGAATAATAACCTTTACACTCTATAATGCCAATGTATGATTTCAAGACTTCTACTACCAATCACGTGATAAATTGCCGAAGATGGTCAGCAATGACGGCAATTTAAAGTTCTATCATGTAAAACTTGCCTTTAAAACTTTAGTTTCTCTACACTCATGTTTGAGTCATCGCACTAGTTCACACACCACATGGGGAAATACACTATCGTTGTATCTGATATCGATTGTGTTTCAAGTATAGTTTAAACATGTATCTATCCACACTAAACGCTCGATAGCGTATATTCATGGCACTTGTGTCCTCTTTATGAGCACCTTATTCGAACTCCCTACTCTCGAGGATATCCATTATATTTACCGCTTCAAGAGAAGTTTCGACAGGCCATCCTTCATATTTCTCGAGCCGCATTCCAAATGTTAAATCCTGACGGGCGCGTGGAGTAAATTTTCCATGTATAAACAAGAGTGGTTTATGTATACTGCCACCTGGCTTTGCGAGGATATGAATGGAAGGGAGTAAATTTCATTTTCAGTCTAATATTTGCCTAAGGCTCGAAGTGGATCCTTTCTGAACTTCTTTCGACTCTTTTAGGTATCCGCCTATGACCTGAAGGCACTGGGTATTTTTCAGGCCGTCAAGACCTTTCGAGCTATTCCCGTGAGTGACCGAGACACTAAATATGTTATTTCCAATGAACTGATTTTGATGTTTGGATTACTGGACGAGGGCCGTCGAACCAGCCTTCCAATTGGCGCCACTATAACCAAATCTGCTGCGGAAAAAGACAAAGAGCAGGCCGAACCTTCGGTGCCCCCTACAGGAGGGCTCCCTAATACAACCGAGGAAGGTAAAATCAAAGAAACCGAGGTGCCAGAAGCGACTGACGAGAATATAAGTTCCGACTTAGCACCAATAGCTGACGCACCCAGCTTCGACGAACCGCATCCCCTTTCAAAGAGGAAAAAGAGCCTAGCTTACAAATTGAAAAATAAAACAGTGGGCATAACCTCAAAGGTTACAACAGTAGAGAAAAGGTCGTCTCTCTAAGATTTAGAGGGTTCATTATAGGGTCTATCTAACCTGACCATCCTTGAAAACTTACTAAATTATGGCTTCAATGACCCTGAGGCTATGGGGCTAAATTTCCTAGCGAGAAGCGAGGAAGGTGTTCAGGCTCGTTATTAAGGAGGAAAACTCCAATAAGTAAAGCAAAAAATATTGGTCCGTCGGGGGGAAGCACTAGTACACACACAAACACTTACATTTCACCCTACACTTGAATTTTGGTCATCATACGATTCTCACTAACTCATCCTCACTTGGTTTTCTGTGTAGGTGATATGGGGCGTACAGACGACATTGATCGCCTTCGCGGATCCTCTATCTTCTACCATTCCAGTCAAGATTCAAGATCAGATAGACGATGAGACAAGTATGACAACGGTGATATAGATTATCATCCTAGAGAGTTGTCATTTTTTAGAAGAGGAATTTAAGGTCATTCCTCATATCCAAACGATCCTCCCCTTCAGTCAGAGCATAGTAGGGAGAAATCTACTCAGAAGCGAACTCAATTCGATGCTCCCCATGAACAACATTCTGGTTCGTCGAGCACTAAGCAATCCTGTGAGCCCCATAAGAAATCCATGATTCCAGTTAGGCATACTCCGTTAGCCTTGCACATGATCCATCAACAATAGAAAAATTAGCTGAGCTTAAGGCTGCATTCTCGAAGATATGCTTCGATGGATTGGAATTTCTCCCTGCGATACATCCTATTCCCGGACATGTCAAACAAAATGCCATCACCTGTAACAATGATGTTTATGTCCAGCATGATGTGTTTATACACTTGGCAGAGAAAGTTTCAGAGGTTTCCATGGAACATCAACACGGAATTAATAACCTGAAACTATAAGCCATTCACGACAAAGATATCATCAAAGCCCGGGATGAAGAGCTATCCTCATACAAATCTCAACTTGAGGCCGCCTAGAAAAATGCCAAAGAATTGGCTGAGGCATTTAGTCGCTTGGAGGCCACTCACAATAAAGAAATAGATGAGGCAGTCCAACACAGCGGTGCTCTAGCTTTAGAGAAAGATTCTATCCAAAACGAAAAGTATATTCTTGCCTGACGGATTAAAGAGCTGGAGGAGAAACTCGTTAAAGAGAAAGAAGAGAAAGTTGCTGCACGGGAAGAGTCACAATGAAATTGCGATGAAATCATCGCAACACGACTTCTAAAGACGAAGCTCGATGAGGAGCTTTCCAAGGTCGAAGCGCTAAAGGAGACAGCTAGCAAGGAGATTAAGAAAATGGCACTTACTGAAGTCGACTCTCGCCTCGAGGCAGCCATTGAGGCCGGCAAAAGAAGAAATTAAATGCTTATTTGATCCGCTCATTGCCGAGTACAATGCACGAGTTCTCATGCACCGTAACCTATCTTTTCTAGGCGATGGCTATCTCAAATCATTAGCCGAAGCATGGGATACTTTGATAAAGATTAAAAGAGTTAAGTTGGGCGTCGAAGAGGTTGATGAAGAAGCTCTTGTAAAGGAATTTCTTTGAAGAGACGAGCGTTCAGACTTATCCATAGTAAAAGCCCGCTTCAGAAGAGACTCCTCATCATCAAAGGATATGGACGATATCGCTGGCCCATCTGGCATTGAGCCTCCAGTTCCTCCTCCCGTTCAGCCAGTCACTTGGGCTTCCCAAGCAGCATGTTGGTTATGATTCGGAGAAGTCCGAGCTTGGTGTTCACATTCTATCCTCTACTCCGAACGGTGATACTCCAAAGATGGCTGAGAGTCTACTAGAAGCCGGTATGTAGTTTTTTCTTATGGAGTTCAAGAAACCATCGATTTTTGTGTGTAAAGGATGTATTCTAACATTTGTCTTTTATGACATCATGTAGGCCATTCTGATCCTGAACCAACTCCAAGAAGCGATGTCATTACGGAGAGGGAAGAGAAAGTTGTTGAGGCACTTCATACTGGGGATACCCTTGGACCCGATGCTCAGGTGATCGAGGTGCTAGATAAGGATAAGCTTGAGAATCCCTCGGCTGTAGATGAACATAATGAGGTCGAAATCACATGTGCTTTCGAACATACTTCGAAGCTTAGCACGAAGGAGCAAATCGAGGAAGAGGAGAAAAAGAAAGTCGAAGTTAAATTAGAACCTCAGGTGGTGGAACTCGATGACCCCATAAATAGGCCATCCTTCCCGGTGGGACCGCCCCTTGGAGGTCCCTCCTCCTCCCTTAGATACCACATCACTGGGAAGCAAGGGGTCTAGGAGGAAGCGTTCAGGTGAGGAGACTTCAGAGAAGCCAAAGAAGGAGAAAAATTCAAAGAAGTAGCTATCATCTGGTCATGCCTCGCTCAGCTTAAATAAGCCAAAATCATGTAGTTGTTTTTTCATTTTATAGTCATCGTAGATAGACTTTGGCTCCGAACTTCGAAGAAGTTGTAATAGAACTTAATTTTTGATTATCAAATAAAATTTTATCTCTTTGTATTTCCAAACTCTCATCATTTAGCTTATCACCTAACTTGTAATTGAAATTCAGAGTCTTGTGGTTATGTAGGCTCAAGTCCGCTTTCATATGACTTGGAGATTATCGAATTATTTGTACTCTAGTCCGCATTCCAAGAATTCAGAGTACTCTAGTCCACGCTCCAAGGCCTTAGAGATTTTGTGAATCGTTTATACTCTAGTCCGCACTCCGGGGACTTGATATTTTCACTTTAGTTCGCACTCTGGGGACTCTGAGATTTTCGATTCATTTATACTCCAGTCCGCACTCCGGGGGCTCAGAGTACTCTAGACCATGCTTCGGGGACTTAGAGGTTTTTGAATTGTTTATACTCTAGTCCGCACTCTGAGGACTTAGAGTACTCTAGTCCACGCTCTAGGGACTTAAAGGTTTTAAAATCATTTATACTCTAGTCCGCATTCCGTGGACTTAGAGTACTCTAGCCCGCGCTCCGAGGACTTAGAGATTTTGAATCGTTTATACCCTAGTGGCACTACGGGGACTCAAAGTACCCTAGCCCATGCTTCGGGGACTTGGAGATTTTGAATCATTTATACTCTAGACCCACTCCGGAGACTTAGAGTACTCTAGCCTGTGCTTCGAGGACTTAGATATTTTTGAATCGTTTATACTCTAGTCCGCATTCCACGGACTCAGAGTACTCTAGTCCGCGCTCCGGGGATTTAGAGATTTTGTGAATCATTTATACTCTAGTCCGCACTTCGAGGACTCAGAGTACTCTAGTCCGTGCTCCGGGGATATAGAGATTTTTGAATCGTTTATACTCTAGTCCGCACTCCGGGGACTCAGAGTACTCTAGTCCATGCTCTGGGGACTTAGAGGTTTTCGAATCATTTATCGATCGACTTTTAGTTTTGTGTGCACATTCATACGCTAGATAGATTAATGCAATTTTATTTTGCCATGAAATTACAAAATACAAAACACTAATATTTCATAGGAAAACAACTTCAAGCCTTTATTGATTGTAGAAAACAATGACAAACTGAATTGCCTTATTACATGTCCAAAACCGAGAACAGCAAGAAAAGAAACATATACTGAAATAGTTACCGTATAAATGCAAAAGAAACAGACTAAGTATAATAACAGGGTAATTGCTCGCTATTCCATGCTTTAGGGAGTGTCATGCCATCAACAGTAGCTAGCCTGAAGGTTCCTTCTCTAAGCTTCCATTCGATGATGTAAGAACTTTCCCATGTGAGATTCATATATGATGAGATTGAAAAACATGCTTCAAAACTAGTTCGCCCATATCGAAGGTTCTCGGTCAAACTTTTTCAATATAATATCGAGCAACTGGGTGCCAATATGCGGCCATCCTTAAATTAGCTTCTTCATGTTTCTCGTCGACAAAGTCCAATGATTCAAGTGAAAGATTCTGATTCGTCCTAGGATCATAATGAATCACCCGGTGAGAGGGAACTTCATGTTCCACCGGTATAACAGCTTCAGTGTCGTATGTCAAGGTGAATGGAGTATGGTCAGTCGTGGATTTATGGGTAGTTCTATAGGCCTAGAGTGCTGTTGGAAATTCATCCATCCACTTGCCTCTAGCCTTCTCCAAACGGTTTTTTAGTGTGGACTTGATTATCTTATTTACGGCTTCAACTTGTCCATTTTCTTTGGGATGAGCGACAGCTTCAAACCTTTTTTCAATGCAATATTTTTGGCAAAAATCTTTGAACTCTCTACTTTCAAATTGAGTTCCATTGTCAGTAATGATAGTTCATGGGAGACCAAAGTGGCATATAATGTTTCGCACAACAAAATTAATGACCTTTTTGGTGGTGATCGTAGTTAAAGGCTCCGCTTCTGCTCACTTGGTGAAATAATCGACTACGACAACTACCTATTACGCACCTCCTTTGGAGACTGGCAAGGAGCCGATTATATCAATCCCCCGTATTGCAAATGGCCATGGACTAACCATTTTTGTGAGTTCTGCTAGTGGTGCTCTTGGGATTTTCGCGTACTTTTGACATCTATCGCACTTCCTAACATAGTCTGTGTGACGGCCGGGGATTTTGGCAATATTATTTTAATAATCATTTAATGTAATTAAATAAAATGTAAACTTATCATTTTAAAACAAATAAAAACTTTTGGAATATTTTCCATTTAATTATATACATATGTATTTTGAAAAGGAAATTTTGATTCGAAAATTTGAATAAAGTCTTTTAAAAATATTTACAATAAAATCTATCTTATATAATTAAATTTATGCCCTACCTTGTTAACATTTAGTCTTAATACATATATATAGACGTAATCTAGTTAATAATGTTTAAAATAAAATTTATTTTATCAATATAAAATATATTAATATAAATAAATATGTAATAGTTAAGCTTAACATAGAAATAGAAATAATAAGGATTTATGTTAAACATAAGTGGGTTTGTGCATTTGCAACATAAGTGAAATCAATACAAATAACTAAAACGATTTTATATTGAACACACTAGACATAAAAGCAAAATCAGGCAAGGGACGTGTGTATGCAAAAAGATAAGAAAAAAACAATATATCTACATACAAAGTATCTGTGTACATATGAAAACAAAAATATATGCATACACATATCAAATGGAATAAATATGTTAACTTGAAGGGAAATATTGCATTTAATACATATCATCTCAGCAACACATAAGATAAATTCTAGAACTACATCAACCATTGAAATACATGTAGTTATGAAAGGAATAAGACAAAAATATATATGTATATAAGATGAAAGGGGATAAGCGTGAAAACATGTAAAGACATATGCATTAAATACTAGCACAAAATTTGTCATTTCAAAAGAAATTATCTCAGTACAAATATCAGTCCAGCCGAAATACAATATTACTTCAAATTACAATAATTAAACACACAAAAAAAATCTAATCTGACCAAAGCAGGTTGAAGCTGTACCAGTTGTAGCCTACCACTGTCTAAAGTTGTTTCTATATATACATCACACTATACTTGTTCAATCCATAACATACTAAACCTGAGAAAAGAAGAAAATAAACATCTTTATTTTACAAACTTAAATCAGAAACGGGAAAAGATTTACAGGGATTTACACTCAAAACTGCAGCTCTTCAACACAACAATTACTCTCTGTTTCAACAGTAATTCAAGTGAGTAAACTTCTAAATTAAAAACTTAAGTAACTTGTGAATTTTAGTTGATGATTACTTTGTATGTATGTGTATGTGCAAGTCCTTGTGAATTTATGAAGATGCATATCTGTTTAGTTAAGTCTCAGCCTTTAAAAAAACTGTAAACCTGAGGCTCCTTTAGATTTGATGCATGTGACTTATGATTAGAGTAAACTTGTAATGTATGTTTGGAAATGTGACTGCATGATGGTTCTAAGACTCTGACACATGTTTATAAGTATGTAGGTGTTGTGTGAATGTTTGGATGTTTCACTGTAATCATCCCTGTTTGAGTTCAGAGATCTAAACTTAAATTAACAAAAACTTCAGATTTCTTCACACTTTAATTTCTTAGGGCTTAAGTATTTAAACGAAGTTTGTTGTTTAAAACTAAACTAAGTATTAATATATTTATAAGAAATGGGTTGAAGCATTATCTAAAAAGAAGGGCAGGGAGTGTTCTTTGTTTAAATTCTTTCAGAGGTGATTAAAACTTAACCTCAGAAGAAAATCTTTTTACTATATTCTGTTGCATGTGAAAATCATGGAATTAATGACTGTGCAAATGTTTTGCAGAGGTATGTAGATGTATTATACCTGGTTTATATATACATCACCTCTGTTCTTTGTTCACAGTCCATAAACTCGGTAAAAAAATCAAATCTCTCTTTACATAAATCACTACAAACTGTGATGTTTAAGGGATATATGTTTGATATAACTTGATTTTATAGAAAAAAAATGATTTTTAGTGAGAAGGGTGAGTGGTTTTACTGGGAAGTGGAAATTCCAGAAAAAATAAGTTTAAACCAGAAAACAAAATTTAAGAAATTTAGTCAGCAAACAATACCTCAAATTATTTGCAAAATCTGATCAAGCAAGATCAAGACGAATCTGGTTCAATTCAAAGAGTATTCAAAATTGGAATTTTAAAACAGGCAAAAACAAAAATAAAATTCAAGACCAGGGAGGAAATTCAAATTTCCAGACTAAAAGCAAGAGACTGTTCTCTGCTTTATAAACCGTGAGTAGACAACCATTTTTTTACATAATCGATTGCTATCTGGTTGCATGTGGTAAGATGGTGAAGTAAAATGAATGTATGACCGTAAACAATTGAGGAATATCTGAATCACTTTGAGAATATATGTGAATGTCTGTATATGGACATTTTGCCCTGTCTTGATTTAAAACAGGCAAAATAGTTTAAAAATCCTAATCCCCTTTTCTAATCTCTTTGGGAATTTGATTTTTTGATGAATTATGTTAGGATTAAATAGGATTGATTTTTAAAAATGTTTTTAGGAAAAATTAGTAAGTAGATTTTCTGAAAGGAATTTACAGTGAAAAAAAAAATCAAATCAGGTATTCGATTTTATAAATTCTACGTTTTGATTATAGATCTGGATTCGTACGGTTAAGTGATGAATTATGGTTATGGTATGATGATTTTTAGTTGTGAATTTAGGGTTTTTGTTGTGCCTTGTTAAAGGTCCATGTCGCACGGCAAGTGTGGCGTCGAGCAAGTGATAGTGAAGCGCGCACGGTGGGAGATTGAAGGGGTGGTCGTGGTGAGGGTTTGGGCAGATTAGGGTGAATATCGGCGGGAGGTAGTGGCTTGATGAGTGTGGTTTGTGGCTCGTCACTATTTTGGGTTGAAGAAGCAGCTCGATTTTGGTACGGAGGAGTAGCGGTGTTCGTAGGAAGGTGACTGTGTTTGGGTGGTCAGGGCCGATGTGTAGAGACGTTCGGCGATGAAAATGGATGGCCGTGGTTGATGTACGTGTGCACGGTGGTACCCAGATTCGTGCACCAAGGGATGGGTTTATAGGAAGGAAGAAGAGATTAAGGAATAAAGAAGGGGAATTGGGCCGTGAAATCTGGGCCAAGAACGTAAAGTTATGGTAACTTATTAGATAAGGAAATTGAGAGGTTTCCTTTGGGCTTTGGGCCTGAATTTAAATAACAAGTATTTTACCAAGGTATTTAAAAAAAAGAAGGGAATTAAATGATGGAATCAAATAAGTTCAGAAAGAATGTTTTCAAACAGGTTTCAATCAAATTTTGGAACAAGTTTTCAAAGTAAATTTGAAGCCAAAGGATTTTGAAGTTAAATGAAAAATCATGTTTTAAAATGATGCTTAAACTATTTCTTCAAAAATAATAATGTTATTTGGAATGATTTGATAATTAAAAGTTATGTAATTTACTTTAACTTAAGGTCTTAAGTTAAATTATCAATTAATAAATTAATTCCAAGATCATTGGATAATTAAGAAATAATTGAGATTAATTAGTGAAATTAATTAATGAGATTACTATAGATTAATTAACTGATATTGATAATAAAAAGGTAATTACTTAGGATAAGCAATTAGAATAGTTAACGATGGTAATTAATTTAAACTAGTGAATATGAGATGATTAATTAAGGTAAATAAATTAAGATAATTTATTAAGTTTAGATAATTAAGGATAATTAATTAAGTTTAATAAATTAAGGATGATTACTCATTAAATTGATTTAGTAAATTAATTAATGTAAGTAATTAAAGGATAGTTAATTACTGAATGTGATTAACTGAGTGTTACTAATGAAAGTAATTAGAGTTCATTAATTAATTTACGAGAGAATAAACGTTAATTGGATGGGAATGGTTAAAGAATATTTACTTTATGTAATTAATTAAAGACTAATTACTTAATGAATAATCAATCGAGGATGATTAATTGAGAAAAGTAATTCAAGGTGATTAATTAATTAGGTTGTAATTAATTAAAGTTAAGAAAGCAGGATTTCTGGTAATCCAAGTAGTTAAACTTAATTTAATTAAAGATTAAATTAAGTTAATTAGAGATTGAATATCTAATTAATCTTGCCTATGGATGATTGAGTGATATGGACCTGGAATGATGACATCTCTGATGGGCGATTGAGATGTGTTGTGATATGAATAGATTGAACTAAGATAATGTAGGTTACCTATCAGAGTTGAATTTTTGTATGGTATGATATTCTGAATATGAATTGTATTATTTAAAACATAACAACTTGAATTAGAAATGATATTGAATTCGAAGAGACCGGGGTCGGATGTCAGAAAATACCCGAAACTACTTCGAATAGTAATCTAAATTTCCTTATAAATTAGATTTGAGATAAATCAGGCTGGAATGAAATAAGTTAAGTAACCTGGACATTTAATCCTGAGAACTGTTGTGTGTGATAAACGATTGGCCATAATAAGTAAGAACTCATAAAAGGTACAAGTTACCCTGGTAGTTCATATGTTTTATAGCTTGATTTCATGTTTTGGGTTTACTCACGCTGGTTTCCAGCCTGACCCGGGTGTTATTTTGGTGTAATGCTCGGGTCAGACCGAGTATTACAGATTTTCAGGTAGGTACGTTCTGGAGCTCAGAAGGCAAGCAGAATGATAATATCGCTTAGAATATTCCGCTGTAATTATATTATTGTAATTCTGTGATAAATTGATTGTATATGACCAGCATTTGAATATATGTGAAACTCTGATGTATTGAAATGTAATCAACAGATATAGTATTCTTTTGTAAGCTATTATTATTTATTATTATATTTTATCCGCTGCGAATGTGAGATGTTGGGTGTTTCTGTTCTTCTTCTTCTATCTCTTTCTTCTTTTTCATAACTATATGGAATTTTCGGCTTCGAAAATTTCGGGTCGTTACATTTGGTATCAGAGCAGAAAGGTTAAGCGAGAACCTTGGTTCTGGTGGGGATTACTCATTGAATAGAGTCCGTAGTACTCTAGAATGAGTTGAGTATATATATATATATATATATATATATATATATATATATATATATATATATATATATGAGCGCATACTTGTTATTTTCTTATATAAAGATTTTAAATGATTTTATAATATATTTTGATATATAAAGTGATATTTCCTTCTAATAAATATTTAAGGTGATTGGTTGTTAAATTATTTGAATTAAGTTAAGAAGTAATATAAAATACGACCAAATTGAAACTTATAACCAAAGATGAAGAATAAACTTATATAACAAAATGGAATTTGAAATATAAATTGTAAATGAAATTTATAAGATGAAATAAACTTCATAAATAAATGAGATTATAATTTGAAATAGAATTCCAGAGAATATTTGAAAATAAAGTAAGATGAAAATTCCAGAGTAATGTTTAAATATGAATTGGATGGATTGGGAATTTGGAATTTTTGGGAAAATTCAAAATTCCTTTGGATTTGAAAGTGGTTTCTAAAGGTTTTGGAGAAATAATAGCATTATTTCAAAAATATTTTTTGTGTTGAGTTTGAAATCTGGGAGATTTGAAATCAAAAACATCTGGAAGTGTTTTTAGAGAAATAAAAGCATTGAACTCTTTTGGTCACTGGAAAATAACGTCGGTGATGACTGCAGCATCATCGATGTTTATTTTCGAGTTTCTAGAAGAGAAATTGCTACCAAATTGTTTTACATTGGAATTGTTTGTGAACTGGGTTTGGTTTTGAAATTAAAAGGGGGTAACTAAATTTGCCAAAGAATTTTGGATATCGTTGAATTCTAAGGGGATATTGAAATTTTGGAAATTTGTTTGAACTCTGGAATCTTGATTAAAATGTTTATGGGATAATAAAAATATATTGGCTAAATAAAATGTATAATTCCGAGTTAAAAGCAAAATGTTAATGTAATTGATTATAAATAGAAGTTGTAAAATTGAAAATTATAATTAAAGTTGTACAAGTTTAAAAATCAAATGGAATTTGATTTGAAGTTGGAAGAAATTGAGAATTAATTCAACTTGAATTGGGGTTAAACCAATTTCAGTGGAAATTGAAGTCATTTAAATTGGAATTGGAAGTTGGGAAAGTGAACAGTTTTGGCTCTGGACTATTTTCAATATAAATGGTTTTAATATAAACTTATTTTTCTTCAGCTATTAAATATATACAACCTTTCTTTCTTAAAGCCAAAATATTTTATACTTGTTTTACAATTATTTTTGGAACTATTTAACCAATTTTCAACTGCTTTCTAAACTCATTACTATTTTTCAACTATGTTACAAATCATTTACTATTTTACAACTATTTTGCAAATATTTAAAATTTCTGAGACTATTTAGCTATTTTTCAACTATTTCATAATTAGCTAACTATTTTACAGCTATATTTCAAACCAATAATTATTTTTCAACTATTTACCTATTTTTAAAATTTCAAGCTATTTTCTAAATATAAACTGGTCGGAGTTCAAACTGTTATTGATTAAATACCCAATTGGGATAAGAATTGAGGTAATAATCCAAATGGGGATTAAGGCAAATGTGAATAGGTGAATGAAAATTTAAGTGAATGTGAATAGAAAGGAATTTGATATTGAAAAGAGTAATCAAATTTGAATATTTGATTTTGGGTAAACAAAGTTATATCTTTGTTATATATTCTCCCCTTGTTGGATCTATTGTTGGAAGAAAAACGATTTTGGAAGTGTTTGAAGTATAAAAGGAATTTTATACGAGTTTAAAGTGATCCAAAGTTTTAAAAATTATATATATCTGTATATATATATATAAAGGATCTTATGAGAATTTTGGAAAAGGTTTTGGGAACCTTTGGATTTGGAAAGGCTTTTGATTTTTGGGTAAAATCACTATTGAATTTGGAAATCCTAGTTTGAGAATTATCGATTGGGATAATCGATTTTGGTATAAAGAGCTTTGTATAAGATAATACTAGGTGTATGATTTGAAGATACTATATGTATAGTATAAAGTGTTTTGATGATGGCTCTGGGGAAAAAGGCACTCCCTCGAAATGGACTTCTCATGAGTGCCACCAGGTGGTGCTGCCTTGAGCCCCAAGGGGGGGTTCTAAAGTTGATCCTGTGAGGAGTCCGGACAAAACTAGTTCCTGAGGATTATGAGTAGTGTATAAAATAGCAAAAGTCGTGTGTGCTGCGGAGAGCCAACAGTCTGCGTTTGATTTTATATCGGTAGACTACGACCTATGTAGGAGTGGAGAAGTTTCATTTCGACAGCGGAAATCAGAGGCCGCGGAGAGCCTGCAGTTACATGGACTTTTGCTGTGATGGCAACGTAACCCTGGATGTAACTGTGATCTGTTGTGTGGGATCCATGGCGTAATTGAGAGGCTGCGGAGAGCCTGCAGTTGCATGGACTTTTGTTGTGATGGCAACGTAACCCTGGAATGTAACTGCGACCATAGATGGGGGTGATGATTTCCAGAACATTCTCACCAAAGATATTTCCTCTATTTTCAAAAAAAAACTGTTTTCTATATTTTCAATAAAATTATTTTTCCAAGTATTTTCACTGGGAGTTGAAACTAGTCTACCAAGCACTCATAGATTTTCAGTCGTACGCCTGATCAACGTATGATCGAATTTCTGTGAGAACAAGGATGGACTTGTCGAAACATCGAGTTATAAAAATATTTGTATAAAAACTACTTTAGTAATATTATATAGATTTTTAAAGTAGTTTAAAAATGATCAAAGAAAATTTATGTGATTTTAAGCATTTTAATAAATTTGGCTTCGTTCCTTTTCGAGGACGAAAAGATTTAAAGGGGGGAGGAATGTGACAGCCCGGGATTTTGGCAATATTATTTTAATAAGCATTTAATGTAATTAAATAAAATGTAAACTTATCATTTTAAAATAAATAAAAACTTTTGGAATATTTTCCATTTAATTATATACATATGTATTTTGAAAAGGAAATTTTGATTCGAAAATTTAAATAAAGTCTTTTAAAAATATTTACAATAAAATCTATCTTATATAATTAAATTTATGCCCTACCTTGTTAACATTTAATCTTAATACGTATATATAGACGTAATCTAGTTAATAATGTTTAAAATAAAATTTATTTTATCAATATTAAATATAAGTATAAAATATATTAATATAAATAAATATGTAATAGTTAAGCTTAACATAGAAATAGAAATAATAAGGATTTATGTTAAAAATAAGTGGGTTTGTGCATTTGCAACATAAGTGAAATCAATACAAATAACTAAAACGATTTTATATTGAACATACTAGACATAAAAGCAAAATCAGGCAAGGGACGTGTGTATGCAAGAAGATAAGAAAAAAAACAATATATCTACATACAAAGTATCTGTGTATATATGAAAACAAAAATATATGCATACACATATCAAATGGAATAAATATGTTAACTTAAAGGGAAATATTGCATTTAATACATATCATCTCAGCAACACATAAGATAAATTCTAGAACTACATCAACCATTGAAATACATGTAGTTATGAAAGGAATAAGACAAAAATATATATGTATATAAGATGAAAGGGGATAAGCGTGAAAACATGTAAAGACATATGCATTAAATACTAGCACAAAATTTGTCATTTCAAAAGAAATTATCTCAGTACAAATATCAGTCCAGCCGAAATACAATATTACTTCAAATTACAATAATTAAACACACAAAAAAAATCTAATCTGACCAAAGCAGGTTGAAGTTGTACCAGTTGTAGCCTACCACTGTCTAAAGTTGTTTCTATATATACATCACACTATACTTGTTCAATCCATAACATAGTAAACCTGAGAAAAGAAGAAAATAAACATCTTTATTTTACAAACTTAAATCAGAAACGGGAAAAGATTTACAGGGATTTACACTCAAAACTGCAGCTCTTCAACACAACAATTACTCTCTGTTTCAACAGTAATTCAAGTGAGTAAACTTCTAAATTAAAAACTTAAGTAACTTGTGAATTTTAGTTGATGATTACTTTGTATGTATGTGTATGTGCAAGTCTTTGTGAATTTATGAAGATGCATATCTGTTTAGTTAAGTCTCAGCCTTTAAAAAAACTGTTAACCTGAGGCTCCTTTAGATTTGATGCATATGACTTATGATTAGAGTAAACTTGTAATGTATGTTTGGAAATGTGACTGCATGATGGTTCTAAGACTCTGACACATGTTTATAAGTATGTAGGTGTTGTGTGAATGTTTGGATGTTTCACTGTAATCATCCCTGTTTGAGTTCAGAGATCTAAACTTAGATTAACAAAAACTTCAGATTTCTTCACACTTTAATTTCTTAGGCTTAAGTATTTAAACGAAGTTTGTTGTTTAAAACTAAACTAAGTTTTAATATATTTATAAGAAATGGGTTGAAGCATTATCTAAAAAAAAGGGGCAGGGAGTGTTCTTTGTTCAAATTCTTTCAGAGGTGAGTAAAACTTAACCTCAAAATCAAAATCTTCTTACTATATTTTGTTGCATGTGAAAATCATGGAATTAATGACTGTGCAAATGTTTTGTAGAGGTATGTAGATGTATTATACCTGGTTTATACATACATCACCTCTGTTCTTTGTTCACAGTCCATAAACTCGGTAAAAAAATCAAATCTCTCTTTACATAAATCACTACAAACTGTGATGTTTAAGGGATATATGTTTGATATAACTTGATTTTATAGAGAAAAAAATGATTTTTAGTGAGAAGGGTGAGAGGTTTTACTGGGAAGTGGAAATTCAGTAAAAATAAGTTTATACCAGAAAACAAAATTTAAGAAATTTAGTCAACAAACAATACTTCAAATTATTTGCAAAATCTGATCAAGCAAGATCAAGATGAATCTGGTTCAATTCAAAGAGTATTCAAAATTGGAATTTTAAAACAGGCAAAAACAAAAATAAAATTCAAGACCAGGGAGGAAATTCAAATTTCCAGACTAAAAGCAAGAGACTGTTCTCTACTTTATAAACCTGTGAGTAGACAACCATTTTTTTTACATAATCGATTGCTATCTGGTTGCATGTGGTAAGATTGTGAAGTAAAATGAATGTATGACCGTAAACTATTGAGGAATATCTGAATCACTTTGAGAATATATGTGAATGTCGGTATATGGACATTTTGCTCTGTCTTGATCTAAAACAGGCAAAATAGTTTAAAAATCCTAATCCCCTTTTCTAATCTCTTTGGGAATTTGATTTCTTGATGAATTATGTTAGGATTAAATAGGATTGATTTTTTTAAAAAAAATTAGGAAAAATTAGTAAGTAGATTTTCTGAAAGGAATTTACAGTGAAAAAAAATAAAATCAGGTATTCGATTTTATAAATTCTACGTTTTGATAATAGATCTGGATTCATACCGTAAAGTGATGAATTATGGTTATGGTATGATGATTTTTAGTTGTGAATTTAGGGTTTTTGTTGTGCCTTGTTAAAGGTCCAGGTCGCACGGCAAGTGTGGCGTCGAGCAAGTGATAGTGAAGCGCGCACGGTGGGAGATTGAAGAGGTGATCGTGGTGAGGGTTTGGGCAGATTAGGGTGAATATCGGTGGGAGGTAGTGGCTTGATGAGTGTGGTTTGTGGCTCGTCACTATTTTTGGGTTGAAGGAGCAGCTCTATTTTGGTACGGAGGAGTAGCGGTGTTCGAAGGAAGGTGGCTGCGTTTGAGTGGTCAGGGGCGATGTGTAGAGACGTTCGGCGATGAAAATGGATGGCCGTGGTTGATGTACATGTGCACGGTGGTACCCAGATTCGTGCACCAAGGGATGGGTTTATAGGAAGGAAGAAGAGATTAAGGAATAAAGAAGGGGAATTGGGCCGTGAAATCTGGGCCAAGAACGTAAAATTATGGTAACTTATTAGATAAGGAAATTGAGAGGTTTCCTTTGGGCTTTGGGCCTGACTTTAAATAACAAGTATTTTACCAAGGTATTTAAAAAAAAGAAGGGAATTAAATGATGGAATCAAATAAGTTCAGAAAGAATGTTTTCAAACAGGTTTCAATCAAATTTTGGGACAAGTTTTCAAAGTAAATTTGAAGCCAAAGGATTTTGAAGTTAAATGAAAAATCAAGTTTTAAACTGATGCTTAAACTATTTCTTCAAAAATAATAATGTTATTTGGAATGATTTGATAATTAAAAGTTATGTAATTTACTTTAACTTAAGGTCTTAAGTTAAATTATCAATTAATAAATTAATTCCAAGATCATTGGATAATTAAGAAGTAATTGAGATTAATTAGTGAAATTAATTAATGAGATTAATATAGATTGATTAACTGATATTGATAATAAAAAGGTAATTACTTAGGATAAGTAATTAGAATAGTTAACGATGGTAATTAATTTAAACTAGTGAATATGAGATGATTAATTAAGGTAAATAAATTAAGATAATTTATTAAGTTTAGATAATTATGGATAATTAATTAAGTTTAATAAATTAAGGATGATTACTCATTAAATTGATTTAGTAAATTAATTAATGTAAGTAATTAAAGGATAATTAATTACTGAATTGATTTACTGAGTGTTACTAATGAAAGTAATTAGAGTTCATTAATTAATTTACGAGAGAATAAACGTTAATTGGATGGGAATGGTTAAAGAATATTTACTTTATGTAATTAATTAAAGACTAATTACTTAATGAATAATCAATCAAGGATGATTAATTGAGAAAAATAATTCAAGGTGATTAATTAATTAGGTTGTAATTAATTAAAGTTAAGAAAGCAGGATTTCAGGTAATCCAAGTAGTTAAACTTAATTTAATTAGAGATTAAATTAAGTTAATTAGAGATTGAATATCTAATTAATCTTGCATATGGATGATTGAGTGATATGGACCTGGAATGATGACATCTCTGATGGGCGATTGAGATGTGTTGTGATATGAATAGATTGAACTAAGATAATGTAGGTTACCTATCAGAGTTGAATTTTTGTGTGGTATGATATTCTGAATATGAATTGTATTATTTAAAACATAACAACTTGAATTAGAAATGATATTGAATTCGAAGAGACCGGGATCGGATATCAGAAAATACCCGAAACTACTTCGAATAGTAATCTAAATTTCCTTATAAATTAGATATTTGAGATAAATCAGGCTAGAATGAAATAAGTTAAGTAACCTGGACATTTAATCCTGAAACTGTTGTGTGTGATAAACGATTGGCCATAATAAGTAAGAAATCATAAAAGGTACAAGTTACCCTGGTAGTTCATATGTTTTATAGCTTGATTTCATGTTATGGGTTTACTCACGCTGGTTTCCAGCCTAACCCGGGTGTTACTTTGGTGTAATGCTCGGGTCAGACCGAGTATTATAGATTTTCAGGTAGGTACGTTCTGGAGCTCAGGAGGCAAGCAGGATGACAATATCGCTTAGAATATTCCGCTGTAATTATATTATTGTAATTCTGTGATAAATTGATTGTATATGACCAGCATTTGAATATATGTGATACTCTGATGTATTGAAATGTAATCAACAGATATAGTATTCTTTTGTAAGCTACTATTATTTATTATTATATTTTATCCGCTGTGAATGTGAGATGTTGGGTGTTTCTGTTCTTCTTCTTCTATCTCTTTCTTCTTTTTCATAACTATCGGGAATTTTCGGCTTCGAAAATTTCGGGTCGTTACAATCTGCGGTGTCCCGATACACAGTCGGCCAGTATGGTCGCTGCATTATCCTTTGTGGACTTCTTTCAAGACCCGCTTTATTTCATCATGGGCGATGCACCTAAGTAAGGGAATCGAGATTCCCTTCTGATACATTATTCCATCTTGCGTTATATACTACGAGGCCTTGCGAAGGACTTGTCGCTTCTCCTTCTTTCTCTCGGGAAAGGCTTCATGTAGCAGGTATTCTTTGAACGAGGTCAACCACGACTCCCTTTCAGTTTCCATCCCTAACACAAAATCTACTTCTATTTCATTTATACACGGGGCATGTAAGGTTTCGACAGGAACCAAGCCCATCCGTTGTGCATCACCAGGGATTACGAATTTCGCCAATGAGTCAGCTTCTCTATTTTGTTCACATGGGATATGCGAAATATCATAATACTCAAAGTCGGCCAACAGTTCCTGAACCCGAGCGAGGTATGAAGCAAGCCTTTGCCACTTTTCCTGATAGTCTCCCTGTACGTGGTACACCTCCAACTGTGAATCACAAAGATTTCAATCGATTTCACTCCAAGGTCTTTGTTAAGTTTCAATCCTACAATCAACGCTTCATATTCAGCCTCACTATTTGTAGCGGGGAAACCAAGTTTCAAAGCATAATAAATAAAACAGTTCTCGAGAGTTACAAGAATAACACCAACCTAGAAACAATGGTCATTGGATGCTCCATCTATATATAGCTTCCATCGAACATTGGGAATTACATCGCTACCACTTGGTTCATCTGATATGATGAACTCTGCAATGAAGTTTGCTAGCGCTCGTCCCTGGATTGCCCTTCGTGGCAGGTAAGTGATATCGAACTGACTCAGCTCAATATTCCATTTCAGTAGCCTTCTAGAGGATTTTGGTCATTGGAGCACTTGGTGCAGAGGTTGATCGATATAAACACCGAACGGGTGTGCCTGAAAATACGGACAGAGCTTGTGTGATGCGACCACCAAGTAGTAGGCTAGCTTCTCAATCTTAGGGTAATTTCTCTTTGCCCCTATTAAATGCTTATAAAATAGTATACTGGTTTTTGAATTCGGTCCTCTTCATGAATCAAAGCTGCACTAATGACGTGATGAGATACGGCCAAGTAAATATACAACTCCTCATGGTCTACAGGCTTTGAAAGAACCGGAGGCCTCTCCAAGTGTCTCACCAGAGCTCGGAATGCATCCTCACAGTCCATCGTCCATTCAAAATTTCTCTTCCCTTTCCTTATCACATCGAATGAAGGAATACACTTGTTAGTAGCTGATATGAATCGACTCATGCGGCGACTGTTTCATTCAGGCTTTGTACTTTCTTTATAGTTCTGGGTGCTTGTATGTCTTGAATAGCCTGAATCTTATTTGGGTTGGCTTCGATTCCTGGCGCATTGACAATAAAACCCAAAAATTTTCCTGACGCAACACCAAAGGACATTTTAGTGGATTGATTTTCATTTCGTAATACCTGAGTATATTAAACATCTCCGCCAAGTCTCAAATGCGATTGTTTAACTGTCATGGCTTCACGAGCATGTCATCCACATAGACTTCTATCGTTCTTCCAATCTGGTCTTTAAATATCTGATTCGAAAAACGATGATAAGTTGCTCCCGTATTCTTCAACCGAACGGCATTACTACATAACAGTACAACCCAACGTTTATGACAAAATTGGTATGCTCATAATCTGAAATGCGCATCGGGATCTGATTGTATCCTGAATATGCATCGATGAATGACAATAATTCGTGTCCTGCTGTCGAGTCGACCGGCTGATCAATTTTGGGTAATGGAAGACTATCCTTAGGGCATCCTTGTTCAAGTCTGAGTAATCAACACAGTTCCTCCACTTCCCGTTTGCCTTCCTCACCAGTACGGGATTAGAGATCCATTCAGGATAGAGGGCGTCGTGGACAAACCCATTGGCTTCAAGTTTGTCCACTTCCTCTCTGAGAGCAACAGAGCTCTCCGGGTCCATGCCACTCCTCTTTTATTTCTTTGGCATATACTTCTGGTCAATGTTCATTATATGACTAGCAATGGAGGGAGAAATCACGCACATATCATAGTGGGTCCAAGTGAAAACATCCAGATTCATTCAGAGGAAATCGGTAAGAACCTCAATCATCAAGGGGCTGAATTATGATCCAATCTTAAGCACCCATGATGGGTTATCATGGATGACTGGAACGTCAATCTTTAGTTCGGCCCGTGCTGCTTTAGCCTCCTTAGGTTTTTCATCATCGTCCCTCGGATCTATGTCTTTACAGATCCGACCCTGTTGCTCGAACCAAGGCTCGGGCATTACTTGTCAATTTTCAGCAAAACGGATGCAGATTGAGTTGTCCACACCCTTTCCCTTCTCTCTTCGTTGGGCCTCTCTCAGCTCAGAAACATAACATGCATGACTAGTCACTTGATCGCCATGAACTACACCAACTCCTCCATCCCTTGGAAATTTTAAGGTTAAACACCATGGGACCAAAGCTACCCTAACCTCCGCCAGGGCCGGTCAGCCTAGAAAAACATTTTATGGGAATCAATATCCAAAATAATGAACGGTAGGATCCGTACTCTCCTATGTTCATTTTCTCCTAACTCGACTGGCAATTCAACAAAACCTATCGCATCAGTGGCTGCACCATTAAAGCCATGAATGCAGGCTTTAGATGATTTCAGATCCTTCGCCTCCATCTTCATTTGGTCATACGCCTTTTTGAAGATAATGTTAACAGAACTCCCATAATCAATCAGTATCCTTCTCACCGACGCCGGCCCAATCGTAGATGAGATGACCATTGGATCAATGGTAGGTGCCTCCACCTGATCGGCATCCCTACTCCTGAATACTATAACATCCGTCATCATTCGCTACTGTTTCGCTAGAGTCCCATCTTCTGTGTTCGAGCAGCATTCAGAATCTGCATACTTTAGGGAATTAGCATAGCATTCCATTTCTTTCCAACTCTTGTCTACCGGATGAGGCCCACCGACTATCATGTTTATGATCAGCCTACCTACGGTCCGAGCGGGTTCCTCAGGTCGATGTAGAGCCTGCCCGTGATTGGGGTCGGATGTCCCTTGTCTGCCTTCCTGTGGATTCTTAACAAACTGTTGTAACTTCTTTTGTTGAATTAGTTTTTCTATAGCATCATAGAGGTGTCTATATTCCTCAGTATTGTGTCCGTAGGTCTTATGAAACCGAAGGTACTTTTCAATCTGTTTTTGTTCCTCAGTGGATTCCTTTGGGGGCGGCTTTCGGTATTGGAATGTATTACAAGTCAACAAATAAATATTCTCAAGAGAGGTGTTCAGAGGAGTGTATTCTCCATAGGTTAGGATTCTTTGCTTCCACTTTCCTGCTTCCCTCTTTCTTCCAGAATTTCCTCATTCGGATCCTATAGACTGCTCTGGCTTATTTTGAACATTGACCTTGACCTTCCCAGAGTTTTCATCAGACTGCTTTGCCACAATGTTGTTTTGCACCGCTTCCTTACTGGGCCCTGGCGCACTGCTTCGCCCTATCCACCCGGCCTCTACCCTTCTCATGAATTGGTTCGCCTTTGAATGAAAGCGTTACAGAGTAGTCGAAGGTTTTCCTACCATCCAATCACCAAACTCTGAGTCCAGATCTACTCCTCGCATCACGGTCATAAGAATAGCGTGGTCATTCGGATTGCTAACTTCAGAAGCAGCAACGTGAAATCTTTGCAAATAATCCTTTAATGACTCCTCTAGAGCCTAGATCACACTGGATAGAGACATCGCGTCCTTTGGGCGAGTGGCATGGATCCTAAACTGCTCCACAAATTTCACCGCTAATTCATCAAACCTGGAGATCGATCGTGGGGAAGTTTGGTGAACCACATGGTAGCAATCCCGGACAAGGTTATTAGGAAGAATTTGCATTTGATCGCATCATTGGCCCATGCCAAATCCATCATCCACTCATATCTCATTATATGCTGTCGGGGATCAGTTTTCCCTTCATAAGCTGGAATAGTAGGCGTACTGAACCTCCGGGGGTACTCAGCCTGTAAGATAGCATCAGTGAATGGAGTGTGGCTCCTAGATGCACCCCAATCATCGTTAGACAATCCCTAATTCTCCCACATCAATTTTTTAGCCATTGATAAATCCAGAGTCTGGATGGAAGGTCGTAGGACGGAATCCATCCCACATGATCATTCCAGCTGGTGCCTCCTTGGTAGGCGATCTCCCAAATGCAATTCCGAGGACCTGCTTCACTATGATCCTAGCTTCCACTTGTGCTCTAGATTCTAAGTTTCCCACTCTAGTTTGGGTGCAATTTCCCGAGTGCAGGTGAGGGGCCATGGCTCCAGGTAGGGAACCTGGACCATTTCTGTTGGATTGCTCTACTGCGACCGTCTGTAGGCAATTCGTGTTTGCCGACCGAGTGTTCCAAGCCATCAATGTCGAACGATGGTTGCCGACCCACCTTGGCCAACCTTAGGTTTTCTCGTTAGTGACTCGAAGCTTTTCCTCACATAACTCGAGGGAAATGGTGGTATTAGTTGAAGCAAATGAAAGACGGTCACATCACTTCTAATGTAACTACTATGGCCAACCCACTAAACACCGAGCCAGATGAACCAAACTCTCTAAGGCCGATCCACCAATTGCTGAGCCAACATAGCTGAGGCATTCGTGCCGAACCCTACACGCCAACCCACTAAACACCGAGCCAAATGAAACAATTCCTCTGAGGCCGATCCACTAAGTGCCGAGCATTCCTTGCCGAGCGATCTCTCCTTGGATATCTTGACCGAGTGATGCATGACTTAGTACTTCTAAGGCCGAACCACAACCAACCGAACAACATGGCCATTCCCATCCACACCGAGCCATTAGGCCCAAACCAATCTTGACCGAACCACTTTGTCTTGCCTATCTCGACCGACCCACCATGTCTACACTCCAATGTCGATCCACTTTGGTCGAGCCAGTGCCAAATATATTGATCCATGTGTATAGGCCAATTCAAAATTAAGTTACCCTAGTCTCATATACTTCCAATCCTCTCTTAGCTTGAGTCTCATCTAGGTTCAACCATAGGCTCTGCGACTATCGCCATGTAGCTGGACCAAAGTGCTGGGTAACAATTAAAAGCATTATTTGTGAGAAATTCAGTTACTCAGCCTAGCATAGATTTCAAAAATAAATAAGATTTCATATATAAAAAAAGTATCAAGTGGTTTACTTCAACATTTGACTATGGTATTATTGTAACTTTTATTTAATTATCTAATGTTTAGTGTTAAAATAATAAAGCAGAAATAAGAACTTCTGGAATTTACTTTTGTTTTGCACGGTGTATTTAGAATTAACGTCATTGCTTAGTTACCACCAAATCGCAGTTATGGACCAGGTACAAATAATTGGATGGTCTACCTAAAAGTTTGCAATTGTTACGGCTTTATTACTTATTTTTTCTATCATTCACCAAAAAGGTTTTTTCTCTTTAGCTGATTTACTAATGGTTAACACTGTTGTGTGCAAAACTTGTTTACATATTTTATTTGCCCATGGGGTGTTGTCTTCTAACATTATAAACTACATTAATTTTGGTTAATTATTTTTTATAGGTGAAAAGCGTTATTAAAGAAGGATAAACAGTTTCAAAGGACTCCAACTGATTGCCACTAATGAGTTGGGTAATATTTTTATCTCAAATGTTATAAATTAAGTTGGGAGTTATAAATTCTTACATTAATTTTTGTAGTTTACATTTTTTTTTACATTCTTAGATGAGTTTGGTTATTTAAGGATTATGGAACTATAAAAATAAAATAAAATAGAATTTGGATTGTTTCTTCTTGAATTCATTGTTTCAGTAGCTGGATTTAGAAAGTTTGAAAAACAATAGAACTTATAGTTAGGGGAATCGACAATTGTATATACAAAGAGGGATATTGGAACACTTATTGATTTCTTGATAAGATGCATAGTTATTTTCACTAATAACCCTAAAAATATATATGAAGTTCCAAGTACGAATTTGTGGTGGGCTTTCAAGACAATTTCTGGCCTTTTTTTGAATTGGGATAGAAAAACCTATATGAAACCATTAGCATGGATTTATTATTTACTTGCTATTGTGCTATTTTCTTTTGGACTGAAAGATATGTAATGTAGTAAAGTGGGTCTTTCTATTTTGCAATACTTAAAACTTTTAAGAAATACATGTAGTATTGGATTTTAAATCTATTAATTAAAAGAATACTGTCAAAATATTTATTGCATAAACTAGCTTTATATTTTAAACTCTATAAGAAAAACATATGCAAATATCATTGGTAAAGATAACTGTGCCTATAGAGAAAGATTATGAAGAATGAAATATAGAGTATGGATTTTCCTTTTATTTTGTATTTTACATGAGTACAACGTGATTTTTCAAGTAGAAAGGAAGAGTTAATGATCATTATACATGAATTTTTTTATTGTGGCTTATTCTTTTCTTTATCGAATTGTTGATCTATTTTAGGGAGAAACAACTTATCTTTTCCTAATATTAATTTGTTTGAGTGATAACCTAAGGGTGCTCAAAACTAATTTGTTGATTAAATGTGAACAACATATGATGAAATAACTTTTGTGGTGTGTAACAGATAAATAAAATAATTGGTCAGTTGGTAATAATGTGGACAAACCTTAGTGCTATCGAAGGTTCGGGTAAGGTTCGTATAATCGTATTGTAAATTTACACAAATTTTTTTAAGTAAATATCACATAAGCATGCTATGTTATTATATACTAATATAACATCATCTACACTTCATCTGCATTTCAATGAATGGATCACATATCCTTCTCTCGATCTGCACTTTTGATTAAAAGAAGCATTTTCTCAACATTAGTAAGCATATTTTAGTTTAGATTTTTTTCGTACAAAACAAGTGCATCTTAACAAGACATGTTACACTAAACCAATGTTACATATGCTTTGATCATTTTAAATATGCTCAATAGTGGCAATATTAAAATCTCTACTACATAATATGATGGCTCATATGTAACATGCTATAAGAGTACAAGTTCAGATACTTCACGAACTAGCCCGCTAACTCATTTATGTATCATTAATTTGATGTGAAAATAGCTATTCACATCCCTCTCTCTCTTTTTTTTTTTAATTATGATCTTCACTGCATTTTCCCAAAGGCAGGAAACCACCATGATACAGGTTATTTGGACCCTTCCATTGCTTTGCATTCGAACATATTTCCATGTCTAAGTGGAGCTTGAATATTACATTTTTCCATTGGTTATTCATATGTGAATGATAACTAAAAAACATAAAAGGGCACACGGTGCGATGAGCAATGATAATCCAACCAATACACGGATATTTTATTTATTGGGTGAAGTCCATGAAAGCATGAGTTCGTTCATGCGCTTAAACTTAAAGCAAAAAACTATTATATATAAGTAAACAAATCCATTTATTTTAGCTTAAAGTCCAAACGCTAAACGATCGATGAATGTAAGGAAATACCCTATCATTTGGTAGTTAACTAAGGTTTCCTTTTTATGAGCTAAAATAATGCTTTATGAAGAAAGGGTAGAAGGAATGACAGTAATTATTTCAGTAGTTAAAGGTGAATGTTATAGTTAAAGTTTGTATTTTCTACTTTTAAATGAATATTGTTGAAATATTTGTTTATTGCCAAAATTTGTAGTGGTGTGTCAGGACAGTCAATTCCTCCAGTTACCGATGAACTGACCATGAAGGACTAAGATCCAATCGATTGGGTTTCTACCTTGTGGGTTTGAATTTTCTACTGGTACGATATTATTTCTTTGTAACATTCACTTTTTTTGGTCTTCATTCAGTGTTATCCAATTTTCAATATTTATTTCTATATATATTGCTAGAGGCATAAAATATTATTACTTTTCAGTAAGATGTATGGGATATTCTCCAATTTATTATTTTTGATCATCATTGAAGAAATTGTTTGTTAAGGAAGTTATAAATATGGTTATCTATCTTTAGTTGTGGACTTTGATACTATATGATGCTTAGGGGAAGCCCAAATTTGTCATGGTTTGGGAATTGAGACAAATGCATGTTTAATTTTGACTTTTCTTCTTTGTTTATTTGAGTTTCATCATTCAACTTCTTTTGATGTATTTTTTCTGTTAAAGGGATTAAGAAAGATGTGTTTGGCTAAATTTCGGCTCATTGATTCCAATAAAAAAATAACTTCAATCAATATAGTTTATGTACAGTACTATGGCCTATTGGATCATGCTTGGATTTCGCTAAGGAATCGTGCATTTTTTCCATCTTAGATATATTGACACATTGATCATTGATAATGAAACTATTGAAACATTTCTTCCTCACCATTTATTGTCCTCTATTGTCAAGGAGGGAAACTACATTAAAATGCCATCCTATATTAATAAGAATTTTTCTAGCATCAGTGATGCATCCTTAATCTCCATTGTTACCAATGATAAATTCATCATAGTATTTCTTATTTGATTTTTTGTTTGTACGTCTAGTGTAATATAATAAGTTTAAACACTTTATCCTCAGCTAGAGTTGGTTTTTTTAAACGTGCATGCGTAATAATATGATCTACATTACTATATATAAATAGTTTATTTGTCACGATAATAAAAATATATTTTTTGGAAAACACCCTTTTATAATTCATTTATAATAGATGACAGTTTACATCATTTACATTGTCTATCTAAATTTCTCTTCATTTCAACTCTTCGCAACTTCTCTTAGCAATCGTTACTTTCATCTTTATCCAATCTATTACAATGAATTTATTTTGACTTTGAATGCATATGTGGCTGGATAAGGGAGACCAAAAATTAAATCATGAATTACTCCGATCAATTTGTTACATTTCGAAGCAATCATCATCATCAATGATTACAAAGGAAAAAAAATCTTTGCATTATTAATTTTAAGACCTTTTATTCATTTATTTTATTCAAGTGGTTAAATACTTTGTTAGTAAATAGGGAATATCATATTCTATTTGTCCTCTATAGGAGAGTGGTACACCTCTAGATTATCTATATAGAGATGGCAAGATCAGATTCTGTTGATAGCAATTAACCACGTTAAAAAAAACATCATATGTGACTCTATTTTTGTAGGTTACCTTTTCTAGCCTAGGGAGCGGAAATGAGTATTTCAATTGTTAGTAACTGAGTACTTTCATTTAGGTGAATTCAACTTGATGAAATGTAATCAACAACATTCTTTAGGTAAAAAGAGACTTAATTTTTTTAGCGTTTAACGTTCCCCTTTTTTGTTTTGACTCAACCATTACTTGGGTTAAAACTTGAAAACTAAATGGAACGAATAATGAAATCATATGATGTTATGCGTAAAACTATAAAGCAAAGATTCACTATTTAAACATGAATAAGCTACGATATCTTCTTTTTTGTTATTGTAGTGGCCATTAAATGAATTTGAAAGAGGTATTGAAGTACATGTCCCATCATGAAACAGTTGGGGACTAGCTTTTTTTCTTTTTTTCCGACTGCAGATTTCAGATTACCCTCATTTTAAAAAAAAATTCACTTATTTGGAATAATCTATATCATATTTTCTTCTCCTTTACCATCTGCATTTCAGATCACACTCATTTTAATTTAAGTTTTCACATATTTACATTGGTTTGTATTGTATTTTTCTTCTCCTTCAATAGTCGAGGACCACCTTAATTTTCTCAATCTATGTATTTGATTTTCTCCTTTTCTATTCTATCTATTCTATTTTTGAAAAAAAATTGAACATGTGATTGAGTGTGTTATTCCATTTCGTTACCAAACTTCTCCTTATTTTGGCCTTAGTTTTATTTTGTAACATATTCCAAAATTTCATTCTTACACTGATCAATAAAGACATTAATTTTAGGCAAAACAACTTTCCTTTTGTTTCCTTAGACTTTTCATGTTCCCTACATTTATACCATCTATTGAAGCTAATTAATTATATTAACTGCCTTAATATTTAGTATATTCATCAAAATCTCCACCGCTTCATGACGTGAATATTTCTTTTTTTTAGTAAAAAAATACAAAATTTTATCTTCTTACCTCTTACACCCTACACAAAATAATCTTATGCATACCAACTAGGCTGAAATTTGTTCTTTGCTTAAAATAAAGTGTGTGATGGAAGTGAAATAGCGAAAAACATTTAGTGTGTTTTTTTTTTTAATTTTTAAGTAGGTGTGTTCTACTACATTTTGTTGTTATTTTAGCTTTAGTTTTTTGGTTTTTCCCGTAAATATCCATGGTTGTTAGCCATGAATTTATATTATCATTTTTCCTAAAACTACTATATTTTCAAATAACTAGATTGATGGAAATCTACAACACCAAAAACTCCTTTTTCTATATTGAGCTTGATAGGTTCTGTGTGGACTTTGCTGATTCTATTTTATTTTTGATTTTTTTTATAGCCATTTTGCTCCATTTAGTAGGATAATAAGACAATGAGGATGACCTCTTTCTTCTTAGTATATGTGAGCTACTTATAGTTTAAAAATATTTGCATTCAATTTAGCTTTTGTATTGTATAAAGTCATGTCCTTTTCTCATGTTTGTTCCCCATATTATATATGTTAGCTAAATTTATAATTGAAATAGTATATATAATTTTAATTTTTTAGCCACACTTTGATACATTCAGCAAAGCCTTGGTATCATGGTACCAAACAGGGATGAAGTGTGGTAACTGGCCATTTCTTATACATGTAGATTTTCTTTGTTTAGTAATTTAATACTAAAATTCATAATTGTAAATAATTCAAGGTTTCATGTAAATAATTGTAAATATTAGCTATTACCGATATAAAATAGAAGACTAGAAAACATTTTCAAAATTTTGATCATGTGCAACAGATTAAAATAAAAAAGATGACACTAATATGTTGTTAGTGACTATTTAACTTGTAGATTAAATTTAAGTAAAGATTAGTGGAGAAAGTTCTCAAATTGAATTCATTGGTTCATGACATGTAAAATGATATATATCTCATGACATCTAGCCTTCGCTTATAATAGAGATTTTGAAATGGATGTTTATGTGTACAATCTCATTTTTGATCCTTTTTTGTTCTTTTGATATTTAGACTTATTAACGGATAATGTATTCTTATTCTTCCTTTCCTTTTCACTTTTATCCAAGATCGCTTAAAGTGAATTTAATTTTAAATTCTCAAGTTCATTTTCTAAATACAAGTTAGATGATAATAAAAGGTAGTTGCGTATCATGATAGTGATCATACATTAGCTGCATATTTATCCTCTTATCTGATTATGGAAAAATAACATTTGACTGTTTTTCTTGATTTATTTTTGATAGTAAGTATTTAAAGGGAAACATGGCTACCATCATGTCATATTTGAACTATTTTACGACAAGAACCCACCCTTAAAAGGGCGATGCAAGGAGGAAATTTTGAGAGAAGAATTTTAAAAACTAATGAAATTGTAATATTTGCATAAAAATAAAACACCCTACCTCCCCTAAAAATTATATTATGTGAACTGCAATTTATAACCCTGAAACATTCCAAAACTTTTCGAAAGTTTGAATGAGATTTATTACTCTTCACTAGCCCTTAAGTTTGTGTTAATATGGATAATTTTTTGAGCTTTTCTTGGAAGATTAAGCCAACATCGTTAATTTTTATTGATATTTATTATTATAGGAAAAGTTTTTTTTTTTGAATTACCTAGAGAACCAAGCTTCGCTTGTAAACTCTAGGGAAGTATGTGTCTGCCAAACACATACTTCGGGTACTTGTTACAGGGTTGTCAGTTTCGGGGCTCGAACTCGTGACCTTTGATCATGCAGTCCGGACCATCAACCAACTGCGCCAACCCTGTTGGCTATTACAGGAAAAGTTATGTACTCTCTCAATCATTTAATTGTATGAATGGTTTCACTTATAGTAAAATAACATCTTATATTTAGGTTATATAGACTGCACCAGTTATTGAAATATATGATGGTTTATGTTTAACGCATATATAATTTTTTTCGACTCAAAGAATTTCTTGAGTTTTCACCTTACCTACATATTATTTTAAATATCGGGGAAGCCTTAGCTTTTATTATAGTGTAATTTGTGATCTCTTGCAGAATATGATTGTAGTTTTAACTATATACATATTCTACCCAACATTCAAGAGGTAATTTTTTTATTATTTAGATCAAGAAATTTCTCACTAGGAATTTTTGCACTTAGTACTCATTATGTATTGTTGCTCCATTATCATCTTGCTTTATTTTAATTTTCGTTTGATCAACAGATGAAATTTAGTAGAACATCGTGGGAAAGTTTATCTAAATGAATGTAATTTGCTTTGACTGTGGTAGATTGCAAATGTTGTGTACTGTGAAATGAGTCTTAAGATGTTAATGGTAAGTATACAACATACATAACTGTGTAAATGTTAAAAACTAATTCCATAACTTGAATAAATTGTGCTTTTTAATATTTTAATTTTCTATTAACGAAAGTAAATCTAAGACAAACAGAAAAGTCAAGGAATATTTTTCTTTATCCAGCTTATTCAACACTCTACCTTACACCCATGCTTTTTTTATAGGAACAAGCTATGTTAGGAGCGATTGAAGTTCTATGGTATTTACAAGAAAAATATAGCATATTTATTAAGCCATATAGACTTCAAGTGCTCTTCTTGGATCATATACATTCTATCATAATAAAAGAAGATTAAAACCCAATTCTATGCCAAGTTAAAACCATACCAGATTATCATTAAATTGAGTAAAAGATAAGAACTATTTTAACAAGAGTATGCCATAGCTGTAGTAAGTTCCTATTTGGCAATTCATTCTCATTTTAATATAGACATACGAAATCTAAATCTACAAAAAGAAAGTATTTTAAAAAATGGAATTAGGCACATGGAATCTTCTGTAACATTGCAATTTATTTGCCTGATATTCATGCTACAAAATAACATGCTAATGCCAGTAGCATCCAAATTTGTAGTTGTTAACCTTTTATGAAAGATATAATGTTTTTTAGTTCAATAAAGACGTGCATGGCAGTAATCATATTTACACATGCACACACAGCATTCCTTTGTATTTTATTTTATATTTGTAGTGTTAGCTCTTTCTTTTATGATTCCATTTGTTCTACTTTATCTGTTATTGTGCCGAATTAAATGGAAGTTGAAAACATGAAAACTCAAAATGTCCATGCTTCCAAAGTATAAACTTCGCAGCAACCTATAACATAGGCTACACATGGAAGTTTTATTGAGCCTAAATAGTTATATTAAATGGAATTTTATTTGAACTATTTTCCAACAAAATGAACCAATGAAATGTAGATTTTACTATCAATGAAGTAAAATTTGTAAGATAACAAATAACAATATAAAACTAATCTTCTACATGCTTATTGACAAGATGTATTATTATTTAACAGTGGCTGAATTGCTTGCAAACTATTTAACAACTACTTGAAAATTCCATGGTACAATAGGTCTGCGTCCCTGAATCGAATCACGTCTGCAAGCCAATGTGTCACTACTTGCAATTAATATTCATAACCCTTTACTACGAAAATATGATGGCAGGTGAGAGATGTTTCTTCTTGCATTGGAGCTTGGAACATTGAATTTTGTGATTTGCTTGCTGAATTTGTTTGCAGCATTAAAGGAGTGTTGTATGTTGGATGACAATTGCATAGCTTTCGTTGTTTTATTTCTTTGTGACATTATCGTTAATTCAATGCTCCTGACTTATAACCTTTTATGAAACAACTTCAATAACCATTGTTTGTTCACTTCTTTACTGATTTGAACACCATAAAACTTCGTATTATAATAGTTCATAATTTATACTTTGTTAACTGTTTGACATATAGCTTTGGTCTTATGCTTTTCAATGTCAAACTAACGACCATCTATCTTTTTATTTTTTTGAACATCCAGTCTAGGTTTAGAGTATCGATGACGCAACACAAAGGAATTGTCAAAGAAACAGACTATCAAATCTACATAATTTTACTAATGTTTTATTTGGTAAGTAATTGTAATTTTAACGCAGTTAATAAATTCTATCGAGGAATAAAAATATCATAACTTGTATTATAATTTTAAGTGTTATAACTAAATTGCATTTCTTATGTGATAAACAACCCTTTATATAATTAATTTATTGTTTAATTTAGTTGGTTGCACTAGGATTTTATTGTAATTTTTATAAACATCTCACGAATACAAAAATCTATCAGTTGTGTATAAGCAAGTGACAAGTAATGAAACTTTTAGGAGTTCTGCCAATCTTTGTTTAGCATATGTCCACAACCTGAAATTTAAAAATAAAAATTAATAACATGTGGTAGAAATTCGTATAGAGTACCGATAAACTTATTAAGTGAAGGAATATACAAAATTCATAAAAGGAACTCTAAGCACATCTCTGTTATTTTACCTTTTAAAATAAGAATATGAAAAAATATAACTAACTTACTACTTAAGTATTAACCTGAATAATGGATGTTTAATTGGGAATGTCATAAATATAATGTGGTCATAATGAGATGTTGATTGTTGACAAAATAAAAGTTGTGATTCTAAACAGAGGATTACTTAAATATTTATATTCAGTAATTGACTTAGTTACTACTTGCTATTAGGTTGGGATGTACATAAATTTGTTTACCAAATCCACTATACTCAAAGGTTAGAAGAAGATTACATAAATAGGTTTGGTCGGCTAGGTAGGGCCTCTTCAAGGGTCAAATAACGAGTTATGTTGTCGTGATTATAGTTGTATCATGTATGCATACTACCTTGCTATGCATATGACAGTTGGATGGGCAGCTTTTTTGATCACGCAACAACCACCGTACTCTTCTTCTTACTCCATACACTAATGGAACAGTTATTAAGTATTGGCTGTAATACTCACAACAATACAGCTGTGAGAAGGACTAGCTCAAGCGTCATCATATTTTGAAGTGGTTAAGATAAAGACATTTCTTGAGCCAGATTCAGCAGTAAGGAGAAACTATTGCAGAGTTCGATGCAAACTGTTTATTAGGGAAAAAATAGTGATGTGCTAATTTTTAAGGATCTTCAGCAAACATTTTTTTTCTTGGCTTTTTCCGAAGTAGATTTGAAGTACTATATGTTTAAAAAAAAAATTATGTACCTCTATTATTGTGTGAACTGACCTTTACTGGGACTATTTATTATAAGCATACAAATTTGTGGCTTTTTCATTGTCCCTTTTGACAGCAACCGGTTGTACTACAACTGTTTCACTGGGTATGTTTTTTCCCTCTTCTTATATTCCCTTGTTCTTCCAAAATTAGGTGACAACAAGTCCATTTTTTGTCAAAAACAATATTCATGCACGAAATTCACATGGTGTATATATTGCCTGTTGTCTTTGTATATGTCCTTCCAATTCTCAGCCTTCAAACAATATGTTGTGGGGTTGCAAGCTTTACATTATACAACTATGTCCACATATGAAAATCATAGATTGACTGTAGGGTAACGACCATTGAACAACGTCCGTTGCATTTTTCCGACACCGCAACCATGAAATGTAATATGCAAATTTTATTTACTTATATTGTGCAATTCCGTGTGCAAAGCACGAATTCACACTAGTAATAATATAATATAATAATATGAAATGAAATGAAAAATGAGTTTGAAATATGGAAATATGATTTAAAATGATTTTGAAACGATTTAGAAATGTTTTATTAACATTTAAAAGTGTTTCAACAAAGTTTGGAAAGAAATTGAAAAACAAGTCAAAACTAGGCGCGTCACGTAACGGTAGTTCGCGATTTCGTACCCAAAAAGTTAAATAAGTATAGGGGTGGAACATAGCTCGGAACCTTCAAGATAAGAATTTTTCGAACTATTGTATCCATATTTTTCCAACGAAGCAAGAAAATCAAGATTTCATTAAGTAGATTTTGAAATATGTCCAAAACAATTTTATAAAAACATCGTGGTTTTGTAGTTCGGAATCCAAGAAAGAATAAATTATATTTTTAAATGATTAGAAATATGAAATAAATTTGATAAATCTATTAAAATGGTTTGAAAGAGATTTAAATTGGAAAATAAGAATTTTCAAACTTTAATAAGTCGTTTTAATCAAATAAACTGTTTTTAAGTACCTTTCGCGACACTTTTCTACTACAGTTTCTATAACTTTTGAAATAAAAATTAAAACTTAACGATTCTTTCTAGAATCATTTATAAATGTTTTTAAATGAATAATTAAGTGTTTAAAGACAAATTGGAAGTTTTATAAATCATTTCTAAAATGAAAGGAGTACGCGGAAACGACTAGTACATTTGTCCCGCATGTGAGATCTAGAAAGCTAAAACAATGTGTGAAATAAGTCTAGGGATGGAGCAACCATGCCTGAACTTACCTGGCCTTTATTTTCTCTTTTTAGCCGAGGGTTGGAATAGATTGAAGGGAATTCCCAGATGCTCTAAAATAATGTTTTTCCAATATGATTTTTAAATAAAGGATTTGGAATTATTTTAATTCATGTACTTAAAACTAATTTTTTTTGGGTTTGTAGTAAGCCATGTCTTAAATAACATAGTTTTTGGCCCATTTAAAATTTATGATTTGAAATGGTAAATCTTTGTAAAAGAGTTAAGTAAATGATTTGAAAATGTTTTCCTAAGTAAAAGGTGAATTGATTTGGTTCCAAGATTAAAAAGGTTTTAATTAACCAAAGTATTTGATAAATTAGGCTTAGTAATTCCGTATACTCTAAAAAGATAAAGGAATGATTTAATGAATATATCTCTAAGAGATATTTATGAATGAATAAAATATGATTAAATGATGATCGATAGTTACATGTGAACTTAACATCTTTTAATCGATAATTGGTGCGATGGAACCAAGGTTGGATTTGGGTAACTCCTATTAGAAAACTATTTTGAACCAATGTATACGTTCGGAAGTGAAGACTTGCTGAAAATGACAATTATTGAAGGTCGAAGATCTTCATAGAGGGAGGACTACTTGTTGACATTCTTCGGGTAACTCCCAATATAGAGACATTTATTATAGCAGTGGTCCTGTCGTGTTTGAAATCTTCGGATTGCAAGGGCTTCTCGCCTAGTAATGGCCAAGGAAAGTGCCTTCGGTTTCGTTTAGTCCTAGAACGACCTTATATGGACGAATGTCTGACATTGCATTGCTAAGATCATAAATGTTGACTTTTATCGACATACTTCTATAGTGGCGGAGAAGGCAACTTCTCTTGGCTTAACATCCTTCTCAGAGGCATACGAACTCAGAGATTATATGTTCATAAAAGTCAAATGGTGATTGAAGAAATGGCAATGTGGCATTCTAAGTGGATTGTGCTTTGTGAAAAGTAAAGCAAGGTTTTTTATGAAAAGCGTGGCATTTTCTAAGTTGAGCATAACCTCACTCCCAAGCCTCGCATCTCAGAAATGATACGGGAACTATATTACATATTTCAAGCTTAGTATGACGAGGGTGGCATATGATCCCTTAAGGTGACTGGCGGCGTATGATCTAGGCCACCAAGGTGTCTAGACGGAACCCTTATTGTATGATATAGTGTCATGTGAGTCCTTGCATTAGAAGCCACCGGATATCAAGAAATGTGGTAATATGAGGAATAATGGTGTGTGAGTCCTTGCATGAAAAACCACCCGGTTTCGATTGTTATGCGTGGTTATCGAGGTTTCCTATTGGAAATCCATTTCCAATATGGCCTTTACGATTTTGATTGTAGTCCCTAAACATCTATGATGACTTGCAAGCATTTCGGTTACCCCTTTTGGTATCATATATTTCGTCCGGTATATTCCGTTTGACCTAATCCAGATATATTCCCTTAGACTTGGTATGGTATTGATACCTAATTTGAATAAGTTTATTTGAAAGATATTTTCCAAAAGGATGTAATTAAAGTAATATCAAATTATTTTGGTAATAAAAATGTTTGGTTATCAAACCCGTCCATATTTATGTGTAGGTGTGATCTTATGAGATACCCTTCTTTTCAAAAGTTTGATAACATCGTTATGATCTATACATTTAAAATTTTGAGTATCTTATGTTAGTTTATCAAGCCCGATCCGAATATTTTTAGTACTCGGGTTTTTAAGTTTAGTTGAAGACGGTTTGAATTTCCAGAGCAGAGCTGGAGATCTTCATCATCGTATGGATGTATTCTATTATTCGCTGCGTCTATTGCATTTATTTTGTTATTTTCAGCATTTGTAAGGACAAAGGTTTATAACTGTCCAGACTGAATCTAGGTTAGACTCTAATATTGTATCTAAAAATTTTCTGCTATAATGATTATTATTGAAATAATATATGTTATTCCATTCGTGTTGGATTATATTCTGTCTTCATTTTCTTTCTACCTTTAATGATCCGCTTGTTCGTGCAATTTGAGTTGGACATGTGTGGTTTATTGATGATTCAAAGGGTGTCGAAAAATAGGCCATTACAGCTAGCTCCATCCGGATCTAGGCTAGCGGGTGGAAGACACGATCTCCATGGACATTAGTTGGAATGACCCTGGCTGCTGATCCATGCTTCTTGGTCTGTATCTTGGTTAACTTCTGATGGCGCTCCCCTAAAAGCTCTATGTCTTCCTCCTAGGCTAGTCCCTCTGCATTATAAGTGGGTGCCTCCTTTGAAAAAAGAGTGCAGGTCTCCTTAGACTCCCCATGGGCTCTCTTTTTCGCCTACTGTCGAGGGAGTGCAAGATCCACTAGTCAGGGCCGAGTTCAACAATCTCAGGCCTAGCGTGGAACTTTCCCAAGGCATAGCATCATAACTAGAATACAATAGGTTATAAGAAAGATGAGGCTCGAAGGATGGATCTACGTCTCTACCGATGTCCAGTTCCTGTGACCCTTCCTCTATACTATGTGGATTGTAGAATTATGGATCTTAAGGCTAATCAAACACTAAAGTGGGTTGCATAGTGATTTCTAATTTTTGTAAATCTTTTTGAATTCTTTCAAGTTAAATTTAATTGGAAGATTAATAACACAGAATTATACTTATCAACCATCAATCTTAAATGTAATCATGGATAAAATTAAAAGCAATAAATTGAAATACACAGATAAAGAGATGACATCAGAGATTTTATACTAGTTTGGATTTCTCCTACATCCAATCCATATAATTTTTTGTACACGTTTCTTTTTAAATACGGTCTTTAAATAGGCAAAAGGCAAATTCAGTTACAATCTCGATTCTGAGGCTACGAGACACACCCTTCTGATTCTTTAGACTCAGGGTACATCCACTTGATTTGGATGAGCTACAAGCACATCAACTTAGATTTTCGGGCTACCAAGCACATCCACTTGATTTAAATGGACTACAAGCACATCCAAGCAAATACAAACAGAGTTTGATTGTTTTTACAAAGATAATTTCTTGAACTTTGGATACAATTAATCCTATAGCCTCCTAGACAACACTTTGATCTTTGATTTGAGAGAGCGATGAATCTGAAATAGTAAGAAAGTAGTATTGAATCAATACGCAAAAGTATGAATTGATTCTTAGTGATCTAAAAAGAATTTGGAATATTTTTAATATAGGTGTTAAGAGAGTAAGAGGAGGAAAGAAAATAAGTTGATAGCTACGAAACTATTAGTTTGAACACCCCTTTATAGTGAATAAACAGACGTGTTCGTTCGTAAAGAGTTGCGATGAATAGACACTTCTTTTAAAAATTTGAAAAACCATTTAGCAGCGTGTATGTCGACATACTATCTGGGTATATGTCAAGATATGCTTGTAAATTTTAAGAACTTATTTCTCTTTAAACAATTTTTGAAAACCTTATACTTTGTAAAATAGTTTGATACTTTGTAAAACACTTTAAACATAGTCTATGAATATTTTGATCTTTGATAAACTTCTACAAATTATTTTTATTTTGTATTGAAAATATAAAAGATAAAAAACAGGTTGATAGTGAACATAGATAGCTACCAGGGATTTTAATAATATTTTATAACTCTACACACTATATTATTGTCTTGATATCTTCATATCTTATTCTTTGTACTCGTGAGTTTTCATGTCTATTTCTTGAGTCTTTATAATGTATAGTCTTCGATTCAACACTTGCGTAGTATCCTGCACTTTATACCATATAACTTGGCAAAACAATAGTATCAATATTATATATTATTTTTATCAAGATCGCTATCATTAAAATCAATAACTGAGGTATTAACAATCTCCCTCTTTTTAATGATGACAACCATTAAATATTCATGTATATAGAATATGATATAACTCCCCCTGAGTTAGATAATTCCTCCTAAATACATGCGTTTGTATATTTTATTGCATCTGTATATGTTATATTTTTCTCCCCCTTTATCATCAACAAAAATGGGTGAAAAAAATAAAAACACCTTCTAAATCAAATATTTAGAAACCATAGGGTCAAAATCAATAACTAAGTACAATAATCAAAGCATACAAAACATGATAATTATATGATGATTATGATATATAAAATAAGATTTTATTTATCCAATTCAAACTATAGATATTAGATTGTCAACTCAAACATAAATAAGCAATAAAACCAAAGCAAACAAATCCAATCCAAATGTATAAACCAAACTAAATCAAATGCCGAGAGTATCAATACACAGACACACGTTAAATCCAAACCTAATAACTCAATGTTTCATGGAACTTCAACCCAACCGTCGGATCCAAAGATTGTATATGCTTTGATGGCATCACAATCTTCATTATCTATGTTAATAGAACATTCAGGGTTGTTGTTTTGATCATCTTTGATTAAGGAAGAAATCATATATCGAATGGCATTGAAATGCTTCTCTTAAGTATTTGATCATCTGCATTTGGCTTAACTCTAAATGCTTTTGATTTTCCAAGATAAAAGTAAGAATATTCTTGAAATATTGAAGTGTTTCTTCAAGATTTTCACACAATTTTCCACAGAAAGAAGATATTTTTAAGAGAGAAGTTTTAGAATGAAAGGGGATGGAAGAATAAAATGAATAATGGATTTTTCTAGAAGAAATAAGCCTATATAGAAGCAAAAAAAGTCGTTTAGAAGGATAGAATAGGTGGTGGTTATTTTATTTTCAAATTAAAAATTTTTGACCCACAGTCAACATATCTCAATATATATATCTATCGACATGTATACCATTATATTTTTTCAACTTGGTACTATTATATTGACATGTATAACCCAAGTATTTGTGTTATAGTTTTATTTCAACTTAATACTATTATATTTTTATACTTTCCAGAGATTAATAGAACTATATATGACAACAGAAATAGAAAAATATAGGGATTTTGAAAGAAATATATGAAATTAACATGAATTTAAACTTAAAACGCACATTACTAAGGAATACAAAACTAGATATCACAAGTAGATAACTAGATAGGCTTAGAAAGATGTAGATGATGATGATGATGATGATGATGATGAATTTCCACCAGCTTGCGAATGATCTTTCCAAACTATTTGTCCACTTTGTTGGAAAGAGAAGCATCCGGATACTTAAGGCAATAGTTGATTAATCAAAATAGATCAAAGAAAGGAGCACAAAGCGGTACTTTTCGTTGTCACTTGAGGAAGTATTTGAGTTATCTAATGTTGCCCACGTTAGATAACTCAAATACTTGAAAAAACTTCCTCAAGTATCCGGTCATTGTCACTTGAGGAAGTATTTGATATCTAATGTTGCCATATGAGCTCACTTTACATTTCTAGATGAATCAGTAACTGTTGAGATCTTTGATTTATTCGGATGTGGACAATCTCTTTGTAGATGACCAAATTCATCGCAATTGAAACATCTAATTGCAGTTCAAGTTCTAGGAGTCTAGTTTTCAGGTCTCCTAAAGTTTTTCATCTTTCTATATTTCAAGAATTTTTTGAAATTTCCGGTCATGAAAGAAATTTCTTCATCATTATCATCATTTGAATCCTGATTGCCAATTATTGCATTAAAAGCCATGGATTTCTTTTCTAGTACCTTGCTTTCTCTTCTGACCTACAATTATGCTTCATAAGACATTAAATTTCCTAGTAAATCTTTAATTTTCAAAGTATTAATTTCGTTAGCCTATTCTATTGTTAGTGTCTTTTGATCCTACTATGAAGAGAGTGAATTGATGATTTTTCTAACTTAGTTCTCTTCAGAAATTATTTTAGCTAATGCTATTAAAGAATGCAGTATATCTTGAAATCTATAGTACATGTCAAAAATACACTTATTTGGATTCATTTCAAACAATTAGAACTGGCTAGTTAACATGAAATTTTTTGTCATTTTAACTTTGTAGTGCCCTCATGTATAACTTGTAGTGTTCTTCAAATTTCGTATGCAGATATACAAATAAAGAGACTAATAAATTCATTTTTATCTAGTGGACGGAATAAAATAATCATGGGTTTAGAATTATTTTGTGTAACACTTTAAATATTTAAACCATTAGACTATAAACAAATATTTATCCTACATGATCAATAAGTGTAATTACTACCATTAAAAAGTGAGAGTCCAACAGTAGATTGTTCTTTGACAAAAGTGTTAACAAATGTACTAACAGTGTTGCTAGCCATTAAAAAATTTCAAAAATCAAATTACGAGTTTTTGAAAACCTAGTGCCTGATACCAGATGTAGGTTGCGGAATTATGAATCTTAAGACTAATCAAACATAAGAGGAAGGGTGAATAGTTTTTTCTAAGTTTTATAAATCTTTTTAAATTTCTTTCAAGTTAAATATTACTTGGTAGATTAACAACCCAGAATTACACTTAACAAAAATTAATCACAGATAGAAATAAAGCAATAAACTAAAGTAAGGGTTAAGAGAGATGCCACAAGGTATTTTATAATGGTTTAGATTTCTTCTGCATCCAATCTTGTACAATTTTTTATATATATTTTTTTTCAAATGCCAACCTTTAAACAAGCAGAAGGTAAACCCAATTACAATCTCAATTTCGATGCTACGAGACACCATTCTGATTTTTCGGGCTCAGGATACACCCACTTGATTTGGACGGGCTACAAGCACATCCACTTAGATTTCAAGGCCACCAAGCATATCCACTTGATTTGAACAGACTACAAGCACATCCAAGCAAAAATAAATAGAGTTTGATGGTTTTTCCAACAACAATTTCTAGAACTTTAGATACAACGGATCATATAACCTCTTGGATGGACTTTGATCATTGATTTGAGAGAGAGATGATTCCAAAATAATAAGAAAGCAGTATTGAATGAATACACAAAAGTATGAATTGATTCTAAATGTTTCTGAAGAGAATTTGGTATATTTTTAATGGAGTTTTCAAGACAACAAGAGGAGGGAAGAAAATAAGTTAATAACTGTTAAAAAATTCGTTTGAACTCCCCTTTATATAGTGAACAAATAGACGTGGCCTTTCGTGAAGAGTTGCGACGAATAGACACTTCTTTTCAAAATTTGAAAACCATTTGGCGGCATGTATGTTGACATACCATCTGGGTATACGTCAAAATATGCTTGTAAATTTCGTGAACTTATTTCTCTTTGAAAATGTTTTCAAAACCCTATACTTTGTAAAATAGTTTGATACTTTATAAAACACTTTAAATATAATTTATAAATATTTTGATCTTTGACAATTTTTATAAAATATTTTTACTTTGTCTTAAAAATATAAAAGATAGAGATCAAAGATTGCTACCAAGGACTTTAACAATATTCTATGACTATTCACTGTATTATTGTCCCGATATCTTCATATCTTGGCCTTTGTACTCATGAGTCTTCATGTCCATTTCTTGAGTCTTTATACTATACAGTCTTCTATTCAACACATGTATAATATCATGTACTTTATACTATATAACTTCGCAAAACATTAGTATCTGTATTATATATTATTGTCATTACATCAAAATCAATAACCGAGGTATTAATACACTACTCTCCTTAGAACTTTCCTCGGTATCCCAATCAATGGCCAGTTTCTCATGCTATGGAGCTGGGATGTTAATGACCTATAGTAGGCTAAAGTTTTTCCACTGTTGTGCCGCCACTATGATGTGCATGCAAAAGTTTATATTTATATTATCATATTTAATCTTCTTTTGTTAAAATAAAAGGCATATTAGGGTTAATTGTTTTCAAATCATCATTCATTCATCTTCATTTGGGGGTAAAGTGGTAATTTTGTGTATGAATTGATTTTGAGAAAATTTATTTGCACATTTTCATTTTCATTTGAAGAAAATTAAGTGCAAATTGGATGAAACTTTATGAATATACGCATGCACAAATGTTCAAAGCCAAAGAAAGAAGGAAATAAAAGAATTCATGCAAATGGAGGAGCCCACATGCCCATTAACTAATGGACCATATTTAAAAGCATATGCACATGTTAGTGGTGATTTAAATGCAAAAGCACTTGCTGTTGGGATTGATTAATTCCCTAATAATTCCTTGGAGGCTACATAAACTCAAGGGCATTTTTAGCAGTCCTCTAAAAAGAGGGCTAGGGTTTTAGGCATATATAAATACCGCTTAGTTTTCATGTAATGAAGGCTCTTAATCTATTCTTTGAATGAAAATTGTAGCACAAAATCAATGTTAAATAAAATATCTCTTTAGTGCCTTCTTATCCTTGTTCTTTACTTCCATGCACTTTCATTTCATGCTTTCTTTTATTGTTATTTTATTTTATGCTCTCTTTTAATCATGCAATTAGTTTATATTTATTTTATGCAAGTAGTTAGTTCTCTTTTCTTTTAATGAGCTCTCATTTTCCTTGCTTTTTTTTTTATGTTTAAATCATTTTATGCGGACATGAATTCAATTATAAGAGGGTAAACCCCTTCAATTTAGGGCAATGAAGCTCTCATGAATCATATTGAATCAACGTAGAATGATTCCATTTATAACCTCTTATTTTGTGCTTAGTGGAAATTTAGATGTTGAGTAAGTATATTAATAAATTTGATAGCCTATGTTGTTAATCACAAATAAATATAAACATAATTTACATCATCGTCTAAAAATATGATTTTAATAATTAAAGCCAAACTAGAATCAAAATTTGATGATCTATAATGCTAGTTCATAGTAAATAGATCATGCTTAAAATAGATTTTATTTTAATTTCATGAGATTTTAAAAGTGGGTTTGAATGGTTTGATAGAGTTTGATGGTTTAAGTTGTGGAAATTAATAACACAAATATGCCATGCTTATAATAAGCACATCAATCATTTCAACTTGAATTTAAATGAGAGATTATGGATTAAATTTTGTGTTGATTTATTTGAATGATTGGAATTGGATTTACCTCTAAATTACCCTTTAATTTCATAGTTTTATTCTCATATTCACTCTAGTTTTAGTTTCATTTTTAGACAGTTTTTAGTCAATGGTCTCCTTTCAACTTTGGACTAATTTGATTGATAACCTTAGAATTTTTGATTCCTTCATGGATCGACCTATACTTGTATATGTATTATGATTATATTCCCCGCGCTTGTGGTTTTTTTACGATATATTTCCGATGTTATTCTAATCGATGGAATTTTCCATTATGAATAATTTTTTGGCGTCGTTGTCGGGGAATGCAATTTTATTTTATTTTTACTCTTTGAACTATAATTTTTTATTTAGTGTTATTTTCAACAAAAAAAAAACCGCATTACATTTTTTTCATCTGTCCAATCCTGTGTTAAAATGGGGGTTTCATTACATTTCTGTGTTACTTGGTTTAGTTTCTCTACCCATTTTTTTCTTTGTTTCAAGTGTTCTTCTCGGTTGTATTTTTGTGCCAACAGGTTAAATATTAAAAACAACAACTTTCAACAAACTGCGCAGTTTCCAAACCATCCAGTTCCATACCTTCCTCACCACCTCAAACTTGCAAACAACACCTCCTTCCATAAACAACATCAGCAACTCAATTTCGCTCACAGCCTAAAACCAGTCACCCAAACTGCCCCAATTCAACATCACCATCCCTTGAACTCCTAAACTTCCAATCACCATTGCAACCTCTTTCCATCACCAGAAAACTTCCCTTCAGCAAACTCCATAGAAAACATCACTGCCCTTTGTTTCAAATCCTCCACGTCCATCAAAACCAACTTCAGTTCACCAAAAGACAAACCAATCCCAGCCACTCTCCCTTTTTTAAACATCACAATCGCCAATAGGCCGCAAACACCCATAATCCTCCACCAGCGTTCAACAACTCCCCACTTGAACAATTCACCAAGCTCAGCCACCGCAACCTAAGCCACCAACCGCACTTCGAACCATCCTCAAACCTTGATCAAATTGCCGAACTAAAACGCCTCGACTTGAACCTCCATCGCTTTCAAAAAGGTCATATTTAGTGTAAATTCATTTGCTTTTGTTTTCATTTAATCCTTTAAAAGAAATCTTGTTCACTTTATTTTCAGGTTGTAAAAGCAGCAAATCAAAAGAATGGAATTACTGCTAAAATTTGCTCTGTTTTGCTTGTGTTAAAAAAATGCAGCTTTTAAATAAATTTACTAATAATTCTGCATGCTCCGGTGCTATGTTTTATCTCTTGTTTTCATTTTTGCATTGTTGTTTGGCTGCATTTAAAAATCCAAAAAAATAAAAATAAAAGTCTCATTTTTAGTTGCATTGTTAATACATGTTTAATTTCTATTTTGCATTCATTTCATCTTATTTTCTTCCTAAGGACAGTATTCAACTTCACATAAGGTATGGAATTTCATCATCCTTCTTTGGCCCACAAATTGCATATAATCTTATAATTGGACTAGTAATAACAGTTAGACTTTGAATTTAAGGAAGTCGCTAACTCATTTAAGACAAAATTGTATATTGATAAGTTAATTTCTTCTAAAAATCTATTTCTTGGTGCCTAGGTTACGACAGAGAAATAATCATTTATAAATATTGTGATGATTCATAAATATTATAGAGAATGTTTCTCTGAAGGTACATAAACCTTCGGTTGCATTGCTACGGTTATTCGTGGTGTACCGATAACTATTGTATGTTACCTAGCTTAGAACTGTTTTGTTGAATTTAGTCAAAGTATGATTATACAATTTTTGGTTAGGAGCTACTAAGAAAGGAAAATTTATAGTTAAGCCCTTGCATTCAATTAATTTCATTAGTTCATGCATATATATAAAAAAATCCAAAAGTAGAAAATGACATTTTCCTTAACTTAGTTTTTAAACAAAAATCCAAAATAAAATCTTTTAGAAAAAGAAAAAAAATTAAAATCGAAAAAAAAGAAAACAAAATAAATCTTCCTTTTGAAAATAATTTCTTTTAGGCAAATATTTTTCTTTTAAAAAAACAAAAGAAAAGAATTTTTCACTTCACTTCAATCTTTAAACCTTGTTTCATTCTCTTAACCTTGATTTACATATTTTTCTCTTCTTGATCTTTTCACTTGTACATGAATGTCTGGACTGTAATGACCCTGATTTTTAGCAACATTATTTAGGGCATTTAATTAGTTAAATAAAATAAAATAATGTGATGATTAGGGGATTGAGATTTGTAGTTAACATAGAGATAGCCGTGCCATGATAACAAATGAACTAAAATAAAATAGTTAAGGTAAATTGGCAAGGACAAAGTTGGAATAAGAATATTCTTATACCCTAAACCCTTAGGAATTCATTCATACATTCATTTGCAATATCAAATTAAAGTAGTGGTTGTCCACCATTAGTAAGGAAGAAGAAGGAAAACAAGAAAATCTATAGGAAGAAGATTAATTAACTCAAATTTATTCAAATCTCAAACTCCTTAATCTCAAAGCTAAGGTGAATAATAACTACATCTCACTTTTCCTATTGTTTTTGGTTTTAAGATTAATCTGAACTTATTTTCAATATTATGCTATGATTTTGAGGGATAAAATGTTTACATATGCTTGTTGATGATTTAGCTTGTTCGTATTGATTTTATGATATGTTTTGATGTAAAAACCCTATTAAATGACATTCAAATACCTTGCGATTTTAGATTTAGATCATATATGATATTTTAGAGATGGGTTTCAATTTTCATAATCTCTGTAATTATTGCGGTTTTATATTAATTTTCTAGTGGAGAATAATGATTATTCGGGTTATAAATTATTTATGGTTAAATAACTAAAATTTTGGGTCTGAAACTGATATATGTCAGAAAAAATATTAAATTTGATTTACTGGATTTTTTCAAAATTTTCCTAAGTGATTTAATAGATATATAAAATTACTTAAGGTATACTTAAATGTTTTATATATTTATAAAAGGAGAAGGGGTATTTTGTAAATCAAATAAATTGTTTACTTTTGAAATTTTGGTAGCACTTCTAGAAAAGAAAATTAGCAACCGATAAGATGTTAACAAACATGGAAGGTTAATTGAAAATTATTTCTTTTTAAAGTTAATAACAATTTTACATGCTTGTGGCATGTCTCGTCTCTTTTGGCACAGGGATTCCAACCAAGTACTGCCGCCACCATTTCTATCGAAACCAATGCACATAGTATCAATAACTTGGTACATAGTGAATTAGACAAGGGCAGAAGTAATTGGGTCGAGACCATAGGTTCCGATAGGGTGGAAACATGTCTTTGTTTTTAAATGAAAACAAGTCTGCTTTGCTTTCGAAGGGTTTACTTTCGACCTGGTTGCCATTCGACCTAGTCCAGTGGTTTAAAGGAATGGTTTCGAATAGGTTGCGCCTTTTGTTTTAAGTAATAGCTTTCGAAGGGTCTGAAACCCCCAGCTGTTGGTTTTCTTACCTTTCGAAGTCAATTGTTTCGGAAGGTATACTTTGTTTTAAAACTTGGCCACTTCTCTAATACTTTCGGAAGGGATGGTTTCGAAACCATCACTTCCTTACTTAGGAATTGATTTTGAAAGGAATGCTTTCGACTTAAATGGTTTTAATGACCCTTTTTCTTTATTGAAGGTAGAACCCAAATGTTTCTGAAAGAAACAGTTTTCAAAGGTTCCGAAGGAGTTTATTTTGAATGGTTTCGAAAGGTTTTGCGTGTTTTAATTAAACCTAAAGGCTTTCGGAAGGTTTAACGTTTTAATTCTTTCGAAATGTTTTTAATAAAGGTTTTGAAAGGGTGATTCCCCAATGATTTCGAAAGGTTTTGAAGGAAGGTTTCCAATGGTTTTGAAAGATATAAGAGGGAAGGTTTTCCAATGTTTTCGAAAGTCAATTTTAGAGTGCTATAAAAGAAAGATGTTTAAGGTTTTAAAGCTTTCGAAGGAAAGGTTTTTCATAGTTTTCGAAAGGTTTGTTTTAATAGTTTCGAAAGGAATGTTTTGGCCTTTCAGCCTAGGTAAGGGTTTTACTTGGTTTCAAAAAAGGTATTTTCAATGGATTCGAAAGAGGTACTTTCAACGGTTTTAAATATTTTTATCAACAAAGATTTAGGTAAAGTATATATATAACATGGCAAGGTGATTTTGAGTAAAAATAAATGTATTTTTCCTTGTTTAAGTTTGATTGGACGGTTTTAAATCAATTTAAGATGAAAAGGTTTTCAAGGAAAGTTTTGGGAAGATTACCCTAAGTAAAATGACTCAGATATTATAATACCCGATGGGACTGATATAGGGTCGCGCCATATACATTAGCTATTAGCCACAGCTAATTTAGTCCAAAATTCCAGTATGTATGGCTTTGTTACGGGTAAGACTAATATTATTATTAAAGACCAAAGGGAATATATATTTATATGCAAATAGGTTATTGGTGAGCCCGCAAAACCATTAAAATCGAGTGACCTTGGGAGATGTTAAGTTAGGACAGACTATCCAGTAGAGAAGTATTTAAAAGATAAGTTAGGGACAGGCCATCTTGAAGAGGAGTGTCTAACAGATGTTAGATTATTTTGTATATTGTCTGGTATGCCCGAGTTAATCCAAGGTCAGTAGTTAGCCAAACAAAATTATAGTGTTCATGCAGATAGTTCATTGATTACCTAACATGTATGTTTACATGACGTTGCTTTATTGTTTTAACCAGTTTTGGTTATAGGATTATGATTTGCAAAATATATGTTTTAAAAGGATATTGGTGAGGGAAAACCCGTTCCGCTAAGCAGCGTTGTCTCACTTAATATCAAATAATTGAGATGTATAGTATATTCACACCAGGCTTTATGTCTGACTCTCTCGGATGCTCAAAATTGATTTGAGTAGGCTGAGGGTTGAGGTTTACAGATTGTTGGTAGGTTGTTGAATAAAGCTTCCGAAGAGGAGCAAGTGGCTGACGGATAGCTACTTAGGAATTGTTGTTTTATTTTTTTGATTCTTCTATGTGTATTAAGTCAGTTATGACTATATAGTACTCTTTTTAACCAAGGGGGCATCATCATAAGTCGTTCTTGGCGTATTTTGTAATAGTATATTTTATATTACTTGGGAAATGATTATGGGATTAAGTAATGGAATATGAAACATGTTTTGTGAAATGTAATGAGAAATATTGTGTTTATGAAATCTATGATTTTGTTTCGTATTCATGTGCTTCTAATATTATGGATACCATTAGCATTACCGTATTGGTCAAAGAAAGTTAATACTATAGATGACTGTAGCGTTTATTGCGCTTAAACTCAGGCCTCCAGATAAGGGATGTTACAACTTGGTATTAGAGAATAGGTTTATGAAATACTTTAACTAAAATGATTTTTGAAAACATAATTCTAAGGAATTAGAGATAAGAACGGGGTATGAGATAACGCTATAGTAACATACATGTATTTGCTATATATAAGTATATACTATATCTTTATTCTCTATCTCTCTTAGACTATTCATCTGTATCTCTTCAGGCTTGAATACAGATATGGATGCTCAAAGAAGAAGAGTTAACCTAGGAGGGGACAACACCACCACATATGGAAACGCCTGACCAAATAAGAGAAGAAACCAAGCTCAGGCTCAAGCTGAAAATGTTGGTATTGGAGTCCCCTAAGTGGATATGGAAGCTATGTATCAGTTTTTCGTGAATATGATACAAGTTGGAATTGCTATGGGAGTGGTCGGAGGAAATTCTAGAGTAGGTGTTCAAGAAGCTTCGGTGGTCAACCATTATGCTAATTGGAATAGAGACTATGCTAGGCTTGGAGGTAATCCATTTATTGGAACTGAAGATGCTATTGAAGTGGAGAATTGGTTGTTGCACTGTGAAAAGATATTTGCTGACTTATGGCTCAATGACGAGCAGAAGAGAAGGCTTACTTCGAGACAACTTTAGGGAGCAGCTTTATTTTAGTGGAATAGGGTAAAGGCTGGTATGAATGAGGAAATGATGACTGGGCATAATTTAAGAGGATGTTCCAAGAGAGGTTTATGTCTGTGATGGCGTAGTCTGCTTCGCTCAAAAAGTTTGCTGAGTTGGAGCAAAGGGAGATGTCTGTTTTGAAGTATGCTAGGAGGTTTGAAGAGTTGGCTAGGTATGGGTATGCCACTGTAGACACGGTGATGAAGAGCAATGAGAAGTTCATCAGGGGTAAAGCCAGAGTTGGCTAGGACTGCATTACCTCATATTAGAGTTGTAGTGGAGATGGCTTTAAGACACAAGGAGATGCTTGCTTCTCTGTAGAAGAGTAAAGCTAAGGAGGTCCAAGTAGTGCAGATCCAAAAGAGAAAGTTCTTTCATAAGAAGGGTCCTCAGAAGAGTAGAGCAGCGAAAAAAGGAATGTTTGAGATTGTTTGCTTTAAGTGCGATAAGAAGTGCATTTTTCTAATGAGTGTCGTAATGGAAAGGCGAAGGAAGTGATCGGGAAGAAGAATATTAGGTGCTTCAACTGCGATCAGATTGGCTACTATAAGAATCAATGCAAGGAGCCTGCTAGAGATGGAAGGGGTAAAGTACTTGCGTTGTATCCTGCTACTGCAAAGCCAACAGCACTGGAGAAAGGGAATGCAATGTTGGGAGGTACACTTCAAATTCATGGTATGTCTGTTACGTTCTGTTTGATACTGCTGCATCGTATTCTTTTATATCTTCGTGTTTTGTAGATAAGCTTAACCTAGAACCCTTATACTTAGTTACTTCCTTAAGAGTTGCGAATCCGATAGGAGGGTATGCGACACTTGGGATGAAGTGCGACCACTTAGAGTTTTGTTAGGCCATACATTTGTTTGTAGTTTGCATGAATTTGGCTTTGTAATGTTCAAAACTATTTTAGATATAGATTGGTTAAGCAAGTACGATGCAAGGATATTTTTCCTTGATAGGAAAATATCGCTTAGACACCCTAACTATAGGGATCAGATAATTTATACCGCAGAAAATCCTAGCTATAGGTGAATGCTTTGTTGGGTGTTGTGGAGTTGGAAGACGAGTTGAACCGGGTTTTCGTGATTAGAGAATTCATGGATATTTTCAAGCCGGTAGAAGGATTGCCATTGGATTTCGAATAGATTTGGGGTCCGAAGCAGAATCGGTAAGTAGAATGCCAAGCAGGATGACACTTACCAAGATGAAGAAGTTGGAAGAGCGGTTGATGGAGTTGGAAGGCAAGAGTTTTATTAGACCAAGTAGTTCACCTTTGGGAGCAGTCGTAGTGTTTGCTAAGAAGCCGGATGAATCGTTGAGGTAATTTATCAATTATCGTAAGTTGAATGAGAAGATGGTAAAAAATCAATATCCAATTCCTAGAATTAACGATTTGTTCGATCAGTTAAGTGGTGCCAAGGTATTTTCTCAGTTGGATTTAGCAACAAGTTTCTATCAGCTTAGAGTAGCAGAGGATAGTACAACTTTGACATCGTTTAAAACTAGATATGGATTATACGAATGGTTAGTTATGCCGTTCGGACTAACTAATGCATCAACATTCTTCGTAGATTTGATGGACCGAATTTTCTATGAGCACTTGGATATGTTAGTGTTGGTTTTCATTGATGATATTTTGATATACTCCAAGGATGTAAGGGAGCATGAAGTTCATCTTAGAATTGTCTTGAGATGCTGAGGCAGAATCAGCTAAATGCAAAGTTTTCGAAGTGTCATTTCTGAAAGAAGGAAGTGAAGTTTCTTGGTCATGTAGTCTCAGAGAAAGGGTTGTCTGTAGATCCGACTAAGATTGAATCGATGAATAATTGAAAGAGACCCAAGACAGTGATTGAGATAAAAAAATTAGGAATGGCTGGATATTATCAAAGGTTTATTAAGGATTTCTCGAGGATAGCAGCACCGATGAGCTAGCTACATGAAAGGACGTGAAGTTTTTTGGACCGGTAAGTGTGAGGAATTATTCCATAGCTTGAAACACTTATTGACCCAAGCACATATATTAGTTGTTCTAAAAGGAAACCAGGATATAGTAGTATATATACAGATGCATGTGGAACTAGATTAGGAGCTGTGCAGATGCAGAAAGGTAAAGTGATTGTCTATGCTTCTCGACAGCTTAGACCGCATGAGGTTAGATATCCAACGCATGACTTGGAATTAGATGCGGTGATTTTTGCACTGAAGGGGTGGAGACATTACCTTTTGGGAGAGAGGTTTGAGCTTTATGCTGATCATTAGTCATTGAAGTACTTGTTCTCTCAGAAGCAGCTGAACATGAGACAGCAAATGTGGTTAGAGTTTATTGTTGCTTATGATTTTAGAATTGAGTACACACCAGGGAAAGGTAATAAGGTTGCAGATGTGCTTAGCAGAAAGCATCAGAATGAAGTGTTGGCAATGATAGTAGAATGGGAAGATTTGGAAGCATTGTTGACTTGCATAGTATAGTGGAGATTTGAAGTTGGGTCTAGTGGAGGATCTATTGTGTGTCTTGTTTAAAAGTTTCATCGGTGACAATCTAATACATTGCTTCTAAATAGGAGGAGGATCTATTGCGTTGTCTTGTTTAGAAGTTTGATCGGTGATGATCGAATATACTGCTTCTAAACAGGAGGAGGATCCAGTATTGGTGTAACGGATCAGAAATTAAAGGAAGGAATGGAGAGCGATGAATTAAAGGATTTCAGTCTTGACTAGAATGGGTGGTTAAGAAAGAAAGGGAGGTTTTGTGTTCTGAATGTGAGAGACATAAGGAAGGCAGTTTTGGAGGAATGGCATCATTCGAAGTTCATTATTCATGCAGGAGGAACAAAGATGTATCGAGACATGAAGGGAAGTTTCTTCTAGGAAGGTATGAGGAGAGATGTAAGCTTATAAGTGAAGCAGTGTTTGAACTGTTAATAGGTAAAAGCCGAACATCAGAATTCAAGTGGGTTGCTTCAACCATAAGATATTCTAGTATGGAAGTGAGATTTTATCTCTATGGATTTTATAGATGAGTTGCCAAGATCTAATAAAGGAAATAAAAGTATATGGGTTGTAGTGGATAGATTAATCAAGAGTGCATATTTCATTCTAGTTAGGTCAAATAGGATGGCACCTATTTTAACTAAGTTGTTTATGTAGAATATAGTTAGATTTCATGCATTTCCTAGTAGCATAGTAAGAGACAGAGATTTCTTGTTCACCAGCAAGTTCTGGAAGAATCTGTAGAATATTTTAGAAAGCAAGATCAAGATGAGTACTGCTTACCATCCACAAACAGATGAGCAAATGGAAAGAGTTAACAACATATTTGAGGACTTATTAAGAGCTTGTGTGTAAGATTTTGGAAGATCATGGAAAGACTATATACACTTAGTCGAGTTTTCATATAACAACAGTTATCAGACTAGTATAAGGATGTCACCATTTGAAGCTTTGTATAGAAGGCCATGTAAATCTCCCGTTAATTGGTTAGAGATCGATGATAGGTTGGTTCTTAGTCCAGATTTAGTGGGAGAAGCTGCAGATAAATTAAATTGATTTGAGGTAGAATGAAGGTAGCTCAGTCTAGGCAGAAAGGTTATGCGAATAGAATAGAAGATGAAAAGATTTAGAGTTTTTTATTGGAAATCAAATATTTATTAAGGTACCACCGATGAATGGTGTGATTAGATTCGGAAAATCAGGAAAGTTGGCACAGATATTCGTAGGACCATTTCTTATTATAGAGGATTAGGAAACTCACATATAGAATAGAGTTACCGAATAGTTTGGCAGGAGTCCATGATGTTTTCCATGTTTCTCATCTAAGGAAGTGTGTTAGAAATCCGGAGACTACTATAGCACTAACTGTGTTAGAGTATTTAGTAGTAGAGCCAGATTTGATTATAGTTAGAAAACCAGTTCAGATAGTTGCAAGAGATGAGAAGAGGCTTAGGAAAAAGACAGTCAGATTAGTTAAAGTCCGGTAAAGCGACGATGAGAGAGACTGTACTCAGGAGACCAAGAGCATAATTAGGGATGCTTATCCTGATTTGTTTGATGATATGTTTTACCTTTTTGATTTATTTGTTGTGTACCTAATCATAATTTAGAGGATGAAATTCTTTAAGGAGGGAAACTACAATGACCCTAATTTTTTATAACATTATTTAGGGCATTTAATTAGCTAAACTAAATAAAATAATGTGATGATTAGGGGATCGAGATTTGTAATTAACATAGGGGTAGCCATGCCGTGACAACAAATGAACTAAAATAAAATGGTTAAGGTAAATAGGCAAGCGAAAAATTGGAGTAAGAATATTTTTATACCCTAAACACTGACGAATTCATTCATACGTTTATTTGCACTATCAAATTAAAGCAGAGGCAGGCCACCATTAGCAAGGAAGAGGAAGATAAATAAGAAAAGCTAAAGGAAAAAGATTAATCAACTCAAATTTATTCAAATCTCAAACTCCTTAATCTCAAAGCTAAGGTGAATAATGACTACATCTCACTTTTCCTATTGTTTTTGGTTTTAAGGCTATTCTAAACTTATTTGCAATATTATGCCATGATTTTGAAGGATAAAATGATTATATATGCTTGTTGACGATTTATGCGTGTTCATATAGATTCTGTGATATGTTTTGATGCAAAAACCTATTAAATGACATCCAAATGCCTTGTTATTCTAGATTTAGATCAAAAATGATATTTTAAAGATGGCTTTCAATTTTCATAGTTTTCTGAATTATCGTGGATTTTATGTTAATTTTCTAGTGGAGAAAATGATTGTTCGGGTTATAAATTATTTACGGTTAAATGATTAATATTTTGGGTCTGAAATTAATATACGTTAAAAAAGCATATTAAATTTGATTTACTGGAATTTTTGTAGAATTTTCCCAAGTGTTTTAATAGATATATAAAATTGTTTAAGGCGTGGGATTAAATGTTTTATATATTTATAAAAGGAGAAGGGGTGTTTTGTAAATTAAATAAATTGTTTAATTCTGAAATTTTGGTAGCACTTTTAGAAAAGAAAATTAGCAACCAATAAGATTTTGACAAACATAGCAGTTTAGTAGAAAAGAATTTATTTTTAAAATTAAAAACAAACTTTACATGCTTTTGGCATGTCTTTCCTCTTTCGGCACAGGAGTTCTGACCAAGTACCGCCGCCCCATTGCTCTTGAAACCAATGCACATAGTATTGATATATTGGTACATGGTGAAATAGACAAGGGCAGAAGTAACTAGGTCGAGACCATAGGTTTGGATAGGGTCGAAACGTGCCTTTGTTTTTAAATGAAAACGCGCATGCTTTGCTTTTGAAGGGTTTACTTTCGACTTGGTTGGCTTTTGGCTTGGTCCAATGGTTTAAAGGAATGGTTTCGAATGGGTTACGCCTTTTGTTTAATTAATAACTTCGAAGGGGTCAAAACCCCGAGTTGCCGCTTTTCTTACCTTTCGAAGTCAATGGTTTCGGAAGGTATACTTTATTTTAAAACTTAGCCACTTCTCCAATTTAAAACTTAGCCACTTCTCCAATGCTTCCGGAAGGGATGGTTTTGACACCATCGCTTCTTTACTTAGGAATTAATTTCGAAAGGAATGCTTTTGACTTAAATGATTTTTATGACCCTTTTGCTCTATTGAAGGTAGAACCCAATTTCAAAAGGGACAGTTTTCAAAGGTTTCAAAGGAGTTAATTTTGAATGGTTTCGAAAGGTTTCCATATATTTTAATTGAACCCAAAGGCTTTCAAAGGGTTTAATGTTTTAATGCTTTCAAAAGGTTTTAAATGAAGGTTTTCAAAAGGGTGGTTCCCGATGATTGCGAAAGGTTTTGAAGAAAGTTTTCTGATGGTTTCGAAAGATCTAAGAGGGGTAGTTTTTCCAATGTTTTCGAAAGGCGGTTTTAAAGTGTTTTAAAAGAAAGATGTCTAAGGTTTTAAAGCTTTATAAGGAAAGAATTTTCATGGTTTTCGAAAGGTTTGTTTGAATGTTTTTGAAAGGAATGTTTTGGACTTTCGCCCTAGGTTATTAAGGGTTTTACTTGGATTCGAAAGGGGTACTTTCAATAGATTCGTAAGGGGTACTTTCAAAGGTTTAAATGTTTTCATCAACAAAGATTTTGGTAATATATATATATATATAAAATGGCAAGGTGATTTTGGGCAAAGCATAAAGTATATGTATTTCCTTGTTTAAGTTTGATTTGAAGGTTTTAAATCAATTTAAGATGAAAAGGTTTTCAAGAAAAATTTTAGGAAGATTACCCTAAGTAAAATGATTCAAATATTAGAATACCAAATGGGATTGGTATATGATCGCGCCCTATGTTAGGGATGCGGATTAAGGATCTTAAGGCAGAAATAACACTAGAGGGGGGGGTGAATAGTGTTTTAAAGAATATATGAACTATATGACTAAATTAAAACTTTCAACACAAATCTAAACAGAATTCTAACACAGAATGATCACAGAACATATAACAAATTCAAATAGTAAAGTAAAGCAAGTAAAAGGAAAGAACACACCGGATTTGATACTGGTTCGGAATCCTCCTACATCCAGTCCTGCACCAAGGCAATATCCTTGTATAGATTTTTATAAGCCAATATCCAAATTACAACCCTCAATTTCTAAGGCCTTGAGGAACACTCCTATCTCCGAGTCTGGGGTAAACTCTCTTGATTTACGGGACACAAGATCATCCTAATACTTCTAAATAACAATCCTTTTGAATGGATAGACTCTATGGACTTTTTGAATACAACTTAATCCTATAACTCTGAATAGCACTTTGATCTTTAGTAGAACGATGGAGAATCAAATAGAGAGAGTATCTAAATGATTTCCTATTGAAAATTTGACAGAATTATGGCACGATCTTGAAAATATGAAGTTTTATGGATATGGAATGGTGGAGAAGAAAGAGTGAAGAAAATAAGAAAGTAGTTGTTAAAAAAATTCGTTTTGGAAGCCTTTATATAGATGCACAACAGTCATAACCATTGGCGAAAGGTTTTCGAACGAATGGACACTTCTTTTGAAAATTGAATTTTGAATCCAACTGTCACCATGTCGACATGGGGTATCCCCTTATGTCGACATCCCTTAGTTCAAAATTATAGAGATGTTGTTTTGTAAAGACAATTGAATTTAAAACAAGTTGAAACTTCTCTGAAGCGAAGTAAAGTGATTAAACAATATTTTGAGATAGAGAATGAATATAAAACATTATTTTAAATATATATATATATATATTTGATATAGACCGTCAATTATATAAGTAATATTTAAAATTGGAATAAGTTTTGATGTTTTAAAAATAGAAGTTTTTAAAATCAGAATAGAGGAATATTTCAAGGCTAAAACAAAGTTTGAAAATATTTTTGAAAACATGATTTTGAAAGCTAAAACATTTTGAAAACAGATTTAAAAACATTTTGAAAAATCTATTCAAACTGAAATTGCAAGAACCTTCCTACAGAGCTCCTCCATAGGACTCGAGAACTTGTACAAAGTAGTTTAAATGATTTTGATTTTCGTGGGTTTGTAAGCCACTTGTCGTAGGTTTGTAAGCTACTTGTCGTGGGTTTGTAAGCCACTGGTTTCGATAGAAATTGGGTTCCATCACAAAAGAAAATTGGAAGAAAGATGAGAGTGCTATTATGAAGTTTTAACAAAATACTAGACACTTATCTTGAGATCTTGAAATCTTGATTCTCTAGAGTCTTGAATCTTGAATCTCTAATCTTCATCTTGATGCTTGAGTCTTTATACTGATCAGTCTTCGATGATACCTGCATATACTTCCTATATACATACATATATATCTATCTATATGGAAATGTTAGTATATATTTTATAAAGTAAAGTATAATAACTATATAAGGTTGTTGTCATCAAAACATCATCAACTCAGTTCCTAACAATCTCCCCCTTTTTGATGATGATAACCTTTATTTATAAAATATTCTTACCATACCATAACTCTCCATAACTCCCCTTACTCCGTGACTTCTTCTTAAAACTACAACTCCCCTTTATTCCATGACTCCCCCTTACACCAAGCACATATATTTTTATAACTTTCTCCCCCTTTGACATCAGCAAAAAGGAATAAAAGATTTACCTATTTTTAGATCCAAACTCCGATCGTCTTCCGATTCGAGAATAGCAGTGAAGCACAGATTTGAATTATCAGTTTTCTTCTCGTCATCACTGGATGAATCCGAATCGTCAAGAGTTGCTGCATATGCCTTCTTTCTTTTCCTTAGTTGCTCGTTATTTGGTTGAAATGTCTGTTTGTCTGGATATGGACAATCTATCTTGTAGTGCCCTGTTTTTTTGCAGTTGTATCATCTATCACCATTGTTGTTGTTGTTGTGATTGTTGTTGTTCTCCGAAGTATTTCTGGAATTCCTTTGATCATTTCTTTTAAAGTTATTCATATTTCTATACTTCAGAAACTTTCTGAAATTTCTGGTCATGAAAGCAATTTCTTCATCACTATCTTGTTCTGAATCTCCAGTTGTTGCTTTGAATGCAATCAATTTCTTTTCCGTTGCCTTAGATTCTTTTCTCCCTTGTAGTTGAACTTCATAAGACATTAGATTACCGATTAACTCTTCGATCTTCATTTGACTAACATCATTTGCCTCTTCAATAGTAAGTGTCTTTTGATCCCATTCTGGAGTGAGTGAATTGAGTATCTTTCTGACTTGATCTTCTTCTGAGAAACCCTTTCCTAAAGCAATCAATGAATGTACAATATCTTGAAATCGACAATACATGTCGGAAATGGACTCATTTTCATGCATTTTAAACAACTGAAACTGGTTAGTTAATATGGAAATTTTAGTCTGTTTAACTTTGCTTGTTCCTTCATGAGTTACTTGCAAAGTTTTCCAGATTTCAAATGCAGACTTACAAACAGAGACTCTATTAAACTCATTCCTATCTAGTGAACAAAATAGTATATTCATAGCCTTAGAATTGTTTTGTGCAACCGTCTTTTGCTCAGTAGTCCACTGGGCAAAATTAGTAGTTGGTTCAACATATTCAATTTGTGTCATATTCCAAGTATCTAATCTTATGGATTGTAAATAAATTTTCATCCCACATGCCCAATATGCATAATTACTGCCATAAAAAGTGGTGGTCTAACAGTAGACTGACCTTCTATAAATGAACTAGTGTTAGTGCTTGTGTTGACAGAAGTAGTGGTGACAGGAGTGACATTATTAGTGTGTTGTGCCATTAAAACTTTTCAAAATTTCAGATTATGAAAACAATGAAAACCAATGCTCTGATACTAATTGTTAGGGATGCGGATTAAGGATCCTAAGGCAGAAATAACACTAGAGGGGGGTGAATAGTGTTTTAAAGAATATATGAACTATATGACTAAATTAAAACTTTCAACACAAATCTAAACAGAATTCTAACACAGAATGATCACAGAACATATAACAAATGCATATAGTAAAGTAAAGCAAGTAAAAGGAAAGAACACACCGGATTTTATACTGGTTCAGAATCCTCCTACATCCAGTCCTGCACCAAGGCAATATCCTTGTACAGATTTTTATAAGCCAATATCCAAATTACAACCCTCAATTTCTAAGGCCTTGAGGAACCCTCCTATCTCCGAGTCTGGGGTAAACTCTCTTGATTTACGGGACACAGGATCACCCTAATACTTCTTAATAACAATCCTTTTGAATGGATAGACTCTATGGACTTTTTGAATACAAATTAATCATATAACTCTTAATAGCACTTAGATCTTTAGTAGAATGATGGAGAATCAAATAGAGAGAGTATCTAAATGATTTCCTATTGAGAATTTGGCAGAATGATAGCATGATCTTAAAAATATGAGGTTTTATGGATATGGAATGGTGGAGAAGAAAGAGTGAAGAAAATAAGAAAGTAGTTGTTAAAATAATTCGTTTTGGAAGCCTTTATATAGATGCACAACAGTCATAACCATTGGCGAAAGGTTTTCGAACGAATGGACACTTCTTTTGAAAATTGAATTTTGAATCCAACTGTCACCATGTCGACATAGGGTATCCCCTTATGTCGACATCCCTTAGTTCAAAATTATAGAGATATTGTTTTGTAAAGACAATTGAATTTAAAACAAGTTGAAACTTCTCTGAAGCAAAGTAAAGTGTTTAAACAATATTTTGAGATAGAGAATGAATATAAAATATTATTTTAAACATATATATATATAATTGATATAGACCGTCAATTTTATAAGTAATATTTAAAAATCAGAATATGTTTTGATGTTTTAAAAATAGAAGTTTTTAAAATCAGAATGGAGGAATATTTCAAGGCTAAAATAAAGTTTGAAAATATTTTTGAAAACATGATTTTGAAAGCTAAAACATTTTGAAAACAGATTTAAAAACATTTTGAAAAATCTATTCAAACTGAAATTGCAAGAACCTTCCTACAGAGCTCCTCCATAGGACTCGAGAACTTGTACAAAGTAGTTTAAATGATTTTGATTTTCGTGGGTTTGTAAGCCACTTGTCGTAGGTTTGTAAGCTACTTGTCGTGGGTTTTTAAGCCACTGGTTTCGATAGAAATTGGGTTCCATCCCAAAAGAAAATTGGAAGAAAGATGAGAGTGCTATTATGAAGTTTTAACAAAATACTAGACACTTATCTTGAGATCTTGAAATCTTGATTCTCTAGAGTCTTGAATCTTTAATCTCTAATCTTCATCTTGATGCTTCAGTCTTTATACTGATCAGTCTTCGACGATACCTGCATATACTTCCTATATACATATATATATATATATATATATATATATATATGGAAATGTTAGTATATATTTTATAAAGTAAAGTATAATAACTATATAAGGTTGTTGTCATCAAAACATCATCAACTCAGTTCCTAACACCCTATACGTTAGCTATTAGCTCCTGCTAATTTAGTCCAAAATTCTAGTGTGTAGGCTTCGTCACAGGTAAGACTAAAAACATGATTACACACTAAAGGGAATATATATTTGTATACAGATAGGTTATTGGTGAGCCCGCAAAACCATTAGAATCAAGTGACCTTGGAAGATATTAAATTAGGGATAGATCGTCCAAAAGATGTGTATTTAACAGATAAGTTAAGCATGGACCATCCAGAAGAGGAGTGCCCAACGGGTGTTAGATTATTTTGTATATTGTCTGGTAGGCCTGAGTCCACCAAAGGTTAGTAGTTAGCCAACATAAACTATATCGTTCGGATTGATAGTTCATTTATTACCCGACATATATGTTTACATGATGTTGCTTTACAGTTTTAACCAATTTTGGTTGCAGGATTATGATTTGGAAAAGATATGTTTTCAAAGGATATTAGTGAGGGGAAACATGTGTTGTTAAGTGGCGTGGTCTCACTTAATATCAAAAAACCAAGATGTATAGTATTTATTCATACTAGACTTTGTGTTTGACTCGAAGTTTATGTTTTTCCCCTTAAACTCTCGGGTGCTCAAAATTGATTTGAGTAGGCCGAGGGGTGAGGTTTATAGGTTATTAGTAGGTTGGAGAATAAAGCTTCCGAAGATGAGCAGGTGGTTGATGGATAGCTATTTAGGAGTTGTTGTTTTAATTTTTTTGATTCCGCTGGGTGTGTTAAGTCAGTTATGACTATATAGTACTTTGGTCAACCAAAAGGGCACCATCATATATCGCTCTTAGCGTATTTTGTAATAGTTATATTTAATCTTTACTTGGGAAATGATTGTGGGATTAAGTAATGGAATATGAAACAGGCTTTGTAAAATGTAATTAGAAATGTTGTTTATTTAAATCTGTGATTTTGTTTCATATTCATGTGCTTCTGATATTATGGATACCATTAACAGTACGTATTTGGTCACTGGAAGTTATACTGATTGCGGCATATGTGGCGCTTAGCTTCGTGCCTCTAGATAGAGGATGTTACATGGATTCGTGACATAATGACGAATCATTTCAGCCAAACGAACGAACCTCCAGCGATGGCTAATGAAAACCCTCCCCGAATTCTCATGGAGAGAATCTTTCTCGATAGAATTTATATTCCTTCTTGTATCACCTTACCCGCCCCCAATGAGTAATCGCTTCAAAATGCATTCAAATCATATTGTCATGCTCTCGAAATTTGGCAATTTTGAACATGATGATCCATACATCTTCTTAACAAAATTCGAACAAGTCTGTGCAACCATTAGACTTCAACAATTATGTCTCAATTGAATCAAACTTAGGTTAATTCCATTTGCCCATACCGATTATGCAGAAAAATGGTTGTATAGCTCGCCTTCGAACTCGATCAAAACTTGGGATGAATTCTTTAAAGTTTTCTTAAAAAAGTTCTACCCCTTGGAAAAAACCACCAAAATACGAAATGAAATTACTTTCATCAATTCAGGGGTTAACCTTTTGGAAAATACTTTGAAATATTCAAAGGGCTTTTAATAAAATGACCACATCATAATTTTAAAAATGGACTCTTTGCCAATCCTATACGATGGAATAGAAAATAGCACACGAACCATGCTCAAATCGTTGTGCCAAGGCAATTTTCTCGTCCAACATCATGACGATGCTTAGCAATTCCTTGAGAACCTGGCTGAAAAATCATCCCAGTGGGAACGTTAACGTGAAATCTATTTATTCACGATCGAGTGCACACTTGATAGGATCATCATTGGTTTTATAAGCTAAAATTGATGTAATGATCAATAAATTCGACAATGTTTTCTCATCCAATCAAATGAACCAAGCTTCCCAACCATTATGTTATAAATGTAATTATCAAGGTCACATCGCCGATCAATGCCCTCAATTGTTAGAACAACTCAATGCTTTTAAGCAGGTTAAAAATGACCTATTTTCTCCAACGTACAATCCTGGTTGGAGAAATCATCCTAGCTTTGCATGGAATCAAAATAACTCTAACAAGAATTTGGTTTGACCCAATTTTCAAGCATTTCCAAACAATGCTTTAGTTCCAACTTTTAAGCCCAACCACTTTCAACAAAATTTTGCGCCTCCATTTCAAAATCAAACGCAACAATTTTTCGCACCCCAAGACGTTAAACGAATGACTTCACTTGAGAAAAGTCTTGAAACTTTGGCTAAAACAACCAATCAAAACCTCCAATAAAACAGCAATTTGCAAAATTTGTTAACCATGAACGTGCAAAATATGAGTCAATCAATTGCTAAAGTGAAACGCAAATGAGTCAATTAGCCACTTCTGTGAGTGAACGTGAACAAGGCACATTCCCAAGTCAGTCATTCCGAACCCGAGAAACCAAAATACGAACTTGAATCAAGCTCGTGTCGTTCAAGATTGCAATGTGAACCAAATGAATACTATCACGAGTTTGTGTTCTGGAAAACTAATCGATAACCAAGTTGTCAATCCAATTTTCCGAAACCTCCTCTTGACGCTTTGAAAACGACAAGCGATTCTGAACAAAACATTGAATCAAATATCGGCTCAAATTTCCAATCCAAATTCTTCTTCTACTCAAGTACCGAGATAGAATTTCATTTCCACATCGACTTCAACCTAAGAAACATTCCAGTCAAATGGAAAAGATGTTGGAAATTTTCAAACAAGTCAAAATGGACATCTCTCTCCTTGATATCGTTTAACAAGTCCCAACTTACGCTAAGTTTCTAAAGGACTTGTGTACTCAAAAATGACACACTAATGTACCCAAGAAAGTTTTCTTAGCTACCGGTCTTATCGAAGTTTTTTCTCAATTAATTCATGTAAAATACAAAGATCCTAGATGTCTGATGATCTTGTGCACGAAAGGAGATAAAACGGCTAATAAATGCTTATTAGACTTCGGTGCGAGTGTCAACTTGATTCGTTATTCAGTTTATCAGCAACTTGGCTTGGGTGTACTAAAACCGACAAAAGTAACTCTTTAATTTGCTAATCGTTTGAAAAAGAAACCCATGGAAGAAATCGAGAACGTGCTCATCAAAATCGATCAATTCATATTCCCCATCAATTTCATCGTCCTCGAGCTACAACTATGAATAATCCGATCGGTCAAATTCCATTGATTTTAGGATGACCTTTCTTAGCCACTTCGAATGCCTAATCAATTATGAGAATGTTTCGATGAAAATTTCTTTTGGTAACCTGACTTTAGACCTTAACATCTTCCATTTCGAAAATTAATCAAACGAACCACTTAACCAAACGTTGGAAGTTAGTACCATTTATGAAAATTTTGACAATGAAACAGTTGACCTTAACCACGAATGCAAGACCAAATATGAACAACTGTTTCAGGATGAACTTAACGAGATCGAAATCGCACTTCCATTTGAACCTCTTACCGTTGAGTCAAAAATTTAGCCGAATTCTTTGATTATGCAACCTTCTAGTTCAAACTCAAACCTCTTTCCGATCACCTTAAGTACGCATACTTGGACGACGACGAAACATTTCTTGTCATAATCTCTTCATATCTTTCACCTGATCAAGAAACCTTCTTCTTTCAATCTTGTCGAAAAACAAAGAGGCAATTGGATGGTACATTTCCAATAATAAGGGAATTAATCCCACTCTTGTTCAACATCACATCCACTTATTTGACGAAGCTAAGCCTATTCGTGACACATAACGAAGGCGTAGTACCAAAATGAAGGATGCGGTCAAAGACGAATTCTTAAACTCCTCGATAATAGAATCATATATTCCATCTTTGATAGTTCGTGGGTTATCTCAATTCATGTCATGCCTAAACTGCTATAACGAATGACATATACAAACTCATTCTAACTCGTACTCAAACGGGGCTGCATGTTTGGATTGATTATCGAAAATTAAATGCTATAACATGTAAAGATCACTACCCTCTTCCTTTCATCGATCAAATGCTCGAAATTTTTGCCCGCCATGAATTCTATTTCTTTTTAATGGTTATTCTGGTTATAACCAAATTCTGATTGCTCCCGAAGATCAAGAGAAAATGACTTTCACATGTCCCTTTGACACCTTTGCTTATCGACGTATGCCATTTTTCCTTTGCAACGTTTCTGTTACTTTTTAAAGATGCATTGTCAGCATCTTTTCTGACATGATCGAATGCTTTTTAGAAGTAATTATGGATGATTTTACCATATCTACCAATTCTTTTTTCGAATGCTTACACCATATAGAGATGGATCTAAGTTGATACAAAGAAAAACAATTAATGTTAAATTGGAAAAATGTCATTTCATGGTCAAACATGACACTGTCCTCAAATATGTCATTTCAAACAGAGGCATTGAGGTGGATAAAGCGAAAAGTTGACTTAATTGTGAATCTACCCATTTCTAAATATGTCAAGGACATTCGTTCATTTCTCGGGCATGCTGGCTTCTATCGACGTTTTCTAAAGGATTTCAGTAAAATCACTCGACCTCTAACTGATGTTCTTGGAAAAGACGTTCCATTTAACTTTAATTCTAACTATATTTCTGTTAGTCCGTGAGATGATGGTTTTGATGACAAGAACCTTAGAATAGATTATAAAATATAAATACTAACATTACAAGTTTAGATATATATGTATACGCAGGATTTAACCATGCAGGTACTAAGAATGAAGACTGTAAATTATAGAGATTCAAGATATCAAGATAAATATCAAGATAGAAGACTCATGAGTATCGAGACTATCAAGAGTTCAAGATTTCAAGGATAAGTATTTTTTATTATTATTAGGAATTTTTGTTAAAACTCGTAGAAAAGCACTGGCATCTTAAAATCCAATTTATTCGTGGAATGGAATCCACTTCGAGCCCGTTAAAGGAATGGAACCCTAAGTAGCATGGAACCTACGAAAAATCTAGTGGAACATTGTTTTGTATCCGCTAACTTTTATTCAAAATGATTTTCAAAATTATATCCTGTTTTCAGAATGTTTTCAAAACTTTCCTTTTAAAAGATTCAAAACCCTCGATCCTGATTTTAAATAATTTTAGCCTCAAAAACATCTTTATTTTCAAAGTCAAATTACTCCTGATTTTAAACTATCTTTTTAAATAATATATTTAACTTTTAAATATTTATACTTAGATTTAAATATAAAATTATAGTTAAAATATATATATATTATTCTTTATATCTACTTATGAATTTTAACTATAGTCAAGTATATTTGTAAAGTTTAAAATAGTTTTTACATAAGATAAAGGTTATTTTCAAAGAAAATCAAAATCACCAAAAAATCCTTTGGGATGTCGACATGCCTAGCATGACCATGTCGACATGGTGACAGTTTGATTCGAAAATTCAAATTTCAAAGAAGTGTCTATTCGCCATAACTCTTCATGAATGGTCATGGCTGTTGTTCTTCTATAAATAGGGGTCAGTTTCAATGAATTTTTAATCACTTTTTTCTGGTTTTCACTCCTCTTCTTCTTCCTCATTTCTTAATACATATTCTTATCATTACTCTGCCGAAATGAACATTGAATCATACTCGATTATATCTAGTTTGATTCTCTATCACTATCTCTACAAGATTCTCAGTGCTATTCAGAGTTATAGACTTCTTTGTAATCTATTAAGCGAGAAAAGGTGTGATTGTAGCCTTGGAAATCAATCAAAAGGGAAAAGGTGTGATTGTAGCCTTGGTAAATCAATTTGGTAAACTTGTAGCCCGAAAATCAAGTATCTCTACCCAGAGTATCGAAATTCTGGAGGGTGTACCTCGTAGCCTTGAAATCGAGGGTGTAATTGTACAATTGCTTTTGAAAGGAAATCTGTACTTGTGTTGTGGAAGTGGATGTAGGGTAACTCCGAACCAGTATAAATCCGGTGTGTTCTTTCCTTTACTGCTTTTATTTTATTACTGCATCTGTGATTGTTTCTGTGATCATATCTGTGTCTGTATATTGCATACTTTTGTGTCTAAATTAACATAAATTAAAAAGATTTAGTAATTCTTTATTAACACTATTCACCCCCTCCCCCTCTAGTGTTAATCTTAGCCTTAAGATTCGTAATCCGCATTTCTCACAATTTCTACTTTCGAACATCTCAAAAATGAATTGATTTCCGCTCCTATCATTTTCTCACCCAACTGGGATCTTCCTTTTGAAATAACATGTGACGCCTTTAACTTCGTAGTTGGTGCTGTATTAGGACAACGCATCAACAAAATTCTTCATGTCATCTACTATGCTAGTAGGACTTTAAATGATGCTCAAGTCAATTACACGACCATTGAAAAAGAGCTACTAGCGATAGTCTTTGCGTTCGAAAAATTACGATCTTATTTGGTTAGCTCATACATCACGGTTTACATCGACTATTTCGCTCTTAGGTACCTTTTTGCTAAGAAGGATGCTAGGTCTCATTTAATCCGTTGAAACCTTTTACTTCAAGAATTTGACCTTATGATCAAAGGAAAAAAGGATCTGACAACGTCATTGCTGATTATCTGTCGTGTCTTCTAAATGCACTATCTTCTTTACCGATCAACGAGAATTTTCCTGATGAACAACTTAATCTGTTTTTGTCGATCCATGCTATGCCGATATGGTGAACAATTAGTCACTAAGGAATCTCCTACATTTTGGTCGAAACAAGATAAATACAAATTTCTTTTCCAAGTGAAATATTTCTATTAGGACGTTCTATACGTATTTAAGTACTGCTCCGACCAAATCATTTGACATTGCATCCCAAATTTCAAAATTAAGAGTGTCCTTTCATTTTGTCATGACCAAGCATTTGGTGGTCATTTCGGCCCTAAGAAAACAGTGGAAAAGGTGATCAAATAAGGTTTTTGTTGGCCTACACTTTTTAAAGATGCATTCAAGTTCTATAAAGCCTGTAATCGATGCTAAATGTTAGAAAAAATCTCTCGAGGAAACATGCTACCGTTGAACCCCATTCTTGCGATCGAAATCTTTGACGTTTGGAGTATTGACTATATGGGACCATTTTTCAACTCTTACAAAAATTTGTACATTCTTTTTACTGTTTATTACGTCTCTAAATGGGTTGAATCCATTCTGTGTAAAACAAATAACCACAAAGTTGTGATGAGATTCATAAAAAACATATTTTTGAGGTTTGGAACACCTCACACAACAATGTGTGATAATGGAACCTATTTCTATAGTCGATCATTCGAAACTCTAACGAAGAAATACTCAATAACCCATAAATTATCCACTTTTTATCATCCTCAAACGTGTGGTCAAGATGAAGTTTCAAATCACCAAGTCAAGCAAATTTTGAAGAAAACTATGAATAAAATTCAAATGGTCACAAAAGTTGACGAATGCACTTTGAGCTTACAGAACTGTGTATAAAACAAATCTAAGGATGTCTCCTTTTAGCTTAGTATATGGTAAAGCGTGTCATTTACCTGTCGAACTTGAAGATAAAGCGCTGTGGGCAATTAAGAACATAAACCTTGATCTTGAAAAAGCCAGCAAAAATAGGAAACTACAAATCAATGAGTTAGAGGAAATTAGGAATGATGCATATAAAAATGAGAAAATTTACAAAGAAAAAACAAAAGTATTTCATGATAAGTCGATCCCAAGAAAAAATCTTTTTCACCAAATCAAAGTGTTATTTTGTATGACTCTCGAATTCATTTGTTCCCTGGGAAACTAAAATCAAGGTGGACGGGACTATACGTGGTAAGTACTGTCACATGGTTCCATGGAAATAGAAAATCCTAGGGATGGATCGATTTTTAAAGTCAATGGTCATCGTTTAAAACCTTATTTTGTGGTGGCGAGTGTTCAACAGGAGGAGCTCAAGATTCTTCATGAGCCACACTATGTCTAGTAAGGAATTTTAACCCTCTCTTGTAAATATGTACATATTTTTTTCCAGTACACTCATTAATGCATTGACTGTGGGAACACAATCGAAATCAAGTTTAGGGGGAGTCTCATGTTTATTTTGATTTTTCATGGTTTATTTTTTTCGCTTTTTCTTTTCAAAAAAACCCAAAATAGTTTTTTTAGCATATTGATTAACTTTTGAAGAAACACATTAGAATAAGTATACGTTTTTGGTTATTAAATTGAAATTTTTGGAAAATTACTTGTCTCAACAAAAGTAAAAATAAAAGTTTGATTGCAAGTAACTTGTTAGAACCTCTCTATTCTATGATTTCGATGACAACAACTATATAACCATACATATACAATATATTCCATCTATTTGTAGGTAAAAGCTATCACGAATTGAAGACTACCAGCAGAGGAGAAGAATCATTGGTATTGGTAAAGCTATTATAATGTGTTATAGCCATAGTTATTGTTAGCGCCAAAAATGGTCACTAATACCCAAGTCCAGATGAAAGCACCTAACCACAATCACATATCAGAGATAGAATGTATTTAGAGAGTATAAATATGAAAAAGGGTAAAAATTAAAGAGAAAGCAGTAATAACAAAGGATTTATAGTGGTTCGGCTGACTTCGTCCTACGTCCACTCTAGAGATTTTCTTTTTATTGATATGAGAATCAATTACAATTACAATCCAGAATTTTTAAAACAATAATGACAGAGTAGCCTTAATGAGGAAGTAGAAGGGAAACAGAAACAAGATCCTCCCTTCTGAATCCCCGCTTGCTGTATTTATAGGCAAAACCTGAGTTGTTGGGCTTCTTGAGTGATCGGGGTCCACCAAGACCGTAGCCAATCCAGACTCCTCATCCCGATCGATCCCAAGATCTCCATAAGCTGACCTAAAGTAGCTAGAGTTCTGACCCAAAGTAGCTAGGGTTCTGACCCGAAGTCCACCTCGAAGTTAACCCAAAGCAAAGCTAAATGTCGATCCCAAGTTCCACGCCGATCCCATGCCTCGCTTGCCGATTGACCCACTACGGCCGAACCACGTATAGCAGACCCATTTGCACCAATCCCCTTGAGGCCGAACCCATCCATACCGAGCCACTTCAATCAAACCACCTCCTAACCAGGCCGAACCACCTATTTTCGATCCAACCAAATTGCACCGACCCAGACCGACCGATCCACACAACTAAACTCCAATGACCGAACGCTCATGACCGACCCAGAAATGACGACCCAGATTACCACCGAGCCATATCTGCCGATCCACTCAGGCCGAGACACTCGAATGTCGACCCATTCCAATGTCAACCCGCTCAAATGCGATCCACTCCAATGTCGAACCACTCAAACGCAGATCCACTCCAAGCCGATCGCTAGCCTTCCTTCGGACCCAAACTATACCGATCCACACATGCTGATCGACCTATGCCGACCCACCTTGACCAAACCACCTCAATGTCGATCCACTCCATGCTCGATCATGGCTTCATATTATCATCTGTAGTTGAGTATCCAGTCATCCAATTGACCCAAATTCATGATATTCCAACCTCGATAACCTTCAAGTTGATTAGGTTGAATTCGCCTATTTATGGCCTTGCCAAAAGGCAGGTTAACATTTGCCCTCCAAAACATGTCTTATGATAGGAAGGCACATTTTGAATAGCCTTTAATCCATCATCCAAATTCCACATTCCATCCATAGCCATACCATGCGATCCACAATCCAATCCATTTTATCCTAGTGCCATTTTCATATCCTTATTCGAATCCACAACTGCACCGAGTTGATATCCGATTCCAAATCTAATAACCAAATCCTGAGCCAATTCCACAGCTATCCAAACCCATCAACCAACTTTTAATCCATTCATTTCCAATAACCAATAACAAAATCCATGACCATTCCGGGCCGATATCCTATTCCGACCTCGACTCTCCGGTCAAGGGCTTTTATGTTCTCCGACCTCGGCTCTCCAACCAAGGACCTTTAGATTCTCTAACCATGGCTATCAGGACAAGGACATTTTAATATTCTCCGGACAAGGACATTTTAATATTCTCCGGCCTCGGCTCTCCGACCAAAGACTTTTAATATTCTCTGGCCTCGGCTCTCCGACCAAGGACTTTTAATATTCTCTGACCTCGACTCTCTAGCCAAGGACATTTTATATTCTCCGGCCTCAGCTCTCCGGCCAAGGACTTTTTATATTATCCTGCCTCGGCTCTCCGGCCAAGGTCTTTTAATATTGTGTTTGAGTTCATTCCATCGCTCTTCGGTGAAGTGACTCGCGACTTGTGATCACTGCCATGTCTCTCCGGTCGAGATCGTGATCGCGAGTCCTGTATATTTATTATATTGATCCAAATCCAATCATTCAAAATAAGAGTTTTTATAGTCAGGGAAAACCAAATAAATGTCAGTACATCAAAGGAAGAAACCAAAGTTTTCAGGAAAACGAAAAGAAAAATAGGATTTCATAGACTCGAGCAACACGATTTATCATCGTCTTAGAGCATGCCTATGGACCGTCCTCGATCTCGTACATGTGTGGATGATTTATTTATATTACTTCAAGTTCTATTACTCATTCAAAGCCATAAATCTATTTAGTTGACAACAAGCTGACGTTGCGTATGTCCAGTGTCATCTTCATTAGAGGTGGACGATGGCCTCTCATGTTCCACTGCTACAACTCGATTGCTTACATACTGTTGTAGATGACCATTCCTTACATGGTCCTCAACGATATCTTTCAAATGCCTACAATCATTTGTGTTGTGTCCATCCAGCTCATGAAACATGCAATGCTTTCCTAATGCTCGCTCGTATTCAGAAGGTTTTCTCCTTACCGGCCTTCGATACTGGAGGCGCCCGTGGGTATCCAAGTAAATCCTTTCTAAAGTCTCAGTTAAATCTGTGTAAGAAGAAAATTTTGACTCCCTCCGAGGCCTTTTCGAAGTGCTACTGTTGTCATTCATTTTCCTTTTTCCTTTATCATCTTTATTTAGATCCTCTCTGGGTGGACCTCCACCCCTTACTACATAAGCTTCAGCTTCTCTCCGTTCTCTCTCAGCCTGCGCATCTTCCTGCCTTAGAAACCTTTCCGCCTCATGGTAGAACTCCCTGAGATCCCTCGATGGGTCCCGTTCCAATGACATCTTGAAATTCAAATTATTTGCAATTCCTGAAACTGCCGCCATCAAAACCATCGATGGATCCGGCCGATCCACCGAAGCCATCGCTGCATTGAATCTAGTCCAGAAATCCCCGAGCGACTCTCCTTTCCATTGTTTCATCGATGTCAAAGTCATCATGTTCTTGGGTCTGACTATATGTACCTGAAACTCTCTCATAAATCTTTCAATCAACTCCGTTCATGTGCCAATAGAGCCACTCTCCAGCTGTCTAAACCATAATATTGCAATATCCGTCAAGTACAAAGGGAAGCATCATGTCATGACCTCCTCCAATGCCCCAGTACTTCCATATGCCTCATGCACCTCATCAAAGGAACAACGAGATCCATTCTCCCGTCATACATCTCCAGTGTTGGTACTTCGAAATCCAGCGGGTTCCTAGCTTGCCTGATCGTAGGAGCAAAGGGACTCATCTTCACATCCTCCAAGTCTCTGTTCACCAATCCACCTCTCATGGCTCGCCTAATCATCTCCGCCAACCTATCATTGTCGCCAAGTTGTAGTCTTTGTCCATTTCCTCCGATCTGCCCCTCGAGTTCACAAGGGAATTCTGGAATCTGCTCTCTCGAACCAGTACCCATCCCTCTATCAACGTCGTGTTGCACAGCTCCACCTGATATTCTGCTTGGGATTCGATCAACATGCTTTGGGGGAGTGCCTGCTAGTTCTGGTGTTACTCCCGATGGTCCCGCTCTATTCTGAATTCTGGTTGCTCTATGCACTTGACCCATATTTCCAGCATCTCCTGTAGTTGCGTTCCTTAACTCTGCACTCCAACTTGTGCAACTTGTCGAAGTAGGATCATCTCCTCTTGTCTTTTCAGCATTGTTTCTATCTCATCTCTGGCGATGAAAATCGAGGCCTGATTAGCTCCTGAGGAAGCCTCGTGACTTCCTTCATGCTGACACCTTTCCGTCCTTTGTCTCCTGGTTGACTACTTTTCCATAGTATCCAGAATCCAAGTTTCTAGGCCTTTAAATCCAAAACCCAAGGTTCTGAATCCCTGAGTGCTAGCTTTCTCAGTGAAAGCACACCAAAATGTTAGCACCATAAATGGTCACTAACTCCTAAATCCAGATGAGAACACCTAATCACAATCACAGATAGAATGTATGTAGAGAGCATAAATATGAAGAACAGTAAAAAAAATTAAAGAGAAAGCAGTAATAACAGAGGATTTATAGTGGTTCGGCTGACTCAGGCCTACGTCCACTCTAGAAATTTTTTTTTTATTGATGTGAGAATCAGTTACAGTTACAATCCAGAGTTTTTGAAACAATAATGGCAGAGTAGCCTAAATGAGGAAGTAGAAGGGAAAGAATATCAAGATTCTCCTTTTTGAATCCTTGCTTGCTGTTTTTATGGGCAAAACCTGAGTTGCTGGGCTTCGTAAGTGATCCGGGTCCACCAAGACCATAGCCGATCCAGACTCCTCATCCCGACCGATCCCAAGCTCTCATTAAGCCGAGCCAAAGTAGCCAGGTTTTGACCCGAAGTCCATCTCGAAGTTAACCTAGAGCAAAGCTAAATGTCGATCCCAAGGTCCATATGCCGATCCCATGCCTCGCTTGTCGATCGACCTACTACAGTTGAACCACGTATAGCCAACCCATACGCACCAATCCCCTTGAGGCCGAACCCATCCCTACCAAGCCACTTCAATCAAACCACCTCCCAACCAGGCCGAACCACCTATTGCCGATCTAACCAAATTGCACCGACCCCCGACCGACCGATCCACACAGCCGAACTCCAATGATCGATCGCTCATGACTGACCTAGAAACGACGACCCAGATTACCACCAAGCCATATCTACTGATCCACTTAGGCCGAGCCACTCAAATGCCGACCAATTCCAGTGTCGACCCGCTCAAATGCCGATCCACTCCAGTGCCTAACCACTCAAATGCCGATCCACTCCACGCCGATTGTTAGCCTTCATGCCGACCCAAACTATACCGATCCACACATTCCGATCGATCTATGCCGACTCACCTTGACATAACCACCTCAATGCCGATCCACTCCATGCTCGATCATGGCTTCAAATTATTATCTGTAGTTGAGTATCCATTCATCGATTTGACCCGAATTCATGATATTCCAGCCTCGATAACCTTGATGCTGATTAGGTTGGATCCGCCTGTTTATGGCCTTGCCAAAAGGCGGGTTAACAGTTATATAGCTTGTAAAATCTTCTTTAGTAGACAAAACTTTTATAAGCCTTCATTATCTCAAATAGGGTAACGACGTAAAATAATATATATATCAGATGTCTGACTATGGTCTTTGTTTAAAATATTAATATATATCAGACGGCTGTCAATATATATTAGACGTCTGACTCGGGCCTCTTTTTAAAAAATAAATATTTAACCAAACGTTTGAATATTATGGACAGACGTCTGTGCTGGGTAACGGGGAAAATTAATGAATAGTCACTTGCTTCATTCTAATAGTTGCATCGTATCTCTTCAAGTCACCTCTTCTTCCTAAAGCTTGCAACCCTTAGACTGAAATAAAACTTACTAAAGGATGCTACTCTTCAAGAAAACTCTTCAACATCTATAAATATGTAAAGACTAAGAAATAATCCACTTGACTTTTCTAAATCTCATATTTGTACTCTTTACATACTCTGATTTCTAAAAGCAATCAATATATCAGTTTTATCTCTTCCTAAGAGCAATGCTTCACATACATATATTACTCAAAGGAGATTATATGAAGATTTGTAATGTGCAGTCAAAATCAATTTGATGTGCACGTAAATGTACATATATTTAAATCCATATTTTATCTATTTTTATTTAAATAAATATCATATTTGGGCATTTTAACATGTTTAGAATCAAATTCAATTATTTTCAAATCATCATATATTCATCTACATTGAGGGGTAAAATAGTCAGTGCATATGTTAATTTGGAACTTTTTTACTGGACATTTTTCATAAATTTTATAGGAAATTGGATGCATATGGAAAAGGATTTCATGAAGATATATGCATGCACAAGGGAATAGAAAGGAATGAAGAGGAATAATTCATGCTCAAGATCATGGAGGACCCCATCCACTTACCTAAATCTACAATTAGAAGCTAATGGACAACTAAGTCGAGGTTAAAGCTTCGGATACATTTAATGATGGATTAATTAGTGGATAATGGTTACTTGGTAGCCACACTTCCTAAAGGACATTTTGGGAAGCACCCTAAAAATTGAATAGGTTTTTATGCATGTATAAATAGCCCTCTTACGTACATGTAAAGAATCTTCTACCTTTCATTTTACTTAGTTAATTAAGCAAGCAAATTGTAAGCTCAATGTTACATGAAATAAAAATGGCTTCCTAGCCTATTTCTCTTTTCTTTTCCACATACTTTTATTTATTTTTATGTTCATTTTTATTCTTGTGCTCTCTTTCATTTTATGTTCATAGTTTAGAATTATATTTATGCACTAGTTTAGTTCATTTCCTTCTAGTAGTTAAACTTCTTTTTCTTTGCTTATTTTCTACTTTAATTTATTTTCTATGTTGAAATCTCTATGTGTTGAAACGATAATACAAATGAGAGGCTAAATCCCTGTAATTTAGGGGTTATGAAGCTTTCTTTTATCATATAGATTCAACATAAAGTTTCTATGTTTGATCTCTTTTGTGCTTCATGAGAAAATGGATGTTTATGTTAGTTTGTGTTTTATGTTGAATTTGATAGCCTACTTTGTTCGTAACAAATAGGCTATGCTTATCTCATTAATTACAAATTGTCTCTTAGTATAAATATGATCATGGCAATGAAGTGAAGTTTTAATCAAAATATGATGATCTATGTTACTAATTAATAGTAAACAGTTCATGCTTAAACTAGATTTTGATTTAATTTTCTATGCCATGTTTCATGAGATTTGAAAAGTAGGATAAGAGTTGTATCATAGTTTGATAGTTTGATTTATGTTAATTAATAACTTAAATGGATCATACTTATGATAAATACATCACTAATCCTACTTAGATTAACCAGAGATCATCATATGATTTTATGTTGATTTATGTGAAAAATATAAGAAAGTGGATTTGCCTCTAAATTGAATTTTAATTACATAGTGTTTAATCTCAACATTTGTTTAGCTTTCTAGTTTTCAAAATGATCTCTACTTTTGGTTTAATTTGATTGATTAGAAAATTAAAAAATCTAACAATTCCCTGCGGATCGACTCGTACTTGCACGTACTAACTTTTGTACGCCGTGCGCTTGCAGTTAAATTTTAATTAGAAATCTATCGACGATTTTCTAATCCGATAGAAATTCCTTCGTTAAACAAGTTTTTGACGCCATTGCTGGGGAATTGCTTTGATTTTGATTTTCTATTCTTTGGATTATTTTCTTTTGATTTTATTGTATGTTTGTTTTGTGTTAATTTGCATTAAAAAAATAATTGTGTGCATGTTTGTGTGATTTTTATTTTTGATTTGTTTGTGTGCTTGTTGTTGCTTATTTGCACTTGCATTTGCTCTTCTATTATAAAAAAAACATTCACGGTTTCAATTTTTTTTATTATTATTTCCATTTCATTTAGAATTTGCATTTCATTTTTACATTGCAGCCACAATTTACATTAAAAAAAAGCATTGCATTGCCATTATTTGCTCACCTTTGTCTCTCTGTTTACTGCATCTGCATACTTCACCACTTCCACATCACAACACAAACATCACCCCTGAACCAACACTCTACTCGACCATCTTCCTCCACTTATCTCGATTGACTCACCAACACATCATCTCTGTTCATATCATAGCTACAAACCTACCCAGTGCACTTACCACCTCCACCAAAACCATGCTTGCTGCCTTCACCTATTCCCTCCATTGATCATCCAAACTCCTCGCTAAACCACAAACTTTCGTCATACAATTATACATACATCCTACATACAACTGCTCATACAACATCCTCCAATACAACTTACTTCATTAACTGCTCTGCTCTTTCCATCATTACCCCCGCTCCACCAAGCCAAACTGTCAATACCACAGTAGTGCCATATCACATACAAATCTCCACATACATTCTCCTCCTTAATCCCATCAAACCTGCACCTCATTAGCCCTGTGATAACACCCACTAGCCTACAGTCAACAAATTCGCCTGCTATATTTCTGCTTCATCATCCACTTCACAGTGTCATACCAATCCAATCCATCATCACTCCAATGCTACTGCCTCGCTTGCCTGAACCAGTGTCACCATTCACTTCACTTATTTCAATCTTGCATATACATCTCCTCACCACACTGTCAGTTCACCTCCGCCACACTAACTATCATCTCTTACAGCCTGGTGCTTAACTTCCAATTCAAACTGCGCAGTGCAACTTCATTTTCACAGCATCCTACAACTACAAACAACATAACTTCATCAATGATACTTGCTCCGCCATCGTCTCTGTCACAACCACTTACATCACTGAACCACTACCAACAGCCAACCGCATCATCTACCAGAACTCCACATTCGATCCTGACCAACCACCCATTTCAACACTTCACCATCCCATCTGCTTCACACCACAAAGCTACCACATCTTCACACAGCCACTTGCCATCAACGCGTCAACCCAAAAATCATCACAATTCCTCCGCCTGCAGCATCACCTCTGTCACACAACCATATCTTCACACAACCACTCTAATTGCACCCACGAGCATTATCACCTCTGTCACATATAGCAATCACCCCAATTTCACACTCGCCTGAACTCTAGAAATTCCAAACGAAGTTCCACAACCCTGAACCGCAACCTGCAGCGCCAGAAATTGAACCAATCGACTTCACCTCCTTCTCTCTGCCCTCTGCCGCAATTTGCTTCACCACACCATGGTCGCTACTTCGAATCCAACTTTGAAACCCAAATTCTCAATTCCTAATCCGCCTTCGCCTCGACCATCACCACGCTTCTAACTCCAACCATAAACCAATTGCGACAATATTAATCGAAAGCAATAGATGAAATATTTTTAAAATTTGGGAAATTGTATTTGAATTTTGGTTTTGAGATTAGAAATTTAGGAGCGCGTGAGGGATGTACTGAATTGAGGAAATTCGAGGAAATATATTTTCTTACGAAATTTTGATCGAGGAATATCGTTTCTGTGTGTGTTAAGACGGCTTATGATTGAAGAATTGTGGATTTGGTTTCAAAAAATTTAGTTTAATTGGGTCGGGCCCTAGGTACCAAAAAAAGAATAAAAAGCAAGTGTTTTATTTTGTTCTCTTCATAATATAAAAAAAACAAAAGAAAAATAAATAAAAAAGCTTTCTTCTTTCATTTGTCTTATTTTGTTTCATATTGATTTCATTTGCTTTAATTTTCATTTGTTTTATTCCTTTTATTTATTTAGAAAAAGACCAAAAAAAGAGTTTGTTTTCTTTTAATTTATTTTTGTTTTATCCTTTGAAAAAAATTAAGTTAAAAATTTGTTTTAATTTGTTTTATTTTAATTTGTTTTAAGTGCCATCCTTATAAATAAAAATAAAAATAAAATTTATATATCTAATTTTCATTTTAGGTTGCTAAAGCAGAATATCAAACAGAAGAAGTGCTTGTCAAAAATAATTGCTTGCCTGCTTGCTTTAAAATAAATGCCGTTTAAAAAAATTGCTAATAATCTGTATGCTCTGGTATCATGCCCTCATCCCTTATTTTTATTTGAATTGCATTGTTGGTTGCTTGCATTTGCATATAAAAAATTTCAAAAAACAAAAACAAAAACAAACTTCATTTTAGTTGCATTGTAAATTCACGTTTAATTTTTTGCTTTGCATTCATCTCATCTTGTTTTATTTTCTAAGGGCAATACCCCAATTCACATAAGGTGAGAGATTTCATCACTCTTTTCTTAGCCCACAAATTGCATTTCATCGTAGAGTTTGACTAATAGTAAAGGTTACACATTCGACATAAGCGTGTCGCAAGCTCATCTAGGGCTAAATTGTATCTTAACAATTATTTTCTTTGAACAATTTTATTTCTTAGTGTCTAGGCTATGACAGAGTAATAACCATTTATAAATATTACGATAATTCGTAAATATTATAGTGGTTGTTCCTCTAAATGCACTTAAACCTTCGTTGTATTGCTACGGTGATTCGTGGTGCACCGATAACCTCTGCCAGTTACCTAACTGAGAAATATTTTTGTTGATTTAAGACAAAGTGTGATTATGCAATTTTGGGTTAGGAGCTACTAAGGACATAAAACTGTAATTAAGTCCTTTGCAATCATTTAGTTGCATTAGTTCATGCATATTTAAAAAAAAATCAAAAATCAAAAATCCAAAAAAATGTAAATTTTACTTAACTTAGTTTTTTTTAAAAAAACAAAATCCATTTTCCTTTGAAAATTTTCAATCAAAAACAAAAATCCAAAAAAAATATATTTATCTATAAAATCTTTTCAAAAAAAAAATCAAATTTCCCAAAACAATTTTTTCCTTTTGGTAAATATTTGAAAGTTTGAAAATTAAAAAACAAAAAAAAATACAAAAAAAAATAAAAAAATTTGAAAAGCCAAAAACAAAACAAAATCAAACTTCTCTTTTGAAAATAAATTTAACATTGTAAATAGTTTTCTTCCTTGTAAAAAAAAATACAAACAAATTTTTCACTTCGTTTTCCAAATCTTGTTTCATTCTCTAAACTCGATTCTAACTTCTTTCACTTCTCGACTTTCACTTGTGTATGAGTACTCGGACTCATGACACAACAACAAATCATTGCACTCGCGACTCAACAACTAATCGTTTAACTCGAACAGACGATCCTTTCGAAATGGCGAACGAGAAAGCCCCACGAACTCTTATGGATAGAATCTTTCCTGATAGAGTTTCTATTCCATCTTGCATCACGTTATTTCCCCCTACAGTTAACCATTTCGAAATTCACTTGAATCATATTGTCACGCTTTCAAAATTTGAAAATTTCGACCACGACGACCCGTATATTTTCTTGACTAAATTCGGACAAGTTTGTGCAACCATTAAACTCGAACAACTTTTCGATGACGGAATCAATCCTATTCGCCCTTTCGGATTACGCTGAAAAATGGTTGTACAACTTACCATCGAACTCGATTAAAACTTGAGAAGAATTCGTAAAGGCTTTCTTAGGAAAGTTCTACCCTTTGGAAAAAACAAGTAGAACCAGAAACGAAATTGTAAATTTTCATCAATTCAAAGGAGAACCATTCGCAAAATATTTTGAAAGATTCAAAGAGATTTTGATAAAATGTCCATACCATAACTTCGAAAAATGGACGATTTCCCAAATCTTATATGATGGACACGAAATCAGCTCACGAACCATGCTCGAATCAATGTGCCAAAGCAACTTTCTTACCCAACATCACGATGATGCTTGGTAATTTCTTGAAAATCTAGCTGAAAAGTCATCCCAATGGGAACGTTCAAATGAAAAATCAATTTACTCACGATCGAGTGCACACTCGATAGGATCTTCTCTTGCTTTGGAAGCTCAGATCGATGCAAAGATAAAAAAATTCGATAATGTTTTCTTATTGAATCAAATGAACCAAGCTTCCCAACCGATGTGTTATAAATGTAACGATCCTAATCATATAGCCGATCAATGTTCCAATTCCGTCGAACAAATCAATGCTTTCAATAAAGCCAAAAACGACCCGTTTTCTCCAGTGTAAAATTCTCGTTGGAGAAATCATCCGTATTTTGCTTGGAACCAAAACAATCCCAACACGAATACGGTTCATCCTAATTTTCAAGCATTCTTAAATAATTCTTCGAACCCTCCCTTTCAACCCAATCATTTTTAACCAAATTTTGCGGGTCCATCTCATAATCAACCACAACAATCAAATTTTCAACCAAATTCTGCCCATCCTCTCCAAGACGATAAACGTTTAAGTTCACTGGAGAAAACTCTTGAAACGTATGCTAAAGCAACTACTCAAAGTCTTCAATCAAATAGCAATTTGCAAAATTTATTGACCTCATATATGCAAAACACAAACCAATCGATTGCAAAACTCGAAATGCAAATGAGTCAATTAGCAACGTCTATAAATGAAAGCGAACGAGGAACATTTCCAAGCCAGCCCATTCCAAATCGCAGAAATCAAAACACAAATTCAAATCAAGCCTATGTTGTTCAAGATAGCGATGTTGCCCAATTGAATGCTATCACAACTCTACGTTTCGGTAAACAAATCGATAATCAAGTCGTTAATCCAAATGACTTACCGAAAACCTCTCTCGACACTTCTAAAACAACAAACGAATCAGAACAGAACGTGAAGCCAAATGTTGAATCGAATGCCAATCAAAATTCTTCTTTTTATACTCAAGTAGACCCACTTACTAAGTATCGCATCATACTTCCACATCGTCTTCGACCCAAGAAACATTCAGACCAAATGGAAAAGATGTTGGAATTTTTAAACAAGCGAAAATGAACATCCCTCTTCTTGAATTCTTTCAGAAAGTCCCTACGTACGCAAAAAATTTTAACGACTTATTCGCCCAAAAGCGACACACTCAAGTGCCTAAAAAGTTTCTTAGCCTCCAGTTTGAGTGAATTCTTGTCCTAATCCATGCCCGTCAAATACAAAGATCTTGGTTGCCCTACGATTTCATGCACAATTGGAGACAAGACGATTAACAAATGCTTGATAGACTTAGGTGCGAGTGTCAATTTAATTCCATACTCCGTGTATAAACAATTAGGCTTAGGTGATCTCAAACCCACAAAAGTCACGCTTCAATTTGTCGATCGCTCAATTAAGAAGCCCATGGGAGAAATCGAGGTCGTGCTCATTCGAGTAGGGCAACTCATGTTCCCAGTTGATTTTAGTGTTCTCGAAACACAACCCATGACAAATCCCGTAAGTCAAATTACATTGATTTTAGGCCAACCATTCTTAGCCACCTCAAATGCCCTAATTAATTGTCATAACGATTCGATGATAATCTCTTTCAAAAACATGAATTTGGATCTTAATATTTTCAATCTTGAAAGCCAATCGAATGAACCTCGTGATCAAATGTTGGAAGTTAGTGCCATTCACGAAAACTTTGAAAATGTGACACTTAATCTTAACGATGAACACGAGGCCAAATATGAAAAATTGTTTCACAAAATTTCCAACTAGATTGAATACACTCTTCCTTTTGAATCGCTTCCAATTGAGTCCGAATCTCAACTCCGAAGTTGGACGTCAAACCACTTCTCGATCACCTTAAGTATGCATACTTAGGTGAAAACGAAACTTGTCATGTCATCATTTATAACGATCTTTCTCTTGACCAAGAAGCTTCTCTTCTCTTTGTTCTTTCAAAAAAACAGAGAAGTAATTGGGTGGTCCATTACGGATATTAAGGGAATTAGTCCTGCTATTGTCCAACATCACATTCACTTAATTGACGAAGCCAAACCCACTTGTGAGGCACAATAGAGGCTTAACCCAAAAATGAAAGATACGATTCGTGAAGAAATTCTTGAGCTCCTCGGTAATGGTATCACATACCCCATCTACGATAGCCCATGGGTTAGCCCAATTCATGTCGTGCCTGAAAATTCCGGACTTACTGTTATAACAAATGATGCTAATGTACTCATTTCTACTCGAACTCAAACTGTTTCGTGTCTTTGCATTGCTTATCGGAAATTAAATGCTGCAACACAAAAAGATCACTTCCTTCTTCCTTTCATTAACCAAATGCTCGAACATTTAGCCAGCCACGAATTCCACTACTTCCTCAATGGTTATTCCGGCTATAACCAAATTTCAATCGCTCCCGAAGATCAGGAGAAAACGAATTTCATGTGTCCATTCGGCACCTTTGCTTATCAACGTATGTCATTCGGACTTTGTAACGTACTTGCTACTTTCCAACGATGCATGATTGGCATCATTTCCGACATGATTGAACGCTTTCTAGAAGTTTTTATGGACGATTTCTCTATCTTTGACGATTTTTTTCTGATTATTACATCATCTCGAGTTGGTTCTAAATCGATGTACAGGAAAACATTTGACTTTGAATTGGGAAAAATGCCACTTTATGGTCAAACAAGGCATAATCCTTGGACATATCATCTCAAATAAAGGCATTGAGGTAGATAAAGCAAAGTTGATGTAATTGCAAACCTAACCATTCCCAAATCTATTAAAGACATTCGATCATTTCTAGGACACACTGGCTTTTACCGACGCTTTGTGAAAGGCTTTAGCAAAATCGCTCGTCCTTTGACGACTCTCCTCGAAAAAGACATTCCTTTCGATTTTAACTCTGATTGTATCTCTTCTTTCGAACGTCTTAAGAAGGAATTCATTTCTGCTCCAATCATTTGCACGCCCAATTGGGGACTTCCATTTGAAATAATATGTGACGCCTCAACCTTTGCAGTTGGTGCTATCATAGGACAAGGCATCAACAAGATTCTTCACGTTATCTACTATGCTAGCATGAATTTGAACGACGCTCAACTTAACTACACAACCACTGAAAAAGAGCTTCTAGCGGTAGTTTTTTCTCTCGAAAAGTTCTGACAATACTTGATCAGGTCATACATTACTGTGTACATGGACCATTCTGCATTTCAATATCTCTTTGCCAAAAAGGACGCTAAATCTCGCTTGATTCGTTGGATCCTTTTACTAAAATAGTTTGATCTTACAATCAAAGACAAAAAAGGATCTGATAATGACATAACCGATCACTTGTCTCGTCTTCCGAATGCACCATCTTCTTTGCCAATCAATGAAAACTTCTTTCAATTTCTATCGATCCATGGTACGTTGATATAGTGAACTACTTAGTCACTAAAGAAACTCCCTCATCTAGGTCTAAACAGGATAAATACAAATTCATGTCCCAAGTGAAATATTTCTATTGGGACGATCCATACTTGTTTAAATATTACCCCGACCAAATCATCCGACGTTGCATTCCTGATAATGAAATCAGGAGTATTCTTTTGTTTTGTTTGGTGGACATTTGGGTCCTCGAAAAACTACGAAAAAGGTGTTTCGGTGTGGTTTCTATTGGTCTTCTCTTTTAAAAGACTCATTCGAATTTTGCAAAACTTGCGATCGATGTCAAATACTTGGACGAATTTCTTGACGAGCTATGATGCCTCTAAACCCCATTCTTACGATCGAAATCTTTGATGTTTGGGGTATCGACTTTATGGGACCTTTTCCAATTCTTTTAGAAACTTGTATATCCTACTCACTGTCGATTACGTCTCAAGATGGTCAAAGCCGTTTCATGCAAAACCAATGACCATAGAATCATTGTGAAACTTCTCAAAGAAAACATCTTTTCGAGGTTCGGCACACCTCGCACAACAATTAGTGATAACGAAACCCATTTTTGCTCGATATTTTGAAACATTAATGAAGAAATACTCAATAACCCATAAGTCATCCACTCCATATCATTCTCAAACTTGTGGGCAAGTTGAAGTTTCAAATCATCAAATAAAACAAATCTTGGAGAAAACTATCAAAAAAATTGAAAAGATTGGTCTAGAAAATTGACCAACGCGCTTTGGGCTAGTCGTACTGCTTTCAAAACTAACCTTAGGATGTCCCTATTTTGTTTCGTTTACGGTAAAGCTTGCCATTTATCCGTTAAAATCGAACACAAAGCATTGTGGGCAATAAAGAACTTAAACTTCGATCATGAAAAACTGGCGAAAACCGAAAACTACAACTCAATGAACTAGAAGAACTTAGGAACGACGCGCATGAAAATGAGAAAATTTACAAAGAAAGAACCAAAGTTTTTCATGATAAGTCAATCCTAAGGAAAACATTTTCGCCTAACCAGAAAGTTCTTTTATATGACTCAAGACTTTATTTATTCCCTGAGAAACTTAAATCAAGATGGACTAGCCCATTTGTGGCACGAATTGTTTTTCCACGTTGTGCCACAGAAATAGAAAACCCTAGGGATGGTTTGATTTTCAAAATCAACGGTCAACATTTCAAACCTTTCTTGGAATTGCAAAATAACCAAGAGGAGGAGCTCATGATTCTTCATGAGCCAAGCTACGTCTAGTAAGAATGTTAACCCTCTTTTGTAAATATGTACATATTTTTCTCCATTACACTCATTATATCATGCATTTACTGTAGGGACGCAGTAAAAAACTATGTGTGAGGGGTTCTCATTTTCATTTTTTTATATTTTCATGTTATTCTTGAATTTTCATTTTCTTTTATCTAAAAAGTTTCTAAATCTCAAAAACATTTTCTTTTTAACATTTTGGTTTATTTTTGAAGAAACACTATAGGATAAGTATAAGTTTTGGTTATTAAATTGAAAATTTTGAAATAAAAATGAAGTTTGATTACAAAAAACAATGGTTTAACTAGTATATAGGAAGGTGTGTATGTGTCAATTATGAAATATATTCTAAATGAAAATCATTGTTTAAAAAAGCGGTAAATTTAAAGTAAAGGATATAACATTTTTATCTTCTAAGTTAAATAGTGCTAAGATAATTTTGCAAAACTCTCTCTTTTTAAAAAAACCCATATATACATATATAATTTGTATATACGTATATACTTTTAACACCTAGAGTCATGTATCTACAGTCGTGTGTTTACTTGTCATGCTCTGTACCATTCTCACGCAAGCTCAAAAGGTAGTGCACGATCAGTATATCTGGCCTCGGTTTATCTGAGTTAGGTGTATGTATATAAAAATTCCTTTTAATAACACCTACATTCGATAAGTGTTTATACTTGTGTGTTCACTCTCCACGCTCTGTATTCCCCTCACATCAGTCTGCAGGGCAGTGCATGGGTAATATACCTGGCCTAAGTTTACTTGAGTTAGGCATCTGTTAATATTGTTAATATGAATAAAATTTTCAAATAAGAGAGAGTAAGCAATTGAAATACAAGCATTGTTTTAGCTTGTTTGATTTTACTTGTTATTGGAAAGAAATGAAAATACCACTTTGATAAACTTTGATATTCAACTAAAGAACTATTTCATAGTTACACTATATTATCAACCGAAACAACGAGTTAAACTATTGTCTATCTATTATGACAACTTAATTTTTGTTGGAAATTTTAATGAGTAAATGACTTAAATTTTCCAAATAATGACCAAAACTTATATTTAACTTATTTGTGTCTATTTAAAAGTAAATATTTCATTGGTAAGTATTTTCAAAAACTTGCATTCATCCCTTTGTAAATAAATCTTGCACTTTGTAAATATTTCCACTTTGCATTTGGATTTTGTGGGTAGTATCCGCTGAAAATTCTCACGAGACAACACTTCTCCTACTGGGGACATCGAGAGATTTAACGGCTTATTGCATATACTCAATGCAATCGTTCTCCCTACGAAAATAGATTTATCTTAGTTTTCCATTATTCAAGGACGAATAAAAAGATAAGTGCGGGGGGGTATTTGATGTGCACGTAAACGCGCATATATTTACATCCATATTTTATCTATTTTTATTTAAATAAATGTCATATTTGGGCATTTTAACATGTTTAAAACCAAATTCAATTATTTTCGAATCATCATATACTCATCTACATTCAAGGGCGAAATATTATTTTTTGTGCATGTTAATTTGGAACTTTTTATTTGGACATTTTTCATAAATTTTATAGGAATTTGGATGCATATGGATGAGGATTTCATGAAGACATATGCATGCACAAGGGAATACAAAGGAATGAAGAGGAAATAATTCATGCTCATGATCATGGAGGATCCCACCCGCTTACCTAAATCTACAATTAGAAGCTAATGGATGACTAAATGGAGGTTAAAACTTCATGCACATTTAATGATGGATTAATTAGTGGCTAATGGTTACTTGGTGGCCACATTTCCTAAAGGGCATTTTGGGAAGCACCTTAAAAATTGAATTAGGGTTTTGTACATGTATAAATAGCCCTTTTATGTAAATGTAAAGGATCTTCTACCTTTCATTTTACGTAGGAAATTAAGCAAGCGAATTGGAAGCTCAATGTTATATGAAATAAAAATGGTTCTAGCCTATTTCTATTTTCTTTTCTACGTGCTTTTATTTACTTTTATGCTCATTTTTATTCTTGTTCTCTCTTTCATTTTATGTTCATAGTTTAGATGTACATTTATGCACTAGTTTAGTTCATTTTCTTCTAGTAGTTAAACTTCTTTTTCTTTGCTTATTTTCTACTTTATTTTATTTTCTATGTTGAAATCTCTATGTGTTGAAATGATAACACAAATGAAAGGCTAAATCCCTACAATTTAGAGGTAATGAAGCTTTCTTGTATCATATAGATTCAACATAAATTTTCTATGTATGATCTCTTTTGTGCTTCATGAGAAAATGGATTTCTATGTTTGATTGTGTTTTATGTTGAATTTGATAGCCTACTTTGTTCATAACAAATAGACTATGCTTATCTCATTAATCATAAATTGTCTCTTCATCTAAATATGATCATGGGAATGAGGTGAAGTTTAATCAAAATTTGATGATCTATGTTACTAATGAAAAGAAAATAGTTCATGCTTAAACTGGATTTTGGTTTCATTTTCTATGCCATATTTCATGAGATTTGAAAAGTAGGACTAGAGTTGTATTATAGTTTGATGGTTTGATTTGTGTTAATTAATAACTCAAATAGGTCATACTTATGATAAATACATCACTAATCCTACTTAGATTAACTGGAGATCATCATATGACTTTATGTTGATTTATGTGAAAAATATAAGAAAGTGGATTTGCCTCTAAATTGAATTTTAATCACATAGTTTTTAATCTCAACATTTGCTTAGCTTTTAGTTTTCAATACAATCTCCACTTTTGGTTTAATTTGATTGACTAGAAAATTTTAAAGTCTAACAACTCCCTACGGATCGACCCATACTCGCCACGTATTAACTTTTGTGCGCCGTGCGCTTGTGGTTAAATTTTAATTTGAAATTTATCGGCAATTTTCTAATCCGATAGAAATTCCGTCTTTAAACACGGTGTTTATCAAAACGTATACTTTTTAAGAAAGATTTTTTGTATCTACCCTATTTCTCCGGGCAGAGCGAGAGTTATTTACTAATTAAGGCCGAAGGGGGGCTTTGGGACTAGACGTAGGACGGGAGGTCCGAACCAGTACAAAAACTCTAGTATGATAGTTTCTTTACTTTTAGTTACTTTACTCTGCTAGTTATAATTTAGCTTTTTATTAAACTTCCATATTAGATATAAAAACACGATCCATACGCTCTTTCGCTTGGTATCAAAGCAAGGTTATCTCAATTCACGGCAACACATAATTGAAACATATTTAATATGGCAAGTATATTTCAAGAAGAACAATCTATTGCATATCCTCCACTATTCACTGATCTAGTTACGCTTACCGGTCTACACGTATGCATTTTTTATGGAAGCAAATGGCCTAGAAATTTGACAAGCAACCAAGTTAGATATGTAGCACCAATAACAGATATAAGCACTTGGATAGATTCTCAAAAGAACACAACAACAACAAATAATACAAAAGTCATGAATGTTTTATTCTGTTCACTCGACAAAAATAAATTTTCATATGTCATGTTGCGCACTACTACATGTGATATATGGCGTACACTACAAATCACTCATGAATACACTAACAAAGTTAAACAAACAAAGATTTCCATTTTACAAAATCAGTTTTCTTCATTTAAAATGAAAGCAAATGAATCTATTGGTGATATGTATGCTAGATTTCAAAATTTTGGAGTCAAATTTATAGATTTTGATTTAGTTACATGTATTTTAAATTCCTTAACTAATGAATGGGAACAAAAAGTGTTGCCTATTGAAGAGGCTAATAACTTATCTCAATTAAAAGTTGAAGAATTGATATGAAATTTGATGTCATATGAAGCAAATTTGCAAGCAAGTAAATAACAAAATCATGAAAAGAAAAATATAACTTTTCAAGTCAACGATAATGATTCAGACTTAGATGAAGATGTGATTGTATTCATAGCCAAAAACTATAAGAAGTTCAAGGTGTTCAAAAAGATGATGAAATCTCAAAACGGAGGAAACTTGAATTCATCCAGTCAAACTTCAATCAAGTGCTTTGGATGTGACAAATCTGGACACATGAAAAAACATTGCCCAGAACTCAATAACGACAAAGAGAAAAGCAAACTCGAAAAATTTAAGAAAAGAAAACGAGCTTTACAAGTAACTTAGGATGACTCAAATTCATCTTCATCATCGAAAATGACGGTGATAGTGATTCTGAACCTGTGTAGTTAAAGCGCTCGGCAGATTCAAAGTGGTAGAGGTGCAAAAAGTCATAGCGAGAATACAGCGAGGATATAGCAGGATATAGCGGATAGCTCTAAAATAGCATATAAAACTCGTACTTATTGTTTTTACAAATACATAAATGGTAATTAAATGAAAAATTATCATTTAATTGAATTATAATTAATACATAAATGATTTTAAACAAAAAGCAAGTGCGAATATACTATAAATAAACATAAAACTTTTATATAACATAATTGAATTTAGTAGAATATTAGAGTATTTTCATTTCTGAAAATATATTAAAAATTAAATCAAATAAATTATTTTCATAATTTTTATAATGTATAAATTCAATTTTTTAATTCATTTTATTAAAGAAGATATAACAGAAATAGCAAATATAGCGGGAATAACGGGATATAGCGGAAATAGCGGGGATTAAAGCGGAAAGGCTATATTTTGGGGCTACATGAAAAAATCATGGCGGTAGAAATCCGCTATGAGATATTGCGGGGTTATAGCGGGGTAATAGCGGGGCATTAACTACACAGTTCTGAACAAGCCAATATATGCTTCATGGTAAAAAATGAGGAGGTACGTTCTGATCTTACTAAATTTTAGAACTCGGCATGGAGCTAGATGGCAAATATAGAGAAACTAAAATGTTAAATAAAGAATATGTTGCTAAAATTAATCGAATGGAACTTGAAATATGATTATAAAAAAGATGAGAAAACCATTTTAGAAGAAAAATTAGAAACTACACAAGAAAAATATAAGAATCTATCTATTCAAAATGATTCACTATTATGTAAAATAGGAGAAGTTAAACTAGAAAACGATGACATTTAAAAAGAAAACGTTGTATTAAAGAATGATCTAAAAGCATCAAAATCTAAAATTTCTTATCGTAACGATAAGTTAGACAAGATTACTAAAAATGTTTCAAAATTCACTAAAGGAAAGCAGAACTTAAATAACTTGATCAAAACTTCAAAACCATTTGGAAATCATAATGAATTAGGATTTAAGAAAACTTCAAAAATTTAAAAACTATAGCTCACTATATAATAGGTTCAAGAAGTCAGATACTAAAGAAAAGGTTTCTAACCCTAAAATAATTAAAATATGGATTCCAAAATCTGGTAACAAACTAGTTAGAAAAAACACATAGATAATTATCTAAAAAGTGTTTTTCATAGTAAAAATTACCCTTTTAAAGACCCCAAACCTTCCTGGGTATGGCTACCTTCATTCTCTAACGCTTAAGACCCTAACGAAGAAAGTGGATACCAATTAAATTATTGTAGGTACCCAAAAGAAAATCTAATAACAAGAAGAAATGGATACTCAATAGCGGATGCTCTAAACATATGACTGGAAATGCAAAAATGTTATCTAATATAATATATAGAGATGGTAGTACTGTAACCTGCGGGGATAATTCAAAAGGATTTGTCAATGGAATTGGAGATGTCATCAATGTTGGTATGTCCACTTCACCTGTTATTACAAATGTTCTTTTAGTAAAAATCTAGAAGATGACATATTAAGCATTAGTCAACTTTGTGACAAAAGATTCAAAATTGATTTTGAAAAGAATAAATGCAACATATTTGATCAAAAGAAAAATCTGATTTTGAAGGAATAAGAAAAAGAAACATTCATGTCTTAAATATGAAATTTAATAACTCCAGTAATTTATGTCTAGCCGTGGATTTTAATAATCCATGGATATGGCGCAAACGGTTGTGTCACATAGACTTTAAGTTTTTAAACAAATTAGCTAAACACAATTTGGTTAAAGATCTTCCTAAAATAAATTATAAAGCTCAAAATTTATGTGATGCATGTCAATATGGAAAATTTAAAAAAAAAAGTTCTTTTAAATTTAAAAAGGAAATTTCTACCAAACGACCCTTAGTATTATTACACCTTGATTTATACGGACCTACTCAAATATGCTAGATGATTTTTCAAGATATACATGGAGGTTATTCTTAAAACATAAGGGTGATTTGAAATGTTTAAATTTTTTGCTAAAATAATTAAAAATTTAATGAATCGTAAAATAACGAGTATAAGAAGTGATCACAGAGCTGAATTTGAAAATGAAATTTTTGAAACTTTTTGTAACAAAAAGGGAAATATACATAATTTATCATTTCCATGAACACCACAACAAAATGTTATTATGGAAAGAAAAAATCATATACTCCAAGAATGTGCACGAACTATGCTTAACAGTAGTAATCTACCAAAAAAAATTGGGCAGAAGCTGTAGCCACTGCTTGTTATGTATTGAATCATTTCACATTACGTCCTTTAACTAAAAATACCTGTTATGAGATGTTTTTTGGTAAAAAAACCCAAAGTACCATACTTTCGAATATTTGGTTCAAAATATTTTATACTAAATACTAAAGATAATCTTGGAAAATTTGATTCAAAAGCCGATGAATGAATCTTTATTGGATACTCCAATTGTGGCAAAGCATATAGAGTATTTAATAAACATACTAGTACTATAGAAGAAAGTCCACATATTTATTTTGACAATTTTTTTTCCAAATAGTAAGAACAGTGATGATGATGGGATTTTAACAAAACCATCTGAAAATCATACAACTGTACATAACAATAACGAGAATACCCGTTGACAATGATAATACGTTAAGATCACCACCTTGTATTTTGAAAGACCATCCAATTAACAATATATTTGCTAATTTAAATAGAATTTTTTTTACAAGACATCAATTAAATAAAACGAGTCATGTTGCATTTATTTCTAATTTTAAAACTAAAAACTATAAAGAAGCATCGAATGACGAATCATAGATTATGGCGATGCAATAAGAACTCAATCACTTTGGAAGAAATGAAGTGTGGGAACTTGTACCAAGACCTACGAATCAATCCGTAATCGGGGCAAAATGAGTTTATAAAAATAAAACCGATGAAAATTGAAACATTGTTCGTAACAAAGCAAGGTTAGTAGCACACGGGTATAATCAAGAAGAGACATTGGCTATGAAGAGACATTTCTCCAGTCACACGTCTAGAAGTCATCCAAATGTTACTTGCTTTTGCATGTCATCATAACTTTAAACCTCCGTTGGTCATACATGAAAAATTTCCTAAACATGTATATAAACCAAAGAAAGCTTTATATAGTTTAAAACAAGCACCTCGTGTTGGTATGACATAATAAAATCTAATTTAATAAATTCTAGATTTCAAGTTGGAAAAATAGATACAACCGTGTTTATAAAAAGAAATCATAATGATATTTTGGTTGTTCAAATATATATAGACGACATAATATTTGGATCAACAAATAAAAATCTATGTAACGAGTTTGCAGACATCATGAAAAATGAATTTGAAATGTCCCATATGGGAGAATCAAATTTTTTCTTAGGATTACAGATTAAACAGTTCGAAAATGGTATTTTTATAAATCAACAAAAATATTGTCACAATTTGTTAAAATGTTTTGGAATGGAGAAAATATCGAGTAAACCAACGCCTATGAGCATAATACCTATTTAAATAAAGATGAAAATGGAAAGGATTTTGATAAAAAATTATATCGAAGTGTAATAGGTCACTATTATACTTAACAACTAGTATTTCCGATATCATGATGAGTGTGCGTATGTGTTCAAGATTTCAAGCACAACCTAAAGATTTACACTATCGAGCAGTTAAAAGTATTTTGCGTTACTTAAATAACATTAAGGATTATGGTCTTTTCTATCCTAAGAACAACTCTTTGGAAGTTGTATCCCATAATGATGCGAATTTCAACGATTGCAAAACCGATAGGACAAGTGGCACCTGCAACTTTATCGGTCAATCTCTAGTCTCTTGGTTTGGTAAAAAACAGAATTGTATATCACTTTCAACCTGTGAAGCTGAGTATATTGTTACTGCCTTAGCTTGCACTCGAGTAATGTACATGCAGAAACACTTAAAGATTTTCAAAAAATAATAAACAAATCTCCAATATATTGCAATAACACTAGTGCTATAAATCTATCTAGAAATCCAATAAATCATTCTCGAACAAAACATATAGATATTCATTAAAATATGTTTTAAGAGATAATGTTGAAACAGAAATAATAACTCTAGAATTTATAAATACCGAAAATCAAATAGCTGATATTTTTACAAAACCACTAAGTGAACAAAACTTTTATTAAGTTAAGACGTGAACTAGGTATTATGCCGTTGCACGATTTATAATGCAATCTTAAAATAAAAAAATAAAAAAATTGGAACAAAAATTGAAGATAACGACACTCGAACTCCACACTCATGAGCGGAAGTCGCGTGTCTTTCCAATGTTCTATTATAATTCTTGAATTCAAACCAAACATATAATAATCTTACTTGCAGCCATATTTTTATTAACCTTTTATTTGTTTTCCTGGCTGAAATTTTCTGATAATTATTAACCTCTTAATCTTTTATTTGTTTTCCTGGCTAAAATTTTCTGAAAGTTATTAACCTTAACATCATTTTCCTAACATAGACTATAAACTCAGTACATATATGTACTTAAACAACTTTTTATATACAAAACTTTAACAGAGAATCAATTTTCTAAACAAACATATCAAACATGTCTTTTGATCATGATTCCACTTATTCCGCAATTGATTACGCATCATCCTCATCCGAAAGCACTTATGTCTCTCATGCAAAAGTTACTCCTACATTATCTCCATCCCCCAACATGATTCCTTTACCAACTTACCGTACTGGATTCTCTCCAAAAGGTAAGAAAGCCAAACATGGAATCGACCTAAAATAATCCTCTCTCTCGGATAAAGTCGATGACATTCATCATTATCAACAAAAAATGATAAGATTTCAAAGAGAAATGTATTATGAAAAATGCCGCCAAGGAGCACATTTAAACTTTCTTGAAAAATGTATCCTCGCAAAATGTGGTCATTCCCTAATGAAAGACTGCATACATCAGAGGTCTCCGCATTTACGAGATACTCCTCCAAGAGCTCACAAGATCACTCCACGAAAGCTATAGGGAGAAGGGACTTCGCACACCGAACACAGTCCTATTCATCCTTGCTGGTCTCCTTTTAGGCCATCATTCGAGCAGACTAAAATCGAACCGAATTCCTAAGAGAAACAAAACTATCATTCACCTGATTCGCCTGTTGACAACTAATGACATTTTTCGTGATCGACAGACGTTTAATATATATTAAATAAACATGTTTATTCATAATCATTTGTAATTCCTTCTCATCTTTAGTAAATTTTGTATACAAAAGTACGTAGAGATAGAATAAAAAATATTATACAAGATCAGATGTCTGAATAAATACAAAGACGTCTGCTAATAGGTCTGGGAAAATAATTGTTTCAACACAGACTTTTAAAATACCATCAGTCGTCTAAATTCATGATCAAAATTATTATTTTTCTTCAACACGGACGTCTGAAAATAATACCATACATCTGTGTTTTCATTCTGTCAAATAGAAAACAAAAAGCTTCAGCATGGACGTATGAGGGAATATCCAGACGTTTGACAAATCTCTCTAGAAAAATAATCTTTCCATAGACAGACGTCTGGATTTGCACTCAGGTGACTGTTTGACCTTTCTGTCAAAAAAATCATCCCTGTTCAGACGTCCGGTCTTCACAAACAGACTTCTATCTATGCCTAAGCCCATATCTTTTCATTTCACTATATATAATCTTTTTCTCCTATTTCATTTCCACGGTTCTCATTCTTCCAAAAACTCAAAACCCTAATTTCCAAATCCAATTCCTCTTTTCAGTTCCCCAAATGGATCCAAAAGCAAAAGCTCCGTTTGCCAAACGTTTGAAAGCTACTGCAGGCCAAAGTTCTCAACCTTCCTCTCAACACTTTGTCACAGATCATCACATTAAGGAGTGGATTTTTGAAAAATAAAATGGCAAGCAAAAATTATAGAAAGTGGAGAAGAAGCCTCTCCACTTGGGTCCATTCTATCCCATTCGTCGTTTCATTCACTAGGATGCTATTTATCTAATTGAAGATGCTCATATCTACCACTTGGTTAACTATGATAACAATGCTAGGAAGGTAGATTAACTAGCGGTATTCCTCTTTTTAATTAATCTTTTCTCTTTAAAACTTTGGAATCCTTTAGATGATGAGTATTGGATATGGATCAATGTTTATGGACACATAATAAAATTTAATGTTGAAATGCTTGGTCAAATTCTTAATTGTTCTTATATGGGAATTCGATTACAAGAAGTTCCAGATACAAGATATGCCCCAGGAGATGTTATTACTCACCTTATTTGGGAAGAAGATATGTGGAAATTAAAAACATCTAGTTTTCATCCAAAAGCTTGACTACTTTACCATATGCTCATCAACACATTCACCCCTGAAAGTTAACTAATAATGCAAGTTATTACTTAGGATCGACTAATATGGAATATAATTAAATCTAAATGCGGAAACAGATGATAATAGCAAAGTAAATAAAAATAAAACAAGCACACCAGGAATTTTTACTGGTTCGAACTTCCCGTTCTACGTCTAGTCCCAGACTCCTTCTGGAATTTCAACAACAACCACCCTCTCTTAACTCGGAGGAATAGCTTTACACTGCCTGAGCAACCAAACAGGACTTCACCCGCTTAAGCAATCGAATAGGACTTCAATACAAATAACAAAGATATCTGACTGTAGTGTGTTCTTAAATAACACTGATAAGTCAATTTAGTACAATCTTCCTATAATCTTCTCCTTTATGATATATAGTGTGATGTGCTTTGAGAATTATGGAAGATAAAGTGATCAATAATCAAAGTATGTAAGTAATTTGAGTGCTGTTTGAAAGCTTTGAGAATAGATGAGAATTCAAGAATGCTAAAAGTAAATTCGGTGATTTGTTTGTTGAATTCTAGAATCTATTTATAGTATATAAAGAGTTGCATCTTTAAATGAAAAATTATATTGAAAAGAACGGATGCAACTGTTGATTTAAAGAATGTTTCTCTTTGTGAAGAGAAGTGACTTTTCAAGAAAATAGCAGTTGGGGATATTCAAACGTCTGAATAAAAAAATTCGAATTTCTGAATTAGATTGAAACGCAAACAGCAAAGAAATAGTTCATTTTTGACCACATTCAGACGTCTGAATATTTTAGTTCAGATGTCTGAATATTGTGAAAACAATATTCTTATTTCAGTACTCAGACGTCTGAATGAATGGTTTCAGACGTCTGAGTTTGCTATTTTGTGCATGTATGAGCATGTGTGTGCATGTGTGTGTGTACTTATATATATATATCATTTAAGGAGAGATTTTAACAAATTTTCTAAGTAATATACAAACTCTAGACACATAATATACAGCTATAAACATCTATAGATGAATCTGCAATAAATCTCCTGCAAAGATGGTTTAATATACACATAACATTTTATATAGGTTGTTGTAATCAAAATCGAGAGTCTAACATTCTCCCCCATTTTGATGATGACAACTATATAAAATTAATAGACTAGATACTCCCCCTGCAAATATGCACAATTTAAATTTCTCCCCCTTTGTCATCGACAAAAAGAAAGAACATGAAAGATAATAGATAATATATTTCATTAAGGCAAATAGAGAAATAGTACATAAAGAAATAATGTTTTAGACAGTTCTCATAAAACTAACATAAAGAATTAAAAGTGACAAGTAAACATAAAAAATAAACCAAGATAATTTAAAATTGACTTGAAAGAGATGGATCATTTGATTAGAGCTTGAGCTTGAGGAAGACCATTCAAATGGAGATGGATTGTAAGCTGGAGTAGATGTAGGGTCGGAACAAGAAATTCGATCCCATATCTTATTGAGAAAGCCTTTGATAGAAATGAATTTTCTTTCCGTCTTTTTCTCAAGTGCTTTTATGTCCCGATGAATCTTTGATTGATTTCGGGAGAGAGTGACAATGGCTTGTCTTGAAGAAGTATTCGGGCCAATTTCTTGGATAGTGTCATCGTCCTCTTCTTCTTCTTCATTTGGGTACGGGAAGAAGAAGCAACACTAGTGTCTCGAGGTTGAGGAACACCTGTTGAATATTTTGTGACCATTGTTGGAAGGAAATGATTTGTTGAGAAGGAGGCCGTATATGAAGACCCATCAACCCTAAAGTTCTAGTGCCTAACTCACTAATACTTGTAAAATCGAAATCAAGCATTGGTACACGGATATTTAGGAGAATGCGCATGATATAGGCACCATAATGAATAGTTCTATACTTCCTTCGGATTGTGATATCTTGGAATTCATCCAAAAGAATTTTCCCCCAATTTACTTGTTGATTAGAATAGATAGAATAAAGTGCCTGAAAGTTTTCTTTATACACTTTTTCAAAGCTACCCGTTCTTGGTTGGAGAGAGCGAATAAAAGCACGGTGAATTAGCCTAGCTTGTGGCCATAAGTAGGTAGATTTTAAGTGTCCCATATTTATGATTTCATCTGATAAAAATTGATGTGAAACTTCATCACGATGTTCCATATCAACTTCAATTTCATTAATATCTATTCCTTGATAAGGGCAATTTAAAATATGACCTAGTCTTTGTAAAGGTAAGAAGATTCTTACGCCACAAACTAACGACCAAACACAATCTTGACAGTTTTGAGGATTTTGATGATCCAAATTTAAGTTTGCAAGAAAAAGTTTAATCATAAGATGATTAATCTTAACATCGTTAGGAGTGTACCCAATCAAGCCGTCGAAGTGAAATTGCTCTGCCAATTCTCTAATACGATATGCTGCGAAGTCCGGGAATTTCATGAATGCTCCTTCGATGATGTTGGAGTTCTTCATGGAATTGAACCGAGAAACAGCAACATCATTCCATAGCCATTGCCGGATTTGGTCTTCGGATGGTCCATAAGTTGATTCTCTTGTTCTCTTTGATCTTGGTGCCATTGGAAAGTTAGAGGAAGGTTAAAAGCTTGGAGTGAGATGAAAATGGGGACTAGGGTTCTGAAGTAAGAAGTTAAGAAGCGAAAAAGTTATTATATAGATGATGTAAAGGCAGGGGTAAAAAGGTAATAAATAAAAAATAAGGAAGGTGTAAAAAAATTGCTTAGAAGGGATTCAGACATCTGAATAATTCAATTCAGACGTCTGAATTGGGTTGAATTGCAACCCGCAAGGATTTAGTTCAAAAAATAGCTAATTCAGACGTCTGTTTAAACTAATTCAGACGTCTGAATTCTGTACATAAGCATATATTGGCAATGGTGAGAAAAAATAATATATATTATTGAATAATTTTCAATATTATAATTAGAATAAGCAGAATGAAATGACAAAATAACAAATTATATTAGAAAACAAGAAACGATTAAATAGATTTTGAAGAAGATGATGGAGTATGATAAGATTCTTCTTCAACTTTGGTGTTCTCCACATATGGTCAAAGCGGAGACCAACTGTTACCATGTTCCCAAGAATTTGGAGTTGTTAGTGGACGTTGTGGTGATGGTTCCCAAGGATTGCGACGTCTTGGAGAACGAGTTGTAGATGGTTGATGAACAGAATCTTTTGATGAAGAACCAAAGAACTTTAACGCTACTTGTTCCAAAAAGCTAAGTCGTTTGGCATTAACTTTTTGCTCATAGTATAATTCACGTTGTAAGTCTAATGTTTCTTTTTGATAGTGATAAACATCATCGATTTTCTCTTTTGTGGATGGTGATCCAAAAAGGAGAGACCGTCTTGTTTTTTTAGCTGGTGGAGTATATTCAGTATGAATAGAGGGTGGAACGATCGGAACCGCTTCATATATAGGAGTAGGAGTTGGTAGATTCTTTGATCCCGACGAAGGAGAGGTGTAAGATAACTTAGATGACACGGAGTTATTTTGAGATGACATGATTGAACAGAATTTTTAAAAGAGAATCAAATGAATTATTGGTGAAAAGAATTGTAAGAATGCAGACAATATATAGGAAGAAGCTTGTTTAAAAATAGAGAGGACAATGTATGGTTAGAGAAATAATATCCATAGGAAAAGAAGGAGAGAGCGGAAGGTATATATGAATTAAATGACAACCTCATATTTCGAAAAACAATAGACAGTGAAGTGGTAGTGTAGAGGACTACCGAGTATGAGGTCTTAAGTTCAAGTGCTAGACGTCACTTTTTATTTTCTTTTGACAGAAACTATGAAGTCTCCTTCTTTTTTTTAAATATATATATATATATATATATATATATATATATTATAAAAAATTTGAACTTATAAATCTTTAAGAGAGACGATACCAAGTTCTCGTCTTAAATTAATGAAAGTATTTTCATTTAACGGTTTTGTAAAGATATCTGCCAACTGTTTGTCAAAGGACACATATTCTAGATTTATTAAATCTTTTTCAATATTATCACGAAGAAAATGGTGACGAATGTCAATATGTTTTGTTCGTGAATGATTTACAGGATTTTTTGATAAATTTATAGCACTAGAATTATCACAATAAATAGTTGATTTACACGAATTAAAACCAAAATCTTGTAGTGTTTGTTGCATATAGATAATTTGAGCACATGCCAGAGCTGCAGAAATATATTCTGCTTCACATGTCGACAATGAAACACTGTTTTATTTCTTACTAAACCGAGATACAAGAGACCGTCCAATAAAGTGACAAGTCCCACTTGTACTTTTTCTATCTGTCTAGCTTCCTCCAAAATCAGTGTCACTATAGGACACTAATTCAAAAGGACATTCCATCGGATATATTAGTCCAAAGTCCTTGGTTTTATTAAGATATCGTAGTATGCGTTTTACTGCTCGCAAATGTGATTCTTTGGGATCTGCTTGAAATCATGCACATAAACAAACACTCATCATTATGTCAGGTCTACTAGCTGTTAAATATAGTAACGATCCAATCATACTTCGATATAATTTTTGGTCAATACTTTTACCATTTTCATCTTTATCAAGATGTATGGTTGTACTCATAGGAGTTAGTTTGGTAGAAGTATTTTCCATACCAAAGCGTTTAATTGGATTGTTACAATACTTTTCTTGATTAATAAAAATACCATTTTCTAGTTGTTTTATTTGTTAGCCAAGAAAATAATTTAACTCACCCATATGTGACATTTCAAATTCTTTGGTCATTATTTTAGAAAAATATGGACATAGTCTTTCATTTGTAGATCCAAAAATAATATCATGAACATATATTTGAACGATTAAAATATCCTGTTTATTTCTTTTAATAAAAAAAGTTTGATCAACCTTTCCAATTTCAAAACCAGAATCTATTAAATATCTTTTAAGACGATCGTACCAAGCACGGGGTGCTTGTTTCAAACCATATAAAGCCTTTTTAAGCTTATAGACATGGTTAGGAAATTGTTCGTGTATGAATAATGGAGGTTGTTCAACATAAACATTTTCTTTTATGAAACCATTTAAAAAATCACTTTTGACATCCATTTGATATAATTTAAAGTTATGAAAACATGCAAATGCTAGTAAGACTCGTATTGCTTCTAGTCTAGCGACTGGAGCAAACGTTTCTTCATAGTCAATTCCTTCTTCCTGGTTATATCCTTGAGCAACTAATCTAACTTTATTTCTAGTAATATTTCCTTGTTCATATGCTTTATTTTTAAAAACCCATTTTGTACCAATAACTGATTGATCACTAGGCCGTGGAACTAAATCCCAAACGTCATTTCTTTCGAATTGGTTTAGCGCTTCCTGCACAGCGATTAACCAATTTTCATCGGTAGATGCTTCTTTAATATTTTTAGGTTCAATATTAGATAGAAAAGCTACATGATCCATTTTATTTAATTGACTTCTTGTTCTAACAGATGAGTTGAGTTCTCCAATAACATTAATATAAGGACGATCTCTTAAAATTCTAGGTGCAGATCTTAATTCATTGTTATTATGATCAATGTTTTCATTATTTTCAATATTTCAAATTTCTGTTTTTGTGATATTATGAGGAAATTCTTCATCATCTCTTATACTTGGGATTTGTTTAAAATTTTCATCGAAAGATACATGAAGTGTTTCTTCGATGATATTTGTTCTTTTATTATAAATTCGATAAGCTTTGCTTCGATTCGAATATCCTAAAAATATTCCTTCATCGGATTTTGGATCAAATTTACCAAGCTGATCTTTTGTGTTTAAAATAAAACATTTCGAACCAAAAACTTTAAAATAAGAAATATTTGGTTTTCGTCCATTATGAAGTTCATAAGGAGTATTCTTAGTTAGAGGTCGAATAGAAACACGATTCCAAACATAACAAGCTGTTGCAACTGCTTCAGCCTAGAAATGTTTTGGTAACGTACTTCCATTTAACAAAGTCCTTGTACATTCTTGTAAGGTTCTATTTTTACATTCTGCAACTCCATTTTGTTGTGGAGTTCTAGGAAACAAAAATTATGGAATAATCCTTTTTATCTTACAAAAATGTTCAAAGGCTTCGTTTTTGAATTCACCTCCATGATCACTTCTTATGTTTTTAATTTTCAAACCTTTAAAATTTTGAATTCTTTTGACAAAAGTTTCGAAGTTATTAAAGGTATCACTTTTATTTTTCATAAAAATAGTCCAAGTATATTTAGAAAAATCATCAACAATAACAAACGCATATCTATTATTATTGATGGACTGTACTTGTGTTGGTCCAAATAAATTCATATGTAGTAATTCAAGTGGTTGTAAAGTTGAAATGACCTTTTTAGATTTAAAAGATGACTTAGTTAACTTTCCTAAATGACATGCATCACAAATATGATCAACTTTAAAATTCATTATTGGTAGACCTTTCACTAAATCATTTTTTAGAAAGCTTGTTTATAGTTTTGAAGTTAATATGACAGAATCGTTTGTGCCATAACCAAGGATCATTTTCTTTGGCTATTAAACACAAATCTGAATTATGTTTTATTTTCGTATTCAGAACATAGATGTTTATGTCTCTATTTCCTTCAAAGATAAGATTTTGATTTTGATTAAAAATACTACATTTGTTTTCAGAAAAAGTGATTTTGAATCCTTTGTCACGCAATTGGCTGATACTAAGTAAATTATGTTTTAAATTTTTGACAAGTAAAACATTTGAAATAAGAGGTAAATTTGAAATACCGTTATTGGTCACATCGCCTTTGCCGATGATATAGCCTTTGGAGTTGTCTCCAAATGTGACGGAGCCTTCACCTGAGTAAGTAATATTTGATAGCATATCTTTGCCTCATGTCATATGTTTGAGCAACCACTGTCGAGTATCCATTTTTCTCTTTTCTTGAGTGGGACCTATAAAAAATAAGAGATAATATTGGTACCTACTTTTTCAATAGGGTCCTAAGAGTTAAATCTTAGGAAACCAAACTCAAGAAGGTTCAGTATCCCATTTAAAAATGTAATCTTTATTTTTATGAACAGTTTCAAAAAAGATGTTTATGTATTTCTTCCTAATCAAACTGTTTTTTGTTTTAGGAACCCAGATTTTTATACTTTTTGGGTTAGAATTCCTTTTTGTCTGTCCAATAGTAGAATTAATATTTCTCCTAATTTTCTTTCTAGGTGAAATTGTTGTTTTCTTAACATATCCTATTCCTTTTCTACTTGAAACAGATTGAGAGCTATTAATAATTTTAGATAAAGTTTCTCTTCCTTTATTAAAATTTGAAACATTTTTGGTAATGCTTTCTAAATTAGCTTTGAGACTACTATTATCTAAATCTATCAATTTTACCTTAGTTTTTAGTTCATGATTTTTAGAAATAAGAGCATCATTCTTTTCTTTTTGAGTTTCAATTTCAAGACTCAAAAGAGTAAGTTGAGAATTTATATTAGAGAATGATTCTTGTAATTTTTCAAGTTCTTCCTCTAGTATTTTATTCTCATCTTTAAGCATATCTCTTTCGAATTCTGCTTTGTTCTAATGTTCACGAGTCTCCTTATATTTTCTTTTAAGATTTTTCAAAGTATCAACTGGTTCTGAATTTATCTCAATCATATCATCAAAAGTAAAATCGCTAACCTCGTTTTCAGTAGCTATGAAGCAGACATTTGCTTGCTCGTTTTCACTTTCACTACTGTTATCTAATGAAGAAGTATCTGAACCATCCTATGTTACGGAGAATGCTTTCTTTTTCTTATCTTTTCTGCTCTTGTTGAAGTATATTTTCTTTAATTCTGGACATTCTTTCTGGACACGACCTTTCTTATGGAAATTAAAGCATTCTAGAATAGAAGATGATGGTTTTTTTTGGAAAGTTCCCTTTTCCATTATTTCTGGTATTTTTCTTGAATTTCAAGAATTTTTTGAAATTTTTGACAATAAATGCTAGATCTTCTTCATCCGAATCTTCATCTTTTTCTTCTTCAGCATGGAAAGCTATGTTCTTTTTATCTTGTGCTTGTACTCGTTTTGCCTGCAAATTCACTTCATAGGACATTAGATTTCCTATTAACTCTTCAGGTTTTATCGTAGAGAGGTCATTGGCTTCTTCAATAGCCAAGACTTTTCTTTCCCATTCATCCATTAAAGAGTTTAGGATTTTTGATACAATATCAAAATCAGTGTACTTTTCTCCTAATCCTAATTGTGAATGATAGATATCTTGAAATCTAGAGTACATATCATTTATGGGTTCATCTTGTTTCATTCTAAAGTTTTGAAACTGATTTTTGAACATGGAGATTTTGCTTTGTTTAACTTTGTTAGTTCCTTCATGAGCGATTTTAAGTGTTCTCCAAATTTCATAAGCAGTTTGACACATGCTAACATGATTAAATTCATTTCTATCTAGTGCACAGAATAACATGTTCATAGCTTTAGCATTGGCAGTAGCATCTAATTTTTGTGTGTTTGACCAAGTGGAGTATTCTCCCTAGGAAGAGTGTATTCATTTTGTGTAATATTCCATGATTTAAAACTATTTGATTGCAATAGTTCTCATACGAGTTGCCCAATAATTATAGTTCAGACCATTGAAAAATGGAGGTCGTGCAATAGATTGACCTTCAATAAAGCTAGTGTTATTGACAATGTTATTGGTAGTGCTGGTGTTGTTTTCCATATTAGCAAGATATCAGATAACTTTGTAACGGTTATAAGATGCCTTGCTCTGATACCAAATGAAAGTTAACTAATAATGCAAGTTATTACTTAGGATCGACTAATATGGAATATAATTAAATCTAAATGCGGAAACAGATGATAATAGCAAAGTAAATAAAAATAAAACAAGCACACCAGGAATTTTTATACTGGTTCGAACTTCCCGTTCTACGTCCAGTCCCAGACTCCTTCTGGAATTTCAACTACAACAACCCTCTCTTAACCCGGAGGAATAGGTTTACACTGCCTGAGCAACCGAATATGACATCACCCACCTAAGCAACCGAATAGGACTTCAATACAAATAACAAAGATATCTGACTGTAGTGTGTTCTTAAATAACACTGATAAGTCAATTTAGTATAATCTTCCTATAATCTTCTCCTTTATGATATATAGTGTGATGTGCTTTGAGAATTGTGGAAGATAAAGTGATCAATGATCAAAGTATGTAAGTACTTTGAGTGCTATTTGAAAGCTTTGAGAATATATGAGAATTCAAGAATGCTAAAAGTAAGTTCGGTGATTTGTTTGTTGAATTCTATAATATATTTATAGTATATAAAGAGTTGCATCTTTGAATGAAAAATTATATTGAAAAGAACGGATGCAATTGTTGATTTAAAAGAATGTTTCTCTTGGTGAAGAGAAGTGACTTTTCAAGAAAATAGCAGTTGGGGATATTCAGACGTCTGAATAAAAAAATTCACCTGAATTGGATTGAAACGCAAACAGCAAAGAAATAGTTCATTTTTGACCACATTCAGACGTCTGAATATTTTAGTTCAGACGTCTGAATATTGTGAAAATAATATTCTTATTTCAGTACTCAGACGTCTGAATGAATGGTTTCAGACGTCTGAGTTTGCTATTTTGTGCATGTATGAGCATGTGTGCACATGTGTTTGTATATATATATATATATATATATATGTATATATCATTTAAGGAGAGATTTTAACAAATTTTCTAAGTAATATACAGACTCTAGACACATAATATACAGCTATAAACATCTGTAGATGAATCTGCAATAAATCTCCTGCAAAGATGGTTTAATATACACATAACATTTTATATAGATTGTTATAATCAAAATCAAGAGTCTAACAACCCCTAGGTTAGGTAGTTGTGAACAAGAATATGAAAACGATCACAAAGCTTTATATGCTATATTTGGTCATATTGAAGTCAATTGGGTATAATATATTTTCGACCAAATTAAAAGCTTTTGGACACCTACATGTCATAGCATCGTCTACACCTCGTAAATAATGAGAATTCTATGGTCATTTGGAATTCCTTTATATCTCTCCCAATATGAAGAAATCTCCATTAAAGATAGTGGCATTAGATTTCTTTCTATGATGCATCTTCCAAAAACACCGCCAAGCATAACCCCTTTCTCCCCGTACCAACAACCACAACAACAACAAGCACCTCCATCTCGACCTTCCCAATCTGCCAGAGCTTCAGAACTTACAGAGTATTATTCTGATTCAGAAATACAAGAAGCTAGAATTGCAGCGGGACCGGAAGAAAACTATCGAGATGTTGCACTTCAAAACCAACGTCTCATCTTCTTAAACAGACAAGTATTAGACAAATAGATGTATTTCTGCTCGCATGACCAAAGTAGAGAAGATGTTAGAAAAGTCGTTTCCACTTTGGGAAAAGTCTTAAGAAAGGCACGTGGTCATTCCTCATCTCGGTCTTCATCTTCTCCGTCCCCAACACCACCATCACAAGTGTTTCAACTAGGACTTTCTTCAGAAGGAGGGCCTTTAGTCGAACCACCACCACAATCTCATCTTGGCAAAGTGCCAATTGGTCTTAATACTGAAGAAAGTGAAGATATATCATGGCCTCCACAAGAACCTCAGCCTCCACAAGACCCTTAGCATTATAGTTACTACACGTCATTTCCAGGTCTCTTTATCTGTGAGGATGAGGAGCATAATGATCAGTCTCAGTAGCAACATGGCACATATGGTGAGCGTTCATCTAGTTTCTGGGGTTATTTCAGTAATCAGTGAGTTATTTTTTATTTTCCTACTCCTATATGTCTTAAGTCTTTATGTTTGATTTCTTAAGAACAATTTTCTATGTAATTATATTACCTATAACTCTATGCATACCTGTATTGTTTTTTATTTTCTTCCAAACTTTGTTACTTCTGTATCTCTTTTTGATAATGCTAAAGGGGGAGAGATATCACATTACATGTGTATATATGGGAAATGGGGAGTTATATGCTTATTCGATAAAATGATTATATAGTTGTCATCATCATAAAGGGGGAGAATGTTAGAACCTCTCTATTTCATGATTTCAATGACAACAACTATATAGTCGTACGCATACAATATATTCCATCTATTTTTAGGTAAAAGCTATCGTGCATTGAAGACGACTAGTAGACCATAAGAATCATTTGTATTAGTAAAGCTATTATAGTGTGTTGTAGTCATAGATATATGGCTTGTAAAATCTGCTTTAGTAGTTTTTTTTAACATAAACATTGCACAACAAAACTTTTATAAGCCTTCATTATCTCGAACACGGATAAAAAATTAATATGTATCAGATGTCTGATTTTGGCCTCTATTTAAAAAATATATATTTAACCAGATGTCTGAATATCATGGACAGACGTCTATGCAGGGTAACGGGTAGAATCAATAAACAGCTACTTGCTTCATTCTAACGGTTTCATCTGTATCTCTTCTACGCGCCTTTTTTCCTTAAAATTTGCAACCCTAGATTGAAATAGAACGTACTAAAGGATACTACTCTTTAAGAAAACTCTTCAATATCTACAAATATGTAGAGATTCTAAGAAACAACTTACTGGAATTTTCTAAATCTCATATTTATACTCTTGGTATACTCTGATGTCTAAAAGCAATCAATATATCAGTTTTATGACTTCCTAAAAGCAAGGCTTCACATACACATACTACTTAAAGGAGATTATAGGAAGATCTGTAAAGTCAAAATCAATGTTTCTTAGAACACATACTTGTCTAAGAAATATTTTTTATATTGAGCCTATTCTTCCGGGTAAAGCGAGGGTTATTTACTAGTTAAGGCCCAAGAGGAGCTTCGAGACTAGATGTAGGACGGGAGGTCTGAACTAGTATAAAACTCTAGGTGATAGTTTCTTTACTATTATTTACTTTACTCTGCTAGTTATAAGTTAACTTTTTATTACACTTCCATATTAGATATAAATACACGATCCATACACTCTTTCATAACTATAGTGTAACTTGTATATATGAAGGTTCATATGTGATAATTATAAAGTATATTGGAATTGTAATCTTTGTTTAAAAGAGTGGTTGATTTAAAGTAAATGTGATAACATTTTTGATCTTCTAAGTTAAATAGTGTTAAGATGATTTTGCATAACTCTCTCTTTTCAAAAAAAAAATCCAAAATCGTAATAATAAGAAACACCTAAAGTCACATGTTCACATGTAAGTGTGTACATATGCCATGCTTTGTAACCTTCTCACATAAGCCCAAAAGGCAATGCATGATCAGTATATCTGGCCTCGGTATACTGAGTTAGGTGTATGTAAATAAAATTAAAATAATAATAATAATAAACACTTAGAGTCATGTGTTCATACACAAGTGTGTACACTCGCCACACTCTAGACTCTTATCAATAATCCCGAAAGGCAATGCATGATCGGTATATCTGGCCTCAGTATGTCTGAGTTAGGTGTATAAACAATAATAATGTTAATATTTTTCAAAATAGAGAGAGCAAGCAATTGAAACCCAAGCACTATCTTCACTTAGGTTATTTGTAAAGGCCCGTTTTCCTGTACTCTTTGAATTGACAATAAACCACACATGTCCAACTCAAATTGCATGAAAAGACAGATCTTTAAGGGTAATAAAAAAAAGTAGATAGAACAGAATCTCGCACGAATAGAATAACATATATTATTTCAATAATAATCTTTGCAGCGGAAAATTTTAAAATACAATATTAGAGTCTAACCTAGATTCAGCTTGGACAGTTATAAAACCTGCCCTTGCAAACGCTGACAAACATCAACAAAATACACTAAGTACAGCGGAAAATAGAATATGCTCATACGTCAATGAATATCTCTAGCTCTCCTCTAGAAACTCCAACCGTTTTCGACTATCCTGAAACTACTCGGATCTGACCCGAGTATTGAAAATACCCAGATCGGGCTTGATAAACCAGCGTGCGAAAAACTCAATAATAAGTGACAGTGTCATATATCGGCTTTCGAATAAAAATCCTTTGAAAAGAAAGAGTCTCTCATAAGACCACGCCCACACATAAACACGGACCGGTTTTTACCTTATGACAACTAAAACACTTTTATATCAAAACCTTTGATATTATTTCTAATGACATTCTTTGAAAATCTTTGCAAATAAACTTATTAATCTTAGCCGAAATTGTTACATTGATTAAATTCTAGCATAATAGGTTTACAATCAAGTTTGAAGATTCTTATTGGAGAATGGATTTCCATACAAATGAACAGGTGAAGGGACTACCTTCCGAAGGGGTACACCTCTAGATAGATGTCCCGAGGACCATCACAAAGGATCCTCTACCAACACAAGACCGGCCAACCTCTGTAACTAGATAGTACCGAATATGTCATCTCTCGGTCATTATCGACCTTTATCTGAGGTCCCTCATAGCATACAAACCATATTAATCAGATACACGATGTCATAGCGCGCAAAGATATATCTAGAAGAGGATGGCCATATCCTAATTGGGAATGACCCACTTAGCCTTGCTGCATCTAACCCAATTTCGGTCATTTCCGGTTTGATGAGGCTTGAGGCAAACGATTACCTTTTCACACAGCACACATCACATCTTTGAATGTCACATTGCCATTTCCGTTAACTACTAATTGCCTTCCACAAAAATACAACCCTTGAGCTCGTATGTCTCAAGTAGGGTGTTAAGCTAAGAGAAGTTGCCTTCTCTGCCACCACTGATGTACGTTCGTAAAAACCAATGTATGTAATCGTTAGAAATACAATGTCAGACAAACGTCCATACAAGCTGTCCAGGAACAGGACAAACCAAAGTCACTCTCCTACTACCACTAATAGCGAGTAGTCCTTGCAATCCAAAAAATCTCCATCATGAGAAAACCACTGCTATAAATAACTCTATAATTGAGAGCTACCCAGAGCATGTTCAACAAGCAGTCTTCACGCTATGAAGATCCACGGTCTTCAATAATCATCATCTTCAACAGTCTTCACGTTCGAACATATACAATGGTTCGAAGTGGTTTTCGGATAGGAATTACTCAAATCCGACCCCGGTTCCTTCGAAGCTAATTATCGATTTAAAAGATGTTAATTTCATATATGGATACCAATCATCAATCAATTACTTCATCTTTTATAAAATATCTTTGTTAGATATATTCTTTCGATATATTCCATTTCCTTTTCAAGAGTATAAGGAATTATTAAGCCTCATTTATTAAATCATTTGGTTTATTTAAACCTTTCTTAAATCCTATAATAATTCTAAATCATTTTCTCTTTTACTTAGGAAAATCTTTCCAAATCATTCATTAAATCTAAATCAAATATTTTCTTTCTTAACTTTTGACTTAGGGAAAATAGTCTCTTTTTATAATATCACTTTCCAAAACATCCATTTAATTTAAAGGATTATTAACTGTCCAAAATCGCGAATATAATTCCTTTAATAAACTTTCACATTTAACTTATCAAATTAAATTGATTTCAGATTTACAAAACGGTGTTTATAAATTCCATTTATATTTTATAAACGTCCATATATAAAATTTATTTACTGACAAATTCCATTTATATCTCACTTATAAGTCAAAATCCAATTATAATTAAATTACTTATAAAACTCTTATTTACAAATTCATTCCTTTCAAATCTTATTATTTATAAAATCCATTATAAATTCTTTTCTAAATTTCAATTGTAAACTCATATGTAAATTTGATTACAATCCCATTTCTAATATTTATAGAACACTTTTATAATTCTATTACTTTTATTTATAAAATATCAATTTCATAAATCTTATATATAGACTATTTATAATAAATTCAAAGAGATTATTTCTTTTCTTTTATCTTAGAAAAACTTAATTATGATCTTTTAGAGCATCCGGGTTTTCCTTTCGATATGTTTCACCCCTCGCCTAAGAAGAGAAAATATAGGCCATGTAAGTTCGGGGTACTGGTTGCTCCATTCCTAACCTTAATTAAACACCTTGTTTTATCTTTCCAGATCTCACAGGTGGGACAAATGTACAAGTCGTTTCCGCATTACTCAGTTTGTTATTATATTCAATCTTCTTCACTTATTGTTTGAGTAGTATAAACAATTCCTCTTTCCCATTTATTCAAACTCTCATTAAAACTTCCAAATCATCTTTAAATGACTTAATTATTATTTTAAAATAATTCACAAAATATATAGAAAATAATTTTTTAAGTTTAAAATTGCATTTCAAAATTTATTTCAAACTACTGCGAAAAGTGTTGCAAATAGCGTTTTAAAAGCTATATTCTTCAAAATGACTTTTATATCATTTAGAAATCGATATTTTCAACTTAAATCTCTTTCAATACATTTTAAAAGATTTTTAGGATTTATTTCGTATTTTTAAAGCATTTAAAATATCAATTTTAAACTTTGGTCACTTTACTGCAAAAGCACGATTTTTCTGGAAAATTGTATTGGACATATTTAATATATACAAGCTAAAATCTTGATCTTCTTCCTTTATTTCTTTATACATATTTAAATGTTTATAAAACATTTCTAACTCATTTGAAAACTATTTCCAAAAGATTCAAGCATTCCATATACACCATTTCATTTTCAAAAGGAAAGTGCTTTCCTTTGTGCTTATCGACGTGTATTAACGTGACTTGGTAAAAAAAATTAACAATCATATCAAACAATCAATAATTGATGATCATAGCATATATAAGCATCCATAGCAATCATAACACAACATCAAACATGTATGCATATAAATAGAGATGCTAAATAGAGTTTTCTCACCATAAACCAAAGCGATTAACTTCCTACCAACATTCTAATCAACCAACACTTCACTAATTAATTCTTACTCCATTAAACACTAGAAAACAACACATTCTCCCTTTTAATAGCTTGGCCGGGGCTTGAGATGGGGTTGGCCGAAAATATGGAGAAGAAGCGGTAGAGCTTTGAACTTGAATTCCCAAGATTTAGATCCGAAAAATAGATCATATTCTCTCTTGTTTTTGACATTATTACTCTCAAAATTTGAAAAACTTGTTAACTGAAATTTTTTTGAAAATTCTTTTCTCTTGAATTAAAAAAACCATTCGAATTCAAGTTGTTTTGAGGGAGATACAATAGAATAAAGAAGAGGTATTGTCGGATTGACAAAAATGAAGCCTGAAAATACACTTCAAAGAATTGAGTTTCAGGTATATTAAACATCAAAACTAAAAAAATTAAAAACAAAGCAGTTGTAGCCACTGTAATTTCATATGGTTTTAAATAATTTCTTAGTTTGGATCTGTTACAATCAAGTTATGATCAAAACAAAATGACCTATTCTCTGGCTTAAAAACCGGGCCAGAAAATTCACTGGAAAGAAGTGTATTTTTGACATAGTTAATTTTAGAATGTGATAAAATGGTCAACACAAAAGTTGTAGCCTATGAAAAAATACATGATTTGAGAAAAATAATTTTTTTATTTTGGTTTGGTTTTGAAGAAGTTATGGCCGAGAGAAGAAGAGATAAAATATGGAGAAAAGAGGAGTTTGATTTGAAGAGAATAGATATTGATTTATTTTGAATATTTTATAAATATTTTGACATTATTTTTTTCTAATTTTTTCTATGGCTTGGAAGCCATTAAAGAGAAGAGGAAGAAGATGAAGAAGATTGAGAAAATAAGAAGAAGAAATGTGAATGAAAGTGAAGAAGGAGGTGGATATTTATAGAAAAAGAAAGAAAGTGGTAATTTACCAAAATAAGCTCTTACCAAATTACCAAACTGACCTTACTTCAACCTAAAGCAATCTCCACTTTTTCAATACTTAACATCACCTTTCATATCTTTACTTTATGTCTTAATCCCTTAAGAACTAAGCTATGTAAAATAATAATTATATTGGCTTTTGATGTGATATTGATTTGATGTTTACTTTTGACTTTTCTTACTTACTTTTGTTAATTCTTACTTACTTTTCTTAATGACTTATAGAAGTTTTCTAATTTTATTTAGTAAAAGTAAACATGTTTAGTAAATTAATTAAATACTTGCACTATTTGAATATATGTTTCTATATAAGAAAATAAAGATGCGGCGACGTTGCGACAACTTTTAATCGACAAAATGTTTTACGGTCACATTTTGACGTTTTAGTTGAACTATTTATTTATGTAAATCAAATTTAAAAATAAATTTGTATAATTCTACTTAAAAATATAAACACTCAAAATAAAATAAAATAATTTATTTAACCATTGAAACTTACTTTTCCAAAATCAGCATTTTGTCACTTTTGTCGATATGGGCAAATGTTACTATTTTTGTGTATACTTCCCTTTCCAGATCATATCTAATATTGTTTGAATCATATAACCTTGCCTATTTTATATTTAAAATCACTTTGAATACTACATTTTAAATTGGTCAAATTCTAGATCGTTGCATTATTTGCCTTATTATTCAAAAGATGTAGAAAAAATGCCACTTTGTAAAAATTTGATAATCAACTAAAGGATTCATTTCATAGTTGCACTATGTAATCGGCCGAAACAACTAGCCAAACTAAATTCCAACTTTGATGATAACTTAATTTTTGTTGGAATTTTTGATGAGTAAAGAAGACTAAAATTTCTTGATAATAACCAAAACTTATAACTAACTTACTCCTGTCAATTTAAAAGTAAAATTTTCATTTGTAAATATTTTTGAAAGCTTGCATCATTAGAATTTGCATATCACATTTGGACTTTGTGAGTAGTATCCGTTAAAAACCCTCAAGAGACAACACTCGTCCTACTAGAGACACCTAGAGGTTTAATGGCTTGTTGCATAAGCTCAATGCAATTGTGTTTCTTACGAAAACGGATTTATCCTAGTTTTAGTTTATTCGAGGACGAATAAAAAGATAAATATGGAGGGTATTGATGTGAATTCCTTTGCCTAGCTTGGCGTAGCATATGTCGACACGACCATATCATATGGCTTGACTCAATCCAAAGTGACCTATATATGGCCCGGCTCTCCCAGGCCACCTACAACCGATCCCAAGCAGCCCATCTCATTACAATTCTTGGCTCGTTTCTTTACGCTCTAGCCTTAGCATTTTCAGCTTTGTTCGCATTAAGCTTGGGCAATAAGTAATCCACTGTCATTATGCAAGAAGCGTCTCTTCATCCTTGCTGCCTATAGAAGTGTGTAAGGAATTAAAAAATATAGCCTAATATGACTTAGTACACCTACTACTGTAGTGTGTCTACCAAAATCATACCAACTCATGTGGCATGCCATCGTTCTTGACACAAAACACGCGCCCTGGACGAGATTATGGCTAGCATGCTTTTTAGCTACATACTCCAAATACCTTTCTACTATCTTCCATCCATACAGGCAACTGGATTAATGGTCAAGAATGATTCATGACTATTAATGGTGCAATCTCAACAATCCATTGCCCATATTATAAATACCCATTGCCATACAATTGCAAAGGGGTTGATTTGTATGCTTAGATTTCTCATTTACAACAAGCAACTCCTTGTAAGCTCTTAAATCTAGTATCATTGTAAGCTTAAGTGCTAAATTTCTTATTATTCTCTTGTAATTCCTTGTAATTGTAAGAGACAAATATAGTAAGAGATCTTCATAGTGGACATAGACAAGCTTCTTCCAAACCACTCTATATTTTATGTCATTTGCTTTATTTACTTGCTTTACTATTCATTTTACATTTTTAAATCTAGTATTAGTGAGTAACCTTTCCTAATACAAATGCATTAGTTTAACTCCGAGGTTGACTAATTTTTTAATTGATGGTTTTATAATATACTTTAGTTAATGATTTATTGTTATAATTTTAGTTGAACGAAGAAAAACCTTTATTTATGAAATATAAAAAAATTTAGATTTTTTTTCTAGAATGCATAGTACAAGCATTTGTTATTAAATTTGTGTAAGTAATCATGCAACACACAAATTATAACAAATTTTTTAGGAGAACAATAACATTGTTCAACAAATGCTAACATCAACTATCAACATTCAGAACTTTGTAAACATAAACTCGGCATGCCTATTAATTTATGCATGTGAGTAACGTAAATTTAAAAGGATTATTTTATATTTAACATGTCAATTAAATATGTATAGATTTTGGTATAGTAACTGTGTTATAAACCTAGCATAAATAAATTACAGTAAAAGTGAATTAATCCAAATTTGGTCCAAAGCAATAACATTCATATTTACCAGTTGCCCACTTTTCAACGTGGTTCAATACTAAATAGTTTGGATAATATTTTAATTGCTTTGATATATTGTATATTTCAATACATCTAGGATAATGTAATATGGGAAATAAACGTAAAATATAGCATCGTATAGTTTGATTTTTTTTAAAAACCAAATACTTCTTCCTTTAAATATTCATGCAATTATAATTGTCAGTTATAAAATACCCAAACACGCTTATGCAAAATGGATCTTATGACCACTAATATGCTAGAGTGGGGATGAGATGTCAACTATTAAAAATTAAGTTACAATTCCAAAAATTATCTATTTAAAAGAGTAATGGTAGAAGCACAAGCGGGTAATAAATAATAGATGCATAGTAAAGTATAAGTAATGAGTAAAAGATATCGGGGATTTTATACTGGTTCAGATATCCAATTCTACGTCGAATCTTGTACTCCACGTACAAAATTTCACTACATACTTGCTTTCTGAGGATTGTAGGAATACCTTTATAGTATTATAACTCCACAACTGGTATGATGCACATTCCTCTTGACTTTCCACATGTGATAAGAACACCACAACATTAAAGTAGAGACAATCGATGTATCTTCAATACAAAATTTTATGGTTTCAGTACAATAATCTTGTAGACCTTCAATAGCAGTATATCTTTGAAATCAGTGAGGAGTGCAATGAGATAAGAGAGAATGATTGAGATTTAAAGTACAAACTCTTTGATCTTTCATGGTTTTCAAATCGTTGAAGGATATGACTGAATGCATGTGAATTTGCAAAAAAATGGAAGCGAATCAAGGAGTTTTTCTCATAAAAAATAAGAATGTGAGAGTAAGTGAGAATTGGGAAATTAATTATGGACGTTGGCCTTTATTTTGGCCTAACACCCCTAGTCGATTGAAATTCAAAGAACAAATGTAAAATAGTAAGAAATAAAGGAAAATTAGAGAAACGTGACACGATATTTTTTAAGGAAAACGAGAGAAATGGGATGTGATATTATTATAGTGGTTCATCAAATCGTTTTCATACATCCCCTTTCCAATTTTACCAATGTTTGTACTAGTAAACCAATTTTACAATGATTTCTCGAAGTTCTACCTCGCGGTACAAAAGTGCTAGTGTTTCCTCTAACAATAGTAAGTAAAAGATCCAAAGTCAAAAGTTCCCTTCTTATTAGAGGCAATTCTACATTTATAATTGAATTGGGTTGTTCTAGGTCTTCAGGTTTGTTAAATCATGTTTGGATTCGTCAGTCAATCAGATAAAAAATATTAGGAAAGTGATCGAGTCAAATCAGAACCAAGTCTATAGGTTTGATGCTTTCGAGGTCAGAACCCATGAATTCAAGGATCTCAGCTTATAGTGTCATATCACTTGCCATCTAAGCTAGTTGTCTTTGACTAATTAGTTAAACATTTAAATGTGGTAATTCTTCTTATATGTCTATTTGATTAATACCATCTACAAAACTGCGTCGTTCGTGCAAGTGAAATCTTATATCCCTTTTCTATATTATCATATTACCCTTTAAATCTTAACCATTGACTACAATAATTTACCAATAAGCGAGACGCATTGAATTAATGATTTATGAATCATCGAAATATAAGTAGGCATAAAAGACATTAGTTGAAATAAATTTGGCGAATTCTATTTGCACTTCATTATTTTTTTATTGCACCTCGCTTATTTTCCTTCTTTCTTATCTTCTCAAAGTCAAGATTTTTTTTTTTTGTAATACCACCCATTATTGTCATACCACTCATCATTTCAAACAATAATGCTACTGAAATCGAGTACTTTTTATATAATTTCATTGGCTATTACATCAATTTAGGCTTTTGAATGAAAGATAATATGAATTTTTTATAGGGGATGAATATAAGAATATGGAAGGAGGGGTCAAATGGTAAAAGGGTAGGGTATGGAATCAGGGTTGTCAATGTGTATCTGAAAATTCGAAATCAGTTTGCATCCGTATCCCAAATGTGAAAAGATATCCAAAATTTGAAAAATGGATAAGATATAATATCCAAAATTATCCATCCTCTTTTATCAAGATAACAGTTGAGACTATATATATATATATATATATATATATATATATATATATATATATATTAGTACATAAAATGATGGATATTTACTATTTTAGAAATTGTGGTAATTCATAATATTTTCTTTTCAAAGCTAATTTTTGTCATTGTATTTTTTATTTATGTTAGCATTATCGGTAAAAAAGAATTATGTCGAATCAAATTCTATTTAATTTGTGTTAGTAATTATAAACGGACCCGTTAAGTATTCGACATACATCTATCTATGAATATGGATATTCGATATTCGAAGATGATTTTGAACACGGATGAAAAGATGAAAATTTCCATATTGGAGTAAGAAAAAAATGCACTTTTAAATTTTGTATGAGTTTTTAAGGCATGAAAGTAGACAATTGAAGTGCAATTTCTTCCCTCCTCTAAGGTCGTCTTTAACAAAGCAAACTTATGTTGTATATTCAGGCAGGTTGAATAGTCAAGGCATAATATACCTGATTCGGCTGAATTGGGTTAAACCACTTTAGGAAGCTGAAGTCAGGAAGAATGCTCATTTTTTAGCACCCAAAGCTAGGCGCCAAAAAAATAGGTGCCCAACTTTGGAAGCCCAAAAAGTGCATGTCTGACTTAGGCTGTTGTAATAGCCATAAATGTTTTTTTGATCAAATACTATAAACCACCATAAAACGATCATAAAACGACTATTTTTTCATTTCCTTATTTCAATAGTTGACATTCAGTTCATTCTGATTCAAACAGAGACAATTGTAAACATTTCTTCCTCCATCGTCAAATACTTAGACCTACAATGCCTTATTCATTTGGTTTGTCTTCAGATGCTGTAGAATTAAATGATTTTACTATCGAAGAAGAGTAGGGGACCACTAATTCAAGTGGTAAGATCTTCTGCCTTTGGTTCCAGAGGTTTTTGGTTCGATCTCCCAAGTTATCAAAATGAGTCCTCTACTTAAATTAAGTATCATTTTTAATATGTATGTATGTATGTATAAACCTTTTAAAGAAGAACCGATCCAAAATAGAAATTCTTCCACTAACATAGCTCGTCTCCATGGACTTCTAAAGAAGACTACGATCTGTTATGGATGCTGTTATACTCAAATTACTTGACGACGGATTGCGATTACAATGGAAAAACATTTTGGAAAAACCAATGATTGGCTACTACAATAATCATAGAGGTAATACACATTTCGTCAAGGTGATCTGAGGATGTTTTGGAAAGATTAATTGACAAACCTAGATCTTTTTTGAGAAAAATAAGTGGTTCTCTATTTAAGGAGGAGATCACTCATGTAATTTTATACAGCACTAAAATATGGAACTGCCAACATTCCTGGCAGATAACGATCCTCCCCACCCTCCAAATATGTAAAATAAAAAATTAAAATCCACCTAATCCTAATAACTGAAGTCCTTGAAAATAAAATGCAACGGTCATAAGATAAAACATAATTATACTCAAGTCCAATAGAAATGATCGATAACCAGCAACTACATGATGAAAAAACTAAGCAAACCATCAAAATCATCAATAAGACGGCTAAAAGAAAAATAGATCATCAATAGCACAACATAGTAGAACATGTCATTCAAAAGAACCAATCACATGAGAATCATAATAGATCATCAATGGCAAAATAAATCAGTATTTGGTAACTTCTACCTACCTAAAATAACAAAAATGGATGTATCCATCCAAACTACAGTAAAAATTAATATTAAAAAAACTAAACAAAAATGTAAGACTAATATATATATATGTATATAAAAATATTTATATACATATATTTGTAAGAGAAAATAGACTAATAATAAAACTTGCAATAAACTAATTAAACGAGGTAAGAGACATAATAAACTAAGTAATACAAGAGGAAAATGAATGAAATGAAAAATGAATCTAGACTACAATACAAATAATCAAAATAAAACTGAATGGAAGTAAAGGAAACTAATAAAACACACCATGAACTAAAACCAAGTAACAATCAAATAGAATGTAACCGACAGAAATAAACAACAATAACTAATCCTAGTAAATCGGGATAATTAATCTAAATAGAAACATGTAAGAACGGTAAAAATTTAAAAGGTTGATCAAGCACAAAGTGAAGTGGACAATTCCAAATAACAATCAAATGGAATGTAAACGATAGAAATAAACAACATAACTAATCCTAGAAATCTAGAATAATTAATCTTAATAGAAGCCTCTACGAATAGTAGAAATCTAAAAGGCTCATCAAGCACAAAGTTAATCTAAAACTAAACTGCTTTCCTAGTAAAATCAAATGATCAGTAGAGTCGAAGTAATAACATTCATTAAAACGTTACTTAAAGCATTGTTATTTTTCCTATTTTTAAAAGCAACATTTCCTTTAAAAAATCAATACAGGAATTTACTTTTTTAAGCAAGTCTTCAAAACAAATATTGTTAGCCAATTTATAACCAGGGTTCATAATCCAGTTAAACTAAATAAAACAATTACATTGATTAAATTTTCCAAAGGAGTACTGATGTTTTTAAAAAATATTTGGTTTCTTTCAGACCAAACATACAGATATATTGACACCTAATGATTAAAATAATATCTAGTAAAAACCTATCACCACTTATGTAGTAAAGTCTAAAACTGCACCAATAAAATTCGTAATTAAAATCATTATTACTTTTGTGTATTCTGAGTGTTTTTTACACTCTAATCCTATGATTTTGACCACTAGCTAGGCTTATTAACTGGACTATGTTTATATGTATATATATCTAGTATGGTTGTCCAGCCGTGTGCTAGATATCCTCTTAACCAAAAAAAAATCACCATTACTTACATTAAAATCGTAAATACTAAGGATATTTAGAATAATGAAACTATTGAAGTGACATTCATAATATAAATGTGTAATAGTTGCCAAATTCATATTACAGAAAAATTACATTTTCTATCAATAAAGAAAATTTTCTTTTTCAAAAGTTCGATAGTATTAAGTTTCTTGTTGAAATGTAACCACACATGAATCTTATCTTTAGGTAGCATATTCTTTCAAATAAATCTGATTTAGCTTTCAAAAGATCTAAAAACTTATAAAACGAATTAGAATTAACACAACACCCGTAAAGTAAAAAAAATTTAACTAATAGGTAATTATTAAAGCTCAAAATAGAATTTTTGTAAACATCGGAACTTGGCTATAAAACTTACGCTATTGGGTTCATGTCGATTTTTTGATCAAGTTTTATATGTAAAGTTTTACTATCGGAGTTCAGATGAAAAAATTATTAACGTTTCAATTTTTCGAAGGAAGTAATTGTTAACAACTTAACATTAAAATGTGCATTAAGTATAGATGTTAATGCTAAGGACAAATTTTCAAAAGAGACCGCTTTTCAAAAGTACTGGCATAAATAGGCTGATTTGAAAACTATTTGCAACTATAGGCTAGATTTGGCCAGCTCAGCGATAAGCTGGCCATTTTATAAAAAAATAATACAGGGAGAATTTCAAAAATGCGCCCCTTATAATTTACATTGGCGCATCTGCCAAATGCGCCAGTGTAAATTTTTCTACCCACAGCAAACAGAAAGCAGAAGCCAGTCATTTGTTTCACGACATATTCCACCTACAAAATCCAATTTCGTACCTTTCTTCCATTCACCTCAAAAATTCATCAAAATCTACTTAAATATCAAAATATACAAGATTTACTAGTCGGGTTACTTCTATCAGCTATTTGGCATCAATTTGAAGGTAAAATTCTAGCTTGAACTCAAACCCCAGCTCTATTTTTAGTTATTTTCATATTCTACTTTTCATATATTTATCCTCTCATTTTTATGCTTTATTACGCCATTAGTATTTTTTTGGCAATTGATTGATCTAAAATTAATAATGTTTTCCTTTTTTTAGAAGTATGTCGAATTTCATCCCAATTATTTGCTACTTTGATGGAAAATTGTCTATGAAAGAAAACATTACACCAAAAAGGTTCAGGGGTTAAATTTTTTTGCCCCTATCATGAACTAAAAGAAATATGTATAAGGTTACAAAAATTGATTCACAAGAGTATGATGTAAAACTAGTAAGCAAGTGGGTAACAGATTCTGGATCTTCTACTATCGACGTAAATGATGATGAAGATGGCGATGCTATATTTTACGTTAATATGAAAGTGATCGAATTATTTGTAATAAAAGAGGAGTGAGACATTTTGAAGAGGCGATTGCTACTAATTTGAACCAATATTCTACTCAAATTCTTGGTACTATTCCGAGTTATCCTTATCAAAGCAGTCCAAGTCCAGTATTTCCTACGTATGTGAATACAAAGTATGTAATTTGTTAAAGTATTTACATTTGAGTAGTTGAAATTTATAGTGTTTTGATTTCATACTCTTTTTTCATAGTTCTACGGTGCATCCGGGTAGTTCAAGCTCTAGATTGGCAAATGATCAATTTTTACACTCTATTCCTTCAAATGCTAGAGAGGTTAACAATGATGATGGAGGTCGTAGTTCACCGCATATAGATAGCTTGCAAATTGATTCAATGAATAATGATATGTCATGGATGGATAATATGGAAGTTAATAATGAAGCTCTAGAGTTTGAAATTGATCATGATAAAGAAAATGAAAACAATGAAGCATCTTTGGTGGAAGAAGAAGAAGATGATGATAACGATGAACATATGGAATTTGAGATGCCTTTGACGGATGATTTATGTAGTGCGAAAATTATGGCGGCATTATTGATTGAAAATGTAACTCGTATTAGAGATGTTTTTACCTCAAAATGTGTTGATTCAGATTTTCAAGTGGGAATGCAATTTCAAACAAAGGAAATATTTATTCGGTAGTTAAGTGAGTGGTCCATTAAGAATTCTATTTCTCTTAAATTCATAAAATCCCGCAAAACAGAATACACCACGATTTGTAGTGTTGATAAAAATTGTCATTGGAGAATACATGCAATTGTCCCTAAAAATCAATGATGGGGTGGTGGTAAATTAGAAAATATGATGGCAATCATACTTGTGTTAATCCGATTATTAATTCAAATCATAAACAAGCTACAAGTAGATTTATTGCTAATAAGATACTTCCTTTTGTGAAATCGGATTTGAATACCACTCCTTATGCGATTCAAGTTCTAATGTCTGAAACTTTTTTATCAAAATCAGCTACTTCAAGGCATATAGAGCATTGCGTAAAGCACTTGAGAGAGTTTTTGAAGATTGGGAAACACCATATGCTGAGTTACCACAATATTTAGCTACTATTAAAAAACATAATCCGGGAACAGTTTTCAAAGTTGATGTCGAAAGAATCACCAATGATAAAGTTATTTTTAAGTGTGCATTTTGGGCATTCGGTGCATCTATTGAGGGTTTTGCACATTGTCGACCATTGGTTCGCATTGATGGCACTCATCTATATGGTAAATATCAAGGCACGTCGCTAGTCTCGACTAGAGTACATGTAAATGATGGTATATTTCCATTAGCATATGCAATCTTAGACTTTGAATCAAAAGATAGTTGGGATTGGTTTCTTAGATGCATGTACTACTATACACATAGTGTTCGCAATAAGTGTTTAACTTTTGTATCCGATCGAATGAAAGGTATTCCGAGAGCATTAGATAATTGGCCACAAGAACACCATCACCGCTTTTGTGCTAGACATCTCCAAGCTAACTTCCAATTTGCTGGATTTACTTAAAAAAAATTGGCAGACTTGTTTTATTCATGTGCTAGTGCTACAGATGATTTGAAGTACAAAGAGTTAAGGGGACACTTGAAAACTATTGCTCCAGATGCACATGCTTGGATTGAAAGGAGTTTACGAGGTGTAGAGGAAAATTGGGCTCTATGCAAGGATAATGGTGGAAGATTTATGATGATGACAAGAAATGTGTCCGAAAGTTTTAATGGAGTTCTAAGAGGTGCTCGTGCTTTGCCAGTTAAGTCGTTAGTAGCAAGAACGTTTTATCGTTTAAATGACTATTTCATGAAACGTCGTTCCGATGCCGAGGGATTTGAAATGCAAATGAGTCCAAAAGTCGAAACTCTTTTTTTGGCTAAAAGAGAAAAACAAGGAAGATATTGTGGAATTGTTAGATTCAATCAAACCGAATGGCAAGTGAATGATCAATTTGGAAAAGCGTTTACAGTGACATTACAAGATAATATATGTAGTTGCACTTACAACATACATTTATTGCAAAAGTTGCCATTTTTGCATGTGATGGCCGCTTGTGCTCGAACCATTGGAGGAGCGAATAGATCATGTTCTATGTAGTTTACAGTGGAAAATTATAAAGCAAGTTACGCTCCAAGTTTTCATCCTATTCCAAATAGTAGATATTGGGATGCATATCACGGTCCGACCATATTGCCACCGCCTACAAAAAGAAAGACGGGATGTCCATGGTCGACAAGAATCAAAGGCATGATGGATAAAATGGAAGGATTAAACAAAATACTTGTAGCAAATGTGGTCAAAAAAGGCATAAAAGATCAACTTGTCCGTCAAAATAATTTGCATATGTTGTAGTGAATGATTTGAACGTATTTTGTAGTGAATGATTTTAACGTATTTTGTATTTAATATTTCGTTTGGATGTTTTTCTTCAATTTGTATGCTGTTTGTTAGCTTCTTGTTCCAAGATATATCATTTGGATGATTTGAACGTATTTGCATGTTGTTTATGGTAGAAAAGTAGCAGCACCAAATTATCTCGGGTAGTAGAACAATTGCAGCAGCAGGTCTCTGTTAGTTGAACAGAATTGCCAGGGCGCATTTGGCAGGTGCTCCCTTGTAATTTTATACAGGCGCACTTCGGAATTGCGCCCAGTGCTATGTATGTTTGAACGGAATAGCCAGGGCGCATTTGACAGGCGCGCCCTTGTAATTTTGTACAGGCGCACTTACAAAGAGTTCAACTTGCATTACAAAGAGCGAGATTCAGGGAAATATCTAAATTGGGCTTTTTCAAAATTGATCACGCGCTAGTTACTTCATTAGTAGATAGAAGGAGACCCAAGACTTCAACATTCCATTTCCCTACCAGTGAAATTACCATCACATTAGCAGATGTTAGTTGTCTTCTAGGTGTTACAGTAGAAGGAAATCCTACTACTATTTGACAGCTAAGTAATTACGAAGATATTTGTCAACAGTGTTTAGGTGTGGTTCCACCTTGAAGTGAGATAAGAGATGCAACAGTTAAGTTGACATGGCTTCATGATGTTCGTAGATAAGCCATCACCGGATGCTTCAGATGTAGAAATCGAATATCATGCGAGAGCTGTTATTCTACATTTGATATCTTGTCGTCTATTTCTCGATCATTCTAAAGGACGGCTAAACCTTTTTGGCTATTGTTTATGCAAAATTTGGATGAGTGTGCACGATATTCTTGGGACACTGCTATATTGGCAACATTATATAATGAGTTAAAAAATGTTGAAATCCAAATCGATGGTTGGTTGTCTCTCGCTTTTACAGGTATAATATGCATAGATGTATTTTTTATAAACTCATATGTGATATTTCATTCTAATGTATTCAATTTTTTTATTTATTTTACAGCTTTGGCATGGACACATCTTCCCTTTGGTCGTCCAAATGTGACTTCATCCATGCAGATCGACAGAACATTGCCTTATAGTGCAAGATAGTTAATTTTCAACTATATTTATATGTGTGTATATTTGTACTAATAAAACTCTAATTGTATAACTATTTATATAAGTGGTTTGGTTCAAGGAGTTAAGTTGAGTCTCCAAAGCAGGTGACCACTTACTATCGCGACCAGCTCGACATGTTAACAGATGCAACTGTTATATGGAATCTATACACAAAGGATGTGCTAGTCGATCTTCCGCAGATACGTCTAAGTGGGATGCATATTTGGCTTTGTAAGATACCTATCATATGCATGCGAGATGTAGTAATGTATAATCCTGATCGAGTGATGCGACAATTCGGTCTTTAACAACACATACCTGATCCATGCGAACCAAAGTCGGATTTGGAGTTTGCTATCGTCCAATGGAACGATAGACATAACAGTATCGCACACCAACAGTTTCCTACCATTCCTATTTCAAGATACATGACTTGGTACTGGTCGATTACTCGAAGATTCATTGTTGCAGATCGGACTTCTCACGAACGAGCATACATCGCTCATGCACCGGTTGAGAGGGATGTGGTAAATCTTCACATTATCATGATATTTTTAGTTCGTTCACTGGAATTATGTTTCTAATTTTGAATAAATAACTACAACTTGTAGGCCGATGTACTGGAGACGGTAGGAAGAGGGTTGGACGATATCAGGCATAGTAGAGTACTCGAACGAGAAGTCCAACCACGGTATCTTGATTGGAAGAAACTTATTGACACACTCCTTTTTAGAAATCGATTAACATGGCCAAGCTCTTCCGAACAAGCTATGCGGACTAGAGAGCGAAGAACTAAAAGAAGGCAGGATATACACCAACCGCAACCCGCTGGACCTGCTCAACCCCCACCTGCTCAAGACGATCCAACTCAACTATGAGTATTCCTATTTTTAGTTTACTATTATTTTGCTTTTGTAATCGAACTATAACTTCTACGTTATTCGAATGTAATCGAATTTTAATTATGTTATGCTAGAATTTATTTAATGATAGTTTTATTTGTTGGCTTTTATGTAGATAGACGTTCGCTATCATTTAAGATTGTGCATTTGGATTTGGATTTTGTGTATTTGGATTTGGATTGTTTGGTGAAGATTGCTATCCAGGTTTGGACCTGAGATTTACACTGGCGCATTTGGTAGATGCGCCAGTGTAAATTATAAGAGGCTCATTTCTGAAATGCGCCCCATATTTTTTTTCTAAAAGATGGCCAGCTCATCGCTGAGCTGGCTAAATCTCGTCTATAATTGCAAATCATTTTCAAACCAGCCTATTTATGCCAATACTTTTGAAAAGCACTCTCTTTTGAAAATTTGTCCTAATGTTAAATATAAATGTTAATTAAGGATGCCCAACCAAATTAAATCTAATTAATAAAGAGTGTAAGTGAATAAATTAGGTGTAGAGGTAAATAAGTATCAACAACTTACATTAATGTAAACATTAGATGTAAGTCTTATTATTTAAGTAATAGGCTATGTTAGATCTAATCAAATCAGATATTAATCAAAAAAATTGGCATTAAATCAAGTTAAATCAACGTTGATAAGAAAATAAATAAATGAGAATTAATTAATGTTAAAACAATCGTTGATAAATAATAACATTAGTGTTGAATGAACATAGGCCGAAAGGCTAAGATTTATTTGAAAATAATTTAAGGCTGGCAGTGATTCGAACCCCCATAAATACGGACCTGGCCATTCACGTTTCTTCCCATATTTTCTGAAGCATGGAGAGGCTCTGTCATTTTCTTTTCTTCACAATTTCTTAAATCTAAGTTGTAAACTATATACGTATATACAAGTGGAGAATAATCGGGAATAATAGAGAAGAAGAATAGTGTCGAATTAAATCGCCAAAACCAAGGTAAATTATAAATCTAAATCTAAATTAAATTCAAACCTCCTCTCATATCTAAATTTATAATACATATGTATATGCATATGGTACATATTCCATTAGGGAGAAAAAGGAGGTCAAGCAGAAACAATAGGGTTTAGACCTAGAGATTTGAAAAGCCTAAAGGTGAGTGAGAAGTTATATGTTTTTATATAATACCGGATTTATTTCATTGTAAATCTGTTCCATATACTCCTTGATTTAATTATTTTGGAGTTGTAGGCTTAATTACATGCATAATGAAATTGAACACCATGCTTGCGTATTCTGTGAATTGTTAATTTGAATTAAATATTGCATATACAGAAATCTAGGAAGTTAGAATGTAACTAGCAGTTATGTAATTAACAAGATTGTATAGAAATTTTGGATTTGTGGTCAAATGGCATATATTAGTAAATATGAATTAGAAGTTATTTTAAAATTTATTAGGATTTAAGTAGTATTTTAATTCTTTGTAATGAAATGTGTTGCGATGTAATTTTTTGTAAATTATCCAGTTTTATCATTGTGAATAAAAGTGTGTCATTTGAAGCAACAAGGAATATGCTTTAAAGAAAGAGATGTATAAAAAGCGATGTTTACAGAGTTTTGTATTGTCTATATCGAAAAAAACAAAAGATAATTCCTTGTAATTCTAAACGTTACAAAAATCCATTTTTAGATAAGTTAAAGAAATTTACAATGCTAACATTTCCTTTCATGGAAGGTGTGATTCCAACGCATTAAAATACAAAAATTCCTAAGCATAAACTAAAGAATTATAAGTAGTAATAATAAAAGAAATTTAATTATAATACTAATATATGAAATAAAGGCAAGTTAGAAATTAAATAATAAGCCACGAGATGTAGGTAAAGTAATTAAATCAGTAAGCAAAAAAATAGTAACCAAAGGAAGATAATAAGAACTAAAAAGGAACATTAAAATAGATCCAAATGAAATAAAGGGGAAGTAAGTGGTAAATGACATTAAATTGACATTGATGAAGCAAGGAGTCGGTTATGTAAAAATAATTAAATATTAAAAATTAAACATTGGAGGCATGATAAATAAACAAGTATGAATATATACATGGCCTCAAATATGTGTTTATGAAGGATGTGAACTACTGAATTTAGGTAATAGCTTAGATTAAATAAGAATGACTTGGTCATTTAAATAGTTGAAATGCAAGATCAGTAGTGTTACACAACGTAAGTCAGTCCACCATAAGGGCTACCAATAGTTATGCATACACATACTTTATAATAATGTAGGACATATCGAACTACAGGACCTATGGAATCAAACATTCGCGTGTAGGTGAAGGAAATATACTAAAGTAGGAGGGTTCGCTTTGGTCGAAATGTCAAATTACAAGTGGAATTTGTTTCAACCTTTTAGGAGGTACACTTTAAGTAACAAACGAGCATTTTCTTGATTGCATCCAGCAATCTAAATGAGATGGTGAGCTAGGCTCAACATGAGGTCAGTACCATACATATAAGGAGTAAGAGCAGTTTACATAGGTCGAGATTTTCATCGATCCAAAGTGGTAAGTGGAAAAACAGGGATTACGCCTAAACGGACTATACATCCTATAGTGTAGATCACGTTTAGGACATGCAACACCCTACAGTTGTTTGTTGTTAGAAGGAAATGCTAGATAACCTTTTAATATGGTCTTTTAAAAACTAGATAGAAAAAAGCTAAATAATTGAAATGCACTACGAGAGTTCTTAGGATGCACGATGACAGGGACGTGATATTGCGTTGACGATGGATCCCGACAAGGTGTCGTGTTACGGATACTAGAGGGAAATTATCTTGGTCCAAAGGAGGACTGTGTTACTTATACACACATACGTATGTAGTTATTGTCTACCTCGACTAGATGGGGCGTATTGTATGCATATGTGAAGTCAAGATGACCAAGTAAAACTATGGACATAACTTGTAAGGGAAAGCAATTGGCATAAACCAGTGTTATGTATCAAGTATGCATTTTACCTGTCATCAAAATGTTGTTCTGACCCTCTCCTCAGTAAAACTCACATGATAACTTTAGAAGGAAAGGTGCAGGTACAAGGTGGGAATGGTGGAAGGACAGATTTCCTTATGCATGCTTGACATTGACAAGGGCATTAGAGTTCAATAGTGTCAGCGTCGGTCAGTAACCAAATAATTTATTATACTTTACTACTCCACTGTGAGTTTATCTTGATGGTACTTTTGTATGGTTTTGTTATTACATGATACCAACGCCAATGATATGTAATTTGGTAGACTTGAGTTTTTGATTTAGTGAAAATTCAGGTCCATTGAGGTGCAGGTTGTTACAATTAAAGTTTTTACTCTTATCCTAGCATCAAATTTTAAAGTTGTTTTCATTATCGATATTATACAATTTCAATTTTGAACGAGTAAAACAAAAACTGTAAGAATGCGACTCCTACATGTGTACGATTAATACTAAATTTCCAAGGAAAAAGTTATTATTTGGTTTAAATACTTTTGAAAGTAAAACATATTTAAAATTATGAATATCAAAAAGTTCTTTAAACTCTACTTTAAAGGGTATAGCGGATATCCAGCAATCATACCAGAATTATGTGCTGTAACAACTCGAAAATTTAAAAATAAAATAAAATTAAAATAAGGACTAAAATAATTTTTTTATAACATTTAAATTTGACTACAAACTTGCAACGTTGCTTTCGTAACAAATTTCTTGATGATATTCATATACAACGCTTCATAATCGAAGTTAGCATGTGAAAGTTATGGGAGTTAGAATAATTGAAAATGAAATAAGAATTTTAAGATAAAAGTTCTAAATTTTTTTAAAGGGACCGGTCGAACCGAGGGGTCGAAGGTTGACCGATTATGGTCAACTTAGGGTGATAGCGGTCGACTGTGCTTGTATTAAATCATGTGATTGCTGTGACGTGTTCGAATGGCTACAGTGTGTTGCTTAGTTCTAAAGTATTGATGAGTGTGTGCGATTACTTTGAAGATTCACCAAACTAAATCCAACGGCTTAAATTGGTTGGCAACCCCTATAAATGCAAGCCTACTATAAAATTCACATAAACAGTTACAGTACCAATTTTTTTCCAATTATATCCTCTCCTCTAAATCTAAAATTCTTCAAAAATCAAAATAAAATCAACCTAGGAAAATACAAGCAGTTGGATCTAGACGAAGCAAGTGAAGCTAGCATATGGAGAGATAATTCTCAAGCAAAGCAAATAGGAAGAGCTCAGGCTTGAGAAGGTGAGAACAATTTTGGTTAGATGATTATTACAGTTAGGTTTATCTATTCTAATTGATTTAGGGGTTAGTAAACTGAAATTGAAAAATGTAAACCCTAATTTGAAAGTCATAATCTAGGGTAGAATTGAAATCACCATAAATTGTTAAACCTAATACTAACGTTAACACACTCTTTTCTATTTAAACCGTAAACCCTAAAATTTATAATCCCTAAATTTATAACCACAAGGTGTGACAAGTTGATATCAAAATTTAGAATATGGTCAAATTAGTAGCTAATGTTCATGGAAAACGGCTATAGACATGAATTAAACGGAAATTAACAATCGATACTTAAAAACGGAAAACCACAAAACTTAATTTATAAACGGTTGACCCTTGGTCCCTGATGGTTGACCAGTGGCGGTCAACCGGTTAGAGTTAGCGATCGGCTGGTAGGCATGTAAATTTGCGGAGTCTGAAGCTCAGCCAAAGGTCCAAATTAAATAATAATAATAATAATTAACATAAACAATAATTGTTTGTGGGCCTATTTAAAGGCATTTGGACGTATGTTTGAAGTAATAAAGAAGTTTGTTTTCTATGAGAGGATGCTAGGTCATTGCGGTGTTGGGTAAATGTTCTTTACCCAATTTGGGATTAAGTAATCGATTGGGAGCGATGTATTTTCGCAAATGACACTCATAGGAGGTTCCACAGCATATGTACAACACTGAAGAGGATGTCTGATGAAGTGGGCCTAACATAACGGGAATCCCAGTGTGCACAATTTTCTAACACGACGTGGCACATATTTGATGGAGAATCCCGACACATGCAATAAGAGGCCAACGCTATAATCGAGAGGTGGAAGCAGATGCAGACAATAAGATACAGTAATGAGTCGGCATTTCGGGCTCTTTCTCTCCAGAAGTAGTGAGAAATGAGTAGTCGTAGTTAGGGAAAAATCAGTTCCCCGATAGCCTAGTGGTGATGATATTTGTGGGAGCACACTCTCAATGTGGCCTGGTGGCGGTGTTTTCATAATTAGAAGCCATAGGGCGGTGTTTTGCAAACTGAGTAGCTCTAGTGGCAGTGACCGATCATTAGATGTGAGGTTCAATCCGTATTTTGATCCTTGTAGTAGCTTACATGAATTGTAGTGTAGATATGTATTAGACAAGAACCCTTAGGAATTCATGGATGCTTGTAGTACACCTTATGTCATCTATAGTAGAATTAAAGTTAACTACACATGATCATCACATATTAAACTTGTACTCATTCACCGGACTTGTATTTGACCCACTCTTTTTTCTTCCTTTTTCCGCACCACGGGTGGATAAGGCAGCAGGTGATTGACCCATTCTTGATATTTGGAGAGTTGATCATATCTTAGGAGACTGTTTTTTTTTTCATATTTTCTCTCCATGTATTTATATATTTTATTAGTACATTTTATCTCTTTTATCAGACCTAGAGTGATATTTTCTATGTATTCTGTATTGGATCACATACTGGTCTTCTGAGATCGTGATTTCGATATTTTCTAAGACCGTGATTTGGATGTTTTCTGACATGGATATTTTTACATGTTATAGGTTTTGTTCCTTCCGTCGTTAGTTCTAAAAGTGTGGTATTCTTAGATTATATCTGCATGTATTAGTCTCTATAATGTTATAAAAACCCAACAACTCATATTTCTCAGCATGACGCGAGTTTGAAAGTCATATTAGACTTTGGATGGTATGTCAGGAGGTGTGGGTTGTCACATGTGTTATTTCTTGAATGAAAAATATTACTAATTCATAATCAAAAATATCAAAACTTTTTAAAATTGATTTTCAAAAGTTAGAAAAATTATCCGTGTTACTAGGAATAATATGATGTAAATCATAAGTACCTCCATAAAATTGATCTGTGACTAATTCTTTCCGTATTAAATCATCATTATTATTGTTGAATTTTCACAACCATTTTCTAATAAATACTTGTGTAAAATAATTATTCCCACCATTCCCCTTGTTTCAGTTTACATTCCATTTCCCAACTAACGAAACACTTTAAACTACTACTATGATTGTCTCCACACCATAAGAAGTATCTCCTAATTTTATCTATTTTATCAATTATCCATTTTGGAAAAAAGATAAGAAGACGTATAATATATGTGTAATGTCGATAAAATGGAATTAATTAGAACTATTCTACCCGCTCTCCATGAAAAATATCATTCCACATAGAAATTATCATTCCACATAAAAATTAATTAGTTGGCTTTATCAAGAGCCCTAAGTATCTATGTGAAATGTCATAGTTTTATGGTTCAAAGTACTGGTAACATGATTCTCCTCCTTATCTAAGTCATTTAGTACCAACATTGGACTTCTTTCAAAATTCCAAAAAGTAATTCAAAACTATATAAAATAAACTTAAGCGTGGCATCATCGAGAAACCTAGTTCTTTGAGCCGTAAATGTACAAAATCCAGAATACAACCAGTGGCATGGATGGAGAACTCAGTTTTGTATGTTTATATTTGATTATTTGTTTAGTAAATCATTATAAATCCTCAAGTGTTTTATTCTGTTCTGGTGTTGATTGTAGAAAATTTTGGCAAACAAACAATTCTTAAAGTTGTTTCAAAAGGAAAGTGATCTTAAAAATGCATACTATTATGAATTCATGAATTGTTATGAACTTTTGACAAGTCAGCCTAAATTGACTTCAAGCAACACAAAAAACATGCAAGATGTTCAATTCAAGAGGAAGGGGAAAGAGGCTCAAAGATCGAAATTCCAATCTAATCTAAGAGATTCATCCGAGTGGAATGTCGCCTACGATGTTGACACGGATGTGGATTTGTGCATTCCACAAGCGAAAGACACCTCATGACCACCAAAGCTGTTAAATTATGAAGAAGAAGGCAAATGTTATATTGGATTTGGAAGCCGAAGAACTCGCGCTGCAAGAAAAACATGTGATAGTGAAGGAACAAAGGTTGGAAAAATCTATTGATGCTTTGTTTCTTTTCAGTCATGTCAAATTTGTCTCGGTGTATATCTGATGTTTGTTTTAGCAAAGACTTGTCTACATCCTTACCATATGTTTTTGTTCTGTCATTTCAAATCTGTTTCAGTTATCGTAAAGTTTAAAATACTAATACAACCGCATAACGGTGGGGGAAACTGACCATTCAATTCTATAATTAAAAAACAAAATTATAGTATCATTTTTAATTAATTTAAATCAAACCCATGATATGTCAATAATCAACACCAAAGTGCTGGAAATGATGTGTGTACGTGTGATATCAAATACTAATAAAACTCTATTAGTTAACACGGCTAATATGATGATGCTGGATTTGATTTATATCCATAACTAACATACCTATAACATATTTTGGGGTACTTAGCTGAATTAATTTTCACACAACCATGCTAATTTTGAATCACTAAGTTTAATACAAAATGAAAACATTGTAAGAGCTTTTAATTTTAAGACCAACTTACAAAGTTGTCACTCTTTCAAGTGCATAGGTACATTACATATAATTTCATGCATCTTGCTTGCATACTAACAGCTTTACTACACATATATTGTACAAAACAAATCATAGAGTAAATAATACAAAAGCTTAGCATCCATAAACTGCATGACCAAAATGAATAATATATATTTAAATACCTGATTTCCCTTATATTTTGCAACCATCAAAATTAGTAAATTACATAGCAACTTGCAAATGTAATATACCACAACATTTGTACATACACAATACAAGAATAATGATAAAGATATACTGATAGGCCACAAATATGAAATTCATTGCATATTTTAGAATAACATTTGTTTGAATCATGATATACAATAGTAAAAGAGATATACAACACTAAAAGGCAGTAGTACACAAGGTTTTAACTAAAACCAACACTTTATACATTAAGCAACTTTTGTAAACATCCAACCTCTAATTATGAACTTATAAGATATCTTATTTGCATAAATTTTCAATTGAGTAGTAATTAAACATGCATCAACACATCAAAGTGTTCCAATGTGAAAGAAGATAACCAAAGGGACAAACATAACAATATTATATTATAGAATGTCATAGTAGAACAAGCGGTTGACGCAATGTCGAAACCTAATAGCAACATTTTATGTAATCTTTATCATCGCCTTCAAATCATTTTCTTCCAGAATAGCGGTGTTTAACTCGGTATGGGCATAATATGCAGTTATAAGGGAAAGAACTAAGCTCATTTTAGGGGAATTACAATTATAAGGCATATGTATGGTAGGAAATAAATCTCTCTCACCTTTAAATTATAGATTAAATGATACTATAGATACATCCTCATGAAAGTCAAAAATCGTGATGTTCATGGATAAATCTCCCAAGTTGTCATCACCTAGGCACTAGTTTTTAACCCTTCCCCTGTTCAAGAGATGTATTCAACCAAAAATCCTGAATCAAAAGACAATGAATATATAGTACTCAGAGCTATTAAGCTAGCCTGTAACTCTTGAAATACAGGCGCTATAGAAACTGAAGATAATACAAATATTTGGTAAATAATGAAAGCATTTATTGGTGGGCTAGCAAATTTTTTTTAAGGCAAGCATTCGCATAGTGATGGTAAATGTTTATTATACACAACAGCAAGTAATCTTTCTAAACCTTCACACCCTACCTCCTTTTTTGAGGCATAATGGTTTGAACACTCCATTGGCAACTATTAAACTATTCGTGTCCGACCTATTTAAACACAATACATACATTTACAAACATGTTAAAATTGATTTTATTGGGCACATTGTAACTTGATATCAATTATAAAGATCCGCAAATCATTTAACATTCAATATCTTATGGTATAGTTTCTTATCATCGAGCAAAGAAAGCTACAGCTTTCAAGGATGGAAAGTTGGATGAACCAATATTAGATATAATTTAGAGTTGCCAACGAAACTGGTAATATTTCCACATTCATTTATTTGTTTCATTCTATGGATAAACAATAAATTCCAGAAATATTTGCTTTCATCTTCCTAGCGCCTTTTAGCTAAGAAAATGATAAATTATCTAAAAAATAAGTCCATGGAAATGAAAATTAACTCATAAAGACTTAAAAATAGAAGTATGAATATTAAGAAATTAAATATACCACGAACAGTTTCAATGCATTCATCAAAGAGTTACAACTTGAGTTTTGGAAGCGATGATCTTCGTTATTATATGTTCAGTTGTAAAGAAAAGCAGTAAATATGATCAATTCTCTAGTTGCATGCTTTTTTCCTAATAACAACCCGTGTTCGTATTATTCAGAATAATATGAAACTCCAAACAGTATACTTGTTTAAATATGTAGCATAAAACTTAGTAAAAAAAACACCCACGTGCACACTATCTCAACGTGTGTGTGTCTGCATAACATAATTAGATCGCTTTTGATATGTTGGGTACTCTATAACGTGGTATATGTTACAAAAACCTATATTGGATGAAAATAATTTCATACATCTAAAATAATATTCAGCAAATAAGGAAAAAATCCATTGTACATATGTGTGCATGATGAGATAATTTTAGCAAAAATACCTTCACTACCATGTTTTATTTGTACAAAAGAGCACCAAGTATAGAATAATTTCAAATAATTCATAATATTTTACAGGGAATTAGGCTGAAGGAAAAACTTGAGAACACTTTTAGTCTGAAGGACAGAAGTTTTAAAATTTAGTCTGAAGGACAAAAAATGATATATTCATATAGCATTGCACATCCATAATGCTATATTCATATAGCATTACACAGCTGCTTGTTTGTGTATGCAGAAGCTTATAAAATGTGTTGTATATAGCATTATAGATGTGTAATGCTATATGAATATAGCATTATGGATGTGTAATGCTATATGAATATATCATTTTTTGTCCTTCAGGCTAAATTTTAAAACTTCTGTCCTTCAGACTAAAAGTGTTCTCAGGTTTTTCCTTCAGCCTAATTCCCTCTAATATTTTATGCATATGTTTGGAACTTGCAGTACTATATTTTCTATTTAAATGATGCATGGTAAAATGTTGTATTGTGCTCATGACACTAATGTTACCCATTTATGATCTTCCTAGTATATCATATTTCTGCTATTCAACAAAACAAAAGGTTTCCCTAAAAAATGACATGATTTCGAATAATTAATTTTCCATAAGCAACTTGCCAGATATAATTCGTAATAAAAACACAAAATTTAAAAATATATTTAACTAGGAGAAATAATCACTTTAAGAATTCTTGGTGGATCTTATTTAGTTTGGCTTTAAGCAACAGTACCTTAACATATTTATCTTGTGAATCGACCTAATGATTTGCATCTCCTTAGCATGCACATATGTTTTGAATCAGTTTCATTTGTCATTTTCAAAAATTTTGATTAATGTCATCAACCGAATGTGTTTCTCCTCAATTCAAAATAATTTTTGCAGTGCATACATGAAGCAACCATGTAAAATGCTTCGTATGCTTGAATTAAATTTTTTTATTATCATGCGTCATCTTCATATTATCATATTCGTTCACTGGTAAAGAAAAGTAGAGTGAATACCTCTTGTGTTACTTCATATACATCTTCTTCGAGTAAGTTCAGTAGGTTTCAGGTAGTTATGAAACCGATGCATGCAATTTGAGTTTGGAAAGAAAAACCTCAGAATCAGCAATGACAGATCTCATACCCTTTCCTAGGTAAATTTTAGTGCCACTATAGTGACAAAGTTCGGTTTTAAAATCCATTTTGTTATCACCTAAATATCCATGCCTTCCTATTTGCTTGAACGCATACTAATGTAGATTATTAACATCATCATTTATTGAGATATATTTAGAATATATGATTAGATATTATGACATAGTTAGAATATATGATTAAGATATTATGATATATTTAGAATATATGATTAGATGTTATGAGTGGTATGTAATAGGGGATATATCTTCGAAAGATTTTCTACTGTTTCCGCAATTCTAGAGTTACCATAAGATAGAGTCTTGGGTATGTATTATAAATATGGATGTTGGTGATTAATAAGAATTCAAGCTGAGTTTTACCAATTCTTCATGGTATCAGAGCCAAAGAACGATTTTTTTCTTCAAAAATAATTTGACCTGGCTGGTGGTGAAGATCAATTGTTCACAGGTGAGCAGTGGAAAGCTATTTCAGGCGTGATTGGTAATAGTAAAATTCCCAAAAATCGATTAAATGGTAAGTTTGATAATACTTCATGGATTATCGATACCGGAGCAACCCATCATGTTACAGGGCAACGTTCATGGTTAATTGACATACAAAATCTTGAGTGTTCTGTTGGTTTGCTGAATGGTGAAAAAGTGATTGCTACTTTGGTGGGGTCCGTATGTGTGTCGGATAAAATTACCCTCAGTGGAGTACTTTATGTTCCAAATTTGAGTTGCAATTTAATTTCTGTTTCTCAACTTAATGATGATTTACGAACTATTTTCCAATTTGATTCTCATGTTTGTGCTATACAGGACCAAACGAAGGAGCTGATTGGAACGGAAGTTAGGAGAGATGGACTGTAGTACTTTAGCAAACTGGAATTTGTTTCAACAGTTGAAGCAACATTAAATTTAGAGTTTGGCATTGTTGGCTTAGGCATCCTTCCGAAAAAGTAGTTAAGTTAATTCCTCACATCAAAAATAATAAATATAGTTTAGATAATGGGTGTGAAGTATGTATGCGCTAAACATCCTAGAGACAAGTTTCCTTTAAGTGACAATAAAGCTTCTAGAATTTTTGAGAAAATACATTGTGATTTGTGGGGTCCATGTCGACACGTTTCGTCGTGTGGGGCCCATTATTTTTTGACAATAGTTGATGATTTTTCGAGAGCAGTTTGGTTTTATTTGTTGGTTGACAAATTAGAGGTGTTTCAAATGTTTATGTCCTTTGTTGCTATGGTCGATATGCAATTTTCTCAAACAATTAAGGTCGTTCAAAGTGATAATGGAACTGAGTTTAATTATTTGATTGATTATTTTAATGCAACTGGAATTTTGTTTCAAACTCCGTGTGTTGGTACTCCACGACAAAATGGAAGAGTTGAAAGGAAACATAAACATATTTTGAATGTAGGTAGGGCATTACGCTTTCAAGCAAACTTGCCTATTTATTTTTAGGGTGAATGTATTCTTGCTGCCGCTCATTTAATTAATCGCACACCCTCTTCCATGTTACAAAATAAAACACCTTTTGAGACATTTTTTGGTAAACCACCCTCTTTTGGTGCTATTCGAACCTTTGGGTGTGCTTTGCTCATAATCAAAAGACTAAGGGAGATAAATTTACAAGTCGGAGTCGAAAGTGTTTTTTTTAGGTTACCCATTTGGTAAGAAAGGGTGGAAATTATTTGATCTTGATACAAAGGAATTTTTCGTGTCTAGAGATGTGAAATTTGTAGAGGAGGTGTTCCCGTTTGGGTGTTCGGAAGGTGTTAATATAATATCTAGTGAGAATAATGATCATGATATCATCAAGATTTTGCTGAAATAATTTATGAAAATAAGGAAGTTAATCTTTTGATTAATGATAATAGGTATAATGCTCAAAATCACATGGACGAAGTTCAAATTGACGCACAGGCCATTGTTCCAGAACCAGCGACCGCTGGGCCGAAACAGCAACCCACTATGCATATTGATGATCAATCTTTAGATTGGTCTACTGGGTCTGCGCATGGTTCTGCTTCGGATCAGTCTACTAGCCCGTAGGTAATGGGTCGTGGTCTTCGGGAAAAGTTCTCAAATGTTCTATATCGTGATTTTGTGACACATACGGTTTTTGCTAATGGTCCATCTTCTGATTCTCCTTCTTCCAATCACTCCTCATGTACTCCTTATCCTCTAGTACATTACATAAATTGTGACAATTTTTCTATAAATTATCGGAGATTTATTGCAGTTATAATTAAGGGTAAGGACCCTAAATCATTTAAAGAAGCCATGAAATCCGATGAGTGGCGTCGTTCCATGAAGGATGAGATATGGGCTCTAGAAGACAACGACACATGGACCTTAGAGCATCTTTCTCCGGGGAAATGTGCTCTTGATAGTCAATGGGTGTACAAGACCAAATATTTGTCAAATGGAGATGTTGAGCGCCTCAAATCTAGATTAGTAGTGTTGGGTAATCACCAACAAGAAGGAATTGACTACAATGAAACTTTTGCTCATGCTGCCAAGATGACTACAGTTCGTGCTTTTCTAGCCATAGCGGCATCCAAGAATTGGGAACTACATCAAATGGATGTTCATAATGTGTTCCTACATGATGATCTTGATGAGGAGGTATACATGAAATTACCTCTCGGGTTTGAGAGTTCGGATCCAACTTTGGTGTGTCGGTTACGTAAGTCATTGTATGGCTTAAAGCAAGCTCCAAGATGTTGGTTTGCAAAATTGGTGTCGGCTTTGAAAAGGTATGGCTTTCTTCAGCTTTGTTCAAATTATTATCCTTTTACATTTACTAACGGCGGTGTTCAGATTAATGTCCCAGTTTATGTTGATGATCTTGTTATTTCTGGGAATGATTCCGCTGTGCTTACCATATTCAAAGCTTATCTTAGTGATTGTTTTCAAATGAAAGATCTTGGAAATCTCAAATATTTTTTGGGAATTGAGGTCGCCCATAGTTCATCAGGCTTGTTTTTATGTCAGCACAAATATACTTTAGATATTATTTCTGAAGCAGGCTTATTGGGGGGAAAACCGATTAGGTTTCCTATAGAACAAAATCATAAGCTAGGTCTTGCAACTGGAGAGTTTCTAGCAGATCCGGAATCATACCGACGACTTGTGGGTCGTTTGATTTTGTAGGATCGATTTCACCCAGGAGGGGGGAGGGATGAATAGGGTGATACTGTTAATTATAAAAATTATTGCCGAAGCTTATAAAATTATTTCAACACAGATATATCAAAAATAATAGCAGCACAGATAATAGCAGAATAATAAATGCAGAAATAGAACGACACATAATTTATCCAGCTTCGGCAAAACCCTGCCTACGTGCTGCCTTCAAAGTTTCTACTAAAAATTAAGTAGTCACACGCTTACACACGTAAACTCGCGACACCCGCTACTGATTAACCTAACTCTACGGTCAAAACCCTACCACAAACTCAGCCACTGAGTTGCGAATTCTCGAACTACGCCACGTAGTTTGTCCCCTAGTCACACGACTAGTAATTACAATGGTTTAAAGGAGAAAATACAAAAACAACAATTTAAAAAACAATTAAACACCAAAGCACTAATTATTCCTTTTTAATATAATCCAACACTTAAGAGAGAAAGGGCCGGTCCAATATTATTTTCTTTATTTATTCGGTCCGCTCCTTCGTTTAACAATGGCCTCGTTCCTTCTTTCGTTCGTTCCTCTTAGCTCTGAAATTAGGGCTTTGTGAAGTCGCCGCTTAAATTGATGGTAGGTGCTTTGATTTCTTACTTCAATTGATTCGTTCGCGGCTCCTCCTCCTTGATCGAGTTCGACTTTGATTTGGTATGTAAATTTTTCTTTTTGCTTCTTCTAATTTGCTTGCTTTTTCTCGATCTGATTTGAAAGCCAATAATGTTACTTGTTTATATAAGATTCGAGATCCTTGATTTTCGTTTCTATAAATTTATTTGAATTCGTCACTTGATTTATTTAGACCATTCGATTTTGTTTTAATGCCGATGATAATTTCGGACTTTTTCATATCGAATAATTTCGTTTACTTGATTAACACGGTTTTGATTTCGAACTCGCTTGATTCCTTGATTGATACGGCTTCGATTCAGAACCGTTCGATCTTTCCTTGGTCGTTACGGTAGTGAATTTCCTACTTGACTTTGGCTTTAATTTTTGACCCACAGCTTTGACTTGATTTTGACAATGTTGATGTCGTTCGACTTTGGCCATACTATTCACTACTTCTGGTCATTTGATTTGATTATGTTGATTTTGGCATTTCCTTTGTACTTACTTCGGCCATTATGTCTTTGACTGTTGTATCACTTTGTTGATGATGCTTTGACTGTTGAACTTGGTGGTCTTGTGTCATAGTTTTGGTTCATCTGATTACAGTTCTGTGCACATTGTATTTCATGGTTGTTGTGTTGCCATATTAATCCCTCTGGTCATTTGTGTTCATCCCTGATAGCACTTTCGACCTTGTTCTATTTTACTTGCCGTTTTATGACTCCGACCACTTGAACTATTTTGATTTTGGTATGTTTCATTTGATATAGATATGTATGTGTATACATATACATATACATATACATATATATATATATATATATATGTATGTATGTATGTATGTATGTATGTATGTATGTATGTATGTATGCATGTATATTTGTATTTCCTCGGCTTTGGATTTGTTCGAACTAGCCGTGTCATATTTAACTTGTATTGCACCTGAGTTGAATCCAGCTTAAAGCTCGGGTTTGACCTTGTGCTAATATTGTGACATTATTTTTATTGCACTTGAGTTGAATCCGGCATTTTGGGTTTGACCTGTGCTCACCTGTCCCTCTAATTTTATCAAGTGTATATATCGGTGTCAACGGCCTTGTGGCATGTACAGTGATACACTGTGCATGCCACAAGTTGTTCGTGTATGATGAATTCGAATTTAAATGATGACGAACAACCCAAATAACTGAGGCAAATATTATTTTCAAAATTCACATTTTATTTTATACCGCAAAATTATTTTATTTTCAAATTTACTGCGTCAATGTTTATTTTTGCAGACTGCTCAGAAGCTGGATTCACATTGGAATAAAGTTGAAGATAAATACGAGTGTGAGTGAATGAGTGATATGTAGTGAGGTCAAATGTAAATGTGAATCGTGATGTAATCAAAATTGTATTGTAATTGAAGTTGTATATATATAGTGAGAGCTTGAAATTTGTATTATTCAAAAATTGTAATAAATATTTGTTTGAATAAAATATCCGTTTGAATTCAAATTCTGTGCTATTTATTTTATTCATCAAATATTTATTTAATCTGTGAAAATAAAATAGTATATTAACAAATACATTTAAATGAATATATATATATATATATATGTTTACTATCATCAAACAAAAATCATATAATCGCATATTCAACAATCTCCCCCTTTTGATGAAAACAAACATATATTTAAGATTTTGAATTTGTTAAATGTATTTGATCATTCAATTTGCTCCCTCTGTTTGAATGCTTCCTCTCTACACAAAGCTCCCCCTTCATATATGCATACAATTGAAAATATGCAAATGAGCCTAGATGCAAATAGAAAATATTAGACCTTTGCTTGATTTTATCTGACAAAATCTTAACTTTTCTCTCCCTCTTTTGTTATCAGCAAAAGAGTAATAGTGTTAGAAAAAATAGAGATAAAGTGATCGATATTAATACAACATTAAAACTCAATCGAATATAAATATTAAATTTCAATAAAAAATCAAACAAAAATCATAAATACTTTGTTAGGCGCATATTCCACTTTTAGAATGATGGGAATGACATCATCATATAAGGCCATACAGTTGTGTTTATTTGTGGTATATTTATATCAGGAATTTGAATATCTACCAACCATGCATAACCGTTAGGACTTTTAAACGAGATTAGTAGTATTCCAATTTTATTTTATTTTTTAAAAAATGAATTCAAGTATCTTCTAACCAAGCATAACCGTGAGGACTTTTAAATGGGATTAGAATCAACTTGTTTATTTTAAAACTCAATTTTGATATGCGTTCCATACATGCATAACCGTGAGGACTTTTAAATGAGCATGGAGGCACATAACAAATTCCAAGTAATTCACTCATGCATAACCGTGAGGACTTTTAAACGAGAGTGAATACTTTGGATTTTATTTTATTTCATTTTATTATTATTATTTATTACTATTATTGTTTTCTTATTAAAAAAATATAAAATGAAAAACGAATGATTCCTGTTTAAAGTACCACATATCGACAAACTATATTGAACTTTGATGAGTGATGGCCGTTAGAAACATGATAGAAATAGAGATGGTCATCAAATATTTATCAACAAAAAGTTTTGTAACTCTTGTTTAAATTTCTAAAGAAATTTACTAGTTATACCGTCTCGAGTCATAATATATGATAAATATCAACACTCATCACTTTTTTCAATCACTATTTATCTTTTTGATAATTAGTAGAGAGTTAGATTAGTCATTGTTATAATTTAAAAATTAAATTCAAAAATAATTATAAAATCAATTTTTCTAAAAATGACCAATCTGAAAATAAGGTCAAAGATGATTTTCTAGAAGGGGTTTTATGAGAAAAATTTCTGCTACTTGAAAAATTATGAAATGAAAAAATATGCAAATATTTTCTTTGAAAAACGATGCAGTTACTAAATGTCTCAACAAAAATCTCGTTCCACTAGTAATTTTCCTATCAACTAGATTACCAGTGTAATATGCATCTGAGTTTATCTTTCACTCAAAATTATCATTAATTGAATTTGATAGACCAGAACATGAAGTGTGCAACAAAATATCTCAAAATCAATTTTAACAGCTTTTTAAATGACATTCTCTTGAATTTGAATTGAAGCCGTGTAAATAATCAAAAACCGTGAATATAGAGTTAGCCGTAAAATAACCAAATGTATTATCATCCAATAAAACACCATTATTAATCCAAACTAATATATATGAAGTAATTCAAAGACTCTAGAGATTTTTATAGTGTTCTTGGCATAAGAATATAATTGGCCAACAATTTTGAATAATTCAGAATCAAAATCATCATTATTTCATCATCACATTATTGGCTGATTTAACTCAGATTACGGTGCAGATTATCACGTTTAATATATCGTTCAAATAAATATACCATTACCTGTTTTACTTTTACGATATTTTTCGTTGTTGTCCATTGTGATTCTGCCACCTTTGTACTAAGCTAAGGAACTTTGCTTTGTCGCCCGTTGTGTTTCTGGAACAGCCAAAATCCAGATAACACTGTTGTTGTTCCTTAGCCTGCCACCATACCTACACGATAGAAGATTTTTATGGCCTATTTGTTTTTATAGGTCCATGATTGTTAGTGGCAGAATATTTTGAAAAATAATTTCGTGGAGACCCAAAACTATTTATATATGTTCCTTTTGGCACCCAGATTTGTTTAACTGTAAGAGATTTTATATTTGTGCCTTTTGGAACCCAAATTGGTATAGTTTTTACGTGTTTGGGTCTATACCAACAAATATTTTGATTGTGTCCAAATTTTCTACAAATTGTGCACATTGAATTTACTTGATTAATCTCATTTATAACATTTTTAGATTGATTATACCCAAGTCCTTGTCTAACCGTATTAACAGTTTGTTTTCCTAATAGCATATTCAACGATTTTTCACTTTTTGAAAATTATCTAAAGTCGTTGATAATTATTGAATTTGTGTTTTGAGAGATTCATTTTCGTTCAATAATTGTGTGCACTTTTTAATAGAGTTCTCTCTCTTAGTATTTTCACTCTCTTTCAAAATCAGAATTTCATTTTCAAGTGATTTTATATTAATTTCTGACTTTTTAATTTCTCCTTCAAATAATGGACACTTGTCAAACTTAGGGCACTTACTTTGATATTTTTTAATTAGTTGTTCAAGCTGTTCATTTAGTTCAATCAAACTATCTCTTTGTGATTCAATTTTAGCATATTTCTCCCTAAGTCTTTCAAAATAGCCATTTACTTATATAAGTAATTCTAAATGAGTAAGTTTTGATACCTCGCTTGGCTTGTCATCGTCATTATCAACCTTGAAGGCACATATCTGCTTTCTCACTCTCACTGCTAGTACTTTGATTATCTTCATCACTTGTATTCCACGTGGCTGCAAAACTTCTCCTCTTTGATTTCTTTTCAAAGTCGCGTTGATTTTGTGGACAATTAAGCTTGATATGTCCGGGTTGGTTGCACTTGTGATAAATGATCTCCCGTTCTCCTGGATTGTCTAGTATTTTATTTATTCTGCTTTTCAATTTCTGATTTAGAGCTGGATTTATATATTTGTGTTTCCATCTTTTGAATTTCTTTATTATTAACGCCAGCTCAGCTGCTCCACTATCATCGTCATCATCATCGCTTTCAGTTGTTCCTTTGAGAGCTATTGATTTCTTTTGAGTATCTCCTCCTTCACGCTCTTTCTTGAATTTCATTTCTAGCTCATAAGTGGTGAGATTTCCGATGAATTCTTCAACTTTCATTTGTTTTAAATCTTTCGATTCTTGAATGGCAGTCTCTTTTGCTTTAAATCTTCGTGGAAGGACTCTGAGGATTTTTGGACTATCTTCAACTCTACGTAAGATTTTCCGGGAGCTTTTGATTTGTATACGATATTAGAAAGTCGTTCGTACATCTATTTGACATTTTCTTCATTGGCCATTGTGAAATTCTCGTATTCGCTGCTTAGCATGGCAAGGCGAGATTCCTTGACTTGAGATGTTCCTTCGTGAGTCACTTCTAGTGTGTGCCATATTTTCTGCGCAGTTAGACAACGTGAGACATGATTAAATTCAAATTGATCCAATGAACAGATAATTGAATTCATATCTTTAGCATTAGCATTTTATAATTTATTTTCTAGTTCTGTCCATTGATCCTTTGGTTTATTTATTTCCTGATTATTTTCAATTATAGTTGGTGCTCTATAACCTATCTCAACAATATTCCACACGTCAATGGTTTTCAAAAAAAATTCATTTTATTTTTCCAGTAGGCGTATTCACCATTGAACATTGGTGGTCTAAGTATCTAAGTATGGACTGACCCTCAGCAAAAGCATTATTAAAAGAAGCCATTTTAAAAATTCAACTTTTTAAAACAAAAATTGATTTTTGAAAAAAAAATCTAATTTTTAAAAACAAAAGCTGACTTCTATTCCTAGCTCTGATACCACTTGTAAGATCGATTTCACCCTAGAGGGGGGTGAATAGGGTGATACTGTTAATTATAAAAATTATTGCCGAAGCTTATAAAAATTATTTCAATACAGATATATCAAAAATAATAGCAGCACAGATAATAGCAGAATAATAAATGCAGAAATAGAACGACACAAAATTTACTCGGCTTCGGCAAAACCCTGCTTACGTGCTGCCCCCAAGGTTTCTACTAGAAATTAAGTAGTCACACGCTTACACACATAAACTCGCGACACCCGCTACTGACTAACCTAACTCTACGCTCAAAACACTGCCACAACTCAGCCACTGAGTTGTGAATTCTCAAACTATGCCACGTAGTTTGTCCCCTAGTCACACGACCAGTAATTACAATAGTTTAAAGGAGAAAATACAAAAACAACAATTTAAACAATTAAACACCAAAGCCCTAATTATTCCTTTTTAATATAATCCAACACTTAAGAGAGAAAGGGCCGACCCAATATTATTTTCTTTATTTATTCGGTCCGCTCCTTTGTTTAACAATGGCCTCGTTCCTTCTTTCGTTTGTTCCTCTTAGCTCTGAAATTAGGGCTTTGTGAAGTCGCCGCTTAAATTGATGGTTGGTGCTTCAATTTTTTACTTCAATTAATTCGTTCGCGGCTCCTCCTCCTTGATCGAGTTCGACTTTGATTTGGTGTGTAAATTTTTCTTTTTGCTTCTTCTGATTTGCTTGCTTTTTCTCGATCTGATTCGAAAGCCGATGATGTTACTTGTTTATATAGGATTCGAGATCCTTGATTTTCGTTTGTATACATTTATTTGAATTCGTCACTTGATTTATTTCGGCCATTCGATTTTGTTTTAATGCTGATGATAATTTCTGACTTGTTTATATCGAATAATTTCGTTTACTTGATTAACACGGTTTTGATTTCGAACTCGCTTGATTCCTTGATTGATACGGCTTCGATTCAGAACCGTTCGATCTTTCCTTGGTCGTTACGGTAGTGAATTTTCTACTTGACTTTGGCTTTGATTTTTGACCCATGGCTTTGACTTGATTTTGACGATGTTGATTTCTTTCGACTTTGGCCATACTGTTCACTGCCTCTGGTCATTTGATTTGATTAGTTGATTTTGGCATTTCCTTTGTACTTACTTCGGCCATTATGTCTTTGACTGTTGTATCACTTTGTTGATGATGCTTTGACTGTTGAACTTGGTGGTCTCGTGTTATAGTTTTGGTTCATCTGATTACAGTTCTATGCACATTGTATTTCATGGTTGCTGTGTTGCCATATTGATCCCTCTGGCAATTTGTGTTCATCCCTGATAGCACTTTCGACCTTGTTCGATTTTACTTGCCGTTTCATGACTCCGGCCACTTGAACTATTTTGATTTTGGTACCGTTTCATTTGATATAGATATGTATGTGTATACATACATACATACATACATACATACATATATATATATATATATATATGCATACATGTATATTTGTATTTTCTCAGCTTTGGATTTGTTCGAACTAGCTGTGTCATATTTAACTTGTACCTGCTGTTGCATGTGATGTTGATTTGAACTGTGTTTGCATTGTTGCCATATTGGCTTGTTCCTTCGAGTCAGTGAAACTTGTATATGATTGTTTTGTTGCTTGCTCTTCATGTACATGCCGAGTCTTATTTCAGATGCACTTGTTCTGTCCAATGGTTCATTGTAGTTTGAATTGGGTTGTTGTGCACTGACTGTTGTCATCTGTGTCATTTACTAGTTCTCTTGAACTTCATGTAGAGGCTGCACTGTGTATGTACATTTCCATTCTGCTATGTCTTTGATGTTGGCTTGCATTGTCACTTGTATCAGTCATTGTTCTCTGGTGCATCGCTTGACTTGTTGACATATCTGGTATGTGCATTTGTGTGCTTCCAGTTACAGTTGTACTACTGCCTCTGTGCACTATTTGGTTCAAGATGCATTTGTACATTTGGATTTTTGGTCGAGGCCTGTTGACATCACTGGTGCACTGACTTGAGTTGCTTTGAGTATTTGTGTTATGCTCTTGTTTGGTGCACTTGCTTCTCTGACCTGTTGCAGTGTAACCTTCCTGTGTACTTCTGGTTAGCATATTTAGCTTGGTTGTCACTTGCTCATCCAAGCTTGCACTTGTTGTTTGTCAATTTTTGCTTGGGAATATGCTTCTTCCTGACTTTGTTATTCATGTTTCTAGTTGCGGCGTTGTTGTGAACATGCCCATTGCATTGTTGAGGCTGTGTTGCTTTGATCGAGCATTTTCACTTGTACTTGACAATTTTGTATTGCACCTGAGTTGAATCCAGCTTAAAGCTCGGGTTTGACCTTGTACTGATATTGTGACATTATTTTTATTACACTTGAGTTGAATCTGACATTTTGGGTTTGACCTGTGCTCACCTGTCTCTATAATTTTATCAAGTGTATATATCGGTGTGCACGGCCTTGTGGCATGTACAGTGATACACTGTGCATGTCACAAGCTGTTCGTGTATGATGAATTCGAATTTAAATGATGATGAACAGTCCAAATAACCGAGGCAAATATTATTTTCAAAATTCACATTTTATTTTATACTGCAAAAGTATTTATTTTCAATTTTACCGCATCAATGTATATTTTTGCAGATTGCTCAGATGTTGGATTCACATTGGAATGAAGTCGAAGATAAATACGAGTGTGAGTGAATGAGTGATATGTAGTGAGGTCAAATGTAAATGTGAATCATGATGTAATCAAATTATATTGTAATTGAAGTTGTATATATAGTGAGAGCTTGAAATTTGTACTATTCGAAAATTGTAATAAATATTTGTTTGAATAAAATATCCATTTGAATTCAAATTCTGTGTTATTTATTCTTATTCATCAAATATTTATTTAATTTGTGAAAATAAAGTAGTATATTAACAAATACATTTAAATGAATATATATATGTTTGTTATCGTCAAACAAAAATCATATAATCGCATATTCAACAGATTTATCTTGCGGTAACTCGACCGGACCTAGCTTATTCAGTTCATATTTTGTCTCAATTTATGCAAGCACCTCGAATTGAACATTGGGAAGCGGCTCTCCGGGTTGTGCATTATTTGAAAGGGACTTCGGGTTAGGGTATTTGTCTCCGTGTTGACAGTGAGTTGACCTTGGAAGGATGGTGTGATTCAGATTGGGCGGTTTGTCCTCTTACTCGTCGCTCGTTGACAGGTTGGATTGTGTTTCTTGGTCAATCTCCTATTTCTTGGATGACAAAGAAACAACATACGGTATCTCGGTCTTCCGCGAAAGCCAAATATAGGTCTATGGCTGCAAGTACCTGCGAATTGAAGTGGTTAAAAGGGTTGTTGTTGAGTTTGGGTGTGCATCATCGTAAAGCTATTAAATTATTTTGTGATAGTGAATCGGTGTTACATATAGGAAAAAATCCTGTTTTTCATGAGCGGACGAAACACATCGAGGTTGATTGTCACTTGTTCGTGATGCGATCAATGAAGGTTTGATATTTCCTACTCACGTCTCGACATCGTCACGGTTGGCAGACATATTTACAAAGGCTCTCAGCAAGGCTCAATTTGATTTTCTTCTCTCCAAGTTGGGCATTTTTGAATCTCATGCTCCAACTTGAGGGGGGGTATTGAGGTATATTTAGAATATATGATTAAATATTATGATATATTTAGAATATATGATTAAGATATTATGATATAATTAGAATATATGATTAAGATATTAGGATATATTTAGAATATATGATTAGATGTTATGAGTGGTATGCAATAAGGGATATATCTTCGGAAGATTTCCTGCTGTTTCCGCAATTCTAGAGTTACCAACTTACCATAAGGTAAAATCTTGCATATGTATTATAAATATGGATGTCGGTGATTAATAAGAATTCTTATTTTTTACCAATTCTTCATCATTGAATACGCTTTTGTGGTTCAAGTTCACAAAAAAATAAATTTATATCGTTTTTGACCGATTACAGGCAATAATAATGATGATAATTTGGGCTGCTCAAGGTCCCAAATGTCTATAGCATATACTTAAAGATAGCACGTAATAAATATTTTACTCACCAAATGTCATCATGTTATCACGACACATGTTATCACATGAGTTGCAGTATCCATGGTTGCAATCCTAAAATCAAAACCTGGTCAAGTATGTATCAATATAAATTATTATGAAAAGAAAGATATAGGAGTATAAAGATAAAATATTTGATGTATTCATCATCTAAAAAATGCTTCAAGACTTGATGTTTCGGTGAACTATACATGGATGACCTGACAGCCTAATAACAAACATACATGAACAAAAATAAAAAACTAAAGTAGATCGAATTTAAATTGCAGCATCGAATTTTAAAATATATAGAATATATGAGATGCAGATATTGTAGGCTTGCACCATCGAATTCAAATTCCCAAGGAAAATACATTGATATCTACATAATCGGTTGATGGAGGGATCAGTACTTACATGAGCTTTCCAGAAAATAAGACAAGAATCATTGCTAACACCACAAAAGTTCTAATTTCAATTTAATGACTTTGAGCAATTTCAATTTACCACTTACAATGATACAAGTATAGAACATGAAAAATTGGATTTTATGAGAAAAAAATCTTAGGGTTTACTTAATATTGAATTTGTAAGCATAGATTTTGGAAAATTTGCAATCTCGAGAAGAACGGATATTTTGAGATGGGTTAATTTAAAAACAGGGAAGACGGAAGAAGAAGATATGAGAAGAAGATTAGACACCGCGAAACATGTATTTTTTTTTTGACTTCAGAGAAATTGATTTTGGTCCGTGACAGCAAGCAAATCTTGACCACGGTTGTTTATTTTTTTGTACGGCCATTTGTTTGGCTACCGGGGCATTCAGCAATCAAAATCCCAAAACATTGTTAATTTTTTTTTTCCAATTCCATGCCTAAACCCTAATGACCCAAACCAATAAATCCTGATCCTAATCAATCACCTTTTCCGACTCTAAGATCTTGTTTCTCCGGTCATTTTGAACATCTTTTCTCTAAGGGCGATTTACTTGGTCAATTTTGACGGAGAATGTAACAAGCTGAAGAAGTAAAGTAAACAGAAGGGATTGTAAAAGTCGCCCGTGGGCGTAGGTGCTCGTAATAAGATTAGGCACAAAGCTATTAACCATGGCTGAAACAATGGCCAACGAATATAGGAAGAAGAAGAAGATGAAAATTATGAATAGAAGTCGTTTAAGTACTTGTATAAATTTCTCAGATTTTGACTCAACCACTTTCCCGCAATTTCTCGCTGCTTCATTCAACATCCAGAACCCTAGTTCTCGATCACTCATCACACACTTCCTCCACTCTCTTCTAGATTCGAATTCTCTCTGCACCATGCAGCATTCGTTTCTCTCTCTTCTTCCCCTACTTCTAAATTCCAAGTTAGCATTTCTTTTTTCCTCTCTAAAATATAATTATATAAACCCTTTACAGAAATAACTGTTAATTGTTTTTTACAGGTATGATACTGTAGCTTCATTAAGTTTGGAGGTGATTGGAGCAGCTGCACTTTCCTCAATGGATATGAATATGAGTATAGCATCTGATGACTCAGTTATTCAGGGGTTGGTTTGGGCAGTAGGGAGGAAGAGTGAGAGGAGGCTGTCTTGGACAGCATGTAACGCGTTGATGGATGTTGCAACTTCTGCATTTGGGAGAGATAAGTTAAGAGAAGCATATGCGGTAGAGAAGCTTTTGTGAGTGTGTTTCTCTCCTTTTTCTCCAATGATGTTTGTATATTGTGTATGTTTTTGATTTGATATTATATAATCAAGTGCATTATCAATGCTTTGCGTATGGCTTATAATAAATATTATAGCATAGTTTGTGGTTTGTGCTGTGAAAATATAAATTGAGTTTGATTTTCTGATATAATCTGCATAATGCAAACCAATTGTATGTTTAGTAAGTTTAATGTTTTGTGCGAAATATTAGTAATCCATTTATATTATCCAAAGTGGATAAACTATGAAAAAAGATGCTTGAAATAAAGAGAGAAAAAATACATAAATACTATTAAAAAGAAGAAAAGTAACATTGAACTTTTATCATGACATAAAACTTATTATCAAATCATTTTTTATTTATAGAAATTTTATTTGAATGCATCTTTCAAAATTTGAAGGAAAGCAAATAAGTTGAAAACAAAAAATCAAAAGGTATGATTTTTGAGTTAAAAACATACATTTTGATTTTTTTATACTAAAATTAAAAACTTTATAAATTGGTTGAAAACAGAAATATGCACAAAAAACACTTTAGAAACTCCAATTTGATTACAAAAAGAATTTGGGGGTTTGTGTAAACCTATTGATTCTTGTTTTGACTTTATAAGTTTGATATCCATATTCTGTCCTATACCTATATTGATATATGTCATGCCTACGGGTATTCGATTATCTTGTCTTTGCGCATTGATTGTGTCTTTGTGCACATATATACTTGTCAAATTAGATTTTTTTCCCCCTTCTCGTGAGTCAAACGCAGAAGTCATGTCGAGTTTTCCTTTTGTTTTGTTTTATCCAGATGGTTTGTCGTTTATTCCAAAACAAAAAACAAAGAAGACTTCTGTAAATTTTGTACTAAAAAAATTCTCAGTGAATAATTGGTTACGTATTTTTTGATGCAAAAATTGTTAATAGTAACCAGTTTTTACTTTTTATGTAATTATACAATTCATGTCGTTTTCCCCACAAGTATACTCTTTCTACTTTATTAAGTAGATGATATCAATCAATGTTAATGTTTCTCATAGTTGATTGTAGATGGCTTTTATTGTTTACTGAGTGCACAACAAGAACACATTCAAGATTCGGTTGAATATTTCATTCTTCATAAACCATAAGACAACTTGAATATGTTTTTAGCTAATATGCAATTTGAACTAAATGATATTACTTTAAATGTGTTTACGATGGTTTGACATAGACAAGTATTCAATCAAATACCCCACTACAATCAAATTCCCTGCCTGCGAAGTTGACGGACTATTGCTAACATATATTTAAGTAGGAATGTTTGTTGTAATGTGCGATGCCAAAATCAATATTCGAGTTGCCATTGTACATTGAAAGTGACCAAGAGTTCATTTTAGTGCAGAGGCAAATCTCATTTCAACTTAACTCTAACTTCAATTCAATCCTAATTGTTATCTTAATTTGATTCATATTATAAAAAATATATCCCTAACCTTAATTTTCACTCAAATCCATATCCAAATGATATATAACTGTCTTATGTTTGAAAATTATTCATTGCAATGATAATTTAGCTTGAATCAGGATCATTTGTTTTTGAACATTTGTTTTACATACATACATACATACATATATATATATATATATATGTTAAATGTACAAAGGTTCAATTAAAATAAATTTTCATTCAAGTTCTATAAAATATTCCTTTCCCAAACTTGAATTTAACTATTATATTATAGTGTTTAGTTAGATTAATTTTCATTGATTTATATGTTATCTTTTGATTTTATATTATAGCCATTTAATATGACTACTTAATGAAACCTTGGCCATCTTGTTTTTAAAAGATCAGTCATTAATAATAGTTTATTTTGTATTATCATTTACACATACACACGTGGATATATCTACACACTATATATATATACACACATACACACACATATATCTACATGCATGCATGATGTATGCGTGCGTGCGTGATGTATGCGTGCGTGCGTGCGAGCGAGCGAGCGAGCGAGCTAGCTAGCTAGCTAGCTACACCTCAAATCTCCTTGATTTCAACCACATGTCCCAAACTAATTCATATACCTCTCTCTTGTCACTTGATGAGTGTGTGTTTATGTGTGGCAAGGATTGGCTACACTCATTTTTGCTACATCTCAAATAATGCATGTACACATCTCTATGAGAAATAGATGATTTAGTGTCGGAATTGCATACAAACTTGACTCCTTGTAGATGTTTATTTTGTCAGGTGGCTACCAAAGCATGCAATGATGATTCAATTCAATTATCCAATGACGATAAATATCCAGCTTTAATTCTAGATGCATTAATTATTCTTGTTAACACTTCCACCGAACATTTCTTAGATAAACTCCCAGGAGAAGTGCTCACACAAAATCTTCTACGATTTAGAGAGGCGTATAAAACGTTTCAAGGTTCTCAGATAGCGGATAGCTGTACTTGGTACAATAAATCCTTGCAGAGTACAAAATATGAACTTGCATCTTTTATTTTTCGAATTTCTGTTAATCAGTCTCCCATTCGAAATTTGGGGCTGAATGATGTCATAAGAAGTATATTTGGGACAGAATCTGAATTTGTAAAATTTTCGCTAACCCAGTGGGAAGAATCGCCTATTTTGTTGAAAAATACAGGGGTTAAATATAACAGAGACTCCATATTTGATTCATTGATCAATTCTTTTGATTCAAAAACTACTGAAACCATGATTCACTCAATTTTTCGTCAATTGGTTTCTTGTCCTCCTATTGTTTCAGATGAATTGGACATCTTTTCATTTCTCAATGAAGAAATGAATGTATTAGGTTCCCCTATAGTATATGGACAAGATATTAGAGTACTAAAAACACCGAAACATGACAGAGAGATGCATTTTGTTAGTGATAACATGGTAGAAGCATATAACAATGGATACACACTTGCTCTTCGTGGTATGGAATTTAGATCTGATAATATTGCTGCAATATCAAATGTTTTATCAATTTTATTTGGTCAACCATCAGTTGGGGCTAATTTATACATGACACCACCCAAATCTCAAGGTTTGGCTAAGCACTATGATGATCATTGTGTGTTTGTTTGGCAATTATTTGGTAAAAAGAGGTGGAAAGTTTCATCTACCTCAGCTACTATCTTACCTAGACTTTATGAATCCACAGCTGATGTTTATGATGGTTTATGTGGAGATATACAGTATTTATTAAATGAAGGGGACATTTTATATATTCCTAGAGGATTTCTTCACGAGGCTTGTACAATTATTGATGAAAACGATTTTGATGGGGCTGCTAATTTTTCGTTACACCTAACATTTGGAATTGAGGTCGAAGCTCCTTTTGAGTAAGTGCGTTTACAGATTTTGTATTGATTTTATTCCATTTTACTGGCAGAATTTTTTGTTAGGACAGGTATTTGGTTTCAATCTCTGCTTTTATTATCATGTTCCTATAACTGTATGAAGTATTGGGCTGCTTTTATCATTATTGGTTACGTATCCCCCTATCTGATAATCCATGAGACTAGCCTATGAATTGAGAAGATGTATAGTCTGTCTTAATGGACTATTTGTTCATTTATTCTTGATTCTTGCAGTTTGGTATTTAAAGCACGTTTGTAAATATAGAATCTCTGAAATAGAAGCAAGCAACCCTTTGTATCTTACAATAGTAATATTACTTCAGTTAGGTCAGATGATTCTAAAATAATCATATAATTTCAGCATTTACAAGCAACAATACTTTTGTACAGATGGGAAGGGTTCACGCATATTGCATTGCATTGCTGGAATGAGAAGCGCAAACGTACAATCATCAACAATACTGACTCTAAATCAAGGATACAGAACAGTATCTTCATCATAATATTACATATTGCAATCAGATTAGTCGCTAACGACAACCCAACACTTAGAAAGGCCTGCATGGTTGCTGCATATCCTTTGTCAGCTGATACTCACATGTCAAAGCACAAAGGCATGTTTCAGTATATAATTGACGAAATAAACAGCAATGCAAACTTTATTGAAGCATTTAAATGCATCAACAAGTACACTGAGGTTGAGAATGATAATTCTCTTCAATGGTTGAGGTGGCTTAGGCATTTGCATCAGGAAGGATACGATGATGAAAAAATCGATTTCAGTAATATATCTGAAATATTTAAGGACCTTGTTACATTGTTTAATAACCATACTGAAGAAGCCATAATGGAATTTTCGAATATGAAATCCATATTCTGTAGAGAAGCCTCGTTTGAAGATGCTTACAAATGTTTTTTGATACTTTTGGAGAAATATAGAAAAGTCAGGAGGCAGTATATGAATGGTATGTTGTCACTTCACTCCAGGTGATGTTGATTAAGAAGTATGTATTATGAACAAGTTTCACTACAAGTGATTAGCAAATCTTGAAATTTCATCAGAAGAAATCTACAAAGGATAATCAAGTTGTATCCACAAGTTATAAGATCTACATTATGTACATGTGCGTGAGAGATCAAGTTGCTGTTATTTTATTTTCCTCTGCTGTTATTATAAAAATAGCATATTGGGGCAAAGTTTTGGTTATAAGCATCGTCTATGGATGAAGATCAAAGCATTTGATTTGAAGAGCATGCCCCTTACCTAGTGATGGCGAACCCTTTGTTCTGTAGAATTGTGAGACACTTTATGAATTGAAGGTCTAGTGATTGATATTCGTTACAATATTGTGAAGTCAAAAAAACCTGCTCCCTTTTTTCCCAGTAAAAACAGCAGCGATGCTCATTTGTGGTTTATATGGTTCTTTATCTTCGTGCATTATGAATTCAGGGTATGGTTTGTATTCACTGTTTCATTTGTTTTAACTGGAACCTATTGTTGTCAATTAGTCGGGTTTGAGAGCTGTCTTTATATACGCCCTTATTGCAAATATTTTGTATGCGTCAAAATTTTTATTTGTTTATTAATCTGTCATCCTACTTCCAGGTAACACCCTATGTGCTCATATGTTAAATAACCTTATAAGGTGAAGTATCTGACATAAGCATATGGCCATTTATTTTGATGACAGAAGTTTTATAGGAAGAGAAAGTCGATGACCCATTTAAGGATCCAGCATTTTAACAAGGCGTTGTCCTAAGAGATGATCAGTCTTGGAGTTTGGGTTTAGGTGAGTTATTTCTCACTATAGATGATGGTTCTAACCAAAACTAGAAAAGTTTTGATATCTAGTATGCATGTACAAATGGTTCAAAACAGTTCATCGACGATGAATTGGAACTGATTCCTGAACGTTGTCAGCTGTGGCAGGATGATGTGTGGCAGCAAACTGATTTAAATTTTCACCATGTATGCAATTTAAGGCATATAAAAAAAAGGTGCTTTGGTGTGTGATATTAAATATAGTTCTACATAAAGACTAAAGTGGAAGTATGAAGGTGAGTGCAGGTTCAATTGAAATCAAACACTAAAAGCAAGCCTGAGTGGGTAAGATGAGGACACTCCATCAGCAAGTTATATGGCGTAGGTTATGTGCTCGGGTGGAAGGTTTAAGTTTAATATCTACCTAAGTATAAAAGAAAATGAGGTGGAGTCCTTGACGAGCGTGGCGCACAACGGTGCCCATGGGACGTGCATGAGTGTTCGAGGTTCATTAAGATCAGATATATAGTGGACTTGTTAAACCAAGGCATGAGCTCGGATTTATTAAAGTAAATATGAGCTTGTAAATGAAAGATGACATGCGACGAGGAGCGTTGTTTACTTTTGAATTAACCTTAGGCGACGTGTGTATTAGTTCATATGCCTCATTTACACTTGCATCCAAATCTTCATTCATTCATTTGGATGATTGAGGGCTTGTGACATGTGTGGGTGATCGAATGTGAGGTATGGACGTGCATTTATAATCTCGATGCTAAGAAAACATGCATGGCGTGTTCGGCAGCCGAAATAAAATTATTTGAATGCTTCAACAAGAGCTGAGTTGCCAAATGATGTTGAGGTCTAATTGTAAGCGAGTGTAGGAGGTTTCAATCATTCGAGTGTTCATTAACAAGCATGAATATTCAAGGTTCGTTCGATTGTTTGGAAAAAAAACATAGGAACAAGTGTGTATAAACCGCACTTTGGCCAAAATCTCACACACGCACAATTAGTTATGAGCCAAGTACTATTAATTACTATATAATGCACAACTAAAATTGAATTATGACCGCTTGCAGTTAGTGTAGACATGAGGATACAACTAACAATGGCTTGTTCAGTTGCTAACAAGCAATGTAGCAAGCAGATGTGGTTTATTTGCTTTTCCGTGTCTAGTTGATGACTAGTTGGAGCTGTTCTCGTGGCTGGTTGAGTGAACAAGGGTTGGTTACTATAACGGCAAGCTTTTGTCGTTATAAACTTACAATGACAAAGAATTTTCCGTTATAAAATATAGCCGTTGCCTTGCAACGGTTACATTCCAACGTTCCATTTATCTTCTATAAATTCATCCATCCTCCTCCTTCCACACAACCTTGCCATTTACTTTTCATCCTCTAATTCTAAAAATGTATTCTTCATCGAAACGTTCCGGCAAAAAAGTTGCTAGCAAGAAACCCACGTCCAATCTACATTCCATCGGATTTTTCAACCAACACCCACCATACCAACAGCAAACACTCTGTCCATCACATGAGTACGGATATTCGTCGTATTCAAACTTCTCTTATAGCCAGCCTTACCAACCGCTCGCTCCTTCCAACTTTCCTCCTATTCATTCTACCGCCCCAGAACAATATTACCAACAACGTCCTGCATTAGGTGCATACGACGATCATTCGTCGTACATGTCTTTGATGACGCAGAACGATTAAATGCAACATCGTCATCTTAATCGTCATCTTAATGCGCAATAGTCAGATATTCTTGACCATTAAGCAATGCAAAATCTACAAAGGCGATTTTCTTATACACGCAATGCTCCTGCTAATGAAGAAACCGTTAATAGTTCGAAGGAGGAGGAAGAAGATGAAAACCAAGAGGCAGATGCAATAAATATCGAAGAATGCAATGAAGAAGCAGCTGCAGAGATGCTTGCGCCGTTGAGCTTGGAATATAACAAGAAGAAGGATTGGAAATCCTCAAGTAGCATTTTCGACAGACGACGCAGAGATTCACTTGTAATGGAGATAGAAGCTGGCGTAGAAGACATTGAGGAGTAAAATGTTGAAGAGGAAGTAGCGACAGCTGACGGTAGAAAAAAGCAAGTTAAGTTTACCTCTGAGCAGCATATTTCACTTGCTAAATCATGGACACGCATTTCGCAGGATAGCATTTCTGGCAATAATACGAAAGGTCGAAAATTTTGGGAAATAATGCGGATTTTTACTACTCCTTAAAACCGATAAAGAGAACGTGGGGATCACTCAAAGGAGATTATCGGGTTATGAACTCCGCATGCTAAAACTATTTGGCAATACTTACCAGATTGCAGAATAGCCAGCAAAACGGTGCCGCTTCTTATAACATTGTAAATAAAATTTTATTTTAAATTTCTTTGATATTGTAATATGTTTGACTAGTTTTGTATGTTCATACACTTTTGGATTTGTTCTACAGATTGAAGAATCGTATAAGGCCCATCAGCTATAGTACGATCAATCATTCAAATTTCAAGAGTGCTTTGAGCTTCTGTCTAGTTTATCAAAATGGAAGAATCCAAACAACATCATGTTCGAGCAATAAAACAAAGCCAGAAGAATGAACTACTCCGGTTCAAGTCTAGGAAGCGATCCAAGTTCGCAGGAAAGATCTCCACTATATGGAAGCAGTGACAGACGACCTCTTGGTAGAAACAAGTCAATTCAGTTGGAGCAGCGCAGCGCAGAATTTTCTAGATTTGTCGGTACTTTAGAGACTTATGCTAGAGAAACATGAGAGCATAGAGCCAATTTTTTAGCACAAAGAACTCGCAATGAAATGAAGTTTCAGAAGGCAATCATGGACGATCGAGAGTTCAGGAGACAAGCCCATGAGGAGAAGAAAGCTTTGGTGCGAGAGAAGAATTATATCAAACTGATGACTTGTGATTTCAGTAAGCTTTCTCCTTTACAATAAGAACTAGTAACCAAGCAGTTGGAAACTTATAAGAAAGTTAGAGGCAGTGGAAGCGGAAGCAGTACATATAGGGATGAGTTTTAGATGTGTGGTTGCATTGTAATGGTTGGTGTGTACTTATGTTGAATTTTTGTAGTATCTCTAAATGTCATTTGGTTTATATGTGTATTGTTTTTGTACTTGATATAATTTTATTGTACCATTCTGTATTTTAAATTAAGGTCGTACATCATTTTATTAAACAAGTTCATTAATAATATTACGTAATGGTCAACATAACCTTAAAAATATAATACAGTAAACAAACTAGCAAACATAAAACCTCATCAACATAATACAGTAAACAAACTAGCAAACACAAAACAAACTAGTAATATTGCAGAAACAACTACGATAAAAATGCCTTGGGATTCCTACTATTTCTTCCTCTGTGTGCCCACAAATGGTCTACCAACTGGTCACGCAACTGAAAGTGTGCAGCTTGATCTTCAATATGTTGTACCGTGACAACATATTCGTTCATTGAGTTTATGTTTCTATCGGGTCTTTTGTTAGAACCCTTAAACATGTCCGGATAATTAGTCTTTTGATTTTCATACTCATCTCTTTTGGACTCTACAATCATATTATGAATTATTATACAAGCGTACATAATTTCAGATAGAATTCTTGCGTCATGAAATCGAGTAGGATTTCGTAAAATACGAAACCTTGCTTGTAAGACACCGAACGTACGTTCAATGTCCTTTATGTAGCTTTCCACTTTTTCAGTGAAACAGCTTTACTTGTTATTTGTTGGAACTCTAAAGCCTTGTATTAAAGTTCTCCACTTTGGGTAAATTCCATCGACTAGGTAATACCTAGTTTGATGCTCGACATTACCAACTTTATATGTAACATACATTGAAATTCCGTTAGATAGTTCAGAGAATAGACATGACTGTTTTAAAACATTTATATCATTTAACGAAGCCGGTACTTCAAAGAAAGCATGCCAAACCCATAAATCATCGGTTGCAACCGCTTCAAGGATCATTTTGGCACCTTTTTTGTCTTATTAACATTTCTTTCCAACCCGTTGGACAGTTTTTCCGTACCCAATGTATGCAATCCAAACTTCCAAGCATACCTGGAAAACCTCCAGCTTCTCCTCTGACTAGTATTCTGCTTACATCATTCGGTCCCGGAGTTAATAAGTATTCCTCGCCAAATTGTTCAATCACTGTTTTACAGAATTCTTTAATGCACTCTATTGCTGTTGATGATGCGATTCTGAAATATTCATCAATATCATCACCAGCTATCCGTAGCTTAACATACGTAAAGCGGCCGTGATTTTGATGTGGGGAGAGTGTCCAGGTTCTAGTACTCTATTTAGCCTATAAGTAAAATATGGGTTGTTTTCATGAAGTTTAAGATAAATTTTAGAGAAACATACGAGCTCATCCAATATCGACGGCGGAACAAATTATATCGTATGTTGGATTGTCAATGAAGTAGTCCGTCATCAGCCTTTCATGTCCATCCTTACAGTCCCTCTTATACCATCGGTCAATCCATCCAGGTATACTACCATGATGGTTGCTCATAGATCATTCCCTAAAAAAGTAAGAATATTCGACTGCTACTTATTGAATTTGAAACTGTGTCGTTTCATCGTCCATTTCTTGTTCATGTTTTGGTTGTATTGGTAGTATAGGTTAGGGGATCTATGGTTGTTGAGCAATAAGTAATTTGAGTTATTAGTTTGTTTTAGTTTTCTACAATGGTTTGCTGGAGTAGATCGAAATGCAAGTATATATAAGTGTAGGAGGCAATAGATATGGATTACATAAAAAACAGTATGGCTATGTAACAAAAAATGACAGCATATGAAGTGTTGGGATATAATGCAAGTGTACATGTTACAAAACAAAAAATGACAAGCTATAATGCAAGTGTACATGCTACAAAACAAAAAATGACATGCTATAATGCAAGTGTACAGGCTACAAAACAAAAAAATGACATGCTATAATGCAAGTGTGCAGGCTACAAAGTATAAATTGTACAGGCTATAAAGTGTACATGCTATAAAGTGTAGAGGCTATAAAGTGTACAGGCTAAATGGCTATAGTGTAGCTACATTGTTAGAAAGGACATGACAGCAATGGATACAGTGTACGTTTGCAGAGGCTATAATGGCTACAGTGTCTGTTTGCAATGACCATTAATTGGTTTCTAATATCCCCATGATTACTATTTATACACTAAGTATTGACATGGGAGGTTCATAGGATTGCAGATGAAAAATCAGACATGGACTCCTCATGATTATTTGGTGTTGATCAAAACTTATATTCAGGCTGATACAAGACACATGGAAAAGGAGGTCGATGAAGATTTTTGGATCAACGTAAACCAAGTTTACAACAATCATCCAGAATGTAGGCTGAGAAGACGAAATTTGGACACTAGAACTACATTTGTTACATTTACTAGAGCTTGTAGGAGGTGTCAGAGAATTAAAACCGAGTAGAACGAGACAATGTTTTTCAAATGACCCGATCAACTTTTGACTCCCTATATTTTATCGATCATCACACACTTTGTTGGTCATGCTGCGTACGAGTTGTGGGTAAATAATATTAGACAGTTTGAGTGAGTACTATGTCGACGAATGATGAATGTCCAAGTGTTTGTCCAACTGTCTTAGGTCTGCTTATGTCCACGAGTATTAGTTTGGGGAACTTGAATTCTATGATTTGTATTAGTTTAATGCATGTCCACCTATAGTAATATGAGTTGTGTATGTTCAATTTAATTTGAAGACTAAATTATGTACTTAAATGCACAACAACATACGACATACTTCAACATACCGCAACATACTTAAACATACATCAGAAGACATACTTAAACAAACGATAGACTCGAACATATCACATCATACGACATACTTCAACATACTTCAACATGTTATTATGCCTACCACCATGCTGAAATTCCAGCGCACGCAGCCTATCACGTAGTACAGCTAGTTCTTGTTCTAGTACGTTTGCATATTCCACCGCTCGACGAGCGAATGGATCATCAATCATTTCCCATAAAGCACAACCAATTGAAAAGTTATGGCATCTGTAATGACGCTGTCCAATGTCGTTTCTGCTTCGCATGACAGAATATTTAACTGATACTCCACAAACACAATATAGTAATGGAGGAGAGTTAACTTCCCGCTATATCTAAAACCGTTCATTATGGACTTCCCGACGTTCCTGTGTGTTTGTAGAAAGTCTTATCTCTTGTTCATATGGATGCTGTCCAACCTGTTGTTCATAGGCAGGTCGGATGTCCTTCTGAAGTCTAAGTTGGCTAAGATTTGGAAAATCGGTTCGAATATCCTCATAGTGCTGTTCTTGATACTCGATAAGCCAATCCTCATCGGTTCGTGGACTTTTCGAAGGCACGCGACCTTCTATATCAAACTAGAAGAAGGGCAGGATGTCATCGGTATGAGATGTAAATGAATGTGAGGAACATTTAGATAGTAGTGAAGATGGAGTAGATGATTGTGAAGAAGCATATGTAAACTGGTATGTGTAAGCAGATGGAAAATGAAAAACTGGTAATTATGAAAAGAGAAGAGCAACGGAAATATCCAAACCTTATTCTCATTCATCTTACAACCTATACAGACGTGATTAACTTTAGTACAGAAAAAACATAGCGAAAAAATATACTCAATTCGAACTTTTCAACTGAACAATAAAAATACACTTAAACATTATCTGCTCATTTTCCAACGGATTGAATGGCTTCTATTAGTTCTCAATAAATATGCGAATCAGTATTACAATCCAGTACCTGACTTTTCAAATCTTTCCATCGGTCCTATATATTCCATTTTGTCCAATAGCTATATATTGTATAAATACATTTATAGTTTTAGCCAAATAAAGTGGCTTTCAATGGTGTTAGTTCATTTGAATATAGTTACAGTGATTCAAATGAACTGATTTCCCTACAAGACAATTTCTATGACAATGATGTACGGTTGCCAACAACACATAAACATGAAAATAATGTCGTCAATGCATAAACTGAATACAACAGATATATCGTATATCACAACACATGAACAATAACATCAACTACACAGAAACATGAATGATGATAACATCCATACAAAAACAAAATACATTAGGTATATAATACATCAGAACAATAGAATAAATACATAAAGAACATAGAGACAGAAATGAACCATAATACATAAGATTATCCATCTATGTGGACGTGTATGACGTTGATGACGTCTCTTATCATCATCGTCTCCACCACCGCTCGGACCAGCTAAATGCTCATAGTACATCTACATGTCAGCAAATCTCTTATGCTCTTCCTCCAGTTGTGCCTGTAGTCGTGCTGCTGCCTCTGCCTGCTGACGTAGCTCACCATCATGGTAGTCTAGGCTAGCCTAGCTCTACATATCATGTATGTATGATCCCCATCTGCATATCATATAGATCGGCGTAGGATATCTGGTTCGGATCCGAGTAATGATCGTGCGCTGGAGGATGATACATGTCAACATAATGGTCTGGTCAAAAGGTAGGAATTGCCATAATCCATTCGAAGTGGAAGCATCCGCCACATGATCGGGTGCACGGTAACCCTGACTGGGCTGGGTAAGATCCTCGACAACATGGGGATGTATGCCGTGTCGTATAGCAGACGGATCGACTAAATCTATCACCGCTGCATGGGTAATAGTATCAGTGGACTCACTGTAAAATCTACGTTAGAAGTCAACGTATGATGGACCGGTAATAACAAAGACCTCGACTGGTCACCAACCTCCTGCCCTCGTTAGGTCTGGCTGCTCTGACGGGTAAATCATACAACGATAAGTATGAGAGTGTGGATCATCGAAAATAGCATCAAAGTCATACAACTATCCAACACCTCTCACCAAGATACCAATATACACCAAACACCGAGGGATAAGATAGAAGCAGAAATTTCCTTACGGCAAGCATTCTAGTAATTTCTGTAAAATCAATGCCAATTGATACACTATCATGAAATGGATGCCATATAATCTGGTGTCTGTACATCCTCAAATCGATTTGGTTGTGGACAACCGAATAAACATGACGGATTCATTATCCCTGGACCCCCTGTTGTCCGTGCACCAAAATGACATACGAGGGAAAAAAGTACACATCTGAAGTCAAAGTGATGAAATAAAAATTCCTAAAATACTCAAAATACCAGTACTGTAATAACTTCCAAATGCCAAATAATGAAACCTGTGCATCTGAAATGGTGCACTGCATGTCGTGACATCTGTACAAATACGCAAGAATAGGCGTAACCCAGTCATATAGAATTGCACCGCTGAAATTCAAATCAGATAAGACCTTAATAAACCCGACAGCCAAACTACTGCTCGATGTGCTGAAAAACAAGTTACCCATGGGTATAGAACAAATAATTGCACAAGCTCTAGATCATCATCATCAGGAGAGTAATGGATGAGTATGTTGTCCATGGCAGCACAAATAGCGCTGACTCTAATAGCCTTTCCGGCCTGATATGATGCAGTGAAAGCGTCAAAGTGAGGTAGAAAATCATGAACATGTTCAGGATCACGTCATCGAGCATCATTGTACGGAAGCAATGGAAAAGCAGCCACTCCAATGCTAATGCCGGTAAGCATAGAAAAATCAAGCGGTGTAATTCCTAACTCATTGCAAGGAAAGTGGACTGTGTGAGTGATTTTATACCACTGTAAAGCAATAACTGCGCACAATTGCACATCATCTTTTATAACATTGTTGATTCCTAAAATTGTAGAATACGTAACAAGTGAAATTATGGAGTAATAAATTGACTGGTTTTTTAAGTAAATGGTACATTAGATTACCTAAGAAATGATGGGATCCAAGTCCGTGTAATAATGCTACGACTCTATCCTTATTTTCCAAATGCATGAAAATATCTAAGCATGTTCGCTAACGAATCCCGTGAGCGGATACTTCGCGACTGTTAAAGTTAAATAAAATCATACTATGGCATGATACACTTTTTATTTATTGGGAGAACCCAAATACTCTCTTAATATTTAAACTAACAACATATTGCAATTATTTTAATGATATAAAGAAATACTTACAGCCAAACTCGTCTGTGTGTTGACATGTACTTCGCTTTCTGTAAGTGCATGAAAGTTGAAAAGCATAGACAATTTTGCCGCGCTAAGATTCGGATCCTAAAATCATCAAGCTCGGCGACTCTAACGGAAATATGCCTTACACCCTTGCACATCCTGCCCGCTCGAACACCCCTATGGCCTTCGCGATCGCCTTCTTCTTTGCCTCCGCCCTGATTGTCGAGATTTTCGGCGGCTTCCAGCACATCTTCTATTCCTTGGTCGTACCCGTACAGTACAATATTCTATTCTTCACCGCTCCTTCCGGGGCCGCTGCTACCGCCTTCTCCGTGCATGAACTTTTTGGCGAAATTTTTAGCAATCTAGACATCTATTCGAGTGTGGATCTCAAAAACGAGTTTTAATTTGGGTAGAAACTAGCGGTTTAGATTGTTCGAGGTAGAAGATGGTGAATTGGGTGGTTGCTCTCGGCTAAAAATGAAAGGAGGAAGATGAATTGAGTTGTGGCGGTTGGCTTGGGGGGTGTAGGGTTATAAACTTATAACGGCAAATACTTTGCGGTTATAAGCCAATCTCCAACCAGTCCGTGACTACTCGCCACCTTACTTGGTCGCGCCGCTCGTTCGCTCAGTTGACAGTTATGAGAGAGAACGTAGTGAACAGAACAGATTATTGGTAATGGTCTAAGTAAATTTATATATAGTATGTCATAACTAGAAATATTATGTATTAGACGTTCAATTATATACCATATGGTTATAAGTCCGAAAGATTGTGTGTGTCATTTTATTTTCTATATAGTCTAAATTAAATATTTGTACATACTATGATTTTATTAGTAACATTGATTAATATATATATATATATATATATATATATATAATAACCAAATAAATGTTAAACTATAAAACTCTCATCGTATCAGATTAACATCAAATATGATTAAAAAAAATTGTCCATGATAACATAAGTTAAAAGATCTAGAGCACTTAATTCAACGGTGACTTTTAAATGTTGAAATTCGAAATTAACCACGGATATTGATCAAATTTTAATCATTAATCAAGCTTCAGACATCTTAGTGAATAGTTGTGCCGAAAAGTCGTGACATGCATGATATATCATTACCTAAGGGTATATGATTACGGAGGAATTCAGTGAGATAATCTATTAGTGTGTGATGGTGTCTTATTTAGAAGTTAAGACCGTTATTATCAAAATTAACCTAAAATTAACTGACAATATAGTTTATAAGTGTTATAAATTAAGTAAGAGATAATTACACATAGTGCTTTGAGTTAATTTATTTAATTCTTTGTTCGTTTGAAATTTGAATTTTAGTGCATACGTAAGAAATTTGGTGGTCTAACCCCATAAGCATATATATCATGGTAGCACTGGGGAGGGGGTGGGAGTTGAAAAGTTGAAGATAAATGGTGGATGAGTTGATTTTCTTTTAGTGCACAAGGAAATGATTTTAACGGAGTAGTTACAAATATGAAGAGGCACTCTTCTCTCCTCCAAGTTAATGGACTTGCACAAAATATCTGTCTCTTCACCACTACCCGGTCTTCGTTATTGAACTATATATTCTTCATGCTTTCGGAGTTCGAAACTTATTTTCTAGCAGGAGACTCAACCGATACAACGTGTTAGGATAAACCCATTATCAAGGTAAAGTTTATCAACGTGTTTTAATATGCCACTTCCTGTTTGGTCAGAAAAACAGAATAACTTTTGTTGTGCTAAAATAATCCTTTTGATTGAATGCACGCCCATATAAAATCCCTTTATAAAATTTGAAATCATCGTGTACTATGGTAAATATGAACTGAAAATTCGAACGGAAAATGTAGGTAGTGTTTGGTTTAAAAACAAATTTTGTGCTTTCGGTTTTTAATATGTATTTCAAATATGAGAAGAATGGAGGGACGACGGAGATGATGAAAGAAAAATGGATGGGAGCACGAAGGGGATAGATGGACAACAGAAGAATGGATTGTTTCACGTGCTTGTGTTATTTTCCAAAACACAGAAAATAAAAAAGTTGTTTTATATTTTTACTTCGTTTTTTAATTTGGCCGTTTTCGACCATATACATACATCATGTGAATTTTTGTATGGACGAAAATTCAAAACTAAAAATAACAAACAACCACTGCCGTAATTTTTTTAATGGAAAATGATTTGAATTTGTATCATTGTTTATGGTTCAAAATTTACATTGAAGACAGATGTTAATTTCTATTCACGGTGAGGTTCAAACTCCCGACCTCTTATTTGCATATTAGGCTTTTTTTGTTATAAAAAAGGTTTTGTAAAAATTCACATTCAGATTAAAAAATTGTGTTTTTATTTCAACCATTAACAAAGATGTTTAAATACAACCGTAAACCTATGTATTTGTTTAACATATATAAAGACTTTTTTCCATGTTAATGCTTTGAAATTAATATTATTGTCAAATCGTCGTTGTTGTCATCGTCAACCACCATAATAATATAGACATGAATTAAATGTATTAAAATTACACTGTTATATTACATTGTATGCTACAAATTTGTTTCCTAAATTACACAAATGCATACATCCTATGCATTAGCTTTTATTGTGTAATAAATATTGTTTTCAACACACTCGAAGACATATTTTAAATCTCAAATTATCGATTAAAATTAACATAAATATATTTATTAAGGGTTGTTGAAAAGAAAGATAAGTTTGACTGAGAGTCAAATTTATGATAATAATGACAACCAAGGTTGTAAAAAAACATGAATTAGGTATTAATCATTTTACTGGGAATTAATCGAGGATTAATCGAAGATAATCTTTTTTAATAACTTGTGTATTATGTTTAGTATGAATTTCTATAAATTGCAAATTTTAGAATTTTGGACGTGTTTATGAGTAGCCAAGAAAACAATACCGTCTAAAACACTGCTAGAACAACATTCATTTTCAACGACAACTAATCGTCGACGGCCGTCGCTGGTCGTCGGAAAAGCCATCGCTATGGCATACGCGCTTTCCTTCGGTTGGTGACGGTATCGACGACTATTTGGCGACGGCTACTCAGGGCACTTTTCGACGGCTTTGTGATGCTCCTCGGTGTCCACGTGCCTCTAAGTAACCATTGAAAACCAACGTTAGCTGTCGGAAATTGACGACCAAAGTCCCGTCCATAGCCGTCGAAAACCGTCGGAAATCTGGACAAATTTTTTTTCCGACAACAATTCGATTCATGTACTACACATAAATATCAAAACTAAATTTCAAATATATCCAATATCCAATATGCAAACTCAACCAATACATAATCAACTTATATCCAATATCCAACTCAATCCCCACCAATTCAATATTTAAACCAAAAAACAAACAATACACTAAATAATCAACATACAATGTATACAATCAACATCCAACATGTCAAAACAAACCAACATATCATACAAAATAGCGACTAAATGTATCAACCATATCCAAATACATCTATTTTAAAATGTTTAAGACTCATCGTCAGCTCCGGAACCACCCGACGAAGAAAATAACCCACGCCGTTGCACCTCAGCCAAGCGCTGGTTTAGCTGCGCCATCTCCGCAACACCATGGTGGTCTTTCTCCTGCAACTCCACAACCATGGCTCTATGCCCCGCAACCTCTTCTTTGTCCTGAGCTTTTTGATATGCTTTCTACGAGGACCTAGCCTGCAGATAATCAAGAGATATGTCAAAAAATCAGAAATGTATTTTAGTAGCTAGTGTAAACTAAGAAGGAACAAATAAATAAAGCATAATCATTTGTTAAAACAGTAATGATATATTTTTTCTACGACAGCTTTTTCTGATTATTGGTTTGAACGTATAAGTTAGTAATTTTTAGAAGTTACTGCTTGATTCTCAAAGCCATTACGCCTATCTGCCGATGTGGGTTCCATGGTGGACTCAAAATCGCGTCCTCCTCATCAGTGGTCAACGAATCCCGTCTCGGTCACTCCAACATCTATGCTCGTGCTTCTGCAAATTTTTCCTATAATGGAAAATAAAATATAATTGAAATTCAAACAACATTATTTTAATTATTCTTTATAACTAATTAATTAAATTAATAAATAATAACTTCTAATTTAAAATATGCTTTCATAGGATTAACTTGCTTTATCGTCACTCCATGTGTACGATATTGAGCCGTCTTTGTTTGTTTGCTTGGTGACATGAGTATGAGCAAATACGTCCATATAGGAGACGGGACCGCTGCGCTCTCTTCCCTAAATAGTTAATACGTATTACAGTTGTTTATGCAAAATTAAATAAGTTAATAACCGTTTGTAATTGCAATTAATAAATTTACCAGATCCTCACAATGATGTTGAAATGATTTGGAGTCCCACGATGTATAACTAGGTTCTTGTTTCTATTTGCGGAGTTTCTCTCTAACTCCGTCTGCAAATTGAAATTGTAATTATATATTTTAGCTTTAAATTAGTATTATATACAGGAACAAATTAAAATGATATATGATAAGCTTACCTTGAATTCATCACTATTTCAGCAAGCAACCCAAGCATCCCACATGCTAGCGCCCATCCAGTCAGGCTTCTTCCTCGATATTCTTAAGTCAGACATTGTGTCTCGGTAATTCTTAGACATCTTGAAAGTCCAATGCCGTTGGCAAAAGTCAAGGTCTTCTTACTGCAAGTCTACCGCTCCATGTACGTTGAAATAATATGGGTTATACATTTATACTTAGTCAGCAAATTGTAAAGTGGCAATATATAATGATATATAAATTTACACTTACAAGGAAATCCTGCCAGATACTTTCCCTGGAGGGGGCTGAGTTCTTACCCCACCTAGGCCAATAATTAGTCATCCTGCTCATAAACGTCTTCTTGGAAATACCAACAACAATCAGTGACGACTCCAGCTCGAATCACATGTGTTAAATATGATACAGACTTTTAATAAATAATGACTAATATATCTTGTAGGAAATATTTATAACACTGCAGTAGATTTAATGCTTACGGCTCCAGCTCAATTTTTTTTTGAAATGTCGTAAGATTCAACTCCTTCATACCATAATATTTTCAACTCTTCAATCAACTGCTGTAAATAAACATCGATTTCTTGTGTTGGATCATCAGGGCCAGGACGACAATAGTGAGAAATGTATACGGTGTTTTCATACACGTCCACGGAGGTAAATTGTAAGTTATAACTATTATAGGCCAAGATGAATATTTAGAACCAAATTAAGAGAATGGTAAAAATCCTTCCGTGCATAAAACAAGTCTAACATTATGGCTCTCCGCTGCAAAAGAGGGATATGTCTTACCAAAATGCTTCCATACTTCTCCATCAGCTAGGTGTGTTAATGTATTTTCTTCCTGTGTTCTCACATTGTGCCATCCCATATGATGCACGGTTATATATGATGCGTATAAGAATTGAAGCCTATGAGTTATAAGTATGTAATTCATATGCTTGTACAAGACTTCCTTTCTCTTCTTTTTTCTTGGTTTGTATCTTTGCTTGTTACATATTGTACAATTTCTCAGATTGATGTCTTCTTCCCAAAACAACATGCAACTATTTAAACATGTACTATTTTTTGATACGGCGAACTAAAAGAAGACATAAGTTTTTTCACTTCATAATGATTTTCACACATCAAGTTATCGGGTGGCATATGTCATTTTGCAACTTGTACAACAGCTATAAATCCGGCTTCCGTGAAGTTGTATTTTGATTTCCTCACAATGTATTCTGTAGTTACTTATAATTGAGTACCGCTTGGGCAGCCATCCCAAAGAGGTTTTTAACATCATCCAATAAATCATATATATTTTTTTGCTCCAATATTTGGTTCTTCTACGACATTAATATCATCATCATCAACTTTAAAAGTAGAAAACATCGATCGTGCTGCATCTTCAACTATATCTTCTATGAGATTCGTCGTAACAATTTCATTACCCACCTCCTCCTCTACGTGTACATGATTAGATGCTACATGTTCACCATGACGATCCCACACAAGATAATTCGGCACGAAACCGTATTGGTACATATGGACTATAACCATATCGTGTATCAAATGCTTTAACAATTTGCACCTACTAAATGAACAATGAATTTCTCTGTCGTTTCAATTATTACATAAAGCGAATTCAATAAATACATTATATCATTATAAAAATGTTCTCTTATTAAGCCTCTCATTTTAGTTCGAGGATGATACATCGAAGTCTTATCAACAAAATAATCGATAATTTTTCCTATTTAAAAAATATAATAGAGATTAAAAAAAGTATTAATCACTTTATGGATTGATATTTAATTTTTAAAATAATTTATTAATTAATATTCATTTATGCATTTTAGGGATTGACACATATTATGAATAGAATATTAAATTTTTAGTTTATTATTTTCTACTTCGATGGCCGGTTATTCTATTTCTCATTACGAACACAGTAGTAATTACATTTTGTAAATCATTTTATTTTAAATGATTCAACAAAATTTCGACAACATTTCCCGTTTGTTCAATGTATCGTACACAACTGCGTGTACATAGGGAACAAAAAGGAATTGCTGTTGAAATTTGTAAATCATTTGAAATGAAATGATTTACAAAATGTAACTACTTTATTGTGTTTGTAACTTATCCAATACAGGGACAAATCCGATAAATATTATATCTGATTAATATAGATGTCCGTTCTATGATAAAAACAAGTATCCATATAACGGTCATATACAATACTTGTCAGATGGGGCCAAAAACTCTCTAAGAGATATTAATTATATATATATATATATATATATATATATAACATATATTAGCATATACATCTATGCATTCTAATGTTTTAATAATTAGAAAATATACTATTTTTTTTCATTTTATAAAATCTTATATGTTTTCAATCATAACAAATTATGGATATAATATTATATTTCAAAAAAATAAACTTCATCATACACGTAATTTATTTATTAATTTTATTGGATTCGACATCCAAATAAACTAGATTTGTTATGTAAACTATCAAATGATAATTAATCTTCAATAGTAATATTTGAATTGACATTAATATTTTAGGATACTAATTAGCACTAAATCATATCACTAATTCGATACATAAACTAATTAATCTAAGTTTAGCCATAATTATATTTTAATTATCGGATTTACACACTTATAACCGTAATTAGAATATCACAATCAATCAACATACAATTGCAAATACTCAAGAGGGTAGTATCATTAAATACAACTACAAATTAACACTAATTTAACATATTAGGGTAAATTGGAGTTATCAAAAAATACCTCTTTCCGCTGAAATCGAAGTGCTGGAGGCCGAAGAGGAGAAGTTGGAGATGTTTCTAGTGGTGGCAAGGCAGTGGCGGCCGGAGGTGGGCGAATTTGGGTGAAGTGGGAGGGTTTGGAAGAAGATTTGGGGGAAGGAGATAATGAAAATAGCTCTCGGCCGACTCAGGTAATACAGGACGTGCGTCAGTTTACGACGACAAAAGTTCTATATTGCAGAATTGGCATGGCAAAACCATGCCATCGTAAGCCATCAAAAATAGCCATCAACGGCCGTCGCTATCGTCCGTCGTGATAAGCAGTAATTCTAGTAGTGAAACTAGCACATTAATGTTTATATTTGGGGCTGAGCCTTAAGTGATACATAACCAATGCCTAAATACATGTTTAGATTCTTACACGAGGTAGTAAAGTATGTCTAGACAGACTTAGGCAAATCACAAGATCGTAAGTTCCACCTAATGCCTAGATGGGGTCTGGATGGAGGTCTAGAATGATATTTACAACATTATAATAACTTGTAATTTTATTATACTATGTCTCTATGTATGTATGTATGTATGTATGTATGTATGTATGTATGTGTGAATATTCCAATTTTGTAACAGCCCGCCTTTTCGCGCGATTTAAACAGACACACGTGCCAATTCAAACCATACGTAAGGACGGATTGTTATGGGATAAATAAGAAAAACAGAGAAGGAAAAAAAACTAAACAGAATCTCACAGCGGAAGGATAAAATATAATAATCAAAATATACAGTTCATGAAGCTGTTTTACAAAATCTTTGATTATATTTATACAATACATATCAGAGTGCACATACCATATAACAATGCAGCGGAACAGTATGAGTGAAGTGCAATAATATAAATAATAATAATACGGATCTTCGTCTTCGTCCTCCAGAGCTAAATCTTCAAATCCTGAAACGCTCGGACTGACCCGACCGAATTTGAAAAGACAAAAACACTCGAGTCAGAACTAAAAGATCTTATGTGAGTTAAATTAACAGAAATAAATATGAGTACAGTAACTCCAGAGATGCTTGGGATTTACATCTCCTAAGGATCCGTTAAACTATTTACTATGTAGTATATTGCGCTATTATAATAGTGTCTAATTGTAAAATAAACTTACTTTTTAATAGCATTAAGGGGTTACCCATATAGCCCTTAACACAAATAATGCCAATAGTCTATACAGTACCGTAATACCTCCTGATCGGGAAGCTACCAGAGGATACTCCATAGGTACGACACAAATAGAAACTCGTAGAAGGCGCGCTAGGGTAGGTGACACGGCACAACTAGGCAATGCCAGGGTAGATATACCAATTACGCTTTCGGGCTGATGGAAACGCGCAGCGCGCAACTGCCGCCCACCTCGAACAACACCCCCAAAATCAAAAGTAAAATGGCTACCGAATCAATCCAAAAGTCATAGTATAATATCAAAGGAGTGCGTTCGATCAGAGGAATGACCTCATTGGCCCGTCGATCGCTCCTGTTTTAGCCACCTTATGCCAACTCACGGGAGTCGGGTCCACGTATTTACCTTACAGGAAATGCCGCCACCAACCTACTACATTCTGGAATCTCCACCGCGTACACGGTTGTTAAAGTGGTTTTCGGAGTTGGCAAAGAGTATGACAACTTTCGATCCCGGTCTCTTTAACAACCAAACGTTATTATAACACCGCGGTCATTTAAAATAATTTAAACTTTAAAATCAGAATAAAATATCCATTTTAAACCCATATAAATACGATATCATTTATATTTTTTAAAACCCCAAATCAATACGATATCATTTAGACCCAAAATCATATAATGTCATTTTATTTTCCAATATATATTCTTTTCCAAAATCATAGGGTTTTCAAAGTAAAATATTTAGAAATCAAAACTCTTGAATATAATATTTTCAAATCATACTACCTTGAAAAACATAACTTCGAAACAAATTTCCATCTCTTAAATGGTTAAATATTAAATTACTTTATAAAACACAATAGCTTCTTTAGATTTCACAAATCAATTTTCAAAAATCGATTTAAACTTCCAAATACCATTTCAATTCTTATGTTTCAAAGCTTTAAATATTTCACCATTTCAAAACAAACTCATTTGACAATCCCATATATATTAAATTCAATTACTTATTATTTAGACTTGAAATATTTACTTAATGAATTCAATATAATTTAAGAAAAACCTTTAACCTCACATAACTGGAAAATCTTTCAATTTATTACATATTCATTTAAATCAACCTGATATTCATTTCGATCACTCTACACAAAAATCAAGTTATAAAATCATATCCTTTAAAAATTCTAACTTTTTATTTAATTCCAATTTAACTTAATATTCATCTTCCAACCTTATTCTCATTTAAGTCAATGAAACTCCAGAAATTAAATTTTAAATAAATGCTTAATCGTATTTGATCTTAAAATCAAACTTAATTTTAAACTTCAAATCAAATTTATACAAAGCTTAAAAACCGGAAAATACTATATATATAATAACTTTTATCAATAACCAAATCAATATCCTATAAACCATACATATATAACTTTACAAAATCATAGAAAATCATTTCAAAATATTTTTACATATATATACCGTGGTGCCTGCATAAAATTTTCTACCCTATGGTCAAGTGATACGGATGTTTATCATTTCAATCCGCAATTTAAAATAAAAATGCGGTTGTATATCATTTCAAACCACAATCCCGAATGAATGATATGCACCATAACTTGCAGTTTATACAATATAAAATACAACATCCATTCATCCAAATATCAATCATCAATCATTTATTACAATCATCATCCAATTTAAACAACATCAATATAGAGCATATAAATTATACAGGTAATAAATAACATGTATTAACTAACAGTTTATATAAATTTAACTACTGTTAAACTAACAGTTTATATGCAAAAATAAATGTAAATTTAACTGGCAGTTAATAAAAATAAATATAACTATGACAGGCAGTTAATACGCAAATAAATAAATTCTAACTGTCAAGTTATATGCAATAAATAAAATTAATTAACAGTTATATTAAATAAATGCGATTTAACAGAGATAATGAATAAAACATGCCAAACAGTCATAAATAAATTTCTACTCATATCAAAAATCAATTTAACAAACATAAGAAATTTTAGAAGTTGTGAGTGGGTTAAAACACTCACCTTTTGAATTTAAATCGAATTTAAATCCGATTTAAACCCAAAAATTCGACGGTCTCCAAATCTGTCCAAACCAGCATCAAAAGATCTGGAATTTAATTACGATCCTAACAAAAAAAAATTCGTGTGAAACGAATAACGTATGAGAAAGTTATTCGATTAAACGCTTTGGAAACAAAATAAATAAATAAATTAAAGAACATACTCCAAAATGCCATGTCACAAAAAAAACGCGTCTCCTCCATCTTGCGCACGCAAATTTCCAGGCCGAAGCCCTAACCGCTGAAAGCACCACCGTTCCACCAAATTTCGCTGCCTCCATGAGCCAAACCGCCTCGATCAGGACACCCCATCGCCTTCGCCACGTCGAGCCGCCCATAATGGTTCCCACGGCAAAAATTGCGGTCCCCCCAAACTATCAGCGCCGCCGCCTCCTATCCAAGGCCACCACCACCAATCTACACGACCTGGCGACGAACGAGCACCACCAACAAGGCCTGCATCGCACCCCCTTCCCAACTCCGCCCCCTTGATCGACGATTGGGCGACGATCCACCATTGGATCGTCAAACCCTAAAATGGACGGACGGAATAAATCGCCAATTTCTGGCCAAATGGTGGATCGATTCGAGAAACGACCAGCATCAGAAGATTACGCTCATTGAGAGCATTAACATAAAAAAATTACGGAATTTCCTGAGAACTTTAAATTTTTTTAGCTTTGGATTTAATTTGAAATTGGATCTATAATTGTTTGTTGCCATTGAAGAAGAGGAGTATAGAAGTTCCTATACGTAGAAATAAGGAATAGAGGCTGCAAGGGTTTATAACAGCCTATTTATAGACAAACTGCAATAGAATAGGTGGGCACGAATTATAAACGTGCTAAACGATAGTTGGCCCAAAAAGCCCGTTCTAACCCCGGAACAAAATTTTGTAAACTCATATATCAAAACAGGTATTTTAAAATATTCTGAGCGCGATGGAAAAAGTTTCACGTCCAAATTCGATCGTATGAAGAAGTTATGCTGAAAATAAAATTTCCAAATTAATTTCAAATTGATTTCAATTAAATCGATTTCAAGGCGTTTCGCGTTCGTACGATCAAACGACAAGTCCGATCGCTATGAAACTTGAAACCCAACAATAATTCACTGTTACGGATCCGATGTAACTGGTTTCGTCGAAATCCAAGTCCGTGACAAAAATAGCTATTTTTATATTAATTAAATGAATTTAAAATAAATAAATTAAACAAATTTTATATTTAGATTCTAGAATTTGACCCATTTTATCACTCTTAAACTTTCTTAATCATTTACAAAAATTTCAAACAAGTTAAATGTCAAATTAAAGAAGGCAAATTTATAAATTTCAATATAAATCCTTAGTTTCATTAAATTCACAAATTATGATTTAACTTTCTAAAAATTTATATCCAATCAAAGAAATCAATGGTTATTCCATTCATATATTTCAAATAGATGGATTTAATATTAGATTCAAAATTTATTATCCTAACATTCTTCGATTACACTTAAATCCCTATAAATGTAATATTTAGATTTTAAATTTTCATTTATTTCGATTAAACCTATTATCACATATTACTTTAAATATACTGACAAGCTTACTTTTGCACCCTTTCATTTACCCAACTGCCATTTTATAAATAAACTTAACAATAGATTCATACTCTATTACATAATGCATACCCTTTTTCTAAATTAAAATCTTCGTAACTTCAAACATTTAATCCATTTAATTCCAATTACTCCTTTCATTTAATTTTGGATTCAAATCAATTTATAAAGCTTTACCTCCATTCTTTATATACACTAACCATCATTTAGTGAAGAATTTATTTACGTTATTCCCCATTTATTACCTTAATTTATTTATCGTGACATTTAATTTATAATTATTGAAATGATTTCCGATTTATTTGAAGGAACTAAGTATATAACTCAAACTCTTAATCCTATATTTATAAGTATATCCTTATCCGTTATATCTATTAATTAAATAAATTCCATTTTTAAGTCCTTTAAATTTATTACTAAATATCCATTTACCTTTCCCATCAAATTTGAATTCCATCAAATTAATATAACCAATCAGATTTCCATTCACACTTTAATATAAACCTAAAATTTGCAATTCATTATCTTGTATTGATTTTATACAATTACCATTAACTTTACATTCCATTGCTATTCAATATATATTCATTCATCAATCAATTCGATATTTATTCTTCTTCCCTTCTATTTGATAAATAACCTAGTATACATTTACATACATTCATTTCTTTCCATTCATTTATGGGTATTGCATTGAAATTTAATTTATTAACTAATACCAACGTTATTATCATTAATTACAATTGGATTCCCAATTTTATTCAATACCCTGAACAAATAACATATATATTAATCAAATCCTTACATTTGTTTTTCTCATGTTCCATTAAAAATCAAATCATAACATTTAAATGATTTTATTGAATTGGAATCTCATTCAAGTCATAAATTATTAACTTGTACTAATATGATTCCTTAATTTATTCCAATTACCGTTTACAATCTTTTATTGCATTAAATCAAATTAATACTTTCATAAATTTCTCATATAAATTTTATATCCAGGTAAGAATCTTTTTTCCTACTTAATTCATTTGGATTTTATTTAAATTTCTATAAATAGGTTTTAAGTCACCATTTACATAATTTATTTTAGCCTTCATTTTAACATTTATATCCAAATGCGACAATTTCCACTATTACAAATTAATTGCAATATATAATCTAATTTGTAAATTTTAAATTATCCTTGATACATCTAATTTTCAACATTCTCTTTCATATAAATAAATAATATTTCTATTTCTTTCTAAATTTAGAATAAAATCCTATTAATTTAATTCATTTTAAACATCGAATTTACCCGGGTCGTTACACTCTCCCCCACTCAAAACTTTTCGTCCCCGAAAAGGAAAAGAAGAGAAAAGAAGAATTAAATAACAATACATCTTATTCAAAATATTTAACTTATAAATAATAATTTAATAAATTTATTACCTTAAATAAACCGTAATCCGAAACGTACCTATTTGTCGGGAAATTTATGCTTAATTTATGGAACCAAAAGTAGTAGCAATTGCTTCCATAACCTGCATTGCACTCATAAAATCTAAAAGGGTTACAATTTATATAAAGTAAAATATTTAAGTGGTTTCCATCACTAATACAAAACAATACAACAACCATCAATTTTAACAGCAGCATACACAACAAATTCAAAGCAACCTTTCAACCAAACAAATAAATAGTCGTTCGGGTTCAAAACCTTTAAATCGTACGGAATGAAGAATAAACCATCAAGTGCATCATTTACTCAACAATATAAGATAAACTAAATAGATTATTCATTCACTCCAAATCCAATTTTCAAAGTATTTTACCCGAACAACCATAACCAAACAACAACAATTCAAACAACAATCAACTTAACCTTTTATTAATTACATACCTTTGTTGTTTGATTTTCTTTTTATTTATACGGTGATTTATCTTTAAATCTACATTTATTCATTAAATGTTTGCTTCATTTATCCTTTTTTTAACTTATTACTTACATATATTCAATCCATTAACTCAGGTCATGCCAGTTCCTTTTTATTTCGTTATAACTATTTATTCATTTATTATTGCATGTCCTCATTTATTTATTACAGTATTGATTTCCCTGCAAATTTTATTTTCACTTTAATTACTTAAATTTAAAATCATCTATTATACTTACCTTTAATTATATTTACTTGGTAAAATCTCAATTATAACTTAAGTTTATAACATTAAATTCTCATTTAATAGCAAATTCATTGGATACTTCATTGCCTACTTTTACTTGTACAATTTCCATTACTTTTCTTATTAAACATTTCAACTTTTTACATTTGGTAAGTTATATATGTTAAAGAAAAAATGCAGATGAACTTATACAAGTTTTCTCAATTCTTTTTAATTCATTCATGGTTCAATAAACCTTGACCCTTTGTCTTATAAGTTACAAAATTTCAATTTTATCTTTAATTCCTTTTATTTATAGTAACATTTTAATTATGCTTAAATTTAATCAATTCTTATAACTAAAGAATTTCATCAATTCATTTACTAAGGTTTACAATCCTTTATTTTCATTACTTATCTCCCTATTAAACTAAATTTTTACTTAAAGTAAAGGTTCCAACTTTTAATTACTAACCTTTCATCTCACTACAATAATTGAACAATTAATTACTGGAAATTTAAGAACTAAATACTGGGTTAAATTTCAAATTATTTTAAAATAATAAATAAATATATTCTTATAACTTATATACCTATAATTATATATAAAACAATTCAAAATTTATAGATTTTTTCTCAAAATAAATCTGCAGTAGAACTACTACAATGGTCTTTCCCCTTCGAAACTCGAAAATGAAAGTCGATGATGCGGCCGCCATCACCGAAATTATTTTCTAGCGACAGAGAGGAAAGTACAAAACTTTTTTTTCTTCAAAATCTTCTTTAAAACAATTTTTCCGAATTATACTAAATATTTATATCAAAAAATACTTATGACCACATTATTATATTCCAAAATTTATTTGAAAGAAATTTCAAAACCCCGGATCTTGAGTTCAAAATTTTCAAATTTCATTTATTTTAAATTTTCAATCTTATTTCTATTATTATTTACACTTTATTACCTAACAACCAATCTATTACAGCCAAATATAGATATCATTTGAAAAATTATTTTATAGAAAATATAATAGGTAAAATTATTTCATTCACCTATATTAAAACAAATATTATGTCGGTCTGTCCTATTAAGTGTTTAGAAATCCCTATTGATGTCATAGCATCCCATGTATCAACCAGAATTTATAAATACAAAACGGCACAGATTAACACAATATTAAAACCTTTTTTTAAAACACTAACAAATACGCTCTCTCATATATATACTCTCAGCGACTCCCATAGGGTATTACTACCGTATTAATAAAGAGTCAAACCCCACAAAGCTAAGGTTTATCGCTAAACCAAAGCTCTGATACCAACTGTAACAGCCCGCCTTTTCGCGCGATTTAAACAGACACACGTGTCAATTCAAACCATACGTAAGGGCGGATTGTTATGGGATAAATAAGATAAACAGAATCTCACAGCGGAATGATAAAATATAATAATCAAAATATACAGTTCATGAAGCTGTTTTACAAAACCTTTGATTATATTTATACAATACATATCAGAGTGCACATACCATATAACAATGCAGCGGAACAGTATGAGTGAAGTGCAATAATATAAATAATAATAATACGGATCTTCGTCTTCGTCCTCCAGAGCTAAATCTTCAAATCCTGAAACGCTCGGACTGACCCGAGCGAATTTGAAAAGACAAAAACACTCGAATCAGAACTAAAAGATCTTATGTGAGTTAAATTAACAGAAATAAATATGAGTACAGTAACTCAAGAGATGCTCGGAATTTACATCTCCTAAGGATCCGTTAAACTATTTACTATGTAGTAAATTGCGCTATTATAATAGTGTCTAATTGTAAAATAAACTTACTTTTTAATAGCGTTAAAGGGTTACCCATATAGCCCTTAACACAAATAATGCCAATAGTCTATACAGTACCGTAATACCTCCTGATCGGAAAGCTACCAGAGGATACTCCATAGGTACGATACAAATAGAAACTCGTAGAAGGCGCGCTAGGGTAGGTGACACGGCACAACTAGGCAATGCCAGGGTAGATATACCAATTACGCTTCCGGGCTGATGGAAACGCGCAGCGCGCAGCTGCCGCCCACCTCGAACAACACCCCCAAAATCAAAAGTAAAGTGGCCACCGAATCAATCCAAAAGTCATAGTATAATATCGAAGGAGTGCGTTCGTTCAGAGGAATGACCTCATTGGCCCGTCGATCGCTCCTGTTTTAGCCACCTTATGCCAACTCACGGGAGTCGGATCCACGTATTTACCTTACAGGAAACGCCGCCACCAACCTACTACATTCTGGAATCTCCACCGCGTACATGGTTGTTAAAGTGGTTTTCGGAGTTGGCAGAGAGTATGACAACTTCTGATCCCGGTCTCTTTAACAACCAAACGTTATTATAACACCGCGGTCATTTAAAATAATTTAAACTTAAAACCAGAATAAAATATCCATTTTAAACCCATATAAATACGATATCATTTATATTTTTTAAAACCCCAAATCAATACGATATCATTTAGACCGAAAATCATATAATCTCATTTTATTTTCCAATATATATTCTTTTCCAAAATCATAGGGTTTTCAAAGTAAAATATTTAGAAAACAAAACTCTTGAATATAATATTTTCAAATCATACTACCTTGAAAATCATAACTTCGAAACAAATTTCCATCTCTTAAATGGTTAAATATTAAATTACTTTATAAAACACAATAGCTTCTTTAGATTTCACAAATCAATTTTCAAATATCGATTTAAACTTCCAAATACCATTTCAATTCTTATGTTTCAAAGCTTTAAATATTTTACCATTTCAAAACAAACTCATTTGACAATCCCATATATATTAAATTCAATTACTTATTATTTAGACTTGAAATATTTACTTAATGAATTCAAAACCTTTAACCTCACATAACTGGAAAATCTTTCAATTTATTACATATTCATTTAAATCAACCTGATATTCATTTAGATCACTCTACACAAAAATCAAGTTATAAAATCATATCCTTTAAAAATTCTAACTTTTTATTTAATTTCAATTTAACTTAATATTCATCTTCCAATCTTATTCTCATTTAAGTCAATGAAACTCCAGAAATTAAATTTTAAATAAATGCTTAATCGTATTTGATCTTAAAATCAAACTTAATTTTAAACTTCAAATCAAATTTATACAAAGCTTAAAAACCAAAAATTACTATATATATAATAACCTTTATCAATAACCAAATCAATATCCCATAAACCATACATATATAACTTTACAAAATCATAGAAAATCATTTCAAAATATTTTTACATACATATACCGTGGTGCCTGTATAAAATTTTCTACCCTATGGTCAAGTGATACGGATGTTTATCATTTCAATCCGCAATTTAAAATAAAAATGCGGTTGTATATCATTTCAAACCGCAATCCCGAATGAATGAAATGCACGATAACTTGCAGTTTATACAATATAAAATACAACATCCATTCATCCAAATATCAATCATCAACCATTTATTACGATCATCATCCAATTTAAACAACGTCAATATAGAGCATATAAATTATACGGGTAATAAATAACATGTATTAACTAACAGCTTATATAAATTTAACTACTGTTAAACTAACAGTTTATATGGAAAAATAAATGTAAATTTAACTGGCAGTTAATAAAAATAAATATAACTATGACAGGCAGTTAATACGCAAATAAATAAATTCTAACTGTCAAGTTATATGCAATAAATAAAATTAATTAACAGTTATATTAAATAAATGCGATTTAACAGAGATAATGAATAAAACATGCCAAACAGTCATAAATAAATTTCTACTTATATCTAAAATCAATTTAACAAACATAAGAAATTTTAGAAGTTGTGAGTGAGTGGGTTAAAACACTCACCTTTTGAATTTAAATCGAATTTAAATCCGATTTAAACCCAAAAATTCGACGGTCTCCAAATCTGTCCAAACCAGCGTCAAAAGATCTGGAATTTAATTACGATTCTAACAAAAAAAATTTCGCGTGAAACAGATAACGTATGAGAAAGTTATTCGATTAAACGCTTTGGAAACAAAATTAATTAATTAATTAAAGAACATACTCCAAAATGCCACGTCACAAAAAAAACGCGTCTCCTCCATCTTGCGCACGCAAATTTCCAGGCCGAAGCCCTAGCCGCCGAAAGCATCACCGTTCCAACAAATTTCGCCGCCTCCATGAGCCAAACCGCCTCGATCAGGACACCCCATCGCCTTCTCCACGTCGAGCCGCCCATAATGGTTCCCACGGCAAAAATTCCGGTCCCCCCAAACTATCAGCGCCGCCGCCTCCTATCCAAGGCCACCACCACCAATCTACACGACCTGGCGACGAACGAGCACCACCAAGAAAGCCTGCATCGCGCCTCCTTCCCAACTCTGCCCCTTGATCGACGATTGGGCGACGATCCACCGTTGGATCGTCAAACCCTAAAATGGACGGCCGGAATAAATCGCCAATTTCTGGCCAAATGGTGGATCGATTCGAGAAACGACCAGCATCAGAAGATTACGCTCATTGAGAGCATTAACATAAAAAATTTCCGGAATTTCCTGAGAACTTCAAATTTTTTTAGCTTTGGATTTAATTTGAAATTGGATCTATAATTATTTCTTGCCATTGAAGAAGAGGAGTACAGAAGTTCCTATACGTAGAAATGAGGAATAGAGGCTGCTAGGGTTTATAACAGCCTATTTATAGACAAACTGCAATAGAATAGGTGGGCACGAATTATAAACGTGCTAAACGATAGTTGGCCCAAAAAGCCCATTCTGACCCCGGAACAAAATTTTGTAAACTCATATATCAAAACAGGTATTTTAAAATATTCAGAACACGATGGAAAAATTTTCACGTCCAAATTCGATCGTATGAAGAAGTTATGCTGAAAACAAAATTTCCAAATTGATTTCAATTAAATCGATTTCAAGGCGTTTCGCGTTCGTACGATCAAACGACAAGTCCGATCGCTACGAAACTTGAAACCCTACAATAATTCACTGTTACGGATCCGATGTAACTGGTTTCGTCGAAATCCGAGTCCGTGACAAAAATAGCTATTTTTTTATTAATTAAATGAATTTAAAATAAATAAATTAAACAAATTTTATATTTAGATTCTAGAATTTGACCCATTTTATCACTCTTAAACTTTCTTAATCATTTACAAAATTTCAAACAAGTTTAGATGTCAAATTAAAGAAGGTAAATTTATAAATTTCAATATAAATCCTTAGTTTCATTAAATTCACAAATTATAATTTAACTTTCTAAAAATTTTTATCCAATCAAAGAAATCAATGGTTATTCCATTCATATATTTCAAATAGAGGATTTAATATTAGATTCAAAATTTATTATCCTAACATTCTTCGATTACACTTAAATCCCTATAAATGTAATATTTAGATTTTAAATTTTCATTTATTTCAATTAAACCTATTATCATATATTACTTTAAATATACTGATAAGCTTACTTTTGCACCCTTTCATTTACCCAACTGCCATTTTATAAATAAACTTAACAATAGATTCATACTCTATTACATAAATGCATACCCTTTTTCTAAATTAAAATCTTCGTAACTTCAAACATTTAATCCATTTAATTCCAATTACTCCTTTCATTTAATTTTGGATTCAAATCAATTTATAAAGCTTTACCTCCATTCTTTATATACACTAACCATCATTTAATGAAGAATTTATTTACGTTATTCCCCATTTATTACCTTAATTTATTTATCGTAACATTTAATTTATAATTATTGAAATGATTTTCGATTTAATTGAAGGAACTAAGTATATAACTCAAACTCTTAATCCTACATTTATAAGTATATCCTTATTCGTTATATCTATTAATTAAATAAATTCCATTTTTAAGTCCTTTAAATTTATTACTAAATATCCATTTACCTTTCCCATCGAATTTGAATTCCATCAAATTAATATAACCAATCAGATTTCCATTCACACTTTAATATAAACCTAAAATTTGCAATTCATTATCTTGTATTGATTTTATACAATTACCATTAACTTTACATTCCATTGCTATTCAATATATATTCATTCATCAATCAATTCGATATTTATTCTTCTTCCCTTCTATTTGATAAATAACATAGTATACATTTACATACATTCATTTCTTTCCATTCATTTATGGGTATTGCATTGAAATTTAATTTATTAACTAATACCAACGTTATTATCATTAATTACAATTGGATTCCCAATTTTATTCAATACCCTGAACAAATAACATATATATTAATCAAATCCTTACATTTGTTTTTCTCATGTTCCATTAAAAATCAAATCATAACATTTAAACGATTTTATTGAATTGGAATCTCAGTCAAGTCATAAATTATTAACTTGTACTAATATGATTCCTTAATTTATTCCAATTACCGTTTACAATCTTTTATTGCAATAAATCAAATTAATACTTTCATAAATTTCTCATATAAATTTTATATCCAGGTAAGAATCTTTTTTCCTACTTAATTCATTTGGACTTTATTTAAATTTCTATAAATAGGTTTTAAATCACCATTTACATAATTTATTTTAGCCTTCATTTTAACATTTATATCCAAATGCGAAAATTTCCACTATTACAAATTAATTGCAATATATAATCTAATTTGTAAATTTTAAATTATCCTTGATACATCTAATTTTCAACATTCTCTTTCATATAAATAAATAATATTTCTATTTCTTTCTAAATTTAAAATAAAATCCTATTAATTTAATTCATTTTAAACATCGAATTTACACGGGTCATTACAAATTTAGTTTAATTATTATACAATGTTGCTTAATGCCTTTGTATCCAATATTACGATCCAACGCAATTTTTTGTGATCCAAAAATCGATACTAATCCCTCCACCTTCATCCCGTCGCGGGCCATATTTCAAGACATAGGTGCTTCAACATTTTTCAAAGTTAATCTCAACTTCCTAATCATATAATTTCTTAAATTTACACTACTTTTCAAAGTTAATGAAGCATTCATCAACATTTTAATCCTTAAATAGGGGTCATCCAGACTTCCAGTCGCTTTCTAGTTAATATCTGCACACTTTACTAACCTCCGTCTTCGCGGCTTATAATTTCTGCAATACTCAAAATATGGGAAACATGGCGAGAATTCTGCCTTGGAATGAAAAACCTATAGGATCGAGTAATATACCTTGGTGGGGGGTGAATATGGTATTTAAAATTATTCCTCATAGACGCTGATAAAATATAGAATAGAGTGCAGAAATGTAAATGTAGAAAATAAATAACAAGATATAACCAGCTTCGGTTTAATGCCTACTACCGCCCTCCAAGTTACTACTAGGAATATATATTCAATGCTTACAACACCTGTAAACTCGCACTCTCTGCTAATCTGAATATACTAACCATATGCCTAGTAACTCTGCTGAACGCAAACCCCTAAGATCAGAATCTTTGAAATACAACACGTAACTCTCTCCTAGAATGAACCTAGAGTTCGAAATTTCTAAACAAAAAAACCCTCTATGTCAAACAAAAAGACATAAGAATGGAATTCTAATTTTGAGGATGGAGAAGCAGTTTCCCATTCTTCCTCCTTTTTTCTTCACATGCAACGAAATACGCTGTACCTCAAGATTGTTGTACCTCAATCTGAATCCGCAACGTTTTTTCTTGGCTGAGTCGCGGACTAGATCGCTTTCTTTAAGACGATTCACGGATTAGCCGCAAGGTGCAAAGCTATCTATCAACCACTCTGTCTTCAGGATAAAATATCCTTTGAAATTTGGTCAATTTGCTGTTTGCACTGCAGCAAATTGTTCCGAATATGACACTTTCTAATTTAATTGCCGTTAAAGTTTCTTTAAGAGAGAAAAATGCAGAGGACAAAGAAGAAGAAAGAAAAATTATCTGTTATTCACCTTGTCTCTTCTGCCTATCTATCGTTTAAATATGCAGAATGGAAATTATGTGTTACTGAAGTGAGAGAATGTTAATGGATTTGAATTTATTTTCATTTAAAATGAATTCTAATACTATTAACTTTTGCAACGACTCAATAATAATGGCTCATGGATATATTATGGTTATACATTTACAGAGGCTCAATTATAATAATGGCTCATAAATATATGACCATTATCCATTTGCAAGGGCTCAATTGTAATAATGGCTCATAAATATATATTACCTTTATATATTTACAACGGCTCAATTATAATGAAGGCTCATAAATATGTTACCATTAACCTATATTTATTTATTAATTAATTAATTCACTTAAAGTTTCAACAATTCCCTACTTGAATTATTAAAAAAATATTTTCAAGCAATTTCTGAAAATATAAGACATGCATAAACAAAAGGTATCTTTCGATTTGAACCTTTGTGTAGTGAGTAAGATTTAGTTAACTAGAGTGATTCATAGTCTTTAACTCTATTCCTAACATCAAACCACACACAACCTTTCTAAAGTGCTATCAAGTAAGCCCACGCATTTATGGTCATGCACGTCTATCCCAGTTTAGTGAATGCTGTAGGAATCTTGTCCAAAATTACATAAGAAACGGCCACATTTCCACATGCACACAAGTGAGCCTATCAAGAGTACTCCTAAAGGTAGGTACTCTGCTTCATTTAGAGTATATATCTCACTAGATTTTCTATTAAGTCATCCTCTAATCATTTTAGGAATACATAATTCTATGTATATAAAAATAGCATGTTCAACTCATATCACTTTAAAATTTGTTATTACTCATTGAACCTGCTACTTGGGATCTCTAGTCATTAGGTCGGGTTACCATTTTGCGTGACTCAACAATGTAAAGGCAATAGTCTCATTCTTTTAGATGTGGAAAGGACTTTCTCTTTATCCAATCCTTTCGTTAAAGGATCCGTCAGATTTTCATCAGTGCGTACATGATCCACTTTTACTGTTCTTGAAGAGATATATTCTCTTCCAGTACTATGATTACGACGAATTTTTCGTCACTTACCATTGTAAAAATAGTTCTCAATTTTTGTAATAGCCGTGGCACTGTCACAATGGATCAACACTGCTGGTATTGGTTTTTCCCATAAAGTATCTCAGCTAGTAGATTTTTTAAGTAATCTGCTTCTTCGTTAGCATTAGCTAGTGCTATCATTTTTGACTTCATAATAGATTGATTCAAGATAGTCTGTTTCTTAGATTTCCTAGAAACAGCTCCTCCCGCAATACTAAAAATATATCCACTAGTAGCTTTGGAATCGGCTGATAAAGTATTCCAATCTGCATCACTATATCCGTCAAGGACAGAGGGAAACTTATGATAATGCAATCCAAGGTTCATATATCTCATAACCCTTTCAATAGTATGCCAATGCTTTATACTAGGTCTGCTAGTAAACCTGCACAATAATTCCATGACATATGCAATGTCGGGTCTAGTACAATCGGTGACATACTGAAAACTACCAATGATGTTTGCATATTCAGGCCGACGTACACATTCAACAGTGTTATTAAATAGTTTTACACTTGGAACATATGGTGTACTAGCAGGTTTACATTCAGAGTAATTATATTTCTTTAACATATTCTTAATATAATGAGATTGATCTAAAGAAATTTCCTTTTAAGACTTTGTAATCTTAATACCATGGACCATACTTGCTTCACTAAGATCTTTCATATCAAAATTGGCATATAGTATGGACTTAACACGATTTACAACATGAATATTTGAACCAAATATAAGTAAATCATCAACATATAAGTATACGATAGTTCAAATGTTATTCTCAGATTTATAATAAATACACTTATCACTTTCATTTACTTTAAAACCATGTGAAATAATTACATTGTCAAATTTTCCATGTCGTTGTTTCGGTGCCTTTTTAAGACCATATAGAGATTTATCTAATTTACAAACTTTATGCTCTTGATCAGGTATAACAAAACTTTTGGGTTGGTCTATATAAATCTCTTCTTCTAATTCACCATTCAAAAAAAGCGGTTTTTCATACATTTGGGAATTAGTAGATCATATAGTAAAGCATGAAAAAATAATACTCTAATTGATGTTATTTTTGTAATAGGTAAAAAAGTATCAAAGAATTCAATGTTTTCTTTTTATCTAAATACTTTAGCTACAAGACATGCCTTATATTTATCAATCGTATCATCAGGTTTCAACTTCTTTTTTAAGTGCCCATTTACAACCTGTAGTTTTAAAACCTAGAGTTAAATCAACTAGATGCCAAGTTTTATTAAATTCAAGATATTTCATTTTATCATTCATAACTTCTTACCTGAGATTTGAATCCAAAGAAGAAAGAGCTTTTTTTTAGATTAGCAGGGTTCTCTTCTAGTGCATAAGCATAATATTCTGGACCAAAATCTTGAGCTATCCTAGCTCTTTAACTTCTTCTAAGTTTAAATTCATTTTCCGTATTATGTTCATTATTTCTGATTATTGGATTATTAGTGGTAGAAGTGTCCCCAGTATTCCTAAGTTTAAACAGAAATTTATTTTTCAACGGTATCAACATCATTTGACTCAATAATAACTCGAGCATTCAAATCAAAACATCTATACACTTTATTATTAATGGAATAACCAAAAATATATTCATATGCTCGACTTGGCAATTTAATTCTTTTAAGGTCGGGAATACAAACATATGCTAAATAACCCAAAGCTTTAAAATAAGACAGGTTGGGTTTATGATTTTTCAAAATCTCAAAAGGCGAAATTTTGCTGTTAGATTTAGGAATTCTGTTTAAGACATAACAAACAGTTAATAAAATTTCCCCTCACTGGTGAGATGCAGCACCAAAATTTAATAAAAAGCTACTAATAATTCGGTAGGAGTTCAATTTTTCTTTTAGCTTTACCATTCGTTTTAGGCAAATATGGTGCAGTTTTCTTATGAATTATGTGGGTTGTTTAAAAAATTCAATGAATAAGTTAGATTCATACTCTGTTCCTCTATCGCTTTGAAATCTTTTGATTTTCTTATTAGATTGATTTTCAATTTCAGTGACAAATAATTTAAACATATCTAACACATCCTTTAATTCTTCATGAGATAAACATAAGTAAAATCATAGCAATCATCAATAAAAGTATAAAGTAGCATTTGTCATCCTTAGTTAAAGTATCATCAAGTTCACATATATCATAGTGTATTAAATCTAAAGGTTCTGACTCTCTAAACACATATTTACGTGGGTCTTACTAATTTTAGCTTGGCTACAATATTTGCTTTTTTGAATCATTTATGGAAACTTTAGATATTAGGTCTAAGTTACTCATGTTATGAATTAGTCGCTTATTAACATGACAAAGTTTAACATGCCAAATATTAAAATCATATAACATATTAACAGAACCATTAACTTCAACATTCAACTTAAACATCTCATACATAACATATCCTTTACCAACAAAAACACCATTTTTAGTGATGGTATACTAGTCAGATCCAATAGTTTGAGTAAACCAGCTTTATTTAACAAGAAACCAGACACTAAATTTTTTCTTATTTCTAGAGTATGCATTACATCTTTGAGCAATAATTTTTTTCAGAGGTAAAATTTAACTCTGCAGTCCCAAGTCCAGCAACAGTAGTGGTGTGAGAACCTCCCAATATCACTTTCATGTCATTATCAGCATCATATATTTTAAACTTAGTAGACACTGCGAGAAGCACCAGTATGTATTTATCACCCTTCTGATCCACCGACTAGGTTGATCTTAGTAATCATAGCCACAAGTGCTTCTTCAGTCAGGTTAGCCTGTGGTGCATGATTTGGCCTGTTTCAACACTTTCGTGTCATATGGCCTGATTTGCCACAGTTGTAACATAAAAAAAATTGTCCAGTACCTTCTTTAGGTGGGTAGTATGCTGATTTTTTGATCCTGATAGTTGTGGTTCTAAACTTCTAATTCTGTTTGCGATTTTAAATTTTAAAATTTTTCACATTTGGTTTCAGACTCTTGTTTGCGGATTTCTTAGTGTTGTTGGTAGATTTAACAAGTGATGTGCACGTAAATGTGCATATTTTTACCACTATATTTAATCTATTTAAATTAAATAAATGATCATATTGAGTATTTTAACTTGTTTAAACCAAAATTCATATTATTTAAAATTGTCACATCTTCATCTTCATGCAGGGGCAAAATGGACATTTTTGTGCATATATTAATTTGAGAAAATTTAATTGGAAATATTTATATTATTTTGTAGGAAATTAAACTCAATTACAAGTGGGTTCATGAAGGAATATACATGCACAAAATGAATACAAAGGAATGAAGATGGAAATAATTCAAAGTGAAGATCATGGAGGACCCCACCTACCCACCACCTTAATGTACAAACTAGAAACTAATGCACATGCTTATGGAATTAATGGCTTCATGTACACTTAAATGGGAATTATGACATGCTAATGATTACTTGGTGGCCACACTACCTCATGGACATTTTGGGCATTCTCCAAAAATATGAATTAGGGTTTCATACATGTATAAATACCCATATGTTTCATGTAATCCCTCATCTCTCTTAGGCCTCATTCTCTTTAGTTTAGATCAAAAATAAAATGAAAGCTCCTCTTTCTCTTTTCATGGCTACTTATCCATTTTTATTTTATGTAATCATTTTTTAATGCAATTTAATACATGCTCTTTCCTTTTCATGTTCATTTACTTTCATGTCGTAGTGTAGATCTCTTCTCTTTTATGCAAGTAGAATAATTTTTCCTTTCATTTTGCTCTCTTTTTCCTCTTCTTTTTATTCAATGTTTCTTGCTACATTTGTTCATATGATGACAAATATGAGAGGCTAAACCCCTTCAATTTAGGGGGTAATGAAGCTCTCTAATTATGTAGCTCCAACTATTTGTTAATTCATGCTCTCTTTTTGTGCTTAATGATGATCAATGAAGTGTTTTATTTGTTGTTTTTGTGTTGAATTTGATAGTCTATATTGTTGACACCAAATAGGCTATGCTTAAACAATCACTAACACAAATGCATCTTCATGAATATATGATTATGGCATAAGAAAGTGATTTGAAATTAAAATTTGATGGTCTATGTTTCTAGTCAATAGTTAATAGGCCATACTTAAAATAGATTTCATTTTCATTTTCTTTGTCAAGTTTCATGAAAGTTAGTAAGTGTTTTAAGGGGTGTGTTATAGTTTGATGGCTTATGTTGGCTAATCAATAGCTCAAATATGTCATACTTATGATAAACACATCAATTAAAACACTAATGACCATAAAAGAGAGATCATGATTTCATGTGTTGAACTACATGATCTAGAGAGTGGATTTATTCTCTAAATTGTCATTTAGCTCTCATATTTGCATTTCTTTTCTTTTTGTTAGTTAGTTCATTTTCTCATTTTCTAGCTTAAACACACTCTCGACTTTGGTATAATTTGATTGAGTAGGAAATTTAAATCAACAATTCCCCGTGGATCGACCCATATTCGCCACGTGCTACATTCGTACACTGTGCGCTTGCGGTTATTTTTAAATTTAAATTCGTTCGACGGTTTTCTAAACCGATAGAATTTCGTCGACGAACAAGTTTTTGGCGCCGGTGCCGGGGATTTGTCTTGATTTTAATTTTCTATTCTTCGAATTATTTTCTTTTGATTTTTGTGTGTTTTTATTTTGTGTGTTTGCATAAAAAAAAATTATGTGTTTGTTTGATTTTTATGTGTATTTGTGTGCTTGTTTTCTTTTTGTTTCCATTTGCATTTATCTTTATTTTATTTTGGTGATATATATACAAAAAAAAATCAAAATTTAAAAACAAAAACAAAAATATTTTATTTCTTCCTCATTTACAAATTTCACTTTGTTTACAGTTTTTATTTTCCTCTCTGCCTCACTGTTCACTGTGCACAAAGCCTGCACATACCCTTCTATACACCTGTTACCACAACTCAAACTCCCCTTGCCTTCTACATCTTGCTCTGTCTGCAACATTCAACTATTCAAACTTCTACAGTCATCACATTCACTGCTTCAACTCCTCTGCTTCACAGAACATTTCTGTTACACATTCACCTTACATTCCTATAACCACCTTCTTCACACCATACTACCTTGCCACTCCATTGCAAGCCTCCACAACCACAAACCTTCCGATACCATTTACATCCTTCCAATTCAAACAACTCACTGCCATCATCAACCATCCACCGACAGCAGCAATTCCCATCACCACCCACACCACATTCAAGCCACTCACATCTACAAACTGTTACAGCATTACTATATCCTCACCATTCCCACTGCGTATACACTTAACCATACATTCATCTCCTACCACGTCGGACTCATCATTCCAAACCTCCAATACATCGCCTAGCATCGACAAGTTCACTCACCACCAACAGTTTGCATCTGCTTGCCTTCAACACATATACCATTCAACATCACCTGTTACACTGCAATATCCCCGCTGTCTTCCTAAACCATCCCTCCTTCGGCCATACATTGCAACCTCTCTTCACCATTAAAACCATACATTCCATAAATCCTCCTTGCCACATTTCATAAATCTTCCACCACCACACCAACCTCTGCCCATCCATACAACTTCATACCTAAACACTGCCCTTTCCACCATTTCTTGAATTCAACAACCCTCCCCTGCATATCTCAACATTCCCACTGCAATTCACATTCACATTCAAACACTAGACCTGCAAATCACTACCCAAATCACCATTCGTCAAACATATTACTTCACCATCCTTACATACTCCGACCCCCAAACCAAGTGTCTGCATTCAATACCCATCGAACAGCACCATTCCAACTGTCACTTCCACTCCACAATCACCCAATGGACAGATTCCCGACCATACCTTCAGCCTTCCACCAAAAAAAAAACAATGAAAAAAAAAAACAACAAAAAAAAATTCACTCGATCGAACAACTGATACAATTGCAACAACACTGCAATCACCAGAACAACAGCCTAAAATTCGATCAAACCCCAATCACCCAAGTTCGACTGCATCGCCCAATCGAGACCGAAGTGCTCATTTACTCCTAATCGCTGTTCACAACTCCACCACCTTCAAATCACCCACTTCAACGCAATTGGCAAGTCCATAATCGGTCAACTGCATTTGGGCATCACCATTCCCAATACGAACCAACAACACAAGATTTCTGCACTGCAAAACTTCCCTTCATCAAAAAATCTGCTCCTAAACCAGACCCGAAATCATCACCGTTCAACACTCCGCTAAGCCATCACGCCTCAATCTCCGACCTCCATCACCTGATCGCAACTGCTCCTGCCAAATCGCATCCCGGCCTCTACTTCGTCTTCTCCCCATCAATCGCAACCGACGTGTATTGAATTCTGAGAATCGAATTTTTGATTTCATGGTGTTTGATTTATCGAATTCGAGAAATGTGAATTAAGGAAGTGGGATTTGTATGTGGTCTGTGATTTCTTATCGCGTGTGAATTATTCGTATCAAAAAAAAACCCAGAGAAATGGGAGTAGCATGTGGATTTGTTTGTGGGCCGATGGGCTTCTAGTATTTATTTGTTTATTTTTTTTAAAAAATTTTCAATTATGTTTAAGTCCATTCTCCCTTTGTTCCTTAATCTTCTTTTGTTTCTCTAAACAAAAAAAATATGTTTGTTTTAGTGTAAATTCATTTAGCTTTTGTTTTTGTTATATTACCAAAAAAACAAAAAATCAGAAGAAAAAAACAAAAAGCAAAACAAAACAAATTGTTTTAGGTTTTATTTATTTAGTGAATTTGGTTTTGCCAAATTGTTTGTTTTGGTTTCAAATATTTTCTTAGTTTAGTTTGTTTTGTTTTTAATTTCTTTTTCTTTCTTTGATAAAAAAAAATCTGTTTATATCTTGTTTTTGTTTCAGGTTGCCAAAGCAGAATTTCAAAAGGAGAAGAACTGCTGCCAAAAATATAACTGTTTGCTTGTTTATAATTTTCATTTTATTTGCCTTGCATTGTATATATCTATTGTTTTTGTTTGTCTTGCATTATTGATTGATTGCATTTGCATAAAAAAAATTCCAAAAAAAAAAATCATTCGTAGTTGCATTGTTAATACACGTTTAATTTCAGTTTTGCATTTCATCTTAGATTTTGATTAATAATAACGATTAGACGTCGATAACTTTTAATTGTATATTGACAATTTGTCTTCTTTGAACAATTTAATTTCTTGGTGTTTAGGCTACGGCAGAGCAATAATCAGTTATAAATATTACGGTGATTCGTAAATATTATACTGAATTATTCCTCTGAAGGTACTTAAACCTTCGGCTGCATTGCTACGGTGATTCGTGGTGCACCGATAAATCCTGTCTGTTACCTGGCTGAGAACTATCTTGTTGATTTAAGACAAATTGTGATTATACAATTTTGGGTTAACATAGGATAAATCATTTGTAATTAACCCTTGCATTCATTTAGGTGCATTAGTTCATGCATATTTAAAAAAAAATCCAAAATCCAAAACTATTTTTTTTTTTAATATTTCTTAACTTAGTTTTTTTTCCTTTTCCTCTAAAAATTTTCAAATCAAAATTTCGAAAATCCAAAAAAACTTAGAAAAACAAAAATCCAAAAAAAATATAAAACCTTTTCAAAAACAAAGATTTTTTTTTGAAAAACCAAAAAACTAAACAAAAATCAATTTTACTTTTGAAAAATAAATTCTGTTTGTAAATATTTTTCCTTTAAAAAAAAACTCTTGAAAATGTCCGAGTTTCCTTTTCCTTACTCGCTTGAATTTTGCAATAGTTGTGAAAATCAATATAATCCATATGATTTCACTCCAAATTCGTATGGATATTTTAACAACCATTATTGTGCAAATAATTCGAATTTCGAACAACAAAGTTTTCAAAACAATGAACAACCCTCGAATCTCGAAAAAAGCATTTCATCTTTACTTGAATTCTCTACACAACAAAATCAAAGTATAAATGAATTGTGTAATTTATATTTGTGTAATAACTCGAGTCAAGGATTTCAAAATTTGAATTCAATTCAAAATTTAAACGAATACGATTATAACCCATGTCAATTCAATTTCGAACTCCAAAATGAATTTCAAACTCAACATGAAAATGGGAACAACTTTTCAAATGAATTTGGCAATGGGAATAATCTTGACTACGATACAAGTGAAATTTTTTGTTCTCAACAAATCCCAATCCAAAATTCTCATGTTAATAACTATAAATTGGATTTTGTTGAGCAAATGAACGAAATTTACGGTGATCACATGAATTCGTTGTTTGAAACATATATGAAACAACGTGATAAACAAAATCAAATTCCAACGTGTGATGAGTCATGTGATAATCCATCTTTTACCACAATTGACGATTTTCAAACAACAACTTTTGAAACTGAAAATAACAATCTTAATGAAGTTGTGGAAAACACGGTAATTGAGTTGGATTTCAATTCTTTTGAGGGTGAGAAACTCGATTTAAATTTCGATCTTCCTTTTTCTGAAAATTTGAATACAGCAACTTCGGATTTTGAAATGGATATATGCGATGAAATTGTTGATAATTCAACAAAGGAAGATGAATTTAACGAACATGAGTTTTACGGAATTTACCAAAATGAGTCATTAAATGTTGATGGGGAAGATTTCGATCACCATTTTGACTTTGAAATCAATAATTTGGAAGAAGTTTTCAATGATAAACTTGAATTTCAATTTGGTGAAAATAAATCTGAATTTTAATCAATTGTTTTATCTACCCCAAAAATCATCGAAAATAAAACAACTCGTACAATTTTCAATAAAACAAAATTCGTTTTTCCAAATCGACATTCAACTTCGAAATCTTTTACGATTTGGTTTTTCGTGCTTAAGCTGTGTCTCACACATTTGACGAGACAAATGAATCGGTCTTTAGAAGACCGTTGCATTTACTTTTTGACTGTATACTTTCTCATCTCTTGTAAATAATAATCTTTCATGTAAATATAGGATTTTTACTTTATTTTTCTCCTTCCACTTGGGTTGACTGTGAAGACACAGTTAAAACCAAGTGTGGGGGGAGACTCGTCTTCATTTTTTCTATTTTTCATGGTTTATTTTTGATTTAAAATCTCAAAAAAAAAATCCCAAAAACAATTTTTCTTTTGATTTATTTTTAAAAGAAACAATATAAGATAAATATATGGTTTTGGTATATTAAATTGAAATTTTTGAAAATTTATTCTTTTAACAAAAATAAAAATGAAGTTTTATTACAAATAACAATGGTTTAACTAGTATATAGGAAGATTCATACGTGTTAATTATGAAATACATCCTAATTGAAAATCTTTGTTTTAAAAAGTGGTTGATTTAAAGTAAAGATATAACATTTTTTTGTCTTCTAAGTTAAATGGTGCTAAGATGATTTTGCCAAACTCTCTCTCTCTCTCTTAAAGAAAAAAAAAATAACATCCAAAGTATTCACTCCTATTTAAAAGTCCTCACGGTTATGCATGAGTGAATTACTTGGAATCTTTAATTATGTGCTTTCATACTCATTTAAAAGTCCTCACGGTTATGCATGTATGGAACACATGTAAAAGAACAAACTTAATAAAAACCACCTACGGTCAATATGTGTATGCACGTAAGTGTGTGCACTCGCCATGCCCTGTACTCCCCTCACATAAGCCCGGAAGGCAGTGTATGGGTGGTATATCTGGCCTCAGTTTACCTGAGCTAGGTGTGCAATTTTTCTTGCAAATAATGAGAGAGCAAACAATTGAAATCCTAGCACTTTTTTTACTTATTTGATTTGATTTGTTATTGAAAAGAAATTAAAATGCCACTTTGATAAACTTTGATAATCAACTATGGATCCACTTCATAGTTACACTGTGTTATTAACCAAAACAACGAGTTAAACTATAATTTATTTGTTATGATAACTTCGTTTTTATTGGAAATATTGACGAGTAAATAACTTAAATTTCAAGAAAATGGCCAAAACCTATATTTAACTTATTCGTGTCAAGTTCAAAATAAATCCTTCATTTGTAAATATTTTTCAAAAACTCGCATTCATCTCTTTGTAAATAAATCTTGCATTTTGTAAATATTTTCATCTTGCATTTGGATTTTGTGGGTAGTACCCGTTGAATACCCTCACGAGACAAGACTCGTCCTACTGGGGACATCCAGAGGTTTAACGGCTTGTTGCATACGCTCAATGCAATCGTGCTCCCTACAAAAACAGATTTATCTTCGTTTTTCTTTATTCGAGGACGAATAAAAAGATAAGTGTGGGGGTATTTGATGTGCACGTAAATGTGCATATTTTTACCACCATATTTAATCTATTTAAATTAAATAAATGATCATATTGGGTATTTTAACTTGTTTAAACCAAAATTCATATTATTTGAAATTGTCACATCTTCATCTTCATCCAGGGGGAAAATGGTCATTTTTGTGCATATATTAATTTGAGAAAATTTAATTGGAAATATTTATATTATTTTGTAGGAACTTAAACTCAATTACAAGTGGGTTCATGAAGGAATATACATGCACAAAATGAATACAAAGGAATGAAGATGGAAATAATTCAAAGTGAAGATCATGGAGGACCCCACCTACCCACCACCTTAATGTACAAACTAGAAGCTAATGCACATGCTTATGGAATTAATGGCTTCATGTACACTTAAATGAGAATTTTGACATGCTAATGATTACTTGGTGGCCACACTACCCATGGGCATTTTGGGCATTCCCCAAAAATATGAATTAGGGTTTCATACATGTATAAATATCCATATGTTTCATGTAATCCCTCATCTCTCTTAGTCTCTCTTAGGCCTCCTTCTCTTTAGTTTAGATCAAAAATAAAATGAAAGCTCCTCATTCTCTTTTCATGGCTACTTAGCCATTTTTATTTTATGTAACCTTTTTTTAATGCAATTTAATACATGCTCTTTCCTTTTCATGTTCATTTACTTTCATGTCATAGTGTAGATCTCTTCTCTTTTATGCAAGTAGAATAATTTTTCCTTTCATTTTGCTCTCTTTTTCCTCTTCTTTTTATTCAATGTTGCTTGCTACATTTGTTTATATGATGACAAATATGAGAGGCTAAACCCCTTCAATTTAGGGGTTAATGAAGCTCTCTAATTATGTAGCTCCAACTATTTGTTAATTCATGCTCTCTTTTTGTGCTTAATGATGATCAATAAAGTGTTTTATTTGTTGTTTTTGTGTTGAATTTGATAGCCTATATTGTTAACACCAAATAGGCTATGTTTAAACAATCACTAACACAAATGCCTCTTCATGAATATATGATTATGGCATAAGAAAGTGATTTGAAATTAAAATTTGATGGTCTATGTTTCTAATCAATAGTTAATAGGCCATACTTAAAATAGATTTCATTTTTATTTTCTTTGTCAAGTTTCATGAAAGTTAGTAAGTGTTTTAAGGGGTGTGTTATAGTTTGATGGCTTATGTTGGCTAATCAATAGCTCAAATATGTCATACTTATGATAAACACATCAATTAAAACACTAATGACCATAAAAGAGAGATCATGATTTCATGTGTTGAACTACATGATCTAGAGAGTGGATTTATTCTCTAAATTGTCATTTAACTCTCATATTTGCATTTCTTTTCTTTTTGTTAGTTAGTTCATTTTCTCATTTTCTAGCTTAAACACACTCTCGACTTTGGTATAATTTGATTGAGTAGGAAATTTAAATCAACAATTCCCCGTGGATCGACCCATATTCGCCACGTGCTACATTCGTACACCGTGCGCTTGCGGTTATTTTTAAATTTAAATTCGTTCGACAGTTTTCTAAACCGATAGAATTTCGTCGACGAACAACAAGCTCCTCTTTTTTCTAGTCCTGTTTTATGGCCTCCTCTTCAATACGAAGACGAGTAATCAAACTCCCTAGTCTTATGCCTGAGATTATTTTTAAAGTCTTTCCAACTGGGGGGTAATTTATCAATCAACATTGCAACTTGAAACTGTTCATCTAAATCCATGCTTTCAAAGATGATCTCATCGTAATTTTATGGTGCTTTATGATTGCGTCTCCATAGATTTTTAATCCATCATCTGAAACTTCAAATAGGGACTACAGCATATTATTTTGCTCCAACTTCATCGGTATCATATTTCTTTTACAGCGCATTCCAAGTCTCCTTTAATGATTTGTCCTAGTTGTAGTAATCGTACAGATCATCGCTTAAGCCATTAAGAACATAATTTGTGCAGAGATAGTCATGTTCAATCCAATCCTTCAAAGTCTTTTTCTGATCATCTATTGTTTCTCTAGGCAACATTGGTTTTTCGGTCGTCAACACATGCGCCACCTATCGTGTAATCGGAAAAAACTCCGTCTTTTGGCGTCGTTGTTTGAAATGCAAGCTTTCGAATTTGAACGGTGCAGCAGATATAGTCAGAATTTTAAACATCGACATCGGTCAGTTTGTCTCAAAATTATTGTATCTCAATCTGAATCCGCAGCGTCTTTTTTTTTGTTGAGTCGCGGACTAGATCGCTCTTAAATACGATTAGCGGCTTAGCCACAATATACAAACCTATCTATCAACCGCTCCATCCATAGGATAAATTAGCCTCTGAAATTTGGTCAACTTGTTATTTGCACTATAGAAAATTATTCTAAATATAATAGTTTCTAATTTGATTACTTGTAAAGTTTTTTAAAGAGAGAAATATGCAGAGGACGAAGAAGAAAAAAATTGTTAGTTATTCACCTTTTATCTTCTGCTTATTTATCGTCATATAAATAAGCAGAATGGAAATTGTATGCGCTACTGAAGTGAGGGAATGTTAATGAATTTGAATTTATTATCATTTAAAACTAATTTTATATCATTAACTTTTGCAACGGATCAATATAATAGTTCATGAATATATATTAACATTATACATTTGCAATTATAACAATGGATCATAAATATATGACTGCTATACAGTTGCAACGACTCAATTATAACAATGACTCATAAAAATACCAACGGCTCAACTATAGTTATGGCTCATAAATATATATTACCGTTATACATTTGCTATAGCTCAATTATAGTAAAGGCTCATAAATATATAACCATTAACCTATTTTTATTTATTTTTAATTAATTCACTTAAAGTTTCAACATTGTCTGCAAACAGGTCCGACCTTGAGTTATAAGGGACCCAAGGCGATATTATATCATAGATCTATTGCATGAAAAATAAAGAACAATAAAGATGAAAAGATTCATTAAAACAAAATGATTCGACTAGATTATAAAGGTAAGCTGCAACTAATCTTTTACATAATATTTAACCTTCTTACATTTTGGCTTACAAAAATACTAAGCAAATCATTTAAATCAAGTGATTCCAATAAATTTTTCTAGATAAATATTGTTGCTAATCCATTCAATCTTTCTTGCGACATACTCGTTCTGAGAAAAGATTTAATTGGTTTTAATTTTGAAAAGCTTCTTGTCACCGTAGCAACGGTAACTAGAATAATCAAAAATATTTTATAAGCAATCCATGCATTTACATAAATAAAACACATTCTTTATCCTTCTTTATTTTTTCTTGAATGCTTTTGTCAATTGTTACATCCATTTGAAATCTAGTTTCCAATTCAATCCAACATGTGATGGTTGAGATCTCCTGTAGTTGACAGGTGCTACAAAGATGATGTTGTCACTGATTGAATTTTAGGTCTGGGAATAAGATTTTGGTGCTGGATGTTGACCTCTTTAATGCTCACGATGATGGCAAGTTTTGATATTGACAAAGAAAGAGGAGTTGTGTATTTTATTCGATCAGATAGAAAGTGTTTTCTTAATATGAAAATTTTGCAATGAAGCTTTTGTCGTTTCTTTTCTTGGTGTATCCGATAGAGTTGACATGGAAAAGTAGTTTCTAATATATATAGAGCTAGAAAAGTATTTTCAAAAATATTTTTTGAATGATATTATCATTTTCTTATTTGAGAGATTCTCCATCTTTGATATTTGTTGCTTAAATATTTCCAATCGATCGGATAATAAATTATCCTTCTATGTGTAGAATATTTTTAATCAATCAGGAAATACTATGAGATTTGGATTGTATGATGCATTTCCTTTTCTGTCACATGATCTTTATTTGTTTCCCTTTCTGAAAAAGAAATTTCACTACAACCAATTTCTTTTAAGGAAACCGTAAACATAGAACACTAGACACATACTTAATAAAAAAAATATTTTTTTAGTATTAAACGAAAATTTACTACAATTTCCTAAAATAATTCCTTTTCAATAATAATAAAATACATATTGTTTTTACAGAGAAAAATAGGTGTGTATGTGTTTGATATGTGATGCTTGCAATTCAAGCAAATGAGATATATTGACTGACGGTTCAATTAGAAACAAAAGTGTGACATTTTGATTTCTAAATGTAACACATTCTAAAAATAAAATCAATATACAAATATATTTGTTATCATCAACTAAGATGTACACTCCACACAACCATATTTGGAATTTTTTTGTCGTAAGGGCGGCAGGAACGACCAAATTGGCAGGACATAGTTGGCACGTCGACGTGTAGGAAAATCATGCACTGTGCACACACTAACTAATATATTCAGCAATTTATTTGCAATGCTACCAACAAAATAATAACAACTATTAACGTTTCTAATCTGGAGTGAACAGAATCATCTTTGCTGAAAATGGTAAACAGTGTCCAACAATATTTTTATTCCGTACCTGGTAAAACAAACACATGCATTAGGCCCTTTTCAAGAGAAACACAATCATACAAGACATTACAAATAGTCTGCCATTCTTCCCTCTCTGTCCAGGTGAAAAGTGAATAATTATTTTATTAATTACAACTTCAATATCCCAAAATTAGACAGGTTGGGAAGGGTTTCCTGTCTCAGCAACAATAGAAGTGGGTATTAAGTAAGGTTTGAGATTCCGTCCGGCATGGTAGAATTCCGGCTATTTCGGTCCGGTTCCGACAGTGAACGGGACGGAATTCCACAGATTAACCGGTTCCGGGTATTAACAAAAAAAGAAGTTACCTTCTTCATCGATAAGGAGATGCGGTCGACGAAGGAAATGAAATCGAGCAGATTGAAGTCGTCGAGAAGGTGAATTGAACAAAAAATGTGGTTAGAGGATCTTTTGGTCACCGTTCTCAGTTTTGGATTTGGGTTTTCAATTTGGGGCAGGGGTTTGATGACAGGGAAGAAGCATCTTACAAGGCTGATTGGGGAGGAAAGACTTTGTTTTTGATAAATAAGTGGGCTGGGCTCATTTTATTTAATAATTAGCATTCAGTAAACTGGATAACAAATTTGCGTGTTGTGTAATAATATTAAAGGAAACTCATGCATTTTCATTAAAGCGTGAATTTTGTATGTAACTCGTACCATATACTTTAATTTATGTTAATACTGAACATTTGTTACCGAATTTAGCTATTTACATATAAAAATGTCCGGAATTTCCAAACCGGAACTAAAGCGGAATTTTCGAAATTACCGAAACGGAACCGAAATTTCGAAAACTATCAATGACCGGAACGGAAACGGAAAATGAAAATTTAAACCTTGATATTAAGAGATTTGGCAGGGGCAAGAGCTCAATTCTCTGTAATACATAACTTGGTCACACAAGTTGTGTAACCTGAAGAGGAAGTATTGATGATGAAGGCGCCTATTTTATTAAGATACATTAGAAATTCAGAATGCAACCTTTTAGCAAACAGTACCATAACTTCCCAAATGCATCTATTCAGTCTAAAAAATGATGCCAACTGAGCAAACGCATTAATTCCTCTGCCTCTGTTTACATTAAATCTCAACCATTCATGATGTATATCTAATCAATATATATGAAACCTAAGTGATAAAATGTAAGATGGTGAACGTGATGATGGAAGTACCAACGGTTGATGTATGATTGGCACTTTAGGACAGGTAGAATTGAGACAAAGGAATTGATCTCCTCAAGAAACCAAATATCAATTTTTGCTTCTTTTCCACGCATCTCTTTCCCTCACAGAAGATTATATTAGTTACCACAATCGCCATGCTCTCATCAACTAATCACATAATACAATAACAGTTGGAAATTTCTCTCTAAACCAGGAAAGGACTAATATAATGTTGTTGTTATGTGATTCACATATGCGCCTATGAATGCTTTAGATTGAAAATATAGTGTAGAGCTTCGTGTTGGAAGAGACAGGAAGTCGATTGGAGGAAGAGATCAATAGATATGGAGAAAAGAAGCCGTTCTTTGCCGGTGTTAGATATTCACGTGTCTGAATACAAAATTCAGACGTCTAAGTTACTATTCAGACATTTGACTACAAAACTTAGATGTTTGAATTATTGTAGCTTTTGAGTTTCAGGTAATCAGACATCTCTGTTGCTACTAGTCCTATTCCGAGAGTTTGATCAGACGTCTGACCCCATGGTCAAACGTTTGAGTTGCTATAGTGAGACTTTCTCAGAGTTTATGATAATTCGAATTTTGAAGGGGAGTTCCATCAATTTGGTGCATATTTCTTTTCTATTGATGGTGCAGATTCTTTTGATGTGATCCGATATCTGGAGCAATTAGGACATTTATATTAGTCTCCTAATCATCTCCCTAATTATAAGTAATCATATTTCCAATTATTATACTTAATAGAAACCTAACTAAATCGATTTGGAGGGTTTCTATTTTGAGTGGTATATATTGAAATTCTTCAATTGAGTGTTTGTTTAGAGAGAGTCTCCACATCTTGTAACTCTTTAATAATTGATTAGGCTTGCAATCTCTTTGAATTTAGTGATCGAATAAAATGGTTGTTGGGTCTTCGTGGACGTAGGATACAAATCTGAACCATGTAAAATCTCTCGTGTCTCTCCTATTTCTGTTATTTGATTTTGTGTGATATTATAGTTTATTTTGAGTTTGCATTGCTATTCAAGTAGATAATACTATATCCTGAGTAAAATCACTTCCGCTCATCAATTTTACAATACAATTTGGTATCATAGCTATTGTTATTGTTCTGTTTGGACATTAATGGAGACTTTCGAAAAATCTATAGGTAGATCATGTGTCAATTATGCCGTTACACATTTTGATGGAAAGATAGATTTTGAAACTTGGAAGATGAAGATGGAGACAGTGTTGAAGAATGAGAAGACTTTTAAGATTGTTTCTATGCTTGATAAATTGAAAGACATTGAGGCAACAATTTTGGAAGAGATGAAAGATGAAGATCTTACAACAATCCAATTGAGTATTTTAGATGAAGTTTTTAGGGAATTCTCTCAAAAGAAAATGACGAAGGAATTATAAGATGCATTATTTGATGCATATCAAGACAAGTCTCGTTCGAATCGGATTATTCTTTAGCAACAACTCTATTTCATTAAGACGAAGCCTATAGTCGATCTTACGAAGCATGTAGATGCTTTGACCATTATGATTATGAACCTGAAGGTAGCAGATGTTGATATTACTGATGAGGCTCGAGTAGTGATCCTTTTATGTTCCTTGCATAAGGAGTATAATGCTTTTGTTAACTCCATCATATATGGTCGCAGTAAGATTACTTTATCTGACGTAAAGGCTAGTCTTCATAATGAAGTGTTAAATGGAAGATTGACGAGCACTTAGCGATACAGAAGGCTTATCTATTCAGAGAGGTAGAAAACAAAGCAAGTCAAACAATGGTTGAGGTCAAAGTAATACAAGGTCATAGTCTATGGGGCTTAAGCGATTGACTTTCCATTATTGTAAGAAACCGAGACGCTTTATAGCTCAATCTCCCAAGCTCGAAGGAAGAAGAAAAGATCAAAAGAAAACTTCAGCATCTAGTGCAAAGAAATCGGATACATAGAGTGATACCGATGTGTTTACAGTTTCTGGCTCTTTTGGAAAGAGCAACTTATAGCAATTCTGGCACATCCTATCATATGACACCCGATAAGAACTGTTTTTCTGCATACCGTGAGATTGATGGAGAAGAAGTTCTAAAGGGTAATGATTCTTCTTGCCGTATGGTTGGTGTTGGAATTTTGAAGGTAGGAATGTTTGATAGTGTTATTCATACTATTACTGATGTTAGACTGGTACCTGATTTGAGAAGAAGCTTGAATTCTATTAGGGCTTTGAGTAGGCTTGGGTTGAAGTTGTAATAGAGGGAATAGTTCCATGATTGTTATAAAAGGAGGAAGGGTATTGATGGGCACTACCGTAGTTGGTGAATCAACTTCTGTTACTACTACAGATTCAAATTCCTTTAGATTGTGGTATATATGGATGGATCATATCGGCGAACACAATTTAGATGAGTTGAGAAAGCGAGATTTGATTGATGATGTTCGGCATTTAAAGCTTTACTTTTGTGAAGAGTGTGTTCTTGGTAAGCAGATGGATATTTCTTTTGGCACTGGCGAGCATAAAGCTAAAGCTATTCTACAGTACGTTCATACGAATGTTTGAGGTCCCTTCCCTTGCCCATCATTGGGTGAAGCCAGGTACTTCATTTCATTTATAGAGATTTCTCTCGTAAAGTTTCAGTATACTTTCTACAGTCTAAGAGTGAAACCTTTGCCAAGTTTTAAAAGTGGAAATCTATGGTTGAGAAACAATTAGGAAAGAAGTTGAAAGTTCTCTATTCGGATAATGGCAGTGAATTTGTGTTACAGGGATTCATCGATTTTTGTGAGTCCAAAGACGCTAAGAGGCATTACACCATATCTGGCGGCCCTTGGTCTAATGGAGTTATTAAAGGATAAATCAGACACTATTGGAGTGAACTCGTTAACTCAAATTGACTACTAAGTTGAAAAAGGGATTTTAGGCAGAAGCTTTATCTATGGTGGCTTTCCTCATCAACCGCATATCTTCTACTACCATAGATATGAAGTTCTCTAAGAAAGTGTGGAAAAGAGAGCCTATTAGCGATTTATTTCTCAAAGTGTTTGGATGTTCAGCTTATGTACATAAGAGCAGAGGAATGCTAGAACCTAGAGCTCGCAAGTGTATCTTTCTAGCTTATAGAAGAGGAGTGAAGGGATATAGATTGTGGTGTCTTATTAGCAAGAAGATCATGATCAGCAGGCATGCGACCATTGATGAGATGGCTATATTGAAAATGGAGCCTTCCTCTGAAATTCTAGTGGATCGTATCTAATACGACTTGCGTATTAGTATGTGAGTGTATACTAATATATGAGCTAAATATAGCAATGTAACAAAGTATATAAAAAAGCATAAAAATGAGAACACAAGAGTTTTTATACCAGTTCGGACCTCCCATCCTACGTCCAGTCCCAAAACTCACCTTAGGTATTTCCTAAACAACAATCCTCACTTCACTCGAGGAATAGGATCATACAAAAGTAGTTTCTTTGACAAGCTTGTGTTCTATACAACGTTGATATTGACTACTGATATGAGTATTCCTATAATCTCTCCTTGACTATGAGTGTGTGTCCATATGGATTTGTAGGAATGCTTACATCAAAAGTTATTTGATGATGTATAAAGATATTTTGAGATTTCTATGAAAGTAAGAATTTGAGATCAAGAGCAAGATTAGAAAATAGTTAATTTAGCCTTTGAATCTCAAAACAAGATTGTATATATAGATTATCAAGAACTTTGTTTAATGGATGACACTGTTTAATTCATTCCTTTTCATCTATAGTTGTAACTATCGATAAGAGTTGTGTCCATGTGAAGAAGAAAAGAGGTGTCTCTTCATAAATATGGCAGTTGAAATTGTTCAGATGTATGCTCGTTTGTCAATTTGTAATATAAAATTGGCAGTATTTAAATATAGAAATATATGTCGCCAAACATCTGATGGATGTTCTCGGATGTCTAGTTACCTAATCGATATGTGTTTGTGTGCTCATGTAACTCAAGGAAGATTATGCAAGATGATCTAAGATATTAAACCCGTATACGACCTTATTTTCAATCTATCTTAATCTAGCTCTTTACTCTAGTCTTCCTTTGATCATCCGAAATCTAGAGCTCTTCTTTCTTTAATAATCCTATATATTAGTCAAGATATTGTATAGTATGATTGTATAGTTGTTGTCATTAAAATCTAATAGAAGAAGTTCTAACATTCTTCCTCTATTTGATAATGACAACTAAACAATCTATTGAAAATGAAAATTAAATAATGCTCCCCTTCATTTGATATCTCCCCCTATATATGTGCATATTTTCTCTCCATTTGTCATTATCAAAAAGAATACGAGATAACATGGAAGATATACGATCAAATATTAACTAATAATTCATAGATACAATAAAATAGCTAACACAATAGTGATGGATAGAACATAACACATATAAAGTTTTTGGAACAAAATACCAACATAATAAAATAACTAACACAAGATATAAAAATGCATAAATTATTGATGTTGATTGTAGGGAAGCCGGCTATAGTTCTCATAATATTCAAAATATGCTGAAGTGTCGGATTGATAATTGTCCGACTATTGGTGTTCCGAAGTGATTAATTCTTCATCTTCGTTGATGGTCATTGCTTGAATGGGGCCATCAAAAAGATGTTATGTTGGTAGTTGAGGTGAAGGGCCGGACCAAAATTCTTCTTCAATGTTTAGGAGTGTTTCTTGAGCAATGTTTTTATTACATGGAGAAGACTCTCCAACATGCTTGGTTGGCTGAGCACGTGAAGGAGGTGGCCTTATTGGAGAAAAGGAAGAAAAACTTAAACTAGATCGTCCACGTACCTTTCTCATAATCTTGGATAGCGAAGAAGTTATTTTATCCAAAGTATTTTCCTTTTTTCCCATTCTAATAGAGAAAGAGCATTCTAGACTGTTAACTTTCACAACCAAAGTTTTTTGATTTCCAGCTAAAATTTGTTGATTTCTAATTATCAAGAATCCGACCGATTCATTTTGGGTTAGGATCAAGTTGAATGTCCTGTATGCCGGAGTCAGAATCATTACTAGTTTCTTGTTGAGTAGTAAGAAGTGGAGTAGGTGCTCGGGTAGAAGATGAAGGAGGAATTGATGGTTGTGATGAGGCTTGAGAACGATTAGCAGTTCATTGTCCAAAAGTGATATGGCGAGGCAATGTTTTAGGTAAATGCGTTAGAGAAAAAAATCTCCTTCCATTATATTTGATCGGTATCTTTTCATAGTTTGAAGCGATGATATTAACTTAAAAAAATGATAAAAGTCTCATGATATAAGCTGTTAAATGATAGTGGGACGACGATGAACCAGAAGTTTTTGATTTCATCATGGACGAACTTAGCCCAATTAACCTTAATTCCCCAAAAAAATAGAACATAAAGCTTGGTGATCATTATCATGGATTTATTCGTGGCTGCGTAGTCAGGGCAAAACAGTATTGATCAACATTATATTCAATAATCTAGCATGAGGGCGAAGAGAGCTCATTTTCCATTATGTCATAATGTCTTGCCAAATTTCATGGGTAATAGAGTCTCTTGGTAAATTCCTATAGTCAATCAAACTCCGTAATTCTATCCCACCATTTCCACAATCCAGTGCAATAGAGAGGTGATTAACATTAATTTTGATGATTTTTCCAAACACACTTGTCCATAGCCATCCCTCTTCATTATGAAGTTAGCTCAAATTCTTATTGCATAAATTAGCATAGAAGAGATAAATAGTTAATGAATAAATTTAACATGATTTGGAGAAAATTTAATTATGGAAGAAGTCTCGACAACATTCATTAGCTCTTGAATCTAATACTCTTCAAAATTTCTTAATCGGTTGAATGGACCTTCATGGATCTTCTTATTCTTCAGATCATCAAATCTATCATCGGCCCTAGGATTATCATAAAACCAAAGTGGATATTTTCTTTAGTTGCTAGATGAATTTGAGCAAAAGAAGATGATTGTCCTCGTTTTGGTTTCCTTTCCACTGATTTTGGTGTCATTTTTAATAATTTTGATTTGTTTTGAGAAGCTAGGGTTTTTGAGTCGATTTGAGTTTTTTTTATAAAAGTGGTGAATCGTTTGATGAAAGGATATTTTAAAGAGATAGGAGACAATAGTTAGACATCTGGACTGAGTGAAAAATCATCCAGAAAGGACGTAGGCTAAAATTAACTTTGTTCATACGTCTGGTTTTTAGGGTCAGATGTCTAATTATTTGAAGATTGATTTTGTAAAAGTGGGTCAGACATCTGAATAGAAGGAATAGACGTCTGGATGGAGCGAAAAATCAACCAGAAAGGATTTAGGCTAAAATTCGCATTGTTTAGATGTTTGGTTTTTAGGGTCAGATGTCTGATTATCTATAGAATGATTTTGTAAGGTAGAGTGCGCAGGTGATCAGAAGTTTGATATATGATTCCAAACATCTGAACTGCAAGAAACACAGAACATTGTGTACAGGTAGAAAACAATTTAATTTTTGACATATTCGTTTAGTTTAAAACATAATATATTCTATTTATTATTATCATCAAATAAAAATATATACATTTTATTTTTACATACTTACACACACACACATATAAACAAGAGAGAAAGTAGAAAATCATTTCTCCTCTGATGAATCTGAGCTTTTGTTCTCAGTACGATCCTATGAATTTTTTTTGTTTATAATTTGCTCGGGCTTAAGTGGAGACCAATTCGGCTGAGCTGGAGTGCGTGATGACGCTGCCTCCCATAAGTTTCTTGGAGTAATATTGTAAACTTTGGCATGAGTCTCTATTAGATGAGGAGAATTTTATGTAAACAATTTTTAGTGAATGAGCACAGATTGCTAGAATACATCGTTCGAGAAAGTTAAATGAGATCCTTGTCTTCGTTGCTCATAGTACATTTCTCTTTGAAGTCTTACTATCTTTTGTTGATAGTGGTAAATCTCATCAACTTCCGTACTAATCGACAATGATTCAACAAGATTAATTGCTCTTTTAGCTTACTTTCCCTATGGAGAGTAGCCGGTGTGATACGTGGGTGATGGCATAATATTTAGTAAGGCAGTTTTATTCGAAGGAGGAGTGACTTTGGTTAGTGAGACGTAGGTATTATTAGATAACGACGAGCTAAAACTGATAGTTGCGTAAGTGGAATCGTGATCGAAAGACATGTTTAGTTTTTCTAAGTTCATAAACAATATTTATATTTTATTTTTCTTTGACCTAGCGTTTATGTACAAATAGAATATATAATCTATTTATAGAAAAAGCTTTGCATGGATAGAAAAATTTAACCGTAAATTTTAGGTTTTTGTTATGGCTCATAAAAAATAACTAAAAATAACTCTGGTTAAAATCTTATAAAAAACAAGAGTTCAAAATTTTATGATAAATATTTGTGACATATACTAATTAATTAATTCATTAAATGAAAAGATGCTGAGGTCTTGTCTTAACTTTATAAAAGTTGATTCACATAATGGTTTAGTGAAAATATCTGCAATTTGATTTTTAATGTTAACAAATTCGAGAAAAATGATAAACTTTTCTACATTATCTCTAAGAAAACAATGACGAATATCAATATTTTTTGTTCTAGAACGATTACTTAGATTTTTGGACAAATTTATTGCACTAGTATTACCGCAATATATATGAGATTTAGTAATAATTTTTTCCAAATCTTGAAGTGTTTGTTATATATAAATTACTTGTGCATAAGTTAAGGCAGCCGAGGTATACTCGACTTCATATGTCGAGAGAGAAACACAAATTTTCTTTTATTGAACCATAAAAATAGAGATTGAGCAATAAAATGGCATGTGCCACCTATGCTTTCTCTATCCATTTCGTATCTACCGAAATTAGAATTTCTATATGATACGAGTTTGAAAGAGCTGCCTTTTGGGTAGAAAAGACCGTAATCTTTGGTGTTGATTAATTATTGCAAAATTCTTTTAGCCACGCGATGATGTAACTCTTGTACTTGTAATCTTGCATATAAATAGACACGCATCATTACATCCAGTTTACGAGCCGTTAAGTATAATAGAGTTCCCATCATACTTTGGTATAATTTTTGATCGAAATCCTTTCCATTTTCATCTTTGTCTAAATGTAAGCTCATGCTCATTGGAGTTGGTTTACATGAAGTACGATCCATTCCAAATCGTTTTAACAATTCTCTACAGTATTTTTCTTGATTTATAAAAATCCATTTTCTAATTGTTTTATTTGTAAAAAGAAGCTTAACTCTCCCATATGAGGCATTTTAATTCATTTTTCATTATGTTAGAAAAATCATTACATAGTTTCTTGTTAGTTGATCCAAATATGATATCATCAAAAAATATTTGTACAATTAGTATATCATTATTTTCTCTTTTTATAAATAATGTTCTATCAATTTTATCAATTTGAAAACTAAAATTTATTAAATGTGTTTTTAATCTCTCATGCCAAGCACGGGGTACTTTTTAACCCATATAATGCCTTTTTAAGTTTGAAAACATGATCCAGATATTTTTCGTAAACAAATGAAGGTAGTTGTTCGATGTAATTTTTTTTATAAAAGCTTTTAAAAATACACGTTTAACATCCATTTGAAATTACGATGTCGCGCAAAGGCAAATGATGTTCTTATAGCTTCAAGATGCGCTACAGAAGCAAATGTTTCTTTATAATCAATTCCTTCTTCTTGATTATATACATGAGCAACTAACCTTGCTTTGTTACAAACTATATTTCCATTTTCATCTGACTTATCTTTGAAAACCCATTTTGTTCCTATTACGGATTGATCATTTAGTCTTGATACGAGATACTACACATCATTTCGATCAAATTGATTTAGTTCCCCTTGAATTGCTAAAATACAGAAATCATCTTTTGATGCCTCTTTATAGTTTTTAGGTCCGAAATTAGATATGAAAGCTACATGACTCATGTGATTTAATTGATTTCTAGTCGAAACTTTTATGTTTATGTTACCCATTATATTGTTAATCGGATGATCTTTTAAGATTCGAGGTGGTGATCTTAAAAGATTATTGTCATTGTTTATGATATTATTTTCAGGTACAAGAGTATTGTTACTATTATTATCGAGAATTTCTTCATCATCATTATCATTAATTTTTGTTATTCTTAAAATCTTCATCGAAAGAAACATGAAGACTTTCCACCGTAATGTTGATTCATTTATTAAAAAGTATATAAGTTTTACTATGATCCGAAAAACCAACAAAAATTCCTTCATCGGCTTTTGGGTCGAATTTTTCAAGATTATCTTTAGTACTTAAAATAAAACATTTAGAACCAAAAGAAGAAAATGTTGTACTTTAGGTTTCAAAACATTTCATAGCATGTATTTTTACTCATTGGTCTAAGTGTTAAACGATTTAATGCATAACATGCGGTAGCAATGGCTTCCGCCCAAAAATTCTTTGATAAACTATTGTTACCTAGCAATGTTCGTGCACATTTTTGTAGTGTTTGAGTTCTTTTCTGCTATACCATTTTGCTGTGGTGTTCGGAGAAACGAAAAATTATGACTAATCCCCTTTTTATTGCAAAAAATTTCAAAAATTTTATTTTCAAATCCTCCACCATGATCACTTCTTGTACTTTTAGTTTTATAATTCATTAATTCTTTATTCTTTTAGCAGAAAATTTCAACATTTCAAATGTGTCGCTTATATGTTTCAAAAACAATATCCAAGTGTATCTTAAAAAATCATCAACAATCACAAAAATATATTTGTTATGGTTTATCGATCATACTTGAGTCGGACCGAATAAATCTAGATGAAGTAGTTCGAGTGGTTGTTTTGTAGAAATTTCCTTTTTAGTTCATTAACTTTCCAAGTTGGCATGCATCACATAAATTTCTAATTTTATAATTGATTTTGGGTAATCCTCGCACTAAATCATTTTTTGCTAATTTATTTATTTATTAAAAATTTTATGACAAAAACGTTTACGCCATAGCCATGGATCATTATGATTTGCGGTTAGGCATAAATCACTATTGTTTTTAATATTCATATTTAAAACATAAATATCTAATTTTCTTTATCTTTTAAATATTAAATTTTTTTGATCAAATACACTACATTTATCTTTTTCGAAATCGATTCTAAATCCCTTATCACATAATTGACTTATACTTAATAAGTTATTTTTTAAATTTTCAACTAACAAAACATTAGTAATAAGTGGAGAAGTAGATACACCGATGTTAATGATGTCTCCAATGTAAATGACAAATATTTTTGAATTATCTCCAAATGTCGACGTGCCACCATCGATATATTTTATATTTGATAAAATGTGTGCTTTCCTATCATATGCTTGGAGCATCTGCTGTCGAGTTGTAACATCCCCTATTTGGAGGTCCAAAACTACCCGCTACAGATGTTGCAGCCATCTATAGTTATTATTTTTCAGCGACCAAATGCGGTAATGTTAGATACATTGATATACCAGAAACACATGAATATGGAAAAAAGTTAAACTCAATTTTATAACAAATTTCTCATTCCATTTCAAATCGCATTTCAAATTCATTACATAATCCCAATTTGCAAATCACGTTCAAAAAATATAATTATTACAAATTATTCCAAAAGCAACATATGAAGATGCCCCCTTGGTTGATCAGAGTCTAAATATAGACACTAAATAACTTTGTCATTACATTCAATTACACAGCGGAATCAAACAGAAAGAACTCCTAATGGCTAGCTTGCCTCCTGCAGGTCTTCAGAAGCTTATTGGTCTAAAGGAGAACCTGAAAACCTAAACTCTCAAACTGCCCAAAATCAATTGAGCACCCAAGAGTTTAAGGGGAAAACATAAGCTTCGAGTCGGACAAAAAGTCTAGTGTGAATAATAACCTACCATCTCGAACCATATAGATATCTAGTGAGAGCACGCCGCTTAGCAGAATGAGTTTTCTCCTCGCTGGTATCTTAACCCAATTATAATAATCATATATTGTTCACTTGCATCCACAATGATTAAGACATAACATAACAAATTGTATCACGATGATATGCAAACATGCAATATGCTCTGGATTTTCCATCCTCATTCACCTGACTATTTGTCTCAAGTTTTAATTTCTAGGGTCACTATTACCCTATTAGTTTTCATGGGCTGACTAATAACTTGTTCCAAGCTTACAGACTATCTGTCTAATTCATAGTTTTTTGGGATCACTAAGAACCTATTGGTATCTGCCAATAACATCATCCAATCATATTTTTTTATAGAGTCACTATGAACCTATTGGATTCTCCAATAACATCTCTCATGTCATAGTTTTCATAGGCTGACCGTGAGCCTATTGAATTCTCCAATAACATTTCACATGTCAAAGTTTTCATGAGCTAATTATGAACCAATTGATCTCTATCAACAACCTGTTTTAGACATAGTTTTCATAGGATCACTAAGAACCTATTGGCCTTTGCTAATAACGTTTCCCAAGGCATGGTTTTCATAGACTAACTAGGAACCTATCTAAACCAAGATTTTTTTTTATTAGTCTTGGGCATCCTACATTCTGGTCGGTTTGACCTCATAAATGCAATTCTACTCTTACAGGAGTTAATTCAATGTATATTCACTATCGGGTCAACCTAACCTGTTAGTCTGCCCTTAACACCCCCAAAATGCAGTTATGAGTTATAAATGAAGTGAATATGATTACATAAGCATACATGATAACTAATCAAATAACACAACAATATAAAAATCCATGGTTTAGTTTCTTATAATAATTTTCTAATGAAATACGGTTAATACCCTTAACCCACTATCTTTAGCAAGGAAAGCTTCCTTTAAAAATTCAAAGTTAAATGCTATTATATATTGCCATTTGTTTACTTTAAAAATGAGATTTGGTTCTCTAATTTGAAAACTAAGGCTTTCAACTATATCCTTTAGATCATTATGACATCACGAGTTACCCTCCATCACTCTCCCTTTTGACATTATGGAGCAAACAAGCCCTCCGTCCTATTCCGTTTAACTAATGGGTTCGAAACAAGCGGCTATGCCCCTTTCGCCACTCTACTCTAGTGGCAGGACCTTTCGAAATCATTGCTTAAGCAATACGGAAGGCCTCTACCATTACTTCTTTGTAACCATGTAGAAGGACATTTCTGACACAATTGATTGGATGTGACATAACTATAGTTAAATATGCATGCAAAAGGACCCTTTCGACACTATCAACTAGTTGGGAAGGTACCTCTGTAATGGTGGGACTTACTCAAGTGCAAAGGTGCGGAAGGTATGATGTCGACACCATTGATTGGAGCAGCATACCCCTTCCGTCTTCATTGTCTAATGTACTTGCGAAGCATATAAGAGCTAAGGAACCCCTTTGACACTATCTACTACTGCGGTAGGCCCTTTCTGTGATAGTTGGATCAATTAATGCGACAGTGCATACTTGTTAAAGTGTATATATGCAGAGGGACCCCTTCGACACTATTGATTAAAGCGGAAGGACCCTTCTAGCTTCATCCTAGACAAGGTTATATGTTAATTACAGCGACACCTCTATCCCCTTAGTGCTTAAAGAAAAGCGGTATTGCATGCTTTCGAAGGTATCAATGCTTTCGAATGCGTCAATACCTTCGAAGATAAGTGGTGTTGCTGTAATTATCATAAAACTGATTTTTAATTAAGTAAAGCAATTTCTTTTTACCTAATCGCTTATGTTGTAAATTTCCTGTTGGATAACAAAAAATTTATAAAATTCTTTTCATAATTTGTTGCCGCATGTAATCCCCAATGCTCCAATATTTAATTAAAAATTATTAACTAACCCCTTGTATTTAATTAATTATTAAATACTAATCTTTCTAATTAAATCCAAAACTCAACCAAAATATCTTAAGAAAAATCCCAGAAATTAACATAAATTCCAAAATTATAATATCTTTATCATGTTAAAAAATTTTAGCCTAAAAATAATTATTAATTCCTTAAATTAATTAAAACCCATAATATCCATTTCTTTTACTTGAAAATTTATAATAAATTATCCATAGCTTAGAACATTATGGAAATTTAAACTCATCTCCAAAATAATGTTTTACATAACATATTAAAAAATCATAGCATTTGAAAATCATTTTTGCATGATTTTGGCCTTAAAATTGAACTATATTATTCTACAGAATCCTTGTTTAAGTTATTATATGGCATTTAAATCAAAACATATCATCATTCATCCAATCATATAATTTTAAACCTCAAATCTGAATTAAAACATTCATAATGACTTATATAATATGGTTTAAATCATTATTTGCCTTGTTTGGATAAGGAACTTGAGATTTGTTCTGCACTTTAATCTTCCTAGCTTGAATATTAACCTCTAATTGATTTTTGAGCTCCTCTTTTTCACGGGTTATGACCGGCCTTATTTTTCTTTTGTTTATGTTTATGTCTTGTAAGAATGTCAACGAGAATGGAAATGTTGTATGGGGTTTTAGGAGTTATCGGGTTCGACTATACCCATTTTACCATTGCTTTATTCTCTTAGGTTTCTAAGCCATAACTCTTTCTTATTAATTAATTTATTTAAGGCACGACCTTAATTAGTTTTCAAATCCTAATTCCCTTACACTCTAGTCTCTACATTATTTTATTTAATTTATCCAATTAAATCTCCTGAATAACGCTATTTAAAATTAGGCGTGTTACACGAGTATCCATTTTTCCTTGCTTTTAGCTATGTTTTTGGGTACCTGCAAAATAATAGGAGTTCAATTAGTACCTATTTCCTTTGTTAGGGTCCTATGTGTTAGTAGGGGAAGGGAGCCATACCCAAGTGGATTTAGGACCTTTTAAATTATAATTATTATTATAAACAATATTTTTCAAGTATCCATCTATATGTTTTTGCCTAATTAACTTGTTACTTGATTTAGGAATCCATATTTTTGCACTATTTGTGTTAGGAGTATTAATCTTAATTTTGATATAGGCTTCTTGAACCCAGTATAAAGTGTACTATAGTTCCTATGCTTTTTCTTAGCTTTAAATCCTAATCCATTTCGATTTCCTTATGGTCTTGATATTTTGATCAAATTCTCTATGTTTTGCTTTCTTTATTAAATTTTGATACATTATTGGTAATTTGGTCTAACAAAGTTTTAAGATCAAAAATTTCAAAATTGGTAGAATCCAAACATGTTTATAGTTCAAGCTTTTCTTTTTCAAGGCTATTATTTTCTAGTCTGCTATTTTTTAAATTTTGAGAAGATAATCTTTTACATCCTTTTTGTGTTATTTCTAATTCTTCTTCTAAAATTGTTTTCTCATCTTTTAATAATCCAATTTCTAGCTCTACTGTATTCAGTTTTCTCTATATTCCTTGTTTAATTTCTTAGATTCTCTATATTTATTGTCTAATTCTATACCAATTTCCAAAATTTCATCATATGTTAGTTCAGGACGTACCACATCAGTGCTAGCCATAAAACAGACATTAGCTTATTACGTGTCGCTTTCACTATCATTGTAAAAGGAAGAGGACGAATCAAAGTCATCTCAAGTCACTTGAAAGGCTCTACGCTTTTTCTTGAATTTCTCGAATTTGCTTTTCTTTTTGTCATTATTGGATTATGAACAATCTTTCTTCATATAGTTGAACTTGTTACATCCATAACATTTGATTGATGTTTGATTTGATGAGTTCAAATTGCCACTATTCTTAAATTTGGTCATCTTTTTGAATTTATTGAAATTATTGTAGTTCTTGGCGATGAACACAATTTCTTCTTCGTCCAAATCGATACCGTCATTATTTGCTTGAAAGGCAATATTCTTTTTTTCATGATTTTGCTCCTTTCTTACTTGCATATTAGCTTCATATGACATCAGATTCCCTAATAGTTCTTCGACTATGAGTTGAGAAAGATCGTTAGCTTCTTTGATGGCTAAAGCCTTTCTTTCCCATTCGACGGTCAAAGAATTTAAAATTCATGTAACTAGATCAAAATCAGTGAATTTGACCCAAATTGTCATGAGTTCGTGTTGTATAGTTTAAAATCTAGCATAGATGTTAATAATAGATTCATCTTCTTTTATTTTAAATAATGAAAATTGATTTTGCAAAATAGAAATTTTTGTTTGCTTGATATTTGTCGTGCCTTCGTGAGTAACTTGCAAAGTGCGCCATATATCATATGCAGTAATGGAAAGCGTAACTCGGCGAATTCATTTTTATCAAGTGAACAAAATAAAACATCTATGGCTTTGGCATTATTAATTGATGTGTTCTTTTGTGCATCGGTCCAAGTACTTATGTCAATGGTAGGTGCTTCATATCTAGTTTGAGTAGTTTATCAAATTTCAAAACAATTGGCTTCCATAAAATTTGCATACGTATTGACCAATAGGCATAATTAGAACCGATAAATTATGGAGGACGAGCAGTTGATTGACCTTTTTGAAATGTACATGCCATATTAAAAAAAAATTCAATCACGTGTTGCTGTAAATTGAAATAACCATGCTTTGATACCAAATGAAAGTCTAGTAGATCATATCTAATATGACTTGTGCATTAGTATGTGAGTGTATACCAATATATAAGCTAAATATAGCAATGTAATGGAGTACAAAAAAAGTATAAAAACAAGCACACTAGAGTTTTTATACTTGTTCGGACCTCCCGTCCTACATTTAGTCCCATAGCTCCCATTCGGTATTTCACTAAGAAACAATCATCGCTTCACCTAAAGGAATAGGCTTATACAAAAGTATTTTCTTTGATAAACTTGTGTTCTATACAACACCAATATTGACCGTTGATACAAGTACTCTTATAATCTCTCCTTGACTAATAGTGTGTGCACACAAGTTATCACCAAAAGTTATTTGATGATGTATAAGGATATTTTTAGATTGCTATGAAAGTAAGAGTTTGAGATTAAGAGCAAGATTAGAAAATAGTTAAGTTAGTCTTTGAATCTCAAAATTTGATTGTATATATAGATCATCAAGAGTTCATTCCAATGAATGCAACTGTTTAATTCATTCCTTTTCATCTATAGTTGTAACTATTGATAATAGTTGTGTCCATGTGAAGAAGAAAAGAGGCGTCTCTTCAAAAATATGGCAGTTGTAGTCGATCAAATGTTTGGAAATTTTGGCCAGACGTCGCTCGTTTGTGAATTTGTAATATAAAATTGGAAGTATTTAAATATAAAAATATATGTCGCCAGACGTTTGATGGATGCTCTCTGGCGTCTGGTTACTTGATCATCTCAATAAATAGTGAAGCATGTTTTATGCAAAATTTGAGGATATGTGTTTGTGTGCTCATGTAACTCAAGGAAGATTATACAAGAAGATCAAAGATCACATATATGACCTTATTTTCAATCTATCTTGATGTAGCTCTTTACTCTAGTCCTTCTTTGATCATCCGAAATATGTAGTTCTTCTTTCTTTGATAATCATGTATATTGGTCAAGATATTGTATAGTATGATTGTATAGTTGTTGTCATTAAAATCCAATAGAAGAAGTTAACATCCTCATCCGATGAAAATATGAGAGCAGATTCAGAATACCAAAAGCAAAACAGGTCACCTTCAGATTCTTTCCATAGAGGTATAGATGGTGTTTCTGATGACGCCGTGGTTGATGAAGATAGATGTTGGTAAAGAGGACCAGACTCAAGGTGGAGCTCATTCAGAGACTAGGCCCGTTAGACAGAGAAGATAGCCTAGTGGCTTGATGAGTTTGTTGGACTGAGCATCAAAGACATTGACTTTGATGACAAGGAAACATATGCATTGAATGTTGTCCATGATCAGCCAAAGATTATAAAGAAGCTACTGCATCAGTTGATAGTTCCAATTGGTTAGTGGCTATGGTGAAGGAGATCGAATCTTTGCAGAAAAATTATACTTAGGATTTGGTGCCTCTTCCTACCGACGAAGGAGTTATTGGATGTAAATGGATTTATAGAGCGAAAGACGATGGCAATGGTGATTTCAAATACAAAGAAAGGTTAGTAGCAAAGGAGTATGTTTAGAAGAAAAGGGTAGAGTATCATGATATTTTTGTTGCAGTTGTAAAGCGTACATCCATTTGTATTCTTTTGGCATAAGTTGTTCATTATGAAATAAAACTTAAGAAACTAGATGTCAAAACTACATTCTTGCATGGTGATCTGGATGAGTTGTGTATGCCGAAGAGGTTCATTGATAGTAACAGGCCAGATTATGTTTGTAAACTTAACAAATCTCTATATGGACTAAAGCGGTCTCCTAGACTATGATACAAGATATTTGATAAGTTACTCCAGAAGCCTCAAAGACCAGTGTATTTATTTTAGGAGCTGTGATGGAGATATGATATATCTTTTGTTGTATGTTGATGACATATTGATTACATCTCGAAGTATGTTAGAATTACGGAGTTGAAAGCGGAGCTCAACAAGGAGTTTGATATGAAGGATTTGGAAAATTCACAAAGAATTTTAGGAGAAGAGATATTCAGAAATAGGAAGCGCAGAGAGTTAAGACTCACTCGGGTGCAATATATCGAGAAGGGTCTCGCTCGATTTGGTATGGAGAAAGCTAAACTAGTTAGCCTATTAGACTCTCATTTTAAGTTGTCAAAAATTTATCTCTTTCATCCAATGAAGACAAGAGGTATATGACTGATATACCATATTCTAGTGTTGTTGGTAATCTCACATACGGTATGGTGTGCACGAGACTAGATTTGGCCTTTGCAGTGGGTGTTGTAAGCCGATATATATCTAACTCAGATGAAGAGCATTGATAAGCAATGAAGTGGATATTTAGATATCTTCGTTGAACATCATCAATTGGTTTGTTGTAGATGGCGACATCTCTCTTAGAGGTTATTGTGATTTACATTATGCTAGGGATATAGACTACGGAAGTCGGTGTCGAGTTATGTTTTTACACTTGGCATAGGCTCGATTTCATGAAGACCAAAGCTGCAATCTATAGTAGCTTTTTCGACTACCGAGGCTGAGTTGATATTGATTGTAGAAGCAACAAAGGAGGGATTGTATTTACTTCAGCCATTTGATGATCTTTCTATGGTGCGGTAGATAGTAGAGCTAATTTCAAATACTCACAGCATGATTCATCTTATAGAGAATCAAGCTTATAGTTCTCGGACGAAAATATTGATTTTAGAGGATTCTTCCTTATGCTTGAGAAAGAACGAAGCAAGATCAAGTAGGTGAATGTGAGTACTATGGATAATCCTTTAGATATGATGACAATGTCACTTCCTAAAGACAAGGTTGAGAATTGATCAGTATGGTTTCAGTTGCTTGAGTGTCATAGGGTGCAAGGCCCAACAACCTTTGTGATCATTTTGTTTATTGTTGATGAGACCTACATATTTGAATCGAAGTGGAATGTTCTTAGACGATACAAATATGTACCTACGACTACTTTATATTGAAGATATGGTGTAGAGCTTCGTGTTGGAAGAGACGGGATTTCAATTGGAAGAGATCAAAAGATACAGAGAAAATAAGTCGTTTTTTGGCCAGTGTCAAGTATTTAGATGTCTGAATACAAATTTCAGATGCCTGAATTACTGTTCATATGTCTAAGTTACAGCAGCTTTTGAGTTTCAGGTAATCAGACGTCTCTTTTGCTGGTAGTTCTATCCCGAGAGCTTAGTCAAACGTCCAACGCTCTTGGTCAGACGTTTGAGTTATTGTAGCGAAATTTTCTCAAGGGTTTTGCTGATTCAAATTTTGGAGGGCAGTTTCGTCAATTCGGTGCTTATTTTTTCTCTATTGATGGTGCGATTCTTTTAATGTGATCCGATGATCTAGGGAAATTAGAGCACTTATATTAGTGTCCTATCATCTCCATAATTATAAGTAATCATATTTTCAATAATTGTAATTAATAGAAATTCTAACTTGCTGGGCGTGTTTCCGCCTACCACCGAACCAACCCCGCTTCCTATGCATGGCCGAACCAGCCTCCATCGATCCATGCTACTACCGGTCCAACTCCATCTCCATGCTACTACCGAACCAGCCTCCACCGGACCACTACCGGTCCAACTCCATCTCCATGTCACTACCGAACCAGCCTCCACCGGACCATGCTACTACCAGTCCAACTCCATCTCCATGCTACTGCCGAACCAGCCTCCACCGATCCATGCTACTACCGGTCCAACTCCATCTCCATGCCACTACCGCTCCAACCACTACCGGACCAGGCATTACCGAACCAACCCCTTTTCTCCTTTCACCACCGGATCAACCTCTACCACTCACAACCGTACCAACGTCAACAGGCCAGATCGCTTCAGCCCAGGCCCACCAGCAGCTATATAGACCCCTGCCCCCCAGCCTCACTCTATAAATAGAGGGGCAGGGGTACAACAATGGCGGACAAGTTTAAGAGCTCAAGCACGGATAGAACTTTCAAACAACTTTCAGTTACTTGTAATCAAAGCTTTGTACTTGTAATCTGAATAGAAAAGGAGAATAACATATAAAGTGGACGTAGGCACGTTCTGGCCGAACCACTATAAATCTGCGTGGCTTTTACAGTTTAGTCCATCTTTTTTTATATATTTGTATAAATCACCCAAATCACTAAGAACCATATACAATCAACTAGATCATACGACTTGGAGGTGTTTGCCCATTTTTGTGCAAACATTTTTGGTGCTTTCATTGAGAGCTCAAACTAGGAGCTTCAGCTTCTCCCACTTAACCCTTTTCCTATCAGCATCGTAAGCATCGTTCATTACTTGGAAAACATGCCTCCCGGACGGAAGAAAGATGCTAACAAAGGAAAGAACATCGCAACTAGCAGTATCCCAGATCCAGTGATCAGAGATCAAGACAATCGTCCGGTCCCAACAGCAAATGTAAATCAGGCAAATCCGACAGCTCTTGCTACAGAACAACCAATTACAAGGGCGGATCTGGACAGGGTTGTGGCTGAAGTAACTAACCGCTTCGCATCTCAACAAGAGGCCTTGGTGGATCAACTCATGTCACGCTTAAGGGATGTTGAAGAAACCAACCGCAACACTGAATCATGGGGTGAGTCCCGGTCTGGAGGTTCTAGGAGACGACAAAGGTCCTTCTTCTTCGAAGAGGCTAACAACAGAAACAGCTATGGTAGGAGCCGAGCCCGGACTCAGCCCGAATTACAGCCCGAGGAAACACTTGGAACCGAACCCAACGAGGGAGGTACCAGGCAAGGGTCGGATGTAGCTGAGTCCGCCATGCTACCTAACCATGGAAACACCAGGGGACGGGGCCGAGCTGGAGTCCAGCCCGAAGTTGGACCTGAGGAAGTGCTGAGAAGAGAACCCAGCAGGGGAAGATCAAGGCAAGGGCTGATTGTAGCTGATCCCAGTATGCCCCCGGAAGACCAGAGGCAGCCGTTGGAGAATGTTAGGAGTGATAGACGATACCATCTCTACAAGTCATCTGGACGGAATCAGTCCCGCAGGGAAGAACCAAACTCATTTCTATCCGCTCCAAGTTCTGATCAAAGGATGGCGCTATTGTTCAGAGAGTGCGTCCAACGGGAACAAAGGGATCGCGGAATCGGTGCTAGGGTAACCAGCCCCTTCACCCGCAATATTGAAGCTGCCATCACCCCCCGGGAATGGAAAATGCCAACAATGGAACCTTACAAGGGAACCTTTGACCCCGTTGTACACTTGCAGAGATACACACAGCATATGCTAATGAGCGGAGCAACAGAGGGAGTGTTGTGTAAATGCTTTCCACTATTCTTGGCAGATCTAGCTACCTCCTGGTTCTGTCATCTGCCCTAAGGATCCATCAGCCCATGGGAAATGTTGAAAGAAAAGTTCATCAGCCAGTTCCGCATTCATGTGGAACAACCCAAGGACACTTACTCCCTATCTAATATCAAACAGAAGCTTGGAGAGACAGTGCAGCAATATTTAACCCGATTCAATGCCGCAGCGGTCGCGGTTCAAGACGCCGATGAGAAACTTATCCTAATGGCCCTCTGCAGTGGTGTGCACCCGGATACTAAATTTGCTAGAAGACTAACAAAAGAAAAACCAGCTACTTTACCTGATTTCTTCCATGAAGCTGGAAAATATATGAGACTTGAAGATGCTGCCACTGAGAGGCAGTCAGGGCAATAGGCTAAGGCAGCTCCAGACAGGGTTCTCGCTGCAGCAAAGGATGTTCGGAGAAATGACTCTAGAGACAACACTAGGGGCAAGAAGGGAGAAAAGCGCTTATATCGACCAGGACCAAGATTTGACTCTTACACTCCTTTGAATGAAACAATCGAAAACATCTTCCTAGCCACCCAAGACGAAGTTAGATACAAACGCCCCCCGCACAAGGAGGAATCAGATAACGCAATTAAGTCGGGAAAGTTCTACCGTTTCCACGAATATCATGGGCATGATTCTAATAAATGTCATCATCTCCGGGACTTGATTGAAGAACACATCCGAAGGAAGAGACTAGAGCGCTATGTGAAAGGTCAGAACAGGACTTCAACTCCTATCAATGAGAACCCGGGGCTGCCCCTCCCGGAAGTAGGCGGAGGAAATCGCAACACCAACGGCTCCAGTCAAGAGAAGATAGTGGTCCTTACCATATCAGGAGGACCACACATCGCCGACGGAAGCTGGGCAGAGGTGGAAAGATACGGTAAGTCACTTAGAAACAATGAGGGCTACGTTAATTCTGTTAAAGAAGAACGCCACCCGAAACGGAAAGAGAATGATGACATCACATTAAGTAGACGCGATCTAGAGGGAAAGCAGTACCCTCACATGGATCCTATGGTCATCTCTGCCTGGTTCGGTCCAGCCAAGGTTTTCCGGATTCTAATAGACACTGGAAGTTCAGTAGATATCCTATTCAAGCATGCATTCGACAAAATGAAGCTGTCAGTGAAGGATGTGTCTCCCTGTAGCAAACCGTTGCATGGCTTCACTGTAGATGCAAAGATGCCCCTCGGGCAACTGGACATCTTTGTCGAAATAGGAAGCCATCCCCGCTTCATTGTGCGAAAACAAACATTTGTGCTAATAGAGAACCACTCGGCCTACAACGCCCTTTTGGGAAGACAAGCCTTGTCTGACTTCCAAATTGTCCTAGCCCCGTGGTGCTTGAAGATGAAATTTCCAACAGATAACGGAATAGGAGAAATAGAGGGAGATCAAGACGCCACTCGAGATTGCTATGTGACTGAACTTCGCAATAACCGCAGGAAGGATAAAGGGAAGGATGCAGAGACTTCTCTCTGTAAGAAAAACTTGGAAGCATAGCAATTAAAGAAAGCCCCTCCTCTTCGATATACCAGCGATCCTTTCAACGAATTAGACCCCAGGAACAAGGAGGAGGAGGCCACCACCGAGCCTGCAGAGGTTATGGAATTTGTATCTGTAGACAAACACGACCCAAGTAAACTGCTAAGAGTCGGGTCTCAGTTAAGAGCGGAGTTGAAGGATCAACTCGTCGATTTCCTTCACCACAACATGAATGTATTTGCATGGACGCACGCTGACATGACAAGAATCTCCCCAGATGTAGCATGCCACGTACTAAACATCGATCCCACCAAGGTGCCAGAGAAGCAGAAAAAGAGGAGCATGGGGGCAGAACGATCAGCAACCCTCGAGGAAGAAGTAAAGAACTTACTTGCCAATGACTTCATACGAGAAGCCATCTACCCAGAATGGATCGCCAACCCGGTACTGGTAAAGAAGGCTAACGGGAAGTGGCGAACGTGCATCGACTTCTCCAACTTAAATGACGCTTGCCCGAAGGACTGCTTCCCACTCCCCCGATTCGATCAACTCGTGGACAGCACAGCCGGACACGAACTCTTATCCTTTATGGATGCATACTCAGGATATAACCAGATCCCTATGCACGCCCCCGATCAAGATCACACTAGTTTCATCACTGGTCGGGGATTGTACTGCTACAAAGTAATGCCTTTTGGACTTAAAAACGCCGGAGCTACTTATCAGTGCCTCGTCAAAAAGATGTTTGCGGAATTAATAGGACGAACTATGGAAGTTTATGTGGATGACATGCTGGTAAAGTCGAGGAAAGCCAACGATCATATAAACCACCTGGACGAGAAGTTTCAAGTACTTCGCCAATATGGAATGAAGTTGAATCCTCTAAAATGCTCCTTCGGAGAATCGTCGGGAAAGTTCTTGGGATTCATCGTCCATGCCAGGGGGATTGAAGCAAACCCCGAACAAGTCCGGGCTTTGCAAGATATCAAGATACCATCCACTCGAAGAGAGATGCAAAGCCTAAACGGGAAGGTGGCTGCCCTAAGCAGGTTCATCTCTAAAGAAACCGACAAATGCATCCCTTTCTTCGAAGCTCTTAAGAAAGACAAAGGAAAGTTCGAATGGACTGACGAATGCTCGACAGCCTTCCTTAACCTAATCGAACACCTTCAGAGACCATCAGTACTCTCAACTCCAAATAAAGGCGAAGAACTATACGTATACCTTGCTGTATCATCCCATGCTTTAAGCGCCACTTTGGTGAGAGAAGACAACCACGCACAGCGACCCCTATACTTTTTAAGCAAGAGATTTATAGGGGCAGAAGCCAGATACCCTAAACTTGAGAAGCTAGCATACTGTTTGCTAATCACGTCACAGAAGCTACGACACTATTTCCAATCTCATTCCATCAGAGTTCTAACCGATCAACCGCTAAGGCATGTACTCCATCGCCCCGACACTTCTGGGCGACTACTTAAGTGGTGCATTGAACTGAGTCAATATGATATCACCTACCATCCTCGCACTGCCATCAAAGGACAAGCCATGGCCGATTTCATTGTCGAATTCACTGCCAACAAAGGTAAAGATCGATCTGAGATAACAAAGGATATCAGGTGGAATCTCTTTGTAGATGGAGCATCAAACGAACATGGCTCGGGGCAGGTATTGTGATAAACACCCCCAGGGGAAGGAAGCTGCACTATGCCCTAAGATTGGAATTCGCTGCCACCAACAACGACGCAGAATACGAAGCGGTGATAGCCGGATTGGAACTTGCCCTAGAGATTGGAGTCGGTTCTTTATGTCTCCACAGTGATTCTCAACTTGTTGTAAATCAAATACTGGAAGAATTCCAGACTCAAGGGGAACGACTCACAGCATATCTAAAGAAGACCAAGCTGCTGCTCAATCAACTGGATCACTATTTAATCAAACACATTCCTCGAGGAGAGAATCAAGAGGCCAACGAACTGGCAAAGCAAGCTAGCAAGAAGGACGGCACCACTTCCGGAACAATAACCATCTCAAAGAAACTAGCCCGAGTTTCAAGCCAATGAATCTGATAGCGGCAATCGAAGAGGAAACTTGGATGACTCCCATTCAGAGGCACTTACAAAGTGGCACACTACCCGACGGGCGTAGCTAAGTTAAGAAAATCCTGAAGAAAGCTTCCCGCTACACAATACAAGAAGGCATTCTCTATCGGTGCGGCTTCTTTAACCCCTTATTAAGGTGTGTCGCTGGAAGGGAAGCCAAGGAAATCTTATCCAACATCCATCAAGGAAGTTGCGGAGACCACACCGGAGGGCAGACTCTGGCAAAGAAGATACTCCGATATGGATATTTCTGGCCCATCTTAAATAAAGATGCCTTGGACTTCGTCAAAAGATGCGACAGGTGTCAGAAATTTGCTAAGATCCCTCGACTGCCAACCAATGAGATTACTCAGATGACCAGCCCTTGGCCCTTTACAATATGGGGGATTGACTTGATTGGCGAACTGCCAATGGGCCGAGGCGGAGCCAAATATGCAATAGTGGCAGTCGACTATTTCACCAAATGGGTGGAAGCGGAACCTCTAAAAAAATATCTTCGACAAAAGTTATTAACTTCTTGATCAAAATATTTTATGCAGGTACGGGGTTCCACTCAAAATCATATCGGACAATGGACTTCAATTTGACAGCGAGGAATTCACCGACTGGTGCCGAGAGCACAGAATTCACAAAAGCTTCTCATCTGTAGCTTATCCCCAAGCAAACAGACAAATCGAAGCTATCAACAAAATTCTCAAAACTCTAATCAACAAGAAACTTGAAAAGTCGAAAGGCGCTTGGGTGGATGAACTTCCTACGGCACTTTCGGCCTACCGCACATCTTACAGAACATCAACAGGACATACTCATTTCTCTTTGGCATACGGATCGAAAGCCATGCTCCCAGTTGAAACTGTAGTGCCCTCCCACCGTAGGATCCACTACAACCCAGAAGAAAATGAAGAACTTCTACACATGTCTTTGGACCTAATTGAAGAAAGAAGAAATGATGCAGCGCTCAAGGCGACAGCTCACAAACAAAAAGTGGCAGCACAATACAGCTCCAAGGTCAAACACCGCAGCTTACAAGAAGGAGATCTTGTCCTCAAACGGATCTTTCCGCGCCCCGGAGCGCTAGATCCAATCTGCGACGGACCCTATGTAATTCATAAAGATCTCCACAACGGAGCTTATATTTTGTCAACAGTGGACGGAGAGGTGTTCCAGAGGGCATGGAACATTCAACACCTTCGTCGATACTTTTCTTAACTTGTACTGCCCATATGAAGTGAATTAACAAAGAGAATCAGTGGACGTAGACATTTTCGTGCCGAACCACCTTAAAAATCTTGTCTCTTTTTAACTTGTTCCTTTATATCTTGGCTGCTTGTTAAGCTTCATCCTTTTCTGTTGAACAAAATCCTGTGTAACGGCATTCCCATTCTGGACACTTCACGGCACAACCTCATCTGGACAAGACCTAACACGTACTATACGAATCTATGCCCTTGTCAATGAGACACTTTTGCTCCAGCATCCCTCTGCTGCGGGTTAACTCATTGCTCGCGACGGCCCTCAAAGCCAACTGTAATGAGCCAATCATAAGCCATCGAGAAGGCCGACTATAGCCGAGGCAGCTCATTATGGCGTTCGGCTCGCCGGCGACCGTGAACCGATTATAAGCCCCAACATAAGGTGTGACCAGCCAGGGGCAGTTCACAGTTGACAATCGGCACCCACGCTAGCCGGCCACGGTAAATCGAATAATACCCACGATTACGGGCCATAATGGATCGGGTAGTTACCGTGCGCGATCTCGGCTCCGATGTGTCTTAAGTATGGCTGTGGTAAAAAAGAAAACTCCCCGCGAAGGCGTAAGATGGGTGACGAATGTCTCCAAGACCCACAACTAGGGAAAGTGACTACAAAACCCGTTTGCCACGAACTTAAGCACATCGAAGGCCTTCCGTGATTGGAAGTTTTACTATTTCTTATATTTCCATTTTATTTATAAAAACTTTCCTCCTATCCTCTATAACAATCACTAAAGTACAGGACACAAAATGGGAGACACTCGCTAGTGGAAATGAGAACTCACAACTGGATAACAGGTCACTCAGCTGCATTCCATCCTCAGTCACACAAGACATTCAAAGCTACCGTCTACAGCTAAAACATGAAGGGCGGTACTTCCTTTTCTTGTACATAAACATGTAGCTGTAGCCTATTCACACATCACACTAACATTGCGAAACATGAGATTACATTTTAAGCAAGAGCTTAGCATCAAACACGATTAAAGCACATGCATATACACAGCTATATTTCTTATGCAACGCATCAAAATAACGATAGCATCCAAATGTGACAGAATCAGCTCATGTTATAAAATTACATGTTAAAACTAAAGTCGTTCGTTGCAATGACATAATTACAACCTGAAAGTACATTAGTGTTTTAGAGCTAGTATGCACAGGAATGTCAAGTAAAACCAAAAATTCCCGGATCAAGTCAAAATAGTCGGCAACATCAGAACTTCATCTCTGTCCTTCCAATCCCCCAAGATCTACTTGACCGCAGGATCAGAACTCCCAGCATGCTGACCAGAGGTCCCACCTATCCAATTCAGGAGAAGAATCTATTAGACAAACGATAAGCAATCAAGTTAGGAAAAGATTAAAAGGGAAGACTTACCAGCGTCTGCTCCTTGATCATCATCCTCCAATTGCACACCCACTTCCTCGGCGGTAAGCAGCCGCATGCCCTCCTTCACCGCCACCTTCTCCTCCTTGGTGAACTGTGCGGTAACCACATCCATTCTGAAGGCCGCGCCACCCTCTCTATCCGCTTCAGCCTTGGCTTCTTGCAAAGCCCGAAGATATATCCTAGCCATAACCAGGGGATAATCGTCCATCCAGGACAGGTTGCCCTGCTTCCAAGTACGGAAGTACATGTCCTGGAGCATCTCATCCATCATCCCCTCGTTTTCCTCAAACTCCCTCATCTGGGCCTCGGAAGCCGACAGCCTTGCAACGGCAGCGTCTCTCTCCAATCGATATCTCGAGCAGTCAGCCTGAAGGGATTTCCGCATCGCCTCCATCTCCTCCTTCAGCTTAGCTTGAGCAAGCTTTGCGGCCTCAAGCTTCCCAGATAACTCCTCTATCTGCTCAAGATCCGCTCTCCGAACCTCATCCACAGTGGCAATGGCCACATCAATCCGTTGCTTGCAGGTGGCCTCCATTTTTCACAGCTCGGCTCTACTAGCCTCCTCCATAGTTTTCTTTAGCCGTTTGGAGGCCACCTCATGCTGGGAGATCTGAATGGCCTGATCGGCAAGCTGTTTGGCCTAATCGGAAACCATTAGCCGCAGCCGAATGTTAGCACTTTCGATTTCCTCTCCAGCCTTGACCAGTCGGGCGTGATGCTCCATTAACTTCTTGGTCTCTTCAGCCACCCGATCAATGTTTGCCTTGGCCCCATCCCCCATAGTCACAATCCGAGTAGTCAACAAGTCGAGATCCAAAGCCTTAGCCTCATCAAGTACCCTTACCATAGGATTGCGGGGTAGGAGGTGCTCACTGGTAACCTCATCGAAGGAAATATCATGAGAACTCGGGTCCAGATCTGGATGACCCGCAAATGGGTTACGAACCAAGCCGGGACGATCAACATGAGTAACGGAAGGATTCTCTGATGAATGCGGAGATGGTATGGACTCAGTATCCTCCCCCATGATGTCATGAATAGGCTGGGTTGGGGGCTGAGGTCCAAGTGAAGGTTCGGACATGGAAAGCCTCTTCTTTCTCTTTTGAATATCCTCTTCGATGACTCCGAGAAGAGGATGGTAACTGATTACACTCCCGGAACGGTCAGTCGAGGGCTTCGGTTTAGAAGAAGCCTTGAAGAGTTTGAATTGCTCAAGGCGGTGCCGAATGTCTGATGTCTTGGCCGCCTCAACCGTTCCTGAAATAAAAACCAAGTGTTACAAGCATGCATGAGACTGTAATTGAAGAAACATATGAAGTTAAAAAAGGAGATAAGAATTCACCTTGAACCGCCGGAGTTGCCTTAGCTGAAATACTTTCAGAAGAAAGACTGGCACCAGTCCCGGCCTTATCAGACTTCTTTGATTTCTCCACCAAGGTCGGCCTTCCTCCAACCCCTCAAAGGCTTGACGGAAAGCATCATCCGTCCACTCTTGAATCTCACCCGCTTGCCCAGAAGTCAAGGCACCAATGCCACTACCACTCTGCCCTTCGCCACCGTTACCACCGTCACCTTCTCCATCACCTCCGCTCTCCTCCTCGCCTCTTTCCTCCTCTCCACTTTCCTCCACCGGAACATCTGGGCATGTGCTGGGAGAGGGTCCATCAGATTTCTTAAGCTTCTTCCCCCCGACGACTGGAGGTATCGAGAAGGGCATCCTCTTGCTACTCTTTGTCGTGGCCCCTCTTTTGGCTTTGGCAGCTCTTTCCTTAGCCGTATCCCTCTGCTTGACCACAGACTTATGTGGTAGGATTAAGTTGTGTTCCTGGAGGGTGGCATTCCTGATTAGGTAAGAAGCTGACCTATCCCTTCCCGAGATGGCCTCTATCTCCGTGGCCATCTGAACCAGATGATCATTCTCCACGACCGCAAAGCCACCTGTCGCTAGCAAGAGATAAAAGAACATAAGAAGAAGCATCTCAGTTAGAACGGAAATTATAAATAAGCTTCAACTTACAGCCAGAGGTGAAGCGGTGGATCGAAACGGTATCATCCCAGACGAAGAACCATTCCTTCTTGAATATGGTGAACTTTGAATACAAGTCCAGGACCGGCTTGAAGGACACGGCCAATTCCAAACTGATGTATGGAGACCCCCTTCTTGTAACCTCTCAAGTTATACAGATATCGAATTTCCCGGTTAGAAGGGGGGCGTCCGTACTTTCTCTGGAAAATCACGAATAAGCACACCAAGATAGCGTAGGAGTTAGGCTGGAGCTGGAAAGGGGTCACCTTCAAATAGGTGACGAAGCTAACTATCCAAGCATTGATTGGAGGAATGACCCCACACATGCAGTGGTACCTACTATAAGCAAAGTATCCTTCAGGGGGATTATATGGCATGACCCCCTCCCCTGGCAGCAGCATGCGTGCTCTATCAATCCCAAAGGAGCGGGAGATAACATCAAGCTGCTCCTCTCTGAGAGAGCTCGGAAAGCAATCAGGAGGAGAGTTCAGAAGCTCTTGGGGACCATACCCATCTACTAGCGACCTCGGGGCGGGTCCACGACGTTCCGGTCCTGGCTGGGTTGGGGGCACGACGGGGGACTCTCGTCTATCCGTATATTTTCTTTTTTCTGATCGAGTTTCCACTTTGCGAGACATTTATCTGTAACATCGAAAAAACATATTGTTAGAACAAGGAATATGGAAGTACACACAAAACAAGTACATGCAGCCTGTAGTCTCATTCGCAATTTGAAACATAAAAGCTCGAGACCAAAGACCATTCGGCCTCACACTTCTCAAACTCATTCGGCAGTTCAAGGACAAAAGGTCATTCAGTATTTTGAGGACCACGAGCTCATTCGGTAAACCATAGCTTTCAGGTCCATTCGGTACTTAAAGACCCCAATTTCGTTCGGTAAATCAAAATCTTTGAGTACATTCGGTAGTTCAACCTTAAAAACTCGTTCGGCGGAAGAAGGCTTACCTGGTCCGGCACTACAGTTGATTCGGCACTGCAGTTGATTCGGCACTGCAGTTGATTCGGCAGGTAGGGGATAACGGAGACACAGGGTCCATATTATAAGCAAACGCGGGTGACCGGACCAAATGGTTCGGCGCATAGGTCTGAATAAGGATGTCCGAGCTAAAACAAAGTGCGACATTATGCTAGCATATGCCCCACTATGGGGGGCAAATGTTGGGCGTGTTTTCGCCTACCACCGAACCAACCCCGCTTCCTATGCATGGCCGAACCAGTCTCCACCGATCCATGCTACTACCGGTCCAACTCCATCTCCATGCCACTACCGAACCAGCCTCCACCGGACCATGCTACTACCGGTCCAACTCCATCTCCATGCTACAGCCGAACCAGCCACCACCGATCCATGCTACTACCGGTCCAACTCCATCTCCATGCCACTACCGCTCCAACCACTACCGGACCAGGCATTACCGAACCAACCCCTTTTCTCCTTTCACCACCGGATCAACCTCTACCACTCACAACCGGACCAACGTCAACAGGCCAGATCGCTTCAGCCCAGACCCACCAGCAGCTATATAGACCCCTGCCTCCAGCCTCACTCTATAAATAGAGGGGCATGGGTACAACAATGACGGATAAGTTTGAGAGCTCAAGCACAGATTGAACTTTCAAACAACTTTCAGTTACTTGTAATCAAAGCTTTGTACTTGTAATCAGAAAAGAAAAGGAGAATAACATATAAAGTGGACGTAGGCACGTTCTGACCGAACCACTATAAATCTGTGTGTCTTTTACAGTTTAGTCCATCTTTTTTTTATTATATATTTGTATAAATCACCCAATCACTAAGAACCATATATAATCAACTAGATCATACGACTTGGAGGTGTTTGCCCATTTTTTGTGCAAACATAACTAAATCAATTGGATGGTTTTCTATTTTGAGTGCTCTAAATTGAAATTCTTCAATTAATTTTGATTAGAGAGAGTCTCCACATCTTGTAACTCTCTAATCATTGATTAGACTTGTAATCTCTCTGAATTTGGTGATTGAATAAAAGGGTTGTTGGATCTCTATGAATGTAGGATACAAATTTGAACTACGTTAAATCTTTGGTGTTTCTCTTATTTCTGCTACTTGATTTTGTATGATACCAAAGTTGATTTTGAGTTTGCTGGTGTTCAAATAGACAATACTAGATCTAGATTAAAATTGCTTCCGCTCGTTATTATTGTTGATAAATCCTTCCCTACATTTTTCACCACATTTAATACGGTTATGATTTCACATACTTTATTTAATTGAACCGTTCCTAAAATTTTACATCTTTTATTCAATCAAAATCGTTGTACTTTGTGGGATAATATTGCTGGTAAGAAAGTTACAACATAAAATGTTCAATTTTATATTTCCATTTTGAGAAATGCAGGAAACAATTTGCAATGTTGTTCACAATATGGTGTTTTATTGACATATACATCAAGTCTTCAAGTCTTCATGTTGAATTTCATTTCTAATGCGCTGTAGCTATACATGTATATTGAAATGTGACCAGTTATTCATATTCATATTGTTGTTGGTATAGCAAATTGTTTTCCAGGTAGAAATAAAGGTGCAACTAATAATTCAGAATGCCAAAACTTACATGCACTTTAAAAGACTTTTTAACAAGGTGTGTAAACAATTAAAAACGGTGCAAAATAAAATAGGCTTTTCAGTTGATTAAAATGGCCAGTTTCCGGCTGTAAGATTCGATCCTTGCCAGCAACACTCTATATGTGAATATACCTGGATTATGGGTTGGGAGAACACAGTATATACCCGGAATTTCTGCGTGTTAGAAAGAAAAATAAAATGCTTTTCAGTTTCTATTCTGAAGTAAAGAAGAAGAAAATGAAATAAAAGGTTGAAATACCTTAAAACAGAAAACTGGTGAATAACATAATCAACTACTAAATGTATATTGATCAATTTTTTCTCCTTTAGTTGTAACATCTTAGGAAAGAAAGTTTGGTACTTTAACAGAGAAATAAGTGAAGTATCCATGATTGCTATGTTATTCTCCCCCTATCAACCACTCAGGTTAGTAAAGTAGAAGACACAAATTGCTAGAACTAATCAACTGCTAATTTACCATTAGAACCACAATTTCAAATGCCAAGCCACGCTGTAATCTTTTATTAAATATAATTATTTAAGAAGTCCAAACATTCAAAGTCGTCCCATCATGATGTAAAAAAACATACAATAATAAACTAATGCTTACCATCTGAATTACAAATTAAATTGCTAAACCACATGAAACAGAAGGAATCGATTCACATCAAATCCATCACAGGCTAATTTTATATAAAAAAAGGCTATGGACTACATGATTCCATATCAACCATATACTGATGGCGTGAAATCGAAAAGAAATGCTCTGTAGAAACCTAGTAATCATAGCCTGCTATAGAAATTAAACCCTAAACCCTTTTCACGACTTCTTAACGGATATTAGAGAAATAGGACAATAATTGCTTCCGCAGCAGCACCCGTGGCCTAATGGATAAGGCGTCTGACTTCTAATCAGGCGATTGTGGGTTCGAGTCCCACCGGGTGTGCGATATTTTTCGCTCCTACTGTCTTAGTTTTCTTGCCAGAGCGCGGATTCTTTTTGCCTTTCACCTGTTCCAAGAATCCGAGCTTTTGCTCTGACTATAAGCTTTGGAGTCTGAAATATGTTGGCCTTCCAGTCCAACCTTGTACATTTGAAGCAAATCTATCCAAAATTGGGGACTTTCAAACCGCCAACCAACATCGTGCTTTTTTTTTACAGCATTGTCCATCTTCTTCGCCATTATCTACTCTTTTTTATTCCCTACGGTAATTTCACGGCGCAATTTTACATTGTGGGATTCGGTGTGATGAGGGAAACGAGAAATTTTAGTGATACAAAATCACAAATAGAGAGAAATAAATACGCAAACGAAAGAAAGAGAAGCCTTTGATTTCTCTAATTAATAGACATATTTGAGTATGTTTATTTTACTCTCTAATCGGCTAATCAAATTATTATTTTTCATCTAATATTAACTTGGGGATTAAGTAATTAATTATATAAATAGAGACTAGAAGAGAGGGTAAAAGTACAATGGAAAATCTATTTGTTAATTTTCTCTTTTTCCTCTTTATTCTTTTCTTCGACAATTTTAGCCATATAGATATTTGCTCTCTTTCTCAATTTGTTTATTGATTTAATGATATTTTGTTTACTTTAGCTTTGTTCTGTTAATTGTAAACAAAAATTTTGTGAATCAATAAAGCAAGTAGGTGGTTGGGTGAAATATTTTATGTTATTGCATTTTGATTTCAATTCCGTCTTGTTTTCAACCCAGGTTATCTATTTGTGATTTGGGTGATAAAGATCCATTGATAAAAGCTTCCGCAAAGCGCTACTATTTTCATAACAAAAAAACAGACCTTGAGAAACAAACTTTGTTGGTTTCAGAATGCTGAAATGACAAATTGCTTGCTTTAATAACATTTTATACAAAATATGACTGTATTTTACGGAAAAATTAAAATCAATATTAAATTAACAAATTCATTGTATAGTAATCATAATTTGTTTGATAATATAACTAAAATTTATTTATATTATCAACTAAATTAAATTAATTTTTTTTTCAAATATCAGATTTTATTCAATTAGGAGTCATATTCATGGTTATTCAATTTTAACAAATGGAAAATAGGCACAAGTATAAACTTTGAAAAATATTTAGGCTAAAACACAACAAGTTTCATGTTTAGGTTGAAAGACAAATTTGAAAAAATTAGGCCGAATGACAATGCTAAATATAACTAGCATTTTGTACGGTGTAAAACCGAATATAATGCTAGTTATAACTAGCATTTTGTATAGTGTAAAAACTGAATATAATGCTAGTTATAACTAGCATTGTCCATAAGTCTAATTTTCTTTCAAAGTTTGTCCTTCGGTCCAAAAAAGAAACCTGCTGTCCTTCAGCCTGGATTTTTTTTAAAAGTTTGTCTTTGTACCTAATTTCCGCTTTTAATAATTCGCACTTTAAATTAAACATAAAACTTAAATCTTAAAATTAAATATTAAAATTAGTATGATTCATAGAGTACTACATTCTTCTCCGTCTTTTTTAAATTTAGCAGCAAATTACTAATAATTTTGCATCTTAATATTCAAAAATTAAATTCAAATTGCTATACATAAATGATTAAAAAAATATTCCGTTTAAAACCGTTAAAACTTGAAATTTGCAAAAATGAGTTAGGAAAGTTTAATTTTTACATTGAAGTTTAATTTGACATTTAAATTTTTTAACGCTATGACCGAGGCAAAGCTCCATTTACTCTGTCCTGAAGCATGAGGAAATTGGTCAATTTAAGTTTAACAAACGCATCCAACATGGCAAGCTTAAAAGATTCATTTTTCCCATTTACTTCCTTAAATTTCCTCGTTCATAGCCCTTTTCGCATCGCAAAAGCAAATTCTCGATTCATCGAACTTTCTCAGTTCGTGTCCCATTCAAAATTGCTCTTTTGCTTCGTAAATGAACACATACTTAAAGTTCAAAAGACTGTAAGGTTATTATAGTTTATTACGTTGACATCAAATTGATCCATGAATTTGATTGGAGTAAGGTTTCAAACATAAAGAAATAAAAACCATAATAAAATGGATTGAATATAAACGTGTTTGTAATATTCTTTTTTTCTTTTATTAGGTGACTTTTATGTAGATCATGGTACAATCTAGCACAATCAATATGTTTACTAATTTATTACACACACACATTGTTAACCTGCCTTTTGGCAAGGCCGTATACAGACAGATTTAACTAAATGGACTGCTCGTTTGTCAAGATCGGAATACGATGGTTTTAGTTAACTGGATGGATAGACGGTCAATCACAGATGATAATCATGATTGTGAAGTCGAGGTTCGACATAGTCGATGGACAAAAGTCACGAGATACTCGAAATATGGGTTTCGACAAAAGTCGAGTTGTCGCGAGTAACACGGGGTTTACTTCGAGTTGTTCCCAGGTTTGTTTCGAGTTTTCATTGAGTTTGATTCGGATCACGTTAAGTCACAAATGGTTCGGTGTTACGAAGATTTTGGGTCGGTAGGAAGGTGGTTCGGTCATGCTGAAGTGGGTCGATAGTGGTATGGATCGGTAGTGGTGTGGGTATGTGATTGGAGTAGATCGGTGATTGGAGTGGGTCGACGTTGAAGGTGGTTCAGCATTTAGATGGGTCGGTGCTTGCTCGGCTCCGAGATGAACCCGGATCGATGTATGGAAATCCCGGGGACAGCTATAGAGATGGATTGTGGATTGGCATGTTGAAGTGGGTCGGCATGATGGTGTGGATCGACATGATGGTGTGAATCGGTAGGAAGGTGATTCGGTCGTGATGGAGGGGATCGACATGGTCAAGTGGATCGGGGTCGGCACAGGATTATACTCGGGTCAATACTCGAACATGCTTAGGTCAGTGGATTGGTTCTGGATCGGTGAACATGGGGTCGGCATAGGAAGAGTACCCAGGTCAGCATCTATCTTTGCTCTAGGTCGTTAAGCTACAAACTTCGAGCCAGCTACATACTTTCTCCGGGTCGGCCATTTGTGGGCTTTGGGTCGGTATAACAAAGGAAAGAGGATCGGCATGTTTGCTGCTTCAAGTCCCAGCTTCATTCACTTCGAGTCAAAGACGATCGTGCTTCGGGCCAATGCTATATTTACTTTGGGTCGGCCAAACTCCAGTATGGGATTGGTTGTATTGATGAATTTAGGATCGGCTATGCTATTGATGGGCCTGGACCATTCAAAAAGCCCAGTAACTCGGGTTTTACCTATAAATACAGCATGTAGGGCTTCAGAAAAGGAGTTCTTGATTCTGTTCCCCTTCCTCTTCTCTAATAAGGCTACTCTGCCATTATTGTTTTGAAAACTCCATATTGTAATTGTACTTGATTCTGATATCAATAATAAGAATTTTTTTAGAGTGGATGTAGACCAGAGTCAGCCGAACCACTATAAATCCTCTGTTATTACTGCTTTCTTTTGAATTTTACCTGTTCTTCATATTTATACTCTCTACATACATTCTATCCGTGACCGGTGACTGTGATTTGGTGCTTTCATCTGGATTTAGGCGTTGGTGACCAATATTGGCGCCAACATTTTGTGTTTTCACTGAGAAAGCTAGCACTCAGGGATTTTGAAGCTTGGATTTTGGATTTAAAGGCTTAGGAACTCAGATTTTGGGAGGAACAATGGTTAGGCCATCGATAAGGAGACAAGTGACATAAAGGAGCAATCAAGAGGGAAGTCAAGAGGCCTCTTCTAGGGCTGGATCAGATCAGGCATCCATCTACATCACTAGGGACGAGATGCAGATTATGATGGATTCTATGCAGGAGTAGTTGATGAAAATGCAAGAGGAAATGATGCAGACCCATCTAGGCAATTTGGACAGGCAGGAACAGCAGGAGCTGTAAGAGCTCAGATCCATGGAGTTGGATTAGAAGGACTCAACTGGCAAGCGGATGAAGTGATTCAATAGGGGGCAGCCTCCAATCAGCAAACAACTGTCAATCTGAATGGACCTAGACTCTGGGGCACATCACCAGGTAATGCTGGACTAATCCATGGAGGGAGACCATATGACGCCGCGCAGCCCGACGCCAACAAAAATATAGAAGTACATGACGAGGAGTATGTTCCAAAATTCCCTCGTGGCCTTGGAGGGAAATTAGGAAATGTGGATAGGGGTAACCCTTGGTAGATGACACTGAATTAGCCGACATTATCTGGCGAACTATTCGCAGAGGTCTGGCAAACAAGGATTTAGGGGGAGTAACCAAAAGTCAGTTTAACAGAAATACCAGGATGGCTAGGAATCCACCCAATTTCAAGCTGGCCACTCCGGAAGTATACAATGGTAAGACGTATCCCATTGATCACTTGATAAGGTGCACAAGGCATCTAGAAGTGCTGGTGGCATCATAGGATGTTATAGCCCGATATTTTCCCCTATACTCGACCAATATAGCTGCTATGTGGTTCAAACAGCTGGAAGATGGATCAATTGGAACATGGATAGAACTAATGGACATGTTTTAGAAACAGTTTTGAGTTCACATCAAAAGGCCGAAGAATGTGATGACACTGATTTAGGTGAAGGAGAAGACAGGAGAATCGCTCAGGACTTTTTTTAACTTGGTTTAATGCAGCAGTTGCTTCGGTGGGTCGGCCGGATCCATCAATGGTTTTGATGGCGGCGGTTTCAGGAGTCACGGATAATTCGGATTTCAAAGTATCATTGATACGGGATCCACCAATGGACTTCGAGGAATTCTTTCAAGAAGTTTAGAGATTTCTTCGACAAGAGGATGCATGTTTAGATGTGAGGTTAAAGGAAGTAAACATTGTTAAGAATGAAGAACCGTCTAGTGAAAGCTCGGGTAAAGACAAGGATAAAGGGAAGAGGAATCGCTGGGGAGAACCAAAATTCTCCACTTATGCAGGACTGAATAAGACATTGGAACGAATATACTTGGATACTCGGGATCACCTTCCTTATCGAAGGCCAGCAAGGAGGGAACTCTCAGAAAGCGAAAGGGCATCGGGCATGCACTGTCTCATGATACTAACAGCTGCGGTCATCTAAAGGATATAATTGAGGAGAATTAAGAAATGGTCAGTTACGACAATATGTCAAAGCTCGAAATGCGGCGGTGGAACAGGAGCAGCCACCGTCTAACTTGAACGATGATGGCGCGAGGCCTAGGAATGGTGGTTGGTTGGTCATCAACTAACCATGATGGTTTGGAATAAGTAACAAACTTTAGGCCACCGGTTAAGTCACTTACTCATGTACGGGGATGAAGACAACCCTAGGAATGCTTTGAGATGATGATAAACCATGACGCTTTGGTTTGTGAAATCTGTTTTTTCTCTTCGGGTTGGACACTTGCTTTTTCTAGTTTGGTTTGAAAACTTGGTTTTGTTTGTTTTCTGATTTGGGTTTTGGTTTGGACATTTGTTTTTTGGTTTGGATTTTTGATATGGATGTTTGGTTTTCTGGTTTGAATCTGGATTTCAGATTGGATTTTGGTTGACTTTTTGTCTAGTTTTTGGTTAAAAGGTCGTCGAGCATGGACTATGCTCCGTAGAGGTTCGAAGAGACCAGGATTCAGCCTAGGACTTAGGCCTCATATTATCTATCGGTTACTATCTCAGGTCGTTAAGTATGGACTATGCTCGAAAAGGGTCCGGAGCGACCAGGATTCGGCTTAGGACTTAACCATGGCATTACTCAACATTCTGGGACACTGAACCAGGAACACCATGATATTACTTGACACAGGTTGTCAGATGCAGGTTGTGCTTGGTAAGAAAGCAAAGAGGTTACGAATTTGGATATTGGTTATGAACACCTAAGGATTTGGGCATGAACTCGGAGCGGTCCTGCATTTGGATATTGACCAGGAGAGGTCATGGATTCGGTTATTGGACATGGAAGGATTAGAGCTCGGCTATCGAATTTGAATTTTGGTTTAGGATTTGGACCTGGCGAGGTCCCGGATATGGATTTTAGGACCCGGTGAGGTCCCGACAAGGTCCTCAATTTAGACTACAAGACCCAGAGAGGTCCCAGACTCGGATAAAATGATCCAAAGAGATCGTGGTTTTGGTTTATGGATTTGGAATGGATTCGGAATTGGATAACGAATTGGAACGTTCGTGGAGTAGACTGTCGGATTTGGATGGAATTGCTTGCTAATGAATGTAACATGGACTTCGGGTATCAAATTTGAGGCTCTTCAAATCATGCCTTCTAATAGAAGGCATGTTTTGGAGGGGCAAATGTTAACTCGCCTTTTGCAAGGCCGTAGACATGTGGATTTAACTAAATCGACTGCTCGTTTATCGAGTCTAGAATACGATGGTTTAATCAATTGGATGGATAGATGGTCAATCACGTATGACAATCATGATTGCGAAGCCGGGGTTTGGCATAGTCAATGGACAAAAGTCACGGGATACTCGAAATATGGGTTTCAACAAAAGTCGAGTTATCGCGAATCACCCAGGGTTTACTTCAAGTCGTTCCCAGGTTTGCTTTGAGTTTTCATGGAGTTTGCATCGGGTCACATTGATTCGTTCTTCGAGTTGTTTTGGGTCGGTAGGAGTTCACGAGTGGGTCAGTGCTGTGAAGGTTTTGGGTCGGTAGGAAGGTGGTATGGTCATGTTGAAGTGGATCGCTAGTGGTATGGATCAGTAGTGGTGTGGGTCGGTGATTGGAGTTGATCGATGATTGGAGTAGGTCGGCATTGAAGGTGGTTCGGCATTTGGATGGGTCTGTGCTTGCTTGGCTCCGAGATGGACCTAGGTCGGTATATGGAAATCCCTGAGTCGGCTATAGAGATGGATTGTGGATCGACATGTTGAAGTGGGTCGGCATGATGGTGTGGATCGACATGATGGTGTGGATTAGTAGGAAGGTGATTAGGTATGATGGAGTGGATTGGCATAGTTGAGTGGATCGAGGTTGGCACAGGATTGTACTCGGGTCAATACACGAACATGCTTGGGTCGGTGGATTAGTTCTGGATTGGTGAACATGGAATCAACATAGAAAAAGTGCCTCGGTCGGCATCTATCTCTACTTTGGGTCGGTAAGCTACAAACTCCGAGCCAGCTACATACTTTCTCCGGGTCGGCCGTTTGTGGGCTTTGGGTCGATATATCAAAGGAAAGGGGATCAGGGTGTTTGCGGCTTCAAGTCCCAGCTTCATTTACTTCGAGTCAGGGACGATCGTGCTTCAGGACAATGCTATGTTTACTTCGGGTCAGCAAAACTCCAATTGGGGATTAGTTGCAGTGATGATTTAGGATTGGCTATGGTCTTGATGGGCCCGGACCATTCAAAAAGCCCAGTAGCTCGGGTTATGCCTATAAATACAACAGGCAAGGCTTCAAAAAAGGGATCTTGATTCTATTCACCTTCCTCTTCTCCACTAAGGCTACTCTGCCATTATTCTTTTGAAAACTTCAGATTGTAATTGTGTTTGATTCTGATATCAATAAAAAGAAAATTTCTAAAGTGGACATAGGCCAGAGTCAGTCGAACCACTATAAATCCTTTGTTATTACTGCTTTCTTTTTAATTTTAACTATTCTTCATATTTATACTCTCTACATACATTCTATCTGTGATCAGTGACTGTGATTTGGTGCTTTCATCTGAATTTTGGTGTTAGTGACCACTTTTGGTGCTAACACACACATATATATACATATACACACACATATACACACACGCGCATGCACTCACACACACGCACACACTCACACACACGCACGCACTCGCATACACACACATATGTGTATATACGTGCGCACGCATGCACGCATACGTACGTACGTACATATACATCTACATATACATACATACATGCATACATACACACACACATATACATACATACATATATATATATATATATGTATGTATGTATGTATGTATGTATGTATGTATGGTAAGGACCGATTACACCTCATTTTACTACACTTCAAATCATTATTGGAAATATCCTTCCAGGCCTCCGTCTAGGCCACGTCTAGGCCCTAAACGAGGCTTGCCGCCTAGCAATTTGCCTAGACCCGACTAGAGAAAGCTTATCGCATCATGTAAGAGTCAAAACATGTATTTAAACACTAATCAGACATTATTTAAGGTTCAATGCCACATATAAACATTAATATGCTAGTTATAGACGATCTTGCCTCCTAGGCTACTCTTGAGCACATTAAAAATTCTAAAATTTCAATTTATATTAATCGACACTAAACAAAACACTAAATTTATATCCAAAATATATGAGTTATCAAAAATTCCTAGTTCCAATTAATCATCGATTAATCGCCATCTAAACGATTATTTTTTAGTTTGTACTAACCGTTTTGCGTCCGTCTAGTGATTTTTACAACCTTTCTTCAAATCGCAATGATTTCAACCACAAGATCTGAATTAAATGATAGGGTGAAGTAGTAAGGGAGAAAGTATAATTATTTAATTCAAAACATGTTGTTAAAATTATGGAGGATTTAAGATCTAGCAAAAATGAGGTGTAACCAATCCTTGCCTATATGTGTATATATGTGTGTGTGTGTGTGTGTGTTGTGCATGTATGTATGTATATGTATGCGTGTGTGTGTGTATGTGTGTGTGTATGCGCACGTGCGTGCACGTATGTGTTTATGAATGTTTCTCTGTATGTATATGTATGTATGTATGCTTCAAATCGCTCAAGATTTCAGCCATAAGATCTGAATTAATTAATAGAGTGAAGTGGTAAGAGAGAAAGTATAATTATTTAATTCGGAATATGTTATTAAAATCAGGGATGATTTAAGGTATAGCAAAAATGAGGTGTGAATGATCCTTGCCTATATATATGTATATATGTGGGTGTATATGTATGTATGTATATGTTTGTATGCATAATGGTTCAATGACACCTCTCTTTTGGAGCACCATTATCATATTTTGAGTTACATATTTTAAATGCTTTGGACTTTTGTAGACGTTTAATCTACATTATGAATATCATCTCCATAAATATGAGATATTTGTGAAATTTCTAACCTCATCAAGATAATAATCAATATTAACCGTTAAAACATTTATTTTATTCGTTGGTATGAAACATCAAGTTTATCATTTATGTATATTTAAGCACATTCAAATTTTATAGAGATAATCTTGAGTATGATATAAACATATCCATGAAATTTCATAGCATTTACAATCTTGTAACTCAAAAAATAATAGGGGTGCTAAATAAGTGCTCTAAAAATGGGTGTCGTTGAACCTTCGTTGTATATACACACATACATATATTTGTGTGTGCGCTTGCATGTATATTTATATGTATGCACATGTGTATATGTAAATGTATGTGTGTATAAAAGTTCATTCTCTCTCAATATTATTTCTTTTATTATTTTTACTTTTTTATACAAAGGATGTATGATTGAAAGATCATACAGTTGAACTATATATATATATATATATATATATATATATAATCCCGAGCTCTTAGGCCTACATCACAAAATATAACTATCAGCGTGTCTAGCCAAGTAGCAAATACAATGAATAAGCATAAAACGAAATAACCAAGCTAAACTACACAATTATAAGAGCAACGATATAATATCCATGTAAAACTAACATTAACCTGGGAAAACCAAGAAGAAAATCCAAACTAAATCTTTGTGCATCTACGAAACTAGCCAATAACTCGATGCAGTAAGCAAGAGATCACGACGAGAAAATATATTTTCGGTCCCAATCCATAGTAGCCAAAATCACCTCTTTATTGGCGCTGGGACTAGCTGATCATCCATTTCGAATGATAGCATAACCCATTTTCCTTATGAGACCAAGGTCCATCCTTCTTGCACCGGATCAACTGTGGACCTTCAACTAGCTTTTGAGTTCGTTCTTGAGCAATGCGCTCAGCATTAGATGAGTTAGAATAGAGAGAAAGCTTAATTTCTTCTTAAGACTGATAACAAGGGTAAAAACGGGAGATAGCTCAGGGAAGACCAAAGGGACTTAGGTTGTAGAAATCAAGTTGTACAAATGTGGAGATGACAATTGAAGGCGGGATCATCACAAGGGTGGGAGGGTCAAACGGAGGGTTGGTGGAAGGGGAAGGGAGACATGGCGGATTAGGAGAGTTGGATTTGGGGATTTAGGAAAATTTGATCTATCGCTCCTAGATGGAGGCTTTAGAAGGTGATTCTTAGGGGAAAGACTAACTAGTGAGGCATCGTTATGGGGGGAAGATGAGATTACATGGCCAAAGAAGTGATAGAGATTGTAAATAGGAGGCTTTTACTGGTACAAGAAGTCAATGTAGGCTACCCTATCCGCGGTAAGGTAGATATGCATACGAGTTGGTAACTGCCTAGAAGAGATAACCTCAACCAGATTTTGGAAAAACGGAGGAGCATTCTACGGTCGGTGAATATGTCAAAACAAATCAATTGACCATATGTTAGCAATCTAGTTTACTCCTTTGAGATATTGATAAATTGAAAGGATATTAGAGAGATGGTCCCAAATAGGAATAAAAAAAGACTTGCTCATGGGTATGGTCAACAGAATGACTTCATTAGATAATAATAAACATTTTTCCATCAATGATAATAAGATCAAATTCCAAGATACGGGATCTCTTCTAAGGGTGTGGAAAAAGTATATAGAATTATTACATCTGACATCGACCAATCCACACAACCGCCACATTCCAAGAATATGTTTTTTTCATAATGGAATAGTAGGGGAATCATCCAAAAGGAAACCAATAAGATGGTCTTTCCAAAAAGCAATACCAGCATCAATAATTTCTTAAGGGGGCGGTATAGGCACTGCAACAAAAATACCCTATTACAACGCCCTTTTTACAACGGGCATGGTTGCCCGTTGTAATAGAAGGCTATTACAATGGTCCATTCAGGCCCATTGTAATAGATGCCCCATACAACGCTCTTTTTACAACGGGCGATGATAGCCCGTTGTAATAGAATGCTATTACAACGGTCCTTTCAAGCCCGTTGTAATACATGTCAATTTTACAATGTTAACAACGTGCCCGTTGTAATAGATACAATTTTACAACGGTCAAATGCCCATTGTTACTCTTCTTATTTTGCTTCGCTGCCGCTTTTGCTGCCTTAGCCTTCCAAAAATTTCATTTCCCGCTTTCCCCTTTTTATTAACCCTAAATTTCAATTTCCATGGCATTTTTCTCCCCACAACTTCACAGCCTCATCGAGTTCCTCCTCTCGTCTTCTTAAATCTCCTCTTTCTTGTTCTAACCAGCCAGTCCCAAAAAATGGATCCGAACTCATCCTCCCCCTCCTCATCCCAACACGAATCCGAATCAATCGAATCCCTGGCTCAACATATCCAAGAAACTCTAGCTCTAACCAACCAGTCCCAAATCCAACCAATCCAGCACAAATTCTGGGAAACCCAACCCATCAACCAATTCAAAGACCTCCAAAATCCTGACCTCCCCGAAGGAGAAATCGAAGCCCCAACTCCACTCTCCGACGTCAAACCGGATCCATACAACCTCCCTTCAAGCTACGAGTGGACCACTTGCGACATGCTAGACGACGCCTCCTGCCTCGAGGTATACAATCTACTAACCAACAACTATGTCGAAGATGATGAAAACATGTTTTGGTTTAACTACTCAAAAGAGTTTCTCAACTGGGCGCTTCGTCCTCCCAATTACTTCAAAATCTGGCACATCGGTGTTAGAGTTAAAACCAACAAGAAATTAGTCGCCTTTATCACGGGTGTTCCAGCTCGGATTAGGGTGAGGGATCAAGTGATAAAGATAGCGGAGATCAATTTCTTGTGTGTTCATAAGAAGCTGAGGCAGAAAAGGCTCGCTCCAGTTATGATCAAGGAAGTGACCAGAAGGGTACATTTGGAAGATATTTGGCAAGCGGCATATACAGCTGGGGTGATTTTACCTACTCCACTTACTAGCTGTTGGTATTGGCATCGGTCATTGAATCAAAAGAAGTTGATTGATGTTGGATTTTCAAGATTAGGACCAAGAATGACAATGAGTCGAACCATTAAGATTTACAAGCTGCCTGATAAGACAATCACACTTGGGTTTAGGAAGATGGAGATGAGGCACTTGAAGGAAGTTACAAAGTTGTTGAGAGGGTATCTGAAACAATTTGTGGTTGCACCTGATTTTGATGAGGATTGAGGGCTTTAAGGTCAGGCCATTACTCTGTCAAGCTACTAAAGGTATATATCTTGAACTATAATCTTAAAAAATCCTTTCTTTCCATAATAAATAACCAAGCATGACAAATATTAGGTGGCAATATATCCTGGTAATGTTCTTACACTGCGGATGTCTAAGCCTCCAGCATTCAAATACAAGAGTGGGCAATACATGTTCGTTCAATGCCCTGAAATCTCACCTTTTGAATGGTAGTTTGGGCTATTTTTGTTACTTTACTGTGCGACTAAAGATCAAGTTATCATAACTGACGATAGTTGATTTTTATCAAGCATCCCTTCTCCATAACATCAGCTCCATGGGATGATTTTCTTAGCATTCATATCAGACAACTTGGGGACTGGACTCAAGAGCTCAGGCGTGTTTTTTCTTTGGCTTGTGAACCCCCACCCACTGGGAAGAAAGGGTCAGATTATGATTTTTTAACTGGTTTAAGGATTAAAAAAATCCTTTAGTGGCTTCGTATTCAAATCCTTTTCTCTCTGTTCCTGTTGTAGTGATGCTAGAATCCAAGAACAAAGTGGAAAAGAATGTCACTGCTACTATAAAGGAGGGAGACAGATATTCTACTGATATTAATTGGGACATGGCAGGTGATAGTGGTATCATGGATAACTATATCGCTGACACAAAGTATTTATCAAAAAGATCTAAAAGTTTAAACTTTAAGGTTGATATCTCAAATAGATTTGAAGCTTTATGCTCTACAGATGATAGTTTTGAAGCTTTACTTTGTATTGAGGATCTTGTTTTAGGCAGCAAGGGTATAACAGCTATTTAGAAACACTGCAATTGTGGTGAGGGTATCAAAAATATGCACATCGATATTCAAATATCTGCTAAAAATGGCAACAAGTGTATAGTAGATGTTCAAGAACAAACCAATTATGGTGTGGGTATAAAAAATGTGCTCATTGACAGTAGGTAAATACCCGTATCCTTTTAAAATAAGAGCAGCGTTGAACATTGCTGAACCTGACACTTTAGTCATATTTTGTAATACTTTGGTGACCTCTGAATCTGCCTTAGTGGCTGAATTTACTAAGAAAAGTAAGGTCGGTAGAGAGGAGATTAATTATGTTGAAAGTAGTTGCTTAAAGAACATAGATATGCATGCATTAAAAGAGATGTTCGATAATATTATGTGTTCTGAAGTAGTTATAGTAAATGGCAATTAAGTTTATAAAGATGAAGCGTACATGCATAGACCTTTGCCTAAAGATGGTAAGTTGGTTGACATCAAGATTTCTGATATTATTATCATTGACAACAAGGTTAATGCTTGCATTGATGACAGTTTGTTAGAGGAATTAGCAATTACTTTTTACTTTGAGCCTACAAAGTTCATTATGTATTGTTGTCATGCATCTTTAAGAGGCTCTATACTTCCTCTATTTGTGCTTGTGACTCTACTCTTTCTTCTAACCACTCAATTTCTGGTAAAAGTAATTCGTAATTGCAATTCTTGTAATACAGTTAGAATAAGCCCCAGACTTTAGAAGTTTAAAGCTTGTATTCGTTTGTATGCATGATGGAGGCGGTATCTGTTGTGGGAAGTAGTAGTAATGTGAATCAAGCAAGAAGTAGCAGTGTGTGTCAAGTTGAAGTTGCAGTGTGTGTGTGGTTTGTGAAGTTGCGGTGTAAGTTTTTTTTATTTCTATTGTAGTGTATTGGTACAGAGATGTAGGTACAGTGTGATTGTTTCAGCATATAGTTATCATTACTTCAGTAGTATACAAATGTGAAGATGTTACATTGCAGTGTGATGGTACTATATGTGGCTAGTATTTTTCGGTTTTCTGTTGCAGTGTGAAGTTGCAATGCATGAGTCTAATGTGAAGTTGATGTGTGAGGTTGAGTCATTGTGCAGTGAATATGTTGTATTGGCTTCAGTGGATTTTATTGTGGGTGTCATTGCTTCAGTAGTAAACAAGTGTGAAGATGTTGTAGTGGATAATGATGGTCTTTTAGTTGATGACCGTGGAGATGGAGTAGTGGTTAGTTATGGCGTTTCATTCTTATAGAAAGAAGTAGATGCAGTGAGTAATCAAGATGACAATGGGTTAAGTATATGTGAAGATGAGTTATATATGTACCTAAAGGCACAGTGTTGCATGAAGATAATAGTGGTGTTTCGGTTTTTGAAAATAAAGGGAATGCAATGAGTAATGAAGAAAATAACGGGCTGAGTATATGTGAAGATGAATTAATATGTGTACATTTAGGTATGGTGTTATATGATGTGATTAGATTTGATGGTTCAAAGCATGGAGGTAGGTGGTTATAGGGTAATGTTGATACATGCGTAACAATCCAGATTTGCAATTAAATACCATAAACCTTTCTACATGCAATGCATGCACAAATAGCAATATTGATAATGCGCTGAATGCAGGAGTTTTCTATTGTGGAACGCCAGTTTTAGCACAAGAACTAAGCAAGCTCTGCTGCGAGTTCAATCAAAGGAGCCCGGTGCTTGAGCTTGTCAGTAAGCTGCACCCTTCTGTTTACAGAAGGTATAAACATGCTGACTACAATAGACACTATGTTACTAACAAATTGCAAGGTAAGAAATCTTTGGAGTTTGCCAAGATTCGAAGTTAAAAAGGTGGAAGCATCCAATTAGCAACTGCAAATATCATGACTGTGGCATAAAGACTTCATCTCTGTGGTATAGTATGATTGTACTTAGAACATGATATTTGTAGCGGACTGTTATGTGTTAATGCTTTATGTATTTGGCATGTAAACTTATCTAATTTTTTGGAGTGTTAGAATTCTATGACTCTAGATTTTAGTCTTTTCGTATGTGATTGTAATTATTTTACGACAATATTTAGTATTAGTATGGATGTATTGCATGGATGCTGCTGTAATTTTTTTTTAAAATTTGCATTTATTTTGCAACGGGGAATGTGCGTTGTTATATGAGCTTCTTACAATGGTCACTGCACGTTGTTATATAAGATTTTTACAACGGTCAACACAAGTTGTTAAATATGTATTTTACAACGGTCAATACATGTTGTGAAATAGGCTATGCAATTAGTATGGTTAGTCTATTGCAAGGGTTATGGCCGTTGTAAAAAGGTATACTGCAACGGTTTTTACAACGTGCATTGCCCGTTGTAAAATGTGGTGGATCTATTACAACGAGGCCTATTACAACGGACACTTGCCCATTGCGAAAACCATATTACAACGGGCATTGCCCGTTGTAAAAAGACTGTTTTGTTGTAGTGAGGTTTATCGATAAAATCAACCATATATTGCTTGGGAGGATATGAGTCTACTTTCCCAGCTTCTTTTTAAACTGAGATGACTATCCACAGATAGAATTGAGGTTGCAATGTCAGGATTTACCTTTATATGTAGCAATTTTTACCTTTTTAACTTTTAGAAATAAAATACTAAAATCTCTTTGATTTAGTTTTATTATATAGAAGACCCGAGTCCAAGTTCTATTAAATCCAGTTATCTAATATATTTTAGAAAAACTTCATTTCTCTTGATTTACTCTACTCTAAGCACTTAAGTTCAAATCAAATATACCATTTCTATCCTAGATATTTTAAAATATGCCGTTCTCTTAAAAAATGCACGTTTTCCTTTTTGTTTTTCTTAGCTCATAAATTCAATCCGAACCGAAGTTCAAATCCTAACACTTTATGTTTCACGGTCTTTTATACAAGTAAGCATTATCTTTATCCGAATTTTATTAGTTTTCACTATAAATTCTTTTTTAGAATAAGGATTATACTTAATTTTAAGCAGAGCACTCATTTATATGTCTCAAAGCATCGAAATCAAGACCTATAAAACCACAATATAGAGATCTTACCACTTGAGCTAGTGGTGATGGCGAAGCTATAAACTTATTGATTCCATTAATAACAATAAGAACGTGAGAAACTGAAATTCATGAATAAATTTTAAAATGAGTGACAAATCAATAATACCAAAATTTTAGATCTAATTACCAATTCTATCGTCAAAGGCTTGTCTGAAAGAAATCTAGCCAAAGAAGCCAGGTCTACCAACCCCTCAAAATCATCATCCACAAATTTGAATCTGAACAACTTATGCATGCTTACCTAGAAAAAGGTACACATGACATGAGAAGTTTGCACACTCTAATACCCTACATAGATAAAGATGGGCAACTTCCAACACCACTCCTTCGCCCATCCTTTATTGTGCCACCAAAGAATTGATCACCCTTAAGACCTAAACTACCTAGGTCCAGACACATTAACCTACACACCTAAAAGAGTTAAAGGTGCTAATAATGGAAGTTATGTAATTTTTATATTTTGTTACAATTAACTCCTATAAATGAATCTTGGTTGAAACGATAGTATACTTCTTGGTTTTTCGTTTTATTATGCATCCTTATATCTATTATGTTAGTATACCGATACTAACAACTCTTTATTTTGATATCCAAGATCGACATTTAATACTTTCACTAGTATTCATGTGTTAATACTTTCACTTATATTCATGTGTTAATACTTAAGTATCTGAATACAAGATCTTTGTGATAAAAGCAAATCAGCAGAACTCAAAACAAGAAATCTGTGCTCACGTTACATTGATGAAATATAATATAACATAGTAAAAAATACACTACATATGTACACTCTCAAAATAGAGTTCTCATAGTGGCAACATAAACTACATAAGTACTACCTTTAACTATAGATAATTATAATAACTAGTCCTCACTATGCTGATACATGTACATCGACTAATGCAATGGAGAAAAAAAATCAATGGTAGACATATACAAAGCCTCTTTTTCATGTCTAGAAAACTCCAGAATGTCAAGCTAAACCCTATACTGTTAACTTACTCAAACAAATACCCAAGAGTTTAAGAAAAAAAAGATAAAATTAGAGTCATATGTAAGTTCAATGTAAGAAACTCAAGTAGTATGTCCATACATACACTACAAAAAAAAGGATTTTTAAAGACTGTTGTATTTTGTATCTAAATGCAAGTTTTTGTCTCTAATTTATATTTGTAACCAACTTAAGACAGATAAGTGTTGTCTCTAAAATCAGGTCTCTAAATAAACAGAGACCACAAACATTCGTCTCTAAAATATTAGTAACTTCACAAATGGTCTCAAATACACGCCTACATTAAAAACTAATTAGAGACAATTTTATGGGTCTCTTGTACAACTATAGAGAACATATTCAAGGTTTCGAATCAGTCATTAATACAGTGGTTATTATAAACCAGTTGGATAGAAGAAATGAAACATAATTTTATCATAGTTTTCAGCACAGATCAAAGAACAGAAAGTATACAATGTCAAACAGAAAAAAAGCAAAATATGTGTTGAATTTGCAGCTCATGTACAAAAAACAAGCTCATGTGCAAAAAAGTAAGCTACAGACTTTGATAATATCAAAGTAAGACGCTACAGATTGCATAATATTAAAGTAAGAGCTTGCAAAAAAGTAAGCTTGCATAATATCAAAGTAAGAGCTTGCAAAAAAGAAAGCTACAGACTGCATAACATCAAAGTAAGCTGCGGACTGTATAACATCAAAGTAAGCTGCGGACTGCATAAACAAAAAACTGCACTTCATTGCAAGAAAAGCAAATTACAGAATATTCCAAGCATAGATGTCATAATCAAAACACAACATATCTAATTTGGACCCTACAAACTATAATCCTGAAACAAGATTCAAACAAAACAAAAACTAAAATAGAGTTTAAAAGAAAAGACAATTCCAACAGAGCCTACTTTTATGCTTTCAGAAGCTAACATGCAATTCATGCATCATTTTCATTTTGCAACCCAACGTTTCCTCGAGGGTTTGATGCTTGATTATTTCCAAGTAGATTATGATCGGGTTGATCTTGTGTTATAGGTCTCAATAGTTGCATGAAAGACCCAACTTGTTCTGAAATGTTTTTAAAAGTTGATTGAAAAGGCACGTTTGTAGTTTGATACTGTTCTGATGTTTGTTGACAAGGAACTAATGGTTGTATCATTTGATAAAGCTGTTGAGAAGACTGACCTGATGGTTGCGGGATATGGTTAGGAATTTGTGGAAACGGTTGATCACACGGATATGATGGCTGCGCGAGAAAACTTGAAGGTTGTAGAAATGGTTGAGGAGGTTGCTGCAACACTTGATTTGATGGCTGTGGTAACGATTGAGCGGATGGTGGCACGAATGGCTGAGAAAGCGGTTGTGGGATTTGACTTGGCGGATGTACAAAGAACTGACCCAAGTGTTGTGTTTGACCGAATAGTTGGTTGAAGACCATGATTGTTGGTTTATGCTTTGAAGATTGGTCGGATTAATTGAACCAAGCAAGCTCGTTACTCTCAATTGCACTTCTCTTTCTATTACCGATTTAAGCTCCGATGTTAATAACATGCTACTGGACATTGCAGGTTGTTTTTGATTTGCACGATCTGCAAGACAGTTGGATTGAGAACTGTTACGCAATATGGTATCTGTATCAACATAAGGTGCTCCGTAAACCCTTCCTCTTGTAAGGCCTCCGGATGATTCAACCCAAAGTCTTGGATTCCATACATTTTCATCTTCTTGTAGTTCGGCTTTTTTCTTCATATATGTTTCCTGAAAAAATTAAAAGGGTAACATCATATAGGCTTGTTGGATAGCAACATCTAAGCTTTTATTTTGACATAGACTAATAAATGAGATAAACTAAAATTTTGGCAAACAAAAGTTAAAAGTTTGGACGAGCCACTGTATTAGCTGTACTTACAAATGAAAACGCAAATTGATGTGACTTATTGTGATCAAAGTTTAAAATTAATTTTCAAATTGAGTGCAAACTCAGATCAGAGTTTCAAGTCAGTTTTTATACTGAGCCTAAACTCAGTTTATAAACTGGATTTGTAAGCTGGGTTGTTGTATTCGGTTTGCTAACTGGTTTAATATTGCTTAATTACTCATTAAACGTTGATATCTGGTGCTTTCCTCCAAATATATGAAGCTTATGTATAATTCATGAAGTCGTGTATATGACTTGATTCCATAATCAGTAGACTTAGGCAATTGACAGCCTTCGTTTTGAAATATGCAGCATAATCAGTAATAGGAATACACAGTAATGGGAAAAATGTTAATGAAAATAATATCATCTGCCACATGACTTCAAACATATGTCAGGACTTGTACCCAACTTCTTATAAGACAAAAGCTACAAGGATATATATGTCACATTATTCATAACAAAATCAAATTTTACTTTCTTTTATTTGGTAGAAAGTATGAGCCGAGCAGCAGTGATATTCCACTCTGTCTGAAATTTGTTATTAGCACGAAGTCCATTTTATACATCTATAATATTGATCTAGTGGTCCATACATTTCTCTGCTCTTCATTTTTGACAGGCTTTGTGTTATTCACATTTCTTCGTACCCTATGCTTATTTTATCAACCGTACCATTTTTGATAGGCTTTGTGTTATATAATATTGACCCAGGCCACTATGCTCATGTTTCGTTTCGAAGTTGATATTGTGAAGAAAATACAGTATTTAACTTTTAGGTATATTATTATAAAAAAGAATGTATTATGCAATGTGGGGTAAATTGTTGGGAAGGATAACTTATAAATTGAACTTGTTATTTACTTTAGTTTAAAACTGAGATAGTGCAATGTGAAAATTATGCGGTGTGGAGTAAAATTCTTATTATCTGGGTGTTATTTACTTGAGTTTTAAAATAAGGTTTCAGTATGTTATGATTTTTACCAACTGCATGAACAAAATGAGAATTTTCCCATCCAAATATTAGAGGTGTTTTAAGTTAGTAGAGTTAATTTAAACTTAAGTAAATTAGTTGTTTTATAACTGAGATGAAAACACTAAGTTTTAACTCGGTTTTAAAGTGAGTTTAAAATTCAGTTTCAAAATGAGTTTAAACTCAGAAACTGAGTTTGAAACTCTGTCTGAGTTTTAAATCGAGTTAAAATGAGCTTAAACTCAGTTTAAAACTGAGTTGTAAGCTTAGTTTTTCTGAGTTTAAAACCCAGTTTAAACTTAGAAACTGTGTTTACAACTAGGATTTACAATGAGTTAAAACATTTGGGTTTTGGATAATTTATGCTAAGTTTCTATATCAATAACTTCTCTTGAATGTTTTTAGTTGCTATTAATATTATATTTATTACTATTATCTTCAAATTCTATAATGTATTGGGCATGTGAATGTCTAGAACATAAGTTTTTGTTGGCCACAGCCTTGATATGTCCTAACCATGCCTCATTCATATGACTACCCATACCGATACTAATATTGTTTTGAATTATTAAATTTTTTAAACCGAATATTCTACTTTCATAACAATTTGTATAGCTTAATGGGATTGAATTTATGCTAAACCTTTGGCTCCAAGAAAAACAAACCAGATTACTGTTAGTACTTGATTTTACTTTTTTTCCTTTTGTACTACATTTTCAGTTTAGTCATTACTATATTATGCTTGACTAGTGCTTTTTCCCTTTTGTAACATAAATCGTGAACTGTTGGAGATATGCAAATGCATTACTATGTTATGCTTATTTGTACCCTATTTTTAACTTTTGTTAAGTCGAGACGGAAAAAAATTTGCTTGCTTGTTTCATTAGGAAATACATTGTATTATATTGAATATGTGTATGTATATTAGTGAAATAAACGAAAGTATGGATCCATTCTCTATTAATTTAAGGATTTAGTGGCATATAGTTATACTTTAGTGGCATATAGTTTTAATATGCACCTGCAAATGTTTGTCCCTTTCCCGCTGTTCTAATACTCGTTTTTTTCCCATTTATTACAGGGCTGACATTGGAATACATGTTGGTGTTTGCAGGTGCAGGAGGCAACTAAAAGATTGCACTATCATCCATTATGTCTAGCCATATCATGCGTCATGGAGTTTTGGTTGTCACATAACATTTCATTGCTATTGGGACACACTACAATCATATGTTAAATATTTCTCCAAATAGTACTTTTTTGTTTGATACTCTAAATTTATTTATATGTTTATACGAAGTACATATATTTATACCAGAAAACAACTCAGTCAGTTTTTTTTTACCTGTAGATCCATTGAAATTGTTTTCAACAATACACTTTGGAATCATCAGAAACCTATTTACAACCAGTCCTAATACGAGTTTCAACACAATGTGTGTTCTACGATTTTATTTCTAGTTAGAGCAAGTTCTCTTAATTTTTCCATCTCACTGATCATAATACTCTGGGGAGGATAAAATGTGCATGCTCCAAGAGTCTCAAATCCCATAACTTTAATCTGCTTCCAGAATCTCCATTTGTTGTTTTCTAAGTATATACTAAACATGAAAATTTCTGAAACACGATATAATATCCAAACTTATATGACATACAGTTGAACAAAGTGATAGTGTTTAGGACTACTAATATATGAACCCCATACATAAATGGAAAATGAAGTAAACTGCATTTTTTATCATCTTTTGTGGCTAGTTTTCTCACCTTTTGAAATTGAGTTTAAATTAATTTTTAAATGAGTTTAAAGCTCAATTTAAATTAGCTATTTTATAACTGAGACTTAAATACTAGGTTTTAAACTCAGTTTACAATTCAGTTTTAAAATGAGTTTAAAACTCAGTTTAAACTCAGAAACCGAGCTTAAAACTGAGTTTAAACTCAGAAACTGAGTTTAAAACTTTGTCCGATTTTTAAACTAAGTTTAAATACGCTAAAACTCAGTTAAAACTAAGTTTTAAACTCAGTTTTTCTACGTTTAAAGCTCAGTTTAAACTAAGAAACTGAATTGAAAACTCGATTTTGAACTCATTTTAAAGCTCTATTTTATACAGATTTTAAAACTCAGTTTAAGCTGAGTTCAATCTCAGTTTAAAACCGATTTTAAATTCTTGGTTAACTCCTTTTTTCACCAAAGTTAAACTCGGTTTTAAACTGGTTAAAATTTTGAATTAACTGAGTTTTTAACTTAGTTAATAGGCACTAAACAAACTGAGTTACATGAAATTTATTGATTTACATGAAATGTACAGTTTGTTTGGCAATAATGTTTCAGGTTGAGCAGCACAGCCTATAAGTTATTCTGTCTCAAGAACAAGGCTTGATTTTTAATGTCTTCATAAGCACTAAAGCCAAAACTTTGTGCTAACATAGTAACAAAATATACATGCTAATTTCAATGACTAATTCCAAAGACAAACAATTAAACTAGTTTAGATTTCAACCTACAATAGAACATAACAAGATTAATAAAATTTAAAATAACTCACATAGACTTTCCGTGACTTGTTTTCAACAAATTCGCAAGTTGATACTGAAGCTCGCTTTGCTTTACCTTTTTCCTTAACTTCTCTCTTTTACTATTCCAAGCCACGAAACTTTCCTCGAAACTCATCGGTTTACCTGTCTCATGCTCCTATTAAACGAGGATACAGAGATTAGTAAAATATCGAATAATGCAGCAAGCACTTGTGTTGTGATCAGAAAACTATATACATATACAAATATGATTATTTGATTCATGAGTTGGCCTTAGTATGCAAGCAGAAAAGTAGCATTTGAAATATGTTAGTATTTTGTATTTTCCCATACCGATGAGAATCATAGATGGATTATAATTCAAAACTGCAATGTTAAAACTGTTCCCTTATTGGTCTATGTTTTATTTTCGTAAAATAGTTTTATGCATTACTGACCGAACGATCGACTCCGTCACAAGATTGTTCTAATTGGTCAAATATTGCCTACTGCAATGCCACTTTACGTTGGTTAGATGTTTTTTTTGTTCGTTTTTAAGCATCAAAATTCTTTGCTTCAAGTGAATTGATTGAATGATAAGAATAAAACAATGAAAAAAAAACAATGAAAACATAGACGCCTGTATAAAAAAGCAAATCAACAAAAATACTTGCATGTAATATGAGATGACTCAAAATTGGACAAATAGGCCTTTGATGTTTGTAGAATTTCCCAAAAAATACAAATCTAGAATGACATAGTTAATATAACTTACCATAGGAAATTAAATATGTTACTATAAATTCAAAACCATCATTTTGTGTACTTCACTTGTAACAAAGTAGTCCAATTTTTTGAGCAATGCATCAAGGTAATAAGAATTTGGAATATCATATATTTATTTTTTAGTCCATGTCTTAGGCTTAATTTAGCCTTGACATAAAACAAGACAGATAATCTCTATAGTATAGAATAGAAAATGTCGAATTGGCTACTATATTCTGTTTAGCAACGTTGCCTAAAAGCCATAAACTCATAAAAAAGGTTTTGAACACAAATATAAAATCGATTAGAGATGTGCATGTATTGGTGATCTCAAAATCTTGTTGCATTCCAATAGAACACCTTTTAGGTAGAGATTAGAATAACAACTTGTTGCGTCTAGTTGACTTCCTCAAGTCGGCAATGTCAAAACTGTTCCTTTATTGGCCTATGTTTTATTACCGTAAAGTGGCATCACAATAGGCAATATGTTTTATTTCCGTAAAATAGTCAAAACTGCAATGTTAAAAAGTACAAAAGCTGTTGAAATAGGGAGGAGAATAAGTACAAATTGAGCACAACACAAAATGATAGTGATGCATTTAAATGGAAAAAATGTCAGCAACGCATAAATCGAATCTCACATTTCAGGTTAGTTTTTAAAGCAAACACAATTTTGAATAAAATAAGTTATAAATAGATAATCAAAATTATCTACAATGTCAACCGTTCCTTTATTGGCCTTTCTATGGACGTTAGTTTTTCTATAACAAAATCAAAAACAAAGAACTATATGTAAATTTGTTCAATTTTAAAAATCATTAAAAGTAAAAATTAAATTACTGTAGAGAAGCTTTATAAATTTATAAGTCGCCACATGCTAAGCAGGGTGAAATTTCAAATTTCAGGGAGAGAAATGTAATCTGAATTCAAATTTTGTTACTTTTAAGTAAAAACATACCACTTGCGCGTTATGTGAAACAATGGACACGGATCCAGCAGTGTGACGTATGTGTGTCCCTTCTTTTGGTGTCAAACGATTGGCTCTCATCTTTTGACATGTATCATCATATGCGCTTTTGTTCCATTCAATATCAATCATTTTATTCCATACATCTGCCTGTATCCATGCAGGAGGGGTGTCAGTCAGTCATCTTTGTGGTTTGCTTTAATCTTTTGGCTCTTTGTCGTGCACGATTTAGTTTTTTTTTAAAGATAGAAGCCGCTTTCTTTTGCCACATCTCATAAACTTTGTGCTCATAAATAACGTCATAAGTGTATGCCCTCTGCAAAAAAAGCAATATGATTGAAATTAAAATTTAAGACGCTGCAAATTGCTTCGTTGGTGGTATAGCTGCAACCCGGTAATGGTATATTCATACACGCACACACGTTGCAGCTAACTTGAGATTAAATTGAACTTATCGTTATCAAGGTCAACAAATTGTTACAATAGAATAATTATGGAGGTTCAAACAAATAGCTTCAAGTGGCGACGCAAAAGGGAATCTAATCATAAATAGTTGGTGGGCAATCCGTTGGTAAGAAAATTTGCTTTCAGCCAGTCATTGGTAAATCACACAATGCATTATGTATAATGTAATGATAGTGTGCAAAGTGAAATTATAAGTGCACTTGAGAAACAAAATGAAAATGTAGAAAGATATGCACAACTTGAATGTCATGAGTTGCATAAAGGGGTGAGTAGTTTGAAAAATGAGGATTGTAGTTTTTAAAAATGAACATAGGAAAATGTTACAAATTGAATATTTATTTAATAAAGAGTCAAAAATATTGAGATACCTTAAACTCATTAAATAACAGCAGTCTTTTCTCCCGTGGAACTTTCGAAAGTGCATACCATGGTTCGGTAAATCACATATCCCAGATAGATCCAATAAGACGTACAACAGATTTATTATTAAATCTATAATAATCAAAAGAAACACAAACTATTCAATATACATTATTTGTTAATGTAAATGTAAAATTATGTAAAACTTACTGAGTTCCTTTCCATTCAAGTGGCCTTTTTTGCGTAATAGGATCAACTGGAGTATCATATCCTCTGATCGGAATATACTCCCTTTCATCAACTATATCTTCTGTCTCTGCTCCGTCCGCCTCATGTTCTCCAATTTCTAATGCATCGTTTCCTCCTTGGACACCTATTTCTGCTTCAAAAGCTTGATCGCCTTCAACTTCCACAATATTTGCTACTCCATCCTCATAAGTCGATGAGCGTGCTCTTTCTTCTCTTTCAACGCATTGCTCTCCTCCAATTCCCACCATGGGTTCCATTCCACCCTCATATATGCTTGATAGATTTACATCGATGTTAGATAAACTATCATTTCGTCCAGATCTTCCGGAGCTTTGTCTACCTCCTGTGCTAGCTACCTTTCTCATGAGGCCTCGAAACTTTGTACCTACCATTAGGCCTTTACAAAATCCCATTAGTACAAAATCTCATCATTATGTTAGTATTGTTTTTAAAAACGATACCAGCTTATAAAGATGCAAAAAATATTTGTTGCCTATTTCTCACTTTATTATATTATAGATCAATGCTAAAAACAAATTAAACCATGAACCTTTTGTTTGAAATCAGTATTCAAACTAATTGCTTTAATTGGCGTATTACAATCAAATAACAGAATGTCGAATATTGGATAAAGCTTAGATAAAGAATCATTATCGTAACATAAGTAGACCTTTTATATTTATGTTATAATTGCAAAGCAAAGGATAAAACTCTCACCGAAGCACGTCGACTAAGCATGCACTACAATGAAGTTTTAAGCTTTGTCGTTGGTGTTGTTAACAACATTATAGTGTATGCCTATATGCTAAAAAATCCATATTGTATGTTAGAAGATAGAAAATACCAAATATGTTTATTAACTAAAGTTTTGATTTTTATGTCATGTGCATACTAAAAATAAATGTACGCTAAATCAAATGAAAATCTATATTAACCCGAATAGATATAAAATAGGAGCGAAATATATGATTAAGTAAATGAGTTAATCTTCAGTAGCATATGATATTGTCAAAAGTTTCTAGATAAAGGATAAAAGATTTGTGTAATGTGATACCCCGGAAATTTTGACAATAACAATTTAATAATTTATGTCAAAATTTAATTGATTTGGCAATATTGTTAATAATAAATTTGAATTAAATTTAATAATCTTCTTTAAAATAAATATTTAAACTGATAATCTATCTTTAAAGGCTAATAAATTGTTTTGTATTTGAATATATACATATCTGTATATATTATAAATAGATAATCTTTGTTTTAAATTTAATAGACATAGGCATGTTTTCTTATTCTAATATTTTTGATAAATTAAAAATTGGATTTAATTTGATATTAAGCTATTAAATAAATAACCATATGACTTTAAAATACTCAAGATAAAAACTTAATTGTTTAAAATTGATTTTAGCTTAAGTTTAAATTTAAATAAAAAGGTTTGTTTGTTCTTTTTAAATAGCTTGATAAAATAAGCAATTGATTAATAAAGAGATAATTTCTTTTGGAGATTATTTTTAGATTAATAATGGGTTATATTTGAACAATATTAATAATGTAATATTTTTACAAACGGATTTTTAATATGGATAGAAATTGCTATTTCAAAATTTATTTAAATACATAAACATGAGAAGCTATGATATTATCATAAGTGTAAAAATAAATAATAAGTAAATTAAGTATTTAATAGTTAAAGTTTAAAAACAAAAGAGAAATAAAAATAAGCATAGAACTAAATACTTAAGTTAAAATCATAACAAATAACTAAAACAACTTCATATATGTACATAAGCATAATCAAGCAAGAACAAACTAAGTAAAGGAAATATTTGTAATCTGTAAAATAAACAGGCAAGACAAAGCAAAAGAAAAATCTATCAACATCAAAATAAATATCTATATACAAGACAAAAGTATATTTGCAAGTACAAGTAAAAAGATACAAACCAGGCTTGTAATATTTGTTGCCTGCAAAATAATATACAAGGCAAGTACAAGTAAGTAAAAAGATACAAACAGGCACGCAAAAGGAAACATCAACATATAAAAAAAGGATAAGCATTGAATTAAGACAAAAGAAAAGAAAATAAATCATAAACTGGCAAAGTAATCTGGTATGTAACCTAAAATTGTCTGCAAGAACAAAGTATGTACAGAAATAAGAAAAAAATAATCAAATGATGGCAAGCCTGTAAACAAGATAAGGAACCAAGACAGTAATAACATCATCTCAGCACAAAATTTAGTCAATTCAAATTGTTTGGAATATCTTTTCAGCCGAAATATATAAAACTCATTGCAGCCCCAAACAAAATCTTGCCTGATAAAAACAAAAAGAGAAATCTCTAGGCAACAGATAAGGTTATAACCAGATAGCACCTTCCTGTACTTGGCCTGTCTTCTCTATATAGGCAATGCTCTTTGTTTCATTTTCTTTCATAACTTAGAAAACCAGAAAGCAAGAAAAGAAAAGCATGTCCATAAACAAAACCATACAACTAAACTGAAGCATCATTCATTTAAAACAGGAAGATTAAAGCAAAAATATTTTACAATTTCAGAAGTTCAAAACAGTTTGCAAAGCTCTGTCTTCATTCTTCGAATCTGTGAGTAACATTACAAATTTAAATAATTTAAGTTATAAATTATGTTGCATACTCATTTCTGAAATAATATGTTTATGATGTAAATATATAAGTATGTCTCTGTGCATATATGTGTGTACAAACTGTGCTTATGGTTTGAGCTCTGTCTTGATTCCCAGATTCATGTTTTTATTCAAAATCCCTTCCACATGATCTAGATTCTGGTTAGAACCTACTTGTCAAACTAATATTGTTTGATTAACCCAATTTTATGTTTAAAATCTGAGGAAGTTAAATAATGTTTGTTTGTCACTTGAAATATAAAAACAACTTCATTAATCAAAAGCAAGGAGATTTAACAGAGGATTAAGCAATAGCTTCCTGGATGTGTTCTCTGTCCAAATTTTTATGTGAGTAGCATCACAATCTAAATTGTTCAAGTATATTATTTTGTTGCATATTCATATCTGAAAACATATGTGTCATGAATTCATTTAATAGTAAAAGATCTGTGTTTAAGCATAAATATGTTGGTGTGCATGCCGTGAACTGTGTGTTTCTTCTCTGATTCTAGTCCTAGGTTCAAAGTCTACAAACAAAAATCAGTTACTCATTATCCAAATTTTGTTAGGACTTAAGTCTTGAACAAAGTAAGTTTGTTATACCATAGTTTTAGGATTTAAAATTTGTTTAAGTTGAAATAATCCATATTTACTCTATAAATAAATAAAACAACAGTACAACTTAAATAAGTCAAATTTCAATTTAAATGTTTCACGAATTCAGGTGTATAAATCAAATGCTCGAACTAAAACTTGATTTTTAAAACCAAAATCACTATTTATAATTAAGTGTTGAAGGTGTAGTTCGAGGTTGAACATAATAGGTGAAATTGTGCTTTTCTGGTGATCTACTGGAAGGTGGAGGTCTGGATTCCTACTGGAGGTGGAGGAATGACTAGAGATTGGTGGAAAATTGTTAAATGAATGAAGAATTCAAGGAGGAGGGAACGGTGATGGGATTTTGTTCAGAACCCTAATTTTTACTGTGTTCAGTGAATTGACCACTATGACCTGTGACGTTGATCGTGTGCTTCGAGTTTTGGGAGATTGGTAGTTGGGTCGTAGTCGAAGTCGTAACCGGAATAGGGGATTTTCTGGTGGCCGAGGCGTCGTGGAAGAGACGGTGACAGGTTTGGATGTGGTGGACCGAGCAGTTCTCAGGTTTGGTTATTATACTCGAATTTGATTTCGAGTTGAAGATGTTGTGTTGATGCTTGTGAGGGGGTGTTTGGGTGATGGATGATGTGGGAGGATCATCGATGGTGATCAGCGACAACCATCGGCACCGTGCATATGCGCGGTGCACTGTGTTGTGCCTGGAGGAGTTGTTGAAGCAGAGGGTACTCGAGTCTTTAAGGGTTTGACTCGGGGAAATTTCATGTCGAACTCGAAGCTTTCTGGGTTTTGACTCGAGACATTAGGGTGAACTCGGGTCTTTTGGGTATGTTGCCAGGTTTTTAAAAAGCCTGTCATTGTTTTGTGTTTTAAAATGCAATGTAGAATTCTAAGGCCAGATTTGAACAAGATTTGAAATCCAGATTTAAATATGGTTTCAAACTAATATTTGTACACTGACCTTTTTTTATGATTTAAGGTTTAAGGAAAATTCAAAATGTTTTAACAACTTTAAAGTGTTTAAAGTAAAATTTAAAAGGCATGAATTTAAAAAATAACTCTTTTAAATTTTCTTTTATAAACAAGTATTTCTCTAACATAGAATTTAGAAAGATTTTTAAATTATTTCCAACTTGGTTAAGTTAAATTTGTATTTTTTTATCTTATATTTTGAAATAAATTTTAGAGTAAATGGTTTTCCAATGTTTTACTAATGACAATTTAGTCATAATTAATAAATGTTTTGTCTTAAAGTTAAAGTAAGAATTAATGTTTTAAAATTAATTTAATTAATAAAGTAATTTAGTAATGATTAGTTAATTTAATTAATTTACGATTAAGGATTAAAAGGGATGATTAAGGGGTAATCAAATTAGATAATTAAAGATTATAAATTAATGATTAAAGATTTATAGATTTAGCAATTAAAGCTGTGATTAATTTAATTAATGAAGTAATTAGGGATTAATTAAATTACAGTTAAGCATTTGATTAACTAAATAATTAAAGGTTAAAAAAAGGTTATCAAAAATAAATAAATTTGTAATTTATAATGATTAATATAAGTTAATTACTTTAGAGAAATAATTAAAGAAGTGTTAATGAAAGTCATTATCTAAGAATTAATTAATGATTAACTAATGTGATTTATCTTAATAATCAATTAGATTAATTAATTTAAGGTAATCATTTTTTTAAAAATTATTTAAGTTTGATTACTTAATAGAAGTAATTAGGGAATTAATTATTCTATTGAGTTAATGTGATTAATTTAAGTTAATTAATTTAGTTTAGTTAATTTAAGATAATCATCGAATGATTTGATAAGTAATTTCTTAATGAGATGAATTGAGTATGATTACTCAGGGAAGTAATTCATAATAATTACTGGATGTAATTAATTGAAGATGATTTAATGATGAAAGTGATTGGAGTATAATTACTTTGTATAATTAATCAAGAGATTAATTTAAAGAAAATTAATTAAGGAGTAATTAATTTATTTGATGGAGTAATTAAAGGTAGTTAATTACTGAATGGTATTAATCAAGGGTGATTAATAAATGTGTTTAAGTGAAGATTAATTACATAAGGTAATTAATCTAAATTGGATAATTAATTAAATGTAATTAGAAATCATTAATAAATAATGTAATCAAGGATTGATCAATTAAGATCAATTAACCAATAATAAGTAATTAAAGAGAAATTAATTAGTGTAATTGAAGATTTAAGTAAACTAATTATAGTTAATCAATTTAGTAAGTAATTAGAGGTTAATTTCTGTTTTTAGTCAAGGTTAATTAATTTGTGAAATTAAATTAAAGATTAATTACTTGGGTGTAACTAAAGTTAATTAATCAAGAGTGATTAATTAAATTGAACAATTGGATGATGATAAATTAATTGATGGACAATTAATTATAGATATATAAGCAAGATTTATGATGGTGAAGTAATTGATTTAATTTACTTTAAATTAATTAGAGATGTAAGTAATTAATTTAATTCATTTTAAATTAATTATAACTGATGTGATTGCTTATGTATGGATGGATGATTTTGTTTACCTTGAATGGTTTAAGATCTCAGATATGAGAAATTTATGCTATGTGATATGGATGCTTTGATTTAAGTATGATGATAATATAGATTATCTGTTTATGTTGATGTTGACTATCTATTATGATATTGTGAATTATCTATCTGTGTGTATATGGATAATTGAACTGGATTGTTTTAAACTTTAAACAACTTGGCCTTAAAAGACACGTTTTGGATTTCGATGAGACCGGGATCGGGTTTTCCATATTTGGAAGTCTGAAAACCACATCGATCCAAATTAACGATAGGTCGTGAATCTGAAGTGAAGATGAAGATGAAGATCCAGAATGCAAGGGTTATCGTCGTTAACTCTGAGGGTGATTCCAAAATGAGTGTAATGAGATAATGCTTTCTGTTTCGTTCGAACCCGGAACGAACTTGTATGGATTGAATGCTTACAAACCATCGTCATGTGCGCGATGAGCATTCTAAGAGATGTGTTCTCTAAAGGATCATAGCCTCAAGCCTTATCAACCGGGAATGGATAAAACAGGGGAGGTGCAGCAGGGTTAGGTGGGTCATGCCCAAGCAGGACAAGATTTTCCCCTGTCTAGACGTCCCTTTTTATTCGGCTATGTGGACAGTTGTGAGCTCCAACTGTCGGGGTTGTCTTGTTCGGGACTGTTCAGTAAGGAATGGTTCCGGCCTTGTGTTGCAGGGGAGCGGGCGTACTCCTCGGTACGTTGATCTAGGCCACGTACTGTGATGGGCGGTACCCCAGTAGCCCTGCCATTGTATGGAATCCACAATCCAATAAGTGCCAACGGTTTTGATTGTATTACCCACTTTTGTGGCTAGTAGCTGGAATTTAATCATGTAACAATTTCGGCTATTTTTTATTTACTTGAAAACCCTAGACCTATTATAATATCACTGAATTTCCTATAAAATGATTTGGTTAGCGTAAGGTAAAAACTTACCATATTTATTCGTGGGAAGTCTTACGTGATACCTTTTGTTTTCAAATGTTTTTCAAAGTTAAGCAACTTTAACCCGTTACTCATACCAGACCCATGTCTGACCCGGAGTTTATTTCTGTTTTTCATAAACTCTCGGGTACTCAAATTTTTACGAGTTGCCAAGGGATTCAGGCTAGCTTTGACGAATTCTGGAGGAGCAATGGAGCAGGAGGCTTCGGCGTTGTAGATATATATATATATATATATATATATATATATATATATATATATAGTTCCGCTGTGTTGATATCTCTGTGTTGTATTGTATATTGACTTGTATAACTAGACAGGTGTTTATAACTGTCTAGTATGTGATGTATTATCTGTGTAACTCTGATTGATGTTGTATATAATGTAAATACTTATGTGATTAATATAATATATTCGTTCCGCCGTGAGATTCTGATGTTGTTGTTCTTTCTTCTCTACCTTTTCTATTTTCTCATCCCTTTCTTTCTTCAAGATGAAACGGATTTCTAGGGTCAGAATTCCGGGTCGTTACAGTTGGTATCAGAGCGCTAGGTTGAGTGAATACCTAGGCTCTTGAGTGATTTCTATCTTGAGAGAGCGTATTTGTAATTTTGATATATAAATATATTTATATTTATTTCTACCTATTTGTTGGGTTACCTGTCCGGGTTATCCAATATAAGTTATAAAGGTGAATAGGGTAGTGGTGTGTGTAACATGACTACCCATGGTTGGAATTTGAATATTTGAGGTTGGAAGTATATTTGTCGAGACTGTAGACCTAATACCGTCTCGAGTAAGCTTTGCAGTGATAAAGATTTCATTGAACTCTGAAGGAAACCTGTTAAGGTTCGGAGTTCACTTTTGAATGTAAGTTTGGATGAGCTAGAGTTTGGACCTATCGGTTTGGCATGAGCAAGTCTGGATATCTTACCTCAGGATGTAGTAGCTGTGTGATGAGACACAGTGACTATGGAAGTCTCCGAAGATGTTTCTTTGGAATCAGTTAAGGAAGTGTAGCTGTTTCGGTGTTGGGGCTGAGTTCAGTAGAATGTTTCTGTTAGTTTGAGGTCCGAGTTTCTCGAAGAGCTCTGGATTAGGAATTTCTTGGCATTGGTGTGTTGGCAAGGAAGTTTTTGACTTCTGCATCAGCAGTGGAGTTCAGAAGCAGCTTGGGTTTAGAATTTTTCTGGATGTGAGTTTTGTCCGTGTCTGGAGATTGAGTTTGGTATCGACTGGATTCCAGGAGTGGTACCGAGGGTTCAGCTCAGTAGTAGGATGATTTCTTGGAGAATGAGTTTGGTGAAGCAACTCGGGTTTTGGAGGAACTTCTGAGTTTCTTTTAAGGATCTGTGAACCATAGTTCTAAGATGTGTTGCCCAGCTAGTGTTCATGATCATCATTAACATTTTCATCTGCTCTGATCAGAGTAGCGCAGTGGAAGCATGGTAGCAGCTGTTTGGTGTGGAAACAACTAGAATTTGCAGTGTTTTGGATTAGAGAGTTTCTACAGGAAACTTTTCAAGATTCTGAGGCCAGATTGGGAGTGCACCTATTTTTATCTTTTCCAGATGGGAGAAGTGAGATCTGTCTCTTAATTTTGGAATTGAGTTTTAGTTCTGAGTTTTGGTTAATCTTGGAAAGATCATTTTGTTGGATTGTCTTTGGTTCAGTTGTTTCTAAGGACTTCAACAAGTGTTGAGCTGATCAGGAAGGATGTAGGCAGTCCAGGATCGTCAAAAGAGTATTATGGATAAGAGATAGAGAATTGGATATTTGTAGTTAGAGACTTTGTTGTTGTTGGGATTTTCTCCGATCTATGGGAGCTATAAGATTTGGATAAGATTGGGAAGCCAGCTCCGAGATATTTGGATCTTTTTCTGTTGTTCTTCTCAGAATTAGTAATTGGTCTTCAGGAGTGGATTGCCAGTTTGGATAACTGGAATTCGGAGTGTTTCAGCTATCTCTGAGGGAGTACGTGTAAGATCTATCTCTGGTTGGGAACCAACAGTTCAGGGAGATTCGGTTGTTGAGTCAGACTTGAGTTTGGTCTGATATTTTGATGTGTTTTGTAGATCCAGATGAGTAGAAACTTAGTAGCTCAGTAATATTGATTGTTTGGATTCTGTAAGAGAGTATCCCAATATTTATATTTGAGGAAACTCGAGAAAATTCAATTTAGAATTTTATCTGGACAATTAGATTTGTATATTGGATGAATTGGTTGCTAGCATATGATTGATATCTGCATGTGTTTAAAAATTAAATCTGTAATCAGATTATTAAATTACCTTTGTTTTAATTTCGGGGACGAAATTCTTTTAAGAGGGGAGGAATGTGATATCCCGGAAATTTTGACAATAACAATTTAATAATTTATGTCAAAATTTAATTGATTTGACAATATTGTTAATAATAAATTTGAATTAAATTTAACAATCTTCTTTAAAATAAATATTTAAACTGATAATCTATCTTTAAAGGCTAATAAATTGTTTTGTATTTGAATAAATACATATCTGTATATATTATAAATAGATAATCTTTGTTTTAAATTTAATAGACATAGGCATGTTATCTTATTCTAATATTTTTGATAAATTAAAAATTGGATTTAATTTGATATTAAGCTATTAAATAAATAACCATATGACTTTAAAATACTCAAGATAAAAACTTAATTGTTTAAAATTGATTTTAGCTTAAGTTTAAATTTAAATAAAAAGGTTTGTTTGTTCTTTTTAAATAGCTTGATAAAATAAGCAATTGATTAATAAAGAGATAATTTCTTTTGGAGATTATTTTTAAATAAATAATGGGTTATATTTGAACAATATTAATAATGTAATATTTTTACAAACGGATTTTTAATATGGATAGAAATTGCTATTTCAAAATTTATTTAAATACATAAACATGAGAAGCTATGATATTATCATAAGTGTAAAAATAAATAATAAGTAAATTAAGTATTTAATAGTTAAAGTTTAAAAACAAAAGAGAAATAAAAATAAGCATAGAACTAAATACTTAAGTTAAAATCATAACAAATAACTAAAACAACTTCATATATGTACATAAGCACAATTAAGCAAGAACAAACTAAGTAAAGGAAATATTTGTAATATGTAAAATAAACAGGCAAGACAAAGCAAAAGAAAAATCTATCAACATCAAAATAAATATCTATATACAAGACAAAAGTATATTTGCAAGTACAAGTAAAAAGATACAAACCAGGCTTGTAATATTTGTTGCCTGCAAAATAATATACAAGGCAAGTACAAGTAAGTAAAAAGATACAAACAGGCAAGCAAAAGGAAACATCAACATATAAAAAAAAGAATAAGCATTGAAATAAGACAAAAGAAAAGAAAATAAATCATAAACTGGCAAAGTAATCTGGTATGTAACCTAAAATTGTCTGCAAGAACAAAGTATGTACAGAAATAAGAAAAAAAACAAATAATGGCAAGCCTGTAAACAAGATAAGGAACCAAAACAGTAATAACATCATCTCAGCACAAATTTAGTCAATTCAAATTGTTTGGAATATCTTTTCAGCCGAAATATATAAAACTCATTGCAGCCCTAAACAAAATCTTGCCTGATAAAAACAAAAAGAGAAATCTCTAGGCAACAGATAATGTTATAACCAGATAACACCTTCCTGTACTTGGCCTGTCTTCTCTATATAGGCAATGCTCTTTGTTTCATTTTCTTTCATAACTTAGAAAACCAGAAAGCAAGAAAAGAAAAGCATGTCCATAAACAACACCATACAACTAAACTGAAGCATCGTTCATTAAAAACAGGAAGATTAAAGCAAAAATATTTTACAATTTCAGAAGTTCAAAACAGTTTGCAAAGCTCTGTCTTCATTCTTCGAATCTGTGAGTAACATTACAAATTTAAATAATTTAAGTTATAAATTATGTTGCATACTCATTTCTGAAATAATATGTTTATGATGTAAATATATAAGTATGTCTCTGTGCATATATGTGTGTACATACTGTGCTTATGGTTTGAGCTCTGTCTTGATTCCCAGATTCATGTTTTTATTCAAAATCCCTTCCATATGATCTAGATTCTGGTTAGAACATGCTTGTCAAACTAATATTGTTTGATTAACCCAATTTTATGTTTAAAATCTGAGGAAATTAAATAATGTTTGTTTGTCACTGGAAATATAAAAACAACTTCATTAATCAAAAGCAAGGAGATTTAACAGAGGATTAAGCAATAGCTTCCTGGATGTGTTCTCTGTCCAAATTTTTATGTGAGTACCATCACAATCTAAATTGTTCAAGTATATTATTTTGTTGCATATTCATATCTGAAAACATATGTGTCATGAATTCATTTAAAAGTAAAAGATCTGTATTTAAGCATAAATATGTTGGTGTGCATGCTGTGAACTGTGTGTTTCTTCTCTGATTCTAGTCCTAGGTTCAAAGTCTACAAACAAAAATCAGTTACTCATTATCCAAATTTTGTTAGGACTTAAGTCTTGAACAAAGTAAGTTTGTTATACCATAGTTTTAGGATTTAAAATTTGTTTAAGTTGAAATAATCCATATTTACTCTGTAAATAAATAAAACAACAGTACAACTTAAATAAGTCAAATTTCAATTTAAATGTTTCACGAATTCAGGTGTATAAATCAAATGCTCGAACTAAAACTTGATTTTTAAAACCAAAATCACTATTTATAATTAAGTGTTGAAGGTGTAGTTCGGGGTTGAACATAATAGGTGAAATTGTGATTTTCTGGTGATCTACTGGAAGGTGGAGGTCTGGATTCCTACTGGAGGTGGAGGAATGACTGGAGATTGGTGGAAAATTGTTAAATGGATGAACAATTCGAGGAGGAGGGAGCGATGATGGGATTTGGTTAAGAACCCTAATTTTTACTGTTTTCAGTGAATCGACCACTATGACCTGTGACGTTGATCGAGTGCTTCGAGTTTTTGGAGATTGGTAGTTGGGTCGTAGTCGAAGTCGTAACCGGAATAGGGGATTTTCTGGTGGCCGAGGCGTCGTGGAAGAGACGGTGACAGGTTTGGATGTGGTGGACCGAGCTGTTATCAGGTTTGGTTATTATACTCGAATTTGATTTCGATTTGAAGATGTCGTGTTGATGCTTGCGAGGGGGTGTTTGGGTGATGGATGATGTGGGAGGATCATCAATGGTGATCAGCGACAACCATCGGCACCGTGCATATGCACAGTGCACTGTGTTATGCCTGGAGGAGTTGTTGAAGCAGAGGGTACTCGAGTCTTTAATGGTTTGACTCGGGGAAATTTCATGTCGAACTCGAAGCTTTCTGGGTTTTGACTCGAGACATTAGGGTGAACTCGGGTCTTTTGGGTATGTTGCCAGGTTTTTAAAAAGCCTGTCATTGTTTTGTGTTTTAAAATGCAGTGTAGAATTCTAAGGCCAGATTTGAACAAGATTTGAAATCCAGATTTAAATATGGTTTCAAACTAATATTTGTATACTGAATTTTTTTTATGATTTAAGGTTTAAGGAAAATTCAAAATGTTTTAACAACTTTAAAGTGTTTAAAGTAAAATTTAAAAGGCATGAATTTAAAAATATATTTGGTTTAAACTCTTTTAAAATTTCTTTTATAAACAAGTATTTCTCTAACATGGAATTTAGAAAGATTTTTAAATTATTTCCAACTTGGTTAAGTTAAATTTGTATTTTTTTTATCTTATATTTTAAAATAAATTTTAGAGTAAATGGTTTTCCAATGTTTTACTAATGACAATTTGGTCATAATTAATAAATGTTTTGTCTTAAAGTTAAAGTAAGAATTAATGATTTAAAATTAATTTAATTAATAAAGTAATTTAGTAATGATTAGTTAATTTAATTAATTTACGATTAAGGATTAAAAGGGATGATTAAGGGGTAATCAAATTAGATAATTAAAGATTATAAATTAATAATTAAAGATTTATAGATTTAGCAATTAAAGCTGTGATTAATTTAATTAATGAAGTAATTAGGGATTAATTAAATTACAGTTAAGCACTTGATTAACTAAATAATTAAAGGTTAAAAAAAAGTTATCAAAAATAAATTAATTTGTAATTTATAATGATTAATATAAGTTAATTACTTTAGAGAAGTAATTAAAGAAGTGTTAGTGAAAGTCATTATCTAAGAATTAATTAATGATTATCTAATGTGATTTATCTTAATAATCAATTAGATTAATTAATTTAAGGTAATCATTTTTTTAAAAATTATTTAAGTGTGATTACTTAATAGAAGTAATTAGGGAATTAATTATTCTATTGAGTTGATGTGATTAATTTAATTTAATTAATTTAGTTTAATTAATTTAAGATAATCATCAAATGATTTGATAAGTAATTTCTTAATGAGATGAATTGAGTATGATTACTCAGGGAAGTAATTCATAATAATTACTGGATGTAATTAATTGAAGATGATTTAATGATGAAAGTGATTGGAGTATAATTACTTTGTATAATTAATCAAGGGATTAATTTAAAGAAAATTAATTAAGGAGTAATTAATTTATTTGATGGAGTAATTAAGGGTAGTTAATTACTAAATGGTATTAATCAGGGGTGATTAATAAATGTGTTTAAGTGAAGATTAATTACATAAGGTAATTAATCTAAATTGGATAATTAATTAAATGTAATTAGAAATCATTATTAAATAATGTAATCAAGGATTGATCAATTAAGATCAATTAACCAATAAAAAGTAATTAAAGAGAAATTAATTAGTGTAATTGAAGATTTAAGTAAACTTATTATAGTTAATCAATTTAGTAAGTAATTAGAGGTTAATTTCTGTTTTTAGTCAAGGTTAATTAATTTATGAAATTAAATTAAAGATTAATCACTTATGTGTAACTAAAGTTAATTAATCAAGAGTGATTAATTAAATTGAACAATTGGATGATGATAAATTAATTGATGGACAATTAATTATAGATATATAAGCAAGATTTATGATGGTGAAGTAATTGATTTAATTTACTTTAAATTAATTAGAGATGTAAGTAATTAATTTAATTCATTTTAAATTAATTATAGCTGATGTGATTGCTTATGTATGGATGGATGATTTTGTTTACCTTGAATGGTTTAAGATCTCAGATATGAGAAATTTATGCTATGTGATATGGATGCTTTGATTTAAGTATGATGATAATATAGATTATCTGTTTATGTTGATGTTGACTATCTATTATGATATTGTGAATTATCTATCTGTGTGTATATGGATAATTGAACTGGATTGTTTTAAACTTTAAACAACTTGGCCTTAAAAGACACGTTTTGGATTTCGATGAGACCGGGATCGGGTTTTCCATATTTGGAAGTCCGGAAACCACATCGATCCAAATTAACGATAGTCGTGAATCTGAAGTGAAGATGAAGATCCAGAATGCAAAGGTTATCGTCGTTAACTCTGAGGGTGATTCCAAAATGAGTGCAACGAGATAATGCTTTCGGTTTCTTTCGAACCCGGAACGAACTTGTATGGATTGAATGCTTACAAACCATCGTCAGGTGGATGATGAGCATTCTAAGAGATGTGTTCTCCAAAGGTAATCGTAGCCTTAAGCCTCATCAACTGGGAATGGCTAAAACAGGGGAGGTGCAGCAAGGTTAGGTGGGTCATGCCCAAGCAGGACAAGATTTTCCCCTGTCTAGATGTCTCTTTTTATTCGGCTGTGTGGGCAGTTGTGAGCTCCAACTGTCGGGGTTGTCTTGTTCGGGACTGTTCAGTAAGGAATGGTTCCGGCCTTGTGTTGCAGGGGAGCGGGCGTACTCCTCGGTACGTTGATCTAGGCCACATACTGTGACGGGTGGTACCCCAGTAGCCCTGCCATTGTATGGAATCCACAGTTCAATAAGTGCCAACGGTTTTGATTGTATTACCCACTTTTGTGGCTAGTAGCTGGAATTTAATCATGTAACAATTTCGGCTATTTTTCTGTTTACTTGAAAACCCTAGACCTATTATAATATCACTGAATTTCCTATCAAATGATTTGGTTAGCGTAAGGTAAAAACTTACCATATTTATTCGTGGGAAGTCTTACGTGATACCTTTTGTTTTCAAATGTTTTTCAAAGTTAAGAAACTTTAACCTGTTACTCATACCAGACCCATGTCTGACCCGGAGTTTATTTCTGTTTTTCATAAACTCTCGGGTACTCAAATTTTTACGAGTAGCCAAAGGATTCAGGTTAGCTTTGACGAATTCTGGAGGAGCAAAGGAGCAGGAGGCTTCGGTGTTGTATATATATATATATATATATATATATATATATATATATATATATATAGTTCCACTGTGTCGGTATCTCTGTGTTGTATTGTATATTAACTTGTATAACTAGACAGGTGTTTATAACTGTCTAGTATGTGATGTATTATCTGTGTAACTCTGATTGATGTTGTATATTATGTAAATACTTATGTGATTAATATAATTTATTCGTTCCGCTGTGAGATTCTGATGTTGTTGTTCTTTCTTCTCTACCTTTTCTATTTTCTCATCCCTTTCTTTCTTCAAGATGAAATGAATTTCTGGGGTCATAATTCTGGGTCGTCACATGTAGGGTACTATTACACTATTTTACTTTTCGAATTTACCTTTGAGAGCGGCTTGAAATATTGATTTACGTAATTGGAAGTAACCAATTAGGTTTACGATCGCACTTAGAAATCAATCACTGATATAGCCCATAGAGCAATGGGGTGAATAAAATATACGTTCATTAAATAATCATCACAAATGTAAAATATATTACTCACATATGCATGCAATCTAGATTGGAAGAAATAATAATAAGTAATGTAGAAACATTTTCCAACTTGCAATGTACCATGTTTCAAACAACAAAAGCTGATAACAAAATTATTCGTAGACAATAAGAAATTAAAAAACAATAATCATAACATCTAATAGTAGTTTAATTCTGCTAGGGAGAGTATTCATCCTCAATAGCTACTTCACCATTGCTCTGTTCATCATCACTTGCATCAACATCATCGTCATCACTTTCAGCTTCTATATCCTCTTCCGAATCATCACTATTGCTCTCGGGCCTTTCCATTTCATGAACTAGTTCTTCATTATCAATGATGTCATATTGTTCAATTGTTAATGGTTGATCAAGACTATCATCCGAAATAATAGTAGGGGGTCGAGATATGTCGTCTGCTTGATCCACATCAGTATTCTCCTCTGAGTTGAATATATTAAGTGAAAACCGGTTTCTTGCAGTGGTTTTAATCACAGTTAACCATTCGTTGGATGTATTTCCAGGTTGGCATGTGAAATAAACTTGCTGACATTGATGTGCAAAGACAAACACATCTTCTATTTGATGTCGTGAATTATTTTTCACTTCAACCAATCCATTTGTACAGTGCACTCTTATCCCATCTCTTGACAGTGTGTTAAACCAATCACAATTGAACATAAAAATTTCGTTCTCCTTTCCAAGGTATGTCAGCTTAATAACTTCTTTAAGCATCCCATAATAATCATTTTCTTGATCATCATAAAGACTTCCTTTCACACATACGCCACTATTCATTGTTTTTTTGTGCTTTCCATACTGCATTGTATGGAACTTATAACCATTTACAAAGTAACCGTTGTAACACTCCACTAAATAACTTGGCCCTTGTGCAAGTAAATATAGTTGATGCATAATACCATTTGGATGGAATGAAATCTATCAAGTAAATACACATGGTAAGTGAACAATTTATACATCATAAGTTGTATGTAAAAAAATTAATTTTACAACCATTTAAAAAACTTACATTTGATTTTAACTAATAAGGAAATATAGATTCCAACGTTGTACCAAAGAAATTCTCATCCATCTGCGAATATTGACCTCATAATTCATCTTTGCATTTTCTAAGCACAAAATTATATTTTTGTTGGTAAGTTATATTATGTATATCTAATTATAATGATATTCGATATTACTTACATCATCAAATCTTTTAATTCAGGGCAGTTGAAAACTACATATTTATGCATAGCATGATATTCTATTGGGGTCAGTCTCCTTTTAATGAATGCAGTGGATAACACCCTGCCCGAATGACAAAAAATAGATAGTTTTTCATCAGCCATAACCTCTCCTCCATCATCATTTCTTGGAGCTTGATTCCATATAGTTTCAACATTCGGACCAAAATAACAGGATGTAAAATTTGATGTCTCATCAATAAGATATGCTTCGGCTATGGACCCTTCAACATGCGCCTTGTTACCCACTTTCTTATTCAGATAATATAAATACCTAGACCATACATGAAAATTAGAAAATAATCCATAAGATTATTGAAAAAATATGAACGTACCTCTCAAAAGGATACATCCATCGATATTGAACAGGACCGCCTACTTTTGCTTCATACGGAATATGAATGGGCAGATGCTCCATGGAATCAAAAAGGGAAGGAGGAAATATTTTCTCAAGCTTACAAACTATTTCAACGATATTTTTTTCCATCAAACTCATGTATTCAACATTTATAGTTTTCGCACAAATATCACGGAAGAAATTACTAAGTTCCACTGAAGTTTTCCATATATTTTTTGGCAAAAACGGCCGAAAAGCAGTAGGAAGAAGTCTTTGCATGAATACATGACAATCGTGACTTTTAAATCCAGTAATTTTAGTTTCAGACTCATTGACACATCTTTGAATTTTAGAGGCATATCCATCTGGAAAACTTATGCATTTAACCCACTGACAAACAGCTTTTTGATCTTTTTTTGGAAGACAGAAAGGAGCCTTCGACTTGTAATAATTACCACTAGAATGTTGAATTAAGCTCATCCACCTTTGCTTGCTACAAATTGTTTCAAGATCAAGTCTAGTCTTCAAATTGTCTTTTGTTTTTTCGGTGTCCATCAACGTGTTGAATATGTTGTCAAAAAAGTTCTTTTCAATATGCATCACGTCTAAATTATGACGAATCAAATTTGATTACCAATAAGGAAGATCCCAAAATATACTCTTACGTACCCAATTATGTGATTCACCAAATCCTGGTATTTTTTGATTACCTGATTTAAATCCAAATACAACATTAGGCAAAGTGGACACTATATCTCTCATCTCAACACCAGAATGTCGAGAAGGTGGTATATCGCGTTCAATGGTATTCCTTTTGAACTTGTCCTTTTGCCTTCTGAATGGATGAATTAATGGCAAGAATTGTCGGTGGCAATCAAAAAAAAAGCCTTTCCTCCTTGTTGAAGAGTAAAAGACTTTGTTTTTTTCCATACAATAAGGACATGACAATCTTCCATGTGTACTCCAACCGGACAACATACCATATGCAGGAAAATCACTAATTGTCCATATCAAAGCTGCTCTCAAGAAAAAATTATCTTTTTTGTGCACATCATAAACAAGAACACCTTCCCATAGCTCTAAAAGTTCATCAATCAAAGGCCGTAAGAAAATATCTAAATTCCTACCAGGACCTTTAGGCCCTGGTATGATCATGTCTAGGAACAACAATGGTTGTTTCATGCACTTCCATGGTGGTAAATTGTAAACTGTCAAAATCACCGGCCAACAGGAATAAGCTTTTGCGGAACTTCCAAATGTACTAAAACCGTCGGTACATAAACCCAATCGGACATTTCGATCAGATGATGCAAAATCCGGATGTCGACGATCAAATTCTTTCCATGCTTTGCCATCAGCTGGATGAGCCATTGAACCATCACTTGATTTATTATAATAATTCCATGTCATGTCTTGAGCATGATTTGGTGACATGAATAACCTTTTCAATCTCGGAATGATTGGAAAGTATCGAAGTTGTTTTACAGGGATGTTTTTGCAATTATTTCCTATATCTTCGATCTTGTAATGAGGACTTTTACAAATATCGCATTCAACCTTCATATCGTTTTCTTTGTAATACAATAAGCAAAAATTCTGACAAGCATCAATTTTGTCATAGCCAAGTCCAAGTGGTTTCAGCATTTTTTTAGCTTCATAAAAATTTTGAATTAGCTTATGCCCTTCAGGTAGCATGTTGTCAATTAGTGCACTCATGTCTTTAAAACATGCCTCTGTCATACGTCGTCGAGATTTAAGAGCCATCATTTTCGCACATGCGGATAACTTTGTTTCTTTTTTGCATCCATCCCAAAGTGGTTCATCGGCCGCTTTTAACAAATGTAAGAACATTTGAGCTTCAACATTTAGTGGCCGCTCTTCGACATCATAACCAACACTCATTGCATCTAACACCATATCTTTATATGGGTTGTCATAATTTGGATTACTTGTATCTCACTCTGACATTGTTGGTTCATCAACTTCTTCCTCTCCGTGAAAAATCCATTTAGAATAAAGCGGAACAAAACCAGTTAGTAATAAATGCTTCGAAATTTCTTCCTTTAACTGATTTTTTTTGTTTTTGCACATGGAGCATGGACACCTAACAGTTCCTCCATAATTTACTTGTAAAAACGCATTATCAATAAAATTGTTGGCACCATTAACAAATTCTAGATTTATATTTCCATCTTTAAGCCTACGATACATCCATGAACGGTCACTCATTTTGAGATTGATCCTATATAGAAATAAAACTTACTTAATATTTAATTGGTAGTAAAATGTTTTTAAACAACAAATAATGATTCAAAGCATATAATCCATAAAAATATATTAACGATAAAAAAACATGCAGCTTAGTGTTACCATGAATAGATCAATATCAGTATCGACTAATGTATGACTTTATGAATATACTACAGGGTTTAATTACCAAAATGAGTTTCAAATCTTAAATCATGAATTTAACAATTGAATCAAACCAGGATATAAATCATGAATTGTGAATTCAATGAATTCATAGTTTAACGATTAAAGTCCATGTTCCATCAATTATTTGCACATAAAAAATTCTGAATGTTGTGACCCATTAAAGACCATAATTTCAATCTTTTAGTAATAATTAGTGACACAATTATTTTGTCTTTTAATTAGACCTTATTTAAAGACAAAAAAGTTTTGGGTCCCTAAAATTTGTTTTAAAATTAATATCTTGTTGTAGTGCATGAGAGAGAAACACCTCTAGAAACTAGAGACTCTGAAGTTTGCTGCTTCCTTTTCTGCTATTTAATGGCATAGCTGAACCTAATTAGGAGCCTAAAATGTTCCAAGAAATTACAAGAGTTGGTGTCATTCCTCAAAATCTATACATATGAACTGATATTTCTAGAATTGTTAAGAGCACTCCACGTTCACATAAACTATTTCACCAAATCATGCCAATCATTTTTACTGAATGCAAATAATTCATCAGGCAATGTTGTATAACAAACCGAGCACCTAAGTCGTTTAGTACAGTGGGAGGCAAGATTTTATTTACTTGTCAATATCACTCGCTAGTAAATCCGAATTTTCAATTGTATATCGTTTCATGGATTCATCAGATCAACTGATTCACTAGCTACTGCCACTTCTCCCTTTGTAGTAATCACTGATGTAATCCACCTTGAAAATATCATCACAAAAAATATCAGCTTCAGTTGACGAGATTTAAACCAACCGACAAAAAATCATAATCTCCACTAGAACTAAAATCTTGCGTTAAGAAATAAAATCCAGCCTGTATCATCTAATGACCAGTCAATTTCTGATCATAGCCTTTTTCATTGCTATACTTTAACACCATCTCTTGACCATTGATTTAGTGTAAGTCAATCAAATTTCCACCTCAATCATGGTTAATGGTGAAGAACTTCACCACCATCATTGCCGACAGTTCACGAATTAACATTACTTATAAAATCAACTGTTCACGCTATCACCTACTCATTGCGTGCTGCTTCCTGCTAGTAAGTCATGGCCAGCTTGAAAACATCGTCATAAGCACAATAAAACTACATATAGCATATTTAATTCATGTTTGATATCTTTAGCTAATATAAAATAAATAGCTTATAAACATGTATAAAATTCGTAAACTAGGTGCTGAAAAATACTTTAAATGATGTCACAAGCATATACATATGTGAATGGATATCAAATTTTTAGTTAATATAATTTAAATATGAATACCAATCACTAATGACAAATAAATGCATTCAATATCTCCTTAAGTCATCTTGTAAGTTGCAGCAATCCTTTAGTTATTGTGCTTCTTAAAATTCTTCAGATGTAACAGTAGATTATTTATATGTTACATATGTTAGGTAGTTGATTTTCAAGTCTATTGCTACTAGCCTGGCCTTCAGCTTTAATGCGACATTAGGTAGATACCACTTAGTTCACTTCAACTAGCAGTCGAACCACAGGTGACTTTAGTTCTCTCATTAACCTAGACACCCAATGCTCAGTTAATCAACTTTAGCCAATCATTCATCCATTTAGCTTCACTTAATCGTGTCCAACAATTCATGCTTCAGTCGTACGGTCAGGCACTCCCAATTGTTTGTTCAGCTGCTTCTCTTATCCTTCATTTTGTAATGTTGCACTACAAGTCCTTCAGCTATTACAACAAATAGCAGGTCAACTCTAAGCACACAGTAGCAATTTGTTAGCCCAACACCCAGCAACTCACTCGTCACAAAATCAGTCAGCTCTACTTCTCCACTCATACAACAACTCACTTCAGCCTGCAATAGAACCTGCTAGCGTAGTGTTGCATTATGGACGTGTAGCATAACAAAAACCTGAATCCTTTAGTTGTAGTGGTTTTCTAGTATTCAGTAGTATCATTTTTTTTCTAATCTTCATGCAATGATTTCTGACCACTTTATCACCAAACTTAGGCTGAGTGGATGCAAGTGAAGAATCAATCAGGTGACTGGATATTTGCAGGCCCAATACTTGGAAATTTTGTTTGTAACATCGGTGACATGCTTAAGGTTATATTCATAGTAAGATTTTTCATTATGATATCCACTACATATTATTCAATTGATTCTTTTTATAAGTTTTAAATATTGTTGAACTGACATTACATGATCAATAACTCTCCAAAATACGTATTTCTATTGCTTTCTTTTACAAGGTGTGAATGCATTGTTTCTATATGATCTTTAAAATTTTTACAAGGCATGAAAACACTGTTTGTATATGAATTCAAATGGAAAATCATCTTAACACCAATGGAGAGATTTGGAGGTTAACCAACCATGCACTCGATAACCAGTTCCTATGTTATTCATTTATAGAGTTTCCAATAAGCGCTTACATGAACAGTAATTATATTTTGTTTAATACCTCATCTTGCAATATAATAGAACCAATTTCCTAGTAAATACCACCAGTCACTTACGCTAAATGTAAGTATGTTGGATACAATCTGTACATCAGTAAAATAAGAGTGAATGGTGAAAGTTATTTAGTACATGACCTAACTTAAAAGCAAAGGTGTACGGGGTATGCCTTAAAAGCAATTGTGTAATTTATTACACGACCTAACTTAAAATAAGAGGAGGGCTCTAACAAAGATTATTTAGTAAAACCCAAAGGTTTACGGGGTATGCCTTAAAAGCAATTGTGTAATTTATTACATGACCTAACTTAAGAACTAATCCCGCTCAGAATGAAATAAGCTTCTGGTCTTGTTTTCTATAATATAGCTTGTTATATGTGATATAAATAATGACCAAAATCATTAAATATATATAAGTAGAAAATCATTAAATAAAATATGGTATGATTGTAGTTGCAGACCAGTGTATTATTCATGGAAACTTGGGGAACCAAGAGGTAACGTACTTGTGGTTATTTGATAAATATAGGATGACTCCACCAAGAGTTTCCTATTGGGTAATTATAATTAGGTCAAATAGGAAACACTATAAAACGAAGGCCATTTATCGACGCTAAAAAGATATCGGTGCGGCGTCAGTAAATAACATTCCGAAGCGGCGTCGATGCCTAAATAGGCGTCGATAAAATATATAAAAAGGGGATTTCGATGCCTTGAAGATGCATTACATGGTGTCATTACCGATGCTAAACAGATGACTTGGGTCAATGTTATGCCGACGACATTTTGCTGATGTCATTTTGATGCCATGTCGACTACTTTTTAAATTGTAAAATTGGATTTTCCAAAACCTTTCAAACGCCTTTCCAATATATTTGTTGAAAGATGTTCACAACATTTATGCTACATTTTTCACCTCAATCACGCATTCAAACATATATAATATATAATCACCCATATCAAAAATTCATATACCATATATCATATACCACCAAATCCATATACCAACCTATAATACCCAACATCATATCATAAATATCTTAAACCATACAAACACAAATGTCAACAATTATACAAATGATCTTGCAACCATACAAATGCAAATGTCAACAATCAAACAAATGGTCTTACAACCATACAAACACAAATTCATATATAATAGCACTTGTTCCAGCGTAGATGAATGAATCATAAAACCAAGAAAAACACTTAATTGGCATGAAGAAGAGAGAAAATGTTTTCCATCATCCTGTCCTTTCGCGATGCAAGTCATCTCCCGCATAGGATCGCCATTCGAAATTAAATCCTACTCGCTCCTCAATTTCCCGTTCCTAGGAAACTCAAACACCTGCACTGGTTGCACGACATGATATTCACTGACAATTAACCACTCCAGTGTTAACAGTATCCCCTTCAGCACTATCCTAACCAACCACCACCAGTTATAATATCAGTACTATGCCTGTCAAGCGTCTCCATTATTAATATTACCATGTTGCCATGCCGTGCAATCGAGATAGATGTTTGAGTTTTTTAGGAATGCTACCCAGCTTTATACCAAAGAAACATGTATGGTAGTATTAATAGGGGTGGTGAATGGAGACATACATGGTAGTACTATCATAACCGGTGATGGTGGATGAAGAAGTGCTGGTGGCGGTACCACTACCACTGGTGACGACAACCACCATCATTGATAGTCAATGCATCTAGTGTTTACAGCACCCTCATCACTTCTCCATCCACCATCACCAGTTAGAACAACGCTACTACGCATACTCAGTCACCATCGCTATTAATACTACCATGCTACCCGACTTCATGCCAAACACACGTTGCTCAACCAACTTGCAAAATTCATAGCAAACAATTATTTAACCATGTTGAGAGAATAACAGAAATTATGCATTTATCTTTTATTTAAAGCATAATTATTAACATGTTATTTAATTTATTGATCGTTTTCTTTAAAACTAAACATTGACAAAATGATCAAATAAAATAAAAAATTTATAAAATGAAAATTTAAAATAAACAAAATTTTGTCTTGTCAAATACCATCAAAATAATCAATAAGTAACAACATTGAGGTTTTAAAAATTACTATGTACATGCGATATGGTTTTATACTGTTTTTGTCTTGTATTGAAATTGATATGTCACGTCTCACAGGTGTAGAGGATTCTTCACCATATAATACAATGATGGTTTTTTTTATTATGAGCGCCTCTCCTTTTTTGCAGATTCTGCCAATATATGGCTATGACAAACATTGGAAGAATCTACAAGAAAGGACACAGCAAGAAAACCCATTTTTAGTTACATCTATTAAAAACGTTTGTAAACTAAGTGCTACCATAGATGTTTGTATTTTTTTATTTAATGTGGTAAATGCTACTGTTAAATTTTGGTTTTCCCGCCTAAACTTTTCACCAAAAATTTCTATGTGCCTCGTCTTTCCAATTTCATATCCCTCTTGTTTCCTTTTCACAACTTTCTCTTCCAAAAGTCCTAACTAGCCATCTTAATTTTTTACTCTCCTTCAAACAAAAACCAAAAAAGCGCAGTCAATCTACTCCACCTTGTTCAGAAGCATCTATATCGCCATCGATCTACTGACGCATGGAAAAATGATTCGATTTTCATCAATCTACTTGGCCGGGATCTACTGGAAAATTGCACTCTGAAAGCTAAATCGTCATCTCATCAGAGTCGACGAGCTTGTCGATAGACGGGCTCAGCCTAGGTATTGATTTTAACTTTAGTTCATAATGATGGGTTGCTATTGTTGTTAATAAGGAAACTAATAATTTATAGTAGAAAAAATCTGTTTAGAGTTTCATTATTAGATTTATAATTGGTTTATAGAAGCTCTTATGTATCAGAATTGGATTGCTAAGAAGCCTAGGTATCGATTTCCTTGCGTATCAGAATTTGTTGACTGAGAATGCGTTATTACAGTTGCTTCGAGTTTCTTATTTGGTTCTTTGGCTGACATGATAGATCATTGGGATGACACTGGTTCAATTTCTTACTTCAGCTTCTGTTTGTACCAATTGCAAATGAATTTTTCCTCTTCTAAATATGGTAATGAAATTTTAAATAGATATTTCTTCTATTACACATTAGTTCCCTTATGATTTTTCTATAAGGCTTTTTGACAAAAATGTGAATGAAAAATTGTTATTTTCTTAGAAATCAATGAAGTCTGCGCTTGTTAACATTGGGTAAGAGGAACCAAGCACTGTTCAAAAGTGGATGATAAAAGAATTCTCATGCATTCTACAGTTTTGAATATTCCTAGTTGATTATGATGATATTATACATGTATGTTTTTCCAAAAACTAGGAAAATAAAACGAACAAAAGAAAATTTGAGTTGAAATAACAAGGACGGAATTCAAATAACGCATTATATTTCAAAATAATTCAAATGGTTTTGGTAAATCAAGTGGTGCACGAAAAGATGCTTAAGTTCGATGGTTGCATTATGTGATATCTGTCCATTAAAATTAACTAGATTCTAGTAACCTGAGGTAGATAGATAGTAAATACTTGAATTGGAACCAAGCCAAACAAAAGATAAATAAAATAGAGTACATTGGACACTACATTTAAACATATATACTTAATTTACATATGAATATTTGTTGCATTCTTTAGTCTGATCAAATTTTGTGTTACAATGATGTTTTATCTTTACATTATTAAATGCAAGAGATAAGGAGTTGTACATGATGTCATGTATAATTACTATTAGAATATGGATAGCATGTATACTTTTGATGAATAACTCAACACAATGTTTGATCATGATGATGCATGTGGATGTATATAATACCATTATTCTCATTCACCGTAAGAGTAATATTCTGAAGGCACAATACTTAAATTTGTTAATCGGTAAAAGATAGTTTCATTGAGGATGGCTTTTATTTTGAAACATCTTTAATAATAGTTTCACTTCTACATTTTACAATGTTGAAAGATCCTTATACCACTTATATGGCTTTGCACCAGTTCAATGCATTTGTGCACAACTGTGAATAAGAAAATATGCTCACACCAGTATATTCATGTCAATGAGCTTTGTACACATAGTTCTGCACCTTTTATGTTTTATTTTTCTTCAGTTCTTTATTTTAACTTATAGCTAATGGGAATTCTATGAAAACATAAGCTTGCAATTGCTCATATTTCTAATCATGTATACAGTAAATCATATTTCTAGTCATGTATACCATATATCATATTTCTATGGATAGTGGTAATGCAAGAGGTGAAGAAGCATTTTAGTGCAGAGCTACTGAACAGGCTTGATTAGGTAGCATTGTTCGATCCATTGTCTCATGAGCAGCTGAGAAAGGTCTATGCAATCAGTCCCACCTCTAGGTCTATAAGAACCTTCCCATCACTTTTGCCTTCGTTGCGACCACATGCTTCCAAGGATATGGTTATTGAAAGTTTTGCAATAAGATATTTATTAAGGGTTTTCAATTTTATTAGAACTGCTTCTTACTGTCGATATTAATTAGAGGAACATATTAGCATTTCTCAAATAAGTATCAATGTAAGTTTGATGATTATATTGTTATGAGAATTCTAACTCGAGTCATTCAAACCAAAATTTCAAAGCTTGGCGGAAAACGAGATCGCGGTAAAAAGTGCAAAAACAACCAATCAATATCTCAATGCAATCCAGAATCAATCACAATCTCCAAACAAGCTATAAATAATCAAAGCAATAACGATAAAATAAATCACACACCGATTTATAGTGTATTCAGTTTGAGAGAGAACCTTTATTAATACCAATGAGAAGAGTACAGGAGATTGATTACAATGGTCAAAATTCTGATAGAATTGATTTGTGGAGAAGATAATTGAACAAAATTAGATTTAGATAAATCCTAATTAATGAAGGATAAACCATACATTAAATCCTTAATCTCCTACCGTCTTCCGGTCTCGAATATTGAAAATAGCTTATATAGTGAACCATCATTCATTGACAAATATCTGATTTTCCCCTTGAAGCCTTACAAGCGAATACATAAATTCTGGGCAAGAAAACAAAACTGCGTCGCGACAGACGTCTGTCACAATCTCTTAGACGTCTGTCGCAACTTTCGGACTACAGTAAGCCTACTGATAGACGTCTGTCACAAGATGACAGACGTCTGTCATAACTCTCGGGTTACCAAAACCCAAAGCTCAGACGTTTGTCACATTGTGACAGACGTCTGTCACCTGTTGTTCCAGCAACAGTCCACTTTTTTCGTCATATCTTCCTTCTTCAAGCTCTAATTTGCGAATTATTTTCACCGTTATAAAGCTACTTCCAATCTCTTCAATTTTCCATATAGTGTCGCAAAAATTCAACACTCCACCCTGACACTATATCCATCTCTAACTCTAATGGTACCATACCATCATCAACAACTGATAGCACCAACCATCATCACTTCTACCTTCAACCAAACATGAATGCTTTTCCAATGAACTTTTCCAAAACCACCCCATTGCACTCCATCCACGAGCTCAGGCAAAGCCCCCGTCCGCTAACGAAGTGTTGAAAACATCCAAATCCTAAACCGTTTCACCAAAGACTAAAATGCTAAGGAGTGTAAACTAGTACTCTTCAAGAAGATAGAATCATAATCTCTCACCGATACTCTTCCTCATCCGTAACCAAGCTCCTCTCTCAATCGTTCCACCTCGTGGCACCTAACACTTCAACAAGCGAATCAAGTTCGAGCAATGCTCGAACTTCCCTACCGGTAATGTCTTAGTGAACATATCTGTTGCGTTATCCTTTGTATGTACTTTTCGAAGATATACTTGCTTATCTTCATTCATGACTACTAGAAATGACTCTCTTATTTCAATATACTTAGTCCATGAGCTAAATGCCAAATTCTCTACCAAGTGAATAACACTCTGGCTATCACATCGAACATCGACATTATCATGCTCATATCCCAAGTCCCACAACAATCGCCTCAAGTAAAGTGCCTCCTTTGCCGTCTCCACCGCGGCTATCAACTCCGCCTCCGTAGTTGATAAAGCAACTGCGGTTTGCAATCTCGATCTCCAACTTATGGCTATACCACCAAGTGTGAAGACATATCCGAAAGTTGATTTTCTTCGAATCCTATCATCGGCATAGTCCGAATCACAGTAACCAACCAACTTGCAATTCATCCTCTTACTACTGTCAAAAACAAGACCATGGGATGATATACCTCTAAGGTATCTCAATTTGAGCTTCAAGCTTCCCAATGCGATTTTTCCAGATAGCCATATACCGACTAACCATCCCGACGACATTTGCAATATTGGGCCTTATACACACCATAACATACATTAACTTCCAAGCGCACTAGCATATGACACATTTCTCATATAATCATTGTCTTTCTCCAAGATAGGTGATCCCTTACTCGAAAGCTTCATATGCAAAGGTAATGGTGTATTTGTCGCCTTTGCATTCTCCATGCCAAACTGGCAAAGCACTTTCTCTGTGTATCCTTTTGAGTTAATTTCAACTCAAAACACTTTCAATCCCTTTCTATTTTCATGTCCAATATCTCCTTTGCTTCTCCAAGATCCTTCATTTTGAACTCCTATTTCACACTCAGTTTTAACTTGTTGATTTCATTCTTATCTTTAGAAGCAATGAGCATGTCATCCACGTACAAGAGTAAATATACCCAACAATTATTTTTCAACTTCTTGAAATATACACGAGCATCCTTGATGCTTTTATCAAAACCATTTTCGAGCATAAAATGATCAAATCTCTTGTACCATTGTCTAGGTGATAGCTTTAAACCATATAGTGATTTTTTTAACTTGCGAACCAAATTTGAATTACCATCTACAGCAAAACCTTTCGGTTGCTCCATGTAGAAGTCTTCATCCAAGTCACCATGCAGGAAGGCAGTTTTCACATCAAGTTGCTCCAGCTCCAAGTCTTGAACAACAACTATAGAAAGTAATATTCAGATTGAAGTATAGCACACAAACGGTGCGAATATCTCATTGTCCTCATTTTCCTTTCTTTGTGCAAACCCCTTAGCCACTAGCCTAATTTTGTATCTTCCATCTCCTTCACATTGTATATCCATTTGCACCTAATAGCACGTTTCCTTTAGGAAGTGGAACCAAATCCCAAATTTGATTTTTCAACAACAATTGCATCTCTTCCTCCATAGCACAACTCCACTTCGAGCTATCACTCGAATCTATGACATCATCAAGGTCCATTGGCTCATCTTGAACTACATGAAGAGCATAGTCCAAATTACCACAAAAGCTAAGATAGTTCCAATCACCGTATCTTTCGGGTGGCCTTATAGTACAACGACCAACCCATGCAGCAATACCATCAACCAAACCCCCTTCGGCTCCACCTTGAATCGATTCCTCTCTAGAACATGTACATCATCAACACTACTAGAGGCACCATGTGGACTACGTGATGTAACATCAAATGCTTCCTCCTCGCAAGCATCTTCAACTACTCGACTCCTTAGACAAAATGTGAAAATAACTTAATTCTCCTTTGATTCACCATGAACCAAATCCGGAACATCCAATGAGCTCCTATTTTTCTTGAAAAAAGCCGACTCATCCAAAGTAACATGAGAAGAATTCACTACCTTCTTCGTTTTCGGATTCCATATCCGATAGCTTTTATTCCGTCTGTATAGCCAAGCAAAAGCCTCTTGAAATCTCTAGGCTCAGGCTTATCATTTTCCAGATCATGCACATAGACCGGACTACCAAACGCACTGAAGAAGGCTCTTTCCCTTTCGCACTTCCTTCGGAATTTTGTTACCAATAGCCCAACGTGAAATTTGATTCACAATATACACCGTGGCTGACAAAGCTTCGGCCCAAAATCCTATGGACAAACCCGATGTCAATCTCAAGCATCAAGTTTTCTCAAGTAGAGTACGGTTCATCCTCTCCGTAACACCACTCGACTACGGATCTCCCGGTGTAGTAAAATTCCTTCAAATACCATGATGCTTGAAAAACTCCAAGAACTCTCCGGAAAAACACTCTCCGCCGTTGTCGGACCTTAGAACCTTTAAAGACTTGATACTCTCATTCTCAACAAGAGCTTTCCACGCTTTGAACTTTGCAAATGCCTCCGACTTGACTTCATTACATACACCCATACCTTTTGAGAAAGGCCATAAATAAAAGAAATACAATAGCGAGCTCCCTCCAAACAAGCTACTAGTGCCGCTCTCCAAACATATGTGTGAACACACTCAAGACCCTTCTCGAATCATGTTTTGCCTCACCGAATAAAACTTTTGTTTGCTTTCCCATGACACATTTCTCGCAAAACTCTAGTTTATTGAAATTTTCTCCATCAATCATCTCACTCTTTCAAAGAATATCCAAAATCCTCTCCGAGACATGACCTAACCTCAAATGCCACAACCTAGTCGCATCCAAGCCACGAGAGCTATCAATTCCCACAAAAGTTTCACCTTCTATAGTCACTCCTTGAAGTAAATAAACACCATGAGTCCTAGAAATCTTCATCACCACAAGAGCACTATTTGAAACCCGCAAGCTATCACTCTCAATAATAATCTTACAACCCAAAAAATCCAGCTGCCCCAAAGAGATAAGAGACTTCCGAAGTCTCGGAACATAGCGTACATTAGTGAGAGTACGATCCACTCCATCAAACATCCAATTTGCATGGAACCACTGCCTTTCGATTTACAAATAGCACAGTTACCATAACAATTGAATTTCCTTCTTTGTTGACATAAGAAGAAAAACAATTACTATTCGACGTCATATGATAAGATGTTCCCGAATCGAGCACCCATTCACTACCCAAAACATCTGATGCTACCGTCATCAACACATTTACGTCTCCCTCACCAACTCCACTCTTTACCATTATAGATGAAGATGCCACTTCCTTCTTCGTTTTCTCCTTATTTGGACACTCATTCTTCCAATGATCGGGCTTCTTACAAATATAGCACTTGCCCTTTCTTTCCTTTGACATTCCTCTGCAAACGAGGTTCCTTGATTTAGAATGCCCACGGTTCTCCTTCTTAGGGTATCTCTCCTTCTCCATAAATAAACCATGATCACTACTAGCACCACTAGTTCCATTACCCAACTTCTTCATTTGGTCCCACAACCTAAGAAGACTCGTTTTGACATCATCTAGAGTCAAAGTATTCCGGCTATATATTAAACTATTTGAGAAACCTGTATAACGGTCTACAGCGAACATAAAAATATCATCGCCTTTTGTTTTGTTTTCAATCTTCAAATCAAACGCCTTTATCTTCATTAGCAAATCATCAAAAATATTGAAGTGCGCCCTTAGCGAAGTAACTTCCTTCATCTTATAGGTGAAGAACGTTCGCAACAACATCAATTAGTTAGTGATATCTTCATACACAACTCATTCAACTTGTCCCAAATACCCTTAGCAGCAGTCTCACCACTAATTTCAGAGATAACATTCTCCCCTATAGCAAGTTGAAGTGTAGTAAATGTACACACTTACATTTCCTCTCTCTAAACATCCGAGATGTCTGTCGGCAACAAATGTGTGTCAAACACTATCCGATGTGCATGATTCCTCCTTAGAACCGATTTCATCTTCCATTGCCACTTTTCAAAATCTTATCATCATTCCACATGTTTATAACCAACTGTGATCCCGAAGCCACATACGATCCATGCACATAAGACGCTACCCCACTTGGATTAACCATTGAGGAACTATTTAAGGTATTATCTGATTCTGGCATTTTCACAACCATCTACCAACACCAAAAGCTTCGATACCAAATATTGTGGGAATTCTAACTCAAGACCACTCAAATCAAAATTCCAAAGCACAGTGGAAAATAAGATCGTGGCAAGAAGTGCAAAAACAACCAATCAATATCTCAATCCAAAAGTCAATCCAATCCAAAATCAATCACAATCTCCAAATAAGCTATATGCAATCAAAGCAATACCGATAAAATAAATCACACACCAATTTATAGTGGTTCCACTAACGCCTTGTTAGTGTACATCCACTTTAAGAGAGAGTCTTTATTAATACCGATGAGAAGAGTACAAGAGATTGATTACAATGATCAAAATTATAATAGAATTGATTTGCGGAGAAGAGAACTGAAGAAAATTAGGTTTAGATAAACCCTAATTAATGGAGAAACCCTAAATTAAACCCTTAATCTCCTACCGTCTCTCAGTCTCGAATCTTGAAAATAGCTTATATAGTGAACCATTTTTCATTGACAAATACCTGATTTGCCCCTTGAATCCCTACCAGCAAATACACGAATTTTGGACCGGAAAAACAAAACTGCACCGCGACATTCTTCTATCACAATCTCTCATACGTCTATCGCAACTTTCGAGCTGTATTAAGCCTGTTGACAGACGTCTGTCATAAGATGATAGACGTCTGCAATAACTCTCGGGTTACCAAAACCCAAAGCTTGGACGTATGTCACTGTACGTCTGTCACCAGTTGTTCCAGCAGCACTCCATCTTTTTCGCCATATCTTCCTCCTCCGAGCTCCAATTTACGAACCATTTTCACCATTATAAAACTACTTCCGACTTCTTCAATTCTCCGTATAATGTTGCTAAAATTCAACATACATGACTTGTGTATGTATGTGTGGCATTTTCAACGGTAATCAATAGGTTGGAGAGTTGAAAAATTTTAGTATATACTTAGTTATACCTCAAATCAACTAATATATTCATATATATCAGTAATCAATATATTGAAGAATTAGAAGATTTAATTGTTGGTAACCATGTACATGGACACAGTCATACAACAAAATTTTATAGTGATTCCTTAGGCTCTTTTGTTTGTCCTTTCTACTGCTCCTATACTTGTAATAATTTTAAGTTCCTTGTTTTCCACTTATATGTATTTGTATTGCATGGTTTAACTTCCCTGTTTGCAAGTTGAATGAGCCAAAGTCCACTCTGATCTTGAAATTCCGGTGCATTCAATGAATGGAATGGCTTATTCAAGTGTATTCAATGAGTGGTATCAAATGACTTATAGTTATTTTACATGTGTCGTTCCTTATTATTGTAATATTTTTAAGTCTACTATCTTCCAGTCGCATACATTTATGTTGCATGGTTTGAACTTCTCCCTTTTTTTACATAAAAATATGTTTCCTTGGATGTGTTAATACCTTTCCACATTACATGAATATAGGAACTGAAATGGCTTAGTTTGTTTGTGGAGATCGCCACGGGCTCTTAGTGTACATACGTGGAGCAACAAGTATTCAATCCTTATGTTCCTACGCTATTAATCTTGGTTTACAAGGTATATTATTATTTTGATCTATCTATTTAGTACTCAGTGATTTTGAAAATGCATTAGTACCCATAATTTCATAAGGCATATAAGCTAACCATTGCATACAATGCAAATTTGCAACTGACATGATGTTCTACATGCTTACCCATTTGAATTGTGAATATTTGATAACAATTTGATTAGATTATTGTGTTAAGTGATTTTTGCCTAGTGTGTTCATTCCAGAACCTTTGCAATATGACCATATATTTTGCCTAAATTTAGATAATATTTTGGTTACTTTAACTCCACTTGAACAGACCAACCTTGCCATTGTGGATTACAAAGGGAAGAATAGCTTAAAACTCATGTTATAGCTTAACTTTTTTTTTTGCTATCTTCCTATAATCATATGATGTCATGTATATTTAATGCTGCTTCAGCCATTCGACCATTACCAACATTGTGGCTTGTTTAGTTCACTCTCTCTCATACTTTTGGACTGACCGAACGAGCTCCCAATTAGAAAAGGTATAAACGAACCACGGACCAGTGGAAAAAAAATTCACATGGCGAAGGTCATAATATTGTGCAGTATGGTCATAAAAATGGAATAGAAGATTTGCTCGAGGCCGCTGATAATGTCAAGCAAGGCAAAGGCAAAGATAAAGGCGGTCGCGCGGTCGTGGAGGCCGCAGGGGTGGTCGAGCGGACATGGTGTGCAGAGGTGTGGGGCAGATTTTCGTTAGATTCGCCGAGCTTGATGGATTTCAGGGTCCGAATATTAGCGCGACGAAATTGCCTATGCTCTCTAACTTTCGCGCTCTTCCAAAAGGCGAAGTACATGTCAACACACGGACGAGTTTGGTTGTAAGTATTTCTTTATATGTTTAAAATAATTACAGTACATTAGTTTAAATTTATAAGTATGATTTTATTTAACTTAAACAGTCGTGGAATATCCGTTCGATGGGTTCTTTAGCAGACACACTTAGATATTTTCGTACAAAGTTGGCAAATAGGAATAGACTTGTAGCACTTTTACACTGGCTTGAATTTCATCATTTCTTAGGTAATCTAATGAACCATTTACTTGAAAAACCAGTTAATTTATTACTATGTAATTTAAATTGTTATGTACTCTACAATTCTAGCAATCAACAATGTTATAAAAGGTGATGTGCAATTGTGTGTATGTAACACCCTGTATCCGAAGACAAAAAGTTAAGCGCTACAGATGATGTAGTCATCCATAGTATTAACTTTTGGTGACAAAATACGACAATGTTAATGGTATCCATAATATCAGAAGCACATGAATATGAACAAAATCATAGATTTCAGAAACATCATTTCGCTTATTACATTTCAAAACAATAGTTCATATCCATGTTACATAATCCCTTAATGTTTCCCAAGTAATGATAAAATATATCATTTACAAAATACGCCAAGAGCTACATATGACGATGCCCCCTTGGTTGATCAAAGCAATATAGTCATATCTGACTTATATACACAGCGAAAAATAAATAGAACAATTGGTAAATCCTATTTAGCTATCCGTCAGCCTCCTACTCGTCTTCGGAAGTTTTATTCGCTAAAACAACAAAACCTGAAAACCTCAACTCTCAGCCTACTCAAATCAATTTTGAGCACCTGAGAGTTTAAGGGGAAATAAAAACTTCGAGTCAGATATTAAGCCTAGTGTGAATAATTCTATTACATCTCGGTTTTCTGATATTAAGTGAAACCACACCACTTAACGGAACGAGTTTCCCCTCACTAATATCCTTTAAAACATATATTTTGCAATTCCTTTGCTGCAGCCAAACTTCTTAATTAAACTGATGATAATAATAATAATAATAGCAATATCAATTATGCTAAAAACAAGTAATAAATGGACCATCTGTCCAAAATCTGGGCTGACTACCCGCAAACTGGACTAACTATCCGTAATTTAGACTAACTGTCTTTCAATTGGGCTAACTGCCCTTTTGGCTGAGTCGGGCCTTGTAGATATAATATCAAATGGCCTAAAAAACTGTTAGATAAAAAATTTGGAAGGTCTGTTCTTAACTTACATTTCCATACGTCAACTGATCCTGATAGTTTTGTGGCTTACCAATAACCTACCTCGATACATAAATATTCCATTCTGTGTATAACTAACATTTTAGTCTTATCTGTGTCTAAGCTCTACACATTGGAATTCTGGACTAACTTAGCTAGGGGCCAATAGTTAATGAGCATAGGGTGCGAGCCTACACAAATCCTATCTGGTCTTTTAATCTGATTCATTCTCTAAGGGTTAACTACCCTTTAAATTTTTCTTGAAAAACCTTTTCAAAATAATTTAATCCTTTAAATCATACTATATAAGAAAAATACATACTTAGCTTTACTCTAAGTTATTTTGCCATATTATATATACTTTACTCAAAATAATGTTGATGATATTTAATGAGGATTAACTACCCTCTCAAAATAAGTTAAAGTCCTTTTTATTTTAAAAACACTTAGGCTATTCTTCCAATTATTACATTCGAAACCTTTGTTTAAAACCTTTAAACAACACATTCGAAACCGTTGAAGGCAACCCCTTCGAAATCAAGTAAACACTTTACGTATCTAGGCCAAAAGGCTAAAACCTTCCTTTCGAAACCCTTCTTAAAACCCTTTCAAAACCATTGGAAATCCTTCCTTTCGAAAGCTTTAAAAACCATAGACATCCTTATTTTAAAACCTTTAAACATTTCCTTTCGAAACCCTTGGAAAAATCTTTTCCTTTAACCCTTTCGAAACGATCAGAAAATCCATATCTTTCGACTCCTTCGAAACCTTTGGAAACCATCCCTTTCGAAACCATTCATTAAAAACAATTCAAAAATATCAAACCTTGATAATTTAAACCTTTTGAAAGCAGTTGGGTTCGATTTAGAAGATGTGGAAAAACACCTTTCGAAACCATTCGAATCTGACTCTTTCGAAACTAATTTTGGATTATTTTTCAATCCAAGAAAAAGGTCTTTAAATCATTTAAGTCGAAAGCATATGTTTCGAAACCATTTCCTAAGTAATGTAGTGATGGCGTCGAAACCATCTCTTCGAAAACATTGGAGATGTGGGAAATTAAAAAAAAAGTAACCCCTTCGAAACCCCTGGGTCGAAAGGTAAAAAGGCGGAAACTAGGTGCTTCAACTTAGTCGAAAACATTCATTTAAAAACAAAGATGCAACCCAATCAAATCCCTTTCTTTTTACTATTTAACCTGGTCGAAAATCTAATCAAGTCGAAAGCATCTTAGTCGAAAGCAAGCAGGCGTATTTCTCTTTAAAATCAAAGCAAAGCTTCAACCCTTTTAGGAACCTTATGGTTTCGACCTTATACCTTTCGCCCACATCCATTTCATTACGTACCAATTGCCTGATACCATATGCTTTGATTTCGACTATACCGGAGGTGGTACCTAGTGTCGATAGAGATGAAACAGTAAAAAAACCTATTTATTTGTACTTTAAACTATTTCTTTTATACCTAAACTGTCTTTTTGTCTAAATATTATTAGTTGCCATAATACTTTTTCAAAAATGCTGCCATTTTCCAGAATTAACAAATTCAAATGATTCTGTAAAAAGCTCATTCTCCATTTAAAAATATACAAAACATTTAGGTCACATACCCTAAATAATTTTATATACCCATCAAAACACTTGGGAAAAATCTAGAAAAATTCAAAAAATCTCTTTTAATATGTTTTCTAACATATAAAAATTTCAGACCCTAACCATTTATTATTTACCCGTAAATAATTTATAACCCAAAATATCATTTTCTTTACTATAAAATTCATATAAAATTCACATTAATTCCAAAAATTCTGAAAATTGAAACGCATTTCCAAAATATTATTTTCGATCTATATTAAAATTCGCAAGGTATTTTGATGTCATTTTGTAGGGGTTTTTACCTTAAAACATATCATAAAGTCGATATGAACATGTAATAATCATCAACAAGTATATATTAACATTCCATCATTCAAAAACATGGAGAACCATTGCAAAATATTTGGAATTTATCTTAGGACTAAAAACACCATAAAAAATTAAGATGTAAACATTATTCACCTTAGCTTTAGAGGTTAAGGAGCTTGATATTTGGATGAATTTGATTTGAATTAACTTTTTCTTTAGCTTTTCTTGCTCTTCTCCTTCCCGCTCTTCTTGTTAATGGTGGTCGGCCTCTTATTTTAAAATTTTGAAATGAAAATGAACGTGTATAATTTTACACGGCCAAAGTTTGGAGAATATAAGAATGGCATCTTTCCTATTTTACCCATTCTCTAATTCATTTTAAACTCTTCTTTAGTTCATTGTTAAATGGAACGGCTACCCCTTTAATTAAAATCAAATCTCAATCCCCTAATCACCATATTATTTTATTTAATTTAACTAATTAAATATTCTAAATAATATTTCCAAAAATCTGGAGTTTTACAGCGGAGCTATTGCTTTACGGTGGTATAAAACCACTCATACATTCCACTTTCCTTGCGGTGAGCTAGGAATTACACCGTTTGATTTCTCTATGCTTACCGGCATTAGCATTGGAGTGGCTACTTTTCCATTGCTTCTATACAATGATGCTTGATGGCGGGATCTGGTACTTGTTTATGATCTTCTACCTCACTTTGACACTTCTGTCGCATCATATCAGCCCGGAGGCGCTATTAGAGTCAGTGCTATTCATGCTGCCATGGATAACATACTCATCATTACTCTCATGATGATGATCTGAGCATAGGAGGTTATTTGTTCTATACCACATGGGTAACTTGTTTTTTAGCACCTTGAGCAATAGTTTAGCGGTTGGGTTTATTGAGGTCGCATCTCATTTGGATTTCGGTGGTGTTGTTCTATATGACAGGGGTACGTCTATTGTTGCGTACTTGTATCGATGTCTCGATGTACACTGTACCATCACGGACGCACATGTTTCATTATTTGGCTTTTGCAAGTTACTACAGTATTGGTATTTTGAGTATTCTAGAAATTTTCATTTCATCACTTTGACTTTAGACGTGTCTACTTTTTTTCCTCGTTTGTAATTTTGGTACACGGACAACAGGGAGCCCAGGATAACGAATCCCGCCATGTTTATTCGGTTGTCCACAACCAAATAGATTTGAGCATGTATAGTCATTAGATTATATGGCGTCCATTTCATAATAGTGTATCATTCGGCCTTGATTTTATAGAGATTGTAGGATTCTTGCCGGACGGAGATTTCCGCTCCTATCTTATCCTTCAGCGTTTGGTGCATATTGGTATCTTGGTGAGAGGTGTTGGAGATAGTTGTACGACTTTGATGTTATTCCCGATGATTCACACCCCCATACCTATCGCTGTATGATTTATCCTTCAGAGCAGCTAGACCTGGCGAGAGCAGGAGGTTTGTGGTCGGCATTGACGTATGTTATTATCAGTCCATCATACGCTGACTTCTGGTGTAGATTTTACAATGGGTCCAGTGATACCATTACCCATGCAGCGATGATAGATTTAGTCGGTCCATCTGCTATACCCCATGGCATATATCCCTCAGTTGTCGAGGATCTTACCCAGCCCTGTCAGGGGTACCATGCACCCGATCACGCGTCGATTGTTTCTCACTTCGAATGGACCATGGCAGTTCCTACTATTGGACCAGACCGTTATATTAACGTGTTTCATTCTCCAACGCACGATCAGTACTCAGATCTGACTTAGACAACTTACGTTGATCTATATAATATGCAGATGGGGATCAGACATACATGATATGTAGAGCATAGTCGTAGCCTAGACTGCTATGATAGTGAACTACATCGGCATGCAGAGGCAGCTACATGACTACAGGGACCACTGGAGGAAGAGCGTAAGAGATTTGCTAACATGTAGATGTACTATGAGCATTTAGCTGGCCCGAGAGGTGGTGGAGATGATGATGATGAGACACATCGTCGTCGTCATACACGTCCACGTACGGTTGGGTGATCTTATTTATTGTATTTCATTTGTGTTCTATGTTGTTTATGTGCTTATTCTTTTGTTCCGATGTATGATATATCTATTGTATTCATTTTATGTACCAATGTCATTATCATTTATCGTTGGTGTTATTATTCTTGTGCTGTGATGTATGATATATCTATTGTATTCAGTTTATGCATCGATGTCATTATATTTCATGTTTCTCTATTGTTGTCAACTGTACAGATATTTTCCCAAAAGCATAGATTAACATAACCTAATAGTATAGACAATTACATTCATTGGCAAGAAACATACCACTTCCTTATCCACAACTAACTTGAAGATTGAGGTAACATAAATTCTAACTAGTGATACACCATTTACTATGAAAATATAGATTAAAATCTCCCACGGTTACAAAAGAACCTGCATAATTTATTACAGAATTACTGATTCAAAACAACTAGTATAGGTAAGATGAATGAGAATAAGGTTTGGATATTTCCCTTGCTCTCTTCTTCTTATAATTACCAGTTTGGCATTTTCCGCTTCACTTCTATATATACATATACCGATTTACATCTACCTCTTCACAATCATCCACTCCTTCACTTCTATCTACATCTTCCTCACATTCATTTACATCTTGTATCGATGCCATGATTCTTCTATTGATTTAGATATATGAGGCTGTGTGCCTTCGGAAAGTCCAACAGATGAGGATTGGCTCATCGAGTATCAAGAGTAGCACTACGAGGACATCCGTTGTGAGTTCCTAGATCTTAGCCAACTAAGACTCCAGGAGGACGTTCAACCTCCATATGAACAACAGGTTGTACAATAACCATATGAATAAGAGATAAGACTTCCTACAAACACACATGAACGCCGGAAAGTCCGTAATGAATGGGTTCAGATGGACCAGGAAGTTAACTCTCCTCCATTACTATATTGTGTTTGTGGAGTGTCAGTTACGTAATCCATCATGCGAAGCGGAAACAACATTGGACGGCGCTATTACAGATGCCATAACTTTCCAATTGGTTGTGGTTCATGGGAATGGATTGATGATCCATTCCCTCATCGAGCAATGGAATATGCAAACGAACTAGAACAAGAACTAGCCATGCTTCGTAACAGACTGAGTGCACTGGAATTTCAGCGTGGTAGTGGGCATAACTGACATGTTGAAGTATTTAGTATGTTGAAGTATGTCGTATGTTATGGTGTGTTCGAGTCTGTCATATGTTTAAGTATGCTTTTTGCTGTATATTTAAGTATGTTGTGGTATGTTACAGCATGTTGATGTATGTCATATGTTGTGGTATGTTCGAATCTGTCGTATGTTTAAGTATGTCTTTTCTTGTATTTTTAAGTATGTTGTGGAATGTTATAGTATGTTGAAGTATGTCGTATGTTGTGGTACGTTCAAGTACATAGTTTAGTCTCCAAACTACATTGAACATACACAGCTCATATTATTACAGGTGGACATGCATTAAACTAAGACAACTAATAGAATACAAGTTATACATGCATTAAACTAATACAACTAATAGAATACAAGTTACCCAAACTAATACTCATGAACATAAACTGACCTAAGACACTTGGAAAAACACATGGACATACATCATACATTGACAAAGTACTCACTCAAACTATCTAATATAATTCACCCACAAATCGTATGCAGCATGACCAAAAAACTATGTTTGATGATCCATAAAATACAGGGAGTCAAAAGTTGATTGGGTCATTTTAAAAACATTACCTCGTTCTACCTTGGTCATAATTCTCCGATGCCTCCTGTGTAACGTCAACGGATTTTCGTTCTTCGAAAATTCGACATCGACACTCACTTTATCGACTGCCGGGAAATCGAAGGCCAAAAACCGAGAGGTTATGGGTTTTAAAAAGAAAAGAAAGGAAAGAAGAGAGAAAAAGAAGAAAGAAAAAGAAAAATAGAGGGAAAAGAAGATAGACAATTTTTTTTTTTAGAAAACAGAGAATTAGAAAAAAAACAGAAGAATTTGAAAAATAGAAGATAGAAGAATTTTAAAAATAGGACGGGACAGAAAGGAACAACAGAACTACATCAGAATCTCACAATTCGCAGCGGAACAACATATAATGATAAATGGATAATCTTTAAACAAAGAACTATATCAGTTATTACATCACATTATATTACATTACATCAAATCATCAGAGTGTACAACAACATACAACAATGCAGCGGAAAAAAGAAATACTATATACTAGTAATATGCTACGCCATCCAGCTTGCCTCCAGCAACTCCAGAATATCCAGAATATCCTGATAAACCTTAACTCTTGACTGCCCGTGTGGAAATTGGTGGGCACCCAGAGTTTAGGAAGGAAAACAATAAACTCCAAGTCAGTCATGTGACTGGTGTGAGAATTCAAAACAGTTTATTTATCTTTAAAATCAAAATAGAGGAATATTTTTAATTCAATTCGCAATGCTTTTAAAAATGAGACTACCATAAGACCTCCCACCACACACACAATGCAAACGCAGACTTGGAGGAGATTTCTTCTTATGTGAGTCAAAGATGCTTGATACGCATTAAAAAGAGCATTTGATATTATTACTAGTGCATAGTGTAGAACAAATCCTTTCGAAAGTAAAGATATAAATCATAGCCAGCATAGGTACCATTATATTATGCCTACTAATAGCTACCATATTAAATGGCAGGTTCTACAACTAAAACCGTACAAGTTTCGTATTGTTTCTTTGGATTTCCAACAAATGGTCAGGCCAAGGAACTTCCCATTGCCACATGAAAATGCCTCTGGAAAGACACCCCCGAGAACCAAACCGGAACTCTGCCAACACAAGGCCGGGTTACCCCTTAACTGGGTAACTACTGACACGAGCACGCCATTCCCCGGTCCTTTAGGACCTTTTCAACCGAGCGCTCGATATCCAACATCACACCATAATAAATAGAGTGTTTTCAACATGAGTAAGTATCTGGGCTCCATACCATGATACCACCCCTTTCCAGAAGGAAATGCACATACCCTAAGGGGAGCTACAGCAACCCCTAATAACCTTGCCGCATCTTTTCCTGTTTTGACCATTTCCGGGATGTGAGGCTCGACAAATTCACGTCCACAAAAACATACTTTATACAAAAGCCATGCTTTGGGTCAATAAATGATCAACACAATGATCACTAAGATAGACGATCAAATAAATGATCCTATCACAAATAATCAACACAATGATCATTTCAGCATCACTCAGCATGTCACATTACCAAAATGGGATATATTGCTGATAACTTCAACTATATAACCTTTGAGCTCGTACGTCTCAAAGAAGGGTGTTAAGCAAAGAATAAATTCTCCGCCACCAACAGAAATATATTTGAAAGAAATCGGCTTTATAACTCAATTTGTAATGTCAGACACACAATCCATACAAGTCTGTTCCGGGCTCGAACAGAACCGAAGGCACTTACAAAGAAGTCCTTGCAAATCCGGATATTCACTAATCACGTTCGGACTTCCCATCACATATGGAGTCTCTATACCGGGGACCAGTCGATGCAAAGACATTCGACAAGAAACCCTTTCGTTTTCGAAAATATCCGGTCTTCAACACCGTTCTTCGAATGCAATTCTTAACGACGTATCACGTATTCGGAATGGGTTATACGACCCCATGGTCCTTTCCCGGTTAACCCGAATAGTGAGCGCTTATTTTTAAAAATAAGTGTGGCATTCAATTTAAAACAAATCACAACATATACCATTCAAGGTAAATATCGATAGTTGGTTATTGAACTATCAATAGATATGCCAACATCACCAGAATCCAAATAATTTTCCAAATTATTTAATTCCAAAAATATCTTTAGAAGATATAACTTTCAATATTTCAAAAATAAATCAATATTTATTTTTAAACCTATTTTCCCAATTCCATTTATAAATTCCATATTGAATTTATATTCCAAAATATTTATGAATATACGATTTCAAATATTCATTTTTTTCAATTTATCTTCGAAAAGATAATTTCTCTAACTTTCCATTTCAATTTATCTTCAAAAAAAGATAAATTCTCCAAAATATTTATTTCACATTGGAAAAACATTCTCATACTTATTTATTTTATAAGTAATTCACAAATCTATTTATTTTCAACCTTCTGAAAATATTCCATATACTCTAATCGAAATTAAGTATATATTTCATTCTTTAAGGAAATCATTCACTTAATCATATTTATTTGGGTTAAAACGAATGTTGCGTAAAACATCGTTACGACAACCCAAAATCACTAGTATAGGGATTCGAAACTAAAATAGATATATAAATCCCAATACTATACAAAACATTTCCTTTCGGAAATCATCTATTATAACAACAGTGTTATAATCTACTATTTCCTTTTATTTCTCGAAAAACATCTATTTCAACAATAATTGTTGAAATCTATGGCTTCGAATCTCAACATATTTTTAAAACATCGTTAGATCGTTTTAATTTTATTTAAAACATCACATTCTAAATAATTTCTTTAACATATTATTCACTATTCAAAAACGTGAATATACTATGTTAATAAATTTCGTCACTTCTATTCATTTTAGTTTAAGGAATTATTCACCGTCTAAAACATGAATATAACTCCATAAATAAATTTCGCAAATTCACTTATCAGAAGTCGTTGCTGATTTATAAAACAATGTTTATAAATTTCATTTCCTTTTTATTTTACAACAACTTCCTTCTATAAATTTCCTTTATTAACCTATCTCAGTTCATATCCTATAAATTTCATTCATTTGTGAAATTCACTCACAATCCTTTCTAACACTCATAAAACTTCGTTTTATAATTCCAATATTTTTATTTACAAAAATCCGTTTGTAAATCTTTTATATAAATCAATTTATACTGTTTATAAAATTATATTTATAACTTCATCGTTAAAATTCTATAATTCCATTTCTATTTATGAAATTCATTTACAATTTATTCTAACACTTATAAAAGCTTGTTTTATAATTCTTATATTTTTAATTTATAAATATAAATTTATAAATCTTTTTAATATAAAACAATTTATATTATTATTTTAAAAAGTCTTTCAACTCCTTATAATTTCATCTCTCTGATTTATAAAATAGAAATTTTATAAATCCTATTTTTTTGAACTTCTTATAATAATTTCAGAAATCCCAGTTCAAACTATTTTATAAAACCACTAATCCCATATTTTCAAAAATCAACCTTTAACTACATTTCTCAAAAATCATAATCTTTATAACATAAAAATTATAACGTTTATTTATTTATAATGGATCAATTCAAAAAAAATATTTAATAAACGTATATTTCCAAAAATCCCTTTAGAAATTAAAATCGTTGTTTTTAAATTTCAAAAATTGGATCCGATGATGCAACACATCAAATAGTCAATCACAGTTTCAAACATCATATATCATCCATGATAAACAATCAAATATCATAATATATGAAAATAAACAAACACTTGTGAGGAATCCAGTTGGATCCCTCCAACCTGTTTCCCTGCATCCACAGACATTAGCACAATACCATTCCGTTTCGAGACGGAATATCGCGGTATATGGGATTTTATAAATATATATATCCGCTTACTAACGGCGCATAGGGTCTCATCCGCTAAAAAGAAATGCGGGAAATCAATCAACTGCAATATATACATATGCCAATATATATATATTGCTATATATATAATATAATACCAATTCCACTTCGAGGTGGAATATCGCGGTATATGTGTGTAATAAATAACCTCCGCTTACTAACGGCGTATAGGGTCTATTCACATCCAATATATATATATATATATAACAATCATCATTCAATCATTCAATCAACACAGTCAATAAATTTTAAATCTAACTATTTAAAATTTAAATAAACAACAGAAATTCCTTTTGAGTGAGAAGTTCTCACCTTTATTCCCGTTTGTAATCCACTTCCAATCCAACTCGATTTCTTCATTTATACCTTATAAATATTTACACAATTTATTAATATTCGAATCAATCGAATAAATTAAATTTTCATTATATAATTTCGATTCATCGGCGATTTCATTTTAATAGTTTAAATTGACTGATAGTTTTATTTAAACCAGTTTCTTATTTAATAATTTATTTTAACTAATTATTTTACTTTTAAAATAATTTTAACTAGAAATTTCCAATTGAACAAAATTTCCTTTAATAAATCATTTCACTTAATAAACTTTATTAACTAACCCCTTTTAATTTTAAACATGTTACTCTTAACAATTTGTCTAATCCAAATTTAATTTCAATTAACTTACTTAAAATAAATTAAGTTAACCAATTTTCCCTTTTTAAAATAATTCTAACTAATTATTTGGTTTAAACAAATTTTCCCATCTTGACTCGATTTTCTTTTAAATAGAATATGTGAACTAAGTGATTTAAATTTTAACCAAAGAATCTAATTTTTTTTTTTTTTAAACTAATTCCCTATTAATTTTAAACAGATTACTCTTAACAAATTTATCTTATAAAATTTAAATTTCAACTAAATTTACTTGAATAAACTTATTTAACTACAAATTTAATTTTAAACTAAATTTTCTTCTTTTAATAAATTATTCCTAGTAACACAAAAATAAATTTAGATTTAATTAACTCACCCTATAATTAAATTTATCCAACTAACTATTTAATTTCTCTTTCTTATCAATAAATAATTTTAATTGACCAATATTAAATTTATACAAATTTTCTGGTTTCAAACAAAAAAATCTAAATTCAAACTGATTTGCTTTTTAATAATTTATTTTACTAAGGGTTTAAATATTTACTAATTTTCCTTTTAAAATCAATTTAACTAGAAATTTTGAATTGAACTAAATTTCCTTTTACATAGGTTAATTAACCAGTCATTCAAACTAATGGTTTAAATCTCAAGCTAACTTTAACAAATTCAAAAATCGTTAAATAAGTTGATTAAATAATTTAAACACTTTAATATAAGATTTAAATTCTAACAGCAAGTCAAAATTGTGAAACACTAAATATTTTACTGTATATTTTTAAATTCAATTTTTTTTTTCAAATTCAATATGTGTAAATTTAAAATCAGAAATCTACCTCACAGCAATCAATTTACAACTCGACCCAATCGAGTTACTGCCATCGCCATCTCGTGCACCGCTCCTCCATTTACGCCGTGCCACCTCATCGACTTCGCCATGGCCTCATCCTTGCTGCCCTGCCCTGTGTCACGCGCACGCGGCCGCGCACCCCCCCCCCACGACACGCGCGCGCCTCGAGCGCCTCAGATCTGATGTCGCCGTTGCCGCCGCAGCCCTCTCCTCCAAATCGCGATGCTTGACTCCTTGGTTCGAACTCCCAAAAATCGAGATTGCCTCACCAGATCATACGCGAATCACCAATCAATTCCGAGCTCGCGACAATTGCCAAGACGCGAGCATTCAGCCATCATCTTCTCTGCTCGATCGAAACCCCTAACTTGGATCGCGACAATCAATTCGCACGCGAGCGCGAGTGATTGTAGATGAGGAAGCTAGGGCGTGATGTTTTGAAAACAAAAACGCGAGTGTTAGCCTTTAATTTATTTCGAACCGTATTGAAATGGAAGAGGCTACAATTAATTTCTGAAAATCTCAGATTGAAGATGAAGACGAAGAGAAAGTTCAGCCATTTTCTCGTTTACAATTTTGAAAGAGGGAATTAAATTTGAAGAGGAACGAATTGTTATTTAAAAATTGAAACTGAGGAATGCTTGCACGATCTCGTAGCATGATTCTAGGGCGTGATTTTAGGCAAAAGTTTAGGCGTAATTGAAGGAAGAACGTGCTGTTGTTTGACTAAATTTTAAATTTAAATTTAAATTTAAATTGTTGAAAATTTTGACGTGTTTACGTGTCGTGTTCTCACATATTAACTCCAAAAAATACGAAATTTGAAATCCAGCAATAATTCAATATTACGGACCCAATGGAACTGGTTTCGTCGAATTCCGAGACTGTGCCTCGGACGGCTATTTTAAATATCGATTCGAACGATTCAATTTCAAAACTGAACGATTCACTTCCAAATTAAATTTCTGAAGCTTCTAAAATCTTCAATATTATCAATATGAATTTTACAAGCCTTTGAAATATTTTTAATCGGCTTAAATTTAAAGATTCAAATTTTTATTCAACTTTCAATAGATTAAATTCTAAAATTTAATCGTCAAATTAAAAATTATATTGAAAATTTAATCCAAACCATCATTCAAATATTTAAAATTAATTAAATATTTCAATTTAAATTATTAAAAATTCTGGGTCGTTACAATCTTTCCCCCTTAAAAGAATTTCGTCCCGAAATTACAAGTTAAGAAGAATGCCCTTATCCCGTTTATTATTTTTTTTACAATTCAAATAGTTTTATCAACTTACTAGCCTAAATCTTTTTACTAGTGATTCACTATCTTTTCAACTAGATTTCTAACTTCAATTATAGGTTTCAAACAATTTGTTTTCCTAACCATTCAAGTTTAAATTCAAATTCAAATTTCAAACTTCAAATTTTTCTCAAAAAATTTTCTAACACCCTAAATTTTCGAAAAATTTCGCCAGCGTTTCCTTTGCGCGGCTCGATCGGTACGACTACAAAATGGCACCACGGCCCCTCAGAATCAAAAAGAAAAGAGAAAAGCCAAGTGGCTAGAGAAGAAAGTCACCAAATCTCATACTGAAATTGAAATACGTACCTTTTTGTCGAGCAATTAAATTTTATCTGCGAAATCAAAATCTCAATTCCTTTATATACCTGTATAACCTGTATAATCTGCTAGTAGTAGCATCCAAATCCAACATTCAAACTATTTTGCAAATTTTATTACAAAATTTCCAATATATGCTTCTTATACGTTTTTACTTCATTCTTGAAGTTACATATCCAATTTTATTAAATTTTTCGCTTCAATTTAATTCACAATCTCAAATTCATTCTAATTCAATTCTCAATTTAAATTCTATTTGAATTAAATTCTAAATGCTAAATATTGAATTTTATCGATTAACTTCTATTTAGTAATTCATATTACTACCTTAAATTAGTTTCTTTCACTAATTCATTTCAATTTCCATACTAATGATAATAATCCAATATTATTATTTCCTAGCAATCATGCAACCATATACTATAATGATTCATAAAAATCATTTCTTTCTATACCAAAAATAGTTTTGGGCAAAATTATCTTATTTACCCGATTCCAAAAACAATTTTATATTCACTAACATATACGCTCTCATATCTATTATTACTCTCAAACTCATTCTAGAGTACTGCTGACTCTATCTCTAACGAGTAAACCCTACAGAACCATGGTTGTCGCTTAACCAACAGCTCTGATACCAAATGTAACGTCAACGGATTTTCGTTCTTCGAAAATTCGACATCGACACTCACTTTATCGACTGCCGGGAAATCGAAGGCCAAAAACCGAGAGGTTATGGGTTTTAAAAAGAAAAGAAAGGAAAGAAGAGAGAAAAAGAAGAAAGAAAAAGAAAAATAGAGGGAAAAGAAGATAGACAATTTTTTTTTTTAGAAAACAGAGAATTAGAAAAAAAACAGAAGAATTTGAAAAATAGAAGATAGAAGAATTTTAAAAATAGGACGGGACAGAAAGGAACAACAGAACTACATCAGAATCTCACAATTCGCAGCGGAACAACATATAATGATAAATGGATAATCTTTAAACAAAGAACTATATCAGTTATTACATCACATTATATTACATTACATCAAATCATCAGAGTGTACAACAACATACAACAATGCAGCGGAAAAAAGAAATACTATATACTAGTAATATGCTACGCCATCCAGCTTGCCTCCAGCAACTCCAGAATATCCAGAATATCCTGATAAACCTTAACTCTTGACTGCCCGTGTGGAAATTGGTGGGCACCCAGAGTTTAGGAAGGAAAACAATAAACTCCAAGTCAGTCATGTGACTGGTGTGAGAATTCAAAACAGTTTATTTATCTTTAAAATCAAAATAGAGGAATATTTTTAATTCAATTCGCAATGCTTTTAAAAATGAGACTACCATAAGACCTCCCACCACACACACAATGCAAACGCAGACTTGGAGGAGATTTCTTCTTATGTGAGTCAAAGATGCTTGATACGCATTAAAAAGAGCATTTGATATTATTACTAGTGCATAGTGTAGAACAAATCCTTTCGAAAGTAAAGATATAAATCATAGCCAGCATAGGTACCATTATATTATGCCTACTAATAGCTACCATATTAAATGGCAGGTTCTACAACTAAAACCGTACAAGTTTCGTATTGTTTCTTTGAATTTCCAACAAATGGTCAGGCCAAGGAACTTCCCATTGCCACATGAAAATGCCTCTGGAAAGACACCCCCGAGAACCAAACCGGAACTCTGCCAACACAAGGCCGGGTTACCCCTTAACTGGGTAACTACTGACACGAGCACGCCATTCCCCGGTCCTTTAGGACCTTTTCAACCGAGCGCTCGATATCCAACATCACACCATAATAAATAGAGTGTTTTCAACATGAGTAAGTATCTGGGCTCCATACCATGATACCACCCCTTTCCAGAAGGAAATGCACATACCCTAAGGGGAGCTACAGCAACCCCTAATAACCTTGCCGCATCTTTTCCTGTTTTGACCATTTCCGGGATGTGAGGCTCGACAAATTCACGTCCACAAAAACATACTTTATACAAAAGCCATGCTTTGGGTCAATAAATGATCAACACAATGATCACTAAGATAGACGATCAAATAAATGATCCTATCACAAATAATCAACACAATGATCATTTCAGCATCACTCAGCATGTCACATTACCAAAATGGGATATATTGCTGATAACTTCAACTATATAACCTTTGAGCTCGTACGTCTCAAAGAAGGGTGTTAAGCAAAGAATAAATTCTCCGCCACCAACAGAAATATATTTGAAAGAAATCGGCTTTATAACTCAATTTGTAATGTCAGACACACAATCCATACAAGTCTGTTCCGGGCTCGAACAGAACCGAAGGCACTTACAAAGAAGTCCTTGCAAATCCGGATATTCACTAATCACGTTCGGACTTCCCATCACATATGGAGTCTCTATACCGGGGACCAGTCGATGCAAAGACATTCGACAAGAAACCCTTTCGTTTTCGAAAATATCCGGTCTTCAACACCGTTCTTCGAATGCAATTCTTAACGACGTATCACGTATTCGGAATGGGTTATACGACCCCATGGTCCTTTCCCGGTTAACCCGAATAGTGAGCGCTTATTTTTAAAAATAAGTGTGGCATTCAATTTAAAACAAATCACAACATATACCATTCAAGGTAAATATCGATAGTTGGTTATTGAACTATCAATAGATATGCCAACATCACCAGAATCCAAATAATTTTCCAAATTATTTAATTCCAAAAATATCTTTAGAAGATATAACTTTCAATATTTCAAAAATAAATCAATATTTATTTTTAAACCTATTTTCCCAATTCCATTTATAAATTCCATATTGAATTTATATTCCAAAATATTTATGAATATACGATTTCAAATATTCATTTTTTTCAATTTATCTTCGAAAAGATAATTTCTCTAACTTTCCATTTCAATTTATCTTCAAAAAAAGATAAATTCTCCAAAATATTTATTTCACATTGGAAAAACATTCTCATACTTATTTATTTTATAAGTAATTCACAAATCTATTTATTTTCAACCTTCTGAAAATATTCCATATACTCTAATCGAAATTAAGTATATATTTCATTCTTTAAGGAAATCATTCACTTAATCATATTTATTTGGGTTAAAACGAATGTTGCGTAAAACATCGTTACGACAACCCAAAATCACTAGTATAGGGATTCGAAACTAAAATAGATATATAAATCCCAATACTATACAAAACATTTCCTTTCGGAAATCATCTATTATAACAACAGTGTTATAATCTACTATTTCCTTTTATTTCTCGAAAAACATCTATTTCAACAATAATTGTTGAAATCTATGGCTTCGAATCTCAACATATTTTTAAAACATCGTTAGATCGTTTTAATTTTATTTAAAACATCACATTCTAAATAATTTCTTTAACATATTATTCACTATTCAAAAACGTGAATATACTATGTTAATAAATTTCGTCACTTCTATTCATTTTAGTTTAAGGAATTATTCACCGTCTAAAACATGAATATAACTCCATAAATAAATTTCGCAAATTCACTTATCAGAAGTCGTTGCTGATTTATAAAACAATGTTTATAAATTTCATTTCCTTTTTATTTTACAACAACTTCCTTCTATAAATTTCCTTTATTAACCTATCTCAGTTCATATCCTATAAATTTCATTCATTTGTGAAATTCACTCACAATCCTTTCTAACACTCATAAAACTTCGTTTTATAATTCCAATATTTTTATTTACAAAAATCCGTTTGTAAATCTTTTATATAAATCAATTTATACTGTTTATAAAATTATATTTATAACTTCATCGTTAAAATTCTATAATTCCATTTCTATTTATGAAATTCATTTACAATTTATTCTAACACTTATAAAAGCTTGTTTTATAATTCTTATATTTTTAATTTATAAATATAAATTTATAAATCTTTTTAATATAAAACAATTTATATTATTATTTTAAAAAGTCTTTCAACTCCTTATAATTTCATCTCTCTGATTTATAAAATAGAAATTTTATAAATCCTATTTTTTTGAACTTCTTATAATAATTTCAGAAATCCCAGTTCAAACTATTTTATAAAACCACTAATCCCATATTTTCAAAAATCAACCTTTAACTACATTTCTCAAAAATCATAATCTTTATAACATAAAAATTATAACGTTTATTTATTTATAATGGATCAATTCAAAAAAAATATTTAATAAACGTATATTTCCAAAAATCCCTTTAGAAATTAAAATCGTTGTTTTTAAATTTCAAAAATTGGATCCGATGATGCAACACATCAAATAGTCAATCACAGTTTCAAACATCATATATCATCCATGATAAACAATCAAATATCATAATATATGAAAATAAACAAACACTTGTGAGGAATCCAGTTGGATCCCTCCAACCTGTTTCCCTGCATCCACAGACATTAGCACAATACCATTCCGTTTCGAGACGGAATATCGCGGTATATGGGATTTTATAAATATATATATCCGCTTACTAACGGCGCATAGGGTCTCATCCGCTAAAAAGAAATGCGGGAAATCAATCAACTGCAATATATACATATGCCAATATATATATATTGCTATATATATAATATAATACCAATTCCACTTCGAGGTGGAATATCGCGGTATATGTGTGTAATAAATAACCTCCGCTTACTAACGGCGTATAGGGTCTATTCACATCCAATATATATATATATATATATAACAATCATCATTCAATCATTCAATCAACACAGTCAATAAATTTTAAATCTAACTATTTAAAATTTAAATAAACAACAGAAATTCCTTTTGAGTGAGAAGTTCTCACCTTTATTCCCGTTTGCAATCCACTTCCAATCCAACTCGATTTCTTCATTTATACCTTATAAATATTTACACAATTTATTAATATTCGAATCAATCGAATAAATTAAATTTTCATTATATAATTTCGATTCATCGGCGATTTCATTTTAATAGTTTAAATTGACTGATAGTTTTATTTAAACCAGTTTCTTATTTAATAATTTATTTTAACTAATTATTTTACTTTTAAAATAATTTTAACTAGAAATTTCCAATTGAACAAAATTTCCTTTAATAAATCATTTCACTTAATAAACTTTATTAACTAACCCCTTTTAATTTTAAACATGTTACTCTTAACAATTTGTCTAATCCAAATTTAATTTCAATTAACTTACTTAAAATAAATTAAGTTAACCAATTTTCCCTTTTTAAAATAATTCTAACTAATTATTTGGTTTAAACAAATTTTCCCATCTTGACTCGATTTTCTTTTAAATAGAATATGTGAACTAAGTGATTTAAATTTTAACCAAAGAATCTAATTTTTTTTTTTTTTTTAAACTAATTCCCTATTAATTTTAAACAGATTACTCTTAACAAATTTATCTTATAAAATTTAAATTTCAACTAAATTTACTTGAATAAACTTATTTAACTACAAATTTAATTTTAAACTAAATTTTCTTCTTTTAATAAATTATTCCTAGTAACACAAAAATAAATTTAGATTTAATTAACTCACCCTATAATTAAATTTATCCAACTAACTATTTAATTTCTCTTTCTTATCAATAAATAATTTTAATTGACCAATATTAAATTTATACAAATTTTCTGGTTTCAAACAAAAAAATCTAAATTCAAACTGATTTGCTTTTTAATAATTTATTTTACTAAGGGTTTAATATTTACTAATTTTCCTTTTAAAATCAATTTAACTAGAAATTTTGAATTGAACTAAATTTCCTTTTACATAGGTTAATTAACCAGTCATTCAAACTAATGGTTTAAATCTCAAGCTAACTTTAACAAATTCAAAAATCGTTAAATAAGTTGATTAAATAATTTAAACACTTTAATATAAGCTTTAAATTCTAACAGCAAGTCAAAATTGTGAAACACTAAATATTTTACTGTATATTTTTAAATTCAATTTTTTTTTTTCAAATTCAATATGTGTAAATTTAAAATCAGAAATCTACCTCACAGCAATCAATTTACAACTCGACCCAATCGAGTTACTGCCATCGCCATCTCGTGCACCGCTCCTCCATTTACGCCGTGCCACCTCATCGACTTCGCCATGGCCTCATCCTTGCTGCCCTGCCCTGTGTCACGCGCACGCGGCCGCGCACCCCCCCCCCCCCACGACACGCGCGCGCCTCGAGCGCCTCAGATCTGATGTCGCCGTTGCCGCCGCAGCCCTCTCCTCCAAATCGCGATGCTTGACTCCTTGGTTCGAACTCCCAAAAATCGAGATTGCCTCACCAGATCATACGCGAATCACCAATCAATTCCGAGCTCGCGACAATTGCCAAGACGCGAGCATTCAGCCATCATCTTCTCTGCTCGATCGAAACCCCTAACTTGGATCGCGACAATCAATTCGCACGCGAGCGCGAGTGATTGTAGATGAGGAAGCTAGGGCGTGATGTTTTGAAAACAAAAACGCGAGTGTTAGCCTTTAATTTATTTCGAACCGTATTGAAATGGAAGAGGCTACAATTAATTTCTGAAAATCTCAGATTGAAGATGAAGACGAAGAGAAAGTTCAGCCATTTTCTCGTTTACAATTTTGAAAGAGGGAATTAAATTTGAAGAGGAACGAATTGTTATTTAAAAATTGAAACTGAGGAATGCTTGCACGATCTCGTAGCATGATTCTAGGGCGTGATTTTAGGCAAAAGTTTAGGCGTAATTGAAGGAAGAACGTGCTGTTGTTTGACTAAATTTTAAATTTAAATTTAAATTTAAATTGTTGAAAATTTTGACGCGTTTACGTGTCGTGTGCTCACATATTAACTCCAAAAAATACGAAATTTGAAATCCAGCAATAATTCAATATTACGGACCCAATGGAACTGGTTTCGTCGAATTCCGAGACTGTGCCTCGGACGGCTATTTTAAATATCGATTCGAACGATTCAATTTCAAAACTGAACGATTCACTTCCAAATTAAATTTCTGAAGCTTCTAAAATCTTCAATATTATCAATATGAATTTTACAAGCCTTTGAAATATTTTTAATCGGCTTAAATTTAAAGATTCAAATTTTTATTCAACTTTCAATAGATTAAATTCTAAAATTTAATCGTCAAATTAAAAATTATATTGAAAATTTAATCCAAACCATCATTCAAATATTTAAAATTAATTAAATATTTCAATTTAAATTATTAAAAATTCTGGGTCGTTACATCCTGCAAGCTTTAGTAAATGTAACAAATGTACTTATAGTATCCAAATTTCGTCTTCTCAGTCTACATTCTGGATGGTTGTTGTAAGCTTCATTGACGGTGACCCAAAAATCTTCATCGACCTCCTCTTTCATGATCTTGTATTAGCTTGTGTATAGGCTTTAATCAGCACCAAATAATCATGAGGAGTCCATGTATGATTTACCATTTGGAATCTTATAAACCTCTCGTGCCAATACTTAGTGTATAAATAGTAATCATGGAGATTGCAATTGTAGCGACGTGGAGCTAACTGAAACCAATTAATAGCCACTACAAACGTGCACTGTAGCCATTATTGCCTTGTCTTTTCTAACACTGTAGCTACATTGTGCATCCGTAACTCAAATGACACCTGCAGACGTACACTGTAGTCATTATTGCGTTGTCCTTTCCAACATTGTAGCTACGCTGTGCATCCGTAACTCAATCAATGACCTCTGTAAACGTGGATTGTACCATTATTGCCTTGTCTTTTCAAACACTGTAGCTACACTGTGCATCCATAACTTAATTAATGACCTCTACAAACGTACACTGTAGCCATTATTGCCTTATCCTTTCCAAACTGTAGCTATAGTGTGCATCCGTAACTCAATTAACGACTTCCATAAACGTACACTGTAGCCATTATTTCCTTGTCCTTTCCAACACTGTAGCTACACTGTGCATCCGTAATTCAATCAACGACTTCTGCAAATGTACAATATAGCCATTATTGCCTTGTCCTTTCCAACACTGTAGCTACACTTCGCATCCATAACTCAATCAATGACTTCTGCAAACATATACTACAGCCATTATTGCCTTGTCCTTTCCAACATTGTGGCTACACTGTGTATCCACAACTTAATCAATGGCCTCTGCAAATATACACTGTAGCCATTATTGCCTTATCATTTCCAACATTGTATCTACACTATAGCCATTATGGCCACTGCAAACGTGCACTACAACTTTATTAAGTACTACAGACGTGGAGAAAACCATAACCATTCAATGTTGTGTGATTTATTGTTTTTTGTATTCCATATCCTTTTACCTCCTACAATTATATATACTTGCATTTCGATCTACTCCAATACACAATTACAAAAAACTAAAACAAACCAATAAATCAAATTACTTACTGCCCAACAACCATAGATCATAACCTATACTACCAGTATAAGACATGAACCAAAGCTATGACAATGAACAAGAAATGAATGATGAAACGACAGAGTTTCAAATTCAACAAGCAGTAATAGGATATTCTATGAAGGATGTACGAGTAACCATCGAGGTGGTATATGTGGATGGATTGATCGATGATATAAGAGGGACTATAAGGATGGACATGAAGGATGATGAAGGACTACTTCATTGATAATCCAACTTGCGATATAAATTTGTTCCGCCGTCGATTTTGGATGGGCCTAGATGTTTTTGCTAAAGTTTATCTCAAACTTCATGAAAATAACCTATATTTCACTTATAGGCTAAATGGAGCACTAGAACCTGGGCATTCTCCCCACATCAAAATCTCGGTTGCTTTACGTGTGTTAAGCTACAGAATAGCTGGTGATCAGATGGATGAATATTTTAGAATTGCATCATTAATAGCAACAGAGTGCATGAAGGAATTTTGTAAAACAGTGATCGAACAGTTCGGTGAGGAATACTTACAAACGCCGAGACCGAATGATGTAAACATGACACTAGCCAGAGGAGAAGCTAGAGGTTTTCCAAGTATGCTTGTAATTTTTGATTGCATGCATTAGGCATGAATTTTTTTTCCAACGGGTTGGAAAGGAATGTTTATAGGACACAAAATGGTGTCAACAATGATCCTAGAAGCAGTTAGGATGGACGATTTATGGGTTTGGCATGCTTTCTTTGAAGTACCGGTTTCGTTAAACGATATAAATGTTTTAAAACAGTCATACATATTCTTTGAACTGTCTAATAGACTTTCAATGGACGTTACATATAAAGTTGGTAATGTCGAGCATCAAACTGGATATTACCTAGTCGACGGAATTTACCCAAAGTGGAGAAATTTAATACAAGGCTTTAGGGTCCTAATAAATGACAAAGAGATCTATTTTACTTAATAAGTGGTAAGCTACAGAAAGGACATCGAACATAATAATTCATAATATGATTGTAGATTCCAAAAGAGGTGAGTATAAAAACCAAAGGACTAATTATCCGGACATGTTTAAGGGTTCTAACAAAAGACCTGACAGAAACATTAATTCAATAGAGGAATATGTTGCCATGGTACAACATATTATAGATCAAGCTGCACACTTTCAATTACGTGACCAGTTGGTGGACTATTCATGGGCACACAGAGGAAGGAATAGTAGGAATCCATAGTCATGCTTATGCAACTTTTTATGGAATTGTTGATGAAGTTGTATGTTTGCTAGTGTGTTCACTATATTATGTTTTAAGTTTTGTATGTTGACCATTTCATAATATTATTATGGAACTTGTTTAATGAAATGTTGTACAACCTTAGTTCAAAATACAGAATGATACAATAATATTATAACAAGTACAACATAAATAAATACATAAACCGAACGACGCATAGAGATACTACAAAGATACAACAAAAACACACACCAAAAACAGGCAGCACAACGTAACAACAACCAAGTACAATGCAACTGCACATTCAAAACCCATCCCTATATGTGCCACTTCCGCTTCCACTGTCTCTAACTTTCTTATAATTTTCCAACTACTCGGTTACTAGTTCTTGCTACAAAGGAGAAAGCCTACTGAAATCACAAGTCATCAGTTTAATATAGTTCTTCTCTCGCATCAAAGCTTTCTTCTCCTCATGGGCTTGTCTCTCGAGCTCTCGATCTTCCATGATAGCCTTCTGAAACTCCATTTCGTTGCGAGTTCTTTGTGCTAAAAAGTTGGCTCTATGCTCTCTTGTTTCTTTACCAGACGTCTTTAAAGTTCCTACAAATAAAAATTTCGCACTGCGCTGTTCCAACTGAATTGACTTATTTCTACCAAGAGGACGTCCGTCATTGTTTCCAAATAGTGGAGATCTTTCCTGAGCACTTGGACACTTTATGGACTTGAATCATCATTCTTCTGGCTTAATTTTGTTACTCGAACATGAAGTTGTAAGGATTCTTCTATTTCAGTAAGCTGGAGAGAATCTCAAAGCACTCTTGAAATTTGAATGGTTGGCCGTATTGTAGTTGATAAGCCTTCCGCGAACAAATCCAAAAGTGTATGAATATACAAAACTAGACAAACACATTACCATTTCAAAGAAATGTAAAACAATATTTTACTTACAATGTCATAAGGGGCGGCACCACTTTGCTGTTTAGTCTGTAATTTGGTAAATACTGCAAAATAGTTTTGGCATGTAGAGTTCATAACTTAATATCTTTCTCTGAGCGATCCCTATGTTCTCTTCAACGGTTCCAAGGTGTTGTAAAAATTAAAACTCTTTCCCAAAATTTTCGACCTTTCATACTATTGCTAGAAATACTATCTTGTGAAATGCATATCCATGATTTAGCAAGAGAAATATATTGTTCAGAAGTAAACTTAACTTGCTTTTTTCTACCGTCAGTTGCTACTCCTTCATCTTTGACATTTTCCACGTCAATGTCTTCAATGCCAACATCTATCTCCGCTGCAACTGAATCTCTACGCCGTTTGTTAAAAATGTTACTTAAGGATTTCCACTTCTTCTTCTTGTTATATTCTGGGCTCGGGGCGCAAGCATCTCTACGGTGGCTTCTTCAAAGCATTCTTTCGTATTTATTGCACCGTCTTCTTGGTTTTCGTCTTCCTCCTCCTCCTCACCATTAATAGTTTCTTCATTAGCAGGAGCCTTGCATGCATAAGAATATTAACTTTGGAGATTCTGCATTTTCTTTACGGTCACGAATCTGTAATTGTTGCACATTAAGTTGATGAGGTTGTAGTTGATCGTTTTTCATCACCAAAGACACGTATGACAAATGATCGTCATATGCGTCTAAAGGAGGATGTTGTTGGTAATATGGTTGTGGAGCAGTAGATTGAATAGGAGGAAAGTTGGAAGGAGCACGCGGTTGGTAAAGTTGGTTATAAGAGAAGTTCGAATACGACGAATAGTCGTACTTATATGATGGACAAAGTGTTTGTTGTTGGTATGGTGGACATTATTTAGAAAATCCGGTGGAAGGGTACGTGGACACGAGATTTCTTGCTAACAACTTTTTTGGCGGAACGTTTGGATGAAGAAGACATTTTTAGAATTAGAGGAGAGAGAAGCGAAGATGAAGTGGTGTGAAAGGAAGAGATGGGTGGTGGAATATATAGAGGGGGATTAAGTGGAATGTTGGAACATAGCCGTTGTGTCCATAATGGCTATGTTTTATAACGTCAAAGACTTTGCCTTAATAAGTTTATAACGGCGAAGCCTTTGCCGTTATACTCACCAGCCTTTGTTCAGTTCACTAGCCATGGGATTAGTTCAAATTATCTACTAAGAAGTAAACAAGCCACACCTAGTTGCTCTATGGCTTGTTTAGCAACTGAACAAACTATTATTGGTTATGCCCTTAAGGATGATGAAGAAACTATTGACATTGCCTCACATCAACCTCGCAATGTCATAACGCAAAGTAGACAAGGAAGATGAAAAGGCGTTGATGTTGAAATAAGTACCGTTTAATACAACAAATACACTGAACATACAATACCATGCTTACAAAATTTTAGCTCAAAAATATTTCAAAGTACCGTTCATTGTTATACAAATATTTCAATCACTAAGTATCCATGTTCAATATGAAAACTGTTGCTGCACCCACTGGTTCATTTAATTATCATTATATTATATAATGTAGTTTAAACTAGTTATGTACCATATTTCTTAGAAGATTTTTGTACAAGTTCTCATAGTTGATTATTATACTTATCTATAGGTACATAAGCTTTTTCCAAGAAATGATTAAGTACGACAATGAATTGGTACTTGTCTTTAATCGTCATCAATATTATAACAATTTGTTAGCACTAGTTGTGTAAAATTTTCTATGTGCGGTTATGGATTTTATGTTAATTAGTTGTCTTGAAACTATCGTATCTATACGGTTATGGATTTTATATGAACATGATTATTTTGTTTAATATATTTTGTATCGAATTGTTTGTGTATCATATTTCATTATGTGATTACTGTGTTTTTGTATGAATGTGATAATTATATGAGTGATTGTTGATTTCATACTAAAATATGTTAATTACTACTATACAATATATACTGTAAAAAATGAAGTGGAAATTGAACGAGCTACCACAACGAGAGAAATCTGCACAGAAAATCAACAAATTTTAGTGGCGTTTAATAAATGTTATTGAAAACAATTTGAAACAAAATAAATGCTGCAAAATATATATTATGATAGACAAAAAATGCTACAAAAAATATATGGTAGCGTTTATGAATACACTGCCATAATATTTTGTAGTAGCATCAATGGTATTTTTTAGGGCGCTTATACAACGCTACGATAAGAAAATTTGGTTGCATTTATAGAACATTGCAATATGTTATTTTTTGTAGCATTTATGAAAATGCAACAAAAAGTCATAGAGTTTAAGTTACACTTTCTATAATGGCGTTCTTTAAAACATTACTATAAGTAATAATAACGATTTTTGTGCACTGCTAAACCCATATTTTGGTGTAGTGGTAGTTAACCCATCATAAAGAAAACTATCATTGTTAGATGATGAAGAACCATCTAAATCTTTAAGTGCAACACCTTCAAGTGTTATGGAATTGTTCCTATACGTAAACAAAATTTACATTATCTTTAGCATAATTAATTCAAATGAGAAAGATAAACGTCCACTGGAGGGTAATGAAGAGGGGTGATGTCATGCTGACGTCATGCCGACGATAATATATAGGCGTCGGTAGCTCATCAATAATTTTGCATAGGTAATGATTTACGTATAACTTAATGATGCCTCGTTGATGCCATAGGCACTGGCATCGAAAATTAGTTAATGGTAACTTTGCTAGTAGTGAAATCTCCATGTGATGATTTATGACATTCTTTAGACTTGAGAATACCATGGAACTTAAACATGAATACTCCACTTTGATGATGGTTAAATCATAACATAACATTCATAATATGGCTATAGTAGGATGTAAGTTGAAGCATTTAAAGTGAAACACTCAATAAAGAATTCATCTCTATGAAGGGTTAATATCACGGTCAACTGTAGCTAACTCAAAGTCAATATCTCTAGTCAGAGTACATTGATTAATAGTAAATGTTATTACTGAATTTAGGACTTTCGAGTTGGAAAGTATAGTTGTGATATTATTAGAGATTTGACCATAATCAAGCTCTAGATATTTAAAGTGATATAGTGATGACGAAGAGAATATGCGTATCATAGTTGCTTAAAATACGATTTTACCTTGAGAGTCTATCTGTGATAAACTTGGCCATACTATCACACTATTAGCTATGGTAACGTATGTACTTTAATACTCGAAGTGTTTGATTTTAATTGCTGTTCAAAATTACAAATATGATTCGAAAGACTAAATATGAGCAGTTTCTAAAATAAATCATGATTTAATTGATTTGTAAAGTGTTATGAATTAATTAAATTAGTTAGTGTAAATGTTATGTTAATAGTATTGAGTGCTTATAGTAAGTTTGAAAGACTTTAGAGAGTTTTGGTGACCTTTGGAAATTATTTAAATACGTATATAATTGTTATATATATGTTTATTTAATTTACAAAACCTATATTAATATTGAATGTGTATTTAATATCAATTAATGGATTGATTATTGGGGGCTAAAAATGTTGGAAGAGGGAAACAAGAAGCCGACCATATATTGGTATATGGATTAATAGAGAAATGGTAAAAAGAAAGAAGAGAATATCAAGTATTGATTTTCCTAAACTCTTTAGATAAATTGAGTCTTCACCCCTCATTATTTTTGAGTGAAAAATCCCAAGCTTTCTACCAAAATTCTAACGCTGATACTATGTTCCTTCATTAAGATGATTCAACTACAATTTCACCAATCTTAGTTGTTGGAATTTAGAATTTTAAAGAAAAAACTACTAGATCAAAGTGTGATGAATAGGAAAATTCAAAAGGTGATTTTATTATCTAGTACAAATTCCCTAACCTATTATCAAGTTTACTTCAGCCATTAATATGCATATAATATACATTAATATGAATTTGTGTCAAATATAAATAGATCTGAATCATCTGATAATTATTTATTTGTATTTGCAATTGACTATTCAAAGTTTATATAAAAGGAAATCTGATTATATGTATAATATATAATATACATAGGTTTTATTGTATATGGAACATGTGTATAAAAGGAATTTTTATTAAATAACTATATATACAACATTTATGTAAAAAAGAAATTTACATAAATAGATTTTTTTATAGATTCAATATAATATTGTTCAAATGTTATTTATACAATTACATGGTTGTTTAGAGTTTTAATATAATATTGTTCAAAATGTTGTTTGTACAATTGCATATACTGTTAGAGTTTTATAATGAAACCTTCATTAACACACACATATGTTTCGAACTATTTATGGTTTCAAATGATTTTAACTACGAATCTAATTGAATATAATAAAAATTGTACATATAAATGAATGTGTGTATGTGTGTATTATAGTATAAGTGTATAGTTATGTATAATATTTGATTTATAACACACACACACACACACACACATATATATAAGACTCTTGGCCTCATTATAAAATATGCGTACACACATATACATATTTGTATATATCATAAAATATAACTATTATGTATTTAATTAAATGAATAAAATAGTTATTTAAATATGTATGTACACACACATATAATATAAATTTGAGATTATATATAAACCATATTCAATGTATATATATGTGGCTGAAATAATAATGATATATATAATATATACATCTGATATGATATATACATACATACATACCAAACCATAAGCGTATATAATAATATTCAAACACATATGTATATATACAACACCCATATGTATATGAATTATCTCATATGCATTAGTATACTATATGGACGTATCATTAGTTATAAATTTCAATAACTATGTATATATGTGTATGTATGTATCTATTTGTGTGCATGTATGTATGCATTTTATGATAGGATAAGGGGTATGTCATAGGGGTAATCATGTAATTTTTTACATATATCTAACTCGATAACCAATCTCGATCAAAATAGAAGGCTTTTCTTTATATGATATATTTGTTATATTGTGATATAATTAGTTAGTTAATTAATTTAAAGTATATTAAATAAAAAATTCTTAAATGGTATGTTATGTGATAGCAATTACAAATTTGTTGTAATTATGATAAATTTATCATATTAAAAATAACATATTATTTTAAATATTTATAACAAGATATTTCAAGATAGGATATTAAAATATCCGTTGAGATTAGAGTACATAACTATTGATTAAATTTTTAGCTAACCTCGAAAGTGAAACACCCCGTAAAATGAACCATAATTAAATGGATTAAATTAAATTAAATATGATAGGGTTGAAATGAGAATTTTATAAAGGTTGGTATTTGATCACAAAAGTTATTTTGTTGCATTCGTGATGAAATTCCGATCTTTTTCCATATATATAATATGCTAATAACGGGGCTCAGACGAAGACATTATGAGCTTTTGAAGTTTTCAAAATTAATTTAATTTGAATTCAAATTCAAATGATATATTTAAGGTTAAATTTAAAAATTAGCTTGGGGCTAAGTAAACGATTTAATGAACGTTTAACCTTAAAGTTAAATAGGTTAAGAAATTAACTAAAAAGCAACGTAATAAATAAATACCCAAAATAATCAACCGGTCAACACCTTTACTGGGAGGGACGGTCGATCGGTCAAAGCCAAATTTTGGCAGTGATGGCTAGGGTTGAAGGGGGCACGTTAGGTGGTATCTCTATAGGGGTTCGCTTCTGGAAATAGATTTAAAATGATGGGGTCTGCCTTCATTAAGATCTTAAATGACCAGAGTCAGCCTATTTTTACTTGAAAGTATTAATTAGCCTATGAGATTCCATTGACGTTAGCTAGATAGTATTCTTGAGGAGCATGCCTTGAAAATAGGTCTTAAATGATGGGTTTTGCTTAATTAAGGTCTTAAATGACCCAAGCTTGCCTATTTTCTAATTAATGGTATTAAGTGGTTTGGGTACCGTCTCTCACATTATTATTTATTTATGACGTATGATTGGGATATGTGATTTTGAAAACCTGCTTCTGGAATGGAAGGTATTAAGTGGTTGGACCTGCCTCCTTTCTTTGTGAAGAAGTATTAAATGGTTTTTATTAGTTTTTTGTTCGTAGATATATTCTTGTTTTGAAATATACCGTCCAAGTACTTAAAAGGTAAGACTTGACGTTTTTATTCTCCAAACACTTGTTATTCCGACTTCCTCCTTATTGCAATACAGATTAAGGACAGAACGATGGCGGTGACGATGCTTAGAGAAGCTTTGCTTGTGGCGGTGTTTGTTATTATTATTTGTTTTTATGTGTACCCATGTATTTAGACAATTGTTGTAACAATATTATGTTACGTTTTTTATGGAATTTTGTATTATAACATTTTATGATTTTGAAATAAATGGGTACACTGTGCTATTATATTTTGTTCCATCTGCATTTGAGTTCTGAAAGTATTTATGGCTATATACTATTATTGTCTTAGTTCTACCAACAATTTACCTTAGAATGGATCTAAGTTTCGATGGGCCTTTTGTGGGTCGAAATTTAGGCCTGTTCCATGATGGGTTGTTACATTTGGTATCAAAGTCTAAGTTACCCGATCAACGGAAAAAGTATACCATGCATATAAGTGGCATACTTGTTATTTTTGAAAAAGGTTTTTCAAAATATTTTTCGAGAACTCATACTATATATATACATATATATATAAACTTATTTTGAATTTACACTTAACTCTATAAATCCTAACTATAGAAGTAGCTGCTACTATATTCCGAAAAGTGGACTAAGAAACTATGAGTTGGAAAATAAACAGAGTTAAATTTATACTTCTTTGTAGGACCTAAACTTCCAATCATTATAGGTCATGTAAGTATTAAGCTAAGAGGGATATGAATCGTAGATGGAAAGGTTGATAGGAAATAAATGATCTTAAGAAAACGTCCGTTTAACTAACAATTATTATGGACAAATTATCATTTATGGAAGCATCAAATGATGGTGTTATGTACTAATAAAATATGGAAGTAAGAAAAAGAGCAAACTTCCGTAAGAAGGAATATATTTATCACTATAAGGATGAAATTATATATTTAAAGGGTATTGCACAAAGGTTTAAAAGAAAGAACAAATTTTAACCCTACCATTTGGAACATAATTTGATAAAAATGTTTCCTTGAAAACCCCTTAAAAATTTTGAAAGTGCCTTTCAAAAGATTTTGAAATTAAAATCATATAAGATAGAAATTTTTGATAAAAAATGATTTTATATGACTTTTAAATTATACCACTGTTTGTTTTGTAAAAAGTTTGAAAAGAGGTTGTAAATTTAAATAAAGTGGTGAAATATTTTTGATAGGTGATTTTAATTTAAATTTTTAGTGATTTGAAAAGTTGGAAAAAGTTTTTATTTATTAACTTCTCAATTTAAAATTTGATTGGATTATAAAAGCTTTCAAATTCCTTATTTTTGTATTCTTCTATTCTTCTATATTATATTTCATATGCCATAAATTAGAAGGTTCCTCCCTCTACAACTTCTTAAAGGCCGCATAAGTTGATTTTTTTTTAGAAATATAAATATGGTTTTAGACAGCTTTGGAAATATACCACTATTAATTCTAGAAAAGTTTGGAAAGGTATTTAAAAGTTATGAGTTTCTTTAAGACAAAATGATGGATGGCTTTAATTGTAAATTAATGACTTAAAAGTTTTCATTTGTTAACCATTTTAATTTGATCAAGAAGATTTCAATTTTCGATTCTTTGATCCTTGTATTTTTTCTTATTTATAAACCTAAAAGTTCTTTCATTAGAATTTTTTGGGGTTTATAGATAGAAATAACACCAATTTTAGTATAGAGAAATAAAAAATAGAAAGAAAGGAATGTCCGAATGTATAGAAAGGAGTGCATTCCCATATAAAGTGATAAAAATAATAATGGTTGGGATTTAGGTAATAATAGGATTGAATTCTGGTAGATGAGATATTGAAAGGAGTAATATAGTAAGATAGAAGTTATCTTTGTCTACTCCCTCTATTTTTCTATCGTATAAAGTTATAAAAGGTATCTTTGACCATTGTTTGGATTTAAATGATGATTGATAAATAAGTTAGAAATTTTTGTATAAGGAGAATTTTATATGTTTTGTCTAATTTTAATACAAAAGTTATTTGAATAACAATAGTATTGGATTTGGTAAAGGAAAGTGTTGTAGGAGATTTTAAGAGTTTTTGAGCACATTTACGAGCTATATTTCATTAAATAACAGTATACTTTGAGTGATAAGATAATAGATATTATTGTACGCTTTAGAAGAAAATAAACGTTACTTTAAATGATGATTGTGAAATTTTTACTATTTTGTAAACAATAATTATCGTACCTATAAAATTCTATGAAATAAAAATGGTCTAACATATTATTTTAGAAAGATAATTAAGAACCTTTTGTGTTAAAAATCCTATTTTCAAAAAGGAGTAAATTCTTGTTTTAATAAGCTATCGAAAGGAAAGTTTTTCATAAGTTCCTTTTTGAAAAAACAAGAAAATTCTGAATGCCATAAATTAGAAATTCTAACTTTTAAGGAAAAATTAAAAAAATTAAAAGTTTTAATAGGGAAAGTTTTAAAAATGAATATTATTTTATTGCTATCTGAGAACAAAGGAATTTTGAATCTTTGATAAATGTTTTTATTAAAGTTTAAATTTAAAAGATGGAGATATTAAACTTGATAATTCATGTTTTAAGTATTGCAAGAAATGAAGTAATAATGCCTATTTTTAAATAAGTTAATTTGTATGAAGATATTTTATTTTGTGTGCGAAAGTTATGATTTTACAAAATTTTGTGGAGTAGATATGGATCATGACCTAGGTAGAATAGACTTAGGTTTTTTAGGGTATGGTGTAAAATAGAAATTATATACAACCTGATCTAAAAATTTGAAGTCAATCCCAAATCTTTGTTTGAAGAAGTTGGTAAAGTATAAACATATTCTAGATCTGTAATTGAGTTGTGAAGTAGGCTGCCCATATAATATAAATTTCTATATTTTAAGTTTGGAGTAATTTCCATTTAATTTTCATAAATTATCCAATTCCTAAATTTTTGTATAAAAGCGCATTGCTTGAAGCAACAACGAATAGAAAGGAAGGAGATGTGTAAGAGATAGATATTATTTTCCATAGTTTACACTGACTATTTCAACAAAAAGAAAAAGAAATAATTATTTGTAATTTCAAACAAAGCAAAACCTTAACTTGCGGTTAATTTTTAAAAAATTATGAAGGTAATATTTTTGGAAGGATGGCTTCAATAAATTAAAATATGAAAATGAGTATTCTAATTGTAGAATTAGTAGTTAGATATAGATATCGTGTAGCTGCGCTAAACGACTAAAATATATATAGGTAGCATAAATTACAACTATATGTGTATTTGTTAGTAATTGACAAATAATGATTTATGGATGTTATTTCAAATTTGGCAGGTAATAAATTTGTAATTAATGAGGGGAAAAGTAATTTTATGTGGACTGATTAAGGGAACTTGATATTGCATTTGAGGAAGAAAGCAATTGAGTAATGAATGGATTTTGGAAACCTTAAGAAGGTTAAAAGATTGAAGAATGATTAATTGTAAGTGGTCCAAGTTTGATAGTAATGATCAGCTCCTATAGATATCAACTGAAGCAGTAAATGGACCACATTTGTTAAAGACTGAAAAAAAGAAGGGAAAGTAAGAAAATGGGTAGCAATGGAATGAAATATTAAAGATAGCCCATCTTAATTTAGAAAGGAGTATTAGGACCTCAACACCGTTTATATTAACTGATAAATGGAAACTTTCAGTAAAATTTTCTTTTGGAGTTCTTGATTATAGTCACTAGTTGTCTTACTTAGTTATTGGAAAAGTGGATGACATGATATAAGATATACTCCAGTTTTATTCTTGTGTAGACTTTACGAATGAGATTTAAACCTCTTGATATATGATGGGAAGCAAAGTAAATAAGGAAATTATATGGAAACACTTAATTAGCAATAGATCGTAGGTAAAGCTGGAAGTCAATGAGGAAGTTACGTTAGCAGCCTAAAGTGAGTAAATGTTTCAATCCCAAAACTTTAGATTTTGGGAAACATAAGGGATTTAGCTCACAAAATACCACCATGCAAGGAGAAGAGAAAATGTAAAGGAATGAAAATGGATTTTCCTATTGGTCAAGGATTAAGAAGAAGGTGGCAGAAATTTTCCGTTGAAAACAGTGGAACCGCAACACTCCAACACAATATTACGGAGTTGCGATTTGCATCATTAGTGATAGGGACTCTTAGTTTACTAGCAAATTTGGAGGGGTTTGCTAGTAGCTCTAGTAACTAGCTTTAGGAATTTCATTGAATCGAAACATCGTTTACCAACTAGAGAACGACAGACAAACTGAAGGAATGGATTGGAACTTAGAGGATTTATTGGCAGCTTGCATCTTTGACTTTGGAGGATCTAAGGAGTAGCACTTACCCTTAGTAGAATTCGCATAGGATTGTAATCATCAATGGACGATTAGTATGGCAACCTTGAAGCATTTTTTTAAGGGCCGTGCAGATCGTCAAATTATGGGTGGGAAATCAACAACAAAATTCTACTCGAACCAGATTTATATTGCGAGACTTTGGAAAGTTATAATTGATTAGGCAGCGTGTGAATGTCATATGATTTGGGTAGCTGGAAAGTAGGCACCAGATTTATCGGGCCTTTTTCCCAATATGGGAAAAATAAGAAAACTTTTATGTTGACAACAGTCCATGACATTTTCACATTTGAGGAAATATCTTCATAGAATAGCAGTTGTTGTAGAGCCTAATCAATTGGTGGATTTTAAGACATAGCCAATAGCATCCCGTGCCACCGCGTGCATCATAGAGCACATAACTTAGAGGCTCTACAATAAAGAATTAGATTGGTTCAAGTACAATGGTGAGAAAATCTGGTGGAAGGCATGAGGAATCTTCTTTCTAAACCTTTCTCTGGAAAATTTTCTCTCCAAAATTAGGATTTGGGTTGCATCGTGGTTGCTAGATTGGATGGTATAAGAAGGTTCTACATTTTTCACAACCACTTTACACTCATGTAGAAATTTTTATGCATGTTTAGGGTATTTACATACATACTTTCATAACATGGTTATACGCTTACACTAGGATTGTCTAGGATTGAGCACATTTTAGTATGTCTGTAGCACATAATCACATTGCATAATTGGTTGAGTGGACGGTTGTGTAGATAATTTGGCTATATAACAAGGATGTTATTATGCGTCACATTGTTCACCCCTTGAAAGATTTCAGGATGAAATCCTTTTTAGGGGGAGAATGTTACACCCCGTAAAATAAATCATAATTAAATGGATTAGATTAAATTAAATATAATAGGGTTGAATATGATAATTTTATAAAGGTTGGAATTTGAGCAAAAAAGTTATTCCGTTGTGTTCGTGGCAAAATTCTAATCTATTTCCATATATAATATGTTGAAAACGGAGCTCAAACGAAGGAGTTACGAGCGTTTGAAGTTTTCAAAATTAAACTAATTTACTTTGTCAAATTCAAATGAGAATTTATGTTTAGGGTTTAAATTTCAAAATTAGCTTGGAGGCTAAGTAAACATTTTAATTAACTTTTATAAGTTAAAGTTAAATAGGTTAAGAAATTAATTAGAAAACAACGGAATAAATAAATACCTAATAATCAACCGGTCGACACCTTTACTGTGACTGGTCGACTCCTAGCCGTTGGCTGGTTAGGGAGGGGAAGTCGACCGTCCAAAGCCAAATTTTGGCAATGGCGGCTAGGATTGATGGGTCTGCTACTTATTTATACGCTTTAGATTTCTCCATTTTAAACAATTTTCAACCTACAATTTTGGTGTGTTTAAACCCCTATAAATAGAACCATACCCTCTTCACTTTTTATTCATATTATTTTGTGGAATTCAATGAAACACTGCCGTTGTTATCTCCCCAATTTAGATTCAGAAACGCTGTAGAAAACTTAGGTAAGAATTCAATCTATTTTCTATTTATATCTTCTTCGTCCAACCTATTCTTATTTTATTGTCCTCCAACTATTCTGAATCTAATAAAAATATATACATATTCCCTATTGTGTGTGTAAATAAAAAGAGAGAGATTCTAGAAGAGATTGTAAGGCGTGCAAATCCAAGGAATGCGAAGCTAAGGCTATTCAGTGAGTGGAAGCCTAAGTATTTATTTCAAGCAATTGTTAAGTGTATTTCTTTTTGGATTTGAATATGCCTTAGGGATTTCTGGATTTTGAAAATATGATAGACAAAATCTTCCAAAATTCCTTTTTATTTTGGTATGTCAATTCTATGTTAAGATTCTCAATTATTTAAATTAATTTGATGGAATTTGTTTCATTTATGCAATTTTTAATAATTTCATAGTTTATTCCACTTCTCATTCTTCTATGGATTTAATTGTGATTCTTTAATAAAATAAGAGGTTTAGATTACGAATTCTATTCGTAGTTTACTCCACTTATTCTTATCTATTTTTTTATATAAGAGGAGTTGAATAGAATATGGGGTTTAGATTGCAATTCTTATTGTTTGAGATATTCCATTGACTTGATGTAATAAATTTGGTTTCTATCTTATTTTCAAGGCTATTATTGCATTTTTGATTATGAATATTTGTTTCCAGTTTTGGATACTAGAATCCCATGAAATCTTAGGAATTTGAATAAAAATGACTTGTAATAATAGTTGGTTAAGGAATTGACATTTAACGCCAGTTTAAACCGTAAAATCCATGTGTTTTGAACTTATTATGCTCGAATATTTATTTATCTCTATTTATGTAATTAACGTAGAATTAATGCATATATGGCGTAATTAATTACAGAGTTATTTACATTTAGGAAGGCAATTGATTATGAAGAGAAAATAAGAGGAAACTCTTATATAGCCTAATTATTATTTTATAGCGTAATATGGAAGATTCCTTATAAGGTCTTTTTTACGAAACGGTAAGATGAGTGTGTGTGTGGAGAGAGTAATTGATCTATGACTAAGTCATAGGGATGCGAGGTCAATAGAGTTACATGACGGAAGTCTGCTCTTCACTTTGAGGCTACCGGCAGTTGCATATACTTTTATTGATGTGAGATATCCTTATGATAAATATTTGTAGTGACGTGAGGTTGGTCCCAAATTGTGTAGGAAAAATATGCCCAGCTAATCTGGCTACCAGTTCCCACGAATAACGGACTAATGTGAGACATCATTATGGGTATAGACCATAAGACAAAGAGCCTGCTTCGTGATCTTGAGGTATTAAGTGGTTGGACCCGCCTCTTTTCCCTAAAAGAAGTATTAAATGGCCGAGAGGACATGTTAGGTGGTATCTCTACAAAGGTCTGCTTCTGGAAATAAGTCATAAATGATGGGTCTGCTTTAATTAATGTCTTAAATGACTAGAGTCTGCATATTTTCCACCCGAAAGTATTATGTGCCCTTTGAGATTCCATATCATATCAACTAGATAGTACAATTGAGGGGCACGCCTTTAAAATAGGTTTTGAGTGATGGGGTCTGTCTTAATTAAGGTCTTAAATGACCAGAGTCTACCTATTTTTTGATAAAATATATTAAGTGCCTCGGGTACCGTCTCTCACATTATTAGCTATGTATGACGTATGATTGTGATATGGGATTTTAGAAACCTGCTTCTAGAATGGAAGGTATTAAGTGGTTGGACCCACCTCCTTTCCTTATAAAGAAGCATTGAATGGTTTTTATTAGCATTACGTTCATAGACATATTCTTATTTTGAAATATACTGCCCAAGTACTGAAAATGCAATACTCGAGGTTTTTATTCACCAGACACTTATTGTTCTGACTCCCTCCTCATTACAATATAGGTTGAGGATATAGTGATAGTGATGACGACGATTAGAGATGGAGAAGCTTGTCTTGTGGCAGTATTTGTTATTATTACTTTCTATTATGTGTACGCGTGTATTTAGACAATTGTTGTAATGGATATTATGTTACGGTTTTTATGGAATTTTGTATTATCATATTTTTATGGTTTTAAAATAAATAGGTACACTTTGCTATTATATTTTGTTTCATTCGCTGTGAGTTCTGAAAGTAATTATGGTCTATACTGTTATTTTCTTAATTGTACCAACAAATTACCTTAGAATGTATCTAAATTTCGATGGACCTTTTCCATGTCGAAATTTAGGCCTGTTTCAGGGTGGGTTTTTATAGAAAGCATTTTCGAGGGATGATATTAGCGAAAGATTAGTTACTAATGCTTTTGTTAAAAATGAAAACTGAAGAGATACTAGTGTATTGGAAAGTAAAGAGACGATTTAAAAGTAGTTTGACCATAGATGATCTATGTCCACTATGAGAAATGTCTTATTACTTTCACTTCTATTACAATAATCTAGATTACAAGATAATGATCATACTTAGATGCTTGAAAGCTACTTAACTCATTTGAAGGGGCAATGCATGAGGTATTTATACTAGCTGAAATGGATGATAGATGCTTGAGGTTGCACTGAACAAACCCAGGAAATGCTCTAGGCTGCTGATAGAAGCATGTGGTTAATGTGCATGCTAGTTAGTACGCCAGGTGACTTTGCATGGTGCAGATGAAGAAGTTAGCGAGTCACGCTATGGGAATGCTTGAAACATGGTAGATGGCATGGGAGCAGGGAACAACTACAGTAGAGGTACTTGGGTAGCACAAAGGACATGAGAGTGTTACTACATAGTGGCGCCTTTGTCAGGTGAACTGTGCCAGTTGAGGCCATTCTTTTCAGAGATACAGTATGCACGGAGCCTCTCCTAAGCCAAGGCGATTTGTTGCTTGCAAACATGGTTGAAGTTAGCTAGAGGAATTTACGGGCAAGGGCGGACTAGGGTGAGGACAAAGATGAACGAGGGAATCGTTCAGTCTTTAGTGGGCCCCAACCTCTTGGGATAGCTTGCCAATGTCCTTGTCGTGTGGTACATGCGGGAGAGGTCGACCCATTAACATTGCCGAAGCAAATCGAGACATCCCTTAGGAGAGCCTTGTTGGGCTGGGTCGGTCGTGTTGGAACTGGACCAGCCCATAGTGGAGTAATTGGGTAAATTTCAAATTGTACCTTACGGATCTTTGTTGGGCCTATATACTCTAAATTTATAGAGAACTTTTCTAAATTTTCTTTTAGATAAATTCATTATTTTATTTAATTCATAAATAATATTTTATTTAATGTTTACTTAATATTATATAATATGTCTATCGTATACACATATGTGTGTATGTGCACATGCAACATAAAATAGTGTACATTATTTAACATGCCTGTATATAGATGTTGGGATTTACATTGCCACATACATATTAACCACTCATATACATATTTTCCATGTAAAATGCAAGTATATATATGTGTGTGTGTGTGTGTGTGTGCGCGCGCGCGTGTGTGTTTGTGTGTGTGTAAATATTTATATATAAATATATATTATAAAATGCTATTTGCAAAACATTTTCATTTTAATATAAATATATGCATATATATAATCAAAATTATAATTCAAATTACATCACATTAATTTCAAATAAATATGCATATATTTCAAAAACTAAAAAAACTGTATACATATTCAAATTATAATATTTAAAAAAAAACTCAACCCAGAGCCATGATGAAATCGAAGTGATGGGAAGAACCCCCCTTGCCTAGTCCGACCATAGACAAGAGAGAGGTTAGCCAGCATAGCACAGAGATTTGCTGCTCCCAACTAGTTTTTCGGTTTTAATAGGGACCCACCTCCGTGCCTTCAAATTGGAAGTAGGGCAGACAGAAACAGCTCTCTTACCACTGCGCCACTACTTGCGGACTTCATATTATAATTTTAAGAATTATATATATATATATATATATATATATATATATATATATATATAATATGTATGTATAAATGTAGTTTGATATAAAATTAATTAAATATATAATTAATACACACACTCACATACACATATTCAGGTAGTAAACATAAACAATTTTTTTAATTTGCTTTTCAGTTTTAACATTAAAATGTTTTTTAGTTTTGGTTTTCGCACAGAAATCATTTTTAAAATAAAAAATTCTTTTTTTTTAAAGTAACATTAACTTACTAATTTTTTTATTTTATTTCAGTTATTTATTTTGTAGATGTACAGATATTGAAAACATGGTTTAGTTTTTAAATGAACTATATGTATAATATATATATGTGTGTGTGTGGGGTTTTCAAAAAATAATAATTTACAAACATGTAATGCATTCACATAGTATATAAGTAAATTAAACATATTATTTATTATGATTATGTTTTAAACTAAACTAGTTTTAAAATTATATGTTTTAACTAAACTTGTTTCAAAATTGTATGTTTTAAACTATAATAGTTTTTCAAACAAAAAATCTTGAAAAAACAGAAAAACCTTTGTATGCCGCTGATTACTAACATAGCAGTGTGTATACGCATCTGTATGTATGTGTGTGTATAAATTATTTATTTGAATTTTTTTATTTAATGACGATAAAGAACACGGTTGGTTTTGCCCTCTTACAATATTTTAGCAGAGAGCGGTTAAGAAAAAGAGTGTAACAAGGCAATGGTACAATGGACGATCCATCGGTTCACCCAATAAAAAAAGCACACAGCCTTCGTATAAAGGCCCACCCAGACAAGCGCAATCTCACAAAATTAGGAAATGTACAACATGCTGTCGTCCTTCATCCTCTAGCTCAATATCCATCTTTCTACAAAATTGTTTTCCTCTTCATTGTGATGGCGATGATTCCAATCTGGAATCACTAAAGAGTTAGCCTCATTTTCAATCATTCTTGCTCGTTTCAGTCTCGTACTTTCTTTGTTATCTAAGATTCTCTTATTTCTCTCGCCCCCCAAATATGATATACCAAAGTAACTAGCAAAACATAAGCTCTACTTTGCATGATGTTTTTCCTTCTGAAGGTCAATTTAAGCTCTCGGATTCCCTCCAAAAGATCGGCAATAGTTGAATGAGTAATTCCCATTTTCAGTTGAAAGAAGGAGATGATGTATTTGCTGTAGTCATATCGAAAGAAAAAGTGCTCATGCGATTTATCCTCTCTGCGGCACTGTGCACATCGGCTATCAAGTTGGATCCCCCAATTTGATAGTTGATCTGCTGTTGGTAATCTCTGATTAACAGCTTTATATGCACACATAGGCATTTTCTTTGCATTAAGTTTATTCTAAATCACCCGATGCTTGTCCGAACTTTGATGTTTAACACGAATTTCATTCCACACCATTGCAAAGTTGAAGTCTTTTTTGCCATGTATTTCCCAGTAATCTGGTTGTTGTATGTTAATTTGTATAGGATTAATGTAATGCTTTAACTCCCGTGTTTCTAGTAGCATCTCTGGGCAGAATTGATTGTGTTGTATGATGTGAGACACCATTTTATCTGTATTAAACATTGCAACCCTGTGCCATCGCAACAAATCAGCTAATGATTTATGATTAATCCAAGGATCAAACCAAAGCGAAGCAATGTTTCCATCTGTAATCACCCTGTTGAAAAGTTTGCTGCGCTCTCTCTATTTCTCATCATATGCTTTATAGTAACCAAGTAGTTATTGTTGAGATGCAATAACCAGTAATTTGTGTATATGTGTTTTTTTTTCCATCCATTTAGTCCAAAGGCATTGCTTGGTCAATAGATTCCCAATTTAGTTTAAGACTGGCTGAAGTCCTCAAATCTACTAGTCTTCTTAAACCAATGCCCCTTCAATTTTGGGCCTACAAATATGTTCCAAGTGAATTTATGAGTTTTTCCACCCTAGAATTTTTTTGCACATGGAGACTCTATTTTCTTAATAACTGAAGTAGGAAGATAACAAATTAGTGGCAAACAGAGTACTATAGGAGTGATAACACTTTGTATTAGTTGTGTTCTTCCAGTAGTGGATAGGAGGTTACTATCTCAGCTTTCCAGTCTTCTAGTAATCCTCTGTAATAGTGAGGAGCATTGTGCTGGGTTAACATATTTAGAGGATAATAGGACCCCTAAATAGTTAACTAATAGATACTCCTCATTCATGGCCAATATTTTTGATATTTCTGTTCTATTCACTACACTTTTACTGAAGTAAACCTTAAACTTTAGCTAGTTAATTTTCAGACCAGTAGTTTGTTTCAATTCTTCAAATATATGCCTGAATTCTCTTGCATTATCCAAAATGGCTTCTAGAAAGAGCATAACATCATCTTCATATAGTAGGCGCGAGATAACTGGTTTAACTTTATATACAGACTTGAGTAGCCCTTGAGAGACACTATCCTTCATTCTGAGAGAGAAATAATCCATTGTGATGCAAATTAGATATAGGGATAGTGGGTCCCTTTGTCTCAAACCCCTGTTGGATTCTAGAAAACTATGTGGAATGCCTTCAATTAAAATAGAGAAAGTTGGTGTACTTATGCGTTCATGAATTAGTTTAATGACTTGAGAAAGGGAAGCCCATTAATTCAAGCATATGGCATGTGAACTCCCTATTTGTCATGTCATATGATTTTTGTAAATCAATCTTGGTGCAGGTTTTCCAATCTTTTTGAAGTCGCTAATCAGTTCATGTGCAAGTAGTATGTTTTCACCAATATTTCTTCCTGGTATAAAAACTGACAAATTTCTTGCAATTAAAAATGGTAAAAAAAAAATTGAATCTATTGCATATTATTTTAGCCACTAGCTGATAAAGTACATTAGAACAAGAAATTGGCTTATAATCAGAAAGAACCTGGGGCTTATCTTTTTTTGGGATGATTGTAAGGAAAGTGTGGTTAAGTCCCTTTGCAAGTTGTCCAGTTAGAAAATTTTATGTGATAACAAGGAATAACTCCTCTTTGATGCCAGTGTATTTTGAAATTTTTTAAAGTATATCAATCTGGGCCCGGGCTTTTAGCATCATTATTGAATTTAATGCTTATTTTATTTCTTCAAGTTCAACTAGAGAAGATAGATAAGTTTTCCCCTAGTTATTTATGATCATTCTGGGCTTTACTTGTGGGAAGGTGATTGCATTTTCACCATTGTATAAATTGGTGTAATAGTCCAAAGATTCCAGGACTATTACATCTCTATTATATATGTAGTCACCATTGGGAGAAAGTAGTGATTGAATTTTGTTTATATTTTTCCTCATTGACATTTTAGCAAAGAAAAATTTTGAGTTTGTGTCCCCATCATGTAGCCACAAAATTTTGCTTTTTTGCATCATCTGCTCATGTTGAATTTGATTTTATGCCTCAGTTCCAACTCATACGCATTATTTTATCATAAAGACTAAGGTCTTCCGGATCAGCATCATTTTGTATGAAAGTCTGGTTATATTCATCCTGAAGATTATTAACTACCTTTGCTTTCTTTATATTCTTGTTCCATATTTTTAAATTCTCCTTTATTTGCTTTAGCTTTCCTATTATGTGTGAAATCCCCTATGTAGTAGCTTTGAATCCTTATGTTACACATTGCTGCTACCCTTCTATAGTAGACCATTTATTAACATATCTAAAAGGATCATTTTTATCTTGTTTACTTGTCTTTGAAATTAATTGATATTAGCATATGGTCACTAAGACTTGTAGGAAGTGGAATTGTAATTAAATCTGGGCATTGCTGCAAAAACTAATAATTTACTAGAACTTTGTCAATATTAGTTGCCATGCCTCCTTTTCTCCATGTATACTTGCAACCCAGCAAAGAACATTGAGCAAGTTCACATTGTAAAATACAATTATTAAAACGTGTAAGATATGAAAAGGGAATAGACAATCCTCCCTTCTTATCTTTAGGATTAAAAGCATTATTGAAGTCCCCAAAGAAATCCATGGCGTATAAATAGAAGATGCATTGAGAATAAATTCACTCCACGGTTTCTCCATTTCAGAATATGAATTGGTAGAATATACAAAAGTTGTGGTGCACTGAAAGCCAATTTATTTAGTTAAAACAGCAGTAATTTGCTGACAGCTCTTATCTGAGATGATTGCAGTCCAAACTGTAGCATCCATGATGACAAAAATTCTGCCCTTTGTTCCCCACATCATTATTGTGAAAACAAGTCCAGTGTGAGGGAAATTTATCTACAAACTTATGAATGCCTATATTATTTCATTTCGTTTCAAAAAGAGCTATAAGAGATATCCTATGAGACTATAGAAGTTTGAACACCGATAGAATTTTGTTATCTTATTCAAACCATTAACATTCCATGAAAAGGCATTTATTTAATTTTTATGGTGCCCCAAGTTGATCTTTTTAGGAGGAGCCATTGGGGTTTTATGGCTTCTCATGGTTCTTCTTATGTTTCATATTTGTCATTAGCATATGGGGTACATTCTATGTGTTTTTTGGTTTTCATGTTTCTTCAATGTGTTGTGCCACTTCTTCAATAAATTGTTGTTGGTCATCTAATATCTCATTAGCCAATGAATATTCTTTAGGGTCTGGATTTATCTTAATATTCTGGTGTGTTAATCATTCCTATGTAGTGTTTGTAGTGCACTCTACATTAGCAGTAATTTCTGGTTGCTCTTTGGTATGTCTAGTCACAATGGAGGGTGTTTTGGCTATGCTATGGTGCTAGTTTGCTTAAGTGATGCATTTGGAAGTGGTAGCTCCGAGGGTAAAGTTGATTTAGAGGGCTCATCTTGGGCAAAAGATAAGTAGGAAAATTTATTGGATGTCTGAAGCCCAGTTTTTTCCTTTCCCTTTGGTAGATAATTTTGGTGTATTTCAGTAGAGAACACGCGTGTTTGAGATGTAAATTTAGTACATTCATCCATATGTTTAAGGGAAGAAGTGGACTCCCCAATAGACTGTTTTTGGAAATGTATTATTTGTTGCCTGATTAGCTTATGTAGATTGAGTCTTTGGTTTCTATTAGGGGTGGGCATAAACCGCACCGCTATACGGAAACCGTCCGCACTGGACCGTAAAAGCGGTGCGGAAACCCGCACAAATCTACCAACCAAAGCTGATACTCCAAATCGAACCGATCCGCATCGATACGGTTCGGTTGCGGTTTGGACGATTGAACCAACCATATTAAACCGGACCGAACCGTAAATTTATATTAGTAATATTTTGATAAAAATATAAGCAACTTTTATCTTATTTTAGATTTTATCTATGTACATTCTACTTTTAGCGTATGTTGTTGTTATATTAATAATAATCACTGACATAAAGAAAGAAGTTATAGCTTGGTATAATATTTTTCATCTCATTTTGTTTGTGAATAAATGCTAATTATAATTTTATTCTAGTTATTTTCCTTAATGATTATATGTTGATTAATGTTGATGTTTGGTTAATCTACCAAAAAAATCCTGCTCGTAGGTAAATGTCAAATTGAAATATTCATACAATTAAGAATTAATCTTTTATTTCAGTATAACATTGTGTGTTTTAACCTTTAAATGTAAAAGTTTCATACAGTTGTCTTTGTAAATTGATTACTGATGGAAGTAATTCTTTTATTTTATATTTAATACGGGTTCAAACCGGACCGAAATCGAACCATTTTATATTCAAACCGAATCGAAATCGAACCGTTTAAAGGATTGGTATAATGATTTGTATTTTTGACTAACCGTTTGATGCGGTGCGAAAGCGGTTTGAATTCCAAATCGTACCAAACCGATCCACGCTCACCCCTAGTTTCTATGATTGTCGAAATGAAATGCCATAATTATTTGCATGACGTCCATACGCTTTGCAATTTACACTGGGTATTGGCCTGTATTCGTAAAATATTTGAATATCAAGTACTAAACCATCATGATTAACATCTTATACAGTTGTAAGATAATAAAAGTCTGGGTCAATTTCTACCAAAATTCTGACATAATGCAATCAAATTTCCTTTGACGTATTATTATCCATTCGAATAGGTTTTCCCAATGTACGGGCATTTCTACTTATTGCATCTCTATTCCAAAGTTCTAGAAATTTCCTTTGACGTATTATTATCCATTCGAATAGGTTTTCCCAATGTACGGGCATTTCTACTTATTGCATCTCTATTCCAAAGTTCTAGATTTAAGTCATGTAACTTGACACAAATTGGAATAGAAGAGAAGTAATCTACTGTCAATTTCATACCAATTTTTCACATTTTCAAGATTATGATTTTGGAGTTGAAAGTATACGGTATTGACTTGATGATTCTGATGCAATCTTCCTCCTCCTCAAATCTAATTATAGTGAAACCGCTCTGTTTGTAATAGATATCCACACTTCCATTTGGTTTCTAGACATTTTGTACAAATTTTTTGAATTGAGAATATAGAGGACTACTACCGATAACATAAGCAACAATCGAGTTCTTCCACTTAGTCCTTGTGGTTTTCCTTATTTGATTCAAAAATTTAAAACTTTGATTTACCATTGTCAAGAATTGATGGGATGAAATGAAGACAACATCTTGAGATTCTGCATCAGGGCTAGTAACTCCTCTAACTGCCTCTACCCAAGACCCGATCCAGGTTTTTGGTGATGGAGGGGATCTGATGGTTTGGGAGGAGGTTCGTCTAGCATAGCTACTCTCGCCCGAGTCGTTGTGTTTGCCATGAATATATATATATATATATATATATATATATATATATATATATAATTATAATTATTTATTTATCTATTTACACATATATATGTTAACATATACATCCACTGTTGACGACATTAACATATAAGGATTCCTGATATCAATTCACTATCTACACTTACATAAAACATGATGAATATTTATATACACATAAATGAAAATGTAAACAAGGAATTTAACTTATCCAAAGCCTTATTTACATACCTTAAAATGCCGAATCAAAAAACTCCTTGAATTGACTTCTGAATCCAGAGAGCGCTACCAGTCTGAATGCAGCTACCACTGATGTATGGATTAAAAATAATTTAGTGTTTTGAAGCTTGAAATTTTGAGGAAGAGAAGGGAAATAAGGGTTTTCTTTTGCTGGTCAAGAATGGAGTAACAACAAGTAGTAAAGAATCAGGTTGGAGGCAAATAAATTACAAAGGGCAAGGAGTGAAAAGAGGATTCGAATCCTTCTTTTCCTCTTACTAAATCTCCTCATTTTGAATTCAAAATTCCACCATCCTCCTACCTAATATGGCTGGCCCCTCCTCCTACCTAATAGGGCTGGCCCCTCATGGACCATTTGGGTCTCAAATTCACTTCATGCTTGATAAATATATACCACATTTAAATCCAATTCAAATGCACGTTGATATTATATATCAATACGTATATTTATAACTATTATATGTGCACTACTTAATATTGATCAACATAAATAAAATAAATTTTTATAATCAATATTTCATAAAAATTGATTAATTTAACTACTTCATAACAATTATAAATAATTAAATCTGGTGGGAATAGGATATTCAACATTTTGATTGTGTGACTCTTACGTGTAAATTCGGTCAGTGACTAATGTCAAACAATTCGAATATTAACGGTCACACGTCACTTAGTAGGTGGTATGATATTACGTCAAATTTATCGTTTACATAGCTTTGGTAAAATCCAATTTTACCAGTTTGAGCACTACCCGGTAGTGACAATTATTCACAGCAATTCTATTTGTCAAAACTACATCACGTTAGGACTTACGGAATTTGGTAATGGTCAAAATTCCAATATTGTCCATATTTAACACTATAGTTCAAACGTAAAGTCCTTGGTTCATTATTATTAACTGAAATGCTCTGGCCTGAGAATTTGAATTTGAGTTGACTTCGAGCTGACCGTGATACTACCTTATATAACCAAGAAGACGAATCATCTCCTGAATAGTGTTTCGCTTTCAATGCTTTCAAAACCCAACTATAGTCGTTCGAGGGATGCCATGTCATCATTTAACTATAATCAAAGCGGAGTTTCCATATTAAATATCAATAGTATTCTTAAGTCTAGAGGGCTATGTAATATTGTCACATCAATATTTTTTGTTTGACCTTAGTTTTATTAACCGACATAAAACTATCGAATGAGTCATTTCATAGTTATCGAATAATTATCAGTACGCAGTCCCTTGGTGCCCCCTGTAGTCATAAGTATGCATTACCTAGCATTTAAAGAGTATTACCAACTCTAGTCTCAATAGATGTATTGATATCCAGTCTTGATACGTCGCGATGAGGAATATTAAAAATGGTATGTTTAATTTCATTATGATAAATCACTCATGGTTACAATTTAATTACTATCACAAAACATACCATTATGGATTTTCTAGCAAATATATTGTTAGTTAAATTAATTAATTAATATAACATATTATATTAAGTACATAGTAGAAAGAAATTACCTTTTATTTTGAACAAGATTGCTTATCGAGTTAGATATATGTAGCTACGATATATGTAACAACTACATAATTGCCCCTAGGGAATACCTTATTTCTATTCATCTCCCACTTGTACTAAGGACCAATTATGGAATCTCAATCCCATCCCTTCAATCAGTTTGATGCAAACTGATTTAGTTAGACCCTTCGTGAATGGATTTGCTATGTTGTTTAAATATCTACCATGTCAGTTAGCTCTCTTCGTTGCTAATAAACTACCTTTATCATGTGAAACTATTCGGAGTACGTTTCTCGAATTTTAGTGAGCTCTTATTATTACATTATTATCATATAACAATGATGTAGTATTCTTAATACTTAGAATCACCCCCAACTTAGCTATAAATTTATGTCTTCACATTTATACACTGCTTTAATTGTGATGGTATTTAAGGCGGTGTACTTAGATTTGTCGTTGAATCAGCCACTACCTTTTGTTTGGAACATTTCCAATTTAAGCTCCTCAGCTAAGTTTGAACACGAATTTAATATTGACATATTATACTCGATACCACATATGAAGTTTGAGTCCCAATATTCCTTCATAAGGAGTTAGTTGTTTCTGTAAATATTTCTCTACTCTTTTGTAAATACTCGAGGACACTACAAGATACCATTCAGTGATCCTAATTTGGATTTGATATTTTCTTTATGCATCAAATACATAAGCAAATTAAGATATTGTAGCAAAATACAACATGTATGATAATTCTTATTGCTAAAGCATAAGAAATCCATCTTACGTGTTCCTTATTAAACATTTTAATAGTGCATCTTTGCATATGATTTGGAACATTCCTAATATCCTTTATACTTATTATAAAAGATATAATTTACAAATCTAATATCGATTATCAAACAACCAAAATACTATTGATTTTAATGTAAGTACATCATTAACAATCAACAGTATGTTGTTTACTTATAATTTAGAAATATCTATGTAGCTTTTAATGATTTTTTAAGGACACGTGCTTCCTCTGCATTTTGGTTAAAAATCAAAATATTTGATATTTCTAACAAAACACTTGTTTAAATTTGATGCTTGTTGAATGACACTTTCATATCCGTCCTTAGACCATATCTAAAAACCTACATACTCGATATCGCTCCCACTGACTTCGAGACACTTTGGTTGTTATATTCAAATATTCTATTCTAAATCATTATTTAGAATTTTCCATTTCAACACATATGTATCAAAATACATAGTCATACCAGGCAACATTATTGTAAGTAAAATTCAAATTAACTTGAGCATGTCAAATGGTGAATCTGTTACTGACTTCAATAATTGAAACTTACGATGTTATTTTTATCAATGTGACTCACAATATTCCAACTGCATCACTCTTTCTCTTAAAGACATATTTGTAGCTAATAAATCATATTTCTTCGGGTACACTATCAAAATCATGATGACTTACTTGGAACCCCTTTAGATTTGTTCATCGTACCATATTGCAGAGGCAATACTTTTAATGGTTTAATTAACAACAGAGGATTATCTATTTTCGACATTGATAAGAAATTCATAGTTTCTTTGCAATATACAAGAATACTTATTAGACATACTAATGTAATGTGTTCATGTAGGTTTGGTTTATTTTAATGCATCCATCGAAATTAGTTTTATCCTTGGATCGTATCTAAATCCATTTTACTACCAATAATTTCTAAAAGAATTTCCTTCATTATCAAGTTGGTATTTCTGGAAACAACAATTGTTTCTCAGTGCAACCGATTAGGTATTTATAAACACCTGATGAATTGCCTTATATATAAAACTAATTTGGTTTTACTTTACAAAACTTATATTCTGAATATATGGTCATCTAATAACTATCATTTCCAAGCTTAATGTAAACATACTACATGTGTATCAAATGCACATGTCCATGTCAGTGCTAACTTGTTTGTGAATATAACGAAGTATGTAGAACTATATTGGTGTCAATAGACTTGTGATTGCATACATCTGTATGTATCAATCTTAAAAGTTCATCAAATCTTATGATCACTTCCACTAAATGGGTCCATTGCCCTTTATTGTTTGAGATATAATTCATAGTACCATATGATTCATAATCATATAATCAAAGAATTATTTCTCCAAACTTTGGCTTATTCTATAATTCCGAAATAATTGCAAATAGATTTATATACTTCTATATTTTCCAATGCATGAAAATTACTGGTACTATAATTTCATTTTATGACAAATGTTTAAAATATTCATATTGAAATAAAACTCCATCTATTTTTCATTCAAGACTGAAAAATAATTATTTTTTCATAAACAATGTTGGTACGTTAAAAAAATAATTTTATAACTTGATGTGACAGTACGTGTTATATGACATGCTCCTACTATTTCCACCATTACTATAATAGCATATGAAATACGAAGATTATTCAACCACCTAATATAGGCAATTTATTTCATTTGCTGTAACTGATTTACACTCGAGAATTTTCAGATCAAGTATCTTTAATTCAAAGAAATATCATAGGTAACAATTTTATATGAAAATACTTTTGGACTAGAAATAATATTCCTCATTCCAATGTTAAGTATTTATTATTATTTTACAATTCTTATATCTAAATTTCTTTATGAAGTAGAAATAACCATTCAGTCTATTCATTCCAACTGTGCCTTAGATTACATCCTCTCTTATATATGTGATTTTCTTTCTAGGCCTTCGAACCATTTAAAGGAAACTCTTACTATAATATCGTATTTTTTTTTGCAAAAGTGCATTTGGTCATCCTTAACTTTTAAGGATATCAAATAAATTTCACTTTACTTAAACTGATCAAACTCACATTTTAGTAGTCGAATTTTTATATCTATCTTGTTGTCTTTGGTCCAGTGTTACATTTAACACAACAAGATCATTATTGTAATCAATTATGTTGAATACACAATCTCACACTATAGTTTACTTGCTTATTTTAATGAACCAATTTCATCGGGATTTCGTACATTACAAATTATGTACGTTCATAATATAACATTTATATGTGATCGTATATGAACCATATATCCATATTCTTTTATTTCTCTTTGAGTTAGAAATTCATTGAAAATAATACATACTCTCGGGCAAGTAAACTCATAAGTGACCAAGTTACGGACGTATGCAGTGGTTGTATAATTAGGCATTTGCGTGGGTCAACATGCAAAAATTTATTGGTAAGTGTATTTTATATTTTTATTTGTCAATAGTAATTCAGTTCATTTGTATATTTTAATTAATAAACATTTATCGCTTATTTTAATTGCATAAATTTATTAGTGCAGGTTATTATAACTTTATATAGTAGATGTTCTTACAATATTTGAAAGGTTAAATGTTACCATTTCATTTTTCCAATAACTCCCACTAGTCTTTTATGTTTCTCCAAATCTTAAGACGAAACATAAAAGTCTTTTGACTTCACTGGCGGGTGTTAGAACTCATCTTTCTTGGAATTATGAGATTTTTCCGAATAAGTCATAGTCCCACAAATGATGGATAACTCCTTATCGGTTGTAACATATAGAACTCCTAATCCATGGTTCCTTGTCCTAATCTCATTTCGACCTTGTGTTTACTCAACAAATTAAAATAAATTATTCACTCATACTACCATTTTGCAAGGCCTAAGTATAGTATAGTATATGTACCTTGAGTTTGCTCAATAAATACATACATTTATCTTATTTCGTTTAGTCAATATATTAAAAATAATAACACTACATATTATTGGAACTGGGTTAACTCGCAGCGGAAGTTATGAGTAATTTCAAAAAAATTGCTTTATTGGATCTTTATTGGGCATATGAAGTGTAATTCATTTAGAATATTTCTAGGTATTATTTAAATAAAATCTTTTATTTTATTTAAATTTATAGATTATATATTTTTATTTAATTTATATATATGTGTGTGTGCATATATGTCATATACATAAAAAAACCGATCATGGTGGACAAGCCAGCGTCATCCGAGATGGTTACAACTGACGACCCACCATCGAAGCCTCCTGATCGGGCTGGAACGTGACATCAAATTCAACTACCTGGAAGCGACTGTGGGATGAAGCAGTAAAAGGAGTTATGGCTCATGAGGAATGGTTAGAAGATGTGGATTTGAACTTTATTATGCCATAATAGTCAATGATAAACCGTTATTTCAGATCCTATATTCTAATAAGTTTGATGCAGAGAAAAGTGGAAAAATACAATTATGGCTTATGTTTTGGGAAGTAGACCACTATGTGCTAAAATTCATGGTTTGTTCAAAGTGTTTGGAAGTCGGTAGGGAAGGTAGACATATTTTACAAATATAGTGGTTCAGTAATCATGAGATTGTAAATGGAGGATGATTGTGTGCGAATTATTAAGAATGGTCCATATACTTTTAATTCTTGCGTCATCATCTTAAAAAAGTGGAGGGTTGGTATGAAGTTGAGAAGAGATTATTGTACATCTATCCTTATTTGGATTAAATTGCATGATTTAAGTTTAGAATTATGGACTAAAGATGTAATTAGTCGTATTGCTAGCACATTTAGTAAACCGATAAGGATGGACAATAATACAGCGAAAGAACTTAGATTGCAGTTTGATCGTGTTTTAGTTGAAATTGACTCTAATTATCAATTTTCGAATACAGTACAAGGCCTATTACCCGAAAGAAATATGATAGATACCGATACTGACATTTCATACGAAGGAAATATAATAAATATTGACATTTCATACAAATATAAACCAAAACATTGTGATAACTGTAAGTTCTTTGGTCATAGCACAAGGGATTGTGGTATTTCGTTTCAACAAAAGTGGAAGCCAAAAACACAGAATACAACTACTGATCATGTGGTTGCTAAACAGTCTAAAGATAAATATGCAAATCCCCGTACACAAGCAGATGAAATACATGCTGCTACCAATACAAATATTACAACAAATTCAAAGAAAGGTACAACACAAAAAGGGACACAAAAAGGGAAACAAAAAGTAGATACCACTAACAAATTCTCCAGCTCGTCTTCTTCGAATGAAGAAGAGAGTACATCACAAGGTCTGGATAGACCTGTCAAAATATGACCCAACCCATTAACCCAACCCATTTACCCTATTTTTAAATGGGTTGGGTCAACCCATTTACGAATTTTATTAAATGGGTCATAGGTTAGGTTGACCCATTTTATAAGTGGGTAACCCATTTACCCATTTATTAAGAAATATTAAATTTTAAGATAAATTTGAAAAATAAGAATTTTTGAACATACAATGTAGTTTTTCATGAAGACTGACGGTTGTATTTCAAAAATAACAGCCCACCGCATTTTCATATTTGAACTTCACCTATTGTAGAAGCCTTTTTTTTGTTCAGACTGCAATAAGTTCTTCATACTAACTCGAAATCAGGCGAGACTTCGACCGATTAACTCACACCTAAATTGCGGACGGTATGAAACACTTGGACACTTGATCTTATGTACACATACTATAGTTTTCCAAAGGGACTGACATTTATACTTAGAAAAATAGCCTATCACATCCCCATATTTGAATTCCCCCTAGTGTAGGCCGCTATTTTTTTTGTTCAGATTGCAATAACTACTTCATATTGACTCGAAATTAGATGAGAATTCGACCGATTAACTCTCATCTAAATTACGGACAGTAGGTAACACTTGGATACTTCATCGTGTGAATGCATACTGTAGTTCTCTAAGGGGACTGACGGTTGTATTTAGAAAATAACAAGCTACTACATTCTCATACATGAACTCTGCCTAGTGTAGAAGCTGCTATTTTTTTTCCAGACTGCAATAACTTCCTCATGTTGACTCGGAATCAGACGTGACTTCAACCGATTAACTCCCATCTAAATTACGGATAATATGTAACATTTGGATACTTCATCGTGTGAACGCACACTATAGTTCTCCAAGGGGACTGACGGTTGTACTTACAAAATAACTGGCTACTACGTTCTCATACATGAACTTCGCCTAGTACAGAAGCCGCTATTTTTTTGTTCAGACTGCATTAACTTCTTCATATTGGCTCAGAATCAGAGGAGACTTCGACCGATTAACTCCCACCTAAATTACGGATGATATGTAACATTCAGATACTTCATCGTACGAACGCACACTGTAGTTCTCTAAGGGGATTGACAGTTGTACTTAGAAAATAACAGGTACTACATCTCCATATATGAATTCCGCCTAGTGCAGAAACCGCTTTTTTGTTCAGACCGCAATAACTTCTTCATATTAACTCGGAATTAGGTGAGACTTCGACTGATGAACTCCCACCTAAATTACAGACAATATGTAATACTCGAATACTTCATCTTGTGAATGCACATTGTAGGTCTTCAAGGGGATTGACAGTTGTACTTAGAAACAGGCTATCATATCATCATATTTGAATTTTGATTACAATTAGAATTAAAATTTAAAATATAAAAATTAGAATTAGAATTATTTTATTTTTTATTTTTTATTAGTCAAACCAAATTTAAATCTTTAAATGGGTTAAATGGGTAACCCACTTATTAAACGGGTTGGGTCATAAGTGGGTTGCATCATACGTGGGTAAAAAAGAATGGGTCATAAATGGGTTAGGTCAAACTCGATCCAACTCATTTTGACCCAACCCAATCCATTTGACAGACCTAGGTCTGGAGTGGTCCTTCTTTATAACTCCTTCTGATTTTGTTCCTGAGCATTCTGCAACTTTGGGTACATCTACATATGAAGCAAAACAACGGGACAGTGCTGTTGCTACTACAATTCCAAAGCATAATGTTGATTCTATATGCATAGAACAGAAAATCGATTAGAAAATTACTTTGGTCAAGAAGTTCAATCTACAGTTACCGTCGTACTAGATGAACAACAAGATTTCATTGAGGAAATAGCACATTACGTTGAAGAAACATGAAAAATGGATAAAGTTAAAAAATGTCCATGCATGCTTGATTCCAATATAAAATACTATTAGAAGAATAAGTAAATGAACACTCCAGCAGCTCCTCCTAAAAGATCTACCAAGGTACAAGTAAGGTTAAATGAATCGCCTGGCATGGAATGTATGAAATTTGAATACTGATACCAAAATGCTATTGTGTACAAACTTCTCATGTCTCATAGGTTGTCTGTTATAGCCTTGTCAGAGGTAAAACTTAACAATTTAGGCATCCATAGATTTATGACTAGATTTCATGCTGATTGGATCTGTTTTCGTAATAACAACATGGGATATAAAGGAAGAATTTTGGTCATCATTGATACTAATATATGAACTGCTAGTATCTCATTTACCAATTCTCAACAAATTATAGCATTTCTATCAAATGTTAGGGATTTTTATTGCACAACAACATTTGTTTATGCTAGAAACTCATTTTCAAATATAGAAAAGCTATGGTATTAGCTTTTTATCATTTCAACTACTATTTATATGCCATGGATTGCTTGTGGGGATTTAACAATGCTTTAAACCCTAAAGATACGAAGGAAAGATTGCCTATTCGTTTTTCTTATCTTATTAGGTTTAGTAACTGTATTTTACAGTATGCACTTGCTCAACGTTCTTTGTAGGGATGCAAATTTACATGGAGGAAAGGAGAATGGAAACAAATATTGATAAAGGGCTTGTAAATCAAGATTTTATGCAAATTTGTCTAAAGCTTAGTGCTATTGCTCTACCTTCAAATCTACGTGATCACACTTTAATTCTTATTAGATTTAAAGGCATCACCAAACAAGATGAAAAAGCTCCCTTTAGATACATAAACACATGGTATATTACGAGTGGATATCATCAATGTGTAATAGAAGGGTTTAAAGTAGATACTTGGGGGGACTTCATACACAAATTTATTTCTAAACTAAAGAAGACTAAAGACAACTTATAAGCATGGGGTAGAAACATAACTCATCATGATACTATTAAATGCCTCTAAAAGGAGTATTAGAAAAATTTTCTACAGACTGATGATGATCTAGAAAATTTATCTTTATATGACAAAATGATGCAAATTAGTGTTGAATTGTGAAATCAAATCAAAGTCTCTTATGCAAAAAAGCAAGACTTACCAGTTACAATAAGGTGACACAAATTCAAAAAAAATCTTCGCAAAAATGTCTATGAGGAGAAATAGGAATCTTATTCAAGCTCTTCTAAATGCAGAAGGTGAATATATGTATGACGGAGATGTAATAGTTCATGAATCTATGGACTATTAAACCAGTTTTTTCAATAGTGAGAATTCCCTCGTTTTCTAGAAAAATTAAGCCCGGAATGGATATTAATCGGCATGGAAATTTATCTATCATCTCTAGTGCAAATGTCAGAAATTAAGGAAGCTCTTGACTCAATTAATGATGCAAAAAGTCCAAGATCAGATGGCTATAGTTCTAAATTCTGCAAGTTACATTGGGAGCAAATAAAAGATGAATTTTTTAGTTGTGTAAGAAAAATTTTCAAACTGGGAAACTTTCTAAGGGGCTTAAGCACACTTTCCTCATTATTATCCCAAAAAATATAAGCCCCAAACTTTAGCTGTAATGACCTAGAATTTCAGACACTTCATATTTAAATATCTGAATTATTTAAATATTTGAATCTTAGATAAAATGTTATTAAAATTATTTAATCATCTTATCAAAACCTTTTAAATCATAAGTAATGATGGTAAAATTAATTTTGAAATTTTTTTGTAAAAAAAATATTCTTTGGAAAAATATCGATAATGTGACCGAAAATCATTTTATCGATAAACAGTTTTTACCCGTCAAAAGTTGTTCAATTTTTTTTTACATACACTTATTTTCTTAAGAAATTAATAATATGAAATAAAATATTTTGCCATTTATGGAATAATCTTTATGGATGATATCATGCATGAGGTAAAGTAAGATATTTAGGATATGTGCATAAATGAAAATGCTTAAGTGTTATGCAAATGATAAAGGAGAAGTGATGTGTGTAATTAATGTTAGGAGGGGTTTAAGGGGTTTTTGGTCTTTTCCCATCACATTTCTAAGCCTATATAAGGAGGAGTTCACTTTTAGGAAATAATCACAAAATTTACAAAGCTTGAATTATAAAAATCAACAGCTTCTCTTCTTCTTCTTCTCTCATGTTCTAGAAAGAAATTTTTACAAATAAACTCCAAATCATTTCAAACTTCGCCACAGGGATTAGTACAATATTAAAAAACTTTCCATCATACCAAAAGTTGAAGAAGCGGAGCCATGCTCCTCATGGGATGGCCGTAAGCTATATTGTGGTTAGGAAGGCAAAGATGCAAGGTGAAGTAAAGGAAAGGAGGAAGATAGGAGGTGGTTGCTAGTGGGATTAGACTTGGGTTCTTGGATCTTGGTTATGGTTGCATTAAAAGGTGAGTTAACAACTCACCTTGAATGAAAAATATAATAGATATATGTTTGTATTGATTGATATTTATGTTGTATGAATTTTTGTTAACTTATGTTAAAATATTGGTTTAAATTCCTACTTTAAAAGTAAGTGACATATGTGATCCATGTATATAAACTTGAACGAACTTGAATGTGCTTGTATGACTTGTGACAAGACCTTGAATAAAAAACATAGGTTATAGATGGACTTTGGTTTAGATAGGACTCGGATTTGAAAGTGCATTTATAGCGATAGTCGCTATAGATGTAATTGTGAATTGCCTCCTTTTGGCGATTGCTATGAAACTTTGTAGAGAGATCCTTAGGGTTTTCTAAAAATATTTATAACATTTTATATTTATGTTTGTGGCTATTAAAATCTTGAGTAGTAAAAACTTAAGTAACTTCTCAAAAAGTGGCCAAAACATCATTGGTGCAAAAATGTCCCGTTTAGCCTTGATTTTGGACTTTAAAAGGTTTGAAAAGGTATTTAGATTTCAGTATTTTGTTTCATTCTTGTTACAAGGGTTTAATAACTCATATTAGAGTATTTCAAAAGTGGTTTTAGATATTTACGAATTTTTAAGAATTAATTGTGAATTTTTAAAGAAGAGATATTTTGTTAAAATATATACAAAACATGTCGTTTTCAAGTTTTTAAGGATTTTATAAACTTATTATTCTCAAGTAGTATTTTGAGTGAATGTTTTAAAATCTATTATAAGCGTTATAAAGGATTTTAAAAGAAATTTTAACTATATGTAGTTTTTAGAAAATATGTTGACTATTTTATATCTTATGGAATATAATATATTCTGAAATGGGTTATTTAAATCAAATTTTGGTAAACAAATTAATATACATATATCATTAAGGTTCTTAAAAGTATAAATAAATGGTTTAGAAAGGGGTTAGTGATTTATTAACGGCCAAATGGTTAAACTGTTTAATTACTTTTCTAAAAAGTAATTAACCATGCTTAACACTAAAAGCTAATGAAGTAAGGCTTACCTATTTGTGAAAGGTAAGATTGATGTCGAATAGGGATGGAGCAATACAACTCTAACTAACCGGGCTTCCCTCTTGATTGAGGAATAGTAAGTTAGAAAATTTTAGAAACGTGTTAATCATGTTGACTTCTTATTGTTTATTAAAATCATTAGTACTATAGTTAACACTAAAAACCGATGAGGTAGATTTATCCATTTGTGGGATTTAAGAATGAAGTGTCTAGGCAAGGCTTTGATACAACCACTACAAGAAAAACCATTTATAGTTGCAAAAATTTGTTGCATTTCCGTTAAATGCAACCAATAATATTTTCACTAATAATATAAACGCGACCAAAAACATTTTGCGTTCCCGCCTTTCCTAAAAATTTCCGCGTAAGCTAAATAAACGTGACCAACCTAAATCCATTTGTATACGTAGAAAAATTTATTATCCTCTTTCACTTTTACCCCTTTCGCTTTCTACTGAAGTAAAATTTCCCCCCTTTTAATCGAGCTCAAATTTCATAGTGCTGAAAAGTTTGTCCTTTTCATCGTCGATTCCATTCGTTGTACTCCACTCAACGTCATCGCGACGGCTAGCATAAGTTTCTCCTTACAGTACAGGTATATTTAAGTATGAATTTTTTAAATCGATTTGTTGCTTAATTTGATTTTATATTAATTTGAATGCATCGTATTCTCAAATTTTTGTCTAACTTGAGCAGTTTATTTAACCCTAATTTGAGCAGTTGATTTCCCTTCGTCATCATCGCGCTACTCCTCTCCTCTCCACAGTCAATCGATTCCTCTTTCTATGTACTGCCATTTGATTGAGATTCTACACAAATCTTAAATCGGTATGGATTTTATACTCTATTTTATGACTATATATTTGTTTGTATGTTTTAATATTGATTATATAAATCGAATTGCAAAAACCCTAATTTGGTTGAGATCCACGATTTTGCCATCCATCCCTCCCGATGTTAAAACATTGTCGTTCCATGGCAGTACATTGTCGTTCCGTTTTTTGTTGGAAAATTGTAGAAGGTATATGTTCTATCTATACTGCTTTTCTTCCTTCTACAAATCACTAAAGTTATGTTTTATAACTTATTGAACAATTATGAGTATTTGTTAATAACTGATTGGTGCTCTAGCTGCGCAAATAACTTCAATATAGTGAAAATTGCTACTATTGTCTGGCATCCCTAGTAATAGAACATGAGAATATTTGTATGGCTGAGTCAGTAACTTCATGAGAATGTTATGTTATTTGTGCAGTCTGCTTTAGTCTAGCTAAATGTTAAACATCATTTTATTTTTCTATTATAAGTTACCTAACACAACTGCTTTTCAGTACACAAACTAAAAAGTGAATTTCATATTACTAAACTACATTTTGGCTTTCATTTCAGCAAGCTATCGAAACACTGTTTTACTAAAACCCGTGACACCCTTAATAAAATATATTAAATGTCCCGCATTCGGTTTTGATGGTAAAACAAGCTTAAATGTTATCCCATTGTTTCATGTTTTTCTTCAATAACTAAATTTCATTCCTGAACGTGGCATTGGTATATGATTAATACAAGAGATGTTTCTTTGTGATAATTTAGGAGTTTGGTTGCCAAATTTGATTTGTTCAAAATCAGTTTATGTTAGAAAATGTAGTTTATTATCCTTACTATGGGCGTGTTACCAATGTTCCAGATAGTGCATTATTTGTAAGATGCTTGGTTGTTTTTTTGGGTAATAACTTTAACGTCTAGTTATTTTTTTGATTACAACAGATAACCAATTTATATGTCAAAGATTGGAAACTTATTTGCCTTCATATGTCGAAAATGGAAAAAGACTGGGTTTTTTTAAGCAAGTGATAAAACCATGATTAACTTAATATGTATTTTGAGAATTATAACATATAATCTAATATTAAAGCTCAATTTTTTTATTTGTTTTACTTTTTTCATAGAACTAGTATAGAGTACCGACAAGGAGCAATGAATTTTGTGAATGCTGCAAAGAGGAATGCAAGAAGTGTAGAAAAAATTTTATGCCCTTACAAGGATTGTCGGAATCTTAGTCGTCATGATGAACAAATCATCGTTGAACATTTAGTTATAAAAGGAATGGATTCTAAATACATGGGTGGTGTATGGTTTAACCATGGTGAAGAGATAAATGTAGAGAAGAAAACAAATATGTTTGATGTATATGATCTATTCAAGATGATTCACTATGAAGATGAAGATTTTTTGAATCAAGATTTTTTTGATGATGATAAAGATAATGTTAATTCTCAAAGAAAAGAGGATGAGTTACTCAAGAACTTGGAAGATGCAGAAACTCCATTATATCCTGGTTGCATAAATCACACAAAATTATCTGCTATCACCGTCTTGTATAATCTTAAATGTGAGACTGGCTTGTCTGATAGTGGGTTTGATAAGCTTTTAACTGTGCAACATTTATTTCTGCCGAAGGATAACGTGCTTCCCAAAAACTTATATGAAGTAAAGAAATTTCTTAGAGCATTCAACATGGGTTTTGAAAAGATACATGCTTGTGAGAATGACTGTTGCCTTTACAGAAAAGAATACAAAGATTTAGAAAGTTGTCCAAAATGTGGTTCTTCAAGATGGAAGAAAAATCAAGATACTGAAGAGGTTATACAAGGTATTCCAGTTAAAGTATTGAGATACTTTCCAATAATGCCGAGATTTAGAAGACTGTATAGATCTCAAAAGATGGCAGAAGATTTAAGATGACATTTTAATAATACAAGCAACGATGGAAAAATGCGTCATCCCGTGGATTCTACGACATGGAAAATGGTGGATGAAAAGTATAAATCTTTTTCATCTGATCCACGCAATCTTAGGCTTGGTCTTGCTATAGATGGATTCAATCCATTTTCCATGTTGAGTTCGAAATATAGTTGCTGGCCGGTGATGCTTGTGACATACAATCTCTCGCCTATGTTGTGTATGAAGAAGGAAAATATTATGTTAACTTTACTTATTCCTGGCCCAAAGCAACCCAGGAATGATATTGATGTATATTTGGCGCCTTTGGTGGAAGACTTGCATCATTTGTGGTGTAATGGAGTTGATGCTTATGATGCATTTAGTAAAACTTTGTTTAAACTGAATGCAATTTTGCTATGGACGATTAACGATTTTCCGGCTTATGGAAATCTTGCTGGATGTCGTGTGAAGGGGGGAAAAGCTTGCCCATTATGTGGTGTCAATACCCATTCTCGTTGGTTGAATCATAGTCGAAAGAGCGTCTACATGGGTCATAGAAGATTTCTACCTGCTTCAGATTCACGGAGGAAACAAAAGGCATTGTTTGATAACACCATAGAGAAAGGTAGTGCTCCTAGACTACTAACTGGGAGAAACATTTATGCATTGTTGAAGGATTATCCAAATGATTTTGGAAAAGAAAACGAAGATAAAAGTAAGAAGAGAAAGTGTGTTTATGATACAGAAGATGAAAATGATAATACTAACGATTCTACAAAAATGGAGCTATCGAGGTGGAAAAAAAAGATCAATTTTCTTTGATTTACCTTATTGGAAGGTTAGTGGTTAGTTTATTTATTTTTCATTGTTTTAATAGAAGAAAAACCCAATAATGCGTTATAGCTTTGGTTTTCGCAGAAGCTTCCATTACGTCACAATATAGATGTGATGCATGTGGAGACAAACATTGGTCAAAGCCTATTGGGCACGATGTTGCATGGTAATAAATCAAAAGATGGAACCAACTGTAGAAAGGATTTAGAGGATTGGGGAATTCGAAGTAAGCTTCATGCACAACCTCGTGGGAATAAAACATATCTTCCACCGGCTCCATACATGTTGTCAAAATCCGAGAGAAAAATATTTTGCAAAAGATTGTACGATTTCAAAGGACCAGATGGCTACTGTTCAAATTTGAAAAATCGGATTTCGTTGCAGGATTGCAAAATTAGCGGATTGAAGTCACATGATTACCATGTATTAATGCAACATTTATTGCCAGTAGCATCGAGAGGATTAATGGCAAAGAAGGCAAGAAAATAATAATTCGCTTATGTTCTTTTTTCAACAAATTATGTCAACGTGTTCTTGATAGAGAGAAGGTAGAACAAATCAATGTTGAGATTATTGAAGTTTTATGTGAGCTTGAAAAATATTTCCCACCATCTTTTTTTGATATAATGGTACATTAATCCATTCATCTTGGAAAAGAAGCAATAATGTGTGGACCGGTTCATTTTCGTTGGATGTACGCATTCGAAAGATACATGTAGACACTTAAAGACTATGTCAGAAACAATGCACGACCAGAGGGATGTATTGCAGAATCCTATCTTGCAAAAGAATCCATGATGTTTTTCGATGAATTTTTGAAAAAATCAGGACATATAGAGGAGAAAGAAGCTCGAAATGAAGATTATGAAAGCAGTGTAATACTCGAGGGACGTCCGATTTCAATATCCAAGATAGTTAAACTGTCAGTTAATGACAAAGAAAGTGCTCATTTAGCCGTGTTAATGAATATGACTGTGGTAGAACCATTTATAGAGTAAGTGTATGTTATATTGTTTTAATTATTTTGATGTGTTCGTAATGCTATATATAACTTATAATCAATTATTCAATACTAGTTTGCATTTGGAGGAATTAGAAAAGTCAGACCCACGCATGACAAAAAATGCGACCTTACTTTGGGAAACGCATACAAAATTTTTTGCCGATTGGATTAAAAGAAAGGTTAGTTAGATTTCAAATATATTCTCTTTTGACTATTAATCTTACTATAAAATATACATGCTAAATAAAATTTGTTGTAGATACCTATTACCTCCAAGGATCATGATGACATGTTAAGATGGATTGCTTTTGGTCCGAAGGATGATGCCATGTCTTACAACGGATATATCATCAATGAGCAACGTTTTCATATACAACATGTAGGGAGAGAAACTCAGAATTGTGGGGTGACTTTTGATGCGACTACTATGTGTAGAGCAAGTGCAAAAGATATGTCCCAAGTGGTTGATGTGGTCATTTACTATGGAATATTAACAGATATAATTTTATTAGATTATCATACGTTTTATATTCCAGTTTTTAAGTGTCGTTGGGCGTATAAAGGAAATGGAGTAAAAGTTGATGATGATGGGTTCACTCTTGTTAATTTACAGCAAGCATCGTTTTCACGAGATCCATACATACTTGCATCTCAAGCAAGACAAGTATTTTATTCAAGAGAGAATGATGTTTCTAATTGGTATGTTGTAATGAAAGCACCATCAAGAAGTTTTAAAGATTTAGAGGATCACGATTGCATCGAGGAAGATATCCAAGTCGTGGAAGGCAGCGAAATAACTGAAATGAATGATGAAGATGTTAGTTGTGTTAGAGTGGATTGCGAAGGCATACTTGAGTAGATTATATGTTCTACTTGAGTAGATTATAAAATTTGTTATACTATCATTTGAAAAATGTATTACAATCAAGTAGTTTCTTTTCCTTGTTTCATGACAGCTTTGACATTTACCACCTTTGCACTGTCTACTACTCAAGAATCAAAACCTAGCATTAAACCTTACATATATGTCATTTGAAGATGTATGGTCAGCTTCTGATTGAGGATCTTCATTTCTACTCTAGCATGCATCATTTCTACATATAACTCATTTTTTTCTATATTAATTTTGTAATATATTTCTTTTTTGTCTGACTCTATTTGGATTTGATATGTCAAATCTAATTTAATATTATTTTTATGTTGAATTTAATTCCATTTAGCTAATGTTTGTTTGATAATCTTCCCTTGACATATGTGGTACATAATTGGAAGTTGGGCATATTTTGTTGTTTTTTGATAGATTTAGTATGTAACTACAACAGTGTATTCATATTGCTTTATGAGTTATATGATATCAAATTATGATTTGGGCATGTCCTCTCCCAGACTCAGATCACAAGGTACTGTAAAACTGTTTATGTAATACAATTTTTCAACTTTGGAATATTTTCATTTACATAAGGTGCATATTAATACAATAGTGACTGATAAGGTAAGTGGGTAGTTAGTCTACATATGTGTTTGCCATATGAGAAATATTCGGCCCTTAGGGATAAACAACTTCCACACACAACTGGTCATAAGGGAATGGCTAGATTGACCGAAGACATGGTTAGTTAATTAAATATAGCTTTATTTAATATTATTTTATACCTGTCCGGTTTTTTATTTAATGTTATCCTAAATTTAGAAAAAAGAAAGTCCAAGTCCATCGTCCATAACTAGAGCTGATGTTTGGATTAAATCTCACATAAAAAAATATGGTGAACCGGTGAACACGGAAGCTGGAAATGCTATTGTAAGTTTTTATTTTATTTTATCTGTATATAAAAAATTGTCCGAAAGTACGATAATTTTACCATTGTACATTATCTATTTGTATTTATTTATGTAGGAGGAGATTAAAAAATTTGGTAGCCTATCACATTCCGGTTCGTCACAGAATGTCGGTGGAGATGCTCTTGTACATGTACTTGGACAAGATAAACCAGGACGGTTAAGGGCATTGGGAAGGGGTTGCACTTTAACCAAGCTAGCCGTGGCCCAGTCCAAAGGTAAACAAATATCGCAGTGTCGAGAGGAAATAGCAGAAATGAAGAGTATGCTGCAGGTTCTGATGAACCAGAAGGTAAACTATTAAAAGTAATTTATATATGTAAAATAAAAAATTCAAAGCGCCATATAATTTAAAATACTAAAAAGAACAAATTTATTCTCTCTCACAAACTTATTATATGTTCTCCGCCGATTTAAGTATGGTCATTTTAATTTTAGTAACTCAATTTTATTTTTTTCACTTGCTGGTTTCGGTAGCCATATTAATTTCATCCCATCATTTATAGTTGTAAAATACATTAACTGATCAAAGTCCGTTTAGTATTTTTCGATAGTCAATTAAATTCCTACATTACATTTAATTGAGTGCTTTAAAGATTAAAACATCCTGATATTAGAGCTTTGCTGCAGGGTGTAGAAAGTTCGAAAACGAGCACATCTGAATTGGTAAAACTAATAATTATATTACTCAAGAAATAACATTTAGATTTTACATTTTGATCCAGTGATTGCTATAATTTTTGGTTGAATAATTGCAGAGCAATGACGATGTATGTTCGATGTTTAATTGGGATGGAAACTGTGAAGTTGTTGCCAATGGGAGGGTGTTGTCCAGGGACCCAACTGCGATTGTCAATGGCATTAATCTTGGACCAAATGCTGTGAGCGTTATTGTAGATATCGTGGACAAACCAAATACTTATTTATGGAGGCCTACACCTAAAATGACAGTATTAGCAGACGCTGTGAATAAGGCAGTAGCTTGGCCATCAACTTGCATTAAGATGGCGCTGCGAGTAAATTTGAACGACGTCAGTACAGTAAATTTTACACTTCTCATACTAAACTGTTGAATTACACTTCTCATTGAAACATACTAAAGTTTTAGTTTTAGTTTTTAGATATTAGTACCCCAAATTAATCCATTTGTATATTTATTTGTTTGTTAAAATTACACTTCTCATTTTATAACCCGTGAATGATTTGATAAGTAGAAATTTATTTGTTTGTTAAAATAAACCATCTTTATATTTATTTGTTTGTTAAAATTACACTTCTCATTTTCAGAGTAACAGCACTGTCCAAGACGACAAATGCAGGATTTATGGTTGGAATGAGGGTGAAGGGGTAGTTGCTGAAGGAAGAGTCTACTCCAGAGAGCCACAGTAGGTTGTTAATGGTATTCCGCTCGGTTCGTCTACCGTTGTGATTTCGGTCGACAAAGTAATAAATAACGATGCTTATTTGTGGCGACCCACATGTGATATGTCGTGCATTGGACATGCACTTGGTAGGAAAGTTGCATGGCCAAAATCAAAAGTTGAAGTTGATAAAGAAAATGTAAATGACAGTGTAAATTATGCGACTTCTCCCATGAAATCTACACCCGTGGTCATGAAGAAATCAGAGCATGTATTTATTAATTTTCAAAATTGAAGAAATTACCTGCGTATGAAAGTTTATTTATTATGTGTATGTATATATTCTGCATAATAATCTCTTTTTTCCAGCCAATTGCACAGTGGACAAAAGATAGCAAATGCCAGTTGATCGATTTGGGTGGAACAAACGTAGTGGCTGAAGGAACTGTTGCATCAACTGATCCGATAACGCTGGTCCCTTGTCGTTCATTGGGACTTAATGCTGTCAAAGTTTGGGTTGATATTGTGAGAGATGCAAATGCAGAGCTATGGAGACCAACGTCGGCGTTGACGTGCACGGAAGATGCACTTGGCGTTCCCATAGCTTGGCCAAAGGAAAAAGTCATTCTGAAAACAAACTGAAAGGTATATAACTTGTTCATCATAAATGTTTTCAAACTTTGATTCTAATACCCTGACAATATTCCTAGATAATCGACTATAAAAATTAGTTATATTACTCAATAAATATTGGTGTAGAGCTAGAAAGTGATTGAATTGGTGATTGTCGGATTTTGATATGTTGTGGAGTTAGAGTTTGTATTCCATGGTTTGGTGTTGATATGTTGGCAGTGTGTTGTTTAATGACAGCGGCGATTTTGAAAGTCCCGACTTGGTCGGTGGTCTATCAGGTAATGGTTTTGGGTCAGCGAGAGGTAGCAATTTGGTTTCAGGCGATTTATGGTGGTGATTATGGTGAGGCAGATCGTGGTAGCGGGTTGGATCGATTGTCGCAGCGATTTGGGAGGAAGTGCAATGGTGTTGTAGTGATGCTCGCAGGCAGGGGAGATAGGGGTTATTGATGGTTGTCAGGCAATCTTTGATGGTGCTGCTTTTTTGGTCAGGGAGAACAGTTGTATTGAGATGGTCGTGGTGTGTCAGTAAAGTATCAATGAAGAATTGTGGTTTCTGGGTTTGCAGCTGTAGGAGACAGAGGAGCGGGGGAGAAGTAGATGGTTGGGAAGTTTGCTTTGTGTGGAGGAGTAGTAGGTGGTGACTGCAACAGAATGTATGGGAGATAGGTGATGCTGGTAGTTCAGTGATGAGGAGGATGATGAAATATCTGCTGTGGGAAGCGATGAAGTAGAGTTTGAGATGAATGATGATGGAAGTTTAGTGGATTAAAAGTGTATATGTAAATGCCTATAGTGACTGTGATGCTTGGAGGTTATGAAGTATGTTTGGTAAATTGAAGTCTGTGGAGGAGATGCAGTGGGATGTGTTGAAGTGGTGAAGTGATGATGATGGTTTTATGAACTGGTATGGTCTTGGTTAGGGCTAGGAGATGTCAGAGATTGGTAGAATGACACTGGATGCTGTTGTAAGGCAGGGGTAATATTTGAGCACTGTGATGAAGTGAATGGCTATGGGCAGTGGTTGTTGTAGTAGTTGAGATTGCTGTAGTTGGGTGAATAAGGCAATGATGTTTGTATTTGCAATTTAAGGTTGTATATGCAGTGTCAATTTGAGTTGGTATATGTAGTGTTGATTGTAACTACAACAATTTTTTATCTTTGATACCTTCACCTCACAAATATTTAGTAACATGATTATTATTGTTTACAGGTAGATAAACGTTTGTGATGAATTCAAGCATCAGCACTGGTTTTTGGTATGGTAGCAGCACATGTATGTAGTTTGGTTGATTAAAACTGTTATGAAACTATTATGAAACTAGTATGTATGGTAGCAGCACTACTTTAGCTGCATGTACTATTATCAAACTGTTTATGGTAGTTTGGTTGTGTAAATATATGGTTAACCTTTTGTCTTGACACTAATGTTATGATATAGTGGTGATTATGTAATTGCTTTTGTTTGTGTTATTGTGGTTCATTGAATGTGTTATTTTTGAATGTGTATGTGTTTATATATTACGTTATTGTATAAGTTTTGAAGTACTTGAATTGGAGGCGAAATCAGATGTAGTCGTGGAACAACAAGAAATAAAATCGAAACATGCGGTGGCGGAGAAAAAACGCCACCAAAAATATATTTTTTGTAGCGTTTATAAAGCGCTACAGAATCAACAATTATAGTAAGTCAGATAACCTCCGTGGCGTTCAAAAAACGCTGCAAAAAATAATAATAAGTGCAACAAAAAAATAAGATAGTAAACGACACCTTTTCGGTGGCATTTCTTAAACGTTGTAAAAAATCTTTAGTAACGTTTAAAAAACGCTGCCAAAAATTCATTTATAGTGGCGTTAAAATAAATGCAACAAAACTCATGGATTTTTAGTCGCATGTTTTCTGGCGGCGTTTATCAAAACGCCACCAAAACTTTTTGTAGCGTTTTTTGAGCGCCACTAAAAATCAAATTTCTTGTAGTGAACCAGTGCTCTAACTTACCTAGCTTCATTCTGAACAAGGAATGTTAAGTTGGAATGTCGAAAACGAGTTAATCTTACGAATCTTGATTTCTATAAGCAATTATTTATTTAGATCTTAATAGTTAACTTGTCAAATGCTGAACTTGACCGAATATGAACGTAGATCTTTAAAAAATATATTCGTAAAGATAAAACAAGTGTAAGAATGGTTTTAGGTTTGTTGTGACATGTGTTAATAACATTCATCTTTATCCCCTTTTGATTATATGTATGATTCAAATAGTTCTTTAAAAGAATGATTTAAAGATAAGCACAATAAAATGGTTTAGGTTTGTAGTGACAATGTTTAAGCAACATTAGTCTTAAACCTTTTGAATGGATTTGCGAAAGTATTTAGTTCCTTATAATGGTTATTTTGAAGGAAATTATAAGTATTGAATCTTTTGGAAAAAGATTGAAGATTATTAGGTAAAAGAAGTTTACTAATAAAGGAGTATTTAATTAATAAAATGATTAACTAAATAAAAGGGATCAGGAGTTACTTAAGTAGCTTAACCAAACCTTGTGTGGTTTGATCGTACTTCGTATGACTCGATAGTGTTTTGTATGTTCATTTGTTTATGGAAAGTGTACTATATTTGATTTCCATTTACGATTTCTATCTTGTACCAGATAGTCGATTAGTCACTATCGAAATTCTCCAAATTTAACTTTGGGAAATCTAGAAGAAAAACACAAAGTATATTGTAAAGTTATCTTCGGTGGTACCATATTGTATGTATAAACTCTTGTGTTCTTCTAGAACAAATGATAAGGAAATCCGTTTGCTTAAACGGTTAGGAGGTGACCTCTGCTCTTATGTACTGTCTGTTTATTTCCAAAAGATTGATTGGTTTTGGGGAGTCCGGTAAGTAAGAAGAGTGTACCCAAATGAGATGACTCGAACCTAAAATCATTTCAAACCATATACGTGATCTATGTTCTGGAAGCGGTTGCGGAATGTTATAGAGTTAAACTATCTATCCTAAGGTTAAGTCCAAGGGAGAGGTCGACATTAACATTTCAAACAATGTTATCGTGTAGGACTGTCCATCTTAAGGATTATTCCAAATGAGAGGACATCGTTAGCATTTGTCGAAGGTCTTATGCGGAGAACTTATATGGAGGTTCGAGATCTGTTCTAGATGCTCGAATCCATGTAGTAATTCGTGATCTGTTCGAGATAAAGGCATCCAATTGGGGATTCGTGTGCTGTTCAAGTGATGAAGACTCACGTGAAAGATGCTGAACGTAGCCTCAATATCAAAAATGACTAAAACCATAGTAGGATGCATAATCTCGGGTTTAGCTTAACCATGAGGGTATATTAATTCCATTTCTAGAGATGCTTATCGATATGTTGCGCTCGGGAGTTGTTAGTACTTGTGCCACGCAGTTCATCGTTAGGCCAGTTATGTCTAGCTTAGAGTATATTTTATCTAGAGATATACGATGCTCGGAAGGAAGTTTTGATACTTGTCATAGGGTTCGAATTCGGCTTGAGCCGAGAAGAGCTCCACGAAAATCTTTACATTTATGCGAACACGCCTTAGCGGTATTGATTATATACCTATTACCTATTATTGTTATGGCGTTCACACATCAATTATTTGTTATGATTTATGTGCTATACTCTAAACATTAGCTATCATATCACTATATATTAAACTTAATGCATGGTTGGTTTCTTTGAGGGGAAAATCGTTACATAAATCCGTACGGCCTTAATGGTCACTGTTACATTTCACTTATATTTCTTGAGTTTCTCACACTGGTTGACCAGACCGACAAGTGTGTTATTTTTTTATAATGCTTGGGTCAGCCCTCTGAATGTTTCTAGACTTAGCCATGGACGCTTTGGAGCTTCTGGAGAAGAGTTGAAGTTCTACCTACCATAATATTTATTTCCACTGCATTACTTTGTGTGTGTGCGTGTGTGTCAGCATATGTGAGGACGATTTGTTATAACTGTCGAGGATGATTGCTGTAACTCTGAAAAACTTTGTATCTTAGAATGATGGTTTATACCGTCTTTTGATATTATATATGATCCTTCCATTATGAGATTCTGATATCATTTTTTTTCCTTCTTCTATTTCTTTTCCTTTTATTTCACCCTAACAATTCGTCTCACTGGCACTTGATTGTTCGACACGTATGTCGACACTTGAGGGTCGAAAAGATCGTTACATTAGCTGATTATAGGCCTATTGCATGTGCTAATGTACTATATAAAATTATTTCAAAATTTTACGCAACAGGCTTAAAGATTTCTTACCTTTTTTAATCGAAGAAAAAAATATGCCTTTATACCGGGAAGAAATATTGGAGAAAATATTTTATTGGCTCATAAGCTGACTAGAGACTTTAAGAAGACTAGAAAGCCAAAGATGTGTGCAAAAATTGATTTACAAAAAGCATATGATATGACTAATCGGGAATTTACTTATCATATGATGTAGGCCATTAGATTTATCTTTTATTAATCTTATTTATGAATGCATTAGTTCACCTACTTTCTTTAAACTTGTTGATGGAGTTCCACATGGTTTTATCCTTTGCAATAGGGGTTTTAGAAAGGGGAACCATTGTCCCCATATTTATTTTGAAATGCTATGGAATTTCTCTCTCTCGGAATGGAAGATGCTATTACTCAAAGAATTATTACACTCATTTCTAAAGCAATCCCAATTGTGTCCTACTTAGTCTATGCTGATGAAGTGATGATTTTTTGGGAAGCTATAGTTGATTAGGGTAAAATAAATTTTTGATGAGCTATCTACTACTGGCCTACATATTAATCAACTCAAGTCAAAGGTATATTTCTACAGAATTGTGATAAATGAACCTGATATCCTTTAGGATTTGGCGTGTCAGAGGAGCACCTCCCAGTCAAGTATCTAGGTGTACCCCTATTTACAGAATATGTCAATGCATCCCAATGCTCTTCTTTACTTGAGAGAGTGACGATCAAACTTGAAAGTTGGGATAGTAATTTATTATTTATAGTAGGAAGAGCCCAACCTATACAAAGTGTTTTATCCTTATATTGTTACATTGGCTACTAATTTACTATCTTCCTACCTCTGTTCTTAAAAAGATTGTTAAGGTAGGGGATCTAACTTAATAATCTCTTTCCTTTGTGCTTGAAGGAGGAAGGGATGCACCAACATCTATTTTTTGCATCTAAGTACAACAGATCCGTTGCTTCCTATTTTTGGCAGAAAGTAGGCTTGTCTCCTTTGATTCCAGCTAACTTCTATGGGGTGATTTGACAAATTCAAACTACCTTTTCTTTTAAAGGCATTAAACAATGCTTCGCGTTTGTATCGGTAGTTATAGTGGTTTATTATCTTTGGAGCGAGAGAAATAGAAGAATATTTGATCCTAAGTAGTCATCTTAGAGCCAAGTCAAAATCATTCAAAATGATATACTTGATTTTCGACAAGGTTGTCATTACAATAGAGATGAGAAGATTTTTTTACAACAATGGGGTATCATGCTTTGTGATGGAGGTGGACGGCGCATTAGGGTTGACTTATGTGTCGGGTCTATAATGTTCGGGTGTGCTTGTGGTGGGTCTAATGTCAAGTGGGCTATCTTATTTTATTTATGTTTATTTTGGTGAATCATTGTATTGTATTGCAAACTATTGAGATGTTGCACTCTTTTTCCTTACTACTCTGGTAAGGTATTTTAAGGAGGCAAATCCAACACGTTCTTTATACGTCACTTGATAAAGAACCTCTTCTCAAAAATAATATATCTTATACATATATATGTGTATACACATGTAACATGTTAGCCCATGCAAGATATAATATGCCCGTGTATAAATATGGGGATTTACATAACAATAGACACGTTAGCTCATTCAATATGTAATGTATGTTGTCCAGTTATATGTATGTATATAAACTTATTACTTACAAATAAATATTATATATAAGTGTATATGTTATTTTTGTTTAAATAATTATAAGTAAACGAAAGATATTTAAATATATACATATATACATGTATGTATGTATAAAATTTATAAATAAAATATTAATAATATACATGTATATTATAATATATCTATTTAAATATAAATAAGTTATTTGAATGTTAAAATAATTTATAAATATAATTTTTTTAAAAACCACGAATAATATATGTACTAATTTATATATACATTTATATAATGATAAAATATTTTTTTATTTAAAAATAATACACACACATAAATATATATAAACATATGTATATATACATTAAAAAAATAATTTTACATTTTTAACTCCAGATCGTATGCACAACACCAAAAAAATTTGTCATAATTTTTATTATTTTAAAATATATTTTATTTGAATATTTATCCAAAAGTACATAAAATATTAATAAAAAATTATTTTTGAAACATTTTTCCAATTTTTAAATTTCCATTAAATCATGTATGATATTTTGAAGTTCGAATTTTTTTTCCATATTTTTTTCGATCATTTTTTATTAAGTTATTAATTTTTAGTCGATAATAATAATTTTTTAAAACAGAAAAAACGATTTTATTAATTTTTTTCCGGATGAGATTTTATCTTATGATATTTTTTTTTATAAAATTAAAAAAATAATTTTCATAACATATTTTATTTTATTTTCTATTATTTATTTATGCAATATAGTGATTTAAATAATATTAAATATTGATAAATGATTACAAAAAAATTTACCGTCGAAAATTAATATTTCTATAAAGTTATATATATAATTGTATGATCAATTTTAACTATATTATGATATTGTAATTAAATATAAAACATATATATATATATATATATGTATGTATGTATAAAATTTAATAACATATTAATTAAATATATAAACTAGGCAGCTCTATAAATCTAAAATGTATATAAAAAATGATTTTTTTTAAATTTATAAGGATATACATACATATAACCAAACTAACTTGTGGCAACATTAATACATCAGAATTATCACCAAATTAACAATATAGTACTAACACATACATAATAAATATTATTTAGAAAATTATAAACTATTGGTTGATAAAAACGTACCTAAGTACCAAAGCCTTGAATCACAATTTGAAAGGATGATGTCTCCCCTTTAAAACCTTTTCAATTTAACAAATTGCTAGTCCTTAAACCCTTCACCTTTGACTATCGGGTGGTGATCGACTTTGAGTTGATTTGAGCTTAACATGATGGAGCACCTATGGTGTAATTTTGGCCAGAAATTGAAGGATGAAGAGGCAACAAAAGATTATTTGCAATTACAGCTAAGGATGTTTAAATAATGGATAGAAGAGAGAAAATAGTGGATCTCAACTCATACCAATTCTCCCTCAATTTAAGCCATCCAAAATCTATCATCTCTACCCCCATTTTGAGTCGCCCCATATGTCCATATTGCAACCAAATATATCACCCACCATGATGGGCCAAAATCTCATTTAAGCCCAAAGAAAATATTATTTAGTTAAATCCAATTCAATCGCTTATCAATTCGCTTATCGATATCGTATATCGATTAATATATTTATAACAATTATAAATATACTTAATAATATTATACCTCAAATCACAATCAAAATTTTATAATTAATATTTCATAGATATTAATTAATGTAATTAACTTATAATGATGATAAGAGAGCTGTGGATAATGGATCTCTAGGAAGTGTTGGAAATGACATTTCGCGTAATGGTATATCGGTTTTGCAATTTGCGGATGATACCTTACTTTTTTCTTCTCATCTTCCTAGAAACGTTATTACTCTCAAGTTTATCCTTTATAGTTTTGAGCTTTTATCTGGTTTAAAAATTAATTTTGACAAAAGTTCAGTTCTTGTTTTAAATGATTTTGAAAAAGTAGAAAACTTAGTGGCTAATACTCTAAATTGCAAAAGTATGAATTTCCCTTTTGAATATCTTGGGTTTGTGATTAGACCTGCAAAACTCAAGCATGATGATTGGCTTATTATTATTGATAAAATTAAAAATAAGATATCAAATTGGAATGGAAGATTTCTATCTAGAACAAGTAGGCTTGTTTTAATAAACTCGGTTTTATCAGCCATACTGATCTATTGGATGTCTATGCATCTGTTTCCAGATTGGGTTATTGATAAAATCGATAAAATTAGAAGAGATTTCTTATGGAGTGGGGATAATATTAATAACAGTATAAAATGTCTAATTAACTAGGATACTGTTTGTAAAGCCAAAGAGAAGGGTTGTTTAGGAGTTAAAAATTTGCGCAACATGAATTTGTCTCTTTTAGGTAAATGGCTTTGGAAGTTTAAAGATATAAATGATAACGCTATTTGGAAAGAGATCATTTCCAAATATTATTATAACAGTAATATCAATTTACACCAAATTGATTATTCTTTTTCCCATAAATTTTCCAATTTTTGGAAAAACATTTTAAAATGTTTTGAAATTTTTAACTTAGGAACTAAGACAATTGTACATTCAAGAAATTGTACCTTTTTTTGGCACGATTGTTGGATTTCGATATTGCCCTTTAAGATTGAATTTAAAGACTTGTATGATATTTGCAACTTTAAGTATGCTTTAATTAATGAAGTTTATTCTTCGAAAACTGATCCTCCTTGGAATTTCAGTTTTAACAGTATTTTAATAGGATCTACCCTTAGGCAACTTTCTTTGCTATATGCGAGATTAAATCTTTATAACATTGATAATGATAACGATTTTATTAGTTGGGAATGGGATAAGAGTAAGAAATATACTCCAAATTCTTTTTATAGATTTATTAATTTTTTGGGTACTTTAAATAACTCTTTTAAATACATGTGGAAATCTAATGCTCCTTCTAAATCCAAAATTCACATGTGGTTAATTCTTCATGATGAACTTGATACAATAGAATTTTTAAAGAGAAAAACATTCAAAACAGTAATAAATGTTATGTTTGCAATTTGCATCTTGAGAACATTAATCATTTATATTATGATTGTTTGGACTCTAATTACATCCTTATTAATACTCTTAAAAAATTTAACTTTAATTTAATAAATAAAATTTTGGATTGTGAATTCTACTGGAAAAATTATAGATTCAATTTCAACAAAAATATCAGATTTTTACTAGACACTTTATTTATTGTTATCAGCTGGTTTATTTGGTTTGAGAGAAATCAAAGAATTTTTAATAATAATAATAGTCATCTTAACAAATTGATTTTTTCAATTTCTACATTTTGTTTTAATTGGATTTCTAATCCCAAATATAAATTAGCTAAAAATATTCTTTTCAAACGGTATCTTAACAAGGTTAGTTATAATATTAATTTTTTTAAACATAACAATAACTTTTATGGCACTAATAAAAGTATCATTAATATTTTTCCAAATCCATATGTTAATCTCACTTTAAATCATAGCTTACTTATGATTAAAGATAAATAAGTCTAATCCGTCTCAATTTTTGTTCTAGTCTCTGTTTGGTTTTTTGTTTATAGTTTATTCGTTCCTTTAGCTTTTGTCCTGTTAATCTTATTTATGTTTTTATTTCACTCCTTATAAATACATATATATGTATATTTTCTATATAAATATACATATATACATGTATCATTCTAATTGTTTTTCCCTAGTCTTGTTTCACAGGTTTTTGGGAGATAGGATATTAGGTTCATTTTGCAGGTTTCTCTTGCCTTCAGATTGTCGAAAATCAGGTTTACTATGGAGTTCTTTTTCATGATGTTCTATTCTTCAGTTTGGCACTCCTTCTTCTTTTCAGAGCCTTCAGAGTGATCACTTCTTCTGGTTCAAACTTTTGGAGCTTTCTTATTAGTTGGAGTCGTCTCTCTGTTTTTTGTTTTTTTCTCTTTAGCCTTTTTGGTACTTCTAACATCTTAATATCAGGTGGTGGCCATGTCGAAACTTGATATTGAGGTGCGATGGGTGGTGGCCTTGTCGGAACTCATCTTAGGAGTACCTGAGATTAGCTATATGTATTTTTGCTCTTGTTACCTGCCAGGCATGTAGGCAGCTCCTTATGTTCGTGTTATATATATTCACATGTATGATCTCCTCTATGTGCAGAGGATCACACATTTTCTGTAAAAAAAACTTATAATGATTATAAACTAATTAAATCATTTGGTCAAAGGATAATTCTTCGTTTAGGTTGTGTGGCTCGTTAAGTGTAAATTTGGTCAGCAATTAACATCAAACTATTCGAATATTAACATTCCCAAATCACTTAGTAGATGGTATGACATTTGACCAAATTTATTGCTTACTTGGTTTCAGTAAAATCCAATTTCAATTTGTTAAGCGAACTTGGTTGTGACTTTTATTTGCACCAATTCTCTTCATTAAAACTATATCATTTTGGACTTATGGAATTTGGTAATGGTCAAAATTCTGATATCGTCCACATTCAACTCTATAGTCTAAACACAAAGTTCTTTGTTCAATAATAATAATTATTACTAACTAAAATGTTCTAGTCAAAGACTTGACTTTGAGGTGACTTGAATTGACCATGATACTGACCCCATATAACCGAGGAGACGAATCTTCTCTTGAATAGCATTTCACTTCCAATACTTCCACTCGACCCAACTATTGTCACTTAATGGACGTTGTTCCAACATTTGACTATAATCAAAGCTCATCTTTATATTGAATATCGATGGTACTCTTAAATTGAGAAAACTATGTAAATTAGTCACATCAACATTTTATGTTTGACCATAGTTATATTAACCAATAGAAAACTATTGATCCAGCCATTCCATAGTTATCCGATCACTATCAGTACTGTTACCTGGGTTTTTAGCCAAGAAAAAATCGATAGGAGTTAGAACGTCAAGACGAAGACGAAACGACTTGAAATCTTGCAAAAACATTTAGATTGGGAATAGAAACAACTCAGAGAAATTTCAACATGATAAGAGTTAAGGGAGAAGTCGGTGCCGACTTCATCGTGTTAGTGAAGACATCTCATACTTCTATATTTCTCACTCAAACTTTGCAGAGGTTCTTCTTTACCTATTTCATATATGCCCAAGCAATATCAATGGATTTTGATAAGCTAAATACCAAGATTGAAGAGTTAGTAGTCGGAATGGTAGAATAAACCAAGTGATTAAAAAACCATCACCAATATCAACCAAATATCCAAAAGGAACTACATGGAACATATCCAAATCAAGTAACAAGACGAGGGCAAAAGAGTTCAACCTCCCTGGAGTTAACCACAGAGGTTGGTATTGACATAAGAAGTTGGTACCGACATCTCTGGTTAATCCATATGAGGTCGCGACTTCTTGCACTCTTCGAAGCCGACTTCTATACTCTGCTCCAACTCTCTGTTTGGCTCAATGCGACTGCTACCACTATAAATAAAATCCGTAGAGCAACTAAGAAGGAGGCTGGATTCTGCTATTACTATGCAGGAACTCTATCTCTTCTTCAACTCTTTCCCCTTCACAATAGTTACCAAGGCCGCTCCTCTAGGCAATTCTAGGACTTAGAACTTGTCTAACCCCCTGTACTTGTGATTCTTTCTCTCTCAAACCCCTTGTAATCTCATATAACCAAGATCAAATCAATAAGAAAAGTTATAAAGTGGACGTAGGCTTAGTTAACAACCGAACCACTATAAAATCTCTGTGTCTCTCTCTTATTTCCTGTACTTTATTGCTAGTTTCTATTATCTTTGGCCTATTCTACTAGGGCTGGTACATTTGTTGATACGCGAAGATTTTGATCAATGACAATGTGCTTCAACAAAAAAGGAAGAGATATGTGCAAAGCTAAAGGAAGATCGATGAAGGCCAAACAAACATAAGTATGATTTTTATATAGGTCTTAGTCTAGATTTATTGTTAAAATCTATCCTCAAGAGGCTTGCACGAACACTAGAACACATTTTATGAATTTGAACCTACTTCATTTTTATTTAAACTTTCACTGTGCATATTTTAGTAGTTCATTCGACTGAATAGGAATGGCCAGTCGACTGAAACTGGTACACATATATAAACATGCACAATTTCAGTCGACTGAACTTCCTGCACAGTCAACTGAATTTGTTCCTGAAAATTTTACTTCATATTTTCAGTTGACTGAATTCCCTGCTCAGTCGACTGAATTTGAACCTGCGAATTTTCTCTGAAAAGACACCTTCTTCCTCCCAAGAGTTGCAACCATTCTCCAATGGAAATAGAAGCATCTCTTGTTTGCAACCTTTGACAACAAATGCACCTCTTCTACAAGTATAAGTACATGATTCTAACATCATTCAATTTACCGAATTCTCTTGCTTTAAGCTTACTATATTCTTAATCATATTCTCTAGATATTCTCAAAGCAATCACCAATCTATTGCTTGAATCACTATTTTGTTTATAACATTCTTTCGATTCATAGCAATTCACATTTCCTAAATCTTCATAAACACATTGCATACTCTCGAGGATAAGATTATAGGAATATTGTACTACATTAGACTCATTAGTGTTGACAAGAACACAACAAGTCGAATATTGTTTTTTAGTAATTGAGTTGAAGTCCTCTTCGGTAGTTGAGGCAAGAAATCCCATTCGGTTGTTCGAGTAAGTTGTAAACCTATTCCTCCGGGTTAAGTGAGGTTTGTTAGTAGAATTCCTAAGAGAAGCTTAGGGACTGGACGTAGGACAAGAGGTCCGAACCGGTATAAAGTCTTGGTGTCTACTTACTTATTGCTTGTCTTATTTATCTATATCATTCCGCTATTCCATATTATACGATCCTACCGCATAGCCCCCTCTTTCAACTTTCACATACTCATCTAGGATGTTGGTCAATTTTTTGAGTTAAACATTTTGGTGCTTTCATTGAAAAACAGTAAACCCAGGCTTAGATCTAGTTCTCTACTTTGGATCGGACATGTCTAAAAGTTAGATCCACAAATCCTAACTTTAGAAGACTTGTCGTTGAAGATCGATGGCAAAAAGAAAGAGGACAATTTAAGGAGATTTACTGATCCAGCAGTTTGTAGTGATAGACCAAACCACCAGAAAGTTAAAGTCAACAACACCACCAACTTACCAACAGGAGTTAACATTGGAAATCAAGCACCAAAACCTTCTACTCATCATGAAGTAGTGGAGAAAGGAGAATTTAACCGGATGGTTAGCAAACTTAACCAAAAGATAGTTGATAGCCATAAAAATCTTATGGATAAGTTAGACGTTTTGCTAGCACTGCAACCACCAACTGCTCCAGGAACTAGACCAAAAACTGCCACTGCTATGGAACTGGAGAATTCCTCCATCTTCGGCTTACATAAGAAGGATGACAAGCAAAAGAAAAAGAGAAGTTGGTGGAGAAATTGGAATTGTTATTAAGGGAAATGGAAGTACTCCACCTACTGTAGCACAACCTATTGTGAACCTGGACCTTGGAGCAAATGCTCCATTGGGAACTGTTCCAATGCTTCTCTCTGACTCGAAAGATAACATACAACTTGATGATAAGGGATTGGAATTAAATGTTGGTATAAATAGGCAGAATGCCAAAAAAGAAGTCCAAACTGCCTCGGTAAGACCAACCGTGCACCTATGGGACTCCACAGGAGAGTTTCTACTAGAAAATGGAGGACCTAGGCTTCAACCGGCAGACCAAAACCATTTATGGAGTCAAATACTTGGTGTATCCCTTGAAGTCGACCTGTAGACTACCGTCCTACTAAGGAGTAAATCATTGACATTGTCAAACAGTTGATGGAGGAGTACATCCTAAGAAGTTCACCATGCCGACTATCGTGTCATATAATTGAACAACAGACCTTAAACAACATTTGTTCAAGTATGAGTGGCATGAGGGCGGAGCTTAAGCTATGGATGTCATTTTCCCTATCTTCTTGGAAGGAGTATCTTCCAAGTTGTTTTGCTATACTTCCTCCAAAATCCATTTCCACTTTTGACAAATTGGCAAAGAAGTTTTTGGAGCTATTCGGGATCTATGCTACAAGACCAAAGGTAGTTATGTTTTAATCTCCTGTCATAGAGACCTGAAGAATCACATAAGCATTCTCGAGCCAATAGAACCACGCTCTTACAAGTAAACTCCCTATGCCAATCTCATAAGCCACACCTCAATATTTGAACATGAACTGATTCAAGTATGCTTCATTCTACTTAGAGCGTTAAAACAGCGTCTGAGTATGCTTCATTGATTAGATTCCTGAACTAATGGAACCGCGTTCATGTAAGCAACCTACTAAGTCGATGGGGTCAGGTCGAATAAAAAACCATTCATTTTCTACTTGGATCGGTTAAGCTACGTCTAAATACGCTCCATCCATTTGCTTCTTGAACCAATGGAATCGCGTTTATGCAAGCAACCCGATGAGTCGACAGAAGAAAATCAGCTCAAAACGCCGAGTCGACGGGGAAAATTAATCCCAGCCTTCTTAGAACCAATGTTGCTCTAGCAACATTGGGAAGGCCCAAACCCTTGCATGCATCTATAAGCCATGCCTCACTTCTTAGGCTGATGGTACCGCATCCAAGTAAGCATCCATTCTTCTACCACTTGAATGGATGGAACTGCATTCAAGTGCGCTCCATTTCCTTACTTCTTGGACTGATGGAACCACGTCCAGCTAAGGATCCATTCTTTCTCCACTCGACCTAATGGAAGTGCATTCAAGTGCGCTCAATTCCCTCACTTCTTGGACCGATGGAACCATGGCCAAGTAAGCATCCACTCTTTCGCCACTTGAACTGGTGGAACTTTGTGCAAGTTCGCTTCATTTCTTTGCTTCTTGGACAGACAAAACAACTTTCAAGTAAGCATCCATTCTTTTGCCACTTGAACTAATGGAACTTTGTTCGAGAGCGCTCCATTCCCTCGCTTCTAAGACTGATGGAACTGCATCCAAGAAAGCATCCATTCTTTCTCCACTTGAACCGATGTAACTATGTTCGAGTGTGCTATATTTCCTGGCTTCTTGGACTGATGGATTCATGTCCAAGCAAGCATCCATTCTTTCTCCACTTGAACTAATGGAACTGCATTCAAGTGCACTTTATTTCCTTGTTTCTTGGACCGATGGAATCACGTCCAAGGAAGCATTTATTGTTTCACCACTTGAACTGATGAAACTGTATTCAAGTGCACTCTATTCGCTCACTTTTTGGACTGATGGAACCGCATTCAAGTAAGCATCCATCCTTTTACAACTTGAACCGCTGGAAATGCATTCAAGTCCGCTCCATTCCTTTGCTTCTTGAACCGATGGAACCACGTCCAAGTAAGCATCCATTGTTTTGCCACTTGAACCGATGGAACTACGTTCTAGTGCGCTCCATTCTCTCACTTCTTGGATCAATTGAGGCGCATCCAAGTAAGCATCCATTCTTTCGCCACTTGATCCAATGGAACTGCATTCCAGTGCACTTCATTCCCTTGCTTCTTGGACCGATGGAACCACATCCTAGTAAGCATCCATTCTTTCGCCACTTGAACTGATGGAACTACGTTCAAGTGCGCTCCATTCCCTCACTTCTTGGACTGATGGAACCGTGTCCAAGCAAGCATCCATTCTTTCACCACTTCAGCCGATGGAACTGTGTTTAAGTGCGCTCTATTCCCTTTCTTCGTAGACCGATGGAACCACATCCAAGTAAGCATCCATTCTTTCACCACTTGAGATGATGGAAATGCGTTCAAGTGCACTCCACTCCCTCATTTCTTGGACCGATGGAACAACATCCAAGTAGAACCGCATTCAAGTGCGCTCCATTCCCTTGCTTCTAGAACTGGTGGAACAACATCCAAGTAAGCATCCATTCTTTCGCCACTTGAACTGATGGAACTATGATCAATTGCCCTACATTCCCTCGCTTTTTGGACCATTGGAACCACGTCCAAGTAAGCATCAATTAATTTGCCACTTGAACCGATGGAATTGCATTCAAGTGCACTCCATTCTCTCGCTTCATGGACTGATGGAACCGTGTCCGAGTAAGCATCAATTATTTCGCCACTTGAACCGATGGAATCGCGTTTAAGTGTGCTTCATTACCTTTCATCTTGTACCGATAGAACAACGTCCAAGTAAGCATCCATTCTTTTGCCACTTGAATCTATGGACTTCGTTCAAGTACGCTTTATTCCCTTGCTTCTTGGATAGATGGAACCATGTCCAAGTAAGCATCCATTCTTTCGCCACTTGAACTGATGGAAATGCTTTCAAATGCTCCATTCCTTCGCTTCTTAGACCGATGGAACCACATCCAAGTAAGCATCGATTCTTTTGCCACTCAAAACGATGTAACTGCGTTCAAGTGTGCTCCATTTCCTTGCTTCTTGGATCAATGGAGCGGCATCTAACTAAGCATCCATTCTTTCACCACTTGAACTGATGAAACCGCTTCAAAGTACTCCCCATTCTCTTGCTTCTTGGACCGATGGAACCGCGTTCAAGTAAGCATCCATTCTTTTGCCACTTGAACCAATAGAACTGTACTTAAGTGCGCTCCATTCCCTCGCTTCTTAGACTGATGGAACCATGTCGAAGTTAGCATCCATTATTTTGCCACTTGAACTGATGGAACTACGTTCAAGTGTACTTCATTCACTTGCTTCTTGGACCGATGGGATCATGTCCAAGTAAGCATCCATTCTTTGGCCACTTGAACTGAGGCAACCACGTTTAAATGTGCTCCATTACCTTCCTACTTTGACCAATAGTACCACGTCCAAGTATGCATCCATTTTTTTTGCCACTTTAACTGATGGAACAATGTTCAAGTGTGCTCCATTTCCTTGCTTCTTAGATCGATGGAACCGCGCCTAAATAAGCATCCATTCTTTCACCTCTTGAATAGATGGAACTACGTTCAAGTGCGCTCCATTCCTTCGCTTCTTGGACCGATGGAACTGCGTCCAGTTGAGCATCCGTTATTTTGCCACTTGAACTGATAAAATACATTCAAGTGCACTCCATTTCCTTGGATCGATGGAGCCATGTCCAAGTAAGCATCCATTCTTTTGCCACTTGAACTGATAGAATTGCGTTTAAGGGTGCTCTATTTCCTTGCTTCTTGGATCGATGGAACCACGTCCAAGTAAGCATTCATTCTTTTGCCACTTGAACTGATGGAACTGTGTTCAAGTGTGCTCTATTCCTCACTTTTTGGACCGACGAAATTATGTCCAAGTAAGCATCCATTCTTTCGCACTTGAATTGATGAAACTACATTCAAGTGCACTCCATTCCCTCGCTTCTTGGACCGATGGAACCATGTCCAAGTAAGCATCCATTCTTTCTCCACCTGAACGAATGGAACTACATTTAAGTGCACTCCATTCACTTGCTTCTTAAACCAATGAAACCACGTCCAAGTAAGCATCCATTCTTTCGCAACTTGAACTGATGGAACCGCGTTCAAGAGCGCTCACATTCCCTTGCTTCTTGGACCAATGGAACCGCGTCCAAGTAAGCATTCATTCTTTCTCCACTTGAACTGATGGAACTGCGTTCAACTGTGGCCCATTCCATCACTTCTTGGACTAATGGAACCTCATCCAAGTAAGCATCCATTTTTCACCACTTGAACTAATGGAACCACGTTCAAATTCGCTCCAATCCCTTGCTTCTTGGACCGATGAAACCGCATCCAAGTAAGCATCCATTCTTTCACCACTTGAACCGATGGATCTACGTTCAAGTGTGTTTCATTCCCTTGCTTCTTGGACCGATAGAACAATGCCCAGGTAAGCATCTATTCTCTCGCTACTTGAACTGATGTAAATACGTTCAAGTGCGCTTCATTCCCTCGCTTCGTGGACCATAGAACTATGTCCAAGTAAGTATCCATTCTTTCACCACTTGAATCGATGGAACTGCGTTCAAGTGCGCACCATTCGCTCACTTCTTGGACTTATGGAACCATGTTCAAGTAAGCATCCATTATTTCGCCGCTTGAACTGATGGTACTACGTTTAAGTGTGCTCCATTCCCTTGCTTCTTGGATCGTTGGAACTGCATCCAAGTAAGCATTCATTCTTTCACCACTTGAATCAATGGAACTGCGTTCAACCACGCTCCATTACCTCGCTTCTTTGACTGATGGGACCATGTCCAAGTAAGCATTCAATATTTTGCCACTTGAGCTAATGAAATATGTTCAAGTTCACTTCATTCCCTTGCTTCTTTGATCGATGGAACCGCCTCCAAGTATGCATCCATTTTTTCCACTTGAACCGATGGAACTGCGTTCAAGTGCACTCCATTCCTTTGCTTCTTGGACCAATGGAACCATGTCCAAGTAAGCTTCCATTCTTTTGCCACTCGAATCGATGGAACTGCATTTAATTGCGCTCCATTTCCTTTCTTGTTGGATCAATGGAGTCGTGTCCAAGTAAGCATCCATTATTTTACCGCTTAAACTGATGGAACTACATTCAAGTGTGCTCCATTTCATTGCTTCCTGGACCAATGGAACCATATGTCTAAGTAAGCGTTCATTCTTTCACCACTTGAATTGATGGAATTGCGTTCAAGTGCGCTTCATTCCTTTGCTTCTTGGACCGATGGAACCATGTCCAAGTAAGCACCCATTCTTTCGCCACTGGAACTAATGGAGCTACATTAAAGTACGCAAAAAATCATCAATGTTACCCATGTAACATCAAAAGTTTTTCGAAATCTCCTAAGTATCAACGTCGCTTTGGAAACATCAAGAAATTTATTAGTGGCAGGATTGACAAAAATCAATTTCCACCTCCCAAAATTCAACATCGCCCGAATATCGACAAAGTGGAAAGAAAACCAAAGAGATTGAGAAGTCTGCATATCTCTTGAGACATAAACTAACATGCAGATAGAACCTCATACCGAATTTTTATGAATCAATCACAGTCAAAATAGATACTCAGAACCACTAGTTACCAGAGTAAGGACCTACCGCACAATCCAGACTGGGGGTAATTGAAGGGTGGCCCAAAACAATCGATCTCTAATTTTCTATTTTTGAAAACAATTCATTCAAGGACACTGGGAGGTAACTGAACTGTTGGCCTGGAACAACCGATCTTTAATTTCCTATTTTCACAAACAAGTCTTTCAGGGACACAAGGGGCAACCGAGCGAATTATGTAGAGTACTTGATTCTTTACCAAGAGCTTCAATCTAGTTAAATTTGGTGTTCGAGGTAAGCATCCTTGTGGAGTAGGGGGCATATACAATAACACTTGCTCAGGATAAGCTCTACAGAGCTCGAACAGAAAACAACCATGGAGTTGGCTGAATCGACATACCCCATAGTCCTATTACATTGAGCGAAATATTTTGGCAACCACAACAAAGCTAAGCAATGTAGTATGTTGAATAACTGGGGAACTGGAAGGTAAATTGGCCCAATCTTCTAGGCATCAACTTTCCTTAACAACATTAGGAAATCTGGATTATCATATCGACAAGAGAATCGAACTCCTTAGAATTCGGCATCACCCAGGGATAGGCAATAACTAAAAGAACTTATCATCGTGCAGAGATAGGCGATGATGGAAGGAACTTCCAAAATCAAATCATTGATGCACCGGTTTCGCAGACATAAGCAAGTGCCCGATTGAGTTCTCAAACCTCAGTTTGCAAGAATCCAGCATAGCCTGATTACCGCCATCGTTTAGAGGAAATAACTTGTCTTTTAGGAATCTGACACCGCACAGAGACTAATGATGTTAGGAAGGATAACCCCCGACTAGCATAGATTCATCGTGGTCCAGATTTTAGCTGCGATAGGAATATCCAGCCATGTGGAGATCAATCAGGTACCTCGACTCCTGCTTATGGAAAACCAGTTGTTGTCCGAAGACAAATGACGATAAGGAGAGAATGCCCAAAATCGAGCAACTAAACCATCGATATGCAATGATTGGAACTAACAAATAAGGAGGATGTCCAAAACAACATTAACGGCCCAGCAAAGTACGTATGGCGTAGAATAAACAAGGTTAATTGTCATGAATTCAAGACGAGCACTACCGAACTATATTGATCCATGATCACGATGGGAAGAGTGCAGTCGTGCTAGGGGCAATGTAACGACTCACCCCACATTATCTAATTTTCTATAAGTGCCCAGAGTTTTGGACTTCGAAATAACGAGTCCCGCAAATGGAAGTCAATTGCAACAAAAATCGATTAGAGGAAATTCGACCCTACACAAACAAGAACAACCATGGAATTAGTTAAGCAACGATCCTTTACCGCTAAAGGGAGCACTTGACAGTTATTTCAAGTGGTTAATCACCAATGGAACCATATGTCTAAGAAAATACCTTCTATTTCGAACAAGATTGGTTAATGAGTTAGATATATGTAACGAATTACATAATTGAACCAAGGGCATACCCTTAACTCTATCAATCTCCAACTTGCACTTGGGATCAATTATGGAATCTTATTCCAACTTCTCCAATCGGTTTTCTCAAAACCATTCGTGTCAGTCCCTCAATGAACATGCATGTTATTTTGTTTCAATTGTCCACTTTGTCAATCAACTCTTTCTGACATTGATAAACTATTTTTATCATATGGAATAATTTAGAGTATGTCTCTCAACTTCTAGTGAGCTCTAAGTTCTATTACAAACTATACCTTGACGTCGTTATCATATAACAATGTTTTGGGATTCTTAACGTTTGGAATTACCCTCAGCTCAGTTATAAATCTATGCATTTATATTTATATACATTGTTTTAATTGCAACACTATTCAAGGTGATCTACTTAGCCTTTCTTCACTGAACCAGCCATAGTATTTCATTTGGAACATTTCCAACTTAAAGGTTCTTAACTTGAATTTATTATTTACATATTATACTCAATATCTCTTATGAAGATTGAGTTTGAACACTACTTCATAAGGATTTTGTTTTTTCTATGAACAATTCTCTAGTATTTCATAAATATGCGAGAACAATCCAAACTACTATTTAGTGATATCAATTTGGATTTGATGTTTACCTCATGTATCAAATACATAAACAAATCATGATATTATAGACATCATAACATGTATGATAATTGCTATTGCCAATGCATAAGGAATCCATCTTACATATTCCGCTTTAAACTTTTAAAAAGGTATCCTTGCATATCATTCTGGGACATCTCCAATATCTTTTGTACTTAATATAAAAGACATCATTTACAAATCCAACATTGAGTATCAAAACAATTAAAATTGATTTTAACATAAGTGCATCATTAACAATCAGTAGTGTGTTGTTTACTTATGATTTAGAAATATTTATGCACCCCTTAACGTTATTTCTTATGAACACACATTTCCTCTGCACTTTGATTGATAATCAAACTATTTGATACATCTATCAAAACACATGTTCAATTTTGATGCTTTTCATAATGATACTTTAGTATTTGTTCTTAGGTCTTGTCTTTAAAATCACAAGCTCAACATCACTCCCACTAACTTCCAAACACATTGGTTATTATGTGCAAATAGTTTACTCTAAATCATTACTTAGAATTTTCTATTTCAACATATACGTACCAAAACATAAAGTCATACTATGCTATAATTTTGTGAGTAAAATCCAAACCTACTTGAGCACATCGAATAATGAATCTACTACGTTAATTTTAACAATTTAAATTTATGATTTTATTCTCATCAATGTCACTCATTAAATTCCAATTGGATTATCCTTTTTCACAAAGACACATTTGCTGCCAACGGACCATATCCCTTTGAATACAACTATCAAATTCATATCTTAATAATGTACTTGGAATCTATTTCGGATCAGCGTATCATGCCGTACCATAAAGTCAATACTCTTAATGGTTTAGTCAAACAACCGAAGAGTATTTATTCTTGATATTGATAAGAAACTCACGTTTTCTCTTAATTTACAAGAATATTCATAGATGTTCAAATGTATTTATTTTCAATCAGGTCCGGTCAATTTTATTTCATCCCTTGTAATCAGTTTTAACATTGGATCGTATCCAAATTTATTTTTATACCAATAATTCCTTAAAGAAATTCCTTCACTATAAATTTGGTTTTTCTTGAAATAACAGTTGTTTCTCGGTGCAATGGAACATGCATTCATAAGCATTCTATGAATTGTCTTATATAAAACTGATTTTGCATTAGTTCACATTATATTTATGTTCACAAAATTAATCATTTAAGGACCAACGTTCCAAAAATTCTCTTGGGACGATTCATACAAGATGCTTGCTTACAATTATTACATGTAGTGTTTCGACTCGCACAACCTGCCAACTCCTTAGCCTAAGAAGGGTTTCTTATAAACCCATATCTTGTATAGTTTTGTAAATTATTCTTTAAATGATATTAATTTTAACCTTATGCACTACTCTTAAGTACACAACCTTATTGAAAGAAGTTAACTCAACTTCACTCATAATTATTCATGCTTTGTCCAATGGAGTTTAATTACTCCTTATCGATACATCATTATGCATCATAGGGAGGACTGACTTTTGAGGTTGCTTCTTTGTTCATTTTAGGTATATTTGCAACTCCCTTTAATATCTCACCTATTCGATCAAATTGAATCATTTCAGTCACTTGTTAATTTATCTACTTCCATTTTATATTCTGTAAGCTTATCATAAACTTATACTTGTGTACCAAATACACATGTCCATGTCTGTGATGACTCATTGGTGAATATAACGAAGTACATGGAACCATTTTGGTATTGATAGACTTACGACCGTATACATCTATTTGTATCAATCTGAAGAGTTCAACAACTCTCATGATGCTCCCACTAAATGGGTGCATAGCCCTTAATTGTTTGAGATATAATTAACTAGCATCATATGATTCATAATCATATAATAATAAAAATTATTTCTCAAAACTATGGCTATGTTTACAATTCTAAAATAATTGTAAATAATTTTAGATACTTCAGTATTTTCTAATGCATCGATTTTTTATGAAAACAAATAACACATTATAGTTTTATTTCATAATGAATATTCATCATATTCTCATTGAAACATAGCTATATCTATTTTTCAATTGACACTGAAAAATAATCATTATTTCGTAAATAATATTTTGTATATTTTAAGAAAACAATTTTTGTAATTTGATGCATTCAATAAGTGATATATAGAATGCTCCTATTTTTTCGCCATTACTATAATAGCATGCTAAATTTGAAGGCCCATCATTCACTTAATATGGATTATTTATTTCATATACTGCAACTAGTTTACAGTGGGGAGTTCTATGATCAAATATCTTGAACTTAGAGAAAAAAATCTCATAGAAAATAATTTTCCATTTGAAAATACACTTTGAAATAGAAATTGTATTTCTTATTCCAATTTTAAGTATCAATTATTATTATTGCAATTCTTGTTTCTGTGTTTTTTATGAAGCGGAAGTGACAATTCACTCCCTTTATCCCAACTTTACCATAAATCACATCTACTCTTGCACATTTATCATTCTTTCTAAATGATCGAACCATTCAAAAGAAAACCCTTACTACAACATTATAACGAACTCTTTACAAAGATGCATTTGATCATCCTTAAAATTTAAGGATATCAAACATGATGCACGTTACGTAAACTAAAATGACATTTTAATGATCGAATTCTTAGATCATTCTTATAGTTTTGGTTTAGTGCTATATTTAACATAATATGATCATTTTGTAATCAATCAAATTGAATGCTTGATCTCACAATATTTTTTATTAGCTTATTTCAAATGAACTAACTTCATCAGAGTATCGTACATTACAAACTGTGATTGTTCCCCGTATAACACTTATATGCGATAGTATAAGGATCAAATATCCATACTATACTATAGCTTTTAGAGTTCGAAATTCATAGAATGCAATACACTGTCTTGACCGAATAAACACAAAAGTGATCAAATTACGAATGAATTTAGAAGTCGTAAAATCTGGTGCTTGGATAGATATTGAAACATTAACATGCAAGAAACATTTATTAGTAAATATATGTTATATTTCTATTTACCAATCTTCAATTCAGTTCAGTTGTATATCTTAATTGATAAATGTTTTATCAATCATATTAAATGCACAAAATTATCAATGTAGATAATTTTAACATTATAAAGCATATGTTTTTAAAATTTTAGAAAGTTTAAATGTAATTATTTTATTTTTCTAATAAGGCTTCTACTAGTCTTAATGTTTCACCAAACCCTAAGCAAAATATAGAAGTCTTTCGACTCCGTCTTGGAATTCTAACTTAAGTCATAGCTCGACGTACGATGGTTAACTATTTATTGATTGTATCGAATACAACTCCTAACCCTTGATAGCTTATCCTAATTTCACTATGATCTTGAGTTTGCTCAATAAACAGAAATGAAATTATTCACTCGTACCTACCATATCACGATAGCCAAAGCATAGTGTGTGTATACCTTGAGTTTGCTTAATAAATATATATAGTTATTTTACCTCGTCTATTCAAAATATTAATAATACTACACATAACATCCCTAGATTGAGTTTTCTTAAAAACTAAGGAGCATGCAAGTACCTTATTAATATATATGTGTGTGTGCACGCGCGCACGTGTGTGTGCATGTATAATAGAGGACAATATTATATTGAAGATCACTTATGGAATAACGTACTTCTTCTAAAATACCCTCATGACTCAAGGGTCGAACATATTTGAAATCATAGTATACATACAATACGTATGTATTTATCTCTTAAATCTATTTAGGTTTCTTTGATATTCCACCTTTAGTTTATACAATCATATTATATAATTTTTATTATTATATAACTTTTATATTTTATGTTACTTATATACTAGTCTTATGTATAATATTATATTAAATAAATCTTATTTAATTAATTTTAATTGACTAAATTAACTAACGTTTTGATTAATTTTATATTAATATAACATTTATTTATTATACACTATAACCTTTATAGTATAACACATGATATATGTGCTATTACCTCGATTATTGGTTTTGATGATAACAACCATGATAACAACAACATATAATATAGATACTATTGTTTTGCCAAGTTATGTAGTATATATGCAGGATATGACACAAGTGTTGAATCAAAGACTGTATAGTATAAAGATTTAAAAAATGGACATGAAGACTTGTGAGTACAAAGACCAAGATATGAAGATCTCAAGGCTTTAATATAGTATATAGAGTCATAGAATATTGTTAAAGTCCCGACAATCTTTTATCTATATCTCTTATTTTTCTATCTTTTATATTCCTGGACAAAATAAATTTTCAAAATAAATTTTAAAAGTATTTTATAAAAGTTTTTCAAAGATCAAAATGTTTATAAACTACGTTCAAAGTGTTTTACAAAGTATCAAACTATTTTACAAAGTTTAGGGTTTTCAAAACATTTTAAAGAGAATTTTGATGATAACATCTAATTGCTATTCTAGTTCTAGGAGTTTTTTCTTCAGATCTCTTATTTTTAGGTCTTCAATAGTTGTTTTTCTTACAACTCTTACAAAGTATAGGGTATTCAAAACATTTCACAAATTTTCTACCCTTTTAAAGATTTGCATTTGAAAAGAAATTTGTATGAGCAATTGTATGGGCCTGGATGTTGGAGAAATCCGAACCAGTATAAAATTCCTGGTGTCATCTCTCTAACTCTCGACTTTACTTTATTGCTTTAGTTTTATCCATGATTGCATCTATGATTAATTGTTGATATAATTTTGTGTTGAAAATCTATATTTAATATTAAACTTGAAATTTTTTTAAAAATATCTACAAAAGTTAAAAACACTATTCACCACCCCTCTAGTGTTTAATTAGCCTTAAGATCCATAATTCTACGATCCGTAATATGTATACATTATTTAATCGATTAACCTTTAATTAACTTATTTAATCAAAAATTTTAATTAAATTTATATTATTTTCAAAATTCATTTATAAACATGCATGTATACTTATGTTAATCTAAAATTTTAAATTAGCGTAACATATATCATAATATACAATAATATTTGTCAATTGATTAACTTATTTAGTTAATATATTTATTATCTTATTAACGAATTTTATAAATTTTGAAAATTAGTTTATATTAATTTTCAAACATTTTTAAAATTTTCATTATGTTATAGCATTTATAATATGTATATATTATATTTTAAATTTAAATTTACATGTAAAAATCCTATATTTTCAATTTTTAAAATAATTTGAAAATTTGTATTATAACATTTATAATATGTTTCTTACTTTAATTTAATTTAAAACTTTTATTTTTAGTTTCAAAAAAAATTGTATTCGCCTAAGCCCCAGTTCAAATTGGGCCTTTTCAATTAGGGATAACCGTTTGGGCTTACCTCATCGTTCCGAGCCAAGTTAGTAGCAGGGTCGGGAAGCGTACTTGATTACCTAAACCCAACATTAGACACTACTTTTCTAGACATCTTACTGTATGGTAGGCTTTAATTTGTTAACCCTAACATGACTAATTTATGCCGCATAGGCTATTAGGCTTTGATACCATTGTTGGAACTGGGCTAACCCGTAGTGTAAGTTATGAGTGAATATCAAAATAATTCCCTTATTGGATCTTTATTGGTCCTATGAAGTCTAATTCATTTAGAACATTTCTAAATATTATTTAAATAAAATCTTTTATTTTATTTAAAATTTAAAATTATATAATTTTATTTAATATATATATATATATATATATATATCTAAATATATGTATGTGTGTATGTATGTATACATATATGATACATGTATGCATGTATGTGTGTGTAACATGTCAGACCGTGCAAGGTATAACATGCATGTATATAGATATTGAGATTTAAATCGCAAAGGACACATTAGCTCATCGGATATGTAATGTATGTTGTCCAAATATATGTATGTATATAAATTTATTAGTTACACACATATATATTATAAATATATATGTATGTATGTATATGTTAATTTTGTTTAAATAATCATATGTAAATGAAAGATATTTAAATATATGTATATTTATGCATGTACATATACATAAAATTTATAAATAAAATATTAGTATATATGAATAAATTATTATAACATATCTGTTTAAATATAAATAACTTGAATATTATAATATATATATATATATATAATTTTTTTAAGAAACCATGAATAATATATCTACCAATATATATATATATATATATAATGAAAAAATAATATTTTATTTAAAAATGATACACACACACACATATATATATAGTGTATAAATATATATAGTACATATATATATGTATATATATATATATTAATCAACATTTTTTTAAAATTCCCGATCGCGTGTACACATAAACTTTTTTATCATAATTTTGTTGTTTTAAAATATATTTTAATTAAATGTTAATTCATTGTGACATAAAATGTAATAAGAAATTATTTTTAAAACTTTTTTCCAAATCTTAAATTTTCAGTAAATCATATATGATATTTTGAAGTTTTAAAAAAATTTCCTTATTTTTTCCTATCAAGTTTTATTTTCTATTAATTTTTGACCGATTATTATAATAATTATAAAAATAGCGAAAATGATTTTTATTTTTATTTTCCATTCGAGAGCTTATCTTATGATAAAATAGTTTTATAAAATTTAAAATTAATTTTCATAACATATTTGATTTTTCATGATATATTTATGTAATATATTGATTTAGATAATATTAAATATTAATAAATAAATATAAAAATTAATTTTTTACTATTGAAAATTACTATTGTTACAAAGTTACATTAATATATATATATATATATAATTATATAATCGATTTTAACCATAATATGATATTATAATAAATATAAACCATATATATATAATTAAATGATATATATATAATTTAACAACATATTTTTTTAGCAAAGCTAAGCTGACATTTAAAGTGTGTATTCCACATTTATTACCCACACAATAGAGAATAGGTGTTCGTAACATGCTCCGGAACAGCTAAGATATAAAGTAATAAAATACAAGAGTTTGACTAACTTGTCTAAACTACTAATGGCAGGACTATAAGTCCCCCAATCTAAAACTGACATTGCCACCAAAGGAAGGGCCAAGAACATCAGAAAATCCCAAGGCAAGCATAAAATCAAAAGATCTCAAAAGTGAAGAATACAGATATTCCCTATCCTAAGTAGCATCCAAAAATAGATATAGCAAATTATGATAACCTTCATAACTAGTAATTGACAAAGAAAGTTCATCCCCCTCAACTTGATAATATATAGTCCTACTCTCCCCTCCTTCACCAACATACATATAATAGTGATTATAATCCAGATTATACCTCAATTATGTCATTATGTGAATCCATGCCTGCTCAACATCATCCCAGTAGGTACCATCTTCATCAGAGGAAGAATCATCTACGATCACAGATTCATTAGGAGTGGCTTTCACAACAAGCATTTCAGGAGGAACTAAGACCGAGGGAGAATCCAGAGAAGAGGGAACTCAAGTTTTAGGCATCCATTTAAAAACAGGAGTAGGATGGGGAATCTTGGCAAGAGGGAGATTCGTGGAATCGAACGAGCACGAATCCATCGAAGGACCAAACGATTGACATGATATGCAAATTTAAGGTTGCCATTTATACTGAACATATACTTCCACTTCATTACCTTCACCTAGTCTTATTTTAAGCTTCGATGGCAAACATCTAGTCGGGGTAATCTCAATCAACGCTCTGGCATACGTTAAGTTCCTACGGGCTTCAGTATTTAAATCAAAGCATTTAAGATCTCTGATAAGATTAGCTATCCAGTTCAGTCCTATGAGAGGTTATAGGACCGATGGGATGAGCGTGAAGGTTTGCTCAAATTAGAATAGATAAGATTTACTCTCTCGCTTTATCAACCCCAAGACTCCACAGAGTGACAATAAATGGTTTCCCATCAATTATTAATGGGTTAGACTCTAGAGCTCTCAATTTATTGAAGTAAAACATAGAATTGAAGTGTTGTGCCTGAAGACTACCTCTCAAATTGCAAATACGTTTACAAGTGTCTCGAACATCCTTGTATGAAGCGGCGGAGTCCATAAAGAAGCCAACTAAATTCTCAGACTAATAATTTATCCCCTCATGAACCACTTCAATCGGAGGGATGAAGACAGCGTCTATCACATCCAACTTAAATGGTCTAAGCGAATAGAAACCCGCATTCTTGGGAAGGGATTTCAACATGGAAGTCCACCAGTATTATTAACTTCATTCAACTTTTATTTTCATAACAGTCATGCTGCCACCCTCCCTCTCCTTACTTATCCTTCACTGCAACCCATGTCCATTGACCAGCCAAACCCATCCCCTCCTCCACCAGCTGTACCTCCCTTTCCTCTTTCTCTTTGTCTCTCCCAACCACCAATCCTTCCCACACCCATTGACCCTCTTCAACCTCTATTGAATTCTCCTTCATCTTCTCCTATCCCCTCTGCTTCTGGTTGGTCTAACCTTTTTAAGTTCAAACCGCGTAATGTTGGAATTTATTCTCCTATTCTAGTTAATTTAGTCATCGATGGAGAAGCCATTGTTCCACCGTCTATTGTAATTGATGCTGGCACTACTGTATGGAAAGATTACCTGGTGGGCATCTTCTTGGATAAGCCTTTGTCCTTCACTAATGTGGTGGAACACTTAAAGGGGCTCTGGAAGTTTAAGGGATCTGTTAAGGTAAAATTCGATGGAGTTATCTTCTTATTCCAATTCTCCAATGCTGAAGATAGAGCAAAAGTGTTGCATGCTAATCCTATAATTACGAGGAACAAAGTTTTCATAATTCAAGAATGGTGTCCTGAATTGGGTAAAATTCATGGGAAATTTAAAGCGATTCTAATTTAGATTCAGTTATCTAATATTTCCACTATGCTTGGTCACTCTTGGGATTAAACTGGCTAGCATCGAGAATTGGAAAGCTTCTATGTTTAGATGAATCCACAGAAAGGCTTGAAATAATAACATATGAAAAGTGTTTGGTAGAAGTAAAACGTGATCAAGAATTGGTGGACAAGTTTCCAGTCAAACTGTTGGATGGAAGTGAACAGTTTGTGCATGTGAACTATCTCTGAAATTATGATATTTGTACGAGATGTAAGGTATTTGGTCATGTTATGGAAGAGTGTGAACAATTTGATAACCAGAAAGATAAAATGAAAACCTCAAAAACAGTGAGTGATGATAGCCTAGGCAAGCATAAAAAAGTAAGGAAGGAAGGTGTTGGTATAAGTCATAGTAGGAAACAATAGTGGAGAAAAGTAATAAGAAGGAAATCAATGTTTAGAAAGAAAGGAGTTGTAAGTAATGGCTCTGTAAGACCTGTATGTGTTGACTTAAGAAATGGTAGAAAGGAAAAAGGTAGTGAAGATAGTGAGAAGGTAGAAGAGGGAGAGATAAGGAAGGACAATGATTGCATGGAGAATAGCGAATCTGAAAAACTTGAAAATTTAATGCAGCAAGTTGATACAAATCCATTTGGAATTTTAGATGGCCTTGTAGGTAATGGGGAAGACTGTACATATCCTGATATTGTGTGCATGCATGTACCAATCCATATTTGTGAGAGCAATTATGAGTTACAACAACATCAACACACTGTTCCAAATCAGCAAAATCAACTGCAAGCCCACAGGACAAGACTATTGAACCGTGATTAACCCCCGAAGCAACATTATCAAAAGTCACCATCTATTCCAAGTACCATGCACTTCAACAAAATAATAATCCAAGTCAGTAAAGACACATGCAAAATCACATTCAACCCTGACCCAACCCTGTTCCATCACTAAATGACAAGAATTGCACCAACCCATCTTTATCTGATGACATTGTCCTCAATGTCATTCCTCCATCACCTTGCCATTATGATCATCTCCCACCACCACCAAGATACCTAAACCATGAGGCCATAATGAACTGGAATCAGCAATCAAACTTCTCAACAACAAAGACAAACAATAAGAATATTCATTCGAACACTAAAAATCTTAGAAATAAGAAACAATTCAAAAGGAACAAAGATTTGAATGAGTCAAACATATTACCAGCCGCCAGTATCCCTCCAGAAACTGGTATCACCCCCTCTTCTACAACTAGAAGCAATCCAGGCAACCTACAACTGAACACTTGTTTGATCAAATAACAAAATCTTGGTGTGTGGAATATTCGGGTTGCCCATCGGGATATTAAGCTTAATCAAGATAAGGACGTCATTAACATTTACAAACTCAATTACTTGCCATTTTAGAAACAAAGCTAGATCAAAAGCTCACCATTAGAGCTGCTAGAAACATTAATCCTAGTTGGACTCTTCATCATAATCTTCTAAAATCACCTTATGGTAGAATAATGTTACTTTCAAACCCCAACATCTACACAGTCTCCCCCATCCTCTCTCATAGAAAATTTATTTAATCTCATCTTCTTAATATACCAAGTTCAACCTCCATGTATCTAACCATCATCTATGATGACAACCAATCTTCAAATAGACAACTTCTTCGTTATTATCTCGCTCACTTTGCTCAAGAAACACATCTTTGGTTGGTCATTGGTGACTTCAACAGTCCTCTCTAATGTGAAGAAAGAAGTGGTGGTAATCTTGTTACCCTCAAAGAAATCAGCCTCCGAATTCCGCCATCAATAATTCCAACTTGATACAAATACCTTACAGCGATACCAGATATTCTTGGAATAACATGAGTAAATCTGGTAATAGAATATATAGTAAGATTGACCACTCTTTTTGCAACTTTGTTTCCTTCGTCACCTGTCCAAACATCTCTACTTTCCTTCCCCCTCCTCTCAGAGCACTCTCCTCAAATCCTTAAGCTTGAATTGGTTCCTATGGAAAGAAAAGCCGCTTTTAAATTTTTAATGCATGGATCCTTGATCTGGATTTTTTGATATAGTTAAACTTGCTTGGTCTTCTAATTTTTTTGACAAACCTATGTACATTTTTCTGTAGAAGTTGAAGATAGTCAAATCATCTCTTGGAGCTTGGGCTAAGCACAAATATAGTATAGGTGATTTATTGTCTAAGTCCCTGGAACCTGATCTAGCAAAAGCCCAACGCCAATCCATGGCAAGTCTTGGTGACACTGTGCTAGCTAAGTTTGAGTTTGATCTTCATGATCAATATAGAAGAGCCCTCAGCACTGAGGAGGATACGAGAAGGAAAAAGTTGAGAATCAAATGGAATGTTCTTGGTGATAGAAATACCAATTACTATCACGACAACTTAACAAGAAAGCTAGGGCACATATCCATAGCATCAATGACCAATAGGGATCTCCTATTGTTACCCCAGTTATGATTGAAAAAAGCTTCCTTGACCACTTTAATAACATGTTTGGCAACTCCAATAGGTTTGTTCCTGATCTCTCTTTAATTGATAACATTGACTTGCCATCTTTGTCTTCAGAACAAGAGACCTATCTATCATTTGAAGTAAGAAAGGAAGAAATTAAAGCATGCATCTTTAGTATGAATAAAGACTCATGTGGAGGACCTGATGGATTCAATGCCCGATTTTTCACATCCTATTGGGAAATCATTCAACATGATCTATGCATAGCTGTTTTTAGTTTCTTTACTCATTGTAGAATGCTATCTGGACTTAATGCCACTAATCTCGCCTTAATACCCCAAATTGATCATCCTTTTAGTTTTGCTGACTTTAGGCCAATAGCTTGCTGCAACGTAACCTGCAAGTGTATAGCCAAAATTATTTCATCCAGATTAAAAAAAATCTTCCTTCCCTAATCTCTAAAAACAAAGCAGCCTTCTTACCTCATAGAAGCATCCTTGACAATGTACGATTAACCCATGAACTTCTTAAGGGCTATAAAAAACCAGGAGTGTTTCCCAGAGCTATGCTTAAATTAGATATTAGGAAGGCTTATAACACATTGCAATGGACTTCCATCACTAAGGTTCTATCTAGAATGAAATTTTCAGATCACTTTGCCTTATGGATATATGCTTGCCTTTCTACAGTTCATTTCTCCTTATGCTATAATGGATCTTCTGTGGGATACTTCAAGAGCGATCAAGGGATTAGATAGGGAGACTCGATGTCTTCCTATCTGTTTATTATGGTTATGGAAGTGTTAACCAGGTTAATTTCTAAAGAAGTAGTAACCAAGAAGATCAATGTGCACCCTAAATGTCATGACCCATTGATCTCCTCTTTAATATTTGCTGACAATTTGATCATCTATACCAAACCAAATGAAGTTTCGATAAATATAATTTTCAAAACCCTAGATATCTTCCATAAATTTTCTAGGTTGGCTATCAATTGTGACAAGTCCACTATCTTAATTGCTGGTACAACTCTGCAACATGCTACCACAATCAGACTGTTATTTGGCCTTCCAACTGCTTCTAGCACTTCATCTTATCTTGGTATACCTCTGGTTTCTTCCAAGATCTCTACTGGGCACTGTATGAGATTGTATAAAAAGATAACTAACGTTATTAATGACCGGTCCAACAAATTATTATCTCAAGCTGGTAGATTAACTCTAATTAAATCCGCGTTAATCTCTTTTACAACATATTGTTGCAGGACATATATCTTCCCAAAAAAGCTTACTTATATGATACGTAAAGCCATTTGCAGTCTTTTATGGACTGCTTTGTTGCTTCAACCAAATTTAAGCCTATTAGTTCCATAGAAACTGGACGAAAGAAAAAGTATGAAGGGCTTGGAATATCTAAGTCTAGGTAACTGGAACAAGGCAGCTTTTAGCTAATATGTCAATAATCTCTTGACTAAAAAGAATAACATTTGGGTTAACTGGACTTTAAAGCACAACCTTAAAAGTAAAAGGTTCCGGACTATGGACATACTATAGGGAAGTAGTTGGACATGGAGGTCCATTCTTAAACTCAGAGGCAGTTATCTACCACAGATAAGATTGCTTGCCTCTCAGGATGGGCAGGTGAGCTTCTGGCATGACCCACGGACCAGGCAAAGCTTAATTCTTGAAACTGTTCTATCATTCAACCAACAATCCAAACTGGCATTCCCAATGATGGTAAGGTTGGTGACTTTATCAATAATGGTTTGATTTCTCTACCACAATCAGACTATAAGGAACTGTGGCTTGAAATCATGAGGCAACATTATCCCATACTGCAAATTGATATGGTGGTGTGGTCTACTTATTTTCAAAATCATTCGATGTCCCTTGTGTATAATAATATGAACAGGTGGTAAGGGAACATCCAGTTTGCTTGGAATAAAAGAGTATGAAACCCATATTATAAAGAGAATGATAACATGCTTCTTTGGAAAGTTCTCAAAAATGCTCTCAATGCAAAAGATAAATTAGTGTCATTGGATTTGCAGGTTGATCCTGCTTGTGTCTTCTATCCTAGTGGAGATGAATTAAATGTTCACTTGAAAATTCACTTGTTTTTCAACTACATCTTCACTTATACCCTCTGGCAAAGATTAATGCATCTGTTTGGTAGGGATAATATTTCATGAGCTTGTAGTATTGAATGGTGCAATATATACAAAGCAACCAGATGGAAAGATGACTCAGGCATCTTGTTGTTGTTGATTCTTAAAACATTTATTAGAGTTGTACGGAGGCAATGGAATGGAAAAAATTTCAATGCTAAGAATAAGAGAGATGTGCAATTATGGAATGAATAGAAGCAAGCTATAAAGCATGGCATAATGTATAACTCTTATTGTTTTGACAGTATAATAGTTAGCAATTGGAATTAGTTTTCTTTTTGGCAAATTAGAATTTTTTTGTTTCTCCCTTTATAGTATTTTTCTTTTGTTTCTTCTCTCATGTATCATAGCCTGTTACGATGCTTTCATATTTTATTGTTTATGCAATAAACTGGTAGAGGCCCATTTAATTTCGCTTAGCTTTGCTAAAAAAAATTTAACAAGATATTAGTTAATATATATATATATTAGGCAGCTGTACAAATCTGATATGTATATAAAAAAATTGATTTTTTTAATTATAAGGATATACATACATATAACCAAACTAATTTGTGAAAACATTAACCATATCAATATGTGATTTACAAATTTTAAACTATTATTTAATAAAAACACACCTAAGTACCAAAACCTTGAAGCACGCTTTAAAGGATGACTCTCCCCTTTGAAATCTTTTTGATTCAGTAGATTGCTAGTTCTTGAACCGTTGACCTTTGACTATCGAATAGTGATCTACTTTAAGTTGATCAGAGCTTGATATGATGGAGCATCTATGGTGTATTTTCAGCCAACATTGGAAAGATGAAGAGGCAGAAAAAGATTATTTGTAATTTGGGTTAGGGAAGTTTAAATAGTGGATAAAAGAGAGAAAATAGTAGATCTCATTGCATACCAATTCTCCCTTAGTCTGAGCCATCCAAAATCTAACTTCTCTACCCATTTTGAGTTGCCTCATATGTCCATGTTGTAGCAAAAAATCTCACTCATCATGATGGGCCAAAATCAAATGTAACGACCCAGAATTTTTATTAATTAAAATTTGAATATTTAATTAATTTTAAATATTAATAAGTGAATTTATAAGTCAAATAAATTTTTATTTGAATTATTGGGTTTAATTGGATAATTAAATCCATAATTTAATATGTTAAATTATGGAAATAATTGAAAATTGGGTTAAATATGATTGAAAATGATTTGTAAAATTTTATTTTATCATATTGGAGTTAGAATGATATTTTAGAACTTTTAAAATCGAATTTAAAGTTAATTTGTGAAAATTGAATATTTTAATATTTAATCGACTAGTGAAAATAGTCAATTTTTGAACAGTCTCAGAATTGAACGAAACCAGTTCCATTGGATCCGTAATAGTTAGCTATTACCGGATTTCAATTTTCGTGTCAATCGGAGTTATCGTTTGATCGTGGCAGCTCGAAACGCATCGAATTATTTTTAATTTTAATTTGGCGAGTTAAAATAGCCATTTTTCAAAAAGTCTCGGATTTCGACGAAACCAGTTTCATCGGATCCATAATATGATATTATTGTAAGGTTTCAAATTTCGTGTCAATTGGATTTACCGTTTGTCCGGTACAAATTAAAACGCCTAGAAAATCGCTTAAATCGGTTTAATTTAAATTGAACGTTTATTGCCATAACTCGCACAGATGTTCGAATTAGCTTCCGAAACCTGTTCCATTGTGTCCGGAACGCGGGATAAACCCTAGGAACGTCAGTTTCGGCGCGTAAATCGGAGTTTAGAAAACCGAAATGAATAGTGTTCAAATTTTTTCTATAAATAGGCTCATAAATAAAAAAAAAATAGAAAAAAATAATAATTAGGGTTTGGTATCAGAGCAGCCGCCACCAACGTATTGAACGGCCGAAATTATCTTAACTTCTTCCCCTCTGATCTCCTCATCCATCCACAATTAGACCTCGGCCTCAACTGGAGAGTTGGAGAGTAGCTCGAGAGCTACAATCTGAACGGTGGTGATCGAGTATTATGTGGTGGATCATCGGCAATTGGTGTTTGAAGTGCTGCTGTTCCTCACGTTTTTCGAGAGCCACGAGGGCACCGGGTCTGACCGGTCTTGGGCCGAAGGTAGCATAGGGGTAGGGCTTCAAAACGACATCACCTGATCATTGCCTCGACGTTCGTAGAGGCGGCGACTATTAGAGTTTTTTGTATAAAGGTGGGTTCGGCCGTGTTTTTATTTCCTGGGAACGTGAAAGAGGAGGGAGATGGTGTGTGCGGCTGAGATGCAGGGGTTTGGATCTGAGGGGTGAGATTTGCTGTAGGTTTTAATTATAAAATTTAGGTTGAAATTTTTATATAAAATTCGAGCAAACTTCAAAAATGCATAACTTTTTCATACGAGGTCGAAAACGCGCGAAACCAGTTGCGTTGGAATCGTATGGACGAGCACTACGCGATGAAATTGGATTGGAGTCGTTTGGAGTTAGTGAGAATTTTGGGTAAAATTAAACGTCCGTTTAATTTTATTCGAAATAAATCGCTAAAACGAAATAGAAATCAAGGTGAGAACTTCTCACTCAATCGAACCAGTTTCGATTTTATTTTAAATAGTTAGATTTAAAATATTTAAATGCATGTTTGAATGATGATTGTTATCTATTGATTGTTAAAATAGACAATATACGCCGTTAGTAAGCGGATGTTATTTATTAAAAACATATACCGCGAATATTTCATAAACAGTGAAATTGGTATTATATATAATAGCAATATATATATATTGGCATATGTATATATTAGAGTTATTGATTTCCCGCATTTTTTGTTTAGCGGATGAGACCCTATTGCGCCGTCTATTAAGCGGATAATATTTTAAATCCCATATACCGCGATAATTTCGTACTGGAACGAAATTGGTATGGTGCTAATGTTTGTGGATGCAGGAAAACAGGTTGGAGGGATCCAACTGGATTCTTCAACAGTATTTATTTGATTTCAGATATTTTGATATTTGATGGATTATCATATCGATATATGATATCGTTGTTGTCGTGATTGACTATTTGGTGGGTAGCATCACTAGACCAAATTTGAAACTTTAAAAATGATTTTTTAAAGTGATTTTTGAAAATATACTGTATGTTTGGGAAATTGATTCATTTTAAATAAATAAACGTTATAATTTTTAAAGTTATAAAAATCATGATTTTTAAGAAATATAGTTAAAAAAAAAACTGATTTTTGAGAATATGATGCTAATGATTTTATAAAGTGATTAAATCAGGATTTTTGAATTTATTATAAAAGTTGAAAATATAGGATTTATAAAATTTAATTATTTTATAAATCAAAATGGTGAAATTATAAAGGAGATTAAATATGTTTTAAAGAATAATATAAATTGACTTATATTAAGAGATTTATAAATGGATATTTATAAATTGAAATATTGACATTATAAAACGAGTTTTTATAAGTGTTTGAATGAAGTGAAAATAGATTGCATAAGTGAATGGAATTTATAAAATTATAAATGGTGAAGTTATAAATGAAATTTATAAATAGTAAGATTTATAAATTTTGTGAAATTATTAAAGAATATATTCGGATGAATAATTGAATCTTATAAGTTATAAGATTTATAATTATGAAGTTCAAAGAAACGATTTTGTAAAATAATCATTTATAAGTATTTGACTTATAATATGAACCTTTGTTTTACAATTGAGTTATAAATCGAATAGGTTAATAAAGAAATTTATAAAAGGAGATGTTATAAAATAAATAGAAATGGAATTTATAAACGTTGTTTTATAAATTCGCAAATGACTTATTTTGATAAGTAAATTGTTGAAACCTATAAATGAAGTTATATTCACGTTTTTGACAGTGAATAACCCTTTGAAATAAAATGAATGGAAATGATGATATTTGTTAACGTAGTATATTCACGTTTTTGAATAGTGAATAATATGTTAAAGAAACTGTTTTGAATGTGATGTTTTAAACAGAATTAAAACAAGTTAACGATGTTTTAAATGCATTGAGATTCGAAATCATAGATTTCAACATTTATTGTTGGAATAGACATTTTCGAGAAATAAAAGGGAATAGTGTACTATAACACTGTTGTTATAGTAAATGATTTCCGAAAGGAAATGTTTTGTTTAGTATTGGGATTTATATATCTATTTTAAATTCGAATCCCTATACTAGTAATTTTGGGACGTCGTAACGATGTTTTACGTAACATTCGTTTTGGCCCAAATAAATATGTTTAAGAGAATGATTTCCTTAAAGAATGAAATATATACTAAATTTCGATTTGAGTATATTGAATATTTTCCAAGTGTAGGAAATAAATAAAATTTGTGAATTACTTATGAATAAATAAGTATGGAAATGTTTTTTCCAATATAAAGTGAATCTTAGAGAATTTATCTTTTTGAAGATAAATTGAAATGAATAATTGAAATCGAATATTCATAGATATTTTGGATTATAAATTCACTATGGAATTTATAAAAGAAAGGGGAACTTGTTTAAAAATAAATATTGATTTATTTTTGAAGTATTGAAAATTATATATCTTGTAAAGATATTTTGGCAAATAAATAATTTGGAAAATTATTTGGAATCTGGTGATGTGTGCATATCAATTGATAGTTTAATAACCGACTATCAATATTTCCCTTTGAATGGGTAATTGATGTGATTTGTTTGAATTTGAATGCCACACTTATTTTTGAATAAGCGCTCACTATTCGGGTTAACCGGGAAAGGACCATGGGGTCGTATAACCCATTCCGAATATGTGATACGTCGTTGTGAATTGCATTGAAGATCGGTGTTGAAGACCCGGTATTTGCGAGAGCGATAGGATGACCTGTCGATTGACTCTGCACCGAGTAGCTACGGTATTGAGTTCTCCATATGTGATGGTGAATCCGATCAGGATTGTGAATATCCGGATTGCAAGGACTTCTTTGTAAGTGCCTTCGGTTTTGTTCGAGCCCGGAACAGACTTGTATGGATAGTATGCCTGACATTACAAGTTGAGATATAAAGCCGATTTCTTTCAAATATATTTCTGTTGGTGGCGGAGAATTTATTCTTTTAGCTTAACACCCTTCTCTGAGACGTACGAGCTCAGAGGTTATGTAGTTGAATGTTATCAGCGATATATTCCCAATTTGGTAATGTGACATGCTGAGTGATGCTGTAAATGATCATTGTGTTGATTATTTGTGATAGGATCGTTTATTTGATCGTCTATCTTTATGATCATTTCTATGATCATTTGTTGACCCAAAGCATGGCTTTTGTATAAAGTATGTTTTTGTGGACGTGGCTTCGTCGAGCCTCACACCCCGTGAATGGTCAAAACAGGAAAGAAGCAACAAGGTTATGAGGGGTAGCGCCCTTTAGGATGTGTGCATTTCCTTCTGGAAAAGGGTGGTATCATGGTATGGAGCCCAGATACTTACTCATGTTAAAAACACTTTGTTATGATTGTGTGAATTGATTACGAGCGCTCGATGAAAAGGTCCCAAAGGACCGGGGGATGGCATATTCGGTCAGTTGTTACTCAGTTAGGGGTAACCCGGCCTTGTGTTGGTAGAGATCCGGTTTGGTTCTCGGGGATGTCCATCCAGAGGCATTCTCATGTGGCAATGGGAAGTTCCTTGGCCTGATCATTCGTTGGAAATCCAAAGAAACAATACGTGACTTGTACGGTTTTAGTTGTAGAACCTGCCATTTAATATGGTAGCTATAGTAAGCATACTATAATGGTACCTATGCTGGCTAAGATTTATATTCTACTTTCGAAATGAATTTTTCTTACACTATGCACTAGTAATAATATAAAATGTTCTTTTAAATACGTATCAAGCATCTTTGACTATCATAAGGAGAAATCTCCTCCAAGTCTGCGTTTGCATTGTGTGTGTGGCAGGAGGTCTTATGGTAGTCTCATTTTTAAAAGCATTGCGAATTGACTTTAAAAATATTCCTATATTTTGATTTTAAAGATAAATAAACTGTTTTGAGTTCTCACACCAGTCACATGACTGACTTGGAGTTTATTGTTTTCCTTCCTAAACTCTGGGTGCCCACCAATTTCCACACGGGCAGTCAAGAGTTAGGATTTATCAGGATATTCTGGATATTCTGGAGTTGCTGGAGGCAAGCTGGATGGCATGGTGTATTACTAGTTTATATAGTATTTCTTTTTCCGCTGCATTGTTTGTTGTTGTATACTCTGATGATATGATGTAAAGTATAAAATGTAATAACTGATATAGTTCTTTGTTTAAAGATTATTCATTTATTATTATATGTTATTCCGCTGCGAATTGTGAGATTCTGTTGTTGTTCTGTTGTTTCTGTTCGGTTCTATTTTTCTAATTTCTTTCTTTCCTCTCTATTTTCTATTGTCTATTCTCTATTATCTTCTTTTCCTCTCTTTTTTTCTATCTTCTTCTCTCTTCTTCTGTCTTCTTTCTTTTTCTTTTCTTAAATTCTTCTTAGACCCATAACTATTCGGTTTTTCGGCAACGAAAAATCGCGGACGTTACATCAAATTTAATCCAAAAGAAAATATTATTTAATTAAACCCAATTCAATCGCTTACTAATATCGTATATCAATTGAAATATTTATAACTATTATAAGTATATTTAATACTATTTACTCGTTAAATCTTAATCAAAATTTTATAATTGATATTTTAAATATTAATTAATTTAATTAATTTATAGTGATTATAAACTAATTAAATAGTTTGGACGAAGAAGAATTCATCATTTCAGTTATATGACTCATTAGGTGTAAATTTTGTTAGCAATTAATATCAAACTATTCGAATGTTAACATTCATATGTCACTTAGCAGATGGTATGATATTTTGGCCAAAATTATCGATTACTTGGTTTCGATAAAATCCAATTTCACTTTGTTAAGCGTTATCCAGTTGTGACTTTTATATACACAAATTCTCTTCGTCAAAACTATATCACTTTGGAATTATGGAATTTGGTAATGGCTAAAATTTCAATATTGTCCACATTCAACTCTGTAGTCCAAACATAAAGTTCTTGGTTCAATAATAACAATTATTATTAATCGAAATACTCTAGCTAGAGGCTTTGATTTTGAGTTAACTTGAGTTGATAGTAATACTAACCCTATATAACTGAGGAGACTAATCCTCTCTTGAATAATGTTTTACTTCCAATACTTCCACTTGACCTAACTACAATCACTCAATGGACATCGTGCCATGATTTGTCTATAATCAAAGTGGAGCTTTCATATAAAAGATCGACAGTATTCTCAAATCGAGAGAATTGTATAAATTATTCACATCGATATTTTCTGTTTGACCTTTATTATATCAACCAATAGAAAATTATCCTATAAGTCATTCCATAGTTATCTAATAACTATTATTATGTAACCCCTTAGTGCTTCCGACACCTATGAGTAATACACTACCCAACATTTGGAGAGCATTACATACTCTAGTCTCAACGGATGTATCGATATCCAGCATCGATACATCTTGACTAGGAATACTTTAAATGCTATATTTACTTTTATTTTGATAAATTACTCATGGTTACGACACTTTATAATTACTATCATGAAACATATCATTTATGGATTTTCTATTAAGTATATTTTTAATTAAATTAATTCATTAATATAACACATTATATCAAGTATATAATAGAAAGAAAACACCTTTTATTTCAAACAACATTGGCTATCGATTTATATATAAGTAATAAATTACATAATTTTCCCTAGGACATACCCCTAACTCTATCACGTAAAATATCTCAAGCTTGAGTTTGCAAAATAACAAAGAGTATGCAAGTAATTTATTAATATACAAATGGTAGAGGATAATACTTATATTAAAGATTCATCATCTTCTGTGGTATCCTGAAATTTTATAAATATAACTTAAATAATGATAATAATTAACAATTAATTAAAGTAAAGGGTATGTTAATAAATTTCAACAAAGAGGAAAATTTTAATTTTTACAAGCAATTGAATTTGCTGATGAGTGTCACACCATTGTGTAGCTCTCATTTTTCTAGTCGAGATTTAGTATTCATTTTTTTTAAATCGAACGTCGTATGATTGAGATATCATTGATTTAATGAAGTTGGTTAGATTTGTGTGCGAGTAGCAGGCCAGGCTAGTCTGAACTAGACCAGGTTTGCAATTCAAAATTTTAAAATATAACTGAATTTTCAATTCCTAAAACCTATCTAATAGTACGTATCTTCATTTCCATTTCTTTTCCTCAATTCTGAACCAAAATACTTTCTTTATCTTCAACCAACCCATCACAAAATTCTCAAGTCTCAACGAAAATCATCAAGACAAAGTACGTTGCGAAGCTCTCTATCATCTAGAATAGGAATAGAAGACTATTATGAAGACTCGATTTTCTAGAAATTTGGTATAGCGGAGGAATTGGGTTCTTTGACTCGAGAATTGGTGAGTGTGGCTTCTAGGATCCTTATATAATGCTATAATGATGATATAGGATGCTTTAAGGCTAACTTAGTATTAAGCTATGAAGTAGAATTTATATAAATGATGGTATCTGAGTTTAAGAAATAAAAGCATGTACTTTTCTTTTTAGAAATGCCAGAAAATCTAGTTTTACACTAATTTGAATTGGAACCTAGAGAGATACCAAATTTGATGTTTATAAAATTTTAGGACCTTAAAACATTGTAAACATTATATATATATGATATGAAATCATCACAAAAAAAGAATGAAGCATTAAACAAAATTTGGAACAAAGAAAACAAAAATAAATTTAAAATACATGTTTTGAGTTATGCACTGGTCCACCAGTGTACAACCCAGTTTTGGGTTAATTAGGCTTTTGACTGCATAATTCGAGGTGTGGTGATCCAAATTTCTATGTGATAATCTCTTGGGATTCTGGTGATATTTTGGTGTATATGGCTGTTGTTTAGGTGTGTGTATATATTGATGAGAGTGATGATGTATGGGTGCATTATATGCAATTTTGGATCGATAGTTGAATACTTGAAACATTTATGGGTGTGTAGCTTGATGACGACAAGATACAACTATAGTGAATGCGGATTTGGACAAGTGGGCAAGCATATGAAACCTTGGCGGAAATAGTAGGACACAAACAAAATGTGCATAACTTTGAATAGTGTAGTTTGATTATATAGTGTACATGACGGTAGGTAATTAACAGATACCTAAATCTTGTAGCACACGCGGCGTGTCCATGATTTATTTATTAAGGAACGTTCTCTCTATATATCAATATATATTATCTTCCAACGGCACGCCGTTTCGGGACTTCATTTTGTTGACCCACGGTTCTAAAATGGTGTACATCTTCAATATATTTAATTGAGTGACATCGACTTATAAAATAATGTATTTCTTATGAAATACCCTCGTGATTCAAGTGTCGGACATATTAGAAATCACGGTATATGTACTACACATATGTATTTATTCCATAAGTCTAATTTGGTTTCTTAGTGTTCCACTATTAGTTTATACATTAATATCACATAAGCTTTGTTATTATATAACTCTTATACTTTATTTAATTATATAATAATTTATATATAACATTATATTACTAAAATCTTGTTAATTAATTAACACTTTAATTTATACTATGCAAATATAACATATTATATTGAATGTATATACGCAATAGCCTTTGCAGCAATACACATTATCTCATATATATGTCTTTTAATTTATTAATTAACTTTTAGTTAATTTATTTATTTAAAAAAGTTGACTAAATTTTATTAAGTTTCAAATTTTTGTACACACTCATGTATACTCATATTGTCTTAGAAAATTCAAGGCAACGTAACATATATCATTATATATTATACATGTATATATATATATATATATATTTAACTAACTAACTTACTTATTTAATTCATTTATTATATTAACATTATTCACAAATAATATTTTTTAAATTTTTTTATAACATTTTCAAACATTTTGAAAAATTATATTATAGCTTTTATATTATGTGTTTTATTCTAAATTTAACATTTAAATTTTAAAATTTTATTTTAAATTTCAAAAAAATTTGAAAATATATATTATAACATCTATAATATTTTTCCTTTTTAATTTAAATTTTAAATTTTAGTTTTAAAACAAATTTTGAAAATTAGCCGAACGCCTAAATCAGTTTGGGCCTTTATATTGGAGGTAACATTTTGGCTTACCTCATTCTTTCGGGCTAGGCCAATAGCAGGTAGCGTAGAGTACTAGATTTCCCAAACCCAACCTTAGGCGATACTTTTCTAAACACCCTACCATATAGGTAGGCTTAAATAATTTAGCCATAATATTGCTAATTTAGACTACATAGGCAATTTGGCTTCGATACCATTGTTGGAAGTGGGCCAGCCTGCAGCGGAGTAGTTGGATAAATTTCAAAAAAATTTACCTTTTGGATCTTTGTTGGGCCTATGTAGTTTAAATTTAAATATTCATTTAGAACTTTTATAAATTTTCTTTTAAATAATGTTAACTATACTTATATAATATAATATGTGCACCATATATACATATGTGTGTATGTGCACATGCAACATAAAACGGTGTATATAGATGATGGAACTTATGTCATAGCGGATATATTAGCCCCTCCATATATATACTTGCCATTTGATATATAGGTATATATATGTATAAATATTTATACATAAATATATACTATAAAATATTACTAGAAAAACATATACATTTAAATATAAATACATGCAAAATTAAAATACTAATTTAACTTACATTATATTAATTATAAATATATATGCATATATTATGAAACAAAATTATATGTACATAACCATATATACATATTCATATTATAAGTTTAAGAATTCAATATATATATATATATGTATGTATGTATGTATGTATGTATGTATGTATGTATGTATATGTGTGTATGTATGTGTGTCTGTATATACATGTATTTGTATATGTATATAAATGTAGCTTGATATAAAATTAAGTATATATATGTATATATACACATACACACACAATCGACCATTAAATAAGAAAAATTATTTTTTTAATTTTCTTTTCGGGTTTAACATTAAAATGTTTTGCAATTATGATTTTCGCATGGAAATCATTTTTAATATAAAAAATTCTTTTTTAAAGTAACATTAATGTTGTATAAAAGTTTACTATATATATAAATATATATGTGTGTGCATTATATATATTTTATAGATGTATGGATATTGTAAAATATGGTTTTGTATTTGAATAAATTATATGTATACATATAATATATATATATATATATATATGTATGTATGTATTTGTGTGTGTGTATAGTTTTCAATTTTTTAATTTGAAAACATGTAATGCATATACATAGTTAATTTTATAAGTTTATTAAATATATATATATATATATATATATTATGAATATGTCTTAAACTAAACTAGTTTTCAAATTGTGTTTAAACTAAACTAGTTATAAAAAACTATTAATCTCGAATGCTAATAGTACATACATACATACATACATACATATATATATATAAGTGTATGTGTATTATTTATTTATTTATTTTTCAATTTAAGTAGGGTTTTAAGAAAGCCCTTAGCTCTATCTATTAAAAACTAAAAGGATCGAATACACAAATGGAAAACACTTGGGCTAATAACAAAAACTAGTCCAATTTTCCAAAACAATAAAATAATTAACAAACCGCAAAAGATCATCCCTCCAATCAAAAACCTTTTGCTTAATAATCTGGATGCAAGCGTAGACTATCTCGAAGGTTGTTCTGTTTTTCCTTAAACCATAAACTCATTCCTTTCCTTCCATATTTATAGTATGATACCCTTCAGAGCTTGGAGAAGCATTCTAGATCTTCCATTCCTACATCTCGTCCCTAAGAAAATTTTGTACTATTCTTCAGTGATGTTGGAGCTCGGGTTGTGATAGTGTCCCATTGCCAGTTTGCCGGACCATATTCCATGAATGAACTGGCATTGAAAAAGCAAGTGCAAGTTTAATTTGAGTTGATGTTGACAAAGGCTGCACAAAGAAATATTAAAAAGCCACATATGGCATAACTTGTCTTAAGTTAAGACTGCATTCTTTAAGATTCGCCAAAAAAAGAAGGTTCTGCTTTTGTAAGCCCAACGTGTCCTACACCCAATCATGTCATGGATCAATGGTGTGCTCAAGCTTAGTACTTTAGATTTTGTAAACGGGACTGATAAAGTGTTTGGTTGGTAGGGATCCTAGAGCAAAGTGTCAATTTCTACCATATTTGGCTTTCACTAATGAATCTACTTCCATAGTTGCCTTATTGTAAAATTACTGGAATAAGGCAGAGAGACACGGCCATTGTGAAGATAGCCTGAAAATTTAGCGCATTGAGAAATTCCGCTTTGCATCCTGTCATTATAGCTTAATAAATCACTAAGGACTATCCCCTTCATACTCCAGGGAAAGTTCCAGAAGGAAGTTTTCATATTATAAGATATAGCAAGTTGCATATGGTGCTCGGGCGTGTCTCTTGCCACCAGCATTTGTCTCCAAATCCAACTCGTATTTTGCTTCTTCTCAAGCAACCAAAAGTCTTGTCACCAGTATAATGCTTTTTACACCATGAAGTCCGGATATTTGCTCTGTCGTTAAGATGGGTAGAGAAGGCGGCCACATTCCATTTAACAAGATCAATTATACCCAATCCTCCAAGTTTGCGTATTTGTTGCAGTTTGGTGTAGGCTATAGGGATTGTCTTCCTCAAGCTAGGGTAAACAAACCATAAAAAATTGGTAGCAGTCCCGATTTATCATTTTGATCAACTTTTTAGGAAGGATGTAGATTCTTGAGTAATATACATGCAAAGAGAAGATGATGGAGGTAACTATGGTCAACCTGCCTGCCAGAGGTAATAGTTTGTTTAGCCATATTGATAATTTGCTGGTGATTCTCTCGAACAGAGGTAGACAATGATGAGTTAGGATTCTTGTTGAGGTCAGGGGAATGCCCAAATAAGAGAATCCATATGATGCAAAGGGATGGTGTATCCGGTAGCTATTCCCTCTCTAGCAGCTGTGTTAAGACTCAAAACTATAATATGTGATTTGTTTTGATTAATATGAAGATTGGAGGTTAAGGAAAACTCAGAGAGGTTTAGACACTACTAGAAAAGGGTGAAATAGTGACTAGAGGGGAGCAATGGCTTTCGACGGCCATTTTCTGACTGCTTCCGACGGGCCGTCGGCGACCGTCGGAAGCCGTCGGAAAATCACGAATTACAGCAGCCCAGCCGAGCCTTTCTTCCCCATTTTCCAACTGTATCAAAATATGCAAAAAAAACCCCAGATCACCATTTTCCACCTCCAATCGCTGATTTCGTGTTTTTTCCTCCTCCCCCGCTGTGATTTCAACACCTCTTGCTCTCCAGCTCAGGTATAATATCTTATTTTCGTGAAAAATTCAGTTTTAACCCGAATTCTAGGTTTGCATAAGTTGATAAATTAGGGCTAATTGGTGATTGAAATTGCTTCCAATTGTGTTATAATAGTTTCTAGCATTCCATGATATACCTATTTCATCTTTATTGTGAAATTGTAAACAACATGTATAATTTGTGGTTGTTCGTGTATATGGAAATCGTTGTGTATGCCTTGGTTGTACCATTGTATATGTGTGTAGCGCTTCTATCATTGTATTGTGTTAGCTGGAATAAGATAAAATGAATGCACGAGTTAGGAATATTATATTGTGCATGTATTGACTTATGCAACAAAAAAAGCATCGAACGAGCCTTAAGTTGATGTAATAGGTCGAATAAATGTGTTAAATTAAAATATATTTTTGTAAATGTGAACAGTTAGTAAAACTGTATTTTTCGTAAAATGCGCAATCTAATTGACAAATGTCCCCTAGAGAGTTTTTGGCCCCGTCTGACGAGTGTTGTACATGATCGTTGTATAAATAGTCGTTTTTTCAAAAAATGACCATTTATATTCATCTGGTACAATGTTTGTTGGATTTGTCCCTGTATTGGACAAGTTACGAACGCAGTAAGCATTTACATTTTGTATACTACTTCATCTCAAACGGTTCATAAAATTTCGGCCTAACTTTTCTTTTTTGTTTTTTTGCGTACACGCATTTGTGTACAATGCAGGGAACAAAAGGGAAATGCTGCCGGAATTTTGTTGAATCGTTTGAGACGAAGTAATATGCGAAATGTAAATGCTTACTGTGTTTGTAATGGAAAGTAGGATGCCTGACCATGGAAAAAAAATTTGTACAATTATTTGAATCGATACGTTAAAAAATAAAACGTGTCCTATTGGAAAATATTTTTAAATTGTGAAATAGTTCTTTAAATTAAAATATTATACGACTATGAAAATAATCTTTTTCGAATTTGTATTCTTGAAAGTAAATATTAAATTTTGAACTTCTCATTTTATCAAATAGAAAAAATGATTGATTATTTTGTTGATCGAAGGAGATAGATGTACCCAAGAAAAGGACTGAGAGGCTTAATAAAAGAAGATTTTATAATGGTACAAACGTATTTGTTGAATTCGCTTTAAGTAATAACGGAAACGATCAAGAAATTCGTCGTCCGTGTAGTAGGTGTAGACATTTGAAGTATTTGTTGTCAAATATTGTGAAAGTTCATTTGTGCCAAAACGTCTTCGTACCCGAGTATTATGTTTGGAATCGGCATGGAGAAGTTGTAGCAAGTACTTCTGTAGAGTCTGAAAGTGTCGTTAACGTAATAGTTACGATGACCAGTATAGAAAATATGGTCGAAGATGCAGCACGATCAATGTTTCCTATGGTTGAAGTTGACGACGATGATGGAAATGTTGTAGAACCAAATATTGAAGCAAATTTTTTTTATGATTTACTAGATGCTGCTAAGAAACCTATTTGGGATGGTTGTAAAAGCGGCACTTAGCTGTCAGTAATCGCAGAATACATTTCAATGAAGTCAAAATACAACATCACTGAAGCTGGGTTTATGGCTATTGTACAAGCTGTAAAAATACTATGCCACCTGATAATCTAATGTGTGAAAATCACTATGAAGTTAAAAAACTTATGTCGGCTTTTGGTTTACCTTATCAGAAAATAGATACATGTTTAAAAGGCTGCATGTTGTTTTGGAAAGGAGACGCGAATCTTAGAAATTGTAAAATTTGTAATCATGAGAGTTACAAACCAAGAAAAAAGAAGGGGAAGGAAGTTCCATACAAGCGTATGCATTACTTACCCATAACTCCAAGGCTTCAAAGATTATATGCATCTTCTGTAACTGCATCTAATATGAGATGGCACAGTGTGAGAACAGAGGAAGAGGGTATGGTGACACATCCGGCCGATGGAGAAGCATGGAAGCATTTCGATAAAACGTATCCAAATTTTGCAGTAGAGAGTCAAAATGTTAGATTAGGATTATATACGGATGGTTTTTCTCCATTTTATCAATTTGGTTCTAAATATTCATCCTGATCCATTATCGTCACAATGTATAATTTATCTCCATGGATGTGTATGAAAACGCAATATGTGTTTCTTACTGTTGTCGTTCCTAGCCTCGACGATCCGACGTAAGGAATCTATGTATATTTACAACCATTGATTGAGGAGTTAAAAATACTGCGGAACAAAGGGGTAGAAACATACGATGTGTCTAAGAAGAAAAATTTTCATATGTTTGCTTCTTTGTTGTGGATTATAAGTGATTTTCCTGCCTATGCAATGCTTTCAGGATGGAGTACTGCCGGTCGTCTAGCATGTCCATATTGCATGGATGAAACACGAGCATTTGCTTTACCTCATGGTAAGAAAATTTCATGGTTTGACTGTCATTGATATTTTCTCCATGTAAATCATCCCTTCAGCGGAGACAAGAAAAACTTTTTAGCTAATGGAGTAGAAACCAAACAACCACCGATGATATGTCAAGCGAAGACATATATCAACATGTTAGTGTAATGACTCAGAATTTTCGATCCCGAAAATCCCAGATAGTTAGAAAAAAGAAGAAAGAGATAGAAGAATAAGAAGAATAGAAACACCAACATCCCACATTCGCAGCGGATAAAATATAATAAAAAATAATAACAGTCATACAAAGAAAAACTGTACATGTCAAATTTCACTTTAACACATTAGAGTTTCAACATATATACATATACAATCAACATGACTCAGATATATACAACAATATAATACAGAGGGAACTCTCCGTACGTTCCTGTCATCCAGCCCGTCTCCTGAGCTCCAGAATGTCATTACCTGAAAATCTGTAATACTCGGTCTGACCCGAGCATTACATCAAAGTAACACCCAGGTCAGGCTGGAAACCAGCGTGAGAACCCATCTAACATGGAATACAAAGCATACAACTTATATAAAACCTGGGGTAACTCGTATCAATTGACAAATTCACAATTTGTTATAGACATCACTTATTTCACACATCAATTTTCTAAGTATCAAAATTTAGATTAAATAGTCCAATTCACTTAAATCATTTCATTCCAGTCTATTGATTTCACATATCAATCTATAAAAATTCGAAGTGATTTCGGATATTTTCTAATACCCGACCCCGGTCTGTTCGAGTCATCATGTCATCTTAACCCAAGTTCCCAAATGAAATACACTTCAAACTTTAAATACAGGATGTCCCTTTACACAACAATTCATCATTGATAGATAACCATAATATCATGTCTGCCCAAACATATGATACTACAAAACATTTCATATCAGAGATATCAACTCATTCAAAGCATCCAATACCATTCAATCATCCATAAGCAAACTTGATCACTACCAAAATAAATTTAGTCACTTCTAATTGATTTACTAACCTCAATCACTTAGATTCCTTCACTTGACATTAATTAATTAATCATCCTTAATTAATCACCCTGGATTAATTATCCTTAAATTACATTCAAGTAATTATCTTTAATTAAGTACACAAATTAATTATTCTTAACCAAAAACAATAATAAATCATTAATTACTTCACAAATTAATTAACTATAATTAATTAAATTAATCCTTAATTACTTATATTAATTAAGTTCTCATAAATAACTTATTATTGATTAATTAATCTTAATTAATCAACCTTTAATTACATCATTAATTATATAAATTAATGTTTTCTAATTGCTTTTTAATTTATCCTTATCTAAATTAATTACATTAAGTAATTAATCCTTAATTAAATGTAACAACCCTGTATTTTGAGATTTATTTTTTCGTATGTTTTAATTATTTTAATTGAATTTTTGATTTAAAAACTTATTTTATTTATTTTGAATGATAAACTTTAGTTTTGATATGAATTATCATTCCAAAGCACGACTAAAAAGAATATTTTCCAAAAAGTGAATTTTTGGTCAAAATAGTCAAACTTTGAGTTTTAATTTAAATTTTTAAAAGTTTGAAAATTTAAATTTTATCTTTTATTATGAAAGTACATTAAATTTTAAGAACACTGCTTTTTTTCCGTTGGAAACGGATTTAATTTGTGAAAGTTATGTATATTTCAATATTGAGTGCAATTCGTTTATTCTGCAATTTTGTTATTTTAAATAGTATAAATTTTATTTTTGTTTGTCATAGTTTTTTGTAATATGTATTGATATGTTATTTTATGTATGTTTTTGTCTTTTAATAGTTTTGAAGTGAGGTAGGAATTTTTCTAGAGCTAGTTGTACTTTTCTTGTAATTTACATGCCCTGTTTTCAATTTTTAAACATTTTCTTTAGTTCTTTTCTATTTTTCTTCAATTTAATTATTTATTTTATTTTAGAAATGATAAATAAATTATTTTATTTCAAAATTTTTGCTTTAGAATATTTTTAAAATGAAGTAGATATTTTTCCAAAGCCATTGATGTTTTAAATGTAATTTTTGAACCCTGTTTTCAATTTTTAAGCAATTTCTTTAATTCTTTTTATATTTTCTTTAAATTTAATTATATATTTTTATTTTTTTTCACTTTGTTTCGGTTTTAGATGTGCTTGCTGAAGTTTATTTTGTTTTACATGACTTAAAAGAAAAGGAAGTATGGAAGGTTTTAAAAGCTAAGAAACGTAAAGTCTTTTCACCGTTTCTTTTACCGTTTCTTTTTCAATAAATAAATCAATTATTTTGGCCGTTCCTTATACTATCTTCAGCTGACTTCTTTTCTTCATTTTCACGAATTACCAAATCTTATCAACCCTAAAAAAAATTCATGGCCTCCATCTTGCAAAAATTTGGTAAAATCTTCTTCTCTTCTCTTGTTTTCTAGTTTTTCTATGTGATTTTTGCAACTTGTTCTCTACTCCATGGCTCCACTCCTCCTCAACCAGATCTAGGCCAACCTCCACCACTTTATTCTCTGATCATAATCCACCCTAGATCACCACCATGGCAGGCCAAGCAACCCCAAGGCAAACACCACCACCAAAATCCACAAATCCATCACCTATGCACTCAAGCTGACCTAGTTTTGGTACCATCACCTTCATCCACCTTTTGCCACCACTTCCACCACCACCACCACCTCTGACCTGACCTCCACCCTCTGCAACATCACGCACCACCACCTGGACCCACTGGCCATTCCCCTAGAGCCTATGGCCGAACCCATTTATAGCAAAGAAGTGATGAATTTGCCTTGTAGTTGTTGTTTTGTTGCACCTATGTTCATCCACCTTTGCACCATTACTTCCAAGCTATGGATGACCCTTATGAGCCCAAGACCTGATCCTAACCCACTCCTTAGACATGTATTTCAGATCTATAGCTGAAGCATAGGCGGTAGAAAGCAAGTGCAAAAACTTTGGCTTTGTTTTATGCATTTAATTCTAACATTGTTTTATTGAATTTGGGTCTGAAAACTTATGTTATTTGTTTGTTTTGTTTGAATGTTTGCAAGGCTATTAGCCTTGTCTCTCCCACACTCATATCATCATCATGGCTGAGAAAACGAACCCCTTAGTCGAGCTTTTGAATGGTTGTAGAAAGGTCAAGTTATCTTGTCTTTGTTGCCTTTCAATTTCAATTTATTTCAATATATTTTGGTTGAATATTCATAAGTTATATTGTCTTGTTTTGGGGTTGTTTACAAGATGATATCTTGGCTATTTCTCTCCACTCAAATCAAAAGTCGTTCCTTCTGGATCCGTTGTGTCATTCTAATTGATATCTCCAGCAAAAAAAAAGTGAGTATTTCTCACCAGATGCTTATACTTATACAAATGTGAATTGACACCCTGTGAATCTGTAGAACTATATTATCATGTTATATATGCTTGTATTATTATCATATGATGTTCACCCATGCTTAAACACCTGTTATATCATATGTTACTGTTATTTCATGCTATTCTGTATATTTTATCAGTTTATCACACTGCAAGTTCCCTGTAAATTAGAATCACTATGGGTTGAAATGATACATACCCGAACGGACTTTAGAATAGGGAAAAATCGTTATGGGCTGTATTTAATTTATTTAACTTGGGATTGCGGGTTTGAAACGATAAAACCCGGATTTTATTTGTAAATTACGGGTTGAAATGATATATTACCCGTATCACTTTACCTAGCGTAGAAAATTATATACAGTCCCGTAGTTAAAATATGTTTTTCTAAAAATTTTAAAAAATTTTAGAAATTTAATTAGCATAATGTTTTGATTTAAAATTAAATAAAAATTATGGAAAAGTTAGAAAATCTGAAATGCAAGTTATTTTGGAAATTTTGATTTAATTTTTAATGGAATTTAAATTAACTTTTAAAATATGATAAATTTATGATATTTTGAATTTAAATTAATTTAAAATGATTTTATAACATATTAATGATTTTTGAATAAAGTTAAAATGTTAATGAGTGGATATTGAGTTGAACTTGGAAGTATAACTTAAATTGGAATTTATGAATTTGGTTTAAAAGTGAAATTTTAAGTTAAGTTAAATAAAATGGAATTAAATTATATTTGAAATTTTAAACTTAAGTGTTAAGTTGAAATTAATGTAATGAATTTAAATTTGAATGTTGAAATTTAATAAGTGAATTATTAATAAATATTGAATTTTGAAAGGAAACTTAACTTTATAAAATCATGAATTTAAGGAAAATTAAATGATGCTTATAAATGTGAAAATGTATGATTTTATAAGTTAAAAATGATTTAAATAAAAATATAAGTGTTCGTGAAATTCTATTGAATATTTGAAGTTAATTAACAGCATTTTAAATGCTGTCTTTTGTTAAATTGAATTGTTTTGAATGTAACTTTCTGTAGCATTTTCCAAATGTTGCGAAACTTGAGTTTTCATTGTTTTAATAAATTTAAGTGCATAAATGAACACTGAAAAGTTTAAATTTTTGGAATTTAATAATTTAATTATTAAATGTAATAACTTCATTTTTATGATTTAAAATGAAGTAACCTGTTTTGAAATATAACTATTTGATATATTAAAATGATTGAAATGTGATTTCGAAAAGATATGATATTTTGACATATTAAAATGATTTGAAATGTGGTATTGAAAGATATGATATTTTGGTATATTGAAATGATTTGAAATGTGGTTTTCAAAAAAATATAGCTGTTTTGATATATTAAAATGATTTGAAATGTGGTTTTGAAAAGATATAATATTTTGACATATTAAAATGATTTGAAACGAAGTTTTGAAAGATATGATATTTTGATATTAAATGATTTGAAAAATGGAGTTTTGAAAGATATGACATTTTGATATTAAAATGATTTGAAAAGAAGTTATGAAATATATGATATTTTGGAAATGAAACTTTGAAAGGTTATGATATTTTGATATATTAAAATGATTTGAAAGGAAGTTTTGAAAATATATTGAAATGGTTAGAAATGACTTGATATTTATTTTGATAAATATTTGAATTGAAAGATATGGTATGATGATATATTGAAATGGTTTGGAAATGATTTAAACTTTATTTTGATAAAGATTTGGGTTGAAATGATATTTTAATTTGAAGTATAAAATATTGTTTTAAAGTTATAACTACGGGTTATAATAACGATTGGTTGTTAAAGAGACCGGGATCAGATATTGTCTTATAGCCGGCCAATACCGAAAACCACTTTAACAACTGTGTACGCGGTGGAGATTCCAGAATGAAGTAGGATGGTGGCGACGTTCTCGAGGTATATTACGTGGACCCAACTCCCATGAGTTGGCATAAATGACTAAAACAGGAGCTATACCGGGCTACACAATGGGTCGCACCCTTTCATCGAGCATGCTTCTTCGGAAGCCATTCTATTACTTTTGTGATTCGATTCGGTGGCGCCACTTTGATTCGGAGTATGTCTCGAGGTGGGCGGAAGCTGCTGGCTTGCCGTCACCACTGGTCCGGGAGTGCAAACGGTGTATCCACCCTGGTATTGCCTCGCGTTCCGTGTCATCTCCTTATATCGAGCCCACTACGATTTTGGTTTTAAAGATCCGACCGCGTTAAGGTTCACCATCCCCTTAACGCTATTTTCTATATGATTATACTAAACTGATTAGACACTACTGTATATAGCGTATATTACTGCATAGTAAATAGTTTAACGGATCCTTAGAGGATGGGCGGTCCCAAGCATCTTCTAAGTTACTTATATCTTTGCTACATTTAACTTGAGTTGGTTTACATTGTATAAGTATGTATGTCCTGACTCGAGTGTTTGTATTTTTATTTACGCTCGGGTCAGCCTGAGTTATTCACAGATTTGGATTTCCACTTTCTGGAGATTGGAATCGCTGGAGATTATCTACTTGTCAAGTTTCATCTTTTCAGTTCGGTTGTTGTATTCAGCTTGTACTTGGTTATCATATTTAAACTTCTGTTGTACTTTATTTCTTCTATTGTATCTTATGTAACTCTGATATACTTATATAGTAGCTTCATGATCTACTATCCCTTTTACTTCCGTTGCATTATTATTACTCTGTGTCTGTGATCTGTGATTTTTATTTACTGCATATTCTGAGATTTGCCAAATTTTTATTTACAACGCAGTATTTTGAGCAATTCAATTCCGACATGAGTGTCTACCTATACACTTATAATGGATGCGAATGGTTGAAAATACTTGGTTGTTACAGTTGGTATCAGAGCTTTGGTAGCTCTAGGCAAAACTCAGCATATGGAGTGAATGTAATTACAGAACCACTTTCATTCGAGTTTGAATCTCTTCCTTTTGACTCGATTCCTTTGAATTTTGGAACATTCCCTACGGTTCCAAGATCCATTCGTATCCCTCACTATTCATCTTTTTTTGACCCTGGAGTATTCTATAACTCCGCTTCGAATGATCTTTTTAGTGAGTTGGCAGTCCCGCCAATCTCAAAAATTGAATTGTAAAAGGGTGAAACTCCTTTACAATCAGCATCGATTCACCAAAGATTTATATCCATCCTTGGTTTAGATGCTAATATCTTTTGTTATTCCAAACTTTAACTCTTGAGATCGAATGTAGATTTACCCTAAAAATCCACATCGATCTTATTATTTAAGTCACGGTTGACCTAGTTAAGGTTGCCCGCGATTTATTTAAGCCTATCCACCTCCTTACTCTGTTATTTAATCATCTTGTCTTTTGTTTCCAATCTATTCTTCCAAACATTTTGAATTGTACTTGTATATCTATGTTTTGTTTTATATATTGTGTTGTTTGAGTTGTTGATGTTGATTGGGTTTCCGATCGATTCGTCTGATCAACGCTATCGATAGGATTTCTAAAACACTTTGACAGAACAAACTGACACAATATTATTTTAAAATTTGGTTAGTGAAATAAAATTTTGATATATAAGTAAATTTATGGAACTTAATAAATTGATGTAAAATTGATTGTTTGAAATGATAATACTTAATTTATCATTTATTGTTCTATAAATGAATTTATAGATAGTTGTTTATAAATTGATTTGGGAACAGAAATGAAGTTAAAACAAGGAATTTGAGAATTTAATTTCCGATGGTTTCAAACCTTGTGTTTAATGTTTTAAAAGGTTATATTATTTAAAGTATTTTCAAATAGAAATTTGTTTCCAAAGAATTTTAAGTTTAAAATTAGTGCTCTTCTCATTGTCGCTGGGAAATAACTTTGGTGATGACCGCAGCATCATCGACGTTCATTTTCGAGTTTCGAAGTGAAGAAACCGCTCTGTAATCTTGCTACAGCTTTGTTTTGGAAATCTATTCGATTTGAATTTCTAAAATATGACTTGATCTATAATATATATAGACATATGATTTAAATTTGATTTGATAAACTATGTACATACCTTTAGTTATCTCTAAATGGTTTGAACAAATCGAAAATTTAATTCTTAAATTTTATTTTTGAGAATAATTTCAATTATAAAAAGAAAATAAAATTTTTAGATGAATATTCAAGCATGAAATGATTTAATTGTATAATACAATTACATTCAATACAACTTACCTTAATTTTTCAAATGTTAACAATGTAATTGGATAATATACAATATAAAAAGATTTTATAAATAAAAATTGAGCGGTTATAATAAATGTTATATAATTAAATTTTAATTATAAAATGATTAACAGAGGTAAATATAATAAAGGGTAATTGAATAACTTACAATAAAATAATGTTAAAAGAACTAAGAATAAAAGAAAGCAATTATAATAAGTGTAAGTATGTTTAACATAAGTGATAAATATATTGAGAGGAATAAATTTAATTTTAATTAGGAATAAAGAAGAATAAAATTTATTAAGTACATTGTGAGTGTAATAAATGATTATTTGTCAAACCCATGGTTTTAAAAAAAAATTATTTAAGATGATTGGATAATAAAATAATGAAATTTGAGATAGTTAACGATTTATTTAACTTATAAAAAAAATATTAAGTTGAAATTTCCATGCTTTCAAACTTATTTCCTTATTTTGTTTTTCAAATTATCTTTTGTTGTCCTTATTATTCTTATCTTCCTATAGACTGGTATAGGCATCTTTCTATAATCTTTCTATTTAGAAATCTTTCTATAATCTTTGATAAATCTACACCTTGTTAAACTTACCTATCACAATAGTTATCATGTATAATTTCCTTCTCCTTGTCATCTTGTCCTAATCTTGTTTCACTCTATCTTTTTCTGTCCTTTCCCGTACCTCATTCCTTTTCGGGGACGAAAAGTTTTGAGTGGGGTAGAGTGTAACAACCCTGTATTTTGAGATTTATTTTTTTGTATATTTTAATTATTTTAATTGAATTTTTGATTTAAAAACTTATTTTATTTATTTTGAATGATAAACTTTAGTTTTGATATGAATTATCATTCCAAAGCATGACTAAAAAGAATATTTTCCAAAAAGTGAATTTTTGGTCAAAATAGTCAAACTTTGACTTTTAATTTAAAATTTTGAAAATTTAAATTTTATCTTTTATTATGAAAGTACATTAAATTTTAAGAACATTTTTTTTGTTTCGTTAGAAACGGATTTAAATTGTGAAAGTTATGTATATTTCAATATTGAGTGCAATTCGTTTATTCTGCAATTTTGTTATTTTAAATGGTATAAATTTTATTTTTCTTTGTCATATTTTTTTGTAATATGTATTGATATGTTACTTTATGTATGTTTTTGTCTTATAATATTTTTGAAGTGAGGTAGGCATTTTTCTAGAGCTAGTTGTATTTTTCTTGTAATTTCCACGCCCTGTTTTCAATTTTTAAACATTTTCTTTAGTTCTTTTCTATATTTCTTCAATTTAATTATTTATTTTATTTTAGAAATGATAAATAAATTATTTTATTTCAAAATTTTTGCTTTAGAATATTTTTAAAATGAATTAGATATTTTTCCAAAGCCATTGATGTTTTAATTGTAATTTTTGAACTCTGTTTTCAATTTTTAAGCAATTTCCATAATTCTTTTTATATTTTCTTTAAATTTAATTATATATTTTTATTTTTTTCACTTTGTTTCGTTTTTAGATGTAATACTGAAGTTTATTTTGTTTTACTTGACTTAAAAGAAAAGGATGTATGGAAGATTTTAAAAGCTAAGAAACGTAAAGTCTTTTCACCGTTTCTTTTTCGATCAATACATCAATTATTTTGGCCGTTCCTTATACTATCTTCAGCTGAATTTTTTTCTTCATTTTCATGAATTACCAAAGCTTCTCAACCCTAAAAAAAATCCATGGCCTCCATCTTGCAAAAATTTGGTAAAATCTTCTTCTCTTCTCTTATTTTCTAGTTTTTCTATGTGATTTTTGCAACTTGTTCTCTACTTCATGCCTCCACTCCTCCCCAACCAGATCTAGGCCAACCACCACCACTTTATTCTCTGATCATAATCCACCGTAGATCACCACCATGGCAGGCCAAGCAACCCCAAGGCAAACACCACCACCAAAATCCACAAATCCATCACCTATGCACTCAAGCTGACCTAGTTTTGGTACCATCACCTTCATCCACCTTTTGCCACCACTTCCACCACCACCACCACCTCTGATCTTATCTCCACCCTCTGCCACATCACCCACCACCACATGGACCCACTGTCCATGCCCCTAGAGCCTATGGCCGAACCCATTTATAGCATAGAAGTGATGAATTTGCCTTGTAGTTGTTGTTTTGTTGCACCTATGTCCATCCACCTTTGCACCATTACTTCCAAGCTATGGCTGACCCTTATGAGCCCAAGACCTGATCCTAACCCACTCCTTAGACATGTATTTCAGATGTATAGCTGAAGCATAGGTGGTAGAAAGCAAGTGCAAAAACTTTGGCTTTGTTTTATGCATTTAATTCTAACATTGTTTTATTGAATTTGGGTCTGAAAACTTATGTTATTTGTTTGTTTTGTTTGAATGTTTGCAAGGCTATTAGCCTTGTCTCTCCCACACTCATATCATCATTATGGCTGAGAAAACGAATCCCTTAGTCGAGCTTTTGAATGGTTGTAGCAAGGTCAAGTTATCTTGTCTTTGTTGCCTTTCAATTTCAATTTATTTCAATATATTTTGGTTGAATATTCATAAGTTATATTGTCCTGTTTTGGGGTTGTTTACAAGATGATATCTTGGCTATTTCTCTCCACTCAAATCAAAAGTCGTGCCTTCTGGATCCGTTGTGTCATTCTAATTGATATCTCCAGCAAAAATAAAAGTGAGTATTTCTCACCAGATGTTTATACTTATACAAATGTGAATTGACACCCTGTGAATCTGTAGAACTATATTATCATGTTATATATGCTTATATTATTATCATATGATGTTCACCCATGCTTAAACACCTTTTATATCATATGTTACTGTTATTTCATGTTATTCTGTATATTTTATCGGTTTATCACACTGCAAGTTCCTTGTAAATTAGAATCACTATGGGTTGAAATGATACATACCCGAACGGACTTTAGAATAGGGAAAAATCATTATGGGCTGAAATGATAGGCTTGAACGGTTTTTATTTAATTTATTTTAACTTGGGATTGTGGGTTTGAAATGATAAAACCCGGATTTTATTTGTAAATTACGGGTTGAAATGATATATTACCCGTATCACTTTACCTAGCGTAGAAAATTATATACAGGCCCGTAGTTAAAATATGTTTTTCTAAAAATTTTAAAATATTTTAGAAATTTAATTATTATAATATTTTGATTTAAAATTAAATAAAAATATAATTTTTGTAAAGTATTATTGATTTTCTGGAAATCTATAAGTTAAATAAATTATGGAAAAGTTAGAAAATCTGAAATGCAAGTTATTTTGGAAATTTTGATTTAATTTTTAATGGAATTTAAATTAACTTTGAAAATATGATAAATTTATGATATTTTGAATTTAAATTAATTTAAAATGATTTTATAACATATTAATGATTTTTGAATAAAGTTAAAATGTTAATGAGTGGATATTGAGTTGAATTTGAAAATATAACTTAAATTGGAATTTATGAATTTGGTTTAAAAGTGAAATTTTAAGTTAACTTAAATAAAATGGAATTAAGTTAAATTTGAAATTTTAAACTTAAGCGTTAAGTTGAAATTAATGTAATGAATTTAAATTTGAATGTTGAAATTTAATAAGTGAATTAATAAATATTGATTTTTTAAAGGAAACTTAACTTTATAAAATCATGAATTTAAGGAAAATTAAATGATGCTTATAAATGTGAAAATGTATGATTTTATAAGTTAAAATGATTTAAATAAAAATATAAGTGTTCGTGAAATTCTGTTGAATATTTGAAGTTAATTAACAGCATTTTAAATGCTGTCTTTTGTTAAATTGAATTGTTTTGAATGTAACTTTCTGTAGCATTTTCCAAATGTTGCGAAACTTGAATTTTCATTGTTTTAATAAATTTAAGTGCATAAATGAACACTGAAAAGTTTAAATTTTTGGAATTTAATAATTTAATTATTAAATGTAATAACTTCATTTTTATGATTTAAAATGAAGTAACTTGTTTTGAAATATAACTATTTGATATATTAAAATTATTGAAATGTGATTTCGAAAAGATATGATATTTTGATATATTAAAATGATTTGAAATGTGGTACTAAAAGATACGATATTTTGGTATATTGAAATGATTTGAAATGTGGTTTTGAAAAAAATACAGCTGTTTTGATATATTAAAATGATTTGAAATGTGGTTTTGAAAAGATATGATATTTTGACATTTTAAAATGATTTGAAACAAAGTTTTGAAAGATATGATATTTTGATATTAAATGATTTGAAAAATGGAGTTTTGAAGGATATGACATTTTGATATTAAAATGATTTGAAAAGAAGTTCTGAAAGATATGATATTTTGGAAATGTAACTTTGAAAGGTTATGATATTTTGATATATTAAAATGATTTGAAAGGAAGTTTTGAAAATATATCGAAATGGTTAGAAATGACTTGATATTTATTTTGATAAATATTTGAATTGAAAGATATGGTATGATGATATATGGAAATGGTTTGGAAATGATTTAGTCTTTATTTTGATAAAGATTTGGGTTGAAATGATATTTTAATTTGAAGTATAAAATATTGTTTTAAAGTTATAACTACGGGTTATAATAACGATTGGTTGTTAAAGAGACCGGGATCGGATATTGTCTTATAGCCGACCAATACCGAAAACCACTTTAACAACTGTGTACGCGGTGGAGATTTCAGAATGAAGTAGGATGGTGGAGACGTTCTTGAGGTATATTACGTGGACCCAACTCCCGTGAGTTGGTATAAATGACTAAAACAGGAGCTATACCGGGCTACACAAAGGGTCACACCCTTTCATCGAGCATGCTTCTTCGGAAGCCATTATATTACTTTTGTGATTCGATTCGGTGGCGCCACTTTGATTCGTAGTATGTCTCGAGGTGGGCGGAAGCTGCTGGCTTGTCGTCACCACCGGTCCGGGAGTGCAAACGGTGTATCCATCCTGGCATTGCCTCACGTGCCGTGTCATCTCCTTATATCGAGCCCACTACAATTTTGGTTTTAAAGATCCGACCGCGTTAAGGTTCACCATCCCCTTAACGTTATTTTCTATATGATTATACTTTACTGATTAGACACTACTGTATATAGCATATATTACTACATAGTAAATAGTTTAACGGATCCTTAGAGGATGGGCGGTCCCAAGCATCTTCTAAGTTACTTGTATCTTTGCTACAGTTCACTTGAATTGGTTTACATTGTATAAGTATGTATGTCCTGACTCGAGTGCTTGTATTTTTATTTACGCTCGGGTCAGCCTGAGTTATTCACAGATTTGGATTTTCACTTTCTAGAGATTGGAATCACTGGAGATTATCTACTTGTCAAGTTTCATCTTTTCAGTTCGGTTGTTCTATTCAGCTTGTACTTGGTTATCATATTTAAACTTCTGTTGTACTTTATTTCTTCTATTGTATCTTATGTAACTCTGATATACTTATATAGTAGCTTCATGATCTACTATCTCTTTTACTTCCGCTGCTATTACTCTGTGTCTGTGATCTGTGATTTTTATTTACTGCATATTCTGAGATTTGCCAAAATGTTTATTTACAACGCGGTATTTTAAGCAATTCAATTCCGACATGAGTGTCTACCTATACACTTATAATGGATGCGAATGGTTGAAAATACCTGGTTGTTACATTAAACCACAAATATTAATCACTCTTGATTAATCTCAACCACTAATTAACTACCTTTTTATTTACTTCATTAAATAAATTAATAACTCATTTTATAATAGTTTAAAGGAATTTAAAACCAAATTCATTTTTAAATTCAAATCAATTTAAATATGCACTTTAACATTCAATTGTTAAAACAATTTAAATTTTAAAAACTTTATTTGTTTAAAACCTGAGATTCACCAACTTGAATTTCAGATTAAATTTTTGATTTAAACTTGTTTTAAATCTCTACTTTACAATTTAACTTTATTTTTTTAAAAAAAAATCACTTTCATTTCTTTCCAATTCATTCTTATTTTTATTCTATAATTATTTCACTTTTAAATTTTACTCTTATATTTCCTTTCAAAAATCCAATTCTATATATTTTGAAAACCCAGTATACCGGAATATATTCAAGCAAACCATAGCACTCAATATTCTAATTATCAATATAATTCATCACAGAATATCAAATATTCATAACACAGAATATTAAAGAATCTAAATAATTTTGAGGAATCCAGTTGGATCCCTCCAACCTATTTCCCTGCATCCCCAGACGTTAACACAACATAAAATATCAATCCAATCTGATAATAATTATCACATACAACTAAACAACCAATCAACAATTTAAATATTAACTATTTAAATTAAATGGTACCCAGATTTGGGTGAGATTAACTCACCTTGAGTTTCGACGAGCGTTTAAATTTTAAATTAAATCGAACCATTCGATTTAATCCAAAAATTTTGCTTGCTCCAAACGTCTCCGGATCTACTACAGCGTGTAGATCGCGTCGTTGTGATTCCGACACTTCTCGTTCCGTTGAATTTTGAACATGCATGCAAAAGATATAGGCTTATAAACGTTTGAAAATAATTGGTATAAACAATTTCCTTTTATTTATTTATTTATTTATTTTAATCTATACCGTTGATTCGAAAACACAGATCCAAGCCGCGCATCGCTTTCTTCCCTCCGCGTTAACTTCGGGCTATCAAGCATACGCGTGAACCCAATTCGTCACCGATTAAGGCTCAACCCACGCTCCTCCACGATCGACTAAGAGTCGATCAACCAAGCCCACATCGTAGCCTATCACGTCACTTACCCACGGCCCACACGCGGCTGAGCTCGGCCTCATCTAGGCGTAGAAATTCGCATACGAACATGCACACATCACTATCGATTTGCCGCTAAGTCACTGCGCAAAATCCCATCTCAGCCGTTAGATCTCTAGATCTCGACGAGCTCGTCGACTTTCCAGTTGGAAATTCCTTGAATAGATGCAAGGATTGAGAGAACATTGAGGGAGAACTAAGGACGATTTCGGCCATGGAAAAGAGAACGGTGGCCGTGAAACTTTTAAGGTTTTGCTGTGTGACGTTTTTATGTAAGCATTTATTAATATTATTTTAATATCAAATCCATTTAAAACAACTTTCTCAAACAATCTCCAAACAACGTGTGCCGACAGGTGATTATAAGGTTTTACCCACATTTCGAACACAATGGAACGTGTTTCGGAGGCTAATTCGATCATATGTGGAAGTTAGCTTTTTAAATTGATTTAAAATATTAAATTATCGATTTTAATTTCAACGCGTTTCTCACCTGTACGAGCAAACGGTAAATTTAAACGCTATGAAATTTGAAATCCGATAATAACTAACTATTACGGATCCAATGGAACTAGTTTCGTCGAATTCCGAGACTGTGCCCCCAAAAGCCTATTTTTAAATTCAATTTAAACGATATATTATTAAAACTGAACAAATCACCTTTAAATTAAATTTCAACCATTATATTATCTTCGGTATCATCATTATAAATTTTATAAGCCTTCAAATTATTTTTAACAGGCTTAAAACTAAAAATTCAATAATTTACCCAAATTCAAATTATTAAATCCAATAAATTCAATCGCCAAATTCAAACTGATATTTGAAATCCAAGTTAAACTATCTTGCAAATATTTAAATTTAATTAAATATTCCAATTTCAAATGCCTAAAAATTTCGGGTCATCGCATTCCTTCCACTTTAAAAGAATTTCGTCCCCGAAATTGCTAGTTAAGAAGAATGGTCCAATACCCATTTACTTTTTCCCAAAACCAAACAATTCCAAACAATTCTCAAAAAAAAATTTATTAAAGACACACTAACTCTTTTTCTAGCTTTCCAGACTTGTCCTTAAGTCCCAATAATATTATGTACTTAACAATTCAAATTTAAGTTATCATATCTTTCTCAAAAGATTTCTAACTCTCTAATTTTGAATTTTTTTTTGCCAGCGTCTCTTTTACGCGGCTAGCTCGGTACAACTACAAAATGCCTCTACGGAACCCCAAATTCCAAAAGAAAATAAAAAGCCAAAGTGGCTAGATCAAAAACCCAATCAGATTTCATACAGAAATCTAAACACATACTTTTTTGTCGAGCAATTCAAATTTATCTTCTGAAATCAAAACCAATTTTTCCTTTCCCTTTATAATACCTGCATATCCTACTTAGCAAAAATATCCAATCATATATTTTATTAAATCTTCACTCAAATGCTTATTCAATAAATTTTTCCGACACCCATATTACTTAAGAATTTTACCATTTCTCCTTAAGTTCAATATAAGTATTTTATACGCTTCACATATTTATTTTCACTTCACCACTTTAGTTTATATCTACTTCTATTTAAATTGATTCTCCCATTTCCATATGAATTCAATTTATCTTCAACTCTAAATAGTGAATTTTATCTTCATTTATAACTGATTCATATCATTATTTAAATTAGTTCCATCCACTAATTTATTTAAATTTTCAATTTGAAATCGTTTTGTCGCTAACAAAATTTTTCCAAAAAATTTTCTAACTCTCAAAATTTTCGGAAATTTTAGGCAGAGTCTCCTTCGGACGAAGGAGCTTTTGCAATTTGGAAAGAGATATAAATATATATACATCGACCCACACGGTCGGAAAAACAAAAACAGTTCATATTTCCTATTTTTATTGCGTAGGCGTACATTTATTTAGCATTTTAAGCAAGCGGTCTTATTATTTTAGCAATTAGCACAACCAAATCCAGCCAAATGGCTTCCCAGTACCTGTACTTACTTAATTCAAACATGTAAGTAATAGATACATAAAATTTATTAGCAATTCACTTACTTTCAATAGCTAAACACATGCATTTCATAAGCAACATGCACCAAACACTTTCCATAAGCGATTTATATGATTTTAAAGCTAATTCACTTGCTTTCAACCAATTCATATGCCATTTCATTCAATTTTAATGGTTTACACTTCAATTTCTTACATTCAGTTTATTTTTAATCCAAACAACTCACAATTATTTCAGTTGATTCCAAACAATCAATTTTATTTACCTCTACCAATTTATAGAATTTTTTATTTACTTCCGTTTAAGTCGAACGGCTAATTTATTCTATGCAATTCGACGATATTCACTTAATAGAATATCCATTTTGGTTTTTAGTCACATCCAATTGATTCCAACTCATTTTATATTTAATTCCATCCCATTTCTAGTTTATTCACCAACCATACATTTTTAAAATCATTTCATTGAGCTTAACAACATTCGATTCTTATATTAATAACTACTTTCCAAATTAATTTAACCCAAACTTTTATTTAATGAATTTTCATTCTTACTCAAAGTTGAGCTTCTAATTATTTTTAACTTAAGTTAATTTACTTCAATTTATTCCAACCTCAAAACTTAAGCTTACTTCATTTGTGAAATAAAATTTCCCTTTCAATTTAACTTGGTTCTATTTCAATCAAATCTCACTTCAACCTACAAATTTATTTGATTAGTTTTTATAAATTTAATTTCCAAATTAAATTCATTCACGACTCATTTAAATAATTACAACGCCATTTCCAATTTATTTCTACCTTCTTGAACTTAATTTGCAATTCAAACTATTTCTGTTTCAATCCAACTTCCTTTTTATTCGATAATATTCCAATTGTATTCAATTTACTAACAATTCAAGTCAATTTAATTTGTAACTCAAGTTTTCATTTCCAAAATTCATTAATAACTCCCAATTCAACTTCTATTTTACCAATTTAAATATTATTAACATACTTACTTAACTAATTTATTTAGCTAACTAGCTTACTTCTTTATTCTAAAATTTTAGAAATACTTTTAAATTCACATAATACCATTAAAATAGCTTTTTATAAATATACTTCTTATAACTCAATGTCTCAACCAGTCCAACCTTATTCTCATAGAAATTCGGTCATAAGTTGATCAGGCGTGGACTAAAAATCTATAAGTACTTGGTAAACTCGTTTCAACATCCAGTGAAAATATTTAGGAAAATAATTCTATTGAAAATATAGAAAACAGTTTTTGAAAATAGAAGAAATATCTTTGGTGATAATGCTTTGAAAATCATCACCCCCATCCATGGTCGCAGTTACATCCTGGGTTACGTTGCCATCGCAGCAAAAGTCCATGTAACTGTAGGCACTCCACGCCCCTCGATTACGCCATGAAAGCCACAACAGATCGCAGTTACATTCCAGGGTTACGTTGCCATCACAACAGTCCATGTAACTGTAGGCATCAGCGCCCTCGATTTTCGCTGTCAAAAATGAAACTTCTCCACTTGCAGATAGGTCGCAGTCTACCGATGTAAAATCAAACGCAGACTGTTGGCTCTCAGCGGCACACACGACTTTCGCTATGTTACCCTATGTCCCAGTCTACCGATATAAAATCAAACGTAGACTTTTGGCTCTCAACGGCACACACGACTTTCGCTATGTTACCATAGGTCGCAGTCTAACGATATAAAATCAAACACCGACTTTTGGCTCTCAGCGGCACACACGACTTTCGCTATGGTCTGTAGTAGATCGTAGTGACATCGAGTTACACTGTCGTCACAGCATAACCCAAATGCCTCTGTAGGCATCAGCGACCTCGACTTTCGCTACACACTACACATAATCCTCAGGAACTAGTTTTGTCCGAACTCCTCACAGGATCAACTTTAGAACCCCCCTTAGGGTTCAAGGCAGTACCACTCTGCGGTACTCATTAGAAGTTCATTTCAAGGGAGCGCCTTTTTCTCCAGAGCCATTTTAAAAACACTTTATATCATACACATATAATATCTTCCAAATCATACACCTAGTATGAATCTTATATAAATCTCCTTTTCTCAAAATCGATTATCCTAAAATCGATAATTCTCAAACTAGGCTTTCCACATTCCAATATTGATTTTACCCAAAAATCAAAAGCCTTTCCAAATCCAAAGGTTCCCAAAACCTTTTTCCAAAATCCTCATAAGATCCTTTATATATATATAGATATATATAAAAAAAATTAAAAACTTTGGATCATTTCAAACTTGTATAAAACTCCTTTTATACTTCAAATACCTTCAAAATTCTTTTCTTCCGGCAATAGATTCAACAAGGGGAGATTTATCTTATATAACAAAGATATATAACTTTGTTTATTCAAAATCAAATATTCAAATTTGATTACTCTTTTTTATAAAATTGTTTTCATCTTACTTATCATCATAAAAATATCCAACTTTCACTTTTATCCATTGTATATTTCACAAAATATACTTTCTTTTCAAAAGAAATCATTTCATATTTCTTATTCATAAATTTTCAATATCAATTTCATTCAAATCCGTACGATGTACACATATCATCCCTACGCTATACCAATCTGATCGCTCACTCGATCACACAATTTCACTTCCGAACTAGTATCGTCCACCCGGCTTTCTAGTGCGGATACAGATCTGGTTTCTTGATCAGAAACCGTCATTCTCCTTGCATAGCCATAACTATGATAGTGAATATCCAGAACCAATAAACAACCATATCCAGGTTCGCCGTCGAAAATCGAGTGAAAAATCCCAACTCGGATCGATATAACTATCTCGAAATTTTGTGCTCGAATCTGGATCAAATCACTATGCGAATAGAATAATATACGTACATCCTACGTATTTAACTTCATTGATTATCAACTAAATAAATTTCTCTTTTAATTTATCCTCACTTATATTTTATTCACTTATTCACATTTTCCTTAATCCCCTTTGGATTATCACTTCAATTCTTATCTCAGTTAGGCATTTAATCAATAACAGTTTGAACTCCGACCAGTTTATATTTAGAAAATAGCTTGAAAATTTTAAAAATAGACAAGTAGTTGAAAAATAATTATTAGTTTACAAAATAGCTACAAAATAGTTAACTAATTGTAAAATAGTTGAAAAATAGCTAAATAGTTTCAGAAATTTTAGATAATTGCAAAATAGTTGCAAAATAGTAATTAATTTATAAACTAGTTGAAAAATAATTAGTTTATAAAACAGTTGAAAGGTTATAAAATAGTTCCAAAAATAATTGTAAAAAAAATATAATATAATTTGGATTTAAAAAGAAAGGTTGTATACATTAAATAGCTTGGAAAAATAAATTTATATTGAAAATAGTCCAGAGTCAAAACTGTTCACTTCCCCATCAATTCAATTTAAATTTCCACTTCCATTTAAATTGACTCAATTCCAATTTAAATAACTTCAATTTCCGTTGAAATTGATTTAACCCCAATTCAAGTTGAATCGATCTTGATTTCTTTCCAAATTCAAATCAAATTCCATTTGATTTTAAACCTACTCAACTTTAATTACAATTCCAAATTATTCCAATCAATTTGGACTAATATCAATTGAACCCACTTCAATTTCAAATCATTTCAATTCAATCCAATTCAAATTTTCCATTAAATTTTTTAAACTTATACATCTTCAATCACAAATCCAATTAATTCAAATCAGATTCAATTTGAACGAATTCAATTCAAAATTTCAAATTTAAACCATCCCAAATTATATAAATTCGGGTTAAATTTTAAATGTTGATTTAATCCTTTAAATCAAATGAACTTATCTCTTTAAACCATTTAATTCTGAATCCATTTCAAGCTTATCTTCATTAAATTTTAATTTGGTTATATTTCTATTACCACTTAATTCTCATTATTAAAATTTTCAAATAATATAAAAACCAATTAACTTAATATTTATTAGAAAGAAATATTGCTTTATATATCGAAATATATTCTTATATAAAATCATTTAAAACCTTTATATAAGAAAATAACACGTACGCGCCCATACACACACACACACACACACACACATACACACACACATACATACACACACACACTCAACTCATTCTAGGGTACCAATGACCCTATCCTTATTGGGTAATCCCAACAGAGCCAAGGTTCTCGCTTAACCTTTTGCTCTGATACCAACTGTAACGACCCAAAATTTTCGATCCCGAAAATCCTAGATAGTTAGGAAAAAGAAGAAAGAGATAGAAGAATAAGAAGAACAGAAACACCAACATCCTACATTCGCAGCGGATAAAATATAATAACATATAATAACAGTCATACAGAGGAAAACTGTACATGTCAAATTTCATTTAAATACATCAGAGTTTCAACATATATACATATACAATCAACGTGACTCAGATATATACAACAATATAATACAGAGGGAACTCTCCATACGTTCCTGTCATCCAACCCGCCCCCTGAGCTCCAGAATATCCTTACCTGAAAATCTGTAATACTCGGTCTGACCCGAGCATTACATCAAAGTAACACCCGGGTTAGGCTGGAAACCAGCCTGAGTAAACCCATCTAACATGGAATACAAAGTATACAACTTATATAAAACCCGGGGTAACTCGTATCAATTTACAAATTCATAATTTGTTATAGACATCACTTATTTCACACATCTATTTTCTAAGTACCAAAATTTAGATTAAATAGTCCAATTCACTTAAATCATTTCATTCCAATCTATTGATTTCACATATCGATCTATAAAAATTCGAAGTGGTTTCGGGTATTTTCTAATACCCGACCCCGGTCTCTTCGAGCCATCATGTCATCTTAACCCAAGTTCCTAAATGAAATACACTTCAAACTTTAAACGCAGGATGTCCCTTTACACAACAATTTATCATTGATAGATAACCACAATATCCTATCCACCCAAACATATGATACTACAAAACATTTCATATCAGAGATATCAACTCATTCAAAGCATCCAATACCATTCAATCATCCATAAGCAAACTTGATCACTACCAAAATAAATTTAATCACTTCTAATTGATTAACTAACCTCAATCACTTAGATTCCTTCATTTGACATTAATTAATTAATCACCCTTAATTATCCATCTTAATTAATCACCCTAGATTAATTACCCTTCAATTATATTCAAGTACTTTAATTAATTACACAAATTAATTATTCTTAACCAAAAACAGTAATAAATCTTTAATTACTTCACAAATTAATTAACTATAATTAATTACATTAATCCTTAATTACTTATATTAATTAAGTTCTCATAAATCACCTATTATCGATTAATTAATCTTAATTAATCAACCTTTAATTGCATCATTAATTATATAAATTAATATTTTCTAATTGCTATTTATTTATCCTAATCTAAATTAATTACAATAAGTAATTAATCATTAATTAAACCACAAATATTAATTACTCTGGATTAATCTCAACCAGTAATTAACTAACTTTTTATTTACTTCATTAAATAAATTAATTACTCATTTTATAAAAGAAGTTTAAAGGAATTTAAAACCAAATTCATTTTTAAATTCAAATCAATTTAAAAATGCACTTTAACATTCAAGTTGTTAAAAATATTTAAATTTTAAAAACTTTATTTGTTTAAAAACTGAGATTCACCAACTTGAATTCCAGATTAAATTTTTGATTTAAAACTTGTTTTAAATCTCTACTTTACAGTTTAACTTCAGTTTTTTTTTAAAAAAATCCCTTTCATTTCTTTCCAATTCATTCTTATTTTTATTCTATAATTATTTCACTTCCAAATTTTACTCTTATATTTCCTTTCAAAAATCCAATTCTATATATTTTGATAACCCACTATACCGGAATATATTCAAGCAAACCATAGCATTCAATATTCCAATTATCAATACAATTCATCACAGAATATCAATTATTCATAACACAGAATATTAAACAATCTAAATAATTTTGAGGAATTCAGTTGGATCCCTCCAACCTCCTTTCCTCCATCCATAGTCGTTAGCACAACATAAAATATCAATCCAATTTGATAATAATTATCACATACAACTAAACAACCAATCAACAATTTAAATACTAACTATTTAAATTAAATGGTACTCAGATGTGAGTGAGATTAACTCACCTTGAATTTCGACGAGCGTTTAAATTTTAAATTAAATCGAACCATTCGATTTAATCCAAAAAAATTGCTTGCTCTAAACGTCTCCGGATCAGCTGCAGCGCGTAGATCGCGTCGTTGCGATTCCGATGCTTCTCGTTTCGTTGAATTCTGAACATGCATGCAAAAGATATGGGCTTATAAACGTTTGAATATAATTGGTATAAACAATTTCCTTTTATTAGTTATTTATTCATTTTAATCTATACCGTTGATTCGAAAACACAGATTCAAGCCACGCATCGCTTTCTTCCCTCCGCGTTAACTTCTGGCTATCATGCATACGCTTGAACCCAATTCATCACCGATTAGGGCTCAACCCACGCTCCTCCACGATCGACTAAGAGTCGGTCAACCGAGCCCACATCGTAGCCTATCGCGTCACCTACCCACGGCCCACACGTGGCTAAGCTCGGCCTCATCTAGGCGTAGAAATTCGCATATCAATGCGCACACATTACTATCGATTTGTCGTTAAGTCACTGCGCAAAATCTCATCTCAGTCGTTAGATCTCTAGGTCTCGACGAGCTCGTTGACTTTCCAGTTGAAAATTCCTTGAATAGATGCAAGGATTGAGAGAACATTGAGGGAGAACTAAGGACGATTTTGGCCATGGAAAAGAGAATGGCGGCCGTGAAACTATTAGGGTTTTGCTGTGTAACGTTTTTATATAAGCGTTTATTAATATTATTTTAATATTAAGTCCATTTAAAACAACTTTCTCAAACAATCTTCAAACAACGCGTGCCGACAGGTGATTATAAGGTTTTACCCGCATTCCGAACACAATGGAACATGTTTCGAAGGCCAATTCGATAATATGTGGAAGTTATCTTTTTAAATTGATTTAAAATATTAAATTATCGATTTTAATTTCAACGCGTTTCTCACCCGTACGAGCAAACGGTAAATCCAAACGCGACGAAATTTGAAATCCGATAATAACTAACTATTACGGATCTAATGGAACTGGTTTCGTCGAATTCCGAGACTGTGCTCTGGAAGGCTATTTTTAAATTCAATTTAAATGATATATTATTAAAACTGAACAAATCACCTTTAAATTAAATTTCAACTATTCTATTATCTTCAGTATCATCATTATAAATTTTATATGCCTTCAAATTATTTTGAACAGGCTTAAAACTGAAGATTCAACAATTAATCCAAATTCAAATTATTAAATCCAATAAATTCAATCGCCAAATTCAAACTGATATTTGAAATCCAAGTTAAACTATCTTGCAAATATTTAAAATTAATTAAATATTCCAATTTCAAATGCCTAAAAATTTCGGGCATCACAGTTAGGGACTATCCAAAGGTATATGAAACTGGAGAGCAAACAGAAATTGAAGGCAAATTGGTTGTTCATAACTGGTGCAAACAAACTATTTTTTGGGAGTTGCCGTATTGGAAACATCTTCTGCTTCGTCATAAAATAGATGTGATGCACAATGAGAAAAATGTATTTGATAATGTTTTTAACACAATTTTGAATGTGAAAGGGAAGACGAAGGATGACTTGAAATCAAGACGTGATATAGAAGAATTATGCAAACGCCCTGAGCTTCATATGAAACCAAATGACAGTAGAAAACACAAAGCATGTTACGAATTAGATAATAATCAAGTTAAAGCTGTGTTAAAATGGGTGGAAGCGTTAAGATTTCCCGATGGGATATCATCAAATCTTCGTAGACGTGTTGACTTTAAAAACGGTAGATTTAGCGGAATGAAAAGTCACGACTATTATATAATGATGGAAAATTTATTTCCCGTTATGTTCAAAGAACTACTGCTATTAAAAGTTTGGAAGGTAGTAACGGAGCTTAGTATGTTTTACAAAGAGCTTTGTTCGACTACTTTAAAAGTGCAACGTTTACGTAAACTTGAAGTGGATATTCCTATATTGCTTTGCAAATTAGAGAAAATATTTCCGCAAGTTTTTTTAATGTAATGGAACATTTACATGTTCGTCTCCCATCTGAAGCACGACTTCGAGGTCCTGTCCAATGTGGATGGATGTATCCATTTGAGAGGTATGTAATATGTTATCACGTAATTTAATTGCATTTGAATGATGAAGTTATTATAAATTAATTTTGCATAGATATTTAAATCATTTGAAGAAAAAAGTGAGGCAGAAAGCACGAGTTGAAGGTTCGATATGTAAATCTTACATCGAAGAAGAAGCTTCGTTCTTTTTCTCTCACTATTTCAGTGACCATGTAAATATATCATTTGAAAGAGTTCCTCGTAATGACGAAGGCGATGAACAAGAGTTCTCTCAAGCAATGTTATCTATTTTTAGACAACATGGTCGGCCTTCTGGAAAATGTGTAGAAATATGGCTAGAGGATAGAAATCTTCATGCAGAACACACTTATATTCTTCTAAATTGTGCCGAGGTTGCACCGTTTGTTAGGTAATGAGAAATAATAATTTGTGTTTTATTCTTTTCTATAATGCATGCGCGTGTATAACCTAATGTAATAATTTGTTTATATATACCATGTTTATGAACGTGAACATCCGAACGGAGATCTCAGTAAAGAATTTTTCGGTTGGTTTTCAAATTACGTTTATGAGCCGAGAAATTGTGTTGTTGACCAAGGGTTGAAACATCTTGCGATAGGACCAAAAAGAGTGGTCAAGACATATCTAACATATTTCGTCAATGAATATAAATTTAACACCGAAGAATACGGTGCAGAAAAATTAATAAATAATACTGGTGTATTTGTTAAAGGTAGTAACGATCCAGAAAATCACTTAAATGATTTTTATGGCATTGTAACACAAATTTTGCAACTGACATATTTTTCACGACCCACGGAAGAGGTGTTTCTATTTAGATGCAATTGGTTTAGCAATGTTTCAGGTTCTGGAATTAATGTGTACAAGGATTATAATCTTATTGAAATAAAGCACACATCACACTATCACAAGTATGATTCTTTTGTACTAGCCAACCAAGCATTGCAAGTTTATTACGATCATAATCCGTCTCTAAAAAGAGATAAAGCAGATTGGTCTGCAATTTTTAAAACAAAGGCCAGATTCACATTCGATGGGAAGAATATTCCGGACGAATAAGCTTATCAGGCAGATCTTGAGCAAAATAACGAAATAATAATTACAGACGATCATACAGATTTTGGTCCTTTGATCGATGAATTAAATGTTTTGGTAGAAGCGTTTGACAGTGTAGAGGAAAATATCATAGAAAACTAGACCGAATCTGAATCAGAAGACGATGATGACTGATATAAATCTGAATCTGATTTTTTTGCAATTGATGTAACTATGTTGAATTCTTGATGTATTATGAAATTGATGTGACTATGAAACCAAATCTGTTTACCATTTTTTACATGTTTTTATGTCATTTCCATTTGTCATTTATTTAGCAATTTTTATTAAAAATGCAATGAAATCTACTTTCCATTTCTATATCCATTATGAATCATGTATAACACACTTCCATTTCTATTTCCATTTCATTCATTAATTAAGCAATTTATACCGTTAATGTCATTTACATATGAAGTATATTTCAGTATCATGTTATTATTCTCTTATATAATGATGTGTATATATGTCACAGATTTATCATAATGTCATATAGAGGTAGGAGCTCTTCTCGATCATCAGGAGGTGATGGCAGTGGCACATCGGAAGATTCACAGCGTCCTGTAGTTTCGTTAGTCTCTAGAGCAGAGGGGTAAGAATTAAATTTTATTCAGCATCTTATTTTTTATGATATACGTACGTACTTATCTGTATCGTATTTAAAAATATGGGGTTCGACCTACTTCCCTCGAAGGTTGTGCTGAATGTCTCTAGAGCTTCTTACCGCAGTAGGATGAGTGCTTGCTGGCCGAAGTGGGATAACATCCCCCCATATCATAGAGTGTATATGGCAGGATGTCCTAGTATGTATATTTTTCTTTTTTCCATTTATAATTCGTTTTTGTCGTTTTACCACTGTTTATCGTTTACAGTGTAATCTTTTTATTGCTTTTTATCGTGAAACACGGGTTGAGATAGGCATCTAGACAGACGATATGCTGGTGACACGAGAATACTGGATGAAGAAGATGCGTAAGAACTATATGGACTCGATATCTGAAATCAAGAAATCTAGTAAGAAACCATGATGGATGAGAGAGAGCGTATGGCAAGCATGGTTGGGATATTGGAAAACTGACGAGGCGAAGGAAAGTATACTAAAATTTTTTGAATTATTAATTTGACGTGATCGAAAAATAATGTATCAAATTTTGAATGTACAGGCAGAGTCGGAAAGAAATTCCGCAAACAGAAATAAAAATCCCGTCACTCATCGCGGAGGGTCGAAGTCATTTCAGCAGTATCGGCAGGAGTTGGTAAATTTACTAAATGATAATTGTAAATAGTTTGTGCTATATAATTTTAAATGTACAACAATTGTATGTAAAATTCAACTTCAGGAAGCTGAGGCGCATGGTCACGTGGGCTATATGGACTGTTTACTCGTACATATGCTGTCGAGCATGTAAATCCGGATGGGACTGTTTCGTATACATGGCACGACGATAAATCCAGCAGGAGCCATGCAAGCATATTTCATTTTATGCAGTATTAGTAATTGTTCTGCTTGTTAAACTATAATGAAATAAGATATGATGTTCTTAATTTGTTAATGTAGGAAAAGTTTATGGAGCAGTGCCAGAAACTCCTTGCTGATACGGGTCGAGATCAGCCGACGACTAATGAGGAGGATGCTATTTTTGAGTCTGTTGTGGATCCATCAGATCGTGGCAGACGATACGGATTTGGCAATCAAGTGGTAAATAATTTATTTTACTACTAATTTGATATTTCAGTCATAATTAATTAAATCGTAGGGATTTAAACGCGCATCTTGTACCCATAACCCTACGCCTCTCCCAATAATTGTTTAATTTACTAGTTTTAAGTCATTTTACTTTCATTAGGACAGTTACTAGTTCTAAGTCATTTGACTTGCAAGTTAAATTTTATTTTCTTCTTTTGATACTGCAAACAACAAACCAACAGCATTGACATTCATACAAAAATATAAAAATTAACAGTAAACCAACATTGAGCAATGACAGATTGATAATACAGCTAAATTAAATATTTATTACTGGCCAGCAGTCAGAGACGGGGTCGGCAGACTAGAGCTCAGATCGATATAGCAGAGATCAAAGATTTGCGGGATAGAGTGGCCCAACTGGAGGAGCAGAACCGTCGATAGGCCATAGAGACCACGCAATTGCTAGACCAGCGTATCGCCGAGTACATGCAGCAGTATGGTGCCCGCTTTCCTTCCTCTGCTGGCTCTGGATCTGGAAGAGAGTGATTGATTGCTTGCTTTTGTCGGCATGTTTTTTTAGTTTTGTATGATTTGGTTGACAGTTGAGGTAGTTGTTGATTTTTGTATGATTATGTTTGATACACTTGGTTATGTGGTTGTATGATGATGTGGATGTTGATGATTTTGTGGGTATGTTGTGTATGACATGGGAAGAACACTTGTTGTTGGGGTTGTTGTGAACGTTAGAATGGTTATGTATATTATGTATTTTATTTTGATGTAATTTGATGTATTTGTGTGTTTGATGAATTTTGTATAGTTTGGGTTTTGATATTTGGTTGGAATATTGTATATTGGATCCTGTAGTATTGGTGTAATCGTGTTTGGATGGAAAATGTGGGTGGAAGGCTCTACTGCACCAGAAATAGTGAAAACAAGCAGCAGATTTTCGACGGCTACCGACGGCATTTAGGTCATATTTTTCCGACGGCTACCGATGGCTTCCGACAGCCTACAGTCCAATTTTTCTGACGGCTTCCGACAAATGTCCGAAGCCATCAAAAATCGTCGGAAGCCGTCGAAAATGCACTCGGCGATTTGTGTCGGAAGCCGTCGGAGTTACTGTACCCCGACGCCTTATTTTCCAACGGTATTTTCCGACGGCTTCTGATGGCCGCCGACGGTTTTCTACCGTTGGAAAATGCCTTTTCCCTTGTAGTGAGAAAATCTCATCTAAAGATCTAGGATTAGGCTTTGAAAAAATCGTGAGATCATCCGTGAAACAGAGGGAAATATATAGTAGGATCACAACACTTCGGATGGAAATCAATGAGCTTCCTGGTATACTTGTTACAAAGAAGGAGGTTCAGCATTTCCATAACAAGAAGGAAGAGATAGGAGTTATACACTGCGTGCCTTGAAAATATCCTTTCAGTTGACCATTTATCCGGATAGAAAATTTAGCCGTCGAGATATATGCTTCAATCCATATAATGAAATTTGAGGGAAATCCATTCTATAGAGAGCATACAAAATCGCCTCCCATTTTACTGAGTCATAAGCCTTTTTAATGTCAATTTTGAGATAGCATCTCGCGTTAAGGTGCTAGAATCATAAACTCTTAGCGATCCATATGTCATGTAAAGTTATTGATGATGTTATGCCCTTGCATGAAAGCACTTTGATTATTAGAAATGAATCTTGTGATCACGTGTTTAATTCTACATGTTAAGACATTGGAAATACATTTCTAGGTGGCATTACAAAACTAATCGTCCCGAACTGAATGATAGAGGTCAAATTCTTAACTTTAGGAACTAAACAAATATTGGTTTCATTTATACCATTTAGCATTTGATTGCTAGAGAAAAATTATGAATAGCTCTCAAGAAGTCCTTATTAATAATATCCTAAAAATAATGAAAAAACAAAAATTGAAACCATTTGGGCCACTAGAACTGGACTTAGGAATAGCAAACAATGCATCTTTGATTTTATCATCAGATATGTTGGATTGTAGGGCATTGACCTGATCAAAAGATAAGGAAGGAAAAGGAAGTGCATCAACAGGTGAAGTGCAGATATTCAGGGGACCATTACCACCAAGCAAATTATTAAAGTGGTTGACAAAAGCATCATACACTACGTCATGTACCTCATGGATCTGACTGTTGTCATCGAGAATGGAGAGGATGACGCTAGCTTTAGCTTTGTGTTTAAGATGGTTGTGACAAAAAGCAGAGTTCATGTCGCCTTGTTTATCCCATTTGAGCCTACTTTTTTTTCAACATACTATCTTTGCACTGGTGCGCATTAATTACCTTCTCAATTAGCAAGTGCTCCTGCATAGATAAATTAGTGTCAGAAGAATTAGTCTGAAGATCAACCTAAACCTAGATTAATAGAGATTATATTGAGGAGGATAGCTTGAAGCTCATGCTATTAATTTCTCGACTCCATGCTTTGAGAAGGGTTTTGGTGTGTTTGAGTTGTGATTGGAGGACAACCATAGGGTTTCCATAGAACTCGTATGACCCATCATTGGAGACAAATTGAACCAAATCAAGATGATAGCACCAGTCACTAAAGAATTTGAATTACGATGGGGGTTTCATACCAGGGGACGAAAATGGAGAGTCGAAGGAGAATAATCCGAGAGGTTAGGAGGTAAGGCTTCATAAGTGATGTTAGGACAAGTAAAGAGCATGCCGATTGATAAACACTCTATCTAGTTTTGAAAAGATTCTCACACCTGATCTGGACTTATTGTTCCAATTGTAGAAGAAAAAAAAGTGGATTTGCATTCAGAAATGTTGGCATTATGGACAGCTTCTCTAAGGGGCGGTAAGTTTTTCATATAGAGAGGAGAGTCTCCACTTCTAATTACTTGTTCAAGGAGTTATGGGAAGGTGGAGTATTAAGAAAGATTTGTCTACCAAGAGCGAAATAAAGTGCATAGACAAATGTGTAAAGGAAGTCAGAGTTGGATGGCCTGTGGACAACATGAATGTGACACATCCACTTGGTGATAGAATATGAAGAAACTTGGAAAGTAGAAGGGTTCCAAAGAATAAGGATTCTTTCATAGGGTGCAACATCGAGATTATTTAAGGAGTGCCATTTAGGTTAAATGTGATGGCAGGCTTGTGCAATGGTGTTTTTATTGAGTTTATTCTCTAGAATGATGATCATGTGCAAATTTTGATCAAGAGTTAGCTGCTTTATTCCATTTAACTTGGATATGTCATTACAACCCTTTACATTCCTTATCGAAATATTTTCAATCATGGAGGATGGTTGAGGTTTGAGTTGGATGGGTCGGTCTTTCATGATGAGAGATGAAGAGGGACTGAGGATTGAGATGTGTGTTCCTCCATCAAAGGGCGGGCTAGATATAGGGACAATTTTATCCTTAAAGAATTGCTGACCTTTATCACAATCTCTTGATCAACTCCTAGTGATTTTCAAGGAAAGTTGTGACAAGATTTCTTATTTAGGGACCTGGTTGATGTAGCATTGGATGCAAGAAGATTATAGAAGTTGAAATGGGGGACAAGAGGTAGTGGCATAATTGGAGGAGATGTGGAGGGTATAGAAAGAATTGATTCTTGGTAGCGATTGATTAAGGATTTCTAGTGGATATTTTAGCAAGCTTGAGGTCTTCAGTTAAATTGCAAGTGAAAGTGAGGTTGGGGTTGGAGGAAACAAGGTTGTGCACGGTGGTTGCGATGCATAGGTATGTTTGGCATAAGGGAGATGAGTCTAAAGTGTTCTAGTCAGCTTAATCAGTAGTTATGGAGGGAGCGGTTTGAGTAGCAGGACCGCTGGAGTTGGTCGAAATAAAGGTTGGTTGGATGATACATTACGGAGATGGGTGCATGCAGATCTGGGTATGGGAGGAATACCAGGGGTGGAAACTGTGCATTGAAGAGAACTAGATTTTAACGATGATTTGGGTGGGATATTAGCATTTAGTAATGTTTCAGAGGATTGAAGAATAGAAATAGAATTACTTAGAGCTACAGTTTGACTAACAGACGGTGGAATCTGATTGGTAGCAGACCCGGGTGAGGTGATTTGGATATGCCAGTAGAAAGGGGATCAGATCATTCATAGACTGCTGTAGATGATTAAATAATGGTAGGGTAGTTGTAGCAATGATTGGTTCATGAACAATAGAATAGGTGCTCGGATTAAATAATGGGAGGGTGGTTGCAGCGCTAATTGCATCATGATCAGTAGAGCAGGTGCTAGAATTCTATCGAGGACAAGTGTTTACTTGAAAGGATTTTGGAATATGATTACTGTTTTTTTGCCCAAGGCTTGTTTTTAATACGCTAGAATCCTGTTTTTGTTTTCCTTTATTACTTGGGTTCTAGATTTTAGCAACTTCTTTATTATTCACCTTATCAATATTTAGAAGTTCATATGACTATGGCACAGTAGGATTTGACACAGACCTAGGGCAGGTACTAGACAAGTGGCCAAACACCTTGCACTTCTTACATATTTCTGGCTACCATGTATAATCGACGTTGATATAAGCATCATGGATTTTAGAAAATTGAATCAGTGTTTGAACTTGCAAAAATTTTATTGGCTCTATTTCGACCAAAAATTTTGCATATTAAAATCGCTAAAATCTCTTGGTAGATTCGTAGATGCAAAAGACTTTTCTAAGATAGCTCGAAACCAATCATTGCCTATTAACGTCTAATGAATTGATGGAATTTTAGACAAATAAACCCAAATCGGGATCGACTTAACTTGTTCGTGGACACTGTTGATAGATGGCCACTTAACAATAATGAACACCTTCCCTTTAATAATAATCGGATTCGATTTAAGGACGTTTACTCTTTTATTTTCATCTTCGAAGAGGAAAAAAGAACTTCCCATTCGATTTGATTTTAATACCCTTTAGATTTCCCCAAATAAGTTTAAGATTGTTCAAAACAATAGTATAAGAGAGAGGCTTATCTAAGAAAAAGCCATCCAAATAGTTTTTCCAATACCAAGTGCCTTCATCCACCACTTCACGTGGAGGAATCATGGAGTTTGTTTTAGAAATAGAAATAGGGAAGCTCAAAGGTTTGTATTTACCTGCATTCTTCGAGAGTTTCCTGGACAAGATCAACTAACATGATAGGGGAGATCTGAAATGACCAGAGGGATAGGCAGCTGACTAATGAGATGGGCGGAGCTTAAAGTTGAAACATCGGGATTAAGGGCGACAAATTGGTTAGGGTTGGAAGTTTGATAAGGTTGGAAGGCCAAAGATGAGGTGAATAGTATAGGGATGATGTGGTTAGGTAGGGTGGAAGATGGGTTAGATAGAATGGTTGGCGTAGAGGAGACTAAGGTGATGTGGCCAAAAAGGGGTGGATCAGGAGGAAGGAAGTAGAGGGAAACCAGTGGAAAGGAGGGAGGAGGAAGAGGAGGAGGCCACGGCTAGGGCTTCAAGCTTTTCCGTATATATATATATATATATATATATATATATATATTATTTATTTATTTATTTGCACAAATATATTAACATATACATCCAATGTCGACGACGATAACATATAAGGATTCGTGATATCAATTCACTATCTATACTTACATATAACATGATGAATATTTATACATACATAAATGAAAATGTGAACATGGAAACCAATGCCCCGTTGACACACCTTGAAAAGCTAAATCAAAACACTCCTTGAATCGAGTCTTGAATCTAGAAAGCGCTCCAAGTTTAAGTGCAGCTACCGCCAATATATGGATTTAAAATAATTTAGGGTTTCGAGGCTTGAAATTTTGAGGAAGAGAAGGGAAAAAGGGTCGGCCTTTGCTGGTCGAGAATGGAGCAAAAAGTAGTAAAGAATGAGTGGTGGAGGCAAATAAATAGCAAAGGGCAAGAAGTGAAAAGAGGATTCAGATACTTTTTTTTTCCTCTTACCGAATCTCCTCCTTCTGAATTCAAAATTCCATGATCCTCCTACCTAATACTACCGCCCCTCATGGTCCCGTATGGGCCCCAAATTTGCTTAAAGCACGTTCAATAAATATTTCATTTAAATCTAATTCAAATTAATTTAAATCCACACATCCTGGTTGAGGATGGAGCAAAAAGAAGTAGTAAAGAATGAGTGTTGGAGGCAAATAAATAGAAAAGGGCAAGGAGTGAAAAAAGGATCTGGACACTTTTTTTCCTCTTACCAAATCTACTCCTTCTGAATTCAAAATTCCACCCTCCTCCTACCTGATATTACCGCCCCCTCATGTTCCCATATAGGCCCCAAATTTGCTTGAAGCACGATCAATAAATATTGCATTTAAATCTAATTCAAATGCAAGTCGATATCGTATATCGATACGTATGTTTATAACTATTATATAGACACTATTTAATGTTGATCAACATGAATTAAATAAAATTTTATAATTAATATTTCATAAATATTAATTAATTTAAGTAATTCATAACAATTATAAATAATTAAATCGGGTGGTAGCATGATTATTCAACATTTTGGTTGTGTGACTTTTAGGTGTAAATTCGGTCATTTATTTATATCGAACAATTTGAATATTAACATTCACATGTCAGTTAGTAGTAATAGGTGGTGTGGTATTATGGCCATATTTATCGCTTTCTTAGCTTAATTTAATTTTACTAATTGAAGCGTTATCCGGTAGTGACAATTATTTACACTAATTCTTTTCATCAAAACTATACACATTACGACTTATGGAATTGGTAATTGTCAAAATTCCAATATCGTTCATATTCAACTTTGTAAACCAAACATAAGGTCTTTGGTTCAACAATAGTAATTATTATTAATCGAACTGCTCTAGACAGAGACTTTTAATTTAAGTTGCTGCGATTTAACTATAATCAAAGCGGAGCTTCCATATTGAAGATCAACAGTATTATCAAGTCAAGAGAACTGTGTAATATTGTCACATCAATATTTTTTATTTGACCTTAGTTATATTAACCAACAGAAAAATATCAAGTGAGTCATTCCACAGTTATCCAATAACTATTCGTACGTAACTCCATGGTGCCTCCAGTAGTTACGAGCAATATACTGCCCAACATTTGGAAAGGGTTTACGTACTCTAGTCTAAACGGATATATCGATATCCATTCTTGATACTTCTCGGTAAGGAATATTTAAACAGATTTTTAATTCCATTATGATAAATCACTCATGGCCACAACACTTTGTAACTACTATCACAAAACATACCGTTTATGGATTTTCTATTAAATATATTAGTAATTACATTAATTAATCAATATAATATATTATATCATGTATATAATAAAAGAAAACACCTTTTATTTTGAAAAAGATTGGTTATCGAGTTAGATATATGCAACAATTACAATATTGCACTTAGAGCATACCCTTACCTCTATTCGATCAATGGACAAGCAAGGTAGGCGAGCTATGCTCCAAACGAAAGTGGTGTATGCACTGATTGTTGGTACGGGGGTCTAGTGAAGTGCTTGACCATTGTAATATGGGCCAAGCATGGTATAGTTGCCTATACGAGTCGTTGAATAATGTGGGCCAGCTTCCTTTTCTATTACAAGAAATACGAGCATCATTTTACCCCTAAGCCTGGTCCCGTAAGCAAGGGTGGGCTTTTCATTCATGCATTTAATGCTGCATTAAATGCTACAACATGTGTCATCAAATTATTGGTGGAAATAGTTTATTTTCGTAGACGTCGTAGACGCCAGATGCTTTTCGATGTGATGATTTGGTAGATGCATTGATCATACCTGGATGGTTCAGATATCTCCATACGTGACAAATCGACATTCATATATATACCAAATATTAGAGAAAGGAAAATAGTTTCAGTATTGACCGAAGATAGATTTAATTTTTTAATTATGAATATTATGAATATTCGTTATAAATTACATCTGTTATAATGGTATATTTTTCATAAAATAGTGATGATTAGTTATGGAAAGTACAAAAGTATCTAAAATTATCTACAATTAATTTGGTATTATGGACTAAGCCATATTTTTGAGAAATAATTCTTAGGACATAAGATTATGAATTGAATGGTACTCATGAGGTATATCTCAAAAAATTAAGGGAAAAGCATTTATTCAGTGGGAGTGACGAAAGAGTCAATGAACTCTTCAGTTTGATACATATAATGATACCAAAACAGATCCACATCGTTGAATTGTCACAGACATGAAAATATATTTGATGCACAAGTAGTATATCTTTTATAAGGTCATAGAATTTAAAACTAAAGTAAAAAACATAATATGCAAAGGAAATAAAATAATTCAACTTGATCGGAAAAGTGAGCATATAGGAAAATATTCTATGCGTATCTAAAAAGAAATAAGATTCAATCTCAAAAGTCAGTCCTTCGTATTGTTCATAATGATGTATTGATAAGGAGTGATAGAATTTTGTAGGACAAAGAACGATTAATGATGAGTGAGTTGAGTTAACTTCTTTCTACAAGGATATACACTTAAGTGTAAGAACATATGTTAAATATTGTTTCATCTAAAGTGAAGTTTACGAAATCATAAAATATAAGAGTTGATAAGTAAACCATAAATGTCCTAAGTCAAGGAGTTGACAAATTGTGTAAGTCGAGGGGCTGCATATAAGATTCATTAACGAGGGATCTTGTGTAGAACCCCAGAGGAGCGTAGGATCGACCAATGGTGGTTGATTAATCCATGTTTCAAACATAAGTTTCATGAACATAAAAGAATTGGTTTTATGTAAGTATTGGATATGATCCAAAGACTCCAATGTTATAATTGATTGCATATGATGAAATGAAATTAATGAACCCTAGAACAAACGTGACTAAATATGTCTAATAAGTATTCTCGCACATTATATAGGAACCATGAATTTTGTATAATGTTAAAAATTTGTTAGTAATAATAGTTTCCTGAATTTTCAAAAAGCCATAAAGGGTATAGAATCCCATAAAATAGGATGCTTAAATCCGAAAGAGATTCTAGGTACATTACTAAAATATGATTTTGATAGTTGTACCTAATGGGATATGATCAATTAGCCATAGAGATATCTCCAAAAAGGATGATCAATGAAGTTGGAATACAGTAAGTAGCATTAATGAAGCATAATCTCGTAAATTTCAATTGTTAAAATTAATGAAACAAATTTATTAGTCAACATGCTTAAGTCAATTTGGATATACTTGCAAAATTGTCGCCCAATATGACTTTGAATTTTGTTACATTTTTGTTGAAACAAAATTTATGAGCAATGATTTAGAATAGATTGTTTCCACATGATAACCAAAATATTCTGAAGTCAGTTGGGTGATAACATGATTTGAATGTTTTGGATATGATCCAGTGCAGATGCAAAAATGACATCCGATACGCATCAGAGTTGAATAAGTATTTTTATAAAATACCAAATAGTTTGTTTTTAGTCAAAATGCAAGGAATCATGTGTTGTAAGAAATAAATATTAATATATATAAAAATATTTCTAAAACCTTAAGGATGTTGGGAGTGTCCCAAATGATATGCATAGACATCATATTAAAATGTTTAATGTTGTGCATATGAAATGGATTACTTATGCATCGACAATAGGAATTATCATATATGTTGTGTGATCTACTATATTGTTATTTTCTTATGTTATTAGTATATTGAGTGAGTATCAACTCTTAATTAAGATCACTAAATGGTAGTTAAGGGTATTCTCGATTATTTACAAAATACTAGAGAATTGTTCATGGAAAAAATAAGCACTATCTGCAGGAGTATTCAAACTTTAACTTTATAAATGATATAGAAATGCCAATACTAAATTCATATTTAACCTTATTTAATGAGTTTGGAATTGGAAATGTTCCATACGAGAGGTGATGGCTGATCAAACCAAGACCAAGTACATCACCTTGAAAGCACCATAATAAGAGAGTACGTACATATGCGCATATTTAAAACTGAGCTAAGGGTAATTCCAAATGTAGAGAATCCCATGACTTTTTTTTTGAGAAAACAATGTCGTATATAGATAGCAAAAGAACCTAAGGCTCACAAGATGTTTAGGCACTTGCTTCGAAAGTTCCACATAAAAAAGATTGTTTATCAATGACGGAGAGATGTTGGCAAACAAAGTAGATGGTAATACAATTTAACAGATCCGTTCACTAAAGGACTAGCCTATCGATTCTGAACTGATTGGAGGAATGAGATTAAGACTCCATAATTAATCTTAAGTGCAAGTGGGAGATTGAAAGAGCTGGTGGCATCCCTTAAGGGTAATTATGTAATTTTTTATATATATCTAACTATATAACCAATCTTATTATTATTTCATATATATACTAGCATGAATCTTGATGACATCCACTAGTGCTCAAAACCCTTGCAAATTACCAAATTCTAAAGCGAATGAAGAAGATAAAGGAAATGATAACGATTATGGCTGGCATGAGATAAGAGAAAAAAGTAATTTAAGATCCAGGGTTAACATGCAAATAAACTATGATGTGAGGAAAAGGAGGAATATGGTAAAACCTCCAGAATTAAAGGTTGGAGTGCGCACATGGATTGATGGTGGGTTTCACATGATTTGATGGATTGACAAATGAAGATGGGGATTATGCTGATTAGATGATGAAGTCTTTAATACTGCTAGATCCATATGGAGTAACTCTATTTACGTTTACCAAGTGGGTAGGAGACAATACTATATACACCTAAATGCGTATATTAAAAGGGAATGGAAACCTATAGGTAACTGGGATGTATTTGCTAGAGAAAATGACTTTTACCTAATCAAATTTAGTAATGAAAGTGATTGTAAGAAAATGTTAGGTGGAGGTCCATGGTTTATGAATTGTAAACTAATCTTCACTAAACGATGGGAAGCTAACCTAAGGTTGGAAAGGGATATGTTGGAATCTCATCCCGTTTGGGTAAAACTATTAAACTTTGGCTTAGCACTATGGAATGAAAGAGGTATCAATAAACTTGCTAGATTAATTGGTACGCCTTTGGCTATGGATGATAACACAAGGATTTCTAGGAGATTGAAATATTTAGGACTGTTAATTAAGGCAAATGATGCTCTAAAAAACAAGTAAGAGCTAAGGATAGTAAAGGCAACATTTATGTATAAGACATGTGATATAAGTATGTGCCTCTTGTGTGCAGTCAGTGTAAGTGCTTCTAAAAGTGAATGCAATAGAGGGTTTTATGTAAATTTATGTGCAAGGAAGCACTAAAAGTGGAAACTATTGAGCTAAATAAAAATCTAAAGAAAAGTGGATCACAAAGGGGAATGAATGCACTAAATTTTTTTAAAATGGAAAGCTAAACAAAAGGGAACCACAGAAGGCGATGAATGCACTAATTTCATTATACTAAAATGTTTATATGTAGGAATATTAATAACAATGTTCAATGTTTTAATCATGAGGGTAAAGCTTTAGTTGACAAATCAAAGATAGAAGAAGACGCAATCAAACAGTATACCGAATTGTATAATGGCTAGTGTCATTCCGACTTACTTGAAATTCAACGCAGAAGGATGGTTAACTCCAAAGGGCATAGGAGGCCGAGCAAATTGGTGAGTGAAGCGAAGTTCTGGATTCTTTGGAATCCATTCATATTGTTGCCAGCCTAGGGCCAGATGGCTTGGGACCTAAATTCTTAAGGAATCGCTGGGTTGATATGAACTATGCAAGAATCTTTCGAAACAGGTAAAATTTTAAAAGTAATCAATTTCATCCGTCTGATACCAAAAAAATATAAACTAGCAAGAATTGAAGACTGCAAGGCTATTGCATGTTGTAATATTATATACAAAATATTAAGCAAAATAATATGCAATAGGATGAAGAAGATCTTACCAGACATCATTGTTGAATGTCAAAGTGCGTTCATTAAGGGGCGTAACATTTCTGAAAATTCGTTGTGGAGCATGAATTGACTAGAAATTTTAACAAAAAAGGCGCAGACAAACTATACCTAAAGGTAGACCTCTACAAAGCATATTACAAAATTAATAAACATTTTTTCCTTCACATGCTTATATATATGGTTTCCTAATAAAGTTTGTTAACCTGATCGGTGACTGCATTACCACACCTACCTTTTCTTTTTTGATGAATGATATTCCCAAGGGATTCATTTGTAGCAATAGAGGGATTAGGCGAGGATATCCTTATCTCTTACCTGTTTTCAGTTGCTATGGAGTATTTCACTCTCTAAATGGAGTTGGCTAGTCACAATAAGCAATTAAGGATAATTCACGGTTTCTAGCCTAGAGTTAGCTGCCTCTCATAAGGCGATGACCTGATCAAGTACTTAAAATCAAGTTATGAAGTTGCAGTAGCCATTAAAACGAAATTTTGAAGTCTGGAAGAGAAAGTGGGACTTAAAATGTGCTTGAGACTAAATGCTATTTCAACAAATTCTATGAAGCAAAGAATTAAGTGCTTGATATCCTAAATGTTAAGGAGGGTGAATTGACAGTTAAGTATCTAAGGGTTCCTTTATCATCAAATAAAATAATCGAAAGAGATTGTACTTAGCTAGTTACTAAAAAAAGAGATAAAATCCAAGGCTGGAGCTCTATATTCTTATCATTTACTGGTCGAATTGAACTGGTGCATACAACAATACAAGCAAAGGTCAATTTCTGGTTGAAGACTTTTCAATTACGAGATGCATCACTAGAGAAGATAGAGAAAGTGTGTGCTGACTTTATTTGGAAAAGAGGGCTACGCAAAACCAAGTATGAGGACTTATGTAGACTTAAGGAAGAAAGGGCACAGAAAGTTGAAGGAAATGAGGGATGAAATTCACATTGAAACAGGCTTGGAAAATCATTAACTCAAGTGGGATTTGGGCTAGATGGATAAGGAAAAGATTATTAAAGAAAATTTCTAGAAAATGGCAATAAACAACATTCCTTCAACTACGTGGAAAGCTATCATGAGGGTAAGGAGCAAATTCGCCATGTGTTATACTAGGGAAATTGAAAATGGAAAAGAGATAAATCTCGGGAGGGATCATTAGTTACATAATGAATCTCTAATAGACAAACAAATTAGAATTATATACTTTCTCTACTTATGGTTGTCAAATTAAGAAAGTAGAAGTATTGATACAAATAGGAACTAGCATTGTGGCTTGATTCCTATTAGTGAGGAACAGAAACAACATATTGAATTCATGCCACTCTTTTTGGGAGAGTGAACGACATCTAGATGTGGAAGCCAATAATCCATGAATTTTCAACTAAATCGGCGTGGGATGCGATAAGAATAAAGGAACAACAAAAAAATAGAACAACATAATTTGGGCTAGGATAAATAACCCAAAATGGCACTTACATTATATAAAGTAACGATGGTTAAATTACCAACAAGGGATAGTTTTCATAAATAGGGGATTACGAAGATGTAATTTTCTTGCTATGCAACTAAGACAAAGAAACTCATTTACATTTATTTTTTAAATGCGATTTTTCGAAAGAGGTCCGTAGACATTGCAAATAAGTAGCTAATATATCAAATCCAAAAGAAAAACTTCATTCAGTGGTGGATCACCTGGTCGATGATTGGCGGAACGAAGACCTAAAAGCAAAAATGAGTAGAGTTTTTCTAACAGTGACTATTTGGAGCATTTGGATGGAGAAAAATCGGATGATTATCTAGAAAGCGAGAAAAAGCATAAATGAAGTTTGAAAATTTAGCAGAGAGTAACATGTGGTTAGTTTCAAAGCAAATCAGTGCAAAGATTCTTACCATGCAACAAGAACGAGTAGTAGACGCGATTGAGTAGTGAATCTAAGGAGGGAAGTGGCAGAAATCCCAATTAGCTCATATCAATATCAATCGCTATGAAAATGCGAAGGAAGAAGACGATGTTAATTTAGGAATGTAGAGTTTATATCTGGAAGTGAATTGAAGTATTGAATGTACTGATAAAAAGTATATGCTCGTAATAACATTATTTGATTTCTTTTATATACTTCATTATACTATGTTATATTAATTAAGTAATTAATTTAATATACATAATAAGAAAATCCTTAAATAAGATGTTATGTGATTGTAGTTGCAAATAGTTGCAATCATGAGTAATTAGTCAGGATATAAATAACATTTGGTTTTAAATATTCTTGGTTAATATGTTTCGAGAAAGGATATCGATACGTCCATTAAGACTGGACTATGTAACCTCGCTAAATGTTTGGTAGTGTATTACTCATGGTTATTGGAAGCACTAAGGGATTACATACTCATAGTTACTGGATAACTATGAAATGATTCGTCTAGGAGTTCCATGTTGGTTGATAACAAAAAAGTCAAATAATAAATCTCAAGATGATAATGTTACGCAGTTCCCTCGACTTGAGCATACCATAGAGGTTTAGTGTGAATACTCCACTTTGATTATAGTTAAACCATGGCATGGTGATCCATCAAGCAATTATAGTTGGGTTTAAATTGAAGCATTGGAGGTGAAATACTGTTCAACAAAGAATTCGTCTCCTAAGTTGTACCAGGTTAGTATCACAGTTAACTACAGTCAACTCAAAGTTAAATTCTCTGGCCAAAGTAGTACAGTTAATAATAAATTTTATTATTGAATCAAGAACTTTTCTTTAGTATAAATCCAGTTGAATGTGGGTAATATTGGAATTTTGACCAATACCAAATTCCATATATCCTAAAAAGATATGGTTTGGACGAACGGAACATGTGTAAATTATTGTCACTATTGGTACCGCTTGTGATAATATAAAATATAATTTTACTGAAAAGGTATGTAAGCAAGGAATTCTGCGAATCTATCACATCACTAACTATGATAGAACGTGAAGTTAATATTTGAATTTTTTAATTTTAATCGCTGATTGAATTCACACATTTGAGTCACACAATCACATTTATGAGTACTCCCAAAAACCACACAATTTAATTAGTTCCTAAAGTGCTATAAATTATTTAAAATTTAAGACATATCGACTATTAATTTTTACTTTTTTTGGTGTTATCTGTGAGAATGTATATATAAAAGTTATATACGCATGTATTGATATATGATATCGGTATATACTTAGACAAGGCTTTAACTAAAATTAATTACCCTTTCGAAAATTAATTGATGTAAAGACAATACATGGCCGAACACACATAGGAGAGTGGTGGGCTTGCCATAATTGAAAATTTACCGCAAATTAAATGAGGAAGCTTTAAAGAAAGAAGAGGAAAGATTCCTATTTTTTACTTAAACATTATTACCTCATTCATTTCCATATTAATTTTTCTGTTTTCCTTCTTCCCTCATTCATTGCTTCCTCCTTCTCATTCATTGTTGAAATTTTCACCTAAATAACATAATATTAAATTAAATATATATGGTTCATTCGATTCTAGCAATATTAGGTGGTGATTCAAGCAATCCAGGAGACGATTCACAAATCAAGAAAAGGGCATGATCTATTCGGGTTTAATTCTATTTCATATCATTCATTCATAATATTTAACCTTGGAATAATTTCATACATATGTAAATATTTTATTGAAATATATTATATATGACTCAAATTCATATATTTCATACACTCATTTGAAAAAATTGAGTATTAATGTATGTTTGATGTTGGTTGAAGTGAAACAATATATACATGTATTTTACAGAATTGATTTATTTAAAATAATAAAATTGATGTTTAAGTATTGAAACTTTATATAAATATCTTTATGTTATTTGAAATAATAAAATGCAAATTGAAACACATTTGGTTAAGTCAATCTTGATTTCCAGCTAAAATATATCTAATGTTTAATTATTCAACCAAATATGTTTGAAACTTGAATTCGTTAATTTCTTTAGAATAATATGTATGTGTGCTTATATATACACATACATACGTATATACATACAAATATATATGTTTGTGTATGCATGTATGTATGTTTTTGCGTGAGTGTGTTTGTCAAACCTTTATATATATGTAGTATTAATAATATACGTATACAAACAATATGCCTATATCCATATACCATAGTATATCTAAATACATGTATATACTTGGCATTTATATTCCTATTATGCATGTTAATTATCTTATGTATATGCAGATATAATATATATGTATATACAATATATAAAAATCTCAATATTATATATTTATAGGTGGAGATGGGGAGAGTTGTCGGTTATATTATCATGTTGTTGGGGATGGCCTCGTTCTTTTCTCTCTCGGAGATGATGGGAAACACAGTGGTAGAGCTTGGTGGATGATACTTGGGATCATAAATATTTATAGTCCAGTGATTCGGTGGACTTTATTCCTGATTTGGTGACACTTTTCTCTGGTTTTATCCATGTCATTGGACCTGTACTCAGTAGCTTTGGCATGCTATCAAACTCCTGTCCTAAATTTTTGTTCTTCCTTTAGCCGTTGAGGCATTTTGGCATCTCTCCAATTTGCATATGTAAAGTGGTATGACCACTATAAAACCAGCTATGGCTGTTCTGTGCATGTGTGGAGCACTTGTTTCATATTTTTAATAAAAGTGGCACAACCCACTATAAAGCCGACCAGCCTTGCTAATAATCTCAATACATACATACATATATGTGTATGTGTGTGTGTGTGTGTGTTTATATGCATATGTGTAGTTATACGTATGTTCATCTAATTACATATTGTCATGTCATACGTTCCATTTTGCAATATGCACCATATGTAATAATACGACCGTTCATATACTAAAAGTTGCAGGACAAAACTCCCAATTAATTAAATATTTATGTCATATTTATGACCTCTTACATATACCCATAAATAGAAAGATGACTTCTTGCGTAACTAATCAATAGAAAAATAAAACTCCCAATTAATTACACTCTTGTCGCATTTATAATGTATTGATTCTCATCACATAAATAACAATTAGATAATTCAATTGCCTAAATGTTGTTATGTTGTATTATGAATACATACACATACAAATGCACACGATATATTAAATATAATCACTTGATTAATATGATTAATCAAACAAGTATAAAATATTTTAAATGAAATATGATTTTCTAGATATATTCTGTCTAATTCTAGTTAATAGACTTTATAGGCACCTTAAGATCCAAATAGGGATTTCTTTAATTTACCCATTTCACCCACTATGCAACGGGCCCTATTCCTTCATCTTCCATGAAACTTGGTTGGAAATAGCAAAGCAGACTTACCTGCAGTTAGAATATGATGTTGACTGGGTGGTTTACTGTTGACGATCGGGCCATACACCTTGGTCGGGAATAGTGAACCGAACTTACCTACGATTAGAATATGATCGCTGACTTGACTATTGATGATCGGCCCACAAACCTTGTTGGTAGCAGTTAACTGACATACATATAGACAAGATGCGACCGCCAATTAGGTAGTCCGCCTATTGACAATCGGCCTCTGGATTTGCTTGGTTCAAAACCCTGAATATAGAAACTAGAAATATTCACTTAAACCGAAATGTTAGCCATCCCACTAAACTTAATGGTGATTGATCCTGCTAAGTACCTATGGTATCAATGGAAAATGGTCGAAGGAGTTAAGAAGGTATTGAAAGGTGATGTTGCAAAGACTGCTTGTTCGATCGAACTTGTCGGTGATTCATCCTGAACAAGTGCAACGAACGGCAAGTAAGGAGCTGTTAGTGTATTGCCGCTCGAGCAATAGTATGGTACACGTCGAACACATTAGAACAATGAAATTTAATGAGGAAATATATAATATAGTGTAAAAGAAACACCAATCACATAACATTTCAACATCCAGCACAATCATATAAGAACTAAGTCCAATATAGTCGTAGACATCAAAGCATTTAGCTTATGCCCTTATAAAAATAGAAGTTATAAAAATTGGAATTACGTCCTCACAGTGTCAACATCTGTATGTCATGACAAAACAAATGGGACGCTAAGATGAAGGCGGACGATCTTTATTAGAAACTTTAAGTTGGGATGATCCATATTTGCTTATCTTCCTCGAATTTAGTTCAGGCAGTGACATAAGGTTCTTCTTGTTCTTTCTTTATGATAATGAGTTCCTTTATGGCTTCGATTTTGACTCTAGCCATATTCAAAGGGTAGTTTGCCATCATAGTAGCCTTAATCCGTCCTCCCTTTCAAAGTCCTCTAACCTCTATCGATAGTCCACAATCTCTAAATCTGTATCATCATCCAGGGCAGTAATTTCTTCTTCTTCTGAGTGCTCTTCCTTAATAGGCCCGAAGGAACCTTGATGCTTGTGTGTTACCTTGGTAGAAGATGAGATCAGTACAACTCTGGTGAGATCCACTATAGATGTCTCACCTACATGAAAATAAGGAATGATGTCAGATACAATGTTGCCCTAACTAGATCGTATAGTTGAGTGGTGTATCGAGGAATATAAAGGCTAATTCTACCTCCCTTAGGAGCGAACGGAGCATCACCCAAGGGCTAACTTCCAATACCAGGTCTAAAGAGGAAACAAGAAATACATTTAGCGCGATGTAACACCATGCAAAAATTAATTAAAAATTTAATTAAAAGATATTAAACTCATTATAATAAGGATAAAAGTGGAATTTTTTCAAATAGCAAAATTTAGCTATGAAACTTGCACCACCGCGTTCGTGGTGATTTTCTGGATGATTTTCATATATAGGTTTTTGAAAGTGGAGTTTATTTGAAAATGTTACTATGGTTTAGAGAATTGGAGTCAAAAAAACTAAAATATATATAAAAGAAAAAAAATCATATTAGGAAACTTCAACTGCTCAACGCTGTGATTGGAACTAGTGATCGGTCGACCCCTAGCAGTCGACCGCCCCAGACCAACCAGTCTTTTATTTTGAGCAGACTTGTAAATGAGATGCACTTAATCACTAACATTGTTAATGAGCCGATAGTTGTATCAAACCCTATTGGAGAATCGACTCATTTATTTAATATTTGCAAGGGTTTGAAATAGTTTATTTTAGGGGTCAAGTTCGATTGTGGTGCTTTTATCTTAGGATTTTCCGGTTTTGGTTTGATTTTGGGGATGGACTAGATGACCGTATATAGGCAATCTTATATTGTGATAGGAAGGTCCTTCATTTAGTACTTGTAGTGGACGTTGATAGAGTTAGGAGTATGCTCTAGGGCCAATTATATAATATTTTATATATATATCTAACTCGTTGACCATTCCTATTCAAAATAAAGGTGTTTGTTTTCTATCATACACTTGAAATAATGTTTTATGTTAATTAATTAATTTAATTAAAAGTAGATTTAATAGAAAATCCATAAATGGTATGTTTTGTAATAGTAATTATAAATTGTCATAACCGTGAGTAATTTACCACAATAAACAAATATACCATTCTAAATGTTCCTAGTCAAGATGCATCAAGACTAGATATCAATGTATCCATATTAAAGAACGTAATGCTCTCCAAAGGTTGAGCAGCGCATTACTCATTGCTGCTGGAGAAACCTAGAGGTTACGTACTGATAGTTATTGGATAACTATGGAATCACTCACTCGATAGTTTCTGTTAGTTAATATAACTAAGGTCAAACAAAAAATATTGACATGACTGATTTACATAGTTCTCACGACTTGAGAATACTATGGATCTTCAATATGAAAGCTCTGCTTTGATTATAATCAAATCAATGGCATGGCATCCATCGAGTGACTATAGTTGGGTCGAGTGGAAGCATTGGAAGTGAAGCACTATTCAAAAGAGCATTCGTCTCCTCAATTATATGGGGTTAGTATCATGGTCAACTCAAGTCAACTCAAAGTTGAAGCCTCTGGCCAGAGCATTTCGGTTAATAATAATTGTTATTATTGAACCAAAGACTTTGTGTTTAGACTATAGAGTTGAATATGGATGATATTGGAATTTTGTCCATTACCAAATTCCATAAGTCCAAAGTGATATAGTTTTGACGAAGAGAGTTGGTGTAAAATAACTTCCACAACTAGTTAATGCTTAATAATGAAAATTGGATTTTACCGAAACTAAGTGATAAATTTGACCAAAATATTGCACCACTTTCTAAGTAAAGTGTGAAAGTTAATATTTGAATAATTCGATGTTAATCGCTGACCAAATTTACACCAAACAAGTCATACAACTGATATAATGAATTTTCTTTAGACCAAACGATTTAATTATTTTATATTTGTTAAAAATTAATTGAATTAATTAATACTTATGAAATATTAATTATAAAACTTTGAATATGATTTGAGGAATAAATATTATAGTATATTTATAATAGTTATAAATATATATCGATCGATATGTGATATTGATAAGCAATTAAATTAGATTTAATTAATAATATTTATTTGGGCTTAAAATGAGTTTAAAGCCCATGAAAGGGGTTGGAAATTTCGACTAAAAAGGTATATGAGCTAAAAATGGCCTAGGGGTATTTTAGATGTATGGCTCAGATTTAGGGAAAATGGGTAAGAGATTTGATCCACTTTTCTTTCTATTCCTTCCACTATAAAATAACTCATAACCCTAATGCATTTGGGACTTTGTGGCCACCATTTCCATCTTTTGTTGGTCGGTCCTATCTAAACAAAGCTCCATCAAAGCTCATCTCAAATAAATTTCAAATCAACAGCTATTGGATACTCAACGATCTACAATTCGAAGATTACTAGTCTGCCAAATTAAGAAGAGTTTAAGGAGGAATATTCATCATAGCAAAGTGTACTTCAAGGCATAATTTTGGTATGTTTTCTTATATCATATAACTTATAATTCATGTATAATATTCCATTGCTTGTGTAATATATATCGTATTTATATTGTTTGTTAGGTGAGATTCCTATATGTATGAATGTTCCCACATATAGAATGATTAAGTGTATGTATGTACAAAAGACAATTTTTTCTTTAGATCAGATGTATACACAGCTGAAATTATTTATTTTAATATATATATATATATATATATATATATTAAATTATATTAATATTGCATAAATTTAAATAACTCATAATTCATTGTATCATCATATCATGTTAAAAATTAATCTTATATTTTATATATATGCAAATTTATATTAAATATAATTTTAGATAATAATAAAATAATTTTTGTAATTTTTTAATATTATTTAAATAAAAAAAGGTTATATTATTACTATGAAATAATATACGATTCAAATTATATTTTAAATTTTATAGAAAATTTCCATCATTATATTAACTTTCAGATCAAATTTTAGAAATTAATGTTTAAGTTTACTATTTTAAATAAATCATTATAATAACGGTAAAATTAATTAAATAACAAAAAATAGAATTTCGATTCAGAAAATTATGGAAAAAATTTCATGGTATTATAATATCATATTCAAATTTAAGAAAATTCAAAATTTTAAAAATATGTTACAAAATTAATTTTAATATTATTTTAATGTTTTTCGACTAATAAATTTATATATAAAAAAATTAATAATAAAATTGTAATAAAATATTTTTTATGCTATTTCTTGGATCTAAAATGTTATAAGATATACATGTATAATTTTAATTACTTTTATAATTGATATAATTATATAATATAAATATATGTATTTAAATACATATATTTATAAATATTTTTAGTTTTTACAAATATAAATAGAAACATATATATATATATATTAATTTTATTGCTGTAAAATATAAATGTATAGAAAACAACTTTGCATATTATATATATATATATATATATATATATATATATATGTCTTAATATCTAATCATCCATCAAATCATTATCTAATTTAATGTATACAAATATATATATATATATATATATATATATATATATATATATATTTCACATTTATGTAATACATATATTATATATATGTATGCATGTATTCATATTGTTTTAATACTCATTTTATAGTAACAAGTTTTTTGTGTGTGTACATACATACATATAATTAGACAACATATAATACATAAAAGATGAGCTAGCATGTCTGTTGCAATGCAAATCCCAACATTTATATATGGGCATGCTATACCTTGCATGGATTGTTATCTTAGACATGCACATACATACACATATGTATATGATACATATATGTACCATTATGCTTAATTTAAAATATAAATTAAGTAAAATTCAACTTATAATTTATAAATATAAATAAAATAAGAGATTTTATTTAAATTAAAATTAGAAATGCTCTAAATAAATAAGACTCATAGGCCTAATATAGATCCAATAAGGAGATTTTTTTTTTGAATTTCATACCCATCTTCGGCTGCGGGCTGGCCCAATTCTAATAATGGTATCAAAGCCAATAGCTTATGCTGTCTAAATTAGTCATGTTAGGGTAAACTATTAAGCTCACAGCTCAAAAGTTGTCCTTAATAGTGAATGCCTAAATATGAACTGGACCTTGAGCTAATTTTCGAAATTGTTTGAGAACTAAAATATAAGATTTTAAATATAATAGTAAAATTTCAAATAAGATATACAAATATTATAAAAGTTATAATATAATTAAAAAATTCAAAATGTTTGAAAATAAATATTAATTTTAAAATTTAAATTTATTTATAAGATTATTAAAATAAATTAAGTAAATGAGTTAATTAATTGATAAATGCACATATGTATTATATATTATGATATATGTTATATTGTTTTAAAATGTTTAAGACAACGTAAGTATACATGCATGTATATCAATTGAATTTTGAAATTAATATAATTTAATTAAAATTGTTTAATTAAATAATTTAATTAAAGGTTAATTGATTATATAAATAAATTAAGGGTTAATCAACTAAATAAATAAAATAAAGGTTAATTAATTAAATGAATATGTCATATATAAGATATATATGTAATACCAATTTTCAAAAAAAGATATGTGTAATACTATATAGGTTATAGTATGTAATAAATATTTAATATAAATGTTATATTAAAATAACATAAATTAATCAAAATGTTAATTAATTAAAAATTAATTAAGTAGGATTTATTTAATATAATATTATACAAAAGAATATTATCTTTATTACTAATAAAGAGAATTCAATAGATAAGATTTTCACTGTGTCTTTTTGAAATTTCGAAAATACCACCATCCACCAATGGAATCCTACCATCGGTATATAACTTCCACCACTGCCTCTTCCTGACCACCCATCAACGAAATTTTACTATCAATTTACCGCCAATACCACCAACAATACAACTTGAAATAAAAGTATCGTGAATATCAAAATATTTGCACTTACAACACTCATTCGTCCACTTATTTTTTTTAATTAAATAAGAAGTAAATATCGATGCATGCACTGTAGTTTATATAGACAGTATGAAATATAAAAGTTATATAATAATAAAACTTATATAATATGAATGTATAAACTAAAGGTGGAACGTTAAAGAAGCCCAAAATAAACTTCAGGAATAAATACATACGTAAATATACATATACTGTGATTTTTGATGTGTGCGACACTTGAATCACACGAGTATTTCATGAGAAGTACATTTTCCATAAGTTGATATCACTCAATATACTGAAGATTACGAATCATTAATATAATATTTCCCTCTATACACACACATACACACATAATACTTGTATACACCTTAGCTATTGAGTAGACTCAAGCTGGGGATGTTATGTGTAGTATTATTAATATATTGAATAGACTAGGTAAGACAACTATAAATATTTATTAAGCAGAGTCACGGTACATATACTATACTTAGGCCATCGTGATATGGTAGGTACAAGCGAATAATTTCATTTCAATTTGTTGAACAGACTCAAGGTCAAAGCGGAGTTAGGAGAAGGTACCAAGGGGTTAGGAATTATATACGATACAGCCGATAAGGAGTTATCCATCATTTGTGGAGCTATGGCTTGTTGAGCAGATTAAAGGTTAGAATTCCAAGATGGATGAGTCTTAACACCTGCTAGTGAAGTGGAAAGACTTCTATATTTCGACTTAAGTTTTGGAGAAACATAAAAAACTATGGGAGCTTTATTAGAAAAATGAAATCATAATATTTAACCTTTCTGATATTGTAAGAACATATGATATATAATATTATTATAATCTACACCGATAAATTTGTGCATTTAATACGATTAATAAAATATTTATTAATTAAGACATACGAATGACTTGAATTAAAGACTGACAAATAGAAATAATATATATATATATATATATATATATATATATATTGATACACACACACTTACTATTAAATACTTCTTGCATGATAATGTTTTCTATACCAATGCAAGTACCTAATTTTACAACTACTTAATACATTTGTAATTTGGTCGCTTACGTGTTTATTTGGTTGAGGCCGTGTATAACATTTAATGAGTTCCGAACTCTAAATGAAATATTAAGCTGTGGATATTTGATCCATATACTACGGCATTTAAGTGTTATACGAGGGAATGGTCATTATTCGTGATGCACAATATTTCGATGAAATTAGTTCATTTGAAATAAGCTAATAAACAGTACTATGAGATCAAGAATTCAATTTTATTGATTACAAAAGAATCACATTGTGTTAAATATAACACAATACCAAAACTACAATATAAATCTAAGAACTCATTGCTAAAATGTTAGTTTTATCAGTTTACTTAAAGTGCAACATATCTGATGTTCTTAAATATTAAGGATGGTCAGTGCGCTTTTGTAAAGAGTTTGTGATAATGTTGAAGTAAGGGTATTTTTTGTGTGACCATATAGAAAGAATGAGTGTACAAGAGTGGATGTGGTTTAAGGTGCGGTTGGAATTAAATGAGTGAATAGTCACTTTTTCTTCATAAAGAAACACTGGAAACGAGAATTATAATAATAATAGATACTTAACATTGAAATGAGAAATATGATTTCTATTCCGAAATGCATTTATATATAGAAAATTGTTTTCTATAAGATTTATTTCTCCCAGTTTAAGATATTTGATCAAGGAACTCTCCGTTGTAAACTAGTTGCAGTATATGAAACAAATAATCCATATTAAGTAAATTACAGACCTCCAAATTTAGTATGTTATTATAGCAATGGTGGAAATAGTGGGAGCATGCCATGTTGCACTTATTGATTGCATCAAATTACGAAAATTGTTTTCGTTAAACATACCGAACATTATTTATAAAATAATGACTATTTTTCAGCGTATCAAATAAAAAATAGACATAGTTATATTTCAATATGAATATTATGAATATTCATTATAAAATGAAATCGTAATGTGGCATTTGTTATCGCAACAAAATTGATGCATTGAAAATGTTGAAGTATCTAAAATTATTTACAATTGTTTTAGAATTATAGACTAAGCCGTAGTTTTGAGAAATAATTTTATTATATAATTTTGAATCATATAATATTGGTTAATTATATCTCAAACAATTAAGGGCAATGCACCCATTTAGTGGGAGCATCACAAGAGTTAACGAGCTCTACGGATTGATACACATAGATGTTTACAAATGCAAGTCGATTAACACCAAAACAGTTCCACGTACTACGTTATATTCTCCTATGAGTTATCACAAACATGGACATATGTATTTGATATGCATGTTTAAGTCTACGGTAAGCCTATATAATATACAACAAAAGTAAATATTGTAACATGCGAAATATTTGATTCGATTTGATCGAATGGGTAAGTATATTAGAAGAAGTTCCAAATGTACCTTAAAATGAATAAAGACTCAATCCTAAAGGTCACTCCTCCCTATAACACATAATGTTGTATTGATAAGGAGTTATCGAACTTTGTTGAACAAAACACAATTAATGATGAGTGAAGTTAAGTTAAATTCTTTATATAAGGTGTGGACATAAGAGTAGTACACAAGGTTAATATTATTTCATATAAATAATAGTTTGAGAAAATCATATAAGATAAGGGTTTATAACAAACCCCAACATATTCTAGGCCAAGGAGATGGTAGATTGTGCGAGTCGAAAGTCTGCACATAATAATTGTTCGTATGGGATCTTGTGCGAGTATCCCCAATAAGAGTTTTGGAAGGACTGTCACTGGATGCCATATTTATGTACTGAATATAAGCTTTTGTAAATTAAAACTAAATCAGTTTTATATAAATGGAAATTCAAATTTTTTTTATGAATACCTATTCCATTGCATCGAGAAACAATTGTTGTTTCAGAAAATACCAACTTCAAAGTGAAGAAATTTCTTTAAGAAATTATTGGTAGTAAATTGGATTTGGATATGATCTAAAGATAAAACTGATAACATGAGATGAATTGAAGTTAACTAACCTAAACAAACACATTGCATTAGAGTGTCTAATAAGTATTTCCACAAATCGAAGAGAAACTATGAGTTTCATATCAACGTTGAAAATATAAAATCCTCGTTTATTTAGTTAAGCCATTAAGAGTGCTGAGTCTATGATATGGTATGATGTGTAGATCCAAAATAGATTCCAAGTACATCATCAAAATATGATATTGGTAGATGTACCCAAAATGGATATGATTTGTTGGATGCAAATGTGTCTTCAAGAGCAAGATTAATGCAGTTGGAATATAATGAGCAACATCGCTAAGAATGATCTCGCAAATTTCAATTATTGAAATTAGAGTAATAGGTTCGATATTCAATGTGCTCAAGGTTATTCGAATTTATTCACAAAATTATCACTTAGTATGACTTTATGTCTGGTACGTATATATTGAAACATAAAATTATAAATAATGATTTAAAGTAAGCTGTTTACACATAATAACCAAAATGTCTCAAAGTCAATGGAAGCGATATTGAATTTGTGAATCTATGGACATGATCTAGGAAATGATAGAAAGTATCAATTTATAAGCAAAAAAATGAAGAAATATTAAAAAAGTTTGATTATCCATCAAAATGCAGAGGAAGCATGTGTTCATAAGAAAGAACGTCAAAAGTACATTAAAATTTCAAAACTGTTAGTAAACAACACATTGTTGATTTTATCAACGTACTTGTATTAAAATCAGCCTTTGTTGTTTTAATACTCAACGTTATGGCACAGTTATCTTCGATGATGTTGTACTATGCGTATAAATCTTGTTTTGTTCTCCCAGGACAAATGATAAGGAATTCTTTCCATTAAACGATTATGAGGTGACCTCTGCTCTTATGTATTGTCTAATTATTTTCGAAAGAACCAGAGTTGAGTTTGTTGAAAACTATCAAATGTTCGTTTGAAGAGACCGAGATCGAATAAGTATGAATTATCCAATAACCACTTCAAACCAACTAAAGCGTCATATTGAAGACATCAAGAAGAGGATGGAATCGAAGATATAGCTCTTTGAAGTGCAAGGGCTATTTCCTACTAATCCTAAGGGTGATTCCAAAATGGATGTAGTAGAAGTAGTGCATTGCATTGTATGGATAACTTGTATGGATGAAAGCATGCATTGCATTGTTGCTTGGTGGGTGGTGTTAGCATTCAAAGTGGGATCTGTTAAGAGAGGAAAGGGTAATCATGACCTCACAAGCCTCACAATGCGGCAATGTCTAAAGTAGGGGATATGCAGTAGATCTATGTGGTTCGCTGCCATTAGGACAGTCGTTCCTCGATCTATAATTCATATTTGTGGATTTGGTATGCTCGCGAAAGTGGGGCTATAGATGGTGCATATTGTTTTGGAGCCTTGATCCCGAGAAACGATGTAATCTGGCTTATCATTTTAAAACGGCAAGGTAGCTCTTTGTTTGCAAGGGGGTCGATGTGTGGCCCTCGGTACATTTTTTTAGAGGTGTATTGTGGCAGGCGTTACCCTAGTAGCCTTGTCATTGATGGAAATCCAATCTCCAATACGTTCCCTACGGATTTAGTTGTAAACCTTTTATGCTGGAATTTAATTAATGCAACAATTTTGCTATGATTAATATATATTTTACTTTAGATATTTTTATAATTCCATTAGATTTTATAATAATAATTGTTTGGTTATCGTAAAACAAAAACCGATCCACGTTTATATACGGCGTGGACTTTCGAGATACGTTTATTTTTAAAGGTCATATAAAACATTAAAAATCCATTTGATTGTGTTTCTCATGCTGGTTTTACCAGAATGATCCGGGTATTATTTTTCTTATAATGCTCAAGTTAGCTCGAGAATATTTTTAGATTTAGCTGGACACTTTGGAGCTTTAGGAGATGAGCTTGATCCTCCAAGACATTTTCGCATATATTTATCTTTCACTGTTTGTTCTTGTCTATATTTATTAATAGTTGTATGGACATGGTGTTATAACTGTCTAGGCTGATGATAGGATTGTTGTGCTCAGATTTTATGTATGTGTATTAAAGTACGGTTTTCTTTTGTAAAGACCATTGTTATATTACATATTAATCAGCACATGTGAGATTCTATTCTAGCTTTTTTTATCACCCCAATGATTTGTCTTTCTTGCACTTGGATGTTTGGTACATGAATACCGTGATGTATTAGTATCGACTTTTGAGGATTGAAAAGGCGGGCTGTTACATTTGTTATCAGAGCTGAAGGTTAAGCGAGAACTTTGGCTTTGGTGAGGTAAACTTAATAGAGATAAGGTTAGTAACACCCTAGAATGATTTTGAGCACATATATATAAGAGAGTGTATTTTTAGTGCTATAAAAATGTTTTGTAATGTGTGAATTGATTGGTTGAGTGGTTTATAAATTTTGATCAATTCATCTGACCAACATTATCGATAGGGATTCCTAAACGCTAGAACATGGCCAACCGACACGGTAGTGCTTTTAATCCGTAAATGAAATAGTTTTACCTAGGAGTATATTTTATATATAAGGGGATAATTTTCAATAAAGATAATATAGTTTTTGATGTATTTTTTTGCTAAGGAATAATAACTCGTCCAAGTTTGAGGCATTGACTATTGTTAGTAGATTTATAAATAATGGGTAGATAGAAATTATGGGAACATTTAAACGAACACCTTGTGAATTAAATTTGACAATTTGACTATAAGGTGTTCGATGGTAATGTTGGGTTAAAATTTGATTTTAATAAAACAATTTATTAAAGGAAAGCTAAAAATTTTACGAATAAATATTTGAGAAATGATTTTGTATAAAGAAGTGATTTTATATAAATTTGAGTTATAAAAATGTGTTTTATAAATAAAGGAATTTAAGGACTTAAATCCCGGTGCTTTTGGAAAATGGTTCTTAAGATTTTAGGAAAAATAGTAACGGTAACACTTAAAGGTATTTTTTTAGTATAAAAAATTTTAGGAATGAAAATTTTATGAAGATGCATTTTCTTTGTTGGTTCGGGGAATGAGTCTCGCAGAGTTTTGTGATGATCGAAATAACCTTCTAAGTAACAATTGGATGTTTGCCTAGGTGAACATTATAGTGCATTGTGAATTATTCTCTTTATCATTGTACAATCGAAACAAGTTCAAATCCGAACGAACCCAAAGTAGGTTGGCAATATATTTTGTTAAACTATTTGTTTGGAAATATATACAATGTTGTTTCAAAAAGGTTGAAAAAGAAAGGTATTTCTATGTAACTAGTCGAGTGGTCTAAAAATAACTAAAATGGGAAAGAGATATATTTGGATGGTAAGCACTTCCCTTCAGTATTACCCTTCTTGGTCAAGGAACATATGATACTATTTGGTAGTACTCAGCTCCTTAGTATCATTTTGGAGTTACGTGGGCTATATGTATGCATTTTTGTGTAATTAAATATATAGTTTCATTTCAAAAAAAAAAAAATTGGAACAAAAACCAGGTATTTGGATTTTGAGTTTACTGAATAAATTCAAATTGGAAAAGTTTAAACCAGATAGTGGTATAGACTCTCAGGATATAGTAGAGCATTATACAAGTTAAACTTAAGTTTAGTTTTATGAAATGTTTTCATAAATAATTTTATAGGCAAAAGAATTTATACCAGTGAGAGCCTATAAGGATAAGTATGTAAGTTAAATGTCGATCATTTCTCTTTTTGATATGGTTTTTGATCCAAGGTTCGATACATGACTTTAAGGTGTTTCACACCATTATGAATTAGGATTTATCACTCGATCCTTGATGGCGAACACTTGGTGAGGGTTCTAGATATGAAACCAAAATTTTCTATCATAGTATATTGCTATGTAAGGAGAACAGAGGTTTCTAATCAAGAAGCCTGAATGAAGTTCGCACTAGAGAATCGGATGAGGGATACAATTTAAAGGAAAGGTGTGTATTTGAGTAGAGATCCAATCAAATTTTGCATAAGGATGATCTATGAACATCATGCAGACTTATGCCTAATTTTGGGTATTCATGTGGTGAAATTTTAGGGCAAATTCTTTTAAGGGAGGAGAATGTAACGATCCGGAATTTTATCACTTTGATTGTGAATATTAATTAATTTTAAATATTAAATTAATGGTTTTAATAATTAAAACACCCTCTTTTAATTAATAGCTAATGATGGTGAAATGGTTTTCAAAATGTGTACAAAAATAGTTAGTTCAAAGAAAAACTGAAAATGTGACATAAATTGTTTTCTGAATTATCGATTTTTTGCCATCAAAAAGTTGTCGGAAATGTTGTGTACATTTTAGTGATCATATACCACATATATATTAATAATAACATAAGTATGGTAGTAATATAATGTGGTAAAAATGTGTTTACTTAAGTAAAAGGAAGAGATATGACATATTTTTCGAAACTAAATGTAAATAAAAGTATATAATGTGACGTTATCACTTTACATCATGGTATAAGGGGAGTGTAATGTATGTTGGTTACAAGGGTGAGCCTTGTCACTAGCATGTGGAAGTGGAGGAAGGAGGTGCACGATTGTAACGTCTGCGGATTTTCGTTGCCGAAAACCCGAAATGTTATGGGTTTTTAAAAAGAAAAGAAAAGAAAGAAGAGAGAAAAAGAAGAAAGAAAAAGAAAAATAGAGGGAAAAGAAGATAGACAATTTTTTAGAAAACAGAGAATTAGAAAAACAGAAGATAGAAAATTTTAAAAATAGAACGGAACAGAAAGAAATAACAGAACAACAACAGAATCTCACAATTCGCAGCGGAACAACATATAATAATAAATGAATAATCTTTAAACAAAGAACTATATCAGTTATTACATTACATTTCATTTCATTACATCATATCATCAGAGTGTACAACAACATACAACATAAACAGTGCAGCGGAAAAAGAAATACTATATAAACTAGTAATACGCCATGCCATCCAGCTTGCCTCCAGCAACTCCAGAATATCCAGAATATCCTGATAAACCTAACTCTTAACTGCCCGTGTGGAAATTGGTGGGCACCCAGAGTTTAGGAAGGAAAACAATAAACTCCGAGTCAGTCATGTGACTGGTGTGAGAACTCAAAACAGTTTATTTAACTTTAAAATCAAATAGAGGAATATTTTTAATCAATTCGCAATGCTTTTAAAAATGAGACTACCATAAGGCCTCCCGCACACACACACAATGCAAACGCAGAATCGGAGGAGATTTCTCCTTATGATAGTCAAAGATGCTTGATACGCATTTAAAATAACATTTTATATTATTATTAGTGCATAGTGTAGAGAAAAATTCATTTCGAAAGTAGAATATAAATCTTAGCCAACATACGACCATTATCGTATGCCTACTATAGCTACCATGTTCAATAGCAGGTTACCGCCACATTCCATAGCAGGTTATACAACTAATACCGTACAAGTCTCGTATTGTTTCTTTGGATTTCCAACAAATGGTCAGGCCAAGGAACTTCCTATTGCCACATGAGAATGCCTCTGGAAAGACATCCCCGAGAACCAAACCGGATCTCTGCCAACACAAGGCCGGGTTACCCCTAACTGGGTAACTACTGACACGAGCACGCCATTCCCCGGTCCTTTAGGACCTTTTCAACCGAGCGCTCGATATCCAACATCACACCATAATAAATAGAGTGTTTTCAACATGAGTAAGTATCTGGGCTCCATACCATGATACCACCCCTTTCCAGAAGGAAATGCACATACCCTAAGGGGAGCTACAGCAACCCCTAATAACCTTGCCGCATCTTTCCTGTTTTGACCATTTCCGGGATGTGAGGCTCGACGAAGTCACGTCCACAAAAACACACTTTGTACAAAAAGCCGTGCTTTGGGTCAACAAATGATCAACACAATGATCACTAAGATAGACGATCAAATAAATGATCCTATCACAAATAATCAACACAATGATCATTTCAGCATCACTCAGCATGTCACATTACCAAAATGGGATATATCGCTGATAACTTCAACTATATAACCTTTGAGCTCGTACGTCTCAAAGAAGGGTGTTAAGCAAAGAATAAATTCTCCGCCACCAACAGAAATATATTTGAAAGAAATCGGCTTTATATCTCAAATTGTAATGTCAGGCATACAATCCATACAAGTCTGTTCCGGGCTCGAACAAAACCGAAGGCACTTACAAAGAAGTCCTTGCAATCCGGATATTCACAATCCTGATCGGATTTCCCATCACTTAGGGAGTTTCTATACCGGCGCGACTCGGTGCAGAAACAATCGATAGGTCATCCTATCGCTCTTGCAAATACCGGTCTTCAACACCGATCTTCAAATGCAATTCACAACGACGTATCACATATTCGGAATGGGTTATACGACCCCATGGTCCTTTCCCGGTTAACCCGAATAGTGAGCGCTTATTCAAAAATAAGTGTGCATTCAAATTCAATCAATTCACATCTAATACCCATTCAAAGGGAAATATTGATAGTCGGTTATTGAACTATCACTGGATATGCACACATCACCAGATTCCAAATAATTTTCCAAATTATTTATTTTTCCAAAATATCTTTACAAGATATATAATTTCAACACTTCAAAAATAAATCAACATTTATTTTCAAACAAATTTCACTTTCACATATAGATTCCATAATGAATTTATATTTCAAAATATCCATGCATATACAATTTCAACTATCCATTTCAATTTATCTTCAAAAAGATAAATTCTAATTATTCACTTTATACTGGAAAACAATTCCATACTTATTAAATAAGTAATTCACAATCTTTTATTTTCAACACTTAGAAAATATTCAATATACTTAAACCGAATTAAGTATATATTTCTTTCTTTAAGGAAATCATTCACTTAACATATTTATTTGGGCCAAAACGAATGTTGCGTAAAACATCGTTACTACAACCCAAAATCACTAGTATAGGGATTCGAAATTAAAATAGATATATAAATCCCAATACTAAACCAAAACATTTCCATTCGGAAATCATTTACTATAACAACAATGTTATAGTCCACTATTTCTTTTTATTTCTCGAAACATCTATTTCAACAATAAATGTTGAAATCTATGGTTTCGAATCTCTATACCTTTTAAAACATCGTTGGATCGTTTTAATTCTATTTAAAACATTCACATTCTAAACAATTTCTTTAACGTGTTATTCACTATTCAAAAACGTGAATAAACTACGTTAACCAATTTCATTCTTTTATTCATTTTAATTCAAAGGATTATTCACTATTAAAAAAAAATGTGAATATAACTCCATTTCTAAGTTATAACAATTAACTTGTCAAAATAAGTCCTTTGCGAATTTATAAAACAACGTTTATAAATTCCTTTTCTATTTATTTATAAAAACTTCCTTTTTTATACATTCCTTTATTAACATATTTGATTTCATATCTCAATTATAAACTAAAAGTTCATATTATAAGTCAATTGCTTATAAAACGATTATTTTACAAAATCGTTCTTTTTAAAGACTTTTCAATTTATAAACCTTATAACTTATAAGATTTATTTATTTAATAAATCTATTCTTCAAATAATTTCACCAAATTTATAAATCTTACTATTTATAAATTTCGTTTATAACTTCACAGTTTATAATTCTATAAATTTCATTCTATTATGAAATTCATTTTCACTACATTCAAACACTTATAAAAACTCGTTTTATAATGTCTATATTTCAATTTATAAATATCCATTTATAAATCTCTTAATATAAATCAGTTTATATTATTATTCTAAAACGTCTTAAATTTCCTTTATAATCTCATCATTTCGATTTATAAAATAATCAAATTTTATAAATCCTATATTTAAACTTTTATCATATATTCAAAAATCCAATTTAAATTATTTTATAAAATCATTAGTTCATATTTCTCAAAAATCGACTTTTAATCGTATTTCTAAAAATCAGCTTTTTAACTATATTTCACAAAAACCATAATTTTTATAACTTTAAAAATTATAACGTTTATTTATTTATAATGGATCAATTCCAAAAATATAGTATATTTTCAAAATCACTTTTAAAATCATTTTAAAATCCCAAAATCTGGGTCCAATGATGCTACACGCCAAATAGTCAATCACGACTACAACAATATCATATATCGATATGATAATCCATCAAATATCAAAATATCTGAAAATCAAATAAAACTGTTGAGGAATCCAGTTGGATCCCTCCAACCTGTTTCCTGCATCCAAAAACATTAGCACAATACCAATTTCGCTCCAGTACGAAATTATCGCGGTACATGTTCTTAATAAATATTATCCGCTTACTAACGGCGTAATAGGGTCTCATCCGCTAAACAAAAAATGCGGGAAATCAACAACTGCAATATATACATATGCCAATATATATATATTGATATTATATATAATACCAATTTCACTGTTTATGAAATATTCGCGGTATATGTTTTTATTAAATAACATCCGCTTACTAACGGCGCATAATGTCTATTTTAACAATTAATAATTTACAGTCATCATTCAAACATGCATTCAAATATTTTAAATCTAACTATTTAAAATAAAATCGAAATCTATTCGATTGAGTGAGAAGTTCTCACCTTGGTTTTAAATTCCGTTTTAGCTTTTATTTCGAATAAAATTAAACGCGCGTTTAATTTTACCCGAAATTCTCACTAACTCCAAACGACTCCAAACCAACTCCATCGCGTAGTGCTCGTCCATACGATTCCAACGCAACTGAGTTTGCATTTTTTCGACCTCGTATGAAAAAGATATCAAATTTTGAAGTTTACACGCATTTATATTAACAAATTTATAACTAACTTAACTATTTTAAACCCACTTCAAATCCAAGCCTTTAGATCCATCCTCACCAAATCTTGGCCGCACACCCCCTCCCTCTTCTCACGTTCCTCTTCTACAGACATTAGACGCAAGCTTTGAACCCAACATGCCAAATTAGGTTTTAGCTTTGCCACCACCTCGAGCGACTATACTCGATCACGCTACCACCATCACATAGCCCACGACCCCCTCTAGGTTCGGCCTGACCTTTAGCCAACTCGGCCCCCTCCTCCTCTCTGAAACGTGTGCGCAAGTTACAAGTTTCCAGCTCGATTTGCCGCCAATCCGAAGCTCCAAACACGATCATAGCCGTTGATATCGTAGAGCTTGACGTCCTCTTCAATTTGTTAGTTGAAACCTAAGGCTAATTCTTGATGGATTTGGAGAAATCAAGGGGAAGAGGAGAGTGATTTCTGGCCATACACAGGGGGGTGGCGGCTACTAGCTTTAGGGTTAGGGTTTTATCAATTTATGAAAGGTAGGGGCTCTATTTATAAGGAACGAGCGACACTATTCATCCCGGAAATTCCGAACTCCGATTTAGACGCCGTAACCAGCGTACCTAGGGTTTATCCCGCGTTCCGGACACAATGGAACAGGTTTCGGAAGCTAATTCGGAAGTATGTGCGAGTTATGGCTGAAAACGTTCAATTTAAATTAAACCGATTTAAACCGATTTCTAGGCGTTTTAATTTGTACAGGACAAACGGTAAATCCAATTGACTTGAAATTTGAAACCTTACAATAATATCACATTACGGATCCGATGAAACTGGTTTCGTCGAAATCCGAGACATTTTGAAAAATGGCTATTTTGACTCGCCAAATTTAAATTAAAAACGATTCGATGCGTTTCGAGCTGCCACGATCAAACGATAACTCCGATTGACACGAAAATTGAAATCCGGTAATAACTAACTATTACGGATCCAATGAAACTGGTTTCGTTCAATTCTGAGACTGTCCAAAAATTGGCTATTTTACAGTCGATTATTTAATATTAAAATATTCAATTTTCACAAATTAACTTTTAATTCGATTTTAAAAGTTCTAAAATATTTCTATAACTCCAGTATGATTAAATAAAATTTTCCAAATTATTTTCAATCATTTTTAACTCAATTTTCAATTATTTCCATAATTTAACTTATTAAATTATCGATTTAATAATCCGATTAAATCCAATAATTCAAATAAAATTTATCTGACTTATAAATTCACTTATTAATATCTAAAATTAATTAAATATTCAAATTTTAAATTAATAAAATTCTGGGTCGTTACAATCTTTCCCCCTTAAAAGAATTTCGTCCTCGAAATTACAAGTAAGAAAAGTTACAGAATCTATTAATTTTCCAAAATTCATAGTTAAACTTCTTATAATACTTTACTAAGTTTTCAAATCATACTTAGTTATCTTTTCTAAAACAATTTCTATTGTTTAACTTTCAATTCAAAAATCAAAGTTAAAATTTTCAAAATTTTCCAATTTTCTCAAAATTTTCCTAACGCCTTAAATTTTCGGAAAAATTCGCCATGTCTCCTTTGCGCGGCTCGATCCGAAAAAAAAAATGACAGTATATATATCACAAATATACATCTCATCAAGTAATGAGGCATCCCGAAGGGAAAAAAGTGTAAAAGTACGATATTTAATCCGAGATATGTACCTTATATTTTATTAGCAAGCATATACGGCTAATATAGCGCAAAAGCGAACTCCAAATGCGAAGCAAACGCGATCCGCACCTACTAAACACTCAACAAACAACATGAGAACATGCACATATGCAAATAATCTCAATATACAACATATAGCAACATAACAACTATATATGTCACATAGCAAATGCAACCAAACAACAAATGCAAACATCAACCAACTACCATTCATAATCAAATGAATTTTCATTCATATTCTCATTAATATTCAATGAATTGGTTTTCACTTTAAATCATATTTGATTTATTTACATTGGATTTTATCAACATTCCTTCTCAATTCAATTAGTTATCATTTACTAATTTAAATCCAATTCACATTCAATTCTATTCAAATTTATTTACTTCTAATTTGAATTCAATTTCATAGCTTTCAATTTCATTAATACTTAATGAATTATATACAATCAATCAACAATCAAGTAACAACCAATGCATATCAATTACAACCAAATTCCTTTACTTATATTTGATTTAACACCATCACTTTGAATTGGTTTAATTAAATTGATTTTCATTCACTCTTTTAACTTCTAATAACATTAGATTTTAATGAATTAACACTTATATTCATTATTTCATATCAATTCTATTTTCCATTCAATTGATTCACAATTCAATTCATTTATTCAATTCAATTCATTTATTCAACTCAATTTCTAAAGTCGAATTTCATTTATATAACTCAAGTTCATATTCTTTTAATCCACTTGATTATTTACTTCGATACCAAAATCAACTTAATTCAATATCTCTTAAGTTATATTCCATTTAACTTGAAATTCACCTTTATTTACAACCCATATTCATATAGTTTTACTTCTTATATATATATAAGTTTATTTCACAATTGTAATTCACTTTAATTATAACTCAATTCTTATAATTCTTTTGCTTATACAATTATTCTTTAATTTAGATTATTCAAACAACCTAACAATCAACTTATATACACTTTAATAATTTTGAAAAATTATTCTTTTATATATAAAATATAATCAAGGTAAAATTATTTCATTCACCCAATCTAAAATCAATATCGTGCCGAATTGTTCTATTCAAGTGTTTAGAAACCCCTTCGGCTCAGTTTCGAGGCTGTGCTGACGAAAGTCATATGCCACTCAATAAACCAATCATCACAATATAAAACAATTTTTATATTCACTAACAAATACGCTCTCATAGCTATTATTACACTCAAACTCATTCTAGAGTACTGCTGACTCTATCTCTAACGAGTAATACCCTACAGAACCATGGTTGTCGCTTAACCATCAGAGCTCTGATACCAAATGTAACGTCTGCGGATTTTCGTTGCCGAAAACCCGAAATGTTATGGGTTTTTAAAAAGAAAAGAAAAGAAAGAAGAGAGAAAAAGAAGAAAGAAAAAGAAAAATAGAGGGAAAAGAAGATAGACAATTTTTTAGAAAACAGAGAATTAGAAAAACAGAAGATAGAAAATTTTAAAAATAGAACGGAACAGAAAGAAATAACAGAACAACAACAGAATCTCACAATTCGCAGCGGAACAACATATAATAATAAATGAATAATCTTTAAACAAAGAACTATATCAGTTATTACATTACATTTCATTTCATTACATCATATCATCAGAGTGTACAACAACATACAACATAAACAGTGCAGCGGAAAAAGAAATACTATATAAACTAGTAATACGCCATGCCATCCAGCTTGCCTCCAGCAACTCCAGAATATCCAGAATATCCTGATAAACCTAACTCTTAACTGCCCGTGTGGAAATTGGTGGGCACCCAGAGTTTAGGAAGGAAAACAATAAACTCCGAGTCAGTCATGTGACTGGTGTGAGAACTCAAAACAGTTTATTTAACTTTAAAATCAAATAGAGGAATATTTTTAATCAATTCGCAATGCTTTTAAAAATGAGACTACCATAAGGCCTCCCGCACACACACACAATGCAAACGCAGAATCGGAGGAGATTTCTCCTTATGATAGTCAAAGATGCTTGATACGCATTTAAAATAACATTTTATATTATTATTAGTGCATAGTGTAGAGAAAAATTCATTTCGAAAGTAGAATATAAATCTTAGCCAACATACGACCATTATCGTATGCCTACTATAGCTACCATGTTCAATAGCAGGTTACCGCCACATTCCATAGCAGGTTATACAACTAATACCGTACAAGTCTCGTATTGTTTCTTTGGATTTCCAACAAATGGCAGGCCAAGGAACTTCCTATTGCCACATGAGAATGCCTCTGGAAAGACATCCCCGAGAACCAAACCGGATCTCTGCCAACACAAGGCCGGGTTACCCCTAACTGGGTAACTACTGACACGAGCACGCCATTCCCCGGTCCTTTAGGACCTTTTCAACCGAGCGCTCGATATCCAACATCACACCATAATAAATAGAGTGTTTTCAACATGAGTAAGTATCTGGGCTCCATACCATGATACCACCCCTTTCCAGAAGGAAATGCACATACCCTAAGGGGAGCTACAGCAACCCCTAATAACCTTGCCGCATCTTTCCTGTTTTGACCATTTCCGGGATGTGAGGCTCGACGAAGTCACGTCCACAAAAACACACTTTGTACAAAAAGCCGTGCTTTGGGTCAACAAATGATCAACACAATGATCACTAAGATAGACGATCAAATAAATGATCCTATCACAAATAATCAACACAATGATCATTTCAGCATCACTCAGCATGTCACATTACCAAAATGGGATATATCGCTGATAACTTCAACTATATAACCTTTGAGCTCGTACGTCTCAAAGAAGGGTGTTAAGCAAAGAATAAATTCTCCGCCACCAACAGAAATATATTTGAAAGAAATCGGCTTTATATCTCAAATTGTAATGTCAGGCATACAATCCATACAAGTCTGTTCCGGGCTCGAACAAAACCGAAGGCACTTACAAAGAAGTCCTTGCAATCCGGATATTCACAATCCTGATCGGATTTCCCATCACTTAGGGAGTTTCTATACCGGCGCGACTCGGTGCAGAAACAATCGATAGGTCATCCTATCGCTCTTGCAAATACCGGTCTTCAACACCGATCTTCAAATGCAATTCACAACGACGTATCACATATTCGGAATGGGTTATACGACCCCATGGTCCTTTCCCGGTTAACCCGAATAGTGAGCGCTTATTCAAAAATAAGTGTGCATTCAAATTCAATCAATTCACATCTAATACCCATTCAAAGGGAAATATTGATAGTCGGTTATTGAACTATCACTGGATATGCACACATCACCAGATTCCAAATAATTTTCCAAATTATTTATTTTTCCAAAATATCTTTACAAGATATATAATTTCAACACTTCAAAAATAAATCAACATTTATTTTCAAACAAATTTCACTTTCACATATAGATTCCATAATGAATTTATATTTCAAAATATCCATGCATATACAATTTCAACTATCCATTTCAATTTATCTTCAAAAAGATAAATTCTAATTATTCACTTTATACTGGAAAACAATTCCATACTTATTAAATAAGTAATTCACAATCTTTTATTTTCAACACTTAGAAAATATTCAATATACTTAAACCGAATTAAGTATATATTTCTTTCTTTAAGGAAATCATTCACTTAACATATTTATTTGGGCCAAAACGAATGTTGCGTAAAACATCGTTACTACAACCCAAAATCACTAGTATAGGGATTCGAAATTAAAATAGATATATAAATCCCAATACTAAACCAAAACATTTCCATTCGGAAATCATTTACTATAACAACAATGTTATAGTCCACTATTTCTTTTTATTTCTCGAAACATCTATTTCAACAATAAATGTTGAAATCTATGGTTTCGAATCTCTATACCTTTTAAAACATCGTTGGATCGTTTTAATTCTATTTAAAACATTCACATTCTAAACAATTTCTTTAACGTGTTATTCACTATTCAAAAACGTGAATAAACTACGTTAACCAATTTCATTCTTTTATTCATTTTAATTCAAAGGATTATTCACTATTAAAAAAAAATGTGAATATAACTCCATTTCTAAGTTATAACAATTAACTTGTCAAAATAAGTCCTTTGCGAATTTATAAAACAACGTTTATAAATTCCTTTTCTATTTATTTATAAAAACTTCCTTTTTTATACATTCCTTTATTAACATATTTGATTTCATATCTCAATTATAAACTAAAAGTTCATATTATAAGTCAATTGCTTATAAAACGATTATTTTACAAAATCGTTCTTTTTAAAGACTTTTCAATTTATAAACCTTATAACTTATAAGATTTATTTATTTAATAAATCTATTCTTCAAATAATTTCACCAAATTTATAAATCTTACTATTTATAAATTTCGTTTATAACTTCACAGTTTATAATTCTATAAATTTCATTCTATTATGAAATTCATTTTCACTACATTCAAACACTTATAAAAACTCGTTTTATAATGTCTATATTTCAATTTATAAATATCCATTTATAAATCTCTTAATATAAATCAGTTTATATTATTATTCTAAAACGTCTTAAATTTCCTTTATAATCTCATCATTTCGATTTATAAAATAATCAAATTTTATAAATCCTATATTTAAACTTTTATCATATATTCAAAAATCCAATTTAAATTATTTTATAAAATCATTAGTTCATATTTCTCAAAAATCGACTTTTAATCGTATTTCTAAAAATCAGCTTTTTAACTATATTTCACAAAAACCATAATTTTTATAACTTTAAAAATTATAACATTTATTTATTTATAATGGATCAATTTCAAAAATATAGTATATTTTCAAAATCACTTTTAAAATCATTTTAAAATCCCAAAATCTGGGTCCAATGATGCTACACGCCAAATAGTCAATCACGACTACAACAATATCATATATCGATATGATAATCCATCAAATATCAAAATATCTGAAAATCAAATAAAACTGTTGAGGAATCCAGTTGGATCCCTCCAACCTGTTTCCTGCATCCAAAAACATTAGCACAATACCAATTTCGCTCCAGTACGAAATTATCGCGGTACATGTTCTTAATAAATATTATCCGCTTACTAACGGCGTAATAGGGTCTCATCCGCTAAACAAAAAATGCGGGAAATCAACAACTGCAATATATACATATGCCAATATATATATATTGATATTATATATAATACCAATTTCACTGTTTATGAAATATTCGCGGTATATGTTTTTATTAAATAACATCCGCTTACTAACGGCGCATAATGTCTATTTTAACAATTAATAATTTACAGTCATCATTCAAACATGCATTCAAATATTTTAAATCTAACTATTTAAAATAAAATCGAAATCTATTCGATTGAGTGAGAAGTTCTCACCTTGGTTTTAAATTCCGTTTTAGCTTTTATTTCGAATAAAATTAAACGCGCGTTTAATTTTACCCGAAATTCTCACTAACTCCAAACGACTCCAAACCAACTCCATCGCGTAGTGCTCGTCCATACGATTCCAACGCAACTGAGTTTGCATTTTTTCGACCTCGTATGAAAAAGATATCAAATTTTGAAGTTTACACGCATTTATATTAACAAATTTATAACTAACTTAACTATTTTAAACCCACTTCAAATCCAAGCCTTTAGATCCATCCTCACCAAATCTTGGCCGCACACCCCCTCCCTCTTCTCACGTTCCTCTTCTACAGACATTAGACGCAAGCTTTGAACCCAACATGCCAAATTAGGTTTTAGCTTTGCCACCACCTCGAGCGACTATACTCGATCACGCTACCACCATCACATAGCCCACGACCCCCTCTAGGTTCGGCCTGACCTTTAGCCAACTCGGCCCCCTCCTCCTCTCTGAAACGTGTGCGCAAGTTACAAGTTTCCAGCTCGATTTGCCGCCAATCCGAAGCTCCAAACACGATCATAGCCGTTGATATCGTAGAGCTTGACGTCCTCTTCAATTTGTTAGTTGAAACCTAAGGCTAATTCTTGATGGATTTGGAGAAATCAAGGGGAAGAGGAGAGTGATTTCTGGCCATACACAGGGGGGTGGCGGCTACTAGCTTTAGGGTTAGGGTTTTATCAATTTATGAAAGGTAGGGGCTCTATTTATAAGGAACGAGCGACACTATTCATCCCGGAAATTCCGAACTCCGATTTAGACGCCGTAACCAGCGTACCTAGGGTTTATCCCGCGTTCCGGACACAATGGAACAGGTTTCGGAAGCTAATTCGGAAGTATGTGCGAGTTATGGCTGAAAACGTTCAATTTAAATTAAACCGATTTAAACCGATTTCTAGGCGTTTTAATTTGTACAGGACAAACGGTAAATCCAATTGACTTGAAATTTGAAACCTTACAATAATATCACATTACGGATCCGATGAAACTGGTTTCGTCGAAATCCGAGACATTTTGAAAAATGGCTATTTTGACTCGCCAAATTTAAATTAAAAACGATTCGATGCGTTTCGAGCTGCCACGATCAAACGATAACTCCGATTGACACGAAAATTGAAATCCGGTAATAACTAACTATTACGGATCCAATGAAACTGGTTTCGTTCAATTCTGAGACTGTCCAAAAATTGGCTATTTTACAGTCGATTATTTAATATTAAAATATTCAATTTTCACAAATTAACTTTTAATTCGATTTTAAAAGTTCTAAAATATTTCTATAACTCCAGTATGATTAAATAAAATTTTCCAAATTATTTTCAATCATTTTTAACTCAATTTTCAATTATTTCCATAATTTAACTTATTAAATTATCGATTTAATAATCCGATTAAATCCAATAATTCAAATAAAATTTATCTGACTTATAAATTCACTTATTAATATCTAAAATTAATTAAATATTCAAATTTTAAATTAATAAAATTCTGGGTCGTTACAACGATGATGATGTAGCCAAAAATGGATGGGTGGTATGTACTATAGGGTTTCTGGTAATTTAATTATTTCACTTTATATAGAAACAATTCCAATGTTTCTCTCTCTCATTTACCCATTCCATTTTTTCTTTTTCAAACTTCTTCTTCTTTCTTAAGTTCAAAAATCTTTTAATGGCTTCCTTAGTTTCAAATTTTAAAAATCATATCTTTTTCACTTTTAAAACTCTTAAAATCATTTAAAAGCTTTTTCTTCTCTTCCTACACATCCTCCATCTCAAAACAAGTCCACATCTCCCTTAACCACCTTAGGATGAGCTCATATACCCTCAAGGCTAAACTCAAAAGCATTTTCCATGGTTCAAAAACAAGTCTATTACGAAGAAAATCCAATATCTAAGGCCAATCTAAGTTATAGTGGGGGTTTGGTTTGTTTCCATGAGCTTTTGGTAAGTAAGCTCACATTTAAATTTAAAAGTTTAACTTTGTATGTTGCTAGTTATTGCATTGGTTGTTAGATGGAAAATTTATGTTATGTGCTTTACATATGTGTAATTATATGTAATGTGTCTATGGATCTTGGAAATATAGTTTGTATGTTAAGTGATGGTGAAAAGTTGTGATTTTTACTTATGTACTACGGTTAAGGCATGTACTGTGAATGTATAACTTGTGTTAGTTAATGCATGTGAAAGTGAAGTTAGCACTTAAAGTTGTGTGTTGAGACATCAAATCTCGTGTATTAAAAATTTGTTTTACTGATATGTTTTTAGAAAAGTTGCATAAAGTTTAAAACATTAATTTTATTTTACAAACCCTTATACAAAGATACAAGTAAGTTAAAACATAGAAGGTAAATCCTTGAGGGCTAAGTTGGTTTATAAAAACAAGTTTTAGAGTTATGGTAACCATAGTGATGGTCGTTATGGATGCAGTTCGTAAAACGAACACCTTTGTATAAATTAAAAGTGTTTCCTTTTAAGTATTCTTGAAAGGTTTTCCAAAACATTTATAAGTATTAAAAGGTAATCAGTACTTATTAATTAAGTGAAGGTTTAATGATTATTTAATTAACTAATTAAGTAAAGATAGTTAGTACTTAATCACTAATTAAGTAAATGTAATTAGCACTTAATTATTAATTAAGTGAGATAATTATAATTAGTTAATTAAGTAAAGATTAGTTAAATATTAATTATGCAAAAGTTAAATTATTTTATTAATTATGATTTAAATAAGTTTTAATTAATATTAATTATTTATTAAATAAGGTTTAATTATTAATCAGGCAAGGTTAATTAATAATTAATTATTAATTGATTAAGATTTAATTAAGTTTTAATGAAGATTTAAGTATTATTAAATAAAGGTTTAAACTTATCTTAAATTGACTAAACAAAGGTTTTAATTTTTATTACTTTATTTTTAAGGATCGGTTTTATTTAAAAGCGACTTTCTTTTATAAGTAAATAGGTTTAAAATAAGGGATTCTCTTTGTTTGTGTCTTTAAGTAGCCAAACAAATATGAATACTTTATCGATGACATCTGTTTAGCAGAATAAATTCCCATTCTACTATAATTAAGTTAAGTATATTATTTGGGCATCCATTTAGCAGAATAATCCCCGTTCTACTATTATATATATTTGGATATCGAATTGCATGTCAGTAAATTAATATTGGATAAGTGATAGAGTAGCTAGTGACTTCTACTTGATTTATATATATATATATATGTGTGTGTGTGTGTGTGTGTGTGTGGGGGGGGGGGGGCTTATGTAAATACCATTTTTCAAATTTAATTAAGTGGTAACTTGATTTTTACTACTATTATGGTCGCTAAGCCTCTTTCTAAATTTTCAAAGTTATAGATTTAAATAAATTTAATGGTATAACAATTTGATGTTAAGTGTTTTATAAATGATGTTTTAAAGTAAGTTATTTAGTTATTTTAATAAAGAAATTAAAGTTACTTAATTATTTTAAGAAAGATGTTTATCAATAGTGAATTGTTTTATGAAAAGGATTATACTTAGTAAAAAGGAATTATTTATGGAGATCTACAACTGTTATTTTGTAAGGAGATTTTAAGCGATATTTGGGAAAGGAGTTTATAAGAAGTTATAAAGCATTTTAGAAATTTGTAAATAATTTTTTTAAAATTAATTTTGAGATTTGTAATGGGATTTGAAGTATGAAACAAGCTGATAAAAAGGGGATTTTTATAAAAAAGAATAAGATTAGATTTTTATAATTAATCCTTCCTAGTTATGATGGTATGGAAACATTCTTTCCATACTTAGCTCTAAAGGATAGTGGTTTGGTTTATAGTAAGAAATATTTTAAATAATATTTTTTTGGCATATTTAAATATGATTTTGGAAAAGAGGAAATCCCACTCAAGTTTTTTTAATATACTTATACCATTGAGATAAATATATGGATATTTTCTTAGAATTGAAAATATAATGGTTTGGAATATACTTATAACTGTGAAATAAGTATATAAATGTTTTCCAAGTATTGAAAAGAGTATAAAGGGTTTGGAAATATATCTTTTATGAACGTATTTTGAATCAAATACTTGAAAAGAGATTTTAATTAATGGAAAGATTAATTAATGGAGGACTTAGTGGATGCCATATGGAATTAAATATATGTTCGATTTTTTTTATTTGATAGTTATATAACCGACTATCAAATCTTGGCCAAAATCTTACTTTGGAAATACTTCGGTGAAACATAGGGATTATATGGCACAGTCATCTTCGATGATGTTGTATTGTGCATATAGATATGGTTTTGTTCTTCCAGGACAAATGGTAAGGAAATCTACCCACTTAAATGATTATTAAGTGATCTCTACTCATATGTATCGTCTGATTATTTCCGAAAGAACTGAAGTTGAGTTTACCGGAAACTATCGAATGTTCATTTGAAGAGACCGGGATCGAATAAGTATGAATTATCCAAAAACCACTTCGAACCAATTAAAGCATCATATTGAAGACATCTTTAAGAGGATAAAATTGAAGATGGAGCTCTTTAAAGTGCAAGGTCTACTTGCTACAATCCTGACGATGATTCCAAAATAGATGCAGTAGAAGTAGCGCCTTCGGTTTGTTCATATCCGAACAACTTGTATGGATAAATGGTGACATTGCATTGTTTCTTGGAGGGTGGTATTAGCATTCCAAGTGGGATTTTCTAAGAGAGGAAAAAGGTAACCGTGACCTCACAAGCCTCGCAACTCGGTACTAACTAAAACAGGGGATATTCAGTAGAGAAATATGGCTCACTACCATTAGAAGCAGTGTTTCCGCGATCTAGAATCCATATTTATGGATTTGGTACGCACATAGAAGTGGGGCCATGGCTGGTTCACATTGTTTCGGTGCCTTGGTCCCAGAGAATGACATAATCTAGCTTGTCATTTTAAAGGGACAGGACGACTTGTATTGGCGGGGGTCCATATATGGCCCTTGGTACATTTTTCTAAAGGTATACTATGGTAGGAGGTACCCTAGTAGCCTTGTCACTGATGGAAACCCAATCTCCAATAAATGCCCTGCGAATTTAGTTGTAAAACTATCATGTTTGAATTTAATTAATGTAACAATTTCGACTATGATAAATATTTATTTTACTCTGGACATTATTATAATGCCACTGGATTTTATAATAAAAATGGTTTGTTATCGTAAGGCAAAAATCCGTCTATGTTTATGTACGGCATGATCTTACAAGATATCTTTATTTTGAATAGTTTTATAAAACATTAAAAATCCATTTGATTGTATTTCTCACGTTGGTTTTACCAAACTGATCCAAACATTATTTTCTTATAATGCTCAGGTCAGTCCGAGCATATTTCCAGATTTAGTTGGACACTTTGGAACTTCAGGAGACGAGATGGATCCTCCAAAATGTATTCCCGTATATTTATCTTTTGTTGTTTTTTATTTTTTCTATTTAATAGCAGTTGTAAAGACAGGGTGTTATAACTTTCTAGGCTGATAATAGGATTGGTGTACTCTGATTTTATATACGTATATTAAAGTTTAGTTTTTTATAAAGACCGTTGTTATATTATATATTACTCATCATGTGTGAAATTCTGTTATGTCTTTTCTTTTCTTTCACCCCAACAATCCGCCTTTTTGGCACTTGAATGTTCGGGACGTGAATACTGTGATGTATTAGTTTCGACTTCTAAGGATCAAAAAGGTGGGTTGTTGTAGCGATCCAAAATTTAATCGCTATTTAAATGAATATTTAATTATATTTTAAATATTTAGTAAATGGATTTTTATTAACAAATAAAACTATTTTAAAATAATAATTAATGATGATAAAATCGTTTTTAATTTATTTACCCATATATATAGTTCATAAAGAAATAGAAAATGTGACCAAAAATTATTTTTCGAAATATCAATTTTACATTGGTTAAAAGTTATTCAAAAGGTCAAACACTATGTTAAATACACATACACACATTACAAACCATCTCAAACGTGTTGTGTACATGTACATATGCATGTACATGTTTCCTCCTTAAGCATATAAATATATAAGAATAAAAGAAATTATTTTATAAAGGAAAGTGTATGTGTATATGTATATGTATAAAACACACATTTTTCAACCCAAGTACTCATGGCATGGCATGAACAGTGGAAAGTAAGGGACACGGGGTATGGTGCACGGTTTTAAAGGGGGAAGGAGGTATGGCCATGCATGCATATGTGTATCATTAAATATAAGCACTTATATATTTTTAATAATTTCCTAAACCTATATATACCCCCTAACTTTCATTTTTCTCATTTTTCAATCTCCTTCTCTACTTTTAAAATTTCTAAGAGCTTGGATAAACACTTTCATGGCTTCCCTTCATTTCTTCTAATTTGAGAAAAAATCACTTTTTTGAAAAAATATCTTCTAGAGTTCACTAAAATGCTTCTACAACCCATTCAACATCTCCTCTTCCAAAATACAACACTCACCACCCAAAACCATGAGGGCCGAGCCCAAACATCCTAAGGCCGAGCTCAACAAGGCCTAGGCTGAGCCCAAACACCACTTGGCCGAGTCGATTTCAAATGTTCAAGGGTTCAAAAGTTCTATTTTTGCAAGTTTCGAAAGTGTTTTCAAGTTCGGGCAAAAGTTTGCTTTGATTTAGAAAAAATTTCATTGAGTAAATTTTTTTTTTTGAAAAGAAGTTAACTTGATTTTATGGACTATATTTGTGAAAACATGGCGATTGTTATGTTGAATTTCATGTTCTATTGACGGCATATGATGATATGTCTATGTCTGAACTTGGATTCGATGATTGGTTGACACGTGGATATGTTAGGATATGTATATGGATATGTGATTTTGGGTATGATATTATGGTAGAATGTTTATGATATAAAATCATGTGTTTGTGATGTAAATGTTGTGAAGTTTGCACCTTGAAAAGTAGCAAAGGACTTGAGATCGATTTGAAGACGAAAACTCTTTTTCTAGCTTTGGATTTTTGAAAATGTTTTCCAAGTTTCATATTTGTATTAAAGGTTTCAAAACCTTTCCAATTGTGTTTTCAATGATGTAGTAGCTAGAGTTAAGTGAAGATTTCACCTAAAAATCACTCTAGAGAACTGCTTTTATAGCGATAGTCGCTATGGATGTAGTTCGGGAAATTTTGCAATTTCAAGTTTTAAAGTGATTTATTTTAAACTATTTTAAAAACTTATTTCATACTTAATTAATAATTTATCTACTTATTTTATTAATTAGGGTAATTATTAATTAATTAATTAATTATGTAATTAGGTTAAATAATTTAGTTTGAGAAATTATTAACCAAGTTAATTATTTTAAATTAAGTAAGTTTTAAATAAGGATTAATAAAGATAAAATAAAATTTATTTTTATTTAATCAAGTTATTTATTTTAATTAATTATTTAATTGGAGTTAATTATTTAAGTAATTATTATTTATTAAAGGTAAATTATCAACTTAATGAGGGTTTAATTTCTTAAATAAATGTTAATTAACTAAAGTACAGTTAAGGCTTTATAAATAAAATTAGGGTTATTAATGATTAAATTTTGATTTAGTTAAAGATTAATTAAAGGTTTAATTAAGTTTTAAACTTATAATTTAATTTAAGTTTATTTTATTTTAAAGTTCCTTTTAAAACCCCATCGGTTATTTTTTAACTAATTTTCTCGTTTAAATAAATTATTTTAAAACCAAAGGAACTCTTGTCCATGCTATTAAGTAACTGAATGAATTAAGGTAGTTATAAAAAAATGCTGACATGCTTTATTGAAAGTAATTCCGCTTGTACTTATCACAAATACCGCACTTCGGGAACATAATGGATACAAGAGGGTTAATTTCGACAAGGGGTCATGATAATCTAAGCATATGGAAGGTGTGTTCATATGTAAATATTCACACTCCAATAGTGAGATAGTCCACTATAAATAACTTGACCATTTAAAATTATCGAACATTGGTTTGGAGAGATCGGGATCGGATATTAGTAGTTATCTAAAAACCACTTCGAACCAACGTAAACATTCGAATTAGAAATAGTAAAGGCAAGGTCCAAGATGAAGTGCCTTTGGTTCGTTCATATTCTGAACAACATGTATGGATGAGTGTGACATTGTGTCAACATATGGAAGACAATGTTAGCATTCCAAATGACAATGCTATAATAAAGGTAAATGTAGCCCCAGGCCTCATCAACCGAGAATGATTAAAACAGGAGATATGCAGCAAGGCTAAGTGGGTTACTCCCATTAGGGTAAGGTTATCCCTATCTAGAGACCCTACTATCAACTTATGTATGCTTCAGTATGGTTGCTGATCCCTACCGAGGGGTGATGTTATTCGGTACTATCCAGTAAAGGGTAGGTCGTTCTTGTGTTGGTAGGGGTAGATAAGTTCAACCTCGGTGTTATTTTATCTAGAGATGCACCATAACGGACGGTACCCTAATAGCCCAGTCATTGTATGGAATCCATTCTCCAAGAAGTGTCGTACATTTTTAGTTGTACCCAAATATGTAGAAATGTGAGATTGAAGCATTTCATCTATGTTCTATTTTACTTGAAAACCCTACATATTATCATAATATCAGTGGATTTCTATATAGTCGTAAGGTAAAAACACATCTGTATTTATGTGGGGCATGGTCTTACGAGATACCATCGATTTCAAAGTGTTTTATAAAAATAAAATTTAAGTTGTTTGAGTTTTACTCACACCAGACCCATGTCTAACTCGGAATTTTATTTTCTTTTCTAAAACTCTTGGGTACTCAAATTTATATAAGTAGCCAAATGATCTAGGTTTCTTACGGAAGCATTTTGAAGGAGCTGGAGTAGGTGGCTTCATCGATAGTTATTATCTTATTCTACTGTGTTTATGTATGATCTATGTATTTTATGATGGGCAGGCAGTATAACTGTCCAGTTGAACTTGTATTGTAATGACTCTGATGTACTATTATTACGGGAATGACTATGTAATATCTTATGTTATCTATTATATGTTGTTCTGATTCGTGGTGAGATTCTGTAATTGCATAGTTTCTTCTTATCTTTCTTTTTCTTTAACCCTTAATCGCTCGTCTTTCAGTTCAAGAAAGGCGGTTGATACAATTGTTGCATGGATGACATTGGAATTTTGACCATTACCAAATTTCATAAGTCCAAAGTGCTACTGTTTTGACGCGGTGTAAAATAAATTTCACAACCATGTAACGCTTATTGTAGAATTTCATTTTATCGAAACTATGTAAGCAATATATTTAGCTAAAATGTCACATCGCCAGCTAAATGACGTATGAAGATTTCGAACAGTTCGATGTTAATTGCTAAATAAATTTACACCTAATGAGTCACCCGGCCGATATAATGAATTCTCTTTGGACCATACGATTTAATTAGTTTACAATTGTTATAAAATAATTAAATTTAATTAATATTTATGAAATATTAATTATAAAATTTTAAATATTATTTGAGGAATAAATATTATTATATATTTACAATAGTTATAAATATATGTCGATTGACATGCGATATCAATAAATAATTAAATTAGATTTAATTAATAATATTTATTTGGGCTTAAAATGAGTTTAAATGCCATGAAAGGGGATGGAAATTTCGACAAAAAAGACATAAGGGGAGGGTGAAAAATGGGCTCGGGGAATTTTAGATGGATAGCTCAGATTCAGGAAGAATGGGTAAGAGATTTGATCCCTCTCTATTCATTCCACTATAAAAGAACTCATAACCCAAATGAATTTTGGACTTTTTGGCTGCCATTTTCATCTTCTTGCTAGTTGATCCCATCTATATAAAGCTCCACCAAAGCTCCTCTCAAATGAATTTCAAATCAACAACTATTGGATAATCAACTGTCTACAATTCAAAGATTAGCATTAAGCCGAATTGAGAAGAGCTCTAAGGAGGGATAATCATCATAGAAAGGTGTACTTCAAGGCATATTTTTGGTATGTTTTCTTCTATTGTATAACTTATAATTCATATATAATATTATATTGTTTGTGTGAATATATATATATATATATATATATATATATATATATATATATATATTACATTTACATTGTTATTTGGGGGAGATTCGTATATGTATGAATGTTGTCATAGATTGAATGGTTATGTGAATGTATGTATAAAAAAGTTATTTATATCAGATGTATGCACATGAAATTATTTATTTTACTTTATATATATATATATGAAATTATTTATTTTACTTTATATATATATATATATATATTAACAAGTCATATTACCTATATTTAAACAACTTATAATTCATTGTATCATCTTTTTATGTTAAAAATTGATCAATATTTTATATATGCAAATTTATACGATAATTTTTTTTTTGATTATTTGTTATTTTCAATACCATCTAAATCGAAATAAAGGTTATAAAATTAATATAAGATAATATATGATTTAAAAATTGTATTTTAAATTTTATAAAAAATTTAAATCATCATATTAACATTTTGAAAAAAATTTGAAAATTTAAAAATCAAATTTATTTTAAAAAAAATTAGTACAATAACTTCGGAAATTAATTAAATAACAAAAAATATAATTTCAGCTTAAAAAATTATGGAAATTTTTTCGTAAACTTATAACATCATATTAAAATTTCAAAAAAATTGAAATTTGAAAAATATTTTACAAATTTATTTTAATATTATTTCAATGTTTTTCGGCTAATAAATTTATATATAAATAATTTAAGTATAAATTTATTATAAAATATTTTCTATGCTATGTGTTGGATCTAGAATGTTATAATATATATATATATATATATATATATATATATATAATTTTAATTAATTTTATAATTGGTTAATTATATTTAAATACATACATTTATAAATATTTTTAGTTATTACAGATATAATTATAAATAAATACATATATGTATATATTAATTTTATTGCTATAAAACATACATGTGTTAAAAATAACTTTGGAGAATTTATATATATATACACACATTCATTCATCAAATTATTATCTAATTTAATATATACAAATACACACACACATTAATTTTTCACATTTATGTAATACTTATATTATATATGAGCATTAGGGCACGTGCTTCGCGTGTGATAATGGCATATGCATTACGCATAAATTGTTTTTCTATATATTATGTATGCTTCAAACGTTTAAGAAAAAATGGTTTGTACAAATATTTAGCCATGTTTTTACGTTGAACTGATGTGTAGTTAATTTAAACTTTTATTTCTAAGCCGTAACATCTATTTTTTTTGTTTGTTTGAATTTTATTTGTATTATTAGTTAATAAACAATGAATTTGTAGTTATTTAAAGAAAAAATGTTCATTTAGATCCTATTTTAAAGCATAGATGGACATTTTAAATTTGTAAAGAAGTTTAACCATTAGATCCTATTTTAGGGGTTATTAAGATTTATTAATATCGGGCAATTTTAACTATTAGATCCTATTTCTAAGGAATACTAAAATTTGATAATACTGTAGAGAGGCATTATTGGTAGTTCACGCTGACACAAAAAGTATGACACCAACTGTAACAACCCGCATTTTTGAAATAATGAAATGAGGGGTTTTATTGTAAATTTACTAATGTAAACTTGGGTAAAAATATTAATTATGTTATTAAAGTGATTCGTAAATTTAGTTATGAAGAAATCATAAGTTTGGAAGCTAAAATCTATTTTTAATATGTTTTACATTTTTGTACAAAAATGAAAATGTTCATTTTCAATAAGTTACTTAAAGGGTCTAACGACCATAAAAATAAATGATTTCAGTTTCATTGAAAAGATTAAGTCTTGTACTTAATTTTAGATTATAAGTTTGCATTTGTATGAGCTTTGGTTTAGGAGATATTATTTTTCAAAGATAGTCTTAAAAGATATTTTGTGTGTGTTTAAAATAGTGAAAAATTGATTTATTAATGTAGTTGGGCTCAAATCTCCAACCCAAGCCCATTTACAAGTGAAGATAAGATAACTCCTCTCTTCTTTGCTATGTATGTTCACTACATTTCTTAGAAACTCAAAACCAAAAAGCTTAAACTCCTCCTTCTTCAACTCTTTTCACCAAATCAATAAATTTTCAAAAATTCTAAAATTTGTATATGTTGTTATTGATATATTCCAGCACCTATGCTCCAAATTTTATGGCAATTGGTTTAGTTTTGATAGGTCAAAGGTCTTCTTTTCTCTAGTGGTTTTCGGGTTAGATCTGGGCTGAAAATGAAGGTTAGTAGAAAATTAATAACTAATTGTATAAAATTCAAAAAATTACGAAATTTGGATATGTTGTTCTCAACTCATGAATACACCTTCTGTAAAGATTTCGTAGGAAAATACTTAGTTTTTCTATGCCAAACCCTTGCTGCACTGAGGACGAAAATGTAGATTTTTCAATGATTTGTCTGTGTGTTGATGCATGCAATTTTGAGATGTTAAGGTGAGTTCTCACTCAAACATACTATCTCTAATCTCTAATTTCTTGCTTATGATTTTATGATGGATAAATGAGAACTTAATTGAGCTAATTATTTCTATAAATGTCTTTTATCCTTTGTTAAATATTTACAATAAACAAACTCTGTATTGTCAGTTTGTAATCCTTTTTGTTGTTGATTCTAGCTCCAAAGTCATGCCAAATTTTCTCCGGACTACTACCCGTTTGTTGCTCTATTTGCCGCTCAAATTCGTGTTTGAAATCAATGTTAAAACAATGCTCGAAATCGAGTACGAATGTTGCTGGAAGAAGCAACTAAATTCACGGCTTATGGTCGACCATGTGCACACTAAGGTCGATTATAAAGGTAGCCCCTTGTATGTGTATAGTCGATCATTAAGGTTGACCATGCTTATGTTTTGCTGCCTGTTGTCTGGACTTGATTTTCTTAATTTTGTTGCTCCATTTTGCTAATTCCAGTGTTGTTTTGAGGGCTTCTACTTGTGAATTAGAAAGCCGATATTCGATGATAATTTTATGTTACGAAGTTATAAATTTATATGAGTTTCGATATGGAAATTTCTATTGAATTTATTGTTGAATTGGTGTTTCCATGCATGAGTTTTATAAACTTGCTTTAAAGGAATTTTTGATTCAAGAAATGGGTATTAAAAGCTGGAATTTTCTAAATCGATTTTATAAGTAATAAATCATTTCCATAGCTAATTTTAAGTGTTTAATAATATGGTAGTCTATTATGAAGAGATTAAAAGGAAACGAATTTGCAAAGTATTTTCAAAAATCGTCTTAAACTCCTTTTCTCGAAGAAGAATATTTTTCTGTAAATCATATGATTTTGCACCCTTTGAGAGAATGAGGAAGAGATTTAAAAGATTTGGTAAAACATGTGATATGAAGCACATGCATTTACTATTTTAGTTAATTCTTGACTTGTTCAGTTGAGGTTACACATAAGTCGAATTAACTAACTTGTAGCAAACTATTTAGTGAGAACGTGTGTTATGGGACACATTGTTAAAATTGATCGGGTTACTATTTGGGAGTTAAGATACTTATCATATGCTGGACTTTCAGGACAATTTGATGATGCCAGTACTTAGGCTTTCGGTCCATTTGTTGGACCTTCAGTCATTTGTTGGGTGCCAAATTATATAAAGTACTCGGCAGGCTTCGGCCAGTTTGATGATGGATGTGTGGCGTAGCTTAGACTCGCCATTTGTTGGGATCGATCCACCTTTTCTATTGTTTTCTAGATTTCTTTATCTTTGATTTCTAGAATTTAATAAGTCTTGAAATGTTTTCACCATTGTGTTGAATGTTGGATTTATATTCATAGCCTTAGAGCTATTTTGTGAGTTGAAACTTGGTGGCTACATTTTTGTTGTTTTGACCTCCTTAAAGAGTTGGATATGTTGAAATTGAGGTTGTGTTGAGATTAAGATTTTGTTGAGATTGAGATTTTGAGGCCATTTATTCCTAAATGGTTATTTTCAATTTTGTGGATCCACAAACTACTAAATTGATGTTTAAGTTTGCATAAGTTAAAATTGTTAAATAGGTTACTTGTTTATTATACAGTATCCTTTGAGTGTTATGCATGTTTATTAAATGATCTCACCTATTTGGATATTTAGAGATAGTCTGACCCGAGTGTTTGTTTGCTCAATTTAGGCCGAGACTTTTCAGGTTACAGGGACTCGAAGACCTCGGATTTTGGTTAGCTAGAGTAGCTATTTGGAGTAGTAATTTATGGTTGAGTTTTCTACCTTTTTTTATTATTAGTCATGTTATTGACTTGTATATAGTTTGTATGGTGTTGACTTGATATGTCTTTTATATTCTTATAAACCTGTCAGATTTTTGTATATACTATTATTTGTGTAAGTCTAGCTCTTCCCTTTTGTAGATTTACAATTTTGAGTAGTAACCATAAGATTTATAATTCTGCTACGTCTTGTGATTTTGTGTTATATCATTATGTTATATATTCTCCTGAATCATATTAAGCGATTATATTATTGTTTTGCATCTAGATTAGATATGTCAAATCATTTAATGCAATAAAAGAAAAAGTTTAGCTACGTGATTTGACATATCAATACTCGCACAAAGAAATATTATAATTGGTCGCTCCTAACCAACCTTATTCTCTATATTATTCGACAATATCAAATATATTATTCTTGGATAATATGGGTATAAAGGTGGGGCATTATAGTGAAGGTATTACAAATATTATTAAAGATATATATATATATATATATATATATGCAAATATTTATATTATTTTAATACTCATTTTAAAATAACAAGTTTTGTGTGTATGTGTATATATACACATACATACATATAAGATGAGCTAGCATGTCCGTTGCGATGAAGATCCCAACATTTATATAAGGGAATGTTATACCTTGCATTAATTGTTATGTTACGCATGCACATACGTTTTAGAAACGTGTATTATAGATATATGTAACGTTATAATTAATTTAAAATGTAAATTAAACAACATTCAATTTATAAATTTAAATGAAATAATATATTTTATTTAAATTAAATTTATAAATGTTCTAAATAAATTAGACTTCGTAGGCCCAATATAGATCCAATAAGAGAGAATTTTTTTTTGAAATTTACTCATATCTTCCGCTGCGGACTGGCCTAATTCCAACAGACGCAGTCTAAAGATCTATTTCAACCCCAGAAGTTCAATTATGTTGAGTTACCTATATTCTTTAGACTATCATACGATGAGTTATCTTCAATGCCAGTAGTTCAGGACTACTCGGATGTCTTTTCTGAAGTTACCGGTCCTTCACCCTAAGGGGAGATCAAGTTTCGAATTTATCTCAAGGAGAATGCCAAACTTGTTGCCTTACCATTAAGGCACATGGGCCCTAAAGAAAGATGCGAGTTGAATAAGTAAACAAATGAGTTGTTGAAGTATGACTTTGTTAAAATCGACGATAAACACACATATCAGACTTAAACCATACAGAAGGGTGGACTGTTATGGCGTAAATAAGAAAAAGCAGAGAAAAAAAACATAAAATCTTGCAGCGGAACGATAAAATATAATAATCAAATAAACAGTTCATGAAGCTGTTTACAAAACATTTGATTATACTTATAAAATACATATCAGAGTTACACATACTAGAGCAATAAAATGCAGCGGAGTACATGATGCAATGAAACAATATAGTAAATAATAGTAATAATATCTTCATCTTCGTCTTTCAAAATAAAGTCTTCAAATCCTGAAATGCTCAGGCTGACCCGAGCGAATTGAAAAGACAAAGCATTTAAGTCAGAACTAAAAGATCTTATGCAAGTTAAATCAACGGTAAATAATATGAGTTGAACGGCGTCAGAGATGTTTACGGAATTTGACATCTCCTATCCAGTGTCAAACGTGAGTGCAGTAACTTAAGAGATGCTCGGGATTCACATCTCCTAAGGATCCGTTAAACTATTTACTATGTAGTAATATTTCGCTATTATAATAATGTCTATTAGTAAAATAAACTTACTTTTAAATAGCATTAAGGAGTGACCCAATATTCCCCTTAACACGTAATAGTCCCAGTAGTCCATCCAGTATCATAGTCTCTCCTGATTGGGAAGCCACCAGAGGATACCACACGGGCTACGGGAGAAAACCAAACTCATACAAGACGCGCTAGGGTTGGTGACACATCACAACTAGGCAATACCAGGATAGATATACCAATTACGCTTCCGGACCGGTGGTAACGCGTAGCAGCTACTACCGCCCACCTCGAGCCACACCCCAAAATCAAAAGGGCCCCAATCAATCACAAAGTAATAGAATGATATCGAAGGAGTGTGTCCGATAAAAGGTGCTACCTTCTTAGCCCGTCGATCGCTCCTGTTTTAGCCACCTTATGCCAACTCACGGGAGCCGGGTCCACGTATATACCTTAAAGGAAATGTCGCCGCCATCCTACTTCATACTGTAATCTCCACCGCGTACACGGTTGTTAAAGTGGTTTTCGAAGTTGGCAGAGAGTTGACAACTTCCGGTCCCGGTCTCTTTAACAACCAAACATTATTATAACACCACGGTCATTTCAAAATTATTTATACTTTAAAACCAAATATCATTGCCATTTCAAACCATCCACAATATAATTCCAAAAATCATAGCAATTTCAAAGTTTTAATATTTCGAAACCAAACACTTGAAATTATAACACGTTTAAAACATAATGCTTTGAAATTCATAACTTCGAAACATTTCAATTTTGATAAAACATTTCAATTTCAATATACTTCAAGGCTTTAAATATTCCAAAATTTCAATATTAAATTTGAAATTTTCGATTCAACGATTAAATTTTCAATTATTTAGTTTTGAAATATTTTACATAATAGATCCCTTATCATTTAAATAAAACTCAAATTATAAATAACTAAATATTTCCTTCAATTCATTTATACTTGAAATAATCATTTAATTCACCTTGACCCCAAATCAAGTTATAATAAATATAACTTTTAAAATTTCCAATTTAATAAATTTCACATCAACCTTTTTGAGTTTAATTATTAAATAAATTTAATTTCAAATAAATCTCCAATTTATCTCCCAACCTTAATTTATTTAAATCATTATACACTCTATATTAAAATAAAATTTAAATACTTACTCACATTTATTTTAATAAAAATCAAACTCTATTATTAAACTTACTTTTTATTTAACAAACTTATGCATAGCTTAAATTCAAGCATTTAACTATATATAAATAATATTTATATAATATTAAAAAAAATCAATATCCATTAAACCATGTATTTCTTTCCAAAACCATAGAAATCATTTTCAAAATATTTTAGATATAGACCACAGTGTTTGTATATAATTTTCTACCCTATGGTCAAGTGATACGGATATTTATCATTTCAATCCACAATTTAAATAAAAATACGGCTACATATCATTTCAAACCGCAATCTCAAATGAAATAAAAATGCATAACAACTTGCAGTTTATAACAATATAAAATACAACATCCATTCATCCAATATCAATCATCAACCATCTATCACAATCATTATCCAATTCAAACAATAACATCAATATAGAACAGATAATAAATAACTGGTATTTACCGGCAGTTCACATTCAACAATAAATTAAACAAAAATTTAACTGGCAGTTTATATGCAATAATAAATTAAATAACAATTTAATCTAATAAATTAAATTTAACTCGAATGATGATAAAAATATACCAAACAACATAAACAAATTTCTAATCACATCAGAAATTAATTCAACACACATAATAAATTTTAGAGGTTGTGAGTGGGTTAAAACCCTACCTTTTGAATTTAAATTAAATTTAAATCCAATTTAAACCCAAAATTTGAATAGTCTCCGAATTCGTCCAAACTAGCATCAAAATGTCGGGAATTTTATTACAATCCCAGCGGAGAAAACCGCACGTGAATCTGAGTCCGTACGCAAAAGTTATGATAATTAGGCGATTTGGAAAACAAAATTCAATAGAAAAAGAATAAATGACATTACTCAACATAGCCACGTCATCTAACCACCTTCTACAGCAAGCCCTAAATGCATGTGGAAGATGATAGCGCTGCCACCACGTAAAGCACGCCCGAGGCGATCATCGCCGTGCCTGGGTCCAACCTTGCCGCCGCCATGACTCGCCTGGCCGCTCTCCCCAGCATCGCGCACCCCACGCGACACCTCCGGCTCGAAAAATGCCAGCAGCCGCCACCTAATTCGAACCCTAGTTCGAATTTTTCTCCAAATCCCGCTGTTGATTCTCGAAATAACACATATAGATGAACTCCTCTGGTCAATCTCCACCAAACTCTACCCTCAAATCGACGATCCGACGTAGTTCATCGGCACGTGATGAACAGCCGTGACTTCTTCACCCAATTTCGGCCACACGGCGTCCCAAATTAGAAAACGAATTATAGATCTAAGATGTGCTCGTCGAGAGCTTTCCGAGATATAAAATATGATATAGTTTGTGGAGTTTGAAAATTTGATTTGATTTTGAATTGCAATTGGATCTATATTTTGATTGTCTGCCATTGAGAAGGAGAGACAGCTGAATTGTATGTACTGAACAATGAACATAAGGAATAGGCTAGGGTTTATAGCGAGGTATATATATGCAAAGCTGAAATCAGAATAGATGAACACGATTAATATACGCGTTGAACGACAAAATGGCCCGAAAATCCCGTTCTGACTCTGGAATGAAATTGGGTCAACCCATATATCAAAATACATGTTTTGAAATATATTAAACGCAATGGAACAGGTTTCAAGTCCAAATTCAATCGTATGAAAAAGTTATGCAAAAATCAAGTTATTTCAAATTGATTTTAGTTGATTTCAATTTCATTGATTTCTAGGCGTTTTGAGCTCGTACGATCAAACGAGAAGTTCGATCGCTACGAAACTTGAAAGCCTAGAATAATTCACCATTACGGATCCGATGAAACTGGTTTCGTCGAAATCCGAGTCAGTGGCCAAAATGGCTATTTTCTAGTTAATTAAATAAATTAATAATTGATTAATTAAATCAAGTTTTCAATTTCAACTCTACAATTAACAAATTTCATCATTTTTAAATTTCTTAATCATTTACACTAATTTAACTAAATTTAGATGCCTATTTAGAGTTGATTAATTTAACAATTTCAGTGTTAACCTCAATTTCATTAAATTCAGAAATGGTAAATTTAATTTCTAATAATTCCATTTAATTACTTTTTATTCTGTTATTCAATTCATTATTGTCAAATAGATGAATTTAACATTGGATTCAGACTATTACATTAATATTCTCACCTTCCATCTTAATTTCAATTAACGTAATATTAAGATATTTAATTTCATTTAATTGCAGTTAATCCAATTATTATAGTTCAAATCCAATTAAATTGATAAGTCTTCATTTCCATTCTTTCAATTCACCAATTGTCCTAATATGGATAATATTAACATTATTCTCAAATATTACCCAAATTAACATTAACATAATAATTTATTTAGATTTATTGCAATTGATTCCAATTCAATTTAATGGATTAAAAGATATCGGTAACTAATAATAATTGTTGCAACTAACTCTTAATCATACTTTAATAAGTTATCATTTCCAAACAATATTATAATTACTTACAGGATATTGATTTTATTCAATTACTATTTATTATTATTATTATTAATTCATTAATTAATTCAATATTTTCGTTTTTTTTCTTATGTTCAATTTATTGCCTAGCATATAATTTACATTACTTCAATTAATTGTAATTTCATTTCAATTGTTAATACTTGGCTTTAATTTCCAAGGTTGTATTTCATTTTAGCATTCATTTTCATTATTAAATTAAAAAAAAATTGTTTCTTCCAAATTTATTTACAAAAATCTTATTAATTTAACAATTTTAATTATTGAAAATTTACGGGTCGTTACATTCTCCCCCACTCAGAACTTTTCGTCCCCGAAAAGGAAAAAGAAGGGAAAAGAAAGAATTGAGTAAACGATACATCTTATTCAAAATTTTAAATTTTATAAACAGTGTTTAAAAAATTTAATATTTTAAATAAAATATATCAATTTGTAACTATTAAATCTTTTTATATTTAAATTACTAAAGTTTGGAAAACATTATCAAAAAAATTTCTAAGTCCAAAATTCATGGAAAATTTCGGCAGAGTCTCCTTTGTTCGGAGAGGCTTGGGAGAAAATATAGTATCAAATGTAATAATATACAAAAATATAATTTCTAAAATTATATATCCCCACACGGGAAAAACAATAATATAACGCTAGAAAACCGTAATCCGAGAAAGTACCTATTTGTCGGGTAATTAACGCTTAATTCTGAAACCAAAAGCAGTAGCATTTGCTTCCATAACCTGTATTTCACTTATATAATCCAAAAAGAGCTAATAACTATATAAAATGAAATAATTAAAGTTGTTTCACCCACTAACAAACAATTCAATACATACAACTATCATTCGCAACCAAAAGCATACACAACATATATAAATCAACCATTCAAGCAAAACAAACAATTGGTTGGTTCGGGTCAAGACACTTTAAATCACATAGAATGACAAATAACTATGGAGTATTCCATTTACTCAACAGTCTTAGATAAAGCTTAATAGATTATTCATACATCTAAGCAATTAAAAGTATCTTTACCCAAACAACTCATAAACCAAACAAACAACCATTTTAAATAATGGATCAAGTTAATTTTTCAAATTTCATTTCATAACCTTTGTTGTTTAATTTCCTTTTCATTCATATAATGATTTATCTTTTTAAATTACATTTTTCTTGCAAATCTTCATTTCCATTCATTCACTGTGTTTATTTCATTTATTTTCATTTATTACTTACAATTATTCATTTTCATTTATTCAGGTCATATCAGTTTCCTTTTATTGCATTAAATTCATTCATTTCTCAATTTCATTTATTTTCATTCATTTATCCATAGTATTCAACATTTCATAAGTTCAAAATATTTTACTTACAATATTCATCTTTCTACTTATTTTTTATTATAAACATTTACTTAAGTTTATCATTTAGATATACATTTTCCATTATATTTAATTAGTAGCATTTTAGTCATAACTTAAGTCTATAACAAATATAACATTAAGTTATTATTTATAGAGGCAAATTCATTGAATACTTCTTTACTTCAAGTTTTACTTGTAAAATTTCCCATTACATTTTCTTTTAACATCCTAACTTTTTATAATTGGTAAGTTGCATATATGCTTTTTAAGAATGCAATTGAAAATTATACAAGTTTATCCCAATTCTTTTAAATTAATTAAATGTTCAATAATCATATCTTTTGCTCTTTATAGATTACAAATTTCAACCTTCTTGTTATTTCATTTATAACATAGCATTTAGTCTCTTATTTTAATTAAAGGTTTTAATTATTAATTAGTACATTCCATCACACTACAATAATTGAATCTATTGATTATCAGAAACTTAAGAACTAAATACCGGGTTTAATTTCAAATCATTTTAAAATAATAGATAAATGTATATACTTACAACTTATATATATCCAAATATATTTAAAACAATTTAAAATTTATTTTTGTTTATAAAAATGAATCTGTAGTAAGACTACTACAGTGGCTTTCCCACTTTGAAACTCGAAAATGAACATCGATGATGCGTGCACTCATCACCGAAATTATTTTCCAACGACAGAGATGGGAGTACATAAGTTATTTCTTTTCAATGTTTTCGTAAAGCAATTCTTTCAAATTATATTAGAAAATACTTCTAACAATATTATTACTATATTCCAAAATCATTCAAAAGAAATTTTCAGAACCCTGGAACTTAAGTTCTAAATTTCCAATTATACTTTATTTTATTAGTAAATTTTATTTTACAACCAATATATTACAACCAAATATAACCTTTATAAAATTTATTACTTTATATATAGAAAATATAATAGGCATAATTATTTCATTTACCTATATTTCAAAACAGATATTGTGTCGGTCTGTCCTAGTAATTGTTTAGAAATCCCTATTGATGTCATAGCGTCCTATGCCCCAACCATAATTTATAAATACAAAACAGAACAAATTAACATGATATTAAAACCTTTTTATAACACTAACAAATACGCTCTCTCATATATATACACTCAACGACTCCTCATAGGGTATTACTACCCTGTTTAAAAAGAGTCTGACCCCACAAAGCTAAGGTTTGTCGCTAAACCAAAGCTCGAATACCAGATGTAACATCCGGCTTTTTTGTACGCTTTAAATCGACGATAAACCACACACATCAGACTTAAACCATACAGAAAGGAGGATTGTTATGGGGTAAATAAGAAAAAGCAGAGAAAGAAGAAAAACAAAATAGAATCTTGCAGCGGAACGATAAAATATAATAATCAAATAAACAGTTCATGAAGCTATTTACAAAACATTTGATTATACTTATACAATACGTATCAGAGTTACACATACCAGAGAAAAAATAAAATGCAGTGGAGTACATGATGCAGTGAAACAATATAGTAAATAATAGTAATAATATCTTCGTCTTCGTCTTTCAAAATAAAGTCTTCAAATCCTGAAATGCTCAGACTGACCCGAGCGAATTGAAAAGACAAAACACTCGAGTCAGAACTAAAAGATCCTACGCAGGTTAAATCAACGGTAAATAATATGAGTGGAACGACGTCAGAGATATTTACGGGATTTGGCATCTCCTATCCAGCGTCAAACGTGAGTGCAGTAACTTAAGAGATGCTCGGGATTCACATCTCCTAAGGATCCGTAAACTATTTACTATGTGGTAATATTTCGCTATTATAATAATGTCTATTAGTAAAATAAACTTACTTTTAAATTGCGTTAAGGAGTGTCCCAATATTCCCCTTAACACGTAATAGTCCCAGTAGTCCATCCAGTATCATAGTCCTTCCTGATCGTGAAGCCACCAGAGGATACCACACAGGCTACGAGAGAAAACAGTACTCATACAAGACGCGCTAGGGTAGGTGACACGGTACAACTAGGCAATGCCAGGGTAGATATACCAATTACGCTTCCGGACCGGTGGTAACGCGTAGCAGCTACTACCGTCCACCTCGAGCCACATCCCCAAAATCAAAAGGGCCCTAATCAATCACAAAGTAATAGAATGGTATCGAAGGAGTGTGTCCGATAAAAGATGCTACCTTCTTAGCCCGTCGATCGCTCCTGTTCTAGCCAGCTTATGCCAACTCATGGGAATCAGGTCCACGTAAATACCTGAAAGGAAATGTCGTCGCCATCCTACTTCATTCTGAAATCTCCACCACGTACACGGTTGTTAAAGTGGTTTTCGGAGTTGGCAGAGAGTATGACAACTTCCGATCCCCGTCTCTTTAACAACCAAACGTTATTATAACACCGCAGCCATTTCAAAATAATTTATACTTTAAAACCAAATATCATTGCATTTCAAACCAAACACAATATAATTCCATAAATCATAGCAATTTCAAAGTTATAATATTTCAAAACCAAACACTTGAAATTATAACACTTTTAAAACATAATTCTTTGAAATTCATAACTTCAAAACATTTCAATTTTGATATAATTCAAGGCTTTAAATATTCCAAAATTTCAAAACTAAATTTGAAATTATTTAGTTTTGAAATATTTTACATAATAAATCCCTTATCATTTAAATAAAACTCAAATTACAAATAACTAAATATTTCCTTCAATTCATTTATAATTGAAATAATCATTTAATTCACCTTGACCCCAAAATCAAGTTATAATAATTATACCTTTTAAAATTTCCAGTTTAATAAATTTCACATCAACCGTTTTGAGTTTAGTTCTTAAATAAATTTAATTTCAAATAAATCTCTAATTTATCTCCCAACCTTAATTTATTTAAACCATTATACACTCTATATTAAAATAAAATTTAAATACTTACTCACATTTATTTTAATAAAATCAAACTCTATTATAAAACTTACTTTTTATTTAACAAACTTATGCATAGCTTAAATTCAAGCATTTAACTATATATAAAAATAATATTTATATAATATCAAAAAAAATCAATATTCATTAAACCATGTATTTCTTTCCAAAACCATAGAAATCATTTTCAAAATATTTTTGATATAAACCATGGTGTTTGTATATAATTCTCTACCCTATGATCAAGTGATACGGATATTTATCATTTAAATCCATAATTTAAAATAAAAATATGGTTATATATCATTTCAAATCGCAATCCCGAATGAAATAAAAATGCATAACAACTTGCAGCTTATAACAATATAAAATACAGCATCCATTCATCCAATATCAATCATCAACCATTTATCACAATCATCATCCAATTCAAACAACAACATCAATATAGAACAGATAATAAATAACAGGTATTTACAAGAAGTTTATATTCAGTAATAAATTAATAACAATTTAACTGGCAGTTTATATGCAATAATAAATTAAATAACAATTTAATCCGATAAATTAAATTTAACTGGAATGATGATAAAAATATACCAAACGGCCATAAATAAATTTCTAATCACATTAGAAATTAATTTAACACACATAGAAATTTTAGAAGTTGCGAGTGGGTTAAAACACTCACCTTTTGAATTTAAATTGAATTTAAATCCAATTTAAACCCAAAATTTGAACAGTCTCCAAATTAGTCCAAACTAGAGTTAAAATGTCCGAAATTTTATTACGATCCCAGCAGAGAAAATCGCGTGTGAATCTGAGTCCGTATGCAAAAGTTATGATAATTAGACGATTTGGAAAACAAAACTAAATAGAAAAAGAATAAATGACATTACTCAACATAGCCACGTCATCTAACCACCTTCTACAGCAAGCCCTAAATGCATGCGGAAGATGATAGCGCCGCCACCACGTAAAGCACGCCTGAGGCGATGATCGCCGTGCCTGGGTCCAACCTCGCCGCCGCCGTGACTCGCCTGGCCGCTCTCCCCAGCATCGCGCGCCCCACGCGACACCTCCGGCTCGAAAAATGCCAGCAGCCGCTGCCTTATTTGAACCCTAGTTCGAAATTTTCTCCAAATCCAACCGTTGATTCTTGAACCAACCCATATAGATGAACTCCTCTGGTTAATCTCCACCAAACCCTACCCTCAAATCGACGATCCGACGTAGTTTATTGGCGCGTGATGAACGCCCGTGACTTCTTCATCCAATTCCAGCCACATAGCATCCCAGATCAAAAAAAGAATTATAGATATGAGAAGCGCTCGTCAAGAGCTTTTCGACGATATAAAATATGATATAGTTTGTGGAGTTTGAAATTTTGATTTGATTTTGAATTACAATTGGATCTAGAATTTGATTGTCTGCCATTAAGGAGGACAAACAAATGAATTGTACGTATAGAACAATGAACATAAGGAATAGGCTAGGATTTATAACAAGGTATATATATATATATATATATATATATGCAAAGCTGAAATCAGAATGGATGGACACGATTGATATATGCGTTGAAGGACAAAAATGGCCCGAAAAGCCTGTTCTGACTCCGGAACGAAATTGGGTCAGCCCATATATCAAAATAGATGTTTTTGAATATTCTAAATGCAATGCAATAAGTTTCAAGTCCAAATTCAATCGTATGAAGAAGTTATGCAAAAATCAAGTTATTTCAAATTGATTTCAATTGATTTCAATTTCATTGATTTCTAGGCGTTTCGAGCTCGTACGATCAAACGACAAGTCCGATCGCTACGAAACTTGAAATCCTACAATAATTCACCATTACGGATCCGATGAAACTGCTTTCGTTGAAATCCAAGTCAGTGGCCAAAATGGCTATTTTCTAGTTAATTAAATAAATTAATAATTGATTAGTTAAATCAAGTTTTCAATTTCCACTCTATAATTAACAAATTTCATCATTTTTAAATTTCTTAATCATTTACATTAATCTAACTAAATTTAGATGCCATTTTAGAGTTGATTAATTTAACAATTTCAGTGTTAACATCAATTTCATTAAATTCAGAAATGGTAAATTTAATTTCCAATAATTCCATTTAATTACTTTTTATTCTATTATTCAATTCATATTGTCAAATAGATGAATTTAACATTGGATTCAGACTATTACATTAATATTCTTACCTTCCGTCTTAATTTCAATTAATGTAATATTAAGATGCTTAATTTTATTTAATTGCATTTAATCCAATTATTATAGTTCAAATCCCATTAAATTGATAAGTCTTCATTTCCATTTTTTCAATTCAACCAATTGTCCTAATATGGATAATATTAACATTATTCTCAAATATTACCCTAAGTAACATTAACGTAATAATTTATCTAGATTTATTGCAATTGATTCCAATTCAATTTAATGGATTAAAGATATCGGTAACTAATAATAATTGTTGCCACTAACTCTTAATCATACTTTAATAAGTTACCATTTCCAAACAATATTATAATTACTTACAGGACATTGATTTTATTCAATTACTATTTATTATTAATATTATTAATTCATTAATTAATTCAATATTTACATTTGTTTTCTTATATTCAATTTATAACCTAGCATAACCATTTACATTACTTCAATTAATCATAATTTCATTTCAATTGTTAATACTTGGCTTTAATTTCCAAGGTTATATTTCATTTTAGCATTCATTTCATTATTAAATTAAAAAAAATTATTTCTTCCAAATTTATTTACAAAAATCTTATTAATTTAGCAATTTTAATTATTGAAAATTTACGGGTCGTTACAGAAGGGAACCTGTTGTATTTGCCACCAAGGCAGATGGTTCTATAAGACTTTGTGTCGATTATCATAAGTTGAATAAACTAACAAAGAAGAATCATTGCCAATTGCCACACATAGACAATCTCTTTAATTAGAAGTTGGAGCAAAGGTGTTCTCTTATCTTCACTTGGCTACCGGGTTCTATCAACTATGTGTAGCCGAAGATAGTATTCATAAGACCACTTTCCATGCAATAGACGGACTTTAGGAGTGGTTAGTCATGCCCTTTGGGCTAGCCAATGCACCCGTCTATTTTGTTAATTCGAAGAGTCAATTTTTCAGAAGGTTGCTTGATCAGTTTGTGGTGGAATTTTTCGATGACATATTGGTCTATTTGAAAAGCAAGGAGGAGCATTGGTTGCATACAGAAGTAGTGCTCGATAATCTCCATGGGTATATATTGACGGTGAAGTTGTCTAAGTGTCACTTTTGGTGCAAGGAGGTTCGCTTTTTAGGACACATTGTCATTGAACATGGGATCACAGTCTATCCTAGTAAAGTTGATGCAGTATAGGATTGGCACGTATCGAAGAATGCTATAGAAGTAAGAAGTTTCCTCTATCCGCCGGGCTACTATAGGAAGTTCATTAAGGATTTGGTAAAATCTCAACCCCTCTAACACGCCTTGCTAAAAATAATTCGGTTTTCTCTTGGCCTCAAAGTGCAAGGATGCTTTTATTAAGCTGGAGGAGTTGTTGACTAATGCACCTGTTTTGGTACTACCCAATAGTTCGAAGGAATTCCCGGTGAATACCGACGTTTGCGGTATAGGATTGGGTGTAGTTTTGATGTAGCGAAGAGAGCAGTGAGCCATGCTAGTCGACAATTGAAAGTCCATAAGAGACCTATCCATGATCTTGGGTTGACAACTATTGTCTTTGCCCTAAAGTCATTGAGACATTATTTATTAGGAGAGCGGTTTGAGCTATTCACAGATCATAAATCTAAGAAGTATTTTTTTCTCCCAAAACGATTTTAATTTAAGGCAACGGAGATGGATGGAGTTCTTCGCATCGTATGATTTTGATATCTCATATACTCGAAGCAAGGGAAATGTTGTAGCCGATGCCTTGACTAGGAAGCGTGCGACGTTGAGTCATATGTTCTTAGAGTGGAAGCACTAGGAGTTTATCTTTACATTCACTTTTCAACTATCATTAGATGTTGGTCTAGGATTGTTAGCAGCTTTGGATGTGCAACCTACACTCATGGACCGTGTTGGTTCAAGTTAATAACAAAATATAGAGTTTTTGGATATTTTTGAGAAGCTTGGTTAAGGAGAGCAGTCAGGCCATTTAAGGCGCTACACCATTAACTCAAAGGGGTGGTTACAGAGACATGGTAGACTATATGCTCCTCTCATTATGGATTTGATCGACATGGTACAACCGAGTCTCTTCGTTCTAGGATGACCATTCATCCTAGTGGAGACAAAATATACCATTGTATAAAGAGAATCTTTTATTGGTCGGGTATAATGAAGCATGTGGTAGAGTATGTGTCTAAGTGTACGACTTTCTTGAGAGTAAAGGTTAAGAAAAAAAGTTGGGAGGATTGTTGCAGCCACCAGACATACCACAGTGGAAGTGGGAGGATATTTCTATGGATTTCATTGATGGATTACCCAAGAGCAGGAGAGGGAATGAGAATATTTCGATCATAGTCGACCAATTGACCAAATGTGCTCACCTTGTTCCATTTACGAGTACAAGGATACCGCAACTTTAGCGACTCTATATGTGAGGAAGATAGTTAGGTTACATGGAGTTCCTTCAAGCATTGTTAGAAACTGAAATCCACTTTCCACCAATGATTTTTGGAGGAGTCTTCAGGAGGTTTTAGGCACTAAACTGAGTTTGAGTATCGCTTATCTCCCACAGACGGATGAGCAAACAGAGATGGCTAACCAAATATTGTATATTTACTTCTGTTGTGTATCTAGGATTTCGGAGGCTCTTGAGAGTTCACTTGCTACTAGTAGAGTTCACTTATAATAATATCTATCAAACAAGTATTGGGATGACACCGTTGGAGCTATTATACGAGAGGCCTTGTAGATCACTGTCTTGTTAATGGGACACTACAGATAAGATCATTCTTGGACCAGATATGGTGAGGGATACATCAGAGTAGGTAGACTTAATCTATGGAAGGATAAAAATCACGCAAGATAGGAAGAAGTCTTATGTTGACAGGAGATGCATAGAATTAGATTTGGCAGTGGATGACATGGTTTTTATAAAGGTCTCATCGCTTAGGTATGTTGTGAGGTTTGGTAGTTCAGGAAAGTTAGTGCCAAGGTTTGTAGCGCCTTTTTCGATCACGAATAGAGTAGGAATGTTAGCTTATCGGGTGAAGCTTTCTGAAAAGTTAGCAGGAGTACATGACGTTTTCCACGTGTCACACTTAAGGAAGTGTCTACACGATACAGCCATAGTGGTCGAACCAAGTCAGCTATAGAAGGTGGTAGTAGAAATCCTTTTAATGGAGGAAGAATGTAACACCCTACAAAATTAATCGAAAATTTAATCAAAAGAAGTTAAAGTAATTGTAATAAGGGTAAAACTAGAATTTTTACAAATAATAGAACTTGGCTACAAAAATTGCATCGTTACGTTCATGGCAATTTTCTAGATGATTTTAAAAAATATAGAGTTATGGAGATGGAGTTCGTATAAAAGTTTATTAAAGCATAGAGATTTGGAGTCGAAAATAATTAAAACATATATAAAAGGAAACAAATTATATTAGGAAAATTCAACTGACCGACGTCTATTGAACTTGGACATTGGATGTTACCATTGAGCTTGGACACGGATGCAGCGGAACCCAAGACGTCTTTGGCATGAGTCTGCATTGTGGGTTCTTCTCGATGCATAAGTATGACACATTGTAGTCATAGTTTAGGAAACATAGTCCCAAGGGCAATATTGTATGCGCTTCTATGTTAGGAGTAGTCCTAAGGGTTATTGGTCTAACCCGTCGTTGATTTGAGGTTCGATTAGTTATTCGACCCTAAGTATAAACCTTCACAAAATGTTTAGATGTAGACATATTTAGAGCTATATTGTTTAGGTTAATTAAACCAACCTTAGTAAGTAGTACACACACAAGTAGGACACCCCAGGTCACATAAATTACAAATGAAGTCAATTACTTGCGATCACCACATATTAGTGTGTAACTCATTCACCAGACTTCTGTCTAACCCACTCCTTTCCTTTTTCCCCACTATAAGAGAATGCAGCAGCATGTGATCTAGTACATGGAAAAGTGAGCTTAGCATTGTAGCACTTTATATTACTCTTCATCACTCTCCATGTAACTATCATATTTAGCACTTATCAGACTACGTGTTGTTATTTTGTAAAGTCTGGATTTTTGATACGCATAATTTGAGACTGTGTTTTCTAGGATATTTTCTAAGATGATATTCTTTGTAATTATATTTTACTGGCTACCACTATGAGATCTGAAAGTGTAAAATGCTTAGGTTTTGTCCTTTATATTAGCCTCTATAATGTCTTAAAACCCGATAGCTCGTACTTTTTGTCACGACGCAAGTCCAAAAGTCACCCTAGGCTTTGAATCAATGTGTCTAAAGGTGCGGGTTGTCACATATTGTATTAGAGGCTAGGTTTAATATTCCTTAGGAGCCAATATCGTATTGGGTGAATGTACTTGAATATTTTGAGGAAGAAAAAAATCCAAAAGGTTTTGCAGAATGTGTATATATGTATGGATAATTTTTTTTTAAAGGTTTTATATATGTAAATATAATCTGAAAAATGCTATCACTTATTTTGCGAATAATATTTATGGAAAAGTTGCTTATAATTCATAAATCATAAATAGAGATAATGAGCTATCCTCCTCATTATGGCTCAAGTGATGCAATTGAGATTCCAGGTGTGAACATCCTGATATGGTTTCACCGGTATCTACAAGCGAGAGAACAAAGTAAGCCTAACCTTAATAGGGGATCCATTGAGAAAACACCAGGTGTAATTCCCTCCCATCCACCTGCCGCCGATTTCGCCAAGTTGTGTAAGAACTTTGTGAGTTCAATAGGGAAGCCATATGTTGGGATAGAATCTTAAATGGACTCAAAAGCATGGATTCATACTTGTGAGAGGATTTTTGGATTGATGGGATTGGAGATGACGTTAGGAGATAGCTTGCTAGTCGACATTTACGAGGAGAGGCTCTAAATTGGTGGGACATGGTAGTGGCGAAGAACAATGAGAAAGAGATAACTTAGAGAGAGTTTAGAAGGAGTTTTAGGATGAAATTTCTTTCCATGACAGAGCAGGGAGTACAGTTGGAGAAGTTCATACATTTATAGTAAGGGGAGATCTCGGTGAAGGAATATGTAAACAAGTTCAATGAATTAGCTACGTTTGGTCTGGATCTGATACCCCTCACAAGAAAGCTTTGAAGTTAGCAAAGGGGCTGAATCATCCTCTCATGATTTGGCCCTTGGTCACATTCTTATGGGTGTAACTTTCGAGGGTTTAATGGAGATAGCCTTACTAAATACTATTTTTAAGGAAGAGCTGAGGAGTGATCCTAAGAAGTCAGGAAGACAAGCCCAAAAAGAATCAGCGCAGCGGCAAAATGGGGACTCAAGGGTATAATAAGAAGCAGGACATCAAGTGTAGAAGATGCGACAGGAAAGGGTATGTTGTGAAGGAGCGTAGGATGGATATCTTAAAGATCAAATGTTACAACTGCAGCCAAGTAAGGCACATGAGGAGGGAGTGTTCAACACCACTGAAGACCTCTACCCAAGTGGTTTCAGCTTACGCACTGGATGTTGTTCCTAGATCGAGTGTGCCTACAGTGGTATACAAAGGGAAGAAGGTCATGATTGAAGGTATGTTAACTTTATTTGATTTACTTGTTTTTACCTTATTTGGCACCGGGGCATCATACTCTTTTATTCCAAGTAGACTTTTAGATGAGTTGCACTAAATCACTAGCATAATTACTAATCCAGTAGTTGCATTAAACCTTATTGGAGTATCGGCCATTTATCTACGATTTGTAAGGGTTTGAAATTATTCGTTTTGGGGGTGGAGTTCGAATGCAATGCTTTTGTCTTAAGATTTCTGGGTTTAGTTTGATTTTGGGGATGCACTGGATAACCATGCATAGGGGGGCCTTAGACTGTGAAAAGAAGGTCGTTTATTTGGGTACTTTTAGTGATGCAGTATATCAGTTTATTACGACCCTAGAAGTTCAGTTATGTTGAGTTATCTATATTCTTTAGACCTATCACCGATGAGTTGGCATTAGTGCTAGTAGTTCGAGACTAGTTAGATGTCTTTTCCAAAGTTACTGGTCCTCCACCCTAAAGGGAGACCGAGTTTCAGATTTATCTCGAGGAAAATGCTAGACCTATCGTTGAGGGTGTAAATCGGTCAGATGAGAATGGATGGAGGTATGTTTAATTTCTATCCTAAATTTAATCGGACCGGACATGGACGAAATGAGATTTGTGCTTGTACAAATTTTATTGTCTTATTTCTTGTCCAAAATGAAATCACGTACAAAGACATACATTTTTCGACCATAGACATGGATGGATGTTGCTATTTACATCAGATTTTATGCTTCTTAATATAGTTTCTATCAATTATATTATATTTATCAGTACATACTGAAGTATAAGCATTTTATAAATTTTTACTCAATCAACCAACCAAATGGTTGTCATACATATTTTGAAGAACATAGTGGATAATTGAATAATAAAAAATGTTGAACGAATTCGAACAAATGTGGATTGGATAAGATTTTTTGCTTATACAATTTTTTTGTCCTAATTCATATCCAAATGGGAACCAAACAGACTTGGATGGACGTTTTTTGGCCATGGACTCGAATGTACATTGGACAATCGAATAAAATTAATAGCCCTACCTATTGTCATACATTTGAGGCACATGACCCTTAAAGAAATATATGGGCTAAACAAGCAAGTAAATGAGCTGTTAAAGAAGGGGTCATTAGGAGGAGTAATTTAGAGTGGAGAATACCAATTGTCTTTACCACTAAGGCAGATGGTTCTCTGAAACTTTGCATTGATTATCGTGAACTAAATAAACTGACAAAGAAGAATCATTACCGATTGCACCGCATAGACGATCTCTTTGATCAGTTAGTTAGAGCGAAGGTGTTCTCTTAGCTTGACTTGGTTACAGTGTTCCATCAGCAGCATGAAGCCCAGTATAGTATTCAGAAGACCGCTTTTCTTACACCCGACAGATTTTTTGAGGGGTTAGTCATGCCCTTTGGACTAACCAATCCACCCAGCTATTTTTTTGATCCGAGTCGAGTTTTCATAGGGTTGCTTAATAAGTTCATAGTGCTATTTGCTAATGACATAATAGTCTTTAGAAAACCAAGGAGGAGCACAGGTTACATCTAGAAGTATTGCTCAATACTCTTCATGGGCATAAGTTGAAGGCAAAGTTTTTCAAATATCACTTTTAGCGCAAGGAGGTTCGAGTTTTAGGATACATTATCTCTAACATAGGCTGAGGGTTGTTAACCTGGTTTTTAACCAAGCAAACTCAACCAAAATTAGAAGGCCAAAATGAAGACGAGTCAATCCACGAACCTAGAAATGTTGTTATAAAGGCTAAGAGATTAGACTAGGGACGTTTTGACGGAAATTGAAGCTAAGTAGACCACCGGGTACTGAAAGGAAGCTCTCGGTGCCAACTGGTTTTTTTTCACTTGGCACCCTCATAAACCCTTTAAATTTCAAGTACAACTTCAAACTATCATCATTAAGTGCTTTTCTTGGAGAATAGATAAGTAACCTTGGGGATTGATGAGAAGAAAGTAAAGGAAGCAGGAGAAGACAAGCAATATCAAGAAAATCATCAAAAGGAACTTGATTTTCGAGAAAAAGAGTTTGAAACACATTGGATCGAAGATAGAAAAACTAAGCAGATGAAAAAAAAAGTTTTCACTAGAATAAACCACTCAAAACCAAGAGGAGCCTTTCGACACCAAGAGGTTTTTGTTAGAGATTGGACCGGTGCTTTCCCTCCTATACACTTGGGCTTCTAGACCTTATTCTACATGGGCTCCTGAGTTTACAAGCGTATTTCTTTATAAATACTAACCCTATGGAAACTGAAGAGGGGATTCACATATTACATCTTCGTCACTTTTATCTCCTTCTTCAAATATACTTTAGAAACTTCATTGTAAATCTAAGATCCACTAGATTGTGGTCAGATCTGATAAAATTATTTGGAATCCTGAGAGAAAATGATAATAACAAAGATTAAAGTGGACTTAGGCCAGAGATTGCCAAACCACCATAAAAAATTTAGCATCAACGTTTTGGTGCTTTAACCGAGAGAGAGATTTAGATTTGTCAACATAAAGCTTGGACCTGAAGTTTGGAGAAGATGAGGAGGCCTAATGCTAGATCTATGGTTGAAGAAAGTCAACCAAAGCATGGGGAAACCAGGAGTTGTTCTCAAATTCCAATCAATCCAACTTTATGACTAGAAAGGAGACAGAAATAATGATGAAAGAAATGCAAGATGAAATGATGGCTAGGCAATAGGAGATGCTAGATGGATTTTTCTAAATGTTAGGACAATAAGGAATAGCTGGAGCTGCTGGAATTTGGAATAAAGGACTATGAACTAATGCAGGAGCATAGAGTTGGAGTGGAGCAAGTTGGAACAATTCCCTCACAAGCAGGACCTGTCGGTATCGATCCCAATCCTCTCGGTAGTGAGATGATTTCACTCAAGAGCAATTTTGGTTTAAGCATAAGGCGAGCTGGGATGTTGAGGATAGACGACGCTGGAGCCAAAAAAGCAAGTCAAGAACACAAATCCACGACGATCGAAGGAGCATGCACTGGAGTTTCCCTACAGGAATGGGGCGTAGAATGAAGCCAGAGGTGTTGATCAGAATGTAAGCGCGCAACCAGCGGAGTATATGCCAAAGCTCCACCACGGGAGCGGGAGGCAGAATGCAGCTACTGATCAAAGACCTTCATTGGACGGAAACAACCAAAGAGCTGAGTTGGTCAGAAGGATAATGAGAGTTGGACCTCTAAAACAGAGCTTGCGGGATGTAAATAGGAATCTGTAATGTGAGGAATCCTCTTCATTTCATGCTTCGGACGTTGGAAATGTACGATGGGCAGACAGATCCAACAGTTCATCTAATGAAATATATCCGACATATGGAGGTGTTTGACACTTTTGGAGAGGTAATGGGATGGTGATTTCCATTACATCTAATAGATCTAGTAGCGATGTGGTATAAACAACTGGAGAATGGCTTCATAAGCACATGGACCGATTTAGTGAAAAGGTTCTTGAGACAGTTCAAAGTTCATATCTCTTGACCAAAGAATATGAAGATGCTATCAAGCGTAAAGCAAAGGCCAGAAGAGACCTTAAGAAGATACTCGATGAGATTTAGCATGGCAGCCATCATAGTCAATGAGCTAGATCCATCAATAATCCTGATGGTTGCAGTATCTAGAGTCACAAGCAAGACTGACTTCTAGATTGCATGCCACCGATGAATCTCATGGAGTTTTACCATGAACCGAGAGACATCGACATCAAGAGGACGTTGAGGTTGATAAAACTAATGATAATGTCATGGATGATGGAGGACCGTCAAGAGATGGACATGGAAATTATAAAGGGAAGCTAAAAGCTAATAAAGACTTCAAAGGATCGAAACGAAAAAGGAAGGAATCATAATCTCTTCCTACACTAACTTAATCGAGACCCCAGAGAGGATTATCTGGGTACAAGGGAGAAAATTCCCTATAGAAGGCCGGCTAAAAGGGAACCTACGGATCGGAAAAGAAGTGTTGGAAAGTTTTTCCTATTCCATGAGCTAGACAGACATTAAACAAATGAGTGCAGACACCTATATGATCTGATAGATGTACTGGTTTGGGGCAACTAGCTGCATTAGTAAGTAAGGAACTGAACTATGATGGTGCAGTCGGAGTAGCCACCATCTGCAGCAAATGTATGAAGAAACAACCAAGGATCTAGGTCGAGATTCGAAATCTTTTTATCGGGATGGATGGGAGTCAAACTCAATTCCTACACTTTTCTTTTCATTCTAAATAATTAAGACAATAATAATCTCGGACCGCTTGCATGTGTAAGAGATCTCAGTTGGTCTCTAGGCACTCTCTGAGTTGGTTGTCCGATTTGAATAGATAAGATAATGATAATCTAAGACCGCTTACACGTATATGAGATCTTAATTAATCTTTAGGCACACTCTGAGTTGGATGTCTGAGAAGAATAATTAGGACTTATATTTTCTTGTTTGCTTTGATTTAAATATTTGATTTCCACTTTAATGTGATGACTAATAATGATCATGGTAGTACCATCAGGAAAGATGGGGAAGTGACCACAAGAAGTAAGTCCATTTACCGAAGAGTAAGTGGATGGACTTGCCTGTCATTGAGTCCCCTTATCAAAGATTAAGGGGATTGGATTCAGTAAGGAACTAGAGAGATCAAAAGTAAGTTTTCTCACTAGAGAGTTAGTGGGTGATCTTGCTTGAACGTTGAGTCCTCTTGTTGGAGAGCAAGCAGAATGGAGACGGCAAGGATCTGGATAGGTCAAACCCAAGATTGGATGCTAAACAATCTGAAGAGATCAAACCCTATATTGGATGCTAAACGATATGGAGAAATTGAACCCCGAAATGGATGTTGACTTGATAAAAAGATTTTAATGCCTTGTAATTGGAATGAGATGGATAATCTGGAGTGAACACGAGTTGATTTTGATATACAAAATGATACCTCTAGATAAGAGATAGATCAGTCATGGTTCATGGCTGACACTTAGGAAAGGATTGGAGTCCGTAGCTATAACTGTTCTTGAACGACCATTGGCCTGTAGGAGGATCCAAAGGAACTAGATGATTCACCAAGATCGAGGTCAACGGATGGCCAACGAGCTCAACTATCGAAGATTGACTACGCCTAAAAAAATTTTTTGAACAAAGCGTACCATACGTTCGAAAGGTATACTTTAGGGGACAAGTTTTAAAATTCTTTTTAACCGAGCAAATTTCACCCAGAATTAGAAGGCCAAAATGAAGACGAGCTAATTCACGAACTTGGAAACATGCTTAGAAAGGATAAGAGGTCAGATTAAGGAAATTTTAATGGAAATTAAAGATTAGTAGACCACTCCATACCTAGAGGAACTTATTGGTATCGAGAGGTTTTTCTTGCACTTGGCACCCTCCTAAACCCTCTACACTTCAAGTACAACTTCAACCTATCATCATCAAGTGTTTTCTCCATAAATAGACAAGCAACCTTGGGGATCGATGATAAGAAAACAAAGGAGGAGGAAGGCAAGCGATATCAAGCAAATCACCAAAAGGGACTTGATTTTCATGAAAAAGAGTTTGAAATGCATTGGATTGGAGATAGAAAAACTAAGTGGTGGAAATAATAAGTTTTCACTAGAACAAACCATTTGGTATCGAGAGCAACCTCTTGATACTAAGAGGTTTTTTTGGAGATTGGGTCGGTATGTTCCCTCATATAAACTTGGGCTTACTTCTGGACTTTATTCTACATGGGCTTCTGAGTTTACTGATGAGTTTCTCTAGAAATACATCCCTATAGACACTAAAGAAGGGATTCACACTCTGCATCTTCTTCACTCTTATCTCCTTCTTCAAATATACTCTAGAATCTTCATTGTAATTCTAAGATCCCCTAGATTGTGGTCAGATCTAATAAAATTAGATGCAATCCAAAGAGAAAACGACTAATTATAAAGAGTAAAATGGACGTAGGCCGGAGATTGCCGAACCATTATAAAATTCCTTTGTGTTCTTTACTTTTCTACTATATTCTGCTAGATCTCTTACTTCATCTGACACTTGAGTGTTAGTGCCATTTTTGGCATCAACAGCGCTCGATCCTAGTAAAGTTGTTATAGTACAAGATTAGAACGTACCGCAGAATGTCATGGAAGTGAGAAGTTCCCTCGGTTTGGTGGGCTACTATAGGAAGTTCATTAAGGACTTCGCTAAAATCTCTACCTCTCTGACACACCTTATCAAGAATAATTTGGTTTTCTCGTGGGATTCAAAGTGTGAGGATGTTTTTATTAAGCTGAAGGGGTCATTAACTAGTGCACCTGTTTTGGCACTATCAGATGGTTTGAAGGCATTCATAATATATACCGGAGCTAGTGGCATAAGATTAGGTGCAGCTTTGATGCAGGAAGGGAGGGTGGTGAGCTATGCTAGTTAACAATCGAAAGGCCATAAAAGAAACTATTCTACCCATGATCTTGAGTTGGCAGCCATTATCTTCGCCTTTAAGTCATGGAGATATTATGTATTTGGAGTATGGTTTGAGCTATTCATAGACTGTAACTCTCTGAAGTATATGTTCTCCCAGAAGGATTTGAATTTAAGGAAGTAGAGATGGACGGAATTCTCGGCATCGTATGATTTCGATATCTCCTATACTCCAGGAAAGGGCAATGTTGCAGCCGATACCTTGGTTGGGAAGCATGTGATGTTGAGTCTTATATTCTTAGAGCGAAAGCACTTGGAGTTTATCTCTGTGTTCGATTTTTAACCATCGTTAAACGTCACTCTAGGGTTGTTAATAGCTTTAGATGTACAGCCTACACGGATGGGCCATATTAGGTCAAATAAAAAGAAAGATACAGAGTTATTGGATATTTTCGAGAAGCTTGGTAGTGGAGTGCAGTCGAGCCATTTTACGCGCTACACCATTGACTCGAAGGGGTGGTTACAGAGATATAGTAGACTATGTGTTCTTCTCACTATTGATTTGGTCGACATGGTACTAGCCGAGTCCCATCGTTCTAGGATGACCATTCATCTAGGTGGAGACAAAATGTACCATGATACAAAGAGAGTCTTTTATTGGCCAGATATGAAGAAGCATGTGGTGGAGTATGTGTCTAACTGTATGACTTTCCGAAGGGTAAAGGCGGAGCAAAAGAAGCCAGGATGATTGTTGCAACCATTAGATATATCACAATGGAAGTGGGAGAGTGTTTCTATAGATTTCATTGATGGACTACCTAGGATTAGAGTGGGAATGAGAGTATTTGGTCATAGTCAACAGCTGACCAGATGTGCTTACTTTGTTCCAGTTAGGAGTACAAGGACTGCTGCGACTTTGACGACTCTATACATGAGGAAGATAGTTAGATTAGATGGAGTTCCTTCTAGCATTGTTAGAAATCAAGATCATCTTTTCACTAGCGAGTTTTGGCGGAGTCTTTAAGAGACTTTAGGCACTGAGCTGAATTTGAGTACCACTTATCACCCATGGATAGATGGACAGGCAAAGAGGTTGAATCAGATGTTGGAGGATTTACTTCGGTTGTGTTTCTTAGATTTTGAAGGCTCTTGGGAGGATCACTTTCCACTGGTGGAGTTCACTTAAAATAAAATCTATCAAGCAAGTATTGGGATGGCACCATTTGAAGCGTTATATAGGAGACCTTATAGATCATTGTCTTGTTGGTAGGACATTATGGATAGGATCATTTTTAGACTAGATATGTGAGGGAGACATCAAAGATGGTAGAGTGGATCCGTAAAAGGATGAAAACCATCTAAGATAGGAAGAAGTCTTATGTTGACAGGACGCACAGAGTTCAAGTTCACGTTGGGCAACATGGTTTTTGTGAAGGTCTTACCACTTAGGCATGTTATGAGGTTTGATAGTTCGAAAAAGTTTGCGCCAAGGTTTGCAGGGCCTTTTCTGATCATAGGTAGAGTAAGTAAGTTAGCGTATAGGGTGAAGCTTGCTAAAAAGTTAGCGGGAGTGTATGACGTTTTTCATGTGTCACACTTACAGAAATATCTATACGGTACAACTACTGTGGTCGAGCCTTGTCAGCTAGAAGAGGTGGTAATATAGAGGAAGTCACTTGTTCGCTATGCACCTACCTGTATCCTTGAGTATAGTATGAAGCAACTCTACAATAAAATTGTTAAGCTATTTAAGATCCAATGAGGAGACGACCCAGCGGAGAGTACATGGGAGCTTGAAGAGAAGATTCGAGTTATCCATCTAGAACTCTTTCTGGTATATACAACTGTTTATATGCTTAGGCTTTAGCTTAGTGTACCCTATAGATAAGGATATTTGGATGCTAGAAATGATTGCGAACGTGTCTTTAGGACATGTTTTGGACGTTGGTTGCTAATGAATATATTTATTAACTTGATCTTTGCACACATAGGCAAATATTTTCGGGTTAGCATGTATTTACACCATCACTTGTTTTATTTTATCAGGTTGTATGCATATGGTTATTGCATATGGATGGAATGGTTGTGCATACATATAGAACTGTAGTATATTTATATCGGATGATGCATACATTTAGATACATGGAATACGCACTTTATTTAAGAAGGTTAACTAGATCAGGAGGCCGCCTAATTTTTGCATTAATATAGGTTCAAATGCATTCCATGCCTATGAGTACATGTTGCATTATAAATGTGAAGTAAGGACAGTGGTTGGCAATGGTTGATGGCTGAGTAAATGGTTGTAAGCATTAATTATACAAACTATGAGATTTGGCTACGAAACATGCATCGTTATGTTCGTGGTGATTTTCTGGACGATTTTTATATATAGGTTTCAAAAACAGAGTTTTTATGAAAAATTATTAAAATTTAGAGAGTTAGGGTTGAAAATAAATATATATAAAGGAAAAAAAATTATATTGGTAAAATTCAACAGGTCGACCCTTAGCGGTCGACTACCGCAAACCAACCAATCAACTAAACCAATTAATCTAACAACTGATGTCGATTGGAACAGCTATAAATACAATGTTAACTTGACAGTAACCAGAACCTTAATCTATATCGTATGCTCAAATCCATATCTGTCTCCTCCTCTAAACTTTCTGAAACAATTTTTTTATGAAAAACAAATTACAAATAGGGAAGAGGACAATATAACTAATCTAGAATCTAATCCAAGGAAGGGTAATTAAGTCGATAAATGGAAGGAAGTTCTTAAGAAGTAAGTAGGTTCATTACTAACCATGTTATTTGTATGTAATCTAATTCATCTTTACACCTATTTGATCAAGTATTGGTCCAATTTAATAAGAAATATTGTTTATCTAGCGATTGCAACTAATTGGAAATTTGTTATAAATCCAAACCATATGAATATGACCCTTGTTTGATTTAAATTTGATTAAAGTAAAATTTGGGATACAAATTGGTTTAAGTTGATTTTAATATGAACGCACTCTTTTTTGTTCAAATTGAGTATATAATTTCATATCGGTACATTGTTGGTTCTAAACTAAGTTAATTTGATTTGATGACACAAACGCACTTAAAATTACAAAATGGTTAAAAAATAATTAGGAATTATTGAATTATAGATCTAACAAAATAGGGTTTACTATTGAAAACATTTAGGAAAATGGTAAATAAATACCAAACAATGAAAAAAATTAAGTACAACTATTAAATCGACCGGTTGACAGGCTTACTATAGTCGGTCGATAGCGAGTGATCGACCACTACAATAGCCCACGGTCAATTTATCATCAAGTTTCAAGCCAAATCTGAATCTCGAGATATAGCCTAGATTTATATATATCCGTATGTGTGTGTGTGTGTGTGTTAATAGGGAAATTAGTTCCCTAATTCTTGAGTTTTGGATGTTATGGGACTAGGTAGATGTGTACGCAAGTAATTAGGACCTAGACAATATATGTTCAATGAATTTGATATTCGACATAAGGTGGTTGACTGCGAGGGTATGCTAAGATTATGACACTAATAGAAGGTTCCTCGCTATACACATGGCATTGTTGGTGGATGCCTGGCTCAGTGCATGGTCCTGCACTAACGGGAGGTTCCTCGGTGAATACGGGAAGTTGGACGTGCACTGTTTGTGGATGCCTGGTGCAATGCAATGAGTGGCGTTAACATTGAGCTTGGTTACGAATGTAGTGGACCCTAAGATTGTCTTTGACACAAGTCAGCATTGTGGGTTCCTTTCGATGCATAAGTGTGGTACGTTATAGTCATAGTTTGGGAAATGTAGTCCCAAGGGCGATATTGTATGCAATCCTATGTTAGGAGTGGTCCTAGAGGTTATGCATCGTTGATCTGAGGTTTAATTAGTTGTTCGACTTTAAGTGTAAACCTTCACAAGATGTTTGGATGTAGGTGTATTTAGAGCTATATTCTATAGGTGAATGATGCAAACCTTAGTGAGTATTACACACATAAGTAGGACACGCTAGGTCATATAGATTATAAATGAAGTCAATTACATGTGATCACTATATAAATGAAGTCAATTACATGTGATTGGCCTAGATCTCGTACGTGGAAGAGTGACCTTGACATTAGCACCATATATTACCTTGTCACTCCCCATGTAACAATCTATCTTATTTAACACTTACCGGACTATATGCTGTTATTTTGTAAACTCTAGATTTTTGAGTACATTTATTTTAAGACTATGTTATTTAGGATATTTTCTAAGATGATATTTTTTCTGTATATATATTTTACTGCCTGTCGTTGTGAGTTCTTGAAGGGTAGAATGTCTTAGATTTTATTTATTATCTTAGCTTATGCAATGTTTTAAAACCCAATAGCTCATACTTTTTAGCACGACACAATTTTGAAAGTTACTCTAGGTTTTGGATCGGTGTGTCCGAATGTGCGAGTTGTCACACGTGACATCATGCATGAAAGAGTAAAGGATAAGTTATGAAATCTGACAAAGAGGCATGGCTGTATAGCTGGGACCTCTCCCTTCTCACTCTTTTTTTTCTCCTCATTCTCCATAGCATCTAAATTAAGATGGCTCTGATGAATCATCTCCCTCTTTTCATTCAAGAAGCTAGCATCAATGGCATATAAACTAAAAGGTAACCCACTTTCTTGCTTACTTGCCTCCTTAGCCTCGCTCACTAGCCTAATATGAATGGACGTCGTAATGTCCGGATAGCCATTCAATTAAAGTTTCCTTTCACGTACATCTGTAAGTATACGTTATCCAAGAGATCATCCATAGGTCCAACTAGCTGCCTAATCTACCATTTTCTTCTTAGAGGATATTTACATAGGTCTCCAATGTGATCTTGATAGCTTTCCAAGTTTTGTTTTCGAACAACAAAGATACAACCTCGGTCATAAGAGAAACTTATCCATTCTCCATGCATCAGTAATCTAGAGGATTTCATCTTGATCTTTCTCTACCTTCACGATTTTGGCCCTAATATCTTTCACCCTGTTTTTGTATTTGGTCATAGTAACTTTAAAGGTGTTGAATGCCTAGGCAGCTTTTCCATTATACATGTTTCTCATCATTTGGAGCCCTTCCATATGTTGCTTTTTCAATTTTCCCATCTCCTTAAGGTAGGCCTTCTTGATTTCTTCTACTTTTCCAGCATGAGCTCTCTTTAAAGCATCTACAACCTCCTTGTGAGATCTCTCCTTTTGATGAATTCCTTTTCGAAGGTCAAATATTTAACATTTTGGTCCATATTCTTACGGCCAATCTCCTCTCTAACCTACAGCACTTTATTCAGATAGCGCCTTCGTATGGCGACATTCCTTATAATGCTACTTATCATCTCTTCAAATGGAGTAGAATAAGCACTCATAAGTAACCTGGTCAGGGGGTATTGGGGTTGGTAATCTTGCTGAAATTCATCATAATCTGGATGTTATGGGTGGTGATTATTGCATTTTTCTCCTTTTCGATAAAAAGACCCTTGATGATCGCCCTGGGAGTAAAAACTGTCGGGAAGGTTTTGGTGGTCTCACTCTTATCTGTTCTTTCCTAGTGTTTGGACGTATAAGAGGCGAAAAGAACAAAAGACAATACCCTAGGGGACTTTGCGGGAGGAGGAGGCGTGTTGGACCTTAACTTTCCAAGGGAATGGGGCTGATAGAGTTAGGGGTATGCCCTATGGGCAATTATGTAATTTGTTACGTATATCTAACTCAATAACCAATTTTGTTCAAAATAAAAGGTGTTTTCTTTCTATTATATACTTGATATAATGTGTTATACTAATTATTTATTTAATTAAAAGTACATTTAATAAAAAAATCAATAAATGGTATGTTTTGTTATAGTAATCACAATGTATTGTCATCGAGTTAACAATAAAATAAACATATTGTTTTAAATATTCCTAGTCAAGATATATCGAAATTAGACATCAATACATCTAATGAGACTAGAATATGTAATGCTCTCTTAGACAGTGTATTACTTGTAACTACTGGGGCACCAAGGGGTAACATACTGATAATCATTGGATAACCATAAAATGACTCACTCGATAGTTTTATGTTGGTTAATATAACTAAGGTCACTCGATAGTTAAATCACAATGCGATGTCCATTGAATGACTATAGTTAGATCGGGTGGAAGCATTAGAAGTGAAACACTATTTAAGAGAGAATTTATCTCCTCGATTATATGAGGTTGGTATCATAGGGTCAACTTAATTTGGCTCAAAGTCAAAGTCTCATGCTAAAGCAGTATGGTTAATAATAATCGTTATTATTAAACCAAGAATTTTGTGTCTGGAATTACAAAATTGAACATGGAGGATGTTAGAATTTTGACCAAATCCAAATTCCATAAGCCATAATGTGATATAGTTTTGACGAAGAGAATATGTGTAAATAATCGCCACTACTAGGCACTGCTTATAATAAACCAAATTACATTTTACAGAAAGATGTGTAAGCGATAGATTCGGCCAAAATATCACACCAGTAGCTAAAGTGACGTATGAACATTAATATTTGAATTGTTCCATATTAATCATTGATTGAATCTGCACCTTTGAGTTGCACGACCCAAATGTTGAATACTCCGAATGAACTACATGAATTAATTAATTTATAATCATTGTTAATAATTAAATTAATTAATATTAATGAAATATTAATTATTAAATTTCATTTAATTTGTTTAAATACCATTAGTGTTTGATATTAAGCGTATATAAAAGTTATAAACATATGTATCGATATATGATTTTGGTGGAGCATTTAAATTGGATTTGTAACATCCTGCCCTTTTATATGATTTAAATCGACGATAAACCACACACATCAGACTTATACCATACAGAAGGGCGGATTGTTATGGGGTAAATAAGAAAACGCAGAGAAAGAAAAAAAACAAAACAGAATCTTGCAGCGGAACGATAAAATATAATAATCAAATATACAGTTCATGAAGTTGTTTTACAAAATATTCGATTATAATTATACAATACATATCAGAATTACACATACCAAAGAACAATAAAAATGCAGTGGAACAGTATGAATGTAGGGGAATACTATAATAAATAATAATAAATCTTCGTCTTCGTCCTCTAGAAAACGGTCTTCCAAATCCTGAAATGCTCAGGCTGACTCGAGCGAATTGAAAAGACAAAACACTCGAGTCAGAACTAAAAGATCTTATGTAAGTTAAATCAACAGTAAATAATACGAGTGGAACGGCGTCAGAGATGTTTACGAGATTTGACATCTCCTATCCAGTGTCAACGTGAGTGCAATAATTTAAGAGATGCTAGGGATTCACATCTCCTAAGGATCCGTTAAACTATTTACTATGTAGTAATATTTCGCTATTATAATAATGTCTACAATAAAATAAACTTACTTTTAAATAGCGTTAAGGAGTTACCCAATCTCCCCCTTAACATCATAATAGTCCCAGTAGTCCATCCAGTATCATAGTCCCTCCTGATCGGGAAGCCACCAGAGGATACCACACTGGCTATGGGAGAAAACCAAACTCGTACAAGCCGTGATAGGGTAGGTGACACGGCACAACTAGGTAATGCTAGGGTAGATATACCAATTACGCTTCCGGGTCGGTGGTAGCGCGTAGCGCGCAGCTACCGCCCACCTCGAGCCACACCCCCAAATCAAAAAATCAAAAGTGGCTACCGCATCAATCCAAAAGTCAGAGTATAATATCGAAGGGATGTGTCTGATAAAAGGTGCTACCTTCTTAGCCCGTCGATCGCTCCTGTTTAAGCCACCTTATGCCAACTCACGGGAGACGGGTCCACGTATTTACCTCAAAGGAAACGCCGCCACCATCCTACTTCATTCTGGAATCTACACCGCGTACATGGTTGTTAAAGTGGTTTTCGGAGTTGGCAGAGAGTATGACAACTTATGATCTCGGTCTCTTTAATAACCAAACGTTATTATAACACCGCGGTCTTTTCAAAATAGTCTATACTTTTAAAACCAGAATATAATATCCATTTCAATACCATATAAATAAGATATCATTTCCGTTTCAAAAACCCATCAATACGATATCATTTTTATTAAAACCCAAATCAATATAATATCATTTTTATTTCAAATATATCTCTTTTCCAAAATTATAGCACTTTCAAATTTAAAATATTTTGAAACCAAACATTTGAAATTATAACACTTTTAAAATATAATACTTCGAATTTCATAGCTTCTAAACCATAACTTCCAAAACTTAAATGGTTTGGATATTCAAACAGTATATAAATTAAAATAGTTTGAATTTAATATTACTTTATAAAGTAAAATAATTTCCTCGACTTTACAATTTTATTCACTTTAAATTAAATCTCAATTCATAACTTTCAACTCACTTTCAGTTTCAATAAACCATTTCAATTTCAATATTATTCAAACTTTGAGTATTAAACAATTTCAAAACTAAGGTTGGTAATTACGATTCAACAAATCAATGTTCTATTATTTAGTTTTAAAATATTTGCATAATAAATCCATTATCATTTAAATAAAACTCAAATTACAAATAACTAACCATTTCCTTCAATTTATTTATACTTGAAATATTCGTTTAATTCATCTTTAACAAAAATCTAGTTATAAAAATCATATCTTTTAAAATTTCAAATTTAATAAATTTTACATCAACTTATGGAGTTTAAAATCTTAAATAAGCTCAATTTCAAATAAATTTTCAATTTACCTCCCACTCTTGATTTATTTAAATCATTATAACCTCTATATTAAAGTATAATTAACCATATTTTATTTTAATAAAATCAAACTCCATTATTAAACTTATTATTATTCAACAAATTTATATATAGCTTAAATACATGAATTTAAATATATATAAAATATTTTATTATATAATATCTAAAAAAATCAATATTTATTAAACCGTATAATTCTATCCAAAACCATAGAAATCATTTTCAAAATATTTATATATATAGACCGATGGTGTCTGTATAATTTTATATCCTATGGTCAAGTGATACGGATATTTATCATTTCAATCCGTAATTTAAAATAAAAATACGGTTATATATCATTTCCAACCACAATCCCGAATGAAATAAAAACGCATAACAACTTGTAGTTTATAATAATATAAAATACAACATCCATTCATCAAATATCAATCATCAACCATTTATCACAATCATCATCCAATTCAACCAATGACATCATTATAGAACAGATAATAAATAACAGGTAATTACTGGCAGTTTATATTCAATAATAAATAAAATAACAATTTAATTCAATAAATTCAATTTAACTGAAATGATGACAAAATATACCAAACAGCTATAAATAAATTTCTAATCGCATCAGAATTTAATTTAACGCACATAAGAAATTTTAGAAGTTGTGAGTGGTTTAAAACACTCACATATTGAATTTAAATTGAATTTAAATCCAATTTAAATCCGAAATTTTTACAGTCTCAGAATTCGTCCAAGCCAGCGCCAAAATGTCCGGAATTCCAATATGAACCTAGCAGAGAAAACCGCGCGTGAATTGGACTCGTACGTAAAAGTTATGTACGTTAGAACATATGAAATCAAAAAAAATTAAAAAAAGAAGAAAAGAAATAACCTTATCCCCCACACGTATGCCACGTCACTAGAGCAACATGCACGCCCTAGAGCCATTCGAACCCTAATCTCGTTCGACATTGCTACAGCCGCCACCCTCAACCAATTACCGTCGTCTAACCACGCGCCTTCGACCAGACCATAGGCCATCACTACAACAAAACATGTTTTTGGTTGCATTAGTTGGTTGTGTTTCAAGACATATGCCACCGTTGGTCATTTTAGAATATAAAATGAAACGATGAATCGCTACTAATTGCTCCCGCCAATTATTCATCGATGTTTTGCTAAAATTTTCCGTGGTCGCCCAAATTTCCTTTCACACCGCTTTTTTCCCCTCTCAAAATAGCGATGGGAACAAAAAAGTCTCCGTCTTCCAATCCCTCAGAGCCTTTGTCTTCGTCCCCAAAATCCCTCATCTTCCATATCCCTAAATTAACTAAAAAATCAAACTCTCCAATGCGCTCTCTCCCCCTCTCTTCACTATCGATCTTCACAATACGCACTAAATAGTCTATCTCTCTCGCTGTCGATCTCTCTTTCTCTCCACTGCCGAACTCTAGAAGAGGCGCACCACAACTCTGCCATTCATCTCTAGAATACGCGATCATCATCAACCCTCCAGCTCTTCTCTTTTATTTCATCATCAGTTTCTCCCTATTTCTAGTTCTTGATAAATTTCTGCACACAATTATTATTATATTTTTACAGAGATTGTACGCATAAAACAAACAATTTGTTGTATGCAGACTGAGATGATGTCAGAATCTATAGACGACGCTCTAGACAATGACAAGGCTGAAGATGAAAGCGAATAGTTGACAAATCAGGTTAATTTCCTCCCAAACATTCTTGATTCTTGTTTTCTTTCATTTATTTTACCTTGAATTCTCATATATATATGGTTGCAGGTTCTAGATGAAATTGGCATTGATATTGCATCACAGGTTCACCTACATTCAGCTTGCTTAAAATTATTACAATTTTTCTTTCATTGCATTGGCAAATTTAAAATAATAATCATATTGCTTTCTTTTGTTCTTCAACTCTTAAAGTTTACCAAAATTTGTGTTTACTAAATAGCTTTCTGCTGCACCTAGAGGAAAAATTGGGGGAAAGAATCGAGAAAGCACAGAAAGGTATTGGAATTCAAAATCAGTCCAAACATTTTTGTGGCTCTGCTTTTCTGCTTTATAGTCAACTTTTGGTGTGATTGCCGCTTTAGCTGAAAAATGAAATCGTCTACTTATTTGTAATCTTAAATCTTTTCGTACTCAATTTTCTATCAAAATATATAGAAAATACAGGTCCATATGTTAGTTTATTATATCTCCAAATATATTCGTAGCATTTTCTGATAAATTCAATATATTGATAACAAAACTGCATGTATCTTATTACCCTCTTACATGTGATTCTTTAATTCCTCCTTTGGTTAAAGTCAGTTGATAACACTATAAAAGCGACTTCTCAACTTTCAATATTTTCTGCAATTCAGTCATAATTTATCGATTCATTATCATGATACTCTATACATAAATACATGCATATATACATATATGTACATACATATATAAATATCTAGCACCAAGACTTTTGTTAACAACCTGAGTGAATTTACACTGTAATTGTTAATTCATCACTATAATTGTGCATTCATATTTTACTTTTATATTTGCAGTTCTGAGGTTGAGGAGCTTGAGAAAAGGTTGGTTGCGCTTAGAAATCCTTGTGTTGGGTATTCTTCTGGTCCAAAAACTTAACGTCCTAGTTAAGGTTCGGGATTGATGGTTTCCTTTTGTGTTTATACTTTAGCTAAGTACATAATGAAATCTGGGTATGAATAAAGTTGCGCGTACACTTTTGTACGCATATAGTAATTAAATAATATTAAAAATGTGGAATATAAATAAGGATGTCACATTAATGAATTCGCATATTGGATCTTGAACAAAACGGTAACAAATGTACAAGTGCTTGCTCCTTGGGTATTACTCTTTGGACATACAGGATATCCTGCCCAGATCTATTATGCAGCAGCAACTTTTGCGATGCAACTGCAATAGTTGCGCGACTAATTTTCTGATATGTATTACTTATAATAGGATCTTGTAAGTTATTATTTTCATAGTAGTGTCGTGTGTGTCATTTGCAATATTAGTTCGATCTCTGTTTATATCAAGTAAAGAGAGAACACCATAGATTTTATTAATGAAAGTCATGAAAGACCAAATGGTTTGTCCATGAGAACAATTACATGGTTCAAGAAAGCCTTTTAGCATCTCTTCTCCTTAGCCAATGCACCAAGCTCATCGATTAAGGAAGTAAGATTAGAATAAGACGAACTTCCTTTATTCAAAATAGAACCCCAAATACCCCAACCAAAAAAAAGGTCATTTTCCCAAAATTAACAATCGACAGTCACACCCCTTCCTTCTTTCGTTTAAACCAAATTAAAGGTCAGAATTTTTTTTTCGATTCTCAACAAAATTCCACCACACGAACAATATACAACATTGGCCGCTCGAGGTTGACGTGGCAAGAAGCAAAGTTCGATTGTGGTGGATGATGAGATTTCAAATCGTGTTTGCGGTCTGTGATTTCAGGGGTCGTAGACAATTGCAGTGGAGGTGCCGCGATTTTCGTTTGGACGTGGGTGTGTTCAGGTGGCAGTGTGCAAAAAATTGCAGTGTGGGATTTTGTTTGAATGTGGGATTTTTGGTTGCAGACAATTGCAGTGGAGTATGGTTTTTTGTTTATGGTAGTGTGCAGGCAGTTTTGTGAAGTTTGTATGCAAAGCAGGGTGGATTTCTTGGTGAATGGCAGTGAGGCAATGTGGCAGTGTGGGAGATGGTAAGTAGTTTATGTTGAACGCAAGAGCTTGGTGGACAGTTGTGTGGAAGAATGATGATGATGGTGCACTATTGTAGGGTTGTTAAAGGTAGGCAGGTTGATGACCAGTGAAGAAGAGCAGGATGGTGGCAGAAGTGTAATTGTATTTGTATGGTTGGTAATGTTTGATGTTAATGACAATGGTTGATGCTGTTGAAGGTGGACAGTGAAGATTTGAATGATGGTGTAGTGGAGATTGGTTAATATGGTAGCAAGGAAGTAAGGTGAAGGGTATGAGATGATGTGGGTTGGGTCTGTGAGTAATTGGAGGAATAGAAGTAGATGTTGCAGTAGTTTCTGATGGCTGAAGGTTGACAGTGTAATGACAGTAATGGAGGAACTGTTAAGGGTAGTTATTGGTTGTGGTTCGAAGATTGTGTTGACTGAAGTGGTGGATTGGCTGTTGCAGTCACGGGTTGTGAAGAGTATGTGGTTGAAATAAATGGCAGTAGTAGGGGGAGTATGGACAGTGGTCAGATATGAGCAATGATATGAATGAAATGTTGTTGCATAGGCAGGAATATTTTTGTTTAAAAGAAATGGTAATTGAAGTATGCAAGTAACTGGCAGAGGTGGCACAGCAGTATTATGTAACAGGATGTGTTGTGATGATTAAGTGGTTTGGTCAGAGTGTTGTGTGTAGAGTTGTTTGACTGGGTTGTTGATGGATGATGAATACAGAGGTAAGGAGGTAGGGTGATGAAGCAAGTTGTTCTATGATTATGTGAATGTTTGTTGTGGTTTGTAGTGATGTGCACAGTCAACTGCAGTAAGGAGGATGGTTGCTATGTCAAGTCGAAATGGTTGTACTTGTGTTGGCAAGGAGGAGTGTCGGGTACTGGCCGACATGTATACGTGCAGTACTTGTAGGCAGGGGAATGTGTTGATGGAGATAAGTGTTGGAATGTTGATGTAAAAGGAAGTGTTTGAGAAAATTATATGCAGTGAGAACAAATGAGAAAATGATATGCAGAGAGAATGGCTATGGTGCAACAGTAAATAGTATATAGAACGTGTATGCATAGTGTATGTTGATGAAATTGTAGTGAAGGCAAAGAGTAGAAACAAAAGCTTGTAATAAAAATTTGGGGTAGAAAAATTGTGAATGAAAAGGAAAAATGAAATAAGTTTTTTAACTAAGTTTTGTTAAAATTAACTAAGTTTAAGTTAACTAAATTTTATAAGTAATAATAAATAACTAATTTAACAAAGTTAACCGAGTTTAAATAATAATAATAATAAGAATAATAAATTAAGTTAACAAAGTTTCATAAGAAAACAAACACTTATGAAGATTCTTAGTTGATGATCTTTTGATCATTCAGATATTCTTACGAATTCTTATTAAAATTGTGTGCATCATTAGTATATAAAATCATAAACGTGTACAATGTTGTAGATGTTTGATACCAGATTTGTAGTCCTAAGAATTAACATAATTGTTTATCTATACGTTGTGCTTTCACTTGTGCAGGCATTGGACTTTCGAAAAGAGAAAGGTTGAACTTTTGTGGTATTAGCTTTTACTTCTGCATGCAACAAAGAATTATGGATAATTAAGCATTTTATTAGCACCGGTTTGGTATAACATTTTATTAGTACTAGATGTGTAAATTTGTATACGAGTGGTTATTGTATGTTGCTCATTTTATAAAAAAATCTACTGTATTATAATGGTTATGGATATCTTATTTGATTATATGATTAATATTTTTTTTAATTGTTCGAATATGATGATAATGTGAGTGATTGTTGATGGATATAGTAGAAATAAAATGGTGCAAAATGATTAATAACTTTTAGTAGCGTTTCAAAAACGCTACGAAAATACATATAGTGGTGTTGAGTAAACGCAATCGTAAAGTAGGGGTAAAGATGGAAATTCTATTGGTAGCGTCAAAAAACCTTTTGGTAGCGTTACGCGTTGCAAAAAAAGAATTAGTGGCGTTTCATAAACGCTACAGTAAAACGATTTATGGTAGTGTTGAAATAAGTGCAACTAAAAATCAGGTATTTTTAATCGTGGGCTTTATAGTAGCGTTCATCAAAACGCTGCTAAAACTTTTAGTCACGTTTTTTGAGCGCTACTAAAAATCAAAATTCTTGTAGTGCGTCATTGGCCTGCCCCCTCCATGTCGCAGCTACGGCGAGCACGCGGCCAGCTCTGGTGGCCCCAGAACGGCAACGCCGCCGCCCCTATTTCCATCCTATTACGGCGAATCACGACCCCTTGACACCAAACTAACCGCATGGATGAGCTCAGCACAATGATCTCTACAAGCCCACAGCCTCTGATCAAACCAAAATCGCAGATCCACCGTCCAATCCATCGACATCTCGCGGACGGTCGAATCTAAATTGCAATTTCCTAGGCGAACGATGACTCCAACTGAAAAACAAATCACATATCTGACTTGCGCTCGTCGAGAGCTTCAAATTGATATAAAATTCGACATTGTTTGAGAAGATTGCATTTTCAATTTGATTTTGACTTGAATTTGCAGTTTGGAATTTAGGGTTCTGTCTGCCATGGAATGAGGAGGAGCTATAGGAATTGTACGTACAGAACAATGACATGAGAAATAGGCTAGGGTTTATAACAGGGTATATATAGGCAAGTTGAAATTAGGATGGAGCGGATCGATTGGATATACGCGTTGAACGATAAAATGGCCCGAAAAGTCTGTTCTGACTCCCAAATGAAATTGGATCAACCCACATATCAAAATAGATGTTTTTAAATATTTTAAACGCGATGGAACATGTTTTAAGTCCAAATTCCATCGTATGAAGAAGTTATGCTAAAATCAAATTATTTCAAATTGATTTCAATTGATTTCAAGGCGTTTCGTGCCCGTACGACCAAACGACAAGTCTGATCGCTATGAAACTTGAAATCCTACAATAATTCACCGTTACGGATCCGATGAAACTGTTATCGTCGAAATCCGAGTAAGTGGACAAAATGGCTATTTTCTAGTTAATTAAATAAATTAATATTAAATTAATTAAATCAAATTCCAATTCAAATTTAATAAATTACAATTCCTCTCTTTTTAAATTACTTGGACATTTACCAAAATTTAACGCAAATTTAAATGTCACTTTAATGTTGATTCATTGATCAATTTCAACGTTAAATTTCATTTTTACTAAATTCGGAAATTAAAAATTAAATTTTCAATAATTCCATTAAATTTAATTTTCATTCTTATTATTCAATTCATCATGGTCAAATGGATAAAATTAACATTTGGTCCATGATCTATTACATTATATTCTCAAATTCCATCTTGATTTCAATTAACGTAATAATTAAATATTTAATTTCATTTAATTGTAATTACTCCAATTATTATAGTTCAAATCCTAATAAATTGATAAATCTTTATTCTCGTTCTTATAATTCAACAAATTGTTCAATTATGAATAACATTAACATTACTTCCAAATATTACCTTAATTAACATTAACATAGTATTAAATTATAATTATTGTAACTGATTTTCAATTTTGAATTAACAAGTTACATAAACAGGTAATATACAATAATCGTTATCGTTAACCTTTAGTCACATTAATAAGCTTTTATTACTTACCAATCAATGTTACCATTTATTTTCATAATACTAATTTCATCTAATTTCCATTAACTATCTATTATTTCCTTGGTAAATCCAATATTTCATTTATTCGCTTATGTTCCATTTATAGTCAGGTATAACATATTTTCATTAATTGGCATTTCATTCAATCCATTAATTATTAATTTTAATTAGCATTATTTACCTTGCATTCTCGTTATTATTTCATAAATATGATTCCTAGTTATTTCTTTAATTTTTACTAACATTGATTCTATCAAATTGCACTTTATTACGTATTATTTCATCAATTAATATAACTTTGAATCCGTTTCCCAATTTACAAATTACAATCAATTAAAACCTTATAATTGTTTCAATTAATAGGTATTGCACTAAATTAGTTACTTATCAACTTGCATAAACCTTATTACATTAATTTACATTCAGTTACTATTAATCAATATATTATTCCATTGGTTTATTCAATACTCTTACTCCTATTCATACTTTTATAAGTTTTCATTTCCAAACAATATTATAATTACTTACAGTACATTGATTTTATTCAATTACTATTTATTATTATTAATTCATTAATTAATTCACTATTTACCTTTGTTTTCTTATATTTAATTCTTAGCCTAGTATAACAATTTATATTACTTCAATTAATCGTAATTTCATTTCAATTGTTAATACTTAGCATTAATTTCCATGGTTGCATTTCATTTTAACATTCATTTCATTAATAAATTAAAAAAAAATTGTTTCGTCTTAATTTATTTACCGAAACCTTAATAAACCAACTAATTTAAATCATCAAAAATTACGGGTCGTTACAACCAAAGCTCTGTGGGGTCTGACTCTTTATTAGTAGGGTAATAATACTCTATAATGGGTCGCTGAATGTATATATATGAGAGAGCGTATTTGTTAGTGTTATAAAAAGATTTTGATATTGTGTTAGTTTATTCCGTTTTGTATTTATAAATTCTGTTTGGTGCATGGGACGCTATGACATCAATAGAGATTTCTAAACACTTAATAGGACAGACCGACATAATATTTGTTTTGAATATAGGTGAACAGATGATTTTGCCTATTATATTTTCTATATATAAAATAATTTTTTTATAAAGGTTATATTTGGTTGCAAATATTGATTGTTAGGTAATGAAATTATAAATAGTAGTTGAAATGAGATTGAGAATAAAATAAATGAAATTTGGGAATTTAGAACTTAAGTTCCGGGATTTTTGAAATTTCCTTCGAATGATTTTGAAATATAATAACAATATTTTTAGAAGTGTTTTCTGATATATTTCAAAATGATTTGAAAGAGTTGTTTTAAAGAAAATTTGAAAAGAAAGAAGTCACGTACTCCCCTCTCTGTTACTGGAAAATAATTTCGGTGATGAGTGCATGCATCATCAATATTCATTTTTGAGTTTCAAAGTGGGAAGGCCACTGTAGTAGTTTTACTACGGATTTATTTTGATAACCAAATATAAATTTTTAATTATTTTAAATATAATTGGATATATAAGTTGTAAGTATATATTTATCTATTACTTTAAAATGATTTGAAATTAACCCGGTATTTAGTTCTTAAGTTTCTGATAATCAATAATTTCAATTTTTGTAGTGAAATGGGTGTTAACTAATTTATAATTGGAACCTCTAATTAAAATAAGAGATTTAATGCTAAGTTATAAATAGGATTAAATGAAAGTTGAAATTGTAACTTATAAAACAAAAGATATAATTATTGAGCATTAAATTAATTTAAAAGAAATAAGATAAACTTGTATGATTTTCAATTGCATTCTTTAACACATATATGACTTACCAACTATAAAAAGTTAAAATGTTAAAAGAAAATGTAATGGAAAATTTTACAAGTAAAACTTGAGTAATGAAAAGTATTCAATGAAATCCTCTAATAAATAAGGATTTGATAGGGTAGTTCTTATAAACTTATGTTATAATTGAAATATTACTATAATAAATTGTGTGGGAAGTAATTATAAGAGAAAAAAAACTTAGATGAACTGATATGCTAAGAATTTGAATTGAACACAAATACTATAAACAAATGAATGTAAATAAGTGAAGTTATGCAAAATGAAATGAATAGAAAAAAAGGAAAAAAATGAATTTATGTAAGTATAAGTGCAAATAAATGAAAATTGTAAGAAGTTAAATGTAAATTAAAAGATCAATCATTGTATAAAAGAAAAGGAAATCAAACAACAAACCTTATGAAATGAGATTGATAATAGTAAACTTGATTTATTGTTTGGAATTGTTGTTGTTTGGTTTATGGTTGTTTGGGCAAGGATACTTCAAAATTGTTGGTGAATAAATAATCTATTTAGTTTCATCTAAGACCGTTGAGTAAATGGTGTACTTAGTAGTTTATTTTCCATTCCATACAATTTAAAGTTTTGAACCCAAACAACTATTTATTTCGTTTGATATGAATGGGTAATTGATGTGTGTTGATTTTATGTGATGGTTGTTTGCTTGTTGCAAGTGATGGTTGTTATGTTGATTGTTTGTTATTGTTTGAAACAACTTTAAATATTTCATTTTATATAATTGTTAACATTTTTGGATTACATAAGTGAAATACAGGTTATGGAAGCAATTGCTACTGCTTTTGGTTTCATAATTTAAGCATTGTTTGCCCGACCAATAGGTACGTTATCGGATTACGGTTTTATAGCGCTATATTATTGTTTTTCCCATATTGGGATATATTATTTTGGAAAATATATGTTGTATATTGTTATATTTGATATTACATTTTCTCCCGAGCCTTCCCGTACAAAGGAGACTCTGCCGGAATTTTAAAAATTTAGAAAAATGTTTTCCAAACTTTATTAATTTAAGTATAAAAAGATATAATGGTTATAAATTGGTATATTTTATTTAAATTAATTTATTTTGTAAATTTATTTGTTTATAAATTTAATATTTAAGTGGATATATTGATTCTTAATTCCTCTTTTCCCTTCTTTTTCCTTTTCGGTGACGAAAAGTTTTGAGTGGGGGAGAGTGTAACGACCCGTAATTTTCGATGATTTAAATTAGTTGGTTTATTAAAGTTTTGGTAAATAAATTAAGACGAAGCAAAATTTCTGTAATTTATTAATGAAATGAATGTTAAAATGAAATGCAACCATGGAAATTAAAACTAAGTATTAACAATTGAAATGAAATTACGATTAATTGAAGTAATGTAAATTGTTATACCAGGCTAAGAATTGAATGTAAGAAAACAAAGGTAAATAGTGAATTAATTAATGAATTAATATTAATAAATAGTAATTGAATAAAATCAATGTCCTGTAAGTAATTATAATATTGTTTGGAAATGAAAACTTATAAAAGTGTGAATAAGAGTAAGAGTATTGAATCAACCAATTGAATAATATACTGATTAATAGTAACTGAATGTAAATTAATGTAATATGGTTTGTGCAAGTTGATAAGTAACTAATTTAGTGCAATACCTATCAATTGAAAAGATTGTAAGGTTTTAATTGATTGTAATTTGTAAATTGGGAAAGTGATTCAAAGTTATATTAATTGATGAAATAATACGTAATAAAGTGCAATTTGGTAGAATCAATGTTAGTATAAATTAAAGAAATAATTGGGAATCATATTTATGAAATAATAACGAGAATGCAAGGTAAACAATGCTAATTAAAATTAATAATTAATGGATTGAATGAAATGCCAATTAATGAAAATATGTTATACTTGACTATAAATGGAACATAAGCGAATAAATGAAATATTGGATTTACCAAGGAAATAATAGATAGTTAATGGAAATTAGATGAAATTAGTATTATGAAAATAAATGGTAACATTGATTGGTAAGTAATAAAAGCTTATTAATGTGACTAAAAGTTAACGGTAACGATTATTGTATATTACCTATTTATGTAGCATGTTAATTCAAAATTGGAAATCAGTTGCAATAATTTTAATTTATTACGTAGTTGTTAGTTAAGGTAATATTTGGAAGTAATGTTAATGTTATTCATAATTGGACAATTTGTTGAATTATAAGAATGGGAATAAAGATTTATCAATTTATTGGGACTTGAACTATAATAATTGTAGTAATTACAATTAAATGAAATTAAATATTTAATTATTACGTTAATTTAAATCAAGATGGAATTTGAGAATATAATGTAATAGATCATGGACCAAATGTTAATTTTATCCATTTGACCATGATGAATTGAATAATAAGAATAAAATTAAATTCAATGGAATTATTGAAAATTTAATTTTTAATTTCTGAATTTAGTGAAAATGAAATTTAACGCTGAAATTGATCAATGAATCCACATTAAAGTGACATTTAAATTTGCATTAAATTTTGGTAGTTGTCCAAGTAATTTAAAATGAGAGGAATTATGATTTATTAAATTTGAATTGGAATTTTATTTAATTTATTTAATTAACTAGAAAATAACCATTTTGGCCACTTACTCGGATTTCGACAAAACCAGTTTCATCGGATCCGTAACGGTGAATTATTGTAGGATTTCAAGCTTCGTAGCGATCGGACTTGTCGTTTGATCGTATGGGCTTGAAACGCCTTGAAATTAATTGAAATCAATTTGAAATAATTTGATTTTAGCATAACTTCTTCTTACAATCGAATTTGGACTTGAAACCTGTTCCATCGCGTTTAAATATTTAAAAACATCTATTTTATATGTGGGTTGACCTAATTTCATTCCGGAGTCAGAACGGGCATTTCGGGCCATTCTATCGTTCAAGGCGTATATCCAATCTATCCGGTCCATCCTAATTTCAGCTTGCCTATATATACCCTGTTATAAACCCTAGCCTATTTCTTATGTCATTGTTCTGTACGTACAATTCCTATAGCTCCTCCTCGTTCCATGGCAGACGGAACCCTAAATCCCAAACTGTAAATTCAAATCAAAATCAAATTGAAAATTCAATCTTCTCAAACAATATCGAATTGTATATCAATTTGAAGCTCTCGACGAGCGCAAGTCAGATATGTGATTTGATTTTCGATTGGAGTCATCGTTCGCCTAGGAAATTGCATTTTAGATTCGGCCGTTCGTGAGATGTCGATGGATTGGACGATTGATCTGCGATTTTGGTTCGATCAGAGGCTGCGGGCTTGTAGAGATCATTGTGTTGAGCTCGTCCATGCGGTTAGTTTGGTGTCAAGGGGTCGTGATTCGCCGTAATAGGCTGGAAATAGGGGCGGCAGCGCTGCCGTTCTGGGGTCACCAGAGCTGGCCGCGTGCTTGCCATAGCTGCGGCATGGAAGGGGCAGGCCGATGATGGCCTTTGATCTGGTCGAGGGCGCGTGGTTAGGCGGCGACAATTGGTTGAGGGGTGGCGGCTGTAGCAATGTCGAACGAGATTAGGGTTCGAATGGCTCTAGGGCGTGCGTGTTGCTCTAGTGACGTGGCATACGTGTGGGGGATAAGGTTATTTAATTTTTTTAATTTTTTTTTGATTTCATATGTTCTAACGTATATAACTTTTACGTACGAGGTCCAATTCATACGCGATTTTCTCCGCTAGGTTCGTATTGGAATTCCGAACAATATGGCACTAGTTTGGATGAATTCTGAGACTGTGAAAATTTTGTGTTTAAATTGGATTTAAATTCAATTTAAATTGGATTTAAATTCAATTTAAATTGGATTTAAATTCAATTTAAATTCAAAAGGTGAGTGTTTTATGCCACTCGCAACTTCTAAAATTTCTTATGTGTGTTAAATAAATTTATGATGTGATTAGAAATTTATTTATAGCTGCTTGGTATTTTTTTATCATCATTTCAGTTAAATTAAATTTATTGAATTAAATTGTTATTTAATTTATTATTGAATATAAACTGCCAGTAATTACCTGTTATTTATTATCTGTTCTATAATGATGTTATTGTTTGAATTGGATGATGATTGTGATAAAAGGATGATGATTGATATTGAACGAATGGATGTTGTATTTTATATTGTTATAAACTGCAAGTTGTTATGAATTTTTATTTCATTCGGGATTGCGGTTTGTAATGATGTATAACCGTATTTTTATTTTAAAATATGGATTGAAATGATAAATATCCGTATCACTTGACCATAGGATAGAAAATTATATACAGACACCGTCCGTCTATATATATAAATATTTTGAAAATGATTTCTATGGTTTTGGATAGAATTATACAGTTTAATAAATATTGATTTTTTGGATATTATATAATAAAATATTTTATATATAGTTAAATTCATGTATTTAAGCTATATATAAATTTGTTGAATAATAATAAGTTTAATAATGGAGTTTAATTTTATTAAAATAAAATATGGTTAAGTATTTAAATCATACTTTAATATAGAGGTTATAATGATTTAAATAAATTAAGATTGGGAGGTAAATTGAAAATTTATTTGAAATTGAGCTTATTTAAGAACTTAAACTCCATAAGTTGATGTAAAATTTATTAAATTTGAAATTTTAAAAGGTATGATTTTTATAACTGGATTTTTGTTCAAGATGAGTTAAACGAATATTTCAAGTATAAATAAATTGAAGGAAATGGTTAGTTATTTGTAATTTGAGTTTTATTCAAATGATAATGGATTTATTATGCAAATATTTCAAAACTAAATAATAGAACATTGAATTGTTGAATCATAATTACCAACCTTAGTTTTGAAATTGTTTAATACTCAAAGTTTGAAATAATATTGAAATTGAAATGGTTTATTGAAACTGAAAGTGAGTTGAAAGTTATGAATTGAGATTTAATTTAAAGTGAATAAAATTGTAAAGTCGAGGAAATTATTTTACTTTATAAAGTAATCTTAAATTCGAACTATTTTAATTTATATACTGTGTGAATATCCAAACCTTTTGAGTTTAGGAAGTTATGGTTTAGAAGCTATGAAATTCAAAGTATTATGTCTTAAAAGTGTTATAATTTCAAATGTTTGGTTTCAAAATATTTTAAATTTGAAAGTGCTATGATTTTGGAAAAGAGATATATTTGAAATAAAAATGATATTATATTGATTTGGGTTTTAATAAAAATGATATCATATTGATGGGGTTTTGAAACGGAAATGATATCGTATTTATATGGTTTTGAAATGGATATTATATTCTGCTTTTTAAAAGTATAGACTATTTTGAAAAGACCGTGGTGTTATAATAACGTTTGGTTATTAAAGAGACCGGGATCAGAAGTTGTCATACTCTCTGCCAACTCCGAAAACCACTTTAACAACCATGTACGCGGTGGAGATTCCAGAATGAAGTAGGATGGTGGCGGCATTTCCTTTGAGGTAAATACGTGGACCCGTCTCCCGTGAGTTGGCATAAGGTGGCTAAAACAGCAGCGATCGACGGGCTAAGAAGGTAGCACCTTTTATCGGACACATCCCTTCGATATTATACTCTGACTTTTAGATTGATTCGGTGGCCACTTTTGATTTTTTTGATTTGGGGGTGTGGCTCGAGGTGGGCGGTAGCATCGCGCTACGCATTACCACCGACCCGGAAGCGTACTTAGTATATCTACCCTGGCATTGCCTAGTTGTGCCGTGTCACCTACCCTATCGCGGCTTGTACGAGTTTGGTTTTCTCCCGTAGCCAGTGTGGTATCCTCTGGTGGCTTCCCGATCAGGAGGGACCATGATACTGGATGAACTACTGGGATTATTATCGTGTTAAGGGGGAGATTGGGTAACTCCTTAACGCTATTTAAAAGTAAGTTTATTTTACTGTAGACATTATTATAATAGTGAAATATTACTACATAGTAAATAGCTTAACGGATCCTTAGGAGATGTGAATCCATAGCATCTCTTAAGTTACTGCACTCACGTTGACACTGGATAGGAGATGTCAAATCCCGTAAACATTTCTGACGCCATTCCATTCATACTATTTACTGTTGATTTAACTTACATAAGATCCTTTAGTTCTGACTCGGGTGTTTTGTCTTTTCAATTCACTCGAGTCAGCATGAGCATTTCAGGATTTGGAACATCGTATTCTGGAGGACGAAGACTTATTATTATTTATTATAGTATTCCCCTACATTCATACTGTTCCGCTGTATTTTTTATTGTTCTTTAGTATGTGTAACTCTGATATGTATTGTATAAGTATAATCGAATATTTTGTAAAACAGCCTCATGAACTTTATATTTGATCATTACATTTTATCGTTCCGCTGCAAGATTCTGTTTTTTTTCTTCTTTCTCTGCTTTTTCTTATTTACCCTATAATAATTCGCCCTTCTGTATGGTTTAAGTCTGACGTGTGTGGTTTATCGTCGATTTAAATCATATAAAAAGGCGTGGTGTTACAAGATTTAAATAAAATAAATATTAGGTGTTTTAAACTAATTAATATTTGTGAAATATTAATTATTATTAAATTATGTTTGATATTTGAATGCACGCAGCGAGATAAAATATCTGCAGAACATTTAAACTAGATTTGAATGAAATTAACGCTAATGAGATTTTGGAAATTTTAAGAGACCATATGGATCATCTATAGCTGGCCAAACATGTGTAGTGTGAGAGGATTTATAGAAATTTATTTAATAATTAAATAGAGAAAAATTTAAATCAAAAAATTGAAAGATTTTAATGTTTTCTTTAAAACAGATTCATGCTTATTCATTTCTTTTTTACACTCCTTGGTGTTTTATTTCCTCTGGCCCTCTTTCTCTCTATTTTGGTCAAAATTTCCATGGTTTCCAGCCACAAAATTTCCAAAAACAAATTCAAACAAAAACAGTATTCATCTATAGCTGGCCGCGTGCTTGCCATAGCTGCGGCATGGAAGGGGCAGGTCGATGATGGCCTTTGATCTGGTCGAAGGCGCGTGGTTAGGCGGCGACAATTGGTTGAGGGGTGGCGGCTGTAGTAATGTCGAACGAGATTAGGGTTCGAATGGCTCTAGGGCGTGCGTGTTGCTCTAGTGACGTGGCATACGTGTGGGGGATAAGGTTATTTCATTTTTTTAATTTTTTTTTTTGATTTCATATGTTCTAACGTATATAACTTTTACGTACGAGGTCCAATTCATACGCGATTTTCTCCGCTAGGTTCGTATTGGAATTCCGAACATTATGGCACTAGTTTGGATGAATTCTGATACTATGAAAATTTTGTGTTTAAATTGGATTTAAATTCAATTTAAATTCAAAAGGTGAGTGTTTTATGCCACTCGCAACTTCTAAAATTTCTTATGTGTGTTAGATAAATTTATGATGTGATTAGAAATTTATTTATAGCTGCTTGGTATATTTTTATCATCATTTCAGTTAAATTAAATTTATTGAATTAAATTGTTATTTAATTTATTATTGAATATAAACTGCCAGTAATTACCTGTTATTTATTATCTGTTCTATAATGATGTTATTGTTTGAATTGGATAATGATTGTGATAAATGGTTGATGATTGATATTGAATGAATGGATGTTGTATTTTATATTGTTATAAACTGCAAGTTGTTATGAATTTTTATTTCATTCGGGATTGCGGTTTGTAATGATGTATAACCGTTTTTTATTTTAAAATATGGATTGAAATGATAAATATCCGTATCACTTGACCATAGGATAGAAAATTATATACAGACACCGTCCGTCTATATATATAAATATTTTGAAAATGATTTCTATGGTTTTGGATAGAATTATACAGTTTAATAAATATTGATTTTTTGGATATTATATAATAAAATATTTTATATATAGTTAAATTCATGTATTTAAGCTATATATAAATTTGTTGAATAATAATAAGTTTAATAATGGAGTTTGATTTTATTAAAATAAAATATGGTTAAGTATTTAAATCATACTTTAATATAGAGGTTATAATGATTTAAATAAATTAAGATTGGGAGGTAAATTGAAATTTTATTTGAAATTGAGCTTATTTAAGAACTTAAACTCCATAAGTTGATGTAAAATTTATTAAATTTGAAATTTTAAAAGGAATGATTTTTATAACTGGATTTTTGTTCAAGATGAGTTAAACGAATATTTCAAGTATAAATAAATTGAAGGAAATGGTTAGTTATTTGTAATTTGAGTTTTATTCAAATGATAATGGATTTATTATGCAAATATTTCAAAACTAAATAATAGAACATTGAATTGTTGAATCATAATTACCAACCTTAGTTTTGAAATTGTTTAATACTCAAAGTTTGAAATAATATTGAAATTGAAATGGTTTATTGAAACTGAAAGTGAGTTGAAAGTTATGAATTGAGATTTAATTTAAAGTGAATAAAATTGTAAAGTCGAGGAAATTATTTTACTTTATAAAGTAATCTTAAATTCAAACTATTTTAATTTATATACTGTTGGAATATCCAAACCTTTTAAGTTTAGGAAGTTATGGTTTAGAAGCTATGAAATTCGAAGTATTATGTCTTAAAAGTGTTATAATTTCAAATTTTTGGTTTCAAAATATTTTAAATTTGAAAGTGCTATGATTTTGGAAAAGAGATATATGTGAAATAAAAATGATATTATATTGATTTGGGTTTTAATAAAAATGATATCATATTGATGGGGTTTTGAAACGGAAATGATATCGTATTTATATGGTTTTGAAATGGATATTATATTCTGCTTTTTAAAAGTATAGACTATTTTGAAAAGACCGTGGTGTTATAATAACGTTTGGTTATTAAAGAGACCGGGATCAGAAGTTGTCATACTCTCTGCCAACTCCGAAAACCACTTTAACAACCATGTACGCGGTGGAGATTCCAGAATGAAGTAGGATGGTGGGGGCGTTTCCTTTGAGGTAAATACGTGGACCCGTCTCCCGTGAGTTGGCATAAGGTGGCTAAAACAGGAGCAATCGACGGGCTAAGAAGGTAGCACCTTTTATCGGACACATCCCTTCGATATTATACTCTGACTTTTAGATTGATTCGGTGGCCACTTTTGATTTTTTTGATTTGGGGGTGTGGCTCGAGGTGGGCGGTAGCATCGCGCTACGCGTTACCACCGACCCGGAAGCGTACTTAGTATATCTACCCTGGCATTGCCTAGTTGTGCCGTGTCACCTACCCTATCGCGGCTTGTACGAGTTTGGTTTTCTCCCGTAGCCAGTGTGGTATCCTCTGGTGGCTTCCCGATCAGGAGGGACCATGATACTGGATGAACTACTGGGATTATTATCGTGTTAAGGGGGAGATTGGGTAACTCCTTAACGCTATTTAAAAGTAAGTTTATTTTACTGTAGACATTATTATAATAGTGAAATATTACTACATAGTAAATAGTTTAACGGATCCTTAGGATATGTGAATCCATAGCATCTCTTAAGTTATTGCACTCACGTTGACACTGGATAGGAGATGTCAAATCCCGTAAACATTTCTGACGCCATTCCACTCATATTATTTACTGTTGATTTAACTTACATAAGATCCTTTAGTTCTGACTCGGGTGTTTTGTCTTTTCAATTCACTCGAGTCAGCATGAGCATTTCAGGATTTGGAACATCGTATTCTGGAGGACGAAGACTTATTATTATTTATTATAGTATTCCCCTACATTCATACTGTTCCGCTGTATTTTTTATTGTTCTTTAGTATGTGTAACTCTGATATGTATTGTATAAGTATAATCGAATATTTTGTAAAACAGCCTCATGAACTTTATATTTGATCATTACATTTTATCGTTCCGCTGCAAGATTCTGTTTTTTTTTTTCTTTCTCTGCTTTTTCTTATTTACCCTATAATAGTTCGCCCTTCTGTATGGTTTAAATCTGACGTGTGTGGTTTATCGTCGATTTAAATCATATAAAAAGGCGGGGTGTTACAGGATTTAAATAAAATAAATATTAGGTGTTTTAAACTAATTAATATTTGTGAAATATTAATTATTATTAAATTATGTTTGATATTTGAATGCACGCAGCGAGATAAAATATCTGCAGAACATTTGAACTGGATTTGAATGAAATTAACGCTAATGAGATTTTGGAAATTTTAAGAGACCATATGGATCGTCTATAGCTGGCCAAACATGTGTAGTGTGAGAGGATTTATAGAAATTTATTTAATAATTAAATAGAGAAAAATTTAAATCAAAAAATTGAAAGATTTTAATGTTTTCTTTAAAACAGATTCATGCTTATTCATTTCTTTTTTACACTCCCTGATGTTTTATTTCCTCTGGCCCTCTTTCTATCTATTTTGGTCAAAATTTCCATGGTTTCCAGCCACAAAATTTCCAAAAACAAATTCTAACAAAAACAAACAAATTCAAGGTGGTTTTTGTCTTTGGATCCTTACAAAATCTAGAGGTAGATTCAAGCGAATCAAGATTTATTCATTGTTCAAGGTGCAAATCATTGGCTTCATTTTTTGGTAAATCTAATTTTATTTAATTGTACACTCATAGTATTTAGATGACTTAAATCCTATTTTGTTTACATATAATTTCATCATGTTCGTATGTTTCTGTTCTTCTTCTATTGTATTTATTAATTCGTATGTATTTAGACAATGTTTTGGAAAATTAGTTAATTCCATTGGACCAGTTTATCCTCACTGTGTTAATATTATTAAAAACACCTTGTTTGTATTCTGTGTTACTCACGTGTCACATATGATGATAATTTTGGACTTATCTCAGTTTTATTTGGATGTTTATATTGTGTATTTAGGTTAGATCTACATCTAATTGTTATGAATCTATACGTGTCTATATTGTCAAATTCTTTTATAAAGAATTAATGTTTGAATAAAAATTTGAATTAATTTTATTTACATAAATTTAGTTTCATATTATAAGATTGAAAATTGAAGGTTCTTTTTCAATGTTTTGAAACAACTTTGTTTTTTGTTTACATAAATTTTAAGTGGATTTTCATGAAAATGTCATATACCTTTTTATCCCTTTTTATTAAGGTTAAATTTATTTTATTAATCTTAATTTTAATATGTGTGTGTGTGTGTATATGTATGTATGTATGTATGTATATGTATATGTATTTTTGTATGTTTTTTAACTTAAAGTTTATAAAATGGATCCTTGTGTGAAATCATTAGTTTGAATTTAAACTGTTATTGAATTAAATCTTGTTATAAGTTTTGATTTTAAAATGTATAAAATCATCAATTTTAATTTTAATATATATACACTATACCACATATGTATGTATGTATATAGTTATTATATATTTACATATATGTATTTTATAGTAAAAAACTAGGACAGTAAAGGAAAGTGTAAATTTAGGTACAAATGCCAATTAATATGTCAATTAATCTAACTAAAGAATGAGAGAATTGAAAGGTTTCTTTCTCTACATCTTTAGCATCATCTTCCCTTAATTAATTATATATGTTTAGAGAAAGAAGCATAATGATTCTTTCTTTAAAATTTCATGTGTTTCGTTACACAAATGAACACTGCTTGTATGCCGCACTTACACTTCACACATATGAATGTATTTGATACATTCATTTTAATACATATAGAATAAAATTAGAATTAAAATTAAAACTTTCTTTTAACTAAATTAAATGAAACATGATTTAACTTAAAACTTCATTAGATTAGATCTGATAACCTTTTAGACTTTATAAGCCTAGTAGATCCAAAATCGGAAATTTTTGAAATATATCTATTTCACCACTTTTTACTGGCTTGCTTCCTTTGATGGTATCAGAGCTTAAATAATCTATGCAGTCTAAATCAGTTATGTTTGAGCTAACCAATTAAGATTACCAATTTAGTAGGGTATCTAGAAAAGTAACTGTAATGACTTGGAATTTCACTGCTTTGATTTACGAATATTTAATTAATTTTAAATATTTAAATAATATGTTTTATAATGAAAATAAAATTCTTTTGAAATTAAATAATAATGGTGAAATAGTTTTCAAAATGTGTTTACAAAAATAGTTAGTTCGAAGAAAAATTGAAATTTTGATCGGAATTCGTTTTTCGAAATTATGACTTTTCGTCGGCTAAAAGTTATCGAAAACGTTATAAACTCTTTAGAATAAGTATTCACAATTGTAGATAAGTTAGTATATGTATGTATGTGTGTATTAGTGTATGTGTATGTATGTATGTATTTATACCTTAGTATATTAAGATTAAAAAAAAGAATGCCACATCATTAGGGGACATAAGTATATTAAAGTACTTAGTATGTTGGCTTTGATCAGATGGGAGGGTGGCTAGGTGTGGATGAAATAGGTGAAGTGGAGAAGAGGGTGTAACATGGCATGCATGTGTGGAGGATAGAGTACATGAGGGTAAAATGGTAATTTGATATTCTGTTTCATATAAAACTATTTTTCACCTTTTCTTTCTCATTTTATTTTCATTTCTTATTCTCTCATGTTCCTAAGAGCTTCATGAAACATTTTGATGGCTTCTATAGTGGTTTTAAAGTTTTAAAATTTCAAAGTTTTATTTTAAAAAATTTCAAAAAAAATCGTTTAAAAATATCTCCTTCTTCAATTTCAATACACCACTTCTCCATTTTCCTTCCAATTCATTTGGCCATAACTTCCTCTAAAATACTTCATATCAAGATTTTCTTTTTTTAAATCATATAGAATTCCAGTGGCTACAACTTTTATTTACACACTTTTCAAATTTTGAATATTTTTAGATCAAAAATACATTTTTTCTGACTCATTTACGGACCTATATTATCAAGCTTGAAAATGCCTTTTCTTCTTTTGACCATATCTTCCTCAAAATAAATCGAAATTGAGTGATTCATTTTTTTTGAAATTAAAGAGCAAAGAATTTTCTAAAACTTTTTTTTACTGCTTATCCTAATTTTGAAAGTTAGATGGCAAAAATCGAGGAGAAAATGACCCTTTTTTGAGTGATTTTTGACTGGTTTTCCAAAGCTTTACAAGCACTAAAGCATTTCAAGGATTTTTGGTGAGTAAGCTTTTGATTCTAAAAATAAAATTTTAAATTTTTGTATATTGAATAAATTTGTGGTATTACATGTGCTTGCTAATGATGTTGAATGTTGGGTTCAAATCATGTTATAATGTTGCTTATATATGTGAATTCTTATATGTAGTTAGATTAGACTTAGGTTTGGAATCTAATTTTGTGAATGATGGTGAAGTTTAATACTTGCTTGTGATTAAGATTGGGATATGGTTATGGATGTTGTAGATATGGTTTTGTGTAGGTTCGCTAAGTAAGTTAGCACATTGGTTTGGTTTGTTGACGAAGAATTCTTATATGAAAATACGAGCTTTGTTTTAGAAATCAAAATTAATTTAAAAGTTAGTAACTTTATTTTTAGTTTTCAAATACTTACTTGGGTTTTCAAAAAGTTAGTAACTTTCCAAGTGGATGGGTTCAAAGAAGAAAGCAAGAGAAAAATTCTAAGAAAACGGCATGCACAGCGATAGTCTCTATAGATGTAGTTTCGAAGAACATTCGATTTTTGAAAAGTTTGAGTTTTCTACTTTAAAAGTTTGGAAAATGTTTTACAGATTCAACAAAATGTTTTATAGAAAGTTAATTAAGTTCTTAGTTATTAATTAGTTAAGTTTAGTGGTTAATAATTACTAAAATATTAAACATTGATTATTAAGTTTAATTAAGGATTAGTTACTAATTAATTATCTTTTAAAGTTAAGATTAATTTTAATTAATTATGTTAATTAGATTTTAATTAATTATGACTTAGGTATATAATTTATTTAATTATTAATTTAATAAAGGGTTTTATTATTAATTAATTTCTAATCAAGTTAAACTTAAGTTATGGATTTAATTATGATTTAACTATTTGTAATAAAGGTTTAATTTATTATTTTATTAATTTAGATTAATGAATATTTAATTTTTAATGAAGGTTTAAATTATTATTTAATAATTAATAAAGGATTAATTTGGGTTTAATTACTTACCAATTGTTGTTAACTATTTACTAAAGGTTTAATTATTTCTTGATTTATAATTAAATTAAGTTAAGAATTGTAACGACCCACTTTTCTGTACAGTTTAAGTTGGCAATAAACCACACGTGTCAACTCAAATTGAACAAAAAATTGGATTGTTATGGGAAAGAAAGGAGATGAAAGATAGAAGAAACTAAAAGCAAACACAGAACCTCACAACGTAACAGAATAACATACATTAATCACATAATTTTTTACAAAGTCATCTCAAAACTGATGCATCGGAGTTACACTAATACAATTCTAACCTAGGACAGTTACAAAAGCCCGTCCTTATACATCAGATATAGAGTACATAATATACGGTGGAAACAAGTAATAACTATCTACCGATGAAGCCTTATGCTCCAAGCTCCTCCAAGTGCATCGGTAGAAAACCTGAACTGCTTGCTACTCATAAAAATTTGAGCACCCAAGAGTTTTAAGGAAAGAAATAAAACTCCGGGTCAGACATAGGTCTGGTGTGCGTAAACTCAAAGCAACTAAATTATTGCAACTAAATTATTACTTTTCAAAACCATTTTAAAATCAAAGTTATCTCATAAGACCATGTCGCACATAAACACGGACGGATTTTTACCTTACGATAACCAAAATCACTTTTATATAAAAATCTTGTGATATTATAATAGTGTATAAGTACAAATCCTTATTAAAATAGCTGAAATTGTTACATTATTTAAATTCCAGCATACTAGGCTCTACAATCAAAACCGTAAAGGCATGTATTGGGGAATGGATTCCACATAATGACTAGGCACTGGGGTACCACCTATCACAGTACACGTTTGGAAAATGTACCGAGGACCTCGTCTGGATCCCCTACCAACACCAGACCGGCCTACCCTTAGTGGATAGTACCGAATATGTCATCACCACAGTTGCTTTGCAACCCTTTTAACTGTGATCTCATGCACAAGCAATCCATAAATATGTAGATGTATCTAGAAGGGTGACAACATACCATTATAGGTGCGATCCACATATCCTTGCTGCATTTCCCCTGTTTTTCAGTCATTCCCGGTTGATGAGGCTTGAGGCTACATTTTAACTTTTGAATAGCAATCTCACTTGGAATGCTAACACTGCCCTTCAAGCATCAATGCAATGCTAGCATTCATCCATACAAGTTTGTTCTAGGTCTGAACGAAACCGAAGACACTACTTCTACTACATCCATTTTGTAATCACTCTCGGGATTAGTAGCAAGCAGCCCTTGCACTTCAATGGCTCCATCTTCGATCCCATGCGGCTCCATCTTCGATCCCATGTGGCTCCATCTTCGATCCTATGTTTCAAGATGTCTTCATTTCGAAATGCTTGAGTTGGGTCGAAGTGGTTTTTGGATAACATATCTGATCCCGGTCTTTTCGAAACAACTTTCGATATTTTTGGTAAACTCAACATCAGTTCTTTAGAAATAAACAAATAAAAGATAAGAGAGGTGGTAATTGCACCATATAATTCTCATGTTTCTCATAGATACTTCCAAAATTACGTTTTGGTCCAAATTTGATGGTCGGTTAATTAAATATCAAATAACAATCATTCAACATTAATTCGATTCCATACGGTATCCTCTAAGGCTTTATTAATTAATTTTTAATTAATAAAATCACTTATAAACTTGATCAAAAGATCCTTTCAAAACACTTCCCCAAACATTTAATATTCCTTCATACCTAAAAAAACAATATAAGTATTTACCAAAACATTTCGGAAATTCTCTTTCCTCAAAATTCCATATTAAGTGGCCAAATAATTCCCTTTCAAAAACATCACCTCCTATAAAACACATATCCCTTATAAAAATTCTATTTATAAGTTCCCTTCACATTTCAAACCACTTAAAGTATTAAAACTAGATTTAAAAGTTCTTTCGAAAATATCTAAATTGATTTATAAAATCTCTTTCTATTTTTAGAACTATTTAAAAATCTTCCTTCATAATTCCTTTATAAAATCTCCTTTATAAAAATCATTTTTAAAATATCATTTGTAAATCACTTTAGGTAAACTCTTTCGTTTAATAAACCCCTTTTAAAAGATACAAGATATTATTTAAAAATAATTTTATAAAATAAAAATAAATTTTAAAATGATTTATAACTTTTAAACCCAAATTAAATAAAGAATTAAAGTTAATTCAAAAACATACTTTCGTAATTTGAAAGAGGCTTAGTAATCCCAATGGTACTAGTTACCATTCAATTTTAATTCCAATTCACTTAACAATTATTTACATAGGTCAACATATATGTAAATACAACTCATATCCAAAATAGGGAATAACATATCGATATGAACTAATTATTATATGCATGTCCAAATAACATAGTAGTAGGATGGTGATTTATTCTGCTAAACAGGTGTCCAAACAATTCAATCAATTCATAGCAGAACAGGGATTTATTCTGCTATTATATGTCCATACAAACAAACCAATAATCAATTTATAGCAGAACGGGGATTTATTCTGCTAACACATGTCCAAACAACCAAATAAACAAACAATCAATTATAGCAGAACGAAGATTTATTCTGCTAATAGATATCCACACAAACACAAACAATCACATTATAACTCATTCACGGTCATTTGTCTACTTAATAGTACCAACATTTTAATTCCTTGAGTTCAAAACCATCTTTGAAAAATGAAGTACCTGTAAAGCAATTTGATTCTTGAAAAATACAGAGTTTAAAACTTAAAACCCCTTTCTAAAGTAATTAATTACAAGTTAAACTCTTTATAAAATCATAATTAATACTTATTAAATTTGAACTTAATTTAATTATAAATTAATAAATAATTAAACCTTAAATAAATAATTTATTTATAAATTAAATCCCTAATTAATCCTTTATTAATAATTAAATATTTATTGAGATAAATAAATAATCTTAAATTAAAAATTAAATAATAAGTTAAACCTTAATTAATCTTAGTTAAGTCCTAATTAATCACCAAAACTTAAACTTAATTAATTTAAAATTGATTAAATAATTTAACTCTAACTTAATATTAATTATAATTAACTGAATTATTAATAATAATTAAATAATTAAAAATTTGACTATATAAATATTTAAAACTTAATTATTTCCTTAATTTATTAATAATTAATTTATAACATTTTTAATCGAACTAATCTTAATTAACTGGCTTAATTAATAGCTAAGTATTAATTAATTACTAATTACTCTCAATTATCATTAACAAATTAATTAATTAATTATTATCCTTATCTTGAGTAAACTTTAATTATTTTTTATCTCAAATTAAAAATATGGAAAAATATAGTTCCAAAAAGTTAAATTTAAAAAAAAACATTTTACTTGAAAAATGTTGATTTTTCCTCGAACTGCATCCATGGCGACTATCGCTATGGATGTAGTACCTCTGAATTTATTTCTAAGTTACTAACCTTTAAAATATATTCTTTTATCTTTGTTTTAACTTAAATGCAAGTAAAAAATTTGAAAACCAAAAATAAAGTTTAAAACTTTAACCTTTAATAAATTTAAAAAAAATAAACAACATTTTCCAAAGGATTTTAGAACCTCACTTAACATCATATTTGTAAACTAGTTTTCATAAAAATCACATATAAGTTTTACCTACAACATCATAACCAAAAATCCGCATATACATCATGCCATAAGATCACACACAATATCACATCCAAATTCATAAATTCAAACCACACTACGTAGATTTTATTTCAAGTCCACTTTTTCCATCTCACATCAACATATCCACACATATCCAAAGCTATAACCATCCAAACATAATCAACACACACATATAGCCAATTTATACAACATATATCAAGCTAAAATTTTTGAACTTTAAAATAAAGTTTACTCATCGAAAGCTTGAAAATCACAAAAATCCATTAGAAAACAGGTCAACTTCTAACTGAATTTTGATCCTGTTACTCTCGAAATTAGGACAAGTCATAGAAAAATGATTTATAAAATTCTTTTCTCTTTAATTTGAAAAAAAATCAGTTAATTTCTATTTGATTAGAAGAAGTTATGACCAAAAGAAAAAAAGGTAATTTTCGGACTTGAAATTCTGAGTGAAAAATTGCTTTGCAATGATTGAGTATTTTGACATAACTATTTTCAAAACTAGAAAAAGCAACTAGAATGTTGTAGCCACTAGAATTTTAGGTGATTTGAAAAAAATTATCAACATTTTATGTAGGGACGAAGAAGTTATGGAGGAAAGAAAACAGAGGAAAAATGGAGGATGAAAGGTCTATTTTATAAGCAAGAAAACAAGTGAATTACCTAAATGCCCTTGGAGTTTTGATCCAACTCAAGCATTTTGAACAGAAGAAATCTTAAAGAGGATGAAATCAAATAAGGAGTTTTGAAGTGTAAGGGCTTCTTTCTACAAATCCTCATGGTGGTTTCAAAATGGGTGTAGTAGAGGTAGTGCCTTCGGTTTTGTTCAGTCCCAAAACGAACTTTTATGGATAAATGTTAGCATTGCATTGATACTTGGAGGGTAGTGTAGCATTCCAAATGGGTAGTAATAAATAAAGTTAAAACATAGCCTCAAGCCTCGTCAACAGAGAAATGACAAAAATCGGCATGCAGCTGGGCTAAGTGAGTCACTCCCATCAGGGTATGGTCATTCCAAATCTAAATCGATTACTATCTACGCATGAACTCTTCAGAGCCTAAAGTGGGATGATCATATTCGATATTACTAGTCAAGTGATAGGCCAGTCCTATGTGGCGAAGGTACAAGATATTCTTGTCAGACCCCGGTGCATTTTATCTAGGGATGTACCATCGAAAGGTAGTTCCTTACCTTGTCATAGTATGAAATCCAATCTCCAATACATGCTTTTACGGTATTGATTGTAGAACCTAGTATGCTAGAATTAAATTAACGTAACAATTTCAGCTTTGATTAATAAGTATTTGTACTCTTGACATTGTTAAAATATCACTAGATTTTATATATAAATTATTTTGGTTATCCTAAGGTAAAAACCCGTTCATGTTTATAAGCAGCATGGTCTTATGAGGTACCTTTGATTTTAAACGGTTTTCAAAAATAATATTTCAGTTGTTTGAGTTTACTTACACCAGAATAATGTCTAACCTGAAGTTTTATTTTCTTTCCCTGAAACTCTTAGGTGCTCAAATTTTTATGGGCAGCCAAGTAATCCAGGTTTTCCCACGGATGCATTTTGGAGGAGCTTGGAGCAGGAGGCTTCATCAATAGCTAGTGATTATCTTATTTCCACTGTATTATATGTACCTTGTATCGGTTAGGTAGAGACAGACTGTTATAACTATCCAAGAGGAGAATTGTAATAGTATGACTCTGATGTATCATTTTTGAAATGATATTGTAAAGTATTATGTTGATTAATATATGTTATTCCGCTGCATTGTGAGATTCTGTGATTGTTTAGTTTCTTCTTATCTTCCATCTCCTTTCTTTCCTCTAATAATCCGTCTTTTTAGCACAACTTCCGGGGTTCGAAAAGGCGGGTCGTTACAGCGTGGCATCAAAGTGCAAGGTTAAGCAATAATCTTGGCTTTGGTGGGGCAACTCATTAAGAGATAAGGTAATGGAGTGCCTTGTTACGATTTTGAGCGTGTATATTTATAAGAGTGTATATTGTTAGTGATATAAAAAAAATTATACTGTATCGATTGAGCTGTTGAGTGGCTTATGGATTCTGTTCAATACGATAGTGTTTGCACCAAAAATGATCACAAACACCAGATGTAGTGAAAGCACCAGTGTTCACACACAAATCCTTAATATCCAAACATAGATCTCAGATCCAAATAATGTAGAGAATAAAAATGAAGGAATAACAAAACTCAAATGAAAGAAAGTAAGAGAAGACATAAGATTTATAGTGATTCGACATTGTAGCCTATGTCCACTTTGAATAGTTTGCTATTTATTGATGATTCTCAACTGATTTACAACAATACAATCAACACCTCTCCAGTTACAATGGAGTTTCATTAGAGTAATGGCGTAGAAGAGCTAAAAGTCCTTTTTCAGTAGGCATAGGGGTGCTATTTATAGGAGTAGATATGGAAATATCTCCCTCAAAACTTGTAGTATCATTTCTCATGTGTAGGTGGGACCACTAGATCAATTTGGAGTGGTATGGGATCGATCTAAGATCGATCCATGTTACGTTCGTATCGATCCAATTTGGCCCCAATTGAGTTCAGATCGATCAGGTGAGCTCTTGAGTGAATAAGAAAGCTTTTATGAAAATTTCATAGCATTTGAATCTATGGTTTGAGAGTTATGATCGATCCAAGGTTGAGTTTGCAAGTAGGCTGATGATTTCGTATTGATTGATTCATATCGATCACTTTCGTAACCATCTTATGACTCCGCCTCATCTCCATCATTTACGTATCCATCAATCTGTAACGACCCAGAATTTCTGATAATCTGAATTTGAGTATTTAATTTATTTTAAATATCAATAAGTGGAATTTTTAAGTCGAATAATTTATTTTTCGAATATTGGGTTTAATAGGATAATTAAATCGATGATTTAATAGTGAAATTCCAAAAATAATTGAATATTGGGTTAAATATGATTTGAAATGATTTGGAAAAATTTGTTTTATCATATTGAAATTATAGAAATGTTTTAGAACTTTTAAAATTGAATTTGGAATTAGTTTGTGAAAATCGAATATTTTAATATTTAATTATCGACCGAAAAATAGCCAATTTTTGAACAGTCTCAGAATTGAACGAAACGAGTTCCATTGGATCCGTAATAGTTAGTTATTATCGGATTTCAAATTTCGTAGCAAACGGAGTTGTCGTTTGACCGTGGCAGCTCGAAACGCATCGATATCGTTTTAATTTTAATTCGACGAGTTAAAATAGCCATTTTTCAAACAGTCTCGGATTTCGATGAAACCGGTTTCATCGGATCCGTAATGTGATATTATTGTAAGGTTTCAAATTTCAAGTCAATCGGATATATCGTTTGTCCGGTACAAGCCAAAACGCCTAGAAATCGTTTAAATCGGTTTAAATTTAAATTGATCGTTTAATTCCATATCTCACACATACGATCGAATTAGCTTACGAAACCTGTTCCATTGTGTCCGGAACGCGGAAAAACCTTAGGATCGCCTGTCGGAACGTGAGAATTTGAGGTCGTTTGCATAAGTGTTAAATTGGAGATTTTATTATTAAAAAAATATTGGTATATAGGTCATTTTCTTTTTCTAAACCCTAATCAACATAGCCGGCCGCCGTTAGTTATATTAATGGCCGAAATGCTCCCATCTTCCCTCTCCAATTTCTTCAAATCCACGCACTGTTTACAGAAACTACCAACATAGAAATTGAAGAGCACGCAACGAGCTTCACATCCGTACGGTTGAGATGCTGGTTTGTCAACCTGAGGAGGGCGATTTTGGCCGCGTTTGTTCGTCGCTTGCGCACGTTTTTCTAGGTGGTGAGGGGGCCGAGCTTCATGATGCTCCAGCCGAGAGTAGGGGGAAGCACGTGCTATCGAATGGTGACCTCGGATCATCGTCAAAGCAAGTGTGATGGGCTCGGCAATCTAGGGTTTTGGTTCGTGATGGGTTTCAAGTCGCGTGTTTTGACCTGGGAGTTCTTGCGTGAGGGGGGAAGAAGGTGGAGTGCGGCCAGATTTTGATCAAGGGGAAATGGATGGCAGATATGAGATGTGGGTTTTAAAATTTATTTAAAAGTTGTAATTAGTCATATTAAAATTAGTATTAACTTCAAAATGTCATAACTTTGCGATGCGAGGTCGGAAAATTATGAAACGAAGTGCATTGGAATTGTATGATCGTGCTCTTTGCGATGGAGCTGGATTGGAAATTTTTGGAGCTAGCGAAAATTTCGGGTATAATTAAACGCGTGTTTAATTATATTCGAAATAAAAGCTGAAACGGAAATAAAACCAAGGTGAGAACTCCTCACTCAATCAAACTGTTTGGTTTAAAATTTTAAATAGTTATTGTTGATTGATGATTGCTGTTTGATTGTGGTAGTAGATATAGTAGGATATATACTATATATAGCAATATATATATATATTGGCATATGTATATATTGGATTTGATTTCCCGCCTCGTATAGCGGATGAGACCCTATTGCGCCGTTAGTAAGCGGATAATATTTTATAAATCCCATATACCGCGATATTCCACCTTGAAGTGGAATTGGTATTGTGCTAATGTCTGTGGATGCAGGGAAACAGGTTGGAGGGATCCAACTGGATTCCTCGCAAATATTTATTTGTTTATAAATATTGTGTTGATTGTTAACTATCATATCGATATATGATGTTTATTCCCGTGATTGACCATTTGATGCGGTTGCATCATCGGATTCATTTTTAAAGTTAAAAATAACGATTTTGAATTTAAAAGGATTTTTAAGTAAATTTTTCAAGTATATGTTTTTATTAAATTTTTGAACTTGATTCATTTTAAATAAATTAAGATTTTAAATATTAAAGTTATAAAACTATAATTTTTATGAAATATAACCAAAAGGAAAACTTTAAATTAAATAGATTTATAAAATAGTTAAATTGGGATTTTGGATATTTTTTTTTATGTAAAAGATTTTATAAGTTGATATCTATAAATTTAATTTATGGGAATTATGAAACGAGTTTATAAAGTGTTAAAAAGGTGTATAAAAATGGGTTTCACTAAAAATCATAGATTTGTAAATCTTGAGAGTTATAAAATAAATAGATGTTGAAAATAAAAGTTTATAAGTAATTAACTTATAAAATGGCTTTGGGCATTAAAAAGGGGATTTTTATAGAAATTGTTAATAAAGGAGGTTTTTATAAGTTGAAAACTATTATAAAAGGTGAGAAATCTTATCAGTAATAAGATTAACAATTTGTGAAGTTTTAAAAGGAACGACTTGGTAAATAAATAATATTTTAAGTATTTGACTTATAATACGAACCTTTGGTATAGAAATTGGGTTTATAAATTGAATTGGCTTAATAAAAGAGATTTCTAAACCAAAGTTATTAATAGAAATAGAATTTATAAACGTTGTTTATAAATTTGAAATCAATGTAATTTGGTAAAATTGAATTTAGAATTGTTAAAGGAGTTATATTCACTCTTTTAAACGATGAATATATTATTAAGTCAAATGGGCATGTTTTGGGAGAAGAATGTTTTAAAGGGAATTTTAAAACGATTTAAAGATGCTTTAAAATGCATTAAGTATCGAAAACTTGGATTTCAACATTCATTGTTGAAATAGACGTTTTCGAGAAATAGAAGGAAAAGAATACGTAGATTTCAACATTCATTGTTGAAATAGGCGTTTTCGAGAAAATAAGGAAATGGTGGACTATAACACTGTTGTTATAGTAAATGGTTTCCAAATGGAAATATTTTGTGTAGTATTGGAATTTATGTTTCTATTTTTATTTTGAAACCCTATTCCAGTGATTTTGAGTTGTCGTAACGATGTTTTACGCAACATTCGTTTTGACCTAAATAAATGTGAATAGAAGAATGTTTTCCTTAAAAGAATGAAATATATACTTGGCTATGGTTAAGTATATCGAATATTTTCAAATTATTGAAAATAAATAAAATTTGTGAATCCTTATTATTAAATAAGTATGGAAATGCTTTTCCAATATGAAATGAAATGTTTTTTAGAATTTATCTTTTTGAAGATAAATTGAGATTGAATAACTGAAGTCTATTGAAAACGTTAGGTCAGTAGATATTTTGAAATATAAATTCACTATGGAATTTATAAAAGGAAGGGAAATTTGTTTAAAAATAAATATTGATTTATTTTGAAGTATGGAAATGAATTTGCGAATTTGGAACGTAAGTTTAAAATAAATCGGTAAAGATTCATTTGATGATTTGAAATTTGTTTTCAAAGGGCATAAGGGATGAAAAGTAATTTGAAATTGGTTTTCAAATGGTTGAAGTGTGAAATTATATCATGTAAAGATATTTTGATAAAACAAATAATTTGGGCAATTATTTGGAAGGTGTATGTATATATATCTTGTGAAGATATTTTTGGGATTAAATAATTTTGGAAAATTATTTGGAATCTGATGATGTGGCGCATCTTTATTGATAGTTAAATAACCGACTATCAGTATTTACCTTTGGATGGTATTTGTTGTGATTGTTTGAAATTGAATGCTACACTTATTTTTAAAATAAGCGCTCGCTATTCGGTTTAGCCGGGAGAGGACCTTTGTGTCGTATATCCCATTCCGAATATGTGATACGTCGTTATGGATAGCATTTGAAGACCGGTGTTGAAGACCGGGTATTTGTGAAAACGATAGGATGACCTATCGATTGTCTCTGCATCGTTAGCTACGGTATGGAGATTTCCTTTGTGATGGGAAATTTTATCGGGATTGTGAATACCCGGATTGCAAGGGCTTCTTTGGAAGTGCCTTCGGTTCTGTTCGAACCCGGAACAGACTTGTATGGTTACGTGTCTGACATTACATTTTGAGATATAGAGCAGATTTCTTTCAAATACATTTCTGTTGGTGGCGGAGAATTTATTCTCTTAGCTTAACACCCTTCTCTGAGACGTACGAGCTCAGAGGTTATGTAGTTGAAGGTTATCAGCGATATATTCCCAATCTGGTAATGTGACATGCTGAGTGCTGCTGTGTGATGATCATTGGTTGGTCATTTGTGATATGATCATTTGTTTGATCATTTATCTTTGTGATCATTGCTTTGGTCATCTGTTGACCCAAAGCATGGCTTTGTTGCACAAAGCGTAGCTTTGTGGACGAGACTTCGTCAGGACCTCACTTCCCGGAAATGGTCGAAACAGGAATATGCGGCAAGGTTATGAGGGTCGCTCCCTTTAGGGTATGTCATTTCCTTCTGGAAAAGGGTGGTATCATGGTATGGAGCCCAGATACTTACTCATGTTGATACACTATATCTATTACTGTGTGGTGTTGTTGGATCGAGCGCTCGGATAAAGGTCCCAAAGGACCGGGGGATGACATATTCGTGTAGTAGTTACCTAGTTACAGAGGTAACCCGGCCTTGTGTTGGCAGAGATCTAACCGTAACGTTAGTTTCTCGGGACGTCCCGCCAGAGGCGATCCCATGTGGCAGTAGGAAGTTCCTTAGCCTGACCATTTGTTGGAAATCCATTCATCCAATACGCGCCTTGTACGGTTTTAGTTGTATTACCTGCCATTTACTTATGGTGGCGCCCCACTGTTTAGATGGTAGCTATAGTAGGCATACGATACTGGTCGTATGTTGGCTAGGATTTATATTCTACTTTCGAAACTGTTTTCTACACTATGCACTAATAATAATATCAAAATGATTTAAATTTTGCGTAGTAAGCATCTTTGACTATCATAAGGAGAAATCTCCTCCAATTCAGCGTTTGCATTGTGTGTGTGGCGGGAGGCCTTATGGTAGTTTCATTTTCAAAAAGCATTGCGGATTTCAAAATTTAAATTTTCTTGTTGCTTGTTTAAAGATAAACTGTTTTGAGTTCTCACACCAGTCCCATGACTGACCTGGAGTTTATTGTTCCTTTCCTAAACTCTGGGTGCCCACTATTTTCCACACGGGCAGTCTAGAGTTAGGTTATCAGGTTATTCTGGATTCGAGAGTTGCCGTGCAGATTTGGAGGCGAGCTTGGATAGCGTAGTCTATTATCTATTGTATATAGTATTCTTTCCGCTGTTTTATTGTTGTACACTCTGATGATATGATGTATTGTGATGTATGTATAAAATGTATAGTTCTTTTGTTTAAATGATTATTCATTTATCTATTATATGTTGTTCCGCTGCGATTGTGAGATTCTGATATTGTCTTCATGTTCTGTTGGTTGTTTCTGTTTCTTCTCTCTTTTCTCTCTTCTTCTACCTCTTTCTTCTTCTTAAACCCTAAAGATTCGGAAGTTCGTTCCTCTTTGGCTGGATTGTGGTGGAATGTTGCCAGCTCAAGGAAGTACGGATTTTCGGTTCTTTACATTTGGTATCAGAGCATATGGTTAAGCGACAACCATGGCTCTGTTGGGTATTACTCATTAGAGATAGAGTCAGTAGTACTCTAGAATGAGTGTGAGTGTAATAATAGATATGAGCGCGTATTTGTTAGTGAATATAAAATTGTTTTATATTGTGATGATTGGTTTATTGAGTGGCATTTGAACCTTCGTCGGCACAGTCTGTACAACTGGATCGAAGGGGTTTCTAAACACTTGAATAGAACAACTCGACACGATATTGTTTTAAATTGGGTAAATGAAATAATTTTACCTTGACTATATTTTCTATATAAGAAAATAATTTTTCAAGAATTATTGAAGTGTGTATATAATTGATTGCTTGGTTGTTGTAAATAATATATATATATATATATATATATATATAAGACAATCAAAGTTGTTTGAATAAGTTATATAAAAACGACTATTGTAAAAAGAATAATTGTATAAGCTAATGAATTATAAGTAGGGAATTATAATTAAAATGATTTACAATTGTAAAATAATCTTATGTATATAAGAAGTGAAATTTTATAAGTAAGATTTATAAATGTAATTTATAAATAAAAGGAAATTTTGAAAGAATATTTAGCACTGATTCACTATTGTTACTGGGAAATAATAAGGATGATGACTGCAGCATCATCAGTATCATTTTCGAGTTTCTATGTGATGGATTTGCTACAATAATGAATTTAAGATTGAAGCTTTGTTGTAATAAACAAATTTGACATTAAGATTCAACTTGAAGTTGATAAATATAAGTGTAATATGAGTTGGAAGTTGTATAATAAGTTGTATAACTTATAGAATGAGAAAATGTAAGTGAAACCAATTATTGAAGTGGTTAAGAAATTAAGTTAAGTAAAATGAAATACGAATTTGATTGTTGATATGAATTTGACTTAAGTAAAAGTTAAATAGAATTTACTTTAGAATTGGAAACCGAATTGGATTGATAAGTGGAAACTTAAGTTTATTTGAACAAATTACGTTAAATGGAATAGAGTTTGAAATGAATTAGGAGAATACTTAAGTTGAATAGTGGAAGTAAATGTAAATGAAGTTGAATGGAATATAACTTGAATAATGTTGAAAGAATTGATGTTGATATCAAAATAAAATGAATAAAGTGAATTAATGAAATCGTTAAATGATGTGAACTTGAGTTATATAAATGAAGTTCAATTTTATTTGTAAAAAGAATTAGCAATTGAATTAAAGAATGGATTGAAAATTAATCAATCGAATGTAAATAAGTTGATATGAAATGAAATATGTAAGTGTAAATTCATTTGAAAATCAGTTGAATGTTAAACCAATTGGAATTAAAACTGTTGAACCAAATTGCATGTAAGTAAGATAAATAAATTTGGTTGTATTGGATGTACATTGGTTGTTATTTGCTTGTTGGTTGATTGTATGTAAATTCATTAAGTGTTAATGAAATTAAATTAGCGCATTTGAAAGCTATGTAATTAAATTCAAATTGAAAAGTGAAGTAAATAAATTTGAATAGAATTGAATTCGAGTTGAGTTGAAAGTGAACCAATGTGAATTTAATTAGTGAATGTAAACTAATGGGAAATGAATGAGAAAGAATATGTAACTTCAATGGTAAAGCTAAAATTGAGATAAAAGGTAAGTATCGAAATTTTGTAAATGGATTTGGCAAAATAGTTTGAATGTTGAAGTTGGAATTGTGTACTACTATTAGCAGGATATACAGGTGTATAATGGAATTGGGATTTGATTTTGAAGTTAAAAAATTGAATTGCTCGACAAAAAGGTACGTATTTCAATTTTAATATGAGATTTGATGATTTCCTTCTCCGGCCACTTGGCTTTCTCTTTTCTTTTTGATTCTGAGGGGCCGTGGTGCCATTTTGTAGTCATGCCGATCGAGCCGCGCAAAGGAAACGCTGGCGAAATTTTTCGAAAATTTAGGGAGTTAGAAAATTTTTGAGAAAATTTTGAAAATTTGAATTTAAATTTAAATTTGAATTGTTGAGTAAACAATGTTGTTTGAAACCTATAATTGAAGTTGGAAAGCTAATTGAAATGATAGTAAATCTTTAATAAAAAGATTGGTGTTAGAAGGTTGATAAAACTATTAGTTTTGGAAAAATAATAAACGGATTATGAATTATTCGCCTTAACTTGCAATTTCGAGGACGAAATTCTTTTAAGGGGGGAAGATTGTAACGACCCAGAATTTCTGATAATCTGAATTTGAGTATTTAATTTATTTTAAATATCAATAAGTGGAATTTTTAAGTCGAATAATTTATTTTTCGAATATTGGGTTTAATAGGATAATTAAATCGATGATTTAATAGTGAAATTCCAAAAATAATTGAATATTGGGTTAAATATGATTTGAAATGATTTGGAAAATTTTGTTTTATCATATTGAAGTTATAGAAATGTTTTAGAACTTTTAAAATTGAATTTGGAATTAATTTGTGAAAATCGAATATTTTAATATTTAATTATCGACTGAAAAATAGCCAATTTTTGAACAGTCTCAGAATTGAACGAAACGAGTTCCATTGGATCCGTAATAGTTAGTTATTATCGGATTTCAAATTTCGTAGCAAACGGAGTTGTCGTTTGACCGTGGCAGCTCGAAACGCATCGATATCGTTTTAATTTTAATTCGGCGAGTTAAAATAGCCATTTTTCAAACGGTCTCGGATTTCGACGAAACCGGTTTCATCGGATCCGTAATGTGAAATTATTGTAAGGTTTCAAATTTCAAGTCAATCGGATATATCGTTTGTCCGGTACAAGCCAAAACGCCTAGAAATCGTTTAAATCGGTTTAAATTTAAATTGATCGTTTAATTCCATATCTCACACATACGATCGAATTAGCTTACGAAACCTGTTCCATTGTGTCCGAAACGCGGAAAAACCTTAGGATCGCCTGTCGGAACGTGAGAATTTGAGGTCGTTTGCATAAGTGTTAAATTGGAGATTTTATTATTAAAAAAATATTGGTATATAGGTCATTTTCTTTTTCTAAACCCTAATCAACATAGCCGGCCGCCGTTAGTTATATTAATGGCCGAAATGCTCCCATCTTCCCTCTCCAAGTTCTTCAAATCCACGCACTGTTTACAGAAACTACCAACATAGAAATTGAAGAGCACGCAACGAGCTTCACATCCGTACGGTTGCGATGTTGGTTTGTCAACCTGAGGAGGGCGATTTTGGCCGCGTTTGTTCGTCGCTTGCGCACGTTTTTCTAGGTGGTGAGGGGGCCGAGCTTCATGATGCTCCAGCCGAGAGTAGGGGGAAGCACGTGCTATCGAATGGTGACCTCGGATCATCGTCAAAGCAAGTGTGATGGGCTCGGCAATCTAGGGTTTTGGTTCGTGATGGGTTTCAAGTCGCGTGTTTTGACCTGGGAGTTCTTGCGTGAGGGGGGAAGAAGGTGGAGTGCGGCCAGATTTTGATCAAGGGGAAATGGATGGCAGATATGAGATGTGGGTTTTAAAATTTATTTAAAAGTTGTAATTAGTCATATTAAAATTAGTATTAACTTCAAAATGTCATAACTTTGCGATGCGAGGTCGGAAAATTATGAAACGAAGTGCATTGGAATTGTATGATCGTGCTCTTTGCGATGGAGCTGGATTGGAAATTTTTGGAGCTAGCAAAAATTTCGGGTATAATTAAACGCGTGTTTAATTATATTCGAAATAAAAGCTGAAACGGAAATAAAACCAAGGTGAGAACTCCTCACTCAATCAAACTGTTTGGTTTAAAATTTTAAATAGTTATTGTTGATTGATGATTGCTGTTTGATTGTGGTAGTAGATATAGTAGGATATATACTATATATAGCAATATATATATATATTGGCATATGTATATATTGGATTTGATTTCCCGCCTCGTATAGCGGATGAGACCCTATTGCGCCGTTAGTAAGCGGATAATATTTTATAAATCCCATATACCGCGATATTCCACCTTGAAGTGGAATTGGTATTGTGCTAATGTCTGTGGATGCAGGGAAACAGGTTGGAGGGATCCAACTGGATTCCTCGCAAATATTTATTTGTTTATAAATATTGTGTTGATTGTTAACTATCATATCGATATATGATGTTTATTCCCGTGATTGACCATTTGATGCGGTTGCATCATCGGATTCATTTTTAAAGTTAAAAATAACGATTTTGAATTTAAAAGGATTTTTAAGTAAATTTTTCAAGTATATGTTTTTATTAAATTTTTGAACTTGATTCATTTTAAATAAATTAAGATTTTAAATATTAAAGTTATAAAACTATAATTTTTATGAAATATAACCAAAAGGAAAACTTTAAATTAAATAGATTTATAAAATAGTTAAATTGGGATTTTGGATATTTTTTTTTATGTAAAAGATTTTATAAGTTGATATCTATAAATTTAATTTATGGGAATTATGAAACGAGTTTATAAAGTGTTAAAAAGGTGTATAAAAATGGGTTTCACTAAAAATCATAGATTTGTAAATCTTGAGAGTTATAAAATAAATAGATGTTGAAAATAAAAGTTTATAAGTAATTAACTTATAAAATGGCTTTGGGCATTAAAAAGGGGATTTTTATAGAAATTGTTAATAAAGGAGGTTTTTATAAGTTGAAAACTATTATAAAAGGTGAGAAATCTTATCAGTAATAAGATTAACAATTTGTGAAGTTTTAAAAGGAACGACTTGGTAAATAAATAATATTTTAAGTATTTGACTTATAATACGAACCTTTGGTATAGAAATTGGGTTTATAAATTGAATTGGCTTAATAAAAGAGATTTCTAAACCAAAGTTATTAATAGAAATAGAATTTATAAACGTTGTTTATAAATTTGAAATCAATGTAATTTGGTAAAATTGAATTTAGAATTGTTAAAGGAGTTATATTCACTCTTTTAAACGATGAATATATTATTAAGTCAAATGGGCATGTTTTGGGAGAAGAATGTTTTAAAGGGAATTTTAAAACGATTTAAAGATGCTTTAAAATGCATTAAGTATCGAAAACTTGGATTTCAACATTCATTGTTGAAATAGACGTTTTCGAGAAATAGAAGGAAAAGAATACGTAGATTTCAACATTCATTGTTGAAATAGGCGTTTTCGAGAAAATAAGGAAATGGTGGACTATAACACTGTTGTTATAGTAAATGGTTTCCAAATGGAAATATTTTGTGTAGTATTGGAATTTATGTTTCTATTTTTATTTTGAAACCCTATTCCAGTGATTTTGAGTTGTCGTAACGATGTTTTACGCAACATTCGTTTTGACCTAAATAAATGTGAATAGAAGAATGTTTTCCTTAAAAGAATGAAATATATACTTGGCTATGGTTAAGTATATCGAATATTTTCAAATTATTGAAAATAAATAAAATTTGTGAATCCTTATTATTAAATAAGTATGGAAATGCTTTTCCAATATGAAATGAAATGTTTTTGAGAATTTATCTTTTTGAAGATAAATTGAGATTGAATAACTGAAGTCTATTGAAAACGTTAGGTCAGTAGATATTTTGAAATATAAATTCACTATGGAATTTATAAAAGGAAGGGAAATTTGTTTAAAAATAAATATTGATTTATTTTGAAGTATGGAAATGAATTTGCGAATTTGGAACGTAAGTTTAAAATAAATCGGTAAAGATTCATTTGATGATTTGAAATTTGTTTTCAAAGGGCATAAGGGATGAAAAGTAATTTGAAATTGGTTTTCAAATGGTTGAAGTGTGAAATTATATCATGTAAAGATATTTTGATAAAACAAATAATTTGGGCAATTATTTGGAAGGTGTATGTATATATATCTTGTGAAGATATTTTTGGGATTAAATAATTTTGGAAAATTATTTGGAATCTGATGATGTGGCGCATCTTTATTGATAGTTAAATAACCGACTATCAGTATTTACCTTTGGATGGTATTTGTTGTGATTGTTTGAAATTGAATGCTACACTTATTTTTAAAATAAGCGCTCGCTATTCGGTTTAGCCGGGAGAGGACCTTTGTGTCGTATATCCCATTCCGAATATGTGATACGTCGTTATGGATAGCATTTGAAGACCGGTGTTGAAGACCGGGTATTTGTGAAAACGATAGGATGACCTATCGATTGTCTCTGCATCGTTAGCTACGGTATGGAGATTTCCTTTGTGATGGGAAATTTTATCGGGATTGTGAATACCCGGATTGCAAGGGCTTCTTTGGAAGTGCCTTCGGTTCTGTTCGAACCCGGAACAGACTTGTATGGTTACGTGTCTGACATTACATTTTGAGATATAGAGCAGATTTCTTTCAAATACATTTCTGTTGGTGGCGGAGAATTTATTCTCTTAGCTTAACACCCTTCTCTGAGACGTACGAGCTCAGAGGTTATGTAGTTGAAGGTTATCAGCGATATATTCCCAATCTGGTAATGTGACATGCTGAGTGCTGCTGTGTGATGATCATTGGTTGGTCATTTGTGATATGATCATTTGTTTGATCATTTATCTTTGTGATCATTGCTTTGGTCATCTGTTGACCCAAAGCATGGCTTTGTTGCACAAAGCGTAGCTTTGTGGACGAGACTTCGTCAGGACCTCACTTCCCGGAAATGGTCGAAACAGGAATATGCGGCAAGGTTATGAGGGTCGCTCCCTTTAGGGTATGTCATTTCCTTCTGGAAAAGGGTGGTATCATGGTATGGAGCCCAGATACTTACTCATGTTGATACACTATATCTATTACTGTGTGGTGTTGTTGGATCGAGCGCTCGGATAAAGGTCCCAAAGGACCGGGGGATGACATATTCGTGTAGTGGTTACCTAGTTACAGAGGTAACCCGGCCTTGTGTTGGCAGAGATCTAACCGTAACGTTAGTTTCTCGGGACGTCCCGCCAGAGGCGATCCCATGTGGCAGTAGGAAGTTCCTTAGCCTGACCATTTGTTGGAAATCCATTCATCCAATACGCGCCTTGTACGGTTTTAGTTGTATTACCTGCCATTTACTTATGGTGGCGCCCCACTGTTTAGATGGTAGCTATAGTAGGCATACGATACTGGTCGTATGTTGGCTAGGATTTATATTCTACTTTCGAAACTGTTTTCTACACTATGCACTAACAATAATATCAAAATGATTTAAATTTTGCGTAGTAAGCATCTTTGACTATCATAAGGAGAAATCTCCTCCAATTCTGCGTTTGCATTGTGTGTGTGGCGGGAGGCCTTATGGTAGTTTCATTTTCAAAAAGCATTGCGGATTTCAAAATTTAAATTTTCTTGTTGCTTGTTTAAAGATAAACTGTTTTGAGTTCTCACACCAGTCCCATGACTGACCTGGAGTTTATTGTTCCTTTCCTAAACTCTGGGTGCCCACTATTTTCCACACGGGCAGTCTAGAGTTAGGTTATCAGGTTATTCTGGATTCGAGAGTTGCCGTGCAGATTTGGAGGCGAGCTTGGATAGCGTAGTCTATTATCTATTGTATATAGTATTCTTTCCGCTGTTTTATTGTTGTACACTCTGATGATATGATGTATTGTGATGTATGTATAAAATGTATAGTTCTTTTGTTTAAATGATTATTCATTTATCTATTATATGTTGTTCCGCTGCGATTGTGAGATTCTGATATTGTCTTCATGTTCTGTTGGTTGTTTCTGTTTCTTCTCTCTTTTCTCTCTTCTTCTACCTCTTTCTTCTTCTTAAACCCTAAAGATTCGGAAGTTCGTTCCTCTTTGGCTGGATTGTGGTGGAATGTTGCCAGCTCAAGGAAGTACGGATTTTCGGTTCTTTACACAATCCCTATATCCATAGCCTTAGCCTTCATATCGATCCGCTTATGCAGTGATCCATGTTTTGTTCTCTATCTTGACCATTCGCTTCGTGTCAATCGATAAGAACTTGATCGATATGAAAATGGCTCATGAATCTTCCGTATCCATCCAAAGCTTTGTTCTTCATATCGATCCACACGTGCCTTCCTTTGTATCAATCCCTACACCTATCTTCGTATCGATCCCGAGTGTCCTGGTGAAGCATATAACTTTGTACCTATCAAGTCCGTATCTGTCCCAGTCCTTCTTCTTTCGTATCGATCCAAGCTTTGATTGACACAAAGCGTGCCAACATGCCTTGTCGTATAAATCCAATCGATGTGCATTGCATCGATATGAAACCCATCGATCCAACGCAAACTGCCTAGTCTACTTCGATCGATATGAAAGTATTGATACGAATTGATTTTTCATGAATATTGATCCATCCATAACTTGAGCATACAAACTCCGGTTGACCTGAAATTTGAATGGTAGCTTTCAAAGACTTGTTTATCATCCCAATCGATCCCACCTTGAGTGGAGCTTGGTCCAATTTTGATGGTATCGATCATAGCCTTATTTCCAATAGATCTTCAATCCTGATATCCATCATTTTTGCCAATTTGTCGATATTCCGGCCTTGTCCAAAAGGCGGGGTAACATTTGCCCTCCAAAACATGTCTTGCGTAGGAAGGTGTGTTTTGAATAGCTTTAATTCCAACATCCAAAGTCCATATTCCATCCGTAACTATATCTTCCAATCCATAAACCAATCCATTGCTAAGCCATTTATCCAAATGCCATAGTCATATCCTTATCCAAATCCATGACTACTCCGAGTCGATATCCGATTCCAAATCCAGTAACCAAATCCTTAGCCAATTCCATATCCATCCAAACCCGACAACTGAGTTCTAATCCATCCATATCCATTAACCAATAACCAAATCCATGACCTCTCCGGGTTGCTATCCAAATCCGGGTCTGGGATCTCTTTGGGTCCGGTAATCTAAATCCAAGACCTCGCTGGGTCCAAATCCAAAGCCGAGACCTCTATGAGTATAAATCTGAATCCATACACCTCATCGGGTCGCTTTATCCTATTCCAGCCTTGACTCTCCGGTCGAGGACTTATATTCTCCGGCCTCAAATCTCCAGTCGAGGACATATATTCTTCGGCCTCGACTCTCCAATCAAGGACTTATATTCTCCGGCCTCGACTCTCCGGTTGAGGACTTATACTCTCCGGCCTCGACTCTCCTGTCGAGGACATATACTCTACGGCCTCGACTCTTGGGTCGATGACTTATACTCTCTGGCCTCGACACTTATACTCTCCGGCCTCGACTCTCCGGTCAATGACTTATACTCTCCGACCTCAACTCTCCATCGAGGACTTAATTCGAGTTTGAGTCCATCCTGTCACTCTTCGACGAAGGGACTCGAAACTCACGGTTATTGCCCCGTCTCTTCAGTCGGGACCGTAACCGTGTGACCTGTATTATTTATTACATCAATCCAAATCCAATCATCACAGAGTTCAATTGATAAAATAAAAGTCCGTACAACCCAGAAAATTAAATAGCCATAGTACGAAGAAAGAAACCAGCATTCGTAGAAAATAAAAAAAATAAGATTTCATAAACCCGAGCATCACGGTTTATCATCATCTTAGAGTATGCCAAGGGACCATCCTCGATCCCTACATGTGAAAGTGACTTAGCCGCATTACTTTGAGGTTTATTACTTATTCCATGCCATAAATCCAATCAGCTGATAATAAGCTAATGGTGATGCCTGGATCTAGTGCCATCTTCGTTTGAGGTAGGTGGTGGCTACTCCTGTTCCACGGCCATAAATTGATTCCTTATGTATTGTTGCAAATGACCATTCCTCACATGTTCCTCAGTGATATCCTTCAAATGTCTGCAGTCATTCATGTTGTTACCATCTAACTCATGAAATAGGCAATGCTTTCCCGATGTCTGCTCATATTCTGAGGGTTCCCTTTTTGTCGGCCTTCAACACTGGAGGCGCCCTCGACTATCTAAGTAAATCCTTTCCAAAGTTTCGGTCAAATCTGTATAAGAAGAGAATTTAGATTCCCTCATTGCCTTTTCGATATGTTACCGTTGTCATTCATTTCTTTTTGCCTCTATCATCCTTGTTTGAATCCTCCATGGGTTGACCTCCACAGTTTGCTGCATAAACTTCAGCCTCTCTCCCCTCTCTTTCAACCTTTGCATCTTCTTATCGTAGAAACCTCTATGCTTCATGGTAAAACTCCCCGAGATCCATCGGTGGATCCTACTCCAACGATATCTTAATTTGAATTATCCGCAATTCCTGAGAATGCTCCATCTAAACCATCGACGGATCGGGTCGATCCACCAAAGCCACTGCCGTGTTGAATTTGGTTAAGAAATCCCTAAGTGACTCTCCCTTCCATTGTTTCATCGATGTTAAAGCCAACACATTTTTAGGTCTCACTATGTGGACCCGAAATTGCCTCATAAACCTCTCAATCAACTTTGTCCATGTGCCAATAGAGTCGCTTTCCGGTTATCTGAATTATAGTGCTACTATATCTGCCAAATACAAAGGGAAGCACCATGCCATGACTTCCTCTGATGCCCCAAGTACTTCGATGTGCCTCATGTACCTTGTCAGGTGAACAACGGGACCCATTTTTTCATCATACATCTCCAGCATGGTAGTTTGAAATCCGGCGGATTCCTAGCTTGCCTGATCATAGGAGCGAAGGGGCTCCTATTCACATCCTCCAGATCTCTATTCACCAATCCTCCCCTCATAACCCGTTTGATCATTCCCGCTAACCTGTCGTTGTCATCAGTGGTAATCTCTGTATACTGTCTCTAACCTGCCCCCCGAGTCCACGAGGAAATCCTGAAACTTGTCCTTCTGGACGAGCATCCATATCTCGACCAATGCCAAACTGCACAGCGTCGTCTAGTATCCTTCCTAGAATTGAGCCAACATGATCCAGGGGTATGCCCTCGAGTGTAGGAGCTGCTCGCGATAGTTCTGCTCTGTCCCACATCCTATTTGCTTCATTTCCTAGGTCCTGATTCTGGATTGCGTCTGTTCCTGTTGCTCCAGCTTCATGATCCTCATTTCCAGCATTCCTTACAACTCCATTCTCTTGATTTTGCACTCCAGCTTGTCCAACCTATCGGAGTAGGTTATGTATCATGTCCTCTTGCCTTTTCAGCATCGTTTCCATCTTGTCTCTAGTGATGAAGATTGGGGCCTGATTAGCTCCTGAGGAAGCTTTCTGACTTCCTTCGTGCGGACTCCTCTCCGTTCTCTGTCTCCTTCTCGAATGCTTAGCCATTGCTTCCTAGAATCCGAGTTCATAAGCTTTTATATCCAAAATCCAAGAAATCAAGTCCCTGAGTGCCAGCTTTCTCAGTGAAAACATCAAAGTATTTGCGCCAAAAATGGTCACGAACCCCAGAATAGTGAAAACACCTGTGTTTACACACAAATCCACAATATCAAAACACAGATCTCAGATCTAGATAATGTAGAGAATAAAAATGAAGGAATAACAAAATTAAAATGAAAGAAAGTAAGAGAAGACACAAGATTTATAATGGTTCGATGTTATAGCCTAGGTCCACTCTGAATAGTTTGTTGTTTATTGATGATTCTCAACTGATTTACAGCAGTACAATCAATAGCTCTCCTGTTACAATGGAGTTTCAGCAGAGTAATGGCGTAGAAGAGCTAAAAGTCCCTTTTAGTAGGCATAGGGGTGTTATTTATAGGAGCAGATCTGGAAATATCTCCCTCAAAACTCACAAAACCATTTCTCATGTGTAGGTGGACACACCAGCTCGATCTAAGGTCGATCCATGTTACGTTTGTATCAGTCCAAATTGGTCCCAATTAAGTTGAGATCGATCAGGTGAACTCTTAAGTGAATAAGAAAGCTTCTATGAAATTTTTATAGCAATTGGATCTATCAACTAACAATTTCGTATCGGTCGACTCGTATCGATCAACTACGTATCCATCATAGGCCATCGTCACGTGTCCGTCATTCACATATCCATAAATCCTCATATCCATAGCCATAGCCTTCATATCGATCTGCTTCTCACACTATGATCCATGTTTTGTGCTCTATCTTGACTGTTTCCTTCATATCGATAGATACGAACTCGATCGATACGAAAATTGCTCCTATATCTTCCATATGCATCCAGAGCTTTTGAAGCGACCCGTAAATTTCGATAATAAAATTTGTCATTTTAATAAGATTTTGGAATTAAATTTAAAAAGAAATAAAAAATTTATAATTTATAATGAAGTAAATGTTAAGAATTAAGCGTAGCAATGGTTATTAAAACTAATTATTGACAATTGAAATAGAATCACAAAAATAATGAAATAGCGTAAATTGTTGCACTTGGATATAAAATGGAAATTTAGTAACTAAAAGTAAGTTTTGAATTAACCAATGAAATATTGTATTGATTAGTATAGACTCAATAAAAAGGTTGAATTGAATCAATCTATTTGAAACTAAAAAAATTGGTATGCAAATTTATAATAAATGGGTTATTGCAAGAAATTGAAATTTGATACTATAGTGAATTAGAATTAAGATGAAAGTGGAAATATTTAAGTATGTAAGGTCAAATTGATTGCATTTAATAAATTTGGGAAATAAAATTCATTAAAGGTAATTAATTATTATGTTAATGTAAATTAAGAAAATAGTTGAAATTAATGTTAATTTTATTCATAATATGGCTATTGGTTGAAGTATAAGAAACTTAAGCGTAACCTTGGCTTGTAAACAATTATTATAAGTTGCATGTTGAATTTGTTGATTTTATTGGAATTGAAATTAAATTTTAATGAACAAATAAAGGTTACAATAATGGGAATATGAGTAAAACAAGTGTAATTATTGAATTAAATGAAATGATATTGCTCAATAGTAACTGAACGTAAATTTAGGTAATAAGGTTAAAGCAAGTTGATAAATAATAAATGTAGTGTAATCCCAATTAATTTAAACAATTGTGAAGTTTTATTTGATTGAAAGTATTAGATTTGGGAAATAGATTTAAAATTGTATCAATTAACAAAATAATACGTAATAAATGGAAAATTTATACAATCAATGTTAGATAAATAATCATAATGTTTGTTGTTGTTGATAAACGTTACTTTAATGATTGTTAAAATAATAACGGAAGTGTGAATGTAAATTTAATAGAAACATAAATTTATTTATAAGGTAAATAATTGGTAAAAAGGATTGGACTAAGGAAATTTTATTAATTGGTTTTAAAACCTTAATTAATATGTGTAATAGACAAGATTTCACATTTTGAAATATAACCATTTATACAAATCTAAGATGTATATAGAAGTATCAGTGTAATAAAACGTAAACAAATGTTAAAATATGTTTATAGGATAATGATTGTTTGAATAATAAGAATGGGAATCAACATTTATTTATTTATTTGAATTTAAATTACGATAATATGATTTATTGTAATAAATGAAAATTTAATATTTAAAATATTGCACAAATGGAAATGTAGATGAAATCTAAGAAAATAAATGAAAACAATCGTGAACCAATGTAAATTGCATCCTTTTGATAACGATGAATTAAATAATAAGAATGAAAAGTGAATTTTATAGAATTATTGGAAGTTTTATTTATAATTTTTGAATTTGATGAAATTGAGTATTTATATTGAAATTTATAAAATAATCTTCTCTAAATTGACATTTAAATTTGTTTAAATCATTGTAAATGTTTAAGAAATATAAAGGTGATACAATTGTCAAATTTAGAATTGAAATTTAAAATTGGATTTAATAAATTAATTATAAATTTATTTAATTAGTGTAAAAATAGCCATTTTGGCCACTGACTCGGATTTCAACGAAACAGTTTCATCGGATCCGTAACGGTGAATTATTGTAGGATTTCAAGTTTTGTAGCGATCGGACTTGTCGTTTGATCGTATGGGCTTGAAACGCCTTGAAATAAATGAAAATGAAATCAATTTGAAAAATATTGATTTTAACATAACTTCTTCATATGATGGAATTTGGATTTGAAACCTTTCCGATTGCGTTTAAAATATTTAAAAACATATATTTTGATATATGGGTTGACCCAATTTCATTCCGGAGTCGAAACGGGCTTTTTGGGCTACTTTGGCGTTAGCTCGTAAATCTATCTTATCTATCCATTCAAATGTCAACCCTGTCTATATATATCCTACTATAAATCCTAGCAGCCTATGTTCCTCATTTCTATACGTTCTATTCACCTCCTCACTTCAATGGCAGACAAACCCTAGTCCCAACTGCAATCCCAAATCAAATCCAAAGCTGAAATTTCGAACTACACAATATATGCCAAATTTTATATCAATTCGAAGCTCTCGACGAGCGCATCTCAGATTCACGATTCGTTTTTCGTTTTGGTTCATCGTCTGATTAGTAAAAATCGAAGAAGTTTCGGCCGTTCATCGATCGACGACGAACCTCGTCCGATCGGGAAATGATTTCAGGGTATTATGGAGATAGCCGAGGGGATTGCATCCATGTGAGTTTCGTGGCGAGTTAACGGTCGGATTTGTCGATTTAATTCGATTAGGGTTATGTGTAGGCGACGACTGCTGGGGGTTTTGGGGTGCGATCGTCGTCGTGGATGCTTAGCGTGGATGATGTTCTGGAGGTCGCCGCCTCGTATGGCACGGCGCGGCAGGAGGAAGGAACGCCGTTCATCTTCATGGCGGTGTTCCCTGCCTGCGAACAAAACGAACAAAACGTGTTGCCTGTAGCTTGCGTTAGTGCTGTGCTGGGAAGAAAGGATGGAGGTGACGTGGCAAGTATGAAGGTTGTAATGTGTTCTCTTTTTTATTTTTTTATAATTAAAATTGTAGCACATTTATCGCTATATCTTTTACGTACGAACACCAATTCACGCGTATTTTTTTTGTTAGGATCGTATTGAAATTCCAAACACTTTGGTGCTGGTTTGGATGAATTCTGAGACTGTCAAATTTTTGGGTTTAAATTCAATTTAAATTCAAAAGGTGAGTGTTTTAACCCACTCACAACTTCTAAATTTCTCATGTTAGTTAAATTCAATTTTGTTGTTTATTATGCATTTATTGATGACTGTTTCGGATATTTTAATCATCATCTCAGTTAATTGCATTTATTAAATTAAATCGTTATTTAATTTATTATTGAATATAACCGCTAGTTAATTTCCTGTTATATATTATCAGTTATATATTGATATTGATTTATTGTTTTTGGATGATGATTGTGATGGATGTATGATTTTATGATGGATGAATGGATGTTGTATTATATTATTATAAACTGCAAGTTATTATGCATTTTATTGATTCGGGATTACGGTTTGAAATGATATATATAACCGTAATTTTTATTTTAAATTATGGATTGAAATGATAAATATCTGTATCACTTGACCAAAGAATAGAAAATTATATACAGACACCGCGGTCTATATATAAAATATTTTGAAATGATTTCTATGGTTTCGTAAAGAATATATATATATATATATATGATTTTATGAGATATTGATTTGGACATTTGATAAAGGTTATTTTATATGTAGTAAATTTTTGGTTTTAAGCTATGTATAAAATCGTTTAGAGTAAAAATAAGTTTAATAATAAAGTTTGATTTTATTAAAATATAATATAGAAAAGTATTTACTTGAATTATATTTTAACATAGAATTTATATTGATTTTTATAAATCAAGGTTGAGAAGATAGTTTTGAAATATGACTTGAGATTTATTTAATTAAGAATTTTATTTAATAAGGATCCATTGGAACTCACTGAAATTTAGTTTCAAAAGAATATGGTTTTATAACTTAATTCGGGTTTAAGGTGGTTTAAGGTGATTTAAGTGAATAAATTTAGGAATATTCAGTTATTGAAATTGATATTTTATTTAAAGGATATTGGATTTAGTAAGCAAATATTTCAAAACTAAGTAATGGTAAAAGTGAAATAGGTATATATATGAGTTAGAATTTAGTTTGAAATATTGAATATTGAAGCTTTAAAATATATGGAATTTGAAATGGTTTAATTAAGGATTTAAATCTGTATTTGGAATAGATTTGTGAAATTAAAGAAGCTAAATTATTATATAAAGTAATTTAATATTAAACCATTTAAGTATTGGAAGTTATGTTTCAAAGTATGATTTTCAAGGTATTATAATTTGAAAGTGTTATATTCAAGAGTTTTGGTTCCGAAATATTATAACTTTGAAATGTTATAGTTTAAAAAAAAAGATATATTTGAAAATGATATCAAATTTGATTTGGGTTTTAAAAAGAGGAAATGATATCGTATTTACATGGATTTGAAATGGATAATATATTCTGGTTTTAAAAGTATAAACTATTTTGATAAGACCGCGGTGTTGTAATAACTTTTGGTTGTTGAAGAGACCGGGATCGAAAGTTGTCATACCCTCTGCCAACTCCGAAAACCACTTTAACAACCGCGTACGCAGTGGAGATTCCAGAATGAAGTAGGATGGTGGCGGCGTTTCCTTTGAGGTAAATACATGGACCTAACTCCCGTGAGTTGGCATAAGGTGGCTAAAACAGGAGCGATCGACGGGTTAATGAGGTAGCACCTTTGATCGGACACATCCCTTCGATATTATACTTTGACTTTTGGATTGATTCGGTGGCCACTTTTGATTTTTATTTGGGGTGTGGCTTGAGGTGGGCGGTAGCTGCGCGCTACGCGTTACCACCGACCCGGAAGCGTAATTAGTATATCTACCCTGGCATTGCCTAATTATGTCGTGCCACCTACCCTAGCGCACCTTGTACGAGTTTGGTTTTCTCCCGTAGTCCGTGTGGTGTCCTCTGGTGGCTTCCCGATCAGGAGGGACCATGATATTGGATGGACTACTGGGACTATTACGTGTTAAGGTGGAAAATATAAAGCCTTAATGCTATTTAAAAGTAAGTTTATTTTATTAATAGACATTATTATAATAGCGAAATATTACTACATAGTAAATAGTTTAACGGATCCTTAGGAGGTGTGAATCCCGAGCATCTCTTAAGTTATTGCACTCATATTTATTCCTGTTGATTTAACTCACATAAGATCTTTTGGTTCTGACTCGAGTGTTTTGTCTTTTCAATTCGCTTGGGTCGGTCCGAGCATTTCAGGATCGAAGACTTTATTTCTGGAGGACGAAGACGAAGATTTCTTTATTATTATTTATTATTATATTCCACTACACACTTTTTTCCGCTGCATCAATTATTATTCTCTGGTATGTGTACTCTGATATGTATTGTATAAGTATAATTGAATATTTTGTAAACAGCTTCATGAAATGTATATTTGATTATTATATTTTATCATTCCGCTGCAAGATTCTATTTTGTTTTTTTTCTTTCTCTACTTTTTCTTATTTACCCCATAACAATCCACCCTTCTATATGGTTTAAGTCTGACGTGTGTGATTTATCGTCGATTTAAAACCGTGCAAAAAGGCAGGGCGTTACAGCTTTTTTCTTTGTATCGATCCACACATGCCTTCCTTCGTATCAATCCTTTACACTTATGTTTGTATCGATCCCCTACGCCTATCTTCGTATCGATCCGGCGTGTTCAGGTGAAGCATATGACTTCGTATTTATCAAGTCCGTTTCTATCCAAGTCTTGCTTCCTTCATATCGATCCAAGCTTTGATGGATACGAAGCGTGCCAACATGCCTTGCCGTGTCCATCCAATCGATGCGCATTGCATCGTTACGAAACTCATTGATCCAAAGCAAACTGTAGAATCTACTTTGATCGATAGGAAAGTGTCAGTACGAATTGATTTTTCATGAATATTGATCCATCCATAACTTGAGCATACGAACTCCGATTGACTTGAAATTTGAATGGTAGCCTTGCATAGACTTGTTTATCATTCCCAATCGATCCCACCTTGAATGGAGCTTGGTCCAATTTTGACGGTATCGATCATAGCCTTGTATCCAATCGATTTCTAATCCTGATATCCATCCTTTTTACTAATTTGTTGATATTCCGGCCTTGTCTAAAAAAATGGATTTATAGGAATGTGTCTTTTAATTAAAAAAAATTTAAGTTGGAAACTTGAGAACTTAAATTCCAGTGCTTTAGAAAAATGGTTTACAAGGTTTTGGAAAATTGTAATATTATTATTTGAAATAATTTGGTTCAAGTAAAAAAAATTTGGGAATGGAAATGTAAATAAGAAGTATTCCTTTGGATTGTTTCAGAGGAATGAGTCTTGATTGTTTTGTGATGATCTGAAGAATCTTCTATGTGACGATCGGATGTTTGCCTAGGCGAACGTTGTGGTGCAGTTAGTAAATTATTCTCTTTATCATTGTACAATCGAAACAAGTTCAAACCAGAACGAACCCAAAGCAAGTTGGTGATAAATGTTTTATTGAAAATATGAGAATTACTATTTCAAAAATGGTATTTTGGAAATAAAAATAATATTCTTAAGTTAACTAGTTTGAGTACTCGAAAATAACTTAAAATTGGAGAAGAGATGTATTCGGAGGGTAAACACTTCTCTTATGTATTACCTTTTTAGTAAGGAAGTGTATGGTACTGTTTGGTAGTACCCAGTTCCTTGGTTTCATTTTGGAGGGGCTATATATATATTCTATGATTAAAATATATTGTTTCAATTCAAAAAAAAAGTTTTTGAAATAAGACCGGGTATTTGGATCTTGAGTTTTCTTAGGGAAATAAATGCAAAATGGAATGTTTGAATCAAATAGAGGCATATACTCTTAGGATGGGGTAGAGTGGTATCCAAGTTGAACTTAAGTTTATTTTTATGAAATGTTTTCATAAATAATTTAATGGAAATAGAATTGGTATTAGGAGGAACCAATTAAAGAAGTGCATATGTTGGACGTAGATTATCTCTCGTTTGATATAGTTCTGATCTAAGATTCATGTACATGGCTTTGAGGTGATTCACACCATTCCAAATAAGGATCTTTTACTTGATTTTTGACGACGAGCACTTGATGAGGATTTTGGGTACAGGACTAGTGTTTTCTATCATAGTTACAGCTATGTAAGGAGAACAAAGCTCCAAATCAAGGAACTTGATCGAAGTCCGCACTAGAGAATCGAGTGAGCGATACTAGTTCGGAGGAAAAGTTATATATTCGAGTATTGATCGAATCATATTTTTGTATAAGAATGATCTACGTACATCATACGAACGGATGTATAGTGTTAAGTGTTTTCTGGGTTAGGTTAAGGTGTAATTTCGAGGATGAAATTCTTTTAAGGGTGGAAGAATGTAACGACCCAGAATTCTACTACTTTGATTTACGAGTATTTAATTAATTTCAAATATTCAAATAATAGGTTTAATGATGAAAATAAAACTATTTTAAAAATTAAATAATAATGGTAAAATAGTTTTCAAATTGTGTTTACAAAAATAATTAGTTTGAAGAAAAAATAAAATTGTGACCGGAATTCGCTTTTCAAAATTTCAAATTTTTGTCAGCTAAAAGCTATTAAAAACGTTATGAACTCTTTAGCATAAGTGTTCACACTTGTAGATAAGTTAGTATATGTATATATGTATGTGTTAGTGTATGTGTATGTATTACCTTAGTATACTAAATTTTAAAAAAAAGAATGCCACATCAATAGGAGATAATAGTAAGTAAAGTACTTATGCATATTGGCTGTGATTTGATGGGAGGGTGGCTAGGTGTGGGCTGAAATGGGTGAAGTGGAGGAGAGGGTGTGACGTGGCATGCATATGTGGAGGGTAGAGTACATGAGGGTAAGATGGTAAGTTGTTATTTCTATTTCATGTAGAACTAATTTTTCACCTTTTCTTTCTCATTTTATTTTCATTTCCTATTCTCTCGTCTTCCTAAAAGCTTCATGAAACCATTTAATGGCTTCCATAGTGCTTTTCAAGTTTTAAAATTTCAAAGTTTTAATTTCAATTGTTTTTAAAAAAACTTGTTTTAAAATATCTCCTTCTTCCATTTCAATACTCAACTTCTCCATTTTCCTTCCACTTCATTTGGCCATAACTTCCTCTAAAGTACTCCAAATCAAGATTTTTTTCAAACCATATGGAATTTCAATGGATTCGACTTTTATTTACACCACATTTTCAAATTTTGAATATTTTTGGGTCAAAAATATATTTTTTCAGACTCATTTTCAGACCCATATTTTCAAGCTCCAAAATTCCCCTTCTTCTTTTGACCGTATCTTCCTCAAAACAAATCGAAATTGAGTGTTTTTTTTAAATTATAGATAAAAGAATTTTCTAAAACTTTTCATTTTACTTCTTGTCCAAATTCAGAAATTAAGATGGAAAAAATCGAGGAGAAAATGACCATTTTTCGAGTGACTATTTTCCAAGCTTTACAGGTTCTAAAGCATTTCAAGTTTTCAAAGATTTCTGGTAAGTAAACTTTTGGTTTCAAAAAAAAGTTTAACTTTTTTATATTACATACATTTGTGGTATTACACGTACTTTCTAATTATCCTGAATATAGGGTGTAAATCATGTTGTGACGTTGCTTATGTATGTGAATTCTTGTATGTAGTTAGATTAGACTTGGGTTTTGAATCTAATTTTGTGAATGATGGTGTAGTTTAATTCTTTCTTGTGGTTATGATTAGGATTTCGTTATGGATGTTGTAGACATGGTTTTGTGTAGGTTTGCTAAGTAAGTTAGTACTTTGGTTTGGTTTATCAACGAAGAATTCTTACATGAAAATACAAGCTTTAGTTTAGAAATCAAAATCAAATTAAAAGTTAATACCTTTTTTTTATTATTCCAAATACTTGCTTGGGTTTTCAAAAATTTAGTAAATTTCCAAGTGGATGGGTTCAAAGAAGAAAGCAGGAGAAAAATTATGAGAAAACAGCTTCCATAGCGAAGTCGTTATGGATGCAGTTTCAATAAAAAATTGATTTTTCAAAAGTTTGACTTTTTCTACTTTAAAATTTTTGTAAATGCTTTACAAACTTCAAAAAAAATGAGTTTTAGAAATTTAATTAAGTTTTTAATTATTAGTTAATTAAGTTTAGTAGTTAATAATTAATTAAATATTAAACAAGGATTATTAAGTTTAACTAAATAAGGATTAGTTACTAATTAATTATCTTTTAAAATTAAGACCAATTTTAATTAATTATTAGTTAAGTTAATTAAATTTTAATTAATTATTAATTAAGTTAATTAAATTTTAATTAATTATGAGTTAAGTGTATAATTTACATAATTATTAATTTAACAAAGGGTTTTATTGTCAATTAATCACTAATCAAGTTAAATTTAAGTTAAGGATTTAAATAAAAATTTATTATGATTTAATTATTTGTTATAAAGGTTTAATTTATCATTTAAGTTTTAAATAAATATTATTCAATTTATTAATTGAGATTAATGAATATTTAATTATTAATAAAGGTTTAAATTATTATTTAATAATTAGGGTTTAATTATTTATCAATTATTGTTTAATTATTTATTGATGGTTTAATTATTTCTTGATTTATAATTAAATTAAATTAAGAAATATTTAAGATTGATTATGATTTAAATAAGGGTTTAACTTGTAGATAATTATTTTAAAAAAGGAGTTTTAAGTTTTAAACTCTTTTTTTTTCAAGAATCAAATTGTTTTAAAGGTACTTCTCTTTCAAAGATGGTTTTGAACTCAAGGAATTCAAATGTTGGTACTATTCAGTGGAAAAATGACTATGAATGAGTTATGATGTTATTGTTTGTGTTTGTGTGTAATGACCCAGAATTTCTGTCAATTGAAATTCGTGTATTTAATTGATTTTAAATATTAACAAGTAAAATTTGTAAGTCAAATAAATTTTATTTCGAATATCTAGATTTAATTTGATAATTAAATCGATAATTGAATATTTGAAATTACAGAAATAATTGGAAATTGAGTTTAATGTGATTAAAATTGATTTGTAAAGTTGTATTAAATCATATTGGAGTTAGAATGATGTTATAGAACTTTTAAAATTGAATTTAAAGTTAAATTGTAGAAATTGAGTATTTTAATATTTAATTGACGAGTAAAAATAGTCATTTTTCAAACAGTCTCGGATTCCGACGAAACTAATTTCATCGGATCCGTAATGTTATATTATTATAAGATTTCAAATTTCGCGTCAATCGAATTTACGGTTTGTCCGGGGCAAGCCAAAACGCATAGAAATTAGTTTAACCGATTTAATTTAAATTTGATCGTTTATTTCTGTAACTTGCACATATGATCGAATTAGCTTTCGAAACCCATTCCGTTGTGTCCGGAACGCGGGTTAAACCTTAGAAACGTCAGCCGGCACGCTTCGTTTGGAGTTCGGAAAATCTCGGATGAATAGTGCGTTTAAAAATTTCTATAAAGGGACCTTAACACTTTCACTTTTGCACTCAGAAGCCCTAACTAGGTTTCCAGCCGCCACTCTACTCTTCAATTGCCGAAATCGTGTCTTCGTCTTCTTCATTTTTGTTCAAATCCATCGACTTTTACGCGAAGTGTTCAACTGCAAACTTGTAGAGCTCGGCACGACGAGCAAATCCAACAGCTGTGATCGGAAACGGAGCTGCGAATCGATGGCAAATCTCATTCGAACATTCCACGTTCGTACACGTATTTCGCTGCACAGGGGAGGCCGAGTGCCACGTCTTTCAGGGCGCGGGTGAAGCTCGAGAATCCCGTTCGAATGGAGGTGTTTGATCATCCCCTCGACGTCGGTAGAAAGTGCGGCTATTAGGGTTTCGAATGGCAAGATGGGTTTCGTGCGCGATTTTAGCCTGGGAAGGAAGAAGATCAATGCACGGCCACGATTTAAGGTAGATGAAATCAACGGTATGATGCAAAAAAGAAAAAAAAAGGTTTAAAATTGTAAATTGATTTATATTTAATCGTATAAACTTTAAAACATCATATCTTTTTCATACGAGATCCGTTTCGCACGAAACGAATTGCATTGGGTTCGTATTCGCAAGCACTACGCAATGGAGCTGGACTGGACTTGATTGGAGCTAGTGTAAATTTTGGGTAAAATTAAACACGTGTTTAATTTTATTCAGAACGAAACACTGCAACTGTTATTGGAAGCAAGGTGAGAACTTCTCACTCAATCGAATTGTGTTTCGATTTAAATTTTAAATAGTTAAATTTAAAATTGCTTGATTGTGTGATTAAATGATGGTTGTTATTTGTTATATTGAAATAGACCCTATACGCCGCATATTAAGCGGAGGTTATTATATTAAACACATATACCGCGATATTCCACCTTGAAGTGGAATTGGTATTATATATGTACTTGGAGTTGATTTCCCGCATTATATAGCGGATGAGACCCTATTGCGCCGCATAATAGCGGATGATATTTTATATAAACCTATTTATCGCGATATTCCATCTTGAAACTAGATTGGTATTGTGCTAACATCTGTGGATGCAAGGAAACAGGTTGGAGGGATCCAACTGGATTCCTCAAATAATTGAATTTGTTTCAATGTTGTGTGTTGATTTTTTATAATCTCTATGTGATTATCTTTGTGATTGAAATCGCGAAGGCTAAAATTTAGCCGAATATAATTTTGGTATCGGTGGATACCGGAAATAAATAAAAATTTGATTTTTGAAAATTTAGGTTGAAAGTTTATATTAAAATTTATTTTTGAGAATTGGATAAATTTAAAAGAAGGAATTCTAAAATAATAAAGTTCTATTTTTGATCTTATTGAATAAAATTCCAAATATGGGAAAGCTTTAATAAAGGGATTTCGGGTAATATTATTCAAAGGTTGGAGAATTTATTCAAACTACGGATTTTAAAGAGTTTGAGAAATAGAAGAATTTGTTTTTTAAAGGGAATTTAATTTTAAAAGGGAATAAAATTTGAAACCCATTTGGGAATTGATTTTTGGTGATTGAATTTAAATCTTTTGAAAATCCATTTGGAAATTTATTTGGTGTTTTGAAAAGAATTTGGAATCAATTTTAAAATTGATTTGGGGTTTAGTAGAAATTGATTTCAATTTGAGATTTGAATGAAATTCACTTGGTGTTTAATTTTTTTGGGAAATCAATATGGAATTTGATTTGGTTGTTTTTGAAATCAATTGAAAAATTGAGTTGGTGTTGAAAGTGAATAATTGAAATCGATTTGGAAATCGTATATCAATAGATATTTTGGAAATGTGACACATGAAATTTATAAAGGAAAGGGAAATTTGTTTAAAAATAAACATTGATTATTTTTGAAGTGTAGAAATAAATTTACGGATTTGGAACGTAAATTTAAAGTAAATCGGTAAGGATTTATTTAATTGGTTTAAATGAACCATTTTGAAATGAAAGTGTATTCTCCCTGGAAAGCCGAATAAAATTTCTGAATAGCTTTGAAATATATATATATATATATATATATATAATTCTAGAATTGGTTTTGAAAAGGATACTTTAGAGAAATTAACTTCTTAAATTATTTTAAATCCTTTAAGTAAAGATTTATTAAGTTGATATAGAAATGATTGTTTCTAAGATTTGATCAATAATCGTTTTAAAAAATAGTTATTTAAATAGTTATACTCTATTTACTAATTTTATTTTGAGAATTAGTTTGGACTTAAGTTATATGTAATATTGGTATAATATTTTTATAACTAATATTTTAAGTAAAGTGTTTAAAGAAAAATAGTTTTATTTCAAGGTGTTTTCCCGATATATTTTGTATGAGTGTTATAAACTATTTTAAAGTATTTGAACTCGGCAGATTTCCAGTGAAAATGAATAAATAGTTGAAAGTGTTTCCGCGTAAGGAAAAATGATTTGAAATTTGTTTTCAAATGGTTGAAGTGTGGGAAAATATATCTTGTAAAGATATTTTTGAAAAATGAATAATTTGGGAAACTATTCGAAATCTGGTGATGTTGTTCATATCTATTGATAGTTAAATAACCGACTATCAATATTTACCTTTAAAATGGGTATTTGTTGTGATTTGCTTGAATTTGAATGCTACACTTATTTTAAAATAAGCGCCCATTATTCGGTTTAGTCGGGAGAGGACATTTGGGTCATAAATCCCATTCTGAATAGTGATACGTCGTAATGGATAGCATTTGAAGACCGGTGCTGAAGACCGGATATTTTCGAAAACGGAAGGATTACCATCGAATGTCTCTTGATCGGCTGATCTCCGATATAGAGATTTTATTACCCTTTGTGATGGAAGTCCGGACGTGATTAGTGAATATCCGGATTGCAAGGGCTTCTTTGGAAGTGCCTTCGAATCCGTTCAATCCTAGAACGGACTTGTATGGATGTGTGTCTGACGTTACTATTTGAGATGTAAAGCTGGTTTCTATCAAATACATTTCTGTTGGTGGCGGAGAATTTATTCTCTTAGCTTAACACCCTTCTCTGAGACGTACAAGCTCAGAGGTTGTGTAGTTGATGGTTACTAGTGATACATTCCCAATTTGGTAATGTGGCATACGAAGTGCTGCTGATCATTTATTGATCAAAGCATAGCTTTTGTGAAAAGCGTAGCTTTGTGGACGAGACTTCGTCGGACCTCACAACCCGGTAATGGTCAAAACAGGAAAGATGCAGCAAGGTTATAGGGAGTAGTGCCCCTTAGGGTATGTGCATTTCCTTTTGGATAGAAGTGGTATCACGGTATGAAGCCCAGATACTTAACTTATGTGGATATCACAAATCTATATGACTTTGTGATTGTTGTTGGTTGAGGATCCTCGGATAAAGGTTGTTTACAACCGGGGGATGGCATACTCGTGTGAGTAGTTATCTACTTTTGCAGAGGTAACCCGGCCTTGTGTTGGCAGAGATCCGGTTAGGTTCTCGGGGCGTCTTTCCAGAGGCGTACCCATGTGGCAATGGGAAGTTCCTTGGCCTGACCATTAGTTGGAAAATCCAAAGAAACAATACGAGCCTTGTACGGTTTTAGTTATAGAATCTGCCATTTAATATGGCAGCTATAGTAGGCATACTATAATGGTATGTATGCTGGCTAAGATTTATATTATACTTTCGAAAGGTTTTCCACTGTGCACTTATAATAATAATATCAAAGAAAATTTCTCGTATCAAGCATGTTTGACTTTCATAAGGAGAAATCTCCTCCAATTCTGCGTTTGCATTGTGTGTGTGGCGGGAGGCCTTATGGTAGTTTCATTTTCTAAAAGCATTACGGATCTATTTTAAAATATTTCTTTGTTTGTTTTTTTAAAGTTAAACTGTTTTAAGTTCTCACACCAGTCCCATGACGGACCTGGAGTTTATTGTTCCCTTCCTAAACTCTGGGTGCCCACCAATTTCCACACAGGCAGCCTAGAGTCAGGTTATCAGGATATTCTGGAATTCAGGAGTTGTTGTAGAGATCTGGAGGCAAGCTGGATGGCGTGGCGTATCAACTAGTATATTGTATTTCTTTTCCGCTGTTTGTTGTTGAAAACTCTGATAATGTAATGTGATGTAATGTAATAACCGATACAGTTCTTTTGATTTAAAGATTATTCATTTATCTATTATATGTTGTTCCACTGCGATTGTGAGATTCTGATATTATTTCTGTTGCTTCTTCTTTCTTACTTCTTCTATCCTTTTCTTCGTCTTAAACCCTAACGGTTCGGTTTTCCGGCCTTCGATTGTTCGGCAGTTGATACAGTGGACGTATTAATGTCGACATTCGGGAGTCGAAAATCCCGAAGACGTTACATGTGGTATTAGAGCATTTGGTTAAGCGACAACCTTGGCTCTGTTGGGTGTTACTCATTAGAGATAGAGTCAGTAGTACTCTAGAATGAGTTTGAGTGTAATAATAGATATGAGTGCGTATTTGTTAGTGAAAATAAAATTGTTTTATATTGTGTTGATTGGTTTGTTGAGTGGTATATGGATTCTGGTCAATACGAGTAATTAACGTTATTGATAGGAATCTCTAAACACTTGTACAGAACAAATTTGACACGATATCATTTTAAAATAGGGTAAATGAAATAATTTTACCTAAACTATTTTTGTATATAAAAAGAATAATTTTCCATAAATTATATAGTATATGGTTGCTTGTTGTTAGGATTTAGGAAGTGATAATATTAAACTATTATCATTGATTATTGAATAAGAATTGAAATCATAACAAAGAACTAAGAAAATAAAAATCCATATACAAATGAAATTTGAGCATGTAAATTATAAATGTGATTTGTAATTTGAAGTAAAATTCCAGACGAATATTTGGAAATGTTTTGAAAGGGTTTGCAATTTGGAAAAGATTAAATTCCTTTCTGAGTTTGAAAATGGTTTTCAAGGGTTTGGAAAAATGTTTTTGGGAGGGATAAAAGCTCTAAACTCTTTTCGGTCGCTGGAAAATAATTTCGGTGATGACTGCAGCACCATCAGTGTTCATTTCGAGTTTCCAAAAGAGGGATTGCTGCCAAGTTGTTTTAAAAGGAAGTTGTTTGGAAAATTTCGGTTTGGGTTTTGAAATTCAAAGGATAATTTGAATTGGTTTCAAAAATGGTTTTGAAATGTTGGAAAAACTCTAAAATCTGATAAAAATAGTTATGGAATAAAATTTATTAAGTTGAAAATAAATTTGGGGTAGAAACAAATGAATTGAAATTGAGTTTGAATTATGGAAATAAATCTATGAATGAATGAATTTACAATTGCGAGTAAATGAAATTGGAAACTAAATGTTAAAATTCATCTTGAAATTGCAAGTAAATTGAAAATTTGTCAAGTTGGATCAAATGAAGCTAAGTATTAAAATAAAATTAGTAAGTAAAACTAATTGAAGAAATGACAAATTTAATATGGGTTGAAATGAATTGAATTCAACATTTATCAATAAAGGGTAAATTAAATTCATATGGAATTTGAAATCCAGTTTAAATATAAGTGGTTATAAACCGAAATAGTGAATTGAGTTGTGTTTGGGAACGAACAAAAGAATAAAAACTGAAATTGAAAACTGAATATCGAAAACCAATTTGAATTGTGCGAGATGAAATGAGTTAGAACTTGAAATGAATTAGTAAAAGAAACTAATTTAAAATAGCAAGATGAATCAGCTGTGAATGAAAAATAATTGATAAAATTCAATATTCAAAAGGTAAATTGAATCCAAATAGAATTAAAATTGTAAATTGAATTCAAATGAAATTGACAATGTGAGATTGAATGAAAATGGATATTATGGTTAGCAGGATATACAGGTGGATTAAAGGAAATTGGGATTTTGATTTCAAAGATAAAAAAATTGAATTGCTCGACAAAAGGTATGTATTTGAATTTCAGTATGAAATTTGATGATTTTCTTGTCCAGCCACTTGGCTTTTTCTTTTCTTTTTGAAATCTCGGGGTCGTGGTGCCATTTTTGTGGTCGTACCGAACTAGCCGCCCAAAGGAGATGCTGGCGAAATTTTTCGAAAATTTAAAGCGTTAGAATATTTTTGAGAAAATTGAAATTTTTTGAAAACTATAACTTTAATTTTGGAGTGAAAAGTTAAACGATATAGTTGGTTTTGAAAAGATAACTAAGTATGATTTGAAAACTTAGTAAAGTTATTGTAAGAAGTTTAACTATGGATTTTGGAAAAGTTAAAATGTTTAAATGAATTTGAAATTTAATTTGAACAAATGGTTTTAAAATGTTAATGGATTCTATAATTTTTTCTTATTTGGCAATTTCGAGGACGAAATTCTTTTAAGGGAGGAAGTTTGTAACGACCCAAAATTCTTGTCATTTGAAATTCGTATATTTAATTGATTTTAAATATTAACAAGTAAAATTTGTAAGTCGAATAAATTTTATTTCGAATATCTAGATTTGATTTGATAATTAAATCGATAATTGAATATTTGAAATTACAGAAATAATTGGAAATTGGGTTTAATGTGATTAAAATTGATTTGTAAAGTTGTATTAAATCATATTGGAGTTAGAATGATGTTATAGAACTGTTAAAATTGAATTTAAAGTTAAATTGTAGAAATTGAATATTTTAATATTTAATTGACGAGTAAAAATAGTCATTTTTCAAACAGTCTCAGATTTCGACGAAACTAGTTTCATCGGATCTGTAATGTTATATTATTGTAAGATTTGAAATTTCATGTCAATCAGATTTACGGTTTGTCCGGGGCAAGCCAAAACGCATAGAAATTAGTTTAACCGATTTAATTTAAATTTGATCGTTTATTTCCGTAACTCGCACATATGATCGAACTAGCTTTCGTAACCCGTTCTGTTGTGTCCGGAACGCGGGTTAAACCCTAGAAACATCAACCGGCACGCTTCGTTTGGAGTTCGGAAAATCTCGGATGAATAGTGCGTTGAAAAATTTCTATAAAGGGACCTCAACACTTTCACTTTTGCACTCAGAAACCCTAACTAGGTTTCCAGCCGCCACTCTACTCTTCAATGGCCGAAATCATGTCTTCTTCTTCTTCATTTTTGTTCAAATCCATCGACTTTTACGCGAAGTGTTCTACTGCAAACTTGTAGAGCTCGGCACGACGAGCAATTCCAACGGCTGTGATCGGAAACAAAGCTGCGAATTGATGGCAAATATCATTCGAACATTCCACGTTCGTACACGTTTTTCGCTGCACAGGGGAGGCCGAGTGCCACATCTTTCAGGGCTCGGGTGAAGCTCGTGAAGCCCGTTCGAATGGAGGTGTTTGATCATCTCCTCGACGTCGGTAGAAGGTGCGGCTATTAGGGTTTCGAATGGAAAGATGGGTTTCATGCGCGATTTTAGCCTGGGAGGGAAGAAGATCAATGCGCGGCCACGATTTAAGGTAGATGAAATCAACGGTATGATGCAAAAAAGAAAAAAAGGTTTAAAATAATAAATTAAAATTGTAAATTGATTTATATGTAATCTTATAAACTTTAAAACATTATATCTTTTTCATACGAGGTCCGTTTCGCACGAAACGAATTGCGTTGGGTTCGTATTCGTGAGCACCACGCAATGGAACTGGATTGGACTTGATTGAAGCTAGTGTAAATTTTTGGTAAAATTAAACGCGTGTTTAATTTTATTCGTAATGAAACACTGCAACTGTTATTGGAAGCAAGGTGAGAACTTCTCACTCAATCGAATTGTGTTTCGATTTTAATATAAAATAGTTAAATTTAAAATTGCTTGATTGTGTGATTAAATGATGGTTGTTATTTTTTATATTGAAATAGACCATAAACGCCGCATATTAAGCGGAGGTTATTATATTAAACACATATGCCGCGATATTCCACCTTGAAGTGGAATTGGTATTATATATGTACTTGGAGTTGATTTTCCGCATTATATAGCGGATGAGACCCTATTGCGCCGCATAATAGCGGATGATATTTTATATAAACTCATGTACCGCGATATTCCATCTTGAAACGGGATTGGTATTGTGCTAACATCTGTGGATGCAGGGAAAAAGGTTGGAGGGATCCAACTGGATTCCTCAAATAATTGAATTTGTTTCAATGTTGTGTGTTGATTTTTTATAATCTCTATGTGATTATCTTTGTGATTGAAATCGTGAAGGCTAAAATTTAGCCGAATATAATTTTGGTATCGTTGGATACCAGAAATAAATAAAAATTTGATTTTTGGAAATTTAGGTTCAAAGTTTATATTAAAATTTATTTTTGAGAATTGGATAAATTTAAAAGAAGGAATTCTAAAATAATAAAGTTTTATTTTTAATCTTATTGAATAAAATTCCAAATATGGGAAAAGCTTTAATAAAGGGATTTCGGATAATATTATTCAAAGGTTGAAGAATTTATTCAAAATACGGATTCTAAAGAGTTTGAAAAATAAAAGAATTTGTTTTCTTTAAAGGGAATTTATTTTTAATAGGGAATAAAATTTGAAATCCATTTGGGAATTAATTTTTGGTGATTGAATTTAAATCTTTTGAAAATCCATTTGGAAATTTATTTGGTGTTTTGAAAAGAATTTGGAATCAATTTTAAAATTGATTTGGGGTTTAGTAGAAATTGATTTCAATTTGAGATTTGAATGAAATTCACTTGGTGTTTAATTTTTTTGGGAAATCAATATGGAATTTGATTTGGTTGTTTTTGAAATCAACTGAAAAATTGAATTGGTGTTGAAAGTGAATAATTGAAATCGATTTGAAAATCGTATATCAGTAGATATTTTGGAAATGTGAATTCACATGGAATTTATGAAGGAAAGGGAAATTTGTTTAAAAATAAACATTGATTATTTTTGAAGTGTAGAAATAAATTTACGGATTTGGAACGTAAATTTAAAGTAAATCGGTAAGGATTTATTTAATTGGTTTAAATGAACCATTTTCAAATGAAAGTGTATTCTCCCTGAAAAGCCGAATAAAATTTCTGAATTGCTTTGAAATATATATATATATATATATATATAATTCTAGAATTGGTTTTGAAAAGGATACTTTGGAGAAATTAACTTCTTAAATTGTTTTAAATCCTTTAAGTAAAGATTTATTAAGTTGATATAGAAATGATTGTTTCTAAGATTTAATCAATAATCGTTTAGAAAATAGTTATTTAAATAGTTATACTCTATTTACTAATTTTATTTTGAGAATTAGTTTGGACTTAAGTTATATGTAATATTGGTATAATATTTTTATAACCAACATTTTAAGTAAAGTGTTTAAAGAAAAATAGTTCTATTTCAAGGTGTTTTCCCGATATATTTTGTATGAGTGTTATAAATTATTTTAAAGTATTTGAACTCGGCCGATTTCCAGTGAAAATGAATAAATATTTGGAAGTGTTTCCGCGTAAGGAAAAATGATTTGAAATTTGTTTTCAAAAGTTGTAAAGGTGAAAATTGATTTGAATTTTGTTTTCAAATGGTTGAAGTGTGGGAAAATATATCTTGTAAAGATATTTTTGAAAAATAAATAATTTGGGAAATTATTCGGAATCTGGTGATGTTGTGCATATCTTTTGATAGTTAAATAACTGACTATCAATATTTACCTTTAAAATGGGTATTTGTTGTGATTTGCTTGAATTTGAATGCTATACTTATTTTAAAATAAGCGCTCGTTATTCGGTTTAGCCGGGAGAGAACCTTTGGGTCATAAATCCCATTCCGAATAGTGATACGTCGTAATGGATAGCATTTGAAGACCGGGGTTGGAGACCGGATATTTTCGAAAACGGAAGGATTACCATCGAATGTCTCTTGATCGGCTGATCTCCGATATAGAGATTTTATTACCCTTTGTGATGGAAGTCCGGACGTGATTAGTGAATATCCGGATTGCAAGGGCTTCTTTGGAAGTGCCTTCGAATCCGTTCAATCCCAGAACGGACTTGTATGGATGTGTGTCTGACGTTACTATTTGAGATGTAAAGCTGGTTTCTATCAAATACATTTCTGTTGGTGGCGGAGAATTTATTCTCTTAGCTTAACACCTTTCTCTGAGACGTACGAGCTCAGAGGTTATGTAGTTGATGGTTACTAGTGATACATTCCCAATTTAGTAATGTGGCATACGAAGTTCTGGTGATCATTTGTTGATCAAAGCATAGCTTTTGTGAAAAGCGTAGCTTTGTGGACGAGACTTCGTCGGACCTCACAACCCGGTAATGGTCAAAACAGGAAAGATGCAGCAAGGTTATAGGGAGTAGCGCCCCTTAGGGTATGTGCATTTTCTTTTGGATAGAAGTGGTATCATGGTATGGAGCCTAGATACTTAACTTATGTGGATATAACAAATATATATGACTTTGTGATTGTTGTTGGTTGAGGATCCTCGGATAAAGGTTGCTTACAACCGGGGAATGGTATACTTGTGTCAGTAGTTACCTACTTTTGCGGAGATAGCTCGGCCTTGTGTTGGCAGAGATCCGGTTAGGTTCTCGAGGCGTCCTTCCAGAGGTGTACCCATGTGGCAATGGGAAGTTCCTTGGCCTGACCATTAGTTGGAAAATCCAAAGAAACAATACGAGCCTTGTACGGTTTTAGTTGTAGAACCTGTCATTTAATATGGTAGCTATAGTAGGCAAACTATAATGGTACGCATGCTGGCTAAGATTTATATTATACTTTCGAAAGATTTTCCACTGTGCACTTATTATAATAATAATATCAAAGAAAATTTCTCGTATCAAGCATGTTTGACTATCATAAGGAGAAATCTCCTCAAATTCTGCTTTTGCATTGTGTGTGTGGCGGGAGGCCTTATGGTAGTTTCATTTTCTAAAAGCATTGCGGATCTATTTTAAAATATTTCTTTGTTTTTTTTTAAAAGTTAAACTGATAATGTAATGTAATGAAATGTAATGTAATAACTGATATAGTTCTTTTGATTTAAAGATTATTCATTTATCTATTATAAGTTGTTCCGCTGCGATTGTGAGATTCTGATATTGTTTCTGTTGCTTTTTCTTTCTTACTTCTTATATCCTTTTCTCCTTCTAAACCCTAATGGTTCGGTTTTTCGGCCTTCGATTGTTCGGCAATTGATACAATGGACGTATTAATGTTGACATTCGGGGGTCGAAAATCCCGAAGACGTTACATTGTGTGGACAACTATTAGTAGAATAAAACCCTGTTCTGCTATTAACTAATTGTTTGATTGTGTGGACATTTAATAGCAGAATAAACCTCTGTTCTATTATGAATTTATTGTTTGGACATGTGTTAAGTAGAATAAATCTCCATTTCGCTATAATTTGATTGAATTGTTTGGACTCCTATTTAGTAGGACAAATTATGATCCTGCTATTATTGTTATTTGGACATGTTTATGCCGGCTAGTTTATATTGACATGTCATTTCCTGATTTGGATATGAAGTATATTTACATATATGTTGACTTGTATAAATAAATTGTTGAATGACTTGAAAGTGGAATTGAAGTTAAATGGTAACTTTAACGGGTACCATTGGGATTTCTAAGTCTCTTTTGAATTTATAAAGTATGATTTTGATTTAACTTCAATCCTTTAATAAAATTTGGGGTTTAAAGTTTATAAGTGATTTTCAAGTTGTATAATTATGTAATAAAGGTATTTATAATAATAACTTGTTTATAAAAGAGGCATTACTAAATAAAAGAGTTTATTTAAAGTGATTTTCAAAAGATGTCTTGGAAATGATGTTTGCAAAGGATTTTTCTTTAACAAGGTTTATTAAAAGCATTTTAAAAATAGGGATTATAAAGGTATTTTTAATTATAAAGTGAACTTTTAAGAAAGAAAATTTTTGCGATGGTTAAGTGAGTTGGTTTTATTAGAAGAAATGTTTTTAAACGAAATTTATTTGGTCATTTAATATGGAATATAAAGAGAGGAAATCTCTTATAAAGTTTGGTAATATACTTGTATCATTGAAATGAGTATATAAATGTGTTCCTAAGTATAAAAGGTATGTAAGGGTTTGGGAATAGTGTTTTGTAAAGATCTTTTGATTGAATGTTTATAAAGTGATTTCAATTAATCAAAGATTAATTAATAAAGGCATAGTGGATCCCGTATGGAATTAAATCAATGTTTGAATGATTGTTTATTTGATAATTAAATAACCAACTATCAAAATCTGGACCAAAACGTAACTTTGAAAATATCTAGGTGAAACATAGAAATTATATGGTATAGCTACCGTCGGTGGTGCTATACTGTACGTATAAATTCGTTTCATTTTTCTATGACAAATGATAAGGAAATCCATCCACTAGTGGTTAGGAGGTGATCTCCTCTTTTATCTTTGTCTGGTTATTTTTCTAAAGAACCAGGGTTGAATTTATTGGAAAGTATCGAAAGTTATTTTGAAGAGACTGGGATTGGATATGTTATCCTACAACCACTTTGATCCAACTCAAGCATTTCGAACTGAAGACATCTTAAAGAGGATGAAATCGAATATGGAGTTTTGAAGTGTAAGGGCTACTTGCTATTTATCCTCGGGATGATTTCAAAATAGGTGTAGTGGAGGTAGTGCCTTCGGTTTTGTTCAGCCCCAAAATGAACTTTTATGGATGAATGCTAGTATTGCATTGATGCTTGGAGGGTAGTGTAGCATTCCAAATGGGAAGTAATAAATAAAGGTAAAACATAGCCTCAAGCCTCATCAATCGAGAAATGACAAAAATCGACATGCAGCTAGGCCAAATGAGTCGCTCCCATCAGGACATGGTCATTCCAAATATAGATCAGTTACTATCTACTCATGAACTCTTCAGAGCCTAAAGTGGGTGATCATATTCGATACTACAAGTCAAGTGGTAGGCCAGTCTTGTGTGGCAGAGGTACAAGATGTTCTTGTCAGACCCCAGTGCATTTTATCTAGAGATGTACCATCGGAAGGTAGTTCCTTACCTTGTCATAGTATGAAATCCAATCTCCAATACATGCTTTTACGGTTTTGATTGTAGAACCGGTATGCTAGAATTAAATTAACGTAATAATTTCGGCTATGATGAATAAGTATTTGTACTCTAGACATTATTATAATATCACTAGATTTTCTATAAAAATTGTTTTGGTGTCCTAAGGTAAAAACCTGTTCATGTTTGTATGCGGCATGGTCTTATGAGGTACCTTTGATTTTAAAAGGTTTTCAAAAATGATAATTCAGTTGTTTGAGTTTACTCACACCAGATCCATGTTTGACCTGAAGTTTTATTTTCTTTCCCTAAAACTCTTGGGTGCTCAAATTTTTATGGGTAGCCAAGTAGTTTAGGTTTTTCCATTGATGCATTTTGGAGGAGCTTGGAGCAGGAGGCTTCATCAATAGCTAGTGATTATCTTATTTCCACTGTATTATATGTATCTTATATCGTTTAAGTAGGGACAGACTGTTATAACTGTCCAAGGTTAGAATTGTATTAGTATGACTCTGATGTGTCATTTTTGAAATGACTTTGTAAAGTATTATGTTGGTTAATATATGTTATTTTGTTGCATTGTGAGATCCTATGATTGTTTTGTTCCTTCTTATCTTCTATCTCATTTCTTTCCCCTAACAATCTATCTTTCCGACACTTGGTTATTCAGCATGTGAATACCATGGATGAATTAGTGTCAACTTCTAGGGTTCGAAAAGGCGAATCATTATAGTAATGTCTAGGCTTGGGTTTGGGTAATCAAGTACCGTGCCTCTCTAGCTACTGGCCTGGACCAAAAAGTGAAGTGAGCCTAAAGGTTGTCCCTAATAGATTATACATAATTTGAATTGGGCTTTTGGCTAATTTTCAAAATTGTTTTAAAAAACAAAAAAGAAATTTGAAATAAGAAATACATTATAAATGTCATAATATGGTTTCAAAATTGTTTTTAAATTTAATAAGAATTTAAACTTAAATTTTAAATTTTAAATAAGAATTAATTATAAATGTTATGATATGATTTCCACAGTTGGATTTGAAAACAACGTATATTATAAATTGTATAATATAGTTTTCGAAAGTGCTTTGAAAATATAATAAATAAATTTCAAAAAATTTAATATTTACTGATTAGATTAATAAATTAATTAAATGGTTAATTAATTAAAGTATATGCATGTATGGTATATATAGACGTATGTTACATTATCTTGAAGTATTTAAGATGATAAAAGTACACATGTATATACATAAGAAAATTTCAAAAATAATATTTAACTAAATTATGTAATTAAATAAGTTAATTAAAAGTTAATAACAAAGAGTAAAACATATTTATATATACAGACATATGTGTATAACCATAAATATTATGGTATACATATTCAATTAAAATGTTTAATTGAATAATATAAAATTAGTTAAAATGTGAATTAATTAAATAAATTAAATAAGATTTAATTATTGTAACGTACATAAGACTATTATATAAGTTGACTATATTATAAAAGCTATATAATAATTAAACTTACATAATATGAATGTATAAAATCAAGTGGAACAAAAAAACTCAAATAGACTTAAGGGATAAATATATGCATATAGTACGTATATCATGATTTATTATGTGTCCGACACTTGAATCATGAGGGTATTTTATAAAAAATACAGTATTTCATAAGTTGATGTCACTCAATATAATATAATAAAGATAATGAATTTTTAATATTAATAGATTGCTTGCATACTCTCTAGCTGTTGATATCCTCAAACTAGAGATGTTATGTGTAGCACTATTAGTATATTGACTAGACAAAGTAAGATACGTGCACGTATTTGTCGATATTTCTCAAGTACGTGAATAATGCTTAAGCTGTTGTGAAATGGTGGTATGAGTGAATAATTCGTTTCAATTTTTTGATATTCCTCAAGGTGGAAATAAGATTTAGGACAAAGACCATGGGTTAGAAGTTGTATTTGATACAACCGATAAATTATTATCCATTGTTTATAGGCTTATGATTTGTTGATATTCCTCAAGGTCAGAATATCAAGGCATGTAAGTTCTAACACCCACTAGAGAAATCAAATGATTTTTATGTTTTTCTTATGGTTTTTATAAACATAGAAAATTTACTATAAGCCTTATTAAAATAATGAAAAGGTAACATTTAACTTTTCTAATATTATAAGAAGATTTGCTATATAAAGTTATAATAATCTACATTGATAAATTTGTGCAATTAATATAAATTATAAATTGTTTATCAATTATGATATACAAATGAACTGAATTAAAGATTGACAAAAGAAATATAAAATATACTTACTAATAAATATTTTATGCATGTTATTGTTTCAATGCATATGCAAGCGCTTAATTTTATAATTACTAAATACATTCGTAATTGGTCACTACCTGTTTATTTGCCTAAGACTGTGTGTTGTTCTTTATGATTTTTGAACTCTAAAAGCAATACTTAAATATGGATATTTGATCCATGTACGATCACTATTAATGTTATATGGTGAATAGTTGTAATTCACAATGTACGAAACCCAGAAGAAATTAGTCATTCGAAATAAGCAAGTAAACCGTAGTGTGAGATCATATATTCAATATAATTGATTATGATCTTGTCATGTTAATGTAACACTAGACTAAATGCTATAAGATTGATCTAATAATTTGATTACTAAAAGATCAATTTGAGCAGTTTACATGAAATACAACTTATTTGATATCCTTAAATGTTTAGGATGGAATGCATTTGTGTAATGATTTCATCATGAATGTGTACTAAGGGCTTCCTTTTGAATGGTTCGATCATTTAGAAAAGAAAACAAATGTATGATGGTAGATGCAACAATGTATGATGGTAGATGTAACTTAAGGTACAGTTTGGATGAAGAAAGCGAATGGATACTTCTGCTCTATATGAAAACATCAGAAACGAGAATCGTAAAATAATAATATATACTTATCAAGGAATAAGAAATATGATATTTATTCTAAACTTATTTTCACATAGAAAATTGTTTTGTATGAAACTTATTTCTTTAAATTCAAGATACTTGATCTGCAAATTATCAACTGTAAACTAGTTCAAGTAAATGAAATAAGTAGTCTATATAAGTGAGCTTCATATTTCATATGCTATTATAGTAATGGAGGAAATAGTGAGAGCATGCCATATAACATTTATTGGTCGCATCAAGTAACATATTTACTATAAATTGTACCAAAATTATTTTTGAAACAATAATTATTTTTCAGTATTAACTGAAAAACAAACATAGTGTTATATCAATATGAATATTCCTTATAAAATAAAACCGTAATAGTGATATTTGTGATGCATTGAAAAATATAGAAGTATCTAAATTTATTTGCAATTATTTTGAACTAATGGACTATGCCACGGTTTTGAGAAATAATTTATAATTATATGATTATGAATCATATGGTACTAGTAAATTATATCTCAGACAATTAAGGGCGAAGATCTATCCAATCGGAGCATTATAAGAGTTGATGATCTCTATGGATTAATACATACAGATGTATGCAATCAAAAGTTCCAAATTGATTCCACGTACTTTTTTGTATTCACCGATGAATTATTACAAACATGAATATGTGTATATGATACATATGTGATATGTTAATGATGAGTTCATAGAATATAAAATAGAATAAATAAAAATAATACGCAATAAAAGATAAAATAATTTGATTTTATTGAACAGGTGAGTATATCAAAAAGAGTGTAGAACATACCTAAAAATGAATAAAGATTCAATCCCAAAATTCACTCATTCCTATGATACATAATGATGTATCGATAAGGAATAATCAAACTTTGTTGAACGAAGCGATTAATTACGAGTGAAGTTGAGTTAACTTCTTTCCGGTAAGTTCGTGTGCTTAGGAGTAGTGCGCAAGACTTAAACTACTTTCATCTAAAGAATGGTTTACAAAATCATACAAGATAAGGGTTTATAAGAAACCCCAAGATACTATAAGCCATAGAGTTGGTAGGCTGTATAAGTCGAAAGATTGCACGTAATGATTGTACGTGAGGGATCTTGTATGAGTCACCTCAAAAGAGTTTGGGAATAATTGTCATTGGATGACAAATTTATCTTTCGAACATAATTATCGTAAACTAAACCAAGTCAGTTTTATGTAATGCAATTCATAAAATTTTTATGAATACATATTCGATTACACTTAGAAGCAACTGTTCTTTGAAGAATTCCAATTTCATAGCAAAGGAATTTCTTCTAGAAATTATTGATAGTAAAATGGATCCAAAGATGATGATGAATACAAGGGATGAAATGAAATTAACCAAACCTAAATATACATTACACAATAGAATGTCGAATGATAAATCTTGCACATTAAAGAGAATTTATGAAAAAAAAATTAATGTTGAGAAAAGAGCTTTCTCGGTCTTAAGTAAGCCATTAAGAGTATGACTCTACCATAGGGCATGATCCGTAAATTTGGAATGGATTCTAAGTACATTATCAAAATATAAATCTGATATTGATACCTGAAAAGATATGATCCATCGGCTGTAAAAGTGTCTTCAAGAAGAAGATCAATGAAGTTGGAATATAAGCCACATTGATAAGAATAATATCATAAATTTCAATCGTTGAAATTAACGTAATAGATTCATCATTCAATGTGCTATAGTTAATTTGGATTTTACTCATAAAATTATCGTCTGGCATGACTTTATGCTTTGGTATATATGTGTTGAAACAGATAATTCTAAATAATAATTTAGAATAGACGGTTTGCACATACAACCAAAATGTCTCGAAGTTAGTGAGAGCAATATTGAGTTTGTGGGTTTTCTAATATGATTTGAGAACAGATACAAAAGTATCGTTCGACAAGCATCAAAGTTGAACAAGTGTTTTAATACATATATCAAATAGTTCGATTTACAAAAAAATAAATAAACGAAATGTGTGTCTAAAAGAAAGAATAGTAAAAGATATGTAAATATTTCTTAATTATAATTAAAAACATACTACTAATTGTTAACGATGTGCATATGTTAAAATCAGCTCTAGTTTGGTTTTTTATGACTCAATATTTGATTATTAAATTATATCTTTTATAATAAGTATAAAGGACATTAGGAATGTCCCAAACGATATGCAAAGACAACTTATTAAAATTTTAATATGAAACATGTAAGATGGATTCCTTATGCATTGCAATAGGAATTATCATACATGTTGTATTATCTACAATATTATATTTTACTTATGTATTTGATGCTTGAAGCAAACAAATCCAAGCTAAGATCACTAAATGATAGTTTAGAGTGTTTTCAACTACTTATGAAACAATAAAGAATTGTTTACAGAAACAACAAACTCTTTATAAAGGAGTGTTTGGACTCGACATTCATAAGTGTTATTGAGTATAATATCCTAATATCAAATTCATGTCCAAACCTAGGTTAAGGAGCTTTAAGTTGGAAATGTTCCAAACGGAAGGTTGTAGCTGATTCAATGAAAATCTAAGTACATCGCCTTGAATAGCGCTATAATAAAAGTAATGTATAAATATAAGTGCATAAATTTATTACTGTGCTAAGAGTATTACAAATGTTGAGAATCTCATGACATTGCTATATGATAACTATGATACAATTCACGCAATAACTAGAGCTCACTAGAAATCAAGAGACATACTTTGAACAGTTCTACATGATAAAGGCATATTATAAGCATCGATGAGAGCTGATTAATAAAGTAGATAATTAAAATAATATAGCATGCCCACTCACTAATGGACTGACCCGGTTGTTTTTAGAGAAAACCGATTGATGAAGTTGGAATAAGATTCCATAACTGGCCCCAAGTGCAAGGGGAATATTAATGGAGTTAGGGCCTTAAGAGCAATTATGTAATTTGTTATATATATCTAACTCGATAACCAATCTTGTTCAAAATAAAGGGCTTTTTCTTTCTATTATATACTTGATATAACGTGTTATATTAATTATTTGTTTAATCAAAAGTATATTTAATATAAAATCCATAATAGTATGTTTTGTGATAGTGGTTGCAATGTGTTGTAATCATGAGTGTGCTATCACTGTAAAATAAATATATCGTTTCAAATATTCCTAGTAAATATGTATCGAGACTGGATATCGATCATCCATTTAAACTAGAGTATGTAACGCTCTCCGGATGTTGGGCAGTGTTTTACTCTTGATTGCTGGTGGTAAAAAGGGGTTACGTGCTGATAATTATGGAATAACTATGGAATAACTCACTTGATTGTTTTTTGTTGGTTAATATAAGTAAGTCAAACAGAGAATATCGAAGTGATAATTTTACTCAATTCCCTAGACTCGAGCATACCGTTGAGCTTAAATGTGGAAACTCCTCTTTGATTATAGCTGAATCATGGCATGACATCCATTAAATAACTATAGTTGGGTTGGGTGGAAGCATTAAAAGTGAAACACTATTCAGTTGAGAATTCGTCTCCTCGGTTATATGACATTAGTATCACTGGGTCAAATTAAGTCAACTTAAAGTCAAAATCTCAGGCCATAGTACGGTTAATAATATTGTTATTAGTGAACTAAGAATTTTCTATTTTGAGTTATAAAGTTGAATGTGGACGATGTTAGAATTTTGTCCAAAACCAAATTCCATAAGTTCTAATGTGATATAGTTTTGATGAAGAGAATTGGTATAAATAATCTCACTACTAGATACAGCTTATAATAAGTAGAATTGGATTTTACCGAAAGATGTGTAAGCGATAGATTCAGCCAAATTATCACAATACTAGCTACGGTGATGTGTGAACATTAATATTTGAATTATTCCATATTAATCGCTGACTGAATTTACACGTTTGAGTCGCACAACCGAAATGATGAATACTCCGAATGAACCACATGTTTTAATTAATCGACAACCATTGATTAATTAAATTAATTAATATTTATGATAGTTTTTTAACAAAAAAAATTCAATCATATCACATACAAAGTTATGAGGATTATCTCAAGTATCATATTAACCAAAGGTTATCACTAATATCGATATACACATATGTACCTAAGCATATATAATTTGAGTTTGATTTCTTCATCTAATATAAAATTCACTACTGGTTTATGTATATAAAATTTATAAAATAAGCAGTGAAGAATACTTTAAAAAAGAACACAAATATGCATTTGTGAACAAATAAACAATTACTAAATCGAAATATATTAATATGTTATAACATCTATATCGAATTACCTCTACAAATTACGAGTGAGCTCTTCTAAAAATATGAAAGTAGATTGGCTTATAAAAAATACATAAATTTGACTACTTTAATAATTTGCAATTAGATGAATGTCAACTGTTAATTTAACAACTTAAACCAAATCAGAATACCTTGTTTTGTTTTATGGATATGGGTTTCGGTTTTCAATTTTTATGTGCAAATTGTCAAATTAATATCTAAATTGGATTTATTATAATTCACACTTTCCTACTCGAATTAACAATTAACATAATCAAATGAAAAGAAATTTGGCAAGTAATCGAATATTGCAAATCATGATACATCATCATTTTACATCTATTAAAATAAAACTTTATTAAAAAACAAGACAAAATGAAATTTTGCATGGCTTAATTCTTTGTCCAAGTATGGATTAAGTAACTACACATATTCTTTTGTGCTCAGTTCTAGTTAAATAGTCCAAATCTTGGATGAGTTAAACTAAAATGTATTATCAAAAATAATAAAACTGGTACTTTTTAAACAATGCTGAAGAGTTGAAAAAGAAAAAGAAAAACTGAACCTGAACTTTGGATACGAATTAATAACTACAACGTCATGCTTAATATTAGGACCATACATCATCAAATGACGCAAACACAAGCTCCCATAGCCCATCAGAAACAAACTTAACATAGAGTTAAAATAATTTGGACCAAAAATTCCTAAAGAAGATTTCATCGCAAGCTTAGAAAACGCAACATAGTTTATTAAATCATCGATTATCAACGATTATCCTGATCTAAAATAGCTGACATAGACAAACTTTAATGGAAGGCATATAGGTGTTACCTTAGGATTTTTAGAGTAGATTGATGAAGAACGATCTAGGGCCAGAAGGAAATTTGAGTAGATGGAAGCCCAATACTGCAAAGGAATTTCTTCAACCAAATTCGACATAGAGAATCCCAACACTTGAGAGAAATCATAGAATTTATAAGGGTTTGACGAGGAAGAAGCGGTTGATAATTAGGACCGAAAGTCCTTTGTTTTTATTAATTAAGAATAGATTTTACGTTCGAAGAGTTAGAAAATAATTTGAGGAACTGGAAAGAGCGAAATAATTCGAAGAAGAGGCGGCCACGAAAATAACGGAGGGAGTCCACTTCGTTAAAAGAGTCATGTAGCCTATTCCTCCTTTTAATAAAGCAAATTAAAACAAACGACAATGCTATGGAACAAAAGTGTTATCTATTGACTTTATAAAAAATAACTTTTCCGATAAAGTTGCCAAACTTAAGATCATGTATTGGATAGTTCCTCTCATGAACTTTCAGTTGTTGACTGGCATAATAAACAACTCTACCTTCCTGCATCAACACGGCGCTTAGGCTTTTACAACATGCATTGGTATATACCGCAAACACCTTCGAACCATCAGGGAGTACAAAAATAGGAGAAATATTCAACAACTCCTTCAGCTTAGTAAAAGCATCTTCATATTTTGGGTTCCAGGAGAAAACTAGATTTTTTTTAGTAAGGTGTGTCGATGTGCATAAATTGTGAGGAACGGGATTTTCGACTCATGAAAGTCGACATTAATACGTCCACTGTATCAACTGCCGAGCAATCGAATGCCGTAAAACCGTACCCTTAGGGTTTAAGAAGAAGAAAACGATAGAAGAGGAAAGAAAGAAGAAGCAACAGAAACAATATCAAAATCTCACAATCACAGCGGAACAAAATATAATAGATAAATGAATAATATTTAAATCAAAAGAACTATATCAGTTATTACATTACATCTCATTACATTACATTATCAGAGTTTACAAAAACAACTAGCGGAAAAGAAATACTATATACTAGTTGATACGCCATGCCATCCAGCCTGCTTCCAGATCTCTACAGCAACTCCTGAATTCCAGAATGACCTGATAACCTAACTCTAGACTGCCCGTGTGAAAATTGGTGGGCACCCAGAGTTCAGGAAGGAAACAATAAACTTCAGGTCAGTCATGGGACCGGTGTGAGAACCTAAACCAATTATCTTTTAAAAACAAACAAAGAAATATTTTAAAATAGATCCGCAATGCTTTTAAAAATGTAACTACCATAAGGCCTCCTGCCACACACACAATGCAAACGCAGAATTGAAGGAGATTTCTCCATATGATAGTCAAACATGCTTGATACGTAAATTTCTTTGATATTATTACTATAAGTGCAAAGTGCAGGAAAAACATTTCGAAAGTACAATATTAATCTTAGCCAGCATAAGTATCATTATAGTATTCCTACTATAGCTACCATATTAAATGGCAGGTTCTACAACTAAAACCGTACAAGGTTCGTATTGCTTCTTTGGATTTTCAACAAATGGTCAGGCCAAGGAATTTCCCATTGCCACATGGGTACGCCTCTGGAAAGACGCCCCGAGAACCTAACCGGATCTCTGCCAACACAAGGCTGGGTTACCCCTAGCTGGGTAACAACTGACACGAATATGTCCTCCCCCGGTCGTAACCGACCTAAATCCCGGGATTCACCAACAACCATAAAATAATAAGTTTGCAGCAACAACATAGGTTAAGTATCTTGGCTCCATACCATGATACCACCTCTATCCAGAAGGAATGACATACACTAAGGGGGCGCTATCCCCTAATAACCTTGCCGCATCTTTCCTATTTTGACCATTATCAGGGTGTGAGGTCCGACGAAGTCTCGTCCACAAAGCTACGCTTTATACAAAAGCTGTGCTTTGATCAACAAATGATCAGCAACACTTTGTATGCCACATTACCAAATTGGGAATGTATCACTAGTAACCATCAATTACATAACCTCTGAGCTCGTACGTCTCGGAGAAGGGTGTTAAGCTAAGAGAATAAATTCTTCGCCACCAATAGAAATATATTTGATAGAAACTAGCTTTACATCTCAAACTGTAACGTCAGACACACATCCATACAAGTCCGTTCCAGGATCGAACGGAACCGAAGGCACTTCCAAAGAAGCCCTTGCGATCCGGATATTCACTAATCACATCCGGAATTCCCATCACAAATAGTGATAAAATCTCTATATCGGAGATCAGCCGATGCAAAGACATTCGACGGTAATCCTTCCGTTTTCGAAAATACCCGGTCTTCAACACCGGTCTTCAAATGCTATCCATTACGACATATCATTATTCGAAATGGGATTTATGACACAAAGGTCCTCTCCCGGCTAAACCGAATAACGAGCGCTTATTTTAAAAATAAGTGTAGCATTCAAATTCAAGCAAATCACACAAATACCCATTTCAAGGTAAATATTGATAGTCGGTTATTTAACTATCAAGGCCAACAAACAAATATCCAGCGCCATAACAATCACTAGGCCCTTTTTATTAATCTTCCATAAATTAAATAACTTTCCAGATATTCACTTCGATTTATCTTTAAAAAGATACATTCTCTAAACTATTTCATTTTCTACATTGGAAAACATTTCCAAATACTTATTTAACAATAAGTAATTCACAAATCTATTTGTTTTCAATACTTAGAAAATATTCAACATACTTAAAACACGATTAAGTATATATTTTATTCTTTTAAGGAAAACATTCTCTTAAACACATTCATTTGAGTCAAAACGAATGTTGCGTAAAACATCGTTACGACCACCCAAAATCACTAGTATAGGGATTCTAAATTAAGATAGATATATAAATCTCAATACTATACCAAAACATTTCCTTTCGGAAATCATTTACTATAACAACAGTGTTATAGTCCATCTTTTCCTTATTTCTCGAAAATGTCTATTTCAACAATGAATGTTGAAATCGATGGTTTCGATCCTAAACACATTTTAAAACAACTTCAAATCATTTTAATTCTATTTAAATATCACTTTCCCAAAACATTTCTTTAATATATTATTCACTATCCAAAATCGTGAATATACTTCGTTAACCAAATTCAACGTTTCTACACATTTTATTTTAAAGGATTATCCACTGTCCCAAAATCGTGAATATACTCCTTTAATAAGCTATAAAAAATTAACTTATCAAAATAAGTCGATTTCAGATTTATAAAATAATGTTTATAAATTCATTCATATTTTATAACATCTTCAACTTATAAAAGCACTTTATTAACAGATTCTATTTAAATCTCATTTAAATGCCAAAAATCCAATTTATAAGTTAATTTCTTATAAATCTTTTATTTTACAAAATCTATTCATTTTATAACTTCACAATTTATAAATCTAAAATTTCATTCACTTATGAAATCCATTTATACTTCATTTTAACACTTATAAAAATTGGTTTTATAATTCCAACATTTTTAATTTATAAATATCAATTTTATAAATCTTTTATATAAACTGTTTGTATTAATTTCAAAAATCTCAATGTAAACTATTTTATAGAATCATTAACTCCACATTTCAAAAATCACACTTTAACTATATTTCTCAAAAATCATAAATTTTATAACATTAAAATTATAACGTTTATTTATTTAAAATGAATCAATTCAAAATTTTAATAAAACGTATACTTTCAAAAATCACTTTAAAAATCCTTTTAAATTCGAAAATCGTTACTTTAACACTTTTATTAGGACAAATGCTGCAACAGCACTAAATATAACAATCACGGCATCCAAAACATCATATATCATATGATAATAGAATATATCACAATATCTGTAAATAAATCAATACGGGTGAGAAATCCAGTTGGATCCCTCCAACCTGTTACCCTGCATCCACAGATGTTAGCACAATACCAATCCCGTTCCAATACGGAATATCGCGGTACATGGGTTTATAAAATATTATCCGCTATTATGCAGCGCAATAAGGTCTCATCCGCTATATAATGCGGGAAAATCAACTCCAAGTACATATATAATACCAATTCCACATCAAGGTGAAATATCGCGGTATATGTGTTTAATAAATAACATCCGCTTAATATACGGCGTATATGATCTATTTCAATACAACAGATAGCAATTTATCATTCAAGCATACAATCAAGCAATTTTAAATCTAACTATTTAAAATTTAAATTAAAACAGATTCGATTGAGTGAGAAGTTCTCACCTTGTTTCCAATAACAGTTGCAGTGTTTTGTTTCGAATAAAATTAAACGCGCGTTTAATTTTACCCCAAATTTTCACTAGCTCCAATCGATTCCAATCAAGCTCCATCGCGTAGTGTTCGTCCATAAGAAGCCAACGCAATTCGTTTCATCATTTTTCGACCTCGTATGGACAAGATATGGTATTTTAAACATCGTACAAATTTATATAATAATTTACAAAATTATTTTCAAATTTTATTCCTATTTAACCTCAAATTTCCATCTGGGCCACACGTTCAAACTAATGAAATCACGGCCGCGGTTTTTCTTTCTTCTCCAACCTAGTATAATACGCGACCGAACCCATAAGAACCGCCTCCAAACCCTAAATCTCGTGGCCAATTCGAGCATCTTCACAACCATCAGCGACCATCCTTTCGAAGCCCATCACCTACCCTATCACCGCCGTGAACGATGCGAATCTCGGCTGCCTCTCGACCATGAAAAATGCTAGCCAAGGTCGAACGAACGCGCCTTTTTCCTCCTTCATCGTTGCGTTTCAGACGATCACCACCGCTAGATTTATAGAGCTCGATGCCCTCTATAATTTTGTAGTTGATAACTTTTTGAATTGGTTGACGAATTCGAAGAAATAAAAGAGGAAAGGAAACGAAAATATCGGCCATTGATGTTGAAAGTGGCGGCTGAAACCCTAGGGGTGTTTTGTTTGCAATTGTGAATATTTAGGTCCTTACATATAAAATTATCGAAACACTATTCACCCCGAATTTTTCCGAACTCCAATCGAAGCATGCCGTCTGGCGTTTATAATATTTTATCCTCATTCCGAACGCAATGGAATATATATCGGGAGCCAATTCGATCAAATTTGGAAGATAAGTTTTTGAATCGACTATTTAAATTCAAAATTCACTCGAATCGATTTTAGTATGTTGTAGCTTGCTCCGGACAAACCGTAAATCCGATTGATACGAAATTTAAAATCTTACAATAATATAACATTAGGGATCCGATGAAACTTGTTTCGTCGAAATCCAAGACTATTTGGAAAATGACTATTTTTACTCGTCAATTAAATATTAAAATATTCAATTTTTACAAATTAACTTTTAATTCAATTTTAAAAGTTCTATAACATCATTCTAACTCCAATATGATTAAATAAAACTTTGTAAATTATTTTAATCACATTAGACCCAATTTCCAATTATTTCAGTAATTTTCAATATTAAATTATCGATTTAAATCATCCAATTAAACCTAGATATTTGAAATAAAATCTATTCGACTTACAAATTTTACTTGTGCATATTAAAAATTAATTAAATATACGAATTTCAAATGATAAAAATTCTGGGTCGTTACAGAAATTTTGACGAAGTCCTTAATGAACTTCCTATAGTAGCTAACCAAATCAAGAAAGCTACTCATCTTTGTAGCTTACTTTGGTACGTTCCAATCCTATACCGCAACAACTTTACTATGATCAACCACTAGTACATGCTTGAAGACAACATGTCCTATAAAGAGAACCTTATTGCACCAAAAATGACATTTAGAAAATTTCGCCTTTAGCTTATGACTACGGAGAGTATTGAGAACTTCTTCTAAATGCAATTCATGCACTTCCTTGCTTTTCGAATTGACAATTATGTCATCAACGAATACCACATCGAACTTATTCAACAACCCTCTAAAACCTCAACTCATGAGGTTGATGAAATATGCTAGGGCATTGGTCAGTCCAAATGGCATGACTAAACACACATAAAATCTCCTCAAATGTACGAAAAGTGGTTCTTTGAATGCTATCCATGGCTACACGCAACTGATGTAATCTGGTAGCCAATTCTACCCTTGATCCGACCAATTGATCAAAGAGACCATCTATACTAGGCATTATATAACGCTTTTTCTTTGTCAGTTTATTCTACGCATAGTAATCGGGGAAAAATCTTTAAAGAGCCATATGCTTTAGTAACGAAAGCAATAGGTGCTCACCATTCCAAAATAGTTCTCTAGTTAAAGCTTTTCTCCAATAATTCATTCACTTGCTTATTTAGCCCACATCTTTTTTAAGAGCCATATACCTAAGAGGTAAGGCAACTGGTTTAGCATTCTCTTCTAAGTAAATTCGAAACCCGATCTCCTTATGGGGTGGAAGATCGAAAACTTCGGCAAAGACATCTAGGTAGTCATGAACCTCTAGTACTGAACGTATGACAGGCCCAAAAAGTGTATGTAACTCAACATGACTGAACTTTTAGGATCATGGTACACATTAAGGTTGTACCCACTACAAGTGCCTAACTGAACAAACTTCCTATCAAAATCTAACATTGCTCCATACATAGTCATCCAGTCCATCCTAAGGATTAAATCAAACATAGAAACCCAAAATAAAATCGTCGTAATCGAATTCGACCCCCAAAATATAAAATTACATACCCTTACGAATCATGGATAAATGACTTGATCCTGTAACTGGGTTTGACACAGCTACGGGGTCTATAACTATATTAGTTTCTAAGTGTAATTCATCTACCAGTCTATTCAAAATAAAATATTGTGACACCGTTATGTCAAATAAAGTGTGAACAGGTAAATTAGAAAGAGTTAACACACCTTCTATGACAACTTTATTTCCTTTATCCACAACCAAAGCTACACTCGAGCTACGAACAGCATCCGTGCATAAGCCGGAACCACTTGGATAGAGGTCTTACATGCAGTTGGAAACTCCCCTTCATGTGCCCAAATTGATTGTAGTTGTAGCATTTGATTTTATAGAGGTTCACCTTGCAATCTTTACCTTATGTCCCTTGCGATTCCATCTTCTACACTCGTTCCTTACTTCTTTTTCTTGCCCTGAACACTCGTTCCACCTTTGCATTAATTCTGTTGGAATGGCTTTACTCCTACCTTTTTGGGCTCATCCTTTACTTCATCCTTGAAAATAGTATTTAGCAGAGCTATCTCCACCAAACCCTCATAAGTAACTCCTATGAGAATGTGGCTAAGGGCCAAATCCTGTAGAGTTTACTTCGGCCCTTTCGCAAACTTCAAAGCCTTTTAATTAGGTATTTATTAAGTCAATCCAAATCCAGCCAGCTCATTGAATTGATTCACATATTCTTTCATCGACATCTCCTTTTTGCAAATGTATAAATTTCTCCAACTGCATTCCTGGTTGTGCTACGGAAAGAAACCTCATCTCAAAACGCCTTCTAAAATCTCCTCAAGTAATCTCTTCTTCATTTGTTTCTACCACTAGCACCACCAATACAAACCTGCGATTTTTTTACGTGCATTTAACGTCGCTAAAAAATTTAGCGATGCTATAACGATGCCAAATGCGCGCCAGAAAAATGGACATCACTAGATTGTTTGACGCCAATAAGACGTCACGAAAAAAGCGTCGCAAAATTTTAGCGACGCCTCTGTGATGCCAATTCTTTGATACAATAAGTGCGTCGTAATTGCATCACTAATTTTTGCTGAAGTTAATTTTTTGCTAGAAAGTAAAAATAAATAATTAGTTTCTCGTACAATATGTGTTGTTTGCAAATGACAAAAATAATAGTTCCAACTAAATAGACAATATAATGTGAACTTTTCATTCAACTCGTTACCATAATCATTACAAATTATATTTGCAAGAGAAAGATAAAACTTAAATACTACATTTGAAACAAATTAGTGTCCTGAAACAAATTAATGTACACTTAGCATGCACCCAAATACTAAACTAAAATTACATTTATTCTACATAGCAGGTTGTCATTTTCGTGCCCATCACAGCACTACACAGTATCCACACAACCCAACCTTCATCAGTTTCGTACCCATCATAATCTTAATTTCCTCTTGCTTGCATGGCCATACTGCCATTCATCCAGGCCCGCACGTAGCTTCTAGCATGGAGTAAGTTGTGCAATTCAACATGGAGCCATCCAGTCACGTACATAACTTCTTAAGTGTTGATTTTTTCACTTCGGTCTAATTATCAAAATACAAGGAGACTGATAAACAAGAAAAATATCAAAATAGTTCAACAAACCATCTAAGTAATGAAGTTGTCTGTAAAGGCAGCACACTCTCCACTTCCTTTGCATCTGATTCAGTCAAAGAAGAAGACGACCTCTCAGCAACCTCTTTTGACATTCCAAACATCTACACCATAAAATACGATATCCATGAATATATTCGTACATGAAAAATAATTATAAAGGGAACAAAAACGATGTGCAATTTATGAACTTAGTATATCTGACCTTTTGAATGGTCTTTTGGAAGCAGGTTTTGTGTTCTTCCAGTGAAGCGTGAATGAATTCATCAATGTGATCTCTAATATCTATTAGGTGAAACAACCATAAGTGACAAGTTATACATAAAATTCACAAAACTTTGAATTAACCTTCTTTCTGGAAAACATATCTCCAAGTAAAGGAATTATAGGCTTTTTCTTCTTCTTCATTTTAACGTTCGACCTCCATAAAAAAATCACTTTCAATGTCTCCAATCCTCAAAGCCTCAGCCAGAGTAGGCAGATATTCATACCCAGTTTTTTCATCTCCCATCTTTCGCTTTTGATCTTTTCAGGTTTCTCTTCCATTTCATCTGCTATAGTCGTGTTTTTATCAAACTTTACATTCAGAGAAGCAACTGCCATTTTAGTCTCTGTTTCTCTTTCTTTTAACAGACTTAGTTCTTTCTTTGTCTCCTCAAGTTCTGCCTCCAACTTCTTTATGGAGTCGAGGACTTCAACTTCATCATCATCTCTATAAGAACAAACTGACTGAGCTGAAGAAGAGGAAGAAGAGTAAATAGCATATACTGGTTTGTTAGAAAGCGAGCGCATTGGTATTTTATGAGAGTATGCATCGGTTGCAAGTATGTGTTCCCCAAATATGGCGGCTGCTTCTTTTACAGAGCGAAATGGATGAGTTGTATCGACCTCTGCTCGTGGTATTTTTGTTTACTTGTTTACGTGTGTGAATTATGAAGAAGTGAACACTGCTAGAACTATTTCGTACAGCGACGGGCTTTTGCGACGGCCGGTCACAACTAAAAAATACGGCCGTCGCTATACCAAATATACAGCTGTTTTCCAGGAGCAGAACTTTTATTACTTTCTCACCAAATTAAACCCTCCTTCCCCCAATCCGCCGTCCCCCGTCACCGCAGCCGCCGCCCCGCCTTCCGCCGCCTTCAAATCACCCAAATTCGCGTAGGTATGCTTCTAATCTCTATTTTGAACGTAAATTTGATGTTTTTAGGTTTAGTTTAAACCCTAATTAAATTAGGATTTGTTGTTAAATTAGGTATTAGTAGTGTTGTTAAATTAGGTATTAGTAGTGTTGTATGTTGATTTGTTAGATTAATTAGTTTATTACCATGAAGTTAAATTAGGTATTAGATTAATTAGTTTATCATGAAGTTGAATAAATGGTTGATGCAGATAATTAGTGTTGGCGATTAACATGGTTAGTTGTGTAAGGTGAAAAATTAGTGTATATTAATGATTAACTTGGTTATTGATAAATTTACATGAAAATATTTCATAGTTTATGAAATTGATAAATTATAAATTTAAGTTGTTAAGTGAATTTAAATTGACAAATTTTTATTTAATAATTAGATTTTTATTGTTTTCTAATTATCAATTTAATAATTAGATTTTGTTGTTTTATAATTATCTTCATTGATAATTCTTTTATTTATCTTGTTGATTATCAACGGCTAGCGACGGCCATTTTAATAATTTAGCGATGGCTAGCGACGGCCAAAATGCAAAAGGTTGTATATATTATACAAAAATAAAGTTTATACAAAAAATTAAAAAAATGAATATAAGAACATTAAAAATTCTGCAAATATCTAATTTAAAAAAAAAAATAGGAAATGACTTTAAAAACAACTGATATTGTACTAAAATCGATTTTGTAAAGAAATTAAGAAATGAATATAATAACAACAAATATTCCGCTAAAATCTATGTCGTAAAAAAATAAAGAAATGAATATTGAACTAAAATTGTTAATTGAACGTTGAACTAAAATTTAAATACACAAATTTATGAAATGAAATTTAAATAGTTGAAACATTGTCAAAATTTGAAAAGAACAACAATATTTGATAAAATTTAAAGAAATTTTTTTATCCCTTAGATTGACTTTGGCCCCGTCTGACAAGTGTTGTATATGATCGTTATATGGACGTTCGTTTTGTAACGGAACAGACATTTATATTCATCTGATACAATATTTGTCGGATTTGTCCCATATTGGACAAGTTACAAACACAATAAAGTAATTATATATTATAAATCATTTCATTTTAAACGGTTACAAAATTTTAACAGCACTTCCTTTACGTTCCCTATGTACACGCATTTGTGTACGATACAGGGAACAGAAGGGAAGTGCTACCGAAATTTTGTTGAACCGTTTAATCTGAAATGATTTATAAAATGTAATTACATTATTGTGTTTGTAATGGGAAGTAGAATGACTGACCACCGAAGTGAAAACCAAAATACCAAAAAATAAAAAAATAAAGTGAAGTTTTATTTTGAATTTTCTGCAACGATGAACTGTTTACAATGGAGAATGATTGAAAATTAATGATTTAAATTGTCTAACATACATTTTCAAATCAGGAAAAATGTTCAATTATTTTCTCGACCGTACTTGGATGTATGAAGTCAAAACTGGAAAGAAGGGATCAATAAAGCAACATTTCTACAACGGTGTACACTAATTTATTAGATTTGCTAAATCTAATAACCGAAACAACACAAAAATTCGTTGCCCGTGTAGTAAGTGCCAACATTTGAAGCATTGGAAACCAGATATAGTTGAAGTACATTTGTATCAATATGGTTTCGTGCCTGATTATTATTTCTGGGATCGTCATGGAGAACTTGTTGAACCTACACCTAATACTGAAGTGTTAGAGGACGGTAATATGATGACGAATCCGATAGAGAATATGGTGGATGATGCAGCACGATCAATGTTTCCTACAACTGAATCTGTCAATGAAGACGAAAATGTCGAAGAAGAACCGACTGTGGGAGCTAAAAAAATATACGATTTGTTGGATTCTGCTAAGAGGCCGTTATGGGACGGATGTACAAGTGGAACCGAACTTTCAGTAACCGCCGAATACATAGCTATGAAATCAAAATTCAACGTTACGGAAGCTGCATTTACAGTAGTTGCACAAGTTGCAAAACGACAAATGCCACCCAATAATCTGATGTGCGATAGTCATTATAAAGTAAAAAAATTGATGTCCGCTTTCGGTCAACCGTACGAGAAGATAGATGCATGTGTGAAAGGTTGCATGTTGTATTGGAAAGACGACGTTGACCTTAGAAAATGCAAAATATGTAACGAAGAAAGATACAAACCAAGAAAGAAGAAAGGAAAAGAAGTCCCGTACAAGAGAATGCATTATTTACTTATCACTCCCAGACTTCAAAGATTATATGCATCTTCTGCTACGGCCTATCATATGCGATGGCATAGTGTGAGAACAGTGGAAGAAGGAACTTTGATACATCCATCTGACGGAGAAGCATGGAAACATTTCGATAAGACTTATCCCGCATTTGCTGCGGAAAGCCGTAGTGTCAGACTTGGTTTATGTACGGATGGATTTTCACCATTTTCACAGTTTTGTAGTAAATATTCATACGAGCCAATTATCGTTACTCCGTATAATTTACCTCCATGGATGTGTATGAAGACACCATATATGTTTCTCACCACTGTCGTTCCCGGCCCTCATGATCCAAGCCAAGGAATTGATGTTTATTCACAACCATTGATCGAAGAGTTGAAGAAACTGTGGAATGAAGGAGTCGAAACTTACGATGTATCAACGAAAAAAAATTCGGTTATTCGCTTCTTTGTTATGGACTATTAATGATTTTCCTGCATACGGGATGCTTTCTGGTTGGAGTAAGGTCGGTTGTCTAGCATGCCCTTATTGTATGAAAGAAACACAGGCATTTTCGTTACGATATGGGAAGAAAGTTTCATGGTTTGATTGTCATCGGTTTTTTCTTCATCCCAACCATACTTTTAGAAGAGATAAGAAAATTTTCATAGCTAACAAAGAAGAGAATTTGAGACCACCCAAGGTTTGATCAGGCGAGAAAATATACGAAATTGTAAGGGACTATCCAAAGATACATGAAATTGGAGTCCAGACTGAAATCTCAGAAAAGTCAGACATTCATAATTGGTGCAAACACAGTATATTTTGGGAGTTACCATATTGGAAAGATTTCTTACTCCGACATAATATTGACGTGATGCACAACGAAAAGAACGTGTTTGATAATCTATTTAATACAATTTTGAATGTAAAGGGCAAAATCAAGGACGATTTGAATTCAAGGCTTGATATAGCAAACTATTGTAAGCGTCCGGAACTTCATATGAAGCCTAATGACAATAAAAAATCGAAAGCATGCTATAAGCTAGACAATAAGCAAGTAAAACTCGTGCTAAAGTGGGTGGAAGAATTAAGATTTTTCGATGGGATTTCTTCCAATCTTCGTAGATGTGTTGACTTCAAAAATAGTAAACTGAGTGGGATGAAAAGTCAATTTGTCATATCATGATGGAATATTTACTACCCGCGGCTTTCAAAGAACTGTTGCCCGTAAAAGTATGGAACGTTATAACAGAGTTATGTTTGTTTTATAAACAGCTTTGTTCGACAACATTAAAGGTGGATCATATACGTAAACTTGAAGTAGAAATACCCATATTGCTATGCAAACTGGAGAAAATACTTCCGCCTGGTTTCTTTAACGTAATGGAGCATTTACCTATTCATCTTCCATCTGAAGCACTTCTTCGAGGTCCTGTGCAATATGGATGGATGTATCCGTTTGAGAGGTAAATTAACATGTGCAATGTTCAAGTCAATTTCAAATTCAAATTTGTATATCTAAATATGTAATAAATATCTTAATAGGTACTTGAATCATCTGAAGAAGAAGATTTGATAAAAAGCCTGAGTTGAGGGTTCGATATGCAAATCGTATCTTGAAGAAGAAGCTTCATTTTTTTCTCTCACTACTTCAAGGACGATGTGAACTTATCATTTGTAACTGTTCCTTGAAATGAGGATGTCGTTGAACAAAATTCTTCTCAAACAATGTTATCTGTTTTTAGACAACATGGTAGACCTGGTGGAAAATGTGTGGAAATATGATTGGATGATAGAGATCACCATGTAGCAAACACGTATGTTCTTTTAAATTGTGTCGAAGTCGCACCATTTGTCAGGTAATAATTAATTCACTTGTAATTTACTTGTACGTATATAATAATTATAACACATATTACATGTATGCAGTATCTACGAATCACAGTATCCATCTGGCGATCTCAGTAAAGAATTTGCCAAATGGTTTTTGAACTATGTTTATGAGCCAAGAAACTGTGTCGTTGATGAAGGCTTAAGACATCTTGCGATTGGACCGAAAAGAAATGTGAAGACTTATCCAATATTCTTCGTCAATGGGTTTAAGTTCAACACGAAAGATTACGGGGCTGAGAAATTAACATATAACAGCGGGGTATTTGTCAAAGGCGGTGATGATCCGGATGAGCATTTAAAATTTTTTTTTACGGCGTCTTAACACAGATTCTAGAGTTGACATATTATGTTGAACCTTTAGAAAAGATTTTTTATTTAAGTGCAATTAGTTCAGTAACGTTCCTGGTTTCGGAATCAACGTGCATAAAGAGTATAAATTTATTAAAATAAGGCATACATCACACTACTATAAGTACGATCCTTTTGTATTAGCCAGCAAGCGTTACAAGTTTATTTTGCTCCGTATCCATCTTTGAAAAGAGATAAAGCGGATTGGTCTGCTGTTTTCAAAACAAAACCAAGGTTTACGTTTGATGGAAATAATATTCCAAATGAAGCAGCATATCAAGCCGATCTTGAACCAAATACAGAAATAATAATAACTGATGATATTGATGTAGGGCGTTTGAATGATGAATCGAACGTCTTATTTGATGCATTCGAAAGTACCAAAGAAAATGAGATAGAATACGAGACTGAGTCTGAATCAGAAAACGATGAAGACTAGTCGTTATTGATATAATTGTTATGTGATAGTGATTGAAACATGCTATGTAATAGTAAATTTCTGTAATTGTTTTGTGATGGTCATTTAGTTAATTTTTATCCATGTTTTGTACTAGTAAATGTTTATAATTGTTCTGTGAAAGTGATTGAAACATGCTATGTAGTAGTGAATTTCTATTATTGTTCTGTGATGATCATTTATTTAATTTTTATCCATGTTTTGTACTAGTAAATTTTTATAATTGTTTCTATGAAAGTGATTGAAACATGCTATGTAATGGTGAATTTCTATAATTGTTCCGTGATGATATTGTTTTTCTATAGTAGATATGTTTGGCAGGAGACGAAGTATGACAGGCACGCCATCCCCATCTCCCGGTGCAAGTGCTAGTGGCACTGCACCGGACTTACGTACGATGGCAGAAGTTGTTCCGAAAGGTGCCGGGTAAGTATCAATTTTATTTAAAGTATAAGTTTTAAAATCCACTAAACATGTATATCATAACTTTTGCAGGGGCTTTGAGGTGGAGCCATCAGATTATATTCTACAGGTTTCGAGGAAGGCTTTTCAGAGCCGAATGGATGGTTGTTGGCCTCGCTGGGACTACATCCCCCTTCATGTCAAGAACGCAATACATGCCGATTTACTTGTAAGTAGTAGTTTGAATTTCAGTTGTAAATTAATATAATCTATATAACTTAAAATAATTTTAATTTACAGGCTGCAGTCCGCGTTGACCCTGACGACATGGACGTTTTCTTAAATCACTGGAACAAAAGAATGAGGAAAAATTACAGGGATACATTGTCCAAGGCTAAGAATTTAGGCAAAAAGCCGAACTGGATGGGTGACGGTGTATGGACTGATTTTCTTCAGCTTTGGGACACTCCGGCAGCAAAAGTAAGTAATATATGTTTGCTTTGTTATTTAAATCTAATATAAATCTCGCAAGATATATACGTGATAATTTATCTTAATTCGTAGGAATTATCTGCGCGGAACCGGGCTAGCAGGAATAAAAATCCTGCATTGCACCATGGTGGCTCCAAATCCTTCCAGGAGCATAAGAGAGAGCTGGTAATTAAATTTATAAACTGTGTTTACATTTTATTAAAATATTTTATAATCAGATTAGCAATAATATTTATATATTTTCAGGCCGCGAAATACAACAGCGAGCCTACTATGGCCGAGTTGTTCAAGGTGACGCATGCTGTGGAGAGGACTGATGAAAAAGGCAATGTTTCGTACGAGTGGACGGATGACAAATCCCAATCCGTAGGTAAACTAATTTATTGTTAATAACAATATTTTGTCTTATTTTATTTTCAAAAACTTGAAATTCGGTTTTTATCGTGTAAAACAATTGTTTGTAATTGCAGGAGAGGTACGAAGCTGAGCAGGCTCGGGTAGCTCAGTCCACTAGTCCGGAAGAGCTTACGCTAGAGGAGGCGAACAATATCTGGGATGCTATTATTGACCCGCCTTCTCGGACCAATGTGCGGTATAGCTATGTAAATCTAGAGGTAAATTTTGACATGTACTAATATATAAATTTACACATGCATATGAATAGTTAAATAATTTTAATAATATTATATATATACACTAATATATAAATAATTATGAACTATTTTACAGGCGATGAGATTGCAGAGTGCATACAGGAGGTCCCAGCAAGAAGAGGAGATTGCTCAGTTGAAGAAAACAGTAGATGAAATAAATGATTGGAGGAAGAGTTTCTTCGAGCAATAGCTGGATGAGCGGATTGCAGGTTATTTGCAACAGCATAGGAGGATGCCTAGAGAGGATGACAGCGATGGTGAGGAGTAGGTATGCATGTTTGCTCATGCTACAGTTTGGTATATACATATTTTGATTGGTTTGGTGTATATATATTTCGGGATATTATGTACATATTTTGACTTGTAGTTATTTAACGGTTTGTTTGGGTTAATGGTTTGTAGTTGTGGTTGGAAAACTATGTACACATTTTGGTTGGGAAACTATGTACATATTTCGATGACTTGTATTGGTTGACATGATATGTATTGTTGTTGGGATTGTATATGATTTTGTTTGGTTTTGTTGGATTTTATATTGTTTGAATGTATAGTGATATTATATGATGGATATATGATGGTTATAGTTGATGAATATAGTGTATAGTGGCTGTGATGATGGTATTTGATGGTTATTGTTTGAAGTGTATATGGGTTGTGCAAGTGCACAGAATTTTGTTCAGTATAGCGACGGCTAGCAACGGCTGACGACGGTCATTTTGTTCAGATTGCGATGGCTAGCGACGGTCATTTTGTTCAGATTAGCGACGGCCTTTAGATGTTGAAAAATTTCCACGTGGCATATTTGCAGTCGCGAGCCATCGCTATTTATGTGATTCTTTTGGGCGACGAGGTAAATAGCGACGGCTTTTAGCGTCGGCTAGCGACGGCCGGCGACGGCTAAAAGCCGTCGCTATCAGGTGCCGTTCTTGTAGTGGAATAAGCTATCATGATGGGTTTTCTAACTTTTCTTCTACTTCAAAGATTATGTAAAAAAAAAAGCTAACCGTCAAAACCAGTTTGTGAGTAGAAATTAAGTTTTGATACAGACATATGACTTTTCACCGAATGTTTTGTATTTTTTTATTTAGCTTTAACATATATTGTTAGTATTAGGAATATAACATTATATCAAAACTTAATTTGGCCGATGATTATTGTGCATTTATATACTTTATTTGCCTGCCAATAGGTCGGTATTTAAATATTTACTGAATAGAATCCGTTCTCGTTACTGTTTGGATAAATGAAAATTCAGAGATATATATGTAATGCTTATATTCATATAGAAGTAAGCTAGCAATAGAATGGCCATAGAAAATGAAGTAGTCTTCGTGAGGTAGGATCTCTAATATCTTTTAGGTGAAATAACCATAAGTGGCAGGTTATACGATCTCTAATATCTCTAATACGCCTTGCAAAGTAATTTTTACTCATTCTAATATCAGGAAATCCTCTACAGAATATAATAAAGCAAATAAACTCACGAGCCTTGTTTTCTCATCGTTTTATAGTGAAATGGTTAGATTTGATAAACGACTTAGTGGGACTTGCAAGCCATCTAACCCCAAATAGTCAGTCTCATGAAGAACATCGATTCATGGTTGGTTCCATCAAGTGCCGATGGCTGGAGTAGACTTTCGAGCATTGTTTTATTTGCGAGTTCTTCCAAGGAGCCATTATGATTGATATAGGTGAAAGAAACAAGGTTTTAAAAATTTGGGATATATTTTAGATCTAGGCTTAGGATTGATGAAGAAGGGAGAAAGAGAAAAGGGACGAGGGCATACATGTATAATTGTGTGGTTCATTACGGTAAATTATGTTTTACATCATATCATTGGATTCATTCTTTTTTCCAAGTTGACGGCTTTGATTATTTATGAAATGCACGCGGAAGACTATTTCTGAGCGTTAGATAATTCTATCTGAACCGTTTGAAACAGCAGTAGTGCGAGGATGCGGACTGCCCTTTGTACATCACAAAAGCGTCGCTAATTCACATGGCGTTACTAAAGCGTAGAATACTTCTGACGTTATAGCGACACCTAACCATTCAAATCATAAATAATAAAAAACAAAAAGGGCGTTGCAAAAGCATCGGGGATTACCGTCCCCTTACTGACGCCTTGGTGATGACATAAATTTTAGTGACGTCGCTACGTCACTATAGCATCGCTACGTAACGTCAGAAATAAGCTCTTTCTCTAGTAGTGCACATCTCACTGACTCGAGAGTCTCCCCTTGTAAGTGCCAAGAAGCAAGTTGCCTCCTAAAAACATCACCTTGGTCCAAAATCCAAAAATTCTTATCACAGGTACGCAACCATGCCATTGAGTTCACAAAGGATTTAGTTCCTACATAAGGGTTCCCACTTAAGCTTGAAAAGTCTTTACATGGCTTGGCGAAATACCCAGCAGGTGAATTGACAGGAACTTCATTGGGTGCTTGTACTGTGAGTCCTTCATTGGGGTTAAGTTCAGCTTGACCTCTTACCTGCAGATACTACCGGAATCACATCGGAACGTTCATGCCTAGAATCTCATCTACTTCGATACCGCCATTCCTATTTGGATTGCTCATTCTCACTATTTGTTATTTAAGGATTATTAACAACTTTCCTCAGATAGTATTAAGCATTAATGGAATGTAGTTGGTGTATTTGGGTTATAGTAATGTGTGTGTGTAAATAAAATAGTTTTTGAAATATACAAATTCTCAATACGTGTCTAATCCCTAAAGAATCCATAAGTTAGGCTTTGATACCATAACAACTCGCACCTTTGGGCACACCGATTCAAGACCTAAAATGGAGTTTGAACTCGCGTCGTGCCAAGAACATGAGTCGTTGGGTTTTAAAAGTTTACATGATACAAAGACAATTATAAATTTAACACATTCAACACTTTCATATCTCAGAATGACAGGAAATAAAATATAAATACTAAAAATAGCCCATAACGGTCTCAATAAAACGTAATCTGCACAACAATATCTCCAAATACCAAATGCAAAGGATCTGATAGCAATATAATGTCTAAATGATATAAGTAGTATAATATAAGGTACATAGGGAGTAACTATAAATAACATAACTCTGATCGTCTGGCCTCCTTCTCCATGCACTAGGTGCACACCAGATCACTTACCGACATGCCCTCCTATAATGGATATAAAAGGAGAAGAAAAGGAGTGGGTGGGACAAAGCCTGGTGAATGGATTGTATTACTAGTGTATGGTATTCATAAGCAATTAACTTCATTTATGGTCTACATGACCAATGGTGCTTCTTTGTTTTTATGGACTATATATATATATATAAGGAATCACCTACCAAGGTACTATAGCATGATACTAGATGCAAAGACCACCCTAAGTGTACTTAAAATCTGATAAACATCCTTTAAGGATTAATCAAAGAACTTCTACATTAACTAGACAACCTTAAATTCGTGTCCCAAGTGTATAATCTGACAATCCACTAATTCAATTAAGCTTGTTCTACAATATCTAGGCCTACTTTCCCCGAAAACATCAAGCAACATACCCACTCACATTCATTATCCTATGCACAACCCCGGGTACACACAACAATGTCTAGGCCCAATTGCCCCAAAAACATTGGGTAACCTCCCGTTAGTATCCGATATTGTTTCTACGCACCACAACGCGCAATAACAATGTTGAGGCCTAATTTCCCAATGACATCGAGTAACCTCTCATTAGTTCCTATAACTATGCACAGCACTGAGCATGCCACCACAATGCCTAGACCTAGTTCTCCCTAATACATTGATTAACCTTCTGTTAGTTCCACGTACTTTAAAGCACACATTTGCAATAGACCAACACATACTATCGAATGTCATGCCTTATGATTTCATGAAGTGTGAACCTAGGACATCACCACGTCTAATACTTTTCCATCTCGTTGCACGACTTTCTTCAGTTCCATGGGTGCCTTTAAAGTCAAAGGAGTGAGAACAAGTTTCCAAGATTCATCTTACTTGGCCTTCATGAGGTCCATGTTCAACCTGGGCTTGCTGTACTAAATCAAATGTCTGAAAATACAATTAAGACATCTATTTACCTGATTTAAATAAAAAAACATTCTCAGGATTTAGATATCTAACTTCCTTTTTTAGACTTCTTACTTAATTTTTAGACATCTAAAAATGAATTTAGACGTCTGAAATATGTCAAATTTCAACTTAAAACTCTCGAGTTACGATTTGCTAAATCTAAACGTCTGAAAACAATTTTTAGACGTATGAATGAATTTTTAGATGTCTGATCAAACATCTAGTCTTTTTTTCAGCTTTTTATAACTTATTTGTACTTGTTATTTTTATTTTTATTTTCATGATTTCACATACAAGTTTAAGGACTTGTTTCAACCTGATTTCTATGTGTATTTCGTATCCTAAGTTACACAAATTTTACTTATTGTTTCAGGGACTTTATAGGTATACTTAACACACTTTTTATTTAGATCTAAGTATATCCCGGAAAAATTCCACGCATATTCAAGTCGCATATTAAATTCAAGTCACACTTTTTATCATTTATTTAAACTAGCCCAAACATATCAATAAGGATTCATCTTTACAAAATGGTGTATGATTTCTGTTAACTTAATATTTACTCTTTTTTACCGTTACTCTATTATCAAATAGGGTCTTCCATCTTTTCTACTTTTAAGATTTATAATAGAGGTTAATAAATTTAACATAACTTTGAATTGTCCTTTTATTCCAGACTCAAAAAGTATATATATTTAGATCAAGTAGGGATATAATAGATTTGATTGCATATGAATCAATATGTCCTAGAAATTAACTCACTCGCCTTTTTAAAGCTCCCTACTTCCTGGCTTGATTTGAATCTCCCTCTCTTCTATTTGCCAATTTCCTTTCTTTATCTTGATTTCACTTTGATTTTATTTTTTTATTTTGATTTAGAATTTTGGAAGACACAGCGAAATTTTATTTAGATTATGAATTTTTTTAGGAAGATGAAGGAAAACTGTATGTATAGGTGACAGCTGGGTTTGAAATGAGAAATAGTGGAGGCTATGATCCATTTTATAGCCGAAAGCTAAAGTTTTCTAATCTAGGCTTAAAAAACAAATTTACAAGTTTGCCACTTGTCATATTTCCCACTATTTTTGACTTATTCTATCAAATTTAAAAAGTTAAATATGTTTCTTACCTACAAATGTCATTCTAAACGCAATGGAACTCACAACCTAATTACATTGTTTGTGAAAATTTATATTTTTACCTCCTAATATAAATTGCATTTTTGTCCTTATTATTATTTTAATTTATTATTAGAATTTTCGGAGTATTACACCACATATAACTGGCCATACATGTAGAGATAGACGGGATTTAATTAAGAATTGAATAGAGAAAGTTTCAAAGGAAGAAATGAAAGGTTTCTATGTTTACTTTAAAATAGATTCTCCCATTTTCATTTCTTTTTTTTACACTTCTTGACATTTTATTTCCACTTTCCCTCTTACTCTCTATTTTGGTCGAAATTTCTATGACTTCCAAGCCACAAAATTCCCAAAAACAAATTCAAATAAAAACAAATAAATTCAATGTGGTTCTTATCTTTATATCCTTGCAAAATCCAGAGGTTGATTTAAGCGAACCGTGGTTTTATTCATCATTCAAGATGTGGATTATTGGCTTCACTTTTAGGTAAATCTAATTTTATTTAACTAGGATACTTATTTTTCTCAATATATTATAGAAAAAATGGCTGCTACTATTTTTTCAGTGCGACTCTTCCTAGCTCCGCTCTCTCCACTTCCTTCGCTCACATCTACCCCACTGTCTTTCCCCTCATGCTTCGCTTGTTTGGAAAGCCTACTCTACCTTACCCTACCATTGATCCATCTTCCATAACTAGATCTGGTCATATTTTCAATGTTGTAGCTTCTACAACCGATCGTCTTTCGCCTCCTCCGCCATTTGCAGTTTCTGACTTTGATTTCCCACCTCTCTAAAACCATCCTTCCACTCGCAAGGTTCCTCCAATCTCGACCGTTGTTTCTCCTCCTTTAGAGACACTGAACCCTTTTAGTGCCCAAGATTCAATGCTGCACGACATAGATCCATCTCGCCCTCCGTTCTTAAGTGAGCTTGCAACTGATAACAGCGATTGTTTGGCTTCGCCTCTTTCTCTTTTTTTTAGTTGTTGGTTCGGTTTATAGATGGAAATCAAATGAAAAGCATGTTGTTGATATTGGTTTGGAAACTGTGACGTGTTGGAAGGTTTTTGTGAAGAGGGGATGCATCTGTCCAATGGGTTGCAAAGTGACACGTAAGGCATTTGTATAAATGCACAATCAACAATTCCTAAAGCTATTCCTCTTGTGTTGAATGGGTTCTGTCCTCAAGCTTCTGTTGCTTCCAACAAGGATGGTAATATGCGGTCTTCTCTCTTCACTGCTTTACTGAGAAACACAGGTAGTTACATTAATCGTTCGTTTGATATTATAAAGGTCGATGGTGCCATTGTTCCACCGGAAGAAGTGTTGGAGGTGAGGGCTAAGTTTTGGTCTCAGTATCTAGTGGGCTTCTTCTTTGATTATAGCCCTCCTATCAAGTTGTTCATGATCACTATTGAAATTTTTGGCATACGGGTAGGTTTCAAGTTCACTTTGATAACTCTTTGTTCCTTCTCAAGTTCTCTAGTAAAGAAGAAATGCTTCGTGTCCTTGAAGCGGATCCATCCATTATTACCAGTCAGCCTTTCATTATTACCCCGTGGAGTAAGATGGTAGATAAGGCTAAATTCTCTCTATTCCAATTTAGGCTCATTTTTTGCATATTCCATCACTGATTTAGTCCATGATTGGAATAAATTGGTTAGCGAATGTTATTGGTAAGCATAAATGGTTTGGCGCTAATAATGTAGCACGAAATAAGCCAGTATATGCCAAAGCTCTTATTGAAATAACTTCTGAAAAGCCTTTGTCTTTCAAGATAACAGTTCGTATTGCTGAAGAGCACGATGTTGTTATTGATGTTCAGTACAGTAGGAAACTAGATATTTGCGCATCTTGTCACGCTTTTGGTCACATCATGAAAGGGTGTAAGCTTCGGTATGCTATTGCTCCTATCCCTCTTACTGATAGGATTCCGCTCCTACATCCTTCGGCCATGAAGTAGGTTCCAAAAGTTTGCCCACCTTATGTTAGTACTCCTTTGATTGGTACGCAACCATGGGTCACCATTGTTCTCCCCATTGATGTTATTGATGACCGCTCTAAGGAAAATCTGGATATAGTGCTTCCTTCCTCTGATGACTTTTTTTGGGTTCCTCTGAGTAGGCTTGGATTCATGAGCCTTCCGAAATGAGGTTTGTCCTAAGGGAAAGTTTTTATAAGTATGTTGGTGAAGATGAAGAAGAAAGACGGCTATTTTATCATAGAGGAGGAAGGCCTTACTTTCTCAATGTTTAGTCAGTTTGGTGATATGAATCGCTATGTTATTTCGGATGATTCGTGAGATAGTAAATTTCTTTTTTGCTTAGATTCGGTGGATTATTCCCTACCTTAGCTACTCTTTTTACATGTTATTATCATGTTATTGGGCTTTAGTCTTTGGATGAGTGAAGTGGATCTTCCTCTTTGGAGGGGGACTAGTGTTATGTTCTCTTGTGTTCTTTAGCACTTTGGTACTATGACCAAACTTCTATGCTTTATTTTCTACTAGCCATTCTGGTGCATGTGTCGAACACCTATTTTATAGTCTTTTATATTTGTTGAAGGCCCATAATAAAGGCGGCTAGCTTTGCTAATTTTTTAATTTAATTATATACTCATAATGTTTAGATGGCTTAGATCCTATTTTGTTTACATATAATTTTATCATATTCATATTTTTCTATTCTTCTTCTATTATGTTTATTCATTTATATGTATTTGGATTATGTTTTGGATATTTAATTTTTTTCCACTGAACCAGTTTTATCCCCATCATTTTAGCATGATTAAAACCACCTTGTCTGTATTCTGTGTTATACATATGTAACATATGATACTAATTTCGGACTTATCTCTATTTTGTTTGGATGTTTATATTGTATATTTAACTTTGTTCTGCATCTCATTGTCATGAATTTATACATGCCTCTGTTGTCCAATTCTTTCATATAGAAATTGTTGTTTAAATAAAATTTTGAGTTGATTTTGCTTACATATTTTTTTCATGTTATAAGATTGAAAATTAAAGGTTCCTTTTTAAGTTGTTTTGAAATAATTTTATTTGTTGTTTGCCTCAAATTTTAAGTGAACTTTTATGAAAAACGTTGCATAACTTTTTATCCTATTTGTTAAGGTTTGATTCTATTTTATTAACCTTAATTTTAATACACACACACATATACATACATACATACATACATACATACATACATATATATATATATATATATATATATATATACGCGTATGTATGTATGTATGTTTAAAAGTTTATAAAATAGATCCTTGTATGAAATCATTAATTTAATTTCAAACTCTTATTAAATTAGATCTTGTTATAAGTTTTGATTTCAAAGTGTATAAAATAATCAATTTTAATATGTGTGTGTGATACCATATATGTATGTATATATAGTTATTATAGATTTACGTATATGTATTTTATTAGTCAAAAACTTAGACAAGAAAGGTAAGTGTAAATTTAGGTATTAACGCCATTTGGTATGTCAATTAAACAAATTAAAAAAGAGGAAAATGAAAGGTTCCTCTCTCTACATTTATAGCCTCATCTTACCTTAATTAATCATAATGTTTAAGAGAAAGACAAAAGGTTTCTTTCTCTAAAATTTCACATGTGTGGTTACACAAATATACACGGCTTATATGCCGCACTTACACTTCATACGTATGAATGTATTTGATACATTCATTATAATACAAATAAATTAAAATTAAAACTTTCTTTTAACCAAATTAAATATGATTTTATTTAAAACTTCATTAGATTGGATCTAACAATCTTTTAAACTTCATAAGCCCAAAAAGTAAAAATTGGAATTTTTTTGAAATCTATCTATTTTCCTGCTTCCGACTGGCCTGGTTCCTTACATGACCACTTCTTGGGAGCTCTACGATCCTTATTAGTTTGGTCTCCCAATGGGCGATAAACAATCTTCTGCCCAGTCTTAAGTTCCTTGGCAGATTTCCCCATATTTTGAGTAGAACCGAAGGTTGAAGCCACTGTCTATCCTTTTTAGGGTCCTTTTTCCAGTCCATTTGCCAGAATGTAGCTTCTAGCTTACTCCTTTTGGAACCCATGTATTCTGTAAAAGATAAAAAGTTAGAATGTCCGAGACATCTTCCTATAAACAATACTTGTTGGTGCAACAAATATGATTTTTTATGTATGCGTGTGAAGTGCGTCTAATAATTGGATGAACCCTTATGTTCCTTTGAAATTGCCAACTACTATTGGATCTCTTCTAACGAATCGACTATTGGAATTGGGCTAGCACACAGTGGGGTAAATGGGTAAATTTTAAAATGTCTATTCCATTTGAACCTTTATTAGGCGTATGAAGTCTAAAATTATTTAAAACTTTTCCAAATTTTTGTTAAATAAGATCGATATTTTATTCGAATCCATGAACAAAGTTATATAGTTTGTATTATATTATATATGTGTATCATATACACATATATGTGTGTAACGACCCACCTTTTTGGATGGTTTAAATCGATGATAAACCACACATGTCAGACTCAAACCATTCAAAATGGCGGATTGTTATGGGGTAAATAAGAAAAAAACAGAGAAAGAAAAACAAACACATAATCTCACAGTGAAATGACAAAATATAATAATCAAATAAACAGTTCATAAAGCTGTTTTACAAATAGCATTTGATTACATCTTTATAAGAAAACCAGAGTTACATACAACTGAAATAAATAACAATGCAGCGGAAAAACATGATGCAGTAGTATGAATATAATCAATAGTAATATTACTAAATCTTCGTCTTCGTCTTTGTTCTCTAGAAAAGCAGTCTTCGATACAATGAAAAGCTTAGACTGACCCGAGCGAATTAAAAAAACAAAACACTCGAGTCAGAACTAAAATATCTTATGTAAATTAAATCCACAGTAAATAAATATGAGTGTAACGACATCAGAGATGTTTAGGGGGTTTAACATCTTCTATCCAGTGTCTAACGTGAGTCCAATAACTTAAGAGATGTGCAGGATTCCATCTCCTAAGGATCCATTAAACTATCTACGTACACATTACAATACGATATTATAATAGTGTCTACAGTAAAGTATAAAAATAGCGTTAAGGCGTTACCCATATCTCCCTTAACACATTTTATATATTCTCACAGTTTATACAGTACCGTAATTTCTCCTAAACTGGAGGGCTATCAGAGGCACTCCATAGGTATGGTACAAACCAAACTCGTAGAAGGCGCGATACGGCATGTGAACATGACACTCGAGGCAATGCCACGGTAGGATTCTACCATTTGCACTCCCGGACTGGTAGTAACGCATAACAGCTACTACTGCCCACCTCGGACACACTCCCATGATCAAAATCGAGGGGTGGCCATCAAATCAATCACAAAGTCGTAATATGGCATCAAAGAAATGTGCCTGATGGAAGGTGCGACCTTACTTGGCCCGATATAGCTCATGTTTTAGTCACATCTAAGCTGACTCACGGGAGTCAGGGCTACGTAAATACCTCATACAGAATCGTTCGTCAAACCATCCTACTTCATTGTAAAATCTCCACTACGTACACAGTTGTTAAAATGGTTTTCGGTATTGGTAGAGAGTATGACAATATTCGATCAGGTCTCTTTAACAACCAAATGCTTATTTCACACTGGGTGGTTCTTTTAAATTTCCAAAACCGTTTCAAAATTGATATCAAATATCATATTCAATTCGAACCACATCACTTTCGAAATCATATTCGTTTTCAAAATCATATTCATTTTTGAAATCATGTCGATAAGGTAGGTTAATTAAACCCTCATTTCAAAATTATCATATTCATTCAAATATGTCATTTAAATCCCAACTTAGGTTATAATTTCATTTAACCGTATTTGCTTTTAAATCAAGGATTTAATTATAAACACTTCCACTTTACACAGTCTGAAATTTAGAAAATAGTTTGTGATAGTTATAAATAGTCTAGCATAGTTTGCATAGATTTAAAATAGTTTAAATAGGTTAAAGTAGATTAAATAGATTTGAAATCGATTAAATAGGTTTATTGGTTTAAAATAGGTTAATTTAGCTTAAATATATTAAGATAGACTAAAATAAATTATTTTAGATTGATTAAAAATAGTTTTAAATGGTTTAAAATAGATTTAAGTTAGTTTAATAGTTTGAAAACCTTAAAATCAGGATTTTAAAATAAGAAATTTTTAAACAGTTTATATCAAAATAATCAATTTGTAATTAATATCAAAATTAAACCATTTCTTTCATTTCAACACATCTAGACCTTGTCCAGCTTTCAATTCAACTAACTAAAACTGGTTTTTAAATTCAGATTCTCATTAAACCATTTAATCAATGTCGATTTCAAATCCATGTTAAATTATCAATTTAAACTACTTCGAATTAAATAGGTTTCAAAATTATATTCAAACAATTTCAATAACTCAATTTCGATAAATTCCATTTATACTTCAAAAAAATCAACTTTGATATTTCCATTTTAATTCTTTAAAAATTCATTAAATCAATTCTAATTTTAAACATTTAAAGCTTGGGTTTTGAAATTAATTTCGTTTATACAAATCATATTTTATTTCAGAATATCATTTAACTGAATTCAAATTTTAAGGATTTAAAATCGTTTAATTTAACCAATCCGGTGTCCGTATATAATTCTCTAACCTATGGTCAAGTGATACGGATATTTATCATTTCAATCTGCAATTATTATATATTTACGGATATATATTATTTCAACCCGCAATCCCAAATTTAATTATAAATTCATGAAATCGCTCGAGTCAATCATTTCAACACATAACGATTCCTCCCTAATCTATCAAATCATTCAGGTATGTATCTAGAAAACTTGCAGTGTTATAACAATATAAAAATATAACATTCAGTCACCAATATCAACAATCAAACGTCCATTACAGTCATCGTCCAAATCAACCAATAAACATCAATAGATAGCTGATTATCATTAACAGGCATAAACTGAAAATTAAAATTTAATATTAAATTAAATGGAGATTATATTCAATAAAGTCATATTTAACTAAAATGAAGATTTAAACATATTAAACAATAGTCAATTAACTTCTAATCACATCATAAATTTAATTTAACTAACATAAGATAATTTAGTAGTCGTGGGTGGGTTAAAACACTCGCTTTTGATTTTTCGCCGATTTAAAACACAATTATCGCCCAAAAATCTAACAGTTCTAGAATTCAATTAAACAATTTGCATAATGTTTGAAATTTCGATACGATTCCAACGTAAGAAACCCGTCCAAATTCGAGTTCGTATGAAACAGATATGATAATAAGAACGATCAAGATCTAAATTATAAAACAATAATAATAATAAATAATATACCACGTCATCATCTCCATCGAGAGCAAAACCCTACCCATACGTACACGTACAGAACCACGACCACCAGTTTCAAGCCAATATCGCCACGCCACTATCCACTATCTCGACCATCAAAGCATCTCATCACCTTTCCACGTCAAGCCGCCTACCCCACTGCCTCGTGCACGCCTCCGCTGCCCTCAGGACACCACCGTCGCGGCGAGTTACATTAGCCAATTATGGCGATTTTAGCTGCCTACGAGATAAACTAAGACCATCATAGAGGCCTGCTCGACGCCCTCTTCCTAACGCCGCCCCCTGATCGTCAAACGATCGACGATCCACCGTTGGATCGTAAACCCTAAAAATGGATGGCAGAGTTCATCCTTGATTTCTGGACAAACGGGGCATCGAATTGAGAAATGAATTGCACCAATGAATTATGCTCGTCGAGAGCTTTCCAACGATATATAATATGATAGAGTTTGGAGGAGTTTGATTTTAAAATTGATTTGGAAATTGAATTTAAGGTCTGTATTTGGAATTTGTTTCTGACACTGAAGAAAGAAATAGACAGAAGTTGATGTACGCACTGTAATAAGGAATAGAAAGGCTTCTAGGGTTTAGAAAGATTTATTTATACAAACAAACCTCGATAAGAGAATTGAACATGTATCGAATTGGTACGAAATGGCAGTAACGACTCGAAAAGCCCATTTCCTTCCGAAACGGAAGTAGGTCATCTCTTATATCAAAATAAATGTTTTCGATATTTTTAAACTCAATGGAACATGTTTTAAGTCCTGGTTCCATCGCATGAAGAAGTTAGTTTTAAAACCAGCTTATTTCAAATTGTTTTCAAATAAATTGATTTCTATGCATTTTGAGCCCGTACGATCAAACGACAAATCCGATCGCTACGAAACTTGAAATCCTATAATAATTCCTCGTTATGGAGCCAATGAAACTAGTTTCATCAAAATCTAAGACAGAGGCCAGAATGGTTATTTTCGCACTAATTAAATAAATTATTATTCAATTAATTAAATCATTTTTCAATTCAATTTTTATAATTAACAAATTTTATCATTGCTGGTGATTTATAATCTTTTGGAACAAATCTCCATATCAATTCAACTATTAATATTGTGCTAATTACAATGTTCCGATTCCAATTGCAATAAATTCATTAAATAAAATTTAAAATCCAAATAAATTAATTTACCTTGAATTCACTCTTATTATTTAAATCAATTATTGCCTTATGAATATAATCGACATTATTATACATTTTATTACATTCGCGTTTTACAATTATCGTCTTAACTCATATTAACGTAATATTTACCTACATTTAATAGCAATTAATTTTCAATTTAACTCAACGGATTAAATAAATAGGTAATAAATAACAATTGCCGCTTTTTTCTTAATTTAATCACATTTATAGGTTTATTATTTACAAACAAATGTTATCCAATTACAATTAATTACATATTATTTCACCAATTAATATAACATATAATTCATTTACCATTTACAACCAATTATAACTTTTCAATCATTTCAATTAATTGGAATTACATTAAAATAGTTATCAATTGTCTTAAATTAACATTACTAACATTACATTCTAGTTATTATTTTTCATTACTTAATCTTAAATTTTTAATTTTTCTAACATTAAATTCCAAAACTTATTTAATTGATAAATTTAATTATCGAAAATTATGGGTCATTACATTCTCCCCCATTAAAAACATTTTGTCCTTGAAAAGGGAAAGAAAGGATAAAGGAACTAATATATTTAATTCAAAGTATTCAATTTATAAAAAAATTAATCTACAACATTAAATAATTTAAATAAAATATATCAATTTATTAACAATTAAACCCTTTCATATTCAAGTTCAATAAAAGTTTGAAAAACATTTTCCCTTTTACAGAATTTTCTAACTGCAAAATTCGCGAATTTTTTTGACAGAGTCTCCTTTTGTGCGGAGAGGTCCAAGAGAAATAATAATATCAATAATAACTATATATATATATATCATATTTCAATAATAAAATATCATAAACCATGAGAAAATAATATAATACTGCTATAAAACCGTAATCCGAAAACGTACCTATTTGTCAGGCAAACAACACTTATTTATGAAACCAAAAGCAGTAGATATTGCTTCCATAACCTATATTTTGCTTATATAATCCAAAGAAGTTAATGATTATGTAAAAAGAGAAATATTTAAGTTGTTTTAATTAATAACAAAATAAATTGACACAACACAACGATATTCGCTTGCTAACAAACAATACAACCATCATATCATCACAGGCAATCAAAGAAATCAAATATACATCCATAGCAACCAACAATGGTTTGTTCCGGTTCAGAAACTTTCAATTGTATAAATGATAAATAAACTACTGATTATAACATACACTCAACATTTTTAGATAAAACTTAATAGATTATTTGTACATCTTTATACAGTTGAAGTATCCTTTTCCAAACATCCATAAGCCAGAACAAACAAAAATTTCAAATATCAGCTAAGTTTATTCTTATGAATTTTGTTTCATTATTTACTGTTCATTTTTTTTCCATTCATACAATGCTATGTTACCATTAATTTTCATTCATTAGTTACAAAACTTCGTTTCCCATTTATTCATATAATGCCACTTTCATTACTTACACAAATTATTTTCATTTTAATTATTTAGATCATCAATGAATTCATTATTCACTACAAGAAAATCGGATTTTCGTTGCATTAATTGGTTGCGTTTGATATGTAAGTGCAACTAATAATATTTTATCCTACGTTATTTACGCAACCAAATATTTTACGTCCTTCCCGCCTTGTAAAATTTTCATCGTTCCTAATTTTTTTTCGCCTTTCTTCTATCACGTTTCCCTCCATCATCAATACTTAGAAAAAAAACTAACCCTTCATTTATTCCTCTTCAATACTTAAATTTTTTTTCGCCTTTTCACTTCAGCAAATTTTACCTCGTGCTCCGATTCCTCCATCCTCATCGTCAAGCTAGCCCTCTCCGTCCTTATCCACTATTTCAATCAGATGCCATGTCTAATTTCTTAAGATTTCTACATAAACCCTAAATAGGTATGAATTTTATATTTCAACTTGATCGACTATTTCGATCTGATTTTGTGATTCTACTACTTGGGTTATGCCGATTTTGTGCAAAAATCGTTTCTATAGTGTAACATTTTAAGGGTTGAGTCAAAAGGGGGTTTGAATTAGAGTCAGGATGGATGCTACACTGGTCGGCAAGGATGGTGCACGTAGACCACAACAGTCGGCGGCCGATTGGACAGAAGCTGAACGGGTTGAAAGTCGATAATAAGAAGGGGAAGAAGAAGTTTAAATCAGTGTCTATTAAGAACTGGGATCGATCTACGCAACTTATGCTTGATTGGTACTGTCTTTTTCTTTCTTTTCTACCCCCGTTAATTTGTTTTCTATGGTTCACTTTAATCATTGTTTGTTCGATTCTCATATTAGGTAAATCCTTAAGAAATATAAGGTGAAAATATGTTTAGGTCCCTTGACTATTGTTCACTATTTGAATAGTTGAACTTCATTTTATATTGATAACGGTAATAATCTAGCATATGTATTTGTATTTTTGAATCTTCAAATTTATGTATATGTGTTTCTTTCCCTAATCAACAGGCGAAGCGAGCACTGAGAGCATTGAAAGTACAATCTAAAAAACCAATGAACTGTTAGCTTGTAGTGATGTTGGCTGTTCTTGGTGGTTGTGAGAGTATTCAGCTGGGTAGGAGGTGGTCGTGTGTTTGAGGTGAAGAAGATGGGGGTTGCTGAGTTTGATGAATGTCGGATGGAAGTTGAACGTTGTAGAAGTCAAATGATGGTTGGAGGAGAAGTGACTACTTGGTTACAGAGTAGAGGAGATGAGGGTTGAACTTGCAATGGCAGGCAAAGTTGAAACTGCTTGTACCAATTTTATAGCTGCCATGAAGTATGCAAAATTAGAGTCTAAGAATTTCAGCGTTTAGTAAGTTTTGGAACCAATGCTTCTTCAAAATAGTAGTAGTATTCTAGAGAGATATTAACCCAATATCAAGATTTATTATATTTCTTTGATTATATGAAACTTAATTTTCTCCCTTCAAATGTCCGACTCTTCCATATGTAGCCACTCTCATTTGTATTTAAAACATTTCAATTAGATTTCACCAGGGGTACCAAAACTAACAGCCATTTTTTAAAAGAATGCCACCATTTGATTTTTAGAAGTACTTTTTGCATGTCATGAAAGAACCTATTGTCCGTATGGCGCATTTTTAGTGAAAAACAAATTTTGCAAGAATTCATTGCTACTGTTTGATAACTTATGACTAAAATCTTATGACTTTTTTAGCAACTTGTTATAGAAATTAGAAAGTGCCTGCGAACTTCTTTTTTTATTCCGAAGCAAAGTTGAAATCATAGTTTAATTTATAAGCAACTCATCACTTGTTACTACTTCTACGTCACTTTTCTAAAATTTATCAAGTAGATTTTAAATAAGTAGCATACAAACACATTGAAGCCCACATATGCCCTGAAGGCCTGAACTTCTTCTAATCTCTTAAATTGCATGTTACTAGTTAATCCGCTTCTTCTTGCAGAAATGTAACACTCTGCTTCTTGTTGACATGGAGAGGCAGCAATTTGGAAAAAATATGCATGAAACTGATCCTGAAAAGATCCATAAGTTTAAGGATGAGTGAGTTGCATTTTTTATTTATTATTTTTCCACTATTTTATTTATAACATATCTATTTTGGTTCTAAGCTCGTATTCCTTGGGTGGACGTAGTGCCACTATTTTATTTATAAATTTTTTTGAGTTTGCATTAATATCATTATAATTTCTTTATAAAAAAAACATGGTTAGACTAAGTGTTTGGGCAGCATTTATACAAACTTATGACTTAAATTTCACATACAAGAAAAGGAAGTGAACAAACCATCATCTGATAGGAAAGGAAAAGAAACCGTTTCCTTTCTTGAGATGACAAAATGTGTGTACTTATTGGTGTGCTATAATTGTGACATTTGTATGAAATACAAGTGTTATCAGCAAACAAGAATGGTCATTGATACTGGCATCTGCTTTATAGTAAAAGTCTACGAATATTTCTAAAATTAGATGCCAAAGCCAAAATCAGGCAAAAAATGATTTCGTACTTTGGAGATACCAAAGTGTACCAGACTTTTATCCTTTGCATTATGAACATGATAGTTATCAACTTTAGATCAGAATATTTATTGAGAACGAGGATTTTGTTAGCTTTTCATATAAAAGTTGCTTAGTGTCAACAAACACTTAATTATTATAAATTACTTCAAATTACATATAAGAGCAATAAGCTCGTTTGCAGTGTTTGCCTCCACCACCACTATTGGTCGTAAAATTATAATAGAAAGAGATGGGGAAATAGAAGCGTGAAGGGCAATTTTATTGGAAAACACAGGGTGAGAAAAGATATTCATGAGTTTTCAGTAGATTAATTAATGGAGCTAGCCATTTGATAAACGTAAAATTGAAATTGAATACGAACACAATTAAACTAAGCAGCATGCTTCCTGATACAAATAAAGGTTTCCCAATCGTGGTTGTGATCCAAAATTTTAAGTCTGATGAAAATAATCCACTATTATCGTTTGCATTTCTTTACTGATACAATCATATTAAAAATAAATAAAAAATATCTAATATAAGTTACTAAATAATACCGATACATTTCTTATTAGGTCATGGTAATTAAATCATCCAATGTTTGGTCATTACCTTCAGATTTGATGTGAAAATGTTATAATGCACATGCAAAATTGCAATAGATTGAAGAAAAAGAATCAGGGTCGATATAAACAAATGTAAAAGAAAATTTCCATGTTGAATTGATGTGTAGAAGCTAATAGAAACTTTTCATGATTGATGCATACAATCCTGAAACTTTCTTAAAGACATGTTCTAATAATTTCTTTCTTTATTGCATATATATGCAGTCTTTAGTTATATCTTGATGGCACTCTTTGTTATGGATGTTGAGCCTATATATGTTTCAGTAGCTTCCACGGTAACATCACAATTAGTTTCCACATTTCAGTTTCTTATCAATATATCTCTTTTATGTCAGTAATGTACCTACTGACTTTGGATTGTGGGCTCTCATAGGTTATGGGTTTCCATCTCTACTTACACCTTCATGCCATGCAAGCTTAATGTAGATTAGGATTAGACTTTGTTCCCTTGATTCACTATTACTAAAATCTATCTTATGCACACTTAATGAATTTACTCCAGAAAAGTATATTCTGTTTTGAATAAGAAGAATAATTGCAGAGTTTAATAACTTTTAACTTTGATGTGTTATGGACGTGTGTTTATAAGTGTGTGTTGAGATGTGCGGTGTGAAAGTGTATATATATGGACATGTGTGAATAATTGTGTACATTAGTGTGTATATAAATATATGAGTGTATCTGTGAGTTTCCTTTTCTTCTGCTGTGTATTAATGGAAGACTAGGTTAAAGTATAAGCAATCAAACTATAAGTCTTAACACAGTTTAACCTACATGTGCAGCCAAGCATTGTAGTTGGGTTTACACCAAAAAGGCGATTAAGGCGATAGGCTTGATAGTGAAGGTATAACTTGTGTCTTGCATTACGCTAAAATTATCATAATGGTATATATACTCTCATCTTACATCAAAATAGAAATTAGCACTGTTGCTAATGGAGCTACGAAGAAGGAAATTAACATAGCAACAGAATTCATTATAAAGCAGCTTGAGGTTGAAATGCTTCAACCAGTGGTACTATTAATGCAGGTGATTTTCTGGTTAGCCAACATTCACCTCGTTATTATTATTACTTTGCTTGAGTTTCATACATTGATTATGTATGCTAAGATGTACACCATTTATGCTGTTCTAATTTCTAGAGTTATCTAAATTGCAACTATGCAGAGGCATTTATGTTCTTCTCTTGGCATGAATAATCAAGCGGTCAAAGCTACTCAAGAAGCTATTCAGAAGTCTGAAGAACTTGATATCAGGTATTGTTCCTATTAGATCCAGAACTAATACTAAGTAGGGAATTCACTTACATCCTAACAAAGTGCCTAGTCCTACTTATATGGTATGTGACAAATGCTCTCTCTTCAAAATCCACCTTATCCTTAGGTCTATGTTAGAACTATTTCAATAGTTAAAATCACAAAGAGTTTGTCTTTGCAGTTTAAAGACTGCATGGATTACTCTATTTTCAATAGTTAGCCATCCTCCGTGAGTGGGATGTAATAGGTGGATGAGTATGAGGATATAGCATGTCATGACATGTAACGACCCAGAATTTTTATTAATTAAAATTCGTATATTTAATTAATTTTAAATATAAAAAGTGAAATTTATAAGTCGGATAAATTTTATTTCGAGTAATTGGATTTAATTGGATAATTAAATCGATAATTTAATAGTTAAAATTACAGAAATAATTGAAATTGGGTTAAATATGATTGAAATTGATTTGTAAAATTTTATTATGTTATATTGAAGTTAGAATGATGTTTTATAACTTTTAAAATTGAATTAAGAGTTAATTTGCGAAAATTGAATATTTTAATATTTAATCGACTAGTGAAATAGCCATTTTTCGAACAGTCTCAGAATTGGACGAAACTAGTTCCATTGGATCCGTTGTTATTACCGGATTTCAATTTTCGTAGCAATCGGAGTTTTCATTTGACCGTGGCAGCTCGAAACGCATCGAAATTGTTTTAATATTAATTTGGCGAGTTAAAATAGTCATTTTTCAAAAAGTCTTGGATTTCGACGAAACTAGTTTCATCGGATCCGTAATGTGATATTATTATATGGTTTCAAATTTCATGTCAATCGGATTTACCGTTTGTCCGGGGCAAGTTAAAACGCCTAGAAAATCGTTTAATCGGTTTAATTTTAAATCGAACGTTTATTGCCATAACTCGCACAGATGACCGAATTAGCTCCCGAAACATGTTCCATTGTGTTCAGAACGCGGGGTAAACCTTAGGAACGCCAACCGACACGCTTCGTTTGGAGTTCGAAAATTTTCGATGAATAGTAAATTGGAAAATTTTCTATAAAAGCCCTTGCTCTCTTCACTTTTGCAAAATTCCTAAAGCCCTAGGGTTTCAGGTTGGAGCCGCCGCTTCTAATATTACCAACGGCCGAAATCTTCTCCTCTTCCCCCTCAAATTTCTTCAAATCCATACTTCGATTCGTAAAACTTTCTGAAGCAAACTTGTAGAGCTCGTCAAGAGCTAGACATCCAACAGCTAATATCGTTTCTAGTGCTTCGGATTGGCGGCAAATCAAGCTAGAAGTCCTGTAGTTGCGCACGACTTTCTAGGAGGAAGAGGCAGCCGAGTCCGAGGTTGCAGCCGAGCATGGAGTTCGTGATGGCCTTCAATATGGCGCTTGCTGATCAAGTTGAAGTTGTTTGTGGAAGGAGCATAATTAAACCCTAATTTTATAATTTGGGTTCGGCTATTCCTGTTGAGAGTCGCGTGAACGAAGAAGGAGGGGGGAAAGAGGACGTGTGGCCTGATGGGAAGAAAGTGGAATCAAGGGCTGTGATTTAATTGAGGTTGAAAATTTAAAAGAAATGTTGTTTTATAAGTTTGCTTTAGAATGAATTGTGAATGAATTTCATAAATGAACGAAATTTATAGAATTATAAACGGTGAAGTTATAAATGGAATTTTATAAGCAGTAGGTTTATAAAATTTGTAAAGTTATTAAAATAATGGTTTTGGATAAATAAATGAATCTTATAAGTTATAAGATTTATAATTATGAAGTTTTAAAAAGAACGATTTTATAAACAAATAAATTATAAGTATTTAACTTATAATATGGACTTTCGGTATATAATTGAGTTATAAATTGAATAGGTTAATAAAGGAGATTTATAAAAGGAAGTTGTTATAAAATAAATAGAAATGGAATTTATAAACGTTGTTTTATAAATCCGCAAACGACTTATTTTGATAAATAAATTGTTATAACTTATTTATGAAGTTATATTCACGTTTTAGACAGTGAATAATCCTTTAAAATAAAATGAATAGAAATGATGAAATTTGTTAACGAAGTATATTCATGTTTTGAAAAGTGAATAATATGTTAAAGAAAATGTTTTGGATGTGATGTTTTAAATAGAATTAAAACGATCTAACGATGTTTTTAAATGTGTTAAGATTCGAAACCATAGATTTCAACATTCATTGTTGAAATAGACGTTTTCGAGAAATAGAAGAAATGGTGGACTATAACACTGTTGTTATAGTAAATGATTTCCGAAAGGAAATGTTTTGTATAGTATTGGGATTTATATATCTATTTTAATTTCGAATCTCTATACTAGTGATTTTGGGTTGTCGTAACGATGTTTTACGCAATATTCATTTTGGCCCAAATAAATATGTTTAAGAGAATGATTTCCTTAAAGAATGAAATATATACTTAATCTCGATTTAAGTATATTGAATATTTTCCAAGTGTTGTAAATAAATGGATTTGAGAATTACTTAATAAGTAAGTATGGAAATGTTTTCCAATATAAAGTGAATATTTTGAGAATTTATCTTTTTGAAGATAAATTGAAAATGAATAATTGAAATCGTATATTCGTAGATATTTTGGAATGTAAATTCACTATGGTATTCATAAATAAAAAGGGGAAATTTGTTTAAAAATAAATATTGATTTATTTTTGAAGTATTGAAAACATATATCTTGTAAAGATATTTTTGGGAAATAAATAATTTGAAAAATTATTTGGAATCTGGTGATGTTGTGCATATCCATTGATAGTTCAATAACCGACTATCAATATTTACCTTTGAATGAGTATTTGTTGTGATTTGTTTGAATTTGAATGCCACACTTATTTTTGAATAAGCGCTCACTATTCGGGTTAGCCGGGAAAGGACATTGGGGTTGTATAACCCATTTCGAATATGTGATTCGACGTTATGGATAGCATTTGAAGACTGGTGTTGAAGACCGGGTATTTGCGAGAGCGACAGGATGACCTGTCGATTGACTCTGCACCGAGTTGCTCCGGTAAAGAGTTCTCCATATGTGATGGGGAATCCGATAAGGATTGTGGATATCCGGATTGCAAGGACTTCTTTGTAAGTGCCTTCGGTTCTGTTCGAGCCGGAACGGACTTGTATGGATTGTATGTCTGACATTACAAATTGAGATATAAAGCTGATTTCTTTCAAATATATTTCTGTTGGTGGCGGAGAATTTATTCTCTTAGCTTAACACCCTTCTCTGAGACGTACGAGCTCAGAGGTTATGTAGTTGAAGGTTATTAGTGATATATTCCCAATTTGGTAATGTGACATGCTGAGTGTTGCTGTGAAATGATCATTGTTTGATCTTTTGTGATATGATCATTTGTTTGATCACTTATCTTTGTGATCATTTCTATGATCATTTGTTGACCCAAAGCACAGCTTTTGTATAAAGCGTGACTTTGTGGACGAGACTTCGTCGAGCCTCACACCCCGGAAATGGTCAAAACAGGAAAGATGCAACAAGGTTATGAGGGGTAGCTCCCTTTAGGGTATGTGCATTTCCTTCTGAAAAAGGGTGGTATCATGGTATGGAGCCCAGATACTTACTCATGTTGAAACACTTTATTTATTATGGTGTGATGCTGATTACGAGCGCTTGGATAAAGGTCCCAAAGGATCGGGGGATGACATACTCGTGTCAGTAGTTACCCAGTTAGGGGTAACCCGGCCTTGTGTTGGCAGAGATCCGGTTTGGTTCTCGGGGACGTCCTTCCGGAGGCGTTCTCATGTGGCAATGGGAAGTTTCTTGGCCTGACCATTTGATGGAAATCCAAAGAAACAATACGATCTTGTACGGTTTTAGTTGTATAACCTGCCATGGAATGTGGCGGTAACCTGCTATTGAACATGGTAGCTATAGTAGGCATAAGTGCGAAATGTCCATGCTGGCTAAGATTTATATCTTTATTTTCGAAATGATTTTTCCCTACACTATGCACTAGTAATAATATCAAATGTTCTTTTAAATGCGTATCAAGCATCTTTGACTATCATAAGGAGAAATCTCCTCCGATTCTGCATTTGCATTGTGTGTGTGTGCGGGAGGCCTTATGGTAGTCTCAATTTTAATAGCATTGCGAATTGACTTTAAAAATATTCCTCTATTTTGATTTTAAAGATAAATAAACTGTTTTGAGTTCTCACACCAGTCACATGACTGACTCGGAGTTTATTGTTTTCCTTCCTAAACTCTGGGTGCCCACCAATTTCCACACGGGCAGTCAAGAGTTAAGGTTTATCAGGATAATCTGGAGTTGCTGGAGGCAAGCTGGATGGCATGGCGTATTACTAGTATATAGTTTTTCTTTTCCGTTGTTTGTTGTTGTTTGATGTGTACACTCTGATGTAATGAAATGAAATGTAATGTAATGTAATAACTGATATAGTTCTTTGTTTAAAGATTATTCATTTATTATTATATGTTGTTCCGCTGCGATTATGAGATTCTGATGTTATTGTTCTGTTGTTTTCCGTTCTATCTTCTTTTCTCTCTATTTTCTATCGTTTTCCCTCTTCTTCTACCATTTTCTTTTTCTTAAACAATGAGAATTCGTATTTCTGTTCATCTTGAGTTAATCTATGGAGATTAGTGTATATCCAAGGGGTACGGATTTGCGGGTCTTCACATGACATATATGAGTTGTAAAATTTACCTCAACCAATGCACGAAAAATACTCGCAGTACAAGTAAGATGACTAGAAGCCTTTTCATCTGAAACATATGAGTCTGCATTGAAATCTTGAACATTAGTTCTAAAATCTGACTTGCATGCCATCCCTTGAAATTGTATAGCACTTCTGGCCTTGTTATTGTAACATAACTAGCGTTGGTGCTGAATTTGTAAGTACTTTTCTAGATTTGGTTATAATCCACGCTCTGAACTTCTATGTCATGTTATGGACTGTTGGATATAGTCATGTAAAACATGATACGGTGGTTGCTCTAACTTTGTGCACATATCTACTGAAGAAAGAGGCATGGTCGCTGAAATAAGAACAATGTCTATTTGTTTTGGAATAATTCACATTATGAGCTTCCACTCTGTGTATCAATCGTGCATCTTATATTTGTACTACTTTATGCAAATGATGTAAGTTAGCGCATACTGCATTTATTGCGAGTATACACTTCTCTACGTATGGATTTTATGTTAACTTTGTCTTGAAACTACCGTATTTATGTACTAGTTGTGCAACTATGTACGGTTATGTACTACTTCTGTATCAATGTATGGTAATGTACTACTTTTGTTTATGGTAGTTCATTTGTTCATGTATTTTTTGTTTATTATTGAACTATTTATTAGTATTGTTTAATATAAATTATGAATAAAGGGAATTCGAGAGTGAACGAGCTAGCAGAATGTAACAAATAGACAAAGAAAAGAAAAAAATATTTAGTGGCGTTTATCAAAACCCTTTTATAACTAAACAGAAAAGTAGTACATTACCATACATTGATGGCAGAAAAAAATCGCTGTCAAAAAATATGGTGGCAGAAAAAAACGCAACGAAAAAAATATTGTTGCGGCGAAATATATATCGTGGCATATAATAAACGCAGCTATAAGGTTTGGGTTTAAGTTGTAACACAAACATCACTTTTGGTGGCATTCCAACATGCTACAAAAAAAGATTTACGGTAGCTTTTTTTGCGGCCACAATAAGGCACATTATAACGGCGTTTACAAAAACGCAACCAAAAATATTAGTTTTTTAATTGCATGTCGTATGACGGCGTTCAGTAAAACGCCACCATAAGTTATGGTTGCGTTTTTTGTGCGCCACCAAAAGTACTTTTTGGTGTAGTGATTGAAGTATTGCATACATTTTATTTCAGTTAATTCACATTTCTTATTTGCCTTTTTTTCCAACACTCGTTTGTGAAGCAACACGTACTTAAATTTTTATTCTTTTTTTTCACATTTATCTCCCTTTATATATAGTGTTTCCTTTTACTATTTACTTTAATTTAATTGGCTTCACTCATCACTTAAGTTTATAGTCATTTACTTATAGTATTCACCATTTATTACATTTCATTAGTAGCATTTCAATTTATTAACTTAAGTTTATAATATTTATAGCATCAGAATTCTTATTTATAGAAGTAATTCCATTGAACACCTTCGTTACTAAAGTTTTACTTGTATAATATTCCATTACATATCCTATTTAACATTACAACTTTTAATATTTTGGTAAGTTATATATGTCTTATAGAATGGAATTGAATGTCACACAAGTTTATCTTATTAGTCTTAGTTAACAAAAGATTCAATAATTACATCTTCTAAATTTTCATATCTTCAAGTTATAGATTTTCAATTTCTTGTATATTTCATTAATCATTTTAACATCAAATTTCTTATTTTCATTTTAGAAGTTTTCAGTTATTAGTATAGTCAAGATTCCATTCATTACAATAATTTCAATTTCTAATTTTCAGAAACTTAAGAACTAAACAACCGGTTCCATTTCAATCATTTTAAAATAATATATTTATACTCATAACATATATATATATATATATATATATATATATATATATATATATCAAATCAAACTTTCGAAATTAAAATTAAGGTTTGTTTATCAAAACGGATGTGCAGTAAAACTACTATAGCAGTCTTCCAACTTTGAAACTCAAAAATGAATGTCGATGATGCATGCACTCATCACCGAAATTATTTCACAGCGATAGAGAGAGAAGTACAGATCTTATTTTCTTTAAAAATTCTTTTAAAACATTTCTTTCAAATAACTTTGAAAATAGTTATCTCTGAAAATATTTCCAAATACTACTAATATTATACTCCAAAATCCTTTAAAGGCAAATCAAAACCCTGGAACTTAAGTTTTAAATTTCCAGTTTATATTCGTTTTATTTTCAATCCCATTTTTGCAACCAATGTCTATAAATTACACTCCTTAAAAATAAACAAACGTATCACATACAATTATATACATTTATAAAGATTATTGTTTTATATACAAATATACTATTAGGCAAAATTATTTCATTTACCTATATTTTAAAACAATATTGTGTCATTCTGTCCTATTCAGTGTTTAGAAATCCCTATCGATGTCATAACATCCTATGTACCGACCAGAATTTATAAAAACTAAACAGAACAAATTAACATAATACGAACCCTTTTATAACACTAACAAATACATTCTCGCATATATATACACTCAATGACTCATTCTAGGGTATTACTACCCTATTTTTAATGAGTCAGACCCCATAAAGCTAAGGTTATCGCTAAACCAAAGCTCTGATACCAAATGCAACGACCCACCTTTTTGAACGGTTTAAATCAACGATAAACCGCACACATCAGACTCAAACTATTCAAATGGGAGGATTGTTATGGGGTAACTAAGAAAAAATAGAGAAAGAAAGAAAAACAAACTTAGAATTTCACATCGGAATGAAAAAAATATAATAATCAAATAAACAGTTCATGAAGCTGTTTTACAAATAACATTTGGTTACACCTGTACAAGAAAATCGGAGTTACATACAACAGAAATAAATAACAATGCAGCGGAAAAACATGATGCAGTAGTATGAATATAATAAATAGTAATATTACTAAATCTTTGTCTTCGTCCTTCAGAAAAGCAATCTTCGATACAATGAAAAGCTCAGACTGACCCGAGCGAATTGAAAAGACAAAACACTCGAGTCAGAACTAAAAGATCTTATGTAAGTTAAATCCATGTTAAATAAATACGACTATAGCGGCATCAGAGATGTTTACGGGTTTGACATCTCCTATCCAGTATTTAACGTGAGTGCAAGAACTTAAAAGATGTTTGGGATTCCATCTCTTAAGGATCCGTTAAACTATCTACATACATAGTACAATAAGCTATTATAATAGTGTCTATAGTAAAGTAAAGTATTAAAATAGCGTTAAAGCATTACCCATATCCCTCTTTACACATTTTATATTTACTCATAGTTTATACGGTACCATAATTCCTCCGTAAACTGGAGGGCTATCAGTGGGCACTCCACAGGCACGGTACAAACCAAACTCGTAGAAGGCGTGATACGACATGTGAACACGGCACTCGAGGCAATGCCAGGGTAGGGGTCTACCATTTGCAACCCCGGACAGGTGGTAACGCATAGTAGCTACTACCGCTACCTCGAAACACACTCCCATAATCAAAATCGACGGGTGACCACCAAATCAATCACAAAGTCGTAATATGGCATCGAAGAAATGTACCCGATAGGAGGTGCGACTTCACTTGGCCGGGTATAGCTCATGTTTTAGTCATATCTAAGCTGACTCACGGGAGTCAGGGTGTGACGACCCAAAAATCTGTACCCTTTGAATCGACAATAATCCACACATGTCCGACCCAAAAAGCACAGATCGACGAAAAGTCAAGAGAAAGAAAAGAAGAGAGAAGTAGAGAAGAGAAGAAAGAGAGAAGATAGAACCAAACATAACACTACAGAATCTCACATCGCAGCGGAAAACATATAATATCATATCAATGATCTTACAAAACAGAAACTGTATATATACATACATCAATTAGAGTTCAACAATCAATCAGAGTTATCAGCATGGACAGTTATAACAACCTGTCCTCACAATCGCTGATAATATAAATAACAAATAAAACAACAATATAGTGGATAATCAAGAAAATACGGATGTACGAAAAAGAAGATCTCCAGCTCTCCAGCTGAAGCTCCAAAAGCACCAAATCATAACCTGTAAACATACTCGGTCTGACCCAAGCACTGAAAGGGAAGAACGCCCGGATCAGTCTAGTAAACCAGCGTGAGAAACACACTCAACTGAATTTATTAGATTATCCAAAACTTTTCCTTTATCAAAACAAAAGTATCTCGTAAGACAAGTCTGAAAGAGGCTATGCGGTAGGATCGTGTAATATGGAATAATGAAACAGTTTAGGTAGATAAAGTAGGTAAATGCAAGGAGACACCAAGACTTTTATACTGCTTCGGACCTCTCGTCCTACGTCCAGTCCCTAAGCTTCTCTTAGGAATTTCACTAACTAACACCCTCACTTCACCCGGAGGAATAGGTTTACAACTTACCCGAACACCCGAACGAGATTTCTTGCCTCAACTACCAAGAGGACTTCAACTCAATTACTAAAATACAATATTTGACTTGTTGTGTTCTTGTCAACACTAATGAGTCTAATGTAGTACAATATTCCTATAATCTTATCCTCGAGAGTATGCAATGTGTTTGTGAAGATTTAGGAAATGTGAATTGCTATGAATCAAAAGAATGTTATAAACAAAAACAATGATTCAAGCAATAGATTAGTGATTGCTTTGAGAATATCTAGAAAATATGAACAAGAGAATAGTTAGATTAAAGCAAGAGAATTCGGTGAATTAAATGATGTTATAATCATGTATTTATACTTGTAGAAGAGATGCATATGCTGTCAAAGGTTGCAAACAAGAGATGCTTCCATTTCCATTGATGAAAGGTTGCAACTCTTGGGAGGAAGAAGGTGTCTTTTCAGAGAAAATTCGCAGGTTCAAATTCAGTCGACTGAGCAGGGAATTCAGTCAACTGAAAATATGAAGTAAAATTTTCGGGACCAAATTCAGTCGACTGTGCAGGAAATTCAGTCGACTGAAACTGTGCATGTATATAAATTTGTTCCAGTTTCAGTCGACTGACTGTTCCTGTTCAGTCGACTGAACTTATAAAACCTGCATAGTTAGAACTGAATTGAAAAATGAAGTTTAACAAATTTTTCTAGTGTTCGTGCAAGCTTCTTGAGGGTAGATTTTAACAATATATCTAGACTAAGACACATGTAAAAACATACTTTAAGTTTGTTTGGTCTTCATCTATCTTCCTTTAGCATTTGTATACATTTCTTTAAAGCACATTGTCATTGATCAAAATCTTCGCGTATCAACATTCTCCCCCTTTTTGATTGATGACAATACCATTCTAGAGATGTATATACTTATTTTCTCCCCCTAAATGTATGCACTATCTTTCCTACAAAACAAAGTTAGTACCATACATTTTCTCCCCCTTTGTCATCGACAAAAAGGAAGAACTAATAGCAATAATAATTTATCAAAAAAAAACAATCACTGAAGCATAGAGAATATTTGCATAATCACGACTGAATATAAATATTGTGACAGACAAGCATAAAATGGCTATCCCTAAAAAATATACAAATCAAAAACAAAAAAAATAAAATCACTCATCTTTATCCCAGTCATATGAACCTTCTCTTCCTGTTGGTTCACGTATGACGGGTCCTCCTGTTGGTGGTCTTTGAGCTCTTCCTCCTTGGCCACAACTAGCTCCACTTGCACTACTACTTGTATGCTCTTCGGATGTCGTCCATGTAAATGTAGGTGCCGGACGTTTGCCTCGTGATGTTGAAGCAGTAGTGGTGCTTGAGCATGAGATTGCATCCCAAAGCTTGTTGAAGAATCCTTTTATTTTGTCAAGATTATGATCTACCTTTTTAAGATCTGTGTCAAGAATTTGTTGATTTCTTGACAATATCCCCAAGGATTGGTTGGTAGTGAAGCTTGGGTCAACAAGACGAATTTCATCATCTTGCTCTAGATGTTCTTCGTGGCGAGGTTGAGGAGGTTGCTGTTGCTGTTGTTGTTGTTGTTGTTCTTGATTCCTTGCTTCCCATTCGGCAAGTCATATTATGCGAGGAGGTCGAGATGGGAGTTGCATAAGGCTTATGGTCCGATGATTAATTTGATGGACCATTGTATTCTCCGATTCAGGTAATGGCGTATCGACTATGATTAATGGATTGAACTTGTGTTGGTCCGAATAAATCCATATGTAGTAATTCTAATGGTTGTAAAGTTGAAATATTTTTCTTAGACTTAAAAGATGATTTCGTTAATTTTCCTTTTTGACAATCATCACAAAAATTATTTATTTTAAAATTTATTTTGGGTAATCCTTTTACTAATTCATTTTTAGAAAGTTTTCTGATAGTTTTAAAATTTATATGACAAAATCTTTTGTGCCATAACCAAGGATCATTATCTTTGGCAAGTAAACACATACTTGAATTATGATTAATATTCATATTTAAAACATAAATATTTCTATCTCTATTTCCTTCAAAAATAAGATTTTGGTTTTGATCAAAAATACTACATTTATTATTCGAGAAAGTTATTTAAAAACCTTTGTCACACAGTTGACTTATGCTAAGTAGATTATGTTTTAAATTTTCAACTAATGAAACATTTGTTATAAAAGGTAAATTTGATGTACCGTAATTGTTCACGTCTCCTTTGCCAATGATATAGCCTTTTGAATTGTCTCCGAAGATAACCGAGCCACCATCAAAGTATGTGATGTTTGTAAGCATATCTTTGTCTCCGGTCATGTGTTTTGAACAACCACTGTCTAATATTCATTTCTTCTTTTTAAGTGGGACCTGAAAATAGATATGAAATTATTGGTACCCACCTTTTAATAGGGTCCTAAGAAGTTAGAGTTTTAGGAAACCAAACCCAATTTGGTTTAGTGTCCTTTTTATAATTATAGTTTTTATTATGATGAACATTATTCATAAATCTTTTAATATAGTTATTTCTTATTAATATATTGTTAGTTTTTGGTACCCAAATTGTAACTACCTTGTTTTCTACTTTTGTTTTAATAGATTTCTTTATTAACATTTGTTGTTTTGAATCCATATTCATCTTAAAATGTGTATTTTTCTTTTTAGGAATTTTTGACTCCTTTTTATATCCTAATCCATGTATACTTGAAGAGGATTGAGAATTTTCTAAAATCTTAGATAAATTTTCTCTTCCTTTGTTGAAGTTAGAAACATTTTTAGTGATGTTATCTAATCTAGCTTGAAGACTATTATTTTCTAACTCAACTTGTCTAATCTTAGTTTTTACCTCATGATTTTCAGAAACAATTATATCATTCTTTATCTTTTGAGTTTCAATTTCTTGACTTAAAAGTGATAATTGAGTTTCTGAATTCGAATAAGATTCTTGAACTTTTTCAAGTTCTTCTTCAAGAATTTTCTTTTTATCACTTAACATATCTCTTTCAAATTCAGCTTTGTTTTGATTTTCACGAGTTTCTTTGAGTTTCTTTTTAAGAGTTTTTATTGTGTTCAAAAGTTCGGTGTTTACTTCAATTAAATCGTCGAAATTTAAATTATTTACCTCAGATTCTTGAGCCATGAAGCATACATTTGCCTGTTCATTGTCGCTATCACTATCATTTTCGGATGATGATGAATCTGAATCGTCCCATGTTACAGAAAATGTCTTCTTTTTGAATTTATCCTTCTTGTTTTTGAAGTTTTTATGATTTTCCTTCATTTGTTCTTGACAATCTTTTTGCATATGTCCTTTCTTATGACAATTGAAGCATTCTATATTTGAGGATGATGGTTTGTTCAAGAAATTCTTTTTGAATCCGTTTTTGTTTCCTTTTCTATACTTTAGGAATTTCTTGAAATTTTTGGCTATAAATGCTAGATCCTCATCTTCAGACTCTGATTCTTCCTTTTCCACATGAAAAGCAATATTCTTTCTTTCTTGAGCTTGATCCTTTTTAGCTTGCATATTTACTTCATACGACATAAGATTTCCAATTAATTCTTCTGGTTTCACTGTAGATAAATCATTTGCTTCCTCGATTGCTAGTACTTTTCTCTCCCATTCATTAGTGAGTGAATTTAGAACTTTAGACACAATGTTAAAGTCCGTGTATCTTTCTCCTAGTCCGATTAGAGCATGATGAATGTCATGAAATCTTGAGTACATGTCATTGATGGATTCATTTTGTCGCATTCTAAAGTTTTGAAATTGATTCTTCAGCATGGATATCTTTGTTTGTTTAACCTTGTTTGTGCCTTCATGTATGACTTTAAGAGTTTCCCATATTTGATATGCAGTAGTACATACGCTAACACGATTGAATTCATTTCTATCCAGAGCGCAAAATAGCATATTCATAGCTTTAGCATTTGCACTAGCTTCATTCTTCTGAGTTTGTGTCCATGTAGGATAATCGGTCGTGGGTGCAACAAACTCTGCTTGAGTAGCATTCCAGGCTTCGAAACTTGTTGCTTGTATATAAATCCTCACCCTTGTAGCCCAATAGTTATAGTTTAGTCCATTGAATAGAGGAGGTCTTTGGGTAGATTGTCCTTCCGCAAATGTAGAACTATAGGCAGATGTTGTGCTTGTACTTGCGTTATTTTCCATATTATCAATATGTCTAATAACGGTGTTATGGTTATAGGACGGCCTTGCTCTGATACCAATTGAAAGAGGCTATGCGGTAGGATCGTGTAATATGGAATAATGAAATAGTCTAGGTAGATAAAGTAGGTAAATGCAAGGAGACACCAAGACTTTTATACTGGTTCGGACCTCTCGTCCTACGTTCAGTCCCTAAGCTTCTCTTAGGAATTTCACTAACACACACCCTCACTTCACCCGGAGGAATAGGTTTACAACTTACCCGAACAACCGAACGGGATTTCTTGCCTCAACTACCAAGAGGACTTCAACTCAATTACTAAAATACAATATTTGACTTGTTGTGTTCTTGTCAACATTAATGAGTCTAATGTAGTACAATATTCCTATAATCTTATCCTCGAGAGTATGCAATGTGTTTGTGAAGATTTAGGAAATGTGAATTGCTATGAATCAAAAGAATGTTATAAACAAAAAAAATGATTCAAGCAATAGATTAGTGATTTCTTTGAGAATATCTAGAAAAATATGAACAAGAGAATAGTTAGATTAAAGCAAGAGAATTCGGTGAATTAAATGATATTATAACCATGTATTTATACTTGTAGAAGAGATGCATACGTTGTCAAAGGTTGCAAACAAGAGATGCTTCCATTTCCATTGATGAAAGGTTGCAACTCTTGGGAGGAAGAAGGTGTCTTTTCAGAGAAAATTCACAGGTTCAAATTCAGTCGACTGAGCAGGGAATTCAGTCAACTGAAAATATGAAGTAAAATTTTCGAGACCAAATTCAGTCGACTGTGCAGGAAATTCTGTCGACTGAAACTGTGCATGTATATAAATTTGTTCCAGTTTCAGTCGACTGACTGTTCATGTTCAGTCGACTGAACTTATAAAACCTGCATAGTTAGAACTGAATTGAAAAATGAAGTTTAGCAAATTTTTCTAGTGTTCGTGCAAGCTTCTTGAGGATAGATTTTAACAATATATCTAGACTAAGACACATGTAAAAACATACTTTAAGTTTGTTTGGTCTTCATCTATCTTCCTTTAGCATTTGTATATATTTCTTTAAAGCACTTGTCATTGATCAAAATCTTCGCGTATCAACAAAGTCCACACATATGCACAAACATGTTTTTACCTTACGATAAAAAAAAAACATTTCATATCAAACTCATGTGATATTATACTAGTGTCTAGTATACAAATAATATTCAAAATAGCTGAAATTGTTACCATCATTAAATTCCAGCATACTAGGCTCTACAAATAAAACGGCAGGTATGTAGTGGAGTTTAGATTTCCATACAAATGACCAGGTGAAGAGACTACCTTCCGGCTGTACATCTCTAGAAGAATGTACCGAGAAACCGTCAAAAAGTTTCTCTACCAACACAATACCGGCCCACCTCTATAACTAGACGGTACTGAATATGTCATCCTCCAGTCGTTACCGACCTTTAACGAGGGCCCTCTAGCATACAAACCATAATAATCAGATACATGACGTCATAGCATGCAAAGATATATCTAGAAGAGGATGATCATACCCTAATGGGAGCGACCCACTTAGCCCTGCTGCATCTAACCATGTTTGGTCATTTTCGGTTGATGAGGCCTGACGAGGTAACGATTACCTTTCACAATCACATCACTTAGAATGCCACACGGCCATTTCCGTTGACTACTAATTGCCTTCCACAAAAATACAACCCTTAAGCTCATACGTCTCAAGGAGGGTGTTAAGCTAAGAGAAGTTGCCTTCTCTACCACCACTGATGTACGTTTGTAAAAATCAATATACGTAATCTTTAGAAATGCAATGTCAAACAAACATCCATACAAGTTGTCCAGGAACAGGACAAATCGAAGGTACTTTCCTACCACATCCTGTCGGGAAATCCCTAGGATTAGTAGCGAATAGTCCTTGCATTTGATATTTCATAATGAACAGACCATTGCTACTGGATGTCTATTGGGATTTTAACCCCAAACGATCAACAAGCGGTCCCCCACTATGAAAATCCAGAATATCAATTTCATCACAAGCAATCTGCACAATCGTCGCATATACGTTGGTCCGAAATGGTTTTCAGATAAATCTGATCCCGATCTCTTCGCACCAACAACGCAAAAGCGTTTCTCAATCTCATACAGAAACTAAGTCTTGTAGACTTATCACGTTTCTAACTTTCAACTTACTATCCTTCGGGCCAAGAAGGAAACTCGATAGACTGGAGTAATACTCTGCAATATACGAATCAATATCCTCAACACAAACGATAATCAAGCCTACACAGAAGGCTACGTACTAAGTGTACGACTAAATAGTTCCCACATCAAGTCAAGGAACTAAAATTTAGGCCAGTTTGATAGTCAATTATTTAACTATCAAAGCAAACAAACAAATATTTAGCATCATATACAATCACTAGGCCCTTTTAATTAATATTTTATTAATTAAACCATTTGCCAAATATTCACCTCAAATTATCTTTAAAAAGATATATCTTCAAAATCATTTCAACATTGGAATACATTTTCATGTACTTATTTAATAATAAGTAATTCACAAATCAATTGCTGTCAACACTTAGAAAATATTATATATACTTGAATCACGATTAAGTATAAATTTTATTTTTTAAGGAAAATATTCTCTTTGAACACATTTATTTGGGTTAAAATGAATGTTGCATAAAACATCGTTACGACAACCCAAAATCAACAGTATAAGGATTCGAAAATAAAATAGATATATAAATCCCAAATACTATACAAAAACATTTCCTTTCGGAAATCATTTACTGTAACAACAGTGTTATAGTCCATCATTTCCTTATTTCTTGAAAACGTCTATTTCAACAATGAATGTTGAAATCTATGTATTCGATTTTTAACACATTTTTAAAACCATCTTTAAGACATTTTACTCCATTTAAAATATCACTTCTCAAAAATATCCATTTTATTTAATATATTATCCACTGTCCAAAATCGTGGATATATCTCCTTTAAATAAACTTATATATTTAACTTATCAATTTCAATTGATTTTGGATTTATAAAACAATGTTTATAAATTAAATTTATATTTTATAAAAACTTCTATTTATAAATCTAAAAATCTTATTTACATATAAACCCATTTACAGCTTTATTTAACACTTTTAAAACTTATTTATATTTCCATCCCTTTGATTTATAAAATATCAATTTTATAAATCTTATCTATAAACCATTTATAATAAGTCAAAAATATTAATTTATACTATTTCATAAAATAGTTAACTTCATATTCCAAAAATCATATTCTGGTTTTATATCACAAAAATCATAATTTTTATAACATAAAAATTATAATATTTATTTATTTAAAATAAATCCATTCCTTTAACCATTCAAAATTCAATAGAACGTCTATTTTCAAAATCACTTTAAAATTCTTTTTAATTTGGAAATCATCACTTTAACATTTTTAAATTTTCAAAATAGGCCCAATGCTGCAACATCACTAAATACAACAATCACAGCATCCAAAACATCATATATCATATGATAACAGAATATATAACAATATCTGTAAACAAATCAATACTGGTGAGGAATCCAGTTGGATCCCTCCAACCTGTCACCTGCAACAAATATACATATTAGAATATGTGTATAATGTCCGCTCTAAGGCAGATGCGCGTACAAAAGGTCATCCGCTCATACACGGAAACATATAGGGTCATCTGCTCCACTAGGCAAGAATATATCCAAATATCAATCAATATAGCGTATATCATCCAAACAGTCATCAATCATCATCTAATAAATTATTTCTCACTTATATAAAAACATTACTGAGTCAAAAAAGAGTGAGTTATACTCACATTGCTTGTAGTCGTAGCGTTAGCGATTTATTCCGCTTAAAATTAAACAAGCTTTAATTTTCAACCAAAATTTTTAATAGCTCAAATAAATCCCAATCCAGCTCCATAATGTAATTCTCGTCAATATGGACCCAACGCAATTCGTTTCGTGCGAAACGGACCTCGTATGAAAATGTTATCAATTTTTAAAGATTGAACGAATTTAAATATAATTAATTTACAAATTTCTTTTATTTTTAAAACCCTCACTTCATCTAGGCCCTTCAATTTCCTATCCCCAAATCTCAGCCGCAAACTTCTTCTTCCCTCAACGTTCAAGCTCGCGTGAAGAAAACCCCAACGAGCCGCCAGTTTTATTCGAATTTTCGCGTCCATCTCCATCACTTCGCCATTGATCAACAACCACCCTGTCGAAGCCTCGATAGCCACACACCTACGGTCTGAATTTGGTTGAGCTCAGCCCCATATAGGCAAAGAAAACCATGCACGACTGCCTCACATTCAAACGCAAATTGCCACTGATCCATCACCTTAAGTTCGATCACCACCGTTGGTTACGAAGATCTCGCGACGCTCTATATTTTTCATGTTGGAAGTTTTTGATAATTATGGATGGATCATGAGAAAAACGAGGAAGAACGAGGGAAGTTTCTGGCCATTGAAATGCTAATGGCGGCGGCTAGGGTTTGCAACCCTTTGTGAAAAAAGTGAAAAAAAATGGCCTTTTATAGAAAATTTGACGACACTATTCATCCCGAAAATTTTCGAACTTGAAACGAAACGTGTCGCCTAGCGTTTCCAATATTTTACCCCTATTCTAAACACAATGGAATATATATTGAAAGCCAATTCGATCGTATTTTAAAGATAGGTTTTCAAATTGAATTATTTAAATTTAAAATTCACTTAAACAGTTTTCTATGCGTTTTAGTTTGCCTCGGACAAACCGTAAATCCAATTGACATGAAATTTGAAATCTTATAATAATATAACATTACGGATCCAATGAAACTAGTTTCGTCAAAATCCGAGACTGTTTGAAAAATGTCTATTTTTACTCGTCAATTAAATATTAAAATATTCAATTTTTTCAAATTAACTTTTAATTCGATTTTAAAAGTTCTCTAACATCATTCTAATTCAAATATGATTTAATTCAACTTTATAAATCCTTTTCGTTCATATTAAATCCAATTTTCAATTATTTCAGCGGTTTCAAATATTAAATTAACCATTTAATTATCCAATTAAATCACCATATTCGAAATATTATTTATTCAGCTTATAAATTTAACTTGTGCATATTTAAAATCAATTAAATATATGAATTTCAAACGACTGAAATTTTGGGTCGTTACATTCTCCCCTACTTAAAAGAATTTCGTCCTCGAAATTACTGAGTAAGAGAAAGCACAAAATCAATTAACTTTTCGAAACAATTCGTTCAAATTAGATTTCAAATTCATTTAAACCTTTAACTTTTCCCAAATCCATTAGTTAAATTCCTTATAAAAACTTTTCTAAGTTTTCAAAAACATTCTTAGTTATCTTCAAAACCAACTAATATCATTTAACTTTCAACTTAAAATCAAAATTTAGTTTTTGCAAATTTTTCCAATTTTCCCCAAAAATTTCTAACGCCTTAAATTTTCAAAAAAATCGTCACCGTCTCCTTTACGCGGTTCGATCGTTGTAGGATCTCAACACACACACACACACACAGATATATATATATATATATATATATATAATATACATCTCATCATCGAGGATGAGGCATCCCGCATGGAAAAAAGTGTAAAAGTACGATATGTAATCCGAGATATGTACCTTATATATTATTAGCGAGCATATACGGCTAATATAGCACGAAAGCGAGCTCCAAAAGCGAAGCAAGCGCCATACGCACCTACTAAACACTCAACAATAATGAGAAACATGTATATATGAAAGTAATATCAATATACAACATATACCAATACAACTACTATATATGCCAATATAGCAAATGCAATCAATAAGCAAAACTATCATCCAACAAACTAAAATCTACATCCAATCAATCCATAACAAAATCAATACACTTTCACTTCTCATTAATATTTACTGAATTGATTTTCAATTTAATCACGTTTGATTAATTAACATTGGAATTTACTAACATTCATTCATTCATATTCAATTAGTTTACATTCACTAATTCATATTCAAATTAGTTCACTTTCAAATTCAAATCAAATAAAAATTCAATTCTATTTAGATTCACTTAACTTCCAATTTGAATTCAATTATTTTACTTTCAATTTCATTAATTCAATTTCATATGGATTTTTATTCAATCAACTAGCATCCATCTAACAATCAATGCATACCCAACATTACCAAATTAATTTACTTTACCTTCATTCAATTTGGTTCAAAACATTTAATTTCAAATTGGTTTAACATCTAATTCAGATTGAATTCTAGTATTCACTATAATCACATACAACACTTCCAATGTTATTATTAATTCACAACTTCTTAACAACAACATTTTTAATGCTAATTCATTTAACATTTCAAGTTGAATTTCCTTTATGTAACTCAAGTTCATATTCATTTAATTCACTTTATTAAATTACTTCGATACCAAGGTCGACTTTAGTCAACATTACTTAAGTTATATTTCTTCACAACATTTCATTCTATTTGACTTAACTTATATTTCAACTTCATTTACATTCACTTTCACTATACAACTTAAGTTCAATACAAATTTTAATTCAAATTCTACTTTATTTAACTTTTACTTAAATCAAATTTCATTCTGCTATTCAAATTCAGATTTTGTTTTGCTTAACAAAATTGTTTAACCATTTTTATACTTGGTTTTACTTACCTTTTCTCATTTTATAAGTTATACAACTTATTATTTAAACTTTCATAAACATTTACCTAAGTTTACTTCCATTCACAAAACTCATTCTTTATAATTTCAAATCCAATTCACTTTATTAACTTTTCTTTAGTTAAATTTCAAATCATATATATTTATTATGTTAACTCACATTTATTTCAACTTTACCAAAGCTAAAATTTTATCATTTCATATTATAAGTTCAAAACTCATTCTACTTATATTTGTCAATTGCAGCTTGGATTTTAAATCAAATTTGTTTATCACAACAAAACTTCAATTTCAATTTACTATTGGTAGCAAATCCATCACATAGACACTCGAAAATGATATTGATGATGCTGCAGTCATCACCCTTATTATTTTCCGGTAACAATAGTGAATTCAGTGCTTTATATTCTTTTAAAATATCGTTTTTTTTTATAAATCACATTTATAAACCTTTTTACTTATATAATTTCACTTATTTCACTTTACTTATATAAGATTCATTCCAAATTTATTTATCTTACTTAGAGTTATAACAATATAATCTCTTTAACTTTGAAAAACAACTTCAAAATCAACAGGATTCAAAATTTCAATTTCTTAGTTATTTTTATTTATAACTCATATAGTTTCATTTCTTATATATAAGATTATTTCACAATTGTAAATTATATTAATTATAATTCCATACTTTATAATTCATTTGCTTATACAATTTGTTCTTTCACAATTATTGTTTTTATTTAGATTATTCAAATAGCTTTTATCAACTTATATATATTTACATTTTCAAACAACCAAACAATCAATTTATATACACTTTAACAATTCCTGAAAAATTATTCCTTTATATATGAAATATGATCGAGGTAAAATTATTTCATTTACCAATTTAAAATAATACTATGTCAACTTGCCTCGTTTAAGTGTTTGGAAATCCCTATCGATAACATGGCGTCCCACATACCGACCAGAATTCACAAACAGCTCAACGGATAAGTAAACACAATATAAAATATTTTATATTCGCTAACAAATACGCGCTCGTATATATAATACACTCAAAGTCAATCTAGGGTGCTACTGTCCCTATCTATACTGAGTACACATCAAAACTTAGGAATATATAAAATCTAAGCTCTGATACCAGCTTTGACGACCCGAAAATCTGTAACCTTTGAATCGACAATAATCCACACATGTCCGACCCAAAAAGCACAGACTGATGGAAAGTCGAGAGAAAGAAAAGAAGAGAGAAGAATAGAAGAGCAGAAAGAGAGAAGATAGAACCAAACAGAACAATACAGAATCTCATATCGCAGCGGAAAACATATAATACTATATCAATGATCTTTACAAAACAGAAACTGTATATATATATATATATACACATCAATCCGTTTTCAACAATCAATCAGAGTTATCAGCCTGGACAGTTACAATAACATGTCCTCACAATCACTGATAATATAAACAACAAACAAAGCAACAATGCAGCGGATGATCAAGCAAATACGGATGTACGAAAATGAAGATCTACAGCTCTCCTGCTGAAGCCCCAAAAGCACCAAATCATAACCTGTAAATATACTCGGTCTGACCTGAGCATTAAAAGGAAAGAACGCTCAGATCAGTCTGGTAAACCAGCGTGAGAAACACACTCAACTAAATTTATTAGATTACCCAAAACTTTTCCTTTATCAAAACAAAAGTATCTCGTAAGACAAGTCCACACATAAACACGGATATGTTTTTATCTTACGATAACTAAAACATTTCATATCAAACTCATGTGATATTATACTAGTGTCTAGTATACAAATAATATTCAAAATAGCTGAAATTGTTACCATTATTAAATTCCAGCATACTAGACTCTACAAATAAAATGGCGGGTACGTAGTGGAGTTTGGATTTCCATACAAATGACCAGGTGAAGGGACTATCTTCCGGCAGTACATCTCTATAAGAATGTACCGAGAAACCATCACAAAATTTCTCTACCAACACAAGATCGGCCCGCCTCTATACTAGATGGTACCGAATAAGTCATCCTCCGGTCGTTACCAACCTTTACCGAGGGCCCTCTAGCATACAAACCACAATAATCAGATACACGACGTCATAGCGTGCAAAGATATATCTAGAAGCGGATGATCATACCCCAATGGGAGCGACCCACTTAGCCCTGCTACATCTAAACCTGTTTTGGTCATTTCCGGTTGATGAGGCCTGATGAGGTAACGATTACCTTTCACAATCACAATCACATCACATAGAATGCCACACGGCCATTTTCGTTGACTATTAATTGCCTTCCACAAAAATGCAAACCTTAAGCTCATACGTCTCAAGGAGGGTGTTAAGCTAAGAGAAGTTGCTTTCTTCGCCACCATTGATGTACGTTTGTAAAATCAATGTACGTAATCTTTAGAAATGCAATGTCAGATAAACATCCATACAAGTTGTCTAGGAACAAGACAAACCGAAGGTACTTTCCTGCCACATCCTGTCAGGAAATCCCTAGGATTAGTAGCGAATAGTCTTTGCATTGGATATTTCATAATGAAGAGACCACTGCTACTGGATGTATATTGGGATTTTAACCCCAAACGATCAACAAGCAGTTCCCCACTATGAAAATCCAGAATATCAATATCATTACAAGCAACCTGCACAATCATTGCATATACGTTGGTCCGAAATGGTTTTCAGATAAATCTGATGCCGGTCTCTTCGCACCAACAACGCAAAAGCGTTTCTCAACCTCACACAGAAACTAAGTCTCATAAACTTATCACGTTTCCAACTTTCAACTTGCTATCCTTCGGGCAAAGAAGGAAGCTCGATAGATTGGATTTATACTCCGCACTATATGAATCAACATCCTCAACACAAACGATAATCAAGCCTACACAGGAGGCTACGTATTAAGTGTACGACTAAATAGTTCCCACAACAAGTCGAGGAACTAAAGTTTAGGCCAATTTGATAGTCGGTTATTTAACTATCAAAGCAAACAAACAATATTTAGAATAATATACAATCACTGGGCCCTTTTAATTAATCTTTTATTAATTAAACCATTTGCCAAATATTCACCTCAAATTATCTTTAAAAAGATATATCTTCAAAATCATTTCAACATTGAAAAATATTTCCAAATACTTATTTAATAATAAGTAATTCACAAATCAATTACTTCCAACACTTAGAAAATATTATATATACTTAAATCACGATTAAGTATATATTTTATTCCTTAAGGATAACATTCTCTTTGAACACATTTATTTGGGTTAAGACGAATGTTGCGTAAAATATCGTTACGACAACCCAAAATCAACAGTATAGGGATTCGAAAATAAAATAGATATATAAATCCCAAATACTATACAAAAACATTTCCTTTCGAAAATCATTTACCATAACAACAGTGTTATAGTCCATAATTTTCTTATTTCTCAAAAACGTCTATTTCAACAATGAATGTTGAAATCTATGTTTTCGATATTTAACACACTTTTAAAACCATCTTTAAGACATTTTATTCTATTTAAAATATCACTTCTAAAAAAAATCCATTTTATTTAATATATTATCCACTGTCCAAAATCGTGGATATATCTCCTTTAAATAAACTTCTATATTTAACTTATCAATTTCAATTGATTTCGGATTTATAAAACAATGTTTATAAATCAAATTTGTATTTTATAAAAAATTCTATTTATAATTCTAAAAATCTTATTTGCTTATAAACCCATTTACAGCTTCATTTTAACACTTTTAAAACTTATTTATAATTCCATCCCTTTGATTTATAAAATATCAGTTTTATAAATCTTATCTATAAACCATTTATAATAAGTCAAAAATATTAATTTATACTATGTCATAAAATAGTTAACTTCACATTCCAAAAATCATATTCTGGTTTTATTTCACAAAAATCATAATTTTTATAACATACAAATTATAATATTTATTTATTTAAAATAAATCCATTCCTTTAACCATTCAAAATTCAACAGAACATCTATTTTCAAAATCACTTTAAAATCCTTTTTAATTTGAAAATCATCACTTTAACATTTTTAAATTTCCAAAATAGGCCTAATGCTGCAACAACACTAAATACAACAATCACGGCATCCAAAACATCATATATCATATGATAACAGAATATATAACAATATCTGTAAACAAATCAATACTGGTGAGGAATCCAGTTGGATCCCTCCAACTTGTCACCTGTAACAAATATACATATTAGAATATGTGTACAATGTCTGCTTCAAGGCAGACGCGCGTACAAAAGGTCATCCGCTCATACACGAAAACGTATAGGGTCATCTGCTCCACTAGGCAGGAATATATCTAAATATCAATCAATATATCATATATCATCCAAACAATCATCAATCATCATATAATAAATTATTTCTCACTTATATAAAAATATTAGTGAGTCAGAAAGAGTGGGTTGTACTCACATTGCTTGTAGTCATCGCCATAGCGATTTATTCGGATTAAAATTAAACAAGCGTTTAATTTTCAACCAAAATTTTCACTAGCTCAAATAAATCCCAATCCATCTCTATAATGTAGTGCTCGTCAATACGGACCCAAAGCAATTCGTTACGTGCGAAACAGACCTCGTATGAAAATGTTAATTTTTAAAGATTGAACGAATTTAAATATAATCAATTTGCAAATTTTTTTATTTTTAAAACCCTCACTTCATCCAGGCCGTTCGATTTCCAATCCCCAAATCTCAGCCGCAAACTTCTTCTTCCCACAACGTTCAATCTCGCGTGAAGAAAAACCCAACGAGCCGCCAGTTTTATTCGAATTTTCGCGTCCATCCCCATCGCTTCGTCGTCGATCAACAACCACCCTGTCGAAGCCTCGATAGCCACGCACCTGCAGTCTGAATTTAGTCAAGCTCGGCCCATCTAGGAAAAAAACCATGCACGACTGCCTCACATTCAAACGCAAATTGCCACTGATCCATTGCCTTAAGATCGATCACCACCGTTGGTTATGAAGATCTCGCGACGCTCTATATTTTTCATGTTGTAAGTTTTTGATAATTATGGGTGGATCGTGAGAAAAAAGAGGAAGATGGCCTTGAAATGTTAATGGCGGCGGCTAGGGTTTGCAACCCTAGATTTGTGGAAAAAAGTAAAAAAAGATGGCCTTTTATAGAAAATTTGACGACACTATTCATCCCGAAAATTTTCGAACTCGAAACGAAACGTGCCGCCGGGCGTTTATAATGTTTTACCCCTATTTCGAACACAATGGAATATATATCAAAAGCCAATTCGATCGTGTTTGGAAGATAGGTTTTCAAATCGAATTATTTAAATTTAAAATTCACTTAAACAGTTTTCTACGCATTTTAGCTTGCTCCGAATAAACTGTAAATCCGATTGACATGAAATTTGAAATCTTATAATAATATAACATTACGGATCCAATGAAATAGGTTTCGTCGAAATCCGAGACTGTTTGAAAAATGGTTATTTTTACTCGTCAATTAAATATAAAATATTCAATTTCTTCAAATTAACTTTTAATTCGATTTTAAAAGTTCTCTAACATCATTCTAATTCAAATATGATTTAATTCAACTTTATAAATCGTTTTCTTTCATATTAAATCCAATTTCCAGTTATTTCAGCAATTTTAAATATTAAATTAACCATTTAATTATCCAATTAAATCACTATATTCGAAATATTATTTATTCAGCTTATAAATTTAACTTATGCATATTTAAAATCAATTAAATATTATAATTTCAAATGACTGAAATTTTGGGTCGTTACACAGGGCTACATAAATACCTCATACGAAATTGTTTGCCAAACCATCCTACTTCATTCTAGAATCTCCACCACGTACACAGTTGTTAAAGTGGTTTTCGGTATTGGCAGACAGTATGACAATATCCGATCTCGGTCTCTTTAACAACCAAACGCTTATTTCACATCGGATGGTTCTTTTAAATTTCCAAAACCGTTTCAAAATTGATATCAAAATATCATATTCAATTCAAACAATATCTCTTTCGAAATCATATTCGTTTTCAAAATCATATTCATTTTTGAAATCATATCGATAAGATAGGTTAATTAAACCTTATTTCAAAATCATCATATTCATTCAAATATGTCATTTAAATTCCAACTTAGGTTATAATATTATTTAACCGTATTTGCTTTTAAATCAAGGGTTTACGTATAAGCACTTCCACTTTACACAGTCTGAAATTTAGAAAATAGTTTGGGATGCTTATAAATGGTTTTAAATAGTTTAGCATAGTTTGCATTAAAATAGTTTAAATAGATTAAAATAGAATAAATAGATTTGAAATAGATTAAATAGATTTAAAGGAGATTTAAAATAGATTTATTAGTTTAAAATAGGTTAAGATAGGTTAATTTAGGTTAAATAGATTAAGATGGATTAAAATAAATTAAATTATTTTAGATTGATTAAAAATAGTTTAAAATAGCTGAAAATAGATTTAAATTAGTTTAATAGTTTGAAAACTTTAAAACCAGGATTTTAAAATAAGAAATTTTTAAACAGTTTATATTAAAGTAATTAATTTGTAATTAATATCAAAATTAAACCATTTCTTTCATTTCAACACATATGGACCTTGTCCAGCTTTCAATCCAACTAATTAAAACTTGTTTTTAAATTCAGATTCTCATTAAACCATTTAATCAATATCGATTTCAAATCCATGTTGAATTATCAAGTTAAATCACTTCGAATTAAATAGGTTTCAAAGTTATATTCAAACAATTACAATAACTCAATTTCGATAAATTCTATTTATACTTCAAAAAATTCAACTTTGAAATTTTGGTTTTAATTTTATAAACAATTCATTAAATCAGTTCCAATTTTAAACACTTAAAGTTTGGATTTTGAAAATAATTCTATTTATACAAATCAAATATTATTTCAGAAAATCATTTAACTGACTTCAAATTTTAAGGATTTAAAATTGTTTAATTTAACTAATCCGGTGTCCATGTATAATTCTCTAACCTATGGTAAGGTGATAAAGATATTTATCATTTCAATCCACAATTATTTTATATTTACGGATATGTATCATTTCAACCCGCAATCCCGAATTTAATTACAAATTCATAAAATCACTCGAGTCTATCATTTCAACCATAACAATGCCCCTCTAATCAATCAGATCGTTCGGGTATGTATCATTTCAACCCATAGGAAACTTGCGATGTTATAACAATATAAAAATATAACATCCAGTCATCCAATATTAACAATCAAACATCCACCATAATCATCCAAATCAACCAATAACATCAATAAATAACCAATTATCATTAACAGGTATAAACTCGAAAATTAAAATTTAATTTTAAATTAAATGGCGATTATGTTCAATAATTTTAGATTTAACTGGAACGAAGATTTAAATATATCAAACAGCAGTCAATCAACTTCTAATCACATCATAAATTTAATTTAACTAACATAAGATAATTTAGTAGTCGTGAGTGGGTTAAAACACTCACCTTTAATTTTTCACCGATTTAAAATCCAATTAAAGCCCAAAAATCTAAAAGTCTTATAATCCAACCAAACAAATTCCGTAATGTCTGAAATTTCAATACAATCCCAACGCAAGAAACCACGTCTAAATCGAGCTCGTATGAAACAGATATGATAATTAGATCGATCGAGATTTAAATTATATAAAAAATACCACGTCATCGTCTCCATCGAGAGCACAAGCCTACCCATATGCACGCGTACAGAACCACAGCCGCTAGTTTCAAGCAAAAATCGTCGTGCCTCCGTCCACTATCTCGACCATCAGAGCATCTCATCACCTTTGCCACATCAAGCCACCACCCCATTGCATCATGGACGCCTCCGCCGCCCTTTTCCCACCACCGCCGCGAGTTACAATAGCCAATCATGGTGATTCTGGCCACCTACGAGATAAACGAAGACTATCATAGAGGCCTGCTCGACGCCCTCTTCCGAACACGGCCTCTTGATCGTCAAAGGGTCGACGATCCACCATTGGATCGTAAACCTAGAAATGGACGAATGAGGTTCATCTTCGATTTCTGGACAAATGGTGCATCAAATTGAGAAATGAATTGCACTCGTCAAGAGCTTTCCAATGATATATAATATGATAGGGTTTGGAGGAGTTTGATTTTTAAATTGATTTGGAGATGGAATTTAGGGTTTGTATTTGGAATTTGTTTCTGCCATTGAAGAAAGGAACAAACAGAAGTTGATGTATGTGTTGTAATAAGGAATAAAAAGGCTGCTAGGCTTTAGAAAGATCTATTTATACAAACGAAGCCCGATAAGAAAATTGAATACGTACCGAATTGGTACGAAATGGCAATAACGACTCGAAAAGCATGTTTCATTCCGAAACGAAAGTAAGTCATCCTATATATCGAAGTAGACGTTTTCAATATTTTTAAACTCAATGAAATAGGTTTCAAGTCCTAATTCCATCGTACGAAGAAGTTGGTTTTAAAACCAGCTTGTTTCAAATTGATTTCAATTAAACTAATTTCTACGCGTTTTGAGCCCTATGATAAAACGACAAGTCTGATCGCTGCGAAACTTGAAATCCTACAATAATTCACCATTACGGACCCGATGAAACTGGTTTCATCGAAATCCGAGTCAGTAGCCAGAATGGTTATTTTCACACTAATTAAATTAATTATTATTAAAATAAATCACTTTTCAATCAATTTTTGTAATTAACAAATTTTATCATTTTTGATTACCTGGTGATTTATAATCTTTTAAAACAAATCTCCATATCAATTCAACTATTAATATTGCGCTAACTAAAGCATTCCAATTCCAATTGTAATAAGTTTATTAAACAAAATTTAAAATCCAAATAAATTATTTTATCTTGATTTCACTCTTATTATTTAAATCAGTTATTGCCTTATGAATATAATTGACATTATTATACATTTTATTACATTCACATTTTACAATTATCGTCTTAACTCATATTAACGTAATATTTAACTATATTTAATTGCAATTGATTTTCAATTTAACTCAAAAGATTAAATAAATAGGTAACAAATAAAAATTGTCACCTTTTTCTTAATTTAATCACATTTATAAGTTTATTATTTACAAATAAATGTTATAACTACTTATGCAACACTGATTTTATCCAATTACAATTAATTACATATTGTTTCACCTATTAATATAACATTTAATTCATTTTCCTCATTTACCCTTTACAACCAATTATAACCTTTTCAATCATTTCAATTAATTGGAATTACATTAAAATATTTATCAATTGCCTTAAATTAACATTACTAACATTACATTTTTGTCATTCTTTTTCATTATTAAATCTTAAAATTTTAATTTTTCACAACAGAAAATTCCAAAACTTATTTAATTAATAAATTTAATTATCGAAAAGTACGGGTTATTACAGTGTGTATGTGTACATGCAACAGAGCATTTGACATGACCATGTATAGATGTTGGGGTTTACTATAACACCTCTAATTCTTGATAACATTATTCAAAATATTTAATTAGAATAAATTAAATAGAATAATATAGAGTGACAAGGAGATGGAGGTCAATTAATAAACTAAGTGGTCGTTTTTAATTAAAATGCATGAACTTAAAAATGGTTAAGTGTTAGCTAATTAAACATAAGGGTATTAGGGTAAATAGCTGCCTATAATCCCCCCTCATACCAATACCCCTAGGCAAAACACATTATTTTATCATAAGCAAAAAATTTACAACATAAGAGGAAAAGGAGCCGGCCATTGGGAAGAAGAGAAGAAGGCAGAATCAAATCTAAAGCTTAGGTCCAAGCTAGAAGAAATCAATCTCAATCAATCTCTAATTTCCTTATCCAAGATAAGGTGAATAATAATTTCATCTCTATTTTGTTTTAAATCATATATTTTCAGATTTAAGGATAAATTCGTTTTATGATATATTGGATGATGATATTCTTAATTTATGATTTAAACAAAATTGTTTAAAAGGATTTTGCACCATTTTAGGTAAAAACTGATATTTAATGATGATTAAATTCCACGTAAAAATTTATGTTATAAGAAACATGATTTAGGAGTTGGATTTCAATTTTGAGAATTTTTCAATCTATGGAAATATTATTATGAATTTTCAAAGGAAAATATGGTTATTTGGATTTATAAATTTATTTTGGAAAACATATTGAGAATTTGGGTCTGGAATTTTGATATGTTAATTAACATGATTAAATGAATTTCTAAAAATTTTGGGGATTTTTACAAAGTGATTTAATATGCAAATTAAATTATTTTGAAAGGAGGACCTAAATGATTCAATTGTTTTGTTAATAAGAAGGGCTTAACTGTTAAAAGTTATCCATTTTTAGACATGAGAAAATGCGGCAAAATTTAGTAAAATAATTTGAAAGTTTAAGACAGTCAATCAGATGTTTACAAGTATGAAAGTTAGTTATAAAAGTTTGCTTTGTTTGGTAAAAATAGCCTTTTGCTCAGAAAAAGGGGTTCCGTCTTCTTTCGCAGAACCTTTCAACCTAGAGCTTTCGCCTCCAACCTAGTCAAAACCTTCTAGGTCGAAACCAGTAAGCCAATATACATGGTATCATTTAGATGGTACGTAGTGGATTGGAGATAGACGAAAGGTAGGGTATCGAAATGTAGCTTTCGAAAGGGTTGGTTCCATTGTTTTGTTTAAAGGAAAAAGCGCTTGCCTGTTTATGAACGGATTTCGACATAGTCAAAACCTACGATTGCAAAAGGTATTTTAAAAGAAGCTTTCGAAAGAGAGTCGTTGCCTTTATTTTAAAGAAGTAGCTTTTGAATGAGTTACTTAGTTTTTATTTAAAGCTTTCGGAAGGGGTAATTTCGACTAAGTCGAAACCCTTCTGTGTTTAGATGTCTTCCGATGGTATTGAAGACATCAATGTTGTCAAAAGGTACCGTTTGTTTTTATAAATATAAGCCACTTCCTACTACTTTCGAAAGGGGTTAGGGGTTTTGAAGGCAATGGTTTCAGAAGGGGTTTCGAAGCCAACCTTCAATTGTTTTACCCCGAGTGTTTTAATGCTATCGAAATGATGGTTTCGACACCATCAAGCTCCCCCAATACTTTTTGAAACAAAGAATGGTTTCAAAAGAGATGCTTTCACTTATGTTCACTTTAACTCAAAATTATTATTTTAAATATAAACTCAATGGCTTCGAAAGGTATTGGTTTCAAAGGGTAACCTTCAATGATTCCAAAATGGGGACTTTCAATGGTTTCGAATGGTGACCTTCAATGTTTTCGAAGGGGGGACTTCCAATGGTCTCGAAGGATAACCTTCAATGATTTCGAAAGTGGGACTTAATGGTTTCGAAGGGTAACCTTCAATGGTTTCGAAAGGGGTATTTTTGAATGGTTTCGAAGCTATGCTTCTATACTTATATGATAATACTTTAACAAAGTCGAAAGGTTTCGAAAGTGATGTTTTAAAGTATTCGAAAGGCAGGAGCCTAATGTTTTAAAGATAGAATTAATGCTTTTGAAGGAGATTGTCCAACGAAGTTGAAAACAAGGTTTCAAAGGTGTTGAAAGGCTTTCTTAAAACACATACTCATTTTTAAAAGGAAATACCCATGGCTAAATAAAGACGTTTTGAAAGGATGTCAAGTAGGTAAATTTGAAGTACTTCCTTGGTAAAAGTATTGGTTAAAGGAATTGATAAATATTCACAAGATAAAGGACTCTTAACTGTATTTTGGAGATAAAGGGGTAGAAGAACCAGCTGGGCTAACCCATAGTGAATATAAATTGATTAAACTCCTAAATGAGTAGAATTTCATCTAGGGAGTCAGGGAGGCCAAAGTATAGGATACTTAAACCTTGATGTTGTCCGGGAGATAGTTCATAGTAAATCCATCAAAACTATGTTAGGAAGTTATTGGGAGTAACCAACAGGTTCATAGTAAACCCATGAAAACTATGTATAAAGGATGGTTGGCAGGGGACAGTTGGTTTGTATTGAACCCATGGAAATTATATCCGGATTAAAAATTGACATCAATCAAAAGGTTCCTAGTCAACCCATGAAAACTAGGATAAGAAAGAAGTTAGGTGAGGTATCGGTAGGTTCCTAGTCAACCCATGAAAACTAGGATAAGAAAGAAGTTAGGGGAGGTATCGGTAGGTTCCTAGTCAACCGATAAAAACTAGGCTAAGAAGGGAGTTACTGGAATAATCCATAGGTTCCTAATCAACCCATGAAAACTAGGATATAAGATAAGTTATTGAAATAGGTAATAGGTTCAGGGAAACCCATGAATTAATTAAGCTAATTGGCAGGGGCCTATAGGTTCTTAGTGATCCCATGAAAACTCTAAAATAGGATAGGGTGTCCATGAATTATAAAAAGGTTATTAGCAAACACATGAAAACTAATAGGTTAATATTGACCCTAGAAACTATAAATATAAAAGGGAGTAAAGTAACTGGGGACAGGATATCCAAACTATTTATATATGTATATCATCATTATATTTTGAAATGTTATATTTTAACCATTGTGGATGCATGAGCACAGTACATGGTTTTATAAAAAGGGTTTTAGGATGCTAGTGAGGGGAAAACCCGTTCCGCTAAGCGGCGTGGTCTCACTAGATATCTAAATGGATTGAGATGTTAGATTATTATTCATACCAGGCTTTATGTCTGACTTGATGTTTTTGTTTTCCCCTTAAACTCTCGGGTACTCTATTGATTTTGAGTAGTTTGAGGTTTAGGGTTTCCAGGTTCTCCTCTTAGATGAATAAAGCTTCCGAAGGCGTGCAGGAGACAGTTAGTTATTTAAGAGTTATCTTTTCCACTGTATATTTTGGATGTAAAGACAAACTTATTAGCCTTACTATATACTCTGATCAAACAAGAGGGCATCATCATATGTCGCTCTTGGCGTATTGTGTAATAATTATATTTTTCTGAATGTGGTTAACGTTTGTAGGACTATGTAATGGCATGAAATGTTTTGAATGGAATGTGGAAATGATTTTTAATTTGTTAAAATTTTTCCATATTCTTATGAACTATGTATCAATGTATCTAACACCACCGTACTTGGTCGTCGAGAATTAATAACTGTGAATGATTGCAACATCCGTAGCCATTAGTTTTGGGCCTCCAAGTAGGGGTATGTTACATTTACACTATATAGACATGTTTACCCCTCTTGTATTCAATTTGCTGTCTAAATGCATATATATATATATATATATATATGTAGATATTTTTTTTTTTTGCATCATGATATGTATATGTGTGTGTGTGTGCGTATAAGTAAATATATAATGTAAACACACACACACACATGTTAAACGTTAGTTATAAACAATTTATAAATAAATATATAATGTAAATACACACACATGTTAAACGTTAGTTATAACAATTTATACATAAAAAATACATAAAATTTATATTTATACATATGTCTGTATGTATGTGTGTGTATGCATGTGTGTGTGTATATATATATAACTAATTAAATCATTAAATTAAACAATTATTAGTTTATAAAATAATTTTGACACACACACGTATATATTATAACATGAAAGCCGTGAATAATTTAATAAAACAACATTTTATTTTATTTTAAATTGATTTATACAATACATTTAAATATATATAGCTATATATATATATTTGTATATAAAAAAATTAAAAATATTTCTGCAAATTTCGCTTTCGGCCAAAATAATAATTTCATCCTGTTTTTGAATTTTAAAACATTTTAAAATCAAAAACCATGTAAAATTTAAAATAAAAAAATATTATTTTTTAAAGTTTGATGTGTAATAAATGCTATAATTTTTTTTGCAATATATATTATTTATTATATATATATATAAACATTTTAAATTACAAAATCAATTTAGGTTAAATAATTAATTAAATATATTTATTCGAAACAAAACATTATTTTATACTTGTTGCCGAATGTATATATTATATTAACAAATTTTATAAAATTTAAAACATATAATATATGATTTATAATTTTAAAAATACTTACTAATTTACCAAATCGATTATAATAATGTTTTTTATATAGTTTTTATGATCGTAAGCAATAAGTATAATAAACATTAACAAATTTTATTTATTTATTTATTTATATAGATCTAGTAATATACATAATCAACCAATTTGTGATGGCATTTCGATATATAAAATTTATAATATAATCTAACACCCTATCACATAAATATTATAGCAGATATATGTGATAATATATGTGATAAAACAAAGATAAAACAAAGATTCCCTTTCACCAAAGTCCTTGCGTACATGTTGAAATATTGAATTGATCACTTTGAATCTATTCTCAAATCAAAAGTTTCTAGCTCTCGAACTGCTTATCATCAACGATCGAATCGAAGAGTTTTGATGTAATTTTGTACTTGGACTTCTAGGGCTAATTAGAGAGGATGATTATAGGCCAAAATTATCAGAGAGGTAGGAGAGCTAAAGTTTAAAAAGAAATGGTGTAAAAGATGGCATATAAGTAGGAAGTCAAGGGAGAGAAAAGTGGATCACATCCCAATATCTCTCTCTTTCCAATTCCACTTTTTTTAACCATTCAAATTCTCTCAATTGCCATCATATGGCCGCCTAAACCTTGCATCCTACAACCGAAAATACCTTGCCCATGTGGGCCTCAAATCTGGTCCAAGTCTAAACAATATTCAATGCAATTTTAAATCTTATTTAACCGCATACCGATATCGCTAAATATAAATTTATCCTTCTTTGCTATTATACAAGATGTTGTTCATATAAATTTATCTGTTCTTGTGCTCGCCTGTGATGTCAAATTTAAATCTTGTTAATACAATAGGCTTTGACATCGCTAGCCTTTACTGATTTGATTAGAATTTTTTAATGTTTTGTTCTAATTGTATATTCATTGAGCTAAAATAAGAATAATAATTGTGTAATCTTGAGAAGATGAATTTTTTTTTTTGATTACACTCATTTGTTTATCCTTATAATGAACTGCTCAATATTTTTCTTTTCTTTTCTTTGTGCTTCTAGCAAAACCCATTTCTATTTTTTTATGCGTCCGTTCTTTCAAATAAATTTAGTATATGGGATGCACTCATGTTGTATGGTAGTTGTCTTTCTATTTGCTGTCATTTATTTAATTTAGATTGTATCTTTTGTTAATCAAACACTGCTCTTACTGTTTGCTCTTACTCATGATTTTTTAATAGTTGTAGAGAGTTCTGGTCGTCTTTGTGTGAAACAACATATACCTATTCAATATATTCTACCTGTGCTCTCTCGACTTAGATAGCTCAATACTGATGCTTAACCGAAATCATGGCAATGAGATTTTTCTATTTATTGGTTATAAATTCATTTATAATTGTGACAGTATTACTAGGGTCTGTAACATATTAGTATCTATTTCTAGGCTTTATGAGACTTATTATTTAAATTCTCTTTTACTAGGTATTGTTGTCTATTTAACATATATATATATATTAGATCAATTTATATACTTATTCTCCTTTATGTGTGTGCATGCATGTGTGTCATACTCACCGTCTCTGTTTAGTTCTTTTCTTAGCAGCTATAGGTGTTGGTGTTGATTTTGGATTAGTGTTTTTCTACTGTCATAAAAGTTTTGATTTTTAGTTTTATATTGTATTTTTTATTTTTTTATGGACATTAGCTTTATATGTTTTTTTGGGCGGGTTTTTTTATTTTATTTTTTTCTTCTTATTTATATGGGGGTTTCAACTACCTGCCAGACTTGTTGGCAGATCCTCTCTAGTATAGAATAAAATTAGATGAGTGCTCTCCTCCTTGTGAGGATCACTCATTTTTCTCCAAAAAAACCGCATACCGGTATCGTATATCGATCTTTATAATTATAACTTTTATGAATACACTTTTTAATATTGTTCAAAATACATCAAATGAAATTTTATAATTAATATTTCATAAATATTAATTAATTTATATAAATTTATAAATTAATTAAGTCAGATGGTAAAAGGATTATTCAACGTGTCATTATGTGACTCTTAAATGTAAATTTGGTCAACGATTAAGATTGAACATTTCAAATATCAACATTCACACGTCACTTTGAAGGTGGTGTGACAATTTGGCCAAATATATCATTTACTTGGTTTTGATAAAATCCAATTTTACCTTATGAAGCATTACCTGGTAATAACAATTATTTACACAATTCTCTTTGTTAAAATTATAACACTTTGGATTTATGGAATTTGGTAATGAACAAAATTCAAATATCATCCATATTCAACTCTATAGTCCAAGCACAAAGTCCTTGATTTAATAATAACAATTATTATTAACAAAGTCACTCTGGCCAGAGACTTTGACTTAGTTGATCGTGATACTAATCATATATATAACCGAGGAGACGAATCCTCACTCGAATAGTGTTTCACTTCCAATGCTATCACTCTATCCAACTATAGTCGTTTAATAGACGTTGTTCCATGGTTTAACTATAATCAAAGCAGAGCTTCCATGTTAAAGATCAAGAATATTCTCAAATCAACAAAAATATGTAGTTTTGTCACATAGATATTTTCTGTTTGACCTTAGTTATATTAACCAACAAAAAAACTATCAAGTAAGAATTCCATAATTGTCCAATAAATATCAACACGTAACCCCTTGGTCCCCTCAGCAGTCATGAGTAATATACTACCTAACATTTGAAGAGTGTTACGTACTCTAGTCTCAATGGATGGTTCAATATCCAGTCTCGGTACGCCTTGGCTAGGAATATTTAAAACGGTATGTTTAATTTTATTGTGATAAATTACTCACGGTTACAAACTTTATGACTACTATCACAAAGCATACTATTTACTGTTTTCTATTAAATATACTTTTAATTTAATTAAGTAATTAATATAAAACATTATATCAAGTATATAATAGAAAGAAAATACCTTTTATTCGAACAAGATTGGCTATCGACTTGGATATATGCAACAAATTACATAATTGCCCTAGGGCATACCCCTAACTCTATTAATCTTCCCACTTACACTTAGGGACAATTATGTAATCTCTATCCCACCCCTTCCGTCTGTTTGATGAGAACTAATTGAGTTAGACCTTTCATGAGTGGACTTTCTATGTTACTTTAATTATCTACTTTGTCAATCAACTCTCTCCAGTGCTGATAAGCTACCTTCATCATGTGGAACTAGTCGGAATATGTTTCTCGACTTCTAGTGAGATCTTATCATTACATTATTATCATATAACAACCATGTAGTGTTCTTAATACTTTGGAATCATCCCAAGCTTAGTAATAAAATTATGGATTTATATTTATACATCGTTTTTTATTATGACGTTGTTCAAGACGATGTACTTAGTGTTAGGAACTGAGTTGATGATGTTTTGATGACAACAACCTTATATAGTTATTATACTTTACTTTATAAAATATATACTAACATTTTCATATAGATATATATATATATATACGTATGTATATGTATATAGGAAGTATATGCAGGTATTATCGAAGACTGATCAGTATAAAGACTCAAGCATCAAGATGAAGATTAGAGATTCAAGATTCAAGACTCTAGAGAATCAAGATTTCAAGATCTCAAGATAAGTGTCTAGTATTTTGTTAAAACTTCATAATAGCACTCTCATCTTTCTTCCAATTTTCTTTTGGGATGGAAGCCAATTTCTATCGAAACCAGTGGCTTACAAACCCACGACAAGTAGCTTACAAACCTACGACAAGTGGCTTACAAACCCACGAAAATCAAAATCATTTAAACTACTTTGTACAAGTTCTCGAGTCCTATGGAGGAGCTCTGTAGGAAGGTTCTTGCAATTTCAGTTTGAATAGATTTTTCAAAATGTTTTTAAATCTTTTTTCAAAATGTTTTTGCTTTCAAAATCATGTTTTCAAAAATGTTTTCAAACTTTGTTTTAGCCTTGAAATATTCCTTCATTCTGATTTTAAAAACTTCTATTTTTAAAACATCAAAACTTATTCTGATTTTAAATATTACTTATATAATTGACGGTCTATATCAATTTTATATATATATATATATATATATATTTAAAATAATGTTTTATATTCATTCTCTATCTCAAAATATTGTTTACACACTTTATTTTGCTTCATAGAAGTTTCAACTTGTTTTAAATTCAAATGCTTTTACAAATAAACATCTCTACAATTTTGAACTGAGGGATGTCGACATAAGGGGATACCCCATGTCGACATGGTGACAGTTGGATTCAAAATTCAATTTTCAAAAGAAGTGTCCATTCGTTCAAAAACCTTTCGGCAATGGTTATGACTGCTGTGCATCTATATAAAGGCTTCCAAAATGAATATTTTTAACAACTACTTTCTTATTTTCTTCACTCTTTCTTCTCCACCATTCCATATCCATAAAACTTCATATTTTAAAGATCGTGCCATCATTCTGCCAAATTCTCAATAGAAAGTCATTTAGATACTCTCTCTATTTGATTCTCCATCATTCTACTAAAGATCAAAGTGCTATTCAGAGTTATAGGATTAATTTGTATTCAAAAAGTCCATAGAGTCTATCCATTCAAAAGGATTGTTATTAAGAAGTATTAGGGTGATCTTGTGTCCCGTAATTCAAGAGAGTTTACCCCAGACTCGGAGATAGGAGGGTTCCTCAAGGCCTTAGAAATTGAGGGTTGTAATTTGGATTTTCGCTTATAAAAATCTGTACAAGGATATTGCCTTAGTGTAGGACTGGATGTAGGAGGATTCCGAACCAGTATAAAATCCGGTGTGTTCTTTCCTTTTACTTGTTTTACTTTACTATTTGCATTTGTTATATGTTCTGTAATCATTCTGTGTTAGAATTCTGTTTAGATTTGTGTTGAAAGTTTTAATTTAGTCATATAGTTCATATATTTTTTAAAACACTATTCACCCCCTCTCTAGTGTTATTTCTGCCTTAAGATCCTTAATCCGCATCCCTAACAATTGGTATCAGAGCATTGGTTTTCATTGTTTTCATAATCTGAAACTTGAAAAATATAAAAATGGCATTTTTCGAAAATTGTGTTAAAACTGTTTTGAATCTATGCATTTCATCAAAGTATCATAAGTCTGCATATAGTTATTTTAAAAAATCAAGTTATCTACCGAATTGGTGTGTTATGCAGGGACAGACATGTTATATGGCTTTTGACGAATCAACACCCAATGGACAAACTGTGCAAATTGAGAAAGATAAATGGATACTTGATAGTGGCTATTCAAGGCACATTACTGGAAATCCCGAGATACTCAAGGACATTACTTATCAAGATGGTGGATTAGTCAATTTTGATGACAACTCTAAAGGATATGTGGTTGGCGTTGGCAATGTCGGTAACTCTAAAACTTTACTTATTTCTGATGTTTTATTAGTTAGGAACTTAAAACATAATCTTCTTAGTATAAGTCAACTTTGCGGTAAAGGTTTTAAAATTAAATTTGGAAAAGATAAATGTCACATTGAAGATGATAAGTCTAATATAATTTTTGAAGGTATTAGGAAGAAAAATATTTATATCCTTAGTATGAAAATTTCAAATGATAACCTATGTCTTTTGGCTAATACAAGTGACCCTTGGATTTGGCATAAAAGATTTGGCCATTTGAATTTCAAATTATTATCTAGGCTATCAGAACTTGACTTAGTTAGAGGTCTACCCAAGTTAAACTTTAAAGTAGATAGTATTTGTGATGCTTGTCAATTAGGAAAACTTAAGAAAAGTCCATTTAAATTAAAAAATGCTATTTCTACCTCTAGTCCTCTAGAATTACTTCATTTAGATTTATTTGGTCCATCTCAAGTTTAATCAATTAACCATAGTAAATATGTTTTTGTTATAGTAGATGATTATTCAAGATATACTTGGACAATCTTTTTAAAACATAAAAGTGATGCTTTTGAAATATTTAAAAACTTTTCTAAAAGAATTCAAAAACAACATTCTTTCAAAATTAAAACTATTCGAAGTGATCACGGTGGTGAATTTGAAAATGAAAATTTTGAGAATTTCTGTACTCAAAAGGGAATTACTCACAACTTTTCATTTCCAAGAACTCCACAACAAAACAGAGTAGTAGAACGTAAGAATAGAACGATTCAAGAGTGTGCTCGTACAATGCTTTCTGATAGTAATTTACCTAAACATTTTTGGGCTGAAGCAGTTGCTACAGCTTGTTATATATTAAATAGAATTTTAGTTAGACCATTAACAAATAAAACTCCATATGAATTACTTTATAATAAGAAACCTATAGTTGCTTATTTCAAAGTCTTTGGGAGTAAATGTTTTATACTTAATACAAAAGATAATTTAGATAAATTTAAACCAAAAGCTGATAAAGGATCTTTATTGGTTATTCTAATAGAAGCAAAGCATTTAGAGTTTTTAATTTAAAAACTAATACTATTGAAGAAACTATGCATGTATCTTTTGATGAAAATCTTAAAGATATTGTACCAATAGATGATGAAGAAGATTTTATAAATTTAAATCAATCTAATGAAACTATTAGTGAAATAAATCAACCTAATAAGAGATTTAAATTATCAAAAGATCATCCTATAGAAAATGTTTTAGGAAATATTGAATCTATAGTAAGAACAAGAAATCAATTAAGTAGTATGAGTAATGTAGCCTTTATATCAACAATTGAACCTAAAAATCCAAAGGAAGCATCGTCTGATGATTCATGGATTCTTGCTATGCAAGAAGAATTGAATCAATTTACCAGAAATGATGTATGGGAACTTGTTCCTAAACCTGAGGATAAAAGTATAATTGGAACTAAATGGGTTTATAAAAATAAAATGAATGAACTCGGTGAGGTCGTAAGAAATAAAGCTCATTTAGTCGCGCAAGGTTATTGTCAAGAAGAAGGAATTGACTATGATGAAACCTTTGCCCCCGTAGCAAGATTAGAAGCTATAAGAATTCTACTTGCTTTTGCTAATTATAATAATTTCAAATTATGTCAAATGGATGTTAAAAGTGTTTTTCTAAATGGTTTTGTAAAAGAAGATGTTTATGTTGAACAACCTCCACTTTTTGAAGATAATAAATTTCCAAACCATGTATACTAGTTAAAGAATGCTCTATATGGTCTAAAGCAAGCTCCTAGAGCTTGGTATGAAAGACTAAGATCTTATTTACTTCAATCTGGTTTTGAAATTGGTAAAGTAGATACAACACTCTTTATTAAAAGAAATAATCAAGATATTCAACTGGTTCAAATATATGTGGATGATATAATCTTTGGATCAACTAATAACATAATGAATAAAGAATTTTCAGATATAATGACTAAAGAATTTGAAATGAGTCACATGGGAGAATTAAGTTTCTTCGTAGGGCTTCAAATTAAACAACTAGAAAATGGAATTTTCATAAGTCAAGAAAAATATGCTAAAGACTTAATCAATAAATTTGGTTTAAGCACCTCTAGTGGAAAACCAACTCCAATGTCAACAAATATTGGTTTAAGTAAAGAAGATAAATCAAAAGATATTGATCAAACTTTATATAGGGGAATGATTGGTTCGCTACTCTATTTAACAGCGAGTCGTCCTGATATTATGCATAGTGTTTGTCTCTGTGCAAGATACCAATCACAACCTAAAGAAACTCACTTAAAAGCTGTTAAAAGAATTTTAAGATATGTAAAATACACTTTAGATTATGGTTTATTTTATTCTAAAAATAATACTTTTGATTTAATATCATATTGTGATGCTGATTTTGCTGGTTGTAAATCAGACCGAAAGAGTACAAGTGGAACTTGTCACTTTCTAGGACATTCACTGGTTTGCTGGTTCAGCAAGAAACAAAATATTGTTTCCTTGTCAACAACTGAAGCAGAGTATATATTTGCTGCTCTGGCCTGTTCACAAGTCATATATATGCAACAAACTTTAAAAGATTTTGGAATTAACATAAGTAAATCACCAATATATTGTGATAATACTAGTGCAATAAATCTATCTAAAAATCCAACTCATCATGCTAGAACTAAACATATTGATATAAGACAACATTTTCTTAGAGATAATATAACTAAAGAAATAATAACTCTAGATTATATAAATACTGAAAAACAAATTGCTGATATATTAACTAAACCGTTAACCGAACAGAATTTTACTAAATTTAGAAGAGAATTAGGTATTTGTTCAAAATCTGAAATATAAAATAATATAATATAATAATCAATAAAAATTCAAAATAAAAATTACACTTTTTCTGAAAGACATGTCGACATGCCCCATCCCCTCATGTCGACATACCCAACAAAAATTTGAAAATAGAATTTCCCTCCAAAGTTAGTTATTTGGTTATTTATCTATTTATTTCGTTTTATCTCCTCTTTCTTCACTATATTCTCTGTAAATAACTTCTGAAACAATAAAATAATGGCCTCCTCTTCTACTAATGAACCCACTTCACCCACATATCCTCATTCTGGTCCATTTCAACGATCTACGCACGCTCGAGTGATCAAATTGCAAGAGAAGATGAAAGATATCCTTCAATTGTTGACTGAAATTTAAGTAAGTCAACTTAGGATGGCTAGAGAACAACAAAGGCAAGGGAATATTATTAGGAATGTACAAAAATTCCTTATGGATAACCGTACAAATCCTATTAATATTGAAGACTCTTCACAAGCCATGGAATCAGAGGAAGAAGAACCTATGGAAGAGCCATAAGAAGACCAAGAGGAAGATCAACTTTTTCCTCAACCCAAAGTCCCTATAAATGAGGACGAGAGTGTTATTTGCGTTGGTGAGATCCTTGTTGATACTAATGGAAACATAATTGAACAACGTGGAAACTTTTGTCTCCACTACCCCAATTGTTCGATTCATAAGTCTCCTATAGTTAAGGATCGCCATTAAAGCGTACTTTCTTTTTTATTCTTTGTTTTACATTGTTCTGTTTGTTCGTGTTTATGTATGTTCTTATATATGTCGTAATAACTAAAATGTGTTCACTTATACTCATTGTTTCATGCTTGTTCTATACATATTATTTGTTCATACTAATCATTCTTGAATTCTTAAGTAGTTAATAGTTTTTGTTGATGACAAAGGGGGAGAAAGTTATAAAAATATATGTGCTTGGTGTAAGGGGGAGTTGTAGTTTTAAGAAGAAATCACGGAGTAAGGGGGAGTTATGGTATGGTAAGAATATTTTATAAATAAAGGTTATCATCATCAAAAAGGGGGAGATTGTTAGGAACTGAGTTGATGAATATAAAGACTCAAGCATCAAGATGAAGATTAGAGATTCAACATTCAAGACTCTAGAGAATCAAGATTTCAAGATCTCAAGATAAGTGTCTAGTATTTTGTTAAAACTTCATAATAGCACTCTCATCTTTCTTCCAATTTTCTTTTGGGATGGAACCCAATTTCTATCGAAACCAGTGGCTTACAAACCCACGACAAGTAGCTTACAAACCTACGACAAGTGGCTTACAAACCCACGAAAATCAAAATCATTTAAACTACTTTGTACAAGTTCTCGAGTCCTATGGAGGAGCTTTGTAGGAAGGTTCTTGCAATTTCAGTTTGAATAGATTTTTCAAAATGGTTTAAATCTGTTTTCAAAATGTTTTAGCTTTCAAAATCATGTTTTCAAAAATGTTTTCAAACTTTGTTTTAGCCTTGAAATATTCCTCCATTCTGATTTTAAAAACTTCTATTTTTAAAACATCAAAACTTATTCTGATTTTAAATATTACTTATATAATTGACGGTCTATATCAATTATATATATATATACATATTTAAAATAATGTTTTATATTCATTCTCTATCTCAAAATATTGTTTACACACTTTATTTTGCTTCAGAGAAGTTTCAACTTGTTTTAAATTCAAATGCTTTTACAAAACAACATCTCTACAATTTTGAACTGAGGGATGTCGACATAAGGGGATACCCCATGTCGACATGGTGATAGTTGGATTCAAAATTCAATTTTCAAAAGAAGTGTCCATTCGTTCAAAAACCTTTCGCCAATGGTTATGACTATTGTGCATCTATATAAAGGCTTCCAAAATGAATTTTTTTAACAATTACTTTCTTGTTTTCTTCACTCTTTCTTCTCCACCATTCCATATCCATAAAACTTCATATTTTAAAGATCATGTCATCATTCTGCCAAATTCTCAATAGGAAATCATTTAGATACTCTCTCTATTTGATTCTCCATCACTCTACTAAAGATTAAAGTGCTATTCAGAGTTATAGGATTAATTTGTATTCAAAAAGTCCATAGAGTCTATCCATTCAAAAGGATTGTTATTAAGAAGTATTAGGGTGATCTTGTGTCCCGTAAATCAAGAGAGTTTACCCTAGACTCGGAGATAGGAGGGTTCCTCAAGGCCTTAGAAATTGAGCGTTGTAATTTGGATTTTGGCTTATAAAAATCTGTATAAGGATATTGCCTTGGTGCAAGACTGGATGTTGGAGGATTCCGAACCAGTATAAAATCCGGTGTGTTCTTTCCTTTTACTTGTTTTACTTTACTATTTGCATTTGTTATATGTTCTGTGATCATTTTGTGTTAGAATTCTGTTTAGATTTATGTTGAAAGTTTTAATTTAGTCATATAGTTCATATATTCTTTAAAACACTATTCACCCCTCCTCTAGTGTTATTTCTGCCTTAAAATCCTTAATCCGCATCCCTAACACTTAGCCTTTTCATTGAATCAGCAATAACCATTTGTTTGGAACATCGAACTCAAAGCTTTTTAATTAAGGTTTGAACATGAATTTAACACTGACATATTATATCGATAACACTTATAAAGTTCGAGTCTGAACACTCCTTCATAAGGAGTTCGTTGTTTCTGTAAACAATTGGATAGTATTTTATAAATACTCGAAAATACTCTAAACTACCAGTTAGTTATCTAATTTTGATTTGATATTTGCCTCACGCATCAAATATATAAGCAAATTACGATATTGTAAATAATACGACATGTATGATAATTCCTCCTATTGCTAAAGCATAAGGAATCCATCTTACATGTTCCTTATAAACATATTAATAAGGTGTCTTTACATATCGTTTGAGACATTCCCAACATCCTTTACACTTATTATAAAAGATATAATTTACAAATCCAAAATCGAGTATTAAACAACCATACTATTATTGCTTTTAACATAACTACATCGTTAACAACCAGCAGTACATTGTTTGCTTATAGTCTAGAAATATCTATGTATCTTTTAGTGGTTATTTCTTATGGACACACTTTTCCTCTGCATTTTGACTAAAAATCAAACTATTCGATATTTCTATCGAAACACTTATTCAACTTTGACACTTGTCAAATGATACTTTTGTGTACATTCTGGGATCATATCCAAGAAACACACAAACTCAATGCTCCCACTGACTTTGGGATGCTTTGGTTGTTATGTGCGTATAGTATGTTCTAAATCATTATTTAAAATTTTCTATTTCAATGCATATGTACGAAAATACAATGTCATACTAAACGATAAATTTGTGAGTAAAATCTGAATTAATTTGAGCACCTCAATTGCTGAATCTATTATGTTAATTTCAATAGTTTAAATTTACAATGTTATTCTTGCCAATATGGCTCATAATATTCCAACTACGTTATTTCTCTTGAAGGCATATTTATTTTTGATGGATCATATCCTTTTGAGTATAACCGCCAAAATCATATTTTGATAATGTATTTGAAATCCATTTAGGATTTGTGCATCATATCGTATCGCAGAGTCAATACTCTTAATGGTTTAAGTGAAATTACTAAGAATTATCTTTATCAAATTGATAAGAAACTCATAGTTTCTCTTTAGCGGGAGAGAATATTTATTAGACATTTAATGGTTGTGTTCATTTTAGTTTGGTTAACCTCATTTCATCCCTCGTAGTCTGTTTTATCCTTGGATCATATCTAAATCCATTTTACGACCTATAATTTCTAAAATAAATTCTTTCACAATAAAGTTGGTATTTCTTGAGACAACGATTGCTTTTCAATGCAATGGAATAGGTATCCATAGACACTTTATGAATTTCTTTATACATAAAACGGATTTGTTTTTAGTTACTGTACTTATGTTCAAAACATAACTTGGTCATTCAATGACTATCGTTTCCAACCTTCTTTTAGGGCGATTCATACAAGATCCTCCATGAACAATTATTACGTGCAGTCTTTTGACTTGCATAATCTGTTAACTCATTGGTCTAGGATATATCACAGTTTCTTATATATCTTGTACGATTTTGTAAACTATTATGTAGATGAAATTAATTTTAATATAGTGTACTACTCTTAAGTGCACGACCTTATAGAAAGAAGTTAAGTCAACTTAACTCATAATTAATCGCATACTTTGTTCAACAAAGTGCGAATACTCATTATTGATACAACGTTATGCATCATAGGGCGGAGAGGCTTTTGAAATTGAATCTTTATTCACTTTTAGGTACACTCGGAAGACTTTCTAATATACTCACCCATTCGATCAAATTCGATTCATTTTTATTTTCTATTGCACGTTATTTTGTTTACTTCTGTTTTATATTCTATGAGCTTATCATAAACGTACTACATGTGTATTAAATATGTATGTTCATGTTTATGGTAACTCATTAACGGATACAATAAAGCACGTGGAACCATTTTGGAATTAATAGACTTTCAATTGCATACATCCATACGTATCAATCTGTAGAGTTCTTCAACTCGAATGATGCTCCCACTGAATGGGTACTTTGTCCTTAACATTTTGAGATATAATTTACAAATAGCATATGATTCATAATCATATAATCAAAAATTATATCTCAAAATTGTGGCTTGGTTCATATTCCAAAATAATTGCAAATAAATTTAGATACAGATGTATTTTCCAATGAATAACAAATACCAATACTATAATTCTATTTTATAACGAATATTCAAATTATTCATATTAAAAGAAAACTATGTCTATTTTTTAGTTAATACCAAAAAATTATCATTATTTCGCAAATAATATTTGGCATGACAACAGTTTTCGTAACTTGATGCGACCAACAAGTGTTATATGACATGCTCCCACTATTTTTGCCATTACTTTAATATCGTACGAAATACGAAGCTCCATTTAACCAATAGGTTATTTATTTCATTTATTATAACCAATTTATAATCAAGAATTATCAGACCAAACATCTTAAATCAAAGAAATAACTCTCATCGAAAGTAATTTTCAATGTGAAAATACATTTTGGAATAGAAATCATATTTCTCATTCTAATGTTAAGTATCTATTATTATTTTACAATTCTCATTTTTGAATTTCTCAATACAACAAACAGAGGCTTTCATAGCGTTTGAAAAATGCCATTATACCTTACTATAATGTTTCAGAGAACGCTAAGAAACGGCATGCTATGGTGGGTCTTCACCTTTAAATAGCAGGAACAAAAACGCTATGAAAATAAATTTACTATAGCGTTGCTCCAGTGCTATTAAACTAAAAAGCTATTGGAAATATTATCCCATTGATACATTCTATAGCGTTTTATGTGAATATCTTATAGCGTTGGTTTGCATATTTGTATAGCGTTTTTTGTATGCATTTCTATAATGTTTATTTAGTTATTATAGCGTTTGGTTAATAATATCCCGTAGTTACTTTCAATAGCGTTTATTAAACGATATAGTTTCTAAAACGCTAGTAAATGTAATATTGATTTATAAATTTATTTATCGTCATTTCAGCTTTTTCACGTATAATATCCATTTACCCAATGATTCTCTGCGATAAATATGATATATTTTCACAAACAAAAAATATGTAAATTACAGCATGATATTTCATACATATTGAACCAACTTTTCTCATATACAGACATAGTATTTCATACATATTGTTCTAGCAACTTTTCTCATGTCCATACACAACATTTGATACATATTTGCGTCAACTTACTTGTAGGCTAGTCAAACAGTTGATTTAATCTTGCTTTGCATTTGATATTTTCTCTTCAACGTCTACAATACAAATAAGCAATCAAGATGTTAGCAATTGTTATATTAAATATTCACAAAGTAAAAGGGTACCAAAGAAAGAAAAAATATGTAGCTAGATCTTAAAATATGATGTGGCAGACCAATGCAGTGGGTACTGTATGTAATCAAACTATATATATACAGATATCAGTGGCTACCGTTATTCAATCGAGTTGGCGCTAAAATGCTCATCATTAACAACTTGCTTGAGAGGCTAAAACATCACTGTCATATCAAAGTAGATTATGGAAAATGATCCTAAATAAGCAAAGAAGACAATTAATTAGTATTACATAAAAAATTTAAAGTAAAATTGAGAATTTTGATACTAAAAAATTTCTCGTTTTATGTAAAGAGTGACAACATTATCCACAATGAATTTACAAAGTGGTAACATCACAAAGAATAAAACAATTAGTGCACAACTTGGCTCTTGATATCTGAAATAGTTAATGACTTTAAGAATCCAAAAGCGAAGTTTGAGGGGAAAAAGTCATAAAATAGGTGAGTTATACCAATCAGTATGCTCAACTTATCGATCAGCATATTAATTAGTATGAATCGATTTATATGTTTGAGCATAAATTCCAGATTTAAGAACCACATGATCAAGTTCCTTCAATTTTGTTAACATTCTGTCATTTTTTAGTACCGTGCATGAGTTCTGTCCAAATTTGATTTTTTTTAAACGATTATTAAGATTTAAGAACCACATAATTCACTCATTCATTGTCCAAATTTGATTATTATTATATATTTTTTAAAGTTTTTCTTTATATAAGTCTTTCGTCATTACCACCTATTAAGATACTATCACTACAACAAAAATACCCTATTACAACGCTCTTTCTACAACGGGCATTGGTTGCCCGTTGTAATAGAAGGCTATTGTAGCGGTCCATTCAGGCCCATTGTAATAGATGCCCTATACAATGCCATTTTTACAACGGGCAATGATTGTCTGTTGTAATAGAATGCTATTACAACGGTCCTTTCATGCCTGTTGTAATAAATGTCAATTTTACAACGTTTACAAAATGCCTATTGTAACAGATGCCAATTTTACAACGGTCACAAAATGCCCATTGTAAGAGGTGTCAATTTTACAATGCTTATAACGCCGTTGTAATAGATGCTAATTTTACAAGGGCTAAATGCCCGACGTAATAGGTGTCAATTTTACAACGGTCATAAAATGCCCGTTTTAACTGATGCCAATTTTCAACAACTCCAAACCATTGAGCGTCCTCGCCTTCGATTAATGTTTAATTTTTATTAATTTTAATGTTTAAATAATAATAACTAATTTGAAATATGAAACAATTACCATTAATAATTAATATTAATAATTACTATTCAATAAACAATGATTAATATAATAATTAATAAATAATAAATAATAATAATTATTATTAAGTAGTTAATAATAAATAAACAAGTATTAATAATTAATAGTTAATAATTAACATTAAAAGTTAATAATTAAGAAGTAATAATTAATATTAATAATAATAAGTAATAATTACTATTAGTAAATAATATTTTATTATTAATAATTAATAATATGATAATTTATAGTTAATAATATCAATATTTAACAATAGTTAAATATTAATTATATTGAATAATTAATAATATTGATATTTAATAATTATTTATTAATGATATTAATATTTAATATTAATTGATATCCAATAATTTATAATATTAATAATTCATGATTAGTAATAATCTTACTGATTAATAATAATTAATATTTAATGTTAATAATAAATAATAATCGTACAAATTAATAATAATTAATATTTATTAATAATCCTATAAATTAATAATTATTATTAATAAATATTTAGTAATTACTAACTAGTAATTTATAATTAATAACTAGTAATTTATAATCAATGAAAAATAATTAATACTTAATAATTCATAAATAAATGGTAATTTATAATTAACAATTATGAATGACAGGTTATATTTAACATTATATACTAATTATTAAAATTTAACTATTAGTTATTAGTTATTTGGTGGTAACTATTGGCTATTAATTATTAATTATTAAATGTAAGTAATAAATATTAACTATAATGTACTAAATATTATAATTTACTAATTATTAATAATAATTTTTAATATTTAATTTTATTATAGTAAATTATTAATAATTAGTGAATTATAGTTAATAATATCTAAATAATAATAATAATAATAATTAATAATAATTAAAATAACAAATTACTCCAAACTCCTTTCCCCACGAAAATATCGCAACCCACCTTTTATGTCCAAATATTAATTCTTCCCACTAAAACGTAATATGCTCTTCCGTGGAACCTTTTCCCAAACCTACCTCACGTTTCCAAGTCCACCTCCCATGTTCCTAGACCATCGTTCTCAAAACCCTAATCCTAAATCGACACAGCCAAGTCCGCTTCAATGAGCTCCTCCGCTGCAAGCTCCTCCAGCTACAAACTCCACTGCCAGGGCCGACCATTACCCAAAGCATGAAAAGCAGCCACACAAAATCCAGGGCACCATACTCATACGCTACATGCTTCCAAAAAAATCGCATCAGAACTCAAATCGACATCGACCAGCGGGCAGCAACTTCATCTCGCTCTAGGCATCTGATCGCTACGACGGGCAGCGGCGAACTCAAGCGACTGCGATGGCAAACTTGGAACTCCAGCCTCCAAGCTTTGTAGTCGGCAAATCTGATCTAGGGCATACAGCATGTAGTGACGCACGCACATCACAATTCACAGATATTCGAAATTTTTGTTTGTTGGAAAATGGGATTGCCTCGTCAGGTAATTAATTTTGGTTGTTGAATTGAAACTTTTGTGTTGGCAATGAATCTCAATTTTCATCGACATTTAGGTGTTGGAAATTGGAAATTTTTGGTTGTTGAATAGAAACTTGTAAAGGACCAGGTAGTTAATTTTGGATGTCTGTATATTCGAAGTTTTTGTTGGTTCTAATTATATTGAAGTTTGTAAACAGTAATGTATTTGGTCATAGTTAATGAGACTTTTTTTATATTTAGTAAAGAAAAACTTACCAATAAATAACCAAGTTTTTTTCGTAGGAATTTATAATTAGTGTTTATGATTTTAAAATGTATGTTAATCTACATGGATGATGGCTGCAATCCAAATTATTATAATTTTTCCTGCAACTGTGCAGGATGGATGTCACAGAAGGGATTTTATACCAAATTGTTTATTGATTGAAATATACATATGTTTAGTAAGACTTGTGATCCAAAATGTTCAGGTTAAAATGAATGTTTGTTTTTGTTCTTACTAAGTTGATTATACTGTTGGTGCTTATGGAGATGCATGTACCATGTACCCAGTTCAAACATGAATGTAATGGAACTACTTCCAGTAGTCTGATTGTGTTGGCTACCCAGCAGGTGAATTTATTGGTTGCATGATAATTAAAGATAGTAATGTGATCACAAAGCCTAGGGATACAGGAGCAATATCGCATATTCATTTCAGTGAATTTTGCAAAATAATTACATATTTTCTTGCAATTTTACAAAGGGGACTTTCTTATTTTCATATCTGGTATTCTACAAACATCAGGTGAAGAAAGAATTCCATGTATGGTAACTGAAAGCACACTGCATTCATTCCATTGGGAATGTCTCCAAGAAACAAAGTCTGGTGTAAATTATTTGATCAATCCGTTCTTCAATTGTACAAGGTTAGACCATTGTTTTATTCAGCTAATTTTATTTTAATTTTTTGACGGTTTTCTTTAGTTTCTTATTTGTAGATTCTTGAATTAACTTTTAATCTATTAAAATACAAAGGTACCATCTTTCAGCAACAATGGTTTTTCCATAACTAGGTAAAAAATTCTTTAGCTTCTGCTTCTTTGCAATGCAGTCAAAACTTTAGAGGCTTAAAACAATTATCTCTATCATTGAACATACTTAATCCTAGTGACTTCAAATTGACTATAAATGGATTTGGAGAGAAAATCAAACAATACAGTTGAATGTGTTGCAGAAAACAATTAGCTATACAATGATTTTTTTTTTCTACGTTAAATTTACACATGAAAATCTAGCCCAAAACAATGATGGGTGCTTTTAGATCCATGCCTGCAATTTTCAAATTAATGAAAGCAGTAGACTGTGATGTACCCTTAAATAAGAAGCAAAGGTCACATTGCTGAAGCTCGTATTATTGTGTTTATAGTCCAACATTGATGATTAATGTTTGGTATTAATCTTGAATTAGTTAAATACAAGAGTAGTTTCTTTGATTGAATTTTAACTGGTGGATGATATTCAAATTCATAATTAACATCTACTCAATTGCAAACCAAATCACATATTAACTAACAGTAATTAAATCAAAATTGTAACGTGTCTTAAAAAACTGATGCATTTAGGCATATTTGTTTTACTAAATCAAAAGTTGATTCTTTTACCGGCAACGAAGCCTTTTCTTTTACAAAGATAAAATAAAACAAAAAACATTTATGCAATACAAATAATTCTCTAATATAATGTCAAATATTTTTCTTGGTACCGTAGCATTAAAGCTGTTGACCACAAGTAGTACAGGGAAAGGAAAGTACAGGTACCTATATATTTTTCATACATTTGGTGCCAATGGCGGTACCATATGTCATTGTTCAGCTTTATTTTCATATCGATAAAATGCAGACCACAACCTAAAGATCTTATGATGCGCAACCAAGATGTCAACGAAGCTGTCATATATTCCTACTATCTCCTACTCACAACTTGCTCAAAACAAAAGCATGATATGTGGGACTAAACCTATAGTTTCCTTAATTCCTTACATTTTTGTGTCGAGTGCAATAGACAGAACGCTGTAGTTCTACTTGTTACCCAAATATATATTACTCTTTCTATTAACCTGCTTTGCGTTCTATCTATTTTAGCCTTAATTAATAATGGTTTTTTCAAACATGTAAATTCATTTGCTTGTACAATCTTTTTATTGAATGTAACAGAGAATGCTGCATTTGGATGCATGCTAGGTAATATTGAATATTTATTAAAAAAAACAAAAGTATTGAATCATGCTGTATTTAAATGTACAAGTAATGTATGCTCAAGTTAATGTTGCCTACCTACAGTAAAGAAGAAGACAAATATATAAATATTTTCTGTTATTGGAAATTCATTGGTTTGCATGTTGGGTTGTTTGAGTGTATATAGTATGCGTGTGAGTGATATGTAGGTGCAACCAAATATGCGTGTACATGATATAGGGACAGTGTACATTTGCGGGTTATTGCGTGTGTATAATGGTTTGTGTTTCAATGAGGGATAACGGGTGCATGAGATTTAGAGTATATAAAACTGTTGTTGCATTACCGAGATTCATGTTATTTACAATTCTTTTGTGGATGATGTAACTTTACATGCGTATGAACTATAAACTATATATATATAGTTTATAGTTAAAATGTATTTTACTCTTAAATAATTAAACCAAATATTTCTTTATTCTTACCAGATATTATATTAAAACTAGTGTAATTATTAGTTTACAACGGTTAAAATTTTAGTAAAGTTGAAGCTTTGTATGAATTAATTTGGAATGGTGGAGTTTGATTTGTTGAGGTGTATGTTATTCTAGGTTGCTGTTTTTATTTTTAATTGCCAATGGAAGTTCCAGTTCTATGTGTACTAGTTTTTTGGTTGGGCTGGGCCTTTGTACTTTTTTAAGATCTATTTATATATATGTTTTATTACTGCTTTGTTAATCGCTTTGCTGTTTTTTTATTTTATACGTTTCTATCTAGTTGAGAACCTCTAAGTATACAACTTCAAGTAAGTACTAGTAATTGATATATTTACAATATGGGAATTAATGTGAGCGTGAGTTTTGTATAAGTAAGTATTTGTTTGTGCGTGTATACACATTTAAATAAAGTGAATTTTTATTTGATAGTCGATGATTATCAAAATGTGTTTTATAATATTCTAAAATCTATATAATATCAAGTAAGTATCAAATCATAGAAAAGCTCGAATATTTTAGTATGTGAAAATTTTAGTTTTACAATCCATGTTGGGTTTTAAAAGAAAGAAATAAGTTTTCAAATGTTATTTATAGATACTAAATTATTATGTATAAAAGATTGAGAAATTAGTTGTTTACTATATATAGAATACATTATTTGAATATAGTAAATTATCTAATTATTTCTAAAATATATATTTATTATTTATTGTTCACCTCTTTTATTTTTGTGATACTTGCTTTTCACTATCTTCCTTCTAATTTTTTTGAAGCTTCAGTTCCCGCTAATTTTATGTCTTTATCAATTGTAAAATAGGTGGAAATAGGTGGATCTTTTAGAGAAACAACGGATGATGATTAGTATGTGGAAGAAGGGATGATGAGGAAACCAGGGACGATGAGTCCATCTCCATCATCGTTGTTTTAACAATGGTTAGTATCTTCCATCTAGAATTTTTTAACTTATGATGTGATGTTATATCTTCAGTCATGTTATCCACTTTGACATAGAGAAAGATCAGTGCACAATGAACCTAGCATTTATTGGCAAACAATGGATAAACCTGAAACGAAGCTTGCTTGCATAATTAATCAGATTGAATATATTAACTATACTTGAACATTTTTGGAAAAACTAGGTTATTTGGAAAAATGAATCTTTAAAAATGATTTAAACACTTTTATTTAAGTTATACTTCAACATTTTTTGGAAAAACTAAGTTAACTTGGTGCAAATCAAAAAAGCAACTAGAAGTTGATTTGGAACACAAATTTCACTTAGTCCATGGTGGGAAAAAATAGAACTAAGCATTTTGAAAAACCTCTTCACCTTTTGGGTTTGAAAATATGTTATTCGTACACAATAAAGCTACATACCCATTTCGCTTCCTGTTAATTTTTCCTACAACCCTTCCTATGAAATAAATGTTGTTTTCCTGTTATTTGTAAAAACTATGTTATTTTTTCCTATTATTTTGAGCATTCAGGGATGGCAATTAGATATCAAAAGCCAGCTCTAAACAATGTTGTTTATATTTCATAACTATACATAGAACGTGGAGCTGATACGATTAAATATTTGAAGAAAAAAACATGGACGATGCGGTTTAAACGACTAAATTAGATATGATAGTGTACATTGTTGCATTGTATATAGCATGGCTTAATTTGTTCATACTCAGTCCATTTCAGTATCTACAAATTGATCAATTCTTATTATTTTATTTTTAGAAAATGTCAAAGAATACGAGGATGAAGAAGAATATTCCATTTCAGTTGTAATGCTTGCTAGTACTGTGCAACCTATAATGTCAAAGAATTCTTATTATTCATTTGTTGTTCTTGTGTTGTAAGCTGAACTCAAACTTGTGATTTTCTTATTATTCATTTGCTGTGCTTATGCTATGTGCTATACTTAGTTACATGCTCCAACTCTGTTTCATTTCATATATCTTGTTCAAATCTTGCCAGCCATGTCATTTCATTTTCCTAGCTTCATGAAGTAATTAAACATAGCAGGGGACTTTGGGTCTCTTATTTACATTACACACACACATACATACATATATTAATGAGCGTACATCGATAGAACCTTTTATTTCCAAGCCTTTTGGCCTGATAATTATACATTTCCTTTTCTATTTCAGCTGTTAACATAACAAATATAGTTGAGACTCTTTAGTGAATCTCATATATTATTTATTGAACTAAATGAGCCTGCTGTAATGGCAGTATGTTGCAACGGTCAGAAACCGTTGCAATATCATCTATTATAACGGGTTATGCCGGTTGTATTATAGTCTATTACAATGGGTTATGCCACTTGTATTATAGGCTATTACAACGGCTAGAACCCATTGCAAGTTTCAATAGTTTACAACGGGCTTTAATTGTCATCATAGAGTCTATTGCAAGGGCTGATGACCATTGTAATAACAGACATTTACGACGTTTATTGCCCGTTGTAAAATACAGTCGACCTATTACAACGAGGCTTAATACAACGAGCGCATGCCCATTGCGAAATCCATATCACAACGGACATTGTCCGTTGTAAAATGGCTGTTTTGTTGTAGTGTATTTTTGTTTAATTGCCCATCTAAAGGTAAGAGTAGTATGCCAGTATAACTAAAGCTTTGTTAAGTAAACTGTTTGTCCATATTTACCAAATTCCCGATATATTAGATGTACTACATGTAACGGCCCAGTATTTTCAACCCTTCGCATCCGCACATGTCGTACTTGAATTGTTCAAAGTACTGCGTTGTAGAATAAATTTAGCAAAACTTAGAATATGCAGTAAATACATCACAGAATCACAGACACAGATATCAGAACTTACAGCGGAAGTAAAATATACAGTGGTTCATGAAGCCACTATAAAACTTTAACCAAATAGAATTTACAAAGTTTAAAATCTGCAATACAACTTCAGACATAAATAGAAATAGAGTCTTCCAAAGTCTTGATTGCAAATAAGATATAAACTGAAAGGCTTCCGGCAGCACGAATGATCTACGGGATGTCCTAGCTTCGGAAAGAAACTGAAGCTGCAACTCAGGCTGACCCGAGCGTAAAATAAAACATAACACTCGAGTCAGGACATACATACTTATATAATGTAAGCTAATTCAAGTGTACTGTAATATAGAGCAAGTAACTTAAAGGATGCTTGGGACCGCCCATCCTCTAAGGATCCGTCAAACTATTTACTATGTAGTAGATTGCGCTATTATAATAGTGTCTATTTATAAAATATACATACTTTTTTCTTAGCATTAAGGGGTTACCCATATAGCCCTTAACACGTAATAGTCCCAGTAGTCCATCCAATATCATAGCTCCTCCTGATCGGGAAGCAACTAGAGGATACCACACGGGCTACGGGAGAAATCTAAACTCGTACAAGGCTCGGTATGGTAGATGACACGGCACAACTAGGCAATGCCAGGGTAGATATACCAATTGCTATCCAGGCTGGTGGAAACGCGTAGCCGCAGTTACCGCCCACCTCGGACTAACTCCCCAAAATCAAAATATAGAAGTGGCCACTGAATCAATCCGAGTCAAAGTATAATATCGAAGAGGAGCGTCCGATCAGAGGAATGACCTCATTGGCCTGGAATTGCTCCTGTTTTAGCCACCTTATGCCAACTCACGGGAGTCGGGTCCACGTATTTACCTTACAGGAAACGCCACCACCGACCTACTTCATTCTGGAATCTCCACCGCGTACACGGTTGGTCAAAGTGGTTTTCGGTATCGACAGAGAGTATGTCCATATCCGATCCCGGTCTCTTTGCCAACCCATCGTTATTATAACCCGTGGTTATTTAAAAACAGTTTATACTTTTAAAACCCGAATAAACATTTCCATTTCAAACTATAAATACGATATCATTTTAAAACCCAAAACAATATGATATCGTTATATTCAAATATAATTCTTTTCCTAAACCATACTGCTTAAAATTTATAATATCTGGAAACCAAATATTTGACTTATATCCTCAAAACATAATATTTTGGAAATTTTACTTTAAAACCATAACTCCCAAACACAATGGTTTGGATATTCAACGGTATATAGAATAAATGGGTTAACTTTATGGTTACTTTGTAAAGAAGAAAATTTACATAGCTTTACAAATATATTTCTTTATTTAAAGTTTTAAACCATAATTTAAATATCACTTCTTGTTCCCAAAACCATTTCAATTCCTATATATATATATATATCCAATTGGAGTATTAATATTCGAAACTAAGGTTGGATTTTATTCCTTCAACAAATTAATGTTTTACTATTTAGTCTTGAATATTCCCATAAATTCCATATATAAAACTCCAAATTTTAGCCATTAATATTTTCAAAATTTGCTTAATATTTAAAACAATCAAATTCTAGACTCTGTAGCACTTAGGAAATGCTACCTAAAGTTACGGGTAAAACTAGTCCAATTTCAAAAGACAGCATTTAAATGCTGTAGTAGATTGTTTAACTTAATAAATATTTCCAAATATAACTTATTTATTTATATATATTTCTTAAATGAAATCTTGTCCTTTCAAAAATTCCGATTTACCAAAATAAGTTATATTCCACAATTTTATTCAAATGTTTATTTATTTCTTTATTAATATTTATAACTCATCCAAAATCAATATAAAATCCTTTAAAGATATTAAATCAAATATTTAACTTCCAAAATATTTTTAAATATTTCAGAAAATATTATAGGAACCACGGGCCTGTATATAGTTTTCTAGCCTAGGTCAAGTGATACGGATTTATATCATTTCAATCCGTAAATTATAAAACCCCGGGTTCTATCATTTCAAACCCGCAATCCCAAGTTAACAGTTAAGCAGTTAACAGAATAGTTTAACAATAATCATCATTTAGGCCTATCATTTCAGCCCGTACAATCTAAATTACAGGGAACTTGCAGTGGTGATTTAAGCAGTAAATAAACAATAATATAATATAACTGCAGAATATGGTACAACAGATAAATAACTGATGAGGTGTCAATTTTAAAGGGGTTCATCATTCTACATCATACTACAGACATATAATGTTTACATAGAATTTTTACACACACTTGTGATAATTTACAAAATATATGTACATATGTCTGGTGAGAAATACTCACCTGAAAGCTGCAGAAAGTTTGAATTTCAAAACGGCAATTCACTGGTAAAGAACGATAGAGGGTAACGATCAAATTTCTCGGATGTCGCCTAGATTCAAATCTAGAACAAAATGAAAATATAGAATACGCGACTTTAGAATTTACGGTCAAAGGAAAGATAAAAATAGAACGAAATTTTGTTTGCCTTGCTCGACCACTTCACCGTGTAATTTTTGACAGACGTGAACCGGTTAACACTAAAATTTTACGACAAAATTTCCTAACGACAAGCTAAGGGAAAAATGGTGAAGTTTTCTCCTATGGACCGAGATACGCTCGTGTACACGTTCTTATTTTCTATTTCAACTTTCACGTGTACACGTACACTCACGCCACATAAATTATTATTTCGCCTAAACTTCCCACTATAACTTAGATTTCCAGTACTGCTTACATTGTTTGTTATTCCATCAACATTTCCAAGCTAAAACTATAACAGGCAATTCAACCTATCCCCCAGTTCACCGAGATACCCTCACGTACACGTGCACCTATCCATTCACTGCTCATGCACACGTACCCGTGCACCAACCTTCCACTGTTGCCTAACTTCTACTCAGCTACACAACTAGTATTCACTTCTACTGTAATCACTTAAGTCTTCTCTATAGTCTAAACTCACTTCCCAGTCTCAACTGAAATAGATCAGAGTACTGAGAACATGCAGAAGCCTCATCTACTACCCCGAGCCACGACCCAACTGCTTCGAGTCACACCATCCTCCACTTCGAGTCATTCAGTGAAACTCTTCGGGAAAATTTGTAAAATCTCCGAGACAATATAATAAGACTTCGAGCCTATGCCAAATCACAACCTGTCTGAAATGGTTTCCCTCTCCTCCCTTTTCTTTTCAAACCAGACACTCCCCACTTCTCTGAACTTACCCAACTGACTAACCCCTTCCTTCTTATTAGCATCAACCTCGCTTCAGTTATGCATCAACAACTCCAGACAACAACCAAACAGATCATGTACAGGGGTGTACATGTGCACCATTTCTGATATGCAACCAGTTGCATATCTCTGAAACATCAATCCACCTGTCTTCTTCACCTGACTCACTTTCAGACAGCATATGCCTAAGTGATATGCTCCTGCCAAATCTTAAAACTTGCACTCGGACATGCACTTAGCCAAACTCAGCAACTATGGTTCCAAACATGTGGACCTGACATCATTACCTGGTTATCTGCAGGCTTCTCCTATTCTTTCTTTCTCCTTCAACTGAAGACTGGAGCTAAAAATAAGACAACTGCTACTCTACTACTCTTATTACAAATCATCAAGCAACACTCTTCCACACTCATGTCAGATCAGAATCCTCCTCTTCCTCAGTTCAGACAACATGTGCACTGGGTTACAAATACAAGGTCATGTACTGCCTATTGTGAAACTATATATGCAGACAAGCTAAAACAACAAACAACTGGTTTTGAAAACTTGCACTCACCCTTATCCTACTACAACCAGAGGCCAGGCCTTACCCATGCACATCCTTTTTGAACAGCAAATCATATATGTGTGATAAATTTCTAAATCAAAACAATCTTGGAAAAAAAATATGCAGAGGGCATATGTTTGGACAGAGATACAAACTTGACCACTAACTCACCCCAAAGAACAAACCAGGCTGTAAGTATGCAGACTTACCCCTAGGTTATGAATGGAATCTGAAAACTCAATACTATTGTTAAATCCCTAACAACTCATGTAAATGAACTAGGAAATCAGGGACATAACAGCTATTTGAATGGAAACCCCTTTCTTTCTAAAAGCAAATTCTCTGTTCCTAAACACACCCATACCACTAAGGCAAAACATGACTTCTTTCTATCCCACTTCATCTTCTATAGAGATATGGATTCATACTAGTTAAGGTGGGACTGGCCGAGCAAGTCATCAAGAGAAAAAAGGGAAAAAGAAACTGAAGAAAAGGAAGAATTACCTGATGAAGCTTGCAAGCGTGAGACTGGAAATGGAAGGCAGAGGAATTTGATGTGTGTGAGGCAAGGAATTTATAGGGAACTTGTAAATTTGGAGAGAGGAAAATGGCAAGTCTGGATGTATGAAAATAAATGCATACGTTACTTATGCGTGTTTCACTCATCAGTTGTAAAAGAAATCAAAGAAGGCCGAGAGTTGGAAACTTGTTGAAAATTTTAAAAGCCAGGCTAATACTTGCGTGATGAATGGTAACTGATTTTTTAGTTGAACGAGAGAATGTGTTCGAATTTATTTGATGGTTGATTTATGCAAAGAAAATCAAAGGAGGTCGAGAAGAATTTATGCACGTAAAGAAGTTGAAAGAGCAGCTTTCCAGTTTATAAAACTTGATCAAGAGAGGAGAGACAAAAAAAGAGAAAAAGAAAAAAAAAAGAAAAAAAAAACATCAGTTACACTAAACGTTACTTAAGTGATTTGTACGTTTCAATCTAAAAAGAATTGATCTGTCTAAATCACTGGAAGAGAAACAATCCGCTTCAGAAAGATATAACTAGCCCACTGATACATGTGCGTGTGATTAAATGCACATAGAAGGAAAATGTGAATTGACTTTGGTTTGAATAGGCAAACAAAAGGAAAAATGTTGATCATGCAGATTGAAGGGCAAGCCTTGAGTACAATCTGCTTGCGTGATTCTTGGGTAGAGCCGTTGGAACAGAGAATAGGATATGCACGTTTTAAATACCAAGCATGCACATTTGAATGTTACCATAAGTTATATACATTTTGATCTGGCAGAGAAAAGCAATGGCAAGCTTTGATTGAAATAAATGGAATGGCAAGAATAGGTAAAGACTTTGTAATGGGAGAGCATATACAAAATTTAAGAAAATCTGACGGTTATACAAAAGTTGTTTCTTAAAATTTACCGACTGATATTTTACTCCCAAAATATTTGAGAATATGATTTTTACACTACGCTAAACAGACGCAGTCTAAAACATCAAAAATTTTCATAAAATAACATTTAAGAAAAACACACGTTTTATTACGTTGCTTATACTCAAAATTTGACGCATCTTTTGAACGCGAAATTTACAGTTTAAACATAGCTTAAATTTTCATAGTTATTATTTAAAATTTTTGACATATCAAATTTTATAAAATATCTCTCAAATTTAAAAAAATTAACTATACTGTTAACATAATTTATATAAGATATATTTCAAAATAAAATAATTAGATAGAATAAATAGCTAAAACTAGGGCTGTTACACTCTCCCCCACTTAAGAACTTTTCGTCCTCGAAAAGGAACGAAAGAAAAGAAACAAAGGAAGATAAGCTAGATAAACACGAACCTTAAACGAATAGTTCTAGATTTGAAGCATGAAGAAGATCTTCTAGAATCGGTTTTTTTTTTTACCCTTTCAGTTTGACCGTCAGTCTATGGGTGCTCAGGGTCCTGATGAGTAACAAAGGATTTCAAAGGTTATAGAAAGATTTCTAAATAGAGACTGGTATAAGCGATAGCCTCCCCAATCCGTAGCAGATAGGGAAACCAAGGATATTTAAGATAGTTTGAAAATAAGATAAGATAATGACTTTGAAATCATAATGCTTTTGAAAGTCATTAAAATTTATAGATATTATCATTTGGAAAACCTATTACTAAAATCATAACACTTTAAAATAATCTTCATTTATACCCTTTAAATTCAATGTCAAATAATATTCATTTCAATAGTGTAATATTATTAAGTTCATTTATTCAGTTATAAATTTTCAAAACATTTTATTTTGAGAAACAGCAGCCCTTATACTATGCTATAGTGGATATAATAGTATTTCAAATCAGTTCATTATTTACTAAACTCTAAATTTTACAAATAACCTAACCCTTTATTTAAAATACCTATCTTATAAATAAGATATGCCTTCAATAAGTTATACTTGAAATTCCCATTTAAAAAACCAAATTCTCAATTATCAAATTTAGTGATATTAGAATTCATCTTAACTATTTAAACCCTATTTAAACATTACTTAAACTATGGTTTCAAGATAAATAAACCTTATTGCAAAATATCCCATCCTGAAATATCTTTATTTTGTATTACACAATATATTCATTTAAAATTTCTTAGTTAGATTTTAGGTTCCATATTAAATCAAATTTGATTATCAGGTTATTTAAATAAAATTCCCTAAATCCCTCTATTAATCTTTTATAACTAAAATTTAAGTATATAACATTTATTATAACCCCTCAAATTTTATTTATAAAAATCCTTTTTATATTGTATATTATCCAATTACATTTTTAACTTTTGAAAATCAAGGTAAGTTATATTAAAATGAAATTGGGTGTTATACAAATAAAACTTTCAATTTAATTATCTCCAATTGGAACCTTTTTATTCAAAAATTTTATTTTCCTTTTTATTTTATTGAAATTTCCTTAAGATAAATTTTTAAGAATTGAGTTTCTGATTCCCTTCAAACCATTTAGAGATAAATAAATATATATATATATATATATAATATGTCAAATCAAATATAAATTATATATATTAAGTCATACTTTAGAAATTTAAATCAATTAAATATTCAAGGTAACACTGTAGCCAGACTACAGAATGGTCTTTTCACTTCGAAACTCGAAAATGAATGTCGATGATGCTGCAGTCATCACCGAAATTATTTTCCAGCGACAAAGAGAAGAGCACTAAATTTTAAAAAATTTTGGAAACAAATTTCTATACAAAAATACTTATTACATCCTTTTAAAAACACAAGGTTTGAAATCATCGGAAATTAAATTCTCAAGTTCTTGTTTTAAATTCATTTCTGTTTCCAAATTAATTCATAATCATGTTTATATTCAATTATTTATATTAGACAATACATGGTTTACAAAATCATAAATAAAATCAAAACTATTATCTTTTGACCAATAGTTAAATTAATTATAAAATTCTGAAAATCATACTTATATATATTTAGATTTTATTTTCAAATAGGAATAAACTTTTTCCAAAACAAGGATAGAGACTCAAATTTTGATGAACTCAAATCAAAGAGAATCCAAGATAGGTTGAAATCAGAAGATCCGATGATAAAATCAGAACAAGGAAACTGGGTAAGTCTATATAAATCGCGGACAACCTTGACCTAGTCATCCGTGACTTAAAGAGTCAGATCGATGTATCTACATTTGATCTGAAGAGATAGAGTTCCGAATAACCAAAGATACTAGCATATAAACCGAGGATAAATATAAACCACCGGTGAATCAATGCTAATGGTAAAGGAGTTTCACCCCTTTATTAGAACAATGGCGAGACCGCCAATTCACTATAAAGATCATCCGAAGTGGAGTTATAGGACACTCCAGAATCTAAAGAAGATGAAAAAGTGAGGGACACGAATGAACTTTGGAACCGTAGGGAATGTTCCAAATTTCGAAAAGAAAGTGGTTCTATCTCGTATGAAAGTGATTCTGTAAATCAAATTTACTATACATTCTAAGTTTCGCCTAGAACCTGGCTCTGATACCAAATGTAACGGCCCAGTATTTTCAACCCTTCGCATCCGCACATGTCGGACTTGAATTGTTCAAAGTACTGCGTTGTAGAATAAATTTAGCAAAACTTAGAATATGCAGTAAATACATCACAGAATCACAGACACAGATATCAGAACTTACAGCGGAAGTAAAATATACAGTGGTTCATGAAGCCACTATAAAACTTTAACCAAATAGAATTTACAAAGTTTAAAATCTGCAATACAACTTCAGACATAAATAGAAATAGAGTCTTCCAAAGTCTTGATTGCAAATAAGATATAAACTGAAAGGCTTCCGGCAGCACGAATGATCTACGGGATGTCCTAGCTTCGGAAAGAAACTGAAGCTGCAACTCAGGCTGACCCGAGCGTAAAATAAAACATAACACTCGAGTCAGGACATACATACTTATATAATGTAAGCTAATTCAAGTGTACTGTAATATAGAGCAAGTAACTTAAAGGATGCTTGGGACCGCCCATCCTCTAAGGATCCGTCAAACTATTTACTATGTAGTATATTGCACTATTATAATAGTGTCTATTTATAAAATATACATACTTTTTTCTTAGCATTAAGGGGTTACCCATATAGCCCTTAACACGTAATAGTCCCAGTAGTCCATCCAATATCATAGCTCCTCCTGATCGGGAAGCAACTAGAGGATACCACACGGGCTACGGGAGAAATCTAAACTCGTACAAGGCTCGGTATGGTAGATGATACGGCACAACTAGGCAATGCCAGGGTAGATATACCAATTGCTATCCAGGCTGGTGGAAACGCGTAGCCGCAGTTACCGCCCACCTCGGACTAACTCCCCAAAATCAAAATATAGAAGTGGCCACTGAATCAATCCGAGTCAAAGTATAATATCGAAGAGGAGCGTCCGATCAGAGGAATGACCTCATTGGCCTGGAATTGCTCCTGTTTTAGCCACCTTATGCCAACTCACGGGAGTCGGGTCCACGTATTTACCTTACAGGAAACGCCACCACCGACCTACTTCATTCTGGAATCTCCACCGCGTACACGGTTGGTCAAAGTGGTTTTCGGTATCGACAGAGAGTATGTCCATATCCGATCCCGGTCTCTTTGCCAACCCATCGTTATTATAACCCATGGTTATTTAAAAACAGTTTATACTTTTAAAACCCGAATAAACATTTCCATTTCAAACTATAAATACGATATCATTTTAAAACCCAAAACAATATGATATCGTTATATTCAAATATAATTCTTTTCCTAAACCATACTGCTTAAAATTTATAATATCTGGAAACCAAATATTTGACTTATATCCTCAAAACATAATATTTTGGAAATTTTACTTTAAAACCATAACTCCCAAACACAATGGTTTGGATATTCAACGGTATATAGAATAAATGGGTTAACTTTATGGTTACTTTGTAAAGAAGAAAATTTACATAGCTTTACAAATATATTTCTTTATTTAAAGTTTTAAACCATAATTTAAATATCACTTCTTGTTCCCAAAACCATTTCAATTCCTATATATATATATATCCAATTGGAGTATTAATATTCGAAACTAAGGTTGGATTTTATTCCTTCAACAAATCAATGTTTTACTATTTAGTCTTGAATATTCCCACAAATTCCATATATAAAACTCCAAATTTTAGCCATTAATATTTTCAAAATTTGCTTAATATTTAAAACAATCAAATTCTAGACTCTGTAGCACTTAGGAAATGCTACCTAAAGTTACGGGTAAAACTAGTCCAATTTCAAAAGACAGCATTTAAATGCTGTAGTAGATTGTTTAACTTAATAAATATTTCCAAATATAACTTATTTATTTATATATATTTCTTAAATGAAATCTTGTCCTTTCAAAAATTCCGATTTACCAAAATAAGTTATATTCCACAATTTTATTCAAATGTTTATTTATTTCTTTATTAATATTTATAACTCATCCAAAATCAATATAAAATCCTTTAAAGATATTAAATCAAATATTTAACTTCCAAAATATTTTTAAATATTTCAGAAAATATTATAGGAACCACGGGCCTGTATATAGTTTTCTAGCCTAGGTCAAGTGATACGGATTTATATCATTTCAATCCGTAAATTATAAAACCCCGGGTTCTATCATTTCAAACCCGCAATCCCAAGTTAACAGTTAAGCAGTTAACAGAATAGTTTAACAATAATCATCATTTAGGCCTATCATTTCAGCCCGTACAATCTAAATTACAGGGAACTTGCAGTGGTGATTTAAGCAGTAAATAAACAATAATATAATATAACTGCAGAATATGGTACAACAGATAAATAACTGATGAGGTGTCAATTTTAAAGGGGTTCATCATTCTACATCATACTACAGACATATAATGTTTACATAGAATTTTTACACATACACTTGTGATAATTTACAAAATATATGTACATATGTCTGGTGAGAAATACTCACCTGAAAGCTGCAGAAAGTTTGAATTTCAAAACGGCAATTCACTGGTAAAGAACGATAGAGGGTAACGATCAAATTTCTCGGATGTCGCCTAGATTCAAATCTAGAACAAAATGAAAATATAGAATACGCGACTTTAGAATTTACGGTCAAAGGAAAGATAAAAATAGAACGAAATTTTGTTTGCCTTGCTCGACCACTTCACCGTGTAATTTTTGACAGACGTGAACCGGTTAACACTAAAATTTTACGACAAAATTTCCTAACGACAAGCTAAGGGAAAAATGGTGAAGTTTTCTCCTATGGACCGAGATACGCTCGTGTACACGTTCTTATTTTCTATTTCAACTTTCACGTGTACACGTACACTCATGCCACATAAATTATTATTTCGCCTAAACTTCCCACTATAACTTAGATTTCCAGTACTGCTTACATTGTTTGTTATTCCATCAACATTTCCAAGCTAAAACTATAACAGGCAACTCAACCTATCCCCCAGTTCACCGAGATACCCTCACGTACACGTGCACCTATCCATTCACTGCTCATGCACACGTACCCGTGCACCAACCTTCCACTGTTGCCTAACTTCTACTCAGCTACACAACTAGTATTCACTTCTACTGTAATCACTTAAGTCTTCTCTATAGTCTAAACTCACTTCCCAGTCTCAACTGAAATAGATCAGAGTACTGAGAACATGCAGAAGCCTCATCTACTACCCCGAGCCACGACCCAACTGCTTCGAGTCACACCATCCTCCACTTCGAGTCATTCAGTGAAACTCTTCGGGAAAATTTGTAAAATCTCCGAGACAATATAATAAGACTTCGAGCCTATGCCAAATCACAACCTGTCTGAAATGGTTTCCCTCTCCTCCCTTTTCTTTTCAAACCAGACACTCCCCACTTCTCTGAACTTACCCAACTGACTAACCCCTTCCTTCTTATTAGCATCAACCTCGCTTCAGTTATGCATCAACAACTCCAGACAACAACCAAACAGATCATGTACAGGGGTGTACATGTGCACCATTTCTGATATGCAACCAGTTGCATATCTCTGAAACATCAATCCACCTGTCTTCTTCACCTGACTCACTTTCAGACAGCATATGCCTAAGTGATATGCTCCTGCCAAATCTTAAAACATGCACTCGGACATGCACTTAGCCAAACTCAGCAACTATGGTTCCAAACATTTGTGGACCTGACATCATTACCTGGTTATCTGCAGGCTTCTCCTATTCTTTCTTTCTCCTTCAACTGAAGACTGGAGCTAAAAATAAGACCACTGCTACTCTACTACTCTTATTACAAATCATCAAGCAACACTCTTCCACACTCATGTCAGACCAGAATCCTCCTCTTCCTCAGTTCAGACAACATGTGCACTGGGTTACAAATACAAGGTCATGTACTGCCTATTGTGAAACTATATATGCAGACAAGCTAAAACAACAAACAACTGGTTTTGAAAACTTGCACTCACCCTTATCCTACTACAACCAGAGGCCAGGCCTTACCCATGCACATCCTTTTTGAACAGCAAATCATATATGTGTGATAAATTTCTAAATCAAAACAATCTTGGAAAAAAAATATGCAGAGGGCATATGTTTGGACAGAGATACAAACTTGACCACTAACTCACCCCAAAGAACAAACCAGGCTGTAAGTATGCAGACTTACCCCTAGGTTATGAATGGAATCTGAAAACTCAATACTATTGTTAAATCCCTAACAACTCATGTAAATGAACTAGGAAGTCAGGGACATAGCAGCTATTTGAATGGAAACCCCTTTCTTTCTAAAAGCAAATTCTCTGTTCCTAAACACACCCATACCACTAAGGCAAAACATGACTTCTTTCTATCCCACTTCATCTTCTATAGAGATATGGATTCATACTAGTTAAGGTGGGACTGGCCGAGCAAGTCATCAAGAGAAAAAAGGGAAAAAGAAACTGAAGAAAAGGAAGAATTACCTGATGAAGCTTGCAAGCGTGAGACTGGAAATGGAAGGCAGAGGAATTTGATGTGTGTGAGGCAAGGAATTTATAGGGAACTTGTAAATTTGGAGAGAGAAAAATGGCAAGTCTGGATGTATGAAAATAAATGCATACGTTACTTATGCGTGTTTCACTCATCAGTTGTAAAAGAAATCAAAGAAGGCCGAGAGTTGGAAACTTGTTGAAAATTTTAAAAGCCAGGCTAATACTTGCGTGATGAATGGTAACTGATTTTTCAGTTGAACGAGAGAATGTGTTCGAATTTATTTGATGGTTGATTTATGCAAAGAAAATCAAAGGAGGTCGAGAAGAATTTATGCACGTAAAGAAGTTGAAAGAGCAGCTTTCCAGTTTATAAAACTTGATCAAGAGAGGAGAGACAAAAAAAGAAAAAAAGAAAAAAAAAAGAAAAAAAAAACATCAGTTACACTAAACGTTACTTAAGTGATTTGTACGTTTCAATCTAAAAAGAATTGATCTGTCTAAATCACTGGAAGAGAAACAATCCGCTTCAGAAAGATATAACTAGCCCACTGATACATGTGCGTGTGATTAAATGCACATAGAAGGAAAATGTGAATTGACTTTGGTTTGAATAGGCAAACAAAAGGAAAAATGTTGATCATGCAGATTGAAGGGCAAGCCTTGAGTACAATCTGCTTGCGTGATTCTTGGGTAGAGCCGTTGGAACAGAGAATAGGATATGCACGTTTTAAATACCAAGCATGCACATTTGAATGTTACCATAAGTTATATACATTTTGATCTGGCAGAGAAAAGCAATGGCAAGCTTTGATTGAAATAAATGGAATGGCAAGAATAGGTAAAGACTTTGTAATGGGAGAGCATATACAAAATTTAAGAAAATCTGACGGTTATACAAAAGTTGTTTCTTAAAATTTACCGACTGATATTTTACTCCCAAAATATTTGAGAATATGATTTTTACACTACGCTAAACAGACGCAGTCTAAAACATCAAAAAATTTCATAAAATAACATTTAAGAAAAACACACGTTTTATTACGTTGCTTATACTCAAAATTTGACGCATCTTTTGAACGCGAAATTTACAGTTTAAACATAGCTTAAATTTTCATAGTTATTATTTAAAATTTTTGACATATCAAATTTTATAAAATATCTCTCAAATTTAAAAAAATTAACTATACTGTTAACATAATTTATATAAGATATATTTCAAAATAAAATAATTAGATAGAATAAATAGCTAAAACTAGGGCTGTTACACTACATTTGGATAACAAATGAGTAACAAGGTAAAAAGGAGTCTAGAAAGTTTTAACCTTACAATTAGGGCGAAAGAGCTTTTTATTCTGCCTGTTAACAAACTTTAACAATGTTTGCCTATAAATGTGGTACAACATCAAGAATCAAATAATGCATTCAAATATTTATACATCTTAATATTTTGTATCTATAAAAGAAATAATTTATACTTATTAGAAATAGAAAGGTAGAAAGAAGTCTAGAAAGCTTTTTAATAGCAGATCCAGCTTGTTGAAATACATCTCCTTAGCCATTGCATTGATCTTGGAATCGCATCTTTACTGTAAATGTAAATTGTCTTGCAATTTCCATAGATCTTAATGATATAGGTACCAAGAAGAAAACCACGATAGTTTTGAAAAGAAAGATTGATGTTCTTATCATCAGCAATGCTTCTGGAAGCAGCCAAAGGGCCGACATAGACATGGAAGTTGAAGCTACGGCCTATTTAATATAACACAAAGGTTTCGGCCAATTATAACAATTAGCACATCACTAATTTGGGGTTTGAATATTTTCAATGCAATCCAAAAATCAGGGTATAAAAGTATGTAAAACACTTAGGCTCAGTGCAGTGACTTTACCTGCATAGCCCAAGTTCTGACCCTAAACTTGAGTATACAATTGAAACTTTTCTTCATCAATAAGGTTCAAAATATGGTAGAACTAAATTTAACATATAATTCTACACCCAACCGAATTATATAAATACATACATAAATAATTACTTGCCTTTGACCGGCACAACCCAAATATCAACTAAAGAGCACTATTCATGTGTGTGAATGACCATTCCTTGAAACTTATGGCCAAGAGAAATAACAATCTTTTGAATAACATTGATATCATTTCCAGAAAGAAGCTTGCTCAGCCTTTCATTTGATTTTGTTAAAACTCCAAGTGCAATAAAGAGCGAAGTCGGTCTGCAACATTAAAGCATGAAGTCTAAACTAGTTAGTCTAAGATCGATGAAAAACAAAAATAACGACTTCCAACGAAGTATAAATCCTAGTTTAAATAACAGTAAATAATTTAAATGGTCTATCAACATGTGTAGATTTTTATATTTAAATTCCAGTATTCCAGTATTTAAATTCCAGTATTCCATTATTGATAGACTCAAAACTGTCTGTGCAGTAAATTTATCATTTGTTTTCAAGGGTTTAATGGCTTTATTAACTTCATCAACAGAGGCAGAATAGAGTTTCTTGCAGTCTCACAATGCCTTTTTTGCCTCCTTTTGTGCTGGCAAGCTTTTACTATTAATAATCCCTCATAATGAATGCCATTATCACTGTCAAACATTGTTTTATTCTTCAATAATTGTTGCTGATACAGGATTTAAAAAATTAGGATGCATTAATTATTCAATGATGAAATGAGTAAGGATTAATTATCTTGTTTATTTTTCATTTAATTCTAATAAAATCTGATATAAGGCTGATAATTCTTTTTTGAGCCTTTGCAAAAAATGCTACAACATGAGAGGAGCATTGTTGCTGCAACTGGAAAAGGTGGATCATGCAAATTTGTATGTTTTTTGAAGTAAGAGAGTCTTTTGTTAAATTTGGATGATTCAAATATTTGTTAAAGAGGAAAGAAATTGATTAATTGACTCATACAAATTAATTAATTTGGCTGGTATATGGAAGGATATTTGGAAGGAAACTAATTAATTAGTCAACCAATTAATTAGTCAAAAAAATCTATATGAAGAAAGAAAAGATTGCTGATGGAGATTGATTCAAACAAGGAAAATTATGGAAACCAAGATTACCACTATCCATTTACATAGAAATCAAATCATGGATATTCAGAAAGGTTTCAAACATAATCTGTAAATTATTTTTCTCTAAGTAACTCCTTCATTAAGTCTATTTAAATGAAGGAAATTCATCTTCATATATGTGTAAGTGCAAGTGTGCGAGAGTATCCACCATTATTCTTCCCTCTCTTTTGTATTCTTTTCTTTAGTGAAATAAAAGAAGTTGTTGGGTCTCCATAGACGTGGGATATTCATATCCGAACCATGTTAAATCTTCTGTGTCTCTTTTTTCTACTATTATTTCTATGAGACTGCATAATTGAATTTTTTTAAGTTCTATTGGTATCTAAGTAGGCAATACTAGATTCTGATCAAATAAATTGCTTCCGCTCAAATTAAAACAAATTTCACTACAGTTTGATATCGGAGCTAGTGTTATTGTTCCTTTTTTGGATATTAATGGCTACTTCTAGTAAGTCTGTTGGTAGATCTGGTGTACATTTTGACGGAAAAGGAGATTTCGGTACTTGGAAGATGAAGATGGAGGTTGTATTAAAGAAGAAGAAGACTTATAAGGTTGTTTCTACGCTTGAGAAATTGAAGGTATTGATGCAGCTGATTTGGAAAAGATGGAAGATGAAGCTCTCACAACAATTCAGTTGAGCCTTTCAGATGAAGTTCTTAGAGAATTCTCTCAGAAAAAGACAACGAAGGAAATATGGGATGCATTATAGGATGCATATCAAGACAAGTCTCTCACTAATCGGGTTATTCTTCAGCAACAACTCTATTTGTTCAAGATGTAGCCTGGAGCTGATCTCATGGAGCATGTAGATGCTTTGAGGACTTTGATTATGAACCTGAAGGCAACAGAAGTTGATATTACCGATGAGGCTCAAGCTGTGATCCTCTTTTGTTCCTTGCCTATGGAGTATGCTGCTTTTGTTAATTCCATGATTTATGGCCGTAGTAAATTAACCTATCTGATGTAAAGGCTGGCCTTCATAATGATGTATTAAGAGATAGATTTGCGATCACTAGCTTGGATAGTGATACCGAAGGCTTATCTGTTTAGAGAGGTAGAGGCCAAAACAGGTCGAAGAAAGGTAGAGGACGGAATTCTTCATGGTCTCAGTCTAGGGGGCCTAAGAATTTGACTTGTCATTATTGTAAGAAACCAAGGAACTTCGTAGCACAATGTCCCAAGCTTGAAGGTAGAAGAAAAGATCCAAAGCAGGCCTTGGCTTCTACATCAGAGAAATCAAACACAGAAAGTGACACCGATGTACTTATAGCTTATGGCTCTTCTAGGAAGAGCAACTTATGGCTGATTGATTCTGGCGCATCCTATCATATGACACCTGATAGGAACCGCTTTTCCACTTACCGTGAAATTGATGGAGCAGAAGTTCTGATGGGTAATGATGTTTCTTGCTGCATGATGGGTGTTGGTAGCGTGATGATTAGGATGTTTGATGGTGTTATTCGTACGATCACCGACGTTAGACATATACCTGATTTGAGGAGGAGCTTGATCTCTGTTGGGGCATTGAGTAGACTTGGCTTGAAGATTGTAGTGGAAGGAGAGAAAATGAAGATATCGAAGGGTTCCATGATTGTTATGAGAGGTGTGAGGGCAGGAAATCTTTATCTATTAAAAGGCACTACTGTAATTGGTGAATCGGCTTCTATTACATCGGTTGATTCAGATTCTTCTAGATTATGGCACTTACGGATGGGTCACAGCGGTGAGCGCACCATGGATGAGTTGAGAAAATGAGGATTGATTGATGGAGTTCATCATTCAAAACTTGGTTTCAGTGAAGAGTGTGTTCTTGGAAAGCAGACGAAGATTTCTTTTGGTATAGGAGAGCATAAAGCAAAAGCTGTCTTGGAGTATGTTCATACAAATATCTAGGATCCCTTTCCCTGTCAGTCTTTAGGTGGAGCCAGATATTTCGTTTCATTTATAGATGATTTCTCTTGTAAAGTATGGGTATACTTTCTATAGTCAAAGAGTGAAACCTTTTCCAAGTTTCGAAAGTGGAAATCTATGGTTGAGAAGCAGTCGGGGAAGAAATTGAAAGTTCTCCATTCAGATAATGGTGGTGAATTTGTATCACAAGAAGTCATCGATTATTGTGAGTCTAAAGGCATTAAGGGGCATTACACTACACCAGGCGACCCCCAGCATAATGGAGTTGCAGAAAGGATGAATTGGACATTATTGGAGAGAACAAGATGCCTCAGACTGACTGCTAAATGGAAGAAGGGATTTTGGACTGAAGCTTTATCTATGGCGGCGGCTTTCCTCATCAACCGCACACCTTCTACTGCCATAGATACGAAGATCCCAGAAGAAGTATGGAAAGGAGAGACTGTTAGCTATTCATTTCTCAGAGTGTTTGGTTGTCGACTTATGTGCATGAGAGCAAAGGGAAACTAGAACCTAGAGCTTCCAAGTGTATTTTTCTAGGTTATAGGAGAGGAGTGAAGGGATATAGATTGTGGTGTCCTATTAGCAAGAAGATCGTTATGAGAAGGCATGTGACTTTTGATGAGAAGGCTATGTTGAAGGTGGAGCCTTCCTCGTCGGATGACAATGAGAGGACATGTGAAGAATACCAGACAAAAAGCAAGTCATATGTTGATTCTTTCCATAGATGTTCAAATGATGTTTCCGATGACACCGTGGTTGATGAGGATAATATCGATGTTGGTACAGAGGATCAAACTCAAGGCGGAGCTCATTTAGAACCTAGGCATGTCATAAAAAGAAGAAAGCCTAAGTGGCTTGATGAGTTTTTTGGATTAAGCATCGAAGATATTAATTTCGATGATATGGAAACATATTCTTTAAATGTTGTCCATGATGAGCCCTGTGACTATAGAGAAACTATCGCATCAGTTAACAGTTCCAATTCATTAGTTGCTATGAAGGAGGAGATTGAATCATTGCAAAGAAATCATACTTGGGAATTGGTACCTCTTCCCACCAACAAGAGAGATATTGGATGCAAGTGGATCTATATAGTGAAAGACGGTGAAAATGGTAATCTCAGATACATAGCAAGGTTAGTCGCAAAGAGATATGTTCAGAAGAAGGGGGTGGAGTATCATGATATCTTTGCTTTAGTGGTTAGGCATACCTCTATTCGTATTCTTTTGGCATTAGTTGCTCATTATAATACGGAATTAGAGCAACTAGACGTCAAAAATGCATTCTTGCATGGTGATCTGGATGAGGAGATTTATTTAAAGCGGCCGGAAGGATTCATTGATAGTAGCAGACCAAACTATGTTTGCAAACTCATCAAAACTCTATATAGAATGAAGCAGTCTCCTAGACTATGGTACAAGAGGTTTGATAGATTTATGCTTTCACAGGGATACTCTAGAAGTTTCAAAGACCAATGTGTTTATTTCAGAAGATATGATGGTGATATGATTTATTTGTTGTTATATGTTGATGATATGCTGATTGCATCTCGGAGTATGGTCAGAATTAAGGATTTGAAAGCGGATCCCGGTAAAGAGTTTGACATGAAGGATTTGGAAAAGGCACAAAGAATATTGAGTGTGGAGATAAGTAGGGATAGAAAGCGGAGAGAGTTAAGGCTCACTCAAGCATAGTACATCTTGAAAGTCCTCGCTCGATTTGGAATGGAGAAAGCCAAACCAATTGATACTCCATTAGGCTCTCATTTTAAGTTGTCAAAATACTTATCTCCCTCATCGGAAGAAGACAAGTGGTATATGACTGATATACCTTATTCTAGTGCTGTTGGCAGTGCGATGGTGTGCACAAGACCAGATTTGGCCCATGTAGTGCGTGTTGTGAGTCGATATATGTCTGACCTAGGCAAAGAACATTGGCAAGCTGTGAAGTGGATTCTTAGATATCTTCGAGGCACTTCTTCGGTAGGCTTGTTATACAGTGGAGTGGATGGCGACATTTTTTTTGAGAGGATACTGTGATTCTGATTATGCTGGGGATAGAGATGCTAGGATGTCAGTGTCGGTCTATGTTTTTATACTTGGCATAGGCTCGATTTTGTGGAGATCAAAGCTGAAATCTATTGTAGCTTTATCGACTACAAAAGCAGTGTTGATATCGATTGTGGAAGCAACAAAGGAAGGATTATACTTACTTCGGTTGTTGGATGATCTTTCAATGCTTCAGCGGACAGTAGAGCTATTTTCAGACAGTCAGAGTGCGATTCATCTTGTAGAAAATCAAGCTTATAGTTCACGAATGAAGCACATTGACGTTAGAGGTTTCTTTCCTATGCTTGAGGAAGAACGAAGCAAGATCAAACTGTTGAAGGTGAGTACTTTAGATAATCCTTCAAATAGGATGACTAAGTCACTTCCAAAGGACAATTTTGAGCATTTCTCAAACTTGATCAGTTTAATACCTGTTACTTGAGTGCCATGGGGCGTTAGACCCAACAACTTCTATGTTGGTTGCTTAATGATAAAGTGATGAAGAGAGATTGTTCTATTTGAATCAAGATGGAGTGTTAAATTTGGATGATTCAAATATTTGTTAAAGAGGAAAGAAATTGATTAATTGACTCAAACAAATCAATTAATTTGGCTGGTATATGGAACGACATTTTGAAGGAAACTAATTAATTAGTCAACCAATTAATTATTCAAAGAATTTGTTATATGAAGAAAGAAAAGAATGCTGATGGAGATTGATTCAAACAAGGAAAATTATGGAAACCAAGATTACTACTATCCATTTACATAGAAATCAAATCATGGATATTCGGAAAGGTTTCAAACATAATCTGTAAATTAATTTTCTTAATCTCTAAGTAACTCCTTCATTAAGTCTATTTAAATGAAGGAAGTTCATCTTCATATATGTGCAAGTGCAAATGTGTGAGAGTATCCACCATTATTCTTCCCTCTCTTTTGTACTCTTTTCTTCAGTGAAATAAAAGAAGTTGTTGGGTCTCCGTGGACGTAGGATATTCATATCCAAACCACTTTAAATCTTCTGTGTCTCTTATTTCTACTATTATTTCTATGAGACTGCATAATTGATTTTTTTAAGTCATATTTGTATCTAAATAGGCAATACTAGATTCTGATCAAATAAATCGCTTCTGCTCAAATTAAAACAAATTTTGCTACAGAAGAAAGCTTTAAATGTAGGATATCAAGTGAAAATAGAGTGTTACATAAAAGAGTCTTGGCTTGTGTAACAAAAATGGCATTGGTAACAAAATCAAATATTAGCAGATCCTTTGATATTACGGCTAGCTAGTAATCCTTCACCTACAGCTGATCATTCTGGTCTAATAAATGTGAAAATGTAGAGGCGTGTAACTTTGAAAGTAATTTCTTAAACTGTTGGATAAAACTTTGATGTGTGAAAATATAGAAGCACAATCGAATAGCTTCCTAGCGAAGTGTATACATTTATTTGCTCCACTTGCGTATAAAAAAAGGACCAATACATACATATAGACGATCTCAACTACGACAATCTTAGACTCTGAGGGTGAAATGCCACATAATTCAATACATGAAAATTTTGAGTATGCTTAAAATTTGCATCTTTTTTCAATCTGATCTTTTATCAATTTGTCATATTTTTGTGTGGCCCATACACAAAAGTTTAAGCCAACTAAAGTAACCGAGAGAAATAATTTCCAGTTGTTAAACAACGTTATTAAATATTATGTAGTGTTTGGTTTAAAAACGAATTTTGTGTTTTCGGTTTTCAATATGCATGTCAAATATGAGAAGAATGGAGAGGTGACGGAGGGGAAGAAAGAAAGACGGATGGAAGGACGAAGTGGATAGAAGGATTACGAATGAATGGATTGTTTCACGTGCTTGCATTATTCTCCAAAACACGAAAAATAAAAAAAGTGGCTTTGCACGAAAGGTCCCTATTTCTTATGTCGTTACAACAAAAACCCAATAGAAATAAGTGTGTAAATTTCCTTATTTTTTCTAAATCAGAAAGTGCAAATTAGCTTGCATTTTTTAAAATTTCAAAAATTTTAGAAAAATTTCAAAATCAGAAAGCGCACTGATAGAAAGCGCAAGTTACCTTGTGCTTTTCACAAATTTTAAAATTTTTAAAAATTCAAAAAAATCAAAATCAGAAAGCGCAAACTAGCTTGCGCTTTCCTGATAGAAAGTGCAAGATAACTTGCGCTTTTCAAAATTTCGAAAAGGATTTCAGAAACAGAAAAGTGCAAGGTACCTTGCATTTTTTGTCAGATAAATGCAAGACACTTTGCGTTTTTTATTTTTCAAAAATAGGGACAAAATTTACATATTCATTTCTATAGGGACATTCCAATAACAACATCAAAAATAGGGACCTGCGACTCTTTCTTGATAAAAAAAGTTGCTTTCTGTTTTGTATGTTAATTTTAATTTTTAAATGAGTCATTTTCGACAATATGCATGTGTCTGTGCATTTTTATATGAACGAAAACTCAAAACTAAAAACAACAAGCCATGCACAAGCACCATTATTCCAGTATTTAAGTGATTCGATTTTGGTGCGAGAGGTCACAAGTTCGAAATTTGCATAGCGCGATTCGAACATATATTGACATGTGATTTGTGTTATATTGTTCCAATGACATGTTGTATATAAGTACCATTAAATAAAAGCCAAACACTACCTTTCCGTTTGAAGCACTTTACACCCGAATTGTAATACCAAACTAGAGAAGAAAGAAGAGAGCATAAGAGCTTCAAATTCCTTTGTCGTAAACACAGACGATAGATTTAATCTAAGCAAGCAGTTAACACAATATTAGATCATATAACAAATAAATATAACCGATAAGTATTGTAAATTTATGTAACGACCCAGAATTTTTATTAATTAAAATTTGAATATTTAATTAATTTTAAATATTAATAAGTGAAATTTATAGGTCGAATAAATTTTATTTCGAATAATTAGATTTAATTGGATAATTAAATCGATAATTAAATAGTTGAAAATACAGAAATAATTGAAAATTGGGTTTAATATGATTAAAAATGATTTGTAAAATTTTATTATATCATATTGGAGTTATAGCAATGTTATAGAACTTTTAAAATCAAATTACAAGTTAATCTGTGAAAATTGAATATTTTAATATTTAATTATCGACTAGTGAAATTAGCCAATTTTTGAACAGTCTCAGAATTGGACGAAACTAGTTCCATTAGATCCGTAATAGTTAGTTATTATCGGATTTCAATTTTCGTAGCAATTGGAGTTATCGTTTGATCGTGGCAGCTCGAAACGCATCGAAATGGTTTTTAATATTAAATTGGCGAGTTAAAATAGTCATTTTTCAAAGTGTCTCGGATTTCGACGAAACTAGTTTCATCGGATCCATAATGTGATATTATTATATGGTTTCAAATTTCGTGTCAATTGGATTTACCGTTTGTCCGGTGCAAGCTAAAACGCCTTGAAAATCGTTTAATCGGTTTAATTTTAAATCGATCGTTTAATTCCATATCTCGCACAGATGACCGAATTAGCTTCCGAAACCTATTCCATTGTGTCCGAAACGTGGGGTAAACCCTAGAAATGCCAGTTTCGGCGCGTAAATCGGAGTTTTAAAAACCCGGATGAATAGTGTTCGTTTATTTTCTATAAATAGACAAGTTTTATCACAAAAATAAATAAAAAATATAGCCTAGGGTTTAATGGCCGGCCGCCACCCCTAAAACCGAAGGCCAGAAACTCACGAATTTCATCCCTCAATTACTTCCAATCCATGCAATATTTCACGAAATCTTCAACATGAAAGTTCAAGAGCACGAAGAGAGCTTCAGATCCATACGGTGATGATGATCATCGGAGCGACGTGGAGGAAGAAATCATGGCCGAAAGGTGCACGGTTGCGCACGAATTTCGAGAGGAGGGGGGAGCCGAGTGCATGCGGTCTGAGGCAAAAGGAGGCTCTTGTCACGAGCTTTCTAATGGAGTAACCTGATCGTGGTGAAAGTCGTCGAGGAGGTGGCAAAAATTCGAAGTTAAATGGCGGCTATGGGTTGGTGTTTCACGGCTATGAACGCGTTGGGGAAGAACATGAAATAGCGGCCGTGATTTGCAAAGAGGGAACGAACGGCTGTGATGACTCCTAGGGTTTGAAATAAAATTTAAATTGAAATTGAATTATATAATTATTCGTATAACTTTGTAATGCTATATCTCGGTCATACGAGGTTGGAATTCGACGAAACAGGAAGCGTTGGAATCGTGTGGTCAAGCACTACGCAATGCAACTGGATTGGAGTCGTTTGGAGTTAGTGAAAATTTCGGGTAAAATTAAACGTACATTTAATTTTATTCGAAATAAATCGCTAAAACGAAATTGAAATCAAGGTGAGAACTTCTCACTCAATCGAATCGGTTTCGATTTTTATTTTAAATAGTTAGATATAAAATTGTTGATTGAATGTTGAATGATGATTGTTATCTATTGATTGTTAAAATAGACATTATGCGCCGTTAGCAAGCGGATGTTATTTATTAAAAACATATACCGCGAATATTTCATAAACAGTGAAATTGGTATTATATATAATAGCAATACATATATATTGGCATATGTATATATTGCAGTTGTTGATTTCCCACATTGTATAGCGAATGAGACCTTATTGCGCCGTCTATTAAGCGGATAATATTTGTAAATCCCATATACCGCGATAATTTCGTACTGGAGCGGAATTGGTATTGTGCTAACATCTTTGGATGCATGAAAACAGGTTGGAGGGATCCAACTGGATTCCTCAACTGTATTGATTTATTTACAGATATTTTGACATTTGTTGATTATCATATGGATATATGATATTTGGATGTCGTGATTGACTATTTGTTGCTGCTGCATCATCAGATCCATTTCTAAAGTTTTAAAATAATGATTTTTGGTTTTAAAAGGAATTTTAAAGTGATTTTCAAAAGTATACGTTTTATTAAATTTGAATTGTTAAAATAAATAAACGTTAAAATTTTATTTTCATAAAAGTTATGATTTTCGGAAAATAATACTTAAGTATGATTTTGAAGTATATAAGCTTTAAATAACGATTTTTAAGTTATTAAAAGAATAAATTGGTTTAATTGGGAGTTTTGAATTATTATAAACGGTTTATATAAAAGATTTATAAAATTGATATTTATAAATAATAAAAAATACTGGAATTATAAAACGAGTTTTTATAAGTAATAAAGTGAAATAAAAAAAAATGGATTTCATAAGTGAATTGAGATTTATAAATTTATGAAATATGAATATATATAAAATGGATAGATTTTGTAAAATATAAGATTTATAAGTAATCAACTTATAAATCGGATTTTGGCATTTAAAATGAGATATAAAAAGGATTTTTATAAATAGAAGTTTATAAAAATATAAATGGATTTTATAAACGTTGTTTATAAATCCGAAATCAATTGAATTTGATAAGTTGGATATAGGATTATATAAAAGGAATTATATTCACGATTTTGGACAGTGAATATATTATTAAATGAAATGGATATGTTTTTGGGGAAGGAACATTATGAAATGAAGTTAATGATTTTAAAGACGTTTTAAAATACATTAAGTATCGAATACATAGATTTCAACATTCATTGTTGAAATAGACGTTTTCGAGAAATAGAAGGAAATGGTGGACTATAACACTGTTGTTATAGTAAATGGTTTCCGAAAGGAAATGTTTTGTATAGTATTGAGATTTATATATCTATTTAAACTTTGAATCCCTATACTAGTGATTTTGGGTCGTCGTAACGATGTTTTACGTAACATTCGTTTTGGCCCAAACAAATGTGTTTAAGAGAACGATTTCTTAAAGAATGAAATATATACTTAATTTTCGATTTAAGTATATTGAATATTTTCCAAGTGTTGAAATTGAATGGATTTGTGAATTACTTATGAATAAATAAGTATGGGAATGTTTTTCCAATGTGAAACGAAATGTTTTGAGAATTTATCTTTTTGAAGATAAATTGAAAATGAATAATTGAAATCGTATATTCATAAATATTTTGGAATGTAAATTCACTATAGAATTTATAAATGAAAAGGAGAATTTGTTTGAAAATAAATGTTGATTTATTTTTGAAGTGTGGGAATTAATTTATGGATTTGGAACGTAAATATAAAGTAAATCGTTAAGGATTTATTTAAATTGGTTTAAATGAACCATGTTGATTGAAATTTGTTTTCAAAAGTGGTAAAGGTGAAAAGTGATTTGAAAATTAGTTTTCAAATGTTGAAGTGTGGGAAATATATAGATATATCTTGTAAAGATTTTTTGGAAAATAAATAATTTGAAAAATTATTTGGATTTGGTGATGTTGAGCATGCCTATTGATAGTTAAATAATCCGACTATCAATATTTACCTTTAAATAGGTATTTGTTGTGAATTGCTTGAATTTGAATGCCACACTTATTTTTGAATAAGCGCTCACTATTCGGGTTAGCCGGGAAAGGACCTTGGGGTCGTATAACCCATTCCGAATATGTGATACGTCGTTATGAATTGCATTTGATGACCGGTGTTGAAGACCGGATATTTGTGAAAACGGAAGGATTACCGTTAAGTTACTCTACATCGGCTGATCTCCGATATAGAGGTTTTATCACCCTTAGTGACGGGAAGTCCGGTCGTGATTAGTGAATATCCGGAATGCAAGGACTTCTTTGGAAGTGCCTTCGGTTCTGTTCGATCCCGGAACAGACTTGTATGATTGTATGTCTGACATTACAAATTGAGATATAAAGCTGATTTCTTTCAAATATATTTCTGTTGGTGGAGGAGAATTTATTCTCTTAGCTTAACACCCTTCTCTGAGTCGTACGAGCTCAGAGGTTATATAGTTGAAGGTTATTAGTGGTATACTCCCAATTTGGTGGTGAGGCATGCTGAGTGTTGCTGTGAAATGATCATTGTTTGATCATTTGTGATAGGATCATTTATTTGATCATTTATCTTGGTGATCATTTCTATGATCATTTGTTGACCCAAAGCACGGCTTTTGTATAAAGTGTGGCTTTGTGGACGAGACTTCGTCGGACCTCACACCCCGGAAATGGTTAAAACAGGAAGGATGCGGCAAGGTTATTAGGGGGTAGCGCCGCTTTAGTGTATGTCATTCCTTCTGGATAGAGGTGGTATCATGCTATGGAGCCTAGATATTTAACCTATGTTGTTGCTGCATATTTTGTGGTTGTTGGAAATCGAGGATCCTCGGATAGATCGGTTACGATCGGGGGATGACATATTCGTGTCAGTAGTTACCCAGTTAGGGGTAACCCGGCCTTGTGTTGGCAGAGATCCGGTTTGGTTCTCGGGAACGTCCTTCCAGAGGCGTTCTCATGTGGCAATGGGAAGTTCCTTGGCCTGACCATTTGTTGGAAATCCAAAGAAACAATACGAGACTTGTACGGTTTTAGTTGTAGAACCTGCCATGGAATGTGGCGGTTGTTGAATATGCGCTTTGCGCTTATATGATTTTTGTTTGATGATAATAAACATATATACATTCGTTTAAATGTATTTGTTAATATACTATTCTATTTTTTCACAGTTTAAATAAATATTTGTTGAATAAAATAAATTACACAGAATTTGAATTCAAACAGATATTTTATTCAAATAAATATTTATTACATTTTTGGATAGTACAATTTCAAACTCTCACTATAACTATACAACTTTGATTACAATTACATCACATTTCACATTTACATCAGCACCTCACTACATATCACTCACACTCGTATTTTAATCTTCAACTTTATTCCAGTCAGATTCCAGCATCCGAGTAATCTGCAAAAATATTCTCAAACGCAGTAAAATTGAAAGAGAAATATTTTTGAAATTTGAAAGAAACGATGATTTTGAAAACATTGTTTGCCTCAGTTATTTGGGTTGTTCGTCATCATTTTTGACTGTGCAATATCTGTGCATATCAGTATTTTTATCAGGGACAGGCAATTATAAGTGGCTGCAGTACACACGTGTACATTCGTATACGTGTGCACTACCTCGCCAACTCGTGTGCACAAATCAAACAAAAGCACTGCTAACAATTCAGCACAAGGTCAAACCCAAATAACACACGGGATTCAACTCAAGGCAGACCACAAGTACAAGGCACAGTGCAGAGGTCTCAACAGGAAAATCAAGCAACAGTCAAGTACACAAATGTCCAATATGCAACATGACCAAACATGAAGGCTACATGAAGTATGCAAGTTCAACCTCTTCATTAAACAACTCAAGACCAAGCTGCAAACATTCAAAAGTGCCAACAAAGAATGCAAGCTCGACCAACATAATGAATACTACAACTACACAGACCAAACATCAACAAGCAGTGCAGACCAAAGAAATGCCACCAAGAATATATGAACAGAGTACATGCATGAAGCATGAAACCACAAGTTACAAACATCAAGTCAGGCATGAAGACAACACAGTTCATATACAAAGCTCAAGTCACAATGTCGAGCATGCATGAAACAGTGCAATGAAACAGTGATACAAAGGCAACAGTGAAGCTACTGAAGGCAACATGAAGCAATGTACATGCACCAGTGATGAAAGCTACAAGATACACAAGTTTAGTTCAAATACAAGTGATACAAGTGCAACACAGTTGCAAACAACATGACAGAAGTTCTGCATCAAAAATGAAGACCACAAGTGAAGTAAACAACAATGTCGAGCTCACTGCAACTCAAGGAGATAGTCGACCAACAGTGCAACAGATCAAGTATAGGACACAGTAGTGACAGTAAGCAATGCAGCAACGATGGTCAAGTAATATGCATCAGGCATTAAAACAATGTTCAAGACATCAAGTGATACAAGGTCAGGGAAGCAACCAGAATGGAGCAGAGACAAGTAATGCATCAAAAGTGCACAGCAACCATCAAGTAGTGTACATGAATACAACTACAACAAATGAACACAATGCCACAGTGCAAGTGAAGATGACACAGACTCAAGCAAATGCACATGTTAACATCACTGGCAATTATTCATTCAAAGCAACATAATAGAGGCAACAAAGACCAAAGTGCATGAACACAGTGAAGACCACAGAGGCAGTGTAACAGTGGTGATGCAGTGGCACATGACCATCAAGCAAGACCAGTGACATGAACACAGGAACCAATACGCAGTGAATCAAAGGAGAATGGAATGCAATGCAAACTCAGGTGGACAGTAAGACCATGGTTCAATGCAAATACATGGAACACTGATATGCAACACTCAGATGAAACCAAAATAATCACGGCTACAATGCAGACTCAAGTCACGTTCATGGTAAAAACGACCAGAGAAGAAGGTCAGAGACGAAGACTACAAGATGAATGAAGTTCAACAGTTCATAGAAATTCACGAACCAAACAAAATACTAGCAAAACCGAAGTTGAAAAAGTCAATCAAGTATTCATCGTGTTATACAAGTAAAATGAAAAAATGCGCATCTTTGATATGATCATTACATAACCGAGCAAAGTCAAAATCGAAGCTGTGTCAACCAAGCATCAAAAATACGGAATTGACAAAGTCAGATTTTATCTCAATCATCCAAGTATAATCGAATGGCCAAAGAAAATCAGTAGACAAATTCAAACACGAATATACGAACACAAAAATAGGATTTTAAATCCTATATAAGCCCAATCATCATCGGCAATTTATCCATCGAGTTCAAGCAAACAAATCAGAAGAAGAAAAGAGATAAATCACATACCACTCAGATAACTCGATCGGAAATTGGGAGAACCGTGTGCTAAGCAGAGAGATCATCGATTGAGGAAGCAACAACGCCAATCCATTCATTCAATCGAGAAATAGAAGTCGACAGCCCTAGTTTTCACAAGCCCTAATTCAGTTGCAAAGGAACGAACGAAAGAAGGAACTAAAGCCGACATTGATAAGAGAAGATAACAGGGCCGTGTTTTACCTGAGTGATAATATTTTAAGGGCCGGTCTTGTTTTATTTCTAAAGGCTTTAGTTTAATTTTTAATTAGGGTTATTGTAACTTTTATTTGTGTTTTAATTGTTGTTTTTTCTTTTCAAGTCAAAGGAGTTGTAAATCACCACCTAGGGTTTAGGTTGTGTCAGATTGTCTAGTTAGAATTAGTTCAGTGAGCAGGGTGTGCGAGTTTGCAAAACTCTATAGGCGGGAGCAGTGTTTGCGAGTAAGCGAAACTCTATAGGCGGGAGCAGGGTGTGCGAGTCTAGTAGAGTGTTTGTGAGCGGGAGCAAAAGGGTCTGCGAGTCTAGTAGAGTGTTTGTAAGCGTGATACTATTTAATTCTAATAGAAATATGGGAATGCAGCAGTAGGCAGGGGTTGCCGAAGCTGGGTAAATTTTGTGTGTGATTTACTTTTACAGCATATTTATTTCTGCGTTTATATCGAGAAAATTTGCTATAACCCTATTCACCCCCCCTCTAGGGTTAATCTAGATCCTACAAGTGGTATCAGAGCCCGGTATATTTTATTTTTTATTTAACTCTAGAGTCATGAGTCTACAAAATAATGCTTTTTCTGAGGGGCAATCTGTTGCTAGGCCACCCATGTTTAACGGGAACGATTATGCTTATTGGAAAGTTAGGATGGGTATCTATCTTAGTTCTGTTGATTATGATGTTTGGGATATCATTGAAACTGGCTATAAACCTCCCACTATAATCGTTGGTGATACTGAGATTCCTAAACCTAAGGATAGGTGGGATGCTAACGATAAGAAATTGAAAACGACAAATGCTAAAGCCATGAATGCTTTGATATGTGCTCTTGATAAAAATGAATTTAATAGAATTTCTCATTGTACAACAGCACAGGAAATATGGCATACTTTGGAGGTGACACACGAAGGAACTTCTCAAGTCAAGGAGTCTCGGCTAGCCCTATTCAGCAATGAATACGAAAACTTTGTGATGGATAAAGGCGAGAGCATAAAGGATATGTTTGGACGCTTTTCAACCTTGGTATACAATGCTAGAGCGCTTGGGAAGGTATTCACTGAGGTAGAGCTTGTACGGAAGATACTACGAGTCTTACCGATGAACTTTGAGGCAAAAGTCACGGCAATCCAGGAATCAAAAGATTTGAGCAAACTAAGCATGGAGGAGTTGATTGGCAACTTGATGACATATGAGCTTGAGCTAAAAGCAAAGGAAGAACGCAACAACTCCGAGCCAAAGAAGAAGACGATTGCCTTAAAGAGCAAAGAAGAAAGCGATGAAGATGAAGAAGATCCAATTGAAGAGCTTGCAATGGCTGTCAATAATCTTAGAAAATGGTCGAGATTCAAGCCACGCAAGAAGAAAACAAGTTGTAATAGGCCAAAAGATTCTGAAAATTCCGATGATGAACTGAAGTGTTATAACTGCAACAAGCCTGGCCACATCAAACCAAAATGCCCACTTCTCAAAAACAACAAAGGAAAGAAAAAGAAGGCCTTTGCAGCAACTTGGGATGATGAAGAAGGAGAGGAAGTTTCAGATAGCAGCTCAGAGGAGGCTAATTTGTGTCTTATGGTAAAATCAAATTCAGAAGCAAGCTCCGACGAATCTAGTGAGGCAGGTGATTTTTCTTATAAAGAACTTGTTTTTATGTGTTCTGATCTTACTAAAGTAGTTGATACGCTTGAATCTAAAATTGAAAAACTGAAATCTGAAAGGAGGAAACTCACCCATGAAAATTCTAGGTTAGAAACTGAACTTGAAAATATTCAAAACCTAGAATGTAACCAATGTAAAATTTTAGATTCGGAACTATCAAAAATTAGGAATAACTTTGAGAGCCTTGAAAAAGAAAACTTGAATCTTAAGGAAACCATCGACGCTAGGAAAAAGGATTTTATAAATCGATGCACCTCACTTGTCACTGAAAACTCAACATTAAAAACCAGAGTCCAAAATCTTGAGAAATCCCTGAATAACTTTACAAAAGGAGAAAAATCTTTCAAAATGTTATTGGGAAATCAAATTTTTGCTAACAATAGAAAAGGACTAGGTTTTGGGAAATCACAAAATGATGATAATGCAAAAAGTAAAAGTGTTTTTGCTCGATCTGAAATAATTGGAAATCATGTTGAAAATCATAGTCATAGGAACACAAAATTTAATCAAGTCAATTTAATGTGCACGTTTTGTAGAAAATTTGGACATAATCGAAATAATTGTTGGTATAGACCCAAACACGTGAAAACTATACCAATTTGGGTTCCAAAAGGCACAAATATAAAATCTTTGAAAGTCAAACAAATTTGTGTGCCAAAAGGAACATATATAAATAGTTTTGGGTCTCCACAAACATATGTTTCATATTCTGCCACTAACAATCATGGACCTATAAAAACAAATAGGTCACAAAAATCTTTCATCGTGTAGGTGTGGTGGCAGGCTAAGGAACAACAACAGTGTTCTCTGGATTTTGGCTGTTCCAGAAACACAACGGGCGTCAAAGCAAAGTTCCTTAGCCTAGTACAAAGGTGACAGAATCACAATGGACAATAACAAAAAATTATCGTAAAGGTAAAACAGGTAAAATTATTTTGAACGATATATTAAATGTGATAGTTTGCACCATACTCTAAATTAAAATCAGCCAATATTGAGATAAACAAAAGATGATGATTTTGATGCTATGATTCTTTTTCAATATATTGACCAACCATCTTTAAATAGAATTACTTGGAGTAATTATGATGGTGGACTGATTCGGACTTAATTGATATGATTTTTTGACTTGTTCTTATTTATGACATTGATTTGTGCTTAATTGATGACCAATCAGATTTTCAACTTTGAACTAATCCATATAAATTTGTTCGGTCAAATGATGGTATTTGATTACTCATGCTACACATAGATATAGTTGTTTTTGACATTGGGTCTCTGCTTATAAATTTGCGTGATTTCAAATTTCATGTGAAAGCTGTTAAAAAGGATTTTAAGAAATTGTTGAAACTTCAAGAAATTGTTTTTGAAATAATTACGATGTTGATTGACTGTCGATTACTCATCAATATAACTGTTTATCCTACGATTTCTGAAATTAACACTATGACATTCGTTTGAGTGTTATCATGACTTCATTTCAAATTTCATTCTGAGATAGTCTGTTGAAATTTCACAAATCTGGTCTTTGACATCCATCGAGTGAATTTTGAGTGAAATTTAAATTCAGATGCAGATTACACTGGTAATATAGTTGATAGAAAAATTACTAGTGGAACGTGATTAATTTTTGAAACATTCATTTGCTGCATCGTTTTTTCAAAGAAAATATCTGCATATTTTTCGCTTGAAATAATTTTCAAATAGCAGAAAATTTTCTTATAAAACCCCCTCGAGAAAATCATGTTTGACCATATTTACAGATTAGTCATTTTTGAAAAATTGATTTTATAATTTTTGAATTTGATTTTTAATGGCTATTTTAACTAATCTAACTCCCTTTGAGTATCGAAAAGATGAATAGTGATTGAAAAAGTGATGAGTGTTGATATTTATCATATATTATAACTCGAGAAAGTATAATTAGAATTTTTTTTTAGAATTTCATAACAAGAGTTATAAAAACTTTTTGTTGGGTAAAAGTTCCATGATCATTCCTATTTCTACCATCTTTCTATCGACCATCACTTATCAAAATTACACATAGTATGTAAATTTGTGGTAGTTTACAAAGGAAATCATTCGTTCTTCAATATCTTTAAATTTGTGAAAGAAATTATCTGTGCTTCAATTTATTATATTTAGCAACAAAAATAAATATCCAAAGTATTCACTCTCATTTAAAAGTCCTCACGGTTATGCATGGGTGAATTACTTGGATTTTTGATTATGTGCTTCCATGCTCATTTAAAAGTCCTCACGGTTATGCATGTATGGAACGCATATCAAATTTAATTGATTTAATAGACAAGTTGATTCTAATCCTATTTAAAAGTCCTCACGGTCATGCGTGGTTAGAAGATACTTGATTTCATTTTTTAAATTAAATTGGAATACTACTAATCTCATTTAAAAGTCCTAACGGTTATGCATGGTTAGTAGATATTCAAATTTTCTGAAATAAATATACCATGAATAGACATAACTATATGAATTTTTGATGATTTTATCCCCATCACTTCTGAAAGTGGAATATGCGCTTGACAAGGGTAATTATGATTTTTGTTTGAGTTTTTTTTTTTTGAATTTGATATTTATATTCAATTGAGTTAAATGTTTGATTCATGTCTATCACTTCATCCCTATTTTTACAACACTGTTATTCTTTTGCTGATAACAAAAGGGGGTGAGAAAAGTTAAGATTTTGTCAAATAGAATCAAGCAAGATTTTGTCAAATAGAATCAAGCAAAGGTCAAATAATTTTCACTTTGCATATAGGCTCATTTATATATTTCTATTTGTATGCATATATGTAGGGGGAGTATTGTGTAGAAAGGGAGAATTCAAATAGGGGGAGCAAATTGAACGATCAAATACATTTAATACATTCAAAATCTTAAATATATGTTTGTTATCATCAAAAGGGGGAGATTTTTGAATATGCGCTTTGCGCTTATATGATTTTTGTTTGATGATAATAAACATATATACATTCGTTTAAATGTATTTGTTAATATACTATTCTATTTTTTCACAGTTTAAATAAATATTTGTTGAATAAAATAAATTACACAGAATTTGAATTCAAACAGATATTTTATTCAAATAAATATTTATTACATTTTTGAATAGTACAATTTCAAACTCTCACTATAACTATACAACTTTGATTACAATTACATCACATTTCACATTTACATCAGCACCTCACTACATATCACTCACACTCGTATTTTAATCTTCAACTTTATTCCAGTCAGATTCCAGCATCCGAGTAATCTGCAAAAATATTCTCAAACGCAGTAAAATTGAAAGAGAAATATTTTTGAAATTTGAAAGAAACGATGATTTTGAAAACATTGTTTGCCTCAGTTATTTGGGTTGTTCGTCATCATTTTTGACTGTGCAATATCTGTGCATATCAGTATTTTTATCAGGGACAGGCAATTATAAGTGGCTGCAGTACACACGTGTACATTCGTATACGTGTGCACTACCTCGCCAACTCGTGTGCACAAATCAAACAAAAGCACTGCTAACAATTCAGCACAAGGTCAAACCCAAATAACACACGGGATTCAACTCAAGGCAGACCACAAGTACAAGGCACAGTGCAGAGGTCTCAACAAGAAAATCAAGCAACAGTCAAGTACACAAATGTCCAATATGCAACATGACCAAACATGAAGGCTACATGAAGTATGCAAGTTCAACCTCTTCATTAAACAACTCAAGACCAAGCTGCAAACATTCAAAAGTGCCAACAAAGAATGCAAGCTCGACCAACATAATGAATACTGCAACTACACAGACCAAACATCAACAAGCAGTGCAGACCAAAGAAATGCCACCAAGAATATATGAACATAGTACATGCATGAAGCATGAAACCACAAGTTACAAACATCAAGTCAGGCATGAAGACAACACAGTTCATATACAAAGCTCAAGTCACAATGTCGAGCATGCATGAAACAGTGCAATGAAACAGTGATACAAATGCAACAGTGAAGCTACTGAAGGCAACATGAAGCAATGTACATGCACCAGTGATGAAAGCTACAAGATACACAAGTTTAGTTCAAATACAAGTGATACAAGTGCAACACAGTTGCAAACAACATGATAGAAGTTCTGCATCAAAAATGAAGACCACAAGTGAAGTAAACAACAATGTCGAGCTCACTGCAACTCAAGGAGATAGTCGACCAGCAGTGCAACAGATCAAGTATAGGACACAGTAGTGACAGTAAGCAATGCAGCAACGATGGTCAAGTAATATGCATCAGGCATTAAAACAATGTTCAAGACATCAAGTGATACAAGGTCAGGGAAGCAACCAGAATGGAGCAGAGACAAGTAATGCATCAAAAGTGCACAGCAACCATCAAGTAGTGTACATGAATACAACTACAACAAATGAATACAATGCCACAGTGCAAGTGAAGATGACACAGACTCAAGCAAATGCACATGTTAACATCACTGGCAATTATTCATTCAAAGCAACATAACAGAGGCAACAAAGACCAAAGTGCATGAACACAGTGAAGACCACAGAGGCAGTGTAACAGTGGTTATGCAGTGGCACATGACCATCAAGCAAGACCAGTGACATGAACACAGGAACCAATACGCAGTGAATCAAAGGAGAATGGAATGCAATGCAAACTCAGGTGGACAGTAAGACCATGGTTCAATGCAAATACATGGAACACTGATATGCAACACTCAGATGAAACCAAAATAATCACGGCTATAATGCAGACTCAAGTCACGTTCATGGTAAAACCGACCAGAGAAGAAGGTCAGAGACGAAGACTACAAGATGAACGAAGTTCAACAGTTCATAGAAATTCACGAACCAAACAAAATACTAGCAAAACCGAAGTTGAACAAGTCAATCAAGTATTCACCGTGTTATACAAGTAAAATGAAAAAATGCGCATCTTTGATATGATCATTACATAACCGAGCAAAGTCAAAATCGAAGTTGTGTCAACCAAGCATCAAAAATACGGAATTGACAAAGTCAGATTTTATCTCAATCATCCAAGTATAATCGAATGGCCAAAGAAAATTAGTAGACAAATTCAAACACGAATATACGAACACAAAAATAGGATTTCAAATCCTATATAAGCCCAATCATCATCGGCAATTTATCCATCGAGTTCAAGCAAACAAATCAGAAGAAGAAAAGAGATAAATCACATACCACTCAGATAACTCGATCGGAAATTGGGAGAACCGTGTGCTAAGCAGAGAGATCATCGATTGACGAAGCAACAACGCCAATCCATTCATTCAATCGAGAAATAGAAGTTGACAGCCCCAGTTTTCACAAGCCCTAATTCAGTTGCAAAGGAACGAACGAAAGAAGGAACTAAAGCCGACATTGATAAGAGAAGATAACAGGGCCGTGTTTTACCTGAGTGATAATATTTTAAGGGCCGGTCTTGTTTTATTTCTAAAGGCTTTAGTTTAATTTTTAATTAGGGTTATTGTAACTTTTATTTGTGTTTTAATTGTTGTTTTTTCTTTTCAAGTCAAAGGAGTTGTAAATCACCACCTAGGGTTTAGGTTGTGTCAGATTGTCTAGTTAGAATTAGTTCAGTGAGCAGGGTGTGCGAGTTTGCAAAACTCTATAGGCGGGAGCAGTGTTTGCGAGTAAGCGAAACTCTATAGGCGGGAGCAGGGTGTGCGAGTCTAGTAGAGTGTTTGTGAGCGGGAGCAAAAGGGTCTGCGAGTCTAGTAGAGTGTTTGTAAGCGTGATACTATTTAATTCTAATAGAAATCTGGGAATGCAGCAGTAGGCAGGGGTTGCCGAAGCTGGGTAAATTTTGTGTGTGATTTACTTTTACAGCATATTTATTTCTGCGTTTATATCGAGAAAATTTGCTATAACCCTATTCACCCCCCCTCTAGGGTTAATCTAGATCCTACAAGTGGTATCAGAGCCTGGTATATTTTATTTTTTATTTAACTCTAGAGTCATGAGTCTACAAAATAATGCTTTTTCTGAGGGGAAATCTATTGCTAGGCCACCCATGTTTAACGGGAACGATTATGCTTATTGGAAAGTTAGGATGGGTATCTATCTTAGTTCTGTTGATTATGATGTTTGGGATATCATTGAAACTGGCTATAAACCTCCCACTATAATCGTTGGTGATACTGAGATTCCTAAACCTAAGGATAGGTGGGATGCTAACGATAAGAAATTGAAAACGACAAATGCTAAAGCCATGAATGCTTTGATATGTGCTCTTGATAAAAATGAATTTAATAGAATTTCTCATTGTACAACAGCATAGGAAATATGGCATACTTTGGAGGTGACACACGAAGGAACTTCTCAAGTCAAGGAGTCTCGGCTAGCCCTATTCAGCAATGAATACGAAAAATTTGTGATGGATAAAGGCGAGAGCATAAAGGATATGTTTGGACGCTTTTCAACCTTGGTATACAATGCTAGAGCACTTGGGAAGGTATTCACTGAGGTAGAGCTTGTACGAAAGATACTACGAGTCTTACCGATGAACTTTGAGGCAAAAGTCACGGCAATCCAGGAATCAAAAGATTTGAGCAAACTAAGCATGGAGGAGTTGATTGGCAACTTGATGACATATGAGCTTGAGCTAAAAGCAAAGGAAGAACGCAACAACTCCGAGCCAAAGAAGAAGACGATTGCCTTAAAGAGCAAAGAAGAAAGCGATGAAGATGAAAAAGATCCAATTGAAGAGCTTGCAATGGCTGTCAATAATCTTAGAAAATGGTCGAGATTCAAGCCACGCAAGAAGAAAACAAGTTGTAATAGGCCAAAAGATTCTGAAAATTCCGATGATGAACTGACGTGTTATAACTGCAACAAGCCTGGCCACATCAAACCAAAATGCCCACTTCTCAAAAACAACAAAGGAAAGAAAAAGAAAAAGAAGGCCTTTGCAGCAACTTGGGATGATGAAGAAGGAGAGGAAGTTTCAGATAACAGCTCAGAGGAGGCTAATTTGTGTCTTATGGTAAAATCAAATTCAGAAGCAAGCTCCGACGAATCTAGTGAGGCAGGTGATTTTTCTTATAAAGAACTTGTTTTTATGTGTTCTGATCTTACTAAAGTAGTTGATACGCTTGAATCTAAAATTGAAAAACTGAAATCTGAAAGGAGGAAACTCACCCATGAAAATTCTAGGTTAGAAACTGAACTTGAAAATATTCAAAACCTAGAATGTAACCAATGTAAAATTTTAGATTCGGAACTATCAAAAATTAGGAATAACTTTGAGAGCCTTGAAAAAGAAAACTTGAATCTTAAGGAAACCATCGACGCTAGGAAAAAGGATTTTATAAATCGATGCACCTCACTTGTCACTGAAAACTCAACATTAAAAACCAGAGTCCAAAATCTTGAGAAATCCCTGAATAACTTTTCAAAAGGAGAAAAATCTTTCAAAATGTTATTGGGAAATCAAATTTTTGCTAACAATAGAAAAGGACTAGGTTTTGGGAAATCACAAAATGATGATAATGCAAAAAGTAAAAGTGTTTTTGCTCGATCTGAAATAATTGGAAATCATGTTGAAAATCATAGTCATAGGAACACAAAATTTAATCAAGTCAATTTAATGTGCACGTTTTGTAGAAAATTTGGACATAATCGAAATAATTGTTGGTATAGACCCAAACACGTGAAAACTATACCAATTTGGGTTCCAAAAGGCACAAATATAAAATCTTTGAAAGTCAAACAAATTTGGGTACCAAAAGGAACATATATAAATAGTTTTGGGTCTCCACAAACATATGTTTCATATTCTGCCACTAACAATCATGGACCTATAAAAACAAATATGTCACATAAATCTTTCATCGTGTAGGTGTGGTGGCAGGCTAAGGAACAACAACAGTGTTCTCTGAATTTTGGCTGTTCCAGAAACACAACGGGCGTCAAAGCAAAGTTCCTTAGCCTAGTACAAAGGTGACAGAATCACAATGGACAACAACAAAAAATTATCGTAAAGGTAAAACAGGTAAAATTATTTTGAACGATATATTAAATGTGATAGTTTGCACCATACTCTAAATTAAAATCAGCCAATATTGAGATAAACAAAAGATGATGATTTTGATGCTATGATTCTTTTTCAATATATTGACCAACCATCTTTAAATAGAATTACTTGGAGTAATTATGATGGTGGACTGATTCGGACTTAATTGATATGATTTTTTGACTTGTTCTTATTTATGACATTGATTTGTGCTTAATTGATGACCAATCAGATTTTCAACTTTGAACTAATCCATATAAATTTGTTCGGTCAAATGATGGTATTTGATTACTCATGCTACACATAGATATAGTTGTTTTAGACATTTGGGTCACTGCTTATAAATTTGCGTGATTTCAAATTTCATGTGAAAGCTGTTAAAAAGGATTTTAAGAAATTGTTGAAACTTCAAGAAATTGTTTTTGAAATAATTATGATGTTGATTGACTGTCGATTACTCATCAATATAACTGTTTATCCTACGGTTTCTGAAATTAACACTATGACATTCATTTGAGTGTTATCATGACTTCATTTCAAATTTCATTCTGAGATAGTCTGTTGAAATTTCACAAATCTGGTCTTTGACATCCATCGAGTGAATTTTGAGTGAAATTTAAATTCAGATGCAGATTACACTGGTAATATAGTTGATAGAAAAATTACAAGTGGAACGTGATTAATTTTTGAAACATTCATTTGCTGCATCGTTTTTTCTAAGAAAATATCTGCATATTTTTCGCTTGAAATAATTTTCAAATAGCAGAAAATTTTCTTATAAAACCCCCTCGAGAAAATCATGTTTGACCATATTTACAGTTTAGTCATTTTTGAAAAATTGATTTTATAATTTTTGAATTTGATTTTAAATGACTATTTTAACTAATCTAACTCCCTTTGATTATCGAAAAGATGAATAGTGATTGAAAAAGTGATGAGTGTTGATATTTATCATATATTATAACTCGAGAAAGTATAATTAGAAAATTTCTTTAGAATTTCATTACAAGAGTTATAAAAACTTTTTGTTGGGTAAAAGTTCCATGATCATTCCTATTTCTACCATCTTTCTATCGACCATCACTTATCAAAATTACACATAGTATGTAAATTTGTGGTAGTTTACAAAGGAAATCATTCGTTCTTCAATATCTTTAAATTTGTGAAAGAAATTATCTGTGCTTCAATTTATTATATTTAGCAATAAAAATAAATATCCAAAGTATTCACTCTCATTTAAAAGTCCTCACGGTTATGCATGGGTGAATTACTTGGATTTTTGATTATGTGCTTCCATGCTCATTTAAAAGTCCTCACGTTTATGCATGTATGGAACGCATATCAAATTTAATTGATTTAATAGACAAGTTGATTCTAATCCTATTTAAAAGTCCTCACGGTCATGCGTGGTTAGAAGATACTTGATTTCATTTTTTAAATTAAATTGGAATACTACTAATCTCATTTAAAAGTCCTAACGGTTATGCATGGTTAGTAGATATTCAAATTTCCTGAAATAAATATACCACGAATAGACATAACTATATGAATTTTTGATGATTTTATCCCCATCACTTCTGAAAGTGGAATATGCGCTTGACAAGGGTAATTATGATTTTTGTTTGAGTTTTTTTTTTGAATTTGATATTTATATTCAATTGAGTTAAATGTTTGATTCATGTTAATCACTTCATCCCTATTTTTACAACACTGTTATTCTTTTGCTGATAACAAAAGGGGGTGAGAAAAGTTAAGATTTTGTCAAATAGAATCAAGCAAGATTTTGTCAAATAGAATCAAGAAAAGGTCAAATAATTTTCACTTTGCATATAGGCTCATTTATATATTTCTATTTGTATGCATATATGTAGGGGGAGTATTGTGTAGAAAGGGAGCATTCAAATAGGGGGAGCAAATTGAACGATCAAATACATTTAACACATTCAAAATCTTAAATATATGTTTGTTATCATCAAAAGGGGGAGATTTTTGAATATGCGCTTTGCGCTTATATGATTTTTGTTTGATGATAATAAACATATATACATTCGTTTAAATGTATTTGTTAATATACTATTCTATTTTTTCACAGTTTAAATAAATATTTGTTGAATAAAATAAATTACACAGAATTTGAATTCAAACAGATATTTTATTCAAATAAATATTTATTACATTTTTGAATAGTACAATTTCAAACTCTCACTATAACTATACAACTTTGATTACAATTACATCACATTTCACATTTACATCAGCACCTCACTACATATCACTCACACTCGTATTTTAATCTTCAACTTTATTCCAGTCAGATTCCAGCATCCGAGTAATCTGCAAAAATATTCTCAAACGCAGTAAAATTGAAAGAGAAATATTTTTGAAATTTGAAAGAAACGATGATTTTGAAAACATTGTTTGCCTCAGTTATTTGGGTTGTTCGTCATCATTTTTGACTGTGCAATATCTGTGCATATCAGTATTTTTATCAGGGACAGGCAATTATAAGTGGCTGCAGTACACACGTGTACATTCGTATACGTGTGCACTACCTCGCCAACTCGTGTGCACAAATCAAACAAAAGCACTGCTAACAATTCAGCACAAGGTCAAACCCAAATAACACACGGGATTCAACTCAAGGCAGACCACAAGTACAAGGCACAGTGCAGAGGTCTCAACAGGAAAATCAAGCAACAGTCAAGTACACAAATGTCCTATATGCAACATGACCAAACATGAAGGCTACATGAAGTATGCAAGTTCAACCTCTTCATTAAACAACTCAAGACCAAGCTGCAAACATTCAAAAGTGCCAACAAAGAATGCAAGCTCGACCAACATAATGAATACTGCAACTACATAGACCAAACATCAACAAGCAGTGCAGACCAAAGAAATGCCACCAAGAATATATGAACAGAGTACATGCATGAAGCATGAAACTACAAGTTACAAACATCAAGTCAGGCATGAAGACAACACAGTTCATATACAAAGCTCAAGTCACAATGTCGAGCATGCATGAAACAGTGCAATGAAACAGTGATACAAATGCAACAGTGAAGCTACTGAAGGCAACATGAAGCAATGTACATGCACCAGTGATGAAAGCTACAAGATACACAAGTTTAGTTCAAATACAAGTGATACAAGTGCAACGCAGTTGCAAACAACATGACAGAAGTTCTGCATCAAAAATGAAGACCACAAGTGAAGTAAACAACAATGTCGAGCTCACTGCAACTCAAGGAGATAGTCGACCAGCAGTGCAACAGATCAAGTATAGGACACAGTAGTGACAGTAAGCAATGCAGCAACGATGGTCAAGTAATATGCATCAGGCATTAAAACAATGTTCAAGACATCAAGTGATACAAGGTTAGGGAAGCAACCAGAATGGAGCAGAGACAAGTAATGCATCAAAAGTGCACAGCAACCATCAAGTAGTGTACATGAATACAACTACAACAAATGAACACAATGCCACAGTGCAAGTGAAGATGACACAGACTCAAGCAAATGCACATGTTAACATCACTGGCAATTATTCATTCAAAGCAACATAATAGAGGCAACAAAGACCAAAGTGCATGAACACAGTGAAGACCACAGAGGCAGTGTAACAGTGGTGATGCAGTGGCACATGACCATCAAGCAAGACCAGTGACATGAACACAGGAACCAATACGCAGTGAATCAAAGGAGAATGGAATGCAATGCAAACTCAGGTGGACAGTAAGACCATGGTTCAATGCAAATACATGGAACACTGATATGCAACACTCAGATGAAACCAAAATAATCACGGCTACAATGCAGACTCAAGTCACGTTCATGGTAAAACCGACCAGAGAAGAAGGTCAGAGACGAAGACTACAAGATGAATGAAGTTCAACAGTTCATAGAAATTCACGAACCAAACAAAATACTAGCAAAACCGAAGTTGAACAAGTCAATCAAGTATTCACCGTGTTATACAAGTAAAATGAAAAAATGCGCATCTTTGATATGATCATTACATAACCGAGCAAAGTCAAAATCGAAGCTGTGTCAACCAAGCATCAAAAATACGGAATTGACAAAGTCAGATTTTATCTTAATCATCCAAGTATAATCGAATGGCCAAAGAAAATCAGTAGACAAATTCAAACACGAATATACGAACACAAAAATAGGATTTCAAATCCTATATAAGCCCAATCATCATCGGCAATTTATCCATCGAGTTCAAGCAAACAAATCAGAAGAAGAAAAGAGATAAATCACATACCACTCAGATAACTCGATCGGAAATTGGGAGAACCGTGTGCTAAGCAGAGAGATCATCGATTGAGGAAGCAACAACGCCAATCCATTCATTCAATCGAGAAATAGAAGTCGACAGCCCTAGTTTTCACAAGCCCTAATTCAGTTGCAAAGGAACGAACGAAAGAAGGAACTAAAGCCGACATTGATAAGAGAAGATAACAGGGCCGTGTTTTACCTGAGTGATAATATTTTAAGGGCCGGTCTTGTTTTATTTCTAAAGGCTTTAGTTTAATTTTTAATTAGGGTTATTGTAACTTTTATTTGTGTTTTAATTGTTGTTTTTTCTTTTCAAGTCAAAGGAGTTGTAAATCACCACCTAGGGTTTAGGTTGTGTCAGATTGTCTAGTTAGAATTAGTTCAGTGAGCAGGGTGTGCGAGTTTGCAAAACTCTATAGGCGGGAGCAGTGTTTGCGAGTAAGCGAAACTCTATAGGCGGGAGCAGGGTGTGCGAGTCTAGTAGAGTGTTTGTGAGCGGGAGCAAAAGGGTCTGCGAGTCTAGTAGAGTGTTTGTAAGCGTGATACTATTTAATTCTAATAGAAATCTGGGAATGCAGCAGTAGGCAGGGGTTGCCGAAGCTGGGTAAATTTTGTGTGTGATTTACTTTTACAGCAAATTTATTTCTGCGTTTATATCGAGAAAATTTGCTATAACCCTATTCACCCCCCCTCTAGGGTTAATCTAGATCCTACAAGTGGTATCAGAGCCTGGTATATTTTATTTTTTATTTAACTCTAGAGTCATGAGTCTACAAAATATGCTTTTTCTGAGGGGCAATCTATTGCTAGGCAACCCATGTTTAACGGGAACGATTATGCTTATTGGAAAGTTAGGATGGGTATCTATCTTAGTTCTGTTGATTATGATGTTTGGGATATCATTGAAACTGGCTATAAACCTCCCACTATAATCGTTGGTGATACTGAGATTCCTAAACCTAAGGATAGGTGGGATGCTAACGATAAGAAATTGAAAACGATAAATGCTAAAGCCATGAATGCTTTGATATGTGTTCTTGATAAAAATGAATTTAATAGAATTTCTCATTGTACAACAGCACAGGAAATATGGCATACTTTGGAGGTGACACACGAAGGAACTTCTCAAGTCAAGGAGTCTCGGCTAGCCCTATTCAGCAATGAATACGAAAACTTTGTGATGGATAAAGGCGAGAGCATAAAAGATATGTTTGGACGCTTTTCAACCTTGGTATACAATGCTAGAGCGCTTGGGAAGGTATTCACTGAGGTAGAGCTTGTACGGAAGATACTACGAGTCTTACCGATGAACTTTGAGGCAAAAGTCACGGCAATCCAGGAATCAAAAGATTTGAGCAAACTAAACATGGAGGAGTTGATTGGCAACTTGATGACATATGAGCTTGAGCTAAAAGCAAAGGAAGAACGCAACAACTCCGAGCCAAAGAAGAAGACGATTGCCTTAAAGAGCAAAGAAGAAAGCGATGAAGATGAAGAAGATCCAATTGAAGAGCTTGCAATGGCTGTCAATAATCTTAGAAAATGGTCGAGATTCAAGCCACGCAAGAAGAAAACAAGTTGTAATACACTCTGATGATGTAATGAAATGTAATGTAATGTAATAACTGATATAGTTCTTTGTTTAAAGATTATTCATTTATTTATTATATGTTGTTCCGCTGCGCATTGTGAGATTCTGATGTTGTTCTGTTATTTCTTCTGTTCTGTTCTATCTTTTTCTATCTTCTTCTACTTTTTCTTTTTCTAAAACCCTAACGGTACGGTTTTTCGGCTTTCGATTGCTCGGCAGTTGATACAGTGGACATATTAATGTCGGTTTTCGTCAACGAAAAATCGCGTACGCTACATTTGGTATCAGAGCTTATGGTTAAGCGACAACCATGGCTCTGTTGGGTATTACTCATTAGAGATAGAGTCAGTAGTACTCTAGAATGAGTTTGAGTGTAATAATAGATACGAGCGCGTATTTGTTAGTGAATGTAAATTGTTTTATATTGTGATGATTGGTTTGTTGAGTGGTATATGGATTTTGGTCAACACGAGTAATTAACGTTGTTGATAGGGATCTCTAAACACTTGAATAGAACAATTCGACACAGTATTGTTTTAAATTGGGTAAATGAAATAATTTTACCTTGATTATATTTTATATATAAAGGAATAATTTTTCAGAATTATTAAAGTATATATGAATTGATTGTTTGGTTGTAGAATTAAAACAACAATTGTAAAAGAATGAATTGTATAAGCAAATGAATTACAAGTATGATGTTATAATTGAAATGATTTACAATTGTAAAATAACCTTATATATAAGAAGTAAAATTATATAAGTAAAAGACTTATAAATGTGATTTATAATCTGAAAATAAAATTCCAGAGAAGTGTTTTGAAAGGATTTGATAATTTGGAAAATTGTTTTGGAGAAATTAAAGCTCTAAACTCTTTTCGGTCGCTGGAAAATAATTCCGGTGATGATCGCGACATCATTGGTGTTCATTTTCGGGTTTCCAAAAGAGGGATTGCTGCCAAGTAATTTTAAAAGAAAGTTGTTTGGAAAATTTGGATTTGATTTGGATTTGATAAGATGTTTGAAATGGAACATGAGTTAAATAATGTTGAATAAAGTTGAATTTTGGTATCGAAGTAAATTAATAAGTGAATTAATGAAATGAAGTCATTAAGAATTTGAACTAGAGTTATATGAATGAAATTCAACCTTATATTGTTAAATGAACTAGCAATTGAATTAATGAACGGATTGAATGTTAATCAATCGAATGTAAAAAAAAATGAATGTAAATGTAAATTCATTAAAAGCTAATTGAATAAATTGAATGAAAGTCAATCTAATATGATCCAATTGGAATTAAAAGTGTTGAACCAAAATGAATGTAAAATGAATAAATTTGGTTGTATTGAATGTGAATTGGATTTAATTAGTGAATGCAAACTAATTAAAATTGAATATGAATGAATGTTAGTAAATCCAATGTAAATAAATCAAATGTGATTCAAATTGAAAGCCAATTCATTGAATATTAATGAGAATATGAATGAATATTGATTTGGTTATGGATGATAGTTGGTTGATGTTTGCATTTGTTGTTTTGTTGCGTTTGCTATGTTGGCATATGTAGTTGTTATGTTACTATATGTTGTATATTGATACTATTTTCATATATGCATGATTCTCATGTTGTTGTTGAGTGTTTAGTAGGTGCGGATTGCGTTGCTTTGCATTTGGAGCTCGCTTTCGCGTTATATTAGCCGTATATGCTCGCTAATAATATAATAAGGTACATATCTCGGATTACATACCATACTTTTACACTTTTTTCCCTGCGGGATGCCTCATCACTTGATGAGATGTATATTTGTGATATATATACTGTCATTTTTTTTTCGGATCAAGCCACGCAAAGGAGACTATGGCGATTTTTTTCGAAAATTAAAGGCGTTAGAAAAAAATTTGGGAATTTTCGGAAAGTTTTGAAAACTATAACTTTGATTTGGAATTGAAAGTTAAACAATAGTAGTTGTTTTTGGAAAGATAACTAAGTATGATTTGGAAACTTAGTAAAATTATTGTAAGAAGTTTAACTATAGATTTTGGAAAGTTAATAAATTCTGTAACTTTTCTTACTTGGTAATTTCGAGGACGAAATTCTTTTAAGGGGGGAAGTCTGTAACGATCCAGAATTTTTATTAATTAAAATTTGAATATTTAATTAATTTTAAATATTAATAAGTGAAATTTATAGGTCGAATAAATTTTATTTCGAATAATTGGATTTAATTGGATAATTAAATCGATAATTAAATAGTTGAAAATACAGAAATAATTGAAAATTGGGTTAAATATGATTAAAAATGATTTGTAAAATTTTATTATATCATATTGGAGTTATAGCAATGTTATAGAACTTTTAAAATCAAATTAAAAGTTAATCTGTGAAAATTGAATATTTTAATATTTAATTATCGACTAGTGAAATTAGCCAATTTTTGAACAGTCTCAGAATTGGACGAAACTAGTTCCATTGGATCCGTAATAGTTAGTTATTATCGGATTTCAATTTTCGTAGCATCGGAGTTATCGTTTGATCGTGGCAGCTCGAAACGCATCGAAATTGTTTTTAATATTAAATTGGCGAGTTAAAATAGTCATTTTTCAAACAGTCTCGGATTTCGACGTAACTAGTTTTATCGGATCCGTAATGTGATAATATTGTATGGTTTCAAATTTCGTGTCAATTGGATTTACCGTTTGTCCGATGCAAGCTAAAACGCCTTGAAAATCGTTTAATCGGTTTAATTTTAAATCGATCGTTTAATTCCATATCTCGCACAGATGATCGAATTAGCTTCCGAAACCTATTCCATTGTGTCCGGAACGAGGGGTAAACCCTAGAAACGCCAGTTTCGGCGCGTAAATCGGAGTTTTGAAAACTCGGATGAATAGTGTTCGTTTATTTTCTATAAATAGACAATTTTTATCACAAAAAAAAAATAGCCTAGGGTTTAATGGCCGGCCGCCACCCCTAAAACTGAAGGCCAGAAACTCATGAATTTCATCCCTCAATTACTTCCAATCCATGCAATATTTCACGAAATCTTCAACATGAAAGTTCAAGAGCACGAAGAGAGCTTCAGATCCATACGGTGATGATGATCATCGGAGCGACGTGGAGGAAGAAATCATGGCCGAAAGGTGCACGGTTGCGCACGAATTTCGAGAGGAGGGGGGAGCCGAGTGCGTGCGGTCTGAGGCAGAAGGAGGCTCTTGTCACGAGCTTTCTAATGGAGTAACCTGATCGTGGTGAAAGTCGTCGAGGAGGTGGCAAAAATTCGAAGTTAAATGGCGGCTATGGGTTGGTGTTTCACGGCTATGAATGCGTTGGGGAAGAACATGAAATAGCGGTCGTGATTTGCAAGGAGGGAACGAACGGCTATGATGACTCCTAGTGTTTGAAATAAAATTTAAATTGAAATTGAATTATATAATTATTCATATAACTTTGTAATGCTATATCTCGGTCATACGAGGTCGGAATTCGAAGAAATAGGAAGCGTTGGAATTGTGTGGTCGAGCACTACGCGATGCAACTGGATTGGAGTCGTTTGGAGTTAGTGAAAATTTCGGGTAAAATTAAACGTCCGTTTAATTTTATTCGAAATAAATCGCTAAATCGAAATCGAAATCAAGGTGAGAAGTTCTCACTCAATCGAATCGGTTTCGATTTTTATTTTAAATAGTTAGATTTAAAATTGTTGATTGAATGTTGAATGATGATTGTTATCTATTGATTGTTAAAATAGACATTATCGCCGTTAGCAAGCGGATGTTATTTATTAAAAACATATACCGCGATATTTCATAAACAGTGAAATTGGTATTATATATAATAGCAATATATATATTGGCATATGTATATATTGCAGTTGTTGATTTCCCGCATTGTATAGCGGATGAGACCCTATTGCGCCGTCTATTAAGCGGATAATATTTATAAATCCCGTATACCGCGATAATTCCGTACTGGAGCGGAATTGGTATTGTGCTAACATCTTTGGATGCAGGAAAACAGGTTGGAGGGATCCAACTGGATTCCTCAACTGTATTGATTTATTTACAGATATTTTGATATTTGTTGATTATCATATCGATATATGATATTTGGATGTCGTGATTGACTATTTGGTGCTGCTGCATCATCAGATCCATTTCTAAAGTTTTAAAATAATGATTTTTGGTTTTAAAAGGAATTTTAAAGTGATTTTCAAATGTATACGTTTTATTAAATTTGAATTGTTAAAATAAATAAACGTTAAAATTTTATTTTCATAAAAGTTATGATTTTCGGAAAATAATGCTTAAATATGATTTTGAAGTATATAAGCTTTAAATAACGATTTTTAAGTTATTAAAAGAATAAATTGGTTTAATTGGGAGTTTTGAATTATTATAAACGGTTTATATAAAAGATTTATAAAATTGATATTTATAAATAAAAAAAATACTGGAATTATAAAACGAGTTTTTATAAGTAATAAAGTGAAATAAAAAAAGATGGATTTCATAAGTGAATTGAGATTTATAAATTTATGAAATATGAATATATATAAAATGGATAGATTTTGTAAAATATAAGATTTATAAGTAATCAACTTATAAATGGGATTTTGGCATTTAAAATGAGATATAAAAAGGATTTTTATAAATAGAAGTTTATAAAAATATAAATGGAGTTTATAAACGTTGTTTATAAATCCGAAATCAATTGAATTTGATAAGTTGGATATAGGAATATATAAAAGGAATTATATTCATGATTTTGGACAGTGAATATATTATTAAATGAAATGGATATGTTTTTGGGGAAGGAACATTATGAAATGAAGTTAATGATTTTAAAGACGTTTTAAAATGCATTAAGTATCGAATACATAGATTTCAACATTCATTGTTGAAATAGACGTTTTCGAGAAATAGAAGGAAATGGTGGACTATAACACTGTTGTTATAGTAAATGGTTTCCGAAAGGAAATGTTTTGTATAGTATTGGGATTTATATATCTATTTAAACTTTGAATCCCTATACTAGTGATTTTGGGTCGTCGTAACGATGTTTTACGTAACATTCGTTTTGGCCTAAACAAATGTGTTTAAGAGAATGATTTCTTAAAGAATGAAATATATACTTAATTTTCGATTTAAGTATATTGAATATTTTCCAAGTGTTGAAATTGAATGGATTAGTGAATTACTTATGAATAAATAAGTATGGGAATGTTTTTCCAATGTGAAACGAAATGTTTTGAGAATTTATCTTTTTGAAGATAAATTGAAAATGAATAATTGAAATCGTATATTCATAAATATTTTGGAATGTAAATTCACTATGGAATTTATAAATGAAAAGGGGAATTTGTTTAAAAATAAATGTTGATTTATTTTTGAAGTGTGGGAATTAATTTACGGATTTGGAACGTAAATATAAAGTAAATCGTTAAGGATTTATTTAAATTGGTTTAAATGAACCATGTTGATTGAAATTTGTTTTCAAAAGTGGTAAAGGTGAAAAGTGATTTGAAAATTAGTTTTCAAATGTTGAAGTGTGAAAAAAAAAATATATCTTGTAAAGATATTTTGGAAAATAAATAATTTGAAAAATTATTTGGATTTGGTGATGTTGAGCATGCCTATTGATAGTTAAATAATCCGACTATCAATATTTACCTTTAAATAGGTATTTGTTGTGAATTGCTTGAATTTGAATGCCACACTTATTTTTGAATAAGCGCTCACTATTCGGGTTAGCCGGGAAAGGACCTTGGGGTCGTATAACCCATTCCGAATATGTGATACGTCGTTATGAATTGCATTTGATGACCGGTGTTGAAGACCGAATATTTGTGAAAACGGAAGGATTACCGTCGAGTTACTCTACATCGGCTGATCTCCGATATAGAGGTTTTATCACTCTTAGTGACGGGAAGTCCGGTCGTGATTAGTGAATATCCGGAATGCAAGGACTTCTTTGGAAGTGCCTTCGGTTCTGTTCGATCTCGAAACAGACTTATATGATTGTATGTCTGACATTACAAATTGAGATATAAAGCTGATTTCTTTCAAATATATTTCTGTTGGTGGCGGAGAATTTATTCTCTTAGCTTAACACCCTTCTCTGAGACGTACGAGCTCAGAGGTTATATAGTTGAAGGTTATTAGTGATATACTCCCAATTTGGTAGTGTGGCATGCTGAGTGTTGCTGTGAAATGATCATTGTTTGATCATTTGTGATAGGATCATTTATTTGATCATTTATCTTGGTGATCATTTCTATGATCATTTGTTGACCCAAAGCACGGCTTTTGTATAAAGTGTGGCTTTGTGGACGAGACTTCGTCGGACCTCACACCCCGGAAATGGTCAAAACAGGAAGGATGCGGCAAGGTTATTAGGGGGTAGCGCCGCTTTAGTGTATGTCATTCCTTCTGGATAGAGGTGGTATCATGGTATGGAGCCCAGATATTTAACCTATGTTGTTGCTGCATATTTTGTGATTGTTGAAAATCGAGGATCCTCGGATAGATCGGTTACAATCGGGGGATGACATATTCGTGTCAGTAGTTACCCAGTTAGGGGTAACCCGGCCTTGTGTTGGCAGAGATCCGGTTTGGTTCTCGGGAACGTCCTTCCAGAGGCGTTCTCATGTGGCAATGGGAAGTTCCTTGGCCTGACCATTTGTTGGAAATCCAAAGAAACAATACGAGACTTGTACGGTTTTAGTTGTAGAACTTGCCATGGAATGTGGCGGTAACCTGCTATTGAACATGGTAGCTATAGTAGGCATACGATAATGGTCGTATGTTGGCTAAGATTTATATTCTACTTTCGAAATGATTTTTTCCTACACTATGCACTAGTAATAATATCAAATATTTCTTTTTAATGCGTATCAAGCATCTTTGACTATCATAAGGAGAAATCTCCTCCGATTCTGCGTTTGCATTGTGTGTGTGTGCGGGAGGCCTTATGGTAGTCTCATTTTTAAAAGCATTGCGAATTGACTTTAAAAGTATTCCTCTATTTTGATTTTAAAGATAAATAAAATATTTTGAGTTCTCACACCAGTCACATGACTGACTCGGAGTTTATTGTTTTCCTTCCTAAACTCTGAGTGCCCACCAATTTCCACACGGGCAGTCAAGAGTTAAGGTTTATTCAGGATATTCAGGAGTTGCTGGAGGCAAGATGGATGGCATGGCGTATTACTAGTATATAGTATTTCTTTTCCGCTGTTGATGTTGTTTGTTGTTGTACACTCTGATGATGTAATGAAATGAAATGTAATGTAATAACTGATATAGTTCTTTGTTTAAAGATTATTCATTTATTTATTATATGTTGTTCCACTGTGCATTGTGAGATTCTGATGTTGTTCTGTTATTTCTTCTGTTCTGTTCTATCTTTTTCTATCTTCTTCTACGTTTTCTTTTTCTAAAACCCTAACGGTACGGTTTTTCGGCTTTCGATTGCTCGGCAGTTGATACAGTGGACATATTAATGTCGGTTTTCGTCAACGAAAAATCGCGTACGCTACATTTGGTATCAGAGCTTATGGTTAAGCGACAACCATGGCTCTGTTGGGTATTACTCATTAGAGATAGAGTCAGTAGTACTCTAGAATGAGTTTGAGTGTAATAATAGATACGAGCGCGTATTTGTTAGTGAATGTAAATTGTTTTATATTGTGATGATTGGTTTGTTGAGTGGTATATGGATTTTGGTCAACACGAGTAATTAACGTTGTTGATAGGGATCTCTAAACACTTGAATAGAACAATTCGACACAGTATTGTTTTAAATTGGGTAAATGAAATAATTTTACCTTGATTATATTTTATATATAAAGGAATAATTTTTCAGAATTATTAAAGTATATATGAATTGATTGTTTGGTTGTAGAATTAAAACAACAATTGTAAAAGAATGAATTGTATAAGCAAATGAATTACAAGTATGATGTTATAATTGAAATGATTTACAATTGTAAAATAACCTTATATATAAGAAGTAAAATTATATAAGTAAAAGACTTATAAATGTGATTTATAATCTGAAAATAAAATTCCAGAGAAGTGTTTTGAAAGGATTTGATAATTTGGAAAATTGTTTTGGAGAAATTAAAGCTCTAAACTCTTTTCGGTCGCTGAAAATAATTCCGGTGATGATCGCGACATCATTGGTGTTCATTTTCGGGTTTCCAAAAGAGGGATTGCTGCCAAGTAATTTTAAAAGAAAGTTGTTTGGAAAATTTGGATTTGATTTGGATTTGATAAGATGTTTGAAATGGAACATGAGTTAAATAATGTTGAATAAAGTTGAATTTTGGTATCGAAGTAAATTAATAAGTGAATTAATGAAATGAAGTCATTAAGAATTTGAACTAGAGTTATATGAATGAAATTCAACCTTATATTGTTAAATGAACTAGCAATTGAATTAATGAATGGATTGAATGTTAATCAATCGAATGTAAAAAAAAATGAATGTAAATGTAAATTCATTAAAAGCTAATTGAATAAATTGAATGAAAGTCAATCTAATATGATCCAATTGGAATTAAAAGTGTTGAACCAAAATGAATGTAAAATGAATAAATTTGGTTGTATTGAATGTGAATTGGATTTAATTAGTGAATGCAAACTAATTAAAATTGAATATGAATGAATGTTAGTAAATCCAATGTAAATAAATCAAATGTGATTCAAATTGAAAGCCAATTCATTGAATATTAATGAGAATATGAATGAATATTGATTTGGTTATGGATGATAGTTGGTTGATGTTTGCATTTGTTGTTTTGTTGCGTTTGCTATGTTGGCATATGTAGTTGTTATGTTACTATATGTTGTATATTGATACTATTTTCATATATGCATGATTCTCATGTTGTTGTTGAGTGTTTAGTAGGTGAGGATTGCGTTGCTTTGCATTTGGAGCTCGCTTTCGCGTTATATTAGCCGTATATGCTCGCTAATAATATAATAAGGTACTTATCTCGAATTACATACCATACTTTTACACTTTTTTCCCTGCGGGATGCCTCATCACTTGATGAGATGTATATTTGTGATATATATACTGTCATTTTTTTTTCGGATCAAGCCACGCAAAGGAGACTATGGCGATTTTTTTCGAAAATTAAAGGCGTTAGAAAAAATTTGGGAATTTTCGGAAAGTTTTGAAAACTATAACTTTGATTTGGAATTGAAAGTTAAACAATAGTAGTTGTTTTTGGAAAGATAACTAAGTATGATTTGGAAACTTAGTAAAATTATTGTAAGAAGTTTAACTATAGATTTTGGAAAGTTAATAAATTCTGTAACTTTTCTTACTTGGTAATTTCGAGGACGAAATTCTTTTAAGGGGGGAAGTCTGTAACGACCCAGAATTTTTATTAATTAAAATTTGAATATTTAATTAATTTTAAATATTAATAAGTGAAATTTATAGGTCGAATAAATTTTATTTCGAATAATTGGATTTAATTGGATAATTAAATCGATAATTAAATAGTTGAAAATACAGAAATAATTGAAAATTGGGTTAAATATGATTAAAAATGATTTGTAAAATTTTATTATATCATATTGGAGTTATAGCAATGTTATAGAACTTTTAAAATCAAATTAAAAGTTAATCTGTGAAAATTGAATATTTTAATATTTAATTATCGACTAGTGAAATTAGCCAATTTTTGAACAGTCTCAGAATTGGACGAAACTAATTCCATTGGATCCGTAATAGTTAGTTATTATCGGATTTCAATTTTCGTAGCAATCGGAGTTATCGTTTGATCGTGGCAGCTCGAAACGCATCGAAATTGTTTTTAATATTAAATTGGTGAGTTAAAATAGTCATTTTTCAAACAGTCTCGGATTTCGATGAAACTAGTTTTATCGGATCCGTAATGTGATAATATTGTATGGTTTCAAATTTCGTGTCAATTGGATTTACCGTTTGTCCGGTGCAAGCTAAAACGCCTTGAAAATCGTTTAATCGGTTTAATTTTAAATCGATCGTTTAATTCCATATCTCGCACAGATGATCGAATTAGCTTTCGAAACCTATTCCATTGTGTCCGGAACGTGGGGTAAACCCTAGAAACGCAGTTTCGGCGCGTAAATAGGAGTTTTGAAAACCCGGATGAATAGTGTTCGTTTAATTTCTATAAATAGACAAGTTTTATCACAAAAAAAAATAGCCTAGGGTTTAATGGCCGGCCGCCACCCCTAAAACTGAAGGCCAGAAACTCACGAATTTCATCCCTCAATTACTTCCAATCCATGCAATATTTCACGAAATCTTCAACATGAAAGTTCAAGAGCACGAAGAGAGCTTCAGATCCATACGGTGATGATGATCATCGGAGCGACGTGGAGGAAGAAATCATGGCCGAAAGGTGCACGGTTGCGCACGAATTTCGAGAGGAGGGGGGAGCCGAGTGCGTGCGGTCTGAGGCAAAAGGAGGCTCTTGTCACGAGCTTTCTAATGGAGTAACCTGATCGTGGTGAAAGTCGTCGAGGAGGTGGCAAAAATTCGAAGTTAAATGGCGGCTATGGGTTGGTGTTTCACGGCTATGAACGCGTTGGGGAAGAACATGAAATAGCGGCCGTGATTTGCAAGGAGGGAACGAACGGCTATGATGACTCCTAGGGTTTGAAATAAAATTTAAATTGAAATTGAATTATATAATTATTCATATAACTTTGTAATGTTATGTCTCAGTCATACGAGGTCGGAATTCGACGAAATAGGAAGCGTTGGAATCGTGTGGTCGAGCACTACGCGATGCAACTGGATTGGAGTCGTTTGGAGTTAGTGAAAATTTCGGGTAAAATTAAACGTCCGTTTAATTTTATTCAAAATAAATCGCTAAAACGAAATTGAAATCAAGGTGAGAAGTTCTCACTCAATCGAATCGGTTTTGATTTTTATTTTAAATAGTTAGATTTAAAATTGTTGATTGAATGTTGAATGATGATTGTTATCTATTGATTGTTAAAATAGACATTATGCGCCGTTAGCAAGCGGATGTTATTTATTAAAAACATATACCGCGATATTTCATAAACAGTGAAATTGGTATTATATATAATAGCAATATATATATATATTGGCATATGTATATATTGCAGTTGTTGATTTCCCGCATTGTATAGCGGATGAGACCCTATTGCGCCGTCTATTAAGCGGATAATATTTATAAATCCCATATACCGCGATAATTCCGTACTGGAGCGGAATTGGTATTGTGCTAACATCTTTGGATGCAGGAAAACAGGTTGGAGGGATCCAACTGGATTCCTCGACTGTATTGATTTATTTACAGATATTTTGATATTTGTTGATTATCATATCGATATATGATATTTGGATGTCGAGATTAACTATTTGGTGCTGCTGCATCATCAGATCCATTTATGAAGTTTTAAAATAATGATTTTTGGTTTTAAAAGGAATTTTAAAGTGATTTTCAAAAGTATACGTTTTATTAAATTTGAATTGTTAAAATAAATAAACGTTAAAATTTTATTTTCATAAAAGTTATGATTTTCGGAAAATAATGCTTAAGTATGATTTTGAAGTATATAAGCTTTAAATAACGATTTTTAAGTTATTAAAAGAATAAATTGGTTTAATTGGGAGTTTTGAATTATTATAAACGGTTTATATAAAAGATTTATAAAATTGATATTTATAAATAAAAAAAATACTGGAATTATAAAACGAGTTTTTATAAGTAATAAAGTGAAATAAAAAAAGATGGATTTCATAAGTGAATTGAGATTTATAAATTTATGAAATATGAATATATATAAAATGGATAGATTTTGTAAAATATAAGATTTATAAGTAATCAACTTATAAATCGGATTTTGGCATTTAAAATGAGATATAAAAAGGATTTTTATAAATAGAAGTTTATAAAAATATAAATGGAGTTTATAAACGTTGTTTATAAATCCGAAATCAATTGAATTTGATAAGTTGGATATAGGAATATATAAAAGGAATTATATTCACGATTTTGGACAGTGAATATATTATTAAATGAAATGGATATGTTTTTGGGGAAGGAACATTATGAAATGAAGTTAATGATTTTAAAGACGTTTTAAAATGCATTAAGTATCGAATACATAGATTTCAACATTCATTGTTGAAATAGACGTTTTCGAGAAATAGAAGGAAATGGTGGACTATAACACTGTTGTTATAGTAAATGGTTTCCGAAAGGAAATGTTTTGTATAGTATTGGGATTTATATATCTATTTAAACTTTGAATCCCTATACTAGTGATTTTGGGTCGTCGTAACGATGTTTTACGTAACATTCGTTTTGGCCTAAACAAATGTGTTTAAGAGAATGATTTCTTAAAGAATGAAATATATACTTAATTTTCGATTTAAGTATATTGAATATTTTCCAAGTGTTGAAATTGAATGGATTAGTGAATTACTTATGAATAAATAAGTATGGGAATGTTTTTCCAATGTGAAACGAAATGTTTTGAGAATTTATCTTTTTGAAGATAAATTGAAAATGAATAATTGAAATCGTATATTCATAAATATTTTGAAATGTAAATTCACTATGGAATTTATAAATGAAAAGGGGAATTTGTTTAAAAATAAATGTTGATTTATTTTTGAAGTGTGGGAATTAATTTATGGATTTGGAACGTAAATATAAAGTAAATCGTTAAGGATTTATTTAAATTGGTTTAAATGAACCATGTTGATTGAAATTTGTTTTCAAAAGTGGTAAAGGTGAAAAGTGATTTGAAAATTAGTTTTCAAATGTTGAAGTGTGGGAAATATATATATATATATATATATATATCTTGTAAAGATATTTTGGAAAATAAATAATTTGAAAATTATTTGGATTTGGTGATGTTGAGCATGCCTATTGATAGTTAAATAATCCGACTATCAATATTTACCTTTAAATAGGTATTTGTTGTGAATTGCTTGAATTTGAATGCCACACTTATTTTTGAATAAGCGCTCACTATTCGGGTTAGCCGGGAAAGGACCTTGGGGTCGTATAACCCATTCCGAATATGTGATACGTCGTTATGAATTGCATTTGATGACCGGTGTTGAAGACCGGATATTTGTGAAAATGGAAGGATTACCGTCGAGTTACTCTACATCGGCTGATCTCTGATATAGAGGTTTTATCACCCTTAGTGACGGGAAGTCCGGTCGTGATTAGTGAATATCCGGAATGCAAGGACTTCTTTGGAAGTGCCTTCGGTTCTGTTCGATCCCGGAACAGACTTGTATGATTGTATGTCTGACATTACAAATTGAGATATAAAGCTGATTTCTTTCAAATATATTTCTGTTGGTGGCTGAGAATTTATTCTCTTAGCTTAACACCCTTCTCTGAGACGTACGAGCTCAGAGGTTATATAGTTGAAGGTTATTAGTGATATACTCCCAATTTGGTAGTGTGGCATGCTGAGTGTTGCTGTGAAATGATCATTGTTTGATCATTTGTGATAGGATCATTTATTTGATCATTTATCTTGGTGATCATTTCTATGATCATTTGTTGACCCAAAGCATGGCTTTTGTATAAAGTGTGGCTTTGTGGACGAGACTTCGTCGGACCTCACACCCCGGAAATGGTCAAAACAGGAAGGATGCGGCAAGGTTATTAGGGGGTAGCGCCCCTTTAGTGTATGTCATTCCTTCTGGATAGAGGTGGTATCATGGTATGGAGCCCAGATATTTAACCTATGTTGTTGCTGCATATTTGTGATTGTTGGAAATCGAGGATCCTCGGATAGATCGGTTACGATCGGGGGATGACATATTCGTGTCAGTAGTTACCCAGTTAGGGGTAACCCGGCCTTGTGTTGGCAGAGATCCGGTTTGGTTCTCGGGAACGTCCTTCCAGAGGCGTTCTCATGTGGCAATGGGAAGTTCCTTGGCCTGACCATTTGTTGGAAATCCAAAAAAACAATACGAGACTTGTACGGTTTTAGTTGTAGAACCTGCCATGGAATGTGGCGGTAACCTGCTATTGAACATGGTAGCTATAGTAGGCATACGATAATGGTCGTATGTTGGCTAAGATTTATATTCTACTTTCGAAATGATTTTTTCCTACACTATGCACTAGTAATAATATCAAATGTTTCTTTTTAATGCGTATCAAGCATCTTTGACTATCATAAGGAGAAATCTCCTCCGATTCTGCGTTTTCATTGTGTGTGTGTGCGGGAGGCCTTATGGTAGTCTCATTTTTAAAAGCATTGCGAATTGACTTTAAAAGTATTCCTCTATTTTGATTTTAAAGATAAATAAACTGTTTTAAGTTCTCACACCAGTCACATGACTGACTCGGAGTTTATTGTTTTCCTTCCTAAACTCTGGGTGCCCACCAATTTCCACACGGGCAGTCAAGAGTTAAGGTTTATTCAGGATATTCAGGAGTTGCTGGAGGCAAGATGGATGGCATGGCGTATTACTAGTATATAGTATTTCTTTTCCGCTGTTGATGTTGTTTGTTGTTGTACACTCTGATGATGTAATGAAATGTAATGTAATGTAATAACTGATATAGTTCTTTGTTTAAAGATTATTCATTTATTTATTATATGTTGTTCCGCTGTGAATTGTGAGATTCTGATGTTGTTCTGTTATTTCTTCTGTTCTGTTCTATCTTTTTCTATCTTCTTCTACTTTTTCTTTTTCTAAAACCCTAACGGTACGGTTTTTCGGCTTTCGATTGCTCGGCAGTTGATACAGTGGACGTATTAATGTCGGTTTTCGTCAACGAAAAATCGTGTACGTTACAATTTACCGCGACTAATGACATAAGGAAGCATGATAGGTTACATCATATTTCAACAAAACCAAATACATAATGCATTTCCTATTTCATAAAAAGCCATTCTCATTTGATCAACTAGAGCGCATTCTATGAAGAAAATAAACTATAGTATTATCAAAATGAAAATCATTAAAAATATATATATAACCATAAAGAAAATTAACCTACTGTAACAGACTCGGAATTTGGTGTGAAATTGATGGCATACCAAAATTTCTTAGTTATGGAGAGGAATAACTTAGAAATAAACAACTCATTTGCTATTAAATAACTAATTGACCAACTAAAAGACATTCATGAGTCTATCTGTAAGTCCAAAGAGTTCCTGATAGCTTACAAGTTTGATAGGATGTGTTAAAAAGCAGCGCCATGATCAAAACATGCAAGAATGTTGTATGCAGCTCATACATAGGTACCCCTCCCTTAATCTTCTTTTTGCAAGAATCAACTAAACTAATAGAAAGAGAACATGAAAATGGTTGTTATTATAATTTATTTGAGTTGACGGAGAAATAAATGAATCTTAGCTGTTCATCCAACATACTATAGAAATTGATCCCCAGTCACGTTTCAAGAACTTGAAATGAATGCTGAGACATGATAACAATCCACATATCATCTGTGATGCCAATGAATATGATTCTTCCTAAAATTCTTGCATATCTTGATAAAACATGATAAAAGATAAGGAACTCATTCTTTCAACAATGATATGTGTTAAGGCATAAATGACTTCGATGCAACAAGCAAAATAAAGGTATACATGACAGTTAAGTAGCTAGCTTGCTTGAAAGTTCCAATTGCTAAAAATATAATAGAATGGTTGAGATGGCATATTCTTCGTACAAAAGCACGACAGATACTTGACATATCTTAGAGCATTGTGAACAAAAAATGGTGCTGTGAATCAAAAAAATATCTGTAAGTCTATAACTAAACACCATATACAAATACAATTGACCGGTGATGTGCCATGCATAATTTTGTTAAATAAGAACTATCACCGAAAGGATTCGAAAGATTTTATTTATGAAATCTGATAATCAATACGTCCGTACAATTGTTCATATTTATACAGTTTTCTAAGAGAAAACTATAGAGCAAATAGTATTGGTTATTATAATGGGCCTTGGGCTGCTTTGATGGACTTTCCTGAACCGCTTTCCTTGGTAAATGGTTGTATTTATTTGTTTGAAGGGTTGAACCTGCGTATTGCCACATTATCTCACCATCGTTATTTGCCCCTCTCAAACTCTACCTTAGGGTTAGGGTTTGCGATTCAGAGGAAATTCCCAATTTGACTTCAAAATTATGTCGAATCGACCCAGATCTTCGTATGCGACATCATTCTGGTGTTTTTACACCTCTATTCCTTCTCTTTGCTTGTCTCGAAAGTTGAGATGTGGTGATTTTTACCTCGTCGAGTTGAAATTTGAGAGATCTTGTGAGATGAGCTTGTGTTTTCCTTGCTTTCCATGCTGCTGTATGGATCGAAAGTGACAGAGAAGGTGTGATTTTCACTATCCTCGATTTTCAGGTCAGATCTTAACTTGTTAGAGTTTCTCGCTGATAGTGCCTTTGTAAGGATATCGGCATGCTGGTAAGTAGTAGGTATGTGGCGTATCTGAATTTTTCCTTTTTTAACATACTCTCGAACGGAGTGTAAATCTATTTCTATGTGTTTGGTTCGAGAGTGAATTATAGGATTTGCAGACATGTAGACTGTGCTTTGATTATCGTACCATAAGACTGGCATGATTTCCGACTTTATTTTTAGTTCACTCGGTATTGACTGTAGCCAAATAATTTCTGCGATAGCATTTGCTATACTCATGTATTCAGCTTCTGTACTCGATCTAGAGACAATTGCCTGCTTTTTATAACACCATGATATCAAATTGCTCCCATTGTATATACAGTAGCCAGTGGTTGATTTTCTATCATCTGGGTCTGAGGCCCAGTCTGCATCTTCATATCCTACTATGCTTAAGTTGTTGCATGTTCTGAGTGATAAGTCGTAGTTAAGTGTTCCTTTAAGATATTTGAGAATCCTCTTTACAGCTCTCCAATGCCCATCAAGTGGATTCTGCAAAAATTGAGATACTTTGTTAACACTATAAGCAATGTCAGGTCGTGTTATAGTTGCATATTGTAATGCTCCTACAACACTTCTATACTGTTTAATATTAAATATGGCTTCTCCTCTGTTTTTAGAGAAGTGTTGACTGCTTATCACGGGTGTTGGTTGTGGCTTCGCATCACTCATTTTTGTTTTATCCAGAAGTTCTTGAATGTACTTTCTTTGGCATAGAATCATTTCTGAGTTTCCTTCCCTTTTAACTTCTATGCCTAAGAAATAATTGATATCTCCAAGGTCCTTTACTGAGAATTGCTTGTCTAAATAAGAGATAATAAATTGATTTCATCACTGCTGTTGCCTGTAATAATTAAATCATCAACATATATTAGTATGTAAACAGTAGAGATATCATTGATATTGATAAAAAGTGAATTGTCAGATTTAGTAGACTGATATCCTAGATCTATTAATGTTGATTTCAGTCTATCAAACCAGACTCTTGGAGCTTGTTTGAGGCCATAAATAGCCTTATTTAATTTACACACATAATTTTCATTTTTGTCGTAGCCTTGTGGTTGTTCCATATAGATTTCCTCTTGCAAGATGCCATTAAGAAATGCATTGTTGACATCCAGTTGCTTTATGCACCATCTTTTATGTAAAGCAATAGTAAGGATAAGTCTGATGGTTGATGGTTTGACCGCTAGAAAAAAGGTTTCAGTAAAGTCAAATCTATATGTTGTGTATAACCCTTTGCAACAAGTCTTGCTTTATATTTGTTGATAGTTCCATCATGATTTCTTTTCATTTGTATGCCCACTTGCATCCCATAATGTTTTTATTGTCTAGTGAACATACAAGATCCTATGTTCTATTTCGATGAGTGCATTATATTGTTCACTCATGGCATCTCTCCAGTTTTTGTCTTTGACAGCCTGTTCATATGTGACTAGTTCATGAGTACTTAAGCTTGCTGTGTATGTTTTTGGCTTGAAAATTCCACTCTTGGCTCCTGTGATAATGGGGTGATTTGGTCTTGGTTGAGCGTCAGCGCGAGGTAAGCTCTCTTTATCACTATGATTTGTACTTATTTGTGAATCTTCTTCATGACTTTCAACCTGATCTTGCTCTCTGTTCTCTGTGATTCTTGTAGGTTGACATGACCGAGACTATCTATCCAGTCTGATTCAGGTTGATGAGATGCTCTAGATTGTATATTTTTGTTCTCAGTAGCCTCCTTAGCCTTCACTTGATTCTCAATCTCAGAGTATACAGGTATATCTGGTATGGATACTTTTGAATTGTAGACTTTACTTGTAGTTTTTATTTCTGGTTTGCTAAATGGAAACACGCCTCCGTTAAAAACAACATGCCTTCTTACAAAGATCTTTCCACCGTCATCTAAACATTTATATCCTTTTTGATTTGTAGTATATCCCAGGAAAGTGCATGGTTTAGATCTAAAGTTCAATTTATTTGAGTTGTATGGTCTAGTGTAAGGAAAACAAAGACATCCAAAGGTCCTTAAACTAAAATAGTCTGGCTTGACTTCATACATTTTTTCCATGGGACTGATCCCTTTGAGAACTTTTGTTGGAAGTCTATTTATCAGATATACAGCTGTTTAAATGCCTCTGGCCAGAATTTCAATGACATTGAAGCATGAACCAGTAAAGTAAGTCCAGACTCAACAATATGTCCGTGTTTCCTTTCTACTAGACCATTTTTCTTAGATGTATAGGGGCGTGTAGTTCTGTGTACAATTGCCTTTTTTGGAAATAGCTACTAAGGGTCTTATACTTAGTACCACCATCAGATTGAATAACTTTAACCTGGAAATTAGTATGCTTTTCATCCATTTTTACAAAACATGTAACTGCATTATATGTCTCAGACTTTGTTTTTAAAAAGTATATCCAAGTATATCTTGAATATGCATCAACAAAAGAAAAATAGTATTTATATCCAAAGTCTGAGCATATAGGTGCAGGACCCCATAAGTCTGTGGTAACTAATTCCAATGGTTTTGAGTATTGTGTAGATGAGTCGTTTAAAAGCTAACCTGTGACTCTTACCCAATTGACAATAAGTGCATATATAAGGTAATGAGATGTCATCAAATTTTATTTTATTTTCAAAAGAACTTGTCTTGCAACATTAGTACTAGGATGACTAAGTTTTTAGTGCCAATGATCAAATGCATCTCTATAATTTCTTTTCATACTCAAGTTACAGTTGTTTTGCTCTTCTGTGACATTTATGGAGTTAACAGGTTTAAATTTGTATAGCCCTTTTTCATGTCACCCTGCAATAAGATATCTCTAGCTAGCATGTCTTTGATTAAACAGTACTTAGGATAAAACTCAAAGTATACATTATTATCAAGAGAAAATTGAGATACACTTATGAGATTCTTTTTTATCTCTGTACTCTTAGCAAGTTATGTAAGAATAACTGCCTTTTACCTTTAATACAAGCATTAAAAGTATGAGAAATTTTTACACACTTACCATCCATGCAAATGGTTTGATTACCTCTATACTCCTTGCATCCAAGATTCAAGTTGTCAAGGTTGTTAATGATGTGGTTAGTGCCCTGAGTTCAGGTACCAAGAGTCATCCTGAGAATGTTCTGCTCTCGCAATGTCATTTGAATTCTGACCTTTGTTGTTATTGTCTGGTTGATTGTCACAGTTTTTTGGCATGTTTACATTGTAGTTATTGGTTCTTTGACTATTACTGTTCTGATTTGAGTATCTAAAATAACACTTTACTGCTGTGTGACCCACCTTTTCACAGATTTGGCATTTTGGTCTGTTGTTGTTGTTCCACCTTCCTCTTCCTCTTGATCTATTAGTATAGCCACCTCTTTGAGTTGATTGCTCTGCTTTGTTGTTGTTTTGGCTTTTGTTTCTCTGATTGGTTATGTAATTGATAGAGAGGTCAGAATCTTGTGGTCTTTTGTTATCTATCCTTGCTTCATGTGCCAACAGGATTGAATGCACATCATCTATAGATGGTAGAACTTTTTGCGAATCTATAACAGCAACCACTGCTTCATATTCATCACTTAAGCCATTGAGTATAGTAAGAATCTGTTTTGAGTTTGAGATTTTATGATCCGTTGCTTCAAGAAGATAACAAGTTGTCTTGATCTTGGATAAATATTCTCTCATTGTGTGATTTTCTTTCTTGATATTCTGAAGTTGTCTTTTGTGATACATCACTTTTGCTGCAGATTGAGTGTTAAAGACTTTTTCAACTATTCCCCATATTTCATTAGAAGTCTTGCGTCCTATTAAATGAGACAACAATTTTGTATTTATGGACGATAGTAGCCATGAACATATTAACCTATCTTGTCTGTGATGTTTTATGTATTCTTCATTGCTGACTACTTTATCTTCTTGATTAATGATAAACTTTGGTGGAGTTGGTGTAGTCCCAAGAATATATCTTTCAAGTCCATACCCTTGGATTGTTGTCTTAACCTGAAGCTTCCACAACAAATAATTGTCTTCATCTAAATGAACTATTACAAGTCAACTTTGTGGGCTGATGATGGTCTTGACAATATTCTCAGCAGTCGTTGCAGTTTGTTGAGAACTATTCAAATTTTCAGATGATGCAGTGTTGGCTTCGTCAGACATGATGAGACTTAGATATCAGGATGATGATAATGAGGGAACATGAGGATAAAACTGAAAGACTAATAGAGAGCAGTCAGTTCTTGATCAAGATAAGTATTACAGATCACTGACCAGATTAGATGCAACCACAAAGCTTTAGATGATGATTAAAATTCTGATAATCTTTGTTGGATGGAACTTTTCTGATGTTTTTTTATCTGTTCTTGATTTTCTTGATCTGCATTTGATTGATTTCTTTGTTGTTTTTCTTCATGATTCAGATGGAGTGTTGTTGCAGCTTGATTTTCCAAAGCTGGCAGGGCACAGCACTTCAGTTTGGATCTAAAAGAACTCAGACGAAGAGATGATCAATCTCTGATGAGAAAAACTCAGATGATGAGGAGTTTTCTGATGAGTTTCTTTTTTTAAAAAAAATTGCCATTAGGCTAGAATTTGCTTTGATACCGTGAAAGGATTTGAAAGATTTTATTGATGAAATCTGATAATCAATACATGAGTATAATTGTTCATATTTATACAGTTTTCTGAGAGCAAACTACAGAGCAAATAGTAATGGTTATTGTAATAGGCCTTGGGCTGCTTTAATGGACTTTCTTGAACTGCTTGCCTTGGTAAATGGTTGTATTTATTTGTTTGAAGGGTTGATGCTGCGTATTGCCACATTATCTCACAATCGTTATTTATCACCAAATTTCTCTAAATTCTTAGATCAAATAACAAACAGATTTTATAACTATTTGTGAATAAGAAACTGTAAATATGAACGACAGTATGATAATCCCATTAGTTTATGGATATCTTTGGCCCCATACATTTACCTATATAAACCATCCTATTTAACTTCCGTTCTATTTGGTTTGTATCAGCGAAATTCCTAACAGATCATTTAGGAGTTAAGACATAAGCACTAGTAGCAAAGAGAAAATAACCTTGTTCAAAGGTTCTAGTTATACAAATTCAACAGTATTCAACCAACAAGGGTGTATTCCACTACTAATCATCACAGCTAATTGCAAAAATGACAAAGAGTAGGTGCATATGTTATAGAATTCATCTAAAGCATATTGTTTATTGTATAGACTTTAAGAATACAAATAAAAGAACAAGTCAAATGTATTTTACAGCATGAGATACATGAATAAAGTCAATAGCCATACCTTCGTTTAACATGGTACTCTATACACGCATAAAAAAATTAAATCGATAGTTTATATGATATGCATGTGTTTTTTTAATTCTGTCTGTGTAATTTATATTTTTTATATACTTGTTTGTTGTTATATATATTATAACTTATCATAATTAAATCATATATAATACATTTTCATGCTATAGTTTAGTAAGTTTATCATTTATCAAGATATTATAATTATTGTTTTTTATATTAGTTTATACGTAATTCACTTCAATATAATTATAAATAGTCTCGTATTGTTTTATATAGAATTTACTTATAATTTCCAACGATAAGTGTATCCCTATGGAAATCCATTTTACTGCATCCCTCATAGTCCAATTTTCACCTACTCGTATATAAATCCAGATATTCTTCAATTTTGCATGTCAACTATCACTATCAAGATGCTACTCATATCCCTTCCACGACCGCAACTCTTCATAGTGCAGTCCAGGCAGATCTATCTTCGATAGAAATTGTATTACATGGTTTCCCCCTACTGCTCATTGACTTGCCTAAGCAGCTCCTACTCAAATTCAAACTGCTCCAGTTCATGTTGCCTCTCAATCTTATATTGCTTCTCCTGATGCATACATGCATCTACAACTTGCTTCCATTTGTAAAACTATCCAACATAATGCCATGCTACGTGCACATGCTCAATCATATGTTGTGCTTCCCTGTTGCATATCGAATTCTGAAGCTCATCAAGTTGTCTCTCAATCGCTACAAAGCTCATGCCTATCAAGTTTTCACAGCTCAAGCTCCTAATGCTCATGATCAATCAGTTGCAATTCACCCCCAATCAACTACAGTTAATCTTGCCCAAGTTGATGTGCATCTTGAAGCCCAATTGATAACTCATCATGGCCGACCTGATGTGGTTAGTGACACTCAATCACTACTAGAACTACAGTGTATTTCAACCCCCGATTTCCAACGGCCTCCAATGGTGTTTCTAACGGCTTCCAACGTCTCGTTGCATTTTGACGTATCCGTCTGAAGCCATTGGAAACCGTTGGAAATACGCCGTTTGCGGCCGTTGGAAGCCGCTGGAAAATTTCCTGCATATTTTCCAGAGAACCGATCTTCAGCTCATTATCATCTTCCCCTTCGCAATTTTCCCCCAATTCCCCCATTCCACCAACTCCAACCTGCTACCGCCGGCTCAAACACCATCTCAACCACCTCCGACGCCATCTAGAAGCTGCTCCGGTCCATCTCCACCCTTCTAGCTCTTCGAATCGATAATTTTGCTAAACCTAATATTTAGGTTTTTTTGATTTAGGGATTAATTCGAATTGTGATTGATTCCTACTTGTTAGTGTATGCATGTTACATCATGTTATCCCCTAATTGCAACTATTATACCATAATGGACAAGTTATTATAACCGATTGAAAATTTTGTAATTTAGAATATTGCATTAGTTTATGTTGATTTTGTTAGTATATTAAACGTATGTGCGTGATAGATTTTATTGAATTTGGAAGCCGTTAGAACAGATATTGCATTTATGCGAACAGAAGTTTTGTATTTGTGCGAACACGTGAATTGATTTAGTGTATAAATGAATTTTGTGTACAATTTTGTGTATAAATGAATTTAGTTCTTATGTAATAAAACGGTAAAATATAAACCAATATTAATTAAACGAGTTATATATTTAAATTTAATATAAACAAATATTTAAATCCTTAGATATATTTGGCACCGTCTAACAAGTGTTTTATATGATCGTTTTAGGGATATTCGTTTTTTCTACAAAATAGACAACTCTAATCATATGATACATCATTTGTCGGATTTGTCCCTGTATTGGACAAGTTACAAACACTACAAAGTAATTATATTTCGTCAATCATATTACTTTAAACGGTTCACAAAATTTCGATGGCATTTCCTTTACATTCCTTATGTACACGCATTTGTGTACGATACAAGGAACACGGGGGAAATGCTGCCGAAATTTTGTGAAATCGTTTAAAATGATATGATTTACGAAATATAATTACTATTGTGTTTGTAATGGGAAGTAGGATGACCGACCATCAAAGAAGACACATAAGTGGCAATGAATCAATAGTTGTTTATTTAAAATGAAGTTTGTAGAAAAAATATAAAAATTAGTACATTTTTACTACATCAGTAAATAAAATTTAAACAAAATATAAAATGAACGATTTATAGTTTTTTTACTTTATCATAGGTTTTCAAGTAGGAAAAATGGTCAATTACTTTAATGATTGGAGCTGGATGTATCAAAGAAGGGAAACTAATGGCGCAATAAGTGAACATTTTCTAAAAGGGATACAAGTGTTCATCGAATTTGCTATAAGTAATATTGCAAACGATGAAGAAATTCATTGTCCATGTAGTAGATGCAAATTATTGAACTATTTAGTACTGAATATAGTTAAGGTTCATTTGCGCCAATACGGTTTCGTACCCAATTATTTGCTGTGGGATCGTCATGGAGAAATTATAGCCCCTAATAATCAAGAACAATCAGTGGAGGTCATTAGTGATGAAGTTAGCACGAATCTCATAGAAAATATGGTCAAAGATGCAGCACGTTCAATGTTTCCTACCGTTGAAATTGATAACAACGATGTTAACGTCGAAGAGGAACCAAATATTGGAGCTAAAAATATATGATTTATTGGATCAAGCTAAAAAAACCCTTTGGAATGGATGTTTAAGCGGCTCTCAATTAACGGTAACTGTAGAATACATTGCAATGAAATCAAAATACAACCTTACAGAAGCTGGATTTACGGCTGTTGTTCAAGCTGCTAAACGTCATATGCCACCCGATAATTTAATGTGCGAAAATTATTATGAAGTGAAAAAACTTATGTCATCTTTCGGTTTGCCATATCAAAAAATAGATACATGTTTAAAGGGTTGCATGTTGTATTGGAAAGAAGACATCAATCTTAGAAACTGTAAAATATGTAATCAAGAAAGATATAAACCAAGGAAAAAAGAAGGGAAAAGAAGTTTTGTATAAACGTATGCATTATTTATCCATCACCCCTAGACTTCAACGGTTATATGCATCATCTGTAACGGCGCATCATATGAGATGGCACAGTGTGGGAACACCTTAAGAAGGTACGTTGACACACCCATCCGATGGAGAAGCATGGAAATATTTTGATAAGAAATATCCCGATTTCGCAGTGGAGAGCTGCAATGTTAGACTAGGTTTATGTACAGACGGCTTCTTACCATTTTCTCAGTTTGGTTCTAAATATTCATCTTGGCCTATAATTATCACACCTTACAATCTACCCCCGTGGATGTGTATGAAAACTTCATATATGTTTCTCACAATTGTCATTCCTGGCCCTGATGATCCGACACAGGGCATTGATGTTTACTTACAACCGTTAATCGAAGAGTTGAAAATATTATGGTATGAAGGATTTGAAACATACGACATAACAAAAAAGAAAGATTTTCGGATGTTCGCTTCTCTATTATGGACTATTAGCGATTTTCCTGCATATGCAATGCTTTTGGGTTGGAGTATGGCCGGTCGTTTTGATTGTCCTTATTGCATGGAAGAAACACGAGCATTTTCCTTACCGCATGGGAAGAAAATTTCATGGTTTGATTGTAATCGATGTTTTCTTCATATTAATCACCCTTTTAGAAGAGACAAAAGAACTTCATAGCTAATAGGCATGAGACTCTACGACCACCAACGGTTTGGTAAAGCGAGGATATATATGAACTTGTAAAAGATTATCCAAAGATACACGAGACTGGACAACAAATTGAAATTCAAGGTAAATCGACGTTTCATAATTGGTGCAAACAAAGTATATTCTGGGAATTGCCTTATTGGAAAAATCTCTTAATCCGTCATAACATTGACGTGATGCATAACGAAAAAAACGTATTTGATAATCTATTTTATACAGTTTTGAATGTGAAGGGCAAGACTAAGGACGATTTGAAATCTAGACGTGATATAGAGGAAATATGCAATCGTCCTGAGTTTCATATGAAGTCCAATGACAGTAAAAAAAACCCAAAGCATGCTATGAACTAGACATCAACCAAGTTAAAGTACTGTTAAAATGGGTGGAAGGATTACGATTTCCTGATGGAATTTCCTCTAATCTTCGTAGATGTGTCGACTATAAAAATGGAAGACTGAGTGGAATGAAAAGCCATGATTGTCATGTAATGATGGATTGTTACACATCGCTTTCAAAGAATTGTTACCGGTAAAAGTTTGAACAGTAATAACAGAACTTAGTTTATTTTACAAGGAGCTATGTTCAACTACGTTAAAAGTTGACCGTCTACTTAAACTTGAAGAAGAAATTCCTATACTGCTCTGCAAACTAGAGAAAGAATTTCCTTCGGATTTCTTTAATGTAATGGAGCATTTACTTGTTCATCTTCCATATGAAGCACGTCTTCGAGGTCCTGTGCAATATGGGTGGATGTGTCCATTCGAAAGGTATGTTACTATACTGAGTATGTAAATGTTAATTTAATTTTAAATAGAAGTTAATACTTAACCGAAATATTTTTTATTAGGTACTTAAATCATTTAAATAAAAAAATGAGACAAAAAGCAGACAAAAAGCTCGAGTTGAAGGTTCTATTTGCAAATCATATATCGAAGAAGAAGCTTCTTTCTTTTTCTCTCATTATTTTAATGATCATGTGAACATATCATTTGTAAGTGTTCCGCGTAATGATGAGGTCGTTGAACAAGATTCTTCTTCTGAATCAATATTATCTATTTTTAAACAACATGGCCGACATGCTGGAAAATGTGTGGAAGTATGGCTAGATGATAAAGATTACCATGTAGTACACACATATATTCTTCTTAATTGTCCTAAAGTTGCACCATTTGTTAGGTAATTATCACCTTCCAAGTTTTGTTAAATTTAATACTACACGTGTAAATAAATAATAATGTAATATATCATGTTTGTGTTTGCAATATTTTTGAATCACAAAATCCAAGCGGCGATTTAAACAAAGATTTCAGTACTTGGTTTCCGAAATACGTTTCTGATCGCACAAATAATGTGCTCGATGAAGGACCGAAACATTTGGCGTTTGGATCGAAAAGAAAAGTTAAAAAGTATCCAATATTTTTTGTTAATGGATATAAATTCAACACCAAAGAATACGGTGCTGAAAAATTAACAAACAATACTGGTGTATTTGTTAAAGGCAATGATGATCCTAATAATCATATAAATGATTTTTATGGCGTGTTAACTCAGATTTTGCAGTTGACATATTTTACAAGACCAGCGGAGGATGTTTATTTGTTTAGATGTAACTGGTTCAGCAATGTTCCAGGTTCTGGTATTAACGTGCATCCAAATTATAATCTTATAGAAATTAAACATATCTAACGTTATCAAAAGTACGACCCTTTTATACTAGCCAAACAAGCCCTACAAGCTTATTATGCCCCTTATCCATCTCTAAAAAGGGATAAAGAAGATTGGTCTGCGGTTTTTAAAACCAAAGCAAGATTTATGTTCGATGGACAGAATATTCCATACGAACAAGTCTATCAAGCAGATCTGGAGGAAAATGTTGAAATAGCAATTACAGACGATCAAACTGATTTTGGACCTTTAAATGATGAGACAAATGTATTAGTAGAAGCATTTGAGAGTGTAAAGGAAAACGACATAGAACACGAAACCGAGTCTGAATCAGAAAACGACGATGACGACTGAGTAATATCCAGTAATTTTTACAATTAGTCACATTACATTTATCTCTGATTAAGAATGCTCACATTTATATACTCACACACTCAACACATATACACAACATGACATATTTGTAGCATATTGTATTACGTTTTTTAATGGTTCGTCATATCATAATTATTATGAATTGTATATGTATGTATATGGCAGGTATATTATGTCTGGCTCTGGTTCTGGCTCTCGGCGACGTTGCTCTTTTCAGCATATTGGAGAGAGTAGTGGTGAGCCACCAGCTCGTCCAGTCGTTTACTTGCAGCCAAAGGTTGATCGGGCATAAGTATCATTATTAGCAGCATGGCAATTTAATTTGTTGTACATGATATATCTATAATTGTCTAAAGTTCTATTTTATATTTAACGCGGTGGGTTTGAGTTGGAGCCACCTAAAGTGGTTCTGAACATTTCTAAGCAGGCGTATATGAGCAGGATGAGCGACTGCTGGCCTAAGTGGAGCAAGATCCCCGATGATGCGAGAGAGACCATTTGGCAAGATTTTCTAATAAGTTTATACCGCTTTACAAAATGATTAATTAAATACAAATAAATAATTATTAATATTTTCTCATTGTACAGGGCGCAATAGATTTGCAATGGTCTGACATCAACTTAGTTCAGTGACACTGAAACTCAAAGATCGCTAAGAACTATAGGGAGAAGATGTCAGAAATTAAAAGAGTGGGTGTTGGGTATGTTTCTACCACCACCGAATCAGGATGGGGAAGCAAGGGACGAGCCACTGAATCGTCTACAACCGGACCACCTGCCTACCGAATCACCTACAGCTGGACCACCTGCCGAACCAACATCACCACCGGACCAAAAGCCCTCACCTCCACCAGCACCGGTCCATAACACAGCCGAACCAACACACAAGACCATCTATCACCGATCCAGGATCCATCCCCCCATCACCGATCCATGTTACCACCGATCCATGCTGCTACCGGTCCAACTCCATCTACCACTGCCGAACCAACATAAGGATGGCATACCAGACCGACACTACCAGGCCAGATTGCATCGGCCCAGGCCCACCAGCAGCTATATACATCCAAGACCCCTGCCCTCAGCCTCACTCTATAAATAGAGGGGCAGGGGTACAACAATGGGAGACAAGTTTGAGAGCTCAAGCACGGAAAGAACTTTCAAACAACTTTCATATACTTGTATACAAAGCTTTGTACTTGTAATCTGAAAGAAAAAGGAGAATAACATATAAAGTGGAGGTAGGCACGTTCAGGCCGAACCATTATAAATCTGTGTGTCTTTTACAGTTTAGTCCGTCTATTTCATATATTTGCATAAATCAACCAAACCATCCAGATCAACATATAATCAACTAAATCATACGACTATGAGGTGTTTGCCCATTTTTTGAGCAAACATTTTTGGTGCTTTCACCGAGAGCAGGAGCTCGGAGCTTCAGCTTCTCCCACTCAATCCTTTTCCTGTCAGCATCGTTCATTTGGAAAACATGCCTCCCGGACGGAAGAAAGATACTAACAAAGGAAAGAACATTGCAACTGGCAGTATCCCAGATCCAGTGATCAGGGACCAAGACAATCGTCAGGTTCCAACGGCAAATTTAAATCAGGCAAATCCGACAGCCCCCACTACGGAACAACCAATTACAAGGGCGGATCTGGACAAGATTGTGGCTGAAGTAACTAACCGCTTCACATCTCAACAAGAAGCCTTGGTGGACCAACTCATGTCACACTTAAGGGATGCTGAAGAATGCAACCGTAACACTGAATCATGGGGTGAGTCCCAGTCTGGAGGATCTAGGAGACGACAAGGGTCTTTCTTCTTCGAAGAGGCTAACAACAGAAACAGTCATGGTAGGAGCCGAGCCCGGACTCAGCCCGAATTCGACCCGAGGAAACACTTGGAACCGAACCCAACGGGGGAGGTGCCAGGCAGGGGTCGGATGTAGCTGAGCCTGTCATGCAATCTAACCATGAAAACACCAGTAGACGGGGACGAGCTGGAGTCCGGCCCGAAGTTGGACCCGAGGAAGTGCTGAGAACAGTACCCAGTAGGAGAAGATCAAGGCAAGGGCCAACTGTGGCTGACCCCAGCATGCCCCCAGAAGACAGAGGCAGCCATTGGAGAATGTTAGGAGTGACAGACGATACCATCCCTACAAGTCATCTAGACGGAATCAATCCCGCAGGGAGGAACCAAACTCATTTCTATCCGCTCCAAGTTTTGACGAGAGGATGGCGCGATTGTTCAGAGAGTGCGTCCAACGGGAGCAAAAGGATCGGGGGATAGGTGCTAGGGTAACCATCCCCTTCACCCTCATATCGAAACTGCCATCACCTCCCGGGAATGGAAAATGCCAACAATGGAACCTTACAAGGGAACCTCTGACCCCATCGTACACTTACAAAGATACACCCAGCATATGCTCATGAGCGGAGCAACAGAGGGAGTGTTGTGTAAATGCTTCCCACTATTCTTGACAGATCTAGCTACCTCCTGGTTCTGCCACCTACCCCAAGGGTCCATCAGCTCATGGGAAATGTTGAAAGAAAAGTTCATCAGTCAGTTCCGCATCCATGTGGAACAACCCAAGGACGCTTATTCCTTATTTAATTTCAAACAAAAACCCGAAGAGACAGTGCAACAATATCTAACCCGATCCAACGCCGCGGCGGCCGCAGTCCAAGATGCCGACGAGAAACTTATCCTAATGGCCCTCTGCAGTGGTGTACATCCGAATACTAAATTTGCTAGAAGACTAACCAAGGAAAAACCAGCTACTTTACCTGATTTCTTCCATGAAGCTGGAAAATATATGAGACTTGAAGACGCTGCCACTGAGAGGCAGTCAGGGCAACAGGCTGAGACGGCTCCAAACAGGGTTCTCGCTGCAACAAAGGATGTTCGGAGAAATGACTCTAGAGACGATGCTGGGGGCAAGAAGGGAGAAAAGTTCGAATGGACTGATGAATGCTCGACAGCCTTACTTAACTTAATCGAACACCTCCAGAGACCACCAGTACTCTCAACTCCAAATGAAGATGAGGAGCTATGCCTATACCTTGTTGTATCGTCCCATGCTTTAAGCGTCGCTTTGGTGAGGGAGGACAACCACGCACAGCGACCCGTATACTTTGTAAGCAAGAGATTCATAGGGGCAGAAGCCAGATACCCTAAACTTGAAAAGCTAGCATACCGTTTGCTAATCACGTCACGGAAACTGCGACACTACTTCCAATCTCATTCCATCAGAGTTTTAACCGATCAACCGCTAAGGCAAGTACTCCATCGCCCCGACACTTCTGGGCGACTACTTAAGTGGTGCATTGAATTGAGTCAATATGATATTACCTACCATCCTCGCACCGCTATCAAGGGACAAGCCATAGCTGATTTCATTGCCGAATTCACTACTAACGAAGGTAAGGAGCAATCTGAAGTAGCAGAAAATATCAAGTGGAATCTCTTCATTGATGGAGCATCAAATGAACAAGGCTCGGGGGCAGGTGTTGTGATAATCACCCCTAGGGGAAGGAAGCTGCACTACACCCTAAGGTTGGAGTTCGGTGTCACCAACAATGACGCAGAATAGGAAGCAGTGATAGCCGGATTAGAACTTGCCCTGGTGATTGGAGTCGGTTCTTTATGTCTCCATAATGATTCTCAACTTATTGTAAATCAAATACTGGGAGAATTCCAGACTCGAGGAGAATGACTCACATCGTATCTAAAGAAGACCAAGCTGCTGCTCAATCAGTTGGATCACTATTTAATCAAACACATTCCTCGAGAAGAGAATCAGGAGGCCGACGACTGGCAAAGCAAGCTAGCATGAAGGACGGCGCCGCTTCTCGAACAATAACCATCTCACAGCAACTAACCCCGAGTTACGAGACAATGAACATGATAGGTGCAATCGGAGAGGAAACTTGGATGACTCCTGTCCGGAAATATTTACAACATGGCACACTGCCCGACGAGCGTAACGAAGCTAAGAAAATCTTAAGGAAAGCTTCCCGCTACACATTACAAGAAGGCATCCTCTATTGGCGCGGCTTTTCTAATCTCTTATTAAGGTGTGTCGCTGGAAGGGAAGCCAAGGAAGTCTTGTCCAATATCCATCAAGGAAGTTGCGAAGATCACACCGGAGGGCAGACTCTAGCCAAGAAGACACTCCGATACGAGTATTACTGGCCCACCTTAAACAAAGACGCCTTAGACTTCGTCAAAAAATGCGACAGATGTCAGAAATTTGCTAAGATTCCTCGACTACCCACAAATGAGATTACTCAGATGACCAGCCTTTGGCCCTTCGCAATATGGGGAATTGACTTGATTGGCGAACTGCCAGTGGGCCGGGGCGGAGCCAAATATGCCATAGTAGCAGTTGACTATTTCACCAAATGGGTGGAAGCGGAGCCTCTAAATAAAATATCTTCGGCAAAAGTTATTAACTTCTTGATCAAAAATGTTTTATGCAGGTACGGGGTTCCACTCAAAATCATATCGGACAATGGACTTCAATTTGACAGCGAGGAATTTGCCGACTGGTGCCAAGAGCACGGAATTCACAAAAGCTTCTCATCTGTGGCTTACCCCCAGGCAAACGGACAAGTCGAAGCAGTCAACAAAATTCTCAAAACCCTAATCAAGAAGAAACTCAAAAAGTCAAAAGGCGCTTGGGTGGATGAACTTCCTACGGCACTTTGGGCCTACCGCACATCTTATAAACATCAACAGGGCACGCCCCTTTCTCTTTGGCATACGGATCGGAGGCCATGCTCCCAGTTGAAACTGTAGTGCCTTCCCACCGCAGGATACACTACAACCCAGAAGAGAACGAAGAACTCCTCCACATGTCTTTGGATATAATTGAAGAGAGAAGAAACGATGCAGCACTCAAAGCAGCAGCTCATAAGCAAAAAGTTGCAGCACAATACAACTCCAAAGTCAAGCACCGCAACTTACAAGAAGGAGATCTTATCCTCAAGCGGATCTTCCCACGCCCTGGAGCGCTAGATCCAATCTGGGACAGGCCCTATGTAATTCATAAAGATCTCCGCAACGGAGCCTATATTTTGTCAACAGTGGACGGAGAGGTGTTCCATAGGGCATGGAACATCCAACACTTCCGTCGATACTTTTCTTAACTTGTACTTCCAATATGAAGTGAATTAACAAAGAGAATCAGTGGACGTAGGCATTTTCGTGCCGAACCACTTTAAAAATCTTATCTCTTTTTAACTTGTTCCTTTATATCTTGGCTGCTTGTTAAGCTTTATCCTCTTCTGTTGAACAAAATCATGTATGACGACATTTCCATTCTGGACACTTCACGGCGCAACCTCACCTGGACAAGACCCAACAAGTACTATGCGAATCTATGCACTCGCCAATGAGACACTTTTGCTCCAGCATCCCTCTGCTGCGGGTTAACTCATTGCTCGCGACTGCCCTCAAAGCCAACTGTAATGAGCCGATTATAAACCATCAAGAAGGCCGACTATAGCCGATGGCAGCTCATTACGGCGTTCGGCTCGCCGGCAACTGTGAACATATTTTAAGCCCCAACATAAGGTGTGGCCAGCCAGGGGTAGTTCACGGTTGACGATCGGCACCCACGCTAACCGGCCACAGTAAATAGAATAATACCCATGATTACGGGCCATAATGGCTCGGGTAGTTACTGTGCGCGATCTCAGCTCCGATATGTCTTAAGTGCGGGTGTGGTAAAAAAGATAAACTCCCCGCAGAGGCGCAAGATGGGTGACAAATGTCTCCAAGACCCACAGCTAGGGAAAGTGACTACAAAACCCATTTGCCACGAACTTAAGCATATCGACGGCCTTCCGTGATTGGAAGTTTTACTGTTTCTCATATTTTCATTTCATTCAAAAAACTTTTCTCCTATCCTATATAACAATCCCTAAAGTACAGGTCACAAAATAGGGGAACTCTCGCTTGTGGAAATATGAACTCACATCCGGATGACGGAACACTCAGCTACATCCCATACTCAGTCACGCAAGACATTCAAAGCAACCCTCTACAACTAAAACACGAAGGGCGGTACTATCTTCTCTTGTATACATATATGTAGCTTTAATTTATTCACACGTCATATTGGCATTGAAAAACATGAAACAATATTTTGAGCAGAAACTTAGCATCAAATACGATTAAATCACTAGCACATGCACAGCTATATTTCTTTTGCAACACATCAAAGTAACAAAAACATTCAAATATAGCAGAATCAGTATATGTTATGAGATTACATGTCAAAAAATAAAGCTGTTCATACGAATGATATAATTACAACCCAAAAGTGCATTAATGTTTTGGAATTAGTATATACAGGAATGCCAAGAAGAACAAAAAATAATCAGCTGCAACAGGGCTCCGCCTCTATCCTGCTCGCCCTCCGGGATCTACTTGACCGCAGGGTCAAAACTCCCAGCATGCTGGCCAGGGGTCCCACCTGTCCGATTCGGGAAAAGAAAACATCAGATAAATTATACGCAGTCAAGTTAAGAAAAGATTGAGAGGGAAGACTTACCAGCACCTGCTCCCTGACCATCATCGTCTAGCTGCACGCCTACCTCATCCGCAGCAAGCAGCCGCATGCCCTCTTTAACCACCACCTTCTCTTCCTTGGTGAATTGGGCCGTAACCACATCCATCCTGGAAGCCGCACCACCTTCCTTATCCGCATCAGCCTTAGCCTCCTTCAAAGCCCGAAGATATATCCTAGCCATAACCCGGGGATAATCGTCCATCCAGGACAGGTTGCCCTGCCTCCAAGTAAGGAAATACATGTCCTGAAGCATCTCGTCCATCATCCCCTCGTTCTCCTCAAACTCTTTCATCCGGGCCTCAGAAGCCGACAGCCGTGCGACAGCAGCATCTCTTTCCAATCGGTATCTCGAGCAGTCAGCCTGAAGGGACTTCCGCATCACTTCCATCTCCTCCTTCAGCTTGGCCTGAGCAAGCTCTACAGCCTCAAGCCTCCCAGATAACTCCTCTACCTGCTCAAGATCCGCGCTCCGAACCTCATCCACCGTTGCGATGGCCATGTCAATTCGTTCTTTGCAAGCAGCCTCCATTTTTCGCAACTCAGCCTTGCCAGCCTCTTCCATGGTTTTCTTTAGTCGTCTGGAGGCCGCCTCATGCTGGGATATCTGGATAGCCTGATCGGCAAGCTGTTTGGCCTGATCAGCAATCTTTAGCCGCAACCAAATGTTAGCACTTCCGATTTCCTCCCCAGCCTTAGCCAGTCGAGCGTGATGCTCCATTAGCCTCTTGGTCCCTTCAGCCACCCGATCGATGTTTGCCTTGGCCTCATTCCCCATGGTCACAATCCGAGTAGTAAGCAAATCGAGGTCTAAGGACTTAGCCTCATCAAGCACCCGTACCATGGGATTGTGGGGAAGAAGATGCTCACCCATGGCATAGTTAAAAGAAATGTCTTAAAAACTCGGGTCCAGATCCGGGTGGCCGGCAAATGGGTTGCGAACCAAACCAGGATGGTCTATCGGGGTGACGGTTGGATTTTCGGACAAATGTGGGGAAGGCATAAACTCAGTATCTTCCTCAGTAATATCATGGATAGGCTGGACTGGAGCCTAAGGGCCAGGTGAAGGTTCAAACAAAGATCGGCCTCTCTTCCTCTTTTGCATATCTTCTTCAATAACTCCGAGAAGAGGGCGATAACCAACCACATCTCCGTGACGGCTAGTTGATGGTTTTGGTTTGGCGGAAGCTTTGAGTAACTTATACTGTTCAAGGCGGTGCCGAATATTTGATGTCTTGGCCACCTTACCATTCCTGGAATAAAAACCAAGTGTTACGAGCATGCATGAAACTATAATTCAAGAAATGTGTCAAGTTAAAAGGAGTAGGAAGACGCGTTTATTTTACAAACCCTGAGGGGGAGTGGGATACTGCAATAAGTCCTGAATCTCATTGCAGGACGGGAGCTGGCCATAAAATATTTCTAAGTCCTTATCATAAAGGGAGTCTGCAGAAGTTGAAAATTCACCTTGAGTTATCCTAGCTGAAGGATCCTTAGAAGATGGATCGGCACCAATCCCAGCCTTCTTCGCCTTCTCCACCGAGGCTGATCCTTCCTCCAACCCCTCAAAAGCCTGGCGGAAGGCATCATCCGTCCACTCCTGGATCTCCCATGCCTGCTCGGAAGACAAAGCCCCGGTACCACTACCACCATGTCCTTCACCTTCTCCATCTCCTCCTCTCTCCTCCTCGCCTCTTTCCTCCTCTCCACCTTCCTCCTCCGGAATATCTGGACATGTGCTAGGGGAGGGTCCATCAGACTTCTTAAGCTTTTTCCTCCCGACAACTGGAGGTATCGAGAAAGATATCCTCTTGCTACTATTTGCAGTGGCCCCGTCTTTAGCTTTGGCAGCCCTCTCCTCGGCTGTATCTCTCTGCTTAACCACGGATTGATGTGGCAGAATCAAGTTGTGCTCCAGGAGAGTGGCATTTCTGATCAGGTAAGAAGCCGACCTATCCCTTCCAGATATAGCCTCTATCTCCGCAGCCATCTGTACCAGGCGATCATTCTCCACGACCGCAAAGCCACCTGTCGCTAGCAAGAAATAAAAGCATATAAGAAGAAGCATTGCAGTCGGGACAAAGAAATTACAAATGGAATTCAACTTACAGCCAGAAGTGAAAAGGCGAAAAGAAACGGAGTCGTCCTTAACGAAGAACCATTCCTTCTTAAACATGGTGAATTTCGAGTATAAGTTCAAGACCGGCTTGAAGGACACGGCCGACTCTAAACTAATGTACGGAGACCCCTTCTTGTAGCCCCTCAGATTATACAAAAATCGGATTTCCCGATTAGAAGGGGGTGCACATACCTCCTCTGGAAGATAACGAATAAACACACTAAGATGGCATAGGAGTTGGGCTAAAGCTGGAATGGAGCCACCTTCAAGTAAGTAAGGAAGCTGACTATCCAGGCATTGATCAGAGGAATGGCCCCGCACATGCAATGGTATCGGCTATAGGCGAAATATCCTTCAGGAGGATCATACGGTATCACACCATCTCCCGGCAGCAGCATGCTCGCCCTGTCAATCCCGAAGGAGCGAGCGATGACATCAAGTTGTCCCTCTTTGAGGGAGCTTGGAAAACAATTGGGATGAGAGTTCAAAAGTTCTTGAGGGCCATATCCATCCACTAATGACCTCGGGGCAGATCCATGTCGCGCTGGTTCCGGCTGGACTGGGGGCACAGCGGGGGACTCTCGTCTATCCGTAGATTTCCTTTTTTCTGATCGAGTTTCCACTTTGCAAGACATTTTCCTGCAAACGCAAAAGAAAAACATATTGTTAGAACAGAGGATATAAACAAGCAAGTGTATATAGTTTGAAATTTCACTCATAAATCAAAACGCCCAGAACTCCTAGTATCATTCGGCAAAGCCGATACAAAGGTTCATCCGGTATTAAGTCCATCCGGCATTAAAAGTCTTTAAGCTCATCTGGTGTTAGGTTCATTCGGTACTAAGGGTGCCCATTCGGTACAGAAAGCTTTTGAGTTTATCCGGTGTTAAGTCCATCCGGCATTAAAAGTCTTTACGTGCATTCGAAAAAACGAAGAAACACAACCATAAGATGTCATTCGGCATTCACCTGACTGGGTAGTTAGGTGTGTTTCGGCAATTCAGCAGGGAATTCTGATTCGGCTATCTCGTCCGGTAAGTAAAAACAAAGGCTTGAGGCTCCTATTTATAGAAAAAGGTTGAGTATCCGGACCGGCCAGTTTGGGTCTCAGGCCGAATATGGTAGTTCGAACTGAAACAAAGCACGACATATGTTAACATATGCCCTACTTTGGGGGGCAAATGTTGGGTATGTTTCTACCACCACCGAATCAGGATGGGGAAGCAAGGGACGAGCCACCGAATCGTCTACAACCGGACCACCTGCCTACCGAATCACCTACAGCTGGACCACCTGCCGAACCAACATCACCACCGGACCAAAAGCCCTCACCTCCACCAGCACCGGTCCATAACACAGCCGAACCAACACACAAGACCATCTATCACCGATCCAGGATGCATCCCCCCATCACCGATCCTTGTTACCACCGATCCATGCTGCTACCGGTCCAACTCCATCTACCACTGCCGAACCAACATAAGGATGGCATACCGGACCGACACTACCAGGCCAGATTGCATCGTCCCAGGCCTACCAGCAGCTATATACATCCAAGACCCCTGCCCTCAGCCTCACTCTATAAATAAAGGGGCGGGGGTACAACAATGGGAGACAAGTTTGAGAGCTCAAGCACGGAAGGAACTTTCAAACAACTTTCATATACTTGTATACAAAGCTTTGTACTTGTAATCTGAAAGAAAAAGGAGAATAACATATAAGGTGGAGGTAGGCACGTTCAGGCCGAACCACTATAAATTTGTGTGTCTTTTACAGTTTAGTCCATCTATTTCATATATTTGCATAAATCACCCAAACCATCCAGATCAACACATAATCAACTAAATCATACGACTAGGAGGTGTTTGCCCATTTTTTGTGCAAACATTTTTGGTGCTTTCACCGAGAGCAGGAGCTCGAAGCTACAGCTTCTTCCACTCAATCCTTTTCCTGTCAGCACCGTTCATTTGGAAAACATGCCTCCCGGACGGAAGAAAGATACTAACAAACGAAAGAACATTGCAACTGGCAGTATCCCAGATCCAGTGATCAGGTACCAAGACAATCGTCAGGTTCCAACGGCAAATTTAAATCAGACAAATTCGACAGCCCCCACTACGGAACAACTAATTACGAGTCTGGCAAAATCATATATCAATGGGGTGATCAGGATAGGGTGACTGCGGCATATGTATGCATTTTTTAATTTCTAATACTTACATCGATAATTTTATTAAGTACTAGCTATGTAAAATAAAAATTACATTCTACTATTTTTCAACTGAAATTGTTTTTTTTCATTATAGTCAAGGTTACAGGAGGCACGGGCTTATGTGCTTCAGCAGTCTGGTCGTGATGAGTTGACACAGGAGGAGCACGATAACATATTTGACGTTGTTATGGATCCGACGCAGCGGAGTAGACGTTATGGCTTCGGGAACGTATTGGTAATTAATCCTTTTACATATTTACAACAAATTAGCGTTTAGATATATAGTGTTTTAATATTTTATATGCTGAGACAACCCTTTTGCTATTATTTCTATTTGCAGGCTAGACAAGCTCAAAAGGCCCAAGACAAAGAAGAAATTAAGGAGCTTAGAGCTATGATTGAGCAGCTACAGGAGGAGAATCGTCTGCGAGCTGTATAGATAAAGCAGCTGAATCAAAAGCTTGCGGAGTATGTGCATAATCATGGAACGTTTCCTTCGTCGTCTGGTGCTTCTGGAGGCGGCGACGAAGATGCTTGAGGAGGTATGTTATTTAGTGTTTGTGTTTGAATGATGTATATATTGACTTGGAGATGGTTATTATGTGTTTTAATGTTGTATATATTAGTACGGAGTGGGTGAGAACGATATTTTGATGGTATGTACGTGGTTTGTTGACATGTCTTGATGGTATTTACGTTGATGGTACGGTTTATGATGTTTGAATGGTTTGGTTTGTTTATATTGGTGTTTAATTGATTTATGTGTGTTGTTTATATTGATAATGATATATATGTGTGGAATGGATTGGAAATTTAATGGAATTGTATTGGATATGAAATGGATTGGAAATAGTGTGGCTGGAAGGTGAATAGGCTTGCTGTTGTACAGTAAAATAAATACATCCAACGGTTTCCAACTGTTTCCAACGACCTATTGAACATTTTTTTCGAACGAATTGTAACGGTTTCCAATGGCCACAAACCATCGGCGGCCATTGGAAATTCCGTTGAAAAATGGCCGCTGAATCCATTGGAAAGCGTTGATTCTATTCCAACGGCTATTCCAACGGCCGCCAACGGCCCCGAGCCGTTGGAATAACCGTTTAATCTTGTAGTGAATGATTTCATTGTTCATTCTCCACTGCAACAAGCTTCTGTTCAATATGCTAAAACTAATACCAACCTAGGCTTATTGTATTGATAAATTTGATTTTTTTTCATTGGTCTTATTTGTTTAACTAAACCAAACCAACAATTTGAATTTCCCAGTAAAACATGTTGCTCTAGCTTGTCAAGAATGTCACTCGCATGACGAGTGCTTGTAAATTCACTTCAGCAGACCATGAATGAAATGAATATGAAACTTATTTAACGATTTTTTTTTTGAATTTCCCAATAAAAAATGTTGCTCTAGTTTGATGGGACTCCAACTTAGTGACTTAGTTTCACCTGGTCATTTATCGTCAGTTATGTTTTAAATTTTTCTTTCAGACCCAATAAAAATTTGACAATTTTTGTTTCATCCACTAAAAGAAACGACTGATGTAAATAGCTTAAAAGTGACGAGTTGGTCTCCTACTTATTTCAAGTTTTAACAAATAAAACACATATTTCTTGCAAAAACAGAAAAATATATGGAAAAAATAACAAATTAAAAAGGATTATGCCAGTGCAAGAAAAAGATCACAACTTCTACAGAAAACAAAAACTAGGATAAGTAAACACAGTGTATTTTCTATTTTATAAAATAAAATTCGAAATATCTTCTTTTACCATACGTAAGCTTGATTAAAAAAATTAAGTATTGTTTCTATTTATGAACAAAGTAAAGAGAGAGAAAGGAGGAAAAGAAATAAGCAAACCAACCAAAGGGGATAAAGATAAGAGCCTATTACAGATATCCCAAAAAGTAATTCATCTCATCATGATCCATTTATTATTGAATTGATATGTCCAAGTAAAACTAAACATTAAAACAACATGCAATTGGGCTATTATAGTTTCAGAAGTACATGCATACATGAGCAATTTACATTTAACTATGAGCTACATTATTTCAATCAATCAATGTGCTAGTTTGATTTCCAACATTCACTCATCACATCGTTTTGGGTACTAAAATATTTAATTTCGACAGTGCATTATTTGAATAATTTGATTAACTAGCGCATAAACCTGCAAAAACTAGCACATAGTCAACTTATTGATTCGGTTTCAGTCCAGAGTTCCGTTGTTAGAATATGCTTCTTGTAATCAAAATAAAGGGCAAAGCACAAAACAAATGAAACTGATTCCCTATACTATAAATGAAAAACAACATTTTTCTTCACATGATAGATAACAAAGTAACCCTTTTATGCTTCCCTCTATAAATATCGAACTTGCATGGTAATATATCATATCTAGGTTCCATTTTGCTTGTTTTCCTAAATTACAGTTTATAGATTGAAAAGTTTCATTAACTAGTTACCATTAAAATTGACAACACTTTCAGAATTTTAACCTCCTACAGTCCCGCTTGTTACTATTTTAGCAAAAACATCTCCACAATTCAAAAATGCTAGTGGTATACGTTGTCAGTTTGTGGCATCCCACGCAAAATTTTCTATATACTATAGACTATATTCTCGTAGCCATTTTGTGAACGGTCTACGATTAATGTTTTCGCTTGTTGTTTATGAATTCTTTGGCCACAAAGAATTATATTTTGTGCAAGTCTACAGTGTTCTAAATAGATTTTCAATTATGGATATGTGCTTACAACCTTAATAAGTAGTTACTTTATAGAATTTTTATTTGCTATGAATCTTTGCATTATACTACTGCTCGTTGGCATGTTTATTACTTCAGGTAGTACATCTGTATAGAATTGGTTGGTATCATGTTGCAAAACCTTGTAAATTAGGAACTATGGTACAGTAGTGCTTCCAACTTTCAGGCTTACTTAAACAATACCATTTATTTGCACATAAAAAACTATGATATGAAAATAGTGCTTACCCAACTATCCTTTTATACATTGCAATATTTAAAGATTATACAGATTTCTCTTTACGTCGAGTTGCAAAAAGTTCTAAACCAAGAAAGACATAGGAATTGATGTCAGTTATAGAATCAAACTTAGCTTTCAATAAATAATGTTGAATGAAAATGTTAGGGTATAAACAACCAGGTTTTGCAACCATTAAACCATATATACTCTGTTTGTACCAAATTCGGCACAACACTCTTCGAATGTATTTGAAGAGATAAAATGAAGAAAGTGAATATAAAATAAGGTAGATCTAACAAACGCACCTATAAGAAAATGCGCAGAAACACACGAATTTAGAGTGGTTCGGCGAATTGCCTACGTCCACTATGAAATGATTGATGTTTATTAAGTTTCATTCGTTGACTAAAATAAGTTACAACAGTACAACAATAGTCTAGAAGTGACTCCGGCAGAATGTCAGCACAGAGAAGCCAAAAAATTCCATTTTTTGTAGGTCCTGGGTCACTATTTATAGGCATAGGCTGCAAATATCTCACTCGGATCTCAGAAGACTTCTTCGCTCACGTGAGTGGGCCCACGAGATCAAGTTCAAGTGATTTCGACTTGATCTGTGAGCGATATGAATTAAGTTCGTATCGATCCATAATTGGTCCTTTTGGTCTGAAATTTGTTGGCTACACTCTTGAGATTGTAGGCAAGCTTCTGTGAAAATTTGGTGGCATTTGGACTTGTAGATCTCGAGTTGTGATCGAAGCAAGTTTGGATTTTCAATGTGTAGCCGAGCTTATATCGATTTGCTCGTATTGATCTCGTTGTATCACCCTCATTTGCATCGCTTTTAGGCACGTTATGACCAATGACATGGCGCTATCTTTTAGGATCGATCCATATTTCATGCCGTGTGACCGAGTCATCCATCTTTACGTGTCTCCTTCATATCGCTTTCATTCAGGTGCTTCATATCCATTGATATGGCTTCGTTCGTATCCATCAATTGCTATGTTGTTCGTATCGATATTTGAGATCATTTCATATCGATAGCCTCTACCCAAATTCGTATCGATATAGACCTCGACTTCGTATTGATACCTTTTAGGTGTTGCCTCGTATCGCTTGTGAGTGGTGATTGATACGAGCTATGCATTAGTGGAAGTGATACGAAATGTCACTAGGTGAGGGATACGAACCGGAGTAGATGTGATGGATACGAAATGGTGCCTCTTCCATGGATATGAACTAGTGCTCTCTTGATGGATACAAACCAGATGTGTTTCACTTGAGACTTTATGGATACGAATTTGGATGGATACGAATGCGGTTTTCTGGATGGATTCGAATGGAATCGATAGGAAGGTGGTGGTCTGATGGATACGAATGAGAGCATTGCTTGATTTTCATCAATCATACCTTGAGCACACAAACTCCGATTAATTTTGAAATTTGTAATGTTGGCTTTCATAGCTTTGCTTATCGTGTCATATCGATTGTAGCTCGATCCAGACTCGGACAGAATTCACTAATGTCTGTACCGAACGTGTGTACAACCGGTCTTTGGGACGGACTGTCTTTGATCCCAGTTAAGTTCTTGATGTCACGGCCTTGCTAAAAGACAAGATAACATTTGCCCCTCAAAGTACGACCTATGTGAACTTGATGTTCTTTGAAAAGCTGCATTATTTATTTTGGAAAAGTTCTATCTGATTCGTTGAATAGCTATTGTCTTTCTTCGAAAGATGTAACATTTGATTGGTCTTCAGTAATATAAATAATAAATGGTTGACTGCCAATTATGCACTATTGTAACTGAGTATTGAATGATAGCAAACTATTATTCACCATTGTAATTATCACTAGGTGGGTAATCAACTCCTGTCAATTTTGAAAATCAAATGTTTGTTCGTTGTACATGCACATATGTTAACCTGACTCTTGTTCATGTTTGCACGTTCACGGGTCATTGTCAAGTTCTTTTGTTCTTGTTTGGATCGAGTTTCGTATCGATCCTCTCCTGGATCGATGTGAAATTCAAGTTATAACAACGAAGGATGGTTGTTTTAGGCCACTCCTTCGTATCGCTCCTTTCCTGGATCGATTTGAGATGTAATAATATATGCTTTGTATCGATGGCTATCGATATGAAATGGATAGTCCTTGGAGATACTTCGTATCAATGCATACGAGGTCTTGGGTCTTCAAGATGATGGATATGAAATAGGCGTTTTGTACCGATGGAGTTGAGTGGCTTTAACATGATCTTGTAGTGACTTTCGTATTGATGGCCAACGAAACGTGATGGTTTGATCTTGGAGTGCTTGTTTTGTATCGATGGATATGAAGTAAAAGTCTGCCCATCGATGGTTCCGAAGTGTTAGACTATGGATCGCTCTGGGCTGATGGTTACAAATCAGTGTCTTGTATCAAAAATTTTAACCGTTTCAATCGGTTTTGGCTACTGGGGTACGAAGCTTTATCTACCTTGGTTACAAAGTCATATATGTACCAGTTGTACTTATCCAAATTTTCTTATTTTCTCTTGCTTTTTACCTTTGCTTCATATCGACTGAAAACTCGAGAAAGAAAAAGAACTGCAAAAGTCTTCGCCTCCAAAACACGCAGTGTTTAATCCTTAACCAAATTAATTTCGAACTAGGTAATTAACTAATTAAACCCATCTAAAAATGATGAGACTATAAGCTCAATGTCATTCCATCTAAGGCCATGGTCGATTCTGGCGTCGTTGATATTGAAATTGGGTCGGAGTGAGGTTAAGTAGTAATGCGGTTCTTGGAGGATTGAGGAGGAAGAAGGGCTATCGATCGAGGTGATGAAGCCATTCGTATCGATATGAGGCAGGGATCGATCTAAGATACGGTAGAGTAGCTTGTAGGTGAAGTGGTTGGCTAGTCGATCCAAGGTGAAGTGATTCATATCGATGGAGGAGGCATGGTGATCGATCCAAAGTCAGGGTCTTTGGATTGATACAAACAACATCAATGCTTGGGGTGATCGATACGAAGCTAGGGCTTTGAGATCGATAAGAAATGCACTGACCTATGAATCGATTGATACGAAACCTTAACTCTAGGATTGATACAAAGGAAGGCTTTTGAGGGACGATCCAAGTTGAACTTTAATGGGTACGAAACATAGCCTTCTGCATATTCGAACAATCGAATCCAACGAGCTTTAGCGTTGCATAACTGGACTTGAATATGCCACTGCATATTTGACTTCCTTTTGAAGCCCGTCGATGGAACGTGCAACTTGACAAAATTTAACAATTTTTAACGTGGATAGTTTTCTAAAGTCGGGATGGAACGGCTGTGACGGTTAGCGATGATGGTCACTCTGATAGTATTTTGAAGTCTTTTCGCTCAAACGCTATTCTATATCTTGTAGTATATTATTAATTATATATAGCATTGCACTGCATTATTCATGCACTTCACAATGGGAGAAACACTGGATTATTGTCACCTAATGATGGTTTTTGATGAGTTGATTAGTTATGGAAGGAGGTCACGGTAACAGGAGGTTCAGAGTCCACATTTTTGATATAGAGATGTCGGTCATTGCGGTCGAAGTCATAAGTCCAGCTTCGGACGAGCTACCGGGAGCAATCTTTATTGGGAATCCACAAGATTATGTACCATCAAATGTTTCCGAAGATATGTTGGGGAGAATTTGCTTGAGGCATGGGCTATCATTAGATGATGTCCCACTACCAAGGCCGAACGACAGACCATATACCTCTCCGGAAGGTTACACCGCTTTCAATCGATTCTGTTGCACAACCGAGATGCTCCCACCATTCAACCAGTATATTCAAGAGGTGTTGTCTTATCTAGGGATTGCCCCATCACAGTTACATCCAAATGGGTACGCTGTTCTGAACAACTTATTCACCATCTTCATGGAGCATCTTTTTCGGCCCCGACTCCAGAGGAAGCCAGATTCTTGTCCAATGTAAAGAGTCGGGGAGATAATCCTTCTTTAATGTTCTTAAAGGGAGACAAGAACTGTCAAATAGTGATTGGAACTTGGGTCAAACTTAGCAATTTAAAACTAAGTGGTTTTATGTTCAGTACTGGCCAGGATTTGCTAGACGGTGGCTAGTCAGATGTGAGTGTTGCATTTTCTTTAGTGATTAACGAGACAGTTGTAATCAACATCGGGTCCAACATCTTCTTTCTTTTACAGCCGCAATTCCACGACCCGAAGGTTCTCGATTAAAGGAAATAGTGTGAATTCTTCAAGAGGTGCTTGGCGAAATTAGAGAGATCGACTCGGTGCTTACAGATGAATATTTGAGGGCTGTCAGGCTGATTGGCAGAGACCAGAGCATAGGGCTTGAAGGATCTCTTAGGGTAGTCTTGGCAATACGAGCAAGGCATAGGATGCCCGGGATCGTAATAGCTGAGCATGGCGATGAAGAGGATATGCCCACTTAAAACTACTCGTAGCCGGGCCCTCAGATAGCCCTCGATTTATTTAGAGAGGAAGAGGAAAGGTAAGGCGGTTGCTCATAAGCTTCACGGGTCTTCAAGACGAAAATCCATGGTCATGTCCCTACCAGCCGTCGATGTTAGAATCTCGAAGGCTACTCCCCCACAAATGCAGAATCCCTTTAAAGGACTTGTTGGCATTCCAATTCTGGACTACATGTCACTTCAACAAGATACCAGATTGGAAGGGCTTTAAAGCGCTTTAGATTTAGGTGAGTCACTTCCTTTAAGTATGGCCGACATAACCGGTTGGTCGGATGTCAGGGGGTTTGCACATACATACATACACTTCATGGCACTACATGATTTCCAATCATAAGCTATTCATTTTTGGAGATTACCAACTCTACTTCTCTTTTTATTTTACAGATACGATGAGACATGCTTGGTAGCCTTCGCTCGGCGAATCATTCATCTAGTTCAAGTCATGAGTCTCGTAGACGGAAGGCCGATAGAGATGCACTCGTAGCTACCATAGTCAGAAGAGAGATCATTATGAAAGGGAAAGGGAGAGAGAGAAAATATAGATGTCGCTCCCGGTCATGCTCCTCGCCCCCTCGAGGTCCAGCACAACCCTCTGGTTCTAGTAAACAATCCCTAGAACCTTCGCATCAAGCACCACCTTCTCAAGCACCAAGACCCGACCCACAGCGTCGGAGAACTAAAGCCAAAATTCCCGTTGTTACTGAATAAGCCATCATAGAACCCACCGAGGAGGGAGCTATTAGAATCGCTAAGCTGAAAAAATATTTTTCAAATATTTGCTTTGATGGCTTCATCTTCCCCCGCACTTAAAGAGAATTCCTACCGAGGAAGAACAAACAATGCACGACTATATCATGATGTTTAAAGCTAACATGGGAATGGAAGAAGACCGCGGATAAAGTATCAATGGTGGCCTTTGAGCGGGCGATCGAAAAATTACGGACCGATCTCGCTCAAAAGGACCGCATAATCCAGGTGCTTAACGATGAGAACGAGTCCGCAAGAAATTCAGGGACAGAGGCCAATAAAAGGGTGGATGAGGCAACTCGAAGGATGGAAGAAATGAGGAGAACACACTTAGCCCTGGTTGAGGAGATAGGACATCGGGCCACCACAGTTATAGCCGAAAGAGATGGGGCGCTTAAAGAACTTGAAGAGCTTAAAGCAAAACTTTCTTAAATCATCAAAGAGACAAAGTCGTCCAGGAAGCATGTGAACAGGTTGTGGTGCTTAGGGATGAAAGGGATGCAGCAACGCTTAAAGTTTTGGAAGCCGAAGCCAGGGTTGAGAATGAAGTGAAAGCGGTAGAGATTGAGTTGGAGGTTGACATCGAAGATCTTCTTATTACATACAATGCCAATGGTCTAAAGCATCGAAATCTAACCTGACCCAAAAACTATCCATCTCACCTATACAATAATTAGGGCCACTAGGTGGAAGATGAAAAAGCACAGCATCAAGCTGAATCTATTTCAGCTTGAATTTGAATTAGAGAACCGGGTGTTGAATGAAGATGGGAGAAGAGTTCTTCACGACATCACAATCACATTTGAGAAGGAGAGACTTGGTACTTAGCATCCGGAGGCTAGAGAAGGTTCTGGCGTTAAGCACCATGATGCGGATTCCAAAATCTTTATGCCAACCCAGCCTGAATATACTCCTGCGGTTGATCCTCAATCTGCGCCCATATACAATCCTGATCAACCGTAGTTGTCTCTAGCTCGCGAGCATGTCTCTGAAGCTGCTTTGCCACCTGCGAGCCAATCTGAGGAAGGTATTCTAAACATTTCTTGCACTTATTCAAAGTCAGGAGTGTTGTTTGAAGTAATTACTAACACTATTTTCCTTATATCAACTCAGTGTTAGGAGCTGCTCAGGCCGTGCCCCCGCAACCTAAGAGCCGTCACACCTGATCAGGAGGCCCTTATAATAGAAGCGACCACCACAACGGCCACTGCACCAGCCGATGGAGCGTAGGGGAGCACTATCACTTTTCGATGAACAAATGTTGGAGGAACTTCTCGGTGATCAAAGCGACCCTTTTGTCGACCTGCCATTTGTCATGGGCAGAGGTGCACCTGTGATCAGCTCCTTGAGCCCAACTGCCAGAATTCCCGGGGACGCCCAAACAACCCATGAAGAGGAGATAATAGCTGAGATCAACACCGAGATGGAAGCAGCCGCACGGGCCGGTGGTATCGGAAGTGGGATGGCGGCCTCCGGTCTAGTTCCTCTCTGAATAATTTCTCCCGGTGGTACTATGGTCGACACCGGTGTACCTTTTTCGTCTTCTAACATCTATCATATTCCTCCGACTCCGCCTTCAAAAAGTATTCCAATTTAGGTGAGTTTGGAGGAAGAGGTTACCATAATTCTTCCGGCTAGAGATCTACCACCAAAAAGCAAGGGCTCGAAGAGGCATCCGAGCGGTAGCTCCGAAGAAGAAGAAGAAGACGAGAGAACAAACATGTCTTCTTTCCATATTTTCAGTAGACATATAGGAATTTCTCTTTGTTTTCTGTAGTTCATGTATAGATGTGGGTTCGACCCCTGCTGGTAGGATTATGTAGGATACTTTTGTACTTGTCCTTCTTTTTCAAAGAATAGTTGAAATAAAATTCCATTTTGTCCTCAGCGCAATTTGCGTTTATTTGCTTAAGTATTTCAAAGCTTGAACTTCCATTCAATGTACTTATGTAGTTTAAGTCTCCGAGTCGAACTTGAGTTCAGTTGTTAAGTCTTGAAACCATGGCCTCAGGTCATGACCGAACGTTAAGTCAGGTTTCAATACCGTACTGTCTCGATCAATAGCCGGTACTTAAATTTTCTCCCAGTCCTGGGGATAAAATGAAATGCTCAGTCGCCAGTCGCATTTTGCCTTCAATACATTAAGCTTAACTTTGTTAAAATGAAGTGGAAATGAGATAAGTTCGAGTGGTCGGCTCACATTTGCTCATTTATTGTTATTTGCATCCACACTCTGGGGGTAGTACTTGTACGTCGACGGTCGATCATGCCCGCTTACGATTTAGAAATATATCCACGCTCTGGGGACTTAATTCACTCTATGAGCGGTCAGTCGCACCCGTTTGACATTTAGAGTTTCGTCTGCACTCTGGGGATTTAGATCGATCCATGGGTTGCCAGTCACACCCCATTAGTATTTATGCTCCGGCCCATACTCTGGGAACTCGAAGTTGTCTCAAGGGTGGTCGTTTCACACTCGGTTTGTGTTTATACTCCAGTTCACACTCTGAGAATTTAGAGTTAGTCGGTAGGTGGTTGGTTACACCAATTTTGATGTTTATACTCCAGTTTAGACTTTAGGAATCTGGATTTGATGAACAGACGGTCGATCACATCTGTTTTAGGATTTTGTTCGCACTCCGGGAATGATAGATGTATTCAGATCGTGGATGGTCGGGTCATATCCACCCTGATTTAACAAGCAAGGTCGTTAGATGGATAGGTCCATCCACCTCGAATTTGGTTTAAATACGGCAAGTCGTTAGGTGGACAAATCCACCCTCTTTGAAACTGCATTTGTAAGTTTATACCCCAGCTCGCACTCTGGGAATCTGGAGTTAGTTAGAGGATTGTCATGTATCAATCCTTTTTTGGATTTAGTGTGATGGCTTGACCCTGAGCTCAGGTTTCACTTAACGGGTGACTGGTCGTATCATAGTTACCACCTATTTGAATAAATCCCACAATAGGGTGGAACTTAGCTCTCCTTGCATTGTGATGGTCGTATGAAGCATTTTAGAAATCACTGCTCTGGCTCGAAGAGATTGCATTTTATTGCTGAAATAATAAAATACGGCAAAGTCATTTGCCTTATTACAAATTCAGATTTTGAAATGCATAAACAAATTGTAAATGAAAAGAAGATTGAATGAATAAATAAGTCTGTTATGTGTAGTAACGACGAAGACTCTCACTGTTCCAGGCTCTCGGCAGAGTGAGACCATCAACGGCCGATAATTTAAATGTGTCATCTTCGAGCTTTTGTTCGATAACGTAGGGTCCTTCCCACATCGATTTCATATGTGAAGGAACCAGGTAAATTCTCTTAAGGACGAGATCATCGAGTTCAAAGGTTCGGGATCGGACCATGGCATTGTACAATCGGGTGACTCGACTTCGGTACGTGGCTACCCTCAAATCAGCCTCTTCTTGCTTCTTATTCAATAAGTCCAGAGATTCGACAAGTAGTATAACATTTCTCTTCGGATCATAATATGTCACACGATGAAAAGGTAATTCCATCTCAACTGGATGACGGCTTTTGAACCGTAGAAAAGAGAAAATGGAGTGTGACCGGTCGCGGACTTGTGGGTTGTCCGATAAGCCCATAGGGCTATAGGAAGTTCATCGACCCATTTGCCCTCGGCCATTTCCAATCATTTCTTCAGAATGGATTTTACAACTTTATTAATAGCTTCAACCTGTCCATTCGCTAGAGAGTATGCAACTGCAGAGAACTTCTTTTGGATGTGGAACCATTGACAGAAATTCTTAAATTTAACACTGTCGAATTAGGCTCCATTGTCAGTGATGATGGTATGTGGGAGACCAAATCGATAAATAATATTGCGCACAACAAAGTTGATCACTTTCTTTATTGTGACAGTAGCAAGGGGCTTAGCTTCTGCCCATTTAGTAAAGTAATCAACTGTAACTATGGCGTACTTCGCACCACCTTTAGCTAGAGGTAGAGAACCAGTAATGTCGATGCCCCATACTGCAAACGGCCAAGGACTGACCATCTAAGTTATTTCGGTAGGCGGGGCTCTTGTAATCCGAGCATGTTTCTGACATCTGTCACATTTCCAGGCGTAATCCGATGCGTCACAATTTACAGCCAATAGTATCCATACCGGAACACTTTCTTAGCAAAAGCTTCCCCCCAATGTGATCGCCACATTCTCCTTCATGTACATCATGCAATACTCATTTGATTTCATCATGGGTGATACACCGGAGTAAAGGAACAGGGCATCCTTTCCTATACATGACTCCATTCTGAATGGTGAACCACGAAGCCTTTCGAAGAACTTGTCTTTTTTTCATTCCTACACTCTGGCAGGGTCCATGCTCTAGATGATTTCTAAACGGAGTCATCCATGACTCCTTGTAGGGAATGACTTCAAATACAGAGTTTGTCTCCACCTGATCAATGCTCGGGGAAGCCAACGTCTCTATGGGAATGAGTCCCATTTGTTGTTCCTCACTGGTACTGGCTAACTTTGCCAAGGAATCGGCTTTCTGATTGTGTTCTCTGGGTATACAATAGATGGCGTAATAATCGAATTGATTCAATATTTCTTGAAGCCAAGTAAGATAAGCAGCCAACCTTCGGTCTTTGGCCTGATACTCCCCCCGAACTTGGCACACGACTAATTGTGAATCGCAGTAAATCTCCATAGCAAAAATTCTTAAATCTCTAGCAAGACTTAATCCGACGAGCAGGGCTTCATATTCGGACTCATTGTTGGTCCCATGAAAATCGAACTTTAAAGCATAGCATATAGATCGGCTTTTAGGATTTTCAAGTACAACTCCGGCACCTGAGCAACGGTCATTTGATGCACCATCAGTATGTAGCTTCCAGACATATTTGAGAGATTCACTGGTTTCGGGCAAGTCCTTCGAGATAGTGAATTCAGCAACGAAGTTCGCCAGGACTTGTCTATGAATAACTCGCCTTGGAGTGTAAGTGATGTCGAACTAACTCCGCTAGATATTCCACTTGAGTAACCTTCCAAACGTCTTAGGCCGCATAAGGACTTGTCGTAACGGCTGGTCGGTGTACACAGTGATGGATGAGCTTGAAAATACGGACGGAGCTTCCTCGAGGAAATAACAAGGCAGTACACCAAATTTTCCAACTTCGGATAATTTCTCTCTACTCCGGCCAGTCGGTTGCTAATGTAACAGACTGGCCGTTGTATCTGATCCTCTTCCCAAATTAAGGAAACACTCATTACATTTTCCGATACCTCAAAGTAGATGTACAATCTTTCATGATCAATAGGCTTTGACGGAATGGATGGTGTGGACGGGTGTTGAACCAGTGCTCGGAATGCGCCTTCACATCCGTAGTCCATTCAAAATTCCAGTTCCCTTTTCTGATCAGATCGAAGAAAGGTATGCATTTGTCGGTGGATTTTGAATTGAACCTGCTCGGTGCTGCTACTTTCCCATTGAGGCTCTGAACTTGCTTTATAGTCCTTACAGTCTCAAAATTTCTGATTGCCTATATTTTCTCGGGATTGACTTCAATTCCTCGAGCATTGACAATGATCCAAGGAATTTTCCAAACGTGACCCTAAAGTGACATTTCAACAGGTTGAGTTTCATTCTATACTCTCGGAGGAAATTGAACATCATTTCCAGGTCTCTGATATAATCAGTGGAGAATCGCGATTTCACAAGCATGTCGTCCACATACAACTCCATGGTTTATTCGATCTGGTTGGTGAACATTCGATTAACTAGCCATTGGTAGGTTGCTCCAGCATTCTTGAGTCCAAATGGAATGACTTTGTAGTAGTAAAGTCCTAGAACGATGATGAAGCTGGTATGCTCCTAATTGGGAAAGTGCATGGGCATGTGGTTGTAGCCAGAATACGCATCCATAAAGGATAAGGTCCATGTCTAGCCGTTGAATCTACAAGCTGATCGATCCAGAGAAATGGAAAACTGCCTTTAGGGCAAGCTTTATCAAGTCTGAGTAGTCAATGCATGTTCTCCATTTCCCGTTGGGTTTCCCGACAAGTACATGATTGGATACCCATACCGAGTATAGCGCATCTCGGATAAACCCATTTGACCTGAGTTTATCTACCTCTTCCTTAAGGGCAGCAGATCTCTCTAGATCCATATCATGCCTTTTTTGCTTGACTGGGACGTGTCGTGGGTCAATATTCAATGTATAGCTCGCGATGTCTAGGGAGATCCCACACATATCGGAATGCATCCAGGCAAACACATCGAGGTTTGTCCAGAGAAATTCAACTAATTCCTCCTTCATCTGCTGGCTTAGCTAAGATCCGATCTTTACCATTTTAGAATCATCATTATCATCAATCGAAACATCAACGTTAGCTCTACCGGTGAAGCTGACTATCTTTAACTTCACCTTCACTTTCGGTGTCTCTCAGGTCAAGATCCCTTAGGAATTGGTTAGGGTGCCCGGGCCTTGGCCCAGGCATTAACTGTCAATTTTTCACAATGCGGACGCAGAGAGATTCCTCTATTCCCTTTCCCTTTTCTTTTCACTGGTCTCCCATGGCTAAGCAACATAACAGGCTCGTCCAGCAGCCTGGTCTCCCTGAACAACTCCAACTCCATTATTGGTAGGGAATTTCAAAGTTAGACACCAAGGGGCAATAGCATCCCTGAACTCAGCTTGGGCTTGTCGGCCCAAGAAAGCATTGCACAGGGATTCTATATCCAATACAACAAACTGTAGTACTTGGACTCGTCGGCGTTCTCCAACTCCCAACTCCACTTGCAGCTCCAACATCCCAGTGGGTATAGTCGTATTTCCATTGAAGCCATGAATACGGGACTGACAGGGCTTTAAATCTTTCACTTCCATCTTCATCTGATCATAAGCTCGTCTAAACAGTATGTTCACTGAATTTCCACTGTCCACTAAGATCCTCGTCATCCAAGCAGGACCAATTTGAGCTAAAATGACAAATGGATCAATGGCTGGGGCTTCGACTCCATCGGCATCCCGGTTTCGAAATATGATGTTTTCTATCATCGTTTTCTATTGTTTGGCCGGAGCCCTGTCATCCAAATTACTACAACGTTCGAAGCTCACATGCCTAGTAGAGCTGGCATACGACGCCATTTTCTTTTAGCTCCGATCTACTAGATGAGGACCACAACCGACGGTATTAGTCATCAACCTCCCGCCGGTACGAGCGGGTTCCTTCGGTCTAGCCTGATTTGGTATTTGGTTCTGATTCAATGGGCCCGCACCTCCAAACTGAGGCACACTAACAAACTGCTCCAACTTTATTTGTCGGATCAACTTCTTCCTGTAAATGACGACACTCGTTCGTGTTGTGGCTATAACTATCATGAAATCTACAAAACTACCCTATTTGAATCTGTTTTTCTGATGACTATTTCGGAGCAGGTTTCTTGTATTAGATAGTATTACAGATCTGCAAATACACATTTTCCAAAGATGTATTTAAAGGGGTATAACTGTCAAACATAGGAGCCCTATGTCATGGTCCATGATTGTAATCCCATTTCCTGTTTTGACTTCCATTTCCTTTCTTCTGATTCTGCTTATTTTGTATGCTTAACTGCACCTTTCTGGAACTCTTCTCGGTTTGTTTAATAATGACATTGCTTTGGATTCCTTCCATACTGGGCCTTGCGTCATCCTTTTTCCTAGACTGTTTCGCATCCTCCCTTCTCAAGAACTGAGCTGCCTTGGAATAAAACGGTCCAATGACGCAGGGGGTTTTCCTACCAACCAGTTGCCAAATTCAAAATTGGGATCGATTTCCTTAGTCAGTGCCATCAGAATTGAGTTGTCAATAGGATTACTAATCCCAGCGCATGTAGTATGAAACCTTTCCAAGTAACATCTGAGTGTTTCTCCGGGATCTTGAGTGACACTATACAAGGTATTAACATTTTTCGGCCTTGTCACATGCATGCACAACTGTTCAACACATTTTTTTGCCAATTGGTCGAAACATTAGATAGATTAGGGTGGTAGATGAGCAAACCACACAGTCGCTAGGCCCTCTAGGGAGATCGGGAAACTTCAGAATTTGGCCGCATCAATGGGCAGCGTTCATTAACCATTCATACTTTAAAATGTGCTAGTTAGGGTTAAAGCTCTCTTCATAAACAGGTAGAGTTGGCATTCTGAATCGCTGAGGTGGTTCAGCGTAGAGGATGTCATTGGTGAAAGGGGTATGAATCTGGGAGATTCCCCAGTCGTCATTAGTGAGGCCCTAACTTTCACGGATCATCCGATGGATCATTGTCGGGATCTTTGGCATCTGGACATTTTGGACATGCTAAGCCAAGGTGTAGTTGGGTTCCACAATGCGAGGATGGGCCGGTCGCGGTCGATGATCCATATCTCGCCTTCTTGGTCTAAGTCTTCAAGAACATAAGGCTCAGAAATATACTCATGTTGGCGACGGTTCGAATCCGTTCGGTTTCGGGCTTCAGCTCTCAATTCAGTAGCAGTAGCGGTAGTGCGGTTGTCAGTAGTATGATAAGGAAGAGTACCTCCTCGAGAGGAGGGTCCGGTTTGATGGATGGTTGAAGTGCTTGCTCTCGGTTGCCTAAGACTCAACGTGTGATGATATCCAGTAGCCTGTGTAAAGCTTCCATCCAGCCATGGGGCATGGATCTGTGATTGTAATTAGAGGAAGCTGAACTTTCAGTAGACGAATAGGAAGCCTGATCCGTCTTGGGTCTCCTTCATCTTTCATGGTTCAGTCGATTGGTCAACTCCATGTTGGTACGAAGTTGCTGAGTAAGCTGTGGGCGGCTTTGAGTCATCTTTTGCATCAGCGGTTGGAACTCTTCCCGGTGACAAGGCCTTGAAGATCTGAAGGTCCGGCAGCATTCTGATCGGTAGGAGGAAGTGGTGTAGGGTTCTATCTATCTCGTCCTTTTGGATGTGCAGCTGTTGAAGTAGTCCTAGTGTTAGCCATGGTGGATGTCGAAGTTCTCTCCTAGACTTGGTACAAATCTGAATAAGATGGAAGAACTTCTAAGCTTGAAATATGGATCTCCTCCTTAGATTCTTGCAATCTGATATCGATAGTAGATCCAATGAGCAGGAGAAAATCTGGGTTTTCTCAATGAAAGCACCAAAGTGTTTGTACCAAAATTGGACACAACACTCTTTGGATGTATTTAAAGAGATAAAATGAAGAAAGTAAATGTAAAATGAGGTAGATCCAACAAATACACCAATTAATAGATAAGAAAATGCGCAGAAACATACAAACTTAGAGTGGTTCGGCGAATTGCCTACATCCACTATGAAATGATTGATGTTTATTGAGTTTCACTGGCTGACTACAAGAAATTACAATGGTACAACAATAGTCTAAAAGTGATTTCGACAGAATGTCAGCATAGAGAAGCCATAAAAGGTCCATTTTCTATAGGTCCAGGATCACTATTTATAGACGTAGGCTGCAAATATCTTGCTCAAATCTCGAAGTCTTCTTCTCTCACGTGAGTGGGCCCACGAGATCAAGTACAGGTGATTTCGACTCGATCTAGGTGCCCAATCCATAATTGGTCCTTTTGGTCTGAAATTTGTCAGGTATTCTTGAGGTTCTAGGCAAGCTCTTGTGAAAATTCGATGGCATTTGGATTTGTAGATCTCGAGTTATGATCGATGCATGTTTGGATTTTCAATGTGTGGCCGAGATCGTATCGATCTCATTCGTATCGCTCTCATTCGCGTTGCTTTTAAGCACGTGATGACCAATGACGTGGCGCTATCTTTTAGGATCGATCCATATTTCATGCCGATTGACCGAGTCATCTACCTTTATGTGTCTCCTTCATATCGCTCTCATTCAAGTGTTTCGTATCCATGTCGTTCGTATCCATTGATATGGCTTCGTTCGCATCCATCCATTGCTACGTCGTTCATATCGATATTTGAGATCATTTCTTATTGATAGCCTCTACCCCAATTCGTATCGATGTAGACATCGACTTTGTATCGATACCTTTTAGGTGTTGCCTCGTATCGCCTGTGGGTGGTGATCAATACGAGCTGTGCATTAGTGGAAGCGATACGGAATGTCACAAGGTGAGGGATACGAACCAAAGTAGATGTGATGGATACGAAGTGGTGCCTCTTCCATGGATGCAAACTAGAGCTCTCTTGATGGATACGAACCAGATGTGTTCCACTTGAGACTATATGGATACGAATTTGCATGGATGCGAACAAGGTTTCCTGGATGGATTCGAATGGAATCGATACGAAGGAGGTGGTCTGATGGATATGAATGAGAGCATTACTTGATTTGCATCGATCATATCTCGAGCATACAAACTCTGATTGATTTGAAATTTGGATGTTGGCTTTCATAGCTTTGCTTGTCGTGTCATATTGATTGTTGCTCGATTTGGACTCGGACAGAATTTACTAATGCCCATAGCGAATGCATGTACAACCGGTCTTTGGGACGGAATGTCTTTGGTTTCTAGTTAAGTTCTTGATGTCACGGCCTTACCAAAAGGCGGGATAACATACCCTATATGCCTAAAGCGATAAGCAACAATTAAACTGTTAAAGGTACTTTATGGCCCTCATATAAAAAAATTGAAATATTATAGTCTATAAGGTTTTTATATTTAATTTCTATGGAAAATAAAGTATCTTCAGATTTCTAAAAGAAAAAGCAAAATGACAACTACGGTTTACTGAATACAAAAATATATTAAAATCCCATGCTTTCTAACACACAGATCGTTGCAACATCTTACTAGATAAATTGCATAAAATACCAAAAACCCTAACGTACAAAATGTTTAACAAAATTACCTTATTATGAAAGACCCAAAAGTTGCAGTGATTAGAAGATTAATGCTGGTAGTGCTCCGGTAACTAGCAGGGTTGAGATCGACAAATCAGGATTTGAGCGAATCAAAGAGACAAAGAGAGAGGCATGGGAGGAAAATAAGACTTGCAATAGATTGATAGTGTTAGCACCATATTTGGTCACTAACACCCAAGAATAGATTTGTGTCAGAGATTAATGAAAATAGTAAATTAAAACAGAGGAAAATATGCAAAACTAACAGAAGAAACAAGAATACAAGAATTATAGTGGTTCGACATAACTGTCTACGTTCACTTTTAATGTGATCTTTATTGCTTTTTTCAAATACTGGAATACAGATTCAATTCGTAAACAAACAACTTCAACACAAGTCCGAACCCAAAGAAAGCGAGTGTAGAAAATAGCAGAGTCTCTCTAAAGTTCTCAAAAAAGGTCCCTTCAACTATTCCTCTACCTCTCTGTTTATAGATGAAGATAGGCTAGATTCCCCGTGCAGGCCCAAGACCAAGGTGGCTCAGCCCATATATGGTACTCTCGAGTCGGTCGGACCAGGCATACCGAACGACTTCTGGTCGATCGACAAATGCCGAACCAGGGCGTCTTGAAGAATGACTCGAAGAAACTTCTTAGGGGACTCGAAGCGAACGGCAGATGACTTGAAGCAGATAAACGTTATTCATGTCACACTGTTGTAGGTTGATTGATAAGTCTCAAGTAGACACCTACTATTTTCTTTTTCAACTTATAGGGTAGGCACTTTTTCTTCTTCGAAGGGGGAGGTGGTTTGTCGATGCCAGGTGCATCAGGTACTGGTGTAAAATCAGAACCTATGCTCTCATTGATCGCTTCTGGCACCTCGGCCTCTTTAATTTCACCTTCCTCAGATGTATCAGGGTCCCCTCCTATAGGGGGCACCGAAGGTCCGGCTTGCTCTTTGCCTTTTTCCGCAGCGGATCCGGTTGTAATGGCGCCAGTTGGGAGGCTAGTTCAACGACTCTCCACCAATAATCCAAACTTTTGAAAGAAATTCATTAGAGATAACAGATTTAATCTCCTGGTCACTCACGAGAATAGCTCGAATGGCCTCGATGGCCTCAGAATACCCAGCACCTTCGGGTCGTGGGCGGACACCTATAAAAGTCGAAGGAAGTTTAGAAAGGATGCACTTTGAGCCTTAGACAAATATTAGTCTAGGAATGAAACCTACTCCCTTCCAGCTATCTTCTCGCAAAACCAAGAGGCAACGTATGTAGAACCACTCTTGCTTGTACTGGAAAAATTAACTCCACGCCCCCGTGAGGATTTGACATTTGGAATGTGGCTCAAGAAATATAAAGGATGGACTGTAAGACCGTCTTTTGAATTGGTAAATATAGCGGATGTCCCCGAGAGTAGGGAGTCTGGATAAGGTGCTCATAAAGAGAACACATGTGCCATGAATAAGCGCATGATTATTTGGGTGTAGCTGTGTCGGAGCAATCTCGATATACTGTAACACTTCACGGAGAAAAGAGAAGAAAGGAACACACCGTCGGTCGCTCTGGATATGAATCGACTCAACGCCGCCACTTTTCCATTCAGGCTTTGTGCTTGCTTTATAGTTTTGGGCGTTTTATGTCACGAATAGCCTGAATCTTTTCTGGGTTAGCTTCGATTCCCGACCCTGGGCCTACTTCAAAACTTAGCATAGGGGAGTGAATCGTGGAAGAGGAGAAAATAATGCCAAAATTAATATTGAACCTCAGGTGGTGGAACTTGATGATCCTCTAAATAGGGCCCTAAAGGTGATTCTCCCTGGTGGGACCACACCTCTGGAGGTCCCTCTTCCCTTCCCGGATACTACTCCACTGGGAAGCAAGGGGTACATGAGGGAACGTTCGGTTAAGGAGCCTTCGGGAAAACTGAAGAAGGAGAAAAGGTCAAAGAGGTAGCTATCATCTTGTTACGCCTTGCTCGGCCTAAATAAACCTAAGTCATGTAGGTGAGGCACTTAGAGAAGCCCCTGATTCTGTCAAAACCTGTAGACCATTAGGAGTTATATGTTTATTTGGCCGTGTCTCAGCATGCCATCAGTACAGCCTTGGTTTGCGAGGAGGACCGAATTCAAAAGCCAGTATACTATGTCAGTAAATGTTTAACGGGGGCAGAGAGAAATTATCCTAAGATTGAAAAGCCATCCTATTGCTTGGTGATTGCATCATGCAAGCTCCATCCGTAGTTTCAGGCATACCCAGTTAGTGTTTATACCGATCAACCTCTGCGATAGGTGCTCCAACGACAAGAAACCTCTGGAAGATTACTTAAATGGAACATTAAGCTGAGTCAACTCGATTTCACCTACCTACCACAGAGGGCTATCCAAGGGAAAAAGCTAGCAGACTTCATTGTAGAATTCACTGTATCAGGCGAGCCAAGTAGTGGTGATGTAGTTCAACTTATTCGATGGAAGCTATACACCGATGGGGCATCCAACAACCGTTGTTCTAGGGATAGAGTTATTCGGGGCATCCAATGACCGTTGTTATGGGGCTGGTGTTATTCTTGTAATCCCTAAAAACCGATCAATTTGTTATGCTTTGAAACTCGATTTCCCAGCTACAAATAATGAAGCCGAATATGAAGCATTGATTGTTGGCTTGAAACATACCAGAGAACTTGGAGTAAATCGGTTGAAATCTTTTGCGACTCACAATTGGTGGTGTACCAAATACGGGGAGACTATCAAGCAAAGGGACAGTGACTTGCCCCATACCTTGCTCAGGTTTAAGAACTATTGGGAGACCTTGAATGCTACGATATTTTGCATATCTCGGGTGAAAAAATGGGAAAGCTAATTCATTAGCATAATTCGCAAGTATTGGTAATGTACAGTAGATAGGCTTAGTTCCCGTCGAAATCATACATTCCCCGAGTATAAACGGAATGGAAGTGGACTTTGTGTTAGGGATGGAAACTGAAAGGGAGTCATAGATGACCCCGTTAAATGAATATCTGTTATGTGGAACTTTTCCCAAGAGAAAGAACGAAAGAAGACAAGTCATTCACAAAGCCTCATGGTATATAATGCATGATGGAGTAATGAATCGAAAACGATTCTCGGTTCCCTTACTGTGGTGCATCGCCCATGACAAGATAAGACGGGTCTTGAAAGAAGTCCATGAAGGAGAATGTAGCGACCATAACGGAGGGCAGACACTAGCGAAAAAGATCCTCCGTTATGGATACTATTAGCCAACCATGAATCGAGACGCCACCGACTATGTAAGAAGATGCGACAAATGTCAAAAATATGCGAAGATCCCGAGAGCTCCGCCAATGGAACTCATGCAAATGGTTAGTCCCTAGCAGTAATATGGAGGATCGATATAATTGGCTCCTTGCCAATCTACAAAGGTGGTGCGAAAATGCAATTGTTTAGGTCGATTATTTCACAAAGTGGGCGGAAGCAGAGCCCTTATCTACGATCGCCACCAAAAAGGTCATTAATTTCGTTGTGCGAAACATCACATGCCGTTTTGGCCTCCCACGAACTATCATCAAAGACAACGGAACTCAGTTTGAGAGTAGGGAGTTCAAGGAATTCTGCCAAAAATACTGCATTGAGAAAAGATTTGCGGTAGTTGCTCACCCTAAGGCCAATGGATAGGTTGAAGCCGTAAATAAAATAATTAACTCCATGTTGAAAAAACGTTTGGAGAAGGCCAGAGGCAAGTGGGTGGATGAACTTCCAACAACACTACGAGGGGTAGATCCGGACTCAGAGTTTGGTGAACCACATGGTAGCGATTCTGGATAAGGTTATTGGGAAACATCTACATTTAGTTGCATCAGTTGCCCTAGCTGAGTCCATCGTCCACTCATATCTCATTACATGCTGTCGGGGATTAGTCTTCCCTTCATAGGCTGGAATAGTTGGCATACTGAACCTCTGGGGGTGCTTAGTTTGTAGGATAACATCTGTGAACGGAGTATGACTCCTAGATATCCCCCAATCATCATTGCATAAGCCCTGATTTTACCTCACCAGTTGTCTGACCATAGCAGATAAATCCGGGTTCTGGATAGGAGGTGGCAAGTTGGACTCCATCCTGCATGTGCCTCCTCGGTAAATGATCTCCCGAATGCATGTTCTCGGGACCCATTTTTCTACGGCTCTGACTAGGGTAGTAGACCAGCCTCCACCTATGCTCTAGCTCTTAAGTTTTCCGCTCCAGTTTGCATGTGATTTCCCAGGTGCAGATGAGGGGTCATAGTTCTAGGCAGAGAACCCGGACCATTTCTGTTGGATTGTTCTACTGCACCTGTTTGTGCCATTTCCATCCTACGGTGTCTACACCTGGGATGTCCATCTGATGAAGCGGAGCTGTCAGTTGATGAGTAGGAAGCAGGGCTGCCTCCAACATTCTGATGTTGTTGTTGAGAAATCTGGGTCATGAGATTGGCGTTAGCTTGAATTTGCTCGTTAAGCTGTCTCCTGCTTTCTACGAGTTCTCTCATCAACTCATTGAACTCTGCCCCGGTGACAACATCTGATTGGATTAGGACGGTGGCAGTTCCTGCACCTGGATTAGCTTGTTGATTTTTTCTAGGAGTCATACTCCGTTCACAGATGTTATCTTGCAGGCTGAGTACCCCCGGAGGTTCAGTATGCTAACTATTCTAGCCTATGAAGGGAAGACTAGCCCTCGACATCATGTAATGAGATACGAGTGGATGATGGACTCGGCTAGGGCAACTAATGCAACTAAATGTAGTTGTTTCCCAATAACCTTATTCGTAATCGCTACCATGTGGTTCACCTGACTTCCTCTGCTATCGATCTTCAGGTTTGATGAGTTAGCAACGAAATTTATGGAGCAATTTAGGATCCATACCACTCGCCCAAAGGACATGATGTCATTATCCAGTGTAATCCAGGCTCCAGGGGAGTCATTAAAGGAATACTTGCAAAGATTTCATGTTGCTGCCATCGAAGTCAGCAACCTGAATGATCATGTTATTCTTATGGTCGTGATGCGAAGGGGTAGATCCGGACTCATAGTTTGGATTAACGGCGGAGGGTCGTCGAACTAGCCTCCCAACTGGCGCCATTACAACCGAATCCTGAATAACAGTGGAAAAGGAATTAGGGTTTATCGTTGTTTTCAGAGAAGCGGGAAATGTTTTGTGTATTAGGCTATTAGAAAAAATAAAAGAGGGAAACAAGGTGCGTAAGTAAACTAGGAATGATAAAAAGAGGGAAAACGGCCTATTGAATAAAAAGATAAAACTGACTCGATACAGCATTTGGCAATCTATTTATATTTAGAAAGCAGTAAAAAAATAGCTGTTAAGGGTGAAACGCTGGTGTGCATTGCTGTTAAAACAAGCTTTTCTTCCCGTGTTTTTATGAAGTAGAAGCGACCATTCACTATCTTCATCCTAATTGTGCCTTAGGTTAAATGAACACTTATACATTCAATTTTCCATCTAAATGGTTGAACCATCGAAAAGAAATTCTTGCTACAATATCATAACAAATTCCTTACAAAATTGCATGTGTTCATCCTTGACTTCTAAGGATATCAAATAAATTGCACTTTACTTAAACTGATTAAACCAACTTTTCAGTGATCAAATTTTTAGATCTATCTTGTAGCTTTTGGTCTAGTGTTACATTTACCATAATAATATCATTATTGTGATCAATTATATTGAATACACGATCCCATACTATAGTTTACTTGCTTATTTCAATGGACTAATTTCATCGAGATTTCATACATTACGAATTGTGACCTTCACATATAACATTTACATGTGATTGTATATGGATCAAATATCCACATTCATGTATTCCTTTTAGAATTTGAAACTCATTAAAAACAATACACGGTCTTGAGCAAGTAAACTTGTAACTGACCAAGTTACGTACATATTTAGTGGTTATGTAATTAGGTGCTATCATGGGTCAACATGCAAATTATTTGGTAAGTATACGTAATGTTTCTTTATTAATAATTAATTTAGTTCCTTTGTATATTTGTGATTGATAAATTTTTTGTCAGTTATATTTAGTACACAAATTTATCGAAGTGTATTATTTTAATTATACATAGTAGATGTTCTTCCAATATTAGAAAGTTTAAATGTTACGATTTTATTTTTCTAATAAGGCTCCCACTAGTCTTTTATATTCCGCCAAACCCTAAGACGAAACATAGAAATCTTTCTACTTCATCGGTGAATTTTAGAACTCATATGCCTTAGGATTGTGACCTTGATTTTTCTCAACAAACCATAGCACCATAAACGATGGATAACTTCCTGTCGGTTGTATCATATGCAACTCCCAACTATTGTTTCCTTGTCCTAATCTCATTTTGACCCTTGGGTTTACTCAACAAATCGAAAGAAATTATTCACTTGTACCTACCATTTCGCAATAGTCTAGGTATAGAATATGTACCTTGAGTTTGCTCAATAAATACATATAGTTATCTTATCTTGTCTAGTCAATATATTAATAATACTACGCATAACATCTCAGGCTTGAGTTTGCTCAACAATTAGAGAGTATATAAGTAGGTTATTAGTACGAGATTTTTTGGCACGTGCAACGCACATGTGTATAAAACACCTTTATAAAATTATTAAATTTGGAATTTCTACATAGTTCGTTAAAAACAAATTGAAAAATATAAATAAAAAAATTGTAATTTTTTTGTTGAAATAGGATTTCGAAGCTACAACCTTATTTACGTTCCAAAAATTCAATTTGGAAATAAATGTTAATTTTTGTTCTGTGTAGGATTTGAACTCCTGATTCACTGTTTGCATATAAGGATATTTTTTGAAACTTTGCGGTCCGACCAAAACTTGTGCTTCCAAGCCAACTATTAATAAAGGTATAAATGGTTGAGGACAAGGCTTATATTAAAGATTCTCAATCTTTAATTTGTTTAATTAAGTGATATCGACTTATGAAATAATGTATTTCTTATGAAATGTCCTCATGATTCAAGCGTCGGACACACAAGAATTTACAGTATACATACTTTTACGTATATATTTATTCCTTAAGTCTATTAAGGGTTTCTTTAACGTTCCACCTTTAGTTTATACATTTATATTATATAAGTTTTATTATTATATAACTTTTATATTTTATTTAACTTATATTATTTTATGTATAGCATTATATTGATTAAATCTTATTTAATTAATTAAAATTTTAACTAATTAAAAATTTAACTACTTATTATATTATTCAATTTTAACATTTTATATTGAATATAAATATATACACACTATAACCTGTAACGACCCGACTTTCACACCACAGAAAATCGTATCATCATGAAGAAAGAAAGGGATAGAAAAGAGAAAGAAAGAGAAGAAAGAAGAAACAACATCAGAATCTCAACAGCGGAACGAATAAATTATATTAATAACATATATATTACATAGTATACAACACTAATCAGAGTTAACGGAATTTCATCACATACTAGACAGTTATAAACACTTGTCTAGTTATACAACTCAATACAATACAACAAAGAGATACCAACACAGAGAACACACAGCGGAAACTATATCTAACACTGAAGCCTCCTGCTCCATTGCTCCTCCAAAATTCATCAAAGCAAACCTGAATCCATTGGCTACACGTAAAAATCTGAGTACCCAAGAGTTTAAGAAAACAGAAGATAAACTCAGGGTCAGACATGGGTCTGGTGTGAGTAAAAGGTTAAAGTTGCTTAACTTTGAAAAATCTTTGAAAGGAAAGGTATCACATAAGACTTTCCATACATAAACATGGAAAAGTTTTTACCTTACGCTAACCAAAACATTTGATAGGAAATCAAGTGATATTATAATAGGTCTAGGGTTTTCAAGTAAATAAGAAATAGCCGAAATTGTTACATGATTAAATTCCTGCTACTAGCCACAAAAGCGGGTAATACAATCAAAACCGTTGACACTTATTGGATTTTGGATTCCATCAATGGAAGGGCTACCGGGGTACCGCCCGTCACAGTATGTGGCCTAGATCAACGTACCGAGGATCACTCCCAATCCCCTGCAACACAAGACCGGAACCATCCCTTACTGGTCGGTCTCAAACAAGACAACCCCGCAGTTGGCTTACGTTCCAACCGCCCACACAACCCAATAAAAAGGGACTTCTAGACAGGGGAAAATCTCGTCCTACTTGGGCATGACCCACTTAGCCTTGCTGCACCTCCCCTGTTTTAGCCATTCCCGGTTGATGAGGCTTGAGGCTACGATTACCTTTAGAGAACACATCTCTTAGAATGCTCATCGTCCACCTGACGGTGTTCTGAAAGCATTCAATCCATACAAGTTCATTTCGGGTTCGAACGAAACCGAAGGCATTATCTCGTTACACTCATTTTGGAATCATCCTCAGAGTTAACGACGATAACCCTTGCACTCTGAATCTTATCTCGAATCTGAAAGTACTACCCGTCAAACTCATCTCGGAATCACCCTTAGAGTTATACTGACGAATAGTCCTTACACCTCGAGTCTTCACCATTCACAAGGGATACACGACCTATCGTTAATTTAGATCGATGTGGTTTTCGGATATCCAAATATGGAAACCCGATCCCGGTCTCATCGAAATCTCAAACGTGTCTTTTAAGGCCAAGCTGTTTTAAAGGTTTAAAACAATTCAATTATCATATATACGCAGATAGATAAATCACAGATTCACAATAGATAATCAACATTATCATCACAACAGATAATCCATATTATCATTATCAAAGGTAATCCAAATCGTCATCATAATGCAACCAATGCATCCACATCACTCAACATTACCTATCTCATATCTGAGATTCAAACCATCCAAGGCAAACAACATCATCCATCCATATAAGAAATGATTAATAATCACACCAAATATAATTAATTTAAAATGAATTAAATTAATTACATCATTTCTAATTAATTTAAAGTAAATTAAATTAATTACTTCATCATTACCAAACTTTCTTACATCGCTATTAATTTATTATAAATCAATTAATTAATCATCAATCAATTATTCATTTTAATTAATCATCCCTGATTAATTAACCTTTAATTACATTCAAGTAATTATCCACAAATTAATTTCTCAAATTAATTATACTTAACCAAATATAGTAATTAATCTTTAATTACTTCCTAAATTAATTAATTATAATTAATTACACTAATTCTTAATTAATTACATTAATAAATTCCTTCATTTGTTAATTATTTCCAAATAAATCTATTTTTTAATTACTTCATTAATCATAATAATTAATGATTTCTAATTACATTTTCTTTTTAAGTTAATTACATTAAGTAATTTATCTTTATCAAACCATAATTGTTAATCACCCTTGATTAACTCTGTTCAGTAATTAACTACCCTTAATTACGTTACCAAAATAAATGAATTACTCATTAATTAATTATCTCTAATTAATCCCTTGATTAATTCACAAAGTAATTATACTCAAATTACTTTTATCAACAAATCACCTCCAATGAAACAACTAAACTCCCGAGCCCACTCACCCATGACTTCGAGTCCAACATCCAACAACTTCGAGCAAGAACACAAAATAACCCGAACAAAAACGAGAACCCAATTCTTCCCCAAACCAGCGGACACGCCATGAACTCGTGCACCTGCACCACCACTTCATCCAATTCCGACCTCTCACGACCACTCACATGAGTCAGCGACCATCCTTCAACACATTCCCGACCATCCAATAAACTGCAGAACCCTAAAATCACAATCGAGCTTTCAAGCTCAAAAAAATGGAACCATGTCGAACTGTAAACGACTCAAACTCAAGATTTCCGGCCATCAAAGATCCTGACCTTCCACCATCACCTTCGACAAGCAACCCACCATCAATCCCCTAAATTTGGGTGAACTCGATCACCACTAGAGTTTGCGTCAACCAATTTACTGATCAACTAAGAAACTAGGGTTAAATACTTTAATCCCTGATCACCACTGCCTCAGTGATTTAACCTTCCTTCCAATATTTTTCCTTGAATCTACTATCACCACTCCATCACCAGAAACAACGTTGGCCACCTCGATTACTCAGATTGACAGAATCACCCCAAAGCATCATTTTTGGTAAAACTAGAAATACACAATCAATTTCAAACTAAAATTTCTAAGTTTAGTTTTAAAATTCAAGTCTTTGATAATGTAATTGGTTTATAAACTTTAATCAATGAATCTGGCAAATTAAATTACTACTTCCATAAGTTGTTTTGTTATATTTTTGTGTTTCAGAGACATTTCAGATTTTTCTTCATATTAAATAAAAATTAAAACTTTAACTTATATTTCATAACCATATATTGTTTGAAATCTAAATCCTTAACAAGATTTGAATCATGAGATCATGATTTTGATCTGGATTTAAACCTGAATTCTAGAACAGGCAAGATCATATTTTCACAGCAAGCATACATTCATACATCTACCAGTAATGAACTTGTAAATTTGCATGCAAACACACTTATTCCTAGAGTAATCAAGCAACTAATTTGTACTTAAAGTTTATTTAGTATAAAATGTTACTCACCAGAAATTTTATGAGCAGAGCCTATTTCTAAAAATGTTTGAAACTGGATTGTGTTTCAATTTCCAAAACCTTGAGTTGCTTCCTTATTTTTTTTAAATCCTTAGTCTTGCTTTACTACAGTTTTCTCCCTGATTCATTTCCATGTTTGTTTCCAAGTGAAAAATGCAGGCTTCCAGAAGATAATGCAGGTCCTTTGAGTTGCAGAATTGATTTCAGGCATTTAAATGTTTGAAGAGGCTACTGGATTAAGATTTGCATTTCAAGACTGAGTATGGTTCAGATGGTTTTGGTTTAGAGGAAACATTTGTTTTTGAGGGGATTCAAAAATTTGTTTGAACAGATTTTGATTTCGGATTGCTTAGCTTTTTAAACGTGTCTTTTAAGGCCAAGCTTTTTAAAGGTTTAAAACAATTCAATTATCATATATACGCAGATAGATAAATCACAGATTCACAATAGATAATCAACATTATCATCACAACAGATAATCCATATTATCATTATCAAAGGTAATCCAAATCGTCATCATAATGCAACCAATGCATCCACATCACTCAACATTACCTATCTCATATCTGAGATTCAAACCATCCAAGGCAAACAACATCATCCATCCATATAAGCAATGATTAATAATCACACCAAATATAATTAATTTAAAATGATTTAAATTAATTACATCATTTCTAATTAATTTAAAGTAAATTAAATTAATTACTTCATCATTACCAAACTTGCTTATATCACTATTAAGTAATTATAAATCAATTAATTAATCATCAATCAATTATTCATTTTAATTAATCATCCCTGATTAATTAACCTTTAATTACATTCAAGTAATTATCCACAAATTAATTTCTCAAATTAATTATACTTAACCAAATACAGTAATTAATCTTTAACTACTTCCTAAATTAATTAATTATAATTAATTACACTAATTCTTAATTAATTAAATTAATAAATTCCTTCATTTATTAATTATTTCCAAATAAATCTATTCTTCATTACTTCATTAATCATAATAATTAATGGTCTCTAATTACATTTTCTTTTTAAATTAATTACATTCAGTAATTAATCTTTATCAAACCATAATTGTTAATCACCCTTGATTAACTCTATTTAGTAATTAACTACCTTAATTACTTTACCAAAATAAATAAATTACTCATTAATTAATTATCTCTAATTAATCCCTTGATTAATTCACAAAGTAATTATACTCAAATTACTTTTATCAACAAATCACCTCCAATTAATTACATATAGTAATTAACCATTAATTACTTTCCTAAGTAATTTCTCTTCATTTAATTACATTGAGTAATTATACTTCACAAATCACCAAATGATTATTCTAAATTAATTAAATGAATTAATCAACATATCTAATCAAATTAAACTCAATTAATTACAATTAGTAATTAATTCCGTAATTACTTCCATAAGAAATTACAAATGATTATCTTTAAATTAATTAATCTAATCAATTAATCACATTAATTAATTATTAAATAACCTTTAGTTAATGACCTTCATTAACTATTAACAATTCATTAATTATTTTCTAAAGTAATTAACTTATTTTGGTCATTATTGATTATAAATTAATTAACCATTAATAATCCATAAACTAACCCATAATTATTTAATTAATTAAGTGTTAACTGTAACTTAATTAATCATTTATTACTTGATTAATTAATTACTAATCATTAATTAAAAATCAAATCTTATTTAATTAATGAATCTTAAAATACAAGTTAATTATTCTAAGAATAATTAATCTTAAACCTTTAAGTTTTTAGAACCCTTAATTACTTTAAGTATTATCACAAATATATTTGAAAACATTCATTTCCAAATTTAAATTCAAATTTCATTTTAAATTTAGATTTTAAAATGAAACCCAATTTATCTTCAATAAAATTTAAAATCAATTTAATACCTTTCAATTTACATGATAAATAATACTTTTCTTATAAAAGAAATTTTACAAGAGTTTAAAAACAAATTTATTTTTAAATTCAGACATTTAAATTTTACTTTATCATTTAAAATTGTTAAACACTTAAATTTATTTTAAACCAAAGATTCAAATTCAGATTTGAATCAGTTTAAACTTTGTTTTAAAACATTTCTTTACATTTCAATTTCCAATTTAAATTCAAATTTCTTTAATTACATTTTTAAACAATAAACCCCTTTAAACTATTTTAAACAAATTTGAATTTAAAAACTTATTTATTTCCAGCTATGATTTAAATTAACTTGAATTCATTATTGAAATTTATATTTAAAACTCATTTCAAATTCTTGCTTTATACTTTTAAAATTTAGTTTTAATTTGAAAACGAAACACATTTTCTAATCATGAACAAAACAAACTCGAGCTACAATTTATTCGAGTCTAACCTAATCTAGCTCGAACAGCACTAAAATAGACTCGAGTAACTCGAGTAACCTTCCTAATTGAAAACATTAAAACTTAAATATTGATAGTTTACAAAAACCTGAAACAACTAAACACCGAGCCCACTCACCCATGACTTCGAGTCCAACATCCCACAACTTCGAGCAAGAACACAAAATAACCCGAACAAAAACGAGAACCCAATTCTTCCCCAAACCAGCTAATACGCAATGAACTCGTGCACCTGCACCACCACTTCGTCCAATTCCGACCTCTCACGACCGCTCACGCAAGTCAGCGACCATCCTCCAACACATTCCCGACCATCCAATAAACCGCAGAACCCCAAAATCACAATTGAGCTTTCAAGCTCAAAAAAATGGAACCATGTCGAACTGTAAACGAATCAAACTCACCAGAGATCCTGACCTTCCACCATCACCTTCGACAAGCAACCCACCATCAATCCCCTAAATTTAGGCGAACTCGATCACCACTAGAGTTTGCGTCGACCAAATTACTGATCAGCTAAGAAACTAGGGTTAAATACTTTAATACCTAATCACCACTGCCTCAGTGATTTAACCTTCCTTCTAATATTTTTCCTTGAATCTACTATCACCATTACATCACTAGAAACAATGCTAGCCACCCCGATTACTCAGATTGACAGAATCACCTCAAAGCATCATTTTTGGTAAAACCATAAATACACAATCAATTTCGAACTAAAATTTCTAATTTTAGTTTTAAAATTCAAGTCTTTGATAATGTAATTGGTTTATAAATTTAATCAATGAATCTGGCAAATTAAATTACTACTTCCATAAGTTGTTCTGTTATATTTTTGTGTTTCAGAGACATTTCAGATTTTTCTTCATATTAAATAAAAATTAAAATTTTAACTTATATTTCATAACCATATATTGTTTGAAATCTAAATCCTTATCAAGATTTGAATCATGAGATCATGATTTTGATCTGGATTTAAACCTGAATTCAAGAACAGGCAAGATCATATTTTCACAGCAAGCATATATTCATACATCTACCAGTAATGAACTTGTAAATTTGCATGAAAACACACTTATTTCTAGAGTAATCAAGCAACTAATTTATACTTAAGTTTATATATTATAAAATGTTACTCACCAGAAATTTTATGAGTAGAGCCTATTTCTGAAAATGTTTGAAGCTGGATTGTGTTTCAGTTTCCAAAACCTTGAGTGGCTTCCTTATTTTTTTTAAATCCTTAGTCTTGCTTTACTGCAGTTTGCTCCCTGATTCATTTGCATGTTTGTTTCCAAGTGAAAAATGCAGGCTTCCAGAAAATAATGCAGGTCCTTTGAGTTGCAGAATTGATTTCAGGCATTTAAATGTTTTGAAGAGGCTACTGGATTAAGATTTGCATTTCAAGATTGAGTATGGTTCATACGGTTTTAATTTAGAGGAAACATTTGTTTTTGATTTGATTTTTGAGGGGATTCAAAAATTTGTTTGAACAGATTTTGATTTCAGATTGCTCAGCTGAAAATTTTCTTAAGGTTTTGAAATAGAAGAATAGGAAAGAAGATAAAATGAGGAGTGATAAGTTAATATAAGTAGGCCTTAATTTAATTAAAATAAAAGAAATTGAAAAAAATTAATTAGGACACTTGTTTTAATTTTTAACATTTGTCACCTATTTAATCTATGCCTTACACATGTTTATTAGGGTGTTAAGAGATTTACACATGTCTCTTTTAAATATTTTATTTTGTTTTAAATTGTTTATAAAAGCTTTTAAATCTAAATTTATTATTTCTTATGTATAAATAGATAAATTTCTCCCTTTCTCTTTATAAAAAAAATAAAACAAAACAAATTATAAATATAAGCTTATTCAAAAAAAATTAAGTATTTATTCTTCTAAAATTCAAAACATTAAATTCAAATTTAAATTAATTATAAAACCTAATTTAAAAATTAAGTTATATATATATATATGCATATATAACTCTTATTAAATTAAAAATAACAAATCCTATTTCTTACAAAATTTATTTATGATTATAAAAACTAAGTATTATAATTATTATTTGAAAATAACAAATTAGACAATATTAAATAATTTATAAAAGAGATTATAATTTACTTCTATTACTCAATAAATCAAGATCATTTGTAAATTTAAATTTAAATTCTTATATAAAAATTCAAGCAACATTTTAAAAGAAAATAAAACAAAACTTTTTTTTTTTTTTTTTTTGAAAATTGGTGAATTTTATTGATGCATCAAAGCTCAGAACAAATATACATGTTTCGTGTATTACATAGAAAGTAAACCAAGACACGTGCTAAGTTTATTTACAAAGAACATTCCACCAATCAAAGCAAAACAACAAATGCCCCTTTCTAAAAGCTCTGAAGCATAGGTTCATGGCGGATCCACTTTCCATTCTCGGAGGATTTTGTTTTCCAAATCAGTCGCATGAGTAAATAATTTTCCTTTAATTCTTCTTACAAGTATCTTGACATCTTGCTCTATTGCAATTTGAATTTGTTTATGACCCTTTGCAGTGCTCTTGAAGACTCTCCGGTTCCTCTCCTTCCAGAGGTGATAAACAGTTGTAGTGAGGCTGATGGTCTGCAATTGGGTCAGCAGGTCTCCTTTCTTGCTGTGGCTCAGGTATAGCAGTTCGTCTTCAAGTGTAGAAATCGCATGCATGTCTCGATTTTTGCTTTTAACATGGCTTAGTACACGAGTGGAGTATTCACATTCAAAAAATAGATGATTGTGTGATTCTGGAATGTAGTTACATAGTTTACATGTTAGATTAACCTCCATACCCCATCTTGCTAATCTGTCAGCTGTGGGAAGTCTTAAATTAATTGCTTTAAACGTTGTGAAAGCCATCTTTGGGTTGTTAGATCTGAACCAGATAGGGGCTGCCCAATATTTGTTAGTATGTTTAGTTCGAATTGCTTCCCATGTACTGTTGGTGGTAAAAATGCCGTCTTTTGTATAATTCCAAGTCCAAGTATCATTAGGTTCAGAAGAGTAGATAGGGATGTACTTGACATCTTCAGCTATGGCATGTAATCCTTTTTGTTCTGGTATCCAAGTGCCCTGATAAATGATTGATGCAACTAGGTCATCATATTCCCCAATACATGAAATCATACCCCAGCCATATTTGTTAGCAAATGATTTTCCATTTATCCATGGGTCCCTCCAAAGATAAGTATCCCTTCCATTAGCAATTCTCTTTGAGATGCATGTTTTCAGAACTTCCCTGCTTCTTAAAATACATTTCCAAACCCCAGAAGAGTTAATATCCTCATGCATTGTCCAGAAACTTCCTTTTATATATCTATTTCTCATCCACCTGGCCCAAAGAGTATTTGATGTTAGAATTTTCCATCCATGTTTGATTTGGTAAGTCTTTCTAAGGTCTTTCAGGTTGATAAGACCAACACCTCCTTCAGCTTTAGGCCTAGAAAGAATATCATAACTAACTTTATGTAATCCCCCCCTCCAGATGAAGTTTGCACATGCTGATTTAATCTTCTCAATTGAACTATCAGGAATGTGAAATGTTTGAAGCCAAAATCTAACTTTAGCAGTGATAAATGTGTGTACCAATTCAATTCTGCCAGCAAAAGAAAGTAATTTAGAGCTCCAACCATTGAGTTTGTCTCTGATTTTACCAACTAGTTCACCACATTCACGATCAGTAATTACATTAGTTGATAAAGGAACTCCAAGATACTTGACAGGAAGTTGTCCTTCCTTAATTTGCAAAATTTCCAGGATCTGATTTTTGGATGTACAATATTTGCTAAAGTAGCATTTGGACTTATTAGTATTTAGTTCAAGTCCCACAAATAACTGTAATTGATCAAATATGTGTAGTAAACCCTGAGCTGCAGAAGAGGAGGCTCTAATAGCAATTATCAAATCATCAGCATATAAAAGATGATTGACATTAGGGTTATGTTTAAACAGAGGCTGAATCAAAGAATTGTGACAAGCTATTTCCATTTGTAGTGTAAAGAATTCCATGGCAACTGCAAATAAGTAGGGGGAGAGGGGATCACCTTGTCTCAAACCCCTGTTGCTAGTTATATATCCTTTGGGGATACCATTAATAATTATTGAATATGTGGGGGTAGATATGCATTCTTCAATGAGATTGATCAAAGAAGTAGGAAAATTCATACAGTGTAGTACATGTATAATGAATTGTCTATTAATTTTATCATATGCTTTTTGTAGATCAATCTTTAGACACATTTTGTCAGCTCCAGGTTTATTGAAATTTCTAATTAGTTCATGAGCTAGTAAAGAATTTTCAGAAATGTGTCTTCCTTTTATAAAAGCAGATTGACATTCAGAAATTAGATCAGGGAGGACTTTTGTAAGTCTGTTGCATATTACCTTGCTGAGGATCTTATATAGCACATTACAGCATGCAATAGGTCTAAATTCTTCAATCATAGTAGGGCTTTCCACCTTTGGGATAAGAGTGATAAATGTGTGATTTAATTCATGAAGAATTTTGCCAGTGTTGAAAGATTCCTGAATAGCTTCTAATAATTGATTTTTCAGATGTTGCCAGTGCAATTGATAGAACTTGGAATTCCAACCATCAGGTCCTGGGGAGGAGTCTATGTGAATGGAGAAGACAGCAGCCCTTACTTCTTCCTCAGTAACAGTCTCTTGCAACATTTGCCTTCCCACATCAGATATTATAGCCCTGCAATTAATAGGAGGTAATGTTATCTTAATCTCACTATTATATAAATTTGTGAAATAAGATATGGCTCCCTGTTCAAATTGGGATATATTAGTTGCTATATCCCCCTGGTCATTTATAGAGTTAATAAGAGCATTGCAGTTCCTCCTATAAGACATCTTAGCATAGAAAAATTTGGTACATTCATCTCCTTGAGTGAGCCATTTCTCCTTTGCCATTTGTTTAGCTTGTATAGCTTGTAAATGCAATGCCTCTTTAAGTTTCTGTTGTGTAGAAAAATAATTTGAGATTCTATCATCATCAAGAGGGTCCGTGTCAAGAAGGGTCTGCATCTGTTCACATTTTTGTTGTAAATGACTTATAGCATCCTTTGTTTTATTCCTTTCTCTATTCCATTTCTTCAATCTCTTTTTTAACTCTCTTAGCATCATGACCATGGAAAACCAGCAATTTCCATCAGTTTTAGTAATGTTATTGAAGTCTACAACATCAGCATATCCTTCAATTAGGTGCCAGTGGTTTCCATATCTAAAAGGTTTTCCTTTCAATGAGTTAGCTTGTTGATTAAATTGAATATGTAATGGGGAATGATCACTTGTTGAGCTAGGAAGAACTGATATTTTCAAATTTGGGATGCTTGTTAGAATTTTGTCATTTATAAGAACTCTATCAAGTCTGCAGGCAATTTTTTTAACTTCTCCACTAAACCAAGTAAATTTCAGGCCAAAGTGGATAGCTTCAGAGAGGCCAGTTGCTACAACACACTTGTTGAACTCCTCTGTTTGGGATAGTCTAAGGGTACTTCCACCTCTTTTCTCATTAGTTTTAAGAACTGCATTAAAATCCCCCATTACCATCCAATTATTATTAATTTGCTTTGATGTTTGAACTAAATAAGACCATAATTGTCTGCGAAGAGAAGCCCAGTTATGGGCATAAACAAAAGTGCATATGAAATTCAAACCACCTACATTATTACAAGTAACAGTAATATGTTGTTCAGATTTATCTTTGATAGATAGGTTCCATATGGATTTGTGCCAAGTGATCAGTATACGACCTTTAGAAGATGCTGAATTATTGTCTATCCATTCCCAATCATTACCAAACATGTTAGCAAATACCTGAATACTACTATCCCCCATCTTATTCTCAAGAAAAGCAATTATGGTAGGATTAACTTTATTTCTTAAATTAAAGAGGTCTAATCTTCTAGTTTCACCATTTAGACCCCTTACATTCCAACATATAATAGACATTAAGAATGTCTGGATTGGCTCCTTGTTACACGAGCCAAAGTGTTCCTATTTTTCTTTTTTTCTTTGTTTTTGTCATTGAATTGTTCCACATATTTTGGATTTTCTTTAGTATATTGGTCAGAAAAATAAACCTCCTCTTCTGAGTTTATGGATTCCACATCCAATTCAATTCCCATCTGATTAATTTCCTGTATATTATTAGGTGTATCATCATGTTGTACAACAGCAACAGTTGCAGGAGATTTATTATGATGTGCCTCAGCATTTGCCAGATACTTATTATGTTGACAAGCAGTTGCAGACCTTGTTGGGGACATTGCAATTGAAAGCTCTAACTCCGCAGTTGCTGAGCGTCCAGGGGAATGAATTTCAACAGGAGTTTCAACCATGCAGGGATTACCTTGATCAGCTTTATTCTGAAGAGAATGTTCACTCAGTGGAGACTCATTTATTTGAACAAGATTTTGCAGTGGTGGATTCTTATTCTGCTCTGTTAAACAATGCTGCCCTTCCAGATTGGACTTCCTCTCCTCAGGTGTGGGACTTCCAGTATTAAAGCCAGCTTCATAGTTAGTCTGTTGTAAATCTTTGTAGTTATTATGGTCTAGGCTATTTTTTGGCACTGAGCTACTAGGGTGCTCAGGCAGTTTAGAAGTTTGTTCAGTCAGTGTATTAGTAGAAGCAGTATGGTTTGGTGCTGAAACTTTGGGGATCCACTTTTGAGTAGTTGTATTTGGGCATTGTAAATCACTATGTCCAAAACAACTGCATTGCTTACATCTCGGTGGAATAAACTCATATTCCACCTCTTGTTCATAAATTCTTCCTTTATTATCTTTTGCTCTGATTATTTTGGGAAAAGTAGCATCAGCTGTCACTTCTATTAACACTCTTGCAAATTTAAGCCTTTTAACATTTCTGGTGAAATCATCAATGTCCAAAGGTTTACCAATAAGACTAGCAAGTTTACTAATGCCCCTAGCATTCCACAGAGATAGGTGTAGATTATTTAACCTTACCCAAATAGGATACGAGTCTAACATGTCTCTTTCAAATTGGAAATTAGCATCCCATTTTTTCATAAAAATAAGCCTACTATCCATAAACCAGGGACCCCCATTTAATACTTTATCAAAATCAGCATGATTTTCAAACTTTACTAAGAAAAAACCATTATCTCTAGAGAAAATTTCCCATGAGCCTTCAGGTTTCCAGATCCTTTTAATATACGCATTAAAATGCACATAGTATGGTCGTTTACCCGTAAGATAAATGAATATTGAGTTATTCCACATCTCATTGGATAACTTGTAATCCAAGTCATCTATAATAGCAAAATCACCTGTATCGTCCTTAGCTGGTTGGTGGAAGATAACATCTTCTTTGATAGAGACGTGTTTATCAAATAAATCCGACCATGATCTAACACCCTGTGATTTATTGAATTTAAAAAGAGATGTAGTTGTTTTAGGGTTTGACCATGGATTAGAAGGGGCATCTAGTTTCTGCTTTCCACGACGGCGGACCTCCTGCCAGCCCTCCCGATCTTCATCATCGGTGACAGCTGGATTGGTGGCAGCGGCAATTGAAGAAGTGGCGGCGGCGGAATCGGCTGCTCCCGATCTAATTTTAAATTCATATTTAAGCTAATTAAATAAAACTTTAAAAAATCAGATTTACCTTTAATATTTACAAACCATATAGATATTTATTAAATTGTTTTGAAAAGCTAATGTTAAATTTAAATCAAATTTCAAATTTACCAAAAATAAATTAAAACTAGAAAATTAATTCATTTACTAAAGTCTAAATCAAAGTTTATTAATTTACAATATATACAATTACATATATTATAAACAGAAAACAATTTATTTTCTTTTAAAGATAAAATCTTCCAATTTAAATTTTTATTAAAAGATGATTGTTAGATCAATTCAAAATTAATTATCAAAAATTATCATATCAATTCAATTTTTAACACAGATTATTAAATTTATATTGCCAAATTTCCGGGATATCACATAACCTCTATAGTAATACAAGAACTTTAGTTAATTTAATTAATTAAAACTTTAATTCATTATTATATTATTAATTATATCATTTCTTATTGAATATAAATACACACGCACAATAACCTTTGCAGTAATACATTAATTAGAACTTTAATCAATTTAATTAATTAAAACTTTAATTAATTATTATATAGTTCAATTATAAACATTTTATATTGAATTAAATATATACACACTATAACCTTTATAGTAATACAATACACGCACACACATATCTTATAACGGATTTTCATTTTAAGGGCTTTTTGTGCAGGGTAATTAGTTTTAAGGACACTACGTCTGAAAAATTAGTTTTAAGGACATTTTACAGGAAAAGGATAAAAGAATTTATCATTTTCAGTTATATAGAAATAATGATAAAAGAATTTATCATTTTCCTATATAACTTAAAACGATAAATGAATTTATCATTATGCTGTAAATTGTCCTTAAAACTAATTATTCTGAAGTGTTGTCCTTTTATTACCCTGTAAATAGAAGCTCTTTAACCTAATTTCCACTATCTTATATATGTGTGATTTAATTTATTAATTAACTTTTAATTAATTTATTTAATTAAACAATTTTGATTAAATTTTATTGATTTTGAAAATTCTTTTATACATACATGTAAACTAATGTTATCTTAAACAATTTAAAACAACATAACATATATTATTATATATATTGTACATGTATATATATTTAATTAATTAACTTATTTAATTAATTCATTTATTTTATTAATATTATTAATAAATAATAATTTCAAAATTAATTTACAACATTTTCAAACATTTTGAAAAATTATATTATAACTTTTATAATATGGGTTTTAATTAAATTTAATTTTTAAGTCTAAAACTTTTATTTTAATTTTCAATTATATTGCAACATTTATAATATTTTTCTTATTTAAATTGAACTTTTAAGTTTAAATTTTTTATTTTAAAACATATTTTGAAAATTAGCCCAATGTCCAAATCAGTTTGGCCTTTAAATTGGGAATAACCTTTGGGTTTGGGTTTTCCTCATCTTTTTAAGCCAGACTAATAGCCAGGTAGAGCAAAGTATTTGACTACTTAAACCAAACCATAGACACTGCTTTTCTAGACACACTACCCTATGGGTAAATTTTAATAAGTTAGCCCTAATACTGCTAATTCAGACTTCAAAGGTTATTTGACTCTGATGCTATTGCTGAAATTGGACCAGCACGCTGTTGGGTAAATGGGTAAGTTTCAAAAAAATTATTTCATCTAGATCTTTACTGGGCCTATGAAGTCTAAATTTATTTAGAACTTTTCTAAATTTCTATTAAATAAAATCAATATTTTATTTGAAATTATAAAAAATGTTTTACTTCATATATTATTCATATTATATTATATATACTGTATATACATGTGTGTGTAAGTGCACGTGCAACAGAGCAATGATACATGGTTTGACATGCCAGTACATAGATGTTGGGATTTACACTGCAGCAGACATGTTACTCCCTCTTGTATTTCATTTGCTGTCTAAATGCATATATGTATTTGCATCACAATAATGTACATAAGTAAATATATAAGGTAAACTTATACACACACACACATACACATACATACACACATCTCTACTATTAATAATGATAATTCGGTGAATATGAACTCAACCGCATCATTTTGGACTTCCTATAATACCCTTCGCATATTTTTCACTTCGTCCATCCCTAAATCCATCTTCGCAAAATCAAAGGCTGCAACTCTTATTCCTCCATCATTGCAAAACAAATTGACATAAATCAATTTCATCTCCTTTTTGACACAAACTATGGTTACTTCACTGTGACTCCAGATATAATGTCTCCAACTTCAACTGATGACCATCAACCATGGCTTCGTCTCCAAATCAATTATAGATCTGCAACTACCAATCGATCCACTATCAACTAACATTAGTCCTTCAACCTACCGTTTATGGTTTACTATTGACCAGGTTAGATTTGAAACTTCGACTATCGACTATCGACCGTTGACTGTCGACCATCAACTAACCACAGAATTAACTGGATTTGCTGATTTGATGTCGATAAATAGTTATTGTCAATCATCCTCCATACGACATCCATTGACCTTCAATCTTAGGTAAGTTAATAATCTGGATGATTTATATATGTTTCTTTAGGTCGATTTAATTTAATGGTATCTGGAATTTGGGCTATGGTTCCTCCATTTTTTATGTTATTTAACTGTACTATGTGTAGCATGAGTTGCAAGAAAGATAGTTGCAAATTGATGTATAACCGGCCATAGTATGATTAGGTGAACGGATTAGTACAATTAAACTGGATTCCGTAAATAATTAGATGCGTTTGCATTTTGGTAATTTTTGTGCGTTGGTTTCTATGTTTACTGTGGTTTACAATTGGTTGATTTGATGTGTTGGTCATACTTCGTTTCTTACTTTTCACATTATGGGTGTGTGTATGTAATAGATTTTATAGTGAGATAATTATTTTATGTTATGGATGACGGTAGTATGGGATTTACAAACAGTCGATAGAATAAGAAGAATGTATTATATATGTTCAAAACAAAAATCTTTATGAGGTAATATCAGTTATAGTGTGAGGTAGAAGGACCGGTAAGCCAAAAGTAGGATTTATACCAACCCTTTCTTCCATTTTAATAAGCTGATCGAATAAAAAGAAAGCATCGGGCAAGCTTTACACCAATCCTTTCCTCACTTTAATGTTGTGAATCTGGTAATTTGTTAGTTCCTTTGATTGTCAATAAGCAGCCTTTAGTTACATTAAACACTTGCAAATTTTAGTATCTAATTTGATGCATGTCGTCAATCTAATGTACTTTTGAAAACTGGCACATGTTTCATGGTGGCTACTACAATAATGATGTATTAAGGTTTATCTTCTTCCTTATCAAATTTGGCTTCATATTTATTGCTTTTTGAAATTAGACATAGTGGTTTAATGAGAGCATTCAAAAAATTTATGCAGGAATCTTGGATGCATGTACCTTTGACAATGATAAGGTAAGCAAACAAAATAGATAATCCTAACCACGAGTTAAATCAAAAATATATAGGTAAATTAATGTTCCATTGTGTTTTTTAGACTATATAATGTATTATCCTTTTAATAAAACTACAGGTGCACCAATAAATGGATTTTTTTAATGCTTTTTATATTTTCTTCCAATGAAATTTACAATTTAGTTCACTTTTTCATTTCACATAAATTACCATAAGCCTTGTTTGTACTCCCTTTGTTTAATCAACCTTTTCTCTTTTATAATGCACATAAACAATTCTAAATTAAAATCAATTGATTTTACCATCAGACTTACTTTGTTTGTACTCCCCGGTTCATTGTACTCATTACCCATTTTATTAGATAACTGGTGTGTTTGAATGTAGCCAACCTTCGGACATGGCTTTGAATTTTAAGGCTCCTAATGATGCGAAGATTCAAGGTGTATGGTATGCTCGGCTTGATTCTTTTAGTAGGGCATTTTATATTCCTTAGTAATTTCTGTTTGTGTAGTATTCTTTGTTTTTTTCTTTATATAAACCTGGAAATAGCTATTGTGCTGCTTCTACTTTTGATCATGTTTGTGTATGTGAGTATTTTAATATTATTTATAATTGTTAGTGAAAAGAAGAAAATTAATGTGTGATTATGGCATAGCGCATAGTGTAAAATAATATAAAAGAGAAATACGCCCTAGTAAGAGCCATAAATATACTTCTTTGGCTAGACTGGGCAAGGAAAATTCTCATACCTTTTTGGTGCATCATCCAGTATAATGAATTATGCATGGAAATCTAAGATTTTTATTTTGGTGTTTAGTGAATTATTCTAAGCTGGCGGAATTAGGACATGGTAGACTATAGGGTAGGGCTGCCCTACAGTCTCTTGCGTTTGCTACCAAGAGAAGCCTGCTATTTATGTAACATGAGAAAATTTCCATCTATTATGCATGTGTACACAGATTAATATGACACCTCATTATAAGATTTTATGGAAAACCATGTAAGTAGTTGAATTTGCATTTCTCCTATGTATATAATAATGTGCAGAGAATGCTGACTACTGATCAAAGAAGACATACATAGTTGTGTGTCATTTAAAATCAAAACAAAAAACTGTATGTCACATAATAATTATTATTATGGAACAACTTTGGTACGGCTCAAATGGTCAAACAAGTGATTTAACAATAATCAAGAATTAATGGACCTCACCTAAAGATTTAGTCTACCAATTTAATTCTTACTTCCTTTAAATTTACTGGCTAGTAGAGTATTTTGCTCCTATTTCATATTTTTTACATAATATTAATGGAACTTGAATGTTTATGCTACACACGGACAACCCATAAAAGTGGGCAAGGGATCTAACCACTCCAACATGTTGTTTGAAGTATGCCTTGAAATATATTTATGTTTATATTATTCCTAACATAAAAATTTTGTTTAGTGAATTCTATCGAGTTAATGGACTATGTACTAAGTATGCTTCATAGAAAAAGTATGTTTTGGTAACTCCTTTTTATCTGTTGTAGCTTTTTTTGTCCCATATATACGCGTTCTATTAACATGATACCCAATATATGAGCATTAATTGTGAATTGGGTTCATATTATTCTCTTATGCTAGAAAACTTTCCATTTACATGTACATGAATGATGCATATGCGAAATTTGTTTGAAGTTATGCATCATTGTTTGTGTTGATACGATAGCGTGGTTAATATGCAATAATTTTGCAAATAACGTTAAAATTTGTTCAATGCACTAATTTTATTATATTTGTTTAGTAATAGCTACACTATAAAAGTATTGTTTAATGACCAAATGCATATTCATCTGGATGTGCATATATACTCGTATGTTAAATGTTAATTATAAACAATTTATAAGAAAACATTTACGAAATTTATATTTATATGTATGTGTGTAGATATATATATATAGACTATACACAAAATTAAATCACTAAATTAATTAAGTATTAATTTATAAAATAATTTTAACATATATATATAATATAACATGAAAGTCGTGAATAATGTAATAAATAATATTTTATTTTATTTTAAACTAATTGATACAATACATGTAAATATATATATAGTAATATTAATGTTGTTTTTTTCAATATATTTCTGTAAATGTTGCTTTCGGCCAAATTTATATAATATTTATATATTATTAATTTCCTTTTTTTTTTGCATTTTAAAACATTTTAAAACCAAAATCAGTGTAAAAATCAAATAAATATTATTTTTGAAAGTTTAAAGTGTAATAAATTTTATAATTTTTTTTCAAGATATATGCATACTTTATAATATATATATATATATATATATATATAAACATTTTAAATTACATAGTCAATTTTAGGTTAAATAATTAATTAAATATATCTATTCAATTTTTTTACACTTGCCACCGAATGTATATTTTATATAAATAAATTTTATAAAATTTAAAGTATGTAACACATGATTTATAATCCTTAGAAATAAATACTAATTTACCAAAACCAAATATAATAATATTTTGTAATATATATATAGTCCATAAGAACTAAGTATAATAAGCATTCATAAAGTAAATTATTTATTTACTTATTTATTTATATGGATGCAATAATATACCCAACCAACCAATTTGTGGCAGCATTTCGATGTATAAAATCCGTAATATAGTCTAACATCCCATCACATAAATAATATAGCATATAAATGAGATACAACAAAGATAAAACAAAGATTTATCTTTTATCAAAGCTCTTGCATACATGTTGAATCAATCCCCTTGAATCCGTTCTTAAATCAGAATTTGCTAGATCTCGATCTGTCTTACCATCGATGATCGAATCGAAGAGTTTTGATGTAATTTTTGTAATACCCTGAAAATTTATATGATTTTTAAATGATGATAATAAATAAATCTGAAATTTATTTGGAGGATATTTTGGTAAATTTAAATAGAAGGGAAAAATAGTAATTTTATAAATGGTTGAATTAACTAACAGGAGTCAAATAATAGCATAGCTCTCATTTTTCTGATCGAGATAAATTATTCATTTGTTTAAAATAGATATTATGTGAGTGAGATATCATTTATTTGTTGAAGTAGATTGGGTTTGTGCACGTGCAACGGACCTAATTTGGGCTAATTTGGCCCATACTCGTAGTTTGGATTTAAATTTGATACACCAATTCAGTTTTCCTTCCTAAATGCTTTTTTTCAAAAAGCACATAACTTCATTTTCTAACTTCTTTTCTCATTTCCTTCATCTTGCTCCTCCCTTCCTCTCAACAAAATTCACATTTCTTGACGAAATTAGACGAGAAGAGTTGTATTAGATTCGTAGTAGAGTTCTCTATCATCTGAAGTAAGACTCAAAGGCTAATTTACAAATTTGATTTTATGGAAATTTGGGGCAGTTGGGGAATTCGATTTCTTTTGGCTTAATTTGGCGAGTGTGGTTTCTCTGATCTTGATATAATCTTTAGTGTTGATATACAATGGTTTGGGCTAATTTAGGATGTGAATTTTACACATATAAATCTGACGATAGGGTTAAAATATTAAGTATAGAAAAAGAACTTAATTTTATACTCAAACGTCTAAAATAGGCATTTTCGGCACCAAATTTCATATTGAAACTTAATGAATTCTAAATTAATATATGTATATGGGTTAGGACCTTAGGAACTCAAAGACTAGTATGTATAAATGAAGCATAACTCATAGAAACAATAAAATATAAGAAGAAACGAAATCTGGAAACTAAATCTTAAAACAGAAACGAAGTCCCATTTTTGAGATATGCACCAGTCGATCGATGGGTGCACATTGGTCCATCGGTAAGCATCCTAGATTAGGAATTCAGACTTTTTGAATTCCTGAATTGATGTGCGTTACTTCGATCTTTTGCTTGGTGATTCCTGAGGGTTATTTAAACATTTCTACGATTCGGTTGGCAATATATAGATTGATGGTAGGAATGATATATGGATGTAGTATGCATAATTTGAAACAATTGTTGAATACTCGAGGCATGTATGGTGAGTATCTTGACGATGGCGAGGCTCAAAATTAGAGTATGTAGTTTTGGGAAACTGGACAAGTATGTAAGAATTGGAAATAAATGCGAGACTTGAATGTAGTGTGTATGGCTTTTGATTTTGTAGTTCGGTGTGGTATAAGTATGTAGTTTGAATGATAACAAATACCAGAATCTTATCGTGCACGCTGCGGGTCCTTGATTCATAGTATTAATGAGGCATTCTCCTTTAGAGCATTGAGGATGGTTCAAGAGGGTTTTGATGTGGACGACAGTCAAGTCGTAGCACATGTAGTAGGACCAGGTGTGAGTCTAGTACACAGTTATCCTTTACTTTAAGTTGGGAGAGTTGTAAATGTGTAATCCATCATCGCAAGAGGCGATGCTAGATTATGTTTAAGGCATTTTTTATTGTAGCTGTTCAAGACCGGATCATTTGTAGATAGTTTAATATCGTTCTATAGCATGGCGTAGGCGGGTCTAGAAGATATTATGCTTATGCTTAAATCATGTTATATCATTGTCATAGTAGTATACTTATATTAAATTTGCTTCACAAAGTCACTCATGCATGCATATATCTGACCCACTCCTATATTTCTTTTATCTATATATATTATCTAGGGTGATGGAGTTTAGAGACGAGATGGATCGAAAGACATGCATTTGTGTATGTCGTATATATTGTAAATAAAGTGTGTATCAAAGACATGACATGACAGTGTGTGAAGTTAATTTGGTTTGCATTGTACACACTTATGTTGTTGTATCAAATATGTAATTAAACACATATATACTTGCGTAGTATAACATTTTGTATGACCATCTTCCATGAGACTCTGAAAGTTATCGGTTAGTATATTTTTGTCTTATGTTGTCCCTAGATATCAATATGTATTACCTTCCAACGATCCGCCGTTTTGGGAGATCATTGTGCGGTTACAAGGTTTTAAAATGATGGGTTATTCAACTTTGCACTTGAATTTTTTAGGACATAGAGAGGATGGTTGAAATTATCACAGAGGAAGGAGAGAAAAGGTCCAAAATGAAATGATATAAAAGGTGGCATATAAGTAGGAAGTCAAGGGAGAGAAAAGTGGTTCACATCCTAATGTCTCTCTCTTATCAATTCCACTCTTTTCAACCATTCAAATCCTCTCCAATCGCCATCATATGGCCATCCAAACCATGCATCCTACAACTGAAACCATCATGCCATATGGGCCTCCATTCTGGTTCAAGTCCGAATAATATTCAAATGCAATTTTAAATCTTATTTAACTACACACCGATATCGTATATCGATTGTTATATTTATAACTATTGTAAATGCACTATTTTAATATTGTTCAAAATATATCAAATAATATTTTATAATTAATATTTCATATGTTAATTAATTTATAAATTAATTAAATTAGATGGTAAAAGGATAATTCAACATTTCAGTTGTGTGACTCTTAGGTGTAAATTTGGTCATCGATTAACATTGAACATTTCAAATTTTAATGTTCAGGTCACTTAATAGATGGTGTGACATTATAGTCAAATTTATCTCTTACTTCGTTTCGATAAAATCCAATTTTTCTTTGTTAGACATTATCCTATAGTGACAGTTATTTACACCAATTCTCTTTATCAAGACAATATCACTTTGGACTTATGGAATTTGATAATGGTCAAAATTCCATTATCATCCATTTTCAACTCTATAGTCACTTAGCCTTTGATTCAATAATAATAATTACTATCAACAAAATTGCTCTGCCCAGAGTCTTTGACTTTGAGTTGACTTCAACTGGTCGTGATACTAACCTTGTATGATCGAGGAGACAAATCCTCTCTTGAACAATGTTACACTTCCAACTTCCACTTTACCCAACTACAGTCATTCGATGGACATCATTTCATAATTTAATTATTATAATCACCACTTTACCCAACTACGGTCATTCGATGGACGTTATTTCATAATTTAATTATTATAATCAAAGCGGAGCTTCCATATTGAAAATCAACAGTATTCTCAAGTCAAGAGAACTATGTAATTCTGTCACATCGATATTTTCTGTTTGACCTTAATTATATTAACCAACAGAAAACTATTGAGGGGTCGTTGCACAGTTATCCAATAATTATCAGTACATAACCCCTTAGTACCTCCAACAGTCATGCGTAATGTACTTTTCAAAATTTGAAGAGCATTACGTACTCTAGTCTCAAAGGATATATCGATATCTAGTCTCGATACATCTTGATTATGAATATTTAAAATGATACGTTTAATTTCATTGTGATAAATTACTAAGGGTAACAACACCTTGCAACTATTATCACAAAACACAACATTTATGAATTTTCTAACTTTTAATTAAATTAATTATTTGATATAACACATTATACAAGTATAGAAAGAAAACACCTTTATTTTGAAAAAGATTGGTTATCAAATTTGAAATATGCAAAAAATAACATAATTGTCCTAGGGCATACCCCAACTCTATCAACGACATCGTCTAAAGTTGATCTCAAGCTCAGGAACCTACAGATAACTTAAGACTGTAATATGCCCTGAATGAATTTTTCTTTGTCATTTTATGGCCTCAAAACTTTTTCCAATGCCTCTCCAATGTCAATGTTGGTTAATAGGCCAAGCCTAATATCCCTATGAGGATGAGACTCTTCCCTGTCAGAAATTTTTACCTTACTATCCCTGAGGCGTGACTCCTCTTCTACGACTGTACTTTCAACACCAACTTCTTTCCACTCTTGGACAGAGTCCATTCAACAGGTTCAATGAGTTTGGAGTTTTGAGTCAACTTCTATATCTACTTCCGTGCCAATGTCGAATTAAGTGGGTTCACGCCAAAAGCGGGAACATTGGTTTGGATTGGCTACTGCCTACTTGTTTCTCCAGCCTTGAACCTTAATTTTTTCCCTTTCTTAAGACCTTTAGGCTAAGGGAGCTTTTGTTTCCCAATCGAACGACCCTCCACTAGCAACCCATATTTCCTAATAGATTCATCTATAACCAAACGGGGAATCTCCCTTGCTTTAGACGGAATCCCTTTTAGCTTCTCAAGCATCTCCTCAAGGTCTGGACTGGAGCTAGCCTTCATAATATCTAAAAAAGCGACACAATACATGGTTAGCGTAAAAGCCTCCAGGCAAGAAAAATGTAGCTATAAAGTTTCCTTCCACTTACATCCCGAATGCCATCGGCGAAAACAAGGAGAGTCGTCTCTGACAAAGAAGCATTCATGTTCAAACATGTTATATTTGGAATAAAAGTCCTCCACATGCTTGAATTTGCTACCCAACTATAGACAGAAGAAAGGGGATCCCTCTGCCTTGCTTTAACGGAATAAAAGAACCCAAGTTGTCTACGAGTTGGAGGCTTATGGAACTCCCTCATATACATTTTGTAATGTCCCGATAGGATAACGTAGCCATTCATATGAAGCTAGAATAGAGCGAACTTTAAATAAACTAAAACCCCAGTTATCCATTGATGAATAGGAGGTAGGGCCCCTTCCAGGCAATGGTATCGGGTAGTACATAGCCCTCCGGAGGAGCATGAGCTGCTGATCTGGAGTTGGCAAAAGCAGGCCATCCTTAGGAGGTCCGTGAGTGGCAGCGATAGTATCCAACTGCCTATGGAGCAATGTGGTAGCAACCGAATCTACTAGGTCCTCTAACAGCTGTGAGGGCCCGTATCTAGGAATTAAAGAGCATGCTAAGCTAGGTTGACTAACTCTAGCCCTAGAAGACGAAGAGCCCACAACGAAAGATGAAGAAGAAGTTCGAGCTCCGATAGCACTCGACGATCAAGCATGACATCTCGTCGACGTAACATGTCTGACATATCAACCCGTCCCATTACTGCCATTTTCTATGTGTGCGTGTGTCGTGATAATTATATTAAGAGAGACATGGATGCACGAAAACAAGTAAAAGGAAAAGAGTCAGCCTCTTCTCCTTCATTGATTGTTCCCTCTACTCTTACCTTTGAATTCCCAGCCCCCTATATTCATAAGTGCGTCGTCGAAGCTATGCAAGAATATATTGTAATAGCGAAAAAGGTTGCAACCCACGTGCTAAGAACAAACACTCCTGTCAGTTGGTATGCAAAGGCAAGAACTTGGAATCATTTGAAAAGCGGAGTGTGCAACCATGTTAGATATAACATTTTTGCCAAGTAGATTTCGAATGACGAGTTTGATGAAAAGGAACTCTTTTACAAGCTTGATGAGAATGACTTAGATATTTGTACAACGAGGGAGTTTGGGTCGAACAACGTTGCTGTATTGGTTGATCTTGACTGAATACTAACTTCAGACTTGGTTGTTCCGCAAGTGTATGGACATTTAATTGTTGTATATCTTACTTTAACATATTGTGTTATGTGCTACAAACATATTTATTCGTGTTTTGGTGGACTCGTTTGCTTGAACAACCTTTTCATCTTTTGTACCCAAGAACTATATCTTTTGTATTGTTCTTTTATCTACATGTTAATACACTTAGGTATCCCTTGGATACTTTTATCTTCATTACTAAATAAAATAGTTCTTATGATTTTCCCTCGTAAAATGACAAAAAAAATTTGAACAAAAACAGAAGCACTAATGTCTTTAAAAAATACACTTTTGACTTTCAGTTGCTTCGTAAGAACACCTCAACGTGGGCATTTACCTCAACATGAGTAGATTTCTAGAGGTTTACCTTAAAAAAAACTACCTTTAGTCAGTGACACAATAGTGTTACATTTATCCGAGTTTCAGTTGTATGTCTTATAATTGACTCCTACTTATCTATTTAAACATTTACTCAAGAATTAGATTCTCGTAAGTGTATATATGATTTTAAGCTGTCGCGTAGAGGTCAGCTATTCGACATTAAGTTATTCAAAATTTTCAAATTCAGGTAAGTGACACCAACGCTACTTTTTTTGTATGACAACGGCTTCCTATTCATATGTGTCGGATGACATGGATGCTTATACATACACTTATGTGCATATTCGAAATTTGTACATATTGATGAACTTACACGATACACACACACATGCATATACATATAAGTGTATATTCGAAATTTGTACATAAGAACTTATACAAACTATTGGCAACAAAAGACATCTATACTATTATATTATTAGTGAGTTTCATTCTAAGAGAGCAGAAGCCCCTGTGTAATTTGGAAAATCAAACGTCACTGTTTTTATTCCACTCTATGCCATCTCTCTACTTCATTCATTATCCAAATTATTTTCCAAACCCTACAACCAGATTTCCCTTTCTCTGCTTCGCCATCCAATTCATCAAGCAATCCGACTTATTTCCTTATCGCATCTCTCCGCTTCCACCCTCGCCATACACTGATGCATCATCTGCTTTGTATCATCTCCGTATTCTTCTACTAATCCTATCAGACTAAATGATTTCATTTACCTTTAAACTAATGAAATCCCATCACTGAACCGGCTCAAATCAAGGCATTCGCTAGTTGTAAATCTCATCAGCGAACCTTACTCCTCTCTAACATGTAATTTGTAACAAAGTGGCATCATACCAATTGATTCTGTCGTCCCTATCCCCAAACCCTCATGGCACCATCTCAATACATCCTACCATTGATAGTTTAAAACATTTTCATAGGTGATTTAAATCTCAAGTTGCCGGTGGCCATTTGGGTGGTAGTTATAATTTATAAATTAAGATTGCTGAACCTGGTATGAATATGTTTAATTATACATTTTTGTTCCCATTTTGATTTTTCTCAATATTGGTGTATTTTAGTTAGAAATTTTTTAATACAAATCTGTGTTCTTTTTGTATACTAGCATCAACCTATGCAGGTACATTTATATAAGTAATTGACATATAAAATTGTATGGTGGTTCGTCTTTGTTCAAATTTCCTTCATTTCTTTTGCTTTAATAACCATTTTGCATAAATACCTATTTTTTTTAGTAAAACCATATCTCTAGTATTTGTTTTTATTATCAATCCTAACTTTGATCTATTGAAATTAGTTTGAGAAGTTATTTAAACTTTATCATCTGGAAAAAGCAAATCAGTCTTTCAATATTAAGTTAAATCAAGAAATGTTTTTGCATCAACTTAACCCTTAACAAACAAGTCCAACATGTTGAAATCATGATTGAGGGAAGATTTCTGCAGTATTTTGTTAATTTGCATATTTTGCTTTCATCTATTATTATGTTATGTTAATATATAAATGATGTAATATTGTAGAATGTTTTCTGTTTGATATTCCTACCATAAACTTGATGGTAAATTCTTTCATATAGAAGTACTTAATATTCTGTTGGTATCATAATTGTTATTTAGCTATTGATGCAGCGTATGTATTTATGTTACGTTATTTTCATATTATTAAGTCTTACTTTAATAGTTTATTTTTTATATTATTCAGGAGTGTCGACATTTATCATTTGGAGAACTCCAACTCTCAGCCTAAAATGTTTAGGTGCCTCATGATCCTAAAGGTTAGTTTGGAAATTATGTAATATTTTTTGTAGGTATTACATTGGAACATGTGTATTGAAATGTTGTTCTTAACTTCAAAACACTAGAGTTATGATCTTAATGTTAAAAATCAACCATGCTTCAACTGATCATAATTGAAGTTGGCCACACTTTGAATTGGAATATGACATGTAATTTGGATATCTTGTATGATATATGATTAGATCATTTGAACATAAACAATAAATCTTGAAATATTTATATGCTCTAAAGCCCTTGCTAATTTCTCTGTGAATTCTATTCATAGTACGCCACGTGTATTATGAAACTGGACTATCCCAAATATTCTTTCCTCCCGTTCTCACAAAAGACATTTTTTAGTTATTTCCCGTTCATCTCCTCTCATCTAACCTAAATATTCATTTCCCCCAATCCGAGAAATACCCACTGGATAACATTGCTTCAGTAATCGGATATGCCCATAGCCAACACTGAATGTTCCCCATATCAACGTCACCATCCCCTTTGAATCGAGAACTCTTGCTTCATCTCTTATATACACGATGTGAAGATTATCACATGCCGATGTTTTCGAATCTTAATTGATTTTTCTTTTCCAAATGCAGGTTATTCATTTTGAAATGCCAAATAGTTTAGAATTTTTTGTTCGTAGATGTACGCAAACTAGCGAAGTTGGTAACAAGGGAACAACTATTCTTATGTTGAAAGCCAAAGGCATACTATTAGATCCATGAAGTAATGACTTGGTTGTAACTTTCAAGAGCTTTACGTGTAACGACCCACCTTTTTTTGGACAGTTTAAACCGACGATCAAATACACATGTCGATTTCAAACCATTAAAAGGGCAGATAGTTATTGGGGTAATTAAGAAAAGAAAAGGAAGGGAAATAAAGGAAATGAAACAACACAGAATCTCACAGCGGAAGGCTAAAGTATAATAATAAAATAACAGTTCATGAAGCTGTTAATTAAATGAATACATTTGAAATGAATACATTTGATTATTATTATACAACATTTATCAGAGTTACATACACAACAAATATCATACAACAATGCAGCGGAATGGAATGAATATAATAGTAGTAGATAATATACCAAATCTTCGTCTCCGTCCTCCAAGGAAATGATCTTCAACCTAAACTGAAAACTCAGGACTGACCCGAGCGTAATGAAAAGACAAAACACTCGAGTCAGGACTAAAATATCCTTATGAAAGTTAAATCAATCGTAAATAAATATGAGTGTAACGGCGTCAGAGATGTTTACGGGGTTTGACATCTCATATCCAGTGTCAACGTGCGTGCAATAACTCAAGAGATGTTACGGGATTTTCCATCTCTCAAGGATCCGTGAAACTATCTATTATGTAGTAATATACGCTAAGTAGATAATGTCTATCAGTAATATAAAGTATCAAAATAGCGTTAAGGCGTTACCATAATCCCCCTTAACACATTTTATATTCCCAAAAGCATATACAAGACCGTAGTTTCCCCAAAACCGGAAGTCACCAGAGGGCAATCCATATACTCAAGGTACAAATCAAAACGTAGTGGTCGCGAATAGGATAATCAGTATGACAAGGTACATGAGGCAATACCAACTAGGATACTAGTAGTTGCGTGATCCGGACTGATGTTGGGCATAGCCAGCAGCTACCCCAACACCGCGAAACAACACTCCCAAATCAAGGGGTGCACCCAAATCGCATCACAAATGTAATAGATATGGTATCGAAGAAGTGTGTCCGCTAGAGGTGGCGAACCTCAATGGCCCGGCGCGGCTCCTGTTTTAGTCATGTCAGGGGTCATCCAATAATCGTTCTCTTTCTTCAGTCAACGCGTTCACCAAACCATCCACTTCATTCTGAATCAACACTCCGCGTATAATAGTTATTAAAGTGGTTTTCGGTATCGACAGAGAGTATGTCCATATCCGATCCCGGTCTCTTTAATAACTACGTATTATTACACCGTTGGCTCTTTATATTTCAAAACGATTCATAATTGATATCAAAACATCATATTCGCTTCAAAAATCAAATCCATTCAAATATCATCGTATCTTTCAAAATATCAAATTTCATATTTAAATTCAAGATTTAGATATAAACATTTCACCTTATTGACCAGCTTAGGATTTTAGAAAAATAGTTCTAAGTAGTTTAAAAGTAGTTTAAAATAATTAAAATAGTTAAAAACACTTAAAATCTTTAAAATGGATTTAAAATAGATAAATTAGTTTAAAATAATTTAAATTGGGTTAAGTAGATTTAAAATAGATTAAAATAGTTTAAGTATTCAAAATGGTTTATATAACATAGTAATTTGGAAAACAAATTAAAACAGCTTCAAAATCAATCTATTTCAATTATAACTTCCCAATTCAAATCAATTTCAATTTCCATTCTACCGATTCAATTTCGATTTCAATTCAAAATAATGTCAACTTTTACTTCAAATCAATTCAATTCTACATTCACCTTTAATTAATTCAATTTCAATTTATATCGATTTGGAGCTTGATTTCTCAAAATATCAATTTATAACACTTAACAAAATTTCCAACAATATTCAAGTTTAAATCCAAATTCCAAATATGATTCAATTCCAAACTCGATTTCAAAATATCATTTTCATATCACTTTTACTTAGTAATATTCAAAGCTCGAAATAATGTTCAATCTTTAAAATAAATAGATTTTCGAAATTCAATCATATCCAAATTTTAAATTTTAAAGTCACAACTTAAATTATTTACCAATTTCTTTTAACCAAAATTTATTTCAACATTCCAACTCAAATTTTCGACAAATTCGATTTCTATAAATTGATTTCTATTTATCACTTTTAAATCGAAACATTTACATAAATTTCAAATCGACGATTTCAAAAATTATTAATTTAGCCAATTCGGTGTCCGTATATAATTTTCTATCCTATGGCCAAGTAATTATTTATTTCAATTAAATGTCAGGGATGAGTATATATTACTTAAATTAAATCTCAGTATCATATGTATGCATAACAGGATTTATATAAGCAAATAAACATCCAAACATTCAATTATCAACCAATAGCATCCATCAAAATACATCATCCAATAAACAATACAATTCATGGCAGTTTCATAGTTATCAATGTCAGGAAATTTAATCGCAATTCAATTTTAATTTCAATTTAACTGTCAATTTAATTTTCAACGGTTAATGCAACAGACAAGCTACATGACAATTAAATTTTTATCAAACAACGACAAATAAGATCATAACACTTCATAATGTCAAATTTAACTAGCATAAAGATATTTAGTACGTTGTGAGCGTTATAAAACACTCACCTTGATTTTATGATTTTAAATCAAATCGAATGACGTTCGATTTAATCCAAAAAAATTTCTAGCTCCAAACAATTTCAATCCATCTCCATAGCGTAGTGCTCGACGATACGATTCCAACGCAAGAAGTTTCGCGCGAATCCGACCTCGTATGAAAGAGATATAAATTTTTAAAGTTGAACGATAATTAAATATACTTTTTAATTTACAATTCCCACTTTATTTACCCAGAATCAAATCTAGCCGTTGATTCCCTGTTGCTGCATCCAGGCCGCACGCGCGTGCGTTCCTTTCTCCTCCCCTTCAGTTTCTTACGCAAAACAAACCCATAGAACACGATTCTAGGGTTAACAATCGCGACCCCTACAATCGCTTACACCCCGATCAACAACCACCACACGATGCGCCTCCGAGAGCTCCACCTTCGGCCAAAACCGCCTTGAACTCGGCCACCCCAGGAGCGCGGAAAACGATGACGAACACGCGACATTCAAACCCCCATTGCCGTTAATCCATGGCTCAGAAAACGATCACAACCGTTGAGATGCTAGATCTCACTGTCCTCTACAATTTTCATGTTGAACATTTCATGAATCGATGAACGGATTTGAAGAAATCGAAGGGGGAAGTTAGGAGTATTTCGGCCATTAATTTTTATAAGTGGCGGCCTGCAAATAGGAACTAGGGTTTCTTCTTTTTTTATTTTTATTTTTTTTATTTTGTGAAAAAGGCTATTTATAGGAAACGACAAATACTTATTCATCCGGGATTCCCGAACTCCGATTTATGCGCGGTGACTGACGATCCTAGGGTTTATCCTACGTTCCGGACACATTGGAACAGGTTTAAGAAGCTAATTCGATCATATGTGAGAGTTACGGAAATAAACGATCAATTTTAAATTAAACCGATTAAACGATTTTCTATGCGTTTTGGCTTGCCCCGGACAAACGGTAAATCCGTTTGACTTGAAATTTGAAATCTTACAATAATATAACATTACGGATCCAATGAAACTAGTTTCGTTGAAATCCGAGACCGTTTGAAAAATGACTATTTTTAACTCGCCAAATTAATATTAAACAATTTCAACGCGTTTCGAGCTGCCACGGTCAAACGACAACTCCGATTGCTACGAAAATTGAAATCCGATAATAACTAACTATTACGGATCCAATAGAACTAGTTTCGTCCAATTCTGAGACTGTTCAAAAATTGGCTATTTTTCAGGCGATAATTAAATATTAAAATATTCAATTTTCACAAATAAATTTTAAATTCAGTTTTAAAAGTTCTATAACATCACTATAACTCCAATATGATAAAATAAAATTTTACAAATCATTTTTAATCATATTAAACCCGTTATTCAATTATCCAATAAATATCAATTTTAAAATCTTATTAACCCTATTATAATCCCAATACAACTTACATTCACCTTGGAAACCAAATTGAATCATATTAAATCAAATTTCAGTTATTCACTTTATTTTCATATATTAAATTTCAATATCAAATTAATCATATCAACTTCGGAATTTAATTATTTAAACATTTGTAATATTAAATTTAAACAATTTTATTATTCTTAAATCAGTATCTTTTGAAATATTCGAAACGAACTTATAAAATTTAACACATTCAAATTATAGAACAACCATTTTCATTAAAACAATTATTCAATTCCCTTTATTCAATTATTCAATAAACTCCAAATATTAAATTTTAAACAATTTAATTGTTCAATATTTGACGGATTTCAATATTGGATTTTTAAATAAAAATTTCATTATCAGTCGATTTACTATATTACATTAGATGAATTCCACGTTATTATTTAACTGCAGTTAGAGATAATGCACTCAACTCATATATATACTTTCATTTCAATTGCAATTGGTTCACAAATTCAATTCGACTAACTAAATGAATAGGTAACTTAAATAATTATCACTGTTGACTTTTAATTACTTATAAGTTTATTATTTACAAACAAGCGTCACAATTACCTATACAATACAAATTCATTCAATTACCTTCGACTACATCTTATTTCAATTGATTTGGGATTTCATTCAATTAATAAACACTTAACTTAGATAAATTTTGTTGCATTTCATTCTAGTTATTATTATTCCAAATGAATTACAAATTTTTTCTAACACTAAATCACGAAATCTTATTAAATTAGCTATTTTAATTATCGGAAATTTACGGGTCGTTACATTCTCCCCCACTCAAAACTTTTCGTCCCCGAAAAGGAAAAAGAAGGGAAAAAAGAACTAAGTATAGAATTCAACATTAGATACATTTTATCCAAAGTTACCTACTTATAAAACAATGAAATTCCATCTATAAAGTCATTACTACACTTTTACTAAGTTATTCCAAATGCCTTTTTGACTTTAAAAGTTAGTTATCAAAACAAGTTATAAAATTTTTAAAACTTGAAAATTTTCTAACACCCGGATTTACGGAAAATTTCGGCAGAGTCTCCTTTGCGCGGCTCGATCGAAAAATATAATAGCATATATATCACAAATATACATCTCATCTCAATGATGAGGCATCCCATATCTGGGGAAACAACATATATATATCACCAATACCATACAAAACCGTAAGCGTACCTTTTATTTAGCATTTATTAGCAATTTACTTACATTATGCGTTTAGCGTAGAAGCGAGCTCCACAACAAAGCGCAACCCCTTTGCTACCTACTAAAATGCTCAATAACTAAGTTAGAACCATGCATATAAAGATAGATCGATATATTTAGCCTACACAACATATATATAACATATTTAGCTTCAAAACTGAGATTTCAATTTCTGGACAGCAAACAAATCTTAGCTTTAGGTCACCTAAACTGTAAAATTTGACAACAGAATCTAAACAAAAGTTGTTGCATTCATTTCAGGTTTTCCGGAATGTCCAAAATCATCGAATTCGGATCATCCGTTCAAAAGTTATGGCCGTTTTACTAAGAGTATACGCCTCAGGCTGAGCAATGCATTGCGCAGGTCTGTGACATTCACTCGTGGTTTCGACCCTCTAAACGGTGTCAAAACACAAAACACTTAAAACAAAAGTTTTAGCTTAAGTTCTTAGCTTTCCAGAAAGTGCAAGATCATCAAAATCCGATAAACCAGTCAAAAGATATGGCGAAAATACTAAGGGTATATACTACTGATTTTACTTATTTTTACACAGGACAGCGAGTAACATTCAAGTTTTTAACCTATTAAACGAAGGAATTTTCTCAAGTTATCTAAACAAAAATTGTGCTATAGTTTCTGAGCTTTTTGAAAAGTCCAAGATCGTCGAATTCCGTTCAGCCATTTAAAAGTTATGGTTGTTTTCGTTTCAGCATATATTGGACAAATTTGGATTTTCCCAAAAATTTGCTTTTATTATTTCAAAGTGCAAAACAATCATAAACACAAAGTCATTTATTTTCTTATTCATCCATGCAATAGGTTTACATTCAATTTATTTCCGATTTATTCAAGTTTGTTTCATTCGCATTTTAAATTCAAGTCGATTTGCTTCAATTTATATTGAATTCAATTATATTTAATTTCACTTTGCTTCAAATTTGAATTTAGTTATTTTAAAATTTTATTCCGTTTATTCAATTCCATTAACACTAATGAATTCTACTTAATCAATTTTCATCCATCTAACAACCAATGCATATCAAACATTAGCATTCATCCAAAATCTACACTAAATCAATTATACATTTCCAAGTCAATTTTAATTTCATACACTTCCAAGTTTATTGAAATTTAGTTATATTCAAATTTTATTACTTTTCATTTACCAATTTTATATTTCACTAATTTTAAATTTTATTCATTCACTTATATATATCATTCATTTTACAGCTTAAATTTCTTTTATATTTACAACTATCAATAGATCTTCACATTTTATTATTCACTCTCACATTGGTATATTATTTCTCTACTTATCCTTATTAGCATTTTAAACCTTTTAAGTATTTGGTAAGTTATATCTATGCTATAGAATGAAATTTAATACTATGCGAGTTTTACAGTTTCAATTTTATTTTAAGTTCATAATTTCCTAATTCTAAGGATTTCTATTTCAATTGATATTTTCACTTAGCTCTTAGGTTCATTTCTCATTTCACAATTCAGAAGTTCCTTAATGATTCAAGTCTAAATTCATTTCAATCATTTAAAAGAAATCATTAATTATTAAAGGACTTAAGAATTTCAATCCCAGTTTCATTTCAAATCAAGTTTTGAAATAATATATACTTATATAATTTATTTATCAAATCATACTATAGAGAATACAAAATAAAATGAAATTTGAATCAAACAAGGTTTAGACAAGATATTAAGTGGTCTCCCCCACTCGGACTCTCGAAAATAAACGTCGATGATGCGTGCACTCATCACCGAAATCATTTTCTATCGTCAAGAGAAGGGAATATAACACTTATCATAAAAAAAATCCTTCGAAAACAATTTCAACTCAATTATACTATCATATAATACTCGCATTATATTTTTCAAATTCTTGTAAGTCAATTTCAAACACCGGAATTTAAGTTCTCAAATCCAAGTTAAAATTTATTTATATTCATTATCAATTGTGTTTATAAGATTTCATTTTCCTAAATCCATTGTTATTTAATCAATTGTTATAAATATTGACTGATCAAATAATAACGATAATCATCTAATATTATCATCTCCTAACAATCAATTCAATCAAAATGAATAAATATTCGAATAATTCTTTTATATAAAATATATTCCAAAACAATATTGTGTTGGTTTGTCCTATTCGAGTGTTTAGAAATTCCTATCGACGCCTTGGCGTCCCAAGTATCGACCAGAATCCATAAATACTCAACGGAACAAAGTAACACAATATAAAACCATTTTATATCAAATAACAAGTACGCTCTCTCATATACACTCAACTCATTCATATAGTTTACCTCTATTTCAATGAGTTATTCCCCACTAGAGCCAAGGTTTATCGCTAAACCAAAGCTCTGATACCAACTGTAACGACCCACCTTTTTTTGGACAGTTTAAACCGACGATCAAATACACATGTCGATTTCAAACCATTAAAAGGGCAGATAGTTATTGGGGTAATTAAGAAAAGAAAAGGAAGGGAAATAAAGGAAATGAAACAACACAGAATCTCACAGCGGAAGGCTAAAGTATAATAATAAAATAACAGTTCATGAAGCTGTTAATTAAATGAATACATTTGAAATGAATACATTTGATTATTATTATACAACATTTATCAGAGTTACATACACAACAAATATCATACAACAATGCAGCGGAATGGAATGAATATAATAGTAGTAGATAATATACCAAATCTTCGTCTCCGTCCTCCAAGGAAATGATCTTCAACCTAAACTGAAAACTCAGGACTGACCCGAGCGTAATGAAAAGACAAAACACTCGAGTCAGGACTAAAATATCCTTATGAAAGTTAAATCAATCGTAAATAAATATGAGTGTAACGGCGTCAGAGATGTTTACGGGGTTTGACATCTCATATCCAGTGTCAACGTGCGTGCAATAACTCAAGAGATGTTACGGGATTTTCCATCTCTCAAGGATCCGTGAAACTATCTATTATGTAGTAATATACGCTAAGTAGATAATGTCTATCAGTAATATAAAGTATCAAAATAGCGTTAAGGCGTTACCATAATCCCCCTTAACACATTTTATATTCCCAAAAGCATATACAAGACCGTAGTTTCCCCAAAACCGGAAGTCACCAGAGGGCAATCCATATACTCAAGGTACAAATCAAAACGTAGTGGTCGCGAATAGGATAATCAGTATGACAAGGTACATGAGGCAATACCAACTAGGATACTAGTAGTTGCGTGATCCGGACTGATGTTGGGCATAGCCAGCAGCTACCCCAACACCGCGAAACAACACTCCCAAATCAAGGGGTGCACCCAAATCGCATCACAAATGTAATAGATATGGTATCGAAGAAGTGTGTCCGCTAGAGGTGGCGAACCTCAATGGCCCGGCGCGGCTCCTGTTTTAGTCATGTCAGGGGTCATCCAATAATCGTTCTCTTTCTTCAGTCAACGCGTTCACCAAACCATCCACTTCATTCTGAATCAACACTCCGCGTATAATAGTTATTAAAGTGGTTTTCGGTATCGACAGAGAGTATGTCCATATCCGATCCCGGTCTCTTTAATAACTACGTATTATTACACCGTTGGCTCTTTATATTTCAAAACGATTCATAATTGATATCAAAACATCATATTCGCTTCAAAAATCAAATCCATTCAAATATCATCGTATCTTTCAAAATATCAAATTTCATATTTAAATTCAAGATTTAGATATAAACATTTCACCTTATTGACCAGCTTAGGATTTTAGAAAAATAGTTCTAAGTAGTTTAAAAGTAGTTTAAAATAATTAAAATAGTTAAAAACACTTAAAATCTTTAAAATGGATTTAAAATAGATAAATTAGTTTAAAATAATTTAAATTGGGTTAAGTAGATTTAAAATAGATTAAAATAGTTTAAGTATTCAAAATGGTTTATATAACATAGTAATTTGGAAAACAAATTAAAACAGCTTCAAAATCAATCTATTTCAATTATAACTTCCCAATTCAAATCAATTTCAATTTCCATTCTACCGATTCAATTTCGATTTCAATTCAAAATAATGTCAACTTTTACTTCAAATCAATTCAATTCTACATTCACCTTTAATTAATTCAATTTCAATTTATATCGATTTGGAGCTTGATTTCTCAAAATATCAATTTATAACACTTAACAAAATTTCCAACAATATTCAAGTTTAAATCCAAATTCCAAATATGATTCAATTCCAAACTCGATTTCAAAATATCATTTTCATATCACTTTTACTTAGTAATATTCAAAGCTCGAAATAATGTTCAATCTTTAAAATAAATAGATTTTCGAAATTCAATCATATCCAAATTTTAAATTTTAAAGTCACAACTTAAATTATTTACCAATTTCTTTTAACCAAAATTTATTTCAACATTCCAACTCAAATTTTCGACAAATTCGATTTCTATAAATTGATTTCTATTTATCACTTTTAAATCGAAACATTTACATAAATTTCAAATCGACGATTTCAAAAATTATTAATTTAGCCAATTCGGTGTCCGTATATAATTTTCTATCCTATGGCCAAGTAATTATTTATTTCAATTAAATGTCAGGGATGAGTATATATTACTTAAATTAAATCTCAGTATCATATGTATGCATAACAGGATTTATATAAGCAAATAAACATCCAAACATTCAATTATCAACCAATAGCATCCATCAAAATACATCATCCAATAAACAATACAATTCATGGCAGTTTCATAGTTATCAATGTCAGGAAATTTAATCGCAATTCAATTTTAATTTCAATTTAACTGTCAATTTAATTTTCAACGGTTAATGCAACAGACAAGCTACATGACAATTAAATTTTTATCAAACAACGACAAATAAGATCATAACACTTCATAATGTCAAATTTAACTAGCATAAAGATATTTAGTACGTTGTGAGCGTTATAAAACACTCACCTTGATTTTATGATTTTAAATCAAATCGAATGACGTTCGATTTAATCCAAAAAAATTTCTAGCTCCAAACAATTTCAATCCATCTCCATAGCGTAGTGCTCGACGATACGATTCCAACGCAAGAAGTTTCGCGCGAATCCGACCTCGTATGAAAGAGATATAAATTTTTAAAGTTGAACGATAATTAAATATACTTTTTAATTTACAATTCCCACTTTATTTACCCAGAATCAAATCTAGCCGTTGATTCCCTGTTGCTGCATCCAGGCCGCACGCGCGTGCGTTCCTTTCTCCTCCCCTTCAGTTTCTTACGCAAAACAAACCCATAGAACACGATTCTAGGGTTAACAATCGCGACCCCTACAATCGCTTACACCCCGATCAACAACCACCACACGATGCGCCTCCGAGAGCTCCACCTTCGGCCAAAACCGCCTTGAACTCGGCCACCCCAGGAGCGCGGAAAACGATGACGAACACGCGACATTCAAACCCCCATTGCCGTTAATCCATGGCTCAGAAAACGATCACAACCGTTGAGATGCTAGATCTCACTGTCCTCTACAATTTTCATGTTGAACATTTCATGAATCGATGAACGGATTTGAAGAAATCGAAGGGGGAAGTTAGGAGTATTTCGGCCATTAATTTTTATAAGTGGCGGCCTGCAAATAGGAACTAGGGTTTCTTCTTTTTTTATTTTTATTTTTTTTATTTTGTGAAAAAGGCTATTTATAGGAAACGACAAATACTTATTCATCCGGGATTCCCGAACTCCGATTTATGCGCGGTGACTGACGATCCTAGGGTTTATCCTACGTTCCGGACACATTGGAACAGGTTTAAGAAGCTAATTCGATCATATGTGAGAGTTACGGAAATAAACGATCAATTTTAAATTAAACCGATTAAACGATTTTCTATGCGTTTTGGCTTGCCCCGGACAAACGGTAAATCCGTTTGACTTGAAATTTGAAATCTTACAATAATATAACATTACGGATCCAATGAAACTAGTTTCGTTGAAATCCGAGACCGTTTGAAAAATGACTATTTTTAACTCGCCAAATTAATATTAAACAATTTCAACGCGTTTCGAGCTGCCACGGTCAAACGACAACTCCGATTGCTACGAAAATTGAAATCCGATAATAACTAACTATTACGGATCCAATAGAACTAGTTTCGTCCAATTCTGAGACTGTTCAAAAATTGGCTATTTTTCAGGCGATAATTAAATATTAAAATATTCAATTTTCACAAATAAATTTTAAATTCAGTTTTAAAAGTTCTATAACATCACTATAACTCCAATATGATAAAATAAAATTTTACAAATCATTTTTAATCATATTAAACCCGTTATTCAATTATCCAATAAATATCAATTTTAAAATCTTATTAACCCTATTATAATCCCAATACAACTTACATTCACCTTGGAAACCAAATTGAATCATATTAAATCAAATTTCAGTTATTCACTTTATTTTCATATATTAAATTTCAATATCAAATTAATCATATCAACTTCGGAATTTAATTATTTAAACATTTGTAATATTAAATTTAAACAATTTTATTATTCTTAAATCAGTATCTTTTGAAATATTCGAAACGAACTTATAAAATTTAACACATTCAAATTATAGAACAACCATTTTCATTAAAACAATTATTCAATTCCCTTTATTCAATTATTCAATAAACTCCAAATATTAAATTTTAAACAATTTAATTGTTCAATATTTGACGGATTTCAATATTGGATTTTTAAATAAAAATTTCATTATCAGTCGATTTACTATATTACATTAGATGAATTCCACGTTATTATTTAACTGCAGTTAGAGATAATGCACTCAACTCATATATATACTTTCATTTCAATTGCAATTGGTTCACAAATTCAATTCGACTAACTAAATGAATAGGTAACTTAAATAATTATCACTGTTGACTTTTAATTACTTATAAGTTTATTATTTACAAACAAGCGTCACAATTACCTATACAATACAAATTCATTCAATTACCTTCGACTACATCTTATTTCAATTGATTTGGGATTTCATTCAATTAATAAACACTTAACTTAGATAAATTTTGTTGCATTTCATTCTAGTTATTATTATTCCAAATGAATTACAAATTTTTTCTAACACTAAATCACGAAATCTTATTAAATTAGCTATTTTAATTATCGGAAATTTACGGGTCGTTACATTACGTTACACTTGATTTATTTTTGCTTGCCATTTTTAAGTAATTAAAACACAATATGAATGTATGTGTGTGTATTGAACTAGGATGTAATCCCTAAGGGATGGATGTTTATGTGTTTATCCCTAACATTCGTCCGAAAATTTAAAGAATTATGTTTTATGAGGATGTTGTGGTGTTAACTCTGTTTATTTCTCTATCTATAACTTGGCGCTAAACCATTCATCCACACCTGCAGGACTATAAAACAAAATAGGAATACTTGATCAAAATATAGATATAATTTGAAGGATGGTTTATTGCATTTTGTTTATGCTTCTGTTTATAGTATTATTAATCCGTTCAGCAGTTGATAGCTTAGCAATGAAGATACAATACTTTGATGATGTTAATAGCCTTTACCTAGAGTTCTCATGTCCATTATAGCTCTGTATCAAAGATGCACTGTTGCTACCAATTAGAGATTACATCGGTTGTAACTTTAAACTATATGCTTGGTAATTAATCACTTCGTTTCACAAGTTAAACATTTTCTAAAACTAGAAAGCTAGGCAATTGGGTTGTGCATTAAAAAATGAACTCCTACGGAAATTACGCATCTTAGGTCTAAGTATAGCTTCTGGGTCTACTTATATAGTTAAAAATCATTATGGATGCCATTACTTATAATAAAAAGTCAGATCAGTTTCAGTTATTTTTTTAATTCAGATTATTATGCTTATTCAGTGTGTTATACTATACTAACGACATGGTTAACCTATAGTCTTCTATGAAGTTTGCTGGAGCTGGCTCACCAATAAGAGATTCTGGTTGGCCTTATTAGCTTTCATCGTAGTGGATATTACAAAAGATAAAGCGAGTTGTATTTCATTTTCATAAGATCTGGATAAAAGTATCATAGATAGTTAACTATGTGGAGCTGTCGAGTAGGCAAACCCATTTATTTAGCATCCAATTTTGCAAAAATGTTAGTCATAATCCATTTATTTAGCATCTGTTCATTATGACTAATTCCAGATTCTTTACATGGATTATTCTTTTGTCTTACTTTTCTCGGTTATTGAACAAACCATGACTTCTTGAGCCAATTAGGATAATGTATTAAATTTTTTAGGGAATCTAGAGGAATGAAGCTTTGTATAAAATATTCTGTCTTTTTATAACATATCTTTATCAAACTTTGCACTCCATATTTAATTCGAATGTTGTTGTGCAATTATTAATTTAAAAGTTTCAACTGAGCTTTTAAGTTTTGAAAATTGAATTTAAGTTCAAAAGGCAGTTTGGTTTTTCATATTGAAGTTTTGAATAGAAAATCATATTTTTAAATTTTGGACATTAAAATTAGTGCAGCTCATTTCTTTAAAATACATTTTCATTTATGGTGCTGATATATGTAAGTTATAGTGATTTTTTACTCTACCATTTTAATTATTTATTTGTACAAAACATGTGTGTACTTGAACAAATACCGACAGTTCAATATATTTATAGTGCACTATCATATTTCAAACAATGAGCGTCACATGCAACACAATTTAGTAATCACATATAAATAATTAACAATTTTAAATTTAAAATAGATAAAAATATTACTTGGCTTTCTTCTTTGGTCTGCGCTAATACCATCAATCAATTAGCACTAGAAGGAGTTTATATTCAGTGCCGCTTTTTAATATATATTTTTAAACTACATTACTCAAGAACATAAAAATAAATACCAAGTCACTAATTTCTTTCAATTCTTATATATCAACTTAATTATAGGCACCATGGAAATTAAACGCTGAACTAGAGCAATCTCGGATTGAAAAGGTATCTTCAAGATTAATCAACAAAATGAGCTTGCAGCAAACAAAAGTTAGTTTCATTGCTACATACCTTACATGAGATCATTTATCACATAGTCTTATTTTGTTATTATCTATCTAAAAAAATTTGAATCAGAGCTGAATTAGAGAATCAAATCACAAAAGATATTAACAGTCCAAATCGTAATTGAACTTTGTATATTACGCTGTGTGTTCTAACTCTAGCATATGCTGCAAAATGATATGAAACTTCTTTCATTTTATGAATATTAGGTATTTAAGATCTTCAATACGAATGGGATTTTTGTTTGGTCTATTTCAGACCAATTACAATGAAGAAACACTTTTCATTTTAGAACTATTTTTGGACATTACAATTTCGGTTGTTACGTGTAAAGTTGCAGGTATTATGACACATCTTTCAATTGAACTCCTGTTCACAACATTAGTTCTGCTAAACTGCTTCTTTGTTTATGCAACTTGATAATTTGAATTCTCATATAAAACTACCTCTGATTTTGGTTCAAGCAAACTATGATAGTAATAATACTAATTCGAAATTGGTTTCCCCTACAACATTGAAGTATTACAGTTCTTTGATATTGCTTAAATATTGATTTGAGATGAATCATATATTGTGCGATGAGTATTAAACTATACCATGTACAATCTTATTGAAAAATCCTTTTTTCTCAATTTGAGTGTTCTATTGGTATACCAGGACAATTTCATTAGGAATTTTATGGAATTGTATTAAAGTTATAATATGCATGTCTCTATCAATTTCTTCAATAAAAATGAATATGATCGCTTTATTTAGATTATTATGAAAATTAAAAATACAGTATTTCATAAAAATTAGTAAAGACTTCATATTTTTATACTTTAGTTTAAAATTTTGTGCTATTACAAGTTTCTAACTGTACTTAATTATATAGTCTACATTGGTTACAATTATCTAATGCCAGTTAATTTATCTATAACTATGAATTCCATATCAAGCAGTTCTTATCATTGTGAATTACAATAGCTCTTTTCCTCAATCTAATCCCTATATGCTTCTTGGAAAAGGGATATCAAAACATAATAGATTGTATACATAGATGAGCACTTGAAAAAGGAATCCAAGGATATGAATAAGATGGAGAGTGATGCTATTATCATGCCCAAAATTGATACAGATAGTGAAAAACAAGATTGATGTAGATATGGATTGGTGGCAGTTGGCAGTATATAGACACGGGCAGATGATGAATAATTCGCATCCAAAATTTTGGTGTCCAGATTGAATTGGATGCGAACTGAGATCGGTAATTAACACTAGATTTGTTCTTGCCTTTACAAGTATTTATTTTTGTTTATATGTTATAGTTTTTTTTGGTTTAGTGCTAATAATTAATTTATGCATGAACTCGTAAGTTTTCCTATGTAAAATAAAGCTAGACGTATTAACTATTGCTTCTAACATTAGATTAAGAGCCTTTATTTTCATCATGGTCGGACATCAATATACATGGTGAGTGCATTGGTTAAGTTGTTCATTGAAAATATATTTGATGCTCACAAGCAACACTATAAGTTAGATACATTGTCATATCCATAGTCATTTGTATATGTAAAATTAAATTAAGTCTTTACCCTCTAATTTAGATAGGTGTCATATTTAGCAATTATTGATTTTGTAAAATTTAATCAACATATATCATATTTGATTGCTACATTGTTTCCACAATTATGAAATACATAAAATTTGAATTATAAGAGTTCTACAATTATATTTTATTGATTGCCAATCATTATATATTTTTCATTTCATATCCATTTTCATTTATATTTGTACCTTTTTTCAAACTATGTCTATCCATGTAATGAGAAAAGTATAATAAGTATCTTGAGATTTAGTAACGTGCTCATTACAAAGATGATATCTCATATGAGTTTTTGTTTATATTGGCAGGCCTTTCTCAGCCTACATTTCAATGGTGCTGTCAAGTCATCATTATCCAGTTCTCTAAATAACTACAGTTTTTCATTGATCAAAAGATAAATACGGATAGAAGAGTGAAAACCTAGAAGAAGCAAGAAAAAATGCACGACCTTATATAAGAAATATTTCTGCTGTTAGTTATCAGTAAATGCAATTTGGTTATAAAGCTAATGATGGTTCATGAAATGTGAGAGTCAAATGAGCATTCTGTTATTCTGTTTAAACTGGGAGAACCAAGACTTTCTGATTAATGAAAGAATTCTCTTTTCTTCTCCATCATTCTTATTTTCTCTGTTATTTGATAATAATTCTTTGTTTTCTCACATCCTTCTTCGTTCTTACGATGTTGTTGATGTGAGGTAATAGAAACAAAGTAATAAATGAAAGCATGGATGTTCTGGTCATATTTACAGTGTTAATCGAGAATGCATGTACTACTCAGGGAAAGCAAGACTATTTTTTATACAAAACGTAAATACTCCCTATTTATGTTCATAGGGTATGTATCCATTAATAGTAGAAATGAGAATACAATAGCAATACTCAAATAAGATATGCTTATATACACGAGCTTTTGACATTTTGGATCATTTTCAAAAAGCCTTTGTAATTTACATAGCTCTTATCATGCATGCTTAAATTTAAAAACAGAACAAATAATTCCCAAAACTATATATTTGTGATAAAAAAGACTATAATTATTGTAATGACATCTACTTTACATGTAATATAGTTCACAATACGTCATACACATTTCTTAGTCTTTAAATTACTAAAGAGTGTATGAAACTTGAATATATATATATATATATATATATATATTTATGCTTCTTGATTAGTAATATAATTTCCCTTAAAATTTTGACATCGTTTAAAAAATTGCAATACATCATTTGTCCATTTCATTAAGTTTAAAAGCTTATCTTCTTATTGGATATATAACTAACATACAGCCAATATTTGCATTGATCGTTTTTTGGCATGTTGACATTGCTCAAATCTAGGTTCTGATTTGAATGGTTAAAGCAGTAACTTTTGTTGTTACTAGGTTAATTTATCCACCTTTAGAGTTGTGATAAGTTATTATTTCAATTTTTGAAGTACGATTAAAATTGTGTATGTTCCTTGAAAATTTTAATTGGTCATCCATATATGCCCCAACTGCAATCAAGTTTTAGTCTTGCATGCAAAATGGTTTTCTTAATTTTGAGACTACGGACTTGCACACATCTTTGCATAGGCTGATGATAAAATCATTACATTTTATTATTGAAGAAATTTTTTAGTATACTAAATCTTCTTTTTTTTTAAAAAAATAATAGCTAATTTATCGTTAGTGTTTTCACATTAGATTTCTGTTCAATACACTTATTACTTTTTGCTTCATTCTATTTTATTTTTTACTATATTTTGTTGTATCTATTTCATCCAACTGTAATCCAAGCATGCACAAAATGATACAAAATTTGATCACAATTGGGTTTTTATAGTAACTTTTTATGTATGTAAAGTCTAAGTAAACAACTGTAATCTTTTGTTTTTCAAGCTTGAGTAACCTTTAGAAGTAAACATAATGACCTTTTCTTCTACATGTGGATTGTAGCATCATTACTCTTCCTTTAAATGGGATTAATGAATACCCTAGAATGAGTTAAAATGCACACAAATGAACATGGTTTATAAAATTCCAACTATTTTTGCTCATTTTGAACGTCACTTCATGATGATTCCAATTCTAGGTTATCTGCTCATCTACGTTATCATTTATTTATAATCCATTCTTTTCTTCTTTTACACTTTGGCAGCTTTCGCTTTAATATATGCTCTATTAATAAAATTAAAGGAATGCACTATATATCAACATTCATTTTGTTGCCACCATATTCACTACAATTATATGCAAACATTCGAAATAACAACAGGTGCCTAACTATCAATTGCTTGCAGCATGTAGATAAAAGGTTTCAAACTGCTTCACTTACATCTTTTAGACTATATATTGCAGTAATTAATTATTCAGTTTTGGATAAAAATATTTTTAGATATATTTTAACGCAAACTATTATGACCATAGTTTTAATCCTTAATCAAATGATAACGCACAACATATCCTGGATATGTGTTGTGGTAATGAACTAAAATTTTTTTAACGATAATACCCAGCTTACAACATCCAACGGTACAATATTAATGTTCAATTGACTATTGCATTTTTGAAATAATTTGATAAAGCATTAAACAATTTGAGTTGTATTCTGCATTATTCAATGAAGTTTATGACATAAAATCATTTTAAAAAGAAGTACAAGAATTTGGATGACAAATTCTTAAACTTTAGCTTTATTTAACATTATATTTGATCAATGCTAGAGCAACCTAACACACATATCCTAGATTTTATTTAAATAGTTAGTTTTTAACCTAATTTTACAACAATTTTTTTTTTAAATTCTCTCTTGACATCAATCTTTACTTTCTTCGAATGACTCATCATGAAAATATGTTAAATGTAATGCACCAATTGTCTTAGAAACATGCACACTCTCAAGTTTTTGAGTTTGTCCTATTATTGCGGAACATGTATTAACTAATGCTTCTTTATAAAAGTTGAATGATCACTTGGACATATTTCAAACTCTAGCTAAAACCACTGCCTGAATAAGAAAAATATACTTGGTTTTATGATCTTTTATATTTATGCGGTAACATGGCCATTTTCATATACTTTTTTCCCTAGTACAGTCACATGTATACTTGGCATTCTTCCTAAATTTATCTTTATATCTACTTCATGTAACATAGGGAAGTTGGATCTGATGTCAGCCAGAGTCAGAGAACATGTTGAATCTACATTAACTTTCACAAATGTTAATGAAGAATAGTTCGAATTGAACATGTTGGTGTAATGATAATACAAAAAAAATGTACACCAGTTTGTGGTAGATGCAACTTAATTATGTTGTTATATCATATATTTTTTTCAAAGTTTACTACCGTTAATAATTTTATAACATTAAATGTATATGTACCTTGCATAACTGAGCTTATGATAGTATTGAAATACTTGGTGCATGATGCAATCTGATTAGTTGTATGTTTTTCCAAACTCAAAGTACTTGGTTTATAATATATGGTTTCTATGCGATCATGCAAAGTGAAAGTGCTTGGTCTATGAATATGTTTTTTATGATTTGTGATACTTGTTGAATATGCGCTTATATGATTTTTGTTTGATGATAATAAACATATATACATTCGTTTAAATGTATTTGTTAATATACTATTTTATTTTTCACAGATTAAATAAATATTTGCAGAATAAAATAAATAACACGGAATTTGAATTCAAACGAATATTTTATTCAAACAAATATTTATTACAATTTTGATAGTACAAATTCAAGCTCTCACTATACATATACATTTTTGATTACATCACAATTACATCACAATTCAGTTTACATTAATAACTTCACTACATAACACTCACACTCGTATTTTGTCTTCAACTGCATTCCAGTTTGAATCCAGCATCTGAGCAATCTGCAAAAATATACACTAAAGCAGTAAAATTGAAAAAGAAATATTTTTGCAATATAAAATGAAATATGATTTTTGAAAATACGATTTGCCTCAGTTATTTGGGTTGTTCGTCATAATTTAAATTTGAATTCATCATACACGAACAACTTGTGACATACACAGTGTATCACTGTATATGCCACAAGACCGTGCACACCGATATATACACTTGATAATGCTACAGGGACAGGTGAGCACAGGTCAAACCCAAATGAAAAGCCGGGTTCAACTCACGTGCAATATATTCAAAATCACGACTCAAGCACAAGGTCAAACCCGAGTTTTTGAAACTGGATTCAACTCAAGTAAAATTTCAAAAATCAACAAGAAATGGCCAAGAACTCAACAATGTCTGGACAACATAAATGAACAGTGCAAGCATGAAGTATGCACAGCAAATAATGTACACCAGTGAACAAACCAGCAGTATACAAGTACAAGACCACCAAGCAAAACCAGCGACAATATAGATTCAAGTATTGCAACAAGTCGATGCAAACATACATGAACAAGCAGTGCACCAATGAACCATCAAAGAGTGCAACACAGTGAAGAGACCAAGTGCACGACTAAACTGACGATGAATACAACATGAAGCACTGCAGGCTCAAGGAGATAGGGTCGACCAAAAATCCAAATGCACAAATGAACAGCTAAGGATAAGAGGTCAATACAACATAAAGAGTGCAACAGGTTATACTACAGAAATGAACACAGTAGGCATGTACAAACTGTAGTGAATGCAGATGGTAAACCAGAGATCAGACAAGACTGAACGAGCAAGGCATAGCTACTGCACAGCAACATGAATGAAGACTACAGGTCTCGATGTAAATGAAATGCACATGATAACATCACTGCAAATTATTCATTCAATAGGCAACAAAGAATGGCAAGACACAAGACATGGGGGCACTGGACTACAGCTCGACCAAATGGCCAACATGATCAAGAAATATAACATGCAGTGCTGTGCAAACACAAATGGAATGCAACAGTGAAGCTCAACATTATCAGAGAGCATATGGAAGGGTCAGACCAACAATGGAACAATAGTTCATATGAACAAGTGTACAAATGCAAAGACCAGTGATATAACTCAGGTGCAACAACCATGGTCAAGTCAACATAAACAATGTCAAACTCAAATGAACACTACAAGTCAGACAAAGCCAAACTGCAACACTGCTTCACTAAATCATGACAAATGGAGTATATATATATGAACTCAGACAAAAGTCAGAGAGTAGTTCAAGTGATGAAGCACTGCAACTCAAAGAGCATCAAAATGCAAATCATGGAAAGGAAACTACAAAAATGTTATTCACAGCAACAACCATCAAAATCATACAAGACAAGATGCAGTGAAGCATGTACATAGGCCACCGTTGAAACAACTCATATACAAGAACCATTGAACAACATGGCAGTAAGGATGTAATGGCTGTGAACAGCAAGAGGGATGCAAGCATCAAGCTGCAGTTTTCAAAACAAATGACCAAAGTCGAGTATGCTACAAAAATAGCAAATCAATTTTTATCAAGCATCAGAATTCAAAGCCGTGGATATAATGAACAAGTCAAAATTGACCAAGTTAAAAATCAACACCGTGGTCATCACGAAATAATTCAAAACCGTGTCAACCAAGGAGTTGAAATTGATGTCGTGAACATCAAGGAAGCAAGCATCACAAAATATATACGAAGTGACAAAGTCAGAGAGATCATAATCGTTCAAGTATAATCGAATGGCCAAAGCAAATCAGTAGACAAATTCAAACACGAATATACGAACGCAAAAATAGGATTTCGAATCCTATATAAGCCCAATCATCATTGGCAAAATAATCATCGAGTTCAAGCATTCAATCAGAAAGAAAAAGGAATAAAAGTACTCACCAAAATTGTAATCGAACTCGATCAATCGAAGTAGCCGAAGCAAGGTACAAGGAGGCAGTCGATCGACAGGGCAGAAGGACGAAAATCACAAATTCGATCGATTAATATAATATCGGCATCTTCGATTCCAGCCCTAATTTATTGAAGGAAGAGGAACAAACAAGAGCCGAAGCCCTAATCTCAGAAGGAAGAACAAGCCGACATTATCACATACGAGATAAAAGAAAAAGGGCCGGCATAGTGAAATAATAAAAAAAAGGGATGAACTGTTTGGGCCGGCCTTTTTATTTTAAAAGGCTTTAGTTTTTTTTTTTGGGCTGTTTTTATTTACATTGTTTTTAAATTTGTATTTCTATTTTTTAAACCGTTTCAAATTCTAGTCGTGTGACTAGGGGACAAGCTACGTGGCGTAGCTTGAGAATTCGCAACTCGGTAGTTGAGTTGTGGCAGGGTTTTGAGCGTAGAGTTAGATTAGTCAATAGCGGGTATAGCGAGTTTACGTGTGTAAGCGAGAGACTATCTAATTTCTAGTAGAAACCTTGGGGGCAGCACGTAGGCAGGGTTTTGCCGAAGCTGGGTAAATTCTGTGTTGTTCTGTTTTTTCTGTTATTTATATTCTGCGATATCTATGCTGCTATTCTGTGATCTGAATTGAAATTAATTAATAAGCTTTCGCGATTAATTTTTATAATTTATACCATCACCCTATTCACCCTCACTCTAGGATGAAATCGATCCTACAATACTAATATCGTACCTTTTTTTAATATATCTTTCCTACCAGTGACATGTTATTGACATATAATTCAACATTAATTTTCAAATTGTACGTTTTAATTAGTTTCCATGTTAGCATGAACATGCACAAAAGAAAATTACAGTCCTAACATATGCAGGTTTTCATATAATCATTCAAACTAACTCAATAAGAATTGTGTAATGATTTTAATATTTATATTTGCTATTGAAATGATATTTTTAATTCTTCCATGTAAATAGTATATTTTGATTATTTTTCAAAATAATTTAAATTTTTTAATTGCAACAAATATTTTTTTGTCATACCCACATGTGAAGCTCGGATTCATGCTATTAGTGTTCGCAACAAAAGGTTAAAAGAAACAATAAAGTGAAAAACGAGGGGGTTAAAAACGTTTCCGACAAACCAAGCACTTTAGCAACGTCTTCCCGTGAACAGTTTCAGTTCATGCACTCATTGAACCCCGTCCTTCGCGCCGAAGCAAAATTTCTTTTTAATATAAAATATAAATCCTATATACAAAAGAACATTAGCAATTTCAGATCTCTCATCAGCTCAAAATTCACCAATTCCATTCAGTATTTCAGGTAAAATATTCAACATTTTACATAGATCTAGGGTTTGCACGTCCTAAATTCACATTAATTTTGTAATCAGATTTTTTGAGCGACAGATTTGGAATTGAATACGACAGTAAATTTGGTGAAAGATGGGAGAAAGAACGGAGAAATTTCAGCTGGGAACTATTGGAGCATTGAGCTTGTCAGTGATTTCTTCAGTCTCCATCGTGATTTGTAATAAGGCGCTTATGAGCACGCTTGGATTTAATTTTGGTGAGATAGCTTGACTACAATTACAATTCAATTTAGGCTGACGTGTTTTGCTTTGCAAAGTAGTAACAACGATGAATGCCTTGAAGCTCGATTACTTTCCACTAAAATTATACTTTCTAAACCATCTGTAAAACTTTGAGATGATTGTTACTCTGACTTCAAAGGAAAGATCATTTTGCATTTATATGATGTAAACCTACAAATCTGCTACTATTGTGTTTGGATATGACCTTTTTTATTATTCTATTGTATTCCTTATAGATCAATATATGCGCTAGTGCATTGCAATGCTTGCTGTAGTTTTTAACATGTATTACAAATTTATCTGCCTTCTAAGCTCTCAATATGCTAAATGCCATCGAGGAGATAAATGCATAAATGCATATATGCACATGAGGAAAGTTAATGGACATGTATTTTGTAGCGTGATTTATTTCTAAATTCTGCATCTATGCGTAGTATTATTCTTCATAGCAACGTGCAAACGTGTGGGGAATTATGAAGTTAGTTGGTATGCACTAAGTTGATGAATCCACACAATTTAATATATTCACCAAAAATAATAATTAAGAAGCATGTTTTGGCTGTATGATATAGCTTATGACAATTGGTAAGTATGTAGTTCATACTTTGACTATGTGAATTTAATTTTAAGGACATATTTTAGAAAATAAAATAGATCCAACGGCAACAAACTTTACTAACTAGATTAAGGACAAAGACCCCATCAAATTATGTAAACATCAAATTTATTTTAATTACTCATTTTTTGGAAAACTAATTGGAAAAACAAAGAACGACGACTTAATTGCATAGAAATAAATAATAATAATAATAAAAGTGACTTCAAAAACATTTATGTCGATCAATATTAGCATATAAGTATAGAACTAAGCAGTTTGAAAATCTAAGTGAACATAACTTTATCACTTAAAATATAGCGTTTTTATAAATGTTAAGTGTAAATAGCTTTAATAGTCAATTTTTGTTTACAAAAAGTTAAGTGCAAATAGGTTTATTAGTTAAATGTAATATATTTTAATAACGACTAAGCAGAAATAACTTTAATAATTAAAAAAGTGTATATTTGTAAAATCTAAGTGCAACTTGATTAGTTAAAGATAACATAATTTAATAGGTGCTAAGTGATGATATTAGCTTTATAAAGTGAAAATAGCTTTAGAAAGTGAAATAACGGATATAAGGTGATATTAACACTATGTAGTGATATTTTCATAAATATAAAGCGAATATAGCTTTATCCCTATCATATAGTTCGTTACTTATGAGTCGTCTCTCTTGTTTGATTTTACCATATGTAGAGTATACACATATTGAACATATGTATTATATTCGATAAATCACCTTCAAATATGAATAATAACGTATGACTATAACATAAAAATAAAGATGTAACCACATAGCGAACCCAACTGTTTTCATTTCCCAAACATAATCTATCACTAATGCACTATCAAATACGGGATAAAGCAATCAGTCACTTGGTCGTTCCAACTTCAAGTTCTCTCCATTCGATATGTCTCACTTCATGCTTCGCAATGCATCCGATTGTGGCAAATTTTGAGCTCCTTAAGCAATTGCCTAACTACGGTCCTACAAAGTGCAATTTCCATTTCAGTAGAAATTGTGAAGATTGTAAAGCAATATGTATATTTATTTCTTTTATTAATTTTGTTTGTTTGTGTTGGCATAGTTTAAGATTTAAAAAGGAACACAATGAATAAATCCAAAGCAAAGCAATGCGTTGTCATGTAATATGCATAAATAATTTTAACAAATATAAATATACTATAGCTAAATATGAGCTTTTGCTTTAAACAATAAAAATTAATACCATATAATTCTTAGTCTGCATTTTCTATTAAAAATCATTATTAGTTCATACAAAATATTTGATATTGATATGCTATGAAAAAGATCAAAATCACACTCACGTATATACACATAGCTATTGGACACAATAAGATACAAAATGGAGACACAATAGATGTTGACTGTGATCTCATTGGGGATTGAATTTAGAGGAAGATCTTGGTTGACGTCTTCTGTGTCGGCCTTTGTATTATCTATTTGTGTCTAACTTGACTTTCCACATACATACATATATGCACATACATACACACACACATATATATGTATGTATGTACGCACATACAAATGTGAAGATGTTGAGCATGTGCAATTTCAATAACCCGAGCCTTGAAAAACCAAAAAAGTATCGTAGCTTTGGGCTATTTGATTTGTTTGCTAATTGCCACTTGTCACTTAGTGTTTGATATACTGATGTTGCTCTTACGTATTGCAAATACTTGTACTTGGTGGATGAGTTCACTGCCCTTATTTCAAAAAAGTTTGACTTGCTCAATAAGATTTCAAAATTTCTCATTCTTGTGCATTACATATTAGTGTTTTCTTTAAAATAAAATAAAAAAAATCGTCATTCAAACAAATATTTACCTTTGAATATGTGTACATGTTATATGCCACATAGATTGCTGTAAATATGTAAGTCTACTGTGAGTTTTATCAACACATTGTTGGATTTGGTTTTGATGAACCTTTGGTCTATTGGTTAAGCTTCAAGAAGTCTTTACAGTAACTGCGTACAGTTGCCTACCTCAGACCCGCTCAAGCGAGAGTCTTATGCACTGGGTAGATAATGATAGATGGTGTAGTTCATACTTTCAAAATTTCAATAATGCCACCATCACACTTTTATTAGCTGAGTGAGGGGATACACTCATTGTGATTGATCAACAATAATAATCTGCATTCAATAATTAATGCATGTGTAATGATTTCAGTGATCACTAAGCGCAAGGAGTGAATCTCCTAACTCCTAATAAGAGTGTGAGGGTAACATTGGTCCAGCACTCTTAATTTTTGCTCACATTTTAGGGATCAAGCTTTACTTTGAATGTTTAATTTGGGTGGCACTGAATTATATATGTTCAGCTCCTTTATTTGACATTAATAAATGGCCGAAGTTCACTTCATTCTGAGTAATAATATGTCTAGTTGTTTTCTACATTTGGAGTTTCTGAAATATTCCATTTTTTTTGAATCTAAACTAAAATATTTTTCAGATACAACACTTAACTATTCTTCTTGAAAACAATATAGAAATTTTGTCCACTTATTTTTACTTGCCGATCTATTAGCTTTTCAGGAATTTCATTATTCTGCATATGGATGTAAAATTGCCTTCTTATATCAAATATTTTAGTTGGCCCATTCCTAATGGCAAGGTAATTCTCATTGTTGCTGAAAATGAGAGATGCTGTACACATAAGGAAGTATTTTGTTGATCGTTATAAATTCATTTCCGACATATTTAATTGACCAACATTGTTAACAATCTTGTTTGCAATCTTTATCAACATTAGCTACTAACCGACTAGTTTCATTCACATCATTTATACCATTAATTGTCGAGAATTTTGAATCACATGAATATGCAAAATTTTGATTTATCTCTCTGCAATCATATTTATCTTAGAATCACACATTAAGTAAGTAATTATGTTTTTGCAGCTACTACTTTAACAAGCTGGCATCTTTTGGTCACATTTTGTTCACTTCATGTTGCAATGCAAATGAAATTCTTTGAGCACAAACCTTTCGATAAAAAGGCTGTTTTGAGCTTTGGAGTGCTCAATGGTTGCTCTATTGGGTTATTGAACTTAAGCCTGGGTTTCAATTCTGTTGGTTTCTATCAGGTGTACCATTTACCTTCTACATATTTGAGAATTAATATATTTCTGACATTCTGCTTTAATGGTATAATTATTACTGCTTTTCTAATACCTTTTTATCATGTCACTCTTAATTAAACCTATGCTATTGTCAAATTGTATACCGAAAAAATGGGATTCCTGTTTTACTCCATGAAGTTATCTAAGTGACATATTTCTATTAAATTGCATTTTTAAATTTTGTCCCGTGTCGAAACAAGGAAGTGCATATGTGCATGCAACAAGCCATATTCTTTAGTTTCCTAAAACTAATTACGATTAAAAATTTAAAAGTATTAGAAATTTGAAAGGATGTGCATATGTGCATGCAACAAGCCATATTACCTCTGAGTATATTCTACAAAATTTTATCAATATTGGATGAAGAAACTTCAGATGGATGTATCATAAAACTTTGTGTTGAAGATATGCGATACAATATTTATTCTATATATTAGTTAATTGGTTGACTAATTAATTATGGAAAGTATTGGATTTGACTTAGCAAGAGATATGCATGCATATGTTTCTCCCAAATACCTTCATTCTTATGAAAAACAAGTAAATAAATATAGTCTAATATATTTATTTATTTGACTGATTATGAGGGACATATTGACAAATATATTTCTACGTTTTTATTGGCTGGTAGTAGCTATAAATATGTATGTTAGGAGAGTTATTTTTTAACAAGGGTTTTGGTATCGAGATTGGTTCTCCATTTTTAGGTTTTTCTTGTAATCTTTTGGTGAATTAATAAAGATTTTGTTTGGAGGAATTTTTTTTACTTCATATCTCTTCTAAAATCTAATGTGTAGAGATCCTAAAAAAAACATAACAATTGGTATAAAAGCCTACTACACAATTTTTTTAAAGAGAGTTTGGTTATCATGAAGATAAGTGTGGAAAAACTTAATGAGATAAATTGAGAATTATGGAAGGCGAAGATGAATGATTTTTTATATCTCGATGATCTGCACCAACCATTAGAAAACAAATGGGAGAAACGTAGTAATTTATCTGAAGCAAAATGTGAGACTTTGGATAGGAAGCCAGCGGCGGCTGTTTAGTGTTTTTTTTCGAGAATTCGATGTTTCATATTGTTGTTAAGGAAATATCTGTTTATGCAATCTGGAAGAAATTGGAAGGAATCCATGCAAAGAACTTTGCAACAAACTAGGCTCTTCTTATAAGAAGATTGATGAATCTAAAGCTTAAGAAAGATGAGTCAATTAGAGAGCATCTTAATGATTTTCAGCCAATTGTGAATCAATTTGAATTACAAGGTGGATGATGAAACACAAGCTTTGATATGAATGAGTTCATTATCGGAGAGATGAGAAACGCCTGTGGTTGCACTAAACAACTCAAATTCGAATGAAGTTGTTTCAATGAGATCGGTGGTTAGTAGCTTGCTCAACGAGGAGGTGCAGAGGATGAACCTAATAGATGAAAATTATAAGGAAAGAAAAAGTAAAAATCTGTTTGAAGAAGTCAATCTTGCTAGGAAGAACAATCGTCCAAATATGGAAAGATCAAATAAATCAAACATGGAAAGAGAGTTCATCTGCTATTATTGTGAAAAATCCGGTCACCAGCTGAGATTTTGCAACAAGCTTAAAAATGGCAAAGAAAAGATGAAAGCATTAGTGGAAGGTAAAGTCAAGCTTGATGAAAGCAGCAATGAAGAGGTAAACTTCAATGAAATTTTTGATGACACGTCCTATGTGTGAATAAAGGCAAAAATAATGATCGAACACTTGATTCAGGTGTTTGTTTTCACATATGTAATAGAAAGGAAGCGTTTATTGACTATACAGAGCAAAGTGATAAGGTGAAATCAGTAGACTGTGAAGATTTGCATATTGAAGGTATAAGCTCGGTTAGGTTGAAGATGTATGATGGAAGAGTGATGAAGTTAACATGAGTTAGGAACATCCTAGAAATTAAGAAGAATCTTGCTTCAGTAGGATAATTGGAACAAAAAGACTGCAACTTTTTAACTCAACGTGGAGTCATAAGCGTTTGAAGGGGTAATAAGAAGGTTCTATGTGCAAAACGGAAAAACGATGACATATACAAATTGCTTTGAAAATGGTGAAGAATGCAGCGAGTTCTCAAATTGGAGTTGGAGAGGCAAATTTATCCGAGTTAGGGTGAAGCATGTAACGAAAACCACAAAGTTTGTTTTGGAGGCTTTTGTGGTATTACAAGAAATTTTGATTTATTAATGTTATGCGTTTTCAATGGGAGCATGCATAACTAGACGGTTTGGAGATTGATTAAATTCGTTTTCGATCAAAGATGGAGCACGTGAAGAATATTGTGTCGAGGTGGAGCGTTGAAGATATACGACACAATATTTTTTTATATTAGTTAATTGGTTGGTTGACTAATTAATTATGGTAAGTATTGGATTTGACTTAGTAAGAAATATTTATGCATATATTTCTCTCAAATATCTACATTCTTATGAAAAACAAATAAATAAATGTATAATCTAATATATTTATTTACTTGACTGATTATGAGAGGTATATTAGCAAATATATTTTTACTTTTCTATTGGTTGGTAGTAGTTACAGATATGTATGTTAGGAGAGTCATTTTTTATCAAGGGTTTTGGTATTGAGTTTGGTTCTCAAGTTTTAGGTTTTTCTTGTAATCTTTCGGTGAATTAATAAAGATTTTGTTTGAAGTTTTTTTTTTTTTTTTTTCATATATAACTTCATTTCCCTTCTAAAATCTAATTGTATAGAGATCCTAAAAAAAACTAACACTTTGGTACTGCTAGACCCTGACAAGTGATACTATCATTTGTATGAGAGCCTTCTCATAAGTTGCAGTTATTCTTGTAGCTGTACATGTACGTATCTGGGGTGTTGGCTGCTTATGTATGTGGAAGTTACTATGCAGTATAGCACTTCTGTGTATAGATAGTGTATTGTTATATTACTTCGAAAATTGATAATTGGTGTCCGGAGCATAAGGTATTTATAATTCTTAGGTGGAACCCAGTGCATAACGCTTCCGCACGATAGCGGGCTCTGGGGAGGTCGATAATGTACGCAGTATTTCCCTCGCCTTGCGAAGAGGCTGTTTCCGGACTCGAACCTGGGCACCTAGGTCACCATGTGGGTGACCTTGGCGCAACCTCAGTGCATGAATTTAGTAAATTTATAACTTTGTAGCATAGTAAAAAAATTCCATCATGCTCAGGAGGATAATGTAATTAAAATTCTTATCTAAGTTAATTTATTACTCATTTTCTGCATCTTGACAAAAGAATTCCATCCTGCTTGAATTTGTACTCATTCTCTTTTCACTATTGAGCACGGTGTATTTAGTTGCTCATTCTCACTTAATTTATTTTTATGCTAGATGACAAAGCTGGCGATAATTCCTTGCACGATTTTGCTGGAGACTCTCTTCTTTAGCAAGGCGTTCAGGTTGTACCTATTTTCAAAATCATATATCTAAACTGCCTCATTCTGTTATCTCAATCTTTTTAGGAGACATTTTCTTACCATATGGCTGCACTGCCTAATTGTTACTTGTAATTTCATACCATTTCCCCTTTTCATAGAGAATCTGTCCGTCTGACATGAAATTAGTCCTGCACTTAAAAATTGTGATCACCGAGCCGATTATAAATTCAATAGAAGACATTAACATGCTTGTTTAAGAACTTAGACAACCTTGTAGTATTATTATATCGTACCTCTGTCACAATCGTCCATTACTTCTCACATAATCGGCAAAACTACAAGCCTACACCGCAGGCATCTGAACGCATCAGTATTCTAATCCAACTTTTACCAGGTGACTGTTAATTGAATTAAAAATACAGACATGCGTTTTAATTTTGATTCCTAAAATAAATATGGTCAGCATGCATGATTCCTGAAATAATTTTGCTCTCAAATGCGGAAGTATTTTATAGCATTTTAAGAAAAATATAGAAAGAGACCCAGAATGACGATGCACACATAGTCTAATACAAAATATCTTTTATGAATTAGCTTTATTGAATCAGTAGCTCTTTGTGGTTTTTGCCTATCATCAAACCAACATATTGAGGTTTTTCTTACTGAATGGGGATGATTTTTCTGGGGTCCAAAGCCCTATAATAAGTTGCAGACAAATCTAATAATTATGCAAATAAATCCAACATTCATATATATATATATATATATATATATATATATATATATATATATATGTATACACACACACACACACACATATATATATTAAAAGTAAGTTTAACAGTTTATAAATACAATGTTCCCAAACAAACTCCTTATGTTTTCTAATAATAGATTCAAATATAATAAAAGCATTTAAAATCAATTCAATAAATACAATATCCTTTTAATAGAAAATTTGTTTTAAAGTTCTGTTTTGATCATCAAATTACACTATACGTTTAATGTTTATTTTTCCAGAATGATGCATATACATATAAACAAAGAAGATAACATGCATATCCGAAATCATGCGTATGTGTACATATAAAAGTGAAATGGTATGTTATTGTGAATTAGTTCAAAAATAAGATCTTATAGCTTTATATTTCAAACAAAATATAAAGATATGTATACATATAATAGATAATTGAGCGCTAAAACCTAGATGGCCATGATTTAATTTTAATATCACATACAGCAATAGGTTGTCAAATACAAGATGAATATTATTGAAACTCTAATTGAGTGGTCAAAATTTGTAATATACAGAAAACTATTTTATTTTCAAATAACGACTAATGTACGTGTATATGTGTGTTTGTGTCATATATAAATGAATGTTATTACAAAATATGTGATTTCGATTTAATTTTAAAGTATGCAAACCAATTGGATTAGATTTAAGATTGAGTAGTTAAAATTGAAATTGATATTAAACTTATAGTGTATATAGAAAAATTATTGATGGGTTACCACCGTATGTCATCGGTACTAATTTTGTATTAGCTCAAGGTTTGATGTGTGCTGATTACTCACCTAGGAGATATTTTCATTTCTGCATGTATTCTTTAGAACACTTGGTGAAATTGTTGATAATAGGTCCATGGGAAATGAGCATGTATGTGTACTTTTATATTACAAAAGCACATTACTTAGGTGCTTGCCTGCTGTAACCCTTTTAATCCGTCAATTTTGGGTTTTCATATTATTTTTTTGTTTAAAATGCTGTGGGTTTAACATGATTAGCACTTGATTACCTTTGTAATTGCAGTCGGAGTATTCAGCTTTCACTTACCATCCTTCTTTTGGGTGTTGGCATAGCAACTGTGACTGATTTACAGCTCAATCTTCTTGGCTCTATCTTGTCTTTGCTTGCCATTCTTACAACTTGCATTGCACAAATTGTATCCTTAAATTAGCAAATTGTCAGTAGTTTCTGCATCTCTGAAGTTATCTGAAATGCTAAACACACTAACTTATACAGTCTCACCTGTAGCACCATGAATTTAGTATATTTGTTGAGTAGTATGCCATACAGGTTTTGATTTATAAGGATGAGTAAGATATTTTGTTATGTATAGTTTCCGTTATAAAACACCAATGCCTTATTTGATCTGCAAAATTCAATTTTGGGTTTTCGTAACAATCGAAATGCATTGAGTTTCCAAAATGGTCAATTTTTGGGAAATGGATATGATTTAAAATTGAAAACGACATCTTCTTTTTCCTGCCTTTAGGGAAACATAAACAACATGATAAACCGACTATCGTCCCCCCCCCCCCCCCCCTCCTCCTCCTCTCTCCCCAAAAAAAAATACTCTCTCTCTTCTCTCCCTTGTGTTGTAATGGATATGATTTTTGCACCTTCCCTCATCTTCCATGCCTTTCGAAATATATTTTGAACACACAAAATTCCAACCAAACAGGCCCTAAATTAACAAAAAGTAGCATATTATACCTAGTCCATTTAAGTTACTGAAGTTCCTCTTCAGGTTACTTCAGAATTTGTGTCCCTTTAATTTAGTCTATTCACATAACTCTACGTTGATAAGTTCAATTCTGACTTGTATTAATGAACTCAACTATAAAAAAAATTTCAATTTGCATGCACCTACGGAATATTTCACTACAGAATTGTTGTCAATCAACAACGTTATTCAGTTGCAGAAAAGTAGAATGCATGTACCTTTTTCCAAAAAAAAGTGAATGCACATCTATACTTTCTGCAGCCTACTCTTTTGCATAACATACATAAAGAGATCTTTATTTCCTTTCGTGTTATTTTTTCTGTTTCTATTTTTACTTCTGTTATTTGGTTAGTGTTAAACCTTCGCCGAATACTCTGGACTCCTTCCATCCATTTGAACTAATCCTTAACGATATTTTTTTTTAAAGATGACTAACACCATACAGAAGAAGTTCAAGGTTTCTTCCACCCAACTTCTTTATCAGTCTAGTCCATATCAAGCTTTAACCTTGTTCGTAGTTGGCCCATTCCTTGATGGACTACTTACAAACCAAAACGTGTTTGCTTTCAACTACACTTCCCAAGTTATTGTAAGTTGTAAAACACCAGGAAATACAACCCTTTCACATTGTACAATTGCTTACATCTTGATTTTGTTTCATTGAAGGTTTTTATTGTGCTGTCTTGCATGATATCGGTTGCTGTAAACTTTAGTACATTTCTTGTCATTGGGAAGACATCGCCCGTGACTTATCAAGTACTGGGTCATTTAAAGACGTGTCTGGTTTTGGCTTTTGGCTATGTTTTACTACATGACCCATTCAGCTGGAGAAATATATTAGGTATTTTTGTTGCTTTAGTTGGAATGATATTGTATTCGTACTTCTGCACAAGGGAAAGCCAGCAAAAAGCGCTTGATGCATCGGCACAACTTCCTCAGGTATTCCTTTGCCATGGGTTCTGTATGTACAAAATTATATCTGCTTCCAGTTTTTCTGAATGTCTTCACAATGAATATCCATTACAACATCAGTGAGAGAGATTTTCTAATGATAAGCACCACTGGAAATTGTACATGAAAGGTAAAGAGTGTAAAACATTCTGTAATTTCATGTTGACAATATTCCATGAGTTGCAAATACCAATTCCGGTGGGTACTAAAATCAGTAGTAATTTCGATAAGCCGTCAGCTTCAAATATTTGTGGGCGTTTACAGAAGAGTAACGTTTTTATTCGGGGGGGGGGGGGGGGGTGGGTTTGAGAATAACGTTCATTTCATATTGATATTTTAACAGGTAAAGGAGAGTGAACTAGGTCAGCTGCTCAGTGTAGAAAATGGTACAAATGCTGGAGGCAATGGTACCAATGCTCAGGTGTCACCAACATGGAAACCTAATAAAGATTTAGATGCTTGAAAAAGCTCAACTATATTTTTATTTGTAGTACATATTCAAATTGCCTGGAGGTAGTTAATTTTCTCGAAGGGGAAACATATTATACTGGAGGAGTTTCACAAGAATTATACGTATTACAACTTTGTATTTTCTGTTTGTTATTTATGAATGAGATATAGAAAGTGTATTAATTCCTTCTGAGTTTACGTCTCTCCGATATTTGTGAGGATTCTTAGTATAAGTTCTTAATTTTCAAATGATGTCAGTTGATTCATCCGTTGATGCTTCTCATTGTGCAATTTTGTAGTTTTTCCAGGTATATAATCTGCAGTCGTTATACATAATTCCTATTACTGTTATTATCAATAAAGTATGGTTGATAACTGTTGAAATTTCAGTTTCATTATTGTGATCTGATAGCTTTCAGTGTGAACAACTGATAAAAGAAGTTCCAACATTTACCAAACTATGATTTCTTGCAAATTGTTGTTTCTTTCCTTAGATTTGTACTGATACTGTTGCTCTGTTTTGCAACAGAAACTGTGGCCATTGAAGAGATCGACGATGACTCTTCAGGTATAGGCGAACTAGTTGAGGTAGAAGGTAAGACTGTTACCAACAACATACCGGATTATTTATCAATTCTTTCTTAGTTTTACATTGAACGAACGAGTTCTCAACCAGAAAAAAATGAGAACTATCCCATATCAGTTCAACAAATAATTTTAACAAAAATAAAACAGTGAAATGATTACCGTTTTAATAAACGGCGAACTTCTCGCCATTTTATTTTCCTTCCACGCCGTTGAAACAAGCACAAGTGTGTTTGGGCAATCTGCGTGACTTAAAGCATGTGTCATCGAAACGTATACGCGTCAACCATCGATGCTGCCGAAAAAAAAAACAAGTGTAGTTTCAATTCAACGATCCACGTGACGTGAAGCTTTTGCCATCGGAACGTACACGTGTTGACCATCTACATTGGTGACACAAACACAAATGTGTTTGTTTTAATTTGACGATCCACGTGACTTGAAGCACCTGATATAAGAATGTACGCATGTCAACCATCCGCGTTGTTTAAACTTTCACTCATACACACCTATATAATACTTCTTTCTATAGATACAAAGAGCCCAACTACATAAACTAAATTAGCAAAGTTCAAATCTATCTAATCAACGGTGGATTCTTATCTTAAAATTAACCAATGAGGAAGAAGAGACCTGCACAATCAAATTGTTTCCTTTGGTGTACAACAATTTACGTACAATTTTATTTTATCTTTTTGGTGAAGAGTCTTTCAACAATCGTTGTGGTAGCATTCATGGAAGAAGTGATCGTCGACACAGGAGATACTTTAAAAACGAATATGAAAGATAAGAGACTACTTCCTTTTAAATTCTACCTATGAGATCACATTGTTTCGTTGTCAATTTCGAATGAGACCAAAAATTTTCATTTGAATTTACTTAAAACTCCATGAGAAAAACTCATATTTTACCTATAGACTGAATGGAGCATTAGAACCTAGAATTTTACCACATATCAAAATGTTGGCCGCTTTGTGGATATTGAGCTAAGACACGACAGATGACCAACTGAATGAATATTTCAGGCTTGCATCATCAACGACAATAGAGTGCATAAAGAAATTCTATAAAACAATAATCATAGGGCTCGATAATGAATACTTGCGCACGTCAGGGCATATTTTAGATTGCCAGCTAGAGAAGAAGCATGAGGATTTTTGGTATGTTAGGAAGTTTGGACTGCATGTAATAGGCTTTGAAGAACTGTCCAATTAGCTGGAAAGGAATGTTCACCAGATATAAAAATGTACCAACTATGATTTTAGAAGTTGTTGCATCAGATGACTCATGAATTTGGTATGCAATTTTCGAAGTATCAAGTTCCTTGAATGATATTAACGTTTTAAGACCATCTTGTTCTGGAAAGTGGTGAATGTGTTATCATCAGACGTTGAGTATAAAGTTTGCGATGTAGTGCATCAAATGTGATGCTACCTTGTGGATAGTACACCCATAATGGAGAACATTAATTCTCAAGGGTTCAAAGTTCCAGTTAATGACTAGAAACGGTATTTCACAGTGAAAGTGGCAAGCTACAGAAGAATATTGAACGTACTTTTGAGGTTTTGCCAACAAGATTTCAAATTCTATGAAATCCTGCACGAGTTTTTTTTGAGATTGTGTATGCATGTACCATAATTTATAACATGTTGTAGAGGCTAAAATAGGTGAATACAAAAACCAGCAAAACAATTATCTAAACATATTCAAAGGTTCAAATACAAGACCCAATAGAACATCAACTCGATGGAAGAGTACATTTCAGTGAAGCATATCGACGATCAAGTATGACACTTTGAATTGCGTAACCAACTAGTCGACCATTTTTAGGTGCATAAAGGAAGAAATGCTGGGACTAGGCATTAATATGTAGTGTGCTTGTTGAGTTGTTCATGGAGTTGTCTATTAAAGTTTGTGTGAATTGTATGTTGTATTTTTTAGCGAGTTATTTGTGAAGTTGCTTGTGTGAGCCGTCTATTGTATTTTTTCACTGTGTTGTTTGTGGCTTCTTTCGTTGAGATGTTTGTGGGATTTTTTACTTATTTGTTTGTGGGTTTATTTGTGGTATTTGTTGAATTTTTTACTAAGTTGTTTGTTTATTGAATTCTTACTTATGAAAGTTTTAACAAACAAAGATTATTAACTTCCAATACAAAACAATTCCTTAATATTGAAAACGTGCAAATACAAACACATAAATCACTCGAATTCATCATAAATAAAATAAACACTATAAGACCATAAACTATCTTCAACGGTCATTTCTAGAAGTACCCCTTCTACTTTGTCTTTATCTTCGATAAAATTCTATTTCTTCGTTAATCATTTCCTATTGGAGAGAAGAAAACTTGCTAAATTCGCAAGTGGTAAGTTTAATCATGTTCTTTTCCCTGTACCTAGCTTCCTTTTTTTTTTGTTTCGACCGCTTGCTTCAACTCATGGCCTTGCATAAGTATTTGCTGAAATTCGTCCCTTGACTAGAGCCGACTATCTTGAAAAGTTTGCCTGCTTTCTCGAGTTTTAAAAACAATTTTTCTTGGATCTCTAAAAATCTCGCAAACTCGGCATTTCGTTGTTCTAATTGATTAGATTTGTTTCTTCCAAGTGGACGACCATTTGCTTTTGAATACTAATGATTTTTTTTGAAACTAGGCTCACTACTTGGACTAGAAAACAAAGCAGTTCATTCTTCTTGTCTTATTCTGCTGCTCATGGATAAAGCTGTTTGGGTGCTTCCACTTTGGAAGAGTCGCAAGAGGTTCAAAGCAATCTTCAAACTTAAACGTGTGGCTGTAGTAAGTTTGGTGGACCTTACAAGTTTCTTCTATATGTTACAAAACCAAGATATACAAGTAAACTACACAATCTCAAAACTTGAGATTAAAATGATAAGCAAACTTACAACTTTAGAAGGAGCAACACTGCTTCTTTGTCTATCTTCTTCCTCGAATAATATTGCCAAAAGGTTTTGGCATGTTAGGTTCATTACTCAATATCCTCATCTCAATGAAACAAAATACTTTTTACGGTTCTACGATATTGCAGTAGTTGGTAACTTTTTACCAAAACTTCTCACATTTCCGTTATTTTTCATAACAACGTCGTTTGAAATTCTAATCCAAGATATAGAAAGTGATAAATATTGTTATGAAGTAAAATTTACTTGCTTCTTCCTTGCCTCATTCGATTCCTCTTTATCTTTACCAGCTTCAACGTCTACAATTTCTTCAATTCTTCTTGAAGTTGAATCCTTGTAAAGTCCACCAATCGTATCACTCAAAGATCTTCGCTTCCTTTTTCTTCTTGTTGTACTCCGGGCTTCGAGCAACTTAAGTTTCTTGTATATCTTCATTGACAACGTTTTCTTTCTTCGCTTCAGCTGCTTCCATTTCTGCATTTTCTTGTTCTTTAGAACTACTTCCGTCCTCGACATCCACATTGGCATTTGGAGAGAATTGTCTTGTTAAATTCTACATAATGTCTGTGTCATGGGACTCTAGTTGTTAAGCACTAAGATGATGTCGTTGTTGAGCATCTTGCATAATCAACAACATGAATGATGAATGCTCTTCGTACGCACCATGTTGATGGATGATGGGTCGGTGGTAATAAGGTTGACGTGCTGTAGAATAATAATACGGTAATAGATGGCGGGGGATGCTATCTGGAACGCGTGGATGATAATTTAGCTTGAGTGTAGTGGATGTTTTGTATGATATATGATCATATTTTTGTTGTGGTATAAGAAATTGATGTTGGCTGTGAGGATGAACGTCTCCATAATCGGTGGAAGGGTAATAGGTTCATTGATTGAGTTTGAGGAGGGACATTGGTTTTTTTGGTTTTGTTTTGTTAACTGTTTTCGGGATGATATGATTGTGTAGTAGAAGAAAAATATGGTAGAAGAGATTTAGTGCATAGAATGATAGAGATGATGGTAATATATAGTGTAAGATTGTAAACTACCATTTTTGAATGTGGTTAAATAAAACGACGAAGCTTTCCTCGTTTTATATATAAAACGATAAAACATTTGCCCTTTTTAATAAAACGACTAAGGCTTCATCGTTTTATCAACCGGTCTTCTGCTCACTCAACCAGCTACCGAATTAAGTTGAACCAACCACGGTTTACTGAATGAGCCATATCCGGTTGCGTTATGGCTGGTTCATTCCATTTTTTCAACCGAACAAGTTGTTGTGGGTTGTGATCTAAGTGTTGGAAGTCTTAATGAGTATTCAATGGTAGTAATGAGTAATCATTATTATTGCATTGGAAAATGAAGCATTCATTGTATTGGAATATGAATAGTCCCACATCTTAAATAAATAATAAACAATATAGGTATATATATTAAGATGTGGTCCCTATTATAGTTACAATGAGACAAGAAGAGTGATGTGAACTAGACCAAATTGGCGGGTGGTGCAACGCACCACCCCGCACGCGCGCGCGCGCGCCCGTGCCCGTGCCCGTGCCCGAGCCCGAGCCCGCACGCGCGGCGTGGGCGAATGGGCGTTTGAGGCGTCTTGTAGGCACTTTGCAATGTGCAACTGTCAACTGGCAATCAGGCAATCAGGCAATCAGGCAATCAGGCTACTGGAATTGGTTCACGTCTAAATATATTTTTAGGAGCCGAAACAGTAATTACCAACGGTAATAACTGTTTGAAATGACAACGGTTAAATACCAACGGTAATTACTGTTTAAACTGACACACCATTTGGTAAAGGGTCGCAACCTTTCCAAACGGTCGCGTTCTACTCCTATAAATAGCAGATCCGAGAAACGACTTGATGACCGAATTTCGAATTCTCTGATCTTACTCCTTCTCCCACAAACACAGTTCTTAAGCAAATTTTTTACTTGCGTTCGCCGAAGCTTTGCATCGCTTGCGCTGCCCTGCAAAGCAGAATCCGTTTTACCTTGGGAAACAAATTGCCAACCAACCCCAACGCGTCATTAAGGGGGAGCAATATTGTTTTAAGGGAACAGTGAAGAACTGGACTCGGATTACTACATTCTACAGGAACGGATTACCACTACGGTACACATTCTGTTCTGTTATTTGTTTTACGCCTGATTGTGAATTGATTTTGCCTCAATTTCTGAATAAGGGATTACTGATTCCTAACAATCTTAAAACAATCTTGCGTTGCTGTTGTTTGCACAGGCGAATATGTCTCAACAAAGCAACAACTCCGCACCGACGCTGACTGTGACTCAGCCTACAACAGTCGTTCCACCGGTGGCGCTCACTCCTGGCGAAAGGCCTGAGAAATTTACTGGCATTGATTTCAAGAGATGGCAGCAAAAGATGCTGTTCTACTTGACAACTCTTGGCCTTGCGAAGTTTCTGACAGAAGATGCTCCGAAGGTGGCTGAATTGGAACCAGATGCAACTAAGGTTGAAGCACTCAATGTCTGGAAGAATGCCGACTTTATGTGCAAGAATTACATACTCAATGGCTTGGACAACTCTCTGTACAACGTCTACTGCACTGCTACAACTTCCAAAGAATTGTGGACTGCTCTCGATAAGAAGTATAAATCAGAGGATGCAGGGATGAAGAAATTTATAGCAGGCAAGTTCCTCGACTTCAAGATGATTGACAGCAAGACTGTTATTAGTCAGATGCAAGAACTTCAAGTCATCTTTCACGAATTAGATGATGAAGGAATGACTCTCAGCGAGTCATTCAAGGTTGCGGCTGCAATTGAAAAACTTCCGCCTTCGTGGAAGGATTTCAAAAACTACTTGAAGCATAAACGCAAGGAGATGACGGTTGAAGAACTGGTTGTTCGACTAAGGATTGAGGAAGACAACCGAAAGTCAGAGAAAAAGGGGTCCTTCAACATGACAGCAAAGGCCAATGTAGTTGAAGCAGAAAAGCCGAATAAAAGAAAGCGCGAAAATGGTCCAAATAAAAAGGCTAAAAGGTTTCAAGGCTCGTGTCACAACTGCGGCAAGAAAGGACATAAGGCAGCGGAATGTCGTGGAAAGAAGAAGAAGACTGAAGCAAACATGGCTGAAGTCTCCGATGGCATTACAGACATGGATCTGTGTGCAGTGGTGTCTGAATGTAACCTTGTTGGCAACAACAAGGAATGGTTTGTGGATACCGGAGCCACTCGCCATATTTGTGCAAACAAGTGGATGTTCACGACTTATAAAGCCACTACCGAAGATGAACAATTGTTTATGGGCAACTCATCCGTCTCTGCAGTTGAAGGCAAAGGAAAAGTAGTCCTAAAACTAACTTCTGGAAAGGAACTCACATTGAGCGATGTCCTTCATGTGCCAGACATTCGCAAAAACCTTATTTCTGGATCGCTTCTTAGCAAGCATGGTTTCAAACTCACATTTGTGGCTGATAAATTTGTGTTATCGAAAAATGGGGTGTATGTGGGAAGGGGTTATGTTAGTGATGGCTTATTTAAAGTCAATGTAACTACCATTGTACCAAAGGATGATATGAATAAAATTGAATCTTCTGTTTATATCGTAGACTCTTCTAACATTTGGCATTCTAGATTAGGGCATGTGAACTTTGACACATTGCGAAAACTAATTAATCTAGACTTTATACCAAAATGTAACATAGACTCCAACTATAAATGTCAAATTTGTACAGAAGCAAAATTGACTAGAACCTCGTTCCATCATATTGAACGAGAAACAGAACCTCTAGACTTAGTACACACAGATGTGTGTGACTTAAAAATGTGTCAAACTAGAGGTGGAAAAAGGTATTTTATTACCTTCATTGATGACTGCACTAGATACTGTTATGTATATCTCCTTCGAAGTAAGGATGAAGCATTCGAAATGTTTAAACAGTATAAGGCTGAAGTTGAGAATCAACTCAACAAGAAAATAAAAGCTTTAAGAAGTGATAGAGGAGGAGAATATGAATTTCCATTCGCAGAATTCTGTGCTGAGCATGGTATTATTCACCAAACTACTGCACCATATTCACCTCAATCCAACGGTATAGCCGAACGGAAAAACAGAACTCTTAAAGAAATGATGAATGCTTTGCTACTTAGTTCTGGCTTACCAGATAACTTTTGGGGAGAAGCTATTCTTTCAGCAAATCATATTTTAAATAAAATACCCCGAAAGAAAACTTCTAAGTCGCCCCACGAACTTTGGAAAAATAGACCACCATCATACAAATACTTGAAAGTGTGGGGGTGTCTAGCCAAGGTAGAAATTCCTAAACCAAAGAAGGTCAAAATTGGACCTAAGACAATAGATTGTGTATTCATTGGATATGCACAAAATAGTGCAGCTTATAGATTCTTAGTACACAAATCGGAGATTGATGATATTCATGAGAATACCATCATTGAATCGAGAAATGCTAGATTTTTCGAACACATCTTCCCTTTAAAACTGGAAATTGAAAAGAGACCGAGAGAAGATGAAATAATCAACTCTCCTGAAGAAAATATGGATAACGTTCAGCAAACAACTGCTGATCAACAAATAGAGGAACCGCGAAGAAGTAAAAGGCAACGAATTGAAAAATCGTATGGACCTGACTTCTATGCCTTAATGTTGGAAAACGAACCTCTAACTTATAAACAGGCAATGACCTCCTCTGAAGCTCCTTACTGGAAGGAAGCAATTAATAGTGAGATAGAATCCATTATGAATAATCATACATGGGAACTTGTAAATCTACCTCAAGGATGTAAAGCATTGGGTAATAAATGGATTTTCAAGAGAAAATTAAAACCCGATGGATCAATAGACAAGTATAAAGCAAGACTTGTGGTACAAGGTTATAGGCAAAAGGAAGAGTTGGATTACTTTGACACTTACTCACCTGTGACACGAATAACATCTATTAGAATGTTGATTGCAATTGCATCTATATTACAATTGGAAATACATCAAATGGATGTTAAAACAGCATTTCTGAATGGTGAACTAGAAGAAGAGATATACATGAAGCAGCCTGAGGGTTTTCTAAAGAAAGGAAACGAAGGAAAGGTGTGCAAATTGGTAAAATCTCTCTATGGACTTAAACAAGCGCCAAAACAATGGCATGAAAAATTCGATGATACTATGATATCAAATGGATTTCATATAAATGAATGTGATAAATGTGTTTACACCAAAAACACAGATAAAGGCTATGTCATAATGTGTCTATATGTAGATGATCTACTCATACTTGGAAGCAATAAAGATATAATAATATCTACGAAAAATATGTTGTCTGCCAAGTTTGATATGAAAGATCTTGGGATTGCTGATGTGATCCTTGGAGTAAGGATACATAAAAATCCACAAGGGTATATTTTGTCTCAGTCACATTATATTGAAAAAATACTCGACAAGTTTAAACAACATAATATAATTGATGCAAAGTCACCTGTAGATTTGAACCAAAATTGGGTCAAAAATAGCGGTGATGGAATTTATCAACTTGAGTATTCTCGTATATTAGGAAGCATCATGTATGTTATGAATTGCACTAGACCAGACATAGCTTATGCTGTGAGTAAACTCAGTCGATATACGAGTAACCCAGGGAAGAATCATTGGAAAGCCATAATTCGAGTATTAGGATATCTTAAATACACACAGAATTATGGATTGCATTATTCGAAATACCCATCTGTAGTAGAAGGATATTGTGATGCAAATTGGATTACTGGGTCAGCAGACACTAAATCCACAAGTGGTTATGTGTTCACTTTGGCTAATGGTGCAGTATCTTGGAAATCTTCCAAACAGACTTGCATAGCAAGATCTACTATGGAATCTGAATTCATTGCCTTAGACAAAGCCGCAGAAGAAGCTGAATGGCTTCGAGGCTTCTTAGAAAATATTCCAAGTTGGGAAAAACCTGTGCCACCAATAAGTATACATTGTGATAGCCAATCTGCTATTGGAAGAGCTAATAGTAAGCTCTATAATGGAAAGTCTAGACATATACGTCGTAGACATAAAACCATTAGACAACTTCTCTCGAATGGAGTTATCGCTATTGACTATGTAAAGTCAAACGATAACATTGCGGATCCACTAACGAAAGGTTTACCTAGAGAGAAAGGAAAAATCTTATCGATGGGAATGGGCTTAAGGCCAATATCTTTAGAAAAGTTTATCTCAACGGAAACCCAACCTTGTTGACTGGAGATCCCAAGATCTAGGTTCAAAGGGACAACTAAGTTCAAGATAAACTTAGTAAGCACTGCATTATTCAAACCATTCCTATGATAAGTCAGTGCACAACTCGCCGGAGGATAGGTTAAGTTTAGCTTTTTATGATTCTATACTTGGTATGAAAAAGAACCAAGTGGTGTATTGCGGGATACACTTTATAGAATCACCTACGTGAGTGTGAAGGCGCCGCTTCAGAGAGAATTACTAAAGGCCAAAATTCTCTAAAACACTCATGAGACCAAGCTGGTGTTCATGGCATAAACGAACACAAACAGAGAACCAAGGAAAATAAGATATATTACTGTGTGTCGTCTATAGTCCAGATTTACACAAAAGCTTACAGTTCAAAGACAAACTAGTCTACTGATTCGCTAGTAAATCATATAGATAGTCACTAGGAAAGTTCAAAGCCTCGTGCTACTTTAACCAAATACAGTAATATTTCGTTGCAAAAAGAACAAACTAAGTAATACTCATTAATGTGGGGGATTGTTGGAAGTCTTAATGAGTATTCAATGGTAGTAATGAGTAATCATTATTATTGCATTGGAAAATGAAGCATTCATTGTATTGGAATATGAATAGTCCCACATCTTAAATAAATAATAAACAATATAGGTATATATATTAAGATGTGGTCCCTATTATAGTTACAATGAGACAAGAAGAGTGATGTGAACTAGACCAAATTGGCGGGTGGTGCAACGCACCACCCCGCACGCGCGCGCGCGCGCCCGTGCCCGTGCCCGAGCCCGAGCCCGAGCCCGCACCCGCACGCGCGGCGTGGGCGAATGGGCGTTTGAGGCGTCTTGTAGGCACTTAGCACTTTGCAATGTGCAACTGTCAACTGGCAATCAGGCTACTGGAATTGGTTCACGTCTAAATATATTTTTAGGAGCCGAAACAGTAATTACCAACGGTAATAACTGTTTGAAATGACAACGGTTAAATACCAACGGTAATTACTGTTTAAACTGACACACCATTTGGTAAAGGGTCGCAACCTTTCCAAACGGTCGCGTTCTACTCCTATAAATAGCAGATCCGAGAAACGACTTGATGACCGAATTTCGAATTCTCTGATCTTACTCCTTCTCCCACAAACACAGTTCTTAAGCAAATTTTTTACTTGCGTTCGCCGAAGCTTTGCATCGCTTGCGCTGCCCTGCAAAGCAGAATCCGTTTTACCTTGGGAAACAAATTGCCAACCAACCCCAACGCGTCATTAAGGGGGAGCAATATTGTTTTAAGGGAACAGTGAAGAACTGGACTCGGATTACTACATTCTACAGGAACGGATTACCACTACGGTACACATTCTGTTCTGTTATTTGTTTTACGCCTGATTGTGAATTGATTTTGCCTCAATTTCTGAATAAGGGATTACTGATTCCTAACACTAAGCACCTTTGCCATAAGTTTTGCAGATCAATCAATTGGAATCTTATATATACTGAAGTTTAATATAGGAACATCTCCCACGCGGTTGTTTTATTAAGTTCGTTAAAAATATTACATTGAACGGATGTCAGTGCACACTGTGTAGTTAATGCCCCACTATTACCCCGCTATATCTCATAGCGGATTTCAACCGCTACGATTTTTTCATGTAGCCCCAAAATATAGCCTTTTCGATTTAAGCCCCGCTATTTTCGATATATCCCGTTATTCCCTCTATATTCCGCTATTTCCGTTATATCTTCTTTAATAAAATGAATTGAAAATTTGCATTTATACATTATAAAAATTATGAAACTAACTTATTTGATTTAATTTTTAATATATTTTTAGAAATGAAAATACTCTAATATCCTACTAAATTCAATTATGTTATATAACAGTTTTACGTTTATTTAAAGTACATTCGCACATGTTTTTATTTAAAATTATTTATGTATTAATTATAATTCAATTGAATGATAATTTTTCATTTAATTACCATTTATATATATTTGTAAAAACATTAAGTACGAGTTTTATATGTTATTTTAGAGCCATCCGCTGTATCCTGCTATATTCTCGCTGTATCTCCGCTATGACTTTTTGCATCTCCACCGCTTTGAATCTGCCAAGCGTATTAATTCACTACAAGGGGAGGGGGGATTTCCGACGGCTGAAAACCGTCGGCGGCCGTCGGAAGCCGTCGGCGGCCGTCGGAAAAAGCCGTCGGAAATGAAGGCGTCGGGGAGCAGTATTTCCGACGGCTACCGACGGGTGATGCCGTATACATTATCGACGGTTTCCGGCGGTTTCCGGCGGTTTCCGACGGCTTCCGACGGCCGTCGGAAACCGTCGGAAACCGTCGGAAATCAGGCCAATAAGCCGTCGGAACCCGTCGGAAACCGCCGGAAAATTTCGACCAATAAGCCGTCGAGAGCCGTCGGAAGCCGTCGGAAACCTGTTGTTTTTTTTTAAAATCTGCTGCAAATAGAGCCTTCCAACCACATTTCTCTTCCAAACACTACAATATCAATACTGCACAATCAAATAAACAATAATCCAACCAAACATGCAAACCAATACTCCAAAATATTCAATAGACACAGAAATAAACTAAATTAGAATAAAAATAAAATACAAAATATACATAACATTCCAACATTAACAATAATACTAACAATAACTGTTCTAATCATGCATATCCTGATACAGCTACAGAACCAAGTGTATTATACATAATTATACATATCAACAATTAATTGTTCCTTCTACCAAATCATTGTAAACTAAAACTAAACATACCTGCACGAACGAATTAGAAAGCAATGAATCAATCTGCCCCAGATCCAGAGCCAGCCGATGAAGGGAAGCGGCCACCAAACTGCTGCATGTACTCAAATAACTGTGCCGTCTGCATGGCCTGTTGGCGGTTCTGCTCCTCCAACTGCTGAACTCTAGTCTGTAATTCTTCTATACTTGCTAGCTCGCTCTGAGGTCTACTCCGCCGTCTCCTACTCTGACTACTGGACTGCAATAATTGAAAAATAAATAAAATCAAAGTTTATTGTTTTGAAAAGGTAAGAATATCATATTTTAAGTATTTTAAGAAAAATTAAATTATTTACCGCTAAATTGCCAAATCCGTATCGTCGACCATGCTCTGGTGGACTCATAACGGACTCAAAAATAATGTCCTCTTCATCGGTCGTCAGCTGCTCTCGACCCGTATCAGAAAGGAGTTTCTGTCGCTGCTCCATAAACATCTCCTGCATTGACAAATTAATAATATCATATCTTATTTCATAATAATTTGACAACTAAAACAATTACTAATACTGAATAAAATGAAATATGCTTACATGGCTTTTACTGGATTTATCGTCCTGCCATGTGTACGAAACAGTCCCGTCTGGATTAACATGCTCAACAGCATGCGTACGGGTGAACACGTCCATATAGCTGACAGGACCATGTGCCTCGGCTTCCTGAAGTTGATTGTTACATACAATTATTATACATTTAAAATCATATAGCATAAACTATTTACATTTATTATTCAGTAATTAAATTTACCAACTCCTGCCGATACTGCTGAAACGACTTCGATCCTCCGCGATGAGTAACGGGATTCTTATTTCTATTTGCAGAGTTTCTATCTGACTCTGCCTGTACATTCAAAATTTGATACATTATTTTTCAATCACGTTAAATTAATAATTGAAAAAAAATTAGTATACTTGCCTTCGCCTCGTCCGTCTCCCAGTAGCTCAACCAAGCTTGCCACACGCTCTCCCCCATCCACCGTGGTCTCTTCCCGGATTTCTTAACCTCAGATATCGTGTCTCTGTAGTTCTTTCGCATCTTCCTCATCCAGTATGCTCGTGCCAGCTGCATATCATCTGTCTGGATGTCTATCTCAGCCTGTGTTAAAAAAAGATTACACTTTAAACGATAAACGGTAGAAAAACGACAAAAACGAATTAAAAATGGAAAACATAAAAATTACACATACTAGGACATCCTGCCATATGCACTCTATGATGTGCGGAGGGATGGTATCCCACTTTGGCCAGCACGCACTCATCCTACTACGATATGCTGCTCTGGAGACGTCCAACACTACCTTAGTGGGTAGTAGCTCGAACCCCCTGTTTTTAAGTACGATACAGATAAGTACATACGTATAGTATAGAAAAAATAAGATGATGAATAAGATTTAATTTTTACCCATCTGCTTTGGGGGCTAACGTAACAACTGGACGGTGTGGCGCTTGCGATGGGCCACTGCCATCGCCTCCTGAAGAACGGGAAGAGCTCCTCCCTCTATGTGACATAATGATAAACCTGTGACGTTTACACATCATTATATAAGAGAATAAAAACATGATAATGAAATATATTTCATATGAACATGACATCAATGGTATAAATTGCTTAATTATAATGACTGAAATGTAAATAGACATGTAAGTTTGTTATACCTGATTCATGATGGGTGTACTCTTCCTACGATAAGCAGAGTTCATTGCATTTTTAATAAAAATTGCTAAATAAATGACAAATTGAAATAACATAAAACAATAGTAAACGGATTTAGTTTCATAGTTACATCAATTTCATAATACATCAAGAATTCAACATAGTTACATCAATTGCAAAAAAACAGATTCAAATTTATATCAGTCATCATCGTCTTCTGATTCAGATTCGGTCTCGTTTTCGACGATATTTTCCTCTGCACTGTCAAACGCTTCTACCAAAACATTTGATTCATCGATCAAAGGACCAAAATCTGTATGATCGTCTGTAATTATTATTTCGTTATTTTGCTCAAGATCTGCCTGATAAGCTTGTTCGTCCGGAATATTCTTCCCATCGAATGTGAATCTGGCCTTTGTTTTAAAAACTGCAGACCAATCTGCTTTATCTCTTTTTAGAGACGGATAAGGAGCGTAATAAACTTGCAATGCTTGTTTGGCTAGTACAAAAGGATCATACTTGTGATAGTGCGATGTATGCTTTATTTCGATAAGATTATAATCCTTATGCACATTAATTCCAGAACCTGGAACATTGCTAAACCAATTGCATCTAAATAGAAACACCTCCTCCGCGGGTCTTGAGAAATATGTCAGTTGCAAAATTTGTGTTAGAACGCCATAAAAATCATTTAAATGGTTTTCTGGATCGTCACTACCTTTAACAAATACACCAGTATTATTTGTTAATTTTTCTGCACCGTATTCTTTAGTGTTAAATTTGTATCCATTGACGAAATATATTGGATATGTCTTGACCACTCTTTTTGGTCCCATTGCAAGATGTTTCAACCCTTCGTCAACAACACAATTTTTCGGCTCATAAACGTAATTTGAAAACCAACGGGAAAATTCTTTACTGAGATCTCCGTTCGGATGTTCCCGTTCATAAACACTGTTTATATAAACAAATTATTACATTAGGTTATACACGCGCATGCATTACAGAAAAGAATAAAACAAAAATTATTATTTCAGATTACCTAACAAACGGTGCAACCTCGGCACAATTTAGAAGAATATAAGTGTGTGCTACACGAAGATCTCTATCGTCTAGCCATATTTCCACACATTTTCCAGAAGGCCGACCATGTTGTCTAAAAATAGATAACATTGCTTGAGAGGACTCTTGTTCGTCGCCTTCATCATTACGAGGAACACTTTGAAATGAAATATTCACATGGTCACTGAAATAGTGAGAGAAAAAGAACGAAGCTTCTTCTTCGATGTAAGATTTACATATCGAACCTTCAACTCGTGCTTTTTGTCTCACTTTTTTCTTCAGATGATTCAAATATCTATGCAACATTAATTTATATTAACTTCATCTTTCAAATGCAATTAAATTACGTTATAACATATTACATACCTCTCAAATGGATACATCCATCCGTATTGGACAGGACCTCGAAGTCGTGCTTCAGATGGAAGATGAACAGGTAAATGTTCCATCACATTAAAAAAACCTGGCGGAAATATTTTCTCTAATTTGCAAAGCAATATAGGAATGTCCACTTCAAGTTTACGTAAACGTTGCACTTTTAAAGTAGTCGAACAAAGCTCTTTGTAAAACATACTAAGCTCCGTTACTACCTTCCAAACTTTTAACGGCAGTAGTTCTTTAAACATAACGGGAAATAAATTTTCCATCATTATGTGACAGTCGTGAGTTTTCATTCCGCTCAATCTACTATTTTTAAAGTCAACACATCTACGAAGATTTGATGATATCCCATCAGGAAATCTTAACCCTTCCACCCATTTTAACACAGCTTTAACTTGATTATTATCTAATTCGTAACAAGCTTTTGGTTTTTTACTGTCATTTGGTTTCATATGAAGCTCGGGACGTTTGCATAATTCTTCTATATCACGTCTTGATTTCAAATCATCCTTCGTCTTCCCTTTCACATTCAAAATTGTGTTAAACACATTATCAAATACATTTTTCTCATTGTGCATCACATCTATGTTATGGCGAAGCAGAAGATGTTTCCAATACGGCAACTCCCAAAAAATAGTTTGTTTGCACCAGTTATGAACAACTGATTTGCCTTCAATTTCTGTTTGCTCCCCCGTTTCATATATCTTTGGATAGTCCTTAACAAGTTCATATATGTCTTCGCTTGACCATATCGTCGGTGGTTGTCTATTTTCTACTCTATTAGCTAAAAAGTTTTTCTTGTCTCCTCTGAAGGGATGATTTACATGGAGAAAATATCGATGACAGTCAAACCATGAAATTTTCTTACCATGAGGTAAAGAAAACGCTCGTGTTTCATCCATGCAATATGGACATGCTAGACGACCGGCAGTACTCCATCCCGAAAGCATTGCATAGGCAGGAAAATCACTTATAGTCCACAACAAAGAAGCAAACATACGAAAATTTTTCTTCTTTGACACATCGTATGTTTCTACTCCTTCGTTCCACAGTATTTTTAACTCCTCAATCAACGGTTGTAAATATACATCGATTCCTTGTGTCGGATCGTCGGGGCCAGGAACGACAACAGTAAGAAACATATATTGCGTTTTCATGCACATCCATGGAGGTAAATTATACGGTGTGACGATAATGGGCCAGGATGAATATTTAGAACCAAATTGAGAAAATGGAGAAAAACCGTCCGTACATAATCCTAATCTAACATTTCGACTCTCCGCTGCAAAATTTGGATACGTTTTATCGAAATGCTTCCATGCTTCTCCATCGGCCGGATGTGTCAACGTACCCTCTTCCTCCGTTCTCACGCTATGCCACCTCATATTAGACGCAGTTACAGAAGATGCGTATAATCTTTGAAGTCTTGGAGTTATGGGTAAGTAGTGCATACGCTTGTACGGAACTTCCTTACCCTTCTTTTTTCTTGGTTTGTATCTCTCCTGGTTACAAACTTTACAATTTCTAAGGTTTGCGTCTTCTTTCCAAAACAACATGCATCCTTTTAAACATGTATCTATTTTCTGATACGGTAAACCAAAAGCCGACATAAGTTTTTTAACTTCGTAGTGATTTTCACACATTAGATTATCGGGCGGCATATGTCTTTTTGCAGCTTGTACAACAGCCGTAAACCCAGCTTCAGTGATGTTGTATTTTGACTTCATCGCAATGTATTCTGCGATTACTGACAGCTGCGTGCCGCTTTTACAACCATCCCAAATAGGTTTTTTAGCTGCATCTAGTAAATCATAAATTTTCTTAGCTTCAATATTTGGTTCTTCAACATTTACATCATCGTCGTCAACTTCAACCATAGGAAACATTGATCGTGCTGCATCTTCGACCATATTTTCTATACGGGTCGTTGAAACTATTTCGTTAACGACACTTTCAGACTCTACAGAAGTATTTGCTACAACTTCTCCATGCCGATCCCAAACATAATATTCGGGTGTGAAACCGTGTTGGCACAAATGAACTTTCACAATATCTGGTAACAAAAACTTCAAATGTCTACACCTACTACACGGACAACGAATTTCTGGATCGTTTCCGTTATTACTTAAGGCGAATTCAACAAACACGTTTATACCGTTATAAAAATCTTCTTTTATTGAGCCCCTCATTCCTTTTCTTTGGTACATCCATCTCCTTCGATCAACAAAATAATCAATCATTTTTCCTATTTGACAAAATGAGAAGTTCAAAATTTAATATTTATTTTGAAGAATACACATTCGAAAAAGATTATTTTCATGTTCGTATAATATTTTGAATTTAAAGAACAACTTCACAAATTTAAAAATATTTTCAAATAGGGCACATTTCATTTTTTAACGTACGTAACGATTAAAAATATATAATTTTTTTTCATTGGTCAGACATCCTACCTCCCATTACAAACACAGTAAGCATTTACATTTCGTATATTACTTCGTCCCAAACGATTCAATAAAATTTCGGCAGCATTTCCCTTTTGTTCCCTGCATTGTACACAAATGCGTGTACGCAGGAAACAAAAAAGAAAAGTTAGGGCGAAATTTTATGAACCGTTTGAGACGAAGTAGTATACAAAATGTAAATTCTTACTGTGTTCATAACTTGTCCAATACAGGGACAAATCCGACAAACATTGTACCAGATGAATATAAATGGTCGTTTTTCGAAAAAAACGACTATTTATACAACGATCATGTACAACACTCGTCAGACGGGGCCAAAAACTCTCTAAGGGACATTTGTCGGTTAACATGCGCGCATTTTACTCAAAAATACAGTTTTACTCACTGTTCACATTTATATATTAATTTCACACATTTATTCGACGTATTACGCATCAACTTAGGGCTGGTTTAACATTTTGTCATTTTTCAATACACACAATTATAATTTAGAGTAATGCATTTTTTTTGTGTCATAAGTAAAAACGTGCACAATATAATACTCCTAGTTCATTCAATCATTTTATCTTATTCCAAATAACGTATACAATCGTCGAATCAAGGCATACACAACAAAATACATATACATGAACATGCACAAATTATACGTGTTTATCACAATTTCACGATAAAAGATGAAATTGGTATACCATGTGATGCTATAAACCGTTATTACGCTAGTGGAAACAATTGCAATCATTAATTCGCCCTAATTTATCAATTTATGCAAATCTATAATTAGGGTAAAAACTGAATTTTTCATAAAAATAAGAGATTATACCTGAGATTAAGAGTACTGAAGCTTGATTAGAGTGCGTTGGAAGATCCGGAAGCTAAAAATTAGGGATTGGAAGCTTAGGGGTTGAATTTGGGGGGTTTTTTGGGTTTTTTTCGTATGAAATGGAGGAGGAAGAAAGGGCTCGGCTGGCTGGTATAATCGCAAATTTGCGACGGCTTCCGACGGCCGCCGACGGCCCGTCGAAAGCCGTCGGAAAATGGCCGTCGGAAGCCGTCGGTCTTGGCTGTCGGTATTCTGCCTTTTTCTTGTAGTGATTGCACGGAGTGCACATGAACTTTGGAATTTTTTTCCTTGAAATTTGGTACTTTACACAGTTGTCTTCAATGATGTATAGCACAAAGTCAAACACATGTTTCAGTTGTTTGAACCATACTACGCAAGATTCAAATATGCGATATTATAGACCAAAGTTGAAGCATCTAACCATTATGACAGTGGCGTTGGGCATCATTTGTGACAATATTTAAGCATATACATTTAATTGGGTTTTAAGCACTTACAATTGAATTTAATATGCTTGTAGTTAGGTATGCCGATGGATACTTCGAATGCAGACAGTTTTATATTTGCATTCACATTCGAAATCGTTTCAAATATTGGGTATCCACATCCGCAAATATGAATGGATATCGAATAATCACCTTATTCGCAAATGATCGATAAATCAACAAACATAAACAGAAAATGTTTTAACATAATATTTTTTGATTTCATTGATTATAAAAATATGCAAAATCAACAAACATGACGATAATAAATAGTTTTGAGCAGTTAACATGCATGAAATGCATATAATATATATTATTAAATTAATTAAACAATAAATGCATATTGAAAACTGGACGGATACTTTTCGGATGTGTAACTACATCGAATTCGTTTTTTCGGATATCGAATATTTATCCGTTTTTCGGATTTGAATGCGGATAAATTTCGGATTTTTCAGATATCCATAAACATGCTTACTCGTGTGCTACATTTCGCACATTTCTGGACAAGTTAAATAAGATGGTTCAAGTCATTGTAGCTTAAGCATAAACAAAATAAAATAACAGAGGTAGGATATTTTTTTTAAATTCCAACTGGCTACGTGCATAATATGGAACAATATCATTGATTGTCAATTATGTGCTACTGTGTACATATAATAATACATTAGTCGTGTATAATTTTGTTTATGAAGATAGCAAACATGAGGACATGACAAATAACTCTAGAAAACAAAGGTCAATGAGCAGGTGAGGCCAAATTGCTATACATGCCCATATTTATCTTTTAATGTATAATATCATTCGCATCATGAAATTATAAACTAATGTAATATGTTATTTATGTAAACCAACTTATGTGATAACATGTTACCTTTGACTATGATGCACACGTTTGTGGATTTATATATTATTGTTCTGATCTTGAGCTATTTTAGAATGTGCTTATGTAATTTAAATAATACTTTGTTTTTTTATTATGCGGCCTGTTTTATCTAATAGTATTTTTGGATAAGATTCATTATCATTTAAATGATCTTTTAAGTTATATCGAGAATTAACTTCATTGGATATTCCATAAAAAAAAATGACAGTAAATAGTAGTAGGAAAATTAAGAAAATGGTTCCTATAACAAAATGATATACCAGTAGGTAATGATTGAATAACTTTATTCAAGACGTAAAGATCTGCGAAAATGTTTTGAATCAAATTGGTATTATTATACACACACATCTATTCCACTCTAAAATATCTAAGCTTTATGAAACTATGATGACAGTTAAATAATTCAAAATTTTACCTTTTATTTGACAGTAGAATATGTTTTTTTTTTACTATTTTCAACCTAGATAATTTAAAGTAAGCAGACATTAAAAAGAATTTGTAGACAAAATTGGGGTACTATAACACATGAGCAAGTTATAATGAAAGTAATTTACTTAATAATAGTAGTAGGTCTGTCAACGGATGCTTTCAGATGCGGATAGTGTCATATCCGCATCCGCATCCGAAATCATTTTCGAATATTGGATATCCGTATCCACGGATATGAACGGATGTCAGATCTATCCAATAACGACTGATAAATCAAAAATTATAAAAAGAAAATTTTAGTTTAACATAAATATTTTTCAATCCCATTGGTTATAAAAGTGTTGAAAATTAACAAATATGATAATAATAAATAGTTTCAAGCAGTTAAAAGCATTAACTGTATATAATATAAACTACTAACATAATAAAATAATAAACATATCTTTCAGTGGACAAAAATACACATAATTTGAACTATAATCTTGACAAAAACCGAACGGGTAATTTTCGGATGCGTATATCTTCGTATCTGCATCCGTATCCCTTTTTTTGGGTATTGAATATTTACCGCTTTTCAAATGCGAATGCGGACGAATTTTGAATTTTTCGAGTATTCATGGAGAGTCTTAACTATTAGTTCATGGGTTTAGTGCCTGTTACTGGTTGAGGAATTGTATTCATGCTTGTGAAAGAGTTGTCCAATGGTGCCTAAAGTGAAAGCTTTTGGTTAAGGAATGTCTTCTCCACCTTTTTTTTTATTTGTATGAATTGAAGGTCCTTTTTCATTGGTGACAAACAATACTTTGTAATTGTTTATGTTTTTTATTTTGTCCACTAACAATTCAGGAAAATTAGGGTTTAATGTTTATCTTATCCTCTACATTTGTATTTGCATGTTACAAATAAGTCATATCCACTTTCAGTTTTTAAATCTGCACTCATTTTTTACTTTATCAAAGAATGATCATAATTTAATCGAAGACAGGATGACATACACTCTGTAATAATGAGATTATATCCTCAACTTACAATTAACCAGTTGGGACTGCATAATTGGTTGGATATGTGATAGTAAAACTTAGGCGTTTGATTACAGTAGAAAGTTTGAAATCAGTTCTAATTGCCACCAACTTTTACAGTTATTAAATGCTATTATGATGTAATGATAAACATAACAAGTAAAAAAGCGATTAAGCTTGATGTTTACCATCATTAGTCTCTACTGCAACTAGTGTTGAAAGATTTATTCAAAGTTAGAATTTCTTTTGAAGTTCACAATTGTATTATGACATACCATTGTGAAATAAAACTTTATTCAAATGGTAATATTTGCTTAATCATCATCATCCTTGTATAGGAAATTTCTTTCGATTACAACTTGATTAGAAACTGAGATTTGCCTAACTAAATTAAACTAATATGCAATCCTGTAAATACCCGACAACACATCAAAAGCAAAATGATGTAGAAATGTAGAAAACAAACCTCACTTTGTGATTTATGTTAGGTTTGAAAACTGAAAGGCATGGCTGCCTTAATAATTATGTCTATAACTGTCCAAATATTCTGCCAAACCATAGGTATAAGAATATTGCATCCAATTAGGTGGTTATGGTGCCCAGCCCTCTTTTTCTTTTATTATACTGCTTTTTTTAATGCAGTGTCTTTAACATATATATGTGAATTATTTAGAACTAATCGAATGGAATCAATAGTATTAGACCATTTTAAATGTTATAATTTTGTTGTAGATCTTCTATTTTTAGTGGAGATTATAATTTTTATTTATTTTTTCCTTTTCTAATTCATGCCAACTTACTTGGATTTGTATAGTTCGAATATTGATTGTACGCTTTCTTATTATTCTCTTTCTTATTTTTCTCACTGATTCTATCTCACTAGTGTTGTGTGCTTTTAAGTTGGACCCATTTAAAAGCCAAAATTTCAATATCTTTAGCTTCTTTAGCAAGTGTACAGCAAGCATGCTATACCTCTGCTTTTTAAATTCTTACCCAAGAGCACTTTTTGGGAGAAAAAAAGCTTCTGTAACAAGTGTTTTTTTGATAATTTAAACGAATGTTTTGGTTAGCCAGATAAGTTATCAAATACCATATACTTCAAATATACATCTTTGGTCAATAAATATGTTAATAATTGATTTTTTATTTGGTTGATTAACACTATTTGGATTAGTTGCCAAGCTCAACTTATATTTTTGTATTTTTTTCTCCTTGAAATTATGTAAGACAAATGAAGTTCATACATCGTCGAATTATATTCGTCATACATAATCTTTTTGTAAATAAACTTCTGGATTAGGACAATGCACCAAAACATTCAAAAAAGATTTAGTAGGGGAGGCAATTTGGAAATATGTGAAATGGTGGATGGTGCTACATTTAATATTAGCAGGGCATGATAGGGAGTTTGCAATAATTTTCATTTAAATTCAAAATCCTAAGACATCAAGAGTCTTTAAGTAGCCTCAAAAAGCCATATTTTTCTCCTCACTCTTCATTCTCCCTCCAACAAAAGCTTCCATTCCTCTACACTTATAAACTAACATCTAGAACTACTTTTCATTTTCTACAATCAAACTAGTAAAATCCATAGATGGGAAATTACAAGTTTAAGCTATCAAATATGATGCCAAATTCATGGTTCTACAAGCTCAAAGATATGAACAAGTCAACCAAACCTCACACCACCATCAAATATCATTCCTTAAGCAAAATCCACTTCGAACCTCCTGCATCAAAACATTCAAAGCAAATCTACTCTCCTAAAAGATCTTCTTACTATTTTCCAAGCTCAAATTCTCCTTCCAATCCCAAGCTTTTCGACACACATTTCCCTACTGCCGAATCTCCGAAAAAGCCAAACATAATGAATTCTACTAATTTATCACTTGACTTGAAAAGTCTTCCTCCAATTTTAACAAAGCCGGTTAAAAATGGAGAAGCAGACGACGATGAAGTTTTGCTTAGGAAGGACATAATGCTGAAAACGGAGCAAAAGAGACTTCACAAAATCAAGCTGAGGCAAAGTAATTCTCCAAAAACTAAAAAGGCTACGAGAAGCAAGAAGGTGAAGTTTGAGAGTACGATAGTGATCATCAAGAAATCAAAAGATCCCAGGAGAGATTTCAGAAAATCAATGGTGGAGATGATTGTTGCGAATGATATGAAGAATTATAAGGAATTGGAGAGCTTGCTTGCTTGTTATTTGTCATTAAATTCCGAGGAGTATCATTGTTTGATTGTTGAGGTGTTTAAGGATATATGGATTAATGGGATATGATTTTGGTGTTTGAATTAACATCGTTGATTGTAACTTGTAAGAAGTTGATTAGTTATATAGTACTATAAATATACTGTTTGGTTGCTATCCATCCTTGGTATTTATTGCAATTGGCCTTCCGTTTCTTGGCAATTCATGCAAGTTGTTGTCATGAACTATTCTTATAATTCTTGGTACGTTTGTGTGGACATATATAATTCATATATAATTCAATTTTCTATTGAGAAAATATTTACAGAAAAATGTAAAAGAAAAAAAATCTTTGTTCGGTATTTCTTCAATTTGAGGTTGAAGATTGCTTATTGTAATATGCGAAATTTTCTTCATTTGCATATTGCTTCGTTTGAAGCTTTGTTGGGGGAAATCAACTTTAGGATGGCTTTCAGGTTAATGCTATAAACTTTGGTAATTTAGCTTAATTGAAACGTGTTTAGCTATATGGTTTTGGTTAATGATTTCAATTAACCAGTTGTAAGAAAAGGTTTAATGCTAATAGTAAATTAGTAATATAAAGTATGCTAGTTTCTTAATTCACTTTCACAATGCATGATTGAATTAAAAATTAGCAATGAAAAAGACTCACGTAGAAGAAACAAAGAAATATAAAAGCTAGTTAGGTATCCTATATCATTTCAAAGGAAACAATTGTGTTTTAATCTAAACAAATATCAACACATTTTGGTTTCAGGTAGTCATCCAAAATTTGTAGCTCGCAATGTCGGTGAAAATATAATGTTCTTCTAATGGACAATCGAAGCACTATTCAAATCATGTATTCTAGTTATTCAGTAATTGGTCCACATAATGCATTTGCTTATGTTTTTTGTTTGAAACGCTGCCATTACCAGAAAATTCGCGTGAATCATCATCATGAAATGTATTTCACTTTTGGAGTACTATATCCGTAATTTCTTAATTTTCCACCACGGTCTAGAAACATAAAGAGTACGACTTTTTTAAACCATTCAATTCATAATACCTGTACAACGATTCATAATGTATGATGTTTTTCTACTTTATGTATCTCTATCGAAAAGCAGATGATCTGAAGCATAATGTAGATATCACAATATGCCAACTGAATTTCAATGCAAAACAAAAGCTTAAAGTGACATTCTAAGATAAGATTCCAATACTTCAATTTTACGCATAAAACAACCACAAAATAATGTATTTTCCATCCCAAATGAAGCAAAACGTACACAACACACATGAAGTCAGCTTTCAATTCTACACCATCAATGTAGAAAATGAATAGGACACTGCTGCAACTTCTAAATTTTCCTCTGCTAAGAAGATTACAGTGCACTGCTTGCTGACAAATAGTTGAAGAAAACGATCATTTATACAGAGAACTTATATATTTGCACACGAGCAATTATGCACTGTCAGGCACGTATCTTCTTTTTCATTTATTTTTCATTTCTTATATATATATATATATATATATATATATATATATATATATATATATATATATATAAGAATGAAAAATAAATAAAAAAGAAGATACTTTGTTAGCTGAAATTAGTTAGAATCCAAAAACTACAGTGTATTTTCCATGCTGTGTTCATGATAGTACCAAAATGAGTGTAGTTGAAGCTTTTTTGAACCAAGGTAAATAAGGGAAAGTGAATGCAGCTATCAAAATCAAGTTTCAACAGTGACAGCCTTTCAGATTTTACAGAATGTAAAATTTTAACTTTTATGAAGAATAAAAGTGGCTTTTGTGATTTCAAATAAAGTTTCAATAAAACTTTTTTCTGTAATTATCAATATGTTAAATAAGATAAACTAACATATATCCTGTTTTCACTTTATGCAAATACATAAAGAAAACTAATATGTTACTATGATCATTTGAACTTACAGGTGCCAGCACCGAGTCTACTGACATATCCTCTTAATAGGAAGTATTCACTGGCAAGAAATATGCTTCACACTTCACACATCTGGATTCTTTTGGTACATCATAGGTGGACTATACAAATATTCTGTATTTCTGCAGGATTTTTTACCTGCATGATGGTGATAATGATATGAAACATGAGAGCTGAAAAATCCAATCCAGTTAGTATCATTTGATAGTACCCATCAAATTATAAGGATCTTACATACACAAATAGTCCTTTTTTATGCAATGTCACAGGCTATATGTATAGCATACAGAGAGAGTAGGATGGCAAAATTTGTTCTGAGGCATGGAAATGGAAAGCTATTGATTAGAACATGAAGAGCATGTATTCATGGTGATATCTGTATCCAATGCATATAAATAACGCAATAAAATGTGTATATGGGTATATGATATCAGTCCATGTCATACTGCAATTCAAAGACATACTCCATAATACTTTTGTTTGAAATTTTGATTATTTTGTTGTCATTTTCTGTAATAGTTAAAAAAAACATACAAAATAAGCTATTACTGTGTATATGGGTATGTGATATCAGTCCATGTCATACTGCAATTCAAAAGACATACTCCATAATACTTTTTGTTTGAAATTTTGATTATTTTATTGTCATTTTCTGTTATAGTTAAAAAAACATACAAAATAGGCTATTAATGTGTATAAGGGTACGTATTTGAACCGATCTAGCCAAGTGATAACTCGATGCTTCTAACACATAATATATTTCATCCATGTTTTGGTGTATCTTTTTTCTGCAATATACTCAGGAATATGCTCACAAATTTCCATACCTGGCTTTTTAATGACTCCTTTATCTTCAAAATGCCCAGATCCACCAAAGAATCAACTATATCAAGATATAGTGCGTGAAGTTTGGTTGTATGCTGTATATGCCCATATACGATTATAAATTATTTGTCAAGCTTGCTTTATTCATACCAATATGACTACAGGCACTTAACATGGCCAAAAGGTGCACATGCACATAGAACACTTGAAAAAACTCCTCCATCAAGTTCAATTCTTCCAGCTTGCATTAGTCAGAACCAAAGTCGGTTCTAGGAGTTGTGTTGCCGTAGGCAAAGACAATAGCATTGCCCTAACTAACATAAAGTTCATTATCTTTAAATAAATTGACATGAGGAAAATGCTTCATAGTTAAATAATTGTTAAAATAGTAAAAGTTAAAAAAATAAAAATAAAAAAATGAAGCACATTAAGTAATTGCACCTTTTACCTAATGCCAGAATAATTGCAGCATAGCCAACCAAACTAAATAGTCCTTTGTTAATACATGGTGATGCGCACATTTAAGTAAAAGATATTAACCGACTATGCTGTCAAGGGCGCCGCCGAACGCCTCATAGGTGCTATTTGGCAATTCTAGCACTCTGTTTTTTTTTCTTGGCGCTTTATTCTGCCCCTTGTCTGAGATGCTATCTGAACGCTAAGTTTTTTTTGAGGTGCTAAAAAAATAGACTTTTTATTATAACTTTTTTGAACTTCAACTAAATTATATCACCAAAAGACTCGATTATTTTATTTATTGAAGTTCTTTGTCTTCAAATATAATTTTAAAATTTATTTATACTTTATATACGAGTGTATATGCACATCCAGATTGACTTGCATTTAATCACAATGGATATGCACTTACTGTTGCACCCGAAAGTAAATTTAACGGTACCATTGTCAGCATAAACCGAATCTGAAGCAATGTCCAAAAAGACAAAGACAACCGAAGAACGGTCATAGAACCATTTCTTATTATACCAAAGTTTTTTGTCATTATTTTCTTTTAGTTAATTTTATACTACTCAAAATGGAAAAAAATACTTGTACTTTTACGTGCATATGCTTGTTTAGCTAATGTGAGCTCTAAACGAAAATGTATCCAAATACATGATCAACTTCACAGCATGGCTTATCTCTTCTCTTCTATCTATTAGTAGTAAGAATACAATGAATAATATTTCCGCCGCGTCTTTTTAAAATTCTAAAAATACCCTCGTACATCAATAGAAACTCACCACTGATTTGCAACATTTACCACCGTCGGTCTCCTCCCGAATTAATATATTAGCGGGGAACAGACGGTGGAAACTACCAAGCTGGAGTACGGTAGGGGCAGTCCTCTTTCCGATCATTCATGAAAAGAATTTCACTATCAATTCATCACTAATACCTCCAACAAAATTGCTCGAAATATAAATGTTGTAACTTACAAAGCTTTTGTACTTATAACACTCATATATCTATTAATTTTTTATATTAAATGAAAAATAAACATCTCTAGCTATTAGATGCATGTATGTGCGATTTATGGCATTAACTTAATCAATGCAATCTTGAGTGGCAAGAGGGAAAAATGGCATAGTTAAAACAATCAAATGCTCCAAATTTATCAACTTCAAGTAATCTTAGAGAAATGAAAATGATAAAATCCTTGCATTTTCAATAACTGTGTGTCAACATCTAACAATTTCATTCAACATCTTAACAAAATTAAGCTAACAACATATTTTCTTGGATTTGATAAAATTTGCACTAAGAAATGGATTAACATCTAAATTCCATAAATAAATACAAAAATTGATGTAAAAAAACGTCGTTATACTATTCAATTAAAAAGTCAAGTTTCCGTAATGTAAGGCACGTTGTTTCTATTATATGAGATTTGGCTTTAAAAAACGTCAATAATACTATTCTGAATTAGTTGGCAGGGAGACTTAACTTGAGTCTTGGGGAATTCCTTTTTTATGCTTTCTGCAATTATGACTGGGTTCAAATGCTTATATTATTTTAAACTATCTATGAACCACTTTTTCCTTGATCACTATAATTTTTCTATGATTTAGAAGCTATATAAATGTGCGCCCTAGCGCTTAGGAGCTTCATTTTTCGTTTGAAGTATTCAGACATCATGGAAATAATCTCATTTAGATAAGATATCCATCATGTTTGTTCACATTGTAAATATAGCATTGAGGCACCATGCTATATTATCACATAGTGAACTAGAGTTTTTCTGTAACAAAAAGCAACGGTTGTTTAACAGTAGTCAAACATGTTATGGGAAACTCCCCTCTGTTTTCTTTTTATTCCTTTGCCCATCTACATGTTCATTCTAGAATAAGATACCAAATATTAGCATTTATCTTCGACAAAATGAATAACTACAATTAAAATCAAAGTTGAATCATTTAAGGTGGAATTTTTTTTTATTCACATTAAATAAACTTTTTCCTGGTATTGCTTTTCAACAGTAAACTATCAATCGATAATGGAGACATAACAACCAAGTAGACTAAGGATGCATAAGCCCAAAACGCCTATTGGCGAAGATAAAATTGCCGCATGTAGAGAAAGAGATAAGGATTATTAAATAAGTGATGATGATCAATTAGGGTTTATCAGTTTAGCTAAAACATATGGATTACAGTCAGTAATGGAATAGTGGTAATAATAGAATAAGTAGGACGATGGCGCTGGTGTTGAATAGCCATGGCTATAGATTAGGTCTAGGGATCAAAGTGGAATAAACTGGGACTAAGCAGATGCAAGGAAATAAGGACATAGATGTAAGGGTATTATTGGTAGTCCAAAAAGACACGGTTGAAATTAATTCATGAAATTCTCATTATTAGTAGTAAAGATTTCATATTAAAATACATAGAAAATCATTCAATAAATATACCTTTTCTAATTCAAAATAAACGTGCAATTTTTGTGTTTACCAAAGCTTACTTAGTCGACTTTCTAGCTCAAAAAATAAATATATAATAATAATTACTCATTAACTTTTTACTTCTTCGAAATATGATTTTGATGGTTCTTTCTTTTACTTTCTTAGTCGATTTATTTTTAAATTCCATTTTAAATATTTTGGAATATAACCTGCAATATTCTACAACAATTAAATATATATATATATATATATATATCCATAATTATTATGTTTTTTATGAAGTCATGATTATTAAGCACATAAATATTTGGTTATAGACTTATAGTTATGACATAAATTTTATTCCGCTTGGATTCTAAGGACATTCATAGCGCCATACGCTCTGCTCCGTCTCGAACAACATAGTTAACCGATAACCATCACTTTCTCCTCCCCAACTTTGCCCCTTCAAAAAAGGTTGTCCTATTTGAACACCTAGCAGGCCTAGTCCTAAAACCGGGCCTGGTCAGAACAATAATAACCACTCTTTAAAACTACAAATTATTACGTGCATTACCATAAATCATAAACTCCATGTTCCCTTATCTTTCACCATCACTTCATCAAAAACTCGTCTCCACTTCCGTATTTCACACATTTCAACATACACAGAATAATCAGTGTAGCCCAAATGCTTCGGTTTGCAAAGGAACTTCATATCTTTTCTTGTTTCTAAAAAGTTATATTAGGTTCTTGTTAAATTCAGGAATGCAACAACGTACAGCAACATGTAAAACCATCGGTATTATTTAGTCCTACATCACTAACACGAAGCATTGTTGTTGTAGAAGACGAGCTTAGGTTTTTTTTAAATCCACGAGTCTTTGTTAATATTGATCTAGCATCAATTGTTAGCTTTTATTTCAGCCGTCATTTTGAAACATCTCCATCATCACCATGTGGTCTAGATAGAACTGCATTGCTGGTGACATCATATTTCACAGAAGATACTCTCTTTTTAATGCTCTGCACTTCTCTTCAGGTGGTGTTGCACTGGTATAAGCAAGTCCAAGCACCATCTTTATCCTTCTCCATGATAGAAGATAGCCTTGCCATCTTACTAGGACTTCCATCAATCTTATCAATAACAACCAAAGATTTCACTAAAATGGCATATAAACAATGCCAGGGAACAAGAATCGCATCAACGTATTACTATAGAATTTCATGAAATGGAATAAGAGCAGAATCCCATGTCTGTGAGGTAAACATGGGAGAGCATTCATTCATGTTGGAAAACAATGGCTAATTTCGGCTGAGTCGTGTACTACGTCACTTTCTTGAAAACGTTCCGGCGATCTGCTGGTTGGTGCTAGCAGTTCGTTATTATCACCGCCGCCTCTAGGATAAAACAGCCTCTCTAAGATTTACGGTATCGATTCGTTGCACCGACGAAGCGAATCTGTTTGCACTTTTAAAAAATAATCGCTCGAATTTTTTTGTTTTGTTTTAAAAACGAAGACTGAGATGTTGTTTTTCTTTTTCGTCCGTCTCTCTATCAGTTAAGAAGACGAAGTAGTGTAAAAGAACATTACTGGTTGGGGGACGTGGGCAAAAAAAACGAATCTGAGAATAATGAACGTTGCTCAACGTTCTTCAATACGGGCTTAAATAACCGTTCCAGCCCGGTCAAAAAACTGTTAATAAATTTGTAGCAAAAATATAAGTGGTACACCACTACAAGCCTAAGCCCAAGCCCGGCCCGGGTCGGTGCGCGCGCGTGGTGGTCAAGCATGGCCTCCCTCCTCACAAAAGAGCATCATTGGATGCCCAAAGGGCCCAACTTAGCTTCTAAGAATCAAGTATAAATACTTGATTCTTGCATATAATCTCACAATGTGGGACTATTCAAATATAGAAGCCAATTTTCACTTAGCCATTTTTTTTAACAATTCACTTCAAACAAATTTCCGACAATTCATATAATTAAAAAGGTGTTTATAAAGAAAGAATATCCTAGAACTACGAATGCAGCATAATACAACAAATAACACAGTGTATAACAAGTTAGTAAGTAGGCCAAGGAAATAATTACCTTTCAGAATTCATACCTGTTTTTCTACATCTACATGTCCCTTTTTTCTAAAGTCTGTTTTTTCTACATGAAAAATGAAAGGAGTTTAGGTACTTTTCTGCGATAAAGGCATAATGTATCATGTCATGGATAGATATGGGAATGAGGGATACCTTACTTTGGCAGAATCCTTAACTAGATTGTTTTTTAACCTTCCAATCTTATCGAAAGAGATTGAAGATAAAGGCCGCACACTTAGTGTTGAATTCAAAGCATCATCTTGAAAATTCAGACGATGGAGCCTATTTATCTGCTATCTTCTTCGGTTTTAGAGAACGAAATTTCTAAGACTGACGTGGGCAATTCATTTTAAGATTTTGCAACAGAACCCCTACATCAGCTTTATATGACAAGGGATCTTTTGGTGCATGTGAAGTTTGCCCTGGAATCTCGGAAGCCTTTTGAAAGCTTCCAGGTTGTTCTACTGACAAATGTTTGCATGGGACACACGCTGCCCAGTTGGATGGTTTGGCCTATCCGGGCAGCTAGAAGAGAGACAAATTTGCTATTTGGTGGCATCATTCAAATATTTTGAAGGTTTTTCTTCTTCTTTTGGCGAAGATTAAAAAGAGCAACATACTAGCAGCACATGCATGTACTAGCAACAGGTAAATAAACACACACTTACGATGTTTGTTTGCAGTGAACACTTGCACAATATATCCACTAAACTACAAATGAACAATTTTGCCAAGATTAGAGGTTTACCAATAATCTCCACAGGTGCAACAACCACCTTTAAACTGATGAAATCTATTCAAATCCCTCACCACAAACTCCCTCTCAACAACCTCACTTATCACCTTAAACTTTTCATGGCATTCTTCACACATCCTTAAATTCTTCATTATCCTCACCACAATTCCTTTCCCTAAGCTCAACAATCCAAACCCTAGTGCTAGCATCTCACTGTGTACATTTTTCCCCAAATCTATCTTCAACTCCTTCAACAAACTCAAAGTCTTCTCATCTCTTTCACATAACCCTTCAACTTCACTAGCATAAAACACATGCACAACGTCCTTAACTTCAACCCAACTGCACCCTGGCTCTTTCTTTATCCTTCTCCTTTTCATCTCCCCTCTTGCCCACATCACCCCCTCCCAATCACCTGCCACCACATAAGCATTCGACATTGCCACATAAGCACCTGCCACATCTCTTCCAAACTCCTTCAGCTTCTCTCCAGCTTCTTTAGCTATGTCCAACTTCTTATGTATTTTACTTGCATTCAACAGTGCACTCCATACCATCAACCCATCATCACCATTCCATAATTTTGCTTCGGTGCTTTTAATCAACTTATAAGCTTCATTGATCTTACCCGCTCTACCTAGCATATCAACTACACAAGTGTAATGCTTCGCTCTAGGCACAATGCCATAAACACTACTCATTGAATTCAAGTACTTCAAGCCCACATCAACAAAACCACTGTGGCAACAAGCATGCAGCACTGCTAAGAATGTAATTTCATTAGGGTTTATTCCTATAGCTAGCATTTCATTAAATAACTCAAGAGACAGTTTAGCTAGTCCGTACTTTGCTGATGCTGCAATCATCGATGTGTATGTGACTAAAGAAGGGTTCTTGATGTCGCGGAACACTTTTTTGGAGTACTCTATGAACCCACATTTTGCATACATGTCAATCAATGCTGTGGCTACGAACTCGTTCTTTTCATGGTTGTACTTGACTACTTTTGCATGAGTAGATTTTCCAAACCCTAGCCTACCCATGCATGCACAAGCGTTCACTGCACTTGATAAAATGTAAGGATTTGGTTGTATGTTAGCATCCAAGAAGTTGGAAAATAAAACAAGAGCGTCCATAGCATACCCATTTTGCGCGTATCCGGAAATTAAAGAACCCCAAGTCATCAGATTCGGATCTTCGATTGTGCTGAAAACTTTTCGGGCTTCTACAACGCTGTTGGATTTCACGTAGAAGCCCACGAGAGATGTGGAAACGACCAAGTCTTTTTGTGAGCCGTTTGCTTCAACTAAAGCATGGAGCTTCATCCCGTTTTTAGTATCGGATAGGTGTGCGCAAGCGCTGATTGCAGTGGCGAAAGTGTAATTGTTAGGATTGATACCGGATTTTAGCATTTGTTTGAAAAGTTGAAAGGAAGTTCTGGGTTGATCGGAGTGGATGTAGCCGGCCATTAAGGAAGTGAATGAAATGACGTCTGGGTTGGTGATTTCATCGAACGCTTTGTGTGCGTGGGTTAGCTTGTTGTGTTTTAGGTACGAATTGATGAGGTGATTGGTTGTGATTGTATTGTTGTTTAATGAACCGGATTTGATGAGTTTGGAATGGATTGAAGATGTGGATTTGAGATTGTCTGAGGTTTTGAGAAGAAGGATGATTGAAATTAGGGAGGTTGAGTATGTTCTAATTTTCATTTATGGTTGATTTTAAGGTTTACGGTAATACCAGCACGACGATGAAAACTCAACCTTTGAATTTAAAAAACCTTTGCCCACAGTGAAAAACCCTACAAAACCCAAACTTTAAGGTTGCTTCGACAACACCTTTGGTATATAGCCAGTAGTATCAATATGGTTTATGTATACAAATAGACATTGCACACACTTCCTCTATGACGTATTTTTCTTCAAATTGTATATATTTTAACATATTCAAGAGAAATAATTTGTTTAAATATTTAGTCATATTTTACGTTCATTTTATGTGTAGTTTATTTGAATTTTTATTTCTAAGTTCCAGTTTCTATTTTAATCTTTTCAAAGTTTAATTTTTTATTCAGATTATTAATTAATTAAGAATGAAGTTATATAAAAAAATTCGTTTATTAGATTCTATTTTGAAGTAATATTAAAATTTTATAATGTTTATAGAAGGGCGTTTTGAATTTGTCAAAAAAAATAAAATTCTATTTATTGAATTTTATTTTTAAGTGATATTAAGGTTTGTCAAATATAGGCTTTTAAAGAAAAGTTTTACGAAAAAATTAAAATTATAGTGCATTCGCAAAATTCATCATTCATTGGATAAACTTCGCTATTATAGCTAGTTGACTCTACCTCTCAATATTCTTCTTCTCAAAGTATTTGTGTCTAACCCATACATTGCACATGATGATATTGTAAAAAAGATATGAATTCATTTTATTCTTTGAAAAAATATTAATTACGTTGGTTTCATTTATTTCAATTTCAGATTAATTAAAATTTGCATGGTCACCAAATAAATATTTAATATGTTACTTGGTACAGATTGATTATGTTGACGTAAAGATCAATAGTTTAAAAGTTTGTATTTTAATTTTTGAAGTAGTTGGCAAGTTTGATAATGTTAATAACATAAATGAAAAAATTTATGGTGATAAATAAAATAATTTAGAATTCTAAAGATGTTGAAAGCTTAAGTTAAAACATATGAAGTGATTAAAAAAATTAGGTGATTTGAAAGTCAATGTATATAGACAAAGTTGATGAGAAATTTAAATTATGAATGGCTTAAATGCTTAATATAATAAGAGGCGCATTAAGTGCTTTTATGTTATTATCTAATAGATAGATAATATAATAAACAGTAAGAGATAAAAATATGATTAAGCATTTTTGGTGAGATTTGAACTTGTGACCTTAACTATAACTATTTATAATGACACATGAAAGATGAATAGAAATAATAGTGTGACGTATCAGATATTGATTGAGCTATTATTATAACTAGTGTGAACCCGTGCTACCGTGCTACGCACACAGATTACAACTATATTTTTTGCAATTCTATTTGAGTGTATTATTTATGATTAACTCAAGCAATACCGTTATATTCAAATATATTTTACATTTAAATATTCTTTATATTTTGAAATTTAAAATTATTTATTCAAAAAATACATTTGTTTGTCACTGTGTACGCCTATACAACTACATTTATGCACCATGCAAAAGGAGATTTAAATAATTACGTAATACACCTATAAATAATTATGCAGATGCACACATCAAATTTTAAGCTATAAGCCTAGAATATTGTTTTGAGAGATCATTATTGATAAAAATAAGTCATACAAAATGGATCAATTCAAACTATGCGCACATATAAAAACCATAAAATAGAATTGCATTATGCATACACTTGCACTGTAAAATAATGGAAATAATTATAAATTAGTCTACATGCGATTAGTAGACATAAAAGGAATAATATCAAACACTCAAAAAATTTAAGCTATAAAACATATTACAATAAAACTAAAAATCTTATGAATGTCCAATGATAATACGTAATTATATGGTTTACTCTTCGAACCATTGTTTCATATTCCACAATTTCAGTTACTAAGGAAACTAATGCTGGTCACTAAGAGGAACCTATAGTACAAAGATTGGTAGTACAACATAATGTGTTGGAAACGTTAAAATATGAAATAACATATTAAATGGGAAATAACGACATCGAAAGTTCCTAAATCCTTAAATTTGTTCCTATCCCATTTCTTAATTACTACTTCCTTGTCTTTATTAGTATCAAGTAAACAACCAAAATTAGAAAAAAACAACTGCTGGATTAAGTGAAACCGGTAGAAAGTTATTCAATATTAAAAATATACAAAATTCATCAAAATCTTATAGAATTAGACTTGGTGTATATGGGTTTTTGAGGAAAGCTAAGGTATAACATGGCTAGAATGTAGAATATAATCTGAAATTTCTGTATTTATTTAGAGGTTTACTTTTTATTTAGATTGTGTACGAAATAAATTTCATTAGGTAAGTATGAAATATTTGAATTTGTTATTATTTTTATAAAGCTTTTTTTGTTAAGTAAATGTTATCATGTTATTTTTCAATTTGAACATAAAATTATTAATTTTTACTGAAATAAATAATTATTTTGATAAATTTTAAGTTTCTTAATTATACATAATAAATTTTTTGGTAAATGAGTGACACATTTGTAGTTGAAATCCTGACATTATTCAAGTTCTTAACGTTTTAAATTTGAAAACACTTAAGTGAAAATATCTATAATGATTTTGAAGTGATTGGATAAAAATTTAGAGTACGAAAATTTTGATTTATAATAATTAATGAATGGACCACAAAACATGAATTTCTTTTGGAAATATGGATGATGTAAATGACAATATTATGAGAGAATTAAAAGGAGAAGAGTAAGTTAATTTATTTTACAATTCTATAATATGATTTGAGTTTAAGAGTCACTTTCAACACATGTGTACATGTCCTAAAGCATAAAACAAAATAAGTAATTTTTTAAGTTACACACGCACACACATATATCTGTATGTGTGTCTATATATACACACCATGTAAAAGGTAATTTAAGAAGCAATAAATTAGTTTTTTTTATAGCATTATGGAAATTAAGGTCATTGAACCAACTTGAATATATATTTTATCAAGCATTATTCGTTTTTCCCACATACAAAGTTTATATCTTTTACTTTTTTTTATTCAAAATACTTTGCAAAATATTAAGTTAAATCAAAATCAAAATAAATGGAGAAGTAACTGATATTGACATTAATTACCTTATTAGTTACCATGTTAATTGCATTTATTAATGAATTTACCAATTGCACTTACGCCCTAAATTTAGTTTGATTGAATTTAAATTAGTGATAGCTCACACTAAATCAATTTTAGCTTAAATATTAAAAACTATGCTTAATTTTCTCAAATAATCATTCTATTTTCATTAGATAGTTCTTGTATAATCATCTGCTAAAAAGGTAATATTATCAAAAAAATACAGATCCTTTCTTTTTTTTCTTAGAAAAAATAGGTACCTATTATTTTGATCCATCTGCTGAATTAAGCTATGTTACCAAATCAATTTCTTTTGACATATTATCATATAAACATTAAAACAAATGGTATAAAAAGGAAATTGTCAAATGGAGAATCTCCAAACCTATAGTCATTTTTAGTATAAAATTATAACTGTTTATATTAATAATGTCCCTCAACAATTTTAAAATCTCATGCCTTAACTTAATGTAAAACCTCATACCTTAATTTGATATTAAGTCAAAACGAAAGATAATAAAATTCCTCCAAAAACATAATTGGAATCTTAAATAGAAGGAAAGAAATTTTTACCTATGTTATTTTGTCTATTTTAGATTTTGATGAAGATTGAGAAGATTAAGATTAAGATTGAGATATGTTTTCCTCCATAGTAATAATTGAATATTTAGGGTTTGGAGATGAAAAGATAAATTTTGTGGTGCAATAATGTACATGAATTGGAAACTAAGAAGGAAGAGAAAGATGGATTATATAAATGATAGTTTAGCAATTTTAATAAGATTTTATAAAAGAAGAATGGTTGTTTTAATAAGATTATATAAATGACAGTTAAAACCCTTTTAATTTTAAAAAATGATTATTTCCATTCCTCTTAGTCAAAATGATTCACCATTTAAAAATCCACTACGAATAATTGTTGCTCCTTCTACCAACATGGATTATTAGTTTTGTTAATCTTATTTTATAAAATTACAATTCAATCAACTCATAGATAAAAAGTGGGAATATATATATGTGTGTGTGTGTGTGTGTGTGTGTGTGTGTGTGTGTGTGTCTGTGTGTGTGTGTATGTATATACTACTAACAATGCATGCAATTTTTTACCATTAGCGCAACATTCAACCACTATGGATAATTTTGGAATCCAATGCCCTAAAAGATATAGAGAGAGAAGAAAATGTTTTCTTAACAACAATTAAAATGCTTTAATATAATATGAATAATTTATATTAACCACTAAACCATGCTCGTAAGCTTTGTACATTTTGTGCAATATTGAATCACCATGAATAGTTTTGAAATTAAATACCTGAAAGAAGGAGGAAAAACATCGAACCACCATAGGCAATTAATATATAGTTATAATAAAAAAATTAAAAGTAAATAATGTAAGATTAAAATTTATGAAACATAAAAGTAAATTTTTATTATAATGTATAAACATGCTTATGAGTAATAATTTTGCAATATTAATAGGATCGATAAAGAAATATTAGGGCGCGTGAATAGAATAGATACTAAACAATAAATTACATAAGTATAATAAAGCCTTTCATCCTGATTATATATTGGATAAATAAATTAGAAGATAATAAAAGTGTGCTGCTATTGGTACCTCAATTTCCTCTTTTGGCCACCATTATATTTTAATAGAAATGAATTTTTTGTATGTGCGTCCGGCCACCAATATCATATTCCTTCACTCGGTTATAAACAACCGTTTGTATCAACAGTTCTTCGGTGTTTAACGCCGTACGGCCGTTGGCAACCAAAAATTATTCATGACAAACGGTCGAAGGTGACCGAAAAGTATTTCGGTCCTTTGCAACCGATCGGGGTGTCGCTTGATTTGGAGAGAAAAATACGCGTGTTAGGAAGAGGAGTGTACGTTATTTTGGGGTGGCCTTCAGTGTAGGTGGCCAGGAGAGGAAATCGGGATGTCAATGGCAATACATTAATAAAATTAGTTAAATATAAAGCTTGAATTAACGTAAATAAGGATGATACAATAACGAAGAATGAAGATGAACATGGAAGATTTAAAATAATAATAATGGACAAATGGATTTGAAAGGGTGCAAAAGGAATACTTAGTAATAAAATGACTGTAATTAAGAAACTAAGGAAAATAAAAAGAAGAATGAATATGAAAAAATTAAATGTACTTTTGATAATATGTGATAAATACATATTAGTAAAGAGACTGGAAGATAAAATGAAGTAAGTATATTACAAAGTAATTATAAATGTGGTAATTAATGTAAGCTTGGGAAATATGTAATGTAAAGGAATGAAACAAACTCGTAATCTTATGAAGGAAACAAACTCAGAAGAAACACAATTTAAGGCCAAGAACCCTAAGCAAAGATAATGAAATTAGCAATAAAGAACAAAAGCAACAAATTTAACATCGAATTATATGGAAAAAATATAACAATATAAAAGTCGAATTGTTTAATCGACCTCAATGGAATCAAAACAAACAACAAATTGAACACTGAATTAAATGAAAAGACAAATAAAAACTTAAACTTATTAATCAATCTCTATCAAATTAGTGGTTTTTTGGAGGTCTTTAAATAATGTTTCCATGTAAACAGTAACATTATAAGTATGTAAGGTAGAAATGTAATCACTATAATATATATATATATGTATGTATGTATGTATGTATGTATGTATTGACAAATAATTTAAGATAAAATAAAAATGAATAACTATTATGCAATTAAATTGAATTCTAATCAAAATAAAAGAAATAAAAATTGACCAAAGTTTTTTGCAAAGAATCCTTGTATTTAAACTATTGAACATAAGAAGTAACCGAGCAAATACAAAAGTTCTTGTATTGAAATAAAGAGAAGAGAAAAGAACTATTGTTAGAATATAAAGAAAAAATAATTGCATGATTATTGTATGCAGAAATAAGAATGTCACAAAGGGAAACATATGAAATGAAGAGCTATATGCTATTAAAAAAGATTTTATTCTCAGAATAGCATTTATAAATCCAGTAACCTACTACAAAATAACCAAACTCATAAACCTATAAATCGAAACAAAAATCATAAGAACACATAATTCTAGGCATAAAACTCAAGGGAAAGAGCAACAATTTTGAACAAAAATAATAAATAACATCAGATTAAATGAAAAGAAAAATAACAGAATACAATTCAAACCTTCAAATCAATTTTTATCTATCCAGACAGCCAAGATTTTTGGGGGCTCTTTATATCCGTAATATTGCAAGGAAGGTAGAAATACAATGCAATACTTCAATAAAATCATAAATAATTTAAGATGATTACAAAGGTTAGAACTGTTGGTGAATTGAATCAAATTCTAGTTAGAATAAAAAAGTTCAAAAGATCGATCAAAACTTGTGTACCAGAGTTACTAGAAAATTAAATCAAAACTCTTACCTGCAACCAAAGAAAGATGATAGGAGTAACCTTTTGGAAGAATGATACCTGTTAACATGATTTTCCAACCATGATCTATAAAAAGACAATTTCTTAAAGATTAAGCAATATTTTATTTAACATATTAATTTCTCTAGTTCATATTAACTAACATAAAATCAAATTGAAAAAATAGTACATACCCAAAAGCATAAAGCATACCATAAAACATGAAAGAGGGAATTATATGATTACAGCCAAAAAAAGCAAATTTTCTACTTGAATCCAATGGAAAAAAACGTAGGATATGATAGTGTTTATGGATTTAAAAATTTATTTTAGATAATAAGCTGAGAAAATGAAAACAAGAAGAGAAAATAAGCATGAAACATTTATGTATAGTTGAGATAGAAAATGATCTATTTTAGATAAGAAGTTAAAAATTGAAAATAAGAAGAGAAAATAAGCGTGAACATTTCTGAACAGTTCAAATAGAAAATGAAAGGGCATATAGTTATTAATATATAATGTAAATTTAATTTGGAGCTTGAAATGGTAAGTAATTATTGAGGGGTAAATGAAACTTTTTCTCTCAAATCAACCAAAGAAGAGGATTAGAAATAAGAATGAATGAGAAGCAAGAGTATACATAGTCTCGTATCATACTTTATGTATAATAGAATATATATATATATATATATATATATATATATATGTATGTGTATATATGTAATAGATATAATAGATTTTCTCAAAATACAAAAATCTAAGCTTTTAGATTTATTGGAACTAGCGAGCGCAGTGGGGTTGAAAGATAAATTTCAAATCCTCTATTGGAGCATATGTAGTCTAAATTCATTTAGTTCTCATCTAAATTTTATTTTAAATAAAATCAATATTTAATTTAATTTATATGTTATGTTTTGATTTGTTGTAAAAGGGTATCAATTAAGGTAAACGTGTGTATCAAATACACATATGTGTGTATGTGCAGTGTAACAGTCACAATGTACATGGTTTTGTTCGTGTATAAATGCCGCGATTTACATTACAATGGGCAGGTTAGCGCCTCCGTATACATGTATTATCCAATATGTCTATATGAATATATGTATGTATTTATGTTTTGAATATGAAAAATAGAGGTGTTTATAAATGGTATAAGTTTACATATTTATTTACATATGTACATACTTATACAATTATGGGATAAAATAATAAAGTTTCTAACCATCAATATAATACTTATAAATTAGATTTCAAATTAAAATTTAAGTTTTCAACTCCAAATAAAGCAATCCTTGAATGTTGAATCTATAATACTCCGCTTGAATTCTAGATCAACACTTTCAAAAGGGCAACTCCTTCGAGAAAGCTACACTTTGTTCTTTTAATTTTTATTGGATATGTGTTTAGATTTTTTTGATTGAATTTTAAGAAAGGAAGTGAGGAATTTTTGACCGAGAGAGGTGAAGGCACAAACCCTAGAAGGAAAAAAAGAGTAGCAAGAGATGTTTAAATAGCATGGGACATAAGGATGTCAAAGATAGAAACATATCTTTCTTTTCCTTAGCCGTTTACACACCTTTTTGAATCAAGTTCCAAGCCAATTCTCTCCATTATGGCAAGCCATGCATGTCTCCCTTTTGTTCCTCAAATCACTTCAAGCCAAATTAGATATTTTACATTTAAATCATACTTAAAGTGTACATCGATATCGTATATCGATAAGTATATACATAGCTTTTATATGCATGCTATTTTTAATACCGATCAACAAAATTCAAATTAAAATTTATAATTAATATTGCATAAATTTTAACCAATTTAATTAATTATAACATTTATTATTTAATTAATCTGGTGGTAGATGGAGGATTCAACATTACGATTGTATTAACTCGTTAGGTGTAAATTGGTCAGTGGTGAATATCAAACAATTCAAATTCAATGTTCGCACTTCACCTTTGCTAGCGATGTGACATTTTGGCCAAATTTATCACTTACATAGTTTTGGTTAAACATAATTTTTTTTAACAATTTTAAGCATTGTTTAGCATTGGCAATTATTTACACCAGTTCTTTTCGTCAACACTGAATCACTTTGGACTTATGGAATTTGGTAATGACCAAATTTCCAATATCGTCCATATTCAACTTTATAGTCCAAATATAAAGTCCTTGGTTCAATAATATCAATTATTATTTACTGAGCAATTCTGACCAAAGATTTTGACTTTGAGCCGACTTCAGTTGACCATGATACTAACCCCGTATAACCGAGGAAATGAATCCTCACTTGAATAATGTTTCACTTTCAATACTTCCATTCGACCCAACTATAGTCATAAAATAGACGTCATGCCACCATTTAACTATAATCAAAGCAGAGCTTTCATATCCAAGATCATTAGTATTCTCAAGTCAAGAGAACTGTGTGAATTAATCACTTTGATATTTTTTGTTTGACCTTAGTCATTTGACCAACAGAAAACTATCGAATGAGTCATTCCATAGTTATCTAATAACTATCAGTACGTAATCCCTTGGTGCCCCTAGCAGCTATGAATAATATACTACCCAACATTTGAAGAGCGTTATAAAATCTAGTCTCAATGGATGCATCGATGTCCAGTCACGATACATCTTGACTAGGAATATTTAAAATTAGGTGCTTATCATATTGTGATAATACTCATGGTTACAACTATTTGTAACTGCTATACATACATATCATTTATGGACTTTCTGGCATATGTACTTAAACTAACTAATTATTTATTTATAACATTTATAAAAAGTATATAACAGAAAGGAAATATCTTTTATTTCAAATAAGATTAGTTATTGAGTAACGTTTATGTTACAAATTACATAACTTTCCATAAAGCATACCCTTACTCTATCAAAATCTAACAAAAAATTAAGTTCATTATAACAAAATTGCTCAAAAGTTTTTTTTTTTGCTTTCTGCTATTGTAGAAGGATTTCATTTTCTATTTGTAATTGGATGAAAAGTTCTACAAACCCTACTTTTTAAGTTACTTCATAATAGTTTTGTTATGACATAAGTAATTACTACATAGATTGATCTGTCAATGAAATTGTGTATTGTTGTTATTTATTTTTAATATAAAATATGTTATCTATATTTTTCGCAAATGACAATTTAATGATATTAAGCTTTGAAATGATGGAGAAATGGAAGTTAGACTCAAGAACAATCGAGTATGGAACATGATAAAAAACGAAGAGAATTATTTTAAGTCCATAGATCAGTGTCGATCCATAGTTAGATCAGTGTCGATCCATTAAATTCTCCCAAAGTTCATCATTCATTGTGAAATTATTAAACAACTTGGCTTGGAAGCATTATTAAAGAACTTAAAGCAACAAAAATATGTTACAGAAATAAAGGAAGAGCCAATGGATCAATACCAATCCACATAATTGGTCATTTTTTGATATATTCTTCCTCCTATTCTCTTGGATGTTGATCTGTGATGTTTTATAACATATTTTGTAGTAATCGAAAAATTCAAACACTTCATCTTCGGATATCAAAACGTTTTGAAATATAATTAAGTGTTATAAATATGATTTTATAAATTTTTTAGACATCATTTGATTAATGAATAATGATAAGAAACTTGTTTTTGAAATTTGTTTACCAAAATATATTCTTCGAAGTAAAATCGATAATGTGACCGAAAATCAGTTAATTGGTAAACAAATTTTCGATCGATATAAATTATTCGAACTCTTGTGCACTTGACTAATGATCAAATGAGCACAATAGCAACAAATTAACACACACACCCCTCTTCATAAAGCTTGGAATGTTCTAGAAACTTCCATATGGATAAGAGATATTTTGAGAAGGGTATAAGAGTAATGTGCATAAAGAAGAAGTCACTTAAAGGAGAAGTGATGGGAGACGAATCTTCCATGGCATGGTTTGGGGGATGAGTGAGAGCTTAGGCAACACCATTCCTAAGCCTATATAAGAAGGGCCATACCCTTAGTTATCATTCACAAAAATTTACAAACCTTAGATTTGAAAATCAATGGCTTCTTCTTCTTTTTCTTCCTCTAGTATGTCCTAAAGAAAATTATTGCAAACCAAATCCAAATCAACTTGAACTTGGGGTGGAGCCTTGGAACAACATTTCAAGACCTTCTACCTAGTTTATTTTAAAAGCAATAAAGCATATCTCACCCTATATCCGTAGCTGGGAGCTATTAGGGTGGTTTGGAGGCAAAACCAAAGTGAAGCAAAGAGAAGGAGGGAAAGAAAGGTGGTTGCTAGCTTGGGTTTAGGTTTGGGTTTTTGTGTAACCCCCTAATTTTTAATAATATTATTCAAGAGATTTAATTAGATAAGTTAAATAGAATAATGTAAATATTACTGTGATAAGGGGATTGAAATTTGAAAATCTATTTAGCGGCAATGCATAAATAAACATAAAGAATGAGTTTATGGAAATGATTTTTAGGGATTTTTCCTACGTAATTTACTGTGGAAATTAAATTGATTTATTTGGAGGTTTTGCTTAAGGGAAGGGCTTCTTTGCTAATTACCTTTAATTTGATCTGAAATGAATGTGCCAGTTTCTAGAAAAGAATTTGAAAATTTTATGGAAAACAATTAAATTTTTACAAGTAGTTGGTTAAAAAGCAATTACATAAAATGGCAATAAAACAATTTTTGTACAGAAGTATGGTTTCGCCACTTTCAAAAGTTACATTTCGACCCTATACTTCCGCCTCAGTCAAGTCGAAACCAATACACAATGTATTAATGCATTGGTACGTAGTGGATCGGAGAATGGTGGTAAGTATGGAGTTGAAGCCATGCTTTCGAAGGGGTCGAAAGAAATTTAAATAGCTTTCGAAGATGCCACTTGCCTTGTTTTCAAAAGAATGATTTCAAAATGGTTTGATATAGTTTTTGATGAGGTTACCACCTTTTTGTTTAATGTAGCTTTCGAATGAGTTTCCTTATTTTAAATCAATGCTTTCGAAAAGGGCAGTTTGAATCCATTCGAAACCATGTTGTCGACCTTATGCCTTTCGAATGGATTGAGGTCATCAACTAGTTTGAAAGGTAGTTTTTGTTTTATAAATGTAATAAGCCATTACCCAATGCTTTCGAAAGGGCTCCAGTAGCCACATATAGGTTTCGAAGGCAACGGCTTCGAAAGGGGTTTCGAAGCTATTCTTTCAAATATTTTACTTAAATGATTAAAGCTTTCGAAAGGATGGTTCCAATGCCATCTTTTTTTCCCCAAACTATTTTTATGGTTTTTGAAGGTTTACTTTTGCTTGTATTCAATTTGTCCCAAAAGATATATTTAAGATTAAACTCAATGGTTTCGAAAGTGATACTTTCAATGGTTTTGAAAGTGGTACTTTCAATGGTTTCGAAAGGAGTACTTTCAATCGGTTTCGAAGCTATTCTTTTATAAATAAGCAAGCAATGCTTTAATACATTCAAAAGGTATGTTTTGATGGTTTCGAAAGATATGATTTAAAGTGTTTCAAAAGGCATATTCTTAGTGTTTTGAAAAGAAGATTTGAATGCTTTCGAATGAGGTTTTTTAACGGTTTCGAAAGTAAAGGTCTAAAGTTTCAAAAGCCTTAGTTTTCAAAACAAAGAACCCAATCTCATTTTTAGAAGGAAAACCCATGGCAAAAATAAAGGAGTTTTGAAATAGCTTTTTAAGTATGGAGTTTTTGAAGAAGTTTTGCTTGATAAAATAATAGGTTAAAGGGATTAACTATGTTATATGTGAAAATCATTTCAAGGATATTAAACCATAGATATTAGTATTGTTATGTTATTGTATATGCGTCTTCTATAAATATATTCACTATGTAATGGACCCATAACTGTATTTTGGGGAGTAAGGGCAGAATAACTTGGTAGGTTGACCCAGTAGTGAACATAAGTTGAGTAACTCCTGAATGAATAGAGTTGCATTCAGTAGGTCAAATAGACCAAACTATAGGATGCCCAAAGACTAATTAAAAAGTTATCAGTTTAAAGAGGTTCATAGTGAACCCATGAAAACTATGTTTAAAGAGTGTTATTAGCAAGGGCCAACATGTTTTTTAGCGAGCCCAAGAAAACTATTCCGGATTAAGTTATTGACAGAAGTTAATAGGTTCATAGTCAACCCAGGAAAACTATGATATAAGGGAACTTATTGGAAATACCAATAGGTTCAGGAATCCATGAAATAATTGAATGAAGTTATTAGCGGAGCTAGTAGGTTCTTAGTGATCCCATGAGAACTATGAGACCGGATAGATAGTCCATATGCTTTGAACAGGTTATCAGTCATCCCATGAAAACTAATAGGTTAATAGTGACCCTAGAAACTATAATTGAGACAGACAGTTAAATGAATAGAGATGAAAAATCTAGAATGATTTACTTATTCGCATATCATCATAATATTTTAAATTGCTATGTTTTTAACTATTGTGGATGCAGGAGCACAATATATGGTTACCATAAGTTTTTGATAAATTTCTAGCAAGGGGAAAACCTGTTCCGCTAAGTGGCATGGTCTCACTGGATATCTAAATAGTTCGAGATGTTAGGTTATTATTCATACCAGGCTTTATGTCTGACTCGAAGTTTATGTTTTCCCCTTAAACTCTCGGGTGCTCAATTAACTTTCAGTAGTTTGAGAGTTGATTTTTTAGGTACCTCTTTAGGCGAATAAGCTTCTGGAGATGTGCAGGAGGCAAGCTAGCTAGTTGGAGTTTTTTTCTATTTTGATTCTATTGAGTTCTGCTGTGAAGGCAATGTTGTTTAATTGCCTATGTTTAGACTTTGATTATCCAAAGGGGCATCTTCATATGTCGCTCTTGGCGTATGTTGTAATAATTATATTTTCTTTGAACGTTGTACTCGAATCTGGGATTATGTAATGAATTTGAAAATTTTTAAAATGAAATGAGAAAATTGTTTAATGATTTTTAATTTTTTTTCATATCCATGTGTTTCTGTTATATCAATATATCTAACATTCCCGTATTTGGTCATCGAGGATTAATAACTATGGATGACTACAACATCCATAGCCGTTAGTTTAGGGCCTCCAAGTGGGGGATGTTACAAGTTGGTATTAGAGCATAGGTTTATGAAAACTAAAATGAAATTTAAACCTAAAAGATTTTTCAAAAAACTAACACAATGAATCGGAAAATAAGCTCGTGGTTTGGGTTAACGCTATAGTAACGTACTTGTATTTGACACACACATATATAAGTACGTATTCCCCTCTCTTTTAGACCGTTCTTCTGTATCCTACTAAGGATCATATGCAGATTTACGAGAAGGGAAGATGTGGAGGCAGGAAATGGAAGAGGAAATCTCGGTGAAGGAAGCACCACAACAAATAGAAATGTTCGACTTAATACCAGGAGGAATCCTGGTCGACATGCAAATGCTAATCAAAATGCAGATACCAATGTAGGTGTTGAAAATCCGCCAGTGGATATGGGGATGATCTATCAGTTTTTCGTCAATCTAATGCAGGCTAAGCAGCTGTAGGAGTGGTTGGTAATGTTAGAGGAGCTAATCCCGTGACTTCAATTGGAAATTATTAACTATGCTAAGTTGAGCAGAGATTATACCAGTCTTGGTGGGAAGCCGTTTGTGGGAACGAAAGATGCCATATAAGTTGAGAATTGGCTGTTGCCTTGTGAAAGAATTTTCGCTGATTTGAGATTGAATGATGAGCAAAAGAGGAGACTAGCCTCTAGGTAGTTGCAGGGAACAACGCTTCATTGGTGGAATAGTGTTACTGCCAGAATTGCTGGGGAAGAGTTGACTTAGGCAGAATTTTGAAGGAGATCAAGCAGAAGTTTTTGTCCGAAGTTGTTAAGTCGGCATTGTTGAGAAATTTTATGGATTTAGTGCAGGGAGAAATGTCGGTAATTGAGTATGCCACTAAATTCGATGAGTTGTCCCGATATGGGTATGCTACCATTGACAACGTCAAGAAGAGGAATGAGAAGTTTATTCAGGGATCGAGACCTAAGATTGCTAGGGCGACCCTACCACATCTTCCTGATCATTGTAATGTTGTTGTGGAGATGGAAATTTGGCATGAGGAATCGATTGCTATTTGTCGGAAGGAAAAGCCGGTTGAAACCCATAGTTCTCAGATAAAGAAGAGGAAGTTCTTTAAGAAGAAGGGAGTCCGGAAGGGAGTGGCTACCAAGAAGGTAAAGGATGATATGGTCTATTTCAAGTGTGATAAGAAGGGTCATTATGCCCATGAATGTCGGACAGACAGTGGGAAGAAGGTTGCAGAAAAGAAGAGCGTGAAGTGCTTTAACCATGACCAGGTTGGACATTATAAGAATTAGTGTCCAGAATCATTTAGGACGGACAAGGGAAAGGTTTTTTCCATTGGACCATCATCTGCTAGGCCAACTGCTACTAAGAAGGAAAAGACGGTGATGGAAGGTAGCTTTTGGTTCAGAGTATACCGGTTAGGATACTACTTTATACTGGTGCATCACATTCATTTATATCTCAGTGTTTGGTTGATAGGTTATGCTTAGAACCCGCATACCTTGTTACTTCCTTAAGGGTTATGAATCCGATAGGAGGGTATGCAACTTTGGGGATGAGATGTGACTAGTTAGAACTCGATTTGTTAGGTCATAAGTTTTCACGCGGTCTGTATGTTTTTGATTTCATAGATTTTGGAATCATTTTGGGTATGGATTGGTTGGGTAAGTATGAGGCTAGTATATTTTGCCAGGATAGGGAAATATCGTTGAGACACCATAATAGTCATAACCGAATCATATCCTTAGTGGAGAATTCTAACCTGAGTGCTTGTGCTTTGTTAAATGCTATGGAAATAGAAGAAGAATTAAGTCATGTTCGAATAGCAAGAGAATTTACAGATGTTTTTGAGCCGGTTACAGGACTACCACTGCAACGAGCCATTGAGTTTTGGATAGATCTTGTGCTAGGAGATGAACCTGTAAGTAGACCACCTAGCATGATGACATCAACCAAGATGAAGAAATTGAAGGTGCAGCTAGTGGATCTAGAAGGGATGAATTTTATTAGACCAATCAGTTCGCCTTGGGGAGAGCCACGGTGTTCGTGAAGAAATCGAAAGGGTCGTTGAGGATGTGTATCGACTATCGTAAGTTAAATGAGAAGACGATTAAGAATAAATATCCTTCATCGAGAAATGACGGTCTATTTGATCAGTTTTGTGGAGCCAGAGTATTTCCTATCTGGATTTAGCGACGGGTTTCCATCGGTTAAGAGTGGCGGAGGATAGTATTTCATTGATAGCGTTTCGGACTAGGCATGGTTCGTACGGGTGATTAGTAATGCCCATTCGGTTAACGAATGCATCTGCTTTCTTTGTGGATTTGATGAACCGAGTTTTCCGAGAGTATTTGGATAGGTTTGTATTGGTGTTTATAGATGGCATTTTGGTACACTCTAAGGATAAAAGAGAGCATGAAGATCAACTTAGGGCAGTGCTTGAGATGCTGAGGCAGCATCACCTAAAAACGAAGTTTTCCAGGAGTCATTTTTGGAAGAAAGAGGTTAAGTTTCTTGGTCACATAGTTTTAGAGAAGGGTTTGTCAGTCGATCCAAATAAGATCGAAGATGTTAATAACTAGAAGAAACCAGAGATGGTGACTGAGATTAGAAGTTTTCTTGGACTTGCTGGGTATTACGAAGATTCATTAAGGATTTCTCGCGGATAGCAGCGCCTTTGACTGAGTTAACCAAGAAGGACATGAAGTTTGTCTGATCCAGCAAATATGAGTAAACATTCCTTAAGTTAAAGCATTTGTTAACCAACGCACTTATGTTAGTAGTTCCAGATGGAAACCAAGTGTTGGTAGTGTATACCGATGCATGTGGGACCGGATTAGGAGCTTTGTTGATGCAGAAGGGTAAAGTTATTGCCTACTTTCATTACAGTATAGACTGCATGAAGTAAGATGTCCTACTCATGATTTGGAGTTAACTACGGTGATCTTCACATTAAAAACATGGAGACATTATCTCTTAGGGGAGATATTTAAGTTATACACAGATCATAAGTCCTTAAGGTATTTATTCTCTCAGAAGGAGTTGAATATGAGATAGTAGAGGTGGCTGGAGTTTTTTGCAGCTTATGATTTTGGTATAGAGTATACACCTGGGAAAGGAAATAAAGTAGCGTATGCACTTAGCAAAAGACATCAAAATGTGGTGTCAGCTATGTTGGCAGAATGAAAAGATTTAGAAGCTTTAATACTTCTAGTGTGCAGTTAAGATAAACTGCTAGTTCTAGTCAAAGCACCTCCATGTTATCCTATTTGGAAGTTCAACAAGTGTTGATCGAAAGGATTTCTTTTATGTAGAAAGAGGATCCATTATTATCCGAGAAGATTAGAAGGCTTGAGGTTGGAACTGAGATCGATGATCTAAAGAATTTTAGTCTTGACCACAAGGGATGGTTGAGAAAGAAGGGATGGTTATGTGTTCTGAATGTTGTTGACTCAAGGAAGAAGTTATTAAGGAATGTCATGGATCCAAATTTATAATTCATCCTTGAGGAACGAAGATGTATCAAGATATGAAGAGGAGCTTCTACTGGGAAGGTATGAAGAGGGATGTTGGCTTGTGGGTTAGGCAGTGTGCAAACCATCAACAAGTGAAGGCCGAACATCAGAAGCCGAGTGGGTTGTTTCAACCTTTGAAGATACCGGTTTAGAAATGAGATTCGATATCCATGGATTTTATAGATGGGTTGCGAAGGTCGAATAGAGGAAATGTAAGTATATGAGTCGTAGTGGACAGGTTAACCAAGACTGCCCATTTTATTCCAATTAAGTCAAATAGGATGACACCTGTTTTAGCTAAGATATTCATGAAGAACATAGTTAGATTGCTTGAAATGCCTAGTAGAATAGTCGGTGAGAGAGATGCTTTCTTTACTAGTGAATTATGGAAGAGTCTACATGATGTATTAGGTACTAAGATTAAGATGAGTACTGCATATCACCCTCAAACAGATGGGAAGATAGAGAGAGTCAATAAACTAGTCAAGGATTTATTAAGAGCTTGTGTAGTGGACTTTGATGGATCTTAGGAAGATCACTTACACTTAGTGGAGTTATCTTATAATAATAGTTATCAGACTAGTATAGGAATGACACCTTTTGAAGCTTTGTACGGAAAGCCATGCAAATCATCAGCATGTTGGTTGAAGACTGAAGACAGATTAGTCTTAGGTTCAGATCTGATTAAAGAGGCGACATAGAAGATCGAGTTGATCCGAGGAAGGATGAAGCAAGCTCAGTCTAGACAGAAGAGCTACATAGATAAGAGGCGTAAAGACCTAGAATTCTCAGTTGGAGATAGGGTTTTCATTAAGGTATTATCGATGAAGGGTGTGGTGCGATTCGGAAAGTCTGGGATGCTGATACCGAGATATGTTGGTCCATTTCAAGTTATAGAGAGGATAGGAAAGCTTGCATATAGAGTGGAGTTGCTGAGCAGTATGGAAGAAGTCCATAATGTGTTCCGTGTGTCTCATCTTCGCAAGCTTGTGCATGATCCAGAGACTACTATTCCTCGATGGGGTTGGAAGATATAATAGTAGAACTGAATTTGACTTTTTTTAAACAACCATTTCGGATTATAGCGAGAGATGAGAAAGGGTTACGGAAAAAGACAGTCAAGTTGGTGAAAGTTCAATGGAGCAACAACGAGAAGGACCGTACTTGCGAGACAAAAGACAGGATTAGAGATATTTATTCTGGTATGCTGTGAGAGTATGTTCTATATTTGCTTTATATGGACTGTTGCTAGTTAGGTAGGCTAGTATGGTAGTTAGGAGCTATTACAGATGATTGCTATGTATAGTATTTAGTCCTTACTGAATTTCGAGGATGAAATTCTTTAAGAGGAGCCTGTAACATCTCTAATTTTTAATAACATTATTCAAGAGATTTAATTAGATGAATTAAATAGAATAATGTAAATATTAGTGTGATAAGGGGATTGAGATTTGAAAATTTATTTAGAGGGTGTGCTTAAATAAACATAAAGAATGAGTTTATAGAATTGGTTTATTAGATAACTAATAAGAGAATAAAACAAGGACATTATGGGTAATAGCCACATCCATAATCCAATTATCCTTAAAATCTCGTTTCCATTTCTTTGCACGTTCATATTTTAAAACACAAAAATGTAAATCAAAGAAGAGTAAGCCAAGAAAATCAATTAAAGCTAAGCAACCAAGCAAGGGGAATTAATCAAGGATCAAATCTCAAGTTCCTTATCCTAAGTAAGGTGAATAATAATCAAAACCATCTCTATATTTTCGTTTTTAAAGAGCATATGATTTCGGGTTAAGTTTAAATCCATTATGAAGACTTTTGATGATGATATGCGTGGATTTAAAATATGTTTGATTCAAATAAGATTGTTTGATAAATGCCTATTCAGTTTTAAGGTTAAAATCGTTTATACTGGGTTTCAAATGCCATGAGGATTTAATATGTTATGTAAAAAAATATTTTGGCGACGAGTTTAATTTCTCGAAATTATCCAAGTTTTGGATAGTTTATTGTGAATTTTTAAGGAAGGAAATGAATAATTGGGTTTGAAATTATTTTGGCTGTTAAATGATAGAATTTGGATCAGAAATTTTTATATGTTACATAACATATTAAAATTTAATTTCTATGATTTTTGGATATTTTTCCTATGTAATTTACTATGGAAATTAAATTTATTTATTTGGAGGACTTAAATGTTTTAATTGTTTTGCTTAAGTGAAGGGTTTCTTTGCTAATTACCTTTAATTAGATCTGAAATGAATGTAGCAGTTTTTAGAAAAGAATTTGAAAAATATTATGGAAACCAATTAAATTTTTACAAATAGGCAGGTTAGTTAAAAAGTAATTACTTAAAATGGAAATAAAACAATTTGTATACAGAAGGGGTACTTTCAATGGTTTCGAAAAGGGTACTTTCAATCTATTTTGAAGCTATGCTTTTATAAATAAGCAAACAATGCTTTAATACTTTCAAAGGTATGTTTTGATGGTTATGAAAGATATGATTTAATGTGTTTATAAAGGCATATGCTTAGTGTTTTGAAAAGAAGATTTGAATCCTTTCGAAAGAGATTTGTCAATAGTTTCGAGAGTAAAGGTTTAAGGTTTTGAAAGCCTTAGTTTTCAAAATAAAGAACCCAATCTCATTTTTAAGAGGAAAACCCATGGCAAAAATAAAGGAGTTTTGAAATGGCTTTTAAGTGTGGAGTTTTTGAAGAAGTTTTCCTTAATAAAATAATAGGTTAAAGGGATTATCCATGTTATATGTGAAAATGCTTTCAAGGATATTAAACCATAGATATTGGTATTGTTATGTTATTGTATATGCTTCTTCTATAAATATATTCATTAAGTATTGGGCCCATAACTGTATTTTGGGGAGTAAGGACAAAATAACTAGGTAGGTTGATCCAGTAGTGAACATAAGTTAGGAAACTCCTAAATGAATAGAGTTGCATCCAAGAGGTCAAGTAAACCAGAATATAGGATTCCCAAAGACTAATTAAGAAGTTGTCAGTTTAGATAGGTTTTATAGTGAACCCATGAAAACTATGTTTAAAGAGAGTTATTGGTAGGGGCCAACAAGTTGTAGCGAACCCATGAACACTATATCCGGATTGACATATTAATAGAAGTTAATAGGTTCATAGTCAATCCATGAAAACTATGATATAAGGAGATTATTGGAAATACCAATAGGTTCAGGGAGAATCCATGAAATAATTGAATGAAGTTATTGGTAAGGACCAATAGGTTCTTATTGATCCCATGAAAATTATGAGACTGGACATATAGTCCATATGCTTTGAACAGGTTATCAGTCAGCCATTGAAAACTAATAGGTTAATAGTGACTCTAGAAACTATAATTGAGACAGATAGTTAAATGAATGGGGATGGGAAATCCAGAATGATTTACTTGCTTGCATATCATCATAATATTTTAAATTTCTATGTTTTTAACCATTGTGGATGCAGGAGCACAGTATACGATTATCATAAGTTTTTGATAAGTTACTAGTGAGGGGATAACCCGTTCCACTAAGCGGCGTTGTCTCACTAGATATCTAAATGGTTCGAGATGGCAGGTTATTATTCATACCAGGCTTTATATTCGACTTGAAGTTTATGTTTTCCTCTTAAACTCTTGGGTACTCAATTAACTTTGAGTAGTTTGAGAGTTGATGTTTTCAGGTACCTCTTTAGATGAATAAGCTTCCGGAGACGTGTAGGAGACAAGCTAGCTAGTAGGATTTTTTTTCTATTTTGATTCCACCATGTTCTATTGTAAAAGAAATGTTGTTTAATTGCCTATGTTTATACTCTGATCATCCAAGGGGGCATCTTCATATGTCACACTTGATGTATGTTGTAAGAATTATATTTTCTCTGAACGCGGTTCTTGAATCTAGGATTATGTAATGAATTTGAAATATTTTGAAATGGAATGTGAAAGTTGTTTAATGATTTTTAAAATTTTCCATATCCATGTGTTTCTGTTCTATCAATGTATCTAACATTACCGTATTTGGTCGTCGAGGAATAACAACTATGGATGACTACAACATCCGTAGCCTTTAGTTTTAGACCTCTAAGGGGGGGATGTTACATCTTGGATTTTGGTGTTGTTGGATTAAAGGTGATTTAACACCTCACTTTGAATGAAAATATAACACATACATATGTTGTGTTGATTGTGTATATATTGTTTTAATTGTTGTTAACATATGTTAAAGCATTGGTTTGGATTCTTACTTTAAAAGTAAATGACATGTGCGGTCCATGTATATGGACTTCAACGGACTTGGAAAGGACTTAAATGGGCTTGTATGACTTGTGTAAGACCTTGAACAAAGTACATAGGTTATAAATGGACTTTTGTTTAGATCGGACTCGGATTTGAAAGTGCATTTATAGCGATAATCGCTATAAATGCACTTATGAATTGCCTTGTTTTTGGCTACTGCTATGGAACTTTATAGAGAGATCCTTAAGGGTTTCTCAACATATTTGTAATTTTTATATGTATGTTCGTTGTTATTAAAAGCTCGAGTATTAAAAAGTTAAGTAGCATCTAGAAAAGTAGCCAAAACTTCACTTGTGCAAAACTGCCCTATTTAATCTTGACTTTTGGACTTTAAAAGGTTTAAAAAGATATTTTGATTTAAGTATTTTATTTCATTATTTTTACTAGTGTTTACTAACTCATATTAGAGTATTTAAAAGTGGTTTGAGATCTTTATGAATTTTTAAGAATTAGGTATGAATTTTCAAAGGAGAGACATTTTGTTAAAATATATAAAAGTATGTCATTTTCAAGTTTTTAAGAAAAAATGGTAAGTTGTTATTTTTAAGTAATATTTTGGGTAATTTTTTCAAAATGTATTATAAGTATTTTCAAGTATTTTAAAAGTATATATAAGTGTTTTTAGAAAGGGGCTAGAATTGCAAAATGGCCAAATAGTTAACTATTTAATTACTTGTTTGACAAGTGATCGACTATGCTTAACACTAAAAGCCGACGAAGTAAGGCTTTTTATTTCTGAGAGTTCAGCTTGATGTCGAGTAGGGACGGAGCAATAGAGCTTTTACCTATCATTTTCCTTCTTGACCGAGAAATATAAAGCCGAAAAATGTGAGAAACGACTTAATCTTTTTGATTTCTTCTTGTTTATGAAAATCATTAATACTATACCTAACATTATAAGCCGACGAGGTAGACTTATCTATTTTTGAGATCCAAGACTGAAGTGTCTAGGCAAGGCTTTGATGTAACTAGCACTCTAACTTACCTGGCTTCACTCTTGAATGAGGAATAGTTAAGTTGGAATGCTGTAAATGAGTTAAGCGTATGAATCATGATTTGTATAAGCAATTGCTTTGACTTGATATCGATTAGTTGATTATCGAGCTTGATCTAATATTAACTTAGGAAGTTATCGAAAGACTTCGTGATTTCATACCAATAAGAACCCCGTAGGAGGAGTATTGGTATGTAACAACTCTAGCTTTCGCTTACTTTTGAGAAATTGAATCAATTGGACATTGATTGGTTTTGGAGAGTCCGATAAGCGGGAGGAGTGTCCTTATATGAGATGACTCAAAATGCATAATCACTTCAAAATCATGTACACAACCTATGTTTTAGAAATGGTTGTGAAGTGGACTATTATAGAGTTGTACTATCTATCCTAGGGTTAAGCCCAAAGGAAGGGTCATTGTTAACATTTGTTGAAGGACTTATGCAGGGAACCTATGTGGAGGTTTGAGATCTGTTTAAGATATTTGAATCCATGTAGTGATTCATGATCTATTTGACATGAAGGAATCCAATTTTGGATTCGTGTGCTGATCGTGTGATGAAAACTCGTGTGGGAGATGCCAAACGTAGCCTTGACATCGAAAATGATCAAAACCAGAGAAGGATGCATAATGTCAGGTTTAGCTTGCCCATGAAGGTATATCAACTCCATATCTAGAGTATGCTTATCGGCATGTTGCATGCATAAGTTGTTGATGCTTAGCACTATACAACTCATTGTTGGGCCAGCTGTGTTTACCTTAGAGTATATCCTATCTAGAGATAAATAATGCTCAGAAGAAATTTTCTAATCCTTGTCATAGAGATCCGTTACTGGAGGCATCTCCATGAAAAACAATCCATATACGAACACACCATAGCGGTATTGATTATATACCATTACTGTTGTGGCACTCACACAACAGCTATTTGATATGATTCATGTGTTATACACTAGACATTATCTACCGTATCACTATATGTTAAACTTAATAAATGGTTTGTCTCATTTGAGGGGAAAACTGTTGCAGTAACCTGTACGATCTCAAAAAGGTTCTATTATATGTCAATCTTATTTCTTGAGTTTCTTACGTTGGTTTACTAGACTGATCCGAGTTTTATTTTCTTATAATGCTCAGATCAGCCCCATATATGTTTCCAAATTTAGCTACAGACATCTTGGAGCTTATGGAGTAGAGCTGGATGATTACCTTCCGTAGTATTCTTATTCCCACTCCATTTTTGTATTGTATGTATCATCATATATGAGGACAGGTTGTTACAACTGTCCAAGCTGATGAAAGTACTTAGGTTTTAGTAACTCTAATATCTCTGTATTTAGAGTTATCAGAGTAACCCTTTGTACTATTCCTTTGATATTATATATTACCATTCTGTTGTGAGATTCTGATTGTGTTCTTTCTTTCTTGTTCTATTCTTTTTTATTTTACCCTAACTTTCTATCTTTCCAGCACTTGGGTGCTCATACATGAAGACTGTGGATGTATTTAGCATCGATATTCGAGGGTCTAAATATCGGGTCATTGCATTTGGTATCAAGGGTAGGTTGAACGAACACGATAGCTTTGGTTGGGTAGGGCTCATTAGATATAGAGTAAGTGACATCATAGGGTACATCGAGTGTATTATACATATGAGAGCATATTTGCAGTTTGAAAACTAGACTTTTAAAATATTCCTTAAGAATATCTTTTTTTTAGAATCCTTTTTTTGAAATAACTCTATCCTCACATGCTGAAAGAAGTTATACTTTGATTACGTAGTAAGAACTATGAGTATAGGGGCTTTTAATGCTGAGGGAAGTATAGTAGAAGAAGTGGTACAGGAGCAACCACAGAAAGATTTTGCTTCGATATGGCATGAGTTTGAGATATTAGGAAAAATGAGGTTCAACGACACTGAGACTATCCTCAAAGTCCAGGCTTGGATTAGTTTGTGCAACATAGTATGTAAGGACATGATAGATCATATCTAGGGAGCATTCAAGTTTATTATAAGCATGGATTTTCGATTCGAGGGTTCGGTTCCAAAGCCATCTTTATTTGCACCAACCGAGGCAACTAGCATAAGTTTCAGCTTGTGAAGAATAGCCCAACCAACTTAGTTGGTTATCGGTGTAGGAAGAAAGGGCACCTTGATAAGTACTATGAGTTTTCGAAAGGAAGACAAGTGGCTAGAGCACAGATAATGAGAGCACCAGACGAAGAGGTTTTGAAGCATAAGGCCTAGTTTGCACCAAAAGGTTGTTACGGCTGCCACCAGCCTGACTATTTTGTTAGGGATTGTCCGATGCTTTAGGTGAGGCAATAACCTAGGGTATTTGCACTTACTTTAGCACCTTCCACTTCTACAACTCTGAAGGGAAAGAAAATTCTTGAGGGTATATTATCTATTTATAGTTTACCTATTCGTATTTGGTTTAATATTAGTGCTTCTCATAGTTTAATATCCCGTAACATTGATTGCTTAACCATGCTCTATCAGTTTAGGAGCATTGCTTGTTATTGATTTATGCTCAACCAGTTTATGAATAGACCTTTCTACATCATGGGATGGGTGGACAGAAATTATAGGTACAATGAACAAACACCTTGTGAATTAAGTTTCACAGTTTAACTATAAGGCGTTTGGTGGTAATGTTGGAGAGAAGTTAAAATTTAGTAAATGGTGTTTACTAAAATCAAAAGGAAAGATAGAATATTTTTGAAAAGATTTATATAAGTAAGTTTACAAAAATATGATTTATAAATGCAAAGGATTTAAATAGAGCATATGAGTACTTGATTCCCGGTATCTTTGAATGGCGAAAATGATAATAATAACGTTTGAAAGTAAATATTTGGGAAATAGATTTAGGAAATTGAGATCATGATATAATATTGATACCGCTTTGGAATGATTTGGGTTGAGCCAAAACTGTAGTTTGAAAGCACTGAACTCACTTCTATTGCTTGGAAATAAGATTGCAACATCATTGGCATTCATTTTTGGGTTTCTAAGCATAGGGTACTAAAATTTTGTTTTGATAAAACTATCTTTGATTTAATTCCAAAGTATAATTTCATATATAAAGGTTATATGTATATATTATTTCAAAATGATTTGAAATGAAAACCGATGTTTAGTTTTAAAGTTCTCTTGTTAAGTTATTTCATGGACACATATAGCTTATGCATTAGGAAAGTATGGTATGTGCATCATGATATGATATGTTGGTTGGTAGATTTCATTTGTTAAAATAAAATGAGATTTTTTGCAATTTTGGATAGTTGGGAACTTCAGAATTGTTACAAAACTTTTAGTTAACTGTTTTATACAAAATGATTTTATATAACACTTGAATTGAGAAGATAGCGAGTTAAAACAAGTTATAAATTTATTAATCATACTTGTTACAAGTTTCATGTTTTGATATATACTCTTAGGACGTAGTGTAGTATTATATAAGAATGAACTTAAGTTATAAAATGTGGATAAACTTGAAGTTTTGTTTTATGAAATTATTCGTAAATGATTTTATTATTGAAATACATACCATTTGGATAAATGAACATGATTAAAAAGGAATTGATGTAGTTAAGAAACAAATAGGATAAACACGTAAGCTGTATGCATATCGTTTTATTCGGATAACTGTTATTGATCTAGTATTCGAGTACATATTTTTTGGGTGGTTTACACCGGTCCAAACAAGGATTTTTCACTCGATTCATGAGGGCGAACATTTGATATGGTTCTTGATACAATCCCAATGCTTTCTATCGTAGTATATGGCTATTCAAGGAGAATAGAGGTTTTTAACCAAGAAGCCAAATTGGATTCCACACTAAAGAGGTCAAGTTATCTATACTAGTTTGAAAGTGAAATATATGTGATCGAGTAAGTGATCAGATCATATGTTGCAAACGGATGGTTCATGTGCGTTGTACGACCATTAGTTCATTTATAAACTATGTTTATTGGCTTATAAAGAGTTTAGGGAGTGACTCTTTGATTTATTATGAGGTAGCATGAATAATCGTCTATGTAAGAACCTGAGGTTGTTGATTGTAAGGTATGCTTAGTGCATTGCCTATCAGTCTTGGATGATGAGAGAGTTTTGAACCTAAGCGAACCATGAGCATCAGTTGCTAGTAATTGTGAATATTATTTGAGTATTTGTGTCCCTTTTCCTTTGTTAAGATTAGAAGTGTCATGGAGCGAGGATGATCAGGGTGATACAAAGAAGATGGAGGATAGCTTGAAGGAGATCCATCTAGAGTTGTTTATGGACTAGGGATTTCTTCTTATCTTGGTATCGTATATCTTTTGTAGTGTATGCAACGTTTGACGTAGAGTCGCTTAGAATGCATTTCAGTTTGCAGTTTAGTTTGTATATAGTTTCAACAGTATGATATATATATATATATATCTTGTTTCGTATATTTCCTTTTATTATCGTTCTTGTTTGAATTTTGAGGACTAAATGTTCTAAGTGGGGGAGAATGTAGCGACTTGGAAATTCAAAAACTTCGTCTTCTAATATGGAAACATTTTGAAATATAATTAAACGTTATATATATGATTTTATAACCTTGTTATACATCATTTAATTAATGAATAAAGATAAGAAACTTGTTTTTGAAATTTATGTACAAAAATATATTTTTCGAAGAAAAATCGATTTTGTACTCAAAAATTAATTTATCGGTAAACAACTTTTCGATCGATATAAGTTGTTCATACTCTTGTGGACCTGACTAATGATCATATTAAGACATTAGAAACTAATTAACAAACACCTCTTCATAAAGCTTGAAATGTTCTAGAAGCTTCCATATGAATAAGAGATATTATGAGAAGTGTACAAGCGTAATATGCATAAAGGAGAAGTGACTTAAAGGAAAAGTGATGAAAGGTGAAGCTTCCATGGCATAGTTGGGGATGGGGTTAGTGAGAACTTAAGAAACACCATTCCTAAGCCTATATAAGGAGGTGCATATCCTTAGTTATCATCCGTAAAAATTTACAAGGCTTAGAGTTGAAAATCAGTGGCTTCTTCTTCCTCCTCCTCACTCATGTTCTAAAGAAAATTATTGCAAATCAAATCCAAATCAACTAAAAATTGGAGTGGAACCTTGGAACAACATCATAAGAACTTCTTCTTAGTTTTTTCTGAAAGATGCAAAGCACATCTCACCCTACATCTGTAGGCAGTGAGCTATAAGGGCTGTTTAGACGGAAAAGCAAGGTGAAGCAAGGAGAAGGATGGAAGGAAACGAGGTTGCTAGCTCGGGCACGGGCTCGGGTTGGGGTTCTTGGATCTAAGTTTTTTTTTGGATTAAAGGTGAGTTAACACCTTACTTTGAATGAAAATATAACACATACATATGTTGTGTTGATTGTATATATGTTGTTTGAATCATTGTTGACATATGTTAAAACAACGGTTTGGATTCTTACTTTAAAAGTAAATGACATATGTGATCCATGTATATAGACTTGAATGGACTTGGAATAGACTTGTTTGACTTGAGAAAAGACATTGAACAAAGCATAGGTTATAAATGGAATTTGGTTTAGATCGGACTCGGATTTGAAAGTGCACTTGTACCGATAGTCGCTATAGATACGGTTGTGAATTGCCTTGTTTTTGCCGATTGCTATGGAACTTTGTAAAAAGATCCTTAGGGCTTTCTGACCATATTTATAAATTTTTTATATTTTTTTTTGTTATTAATATCTTGAGTAGTAAAAAGTTTGGTAACATCTAGAAAAGTGACCAAAACTTCACTTGTGCAAAACTGCCCTGTTTAGCCTTGATTTTTGGACTTCAAAAAGGTTTGAATAGATATTTAGATTTAAGTATTTAATTTCATTATTTTTAAAGTTTTTAATAACTTATATTAGAGTATTTCAGAAGTGGTTTGATATCTTTATCAATTTTTAATAATTAGTTGTGAATTTTTAAAGGATGGTATTTTGTTAAAATATATAAAAAACATGTCATGTTCAAGTTATTAAAGAAAATTGTAAAGTTGTTATTTCCAATTAATATTTTGGATAAATGTTTTAAAACCTATTATAAGTATTTTCAAGTATTTTCAAAGTATATACAAATGTTTTCGAAAAGGGGTTAGAATTGCGAAATTGCCAAATGGTTAATTGTTTAATTATTTGTTTGAAAAGTAATTGACTATGCTTAGCACTAAAATCTGACGAAGTAGGGCTTATCTGTTTATGGGAGTTAAGATTGGTGTTCAGTAAGGATGGACCAATAGAGATCTAACCTACCAGTTTTCCTTTTGATCGAGGAATAGTAGGTCATAAAATGTCGAAAATGTGTTAATCGTGGTGATTTCTTCTTATTTATGGAAATCATTAATACTATACTTAACACTAAAAACCGACGAGATAGACTTATCTATTTTTGAGATTCAAGAATGAAGTGTCTTGGATAGGGTTTGATGCAACCAGTGCTCTAATTTATCTGGATTCACTCTTGAACGAAGAATAGTTAAGTTGGAATGTTGAAAACGAGTTAAGCATACGAATCGTGATTTGTATAAGCAATTATTTTGGACTAGATAATCGATTAGTCGATTATCAAACTTGATCTAATATTGACTTAGGAGGTTATTGAAAGACTTCGCAATTCCATACCAATAAGAACCCCCAAGAAGGAGTATTGGTGCGAAATGTCTCTAGCTTTCGGTTAATTCTAAGAGAACCAAAATTAAATTAACCGGAAATTCATCAATTGGTTTTGGAGAGTCCGATAAGCGGGAAGAGTGTACTTATATGAGATGATTCAAAACTCGTAGTTGCTTTAAAACCATATACACAATCCATATTTTGGAAATGGTTGTGATGTGTAATGTTATAGAGTTAAACTGTCTATCCTAAGGTTAAGTCCAAGGGAACAGTCAACGTTAATATTTGTCGAAGGACTTATGCGGGGAACCTATGTGGAGGTTCGAGATCTGTTTAGGATGCTCGAATTCATGTAGTGATTCATGATTTGTTCAAGATGAAGAATCCAATTGGGGACTCATGTGCTGATCGAGTTATAAAGACTCGTGCGAGAAATGCCGAACATAGCCTCGACATTGAAAATGACTAAAACCAGAGAAGGATGCATAATCTCGGGTTTAGCTTATACATGAGTGTATGTTAACTTCATATTTAGAGTATGCTTATTGATTTGTTGCGCATAGGAGTTGTTGATACTTGGTACAACATAGTTCATCGTTGGGCAGGTGTGTTTACCTTAGAGTATATCTTATCCAGAGATATACAATGCTCACAATAAAGTTTCTGATCCTTATCATTTGGAGATCCACTTCAATTTACTGGAGGCGTCATCACCGAAAACAATCCATATACGAACGTGCCTTAACGATATTTATTGTATTCGTATTACTGTTGTGGCATTCACGCAACAGCTATTTAATATGATTTATGTGCTACACACTAGACATTATCTATCATATCACTATATGTTAAACTTAATGAATGATTGGTTTCATTTGAGGGAAAAACCATTATGGTAATTCATACGGTCTCAAAAAGGTTCTGTAATATGTCACTCTTATTTATTGAGTTTCTCATGTTGGTTTACCATACTGATCCTGGTGTTATTTTCTTATGATGCTCGAGTTAGCCCTGTATATGTTTCTAGATTTAGCTACGGACGCCTTGGAGCTTATGGAGAAGAGCTGGATGATTACCATCCACAGTACTCTCATTTCCGATACATTTCTGTATTTTATGGATCAGCATATGTGAGGACATGTTGTTATAACTGTCCAGGCCGATGATAATACTTAGGTTTTAGTAACTCTGATATTTCAGTATTCTGAGCAACCCATTGTACCGTTCCTTTGATATTATATATTACCATTCCGTTGTGAGATTCTTATATTGTATTCTTTCTTTCTTTTTCTATGCTTTTTTTATTTTGCCCTAACTTTCTGTCTTTCTAGCACTTGGATGCTCGATATACGAATACCGTGGATGTATTTAGTGTCAACATTCGAGGGTTGAAAAGTCATGTTGTTCCATATTTGTTGAGAAGATTAATGACGTATGTCTTAGTAATAGCTTATTATAGCCATAAATATAGGTCTACATGCAATAGAAAAGGACTTGACACTCTCTTATATTATATCTAAGGGAAAGTGCTATAATTATAGTTCTTCACTAAGTTTCGAGATTATAATTGTATTTACTTCTAGAAACTTGTATAAAAAGAAATAAAGCATCTTGAAAGCGGACATAAACATAGCCAAACCACAATAAATTGTATATCTTCTCTTTCCTTTTTTATTATTCCTTTTTTTTGCATATTTGCATTTATTTCTGTTAATTTGATTGAGCTGTTGGATTAGAACTACCATAATCCAAATCAAAGACTAGAATCTCATATAAATCATAACCAATAATCACATCCAGTGGTATTGCCTCCCAAAATATTTTAGGGGGTGTTAAGTCAATTTTTTTCTTCTACTTTCACTAAGAATTGAACTCAAGCTAGATATCTTGTGTTATTTTGATTTGATTTAAGTTTATAAGGAGTCAGATCAAATGGGTCCAGCGAAGAAACCGGGAAATCAAGCTGGAGGGATATTAGTGAAGGAAACGCTAGAAATCAAAGTGCAAGCGAATGAATCATGTAACCTCTACTGTATATTTTTACTATAGAAGAGTTAAAATGATAGTTGCTAAAGCCCATCAATGAATGCAACAACACAATTAGACGTCGATGGTGGAGTTGGCTAGGCAATTTGACATGATGATACAAGCCCCTTAAGGAGAGGAATCTTGTGCTAGAGATCATAAAGGAAGAATGAACTCTTTAGATGTATTAATGGAGGGATTTCTATAAGAAGGCGTAAGACAAATCATAATATAGTTGGCGGGATGATGAAGGAAATTAAGCCTTGGTGCAACACTCTAGGGAGATTAATCAGTATTGATCCATCATTGATCGGTACCGACTGATTACATCACGATGGTGGTCGAAATCATGACACTGGAAGGAGTTGGCATATGATGTAAGCCCTATTGATGGAAGAACGGGAAAGAATGATAAGGAAAGTGTTTATGGGAGAGAGCGATCTCAGGGATGCTATTAGGAAAGATAGAGTCAAAGGAAAATAGGCCAAAATGAATAATCTCTCCAGAACAGAGAGACCTACGCATCATACTGCAAGTTTTGATCGGTCGAGCAGCAAACATCATTGTCATTTGTGAAATCTAGCACACAGTGATGCTGCCGATGACCATCGTTATAGGCGGACTGAAGGAGATGATGAAATTATCAATAATGCAATAAGATGATTTCTCTAAAGAGAGAATCCTGAGGATGATTAGGAAACTGCCTCTAGTTGGAATCCGCTTACTGTGTAGAGTAAAGTAATATAGTACCATAGGGATTCACAATGCCATCCGTGCTAATATATAATGGACTAACCTATCCTATGCAACATTTTCTTACGTATGACCGACATACGAATGATGCTAGATCCGGTGAATTTGTGGAATGCAAATGTTTCCTTTTGTTTCTAAAGGAGCTAGCGACCATGTATTCAAAAAGCTTTAGCCGAGATCCATCAGGTCTTATGGTTAATTGTATAATAAGTTTTTGAGCTAATTCAGGGTGCATTATGTACAATTGAAGGATGCGATTTCACTAGCTAATGTGAAATAGAGAATAATGGAATCATTTAAGAGTATTTTGAAGAGATTTAGTGATGTTGTAATGGAGGTGAGGAATACAAAGGATAGTCATGCGCTGATGATCTTGGTAGCTGGAGTCAACAAAGGCATTGATTTTTGAAAGTTGTTTACTATGAAGAAGCCAACTACATTGAAAAATTTCTATAAGAAAGATAATAATTTTTGCATGGAGAAGCATAATTGGAGGATATATTGAATGCTATGAGACTGGTAGAACCAAGTAGCTTAGTAAAAAGTAATGAAGCCATGAAGAAGGACAATGGCTGTAAGAATGCAAACAATAATAATAAATAGAAAAATAATCAACGGGGGCAGGAAGAAAGACCTTAGGGAACATTTTTTGCTTTGCATAGAATGGGAAATATATGAAATTAACAGACTCCGTGGAAAACGTTTTCGTAGCGACCCAAAACATGATTAGATATAGGAAGCTAGTGTCGAAAGAAACAAAGGAGAAAGAACGAAGATCTGGGAGGTTGGCTGCTTCCATGAGATACATGGGTACTATAATAACCCACACCTCCCAACATGTCGATCCAAAGCCTAATGTGACTTTTGGACTTGCATCATGCCGAGAAATGTGGATCATCGGGGTTTGTAACACATCACAACATAGAGATTAATACAAGCACATATAATCTAAGATACATTGCATGTTCAGAACTTACAATGGAAGGAATAAAACATATAACATAGAAAAATACCCACCTCAGAAAATATTCAAATCACAATCTCAGAAAACCAGCACATGATTCAATATAGAGTACATAGAAAATATCACTCCAAGTCTGACAAAAGAGATAAACTGTACTGATAAGCTAGAATAAAACATGGAGAATAAAATAAGATAAAAGCGGAATCCGTATATAAGCTCGACTCTTCAAGTAATGGGCTAGTCACCTGCTAACCTATCCACATGTGATGAGGAAAAATGGTGGAAAAATAACGGGTCAAATATAAAGTCCAGTGAATGAGTATAAGTTTAATATGACGATCATATATATTTAATTTAATATTACTCTAAAAGATATAGGGTGTGAAATAAGTTCCTGTGATTTCCTAAGATCTGTTACCTAAGGGTTCTTGTCTAAAACATTCCTACACTACACTTTGTGTAGGCTAATACAATAGATTGAATCTCGTGTCTAATGATCGACCACTGCTCCTAGAGCTTTTCAATATATAAGACACTGCCTTCTTGGCTACTAACAATGGAAGACACCGACACTAGGCTATTATTGACATAAATTTCCACTACTATCACCGCCACTAGGCTACAGGAACATTCCTCCTCACATTGCCTGAAGAGGAAAATTCGAAATGCCGATTCAGAGTTTCATTGTCTGCATTCGTTTTCACCTCTTGACTATGGTATTGGCCTCTTATCGTATGTTTTAGGTTCTCCTCTCTACTTGTATCATGTGCGTACCTCCTATTGTGCTGGATCCCCTCCATCAAGCATCTTCGTGAGTTGCACGATCACCATTGGAACCTTCTGTGAATGCCATTTGCGAAAATACATCGCCTCGAATCGATTACTATTCTACATTGGGTAAACAATAGTTACCCAACACTGCCAATAACCAATGTTCGCTCCTAGGGAACTAGCTTCCCTACAAGTGCTAACATGTATCCAATTGCCCTTAAATAGGCTCACAACAATTCATGTTTTATATAATTCTATTTATATATTTTGGCCTTAGAAAAAGGTTCAATTTGCCAGTTTATGTCCTGAACGGTCGACCACGGTAACCCTATGGTCGACCGCTACCGGTCGACAGTTAGGGTTCCACAGTCGACCATTCGCATTGTAAATTGGGGTTCCTGCATCCTTTTAATTGTCAATTGTTTATAGGTTAATCATTTAGCCGTACAGTGATTAGTGAATCCTAAATACAGTTTAAGCAACAATTTTGTAATTAAGTTTATGATTTATTGATTTAAGGTTTTCAATTTCAAGAGAGAAAGGGTATATGCTTCAATTTTCGCTTAACAATTTATTGACAGTTGAAATATAGGGTTTTAGATTTGAATATAGGGTTTTAGCATATTTAATTTAAATTTAACATATTCAATTTAGGATTCTCTAACGTCCTAATCCATTAAAATAGTTTAAACTAACCACAATAATCAACTTATCAAAGTGGTGCCCACTCACCTCAAGCCTAAACTCTTCTTAACACTTGCGCTTGAGAATCGTCCCCCAACTCGATAGCTCCACCTTAACTTAATATCTTTTATTCTTTAGTTTGAATTAATTTGGTTTTAGAATTTTTTATGTTTGGGATTGAGTCAAAATTTTGGTAAAGTTTGGTTACTGTAACTGTTTATGTGAGAATTAGGGTTCCATTAGCTTAGAATTTATAGGGGTAGGGTTTGGCTTGGGCCTTTAGATTAGCTTAGGGATATTTTTAGAAAATCTGCTCCTCTCATCATACTCTTCTTTCCCAAGCAACAAATCTCGTTTGTTCAACGCGTCATCAGAAAATCGATAATGTTCGATTTTTCACTCATGTGGGTTGACCGCCCTCGTGCCTGGGGTCGATCGCTACTAGTTTACCATGAACACTTGTGGGTCGAAAAATGGTCAATAGTTTTTCAAAATATTGAATTTTAATTTTGTAATTCAATTCAACATCCATAACTTCTCCATACTAACTCGAATTTCGAAGTGTTATATACAAAAATCATCCAAAAAATCGCTACGAACCCAATGGAGCAAGTTTCATAGACAAATTTGTATGTTTGTGGAAATTTGCTTTTGAGTCCTTATTTTACTTTAATTTAACTTTCCTATTAAATTTTCATCTTAAATTCCTTGGGTTTTACGTTCTCCCTCCTTAAAAGTATTTCATCCCCGAAATATCTAAGTATGGAAAATGCAACTCTTACACACAACAACCAATAACAACAGTCATTTACTCATCCATGAGCAATCGCTATCCTTAGAAATTTTCTAATGTAACATGTACATATATATGCAACATGAATCTATACTAATGCGGAAGTAGTCGGTCTACCGATTTAGTCGACCTTCTATATCAAAATGCTTATGCTAAACACCCAAATATATGCAACATCTTAAATGATATACTTGTAATCCTATATGAATGCACAATCATTCGAACATATGCGACGTTCATATGCATAACATCCATCAGCACAACAATGATCAAGAAATAAGATGCTGGTAGAAATATGTGTGCATATGTGTACCTAGAGGATATACTGTCCTAACGTGTAAAAGAGTACAATGCGAACAATACATTCATATACATCCATTAGCATCCATTATTCATACATATGTCCTACCGACATGTTTACAACCATTCCTACCATCCAATAGTCTCTACCTAAAGGGTATACCACCTAATCTTACGAATAGGTATCCTTTACTTATAACAACTTCTAATTTAAGATGTATAAGAGAATAGTCATGGGTAGGTAGCTCAGATCTTCTCCTAGACTACCATGTACTCTCCTTTTGGTGGTCTCCACACTGGACTTTAACAAATCTGTTCTCCTTGTCGCGGAGTCTTTTTATACCATGCTTTAGAATACGAGTAGGTGCACGTCGAACAAGTGACTCTCGCTCTACCTTAACCACTACCAACTGATTCGACTTGACTATAGTAGCTGTATCTTGTAAGCACTTTTGCAAGTGCGACACATGAAAAACGTTATGTAACCCCACCGACTTATTTGGAAGCTCTACTCTATATGACAACTTCCCTACTATAGCCACTATCAAGAAGGATCCTACATACCTCGATGCTAGCTTTCCTAAGCTGCCAAATCTCATCACATGCTTAAGGGGTGAAACCTTCACGAATACCATGTCTCCCACTACGAACTCTAGCTTCTAATGTCTCCTGTCAGCATATGATTTCTGCCTATCCTGAGCGGTCTTCATTCTCCTACAGATCAAGTCCAATTTATTTGATGTCTCCTTTACCATATTCTACCAAAGAATAATCATATCCGTTGTATCCCACCTACACGACAGTGATATACAAGGTCTACCATACAACACCTCAAACAGTGCCATTACAACGCCAGCTTGATAACTATTGTTGCAGGTAAACTCCAATTGTAAGCGATCCTCCCAAGAACCTCCAAAATCTATAATGCATATCTGTAGCAAGTTCTTCAAAACCTGATTCACTCTCTCCGTCTATCTCTCCATCTATGGATGATATGCAGTACTCAAACTCAACTCAGTCCCCAAAGCTACTTGTAGACCCACCAGAACTCACTGGCAAAAAGTAGATCTCGGTTGCTAACTGTGCTAATAGGACCTCCGTGTAACCTAATGACATCTCTCACATATAGAATCGCCAGTGATGGTGCCATCCTATTACTTCTCACTAGTATGAAATAAGTGCACTTGGTCAACTAATCGTTATGACCCAAATGCTCTCATTCCCTCTCCTACCCCTAGGTAGACCATCTGTAAAGTCTATGGAAATACTCTCCCACTTCCATCGAGAAATATCCAATGGCTATAACAATCCTCCTAGCTTCTTTTACTCTACCTTTACCCTTTAAAAAGTCATACATCTAGCTGCATACTCCAATACTTGCTTCTTCATATCGGGCCAATAGAAGAATCTCTACATGTCACGATACATCTTGTCTCCATAGGAATGAATGGTCATCCTAGAATGGTGAGACTCTGCTAGTACCGCATCTCTCAAATCCATACTATGAGGAACACAAACCCTATCATCCCTCCATAACCATCCTCTCAAGTCAATGTCATAACACCTCAAATGACTTAATGATTCTCCTCTACCAATCCACTCAATAATATCTATTTTCTCCCTGTCCTCCTTCTGCCTAGATCCAATACTCTCAATCAATATAGGCTGAACATCCAAAGCTGCTAGTAATCCTGAGGTAATATCTTATGATGGTCGGAAACCAAAGGTAGAAATATGTTTCAAATGTCTCCACTCAAAGAATAAGGGACTCGACAATACACGATGTTTACTCAAAGAATCTACCACTACATTACCCTTACCTAGGGTATAAGAGCTATCAAAGTCATATGATGCCAAAAACTCCATCCACCTCCACTACCTCAAATTCAAGTCCTTTTATGAAAATAAGTACTTTACGGACTTGTGATTCATGAATAGCTCAAACCGCTCCCCTAAAAGATAATGCCTCCATGGCTTGAATGCAAAGACAACAGTTGCCAACTCAAGTTCATCAGCTGCCTATTCGCATAACTCACCATCCTTCCTTCTTTCATCAATACCGCACCTAACCCCATTCCACAAGCATTGGTATAAACTGTGATGGCTTAGTCCTATCCGATAACATCAAAATTTGTGCACTAGTCAATTCCTCATTTAACTTGATAAAAGTATCTTCACACTTCACATTCCACGAGAAAACTAGATTCGTCTTGGTAAGATGGGTCGGTGGGCGCAGAGATCTTCACAAAGTCCTTAATGGATTCGTAATAGTAGCTCGCCAAACCAAGTAAACTTCTCACCCCCATGGCATTCTTCGGAACATGCCAATCCTGAACTGTTGTCGTTTTATTAGGGTCAAATCCTAAGTCACTTTCAGAGGCAATGTGTCCCAGAAAGCGTACCTCCTCTCTACAAAATTGGCACTTCGAAAACTTCACCTTAATCTTATGCGCATGGAGTGTACTGGGCACTTCCCCTAAATGCAACGCATGCTCCTTCTCACTCCTCGAGCATACCAGAATATCATCCACAAATACCATGGCAAAATTGTTAAGCAATTACCTAAATACTTGACTCATCATAGCAACAAAGTAGGTAGGTACGTTGGTCAGACAGAAAGGCATGACTAACAACTCATGCATACGTCGGGTGTACGGAACACCATTTTCTGAACACTGTCCTTGGCTACACACAACTATTGGAATGTGGTAGCTAAGTCAAGTTGTGAGAATATTCTAACTCCAACCAATAGATCAAAGAGATCATCTAAGAGGCGCAGTGGATAACGATTATTCTTTGTCAGTTTATTTAGCTCTTTGTAATCGATGCATAGTCTAAGAGAACCATCCGCCTTGGTGGCAAAGATTACTGGTGCTCCCACAAGAAATGGTACTTCTGATAAAACTATTCCCCAAAAGCTCATTAACTTGCATGTTCAAATCACGTATTTCCTTGCTTAAGTAAAGGAACTTCTCTAATTGTACACCTTCCTTTGCCCTAGAAAGAAACTTCACCTCAAATTTCTTACGGATCTCATTCCAAGTGATCACCTCTCTGTCATTCTTAGCCTCAACTATCTCCCACTAGCTCATTCCCTCACTATGTAATTGTCAAGTATCCAACTTCATCCTCGCCTCGTCATCCAAACCTATCAAACCAAAGATCCTCTCACAAATGTGGATCCATGACCTTGAATCCACATATGACTATATCCTCATGTATGGCTTTCCTCAAAGATTTGAAGAATCTTTGCATAGCTTAGCAAAGTCTAAAGCGGTAGGCGGGTGGGTGAGAGATACACCCATCGCTTCCTCCGTGGGTCCTCTAGTGTGATTATGCATGGCCTATCCCCTTAGCTGGAGACATCGGTGGAACTAAATAGATTATTCACGCTTGGAATCTCGGCTGCATTGCCTAAGCCTGAACCTGCGGGATCACTCATCTTTTATCTGTCAATTTTAAGAATTCAATTACGAACCCTTTACAGATGTCATAGCCACTGATAAGATAGGTAACATAGACACAAATCAAAGATAGTATAGGCAAGAAAAGGAGAGAGTATAAGATCTTTAGAAAAGATCTTTGAAAAGTATTTACTTTTATACATATATATTTAAAAGTCCATTTGAAAAAATTTGAAAAACATTTTTGGAAAACCTTCAGGAAAAATCCTTTTTTCAAATATGTTCTTTCAATACAGTCCTAATTCCTAAGGAACCTTGAACCTATGCTCTGACACCAATTGTGACAACCCACACCTCCCGACACACTGATCCAAAGCCTAGTGTGACTTTTGGACTCATGTTATTGCGAGAAAAGTAGATCGTTGTGGTTTATAACATATCACAATTTAGTGACTAATACATGTAGACATAATCTTAGATATACTACAAATTCAGAATTCATAGTAGAAGGAATAAAACATATAACATTGAAAAATATCCATCACAGAAAATATTAAGATCACAAACTCAAAAAACCATTATATGATCCAATATATAGTGCATAGAAAATATCATTCTAAGCATGACAAAAGAGATTAACTGTACTGATAATCTAGATGGAGAGTAAACTAGGATAAAAGCAAACTTCGAATATATGCTCGATCCTCCAAGTATCTCGAATGGGATAGTCACCTGTTGCCCTATCCACCCGTGTTGGAGAAAAAAATGGAAAAAGAATGGGTTAGACATAAAGTCTAGTGAATGAGTACAAATTTAATATGATGATCATATGTGGTTACTTTAATACTACTCTAAAAGATATATAAAATAGGTGCCCATGAATTCTTAAGGTCTATTACCTAAGGATTATTGTCTAACACATTCATATACTACTATAACAACCACTAGACTACTAGAACATTCTCCCTCACTACGCTTGAAGATGAAGAACCCGAATGTCGACTCAGTGAAAAGTTCCATCATTTGCATTCATTTCCACCTCTTAATTGTAGCGTTGACCTCTTATCGCATGCTCCAGGTCCTACTCTCTACTTATATCACATGTGTAAGGAAGTTGTGAATGTTAGGACCTCCCATAGTGCCGGACCACTCCACCAAGCATCTGTGCCAACTGCACGTCCGCCGTTGGAATCTTCTATGGGTGCCATTTGCAAAAAGATATCGTCTCGAATCGATTACTATTCTACATTGGGTAAATAACATTTTTGCAACGTCGCAGCTAATTAGAGTTCGCTCCTAGAGAACTAGCTTCCCTATAAGTCCTAACATGCATCCAATTGCCCTTAAATAGGACCACAACAATTCAAGTTTTACATAATTTTATTTACATATTTAGGCCTTAGGCCAAGATTCAATTTTTTAGTTTTTGTCCTGAACGGTCGACCATGGTTACCCTATGATTGACTGCTAGGGTTTTACGGTCGACCGTTCGTGTTATAAATTAGGGTTTCTACATACTTTTAATTATCAATTGTTTATAGGTTAACCATCAAGTTATACAGTGATTGGTGAACCCTAATTACAATCAAAGCAACAATTTGCAGTTAAGTTTAAGGTTTGTTGATTTTAGGTTTCCAATTTCAAGAGAAAAGGGGTATATGCATCAATTTTCAGTTAACAATATACTAAAAATTTAAAGCTAGGGTTTTAGATTCAAATCTAAGGTTTTAGCATATTTAATTTAAATTTAACATATTAAATTTAGGGTTCATTAACATTCTAATCAATTAGTTTAAACTAACTATAATAATCTACTTATCATAGTTCTGCCCACTTACCTCAAGTCGATGCTCTTCCTAATACTTGCACCTGAGAATCGTCCTCACAAATCAATAGCTCCACCTTGATCTACGATTATTTAATCTCTTCTATTATTTTAGTTTGAATTGATTGATTTTTAAAGTTCAATGTTGGAAGAAAATTTTAGTAGAATTTGGTTATTATAATTTTTTATGTGAGAATTAGGGTTCCATTAGCTTAGAATTTATAGGGGTAGGGTTTTAGTTTGGGCCATTAGATTAGCTTAGGGAATATTTTCAAAAAAAATTGGTCCGTTCATCATTTTTTTCGTTCCCAAGCAACAAATTTTGTTCATTCAATGCGTCATCAAAATATCGACAATGTTTGATTTTTCAATCATGCGGGTTGACACTCCCCATGCCTGTGTCAACTGCTACCGATCAACAATGAACCCTTATGGATTAACCGGTGGCCTATAATTTTTAAAATTTTGAGTTTAAATTTCTAATTCAATTTAACGTCTGTAACTTCTACATATTAACTCGGATTTCGAAGTGTTACATATGAAAATCATCAGGAAAATCACTATGAACCTAATGGAGCAAGTTTCATAGCCAAATTCAATGTCTGTGGAAATTTTCTTTTAAGTCCTTATTTTACTTTAATTTAATTTTCTTATTAAATTTCTGTCTGAATTTCTGTTGAATTTCCAAGGTGTTATAGGTACAATAAGAATGAATGTGGACATATGATTGTGGATTAATAAGGAGGAAATGACTGCTTTAGTGTATGAAGAACTTTGAAATGTGAAGAACCCCAAGAGGTCAGGGAGGTAAATAACAAAACCCTAAGACAGCCACCTTGGGGTGATAGAGAAGGCACGAGCGAGGATGGTACCCATTCACTTGAAGGAGGTTTAGTGATAAATAATATTTCTAAGGTTTACATCCATTGAAGAAGAGTTGTAATGAGATGGAAAGGTATAGGAGTTTCTTGAAGCACTCCCTATGAGAGACATGCTATATTATCGAGGATAGTGCTTCCGAAATAGTTAAAGTGGATGGGCCATTATATAGTTTTTCAAAATAGAGATGGAAATAAGATCAAGGCACCAACAATGGATTTAATGGTGATAGCAGCCAAGATTAGGCTAACTACTATTCATCAAGGATTGATTCGCATTGAAAACTTAGTGAACATTTTGTTTTAAAATGCTTTTGATGAAAAGAGACTGAATACAAAGTACTTGTTGCCATGTAACTCTCGTTTATAGAATATTTAACCAAAGTGGTAACATCTTCGGTAGGTTATACTAATTTAAAAGTGCAATAAGGTGTTCTATAAGACTATATAGTTCTATGCAGTTAAAGCGCTTAGCGGTTCTGTAGTGGTAGAGGTGCAATGTAACGACCCGCAAATTTTACGCTTTTAATATTAAAGTAATTAAAAATAATTTGTAATAGAGTAGCGAATTGGATGTTTTAATTATAATTGTTGCGATGGTCTTTTCGAGCTGATAGATTTGATATTTATTTTTTATATATTTTGAGTTACAGTTTATGAAATAGAGGTGTTATGGTATTCAAACAACATACGTAGTTATTTCGGGTCAAACTGGATACACAGCCCATAACCTAGCCTAACAACTATATATGTGAGGCTACGAAACCTATCCGTCACTTCTATTCTCAGTTTTCTTCCCTAATCCTGAAATTAACCCTAATTGCTCACTAATGGCGATTAGCAAATTACTTAAATAGTGATTGAAAATCAAATTATCCATACAATATTGAACAATATATCGCTGGAAAGCTCTTACTGAATGGAGTAGGTGTGTTTTTGGGTAAGACACTCAAGGTGGTTGGAAATTGATGATTTATCCTTAGCCATCCAATTTAGGGTTTTGAGAACAATGGTGAAACGACAACCATAGGATAATCGAAGGCTGCTAGTGTATAGAGGAGAATAAGGGAAGCAGATCTATCAAAATGGGTTAGTCTAGATGTGTCGTGGTTTGTTGAAATTAGCTGATTTCCAACCATCTTTTCACCCATGGTGGAGGAAAAACGGGGAAGTGTGATGGCTTCAGTGGGATCAGCCAAGTCGGCGCAATGATGGGTAGGCTAGTGTTGAAGTCAGATTAGCGTACAGAGGTTTATGCTGGTGATTGTAACCTGAAGTCACGCTTGGTGGGTTATACATGGGCGATCCTGGAAAGGAGGAGGAGAAGTAATATTTATGATTATGCCCTTATTTAACATTCTATTTTTGTTTAAATCATCAATCTTCTAATCACTATATGTTTTGCATACAAACTCGGATTCATGCATGGTTTCTTCAGTTGAATTGTGGTAGAATTCCGGATGATTTGGCGCTAGTTTTGTTGAGTTAAAGACTGTTGGAAAAAACATGTTGGTATGAATTACTTAGTTTATTTAATTGAATTTAAATTATAAAATAGATATCTCTTGATGGAAAAATTCTAATTATCGATTTGTGTTATGATATATTGATAACTATATGATATTACGACTATATTGGATATATTATGCCATGTTGACTATTTATTATTGTATTATTGGATGTTTAGTTATATTTAAATATTTATTTAAATTTTGCATGTAATTGGTTGATATAAAATGGATGAAATTAGCTATATTGGATAAATAATAATAAATAATGCGAGATATGGATTTTGTATAATGTTTGTGAATAACGGTGTTTAAATGAAATAAAATGAAATTAACTGGAGAAATTTAATAAGGTTATTATTTATAAAATTTTGGGGAAATCTATATATAATAACAGAGAATATAATTTAAAATTATACGGGAATGTTTATTACTACTAGTATTATTATTCAATAAAGTGAGAATTTATAAATAATACTATGGTTTTTGTGAAAAATACGTTGTTTTGTGATAAATAGTAATGAACTAGTTTTGGGGTATATTAAAGAGATTTAATATGAATATTGTTACTTTAACAAAAAATAATGATGAAAGAATTAGTTAAATAAATAATAAATAAGGCTATTTACAGATTTAGGTGGTTTTTGTAAATAATGATGACTTAATTTTTTTTAGTAAGACTAAAAGTATGGAATTAAATAAGTTTATTAGTTATAAATTGCTAGGGATTCGTAAACAATAACAGGAACAACTTTTAGATTGAAACTTGAGAAGTTATTGTTATTAATAAATGAAATGGGAACTTAAATAATAATAATATGAATTTTAATAAAATGGTATTATTTTTGGGATAAATAAACAAATAGGATTTTATAATAAATAGTAACAAAATGATTTTTATACCCAAGAGAATAATGGATGCAAATATTATTTTGATGGTTGTTGAATGTGTGATTGACTGTTAGTTGTAATTATCACACATGTTTGATGTTTGGTGATGGTATCACATTTTGATGAATATGCGATATTTTACCATTGTTACTAGTTGATGGGTATTTAATTACAGTTATTTGATGAAGGATGTTGTGTCACTAATGTTTGTATTAGTTCACATATGATGACTGATTTGTGTCACTTGATGGGATAATTAGCACTCTTTGATTGTTTATACTTACATTGGTGATGCGTTACTAAAATGAATGAGTAATATATATGTATATTTGAGTTGTTATTCTTATTGTTTAATGATTTGGATTGGCATTGAATGCTATTGATGATTGATGGCTGTGTGCTTTTAGTATTATTTTTACCCCATATGATGATTTGTTAAGATGGACGAGTAAGGATACTATTTTCAGCTTTTGGTATTTGCATTAGTTGCATTGATTTCGATGGTTGCAATGGTTGAATTGATTGCATTATTTGTGAATGTTGCAATGGTTGCATGGATGCTATGGTTGCAATATACTAACAAGTATTCAGATGTAGGAAGAGAGCAGTGCTTGATCCCCCAAAAGGGGTATGTAGGCAGTCTTTTTCTATGCAATAGCCATTAGTTCCCCTGAGGCCATGGTGTATAGAAATTGGTGCAGCCCGAAAATATTTGAAAACTTTTCCCTTTATTTATATATCTATTTATACGAAGCAAAAGGGTATGGAATGACTAAATCTGCAGGATAGTTTAGTATATCTCATGCACCGTTATTAAATAATAATTGTTGTAATAAAATGTGTAAATTTTGTGATGTATTTTATTAGTATCATTCAAATCATTTGAATGAGATATTTATACATTGGTGTTTAAAATTCCGCTAGGTTTCCATTTTATATATATTGTTTTAGAATTTATTTAATTTTCATCAACCCACGGTCCGTGTATCAACCCTTGTTTTGGTGATTACCTGTAAATATTAAATTATAGCGCTAGTTATAATTTAATATTGTGAATTACAAATAAATTAGAGATTTAAATTTTTTATTTGAAATAAACAACAGATTTTGGAAATTAAATGTGAAAATAAAGTTTTGAAAACTTTATCTTGGGTTTTTGTGAGAATAATGAGCGAAATATGATTTTATTTAGCAATAATTCTTGTAATTATTTCCAAATGCTTCTTTTAATAAATTTTAAAGGAAGTATTTGATTTTTACAATGTGTTTACTTAAAATAAAAAGGTGAAATTTGATTTAAAAATAAGTTTTGATCATAACAATGATGAAAAATGGTTTGTTATATTTTATTACACAAGAAAATAATTTTATGTAATTTTTGGAGTTAAAAATAGAGTTTTATATGAATTAATGTGTAAATTGTATATCTAAGTAAAATAAGAATTTTTAATAATGAAAAATATTTTTATAACTAAATTATCTTTTTATTTGTTGTTAAAAATGTTTGTTAAACATAAAAGTTGTTTGTACAATTTATAGAGATGAAATCATGTAAATACACATATGTTGTATTATGTAAATGTAAGAGTGTTAGGGTAAATTTAGTGCTAATTAGATTTTTAGGCTAATTAATTCTTTTGGGTCAATCCCATTTGTTTACTAACCAGTAAAGTAATGAGAAAGCTTCTTCTTTCTTAAAACGTCTATATGTATATTTTTACTAGAAAACAAAAAGAAGAAGAAAAACCATTCCTCTTTCAAACCCTGGGCTTCAAATCTCCAATTAATCCAAGTGTTTGCTAAAATTTATCAAAATAGAGTCAATTATTTCAGGTAATCTAAGCCAGAACCAAATTCTCTTCATCCTTTTTCTGATTTGGTGAATTTGTTGTCTGTAATTGAAGTTATGTTCTTGCATGTTGTATAAACTCTTTTTTTAAGTTGTTGAAGCTTCCTCAAGGCCAAAGCTTACATCTTCTCTCCAATTCGCTCTTGTTTCTCTACTATTTTATAAGATGTGTATCAAAACCCACAAATTCTGGCTGAAACCAAGCTTCAATTGCTATAAACTATGAAAAGTTTGCATCTTGTTTTATGCTCAGTTTTGTTTGTGCTAAAACTGTTCTGACCTGCACTTTGCATGTTAATTTCTTGCAATTCCTGCTGCGAAATGCTGTCAGATTTTATTCTGATAGTAGTCTATGTGTTATAGTATAAGTGTGCAAAATTTCATAGCAAAATTCTTTCGTTTGATACCTGAAAACTTTGCTGCAAAATCAATGCACAGCTTGGAAATCACCTGTACACATTTTGTTGTGTTGCTGCAAACATGGTCTGAGTCCAAATTTGAGACGGCGTAACTTTTACATTTCTAGTCGAAATTCACTGATTCTTCTTTTGTTTGAAATATGAAGTTCTCTATTATATGCATACCAATTTTCAGCTCAATTCGAGATAATTTGGTCCTCTATTTCGTGCCTGGAAGCTGAACCCGAGATGGTTTTCAGGATTGTACATTTGGTCCTTTTGAATTGTTGCAAACATGGCCTAAGTTCATGTTTGAGACAGTGTAACTTTTTCATTTTCTATCGAAATTCATTGATTCTATTTTTATTTGAAAGCTAAAGTTCTCTATTACATGCACACTAATTTTCAGCCCAATCCGAGATATTATGGTCCTCTGTTTTATGCTTAGAAGTTGAACCCGAGATGGTTTGCATGCCTGTACATTTTGGTTTTTTGAACTATTGCAAACATGGCCTGAGTTCATGTTTAAGACAATGTAACTTTTACATTTCCAATCGGAATTCACTGATTCTTTTTTTCGAAGGATGAAGTTTTATATTATGTGCATACCATTTTTCAACTCAATATGAGGTCGTTTGGTCGTCTGTTTCAGGCCTGTAAGTTGGACCTAAGATGGTTTTCAGGTCTGGGCATCTTTTTGTTTTTGAACAGTTGCGAACATGGCCTGAGTCTATGTTTGAGACAGCGTAACTTTTTTTATTTCCAATCGGAATTCATCATTTCTTTTTTTGTTTGAAAGCCGAAGTTTTCTACTTTGGGCAAGCCAATTTTTAGTTCAATCAAAATTGGTTTGGCCACCCGTTTCATGTCCGAAAGTTGAACCAAGAAAAGATTTCAGACTAGGGTATTGTGTTACCGATGCATTTTTATGTTCTTTTTCCGTCTGACTTTTGACTTTTACTTCATGTTTTTGTGATATTTCTTAAATGTTTTGAGGCCATGATGTCTATCAGCAGATAGCCAAATTTTAGAGATTTTTAAATTCAAATTTTGGATTAAATTTGAATTTAATTCGAATATCGATTTGGGTGATTTCTTGGGTTTTTATCCGTTTTCGAGCATGGATTTTTCCAAACCTTTACGAAATAATTTTTAAAGTAAATGGGAATTTTAAATCATTATTATATGATATTTTTAAGGTATTTTCAAATATAGAATCTATTTATTCTCGATAATAAGGGAATTTTCAAATATGGCTTTCAAAATTGGTATTAAAACTTATTTTCTCAAGTAAATTATTTTATAATAAAATACACGATTTTTCACTATTCGAGCGAATGGGAAGGAGATTTAAACGGTTTGGTAAAACTCGTGGTATGAGACACGTGCGTTTATCTTATCGGTTAATTTCTGACTTATCCATTTGATCGTTTTGACCTACGGGCCGAGTTTACCGATGAGATGGGATAATTTTTTTACTGCTTTAAGTGTGAAATTTACTAGCGGTTAGCAAACCTTTTAGTGCGAACGTGTGGTATGTGACGCATGTTAACACTGTTCGGGTTTCTATCTATGAGTTTATGACACATTTTGCATTGTGTCGTATTGCCAGTACCGGACATTCAGATCATTGCCATTGCAGCGTTTTCCGTTGCGGCGTTTGCCATTACGGCGTATTTGTCTTTGAGATGTTTGCCATTGCAGCATTTGCCATTGCGGCGTATTTGCCATTGCGGCGTATTTGTCATTGTGACGTATTTGTCTTCGGGCGAGGTAATATTTTGAGAGATCAGTACTTGGCAGGCTTCGGCCAAAAGCACGTGCAAAACTTTTGAGATGATTTCATTGATTATTGTGATTTCCCGAGTGTATCGCCTTTTTCATGGTTGTCCTATATATATATATATATATATATATATATATATATATATATATATATGGCGATTGCCTTATGGGAATTTGAGTTGCCTACATTAGCATTATATGAGATTTGCCTTTGGCGCTATTATTTGAGATTTTCCTATTGGTGTTATTATATGAGATTTGCCTTTTGGCATTTATTCGGGATTATATTCTCATATGTTAGAGATTTATATTTGATTGCCTTTTGGCATATTTTGAGATGATGTATTCTCTTTTCAGAATGCTTTTGAGTTTCCCGATATGGCGGGTTCGGGATTTCTCCTCTTTGGAGTTATGCTTGTCTCTTAAACCATATTTGATGTTTTGTGATACGCCGATGAGATGAGGCGTGCTTTTATTATGAGATTTGTTATGAAGTTTTATCACCTTTGAGTTTCCTTCATGTTTAGTGATATTCTTATATCACTTGAAATTACTATACCTACTTGGTTATGCCATGTGAAGTAACCATATACCCTTGAGTTATTCCTTCTCACTTGAGAAGATTATTACCTTGCCTTATGCTTATGTTATCGATCATCCTCTTAAACTAATTTATTTAGCTAGACTGACCCGTGTATTTTATACTCAGGTCAGACCGAGGTGTTTCAGGTTAGGTATCCTTACGGACTTAGCCTATTGTGCTTCTGCATGGACTTTTCTACCTCCCTTTTTGTTGTAGTCCTTTTTGTTTCCACTCTGATATTTTTTTTTATTCGTATATATTGTGGTCGTCATACCACATATGTGATGTATCATTTTGTATACTCTATGATGTATCTGTATATGTGTATATATCTGATTATCTGCTGTTCTATGATGTGTTTTGCATTTGAGTTGTTGTATTTTGTTTTGATAAATCCTATAGCCACCTATGGCTTTGTATTAAGTATTTATTGGATATTTCGATCCACTTGAATTAGAAAAAAAAAATATAGAGCATTTATCGACGTATTCAATAGATATTTATGACAAGGCTATAGATGGTCGCTCCTAACCAGCCCTATCCTTCGCATTAGCAGAGGGTATTACCTAGTAATACTCTTTGTTAATATGGGTCTCGGGGTGGGGTGTCACAGCCCACTGCTTTTAAAATCTAAAATTAGTTGTAAGCGTTGGATTTTGCATAGTGTTTGTGAATAACAGTGTTTGAATGAAAATAAATGAAATTAACTGGAAAAATTGAATAAGGTTTTTCTAAATTTCTAGCAAAATCTATATATAATAATTGAGAATATAATTTAAACTTATTTTAGAATATTTATTATTATAATTAAATAAAGTGTGACTTTATAAATAATAATATGGTTTTTGTGAAAATTATACTGTTTTGAAATAAATAGTAATAAACTAGTTTTGGGGTAAATTAAAGAGATTTAATATGAATATCGACGAAAAATAATAATGAGAGAATTAGTAAAATAAATAATAAATAAGGTTAGTTATAGATTTTAGGTGGTTTCTATAAAGAACAATGACTTAACAAATTTTACTAAATCTAGAGGTATGGATTTAAGTAAGGTTATTATTTTTGAAAGTTTGGGAAATTTCATAAATAATAGTAGGAATCACATTTAGATTGAGACCTGGTATGTTATAATTATTGGTAAATAAGATTTTAAATAATAATAATACTAATACTAATTCTAGTAAAATGATACTATTTTTGGGATGAATGAATAAGTAGGATTTTATAATACACAATAACAAAACGTTTTTTATACCTAAGATAATAATGGATGTAAATATTATTTTGATAATTGTTGATTGGGTGAGCAAATATTAGTTGTAATTATCACATATATTTGATGTTTAATGATAGTACACATTTTATGAGTGTGCGATATTTCACTATTATTACAGCTAGTTGATGAATATTTATTTATAGTTATTTGATGATGGATGTTATGTCACAAATATTGATTGGATTGGTGCATATTTGATGATTGATTTGTGTCAGTTGATGGGATAATTAGCCCAAATTTGATGGTTTGTACGTACGTTGCTAATGGGTTACTAAAACGGATGAATAGTATGTATACAAATATATTTGAGTTGTTATCTTCTTGCTTAATGATTGGGATTGGCATTGAATGTTGTTAATGATTGATGGCCGTGTGCTATTATTATTATTATTATTATTACTACTACTACTACTACCCTATATGATTATTTGTTAAGATGGACGAGTAAGAATATTATTTTCTGCTTTTACTATTAGCATTGGTTGTGATGGTTGCAATGGTTATATTGATTGCATTTTTATCATTGTAATGGTTGTGTGAATGCTATGGTTGCAATATACTAATATGTATTTGGATGCAGGAGAAGAGTAGGAAATATAACTATGTGGGCCGAAGGGCTATGTAGATAGTGTTTTATGCAACAGCCGCCAGTTCCCTTGAGGTTAGGGTGTATAAAAATTGGGGTAGCTCCAAAAATAGTTGACACCTTTTCCCTATATTGTATGTATCTATGTATATGCGTAAATTTGCAGGTAGAAGCAAAGGAGTGAGCAAAAGGGTCTGGAATGAGTCATATCTATAGGATGGCTCGGTATATCTCTTGCACTGTAGTTAAATAAGTGTTGCTTAATAATTATTGTAATAAAATGCATAAATTATACGATGTATTTTATTTGAGTAATATTTAAATTATTGGAATGGGATGCGTATATTTTGATGTTTAAAAGTCCACTGTGAGGTTTCCATTTTTCTATTTATTATTTTATAATTTATTTAATTTTTATCTACCCACAATCCATTGCATTTAATATTTGAAATCAGTTATAAGCGTATTTTGATGTTGGTTATAATTGATTTTAGATGTTAAAAATAGTGTGTCGTCGCATGCAATAAGTTATAGTGGGGATAAAATGGGGATACAACGGAAAGTAGTAGAGGTGCACAAGGCTTCATTAGGTATAAAACCATACATTTAAAGTTAATTGTATTCTCATTCTCACATTGTGTAGGAAAAAGAAATATTATTTAATTTTATATAAAAAATCGAAGAATATCATGATTTATGCAAACTAGATTTGATGACAACAATAGATTTTGAACATATATTGAGCACTTATGCCTTAAAATTAGGTCTTCACCCAAACTTTATTGATTTGGTTTTAAAGAGAACCACTCAAATCAACCTTTGTATATTAATGTTACTAAAGTAGATACTAAAATGCCTTGATTTAGCGAGTGTAGCGGAAAATAACAGGGATTTAATTACATAAGCATGGGTCGAGAAATTTATGGTGGTTAATGGATACTTTGCATATAACTCATAAATGTGATGACTGACTCTATACCATTGGTACTCGATACACATGTATAATGCATTATAATGTTACCCAGCTATCAATAATTAAGTGGTAAAGTAATCAAACTCCAATAGATAACCTATCGTATATCTCACAGCGCATCGAATAAAATATAATAAAAAAATAGAACAATCAAGATACAAATATAACTACATGAACCATCATAGATCAGAGCATAGGTTCTACATAGTTATACAAAAGAGTAATAGTTTATACAACTGAGAAATAAAATCAGTATATATCTTAATAATAAAATGTAGCAGTGACAAAGCTCCACAACACTACATAATGGAATAAGCAAATTGACTCAGATATTATCATATTTAATAACACCAGCCTCCTACTCATCCTCTAAATAGCTCCATTCGTTAATACCAAACTTGCTATCCAGTTACTCATTTAAGAGTACCCAAGATAACAAGAAGAAAAGCATAAAAGCTCGAGTCTAACAACAGTCTGGTGTGAGTGATAAATAATCTCATGATACTGTAAAAGCTGATATAGTATAAGGGCACTTGGTATGTATAGCAAAACATGCCCTATCCCTACATAAAATAAGCCAGATGTATAATAAACTATCATCATATGGTGTACTAACACATAGGGTAAAGGATAGGTGCAACGGGGTATCTAACACGGTAGTACTTACATCATAAGACATCCATCATAGCCATGCATCAATCAAAGTAAACATAACAACTATAGCACACATAGAAAACAAGGAAATCAAAGTGACCCTCAAATAGGTCTCGCATCACCATTAGATGCCCTTGAATATATGACAACTCGTATGACCTCCATATAGGCCTATGACTCATAACATCGTAATTAGATTTGGTGCTCGATTACATACCACTATATAAGTATTGCCCTCACATAAGTAGTCCAGACCATCACATATGTCTAGAGTACACAGGTGAGAGTCCTGACACACCCCTGCCATATTAAACACGCATCACATCTAGAGTTATCAATGACTCCCTCAGCCTATGACTCAATAGTAGAACACACGCTACTCTGTTGCTTCACATAGTTGAACATGCCCCTTCCAGACTATCACTAAGTCCATATATGCATTTCCCACTTGAAGTACTCGATTAAGTGTGTTGCATCATCGATTCCTTGGAAACTGGAAAGTTACACTTAGTTCCTAGAGTCTCTCCCATGTACGCCCAGGAGTTAGCTATCACAAAGCCTGAAGTCAACCTCCATAAATCATGAAGTCATTCTAGGGACTCCACTTCATCTTTATAAACCACTACATCAAACTTCCTATCACTATTACTTGATGCCCTCCCACCTAACCACCTAGCGATCAATGGTAAAGGGTCAACTTGGTGCCACGACAACCTCGGATCAGTCTCGAGCCAATTAGACCATGGTTTGGCTCACTTAGGTGATTGCTCGTCATCATATTTTAACCCCAAGCAATCTAGTCACTTCCTCGAAATCAAACCTCCACAGGCCTAAAGTAGGTTGCCCTTTTCCTCACATTAAAGCCCTACGCACTTAGGCCTCAAAACATAGAGATCCACATCAGTTAGGTATGGCCCATACATGGATTGGGTATGACCCATATATGGTTCAGAACATAGCCATTTTGGCTAAGCCAACTCCTTTTCCACTCCATGTCATGTTTACCTAGGCATTTCCTCAAAGTGCTCCATTAAAAACACAAAGCCCTTTCACCCTTAACCCTGAAGCTCTAGTCCTCAATTCTCGAAGTCAAAAATGGATTGGGTATGATCCATTCCACCATGACTAATACTTGCCAAGTCTCAACCATCCTAACTCCAACCTTTATCCAATCAATTTGACAGCTTGTCCACACCATCATCTACTCCCAAAATCGATCACAAGCTCTTTGAAGTACGGACCAACCGTCCTTGTGGCTCGATAACGATGGATCGGTGATGATCGGTCGTCCAAAAACTTAACTTCATTTTGGAACTTTCTGAGTTGGTTCCTCCTTACTCCAAATTCCTTGACCATCTATATGATTCATTCGTGTTGATTCGGCTCAAAGCACTCTAGATCCGATCGAATCTCAAAAGTTTCCATCAATACTTTATGCTTATCCTAAGCAACAAAACATAAGAGGATACTAAATGGACATTATATCAACCATATAAACACTATATAATCATCGTACATGCAATACAATTGCTATATTTCCAAAATCAAATCGAAATATAAAAATGGGGTATCCATAAGAACACCAATGAATCAATTTAGATTTATATTCAATTTAAAACATTTAATTCATTTTCAAAACATAAGCGAGTCAAGATTAGGTCAAAATCACATGCTAACTTTAAAAATCATTTTAAGACGTCATTTAATATTATATTAAAATCCACAGTATATTGACAGACATAAATCACTCACCTAACATCCAAGTGCATGAAAATCGAGGCAAACAAAGTAAAGATCACAAATCCGAAAGTGCTAATCCCAAATCTAAGATGCTTCTTTGTTGATATCTTTGCTAATTACCCTTAGATGACTTGATTACACTGATTTTAGTAAGGGTTTAGGATACTTTTTAGTTAAGGAGATACTTAGTGGAGGTTAGACTGCTTTAGGAAGCGTAGAAGAATGATTGGAAGCTGTCCCATCATGTCATGTCAGTGCAAATCACGAAATGGGTTAATAAGCTAAGTATGGGTTAGTCTAATGATCTAATAACCTTCCAAAAACTATCTAACTTTAAATGGCCATATCTCTCAAAAGGTAAAACAAAAACTTATTAGACCATTTTACAAAAAGAGAAATCATTGTATCCTTCTAATGTTAGTATTTTCAGACTCTAATTTAGTTGCTATCAAAAGTTATATGCCTTACAGGTTTTTAAGCGTAAAACCATCCAATAAAATCCCTAAGGGTCAAAATGTAAAGACTCAATGCTTCCCAAAATTATAACCTATTTGGAAGCCATTCAAGTATAAAAAGAACACTTATATGATCGGTCGATACATAGAAATGCACAGAGAATGAGGGTTGTTACAGGAGATAAAACCCATTGGGTTGTGCAGGTTGAGAAATTTGTAGTAGTTGATGGATACTTTTCATATAATGCATTTTCGAGCCGTTCAATCTTGGATGATTTCAGAATCTGTCTTGCTCTATGGTGCTTAACTATGAAGTGCTGTATAGACCGTGGAGTTGAAGTGCTTCAAGGAAACCAAAATACTGAAATGGAGTGCCGTGTCACTGAGCTCAGAGAAGCTAAATGTCGAGAGAAGCGAAGGAAAACAAATAAGACTCTCTATATTAAATCACAAAATGCATAGCAACAACCACCCGAGCCTCGGCTTCGATCTAATAGTGAAAAATATGAAGCAGTTGATTTACAGAACGAGCTTTATGAGGCAAAGGCAAGACTGGTAGAGACGATGGTTAAAAATCCAGATAGTTGAAGATGCTCCTATGGAGATAGTCAAGGTTGGTTCTTAGCTTGGTCTAAGGATGAAGAAGGAATTTACAAGGGTTTTTGATAGAGAACCATGAAGTGTTCACTTGGACTCATTCTAATATGTGAGGGTGTTCACCTAAGTTGCATGCCATACATATCAACCCCATTCCTTTCTCTAAAGCAAAAAAGGTGTAGTATGGAACTGGAAAGATCCACTGTACTAAAGGAAGAAGTTTAGGTGTATTGCTGCATGCTTAGACAAACATGAATTAATAGGTTAACTATTTGTTAAAATGTCATATAAAGTGGTTTTTTATAGTAGAGGACTTACACATTTGAGAGGATGCAGATTAACTATTTTTTAATATGCCTAGCTGAATTGTATCTAAATTTAAAAATGTAAACCCAACATATAAATATATAAAATAGATAAAAAAGTAAATGACACAAAATATTTACATGGTTTGGATATTAAGGAATCCTATGAATAAGGATCAAATCAATGACTCTTTTATATTGTTTTGAGTATAAGCATAAAATTTAATGGAGCTTTTATTTACATCATTTTCACTAACTATCCTCTGATTTCAAAAGGTTAGAGCTGCTCCTTCTACTACATCCTTTCCTTTTATAAAAGAAAAGACGTCACATGGATTGTTGATGCCATTCCTCATACTTAACAACTACCATTGGATTCTACCATATGTTCTTCATCGGCTTGACTTTAGCTATGTGCCACGGATTGATGACTTGATTTAGACTGGATAATTTGGCTTAGGTGGGATAATTTGATTTTGAAACGTTGACATTGGCGCTATGTTGTTGGATGCTTTCCACCTATCAACTGTTTATTATGTTCATTGATGTGCCTTGATTTGTCCTTAGTAGGAAATAATGGTTTACTGCCCTATGTTGTTTTGATGAAGCAATTTTAGTTAGAATAGTTCTGCCTTTGGTTGTGCCTTGTTCCTCAGGAGTGCCTCAATATCTTACTTATAGTGGGTCTGGGCTGTGTAGTCCAATGGTGTACTATGCTAGTTGGAAACTTATAGTCTTTAGGTATGTGGTAGCATAGTGCTAAATTCATGATGTCCTGTATTTCATATCCGAAACATGTGCAATTCGATTTGATAGCTTCAAGCCCGTTTCTTTCTATAGTGTGCTGATTCCACATGCTAAGGAATTTGTGTACTCATGACTTGCGCTTTTCTTGTTGTTTTGTAATGCTTATTTGCTTTTCTTTTTTTGCATTATGTTTAGGTGAAAAATAGGTGTAACACTTGCCCCAAGTCTATGTTGACGCCTATTAGGACAGATTGTAATTCTCATCTGTCTTTTCAATTGTTTAGTCGGCCACTTTTGCATTAATTGCTCCTTACACTATCATGTCATGATTGGTGCTCAAGTTCATGAATTTTGTTCTTATTTTGAGAATTCCTTTTGCCATCTTATTCTTTGACGGTTGAGATTTGATTACCATTTAGCTTCAAAGGTTGAGGTCTATTCCCTTCTATATATACTCGCATTCCTCCTTCTCTTTCCATTTCACACTTTCAGTACTTACAAAGATAGTTGTTTCTTGATTTCCTATAATTGTTTCCACTTATTTGACATTTTGACGAATAAACTCTGTAAGTATTTCTTCCCTCTTTTTTATTATATATTTTTCTTTCTTCTTCATCCTCCTCTCCCTTTTCTATATGTTTGGTAGGAATTCTTATGATATTTCCCCTAAATTTGATGTCTCCCATTATATATCTGATCAAATGCCGCTTTGACATTATTGACCATGTGTTTGATCAAATATCTCTCACGATTCTCAATGTAAAACATATACTAGTTTTGGGGAGTAATATGTACACTAAATTGAAGATTGTACATAAATTGAGTTTTTTTAGTAACCTCTGTGTGAGACTCTTAGTTCTGTCTCATTTTATCCCCTTTCTTTCTAGTTACCTATTTCTTCTAGTTGTACCTAACACTTTGAGTCGGGCCAGCACCTCTTTTAAACCTACCGTCTTTGTAATTTGTTCTTGTGATCAATTTGCATTTGTCCTTGGCTACTTTGGTGTTCAAAACTACTTCAAAGTTCAATCCATGTCTAGGCATATCCATCTTCTGCTCGAGGGCTATATTTTTCTTAATTCTTAGCATATGCATTGTGGCTTGTATCTTCTTCCAAGTCTAGTGATCAAAGAGTGGTTGGATAGTTTAGGGATTGCCTCCATCCAGTTTGCTCCTATTTCATATTATCTATTAATTTACACTTATATCTTTTATGTTGAGCACCTAGCTTCTCCCTCATATTGCCATGAGCTTCACTTCATATATTCCTTATGGGAGAACTCCACTTCTAGATGTGAACAATTTTATCACATTCAGGCCTAAAAGACTGTCCTCAACATCCCTTTTTATAAAACCCATACTTGGTCAGACCAGTATTTCTTAATCTTTAACTCTAAGGGGCATATGCCTTCATTTCAAACTATGGGTATAATTTCCCTTACCTCTTTCCTTTCTTTCCTCCACCCGTTTGCTCTGCACTAATCATATTTTCTTTTGTTCTTCTTTATCCTCTCATCCAATTTTTATGCCAGAAGATAAAGAACTGTTTGAGGATCACAAGAATTTGAATTGCATCTTTGATGTTAACATTCATAAATGTCCGAATCTTTTCATAGAAGCTTTAGTGTGCAAACATCGCTCCCATCAAGATCTCTATATTTTTTAGATCTATTCTTACTTTTGACCTTGTCCCACTATGGAGGAAGAATTTACGGTTCCTTCTCCACCCTGACCAGGCCATCGACTTGTTTAATTCTAATCTGTTTTGTACCCCTTTATGTTATGCTTCCCTATAGACATGTCAAGTTTGAAATAATATCGAGTAGATCTTCCTAGCTTTGAAGCTCCTTCAATTTTGAGTGAAATTTAATTTGGTTTTACCATATGTATATTTAAGTTCAATGGTCAATTCTTTCCCATAAGAAAGAATTTTTCATTTCGTTCTCTACTCTACACGCATAGAAAATAACTAGGGTTTCTATTATTGTCTTAACCCTTTGAAAGTATAGCATTAATCTTAGCCAGCATACAACCATAATTTTATGCCTGCTATAGCTACTAATTAAATAATGGGTCACCACCATAAGTAAAAGGCAGGTTATACAGCTAAAACCGTACAGGACGCGTATTGGATGATTGGATTTCCAAAAATGGTCAGGATAAGGAACTTCCTTACCGAATGGAACGCCTCTGGAGGGACGCCCCCAAGAACCAAAACGGTTCCCTACCAACACAAGGCCGGGTTAGCTCTGTAACTTGGCAACATCTACAAGTAAGCCATCCTCGGTTGTTACCGACCTTTATCACAGGATTCACCAACAAATAGCAACAACCACACAGTTAAATATCTAGGCTTCTTCCCATGACACCTTTTATCCAGAAGGAAATGGACAATGTGATGACCCTGTAGCCATTTTTCTTTTAACTATCAATGCTCGAACTACCCTCCGATCAAATCAGATGAACCCTTTTGGCGACGATCATCGAATTTTGGTGAAAACATGATTTCCTTTCAATTATAAATTTCACAACCAATACTAATCTAAAATTTTTGATTTCATTATTAAAATTTAGCCTTTTCAAATGCGATTCCAATCATATAACCCAATTATGAAATCTAGATAATCGAATTTCTGATTCGAATTTATCATCCCTGCAACATCCCTTTTTCAAAATGTTTGGTTAATTTATTCACTTGAATTTATTTTTAAAAATTAATTTACATTCATTCAATCACTTTTCATTCACTGATCATAGCATGAATTTGATTAGATGGATAGCTATGATTTTTGTTTTAATTGTTCTTGGGTCTGAAATTCAAACAGAGGCTTCATTTCCTGGTTTTCGGACATTTTTCATTCATACAAGATATTTATCAACATATATCCAATACATGCAAACTAGAAATAATATTTGGGTTTAAAAGTTTGCTCACCTGGATGTTTGAAATCTGGAAATAGATATTGATCTATAGTTGATATTGAGTTGATCTGGAAATGTTGGTTGTTGATCTTTGTTTGAAACTGGTTTGAACTTGCATTTGATTTTCCAGGTTTAAGATATCTTCAGGCTTTCTTCTTGAAAACAGATTTTGATTTTTAGATGATTCCTAGGTTTCTCATTTTTTCTGTTTTGATTTCTTTGTTTTGATTGATTTTCGTATTTGTTTTCAGTTTGAGATTTTTGAGCTGAGAATAACTTGGCTTACAAATTTTCTTTCTTATATATGTGTTTATGAAAATAAATTTCCAAAAGAAAATTTGATTCTTTTGACACTTATTAGCACTAGCTAACGCTTGTAATATGAATGCATCCCCTTATTTTAAATGTCACAAACAAAGATTTTTTTGTTTTAAACCCTTACCTCATTTTTATTTATAAATTTAGGTTTACCCCTTTATTTTATTTTATTTATGGATTTTGTTTTAAATCCTTTATTAATTTGTGAATTAATTTATCTCATGTGTACTTTATTCTAATACTTGTATTTCAAAAGATATATTCATCAAAGCTTAAATGTTTATTTACATATGTACTAACTATAAAAGAAAAGTATTCTAAATCTTTTATAAAATTTCATTATGTATATGTTACAAACCAATTCTAAACATATATATATATATATATATATATATGTTTCCTTATTAATTTCCAAGTATATATAAAAGAAAAGTAATTTAATTTTTTTATCAAATCTTATTTAATCTCAAAGATTTGTGTGTGTATATATATGTATGTATATTAAAACCTTTATTCGAGCGCTCGACACCAACAACCACAAAGCAATGTATTTGCAGTAACCACATAGGTTAAATATCTAGGCTCCATACCATGATACCACCTCTATCCCAAAGGAAATGGTCATACCCTCAGGGGGTACTACCCCCAAATAACCTTGCCTCATCTTTCCTGTTTCGACCATTCCGGATTGTGAGGTCCGACGAAGTCACATCCACAAAGCTATGCTTTACACAAAAGCCATGCTTCGATCAACACATGATTAGCAGCACATCGTATGCCACATTACCAAACTGGGAATGTATCACTAGTAACCATCAACTACATAACCTCTGAGTTCGTACGTCTCAGAGAAGGTTGCTAAACTAAGAGAATAAATTCTCCGCCACCAAACAGAAATGTATTTGATAGAAACCAGCTTTACATCTCAAAGTGTAATGTCAGACCCACATCCATACAAGTCTGTACCAGGTTCGAACAGAACCGAAGGCACTTCAAAAGAAGCCCTTGCAATCCGGATAATCCATAATCATATACAGACTCCCCATCACAAAGGGTGATCAAGCCTCTAAACCGGGGCCATTTGGTGCAGAGAAATTCGATGGGTTATTCTTTCGCTTTCGAAAATATTCGGTCTTCACCACCCGTCTTCAAATGCTATTCATAACGTCGTATCATTATTCGGAATGGGTTATATGACACAAAGCCCTCACCCGGCTAAACCGAATAATGAGCGCTCAATTTAAAAACACACGGATATTGGGATCTTAGTAAAGACACAACAATTTCCCGAAACTTTTCTTCAAATGGTTTAAACAAATTATCATTTTCAAATCTTAAAAAAAAAGATTCATTTCACAAAGTTTACCAATCTTTCACAAAGATTTATTTATAGTTTTCAAAACTATTTCCAATTCAAATCTTTTACACAAGAGATACACCTTTTAGATCCTCTTAAATTTGATTAACTCATCCAATCTCTAAATCAAAGATTCAATTCATAGCTTTCAAAAACAATTCCATTTCAAATTTGAAATCATTTCAACAAAAACTGGAAGTTCTTTCGTTATGTGAAAGCCATTATCATTTGAAAACAAATACTTTTCGTTTCAGAAAAGATCCAATCAAATTTGCACAAGTTATATCCTTTAAAGTATAAACTTGGGTTAAATTCAAATTTCCAAAATAATATTTTTAAAATGGTTTATATCCCATATAAACACATTTATAAGTTGTACAATCTTTTTAAACCATAATTTCCAAACATAGAATTCAATTCAAATCTTGAATTTAAAATCAAATCAAATTATTTAAATTTCAAAACTTTATCAAGTCATCCAAAATAACTTTTATCTTCAAAACTTCCTTTCAAAAGCTTTTCATATTCAACCCAATTCCATTTTCCATTTAGATTCAAACTTCAACTTTTAAACAAAATAATATTTAGATTTCAAAATATCTATGACTTAAGCGATATCCTCATGAAATCTATATTTGTGTGTGTATAGTGTAGTCTGAGGGTTTTATACAATAGTGCAACATCATTAATCATTACAGATTCAAACATATCAATATCTATAAGCGGTATAATACTATAACGCTTATCTTCATTCACGACTTCACAGATAATATAAACTCATAACAGATAAATAAATTACATTCATCACAGATAAACAAATCATAGCTCAAATCAAAACACTTTGTATCGCAAAGCATCACACATTAGGGATATCAAACAATTCAGCATCCAATAGAGTCCAAACATCCATGAGTAAAAGGTTAATTAATCATCTGATTAATTGAAACCAAATTAATCACTAACCCAGGTTAATTAACATTAATTAATTGCAAATCATTTGATTAATTATCCTTTAATCATTTATTAATTAATTAATTAATTAACCATTAATCATTAAATAATTAACCTTTAGTTATTTAATTAATTAATTACATTAATTAATTAACCCTTAATTAATTATCCTTAATTAATTTCAATAAGTAATTATCCCTATTCTCTTTTATTAATAAATCACAAATTAATTACATTGAGTAATTATTTTTTTAAATCACTTGATTAATTAACTTTAGTCATTAATTAATCATCCTTAATTACTTTCATTAAGTAATTATCTTTAAGTAATTAATTAACTTTAATTACTTACATTAATTAATATCAATGAATTAATTTATCCTTTAATCAATTTATTTAATGAATTATACTTTAATTATTAATTTATTAACCTTTAATTACTTATTTTAATTAACCCTTAATTAATTATTCTTAATTAATTACATCAGGTAATAAATCCTAATTAAGTAATTAACTACTCTTTAATTACCTTTAATAAATCACATTAATTAATAAAGATAAACCTTTTTATCTAATTAATCATTAAATCTCATTTAGGAATTAATTATATAATTAACCTAATGTATATAACTTTAAAAACAAATCAATTTTAAAACATTTAGCTTTAAAATTTAAACTTTGAAAATTTTATAAAAAGAACTTGGTTAAATTTTAAAACTTTAAAACTGGTTTAAATTTTAAAAACCTTTAAAACTGGTTTAAATTTTAAAAACTGTCTTATGTTCATTCAGTCACTCAAACCCCCGGACATTTCTTGATTTTCCCGATCCTTACTTCGGGCTTTCCTCCACCATTCATTTGCTTCGAGTTTTCTCGTAAAAACCCCCGAGTCGAACCCGATAAAATGTCTTCTTCCCCAAAACGTATGTACGAACCCATATCTCGTGCACGTGCACGATCGCCAGAGCCATCTTCGATCAACGCCGTAGCCACCAGAGCATCGTCGACGATCACCAAAATCGATTCGAGCAACCAAATTTACGAAATCAACCTTAAATCAAAATCGAGCCAATTTGAGACCATCAGGAAAAAACTGATTATCTAAAACACCTCACATCACCTCTCTCCGACACCGGAGACCATGTCCACTCGCCTGAACCTTCGCCTCGCTTCTGTAACGAACCGTAAATTTCATGGATTTAATTTGGTTAAATTAATAAATTTGTAATTAAATTTAGTAGGAGAAAAAAATAAAATAAATTAAAACCTACTTATTGTATTTCGAAGTTAATTCAAATGATTTTAAGTAGTGAAAAGAATTTTACCTGTATATAAATTGAATATGAGAAATTTAAGGAAAGTATTAAACGGATTTAATGTAATAAACATGGTTAACAGTAAACGGAATATGATAACAAGAATAATTGCAAGTTTTGTATTTAGGGGCGAAATAATATTGATAGGTGATAATTGTTGTAGAGAATAAATTACAAATGTTATAAATTGTATAATGGTGACAACTATTGTTCGTTACCATTGCATTTAATTAATAGCGATTAAATGTAATTAATCATTGCTTTTTGTAAGTTAAGAAAATAACTGAAAATTTTGAAGGTAAAATCAATATAAAGGTTAACTATATGCATAAGATGGAAAGTTGAATAGAATTCTAATAAATGATAATAATGGAAAACATATACAATCAATGTAGGTAATTAGTAATTACAATGTTGTTGAAAGTAATAAACGTTTCTTGGTTGATAATTCATAACATAACGGAAAGAGTAAATGTACTCATTAGAATATTAACTGAAATTGGTTAGGGATTTTAAGTAACTATGTTAATGCAAGGTAATTAATGATAAATTAAAGTAAATAATAATATATAGTGATTAATTCAAAATTTGTAACACATATTATAAATTACCTGCTTATTTGTTAATGGAATTAGAATCTGTTATAAGTGATAATAAAATAAATGAATGTTACACTAATTGAAAAAGAAATAACGTTCGTTTAAATGTTGAGTAATTATAGGGTCGTAATTATTATAAGCGTTATTTTAATAATTATGATTAATTGTGAAATTAATACGGGAAGATGTAAAGTAATTGCTAGGGAAGTAATACGTTATAAATTAAATATAACCTAAACTTAATTGTAAGTAAAAGGTTGAAATTGAATCTAATCCATTGGAAACTTATTAAAAGTAAACTGGATTCAATTTATAGCAAAGAGGTTAGTTTAAGAAACTGAAATACATACTATAAAAGGGTAAATTAAGTTACTTTAAATTGGAACGGGAATTGATTTAAATAACTATAAATAAATAAGTAAATCAAGAAGATGAAATTTATGAATTATAGAATTTGAATTTTATAGTGAGTTAATTTATTTAATTTATAATAGTGGATTTATTGCAAATGAATAAAAATCAAGTATGTAGTTATTACGTTAATTTAAAAAAGTTGAGTTGAAAACTGGAAATATTTATGTGATAAGTTTAAATCCAATGGTTAACCCTTATAATTGAAATTAATGAATGGAATAAATATAGGTTAATTCAATTAAAAGGGAATTTTGGAAATTTATCTATAATTTTGAATTTTTATGAAATCGAAGATTTATATTGTTTTGATCTGTAATAAATTGACATTTAAAAATTGTTGAATCATTTTAAATGTTTGAGAATTTTTAAGTGATAAAAATTTCCAATTCTAAAACTGAAATATAAGAACTGGATTTATTAACTAATTTTAAATTTATTTAATTAATATAAAATTGCCATTTTGGACACGGACTCGGATTTTGATGAAACCAGTTTCATCGGATCCGTAACAGTGAATTTTTGTAGGGTTTCAAGTTTCGTAGCGATCGGACTTTTTGTTTGATCGTACGAACGCGAAACGCCTTGAAATCGATTTAATTGAAATCAATTTGAAATCAATTTGAAAATATTGTTTTCAGCATAACTTCTTCATACGATGGAATTTGGACGTGAAACTTTTTGCATCACGTTCAGAATATTTTTAAACACCTATTTCGATATATGGGTTGACCCAATTTCGTTCCGGGGTGAGAACGGGTTTTTGGGTCACGTTAGCGGTAGCACATATATCCAACACGATCCATTTATTCAAATTTCTAACCTGCCTATATAAACCCAATTATAAACCCTAGCCTCCATCTATTCTCTTTTGTTTGTACGTTTATTTTTCCTCAACTCCTCCTTTCAAATGGTTGCAAACCCTAGATCCAATTTCAATCCAAATCAAAAGTCAAAAATTCAGAGTCCTCAGAAAAATTCCAAAAAAATATATGTTGATGCTCTCGACGAGCGTAATTCAATGGTGCTGTTCGTTTTTCGATTCGTCGCACCGTTTGTCCGAAAATTACGAATCAATTCAGATCGTCCGTATTAGAGTTTTATGTTCGACGGTGGATCCATCATAATTTGACGATCGGGGCACGCTGATGGGCAGAGGAGAGAGTTTCTGGTGGATCAGCACGACTCGTACGTGCTGCAGGTTGCGAAATTCGCCGATTTTGGCGCTAGAAGTTGGCGACGGCGAGCAAAATTTTGGGGCAGCTGAGTGCCGCGGAGGGGCCTGGGTGATGCGTCTCGACGAGGTCTATGCGTTGGTGATGACCGATCACCTTGGAAGTGGGAGGTAGTGCCGAGGTTTTTGGAGGAAGGTGGCGGCTATTAGTATCGTTCGTGCTAGGGTTAGAATCAGGAGGGAGATGAGTGCAGCTGTACGCAATGGTGACGTGGAAAACGTGTTAAGGGTATACTATTTTATTTCTGTTTTTAATTTAATTTTGTTTTCAATCGAATTAACTTATATAACTTTCTCATACGACCCCGTATTCACGCACGGTTTCTTGCGTTAGGATCGTATTTAAATTCCGGAGATTTTGACGCTGGTTTGGGCAGATTCTGAGGATGTTGAATTTTTGGGTTTAAATTGGATTTAAATTCAATTTAAATTCAAAAGGTGAGTGTTTTAACCCACTCACAACTTCTAAGTTTTCTTATGTTTGTTACATTGATGTAGATATGAGTAGAAATTTATTTATGACTGTTTTGCATAGTTTATTCATCATATCAGTTAAATCACCTTTACTTAATTTAACTGTTAATTAATTTTATTATTGCATATAGATTTGCAGTTAAAAATTTATTTATTTTCATATAAACTGCTAGAGAAACAGTTATTAAGTTTATTATTGAATATAAACTGTTAATTATTACTTGTTATATTTTATATGCTATATATTGATGATTGTTTAAATTGATGATGATTGAGATAAATTGGTTGATGATTGATATTGGGTGAATAGACGATGTGTTCTATCTTATATAAACTGCAAGTTATCGTGCATTTTCATTTCATTCGGGATGTCAATTTGAAATGATATACAACCGCATTTTAATTTTTAAATTGCGGATTGAAATGATAAATATCCGTATCACTTGACCACAGGATAGAAAATTTTATATACAGGCACCGCTGTATATATATATATATAAAATTATTTTTGAAATGATTTTTATGGTTTGGATATGATACGGTTCAATAAATATTAAATTTGGATATGATATAAATATATTTTATATATACATACATAGTTAAATTGTTGAATTTAAGCTATGCATAAATCTGTTAAATAAAAATGAATAAGTTGAAAAATGACATTTGATAATTTATATTATACGATTAAGTACAAGTTTAAGATCTTGTATGTATATATAGAGTTATAAATGATTCAATTAAGATTGAAAGATAAATTGGAAATTTAATTGGAATTGAGCTTATTTGAAAATTTAACTCCATAAGTTGATGTTAACTTATTAAAAGTGGAAATTTTAAAGGTATGATATTTATAACTGGATTTAATGAATAATTCTAGTATAAATAAATGGAAGGAAATTTTTAGTGTTAATAAATTTATGGTTATGGATTAATCATGTAAAACCTTTCAAACTAAATAATAGGAAAATGAAATGTTGATTGAAATTCCCAACCTTAGTTTTGAAATTCATTAAATACTCTAAGTTTGAAAATATTGAAATCGAAGTGTTTTATTTAACTGAAAGTGAATCTAAAAGTTATGGGTTTAGAATGAATTTAAAGTGAATAAAAAATTTGTGAAGGCGTGGAAATTATTTAGTTTTAAAGAAATTTTAAATTCAACTGTTTTATTTTATATGCTGTTGAACATCTAAACCATTTAAGTTTTGAAAGTTATGGTTTTAAAACTATGAATTTTGAAGTATTATGTTGAAAGTCAAAATTCAAATATTTGATTTCGAGGTATTATAAATTTTAAAAGTGGAATGATTTTGGAAAAGAAATATATTTGAAATAAAATGATATCATATTTATTGGGTTTTAAAAGGAAATGATATCGTATTTATGGGTTTTGAAATGGATAATCATATTCTGGTTTTGAAAGTATAATCATTTTTAAATGACCGCGGTGTTATAATAACGTTTGGTTGTTGAAGAGACCGGGATCGGAAGTTGTCATACTCTCTACCAACTTCGAAAACCACTTTAACAACCGTGTACGCGGTGGATATTCCAGAATGAAGTAGGTTGGTGGCGACGTTTCCTGCAAGGTAAATACGTGAACCCACACTACAAGAAATGTTTCTTTTCTTAGCAAATATGTACAGCGTTTTTAGCTGGGTTGCTGTAGAAAATATAATTTGATAGTAAAATTTGCTTTAATCTAGTGTCGCGCACGCTGTGTGAAACTAAAGGCGGTAAATTCATTTCGTTCCCTCTATTTCTATAATTTCCATTAGACAGCTTTCCTAAAATTACCACTCCTGGATTAATTTCCCTCTAAATTTCGCGTAACAAATTAAAAGTCTGAGGAAAATGAGTCCCAAAAAAGGAGAAGGGAAAAGCCGAAGAGCAAAAAGTCGGTATCTAGATCGAGCAAAGCAGGCCTCCAGTTCCCCGTCGGAAGAATTGCTAGATATTTGAAGGCCGGAAGGTATGCTCAAAGAGTCGGTGACGGAGTTCCGGTTTACTTATCAACGGTTCTTGAGTATCTGGCTGCCGAGGTATTGGAGCTTGCTGGAAATGCGGCAAAGGACAATAAGAAGTCGAGAATAATCCCCAGACACATTCAACTTGTAGTTAGAAATGATGAATAACTAAGCAAACTTCTGGGAAGGGTTACGATTGCTAATGGAGGAGTTTTGCCAAATATTAATGTCGTTCTTCAGCCAAAGAAGGCCGGAAAAGATAAGGTGGAAATTGGATCTGCTTCTCAAGAGTTTTGGTCTTTATTTTCATTTTCTTTAGATTTCATTTTATTAGATTTATTGTCTTGTTGGATTAGTTTGGGAGTATTAATCAGCTGGTTATTATTATGTTAAGTATGATCTGCTCCTTGTTTATTTAGCTTGAACATTGAACCGATTAATGATGCATTTTTCTTCAAAAAAAACTTCCCTAAAATTTCAATTTTCCCGTTCAAATTAATTCCTTCCTTGAAAAATAACTTCGCCATTCCCACTACAGTCGATTGGTCCCATTGCAGTCATTCCTCTTGTAGGCTCGTACTCTTGTCCTCGTACCCATTGTAGTCCTCGCTCGTCCTATTGCAGTCCTAGGTCGTTAGTGGAAGTAATCGTCCTAGTTGCTACTGCAGTCAATGGACACGAATTGGTAACCATCACCGCTGGCATCCCATTGTCCTTGAAATTTTAGAGTGAGTTGTAGCCGATTGGTTTTTTCCTAATTTTGTGTTCTTGAATTATTATATAGAAGCTGTGAAATTCTTATGTTAGAATATTGAGTTATACTTACGTTAGATCGTTGCTTTTAGTATTAATAGTTTATTTTATGTTAAAAGCTAACAAAGTCAACATCAACTACAAAAATTTAGTATGGATTTGTCACGGTGGATATTAATGAAAAGAATGTTTCACGGAGTTTAACAATGCAACCAGCATGAGTGGTTAAAAATAAAATAACGTTAGTACAAATTTTTGGTAACTTTATGCTTTTGTGTTCTACCTAAATTAGAACATTTATACTTTGGAAAGCCCACGGCCAGTTAATTTGTTTGATTTTAAATTTTTGATTGCACAATTGGTTAGGAGGAAATTTATGCAGTGTTTTATGCTTGCATCGCGATAGAGACTTTAATGTCTGTCCATATTGTATTTTAATGCGAGAATATAGTAAGTTAACTGAACTAAACTAAATTTGAGAAGATGTCGATATGTAACATTTTTCTTTTCTTTTTGGCATATCGGTGACAGAAAACATCAGTTATTTTAATTGAAATTGAAATAATACTAATATGAAAATAAAATGAAAAGGACCTTATAAAAAATATATTAAGTATACTCCGGTAGACGCTATTTTTTATTACTTTTATGTGGATCAAAGTAACATTTTGTTATTATTGATAAGTAGAAAATTGTTGTGTATCATGATTGTATTATCCAAAAAATATTGGTTTGATAATTGGATTAAGTAATCGATGAATCTAATCTTATTCACAATCCAATCTTACCTCACCGCTTCGGAACGACACATCAGATGCGTCTGACCTAATCTTAATGAATTTAGTTTGTTTAATCCCCTAGATTTTTTCCTACTTGAATTTCTAGAACATAAGTAATACTTATAATTATCAATTCAATTTTGAATATATGATTGAAATTCAATTTCCATTTATTTTTTTAATGCATTAAGTTGAATAAAAATAAACCCTAGATTATAAAATTTTCACTATCATAGTCATGCTTTGGTAAAAGTAAATATAACATTTAATGTATTTTTTTAATTACTATAAAGATACTAAATATGGACAAAACATAAGGCGGTAAGAATTCAGATAAACCAAATTCTCAATTGTGATACATATTAGAAATAAATAACAAAGTAGAAAGATCACTCCACCTATCAAAAACAACTAAGATGTATACACAAAATTGTCTAGGAAGACATTGTTTTCAGGAAATTAAATGTGTAACACAAATGAAAGTTTGGTTGAGTAATATCAGAAATTCCATTCTTGATTGTTTATTTACTATGTATGTAACTGACAATATCTGTTTCCTATATATTTTTACCTTTTCTTGTTCTCTGGCATCTTAGTTATATAATATTTGATCGGCCTTCTGTTCATATTCATTAAATGTGTAACTGAAAGTATGCCTCAGCTATAGGTTCTCTTAATGATAACCAACTGTTTGATCCTACTTTCCGTTGACAGTCAATTATTGGCACTGACATTTACAATTCATGTATCAAAACTATCTCCCATCGTGGATAAGACTCATTTTTAAAACCTGCTTATTTGTTTCAGAACTTTAATTATTAACTTATATGTCAGGTAAGTTTTTACTAAACATAAACATGCTTACTTGTTGTGGTGTTTGTTATTATTATAAAATATATTTACAAGTAAGTTATTAAATGTATTTTCCTATTTTATATATTTTGACAGTTAACAGTTTATAAATTTTAGTATTGACGGTTTATAACTTGATTGACGTGATGTGATTTTTTCTTTCAACTACATGACGGAAAAAACAGCTTCAGCTATCTAACTGTTGATTAATTTTGTGTAATAGGGTGGCACATTCTGCATGGTTTATATAATCAGTTGATAGCGGAACCCCAGATACTTTTCGTGGCCTTCTTCAATTTGCAGTAAGTTTCTAATGTTGTTTTTGACATTGGCAATGCATGTTGCTTAATGCTTGATCCTATAGCATAGGTTTGGCTGATGTTCATTACATTATAATTGTGTTGCGTGCCCCTTCTCTAGCTGTTCAACTCACATTACGTGCTATACTTACTTGATGCTACATATGGGGTTGGACTTTATTGCTTACCTTTAGGCCGAAGTATACTCAATTATTTTTGGTCATGCAGATTTTGACATCATGTATTATTCTAATGGATTGTTATGCATTTTGAGAGATTTTATGTTTAGATTTTTTCAAATTAATTTTTTTTAATAGTCTATACTACGATAGTTTATTTTTGGTAGATAATATATATTAGATGTGCCACTGACAAAATTAGAAAAATGTTCAATGGTTCCCTTCCATGATAGATAGTATATTTTATAAAATTAATCAAGTTACAACCTTACCATTTAGTCTAATCATATTAATGTTCCTAAGTTTTTTTTCCAGAGTCATTTCAACTACAATTATGGTCCGTAGATTTATGTATATGCTTTAAAGTTGGTTTGTAAATATGCTTAATATTGCACTTCTACTTTCTCATAAAGTTGGAAGTTCATCAAGTATTTTGATGCAAGTACACAGGTGACTGTGTTTGAAGAAAATTATGTGTTGTTTATTAAATGGATAACATCATTCAGCATGTTGTCCTATTCTGCATTGAGTGACGCTTAGTTTATTTTTAAAGCAATCAAGTTTTCGATAGTCATGCTTATTTTCGATCTTTCATTTTATACCATATTGAACATTTTGAAAACTATCTTTGTTTCTTATTTTAAAATAGTTGTTTTCCAAATTAAAATAACTGAGCAAACATTTGCCCAGTTTTTATAAATTCAGTTTATATAAACTGAGCGTAAACACATGCTCAGGTTATAAACACTGAGCAAACATATACTTTGTTTTTATAAATTAAGCATACATATTGTCAGTATATATGAACTGAGCATAAGCTTGGTTTGTAAACTAAGAAACTGCTCAATTTATAAAAACTAAGCATATGTTTCAGTTTATAAACTGAGCGAACTGCGTAGTTTTTAAAATTGAGCATATATTTGCTTGACACTTAATTGAGTCTAATTTTACTTTTCCAATATCCGTACAATTTTTGATGAAAATGGCAAATTTTTTTAGCAAGAAGTTAAATACAAATGGAAGCCAAACAAAGGTCAAAACTGTAACTTCTTTGGGCATGGGTAAAGGACTGCAATTTGGAAAGAGCATGGGTTCCCAAACAAAGTACAAATACTAATAGTACTAGAAGTGCGATGCAAGTTGACAATAATATGGAGAACCAAAATGGAATTACTTCTAATTCATCCAATTATGCTGATAAAAACAAGGTAAGTAAAAAAATTAATGCTAATTCCACAGCTAAAAATGACCTCATGATAGATAGCTAATCAGAACAAATATTAAATCAATTTGGGTCTAAAAGGGCTCGGTTAAAAAGGCTCAATCTTTGACTGAGTTAAAAATGCATAGTTTGTTAAGAGAGCAGAGCCAATGAACTGTTTGGGTTGGATGTCGAAAGGATTATTCACCCAGTTCAAACTATCTGTAATAGCCCATAAAAATCAGGTATTTTTTCTACCGAATTTGCTTGCTACCTTAATGTTGTTTTAGATGACATGAGGCAGTTTATTTTTAGACACATATGATCCTTATTCTCTTTCGTGGAGTCAGCCACAGATGGATACCCATTGACAATAGTGAATATGGGTTGTTTTCCTTAGTCCTCACCTGTATCCTCTTTTTCCTTCTTTCATTTTGAAATGCTTGAAGAACATGGTTATCTACCTCTTTACCTGAAATATAATAATCACAAATAATGTCTTCTTATACATTTATAACCGATATTGTGTGTGCCAATGACATTAAGTTTTGTCACTGTTTTGCTTAAACACGAATGTATAGTCATGCTAGAGTATTGTTTGATAAGAATGTTAGATTTGTAATTTGCCATTAATTTGATTTTTGTAATTTGAGTACTGTGTTTTTAAACATTCTCTAGTTTAATAGAAAAGAGATGCACCGGAATGTCAACTAACTCCAGTTCACTTATTCAGGCAAAGGGAAATAGCATTTGTTACCTACTACTTAGCATAGTAATGTAAATGTACATCTTTTCTAGAAATGAGTTGTGCCATCTAATGTTGTCTACTGTGTAACAAAGTGCGTTGCAATTTTGTAAAATAATAATAATAATAATTAAGCATATTATTGAAGAGTAAAACTCTTATGCAATGTATGATGATATTGATGCTATGCGATAAGAAATGAATTCTAATTTGCGTCTTCTTGCATATAATGAAGCCCCAGTTGTGTTTTCAGCAGCAGATCCATTGATAAGAATATCCTTTTTCATTCCAGGCATTTCAGTGGCGGGTCACAGTTGCTGGTTTGATAGAACAACTATATTTCATTGATAAGAGTACTTATCTGATAGGTAAATGGCAGTAGAGAAATTGGTTATTTGGGCATCGTCCAGGCAGGAAAAACATCATGAAGGTCATGTACTAATTCTGATTCTTTCTATTTTGGTTTGTCATAATCCACGGATTGGGTTGCTTAGTTGCTGCCTTCCATTGACTTTGAGCTTATTTTAATGCTTCCTTGCAGTAGATTAAAGTAACACTCATCATCTACTATTTTATTTATTAGTAACACTCATCATCTACTATTTTATCTGCAGTTGTTCAAACATTTATGTATGCTATTTATTATCTTATTTGGAGTTAAGTCAGTTGGTTGATATACATAAACTGCTCTTGTGGCTACATTATAGTTTTGCTAGAGTCTGCTGTAGAGAAGGTAGCTTTGGCCTCTTGTATAAAACATGTTACACAGTCAAGTGGTAAAAAGCAGAAGATGCAGATATTGGTCCCTTGCCCTTTTTTTCCATACAGAGGTATCTTACTGTACTTTCTTTCCGCTTTAGTAGAATAGATGACACGTTGATATAGTGTAGATATAAATATTTGTTTTTGTTTAGTTCTATAGCTCATTTTGTTTGTTTTTTTTCAATTTCTTTGCATCTTTTCCACTATAATTCTCCAAAATTTCATTTCTCTGTTCACTCATTCTTCACATTTTATTACAAATTGCTACAATACACTCCTCGCAATACAACAACAGTTCAAGCCATCATCCCCCTCCACCATCATAGAACTCCCTTCTGTGTCACTCAATTGTCAACAAGTCCCACCCAGTTCATTTTGCTTGTTGCAAACAAGTCCCACCCAATTCATATCACAATGAACATCCTTTATTATCACAGTGATACAACTTCATCAAACAACTTCGACAATCCGACGCTAAACCAAATTCAAACTTCACAACATTATACCCACTGCCTTTCAAAACAAACAACTACTTCTGATCATCTTTTCATCCACACAATACAACCCAACTAACCCTGGTTCACAATACAATCTCACTGCAATTCGAACTGCAATCCTCCGGTCTCATATTCGAACTGCAGTTTCCTAAATCTCACTGCTTCAACACTTCACTAACTTAAACTACTTCTCAGCCTTGCACATCCTCTGGTCTTCCATCACCAATCCAAGTTCTCATCTCCAACAAAACTACACCATTCACACAATAGCCATCCATGGCTATCATCAACGACCTGAAAAACTTCAACTCATCAGCAAACTGACCATTCACCCCCACCACTACCTACAACATCTATCTCCATACAACTGCTCATTTGTCTGCTGTTCTTCCTGCCTCACCAGCCATCATCACTCATGCATATCACTGACAGCGGCTACAATGCATAGTAACCAATACCAGTCACACAATAAACAAGTGCAATTAATATAATATAATTCTCTTGTATTGATGATCTTGGGTTATTGAAGAAATAGAACTTAGAAAGATAAACTATTGGCTTGACTACTGTATTGAAATGATCTACTGTATCTCTTGCTAGGAAGTAAGCGGCTATACTAATAGAAAGTTAGACATTGCTCTTATGTGAACATCAAAATGTCCCTATATTGATGCATCTGTTTTGTGAGAAATATTTGCAGGCATGGTAGAAGGCAAGGAGAAAAACGAACTGGGCTGGTGATGGCAAATGATGAAGTGGAATGCAAGGCAGAGGAGAGTGGTTTGGCGGCACAGTGGTGAAGGCAGAAGGCAATGTGCACTGGTGGGTGGGAGAAAGTTTTGAATGTTATGGTGGTTGAACAGGAGAGTGTGGCAGCAGCAGAAGTTGTATGGGGTGCACTACAATGATTTGCTGTGATGGGGTGAAGTGCACAGGCAGTAAGTCTATTTTGGCAGTGACTGTGCAAGATGGAGATGGAGGATATAGAAGTGTTTTGGTGGTAACTGTGACAGATGGAGAGTATGATATGATATGTGATATAGCAGCAATATGGCAGGCAGTTATAACAGGGAATTTGATGTGGAGCACTGTGGTGTTGATGTGGTTATGCTGAAGCAGGGGTAATTAAATGTAGTGAAGTGTGTTGCTGTGGAGGGAGGGACAGAGGATGATGGATGTTACAGCGATGCAGAAGGTACGGGGCAGTTGTTAGAAGTTATGGGGTTTGTCGAAACGATGGTAAGGAGTATGGTCGAAATGATGTCAGTGGGAAGAGGGGGTGAGGTTGGTTGGAGATGTACTGTGTGTATGGTCATGCTAGCAGTGAATACTTGGCGGAACAGAAGTATGAATTGGTTGAAGCAGTGGTAGGATGAACTACAGGGGAGAACTGCAGAAGTATGAAATGTACGTCAATAGTTGTCAATTGGATGGTATGTGGTTTTGTATGTCAATAGTTTACTTTGTTATTTTTGTTTATGGATATTACTGAAACTTGGTTTATGGATGTCTTTTGTTTATTAATATTGTCTTAACTAGTTTATGTAACCAATTAATAGTTATTAGAACCTGTTATATATACTAGTTGCTTGAATATGCTTAAAATATAGTTTTGGAATATTCAAAAATAGAGTGGAATATTGAAGCTGTTATATAAATAGAAGGCAGCGTTTTATTAATGTTGTCAATGAAGAAACAACAGCGTTTAATTCGTGCTGTAATTATCTTGAAATGTCAATAACAGCGTTTTTTACATGCTGTCGAAATAGTTGATGATTCAATAACAGCGTTTTTAACATGCTGTCGAAATTGTTGATGATTCAATAACAGCGTTTAGAAAAAGCTGTTGTAAACAGTTAAAGTAGAATTTGAACATCTTCGACAACTAAATTATAAACGCTGTTGAAACATAATACAGCACGTCTGAAAACGCTGTGAAAATATTATTGACAGCACGTAATAAACGCTGTCACAGAGATGTTTCAACAGCGTTTATAGAAAAGCTGTTGTAAGTTATGTATATACGACAGCATGTCGTTATACAGCGTTTTAAATAACGCTGTTGTATCATATTACAGCGTTTATCAAACGCTGTTAAAAGCCTTTTGTGGTGTAGTGCCAACTCCAGTGAGTTGGCATAAGGTGGCTAAAACAGGAGCGATTGACGGGTTAATAAGATAGCACCTTTGGTCGGACATATCCCTTTGATATTATACTTTGACTCTTGAATTGATTCGGTGGCCACTTTTGATTTTTATTTTGGGGTGTGGCTCGAGGTGGGCGGTAGCTGCGACTACGCGTTACCACCGACCCGGAAGCGTAATTGGTATATCTACCCTGACATTGCCTAGTTGTGCTGTGTCACCTACCCTAGCGCGCCTTATACGATTTTGGTTTTGTACCATACCTATGGAGTGCCCTCTGACGACGCCCAGTACGGGGGAGATTACGGTACTGTATAGACTATGGAATATATTATGTGTTAAGGTGGAAAATGTAAAGCCTTAACGCTATTTTAAAGTAAGTTTATTTTGCAATTAGACACTATTATAATAGCAAAATATACTATATAGTAAGTAGTTTAACGGATCCTTAGGAGATGTAAACCCCGAGCATCTCTTGAGTTACTGCACTTATATTTATTTCTGTTAATTTAACTCACATAAATCTTTTAGTTCTGACTCGAGTGTTTTTTCTTTTCAAATTCGCTCGGGTCAGTACGAGCGTTTCAGGATTTGAAGTTGTAGCTCTGGTGGACGAAGGCGAAGATTTGTATTACTATTATCTACTATTGGTATGTGAACTCTGATATTTATTGTATAAAGAAGAATCAATTGTTTGTAAACGGTTTTATTTACTGTATATTGATTATTATATTTTATCCTTCCGCTGTGAGATTCTGTTTTATTTTATTCCTTCTCTGTTTTTTTTATTTACCCCATAACAATCCGCCCTTCTGTATGGTTTGAATTGGTACGGGTATCGATTTAAAGCGTGCGAAAAGGCGGGACGTTACATCTGGTATCAGAGCTTTGGTTTAGCGATAAACCTTAGCTTTGTGGGGTTTGACTCTTTATTAATAGGGTAGTAATACCCTATGGGAGTCGCTGAGTGTATATATATATGAGAGAGCATATTTGTTAGTGTTATAAAAATATTTTTATATTGTGTTAATCTGTTCCGTTTTGTATTTATAAATTCTGGTTGATGCATGGGACGCTGTGACATCAATAGGGGTTTCTAAACACTTAATAGGACATGCCGACATAATATTGTTTTATATAGGTGAATGAAATAATTTTGCCTATTATATTTTCTATATAAAATAAAAAAAATTCAAATGATATCTATATTTGGCTGCAATAGATTGGTTGTTAGGTAGTAAAGTGTATAAATAATAATAGAAATAAGATTGAAAAATAAAATGAATGAACTTTGGAAATTTAGAACTTAAGTTCCGGGGTTTTGAAATTTCGTTCGAATAAATTTTGGAATACAATAATATCGTTTATAATTATTTTCTGATATAAATATTTCAATATAATTCGGAAGAATTGTTTAAAAGAAGATTTTGGAAAAAATAAATTTAGTATTTTCCTCTCTGTCGCTGAAAAATAATTTCGGTGATGGCGGCCGCATCATCGACTTTCATTTTCGAGTTTCGAAGGGAAAGGCCACTGTAGTAGTTTTACTGCAGATTCATTTTTGAAGAATTTTTTTTAAAATTTTGAATTGTTTTAAATATAATTAGAGATATATAACTTGTATGAATATATTTATCTATTATTTTAAAATAATTTGAAATTTAACCCGGTATTAAATTATTAAATTTCCATTAATTAATTGTTTCTAATTATTGTAGTGAATTGAAACGTAGGTAATTAATAAATTAAAACTTCTAAAGGAAATAAGAGACTTAATGATAGGTTTTAAATGGTATTAAATTAAATTTGAAATTATAACCTATGAAATAAAGAATATTATTATTGAACGTTAAATTAATCATAGGTAATGAGAAAACTTGTATAACTTTGAAGTACATTCTTTAAAAACATATATAACTTACCAAATATTAAAAGTCGAAATGTTTAATAGGAAATGTAATGAAATTTGTACAAGTAAAAGTAGGTAATGAAGTATTCAATGAATTTGCTATTATGAATGGGAATTTAATGTCATAAACTTAAGTTATAATTGAAATTTCACTATAAGTGAATATAATTAAAGATAAGTAATTCAAATAGATGAATACCAACTTAAGTAAATAAAATGGAAATGCTAAGAAATTAAATGGGACATGAATACTATTGATAAACAAATGTAAATAAATGAGGGCATGCGATAATAAATAAATGAATAATTATAACGAAATAAAAGAAACTTACATGACATTAAAATGAAAAATGAATATTGTAAGTAATAAATGAAGTAATCACTCAATGAATGAGAGAAAGGAAATCAAACAACTGATGTATGAAATAAAATTTATAATAAGTTAATTTGTTTTGTTGATTGGAATTGTTATTGTTTGGTTGTGGTTGTTGGGTAAGGAAACTTTAATTTTGTTGGGGTGGATGAATAATCCATTGGGTTTAATCTAAGACTGTTGAGTAAATGATGCACTTGATGGTTTATTCTTCATTCCGTACAATTTAAAAAGTTTTGAACCCGAACAACTATTTGTTTGTTTGATTGTATGATAGTTTTGTATTTGTTGTGTATGCTGTTTGTTGAAATTGTGGTTGTTAGTGATTGAAACCACTTAAATATTTCACTTTGTATAAATTGTTAACCCTTTAGATTTTATAAGTGAAATGCAGGTTATGGAAGCAATTGCTACTGCTTTTGGTTCCATAAATTAAGCGTAAATTGCCCGACACATAGGTACGTTTCGAATTACGGTTTAAAGCGCTAATTTATATATTTTCCCGGGTTGGGATATAATATTTTGGATAATATATGTAATATAATTGTTATATTTTGGATATTATATTTTCTTCCGAGCCTCTCCGTACAAGGGAGACTCTGACGAAATTTTTCGTAAATTTTGGACTTAGAAATTATTTTGAAAATATTTTCAAACTTTGTTTATTTAAGTATAAAAGATATAATGATTATAAAATGGGTATATAGTTAAAGTAATAAATTTTGTAAATTATTGTTTATAAGTTAATATTTTGAATAAGATATATTGATCTCTAAATTCTTCCTTCTCCCTTCTTTTTTCTTTTCGGGACGAGAAGTTTTGAGTGGGGGAGAGTGTAACGAACCGTAAATTTCACGGATTTAATTTGGTTAAATTAATAAATTTGTAATTAAATTTAGTAGGAGAAAAAAATAAAATAAATTAAATTCTACTTATAGTAATTCGAAGTTAATTCAAATGATTTTAAGTAGAGAAAAGAATTTTACCTGTATATATAAATTGAATATGAGAAATTTAAGGAAAGTATTAAATGGATTTAATGTAATAAACATGGTTAACAGTAAACGGAATATGATAATAAGAACAATTGCAAGTTTTGTATTTAGGGGCGAAATAATATTGATAGGCAATAATTGTTGTAGAGAATAAATTACAAATGTTATAAATTGTATAATGGTGACAACTATTGTTCGTTACCAATGCATTTAATTAATAGCGATTAAATGTAATTAATCATTGCTTTTTGTAAGTTAAGAAAATAACTGAAAATTTTGAAGGTAAAATCAATATAAAGGTTAACTATATGCATAAGATGGAAAGTTGAATAGAATTCTAATAAATGATAATAATGGAAAACGTATACAATCAATGTAGGTAATTAGTAATTACAATGTTGTTGAAAGTAATAAACGTTTCTTGGTTGATAATTCATAACATAACGGAAAGAGTAAATGTACTCATTAGAATATTAACTGAAATTGGTTAGGGATTTTAAGTAACTATGTTAATGCAAGGTAATTAATGATAAATTAAAGTAAATAATAATGAATAGTGATTAATTCAAAATTTGTAACACATATTATAAATTACCTGCTTATTTGTTAATGGAATTAGAATCTGTAATAAGTGATAATAAAATAAATGAATGTTACACTAATTGAAAAAGAAATAACGTTCGTTTAAATGTTGAGTAATTATAGGGTCGTAATTATTATAAGCGTTATTTTAATAATTATGATTAATTGTGAAATTAATACGGGAAGATGTAAAGTAATAACTAGGAAAGTAATACGTTATAAATTAAATATAACCTAAACTTAATTATAAGTAAAAGGTTGAAATTGAATTCAATTTATAGCAAAGAGGTTAGTTTAAGAAACTGAAATACATACTATAAAAGGGTAAATTAAGTTACTTTAAATTGGAACGGGAATTGATTTAAATAATTATAAATAAATAAGTAAATCAAGAAGATGAAATTTATGAATTATAGAATTTGAATTTTATAGTGAGTTAATTTATTTAATTTATAATAGTGGATTTATTGCAAATGAATAAAAACCAAGTATATAATTATTACGTTAATTTAAAAAAGTTGAGTTGAAAACTGGAAATATTTATGTGATAAGTTTAAATCCAATGGTAAACCCTTATAATTGAAATTAATGAATGGAATAAATATAGGTTAATTCAATCAAAAGGGAATTTTGGAAATTTATCTATAATTTTGAATTTTTATGAAATCGAAGATTTATATTGATTTAATCTTTAATAAATTGACATTTAAAAATTGTTGAATCATTTTAAATGTTTGAGAATTTTTAAGTGATAAAAATTTCCAATTCTAAAACTGAAATATAAGAATTGGATTTATTAACTAATTTTAAATTTATTTAATTAATATAAAAATAGCCATTTTGGTTACGGACTCGGATTTCGACGAAAACAGTTTCATCGGATCTGTAACAGTGAATTTTTGTAGGTTTCAAGTTTCGTAGCAATCGGACTTATCGTTTGATCGTAGAACGCGAAACGCCTTGAAATCGATTTAATTGAAATCAATTTGAAAATTTTGTTTTCAACATAACTTCTTCATACGATGGAATTTGGACGTGAAACTTTTTGCATCACGTTCAGAATATTTTTAAACACCTATTTCGATATATGGGTTGACCCAATTTCGTTCCGGGGAGAGAATGGGTTTTTGGGCCATGCTAGCGGTAGCACGTATATCCAACACGATCCATCTATTCAAATTTCTAACTTGCCTATATAAACCCAGTTATAAACCCTAGCCTCCACCTATTCTCTTTTGTTTGTACATTCATTTTTTCTCAACTCCTCCTTTCAAATGGCTGCAAACCCTAGATCCAATTTCAATCCAAATCAAAAGTCAAAAATTCGGAGTCCTCAGAAAAATTCCAAAAAAAATATGTTGATGCTCTCAACGAGCGTAATTCAGTGGTGTTGTTCGTTTTTCGATTCGTCACACCGTTTGTCCGGAAATTACGAATCAATTCAGACCGCCCATATTAGAGTTTTATGTTCGACGGTGGATCCATCATAATTTGACGATCGGGGTACGCTGATGGGTAGAGGAGAGTTTCTGGTGGATCGGCACGACTCGTACGTGCTGCAGGTTGCGAAATTCGTCGATTTTGGCGCTAGAAGTTGGCGGCGGCGAGCAAAATTTTGGGGCAGCTGAGTGCCGCGGGGGGGCCAGGGAGATGTGCCTCGACGAGGTCTATGCGTTGGTGATGACCGATCACCTTGGAAGTGGGAGGTAGTGCCGAGGTTTTTGGAGGAAGGTGGCGGCTGTTAGTATCGTTCGTGCTAGGGTTAGAATCAGTAGGGAGACGCATGCAGCTGTACGCGATGGTGACGTGGAAAACGTGTTAAGGGTATGCTATTTTATTTCTGTTTTTAATTTAATTTTGTTTTCAATCGAATTAACTCGTATAACTTTCTCATACGACCTTGTATTCACGCACGGTTTCTTGCGTTAGGATCGTATTTAAATTCCGGAGATTTTGATGCTTGTTTTGGCAGATTCCGAGGATGCTGAATTTTTGGGTTTAAATTGGATTTAAATTAAATTTAAATTCAAAAGGTGGGTGTTTTAACCCAATCACAACTTATAAGTTTTCTTATGTTTGTTACATTGATGTTAGATATGAGTAGAAATTTATTTATGACTGTTTTGCATAGTTTATCCATCATATCAGTTTAATCGCATTTATTTAATTTAACTGTTAATTAATTTTATTATTGCATATAGATTTATAGTTAAAAATTTATTTATTTGCATATAAACTGCTAGAGACACAGTTATTAAGTTTATTATTGAATATAAACTGTTAGTTATTAACTGTAGTTATTACCTGTTATATTTTATATGCTATATATTGATGATTGTTTAAATTGACGATGATTGAGATAAATTGGTTGATGATTGGTATTGGATGAATGGATGATGTGTTCTATCTTATATAAACTGCAAGTTATCATGCATTTTCATTTCATTTGGGATTGCGGTTTGAAATGATATACAATCGCATTTTTATTTTTAAATTGCGGATTGAAATGATAAATATCTGTATCACTTGACCATAGGATAGAAAATTTTATATACAGGCACCACGGTGTATATATATATAAAATTATTTTTGAAATGATTTTTATGGTTTGGATATGATATGGTTCAATAAATATTAAATTTGGATATGATATAAATATATTTTATTTATACATACATAGTTAAATTGTTGAATTTAAGCTATGCATAAATCTGTTAAATAAAAATGAATAAGTTGAAAAATGACATTTGATAATTTATATTATACGATTAAGTACAGGTTTAAGATCTTGTATATATATAGAGTTATAAATGATTCAAATCAATTAAGATTGAAAGATAAATTGGAAATTTAATTGGAATTGAGCTTATTTGAAAATTTAACTCCACAAGTTGATGTTAACTTATTAAAAGTGGAAACTTTAAAGGTATGATATTTATAACTTGATTTAACGAATAATTCTAGTATAAATAAATGTAAGGAAATTTTTAGTTTTAATAAATTTAGTTTATTTTAAATGGTTATGGATTTATCATGTAAAACCTTTCAAACTAAATAATAGGAAAATGAATTGTTGATTGAAATTCCCAACCTTAGTTTTGAAATTCATTAAATACTCTAAGTTTGAAAATATTGAAATCGAAGTGTTTTATTTAACTAAAAGTGAATCTAAAATTTATGGGTTTAGATTGAATTTAAAGTGAATAAAAAATTTATGAAGGCGTGGAAATTATTTACTTTTAAAGAAATTTTAAATTCAACTGTTTTATTTTATATGTTGTTGCACATCCAAACCATTTAAGTTTTGAAAGTTATGGTTTTAAAACTATGGATTTCGAAGTATTATGTTGAAAGTTAAAATTCAAATATTTGGTTTCGAGGTATTATAAATTTTAAAAGTGGCATATTTCGGAAAAGAAATATATTTGAAATAAAATGATATCATATTTATTGGGTTTTAAAAGGAAATGATATCGTATTTATGGGTTTTGAAATGGATAATCATATTCTGGTTTTGAAAGTATAATCATTTTTAAATGACCGCGGTGTTATAATAACGTTTGGTTATTGAAGAGACCGGGATCGGAAGTCATACTCTCTGCCAACTCCGAAAACCACTTTAACAACCGTGTACGCGGTGGAGATTCCAGAATGAAGTAGGTTGGTGGTGACGTTTCCTGCAAGGTAAATACGTGGACCCAACTCTCGTGAGTTGGCATAAGGTGGCTAAAACAGGAGCGATTGACGGGTTAATAAGGTAGCACCTTTGATCGGACACATCCCTTCGATATTATACTTTGACTCTTAGATTGATTCGGTGGCCACTTTTGATTTTTATTTGGGGGTATGGCTCGAGGTGGGCGGTAGCTGCGGCTATGCATTACCACCGACCCGGAAACGTAATTGGTATATCTACCCTGGCATTGCCTAGTTATGCCGTGTCACCTACCCTAGCGTGCCTTATACGATTTTGGTTTTATACCATACCTATGGAGTGCCCTCTGACGACACCCGATACGGGGGAGATTACGGTACTGTATAGACTATGGGAATATATTATGTGTTAAGGTGGAAAATGTAAAGCCTTAACGCTATTTTAAAGTAAGTTTATTTTACAATTAGACACTATTATAATAGCGAAATATACTATATAGTAAATAGTTTAACGGATCCTTAGGAGATGTAAATCCCGAGCATCTCTTGAGTTACTGCAGTCATATTTATTTCTGTTAATTTAACTCACATAAGATCTTTTAGTTCTGACTCGAGTGCTTTTGTCTTTTCAAATTCGCTCGGGTCTGTCCGAGCATTTTAGGATTTGAAGTTTTAGCTCTGGTGGACGAAGACGAAGATTTGTATTACTATTATCTACTATTATTCCATCACACTATTTAATTCCGCTGCATTGATATTTATGTGTATGTGAACTCTGATATTTATTGTATAAAGAAGAATCAATTGTTTGCAAACAGTTGTATTTATTTTATATTGATTATTATATTTTATCCTTCCGCTGTGAGATTCTGTTTTATTTTATTCCTTCTCTGTTTTTTTATTTACCCCATAACAATCCGCCCTTCCGTATGGTTTGAATTGGCACGAGTGTCGATTTAAAGCGTGCGAAAAGGCGGGACGTTACAGCTTCCCTCCTTCTATTCCACCACCTCTCGTGCGACCCGATGCAATGAAGATGATGCGGCGATCAATTTTCTATCGTTAACAAAAATCTGGGCTTAAATCCAAATCCACCTTATCCTGGCCGCTCCGATGGTCTGACGACCCAAACTCCTTCAATCATCGGATAATGACAAAATGTGTTTTCCATTCAACTAGGGAATTCTCGACGATCACTACACTAAAATTCATAATACGTCCAAAAAAAATCCATACTTTTACATACGAATCAGATTCCATAATCAAATCATGGAATTATAAACATCAAATTTTTAACTTGAATATGTTTTGTATAGATATAAGTATGTCTAAGCAATGCCTGTGTATATGTATATACACACTCTGTTCTAAGTTTCTGGGTTAATGAATTTAAACAGAAATTCCTATCTCAATATACATACAGAATTATGTTATAATACTTAAATGAAATTTGTTAATAATAACTAAATTTGATTTTAGAAAATATTACTAAGGATAATTACCAGATATGGTTACGGAAATTAAGAAAAATCAGTACCAAATCAAATTCCAAATTCATTTGGTGTTTGGAAAGGATTTTTGAAATTAATTTGGAAATAGTATCTTAGTAGATATTTGGAAAAATTAAATTCACAAGGAATTTAAAAAGGGAAAGGGAAATTGGTTTTAAAAAGAAATATTGATTTCATTTTGAAGTGTGGAAAGAAATTTGCGGATATGGAATATAAATTGAGATAAATCAAGAAGGATTTATTTATTGATTTAAATGGTCCATTTTTAAATGGAAGTTGTATTTTCCTTGGAAAGCCGAGTATGTTTTTGAAGTAGCTTTCAAAATTAAAAGTTTTGAAGTTGGTTTTTAAAAGGATGTTTGTGGAGAAATTATTTCTGAAGTTGTTTTTAAATCTTTAAAGTAAAAGATTTATTTAATTAGTTATAGAAGTGATTATTTAAAGATTTAATTGATATTTGATTAGAAAATGGTTGTTTGAATAATTACACTCTATCTAATAATTTTATTTAAAATTATTTTAGACTTAAGTTTTATATGAGATATTAGTATAATATTTTAATAACTAATATTTAAGCAAGTGTTTTAAAATAGTTTTATTTTAAATGTTTCCAAGTATGTTTTGGATAAGTGTTTTAAATTATTTTTAAAGTATTTGAACTCGGCAAATTTTCAGTGGAATTAAATAAATATTTGGAATTTTATTCCACGTGAGGAAAGTGATTTGAAATTTGTTTTCAAAGGATTAAAGCATGAAAAGTGATTTGAAATTTGTTTTTAAATGGTTGAAGTGTTAAAATTATATCTTGCAAAAATATTTTAAAAGTAAGTAACTGGGGGAAAATTGTTTGAAATCTTGTGATTGTTGTGAATGTTGATTGATAGTTAAATAACTGACTATCAATATTGGCCTTTAAATGGCGTTTGAATTTCGATGCGACCGAGGCTCGGATTCCAAATGGATATTCGAAAACCATATCGAATCTTTGTGTTGGATCTTTTGTTTAAAAAGATCAAAGTGGAAATTGTTGTGATTTGCTTGAAATATGGGCTCATTATTCGGTTTAGCCCGGAGATGACCTTTGTGTCATATAATCCATTCTGAATAATAATACGACGATATAGATAGCATTGGAATACCGGTGTTGAAGACCAGATATTTTCGAAAACGAAAGGATTATCTGTCGAATGTATCTGCACCGAGCTGCTCCGGTATAGAGATTTTATCACTATTTATGATGGGGAATCCGGACGTAATTAGTGAATATCCGGATTGTAAGGGCTTCTTTGAAGTGCCTTCGGTTCCCTTCGATCCCGGAACGGACTTGTATGGATGTGTGTTTGACATTACACTTTGAGATATAAAGCTGGTTTCTATCAAATACATTTCTGTTGGTGGCAGAGAATTTATTCTCTTAGCTTAACACCCTTCTCTGAGACCTACAAGCTCAGAGCTTATGTAGTTGATGGTTACTAGTGATATATTCCCAATTTGGTAGTGTGGCATATGAAGTGTTGTTGATCATTTGTTGATCGAAGCATGGCTTTTGTGAAAAGCGTAGCTTTGTGGATGAGACTTCGTCGAGCCTCACAACCCAAAAATTGTCGAAACAGGAAAGATACGGCAAGGTTATTAGGGGTCGCGCCCCTAGGGTATATCCATTTCTTCTAGAAAAGGGTGGCATCATGGTATGGAGCCTAGATATTTAACCTATGTGGTTATTACAAATACATTGCTTTGTGTTGTTGGTGTTGAGGATCCTCGGATAAAGGTCGCAAATGACTGGGATAACATACTTGTAGGTGTTATTTTCGGACAGGGGTAACCCGACCTTGTGTTGGCAGAGATCCGTGTAGGTTCTCGGGACGTCCCTCCAAAGGCATACTGTGATATCCCGGAATTTTTGACAATATCAATTTAATAATCTTTATATAAAATTAAATTGATTTGATAATATTGATCAATAAAATATGATTTGGTTTAATAATCAGAATAAATAAATATTTAATTTGAGATTTTATCTTTTAAAAAGTTAAAATAAATGTTTTAATTATAATGTGTATATATATTTGTATATATATTATAGATAATCTTTGTTTTGGAATTTAATAAATAAATGAAGTTTTGTTTTTAAATTCTAATAATATATTTAGTAATAGGAAATCATGTTTTAAATTAATTTTAAGTTTCTCAAATTATTTAAAATAATAACTATATGGTTAGTAAATATTCAAAATAAATGTTAAATTTGTTTAAAATTTATCTTAGCTTAATTTTTGTTTTAAATTTAAATTAAAGTTGATTTTATTTATTTTTAAATATTATTTGATTAATATGATTTGGAAATATTTTATATAAGTTTAAAATACATATAGCATATGGTTTAAATTTATTTATTAATAAAAGTGATTTATAATATCTTTATAAATCATTTAAAATTTGTTAAATTGTTATTTTCATGCCATAATAATAAATTTATTATTTTCCCATAAATATAAAAAGAATTAAAATAAGGAAATAAAATTTATCATTTTAAAATTGAATAAATTGATTTTAATTTGAAATTCAAAGGATCAATTTGAACTTGGAATTTTGTTTGAAATTCAAATTTATAGATTCCTTAAAAAAATATTTGTATAAGTTTTAATTTATAATTTGTTTTATTTACATTTACTTTTAATAGAAAATTCATATATATATTACATAAGTATAAATAAATTTAAGTAAAATTCTTCATTTCATTTAAAAATATAAATAAATTATATAAAAGACAAGTGTAACCTATTTAGTAATCTAAGCTACATGTGTTTATTTAAAAATAAAGCAATATGACAAGTGTTATTTGTATTTTAATCTTTTCTTTATTTTTATTAAAGTATTTTCAGCCCTTAACCATTTTGTTTTCACTTCATTCTCTTTTTAAAATTAAAAGCTAGTTGAAAACAAAGAAGAAAACATTACACTTAAAAAATCTAAAATCCCTCAAATCAACTCTTCAATAATCAAATGTTTGCATATCTAAAAATTACTCAAAGAAGATCAACCTGCAAAATGAATTCCTGCAAATCATAATCAAGTCTGCAAGCCTGCTGTTTTCCCAAAATCTGGAAGTCATGAAGCTTGTTTCTTTTCAAATCTGGAATTAATGAAGTCTGCATCTTTAAAACAGGCATGCATGCAGTTTTCAAAAGACAAAAGCATGAGGTAACTTCTGTTCTAGATATTTTCAAAGGGTTGCTCTGTTTTTTTTCAAATAAGGTGAGTAACTTAAATTTTAAAATACTTAAGTATATATGTTGCTTAATTTTTGTCTGAGATGTGTATATAATATTAATATGTTCCTGTGTATATGTGTTACTGCATGTATGTGTGTTGATATCCTGTAACCACCTCTGTTTAAAAAGATGAGTAACATCACAATCTAAAAATAGTTAAGTGAATTTTTTCTGCCATATGCTTCTTTCTGGAATTCATTGATTTGAGTATACTTTTGTTTAGTATATCTCTGTGTAAGTTTGGATATAGTGATGAACATCACTGTGTATCTCTCTGACCTTAGTCCCAGGCTTAAGTACACATCAAAATTCATTTGTCCTTATTTCAAGTTTTAACAAGACTTAAGGTTTGAACATAAAATGCTTGTATTAACAGAGACGTGAGTTTAAAAAAATTTCTTAAAGGAAAAACAGTTTGTATTAGTTCTGGAAAATATAAAACAACAGTAGAAAACTAAAATAAGTTAAACTCAATTATTATAATCATGGATTCAGGCATATGAATCAAATATCTAAACTAAAACAAGACTTTTAAAACAAAAATCAAAATTTTTAGTTAAGTTTTGGAGGAGCAGTTCTAGTTCATCAGTAAATAGGAATTTTAGAATTTTTGGGTGATCTCTGTTATCTGGGTGGTCGGGCTTGCTCGTGGCGATCGAGGAGGCTAAGGTGGTGATGGGAAAAATGGTAGATGAGGTGGATGATCACTGTGGTGATGATGATGGGCGTTTTATGTTTTTAACCCTAGTTTTGGGTGCTTTGGAGTTTTGGATCAGTGCAAATCCTCTGGAGCATCGAGTGGCATGAGGTTTTGGAGGTGGCTAGAGGGGTGGTAGTCGAAGCTATGGCCGATGGTGGAGGCACTCCGATGGTCGGAGTTTCGAGTGCGAGTTGTTTCCAGGTTTTGAGGGGTTGACCTGATTTTGTTTCCAGGTTTGGAGTGGGGACTGGATTTTTATTTCAGGGATTGGAGATGATTTGGTGGACGTAGGTTGGAGCGGAGGTGGTTGCCGATGAGATGGAGGTTTGGTGAGGTGCCGGGGTTGATCGGCGTCACGGTGCACGTGCACCGTGCACTTCTATTTTCTGGTGAAGTTGGTTAGTTTTAATGTTGATATTCTCGCGTTCGGCTCAGGAAGTTCGAGTATTTACTCGAAGGAAATTGGGGTAAGACTCGAAGGAAGATTTGATGTGCTCGAGTAATATCAGTTTACAGGTTTTGTCTCTGAAACCTGACTGTTTCAGGTTTTTGTAAAATTTAAACAAAATTTAAATTAAAGGGAAGCAAAGCAAGATTTGAACTAGAGTTGAATCAAGTTTAAATATGAATTCAAAGTGAAATTTAAATTCTTGTTTAAAAATAGATAAATTTTAATAAATGGAATGTTTTACAACTGAAACTTGTTTACAGTATTTATAATAAGGTTTTAAAATCCGGAAACAAGATTTTAAAACAAGATTTTAAATCTAAGTAAAAATATGGATTTGAAATCCTGAATTCAAATTTGAAATTTGAATCTGAAAGTTTTCAAAAGGAAAAAAGTTTATGAATTCAAATGTTATAATTAAGGATGAATCATAAAGTGTTTATAACATGCTTTTAAAATCTGAAAATAGGATTTTAAATTTTAGTTTTTGAATATGAATTCAAAACATGATTTGAATTCTAGTTTTGAAATAAAATAAGTTTTGAATTTAAATGTTTTCAAATCACTTGGAATATTTAAAATATATTTTAAATTGAATATGGGTTAAACCATTTTTTTAAAATTTACCTTAAGTAATTCTTTAAAATGAAATTAAAGGTTTTAAATACTTAAACCTTGTTTAAGTTTAAACTTGATTTCATTTTAAATTTTAGAATGGAATTTAGATGAAACTTTTAAAAACAAATTGTTTTTAATTATTTTGAAAATGATAATTAAGTCATGAATAAGATTAATGATAATCATTAAGTTAATAAGAACTTAAGAATTTATAATTCATTAATTGATTAAGTTAATTAAGTTTTGTTATTAATGTAATTAATTATTTAATTAGGTTAATTAATTAAATAATTAAGGGTTTTATTTAAAGGATTAGTAAGTTAATTAAGATTGATTTAAATTGTAATTAAGAAATCAATTAATTAAATAAGATTTGATTTAATTAATTAATGATTTGAATTTATTAATCAAGTAATTAATAATTAATTAAGTTTTTTGATTATCACTTGATTAATTTAATAATTAGAGATAAATTAATGAGTTTTATAAATAAATTAAGAATTAATATTGATTAATTCGGTTAATTACTTTGGAAAAGTAATTAAAGTTTTGTTATTGGTTAATGAAGGTCATTAACTTAATATTATTTTATAATTAATTAGTGTGATTAATTTTAATGATTAATTGTATTAACTAATTTAAAATAATCATTTGAATTGTTTAAGTATAATTACTTAATGAAAGTAATTATAATTACTGATTGTAATCAATTAAGTTTATTTTGATTTATTAAGTTAATTAATTAAGTTTAATTAACTTAATTAATCACTGGATGATTGGAGAAGTAATTACCAATGTAATTAAAAATGAATAATTACTTAGTGAAGTAATTAAGAAGATAAATTACTTGATGTAATTTTAACTAAAGGATACTTGAATAATGGAGGAGTTTTGTAATTCAATTACTTTGTATAATTAATATGTAATTAGTATGTTGATTAATTACTTAAGGAAGTAATTAATAATTAATTACTTAGTGTAATTAATTTAGATTTTTTTTAATTGAGTTATTTGAATATAATAAAAGATAAATATAATTAATTACTTAATGTAATTAATCAAGAGTGATTAATCGATAGGGGTAATTGATAATTAATTTAATAGGCTAATTATTAATAATTAGGGATCGTTAATTTATATATAATTAATGATGTAATTAAGGATGGATTAATTAAGAACAATTAATCAATGAAGGTATTAACTAATGTAATTAATTAAGGATTAATGTAATTAATTATAATTAATTAATTAATTAATTAAGTAATTACAGGTTAATTACTGAATTTGGTTTGGAATAATTAATTTGTGAAATTAATTAAAGGTTAATTACTTGAATACAATTAAAAGATAATTAATCAAGATGATTAATTAGGGTAATTTATATGAGGGTAGTTAATTAATTGATTTATAATTAATTAAGGAATATGTAAGCAAGATTTATATGGATGACTAATTGATTTAATTTATTTTAAATTAATTTAAGGAAGAAGTAATTAATTTAATTGATTTTAAATTAATTATAGAATGATTAATAAGTCATTGCTTATGAATGTTGATTGATACTAATTACCCTGAATGGTTGAGATCTCAGTTATGAGATAAGTGATGTTGTGTAATTTGGATGCTATGGTTGTATTAAGTTGATGATATGAATTATCTGTTTGGAATGATAATATAGATTATCTGTTGTGATGATAATATTGATTATCTATTATGATGTTGTGAATTATCTGTGTGTATATAGATAATATTGAATTGAATTATTTTAAACTTCAAAACAACTTGGACCTAAAAGACACGTTTTGGATTTCGATGAGACTGGGATCGGGTTTCCATATTTGGATATCCGACAACCACATCGATCCAAATTAACGATAGGTCGTGAATCTCAAGTGAAGATGAAGACTCAGAGTGCAAGGTTATCGTCGTTAACTCTGAGGGTGATTCCAAAATGAGTGTAACGAGATAATGCCTTCGGTTTCGTTCGAACCCGAAACGAACTTGTATGGATTGAATGCTTTCAGAACATCGTCAGGAGGACGATGAGCATTCTAAGAGATGTGTTCTCTAAAGGTAATCGTAGCCTCAAGCCTCATCAACTGGGAATGGCTAAAACAGGGGAGGTGCAGCAAGGCTTCATGGGTAGCCCCCACTTGAGAGTGAGATTTACCCATGTCTAGAAGTCCATTTATATTTGGCTATGTGGGCAGTTGGTTGCAAACAACTGAGGGGTTGTCTTGTTCGGAATTGTTCAGTAAGGAATGGTTCCAGCCTTGTGTTGCAGGGGAGTTAGGGTGGCTCCTCGGTACGGTGATTTAGGCCACGTACTGTGACGGGCGGTACCCAGTAGCCCTGCCATTGTATGGAATCCACAATCCAATAAGTGCCAACGGTTATGATTGTATTACCCACTTTTGTGGCTAGTAGCTGGAATTTAATAATGTAACAATTTCGGCTATTTCTTATTTACTTGAAAACCCTAGACACTATTATAATATCACCGGACTTCCTATCAAATGTTTTGGTTAGCGTAAGGTAAAAACTTTTCCATGTTTATGTGTGGGAAGTCTTACGTGATACCTTTTCTTTTCAAATGGTTTTTAAAGTTAAGCAACCTTAACCTGTTACTCATACCAGGCCCATGTCTGACCCGGGGTTTGTCTTTGTTTTCTTAAACTCTTGGTACTCAAATTTTTACGAGTAGCCAAGGGGTTCAGGTTGGCTTTGACGAATACTGGAGGAGCAATGGAGCAGGAGGCTTCTGCGTTGTAGATATTTAGTTTCCGCTGTGTGTTCTCTGTGTTGTGTTTATATTAAATTGTAAATACTAGACAGGTGTTTATAGCTGTCTAGTATATGTAATGTGTATGTTGTGTATCTCTGATTGATATTGTATATTTTGTTTATTAATATAACTTATTCGTTCCGCTGTTGAGATTCTAGTGTTGTTTCTTCTTTCTCTTCTTTCTTTCTTCTTCTATCGCTTTCTTTCTTAATAGATGATGCGATTTTCTGGGAATAGAAAGTCGGGTCGTCACACATACCCATGTGGCAACAGGAAGTTCCTTAGCCTAACCATTTGTTGGAAATCCAAAGAAACAATACGCGCCTTGTACGGTTTTAGTTGTATAACCTGCCATGGAATGTGGCGGTAACATGCAATTGAACATGGTAGCTATAGTAGGCGTACAATAATGGTTGTATGCTGGCTAAGATTAATATTATACTTTCAAAAAAATTTCTGCACTATGCACTAATAATAATATTAAAAGGATTTTGCGTATCAAGCATGTTTGACTATCATAAGGAGAAAGCTCCTCCAATTCTGCGTTTGCATGGTGTATGCGGCCGGAGGACTTATGGTAGTTTCATTTTCCAAAAAGCACTGCGGATTTCAAATTTTAAATTCTTTTGTTCTGCTTTTGTTAAAGATAAACTGTTTTTGTTTGCTCATACTAGTCTCATGACTGATATGGAGTTTATTGTTCCCTTTCTACACTCTGGGTGCCCATAATTTTCCACATGGGCAGCCTAAAGTTGGGATTTTCAGATAATGAAATAGTAGAAGTAGATTCGATAGCATCCATCCTTTGGATTTAGCGATAGCATTTGTTCAACTTGGCCGACCTTGCTAAATACAACTTGATAGGAGTTCGAGCTATTTCTGGATTGGAAATTGCTGATATTGGAGTTCCTTCTATGGAGTTCAAGTTTATGTTATTGTTCCACTGCTGGTGCTGTTATATCTTCGCTGTGATTTGTAGTATCATATCTATGATATATGTTGGGCGGTTAAATATCATTGGATACTGTATCATTGGAGTTGTATGATATTCATTTTTCTTCCGCCGTGTTGTTATACTTAATGTGTTATAAGTTCGGCGAATCGGATTTAAACATTCGAATCTGCGACATTCGAATATGGTTGAAGTATGGATGTCGATTTTCGAACGCGAAAATCCGGGTCATGACAGTTTGTTTTTAATATTTAAATAAATCTAGTTTTTACTTGTTTTCTTAAATAATTTTTTTGTAAATTGATACTCATTTAAGTGTCTGAATAAATGAGAGCTGTAAATTTTTTTTAACTTAAGTTTATTTAAATGTATAATTAATTAATTGATTAAGAAAGATAAAATGTTTAATTGCTAATTAACTTAAAGTCGTTAGTTAATTTATGGGATAATAAATAAATCATACTTTAATGAACCTTTGAAATAGATTTATTCTTACTTGAGTAATTATCTTTAAGTAATTAATTACCTTTAATTATTTATCATTAATTAACTTCATTAATTAATTTTCCTTAATAAATTTACTCAAAATAATTATTCCTTAACTAATCAAAATAATTAATTAGCCTTAAATTAATTAACCAAAGTAATTAGCTTTAAATTTAATTACACAAAGTAATTATTCTTACTTAATCTCTTAATTACATTCTCTAATTTATCAAAAACTTAATTAATTTTAAAGATAAACCCTTTTTATTTTAATTAACTACTTAATTACAAAATTTAAATCTTTTATACAAAAGATACACTTTTAAAATCCTCTATACTTCGAAAACAAAGTTCACCAATACATCCACTGTATCAAAAGCCACACAATCGAATGCCAAAAAACCGAACCGTTAGGGTCAAAGAAGAAGAAGATAGAAGAAGAAACAGAAACAATAACAGAATCTCACATTTCGCAGCGGAACAACATATAATAGATAAATGAATATCTTTAAAACAAAGAACTATATTGGTTTATACATACATCAACAGAGCTTACAACGACACAATACAAACACTGGCAGTTATTTTAACTTGCTTACATAAAATTTTTGACTTGCACCAACTCAAACACAACGGACACTGTATAATATAAGTGATACGTTTTGCCATCCAGCTTGAACTCCGGATCTCCACAGCATACTTTTTCTTTAACTTCTCTCTAGAATAATGATAACCTGACTCTAGTCTACCCATGTGGAAAATTATGGGCATCCAAAGTTTAGAAAGGGAACAATAAACTCCAGGTCAGTCATGAGACTGGTGTGAGATCTTAAAAATAGTTATTTTCACAAAGAAAGGAAAAGAAATTCGCTATGCTTTCGAAAAATGAAACTAACATAAGGCTTCCCCGCGCACACACAATGCAAGCGCACTATTGGAGGAGATTTCTCGTTATGATAGTCAAACATGCTTGATACGCAAAATTCTTTTTAGTATTATCATTAGTGCATAGTGGAAAACATTTGCAAGTGTAATATTAATCTTAGCCATCATACGTACCATTACAGAATGCCTACTATAGCTACCATATTAGACGGCAAGTTCTACAACTAAAACCGTACAAATATAATCACATATAGATTATAAATAATCAACAATTTAACTATTTAAAATTAAATCGAAAAATCTGATTGAGTGAGAAGATCTCGCCTTTGCCTTTATTTCTTCCAAACTATTTAAAATCCCTAGGTAACTACTACACGAGTATGTCATCCCCTGGTCGTTAGCGACCTTTATCCGAGGATTCTCAGCCACAAAGTAATAAATTTGCGGCAACCACATAGGCTAAATATCTGAGCTCCATACCATGATATAACCCTTTTCCAGAAGGAAATGGCATACCCTCAGGGGTGGGCTACCTCCAAATAACCTTACCGCATCCTTCCTATTTCGACTATTTTCGGATTGTGGGGTCCGACGAAGTCTCGTCCACCAAGCTACACTTTTCACAAAGCCATGCTTCGATCAACAAATGATCAATAGCACTTCATATGCCACACTACCAAATTGGGAATGTATCACTAGTAACCATCAACTACGTAACCTCTGAGCTCGTACGTCTCAGAGAAGGGTGTTAAGCTAAGGTAATAAATTCTCCACCACCAACAGAAATGTATTTAATATAAATCATCTTTACATCTCAAAGTGTAACGTTAGGCATACATCCATATAAGTCCATTCCAGGATCGAAAGGAATCGAAGGTACTTCCAAAGAAGCCCTTGCAATCCAAGCATTCACAATCCCGATCGGACTCCCCATCACATATGGAGATCTTGATGGGGGTTCGACCTAGCTTTGGATTGGAGATGAAGTTGCAGATATTGGAGTTCTCACTTGGTGGTTCAAGTTCAAGTTATTTATTCTGCCTTAGCATTGTATTGGTGCTCTGATATATATGTTGGGCAGTGTTGTATCATACTCGGATATTGTATTCATTGGAGATATATGATATATTCATTGTTTTCTTCCGCTGTGTTGTTGCACTTAATGTGTTATAAGCTCCGGCGCGAATCGAATTTCAACAGTTGAATATGCGGCATTCGAGTACAAGTGAAGTACGGGTGTCGATTTTCGAACGCTGAAATTCGGGTCGTGATATTTTTCTCCGCCACCAAACAGAAATGTATTTGATAGAAACCAGCTTTACATCTCAAAGTGTAATGTCAGACATACATCCATACAAGTCTATTCCAGGTTCGAACAGAACCGAAGGCACTTCATAAAGAAGCCCTTTCAAACCCGGATAATCCCTAATCACGTCCAGGCTCCCCACCACAAAGCGTGATCAAATCTCTATACAGGGGACCAGTTGGTGCAGAGACATTCAACGGGTTAAAAAGTGTATATAGATTTATTTATTAGATTAACTTATTTAATCCATTATAGTTACTAAAAGATTTTTTGAAGGAAAATTATTAGTTTAAAATAAAATCGTTGGTTGATTAAATCCACATTGTAATGACTCGATTTTTCGACTTTCGAAAGACGGTATTAATACGTCCACTGTATCAACTGCCGAATAATCGAACGCTGAAAAACCGAACCATTAGGGTTAAAGAAGAAGAAGATAGAAGAAGAAACAGAAACAATAACAGAATCGATCTCACATTTCACAACGGAACGACATATAATAGATAAATGAATATCTTTAAAACAAAGAACTATATCAGTTTATACATACATCACATTATCAGAGTTTACAACAACACAATACAACACTGGCAGCACAAAAGAAATAGTATATATACTAGTGATGCGCCTCGCCATCCAGCTTGAACTCCAGATCTCCATAGCATACTTCTTGACTTCGCTCCCGAACCAATAACCTGACTCTAGGCTCTAATGAGTAATCCTTTCGCATTTGAAAATACCCGGTCTTCAACACCATCTTCAAATGCAATCCCATTTCTATGAGAAATGCGGGTTATAGATCTAAAGGGTAGAATTAATACTAGAGGGAGGGTGAATAGTATTTTAAGGAATTACTGAATCTTTTTGAGTTTATGTTAATTTGAACACAAATGTATGCAATATTCAGACACAGATATGATCACAGAATCAAACATCGATATAGAAATAAAGTAAAAGCAATAAAGGAAAGAACACACCGGATTTTATAATGGTTCGGAGTTACCTTACATTCAGTCCCGCATACAAGTACGAATTTCCTTTCAAAAGCAATTATTACAATTACACCATCGATTTCAAGGCCAAGAGGTACACCACTCCAGATTCACAATCCTCTGGGTAGAGATACTTGATTTACGGGCAACAAGTTCACCCAATTGATTTCACATGCTACAATCACACCTTTTCTCGCTTGATTGATTTCAAAGGCTACAATGACACCTTTTTCTCACTCAATTAATTACAAGAAGCCTATAACTCAGAATAGCACTGAGATCTTATTGAGATAGTGATAGAGAATCAAACCAGAGATGATCTAGTTACATTCAATGGTGATTTCAGTAGAATAATGATAAAAATATATATAAAGAAACGTGTAAGAAGAAGAGGAATGAAATCAGAGAAAATAAGAATATAAATTCGTTTAAAACTGCCATATTTATAGTAGAACAACAGTCATGTCCATTCGTGAAAGTATATGACGAATAGACACTTCTTTCGAAATTCAAATTTTTGAAATCAACTGCCACCTTATCGACATGGATATCTAGGGGTTGTCGACAAGCCTATGGTATTTTTGGTGATTTTTTTTTCTTTGAAAATAACTTCTATCTTGTATTAAAACTATTTTTAAACTTTATAAATATACTTAACTATAGTTAAAATACATAAATAAATATAGAGCGTAATATTTTTATGTATATAAAATTTTACAGTAATTTTATTTTAAATCTTAGTATAAATATTAAAAGTTAAATATATTATTATTAAAAGATAGTTTAAAACCAAGGATAATTTGATTTTGAAAATAAAGATTATTTTGAGGCTAAAAGTATTTAAAACCAGGATAGATGTTTTTTTATTCTTTTAAAAGGAAGGTTTTGAAATCATTTTTAAAAAAAGATATAATTTTTTAAAAACATTTGAATAAAAGTTAGTAGATACAAAACAATGTTTTACTAGATTTTTCGTAGGTTCCATCCTACGTAGGGTTCCATCCTTTAACAGGGCCGAAGTGGATTCCATTCCATGTATAAATTGGATTTTAAGATGCCGGTGCTTTTCTAGGAGTTTTAACAAAATTCCTAATTAAATTACTTTTTATTTAAATCTTGAACTCTAGATAATCTTGATACTCATGAGTCTTCAGTCTTGATATCTTGAATTTCTATACGGTACAGTCTTCATTCTTGATACCTGCATGGTTAAATCCTGCATATACATATATATCTAAACTATAATGTTATTTTTTATATATTATAATCTTATTCTTAGGTTGTTTTCATCAAAACCATCTTCTCAGGGACTAACAATCTCCCGCTTTTTGATGATGACAACCTTTGTTTATAAAATATTACTTCTATCCTAATAACTTCCCCTAAAACTAGTAACTCCCCCTTAATTTATGCCTAACTATCCTATTTTATATTTCTCCCCCTTTGTCATCAACGAAAAACTAACTCCAAACCATATAACTCCCCCTTATTCTAAAGCTATACGACATGCGATTATAATGATAGTGTTATCATAAATAATCATTACTAAATTCTAAAACTAAAACTTAGTCCTTAATAACTAACTATTCTAACTAAGAATCCATATATGATAATACTTATAATAGTGATAATTCAAATATAAGAACACAAATCATCTATTAATTATTTATTGTTATATTTACATTTGCATAAAGACGAAAGTAAGAACATATAACAATAAGAAAAAGAGAAAAGAAACTAATGTGCGTCCTTGAAAATGGGAGATCTATGAACTGAACAATTTGGGTAGTGGAAACAGAAATTTCCACATTGTTCGACTAGATTTCCATCCTTGTCAAAGCACACTTCGCCAACGCAAACGACTTTGTCTTCATCTTTAGCGTGCTCTTCTTCCATGAAGGCTTCTTCTTCTTCTTCCTCGCTGTCCTCTTGCACTTGATCTCCTGAAGATTCTTCATCAATCAAGATCGGATTGGAATGATTGTCCATTAGAAACTTTTGCAAAATTCTAAGGATTTTGTCTTACCGTTCTTGTTCTTTGGCCATTCTAAGTTTTACTACTTGAATTTCAGTCATTAATTGTAGTGCATCCTTAAAAGAATCCTCCATTTTCATTACTCGTGCGAGCGTAGTTCGTTGAAATGGTCCAGTGGAAGGAGAAGGGAACGAAAAGTTTGAATTTTTGTTTGATTTGGAAGAGGGGGCCGTTGTTTAATTTTTTTCCGAAGTTAGAACAGAGAAAGGTCAGAAAGTATGAACAAAATTTCGAAATAAGAAGAATATATAACCACTTATTTAAATTTTGGTGGGAAAATTTCAAAAATAAAAAAACGTTACATGTCGACACGGGTAAGAGGGGGTTGTCGACATGGTACCTATATTTTCACTATTTAATTTAATTTTTAATTTTGCTATGTTATTCATGTTCTATATTTCAGTTATTGAACAAATACCTAATTCTCTTCTTAATTTAGTAAATATAGATTCATTTAAGGGTTTTGTTAAGATATCAGCAATTTGGTTCTCAAAATTTATATAATCGAGAGTAATTATTTCCTTACTTATATTATCTCTGAGAAAATGATGTTTGATATCAATATGTTTAGTTCGAGCATGATGAGTAGTATTTTGGATAAATTTATTGCACTAGTATTATCACAATAAATTAGTGATTTTGAGATATTTAAACCAAAATCTTTTAAAGTTTGTTGCATATATATTACTTGAGAATAAGACAAAGCAGCAGAAATATACTCTGCTTTGGTTGTTGATAAAGAAACTGTGTTTTTCTTTTTACTAAATCAGGAAATCAGAGAATGCCCCAAATAGTGACAAGTTCCACTTGTACTTTTTCGGTCTGATTTACAACCAGCATAATCAGCATTACAGTAAGATATTAATTCAAACGAATCATTTTTAGGATAAAATAAGCCATAATCAAAGGTGTGTTTAACCTATCATATGATACGTTTTACAGCTTTTAAGTGGGTCTCTTTAGGTTGGGATTGATATCTGGCACAGAGACAAACACTATGCATGATATCAGGTCTACTAGCAGTGATATAGAGTAGTGATCCAATCATTCCTCTATATAATTTTTGATCTACATTTTTCGAGAGATCTTCTTTACTTAAGTACTCATTGGTTGCCATGGGAGTGGGTTTTCCACTTGCAGTGGTCAAACCAAACTTACTAACTAGGTCTTTAGCATATTTTTCTTGACTAATTAAGATACCATTATCTAATTGTTTTATTTGCAATCCTAGAAAGAAGTTTAATTCATCCATATGACTCATCTTAAACTCTTTTGTCATTATTTCAGAAAATTCTTTATTCATTTCAAAATTAGTTGATCCAAAAATGATATCATCTATGTAAACTTGTACTAGTTGAATATCATTTTTATTTCTTTTAATAAAAAGAGTATTATCTACTTTACCAATTTCAAAGTTTGATTGTAATAAGTAAGATCTTAGTCTATCATATCAGGTTCTAGGAGCTTGTTTTAGACCATATAGAGTTTTCTTAAGTTTGTAAACATGATTCGGTAATTTTTCATTTTCAAAAAGTGGTGGTTGTTCAACATATACTTCCTCTTTTACAAAACCATTTTAAAAAGCACTTTTAACATCCATTTGATATAATTTGAAATTATTATGATTTGCGAAAGCAAGTAGAATCCTAATGGCTTCTAATCTTGCTACGGAAGCAAAAGTTTCATCAAAATCTATTCCTTCTTCTTGACAATAACCTTGAGCGACTAACCAGGCTTTATTTCTAACAACCTCTTCTTGTTCATTCATTTTATTTTTATAAACCCATTTATTTCCAATTATAGTTTTATTTTCAGGTCTAGGAACAAGTTTGCAAACATCATTTCTAGTGAATAGATTTAGTTCTTCTTGCATAGCCAAAATACATGAATCATTAGTTGATGCTTCTTTTGGATTCTTTGATTCAATAGTTGATATAAAGGCTACAATGCTTATTTTACTAGTTGATTTCTTGTTTTAACAGCAGATTGCATATCTCCAAGTACATTTTCTATAGGATGATCTTTTAAAAGCTTAATCTTTTTACTAGGATGATTGATTTCATTATTAGTTTCAGTTGACTCTTGATTTTGAGTGATTAAATCCTCTTCATCATTTGTATCTTCAAATTTTTTGAAACATTCATCGAATGAAACATGCATTGTTTCTTCGATGGTGTTAGTTCTTAAATTAAACACTCTGTACGCTTTACTTTTGTTAGAATATCGGATAAAGATACCTTTGTTAGGTTTAGGACCAAATTTATTTAAGTTATCTTTTGTATTTAAAATAAAACATTTACTTTCAAAAATTCTAAAATAAGATACCTTAGGTTTGTTTGACTGAAGAAGTTCATAAGATGTCTTATCAGTTAATGGTCTAATTAAAATTCTATTTAAAATGTAACAGGTGGTAGCAACTGTTTTTGCCCAAAAATACTTTGGTAATTTACTATCTGAAAGCATAGTTCTTGCACACTCTTGAATCGTCCTATTTTTTACGTTCAACTACTCCGTTTTGTTGTGGAGTTCTTGGAAATGAAAAATTGTGAGTTATTCCCTTTTTATTACAGAATTCATCAAGCTTTTCATTTTCAAATTCATTACCGTGATCACTACGGACGGTCATAATTTTTAGAGAATGTTGATTTTGAATCCTTTTTGTAAAATTCTTAAAACATTCAAAAGTATCACTTTTATCTTTCAGAAATATTGTCTGTGTAAATCTAGAATAATCATCTACAATTACAAAAACATATTTACTAAGATTTATTGACATAATTTGAGATGGACCAAATAAATCAAAATGAAGTAATTCAAGAGGTTTTGAGGTTGAAATCATATCTTTTAATTTAAAGGAACTTTTTCTAAGTTTTCCTAATTGACATGCATCACATAAACTATCTACTTTAAATTCAATTTAGAGAGACTCTTACTATATCATGTTTTGACAGTCTAGATAAGAGTTTGAAATTCAAATGTCCAAATCTCTTATGCCAAATCCAAGGGTCACTTGCATTTGCCAAAAGACACAGGTTATCATTTGAAACTTTCATACTAAGAATATAAATATTCTTTTTCCTAATTCCCTCAAATATTATGGTTGAATTATTATCTTCAATGTGACACTTATCTTTTTCAAATTTAATTTTATATCCTTTATTGCAAAGTTGACTAATACTTAGCAGATTATGTTTCAAGTTCTTAACTAGCAAAACGTTAGTAATAATAGGAGTTTTAGAGTTACTGACTTTGCCGTTGCCAATCACATATCCTTTTGAGTTGTCTCCAAAGTTAACCAGTCCTCTATCTTTGTATATTATATCATTCAGCATATCTGGATTACTAGTCATGTGTCTAGAGCATCCACTATCGAGTATCCATTTCTTCTTTTTGATCTGCACAATTTGTCCATTGTGAATTGATTCCTCAACACCCATAAAGCATGTTTCCTGAACATCATACAATTTTGGTAGACAACTCGAATTTGAATATTGATTATATGCAGACTCAAGAGATAATGATGATCTGAATATTTCTAAACTAGTATTAACAAGTTTTTTAAGCATAGCCATTTTAAAAGCTTTTTCAAAAATCATATTATGAAACTTTGAAAACCTTGCTCTGATACCAAATGTGAGAAATGCGGATTACGGATCTAAAGGGTAGAATTAACACTAGAGGGGGGGGGGGGTAAATAGTGTTTTAAGGAATTACCAAATCTTTTTGAGTTTATGTTAATTTGAACACAAATGTATACAATATCCAGACACAGATATGATCACAAAATCAGACACAGATGTAGAAATAAAGTAAAAGCAAAAAAGGAAAGAACACACCAGATTTTATACTTGTTTGGAGTTACCCTACATCCAGTCCCGCACACAAGTACAGATTTCCTTTCAAAAGCTATTGTTACAATTACACCCTCGATTTCAAGGCCACGAGGTACACCACTCTAGATTCACAATCCCCTGTGTAGAGACACTTGATTTTACGAGCAACAAGTTCACCCAATTGATTTCATAGGCTACAATCACACCTTTTCTCGCTTGATTGATTTCACAAGCTACAACCATACCTTTTTCTCACTCAATTAATTACAAAGAAGCTTATAACTTAGAATAGCACTGAGATCTTGTTGGGATAGTAATAGAGAATCAAACCAGAGATGATCTAGTTAGATTCAATGGTGATTTCAGCAGAGTAATGATTAAAATATATATAAAGAAATGTGGAAGAAGAAGAGGAATGAAATCAGGGAAAATATGAATATAAATTCTTTTAAAACTTCCCCTATTTATAGTAGAACAACAGTCATGTCCATTCGTGAAAAGATATGACGAATAGACACTTCTTTTGAAATTCAAATTTTTGAAATCAACTGCCATCTTGTCGACAGGGGTACCTAGGGGATTTCGATAAGCCTATGGTATTTTTGGTGATTTGTTTTTCTTTGAAAATAACTTCTATCTTGTATTAAAACTATTTTTAAATTTATAAATATACTTAACTAGTAAAATACATAAATAAATATAGAGAATAATATTTTGATATATAAAAACTTTACTATAATTTTATTTTAAATCTAAATATAAATATTAAAAGTTAAATATATTATTATTAAAAGATAGTTTAAAACCAAGGATAATTTGATTTTGAAAATAAAGATTATTTTGAGGCTAAAAGTATTTAAAACCAGGATAGATGTTTTTTGATTCTTTTAAAAGGAAGGTTTTGAAATCATTTTAAAAACAAGATATAATTTTGTAAAAACATTTGAATAAAAGTTAGTGGATACAAAACAATGTTCCACTAGATTTTTCGTAGGTTCCATCCTACTTAGGGTTCCATCCCTTTAACAGGCTCAAAGTGGATTCCATTCCACGAATAAATTGAATTTTAAGATGCCAGTGCTTTTCTAGGAGTTTTAACAAAATTCCTAATTAAATTACTTTATTGAAATATTAAATTCTTGATAATTTTGATACTCATGAGTCTTCAATCTTGATATCTTGAATCTCTATACTGTACAGTCTTCATTCTTGATACCTGCATGATTAAATCCTGCATATGCATATATATCTAAACTATATGTCAATATTTATATTTTATAATCTTATTCTATGGTTGTTGTCATCAAAACCATCTTCTTAGGGACTAACAATTTCATCGTATTATTATTCGGAATGGGTTTTATGCCACAAAGTCCTCTCCCGGCTAATCCGAATAACAAGCGCTTATTAAATAAATAATTGGTAAATAAATTAAGAAGAAATATTTATTTTTAATTCTTAATAACATTAATCCCTTATGTTAATGATAATTAATTATAAAGTCTATTAAGTAAAGATTTTTAATAATAATTGAATGATTAATTCAGATTAATGATTTATAATTATTTAATGATTAAAGATTAATTAATTAAGGTAACTATTAAGGAATAATTAATTAATGAAGGTTTTTAGGGGTCGTGCCACTAGGGTATGTCCATTTTCTTCTGGATAAGAGGTGATATCATGGTATCAGAGCTAAAGGTTGAGTAAGAACTTTAGCTACGGAGTACAACACATTAGGTGGCTCATTAGAGATAGGGTGAAGTATACCCTAGAATGAGTATGAACCAAAAGACCGAATCTCTAAAATTTCTTGGTCTATATCTTGTCCGTATGCCTTTAACTATTGTTGTTCCCTATATCTTGTCCGTATGCCTAAATTAAGTCTTCTTACTATTTAGAGATAGTGAGAATGAGCGGAAGAAGAGGACAAGGTAGGGGACAGGGAAATACCACTGCAACTGGTCAAGTCCCTGCAACAACAGCTATACCTACTCAACCTCAGCTGAATCTGACTGATCTATATAGAAGTTTTTCCGGAATTGGTGGAAAGCCGTTCACTGACAAGTTCCACATTGCAACAGCAACCGCATAGGTTAAACATATGGGCTCCATACCATGATACAACCCTTTTCCAGAAGGAAATGACATACCCTCACTTATTTACTTTCCAAAAAATTTCAAAATTTTTCTAGCTCCCTAAATTTTCGAAAAATTAAGCCAGCGGAACAACATATAATAGATAATTGAATATCATTAAAACAAAGGCACTGTATCAGCTTATACAATATATTATCAGAGTTTACAACGACACAATACAACACTGGCAGTCAATCTAACTTGAGTATATGGAAACTGACTTACATCAATTAATAAATCATTCTCGATTTATTTTAAATTTACATTCCATATCAAAATTTTAAATTTTGATTTAAAGTAAAAACTGCTTTATAAGATATTTATTTAAATTCTAAATTAAACTTCAAATTCAAATTCAAATTTGAATTATAATCCATTTGTATATGTATAAATCAATATTAATTCTATTTATCTTGAATTTCCTCTGTTTATCTTCTATGCAGACAGAATTTGCTTCAAATTCAACTTGAAATTATTTTAGAGTTTAGATCTAGATTTAATAAATATATTTCATTAAGATCCCAAAATCTTAAATGAATCAGAGAAGAAGCAATTTGGTTTTGAACAGTGGTTTTAATCCAAGTGTCGAATTAATAAAAGTTTAAGAAAGATATCTTTATAAGTAATTAAGTTTAATTTATTTAATTGGGACATTATTTATCAATTATTTTTAAATAAATAATTAAAAGTAAATTAAGATGAAATATTGATTTTTAATTCTTAATTAACATTAATCCCTTATGTTAATGATAATTAATTATAAAGTTTATTAAGTAAAGATTTTTAACAATAATTGAATGATTAATTCAAATTAATGATTTATAATTAGTTAATAGTTAAAGAATAATTAATAAAAGGGTAATTAATTATTAAGTTAAAATTCAATTTAATTTATAATTAAAAGATAATTACTTAATTATAAGTAATTAATTAATGATTAATTATTAGTTAATCAAGTGACAATTAACTTGTGATTTATTTAAGTGATTAGGGATACTCACTTATAATAATTAATTAAGTATAATTAATTAAGGGTTAATTAATTAATGTAATTAATTAAAGATAATTAATTAATGTAATTAATTAAAGATAATTAATTAAAGGATAATTAAATAATTAAAGGTTAATTATTTAATGATTATTGGTTAATTAGTTTATATTTAAAGGTTAATTAATATGTGCTTAAGGGTTTAAACATAATTTTTAAATTATTTAAAGTAAAGGGTTTAAACAAAAATTTATAAATTAATTTAAGTAGGGATTAAACACAAAATGTTACATATGAACATTTGTAAACTTGAGATTATATGAATTGGGTTAAATATGAAAAGCTTTTGAAAAGGAGTTTTGAAGATAAAAGTTATTTTGAATAACTTGATAAAGTTTGAACGGAGAACTTCAATTCTCGTCGACCCATGACAAATTGAACGTCGGGATCAATGGTGAAGGAGGCTTTATGGTAGTTTCATTTACCAAAAATCATTACGGATTTCAATCTTAAATTCTTTTGTTGTTTTTTTGTTTAAAACTGTTTTCGTTTGCTCACACCAGTCCTATGACTGACCTGGAGTTTATTGTTCCCTTCTAGATGCCCACAACTTTCCACACGAGCAGTTTAGAGTTGGAATTTTCAGATAATCAACTAGTAGATGTAGATTTCGGATCTTGATAAGTTTTAAAACTTTAAAACTGGTTTAAATTTTAAAACTTTAAAACTGTCTTATGTTCATTTAATCACTCAAACCCCGGGCCATTTCCTGATTTTCCCGATCCTTACTTCGGGTTTCCCCCCACCATTTACTTTCTCAAATCAACAACTTCTATATAGATTAAAATTAGAAAACAAACTTTTATTAACTTTAAAATAAAAACTTTAAATCCTATTTATTTATAAAATATCTATCATTGAATCCCAAATAAAAGTTCTATTTAAAATACATATCTTTATTTATTTTGGAATTTTTTCTCCAATTAATTCATCATTAAATCCAAAATTAAAATTAATTACCAATAAATTCGCAATTTAATTCCAAAATTTAAATGAATCACCAAATTAAATTTGGCTAAAATCCGGTAATGTTACATAATCAATATGAAAATTTAGATGATTACAATAAACTATAGGCTGAAAATAGGGGTATATGAAAATAAATAAACAAACACGCATTCAATTACAATAGCATCCATCACAACATACAATCAACATTCAAATCGACTAATTCAACAAATCAACTAATTCAATAACATGTCAAAATAATTATTAGTTATCACATATTGGAGTTTAGGTATTGTTAGTGCTAAAATTGGTCATAACACTCAAATCCAGATGAAAGCACCAAATCATATTTATAGATCATAGTATATGTAGAGAGTATAAATATGAAGAACAGTAAAATTAAAAAGAAAGCAGTAATAACGAAGGATTTATAGTGGTTCGGCTGACTCTGGCCTACGTCCACTCTAGAAATTTCATTTTTATTGATGTTAGAATCAATTACAGTTACAACCCAGAGTTTTTAGAGCAACAATGGAAAAGCAGCCTTAGTGTAGAAGACGAAGGAAAACAAAATGATCTCTTTCTGAAGTCCCACATGCTGTATTTATAGGCAAAACCTGAGTTACTAGGCTTTCTGAGTAGTCCGGGCCCACCAAGATCATAGCCGACCCAGGCTTCATCATTATGACTGATCCCCTATTGGAGTGTTGCCGACCCGAAGTGAACACAACATTGGCCCGAAGCACAATCGTCCATGGCTCGAAGCAAAAAATATTTGGCCTTGGAGCAACCAAGTGCTGATCCTCCTCATCGAAAGTACCGGGCCCTTTTAGCCGACCCGGAGCTTTCATCCTACCAACCCGAAGTAGGTGGTTATAGAACTCGAAGCGAGATTGTACCGACCCTACGCCTTCATAACACCGACCCATTTCCCTTGGCCGACCTGAAGAAATGGACTGCCGACCCAGAGTTTTCCCCATACCAAGCTGAGTACATCTAGAAGCCAACTAAAAGCAAATGTTGATCCACTCACGACGTCAATCCAATCTTAGGATGATGCCAACCTGCGTCATTGGACCGATCTAGAGATGTCGATCCAACCTACAACCACCGAACCACTCCACTCACCGATCCACTCCAATTCCAAAATAGGCCCAACTGATTCATCTTAGCCGACCCATGCACGACCTTTCTTCATAGACCGAGCCACGTGTGACCTTCGTCTTTGACCGAGCGATACCGGCTGAACCACCTAGGCCAAGCCATGTGTGACCTTTATCTTTGACCGAGCAGCATCTGCTAGTCCACCTAGGCCGAGCCGTGTATGTCCTTGGTCCCTGACCGAGCGGCATCTGTTGGTCCACCTAGGCTGAGCCATGTATTTCGAGCCATCCTTGACTGACCGTCCATCCATCCAGCTAGCTCAAACCCATGGTATTCCAGTCTCGACAAACGAGCAGTCAATTTTAGTTGAATCCGCCTGTATACGGCCTTGCCAAAAGGCGGGTTAACAGGTATTTAAATTAAATGTCAATTAAAATTCCCAACCAACAATCAATAATTTCACTATATGACTTGGTTTAACTTGCAATCAAATTTTAATATTTTGTGAGTGAGTATAAACACTCACCTTTTGGCTTTCCCTTTTCTAGTCAGATTTGGATCCACTACTACTTTCTCCTTTTGATTTGTTTCCTTGGAATCTTAATGTTTTTTTTAGAAAGTTTTGGAAGAGACGGAGAAGTTTGTATTTATCTGGATTTGAAGAAAAAGATTTGAAAAGAAGAAGAAAGTTTGGAAAAGAAGAAGAAAATTTAAAGAAGAAGAAGAATTAAAGAAGAAAACGAAGTTCTGAAAAAGAAGAAGAGGATTTGAAGAATAAGAAGAAAAAGGAAGAAAAAAAGGAAGCTTTAAAAAGAAAGGAGAAGAATGAGATTTGAAGAAGAAAAATGAAAAAAAGGAAGAGGAAGGTGAAGAGAGGAAAAAAATTGGGATGGAAGTTATTTTGGAAAAATGAAACTACAGAAGACGAGATTTGAAAAATAAAATGAAGCTACAAAAATGAGGATGAAACAAATGAAAAACTAATAAAGTAAATATGAAAAAACTAGGAATTGAAATAAAGTACAAATACGAACAGCCTTAAAAAAGGTAGGTGTTAAAAGAGGCGAAGTAAAAGAACAAAAATATGAATGAAGATAAAAATAAATCTTCTGTTTTCTTAAAATGAAGCTTTAGGAGATTAAATAGCCAATGGAAGGAAGTTAAAAGGACTAATAATGCGTAAACAAAATGAACTTTAGAAATGGAGAATAGTAAATGCCAATGAGGTATCATGAATATTAATTTGGATATTCACGTTAAAAATGGAAAGAAAAAAAACTTCAGGCAAAGTACTTAGAAAGGAGAAAATGAAACAAATGAGAAACAAATGAAAAGAATGCGACAATTATTAAGTAGAAATAAGTCAAATGAGACTACTATTAATTAATAAGAAATGAATGAATAGACAAATAAATGGATGCTCAAGTGGAACCTATATGGAGAACTTGAAAATGAAAAGAAAGGAATGTGGATGTGATAATAAATATAAAGCAAATGAGTGGACCACGTATGTACTATAAACAAACTTTTGGGGTTCAAATTCCAAAACTTGCTCCAATTAATTAATTTCAATAAACCAAAATATACGCATATTTATATCATTGAATTCTTCCTTAAAACATTTGTTCTATGTTAATATATGTGCATATTTCATTAACTCAATCAATCAATTAATGATCGATCGATCAATCAATCAACCAATCAAACTATATATTTATTTATATTATTCAAACCAAATTTATTAATTCACGAATATATATCTATCTATGTATTATAAAAATGATTTACTTTACTTTTTTAATTTCTGCAACGGTACATTAATGTAACCAATTTACAAGTTTTAACTATATATAAAATAGAAAAATAAATATATGTGAACATGTTTAATTAATGTACAATTGTCAATGCAATTTAATTTCTAATTGATCCCACAACATTCACATAACTGTGAATCGTCTGATATATTTTAAAATTTGAATACTAATAATTGTGCTTATGTATATATTATTCTAAAATTCAATTTTTTTCTTTTTATAAAATATATTTATTCAAAATGAAAATTTTATTTTATACATCTCAAAACATGCATTTGTTTTAATTAAAATGTTCGTTCCATTTTGATACAAAAATGCAAGTTCCTTTATTGACTCATCCATCACAATTTCATTCATGTTTCCTTTTAATTGAAACCTTTCAGTTAATCTAATTCCAATTCATTTCATTACTAATTTCATACGAATTCTAATTCTAAAACATTGTTTTCTTTTCATTTATACCAACTCAAACATGTTTTATAAAATTTCATATACAACGAAGTTTATACACTATATACAAAGTAAATGTTATATCTTATTGAAAATCAACCTCTCTAAGATGCATTTCAAATACAACTTATTTTATTATTTTATTAAAACATTCAGTTAGTTCTTTATTTAAATTCAACATTTTTTATTCCGATTAGAGATAAACATTCAATTTATTCTTTTCAAGTCAAAGCTTAAACTTCATCAAAATGTCCATTTTAATTTAATTTAAAATGTAAGTTCTTATGTTGAACTTATTAATTACAATGCACTTGTCTTTTCTTTTCAATTAAAGGATTCCAACAACTCTTATTGCAGTTTATATTCCATATTAAATTTCAAACGAATTCTCATTATATCACGACTGTTTTCTATTCATTTCATATATTCCAACATTTACTTCTTAAATTATTCTATTCTTATATTAAAATCTATTATTACAATCAATGGGACTTACGTTCAAACAATGATTAAACAAAATCATATTCAAATCAATATCATTAAATTATATTCTAATATGCTTTACAATCTTCTAATGTATTAAATTAGTTGTTTTAGCATATATTTAAGATTATGTTTTATTTACATTAATAAATCATAAATCTTTAATTTTTAAATTTTTTTAACTTCAAGCCTTATTTAATTTAGTATTTTTAATTGTCAAAAATACGGGTCGTTATAGATATTTTAGATAACTTCATCCTTAAGCATTAAAAGTCAATGCACATGCTATGATAAAATGGTGGTAATGATTGGTGGTGTAGGCGTGAGCATATGAAGGCCAGAAGGAGCACACGTGATAGAAAATGGTGATGTGATGGCATGGAAATATCATGATATTTTGTTGCAAACTCTAGCCTATAAATACATGCACATTCTCTTCATAAACCCTCACTTCTCCTTCTTCTTCTTATGAAGCTCTTTAATGGCTTCTTTATGTTGAGAAAAGTTATAAGAAAATTAAGATATATATATATATATATATATATATACACAAAGATGTACACATACATCATCACTACACTTCTAAAAACAAACCAAAACCACTTATCCCCCTTCATACACCCATGGCCCACCCCATAACCAAGTTTTGTCGAGCACTAAAAAGGAGAATGGCCAAGACCATAAGCATAAGGATGAGGGAGGAGTGATGGCGTGAGCTTGGAGTAGATGGGAGGGAAAGACCGAGAGCTAGGTGGTGGTAGAGCGGATGGCCATGAGCGATGGGAAGTCATAGCCGTGAGCTATAGGGGAGAGTGGAGTTGTTTTGGAGAAGTTTTGGTTGGGTTTAGTAATGATTTAGTTGAAGTTAACAATGATAATTGAAGTGTGGATTGAATTAATGTTGGTAGGAAGTTTAGGATTTAATAAAGGTGAGAGCACTTGCTTAACTTAATTTAAATATACTCAAAAATTTGATATAAATGTTTAATTAATAAATTAATATGCTTAGAACTTGGTTGACTATATGAATGATTATATGGTTGGTTATATGGTTGATAACTTAGTTGTGATAAATTATGAGAAATCATTATAGAAACGGTTAAGTAATTAAGCATGGTAATTAATGAAAATAAATCCATATTTATATGTATATGAAGATTATTTAGCCTTTTAGTGATTTTTGAATATATAAAAAGGTTGAAAAATGAATATTTTAATAATATAATATTATGAAATGGTTTAAAAGAAAATATGAGATTTAATATGGCAAATAAAGTTTGAATTGGTTTAGAATCACTAAAACTCAATTTGGTGAAGTTTTAAAAAGAATTGAAATTGAGTCAAAGATAGGCGTATCGTGCAACGACATTCGCGATTTCACGCCGTAATAGTTTAAATCTATTTATACGATGGAATCAGCATTGGAATTCTTTGGAATAAGAAAGTTTCGAACTCTTATAATCACAGTTTTCAAACAAAAGAAAAAGACCAAGATTTCATTTAGTATATTTTAAAATATGAGCAAATCAAGTTTTCAAAATAATCATGCTTTGGTAGTTTGAAAACCAAAGCAATAAATTCTTATGGATTTTTTTAAGTCTTTAGAATTATTGAATAAATTCTATAAATATATTATAATGTTTTGAAATAGAATTGAGTTATAAAAATGGATTTCTAAATGATAAAAAAGTTGTTTTTATCAAATAATCCTTAAAATCACTTTTTGCAGCGGTTTTCAATAACTTTTGAAATATAGATTTAAACTTAATTATTCTTTCCAAATCTTTTATAAATGTTTTCAAATAAACAATTAAGTATTTTAAATACGATTTGGACCTTTTATATTATTTCAAAAGAGCTTAAATAAACGGTTAGAAGAAAAGTTGTTATAAATAAATGATTTAATCTTGGCTCTACAAGCCAATGAGCAGACGAGATTTTTTTATTCATAAGATCTGGGTATGGGGTGCTTAAACTAAGGAGATGTTTAGGAGTAACCAATGCCTAGGCTCAGCAGGCCTCTTTCTTGGGTGAGGAATAGATAAGGTTGAAATTTCAAAATCGAGGCAAGTACAAAAGATTCAAATTTATAAACTTAATACAATTTCGATTGTGTAGAAATAATCTTCCATACTACCCATGCAAATTTAAAATACGAGTCCACCGTTATTCAAAGGATTTTAAAGGTTGAATACAGAAATTGATATTGAGTAGAATTAGAATAATTTCAATCGACCCTTTTTGCTCAATAATGTTTTCCAACATGATTTACGAAAAATGTTTTGGTGTTTTCCAAAGTTAAAGAGAGGTTTAATAATCTCATATATACTAGAAAAGAATTGATATATCTCTAAAAGATGTTCTATCGATAATTGGTACAGAGAGACCGAGACCAGATTTGGTGATTCCTATCTGAAAACCACTTCAAACCAATGTACGTTCGAAAGTGAAAACATGAAAGGCAATGATTTTGAAGACGAGATCTTTGTGATGAAGGGCTGCTTGCCATTAGCCTTATGATTTCATGTTATACATATATGGTGGCAGTAGTGCTCTGCTATGAAAATCATTGTTGCAAGGTCTACTTGCTACTAATCCTAGTTTATTCCCGATAGGATGCGATAGGAGAGTACTTTCGGTTTGTCATGTTCCTTGACAACTTGTATTGATGAGTGCTCGGCATTTCATTTCTAAAATACACGTACATTGATCTCTATAAATGTACATCTATTTGGTTGTGCAGGAAGTAACCTCTCTTACACTTAACACCCTTTTCTAAGACGTACGAGTCAAAGGTTATACATTTGTGAAAATCAAAAGTGTGTGATGGAAATGGAATTGTGGAATTCTATGTAGGATTTGATGATTATATACAAGGTAAAACGTAACCTTAAGCCTCACACCTGGGAATGACAAAAACATGGTAGATACGGTGAGGCTATGTGGGTCACACCCATTAGAATATGGTCATCACCTTTCTAGATTACCCTCTATATATATAGTATGTTGTGTATGCTATGAGAGTACTCAGGTAGGCTGGGAACGATCGTGGTGATGTCATATTTCGTATTATCTACCGTAAAGGTTTATAGAGGACCATTTGTTGGTGCCCTAGTGCATTTTTCTAGAGATGTACTATCGGAAGGTAGTCCCTTATCTTGTCATTATATGGAATCCATTCTCCAATACGAGCCTTTACGATTTTAGTTGTAAATCAATTATGATGTCGAATTTTACAAATGTAAGAATTCCAGCTTGATTAATATGTTATTTGAAAGGTTTTCAAACAATGTCATTAAAGATAATATCCTTGATTTTGCATAGAAAATGTTTCGGTTATCATAAGGTAAAAACCTGTTCTATGTTTATGTGCGGCGTGGCCTTATAAGATACCATTTGTTTTCCAATACTCGTATTTTTTGAGTTTCTCACACCAGTCCCATGACAGACCTACATTTTATTTTCTTTTCCCTCAAACTCTATATGCCCTATTTTTCTGGGCAACCAAGCAGTTAGGTTTAACTTGGAGCATTGTAATGGAGCTTGAAATCTGGAGCTTAAGATGTTCCTATAGATAGTTCTCCATTTCAAGTTTCGCTATATTAGTTTACTGATTGCATTCATCATTTTTAAGTATAGAGATTTATAGATGTCTAGGCTGATTTATAAGATAGACTCTGATAAATGTATTTAAAATTTCCATTTTAAAGATCAATAATATATGTTATTCCATCCGTGTAAGTTTCTATTTTTATTTTATTTTTACCCTTTACTATCCGTCATTCCAGCACTTCGTTTTACGCTATGTGAATACCAAGGATGCATTAGTATCGGTTTCTAAGGGTCTAAAGGGCGGGTCGTCACATTTGGTAGCAGAGCTGCAATGACAAAGAATTTTAGTTATTTGAAATTGAAATATTTAATTGATTTTAGATATTAAAAAAATTAATTTTATAGATTAGATAACTCGAATTTCAAATATAGTAATTTATTGGATAATTTAATTGCTGAATTTAATAATTGAAATTGTTTAAATAATTTAATCTTGGGTTTCAAGTTGGATAAAAATAATTTCAAAGCTTATTTAAATTCTATTTAATAAGAATGAAGATAATAAAACTTTTAGATTGGATTTAGAAGTGATTTAACTAATTTTGAAAATAGCATATTTTAATTAAGTGAAAATAGCCTTCCAGAACACAGTCTCGGATTTTGACGAAACCGGTGTCATCGGGTCCGTAATAATGAATTATAATGCACCGTCAAATTTCATGGCGATCGTATCTATCGTTTGGTCATGCGAGATCAAAACTCGTAGAATTCAATATAATAATTAGGTTCAAAAGGCTATCTCCTGCATATGATTGAATTAGATCTAGAAACAAGTTCCATTGCATTTGGAATAGGGCTATAACATATAGAATGCACTCTCGGTCGGGGTTTGAAGTTATATAGCTAGATATTTTGAATTTAAATAATTTATGTACTTAGATTTGACTTTACACTCCATGACCATTCACATCAGCCATTCTCTTATCCCTGCCATTCTCGTAAACGCCCATATCCCTCCCTTTTTAAATACCTCATTGTAAATCAAAAATAGAGGCTTCTTCTTAAATTTCAAGAATTCAAAAATCAAACAAAAATCTTATACCTACTATAAAATCATGAAATTTGTTCCAGAGGGCCGTATGGAGGTTAGCTTCGATTGGAGTATGCTATGGCGATGACCAATTGTGTTTTTAGGAATGGCTGAAATTGCATTGGAACTAGGTGTAAGGGCCCTTTTTTTGTACCCTTTGAATCGACAATAAATCACACATATCCAACTCAAATTGCACGAACAAGCAGATCATTAAGGGTGGAAAGAAAATAAAGACAAAAAAGAATCTCACATGAATGGATATATATTATTTCAATAATAGTCTTTACAGCGGAAAAAATTAAAATACAATATCAGAGTCTAACCAAGATTCAGCCTGGACAGTTATAAACCTCCATCCTTACAAATGCAATGGATGCAGCGGATAATAGAATACATCCATACATGATGAAGATCTCCAGCTCTCCTTTGGAAACTCGAACCGTCTTCAACTAAAACTGAAACTACTCGGATCTGACCCAAGTATTAAAATTACCCGGATCAGGCTTAATAAACTAGCGTGAGGTACTCGAAATTTAAAACGATGATGTTATCAAAACTTTTGAAAAGAAGTGTATCTCATAAGACCATTCCCGCACATAAATACAGACAGTTTTTGCCTTATGATAACCAAAACACTTTTATTACCAAAATAATTTGATATTATCTTTAATGACATTCTTTTGGAAAAATATCTTTTAAATAAACTTATTCAAATAAGGTATCAATATCCGGACTACATCTAAGGGAATATATCCAGACTGGGTCAACGGAATATACCAGATGGAATATATGATACCAAAATGGGTAGCTAAAATATTTGCAATTCATTACAGCTATTTTGGGAATACAATCAAAACCGTAAAGCTTGTACTTAGAATTAGATTTCCAACATGATAGGGAACCTCGATAACCATGCATAGCAGCCGGAACCCGGTGGTTTTTCGTGCAAGGGCTCACACACCACTATTCCTCATATTGCCACACTTCTTGATATCCGGTGGCTTCTCATGCAAGGAATTGCATGCCACTATATCATACAATAAGGGTCCCCTCTGGACACCTTGGTCACCTAGATCATATGATGCCAGTCACCTTAGGAGATCATATGCCACCCTCGTCATACAAAGCCTGAAATATGTTACATAGTTCCTGTATCATTTCCGAGATGTGAGTCTAGTGAGACTACGCTCATACTTTCCATAAAGCCATGCTTTCCTTTTGACAAAGCATAATCTACTTAGAATGCCACAATACCATTCCTTCGATCACCATTTGATTTTTATGAACATACAACCTCTGAGTTCGTATACCTCTGAGAAGAGTATTAAGCTAAGAGAAGTTGCTTTCTCCGCTGCCATAGAAGTATGTTGGTAAAAGTCAACATTTGTGTTCTTAGCAATGCAATGTCAAACATTCGTCCATACAAGTTCGTTCTAGGACTGAACAAAACCGAAGGCACTTTTCTCGGCCTTTACTAGGTGAGAAGCCCTTGCAATCCGAAGATTTCAAACACGACAAGACCACTACTATAATAAATGTCTCTATATTAGAAGCTACCCATAGAATGCCAACAAGTAGTCCTCCCACTATGAAGATTTTCGGTCTTCAATAATCGTCATCTTTAACACATCTTCGCTTTCGAACGTATACATTGGTTCAAAGTGGTTTTCAAATAGAGATCACCCAAATCCGACCTGGTTCCTTTGAAGCCAATCATTGATAAAAAATTGTTAAGCTCAAAAGTGATTATCAATCATCAATCAATTAGTTCATCATCTATTTAAATCAAATTTCTTTCTTAGATATATTCTTTTCAATTTATCCCTTTTTCTTTCCAAGAGTACATGGAATCATTAAGCCTCATTTGTCAAATTATTTGGTTGATCTAGACCTCACTTTTTATCTTGGAATAATTCCAAATCATTACAACTTTTTCTTTGGAAAACATTTCCAAATTATTCATTAAATCTTAATCAAAGATTTCTTTCTTAACTTCAAATCATAACTTTTAAATGGGTCAAAAACTATGTTATTTAAGGAAAATTTATTACAAACCCAAATCAATTAATTTCAAGTATAGGAATTTGAAATAATTCTAATTCATTTATTTAACTCTCATATTGGAAAATATTATTTTAGAGCATCCGGGCTTTCCTTTCGATTTGTTCCACCCCTCATCTAAAAGAGAAAACAAAGGCAAGGTAGGTTCAGGGCACCAGTTGCTCCATACCTAATCTTAGTTGCACACCATATTTTACCGTTTAGATCTCACAGGCGGGACAAATGCACTAGTCGTTTCCGCATACTCCTTTCATGTTTAGAAATAATTTAAAAAACTTCCAAATCATTAGTTAAAATACTTATTCATTTATTTAACCATTCCATAAATCCTCCAAATCTCCTTAAAATACTTTATTAATCATTTGAAAACATTTACAAAAGATTTTGAAATGTTTGGTTACATTTAAAACTATATTTCAAAAGTTATTGAAAAGTGCTGCGAAAAAGTGCTATGGAAAGTGCTTTTTAAGCTAATTGATTAAAACGACTTTTTTATTATTTGAAAATCCATTTTTATTACTCAAATCACTTTTATTTTTTTTTAAAACATTCAAAGATTTATTACACATTTTAAACAATTTAAAATGTCATTTTCAAAGAAATCCAGTTATGGATTCCAACTTCAAAATCAATATTTTTTCCAAAACTTGTTTTACTCGTATTTCAAAATCTACTTATCGAAAATCACGATTATCTTCCTTCGTTGGAAAAATATGGATATAATTGTTTGAAACATTCTTATCTCGAAGAATTTCGAGCTAAATTTCATTGTATACACTCATTTGACTTTTGTTGCACGAAAATTGAAAACTATTGTTACGCGACGCGCCTGTTTTTCACTAAATTTTCATTCACCATCCAAACTTCACCAAAACACTTTCATATGTTTATACAATATTTATAAATCATTTTCAACTCATTTTAAATAATATTTTTATATTTCAAACACATTTTCCATTTCATTTCATGTTATAATATTATATTATTATAATATCATTACCTTATTGGATATTTTAAAATCATTAAGAGACTAAATAATTTCCATACACGTATTTTTATGAATTTAATTTCCACTAAATTTAATTTGGTTAATTACTAACCATTATTTACCAAACCAAGTTATCAACCATTTCACAACCATATAATCAACCATAATATCAACTAAGTTATCATCCAATATCTACCGATATTGAAGATATTAATTTCCAATTTAACATGTGTATTATCAACTTATGTTATATTAAAATAAAACTAAGATTTGAGTACTCATCTTTAACCAAATTGATTAACTTTCTACCAACATCCATATCAACTAACACTTCACTAAACCACCTAAACACTCTTCCACCCTTTCCAAGTGCTCGACCACCAGCCCACATCTCTTCTTGCTCTTAGCCAAAGCCTCCCCCATCCATATTGCTCACGGCCTCCCCCTACCAACACCCAAACTCAGGGCCTAGGGCCATTTTTAAGAAGAGAAGATGAATAAGTTGTTTAAGAAAAGGTTAGAGAGTAACAAGTGGATTAGTGCTTAAGCACTATACTATTTTTAACCCTCCTACCTATCTTAAGGAGAGAAGCTATTAAAATAGCTTAAAGGAAGAAGAAAAGAATGATTTGTGTGACAATGAAAGAGGTATACCTTGCTATTTATAGAAAAATAAAGAGGTGGTAAATTACCAAATTAACCTCTTACCAAATTACTAAAGTATCCTTGCTTATTCAACACATACCATCACCTTATCACATCACCACTTTATTTCTTAATCATTTAATGTTTAAGTAAAGAAAAGTAAAGATTTGGTTGGATTTGATGTGACATGTTTTGTCCTTTTGTGCTTACTTTTTGCTAAACGTTTTCTAGAATTTTCTAATCTTGTTTAGTAAAAGTAAACTTATTTAGTGAATTAATTAATACTTATATTATTTTAATATATGTTCATATATAAGAAAATAAAGGTACAACACTGTTGCGACAATTTTAAATCGACAAAAACGTTGATTTTCGACAAAATATTTTATAGCCACATTTTTATGTTTTAGTTAAACTATTTATTATGTAATACAAATTTAAAAATAAATTTTTATAATACCATTTAAAAATATAAACACATAAAATAATTAAAATAATTTATTTAACCAGTGAAACTTACTTTTCTGAAATCAGCATTTTGTCACTTTTACCGATATAGCAAATGTTCCTATTTTTATATATATTTCTATTTCCAAATCCTATCTAATATTATTCGAATCATAAAATCTTACATATTTTGTATTTAAAATCACTTTAAATGTTATATTTGGAGATGGTCAAATTATGGGTCGTTGCACTAGGGTTGGTAATTGTGCTTGATTAAGTGCTCAACGTGGAAATTGAGCATCGTATTCGAGTTTGTGACCTGAAATAGCTCCTAGGCACGAAATCTAATGGTGTGCGATCACCTATAGAGGAATGTAACATGGCAACAGTCGCATTCGAACCCATCAGGTCACGATCCAAGGAGCACTCGTGTGCCTAGTGTGGTGATGGCCGGCAAGACGAGGAGGGGGTGAGAAGCGCGTATGTGACGTCGGGCTTGGTTTCATGGATCGGAGAAGGCTATGGGCGTACGTGTACGCAAGGATAGTGCACGCATGCATTGGAAAGAAACAAACGATTAGATTAGAAGAGGGTAAGCGCACTAGTGTAATTATATAGAAGTTGTATTAGTTTATTTTATTTAATTTAAAAATGTATCGATAACTTATAAAATTGATAATTCTTCATACAAGGTCCGATCGAGACGAAACCTTTTGCATTGGCTCCCAACGACAAAAGCTTCATGATGGAACTGGTTTGGATGAATTTGGAGACTGTCAAATATTGTGCTAAAATCGGACGTCGTTCGATTTTAGTTCCAAACTGGAACGCCTCGGTGACGACAGAAAATTTTGGTGAGTTCAACTCACCTATTTGGATAACTAGTATGATTTTTAGTTAATAAAAATTGTTGAATGGTTATTTGGATAAATTATTATATTTATTAGTTGGTTTGGATATATTCCCACCTATTGGAGCGGATGAGACCCTAATACGTTCCCCTGTAAGAGTGAATGAATTTTTATGTATGAATCCCATCTCGAAGTGGTTGATTTATACTTTATGATTATATAACATTTGTGAAGCAAGGAGAAACAGATTAGAGGGATCCAACATGATTCCTCGCTATTATTGAATTATATTGTTTCAATAATATTTCCTTTATATGGATTATTGAATAATAAATATGATTGTGGATACTATTGCTATAATTGGATGTTTGAAAATAAAATCCAATAGTGATAGAAAATCAATATCGATATTGGTTAAGTGTTGGATGGCTATTGGCCTCAAATTAGTATTTTAAAAACACTGTAAATTGTCGTTCTAGTTGAAATTGGTTTTTGGAGACAAGAAACGATTTTAAATCCGAAATTGGGTTTCGAAAATATTTTGTTCCTAGGATTATCTATTTAGTTATATTAATATTGTTTCAAAGTTATCTAATTTTAATACTATTATTTTAAGGTTATTTAGTTATATTAATGTTGTTTCAAAGTTATTTTGTTATAGTAATATCGTTTTAAAGTGTTTAATTATATTAATATTATTTTTAAAGCTAATTAATTAGAGTAATATTATTTTTAATTTATTAAATTAATATTGTTTGAAAAGTATATATTATATTAATATGGTCTTAAAGTTAATTAATTATAGTAATATTAATTTAAGGTTATTTAGTTATATTGGTAATTGATTTAAGTTAATCGTTTATAGTAATATGAATTTAAAGAATTATAAAAATGTGATAAGGTTAATTATTTAAGAATAGTTATGGGTTGTAATTAATAATAAGGATTATTAAAAAGGGATCAAAATAAATTATTATTATTATAAAAATGGTAAAGATTAATTAAAGTTGTTCTTAAACAATATTTTGAAATTATTAATTATTATTTTTAAGATGTTTTAAATTTTATAAAATTTCTTTTATTTATAATGTTTATTGTTAATAATCATTATTATACAATGGTGTTTTGAAGTAAAATGTTTTTAATTATTTATAATTATTTCTGAGACCCATGAATAGAGTTGAAAGACTTAAAATTTACATAGAGGTTTGAAGAGTTAAGGAAAGGTTATTTGTAAGGTGAAGAGTTTATAGATGGTTAGATATTTATAAATGAATTTTAGAAATGGGTTATAGATTTATAAATGGTTTATAGATTTATAAAGGGTTATCAGTGATTTTTTAAATATACAAGAAGCTTATAAGTGATTGAATTTTTACAAAGGGATTATTAATGGTTTCTGGAGATTTACAAAATGGTTTATAAATGTTTTGGACGATTGTAAGGAATTTATAAATGATTTGATAATTGAATGAAAAGAACCTCTTTTCCAATCTTGTGTATATACTTATACCTTTGATATAAGTATAGGGATATTTTCTAAGTATTGAAAATGTAGGAATTGGTGGATATATCTTTGCAAAATTATTTTTATACAAGTAATTTATAAATAGTTTATTTATGAAAATTTATAAAAGGAGGCTAGTGATAGCTTATGTGCTTAACCAATGTTGGTTTTCCTTATGAAATAAATTCATGATTGAATGTTTGTTATCCGATGGTTAAATAACCGACTATCGAAAATGGACCCAACATAACTTAGAAATATCTAGAAGAAACACATGGATTATATGGCACAGTCATCACCGATGAGGTTGTACTATGCGTATAAATCTTGTTTTTCTCTCCCACGACAATGATAAGGGAATCCGTCCACTAACAGTTAGGAGGAGATCTTCGATCTTATCTTTGGTTATTTATTTCCTAAAGAACCGGGGTTAAGTTTACCAGGAATTATCAAACGTTGTTTCTAAGAGACCAGGATCAGATATGTTATCCGAAAACCACTTCGATCCAACTCAAGCGTTGCGAACTGAAGACATCGCGAAGAGTATGGAACCAAAGGTAGAGATGTGAAGTCCAAGGGCTGATCGCTACTAATCCTGAAGATGAATCCAAAATGGATGTAGTAGGAATAATGTATTTGGTTTAGTTCAGACCTAGAACAGACTTGTATGGATGGATGCTATCAGCATAGTGTCATTGGAAGGCAATCAACATTCTAAGTGTAAATGTTCTTGATAGATAATCGTAGCCTCAAGCCTCATCAACCAGAAATGACTAAAATATAGGAGATGCAGGAGCGCTAAATAGGTCGCTCCCAAGTAGGGTATGATCATCCCTATCTAGAGTCGCTATTATCTCTCAATTATATGCTCCGGGGACCATTATTTGAGAGGTGATCGTATTCGGTACTATCCAGTAAGGGGTAGGCTGGCCTATGTTGGCAGGGATCCAGGCAAGGTCCTCGATGTTATTTTATCTAGAGATGCACCGCGACGGGCAGTATCCCAGTAGCCCAGTCATTGTATGAAATCCATTCTCCAATAAGCGCCTTACGGACTTAGTTTTGCCCAACTATGCTGAAATGTAAGATGCAAGCATTTCAGCTATATTCATATTTTACTTTGACCCCTAGACATTATTATAATATAAATGGATTTTCTATAGAACATGTTTTGGTTATCGTAAGGTAAAAACCCATCCGTGTTTATATGCGGCGTTGTCTTACGAGACACTCTTGATTTTCAAAGGATTTTTCTTATAACTTTAAATCCAGCTAGTTGTGTTTTCTCACGCTGGTTTTCCAAACTGACTCGGGTGTTATTTTATTATAATGCTCAGGTCGAACTGAGCATATTACAGATTAGTTGGATGCTTAGAGCTTCAAGAGATGAGTTCGAGGCCTAGAGACGTATTCACGTAGTTGATTATATTCCACTATATTCATTGTTGTGCTTATTAACAATTGTGAGGACAGGTTGTTATAACTGTCCAAGATGAAATAGTTTAGTATACTCTGATTGATGTCTGTATGTATATATTATAGTCCAATATATGTGTAAATATTTGTTGTATATTACAGATTATTCATTCCATTGTTTGATTCTGTGTTGTTTAGTTTTTTTCTTATCTTCTTCCTTCTTTCTTTCCCCTAACAATCGGGTTTTTGGCATTCGATTGCTCGACATAAAATATAGTGGATGTATTAGTGTCGATTTTCGAGGATAAAAAATCAAGTTCATTACGAGAGCTTAGGTTGAGCGAACACCTGAGCCTGATATGGGTAAGTCTCATCAGAGATAAGGTGAATAATGCCCTAGGATGAGTAACTCATTAGAGATAGGGTAAGTGGCATCTTAAAATGAGTTGAGAGTATTATATATGAGCATGTATTTGTTAATGATATATATAAATAATTTTTATTTTGAATTTTTTTGGGTAAATGAAATAATTTTACCTAAGATATTATCTTATATACGAAGAAATAACTTTCAAAAATTCGTATAGTTATTTATAGTGTGTTAGTTTGTGATTTAAGGAATGACAATACCGTCCTTTGTTGATTAAACAAACACATGGTGAATTAAGTTTCACTATTTGACTATAAGATGTTTAATGATAATATAGGGTCATGGTATATGAATTTGTATAAGATAATAAAATAAGTACGTAGTATAAAAATGTATTTTACACAAATAAAATATTTTTGAAAAAGATAGATATTAAAGATATGTTATAAAAAATTTAAGAAACTAAATTTTGAATATTTTGAAAAGAATTATGAAATTTTAAAAGGAAGTAAGTTAATATAAGATGATTTTACAAAAGGGATTTATAAAATGGGTTTTATAAACAAAATAATCTCTAATGGATTTTTGAAAAGAGATTTCACATAAGAAATTTGAAAAGTAAAAAAGTCTCAATTGATAACTAATTTGTGTAGCTCGAAAATAACTAAAAGTGGATAAGCGATATGTTCGGATGGTAAACACTTCTCTTATGTATTACCCTTCTTGTTAAATGGATATAGGATAAAATTGGTAGTACCCAGTTCCTTGGTGTTATTTTGAAGTTACTTAATCTCTATAATTTTCCTTAAGTTAAAAGGATAATTTTGAATTATTAATTGATAGGATACTATCAAGGTTGGTTAAAAAGGAATATATTATAATGAGAGAAGTTAAGTGTAATTTTGGAAAATAAAAGGTATATTATCTTTTAAATTAAAATGAGTCTTTTAGGATGAAATGTTTTTCGCTAAGAAAATTATTTGGAAATAAGTATTTAGAGTGACTATATGTAAAGACATCTCTAAAAGATAAAAGTTTTATAAAAAAATTTCACAATGATTTTTTGAATGCTAATAAGTACGTTTGAGGTATGTAGATCATTTCGTCACACTATTTTGATATCAGATCATGAAACTTTGAGGTGTTTACACCAGTCCGAAAAAGGATTTATCACTCGATATTTTATGGAAAAGATTGATGAGGGTTTTTTGATTGGGTACTTGAGTTTTTTATCATGGTTGAGGGTTGTGTAAGGAAAACGAAGTTTTCTAATCAAGAAGCCTGATGTCGCACTAGAGGATCGAGTGATCGATATTAGCTCGGAAGTAAAGTTGTGTATTCAAATAGGAGATCGAATCAAATATTGCGTATGGATGATCCATATACATCATATATAACTAAATTTAAAAGTAAATATTTTGGATAAAACATTAGTTGTTTTGGCATAATTTCGAGGACAAAATTAGTCTGTAACGACCCGCAAATTTAACACTTTGATAAAATATAATTATTTTTAAAATATTCAAATATAAGCTTTTTTGACATAAACTATGATGTTTTGGACAATAAATAATAACAGTAACCTTATTTTGAATAATTATTTACGAAAATATATACTTCGGAAGAATATCGATAAAATGGCCGAAAATCTATTTATCGACAAACCACTCTATAATCGCCAAAAGTCACGCACAGAACTTGATACATACACTTATTTATCCATTTAAACAAGAGTATGAAATAAAATTATTTTTTGGAAATAAAAAGTATTTAAGACATTATCAATAATGTCATCATATACTATATTTAATTAATGAATTTAAATTGAGATTTTAATGATTTAATAATTATTTTGATTATTCAAATAATTGTTTTAAAATGATAATAATTCATTTTAATTTGTTATATGGTAATGATAAATCATTTAAATTAGTTTTACAAAAACATATACTTGATTTGAAAATATAAGAAAATTCATAACTATTTATTGGTATGGGAGCACTTTTTGTAGATAATTGTTTAATATGGATTTATAATTCAAATATGACTGTTTTAATCGATTACTAATGATAGGAGATTGGTTTTTAATTTTGTTTACATTTATATGTAACTTACCTTATAAGTGAAGATGTGACCAGAAATCGGAATCAGAATTCCTAACGGTTTGAGGTAAAGAAGTTGTGTAACGTTGTTTATATTTTTGTGCACATATATAACATACACATGCATGCCGTACCATATACTTACACACATATATACATACAAGTTACATACATACACATATACATACATACATATATATATAATAACAAATATCTAATATATTTTTCATTACTTCATCCTTAAGCATTAAAAGTCAATGCACATGCTATGATAAGATGGTGGTGATGATAGGTGTTGTAGGCATGAGCACGTGGAGGTGAGGAGGAGCACTTGGTGATAGAAAATGGTGATGTGATGGCATGGAAATATCAAGATATTTTGTTGCAAACTCTAGCCTATGAATACATACACATTCTCTTCATAAATCCACACTTCTCCTTCTTCTTCTACTTATGAAGCTCTTTAATGACTTCCTCATATTGAGAAAAGTTATAAGAAAATTATGATAAATACACACACACATACATACATCATCACTACACCTCCAAAAACAAACCAAAACCACTTTTATACCCTTCATACACCCATAGCCCTACCCATACCCACATTTGGTCGAGCACTAAAGGGGAGAATGGCCAAGGCCATGAGCATAGGGGTAAGGGAGGAGTGATGGCTTGAGCTTGGAAGAGATGGGAGGGAAAGGCCGAGAGCTTGGTGGCGGTAGAGCGGATGGTCATGAGAATTTAAGGTGATGGGAAGTCATAGCTCTGAGCTATATAGGAGAGTGGAGTTGTTTTTGAGAAGTTTTGGTTGGGTTTAGTATGAGAAGTTAACAATGATAATTGAAGTGTGGATTGAGTGAATGTTGGTAAGAAGTTTGGGTTTGAATAAAGGTGTTTACACTTGCTTAAGTTAATTTTATATTTATTAAAAATAATGATATGAATGTTTAATTAATAAATTAATATGCTTGGCTGAAAATTGATTGATAACTTGGTTAATTATATGAATGATTATATGGTTGGTTATATGGTTGATACTTGATTGTGATAAATTATGAGAAATCATAATAGAGATGGATAAGTAATTAGCCATGGTTAATTAACGAAAAATAAATACATATTTATATGTATATGGAGTTTATTTAGCCTCTTTGTGATTTTTGAATATATATAAAAAGGTTGAAAATGAATATTATAATAATACAATATTATGAAATTGTTTAAAAGTGAATATGAGATTTAGTATGAAAAATGAAGTTTAAATTGGTTTATAAAAGATTTATAATCACTAAAACTCAATTTGGTGAAGTTCTGAAAGGAATTGAAATTGAGTCAAAAATAGACGCATCGCGTAACAGTAATTCGCGATTTCACACCGTATAGTTTGAATCCATTTATACGATGGAGTCGGAGTTGGAATTCTTTGCAATAAGAATTTTCCAAACCCTTATAATCATAGTTTTCAAAAAAATAAAAAGATTAAGATTTTATCTAGTAGATTCTGAAATATGAGCAAATCAAGTTTTCAAAATAATCGCGCTTTGGCAGTTCAGAAAACAAAGCGATAAAATGTTTAAAATGGATATTTTTAATTCTTTAAAATATGAAAAAAAAATTATATAGATATATTAAAATGTTTTAAAAGAGATTTGAGTTATAAAAATAGATTTCTATCCGATAGAAAAGTTGTTATCAAATAAGCCTTAAAAGCACTATTCGCGGCACTTTTTGTAGCGTTTTGTTAATAACTTTTCAAATATAGATTTAAACTTAATTTTTCTTTCCCAAATATCTTATAAAAAATTTCAAACGAACAATTAATTATTTTAAAAATGATTTGGAGGTTTTATAATTATTTTAAAAGAGTTTAAATAAATGGTTAAAAGAAAAGTTGTTATAAATAAATGATTTAATCTTGGCTCTAAAAGCCGATGAGTAGAATGGATTTTTCTATTCATGACACAGGATGTGGGGTGCTTAAACCCAGGAGATTTTCAGGAGCATCCAGTGCTCTGGCTCATCTGGCATCTTTCTTGGACAAGGAATAGATAAGTTCGAAATGTCAGAAACGAAGAAAGTATAAAAGATTCAAATTTATAAATTTAATACAACCTGGATTGTGTAGAAATAATCTTCTTATACTTGGTATAAATACCAAGGAGAGAATCTATACTATTCATGTAAATTTAAAATGTGATTCCACATTTATTCAATGGATAGGAAAGGTTGAATACAGAAACTGATATTGAGTAGAATTAGCATAATTTTTATCAACCCTTTTTACTCAGTAATTTTTTCCAACATGATTTATGAAAAATAATTTCTAATAACATGAGTGATACTCTATTCAAGCAGAGCACTCTTTTTTATGTCTTGGGGGCTCGAACCCATGACCTTAAGAACATCTGTCAAAAGCGCCACACCCTAACCACTTGAATTAGGGGTCCTTGATGATTTATGAGAAACGATTTGGTGCTTTCCAAAGTTAAAGAGAGGTTTCATAATCTCATATATACTGGAAAAGAAATGATATATCTCTAAATGATGTTTTATCGATAATTGGTTTGGAGAGACCATGATCAGGTTTGGGTATTCCTATTCGAAAACCACTTCGAACCCAGTGTACGTTCGAAAGTAAAAGCATGATAAAGGCAATGATTTTAAAGACAAAGATCTTCATAATGAAGGGCTGCTTGCCACAAGCCCCATAATTTCATATTATACATATATGGTGGCAGTAGTGCTCTACAATGAAAATTTTCGATGCATGGACTACTCACTACTAATCCTACGGATGATTCCCGACAGGATGCGATAGGAGAGTACCTTCGATTTGTCTTGTTTCTCAATAACTTGTATGGATGAGTGTTTGACATTGCATTTCTAAAATACATATATATTGATCTCTACAAACGTACATCTATTTAGTGGTGCAGGAAGTAACCTCTCTTACACTTAACACCCTTTTCTGAAACGTACGAGCTCAAAGGTTGTTCATTTCTGAAAATCAGTAGCATGTGATGGGAATGGAAATGTGGCATTTTAAGTAGGATTTGATGATTCTATGCAAGGTAAAACACGATCTTAAGCCTAGCATCCAGGAATGATAAAAACAGGATAGATGCGGCAGGGCTATATGAGTCGCATCCATTAGGGTATGGCCATCACCTTTCTGGATTACCCTCTATATATCAGGTATGTTGTGTATGCAATGAGAGCTCCCGGATTGGTCGGGAACAACTATGGTGATGTCACATTTGGTACTATCTACAGTAAAGGTATGTCGATTCTATGTTGGTAAAGGACCATCTGTTGGTGCCCCGGCATTTTTCTAGAGATGTACCATCGGAAGGTAGTCTCTTACATTGTCATTGTATGGAATCCATTCTTCAATACTAGCCTTTACGGTTTTAGTTGTAAACCTATTATGCCATTGAATTTAACGAATGTAACAATTCCAGCTATGATTAATATGTTATTTGAAAGGATTTTCAAAGAATGCCATTAAAGATAATATTCCTAGTTCTGCATAGCAAATGCTTTGGTTATCATAAGGTAAAAACCCGTTCCATGTTTATGTGCAGCGTGGTCTTATGAGATGCTATTTGTTTTTCAGTACCCGTATTTTTGAGTTTCTCACACCTTTCGCACGACTGACCCGGAGTTTATTATCTTTTCCCTTAACCTCTAGATGCCCTATTTTTCCGAGCAGCCAAATAGTCAGGTTTAACTTGGAGCATTGTGATGGAGCTTGAAGTCTGGAGCTGAAGATGTTTCTGTAGATAGTTCTCCATTTCTATTTTCACTACATTAGCTTACCGATTTTATTTATCATTTATAAGGACAGAGATTTATAATTGTTCATGTTGATTTTTAAGATAGACTATGATAAATATATTTAAAATTTCTGCTATAAAGATCATATATATTGAAATAATATACGTTATCCCATCCTTGTAAAACTTTGTTCTGTTTTTATCTTCTTTTTACCATTTATTATTCGTCCTTTGGGCATTTGGTTTTGTGGAACGTGAATACCAAGGATGTATTAATATCGATTTCTGAGGGTTGAAAAGGCGGGTCATTACAGGAGTCGGCCAATGGGGTTCCATATATAATGTTTATTTATTTCCTTTTTAGTATTTAATTATTTTTATTCTTATAACCTCAAGCGCTAATAACTGTTTTGTTTGAGTTCCGATCGTGAAATTCGAACTATGAAAGTTGCTCAGAAAATCGTCACGAACACAATAGTGCAAGTTCATGATCAAATTCTAACGTTTGCTCAAATTCCATTTTTGGAGCCTTATTAATTATTTATCGTTAATTTTATGGTGTGTTATAAACACTATCTCAATATCACCACAACCTCCCCTAGCATCATCAACATCACCAACACCATCTCCATTTGATGGTCTATAAGGCTCGTATATAGCAATTCTAGTAGCCAATTCATCTATATGTGCCTCTAATATATGTGCATGGTGCATGTACATCTCAAGTTGGGTATGTGTATGTGCAAGCATCATATCTCGCATCACAGCATATCAAATTTTGGCCTGATCCAATCTTGATGCATACTAAATGAACAAATAATATGACATGTAAGCAGTTTAGTTTAAAATAGAAGACGAGATGCATATAACTAACAATAAGTACCTCATTTGAGGGTATAACCTGACTGAAGGCACTCCAAGAATGTCATGCTGCTACGGAAGGACTATAGGTTGCTCAATCGATGTACCCATGACATCGTACGCCCTAAAAGTTTAATCATGATCCAACTTCATCGGAACCTGGAAGAACTTTGAAGGTATAGGATTAAATGAAAATTGTGGTACTTCAACTATCTGGGCTGAGATGTAAGGGTCTATATGATCAGAGTTGACCCCACGAATATAATCTGGTAATATGAAATGATGCGGTGCTACTATAGACAAATATGCTTCATAACCTCCATCTAAGAAGTATGTGCTAGTATCCACCTATCCAGCCTATCGAAGAGCAAGCATATATTAATCTCTAGTCACCCTGTATCTGCTGAGCACATTGTCTCATGATAATGGATCGGTTGGTATACGATGATTGCTTATGGTCTAATATGCACATCGCTCAATCAGATACAACATAGGCATGAATGCAAGTGTGTGCAAAGCGACTATGTCTAGACAATGAATATGCAATAATCAAAGGATGGTTGTTCACCATAAGGGCTGCATCTACAAGTTGGGTCCAGTGGGAGACCCAAGGAGTTTGTATGAGGTTGGTGTGACCGTGCATGTCGAGTTGCGACCTAGCCTCCATCTGTTCATGTCTAACACTTGAGCATGCTGTAGATACTGAACTATCTCCCATCGTATCGTCCTAGGAAAGTACTGATTAGGAGCCTGACTAGTTATCACATGGATGTAGGGATTCAAGTTTGTTGTACTCATAGTATCATAATGGCAACATGTATAAAAAATCAGACATCTGCTTGACCTCGTCAAGCACAAATGAATCCAATGCTATATATAAGGTACCTAGAATGGTTCTGCTCCAATCAATAGTATAAAGCTAATCTAGTCAGGCAAGCGTTGTTAGATAACCTGGACGAACCGTGCCTTTTTGGTTCAAGAAAAAGGTAGAACCAAACAAGTACAAAAGAAATACCTGAGTGATAGCATACATCATATCCGCTCTATCTCTGTAAGTTGTGATGTAAAGCTGTAGGTAGGCCAATGGCAAAGAATCGCTATGAATGTAGCTAGGATCTTTATGAGGTAGAAAAATGGTAAACAAATTAGGGGACTCATATAAATCGTCGAATGGGAAAGGCCTACGCGCATGTCCTCCAATCTTAATACTGTAAGCATGGAAGTCGAAAGAGGTAATACCTAACTTAAAGTCTAAAAAGTGGAATGTCTGTGTCATGTGCTGCCACCTTTCAACTAGTGCAAAAATGAGAGTCGATCAAAAGATTGGAGGTCTGACTGTCAAAAAACATACCAAAAGGACTAACTTGTAGCTTACCTATAGTAGGATATGGAAGAGTGTCATAAAACTGTATAATGCACTTGGCCCATCAACCACGACAATGAATATACCGATCATATATATATATATATATATATATTACGGATGAAAAAATTAAATATATCGACGATTATTTAATATAAATACGGGATACATATAAAGAATTTACTGTACTAAAATTACCGCTAAAATACGTGATACATATAAAGGATTTACTATAATAAAATCACTGCTAAAATATACTTGCACTATAGACAATGTGGTTTCAGACTTGCGTCGATAGCCATTTGAAAGCTCACGAAGCATATACAGATCATACAATGTTAGCGTAGAGGCTGGAGGAATGTCTATTGGATATGCTTCTTTCGGTGGATGTCTACAAACAGTTTTTTTAGCATTTTTAGTTGGACACGATAACATTTCGCTGTAATTCCTAATAAAACAAATAAATTAAAAATGGAGGAAAGAAAAAGAGGAGTGCAGAATTGAGCAGAATTCGATGGAGGGAGTGAGAGGGATTATTTGAGGGGTTCTATGCGCCAATTTTTTAAAACATTGATGTTCAAGTGTCCATTTAATGGATATCTGTTTAGATTTACTCTCAATATCCACGAGACTGAATATTCGAAGCTATTGAAGATAGCATTACCCCTACTTTTTTTCCTCCTTGCAGTATTCTATCAACATCACAACCTAGATTTATTTTTCGTGCCATAGTTTAAGGTACTGTTTTTTTAGTAATAAACACTTGTTGAAGTGCTGATTGGAAATGTTGATTCGATTTAGCATTAATTTGGGCGTTTGAGTTGGCTTTTGATTCAATGTTATCAAGTCAAATAAGAAGAAAAGCATTCAGCACATTTTAAATGCTTTTTAAAAACGCTGAATTAGTATACACTATTTTCCAACTCATACCCTTTTATATTATAAAATAGCACAATAATTTGTTTTTTTGTTAAAAGTAGTTTCAGCGTCCTAACAATTACAAAGCTTCAATCCCAAGGCAGCGCTGTGCGTTTTTATTCCGTAAGGTTATATGTATTTTTTTATGATAGAAACCAAGTAGATACATTTCATATTTTTCTTTTAGAGTGGTTTTGATAACTACGCGTTTGAAAGGATTATGGGTGCGTTCTCAACTTTATTCTACCTCGTTATAGTTCGTGACGCATTCGACGCGGTGCAAACGGCAACGAAGAAAATGCCTCGCTGAGATTTATATTTGTGGCATGTTCATGATTAATTAGCATGTTAATTAATAAATTTATATTTTTGTAAATTTCTAACACTAATAACTTATGTAAATGAGGTCCGTTTGAGACGCCGTTTTTTGCCTTGTAATCGTATGAAAGTGCTCTACAGTACAGAGTTTGTTTGAAATGAATCCAAGCAATTTATAATTTTACAATTTATTTATTTTGTAAATTATTGACATATATTATTTATTACAAAACATTAATTAATTGTAAATTAATTAAATTAAAAATCAATTGAATTAAAAATCACAATTCAAATAATCCGCTCAAATACCTTGTTCGCATCGTCAAACGCATTCCTAGTTCAATCAACTTTCTCGCTCAAATACTTTGCTCAGATTCATCGTTTCCTATTTCTGTTCCCAAAGAATGCACCCTGCGTGTTACTGCAAATAAAGAATTATGTGTTACTACCCTTATGATCGGCATGTTGTATAATTTAGGAATTTGGGATGGATTTTGTGTTTGGGCAAATGTAACTTCCTTTATAAAAGAATTAATTTTGTTTTATGAACAAATTAGATTTATGTGCATTGTACTATTTCTTAACAAGTTGTTGTGATCAATTTTTGATTTTTCGATATAAAATAGTCAGTGGTTCAAGGCTTTGAGTTCAGTGATTTGGACACCTTAATGCACCCATTGTAAGATTTAGGTCTGATTTTTTTTAATTTGGTTAATAAATAAAATACCTTCCATCTCTTATGAATCTGGTTGTAGCATAAATAAATTATTACTTATTTTTTGATTTGTTTCCGATGCACAAAAATATATATTATATATATCATATTATATGAGTAACATACATAAATATCATTAATAATATTTAGCTAATTACTAATTACATTACTAATTAACATTAATTTTTGTAGCATAAATTTTGTTTTAATTATATTAATAAAATTAATTTCATAAAGTTTAAAAGAAATTATTATCAATAATAACATATATTTATGCATCTTTAATTCTTCTTCCAAATTTCCTTTCTAAGTATTTTAGAAAGATTATGTGTTGCGTTTCAAGTAATAAACAAGTGCAGCTATGTTTTTTATTTTCCTTTAGCATACCATTAAATATACTTTTCATTTTTAATTAGTAATAACTCATTCTATATATATATTCATTGTATTACTTAAGAGGTCAGCTATTTGAACACAAAATTAAACACAAAATGGTAACATAAAAGCTCCGGCTCATTGTATTTTTTTGTCGTGGAATTCAGGAGGCAATATAATGGTGGAAATTCTTCGTGTCACCAATTGTGTCTATATTTTGTGTCTAAATAGACTCTTTCGTTACTTAAATGATAAATGATAGTAACAATAATAGACAAATTTATCAATTGAGAAGTTATCGCAGTAAAACATACTTATATTCAGCACCCATTGTTCACCATTCAAAAGCATTCATCATTCAACATTTAATTATTCGGTTGTTTTAACAAGCGAAGCCTAAGCACATCTCAACTAATTAATCAAGCAGTCTGAGCCAATATAACAAATTTCATATTAGTACAATTTTATTTCAATATTTCTGGAAAAAATGAGTCCAACCCTAGGGGACAAACAATAAAAGCAGCAACAGTGGAGTGCTTGAATTCGTGAGGCAAAGTAGCGTATATTCGTGGTTGGGGTCCTGGGGAAGATGAAGGACAGTAAAGGAATAAATGGAGGGCTGATACTGATTAGTGGGGTTCACTGTCTTTTTTGAAAACCCCGACGTGTGCGAGGCAGTATCGGGGGGTTAATAGCCAACATAGCTGAAGCGCTGAAGTAGAGTACACCAAGTCATGCTCATCCAAGTTCGTATTCGACATAAAAGGCCAGTTCCTTTCTCCATTTCGAAGAATTATGCAACAAACCCAACGTCGACCCATCATGATTCTTACCTGTCAAACGCCAAGCATGACATATTTTGGTGGAACACTTGCATTACAAATTGCTTCAGAAACGGCCAAATAGACGATGCATGCAAATATTTCAACCAAATGCCATACAAAAATGTAGTCACTTGGAATTGTATTGTCACTGGGTACATCCAAAATAATATGATTTTGACTGCACAGAAGGTATTTGATATAATGCCAGAGAAAAATATTGTTTCTTGGGCTGCATTAATGACAGGTTATGCAAAATGTGGAAGAGTAGACGAGGCACGTAACTTATTCGATAAAATTCCTGATAAAAACGTGGTGTGTTGGAATTCAATGATATCCGCTTACATTAAGCATAACAAAATTGGTGAAGCAAGAAAATTGTTTGATTTGATGCCAACCCGGAATGCTGTCTCTTTGTCTGTTATGATACTAGGTTATGTAAAGCAAAAACGTATAGATGAAGCAAGAAAGTTATTCGATAAAACGTGTTTGAGATCAACCTATCTTTGTAATGCTTTATTGTCTGGGTATGTAGAGCTTGGTTATGTTAAAGATGCTGAAGAACTGTTTTCCCTAATGGTTGAAAAGGATGTTATATCATGGAATTGTATGATAACTTGCTATTCCCAAGCTAAAAAAATGGAACTCGCTAGAGATTTATTTGATAAAATGCACTTCAAGGATACCATTTCTTGGACCGCGATCATAAATGGATACCTAAAAAATGGCAACATTGAAGATGCATATGCATTATTCAATAAGATGCCGAGTCGTGATGTCATGGCATGGAACACGATGATGGGTGGATTTGTTAGTAATGATTATTTGGAAGATGCTTTAAGATTGTTTAGAGAGATGCCCCAGAGAGACATTGTGTCATATAATACTATTCTACAAGGATATGTTCAGAAAGGTGATATGAGTAATGCTTTGAAATGGTTTGAGAAGATCCCCCAAAAAAGTGAAACCTCATGGAATACTTTGATCACTGCATACAGAAGCGAGGAGGCATTAAACTTATTTTGTAAGATGGTCAGTGAAAAGTTTAAACCTAACAGGAGTACATTAGCTGTAGTAATCTCTGTATCTGCATCCCTTGTTGCTCTTAATTGGGGTAAAATGGTTCATCTTTTTGTTATTAGGGGAGGATATGAACGTGATACACAAGTGTTGAGTTCATTGATTTCAATGTATTCAAGGTGTGGGTTAATCAAGGATTCATCGTCTGTATTTGATAGTATGTTGAAAAGAGATACAATATCGTGGAATGCTATGATCGGTACATATGCATATCATGGATACGCTACAAAAGCATTTCAATTATTTAATGAAATGGTTGATAATGGATTTTATCCAGACCAAGTAACATTTTTAAGCATATTGTTGGCTTGTTCTCATAAAGGCTTGATCGATGAAGGTTACCAATATTTCAAGTCAATGAAAAAAGACTACGGTTTGGTTCCTAAAGCTGAACATTATTCATGCATGGTTGATTTACTTGGGAGATCTGGGTTTATTAATGAAGCTTATGAATTTATTGATGAAATACCTGTAGAAATACAAGCAAATGCTTGGGAAACTTTACTTAGTGCCTGTAGGTTTCATGGTGAACTGGATATTGGAGAAATTTCAGCCAGAAAGGTATTGCATGCTCAACCTACGGATGGAGCAATGTACATTATTTTGTCTAATATTTATGCTGCAAAAGAAAAGTGGGATGAAGCAGCAAAAGTTAGAGCATTGATGAGAGCTCGAGGTTTGAAAAAGGAGAAAGGAACTAGTTGGATTGAAATAAAAGGAAAAATGTTTTCATTTTTATGCAATGATAACTCACCTCTGGTGGAGGAGATATGTAGAGAGTTGGATAATATTTCATTGATAATGGAGGATACCATCTGATTCCTTGTGGTGAAATTGCTACTCTTAATGAAGTCATTCAGAAAGGTGCTATATTAGCATTGAGCTTAGTATAGACTGTTTAATAAAGTGATTTTGTACTCCAGCTTATCAGCATGAAGCTCAAAAGCATAAAGATTATATGCTGCGAGTTATTTATTGTAAGGTGAAGCATACAACATCGATTGATTGGATCACTTTTTGGAGATTTCTAACTTCTTTGACTAAGGTACATTGCAACGAGTCTTGAAATATATACTTCAATTTTTTTGCTACAAGCGTCTGTGCATTAGTTCATTTATAGTTGTGGTTAAAGCTGGAATAAGTCTTGGAATATACACTTTATTTATTTTTATTGTTATCTATTTCAAAAATGATTTGGCATACAGCTAGGTTATTCTAATGAATATTTACAGATGTCATGATTCAGAATTGGACAATTTTGGTAGAAATCTTCAAGTTCAAAAACAATTTCAGATGGTAATACTCTCTTTTTATGTTCTGATCTAGTATAACGTCACTTTTGATTCTTCTTTTTAACTTTTATTCTTAACTTGGGGTGCATTCTCGGACAAAAGTTCAATGGAGGTGAAAGTTTGAATGCTAGAACTTGAACACTTAAGTTTGTTAAATTGACGTTCTAGGATAAAAGTTCGGGTGATGTTTAGTTTGGATGCAAGATTTTGTTTATTTTCATTAATATAACTAGTTAAAAAATTATTTAAATCATTATTTATGACTAAATTTAACTAATATACACACGCGTACGCATACACACAAAGAATGCGCACTACAAATGCCACTTGATTTCTATCATAAGTTCCGATTTAAATAGTAATATTTAAATCGGAAATTGTAACGGAAATCAGTTATATATATGAGCCGGCTATTTGGATACAAAGTAAAACACAAACAGTGACACGAAAGATTTAAATTATTGGATCTTTTTGTTCTTACATAGAAAATGGAAATCAAAGGACAATCCAATGGTGGAGATCCATTGTGTAATCAATTGTGTTCAAATATATATGTTTGCTTGCGCGCGCGTAGGAACTTGTGAGAATGTACTATTATTAAAAATTTAACAAATAATGCATTGATAATAGAAATCACATGAAATTCAAACACAACAACATATAAAATACTATATTAAATTCATTATATAAAACATTACATAAAATAAACATCATATCAATTATTGTTTTGTAATTTCTGTATTTTTTTTCCATTGAATCTCAGGTGTTCTTGGATGAGTGCTAGAGCTTCAAGAGTGTTATGACATAATAATGAGAGACACAAAGAGACTTGAGTGTTCTTAGAATGACTTGAGCTGTGAGAAAATCATGACATAATAGGAGATTTGTGCTTCCAGAACGCTCGATTTGAGGAAAATCATGAGGTACAGGAGGATTGTTCTTCTGGAATTCAAGAGCTTCAAGAAAATCATGTGCTACGACAAGGTTCGTGCTCTTAGAATATGCCAACCTTCTACTTAGAATATAAGATGGGGCTTGTACTTAGGATATGCAAACCTTGTACTTAGAATATGCGAACCTTGTACTTAGTGCTCTTAGAATATGGAAATCAAGTCTGATTACAAGCGGATCATCCTACCATATGCAGACATCTATCCCTAGATGTTCATTAACTGTACTAACAACTTTGTTGTTATCTTTGCATAATCTATTGCCCTACCCCTGTGTGCATTGTACTTAGTTCATCTAGGTTTTCTTCCATTGAAAAGAAATTACCATACCAAGATACACCATTTCAAGGTCTATTGCATTGATTATCACCCATAACCTTAGGCGAGTCACCTCCGGACAAATAGTAGGTTCATCATAGTCTAAAGGTAGCAGGTCTGTATCGAAGACCAACAACCAAAAATATTTGTATCATTTAATGCATAATAGCATAAAGAACGCATTCTTCAGTTCTAAAAAGCAATTTTATTCATTTGTCACGACATAATAATTTTATTACACAAGCAACTTCTGATCAACAGAAAAAATAAGCCTAAAAAAAAGATAATATAACATAAGTAAAGCAATTCTGAAAATGCTAGCTATTCCATGCCCATGCGATTGATGCTCTATCCATGGTAACTAGATTGAAAAGGCCATCTCCAAGCTTCTTTTCGATCACCAACTGTCTTTTCCAGTTGGGATCGAGTGCCTTTGGGTCCGGGAACACTCACTTCCAAACCAAACCTGCGGTTTCAAACTTTCAGTTACTTTATTTTGCATCGAACTGTCTAGCCACCTTTCGCTAGTAAGCAACAACACTCAAACATGTCTCTCTTTTTTCCCCATTAAATCAAGAGATGCATGCTACAACCCTTTGTTTGTTTAGGGTTCATAATGTGAGCATCCATGGGAGGAGACTACGGCTTCAATCGAAATCATTCTCCTAGATCCGTACGTCAAGGCAAATGATGAATACCTAGTTGTCAGACGCTCATCAAGCCAATGTGCTTTGCTCTTTTTAATTATTTCTTTATAATGGACTTTAGAACCTTGCTCACAACTTAACCTATCCATTAGCTTGCAGCTGAGCTATAGCTAAAAGGCTCTTCGGAATCTTATACTAGGCACAAAAATTAGCCAATTGTGTCTCACTGTCCATGATAATCTTGAGTAGCACTCCATAGCTACAAAAAATATTCTCCGCCCCAAGCTAATCACATTTACCCAAGTGATTGTGGTTAATGACCCAACTTTAACCAATTGGTGAAGTAGTCTAATACCACAATCACATACTTTGCTCTCCCTCTTGCCATTTGTGGTTGTTCATTCAAATCCATCCTCAAACCACATATGATTAAGGATTGACCATTTGTGTAGTCTCACTAGATGGGACTCTTTAATTTTGATAAATCTTTAACATGTATCACACCTTTTTGCGTATTCTATTGCTTCATTGTTCATAGTTGACCAGAATTATCCATGTCAATATATCTTGCGTGCTAGGTTGTGCTCCGAGTGTGGTCTCCACAATTTCCTTGATGCACATTAGTGAGTACATCTTTTGCTTCTTTGTTATCCGCGCACTTGAGTAGTGGGGTTGACAATCTCATTCAATATAGAATTTCATCTTGCATAATGAACTTCGATACCTTTCTTATCAGTCCACGTGACTGTTATGTTTTTATTGTTTATAATAATTTAGATATTTTGTTTGTCGATAACGAGAATAATTGAGATAAAATGATATAGGATAGTATATACTGGCCTCATTGTAAACGGGCATGGGCCTGTATTTATTTTCTTCAGCCCATTGCCTGTATTGAAAATTGTATAGATGCACAAAGCCGAGAATGTATCAGTTATGTAATACAATATCAAATTCTGCAATTGCAAATACTTTCACAAAATCTACAATATCTATTTTCTATCATAAATCGTTCATGGTATCAGAGCCAAGGCTTAACAACAGTTGAAATCAAAACTGTTATGCCATTATCTTTGTAGATTCAACATCATCATTGAAATAGGCTGCAGATTTTCTTGTCATCGGAGAATTCAAGATTTTCATCATCTGACTTTTGCATTTATGGACATACCTGGGTCTGTGTCAAGGCCAATCAAGAAAGTTGATGTTCTTATCAGTGTCAAGACTCATTTGTGCCTCGCCAAGAAGCCATTGTCAGCCTGTACATCACCTAGTTTCTTCTGGCTGCATCAGGTTATTCAATATTTGCATTTCTTGCAATCAGATTCATCACTGTACTATTGATCTTCTACAATGTCTGAAGGAGATTCACCACCCACATCAACAAAAAGAACAACAGAAGCTTCTCAAAAATCTACAACATAAGATATTGTCAAGACACCGGTTCAGCCACAAAGTCAAATTATCAATGTACAACATGATGAAATAAATTTTCTTCGTTGAAAATTTCAGATAGAAACTGCTATTAGAGGGTGTGAATTGGAAGAATATGTTCTTGGCACCCTAATCACACCAACAAGATATGTAGCTGACAAGGATGACAAACTTATAATCAATCAAGAACACACTTCACATCAAAGACAAGACAGCCTGGTGAGTTCTTGGCTATTATCTACCACAGGTTCAAATCTTTTGCCACAGTTAATTGGGCATAAAAGTGCTAATGAAATTTGGTCAACAATTCAACAAGTGTTTAATACACAATTTGCTGCAAAAGTCACGTTTTATAAAAGACAGTTACAAAACTTAAAGTAGGAGAATCAACCAATGAGAGATTATTTGTTAAAGATTAAAATGCTATGTGATCAATTAGAGTCAGCAGGTCACAAAATTTTAGATTATGAACAAATACTGTCAATATTAAATGGCCTGGATGAAGATTATGCATCTGTGGTGGCAGCAATCTAATCAAAAGAAACAACACCTACCATTCAATATGTGCACTCCATGCTACTTGCTCATGAAGGTAGGATAGAGCAAAAGAAACCCATGATTTCAGATCTTTTAGCCAACTTTGTCAGTAACAATAAATTCAGATATCAAGAGAAAAAATTACAATGCCAAGAATCAATCAATCAGTCAAAGAGGTAGTTATCCAGACAGATTCAGAGGTAGAGGTGGAAGGTACATCAATAATAATAACAGAATTAGATGTCAGATTTGTGAGAGATATGGACACTCAGCAAACAAGTGCTTCTTTAGATTTGACTCAACCTATACACCATCACAGCAGACTAATGCAAGAAACTACCAACCAAATGTCAACATGATCCAACAAGACAACAAAAAACAATCAGAAAGTTCAAACAGTGATAGGTTGAAGAGATAAATGATGAAATATGGTATCCTGACTCTGGGCTAGAAATCATGTGACAAACAATCAGAACAACTTAAACTTGGGCAACAAAGAGTACAAAGATACACAATCTATGCATATGGGTGATGAGAAATCTATTAAAATCACACACTGGAAATGCAAGTTTCATAGGCAAAAGAAAGTTATATCTCAATAACTTATAAAAAGTTTCCTTAATAAGGAAAAATTTACTGAGTGTGTCACAATTTGCTTAAGACAATAATGTCTTTTTTGAATTTTATCAAAAGTGTTGCTTAATTAGAGATATTCTAACAAAAGAAATTTTATTGCAAGTAAGGAATTTAAAGGATCGTACACATTCAGTACAGAAAACTCAAGGTGTTTAGGACTTAAAGAAAATTGTAGTAATATTTCAGAGTTAAAACAAAGTGATGACTGTGAGGAGTTTGTAGATGGCATTACAAATTAGGTTATCCAAATGTAAAGATTGTAAAACATGTGTTAAATAGTAATGACATTTCTTTATCTTATGTATGCACTTATTGCCAAATGGAAAAAAATCATAAACTTGCATTTTCAGACTCACAAACTAAATACAGCAAACCCTTAGAGTTAGTTGCTACTGACTTATGAGGCCCAGCACCAATCAACATTGATTATGGATATAAATACTATATTTCATTCATTGATGCTTACTCTAGATTTGTATGGATTTATTTTTTTAAATCCAAATCTGATACTTGCAATGCAGTGATAGAGTTTATAACTCTTGTTGAAAAACAAATAGGCAATCAAATAAAAATCTTACAAACTGGTGGTGGAACAGAGTATCAACCACTTAATGATTTTTTTCAAAAAAAGGAAATTCCACAAAGAACAATATGTCCATATACATCATAACTGAATGAGCTATTGAAAGAAAACATAGACAAATAGTAGAAATCGGACTTACTTTACTTGCTCAAGCACCTCTACCACTTAAGTTTTGGCCCGATGCTTTTTCTACAACTGTCTATTTAATCAACAGACTACCCACCAAAGTTCTAAGACTCAAGAGTCCTATGGAAATGTCATATGGTGTCAAAACCTGACGACTAAAGTTTAAGAGTTTTCGGATGTCTATGTTTTCCTTAAGACCCTACAATGCACACAAGCTTAATTTAGATCATCCCCATGTACATTTGTAGGATATGCATTCACAACATAGTAGATTTGATTTTAATGAAACTTTTTCACCTGTTGTGAAGCCTACAACTATAAAAATAATTATAATCATTGCCTTACGCAGAGGTTGGAACATCAAACAATTAGATGTGAATAACGCATTTTTAAATGGTGTTTTGCAGGAGGAGGTCTACATGGAGCGCCTCGGGGGTTTGAACAGAAAAACAAGGAAGCTTTGGTGTGCAAATTAAATAAAGCCATTTATGGACTTAAGCGGACTCCAAGAGTCTGGTTTGAAAGGCTCAAAACAGCACCGATCAACTTTGGCTACATATCAACAAAATCTGATAACTCTTTATTTACTAAATTCAATAAGTTTGATATCACTTATGTCCTAATATATGTTGATAATTTTCTTGTTACAGGCAGCAGCGACATAGAGATTAACAAGCTCACCGAACATTTAAATAAAGAATTCTCATTCAAAGATTTTGGCTGTCTCAACTACATTCTGGGAATTGAAGTGAAAAAAGTGTCAAACAACAAAGCTTTCTTAAGTCAAGAGAAGTACATTTCAGAACTATTAATCAAAGCAAAAATGAACAAGGTAAATTCACTTTCAACTCCTATAGCAAGCAACATACATTTATCCAAACATAAATGAGAAGCAATTTCAAATGACAGACAATACAGAAGCATAGTGGATGCATTTCAGTATGCTACAATTACCAGACAAGACATTGCATATAGTATAAACAAAGTAAGTCAATATATGCAACATCCCCTAGATGAACACTGGAAGGCTGTTAAAAGAATGCTGAGATATTTGAATGGAACAATAAAATATGGTTTGATACTTGAATCAAGCAAAATCATTAACATCAATGGTATGCTGATGCAGACTGGGCAACTAACCTTGATGATAGAAGATCTACATCAGAATATTGCATATTTTTTAGGTAAAAATCCAGTTTCATGGTGCTCAAAAAAACAACCAACAATGTCCAGGTCAAGTGCAGATGCTGAGTACAGAAGTGTGACGAATACTACTGCCAAAATAGTATGGATTGAATCACTATTAAGTGAACTTCACATCAACACAAGCAATAAAGCTACAATATGGTGTCATAACTTAAGCACGATCCTACTCAATGCTAATCCAATTCTACATTCTAGAACTAAGCATATGAAACTAGATCTTTCCTTTGTTAGCGAGCTAGTTACAAACAACAAACTAAATGTCAGACACATACCTGCTACTTACCAGACTGTAGATCTATTGACCAAGCCATATCGAAGAGGAACTTCAAGTTGTCTAAACAGAGACTGAAAGTGGATGAAATCAGTATTTTCAGTCAAATTGAAACAGAAGCAGGAAAGTCCGATTACATCATGACTTCGACTACTCGGATCCGCCACAAAAACGATGGACATGCACCAGATTCATCCAATCAAATCAGAATCCAAACAGAGCTAGGGAAAGATGAATGAAATCATGTCGATTATCTTGCTCATCATGCCCTTAACTTCTTAGATCTACAAGAAGGGAAGCGAAATAGATGAGATTAACTCTAAATCCAAGTCTCAAGGCACATCGACTCTAAATTGAAGTCTGGAGACTTCACGCTATTGCAACAAAGGATAAACCTATGTTTATAGGATGCAGCTCTGCTATCTCTCCACTGAATGGATGCAAATCGCCTTGCTTTGATGTAAATTTACTGAAGAAATTTAGTGGCGACAGAGAGCTTGGGTTGTCTTCAAATCCTAACTTTCTTTTAGAAGATTAGGTTTGAGGGGGGCTAATGAGAATAATTGAGATAACACGATATAAGATAGTATATACCGGTCTCATTGTAAATGGGTTTGGGCCTGTATTTATTTTCTTCAGCCCGTTGCCTATATTGAAAATTGTATAAATGCACAGAGCCGAGAATGTATCGGTTATGTAATATAATATCAAATTATCCAATTGCAAATATTTTCACAAAATCTACAATATCAAAATCCTCTTTTCTATCATAAATCTTTCAGTCAATAAGATGTCCTAGTCTTTAGTGGTTAAAGGATCAGTATCTGGTATTTCTGCTATTGATATGTTTTGGTTTTTTTTCGAATTTTTTTCTTCAAAGGACAAATTAAAGTAAATAATTACTTACAAGAAAACGCGCAAATTTTTTTTATCGTAAGGACAAAGCCTATAGCCGGATACAAACTAAAACAAAATAAAGAATTCCGTCCGTCTCCTCCTCCTTGCTTTCACTCAGAATTTGATGAAATTTTGCTCAAAAAAAAGACACCGTAAACCAGAAACAAATCTACATCTCCAACACAACCGCAACAATCGACAGCCGACGAGCAACAAGTACAACAGTCGATAGTCGAAGAAAACCTAACTATATGGGAAATGGAGCAACAAAGTGAAAATCAAAATGTCGAATCACTTCCAATAGTAGATATTCAAAAAGAAAACGCAATGATATAATAGGGAAACCTACCTCCAGTGGAAATGATAGCAAAGACAGTAAAGAGAAGAAGCAGCAAGTTAAAACTTAAAAAACCTACATCAGTAGAAGAGGAAAAGCAAAATAGAGAAAATAGAACAAAAAGAAGACATGAAAAAAATACAGCAGTTGAAGCAAACCAGAAACAAAAGAAAGTATGCCAGAGAAGGTAATTGATATTATAAAATCAAATATAACAAATTTAGTATAATTTTATCATAGTAACAATGAATTTTTTTGCATAGAATAAAGAAGAGAACATGCAGCAACAAATAGTTGCAAAGAAAACAATTGAAGAAAATACGCAAAAAAGAGAACAGAACAAAAGGAAGAAATGAAAAAACGATTTAAAAGAAAATACAAACAGAAACCGAGGTAACAGAAATTGAAAATTATGAAACTAATACTAACAATTTCATACTGTTAAATGTATTTAATATTATCAAAAATGTTAAACAGAAAAAATCATAAAAAGAAGAAGGCAAAAATGTTGCAGATGAAGAATCAGAAGAAAAACAACTCAATTCAATAAAATTAGAAACATTATAACTTTGTAATATGATAGATATTGCAAAAATAATACCTGTAAATCATTTGGTAAAAAAAGACCAATAATTACAACAAATTGATACCTACTTACAGCAAATAATAGTCAGTATCATGTAGTGTAAATCATTTGGTAAAATAATAGTCAGTATCATTTAGTTGAAATCTGATACTTACAACAAACTGATACTTCTTACAGAAAATTAATACCTACTTACAAAAAACTGATACAAACTTGAAAAAAAACTCATACTACTTACAGAAAACTAATACCTACTTAGTACAAACTGATACCTAGTTACTGCAAACTGATACCTAGTTACTGCAAACTTGAAATCGTTACATATTTGACTGAACATATTTCACTGCAGCTAATACCCAACCTATTGTTACGTTTCAACATAATTTGTTTCACAAATTACTTATTGTCTTTATTTTGAAATAATAGGATGGTGATTTTGTTAATCCACATCCAAAATGCATTAAAGGCAAATCACAAACAGAACAACGAAAAGTTTCAAAATTCGAAGACAAAAAGCATAAAACTGCTTATAGATGTGGATTGCAAGCAATTTTCAAAATGGTGAAAATGATAAAACTAAAAAATGCTCTATCCAAAAAGCAGATGGACATATTGAAGAGAACTCTTTTTTACAATTTCTTTAGAGTTTTTTATGAAGAGAAAATTTTGATGAAAGAATGTAAAAAGCATCAACACAATTTGGATGCTTTATACCAATGCTACTCAGTTGAGGAAGATGCATTTTTATTTGCTAAAGAAAGAATGAAAGTTACAGCAAGAGATATAAGTTTGATTTTTGGCCTACCATTAAAAGGAATTAACATTGAGCCAACTCAGAAAATGACAACAGAGCAATTCCAATGCAATGTAGAGAATTTGTAAAGAGAAACTTTGGCAATTGCACTTACATAACAAGGAATGTTTTGGAAAAACGAATAAAGCAAGAAGTAGCAAAGAAGAAAAAAGAATACGAAGAAGACTTGCCATTGTTAATAGTAATGGAAATACTATTAACATTCTTCTTCCCAAAGAACCAGCAAAAGTTAAGATGGGAATTCTAACCACTTAATTAATATGGAGACAATGCAATCGGTTTATTGGCTACTAACGATAGAAAAGAATTTCAGTAAATTTTTCAAGAAATTCATCCATAAGCCAAGAAAAATGTCGGGATGCTCCATGCTTCCATTGGTAAGATAAATTAATCAAAATTATTATTTGATTTTTTTAATAAACATATCTAATCAATTCTTTTTAAGTTAACAGTATTGCATTTGTGAGAAATTACATCTTATTCAACAAAGACAATATTATATTATAGCTTTACCCAGATTTGCAAAGTGGGACTTAAGGAAACTAAAAGACAAAGCAATAAAAAAAGTTTTTGATAATGTGAAAGAGGTTGATGTAAGTTAAAATTCCATTTAATTTTTGTTAATCAATATGCTATAACTCTTATGTAGAATAAATTTTAACTGTATATCCTTTCTTATATAACATAAAACTGATACTATAGTGAGCAGAAACTGATACCATATCATTACATACTAATAGTATAAGAAACAGAAACTAGAATGCAAAAAATGATACCATATATTTATTTGCTTGAAAATGATACTAATAGTATCAGAAACTGATACCATATGATTACATGCTTGAAACTAATTTTAGATGTATCAAAAACTGATGCTAGATTGCAAAAACTGATACCATATGATTCATGATTGAAACTGATACTAGAAGTATAATAAACTGATACTACAATGCAATAACTGATACATAGTTTTACATCATTGAAACTGATACTAATATTATAAGAAACTGATATTAGAATTCAAAAACTGATACCATAGTTTTACATGATTGAAGATGATATTAATAGTATCAGAAATTAAGACATTAGCTATTTGTTTTATCGCATAGTATTTCCTCTTTTTCGTTACAATAAAAATTCAATTGTTATTGTAAATTGAAATCATAGCTAAAAACTAAAACAAATTTTCCAATACCAATTTTATAGGTAAAAGAAATTACAAATCTCATCCCATATGAAGGATGTCTACTTCAAATAGCAAGTGTAGAACAAAATTTGACTAAAATTTAAAAAAAAGCATGGAAAAAAAAGAAAGTTTGAAGAAACCAAAGAAAATGCACATCGTTTGAGGAATACATAAGCGTCAGGATCTTCCAAATGCATATAAAAGATTTGGAAGAAGAAGAAAAGAAAACAAAAAAAGAATTAGAAGTAGAAAAAAAAAGAATTAAAGAAGAGCAAGAAGTTTTGAGTTTGAAAGAAGAGTTGAGAGAAATTAAGTTGAAGATGAGAGAAAATGAAGAGAAAATATCGCAGGCGGAAGACAACACCAAGAAATTTAAAGCTGATTTGAATGACGGTGAAGAAAACAGAGGAAAGAAAAATGAAAGTTTCAATGTACAAAGTAACAGTTTACAAACTGAACTAAATGCAAATACTTTTGCAAAAATGGAAACATAAAGAAATGAAGAAGGTAAAAATAATAGTTGAAGAGAGTGTATAAATCAGCAGATAAAACAGAAGAATTGGAGAAACATAAGCTCATCGAAATAGAAAGTGAATTGAATAAAAAGATGAAAAATGAAGAAATGCAAAGTAAACATGAAGAAAAAAATAGATTCCAACTGAAGTGCATCAAAAAGAAGAGATGGAAAAAGAAAGGCAAATGCAGAAAGACAAAACAGAAGATACTCAACATCTTAAAGAGGATGTAAATGTAAAAAATCAAAATGTACCTTACAACGTCTCAGTGCTTGACTTTACCCCTCCATATTTCAAACTTTATGACACACAAGAGTTTGAAAGTGAAAAAACTGAAGAAGAAAAAGATGCAGAAAAACCTATGCAACCAGTTGTTAGAAAAGGGAAACAAACAGTGAAAAAATTAGTGGCAAAAAAAATCAAAGCAATACCAAAAAGTACATCTTCTTATATTCTAAGATTGAAGGCAAGAACAAGAGTGAAAAAACAACGTGACAGCTTTGAATATGGGATGAAACAAAAAAAAGTTGCAAATAAACCAAAGCCTAAAAAAAATGAAGATGTTGAAAACAAAAGTGCACAAGACAACCGTCCAAAGCCAATTGTAGTGATAGAGCCAATACTTTCAGAGATAGGCCTTGCACATTGCAAATGTTTGATCTATCTCAATGTTGAGCAACAAAACATGATCAAAACTTTCTTCTCATTGACGACATTATCACAAAAGTAAGTGTACAAATATGTATATCAATATTAAATATGAAATTAAGTTTATCTAACATATACACATTGTTTTTTGTTAAAATTGTGTAGTGGCATGGGAAGATAAGGACACAATCAGAGTAGATTGTGTTATAACAAAAAATGCACTAAAATGTGTGCTAGAAGGAAACGAGACAGATGGGCAGGTACATAATTTTTTTTTCTTTACATCAAAACTGATATCAAAATAAAAGCAAAAGTGGTACCTAAATCCACAACATGCTTAAGTCAACTTGATGCATTATTATTTTTATACTTATCAACATACACAACCACTATTAACATTAGTGATACTACTTACTATTTAATATTGCTTTACCAATAAAAAAACTTATATTTTCTTGATTTTAATACAAATTATAGTTTGGTATATTTCAAGATGTGGACTGGAAGAACATAATTATGCTTTCACAACTACAATGACGATAAATAAAACTTTAATATCCAAGTAAATAATAATTGCTTCATTTATTAAATCATAACTTATTTTCATGTTAAACAGAAAGGAATTGTGTGTGATATAATGGGTGTAAAAAAAAATCTGGTCCTTCCTATGCTAGAATCCATTGTACAAGACAAATTTGCCGAAAGTATATATTTTCCTTTGCACTGTGAAAACCGCAAGACGTAGTGACTGTAACATACCCAACAATGTAATGGTGCCATGTTGATTCTAACCGCCCTAGAAGATCAAATGAAAGAAACAATTCCAGTTTAAAAGAAGCTATAAAATTGGTAAGAGATTTCTCTTTCTTTTAAAAAAAACTACTTATTACAGATAAAAAATGTGAATATGACCTAACTTTTTAACATTTTGTCGTTATTAGAGACAAAAAATAGAAGAAATGCTCAAAGAAATCTGGAAAAGCAATTACATAACAGACATGGAGGTGAAACCAGATGATATGCATCAAATAAAGCGTACACAGCAAGGAAAAGACACATAAGTTTTTTTGGTTAAAATGGTATCTACTAACAACAAAATGAATAATACAATTGAAACTACTAGTCATAATCAGTTGACAGTTGCTCATTATTTAAACTATCTATGTTTTTGCATTATAACATTTCATACATACTTCTATACATCATTGTATGCCTTTTATATTTAATTGAATTTGATTCATAACAAAATATTGAAAAATATTATCTCTTAATTCCATAAACATTTAGTTCAGAAATAAACAGTTACCACAGAAAGAAAATTGATACCTACATAAAAGAAACTGATACCTACAGAAACAAAACTGATACCTACATAAAAGAAACTGATACCTACAGAAATAAAATTGACACTTACAAAAAAAAACTGATAACTACATAATAAAAAAATATATTTAGCAAATATATCTTGAAGTAGTAACTACAAACACAAATATTCATACACAAATTGATATTAAGTGTGCTAGTAAAACTGTTAAATATTTTAATTCAGAGCATACTATATGCTTGTACCATTATCTCTCAAATTCAATGTTTTGTATTAATTATAAACCCGATAATACAACTTATGCAAATTGACGCTAAAGTTACATTTTGATTTCAACAGGCTTGAATGTGGAATATTCATAATGATATTCATCATTTCACTGAACAAAAGCATAATACCAATAAAACTTTAAAAGAATGAAATATGATCCACAAGAGCAAAGTGTACATGCAAAATTAACAGATAATGAACATTGTTGGAGTATGTCTAAATACATGTCAAGCTTAGAAGAAGAAATAAAAGGAAAGAACTGAATTCATATTGTATTGTTTCACAATCAAATTTGGTACTTGTAATGTAATTCTGTTGAAATTTGTACTTGTGAAGTAATGATGTTCTATTGCAATTTGGTACGTATGAAGTAATGATGTTCTTTTCTTAAAAAAAGATGCTCTTACTTGTAAAAACAATACTGATCTCCTGGAATGGTATGTTGTGGTTGGTCTTCTTTTCCTTTCCTGTTGTTTATATTATAACAAGATTGTATAGTGTAAGTTCTATCATGCAGCTATGGATCCCACATAACATAATCGCTTTTATGATGCAACTATCAGTTGTATAATGATATTATATAATTTCATATCATATTTCAATACAAAAAGTAACCGAGTATCAGTTCTTATGACTAATAGTATCAATTTTGCTAAAATGACACTCAACATACTTTATGAAACAACAATTAGTGCTAATGTTAGTTTTTGCTAACATTAGATATCATTCTAATTATTTATTATTACTGGTTTCAATTCTAGCACGTATTATAATACACGAAACTGATTGTAAAAACAAACCAAAATTGATACTAAAGTCATTTATATCCAACCAAACAAACATTATCTCCAACCAAGCTAACTGATACTGTAAAAACTGATACCAAAGGTTGTAAAAACCAAAACTTGTAAAAACTTATAAAAACTAGTATTGCAAAAACTAATACTGTAAAAAACTGATACTGTAAAAACTGATACTGATACCAAAACTTGTAAAAACATATAACTGATAGTAAAACTGATACTATCACTTATACTAAATACCTGAAATTAAAATCAATTTGATAATATGGTATACTGAATATAATTAATAATTAAATGTTCGATTACAATAAACCATCAAAACAAGTCACACATCCACTTATTAATCTGAACAAATTCAAAATGTAAAATCAAATCATGTCCTCTTCGAAGCTTGACAATTCGGTTTATTATGACCAAACTGCTTGCACTCGCCACATCTGTTTTAGTTGTTTCAAAAATATGAAAATCCTCCTTTACGCTTGACTGGTGGTTTACCAATGCCACGTTTCTTCTTTGGTGGCTTGATAACATTTTGAATGCTACCATCAACAATAGGCCAATCATAATTTGGAATAGGATTTATAGCATTGGTATAAGAACATTGATAAGCATCAATAGTGAAATAATTCTCGACAAAATCATATACAGACAACTTAGACTTGCTCATACACTTTACAACATGAGCACAAGGAAATCTCGTAATTTTCCATTGGTTGCAATTACAAACTCGTTCCTTCAAACCAACACAACGAGAGTTTGGAGATTTCACTTCAGAAGATTTATATACATCCTATCTAAATCCTTCTTCAATCAATTAACCTAAACGTAATTCCATAGAAGGGCAAAGACTTGTTCTCCACAAACGACACTCTTCTCTTCTTCTAGCCATTTATTCCATAATCTTAACACGAATACCATCTAAATACGAAGTAATAGGCAATGCTAGTTCAACTAAAATTCAACTATTAAAACTTTCTGCAACATTCTAATTATATTCACCATAACATTTCCCTAGAAAAAAATAAATCCACCCACTTATGAAATGGCTTATCCTTTGAAAAATTCACACCAGCAACACCACCAATTTGACAAAACTTAGGATGTGCTCCTTCAAATTCATATAGATTAGAAGCTCTACAACACATTTTGAATAGATCAATATTAGACACATTTGCATTTTTGGCTTTTACCGCTGAAAGAAGATTTTGTTCCATATGCAAATAGTAATAACTGTGATAAGCAGAAGGAAAAACATCACGAACACCTGAAAGCAAACCTTGATGGAGATCTGACATAAAAACCAAAGTACGATCTTCTTGAAGCATTTGTTTTAAATGGTTCAAAAATCATGTCCAATTATTCACGTTTTCTACAAAAACTACACTCATAACTAAAGGGAAGAAACCTGCAAATGCAAAAATAATTAGTGAAAAAAACTAAAACTAATTATGACCATAAATCTGAATCAATTCATGAAACCGATAGTACCAGAAAAAAAAACCGATACCGAAAAACCTGACACGACCATTATAAAATATCGATAACCACGACAGTATGCACATTAATCTTCATTCTTACACAACAAAGTAATGAATATTGACATATATTATGATAAAAATGAAATTTCAATACTACATAACTATATATGATACGATATATTAACATACTTGAAACTGATACTAATCTCCTGCTAAGAAGTATGAAATTATGATACCAAATACAAACTTACAATTCAATACAATGCAAATTCTGATGCTAGAAACTTGCTAACTATAAATTACATATCTTAAAACTGATACCAACATAATATAAATTATGATAACAAATTAATATTAATGCTAATGCTAACTATTATGATCTCAATACAAATAAGTCAAAACTGAAAACGAAGACATACCTTGATCACCATTTTTTGCATTAGCACTCATCAACGCACCAGGACATCCCTTCAAGTGAGTAGCATCTAAGAATATCATAGGACGACAATATTTGAAACCAAGTAAACAAGCGCCAAAAGCAATAACCACTTTCTCAAATTCATTACTACAAGGATCAACATCCGTATCAACATAACTATCTGGATTAGACTTCTTCACTGCATCCAAATACCAACTCAAATTACTATAAGACAAAGCATCATTACCATGCAACTCCATTAATGCAAGTTGTTTCCCATGAGAAGCATAATCATAAGACAACTAAAAATTATATTCTCTTCTAAAATTAACTATAATACCTTTAGACTTTTTACTAGGACAATCACGGATCTCGTCAATAATCAACGATTTAACAAACAACTAGATATATGTGGATTATTCATATTTCTATGACCAGCCCCACAAGAATGATCAGTAACCATATTTCTCACAAAAAACTTCTTCAATTCTCCAGAATCACAAGAACCATAGACTTTGAAAAGACAACCATCTTTATATGAAGAGCAAATTACAGTAACTCTTACAGCACAATTCTTTAAAAATACTAATTCATACACATTTTGAATTTGATATGCCATCAAAAATTCTCTAAAATGTTTAGCTCCTCCAAAAAAAACCAACAAAATCAGAAATGAATAATGTTGAACCTCTCCTCAAGATACCTTTTAAATATTTTTTAATGTAACGACCCGCAAATCCGTACCCCTTGAGTCAACACTATTCTACCAAAATCAACTCAAGTTGTACAGAAATACGAACCATTTGGGTTAAAGAAGAAGAGGTAGAAGAAGAAAATAGAAAACAACAATAGAATCTAACCATCGCAGCGGAATAAAATATAATACATATTAACATATCTTTACACCAAAACAAATATATCGGTTTATATGTTACATCATCAGAGTACATCAATCACAGCTCAACATCAATAATATACATCTGGATACAAAGCTATTCTACACAGCAGAATATATATAAAACAAGTACAAAAGTATGTATCGTTTCAAAAATCACCATGCAAGTCTGGAATACCAGCGTGAGAAAATCACAATCAATTGATTATTAAAGTTTCAAAAATCCTTTGAAAACAAAAGCATCTCGTAAGACCACGCCACAAATAAACATGTCGGGTTTTTACCTTACGATAGCTAAAACAATTTTTATAGAAATCCTCTGATATTATAATAGGGTCTATATACAAATATTTATAAAGTAGCCGCAATTGTTACATTCATTAAATTCCAACTACTAGCCACAGAGTGGGTAATACAAACAAAACTCGTACAAGGCTCGTAGGGAGATTGGATTTCCAACTAATGACTAAGCACTGGGGTACCACCTGTCACAGTACGTGGCCTAGATCACAGTACCGAGGAGTACGCCCGCTCCCCTGCAACACAAGATCGGGATTACCCTTTACTGGATAATCTCGAGTGAGATCACCCCGTGGTTGGGATCAGCAACCGCCCACTAAGCCGAAATAAAAAGGGACATCTTGACAGGGATGACCTCACCCTGAATGGGTGCTACCCACCTAGCCTTGTTGCATAACCCCTGATTTTCAGTCATTCCCGGTTGATGAGGCTTGAGCTAAGCGTTACCTTTTTAGAACATATCCCTTAGAATGCCCATCGTCGACCTGACGATGTCCCAAAAGCATTCATCCATACAAGTCCGTCCCGGGTTCGAACGGAACCGAAGGCACTATTCCTACTACATCCATTTTGGAAATATCCTCAGGATTAGTAGCGACCAGCACTTGCACTTCACTGCTCCATCTTCGAATCCAAACTCGTTTCCCACGAAACGTACAAACCGGATCGAAGTGGTTTTCGAGAAATAAATCTTGATCCCGGACTCTTCGAAACGATCAACGCATTTGTCCAATATTGATAGTCGGTTATTTAACTATCAATTAATATTCACAAACATCCATCAAACAATAAATAATTTTCAAATTATTTATTAACCTCAAAATATCTTCACAAGATATATTTTCATTTTCAAACCCTTTTGAAACAGTTTCCAACCTTTCTTTTTTTTCAGAATAAACTTTCCTAAATATTTTCTATCTCTACTGAAATCACCAAGCACAAAACTAGATTTTTTTAAATAATTTATAACACTTTACTTTGAAATATAATTTAAAAACATTTAAGTTAAAACTACTTCCAGAATTTGTTAAAAATGCATACTATATGAATATTTGAAAATAAGGTTACTTAATAAAATATAAAACTAGATTTACACTTTTAAAAACAAAATACTAAGTCACTTTTTAAATAATTACTACCATAATAGATTAAAAGGAAATACTTACTTCAGAATTTAAATATTAGAAATAATAAATTTTCCAAACTTGCCTTTTAAAACAACTTTAAAACCTTTAATTTATATTTAAAAATTTACTTTGAAAACATACTTGGTTATCCAGGGAGAATTCCCAATCTTAATCAGTTAAATCAATTTTTCAAATTGATTTCCAATTTACTCCCTTTGAAATAAATTTCTTTACTTACTCATTTCATTTCAAAATTCGTTAATTATGGATTTTATTTTTATTATTATTAGTTTCCAACTGAAATATATAAATTTCAGATTATCTTCAATTTCTTCTTTATTCTTTCAATAATTTAAATCTTAAATTTTAAATAAATGTTTAATTCTTCAAAATAATAACACTGAAGTTTAAAATTCATTAACTTTCTGATTATTCAAAATTTCCCTTTCATATACAGAATTTATTAATTAGCATTTTGCAACCACTAATATTCTTATCTAATTCATTTTAATTTATTTACATTCTTTATAATTACTTCACCTTTAAATTCGCTTCCATTTATTTTCAAAAATTCACTTCTATATATTTTGATATCAGTGAACCGAAATATATTCAAGCAAGTATAGCATTCAATATTTCAATATAATTCATCACAGAATATCAATTAATCACAACAGAGAATATTAAATAACTTAAATAAATGTTGAGGGATCCAGTTGGATCCCTCCAACCTGTTTTTCCTACATCCACAGACGTTAGCACAACATAAAATACCAATTCCACTTCGAAGTGGAATATCACGGTATATGGGTTTCAAATATAAAATCATCCGCTACTTAGTGCGAGAAATCAAACATTCGAAGATATACTATATGCTACTATATATAACACACCAAATCAAATTAATCAATCAATTGTTTAAATTTGACTATTTAAATTTAAAAAAATTCAGCTGAGTGAGATTAACTCACCTTTGGCCTAAGATTGCCATTCACCTCAAACTCGTCTTGTTTCCGAAATTTCTAACCTTGTACAAACCAATTTATGATTTATTAATATTCCAAATAAATCAGAAATAAATTTCCATTTATTTATCTAAATTAAACTAAAATTTAATTTATCTAAAAATTAAATTTTAGACTAAATTTATATAAATACTTCAATGTCTAAACTCCTATATACCTTTTTCCCGATTTACATAAGTTTAACCCAACTACCTTATTTTATGAAAATTCATTTTCTATTAAATTTAAAATACAATTTCAAATTAAATTAACAAACTATAAGAAGACTTTGTCAAATCAACCATGATTTATTAACTTTTGAATTAATTATTATTTAACAAATTTAACTTGCTAATAACTTAATTTAAATTAAGATTAGCTTAATATTTGGGAAACCGTTTAACAGATAAATATCCCTCTTTACTGTAATTCCCTTTTTTTGTTTCTGACCTTATATATTTTCAAAATCTAGCATGTAATTATAAGTTATTCAAGCTTAAAATAAAAAATAAAAAAAAGAATTGTACCTCGTACGCGACTACAACTGCAGGTCGAGCACGACCTCGCGGCAACCCCAAGCCGACCACGACGCTGCCATCGCCATCTAGCTTCGATCGCGATCCCTTCCTTCAGCCTCGCAACCCAATCCCTACGCCATCGAGCTCGAAAACGAACGCCACCTCCACGCTGCTCGCAACCCTAATTCGCCTCGCGAAACCCCATCTCGAATCGAGCACACGACGCCACAAAACCCTACCCTCGCGAACGATTCCTTCCCGAAGTCACTTCGAAGTCGCCGCGACCCATAACCATACGTTCCCCCATTTGTTTGCGAAATTGATTGATTTCGATTTGCTTTCGAATTCCAAAGAAAAGGAACGAGCAGCCATGAAATTGAGAAAGGCTCGGCCTTGATTCCCTTATATATATATTTTTTAATCCGAGACTTCGTTGTTTCGGCTATTGTATTTATATATTTTTTAACAAGAAGAAGGGGCTTTCGTTGAAAAGAAACGAGTGTTAGATTCCTATAGAGGAAAAAGGCGTATACTAGAAGATAACGGAAAACGTTGGCGTATAATGGAAGACTTGACTATTTTGATTAAATTAGATTAGATTCTTCTATGCATTTACGGGTTGTACAACCAAACGGTAACTCTGAACACCACAAAAATTGAAATCCGGTAATAATATAATATTACGGATCCAATGGAACTGGTTTCGTCAAATTCCAAGACTGTGCCTCGGAAGGCTATTTTTAAATATCGATTTAAACAATAAAACTTTAAAACTTAACAAAACATCTCAAATTCAAATTTCAACGCTTTTACTATCTTCAAAATTATCAATATAAATTTTATTACCTTTAAATTATATTTGAACAGGCTTAAAACTCCAGATTCAGCCTTTTACTCAACTTCAAATTATTGAATTCAATAATTTAATTATCAAATAAATAGTGATATTTGAATTCGAGTTAAACTTAACTTTTAAATATTTAAAATCAATTAAATATTCCAATTTTAAATGCTCAAAAATTCCGGGTCGTCACATTCTTCACCCCTTAAAAGAATTTCGTCCCCGAAATTACTAGTTAGAAAGAATGGTCCAATACCCGTTTACTTTTCCTCAAAACCAAACAGTTTTATCAACTTGCCATAACATATCTTTTATTAAAGACCCACTAGTACTTCAACCAACTCCCCAAAACCTTCCATAGTTTCCCAACAATCCTATTTGTCCAATCATTCAAGTTTTAATTTTAAAACCAAATTTTGAATTATCAAAATTTTCTCAAAAATTTTCTAACTCTCTAAATTTTTGAAATTTTTGTCAGCGTCTCCTTTGCGTGGCTAGCTCGGTACAACTACAAAAGGCCTCTACGGGCTCCCAAATCCCAAATCCCAAAAGAAAACAAAAGGCCAAGTGGCTATATCCAAAAACCCAATCAAATTTCACAGAAATTTAAACACATACCTTTTTGTCGAGCAATTCAAATTTATCTTTTGAAATCAAAACCAATTCTCTTTTCCCTTTATAATACCTACATAACTTACTTAGCAATTATATCCAATCACAACATTCCAAAAACATTTTATAGACTTTTTTACAAAATGTCAATATTTATTCATTCTAATATTAACTTAGATTATATTTGTAATATCAATTTCCATTTAAGAATTCACCATTCCTTTCTTAAGTTTAGTAATAAGCATTCTATATGCTTCTTATATTTATTTTCAACTTACCACTTCAGTTTATATCTATTTCTATTCACATTGGTTCTTTCATTTCCATATGAATTCAATTTATTCTTATCTCTGAATATAAAATTTCATCTTCCATTTATAACTAATTCATGTCATTCTTTTAAATTAGTTTCATTTACTAATTTATTTCAATTTCCAGTTTGAAACCGTTTTGTCGTTAACAAAATTTTCAAAAATTTTCTAACTCCCAAAATTTTCGAATTTTTTTTGCAGAGTCTCCTTTGTACAGAGGAGCTTTTGCAATTTGACAAGAGATATAAATATATATACGTCGACCCACCCGGTCGGAAAAACCCAAAACAGTTCATATTTCCTATTTTTATTGCGTAGACGTACCTTATTTAGCATTTTTAAGCAAGCAGCTTATTTATTAAGCAATTAGCACAACCAAATCCAGCCACACGGCTTTCAGGTACATGTACTTACTCAATTTAAACATGCAAGTGCCAAATAATAAAGTTTAACAATATTTTACTTATTTGCAGTAGTTAAACACATGAATTCTAAAAGAAATGCACACCAAACATTTTCCGTAAGCAATTTATACAGTTTTCATACTAATTCAACTGTTTTCAATTAATTTATAACCATTTTCAATAAATTTGAATGAGTTTTCAATGCATTCGTATACAACTTCATTCAATTTAAATGGTTTAAAACTTAATCACTTACATTCAATTCATTTTTAACTTTTAACAAACCCATATTATTCCAATTGATTTAAAAAAAAAGAAAAAAAAATCAATTTTATTTACTTGCAAAGATTCATAGAATTTTATTCCCTTCTATTTTCGTCCAACGACCAATTTTCCTCATGCAAATTGGTAATATTCATTCAAGTAAATAACCACTTAAGCCGATGACCATTTTAAATTGATTCCAACACAATTTATTATTTAATTCTTTCCATTTAAAATTCATTCACAACCATTTTACTTAGCTCGACACATTCCATTTAAATTTTATTCACGATCCATTCATTTGCGTTTCATTCATTTTTTTCCCGCATTCATTTAAAACCATTCTATTAAACTTGAAAACATTCTATTTTTCTTATTGTCTCTAAATTATTTCAATTCCTTAACAATTTAAATGGTTTACAACTATTTATTTAAGAATTTCATTCCATTAAATATTATCTATAACTCACCGAATTTTATTTCGATGTAAATTTATTTTCACTTGATTTAAATCCAACCCAATATCATTATACATAGTTTTAAGTTGAATTCAATTCAACTCCCCCCTCTATTTAGCTTAAGTCAATTTACTTCAATTTATTCAAATTTTATCTTAAGCTCATTTTCATTTTACAAGCAAATTTTTCTCTTCTATTCAACTTAATTCTATCTCAATTATATCACATTTTAAATCTACAATTTCATTTGATCAGTTATTACAAAATTTAAATTCTCAGATTTAACTCATTCAGTTGATTACATGGCCATTTCCAATTTATTTCCACTTATTTGGATTTTATTTGCAATTCAAACCATTACTATTTTAATCCAATTTCCCTCTTTTTTTTTATTTGGCAAAAGTTTCAATTATAATCAATTTGTTAACACTTCAAGTCGAATTTTAATTAATAACTCAAGTTCTGATTCTACCATTTACTTTTAATTTACCATCCAATTTTATTGACTTACATTTCAATTTCATTCTCAATTCATTTAATTAATTGCAAGGTCACTTTCAATTATATTTTCTTCACTAATGATTCAAGTCGAATTTGATTTATACCTTGAGTTTTATTTCCAAACTTCATTATTAACTCACAAATCCCGCTTTTATTTGACTACATTAGGTTCCATTTACACATTTCATTAACTAATTTATTAACAAATTAGTTCTCCCCTATTTATAGTTCAATACTTGATTTTTAATTCCAAATATCACTACATTTAATTTTCTTAAGTTCAATTTATTTTATAATTCAAGTTTGGAATTTTCGTTTTATTTTCCAATTCATCAAAAATATTTATTTTGGGTTTTCTATCCCACTTTTCAATTTTATAAGTCACAACTTATTATTTTACACATTTCCATTCAGTCTAGGCTTGAATATATTCTTCTTTTATTTTTAACTCGAAATTTACGCTTATTTATAACCCAAGCATATTTTATTCCATGCATTTTTAATTCTTTTACAAGTTATTCTAATTTATTTATTTCAATCCAATCCTTATCCAACTTATTTTCCATTTATTCAGGTATGAATCTAATTCCATTCAATAACTCAATTGAATTTTTATTCCAATTTCATTTTTATTTTAACTCAGATTTATTTAACTCAATACGATTTCAACTTAATTTCGAATACAACTGGATATTATTTTCAGCATATTCAATCCAGTTAAATTTTATTTTCCAATCCAAGTTAATTTCATTTTTAACCTTTCACTTTAAATTTAAATTTCCAACATTCAAAGCTTATGTTTCCTTCTTGATTTAAAAATCATCTCAATTTATAAGCTTACAACCTATCCCATCAGGATTTTCAAACACCCGGCTTTTGGTTTCAAATCATTTTGAAATCTCCAACATCTCAAATCACACTTCTCAAAAATTTAAACCAATCCTGGTTTTACCCTCAACAAATTTCCTTTGAGATTTTCAAAAACAACTAGCTTTTCTGAACAAATCAATTTAGCAGCAATCCGTCACTTAGAAATTTGAAAATGAATACTGATAATGCGACCGTCATCATCAGAACTGTTTCCCAATAATCCAAGTGATTTCAATGCTATATCGCTTTCAAAATCCATTCAAAACACATTTCCTTTCAGAAATACCTCCAAAACAATAATGCTATTATTTATCTTCAAAATACTTCCAAATCTCCGGGATTTAAATTTCCAAATCCTACTTAAATCAATTTTAACTATAATTCATTTGTATAGTTTATGCTTATACAAATTTCCATTTGATTATATTTCAATTTATAAATTACATTTATAATTTACATTTATAAATTTCATTTTATAATGAATTTATTCCCTTAAACCTTGGTTATATTTTCAATTTCTAGTTAAATTTTCATACAATAAGGATAATAATTTAAATATCATCATTCCTAACATCCAAGCAACCATATATCAGCTAAATAGTTTAAATTTTTTTTTCCTTATATCTAAATATATTTTTGAGTAAAATTATTTCATTCACCTACATTTAAAACAATACCGTGTCAAACTGTTCTATTCAAGTGTTTAGAAACCCCTTCGATGCAGTTGTCCAGACTGTGCCGATGAAAGTTCATATGCCACCCAATAGACCAATTAGTACAATATTAAAACAATTTACATTCACTAACAAATATGCACTCATATCTATTAATACGCTCAAACTCATTCTAGAGTACTACGGACTCTAATTTAATGAGTAATTCCCACTAGAGCCAAGGTTATCACCAACCTAAGCTCTGATACCAACTGTAACGACCCGCAAATCCGTACCCCTTGAGTCAACACTATTCTACCAAAATCAACTCAATTTATACAGAAATACGAACCATTTGGGTTAAAGAAGAAGAGGTAGAAGAAGAAAATAGAAAACAACAACAGAATCTAACCATCGCAGTGGAATAAAATATAATAGATATTAACATATCTTTACACCAAAACAAATATATCTGTTTATATATTACATCATCAGAGTACATCAATCACAGCTCAACATCAATAACATACATCTGGATAAACTGCTATTCTACACAGCGGAATATATATAAAACAAGTACAGAAGTACGTATTGTCATCGAGCTCGTCTCCTGAGCTCTACAGCATTGTATCCTGTATCCTATAATGCTCGGTCTGACCCGAGCATTACAATTAAATAACACCTGAGTCAGTCTGGAATACCAGCGTGAGAAAATCACGCTCAATTGATTATTAAAGTTTCAAAAATCCTTTGAAAACAAAAGCATCTCGTTAGACCACACCACAAATAAACATGTCGGGCTTTTACCTTACGATAGCTAAAAGAATTTTTGTATAAATCCTCTGATATTATAATAGGGTATATATACAAATACTTATAAAACAGCCGAAATTGTTACATTCATTAAATTCCAGCTACTAGCCATAGAGTGGGTAATACAAACAAAACTCGTACAAGGCTCGTAGGGAGATTGGATTTCCAACTAATGACTAGGCACTGGGGTACCACCTGTCACAGTACGTGACCTAGATCACAGTACCTAGGAGTACGCCCGCTCTCCTGCAACACAAGACCGGGACTACCCCTTACTGGATAATCCCGAGTGAGATCACCCCATGGTTGAGATCAGCAACCGCCCACTAAGCCGAAATAAAAAGGGACATCTAGACAAGGATGACCTCACCCTGAATGGGTGCTACCCACCTAGCCTTGCTGCATAACCCTTGATTTTCAGTCATTCCCGGTTGATTAGGCTTGAGGCTAAGTGTTACCTTTTTAGAACATATCCCTTAGAATGTCCATCGTCCACCTGACGATGTCCCGAAAGCATTCATACATACAAGTCTGTCCCGGGTTCGAACGGAACTGAAGGCACTATTCCTACTACATCCATTTTGGAAATATCCTCAGGATTAGTAGCGACTAGCCCTTGCACTTCACTGCTCCATCTTCGAACCCAAACTCGTTTCCCACGAAACGTACAAGCTGGATCGAAGTGGTTTTCGAGAAATAAATCTCGATCCCGGTCCCTTCGAAATGATCAACGCATTTGTCCAATATTGATAGTCGGTTATTTAACTATCAATTAATATTCACAAACATCCATCAAACAATAAATAATTTCCAGATTATTTATTAACCTCAAAATATCTTCACAAGATATATTTTCATTTTCAAACCCTTTTGAAAACAGTTTACAACCATTCTTTCTTTTTCAGAATAAACTTTCTCAAATATTTTCTATCTCCACTGAAATCACCAAGCATAAAACTAGATTTTTTTTTAAAATAATTTATAACACTTTACTTTGAAATATAATTTAAAACATTTAAGTTAAAACTACTTCAAAAATTTGTAAAAATAAGTACTATATGAATATTTGAAAATCAGGTTACTTAACAAAATATAAAACTAGATTTACACTTTTAAAAACAAAATACTAAGTCACTCTTTAAATAATTACTACCATAATAGATTAAAGGAAATACTTACTTTAGAATTTAAATATTAGAAATAATAAATTTTCCAAACTTGCCTTTTAAAACAACTTTAAAACCTTTAATTTATATTTAAAAATTTACTTTGAAAACATACTTGGTTATCCAGGGAGAATTCCCAATCTCAATCAGTTAAATCAATTTTCCAAATTGATTTTCAATTTACTTCCTTTGAAATAATTTCTTTACTTACTCAGTTCATTTCTAAATTCGTTACTTATGGATTTTATTTTTATTATTATTAGTTTCCAGCTGAAATATACAAATTTTAGATTTTCTTCAATTTCTTCTTTATTCTTTCAATAATTTAAATATTAAATTTTAAATAAATGTTTTATTCTTCAAAATAATAACACTAAAGTTTAAACTTCATTAACTTGCTGATTATTCATCCCTTTCATATACGAAATTTATTAATTAGCATTTTGCAACCACTAATATTCTTATCTAATTAATTTTAATTTATTTACATTCTTTATAATTACTTCACCTTTAAATTCGCTTCCTTTTATTTTCAAAAATTCACTTCTATATATTTTGATATCAGTGAACCGAAATATATTCAAGCAAGTATAACATTCAATATTTCAATATAATTCATCACAGAATATCAATTAATCACAACAGAGAATATTAAATAACTTAAATAAACGTTGAGGGATCCAATTGGATCCCTCCAACCTGTTTTCCCTGCATCCACAGACGTTAGCATAACATAAAATATCAATTCCACTTCGAGGTGGAATATCACGGTATATGGGTTTCAAATATAAAATCATCCGCTATTTGATGCGAGAAATCAAACATTCCAAGATATACTATATACTACTATATATAACACACCAAATCAAATCAATCAATCAATTGTTTAAATTTGACTATTTAAATTTAAATTTAAATTCAGCTGAGTGAGATTAACTCACCTTTGGCCTAAGATTGCCATTCACCTCAAACTCGTCTTGTTTCCGAAATTTCTAACCTTATACAAACCAATTTACGATTTATTAATATTCCAAATGAATCAGAAATAAGTTTCCATTCATTTATCTAAATTAAAATTTAATTTATCTAAATTAAAATTTAATTTATCTAAATTAAAATATCTAAAAATTTAATTTTAGACTGACTTTATATAGATACTATAATGTCTAAACTCCTATATACCTTTTTCCCAATTTACATAAGTTTAACCCAACAACCTTATTTTACAAAAATTCATTTTCTATTAAATTTAAAATACAATTTCAAATTAAATTAACAAAGTATAGGAAGACTTTGTAAAATCAACCATGATTTATTAACTTTTGAATTAATTATTATTTAACAAATTTAACTTGCTAATAACTTAATTTAAATTAAGATTAGCTTAATATTTGAGAAACCGTTTAACAGATAAATATCCCTCTTTATTGTAATTCCCTTTTTTGTTTCTGACTTTATATATTTTCAAAATCTAGCATGTAATTATAAGTTATTCAAGCTTAAAATAAAAAAAATAAAAAAAAGAATCGTACCTCGTACGCGACTATAACTGCAGGTCGAGCACGGCCTCGCGGCAACCCCAAGCCAACCACGACGCTGCCATCGCCGTCTAGCTTCGATCGTGACCCCTTCCTTCAGCCTCGCAACCCAAGCCCTACGCCATCGAGCTCGAAAACGAACGCCACCTCCACACTGCTCGCAACCCTAATTCGCCTCGCGAAACCCCATCTCGAATCGAGTACACGACGCCACAAAACCCTACCCTCGTGAACGATTCCTTCCCGAAGTCACTTCGAAGCCGCCGCGACCCATAACCATACGTTCCCCCAGTTGTTTGCGAAATCGATTGATTTCGGTTTGCTTTCGAATTCCAAAGAAAAGGAACGAGCAGCCATGAAATTGAGAAAGGCTCGGCCTTGATTCCCTTATATATATTTTTTAATCCGAGACTTCGTTGTTTCGGCTATTGTATTTTTTTTTTAAAACAAGAAGAAGGGGCTTTCGTTGAAAAGAAACGAGTGTTAGATTCCTGTAGAAGAAAAAGGCGTATACGAGAAGATAACGGAAAATGTTGGCGTATAAGGGAAGACTTGACTATTTTGATTAAATTAGATTAGATTCTTCTATGCATTTACGGGTTGTACGACCAAACGGTAACTCCGAACACTGCGAAAATTAAAATCCGGTAATAATATAATATTACGGATCCAATGGAACTGGTTTCGTCGAATTCCGAGACTGTGCCTCGGAAGACTATTTTTAAATATCGATTTAAACAATAAAACTTTAAAACTTAACAAAACATCTCGGATTCAAATTTCAACGCTCTTACTATCTTCAAAATTATCAATATAAACTTTATAAGCCTTAAAATTATATTTTAACAGGCTTAAAACTCCAGATTCAGCCTTTTACTCAACTTCAAATTGTTGAATTCAATAATTTAATTATCAAATAAATAGTGATATTTGAATTCGAGTTAAAACTTAACTTTTAAATATTTAAAATCAATTAAATATTCCAATTTTAAATGCTAAAAAATTCCGGGTCGTCACATTTACCATTAACAACAACATTTGAACAGACAGATACAGTAGAAGATGAAGACGCACGGATAGTAGATAAACTTGAAATAGAAGCACCATCAACATATTCCAATTCAGAACCCTTAACTTTAACAGTAAAACCAAAGAAACAAATTTTCTTTTATAAGTGAAAACAAATTATACTTTGAATATCAAAATCAAATAATTTTGTCCTCAAGTACATAAGAATCTGAAGAGAAGGAGTTAATTGAGACAAACATCGACATATCTCATTCTTCAAATCATACAAAGAGCAATCGATAGACGATCGAGTGCTAAAAGTGTTATTACTCAACACAAGCAGACAAAGAAAACTGTTATCACCACTGCAAAAAAATAAAAATAAAAATTAGTAAACATATGTTCAATTTAGAACATTAGTTTTTCATTTTATAAAACTGATACCTACCGTATAAAAAACTAATACCTAGTTACCGATAAAAAGAAATTGATACTAAGAAAAAATAAAAATGATAATAGAAAACTGAACTTAAGATATGATACTTTTCAACTCTATCACACCTTATATACAACCCAATCAATGATACTTTTTCAATCATCCCAATATTAATGCAAGATAATGATAGATAAATTTAGTGTAAAACATATTAGAATACAATATTGCATAAAGAAACAAATAAAAAACATGCTGCTGCTTTCAAAAGTTGCCATAGAAGAATGAACAAGCGATCAGAAAAATAACACTGCATGTAATTTATGAAAACGAACACAATTAAAAATCTCAAACAATTTTTTTTAACTCTATCAGAAAAAGAACAAAAAATAGAATAATATAAGCATACCTAGTTAATACTTTGAAGAAAAACGAGATCATAGTAGAAATTTGAAAAGAACGAGATCCACAAATGCGCGTGAGAAAATTTTGATGGATGAACTTGAATTTTCAGAAGAATGATATTCAAATGACCGAACGAGTTGATCGATATTTTGATTGCGAGAGAGATATCGGATCGCGACAGAAAAATTTTGATTGAAAGGAAAAAGAAGAAGAAGCGCGCGAAAGTGGGTTCGAAGGAAAATTCAATAATTCGTCCTTTAGAGAAAATTATTAGTGGATTGTTCCACATCCAAAAAAAGCCCTAAAAATTGTCATTAAGGAAAATTTCCTGTTGTTTTTCAGGTATCTAAATATGTTGGTCAATAAAATAATTAAGCTTTGTTGTTACCCTTCTTCTCTAAATATATCAATTCAAAATTTCAATTTTAATAGTTGTTCTATATTTATGTTACAGGACATATATTTCACCATCTTACATTGAATCAACATTTGATATTGAAAGTTTTACATGCATCCCCATTTATGTGTAGTTAAAATACGAGTAAAGCATTGTTCATAGATTGACGGTAACTGAAAACTAATACACAATAACGGTGACGAAGAATGTGTTAGTTTGAGAAAATTTATCTAGTAAGGCGTTTGTCATGTATGTCCTTGTAGAAAAACTAACGAGGAAAGCAAAACTGCAATGTGAAGAAAATATCTCATTCTTTTTTAACATTATTTTCTTGGTGTATATGTTTTATTTTATTGTCACCTGTTACTGTACTGTCAGGTTGGATATGATCGATTGAACATGGTCAGACTACGCAGGATATACAAAAATGAAAGCCTATGCATATTAGAAACTCATGAGTTCAACTAATAATGTAATCCCGCTGTATGCTCGTTGTTTTCTCTAACTGCTAACTTGAAAGGATGGCACCTTTAACATATTTTTTCAATGTCAGTCGAAATTGAATGTTGATTAATTTCCTGAGTGCATCACTACCGCTACATACAACCATGGAAGATATAACACCGTGATCCATCACTAGTACAAAAAGTGCATATTGCTTCGCCTCATTTGCATCGGTTGAAGTAAAAACTGATGCAAATAGGACTATTTGCATTAGTTCTATTTTAATAACCGATGCAATTGGTACGTGAAAATCAATAGGTAATAAAAAAAATCAAATTTGCATCAGTTCTCACCAACAACCGATGCAAATAGTTTTAGTCGCATCGGTTTTAATGTCAACCGATGCAACTACATGTTGATGGCAATATAAAATTTAGGTGGGAAATAATGAAAAATTGGCTCCAAATTTTACTTCTATGCCCTAAATTATTTCGTTTTCGTTTCATTCCCACTTACAATTGCAGCAGGCCCCCATTTCTCGTCATTTTCACCAAAAATTACTCCCTCCAACACGTCCACTCTCATCTTCACCTAGACGTAGTTCAACATTTGGCTCAAATCACAAAATATTTGGCTCCAATCTTTGCTTTGCCGTCTCTCTGCTTCGTCCCCATTCCTTTTCTTCCCATTCCCAACACATCCGATAGATCTACGCAACGACGAAAACTCCATCCAACTCCAAATCAGTCGTCAGCGCCTCCTGCCCTCCTCATCCTCTATCATCGACCAAGAACATGACGCATCCAGCACGCAAAGCTTCTCCAGCCACCTCTGCCAGCTCAGCAAGCTCGAACTTTGGCGGAGATCTGGAATGAGGATTTTTGTGTGCGTTATTGAGTATGTTTCTTCAGATCATCGAGCATTGTGGCTGCTGCCTACAAGCTTGTGGCTGAAGAGTTGCTTTCCTAGCTGCTGCTTGCTAATTCGTGGTAGAATCATGAATTCCAGGTGCGTACTACTGGAAGTGAATTTTGTATAGATTTGATGAATATGGGCCATGATGTGCAATGCACTACAACGATTTGAAATAATTCCTATGTATATTGGTTCAGCTAGCAATAAATGGCTTGTGCATCTGATTTGTGTCAAGTAAGTATGCTTCTACTGCTTTTTTAAAGTGTTCCAAATTTGTTAAAACATATTTTCTACTTTATCTCTACAGATTTCAGTATGTTATTTGAGATCAACCGTTACATGCATGAATATATGAGATCAATTTCACAGTTTGCATTGAAAATGCAGGCACTTGACACATTCAACACTGTTGTGACATCTCCTGTTTACTTACTATGAGATGTTCATTACCTTCACAATTATAACAATTATGATCATGTTTAAGTATAATCATGATACCTCCTGTTCACTATGGGAAGGTATTACATAAAATTTTATAGCAATGCTTATGTTTTTGTTTATTTTCCATGAATCTTGAAGATTATTTACTTACACGGAGTTTAATAGCAGAGCTGCCATTTCCATTTCAAAATGTTTTGTTAATATATCTATTTTTAATCACTGTAAGAATTAGAAAGATACTAAATGCTAATTAGTGAAATTTTGAAATGGATTTTCTGTGAATGCTACTTGGATAATATGGAACCAATTTGGATAATATGGAACCAATTTATGATAAGGCACTAATTTTCCCACATCATAAGAATTATAATACAAAACCTTTATATACATACGGTGTAGTGGTTTTTTGCATGGTCAAGTCTGCCTTAAGTGGTGCACTTACAGTATGCAACTGCATATTTAGAGTGTCCATGATTTAACTTTGGACTAGTAAATCTACAATAAAAAATTCTTTAAAAGGTGATAAGGTAACAAAAGTTAAAGCGGAGAAAAGGAAGAATTCAGAGTTTTGGTCCTTGGTAATCATTGTATTGTGGTTATATGAGGTTGTTTGAACTATTATTTTTCCCTTGCTCATACTGAATTTATATTACGTTAGTGGCATTCAAGTAGCATAGGAGACATTTTCTGCCTTCAATGTGTAGAATCCAGTATTCCATTTTCTCAAAAGATCAATTCAGTCAGAAATGGGAATTTCAAAAAATCAGATAGACATTTTTAATTTATCATCATGACTTTACCTCAACTGGTAGTTATTTTCCTCAGTTTTTGGACACTTTACCTTTTAATTTAATTCAAGTGAAATTCAGTATCTAATAATACTTTCAAATTGGCATAGTTGATTTTTCTCTTTTTGGAACCTAAGTAAATAGTTTTTATCTTGTAACTCAGACTATAAGAGAAATAACTAGTAAAGCAACAGTGGCATAGGCTGAAAATTATGCTAAACCACTTTAAAAATTATTATCTTTTACCTCTTCAGATTTTGGTCTTTATTCCATTGATTTAGTACTATTTATTTGCTGTGGGTTATTTGTCCAAAAGCAGGCAAAGATTTATTCAAAGGCTAACTAGTCGTCGTCTTGTATTATAGTGCAGAGCAGTTACCTGGAGTGTCCAAAGTTAAAAACAAGGGTTGAGCTTATGCAGCGTTCCCAGAGGTGGCATCAGTAAAGAACCTTAAAGTTAATAACATGATGTTTTCTTCCTAACAGAATTTGTAATATCAGAAATCTACTTGGTGAGGACCTTGGCCAACCTAACACTAATGAACTCAATCAAATCGAGAATCAACTAGAAGAGTCACTGAAGCAGATAAGATCCTCAAAGGTACGACATATACTTTGCATTTCTTATACGGCTTGGCCGATGAAGCATAAACTTATTTATTTATTTTTTAAAAAAGGTCCTTGCTTCGTCCTTTGACATATAACTAAGGAAGGTTTTCTGTTGGATACATGCCTTAGATTTGTTGCTTAAGTTTTGGGATGCATTTAACCACTAAATTTGCTTGGGATGCTTTAAATATTCTTTTCTTTTGTTTCTTTACAGGAAGCTTTGCCAATCTTTCACGGATGGCCAATGAGCGGCTGCCTTCAGGCAGAATTCGGACTCCAAGTTTCCAGCGATTTAATTTTATTTCCAAAATGAGCCATCTGATTTTTATTCTTATTTTACCATGGTTTTTTCTAAACATATAAAATGTTAACAAGCATATATTCAATTCATATTTCTGTTTCTGTATATATACGTATGCAAACGCACGCACATGTATATATACAATTATATATACATATTCACGTAAATCTAATGACTTCTATTTCCTGTAGGCCAGTTCAACAAAAATAGACGGTTTACATATACAGATATGGCTTTGATGCATATGTTCTGACATATGCAGCTTGCGTGATGAGTTCAACGATCCTAATTTTTCAACTGTTACTATACAAAGATGTCTCTTCTACGTTATGATATGCCTGTGGAGAATGTATCAGATCCATCCAGTATTAAATTTGTACATCATACGGTAAGCTCGTTAGTTTAATTCTTAAGTTGTTAATTTTTTTTCCCTTTATACAATATATAAGTTTGAAATTAGACTAGATTTCAGCGTATTATTGTAGATTGTAGCATAAAACAGAAGCTAAAGAAACATCGAGTTAAATAATATATCTTCATAACTTTATGATTTTATTTTTTTTCCACAGTTTACTGCAAAATTCAAAATCTTTAAAAACATCCACTAGTGGCACCTTATTTGTGCAATAGGTCAATGGATGAAGAGATAAAGTCAAGACTTACAGTATACTTCATTTTTGTTAGAGGATAAGTTAGTCTCTAAAAATAAATATTACAGGCATCTAACCAGTAATTATATGTAATAAATACTCGGAAATTGATGCTTGTTAAATCGAATCTGCCGGTGTTTCTAGAGGAATTCCTTTCTGTTCAAATTATCTGATGTATCCTAAATATTATCCAATTCACTTTTCCTTTGACCAAAAACCTGGATTGAAAAAATGAACTCGTTTTAATAATGCTGCATTTTATAAGCAGGCCATTTGTTCAACTATCAAGTTATTTTCTAGAATGATCAAATAACGGCTACTCGAATAGCAAATACAAATGTGCAATTCTCTGAAAGGGGGGCCTGTTCTGGCATATACTCACATTTAATTTATTTTCTCATATTCATGAGTATTTCATAAGACTAAATTTCACAATACATCTACTGCAGAGTCGCATTTACCAAGGCAAAGAGCCCCACTCAACTTGTAGCACTTTTCCAACCCATGGTTGTTTTGAAGGTATTTCCTAACTGTTTAACTTTTGACATGACCTAACAAATGTGCAAATATTAGATAAGATGTGAAACCTATTTGGTTTCCATTTAATCATGCTAACAAAAGTCTTTTTGATTCACTTATCTACAAGACCGCCTTAGCTCAGGTTATAAGTAGTTCCTTGTAGCAAAAAATTAAATGATGATAGCTTTGACGTCGCGCCTCGGGTGTATCAGCCCACAATAATAAAGTACTTCAAATTGATGCGGTGAGATTATGACTAACAGCTTTTCTTCTTATCACTGTATTTCAGTGTCACTGTTCATCTATCTTTATTGGTGGATCTGTTAGAATTTGGTTCAACTTTGTTTAGATACTGTTATTCGGAAAATAGGACAGCAATTTTCTTACTGGGAAACACACCGCTAGCCTTAGGCAGGCTTTGGTTGGGTATCCTTCCAAAGCCGGCATTGTTGTCATTTTCTTGTATCAATACATAACCGATACAACATGATATCACTACATAACTAATATAAGTGACACAACTAATACAACATGAGTCAATACATATCCTATATGTATCTTGATATTGCAAGCCTCATCTTATCACTAATGTTACTCACTCCCTCACGTGAAGCAAGCATAATTGGCAGAAGTGTATCTGGAGGAGCATTGAAGAAGAGAACAGTTGCAAGGTTTCATGTCAAAGAGTAGTTTTGACAGTTTGTTTTGTTCACCGTTGGAGTTGAAGGTCTCTTTATTACTAGTACTAGGATAGATAGTATTTTTATCTGTACATGCTTTAGCATGGTTCAGATAGTTGATAAAATTCAAAAGGGAATGCTTATATAGTTATTAGTCACTAGTTGTTATGCTGGTTAGTAAAGCAAAACTGAACATGGCTTCTTCTTTATTTTTCTTTTCATTCTTTTCTCTGTCTTGTCATATTACAGTCTTAAGAAATACACAAGTTACATATTCGAAATCTATTTAAAACATTGCATGGTATGGAATCAAAGCTAATTCCTAGTCCTCTTCCTCTATTCAGGTTGCTACTTCTTTATGCTCACCTGACCGTTTCCTGCTACAATCTGGCAATACTCTGTTTAATTTAACTGGCATGGAAGCTCTAGCACATTTGAGCAGGAACAGTGGGTTGTTAAACTTGCTATAGCTAAAGGTGCATTTTGTCAACTAACTAATTTCAATGGTCAAATCTCTTTTTTGTACACTAACCTTCTAGTACATTTTTTGTATTTTTTTCTGAACTTCTTGTTATAATATGATTGTATATACATACAGAGTTTGAGGTGAGTTTCAACACTCACAAATCCTATGTTTAGTCCTTAATTCCCTCGGTTAGTACTTGAATCCCATCGATATTTGTTGTGATGTGTTTGGGTACATTATCGTGCAAGTTTGTGTATCCATATTCATTTTTTTACTGTCTTATTGTTGGGTATTATGAGTACTTCATTTTTATGTTTTGCTGTGTGTTTTCCTATTTAATCTCTATGTTTTGCTGTGTGTTTGGGTACATAATCAATAATATATATAGTCTATTTGAGTACTGTAATAATGGTATCTGACAATGGTTTTTTTGCATCAAGTATAAATAGCTGATGCAATAGAGGGATTAGTTTGCATCGGTTGTTATAAAAAACCGATGCAATAGAGGGATTAGTTGCATCGGTTTTCATTACAACCGATGCAACATGGGGGCTGTGTCCAAGCAACCAATCATGATATTTTACATCAGTTGTTAGTAACAACCGATGCAAAAAGGACCTTTTTGCATCGGTTTCAGAACTGATGCAAAAGTGTTATGCTTGTTGCATCGGTTGCATATGCATCGGTTGTTGAACTGATGCAAAAGGAGGGTAAACATCCGATGCAAATGACCTGTTTTGTAGTAGTGCATAGTAGCGGTTCCATTAGTTATATCAAATTGTGAATTACTAAACTTTAGCACGCATCTCTACTGCAAGTTAACATAGGCGGCAATAGGGTGCCACTTGACCTGTAATTGTAATTGATAATAGTAGTTATATAGTGGCAACAAATCGCAAAAACATACTCTAGCTAACCTTTAGTAATGAAGCACATAAATGCTACTGCAAATTATAACTATTTTTATCATATAGGAGCCATCTTTTTTCCCCTTGAGCATTAAGAAGGCTCTATCTCTCTTTGTCTACTCAATTGTGTCTCATTTCGAGGACCCTCTTGAATGTTCCCGAGCGTTGATAATATCCTTCAGTTGTTGAACGTAATTCCATTTTGTAAGGTATGTTGGAGTATAGATTTTGACTGAGACATTCTATGGGCATCCAAGAGATATTTGATGCATGAGTACTGTCGAATATAATGAATATAATTCTTAGCGAGCAGGCATGTTCTAAGTTTGAGCCATCTATAGCGTCTCGACGTTTTGCCCCACTTCAAAGGTCAAGGTACATAGATTAAAACAAAATGAAAACTCGACAGGCATACATGATACAGCACATATGAAATTGAAATAATAAAAAGTTAAGTAGCTAGTGCTCTCTGTGCATCCATGCTTTTTCCGTATTCATGAACCCTGAGATGCAGCTCAGCTGCAGCTATGAGGAAATGCAAGGCTTGAAAAGGTTTCAAAATGCTAATGACTCCTCGCAGTGTATTCATTCTGAGTTGGTCGGCTTTTTCCAGAACCTTCGCCATATGCTGCTCCATTGTTTCCATCTCCAGTTTGAGCATTTTCTCACCTTCGTTTTCACCGCCGCTTCCACTTGTGTCCGTAATAAAGTTTACCAGATCCACCATCTGCATGTTTGCCCCTGTTTCTTGGTTTTTTGCCATTTTTTCAGATATTTCCCGTTCCAGCTTTATTGTCATCATTTGTAGTTTATCCATCTGCTGCATCTGGGAATGAGATATGTCTGACAAGTCATGTGTGGATGTTCCATTGATAATCTGTTTATTATTTCACAGCCGTTCACTACTTCTGTGTCAAAATGTTCCTAACGCGGCCACTGCCTCTATGTTAGATTTGTTCATAGTTTGCATCATCATTTATTTATTTATACCTAGTTATCACGTGGAACCTGTACTTAGATGATAGAAAAGTCTGTGTTCTAGCAATTGTAAAAGTTTGGTTTTAGTAAGTGGAGGCTCTTCCAAAACAAACAGAAGACATAGATCACTGTATCAGTTTTAATTACATTTATGTCTGGTTAAACCTTGTTCACCGTATGGGAATTTAACAGGTTTTATGGCAGAGAAAAATAATAATAATATAGATTTTGGTCAAAAGAACTGAAAGATACGGTCTTCTTTATCTCTACAGAATTATCATTCACGTTCGTTTTTCTATTCTCAGATATAAATGCGTGAAAATAGCAAATAGGTGAAAATAGCAAGTAGGTAAAAAGAGACCTGGGCAATATGAGAGTGGAGTTGAATGCCAGACTTGGAGTAGAGAAGATGAAAGGCCATGCTGGGACGCCACCCTCCAACCCAAAGGAACATATTTTCGGTAGTGGAGGTCCAGGAAGGAGAGAACATCACCTTCACATCTGTTTTAGCAAAGTTAGACTTACGGTTGTAGTAGCTTTCATAGTTTGATATAACTCGGTCGATAAGGGGCAGAATTTGACGATTGATCTCTTGATGTTCAGCAGGAGCAGAAGGGGAGAAGGCTGAAGTGGCAGCTAGCAGTGCTTTGAGGTCATACTGCTGTTGCTCTATCCATTCTTCGAAATAACTTGAAAAATTGTCCCCATTTTTGGGGGTGATCATGTGATCAGTGGTACCGTTGTTGGGTGGGTGATCATCAACACCTGTAGTTAAGGTAACTTGATATGATAAAAGTTAGTACTAATCAAGACTTTGAAGTGATGAAGTAGTGAAATCAACTATTAAAAAAAAAGAGTGCAGAGATTACCTGAGCTTCCATTGCAATGGTTGTCGATATGGACGATGGACATTTCTGGCAGCTGCAGCAGAAAAACGTAAGATTTTATGGTTTTGAACCCTTAACAATTTGCTTTTTCATACGGGTATGTATGTATACTAATACCAGTGTAGTGTGTGTGTAGGAAGTTAGGAACACGTGCAGTAGCACATGGTATTGCTATTAAAAGGGCGGGGGAACGTAGGGACTAAGTTTTGAGGTAGTGGGGCCCATTGTGTTCAAAGTATATTCTTTGTCTTTTCTGAGTTGAGAGCTGAACTTGTTGGATTCATTTGAATCCGTAAAGGCTGATGTATATCTATTTTGGGAATCATGACTACTGTTCTCTTGCTCCTTGTAGATCATTAACGTGAAAATTGTTTTTTTTGAAATTTTTAACTCCTGCAAAATAATAAATCAACGTGAATAATAAAAAAACATGTATTTTAATCATTGGTTTGAAATGAAAATTTAATCGGCTAGAAGTTTCGGAACAATCTCATTTTTTGTATAGACAATTTTATAAACAAATATAATATGTTTACAAAATTTCGTTTCATCTCAAACTCTCTTAACACAAAACTAAATTAGTAAAACGAAAGAAAGCTAGGAGATAACTACATAATGGCTACATATTCTAGCTCATTGAAGATATGTAATGGTATTCTTGGGAAATAAGAATATAATAATTGATTTATTATACGAACTTAGTTTAAAATTGCTCTCTGGATTTCATACCCACACACAAAGAGCCTAAATAATTTAATTTTGATTTCCGTAACATGCATAGCTTGGACTATATCTGGGGCTCCTAAGGAGTTTCGTATTTGATTAGGAATAAAGTTTAAAAATAGGGCTAGACACTACTAGAAAAATGCCAAATAGCAACGGTTGGAGCGACGGCTTCCGACGGCCGTTTTTCGACGGCTTCCGACGGGCCATCGGCGGCCGTCGAAAGCCGTCGGAAATTCGCGATTATCTGCAGCTCGGCCGAGCCTTTCTTCCTCATTTTGCAACTTCTCAATTTTTGAAAAAAAACCCTCAAATCCTCATTTTCCACCTCCAATCGCCGATTTTGTGATTTTTCTCCTTCTCCGCTGTTAATTCAACGTCTCTTGCTCTTAATCTCAGGTATAATCTCTTATTTTTGTGAAAATTTCAGTTTTTACCCTAATTCTAGATTTGCATAAATTGATAAATTAGGGCGAATTCGTGATTGCAATTGTTTCCAATAGCGTAATAACGGTTTATAGCATCACATGACATACATATTTCATCTTTTATCGTGAAATTGTGAAAAACACGTATAATTTGTGGTTGTTCATGTATATGTAAATTGTTGTGTATACGTTATTTGGAATAAGATAAAATGATTGAATGAACTAGGAGTATTATACTGTGCACGTATTTACTTATGAAACAAAAAAAAAATGCATTACTCTAAATTATAATTGTGTGTATTGAAAAATGACAAAAATGTTAAACCAGCCTTAAGTTGATGCGTAATACGTCGAATAAATGTGTTAAATTAATATATATTTTTGTAAATGTGAACAGTGAGTAAAACTGTATTTTTTCGTAAAATGCGCGCATGTTAACTGACAAATGTCCCTTAGAGAGTTTTTGGCCCCGTCTGACGAGTGTTGTACATGATCGTTGTATAAATAGTCGTTTTTTTTCAAAAAACGACCATTTATATTCATCTGGTACAATGTTTGTCGGATTTGAACCTGTATTGGACAAATTACGAGCACAGTAAGAATTTACATTTTGTATACTACTTCGTTTTAAACGGTTCATAAAATTTTGGCCTAACTTTTCTTTTTTGTTTCCTGCGTACACGCATTTGTGTACAATGCAGGGAACAAAAGGGAAATGCTGCCGAAATTTTGTTGAATCGTTTGAGACGAAGTAACATACGAAATGTAAATGCTTACTGTGTTTGTAATGGGAAGTAGGATGCCTGACCAATGAAAAAAAATTATATATATTTTTAAACCGTTACGTTAAAAAATAAAATGTGCCGTATTTGAAAATATTTTTAAATTTGTGAAGTTGTTCTTTAAATTCAAAATATTATACGACTATGAAAATAATCTTTTTCGAATTTGTATTCTTCAAAATAAATATTAAATTTTGAACTTCTCATTTTGTCAAATAGAAAAAATGATTGATTATTTTGTTGATCGGAGGAGATGGATGTATCAAAGAAAAGGACTAAGGGGCTCAATAAAAGAAGGTTTTTATAATGGTATAAACGTGTTTGTTGAATTCGCTTTAAGTAATAACGGAAACGATCCAGAAATTCATTGTCCGTGTAGTAGGTGTAGACATTTAAAGTATTTGTTACCAGATATCGTGAAAGTTCATTTGTGCCAACACGGTTTCGCATCCGAATATTATGTTTGGGATCGGCATGGAGAAGTTGTAGCAAATACTTCTGTAGAGTCTGAAAGTGTCGTTAACGAAATAGTTTCAACGACCCGTATAGAAAATATGGTCGAAAATGCAGCACGATCAATGTTTCCTGTGGTTGAAGTTGACGGTGATGATGGAAATGTTGAAGAATCAAATATTGAAGCTAAAAAAATTTATGATTTACTAGATGCAGCTAAGAAACCTATTTGGGATGGTTGTAAAAGCGGCACTCAGCTGTCAGCAATCGCAGAATACATTGCGATGAAGTCAAAATACAACATCACTGAAGCTGAGCTTACGGCTGTTGTACAAGCTGCAAAAAGACATATGTCGCCCGATAATTTAATGTGTGAAAATCACTACGAAGTTAAAAAACTTATATCGACTTTTGGTTTACCGTATCAGAAAATAGATGCATGTTTAAAAGGATGCATGTTGTTTTGAAAAGAAGATGCAAACCTTAGAAATTGTAAAGTTTGTAACCAGGAGAGATACAAATCAAGAAAAAAGAAGGGGAAGGAAGTTCCGTACAAGCGTATGCACTACTTACCCATAACTCCAAGACTTCAAAGATTATATACATCTACTGTAACTGCGTCTAATATGAGATGGCATAGCGTGAGAACGGAGGAAGAGGGTACGTTGACACATCCGGCCGATGGAGAAGCAAAGAAGCATTTCGATAAAACGTATCCAAATTTTGCAGCGGAGAGTCGAAATGTTAGATTAGGATTATGTACGGACGGTTTTTCTCTTTTTTCTCAATTTGGTTCTAAATATTCATCATGGCTCATTATCGTCACACCGTATAATTTACCTCCATGGATGTGCATGAAAACGCAATATATGTTTCTTACTGTTGTCGTTCCTGGCCCCGACGATCCGACACAAAGAATCGATGTATATTTACAACCGTTGATTGAGGAGTTAAAAATACTGTGGAATGAAGGAGTAGAAACATACGATGTATCCAAGAAGAAAATTTTTCGTATGTTTGCTTCTTTGTTGTGGACTATAAGTGATTTTTCTGCCTATGCAATGCTTTCGGGATGGAGTACTGCCGGTCGTCTAGCATGTCCATATTGCATGGATGAAACACGTGCGTTTTCTTTACCTCATGGTAAGAAAATTTCATGGTTTGACTGTCATCGATTATTTCTCCATGTAAATCATCCCTTCAGAGGAGACAAGAAAAACTTTTTAGCTAATAGAGTAGAAACCAGACGACCACCGACGATATGGTCAAGCGAAGACATATATGAACTTGTTAAGGACTATCCAAAGATATATGAAACTGGCGAGCAAACATAAATTGAAGGTAAATCAGTTGTTCATAACTGGTGCAAACAAACTATTTTTTGGGAGTTGCCGTATTGGAAACATCTTCTGCTTCGCCATAACATAGATGTGATGCACAATGAGAAAAAAGTATTTGATAATGTTTTTAACACAATTTTGAATGTGAAAGGGAAGACGAAGGATGATTTGAAATCAAGACGTGATATAGAAGAATTATGCAAACGTCCTGTGCTTCATGTGAAACCAAATGACAGTAAAAAACCCAAAGCTTGTCACGAATTAGATAATAATCAAGTTAAATGTGTGTTAAAATGGGTGGAAGGGTTAAGATTTCCTGATGGGATATCATCAAATCTTCGTAGGTGTTGACTTTAAAAATGGTAGATTGAGCGGAATGAAAAGTCACGACTGTCACATAATGATGGAAAATTTATTTCCCGTAATGTTCAAAGAACTACCATCGTTAAAAGTTTTGAAAGTAGTAACGGAGCTTAGTATGTTTTACTAAGAGATTTTTTCGACTACTTTAAAAGTGCAACGTTTACGTAAACTTGAAGGGGACATTCCTATATTGCTTTGCAAATTAGAGAAAATATTTCCGTCCGGTTTTTTTAATGTGATGGAACATTTACCTGTTCATCTCCCATTTGAAGCACGACTTCGAGGTTCTGTCCAATATGGATGGATGTATCCATTTGAGAGGTATGTAATATGTTATAACGTAATTTAATTGCATTTGAAAGATGAAGTTAATATAAATTAATTTTGCATAGATATTTGAATCACCTGAAGAAAAAAGTGTGGCAAAAAGCACGGGTTGAAGGTTCGATATGTAAATCTTACATCGAAAAAGAAGCTTCGTTCTTTTTCTCTCACTATTTCAGTGACCATGTGAATATTTCATTTCAAAGTGTTCCTCGTAATGACGAAGGCGACGAACAAGAGTCCTCTCAAGCAATGTTATCAATTTTTGGACAACATGGTCGGCCTTCTGGAAAATGTGTAGAAATATGGCTAGACGATAGAGATCTTCATGTAGCACACACTTATATTCTTCTAAATTGTGCCGAGGTTGCACTGTTTGTTAGGGAATCTGAAATAATAATTTGTGTTTTATTCTTTTCTATAATGCATGCGCATGTATAACCTAATGTAATAATTTGTTTATATAAACAGTGTTTATGAACGTGAACATCCGAACGGAAATCTCGGTAAAGAATTTTCCGGTTGGTTTTCAAATTACGTTTATGAGCCGAGAAATAGTGTTGTTGACGAAGGGTTGAAACATCTTGCGATGAGACCAAAAAGAGTGGTCAAGACATATCCAATATATTTCGTCAATGGATATAAATTTAACACCAAAGAATACGGTGCAGAAAAATTAATAAATAATACTGGTGTATTTGTTAAAGGTAGTGACGATCCAGAAAACCATTTAAATGATTTTTATGGCGTCCTGACACAAATTTTGCAACTGACATATTTCTCACGACCCGCGGAGGAGGTGTTTCTATTTAGATGCAATTGGTTTAGCAATGTTCCAGGTTCTGGAATTAATGTGCACAAAGATTATAATCTTATCGAAATAAAGAATACATCGCACTATCACAACTATGATCCTTTTGTACTAGCCAAAGAACCATTGCAAGTTTATTACGCTCCTTATCCATCTCTAAAAAGAGATAAAGCAGATTGGTCTGCAGTTTTTAAAACAAAGGCCAGATTCACATTCGATGGGAAGAATATTCCGGACGAACAAGCTTATCAGGCAGATCTTGAGCAAAATAACGAAATAATAATTACATACGATCATACAGATTTTGGTCCCTTGATCGATGAATCAAATGTTTGGGTACAAGCGTTTGACAGTGTAGAGGAAAATATCGTCGAAAACGAAACCGAATCTGAATCAGAAGACGATGATGACTGATACAAATCTGAATATGTTTTTTTGCAATTGATGTAACTATGTTGAATTCTTGATGTATTATGAAATTGATGTAACTATGAAACCAAATCCGTTTATTATTGTTTGCGTGTTTTATGTTATTTCCATTTGTCATTTATTTAGCAATTTTTATTAAAAATGCAATGAACTCTGCTTATCGTTGGAAGAGTACACCCATTATGAATCAGGTATAACACATTTCCATTTCTATTTCCATTTCAGTCATTAATTAAGCAATTTATACCGTTGATGTCATTTTCATATGAAATATATTTCATTATCATGTTTTTATTCTCTTATATAATGATGTGTATATGTCACAGGTTTATCATTATGTCGTATAGAGGTAGGAGCTCTTCCCGATCGTCAGGAGGCGATGACAGTGACCCATCGCAAGAGCCACAGCGTGCAGTTGTATCGTTAGTCCCTAGAGCAGATGGGTAAGAATTAATTTTTATTCAGCATCTTATTTTTTCTATGATATACGTACGTACTTATCTATATCGTACTTAAAAACAGGGGGTTCGACCTACTTTCCTCTAAGGTTGTGCTGGACGTCTTTAGAGCATCTTATCGCAGTAGGATGAGTGCGTGCTGGCCGAGGTGGGATACCATCCCTCCTCACATCATAGAGTGTATATGGCAGGATGTCCTACTATGTATAATTTTTCTGTTTTTTAATTCGTTTTTGTCGTTTTTCTATTGTTTATCGTTTAAAGTGTAATCTTTTTTTTAATACAGGCTGAGATAGACATCCAGACAGACGATATGATGCTGGCACGAGCATACTGGATGAAGAAGATGCGCAAGAACTATATGGACACGATATTTGAGATTAAGAAATCTGGTAAGAAACCACGGTGGATCGAAGAGAGCGTGTGGCAAGCTTAGTTGAGCTATTGGAAGACGGACGAGGCGAAGGCAAGTATACTATTTTTTTTTGAATTATTAATTTGACGTGATTGAAAAGTAATGTATCAAATTTTGAATGTACAGGCAGAGTCGGATAGAAACTCTGCAAATAGAAATAAGAATCCCGTCACTCATCGCGGAGGATCGAAGTCGTCTCAGCAGTATCGGCAGGAGTTGGTAAATTTACTGAATAATAAATGTAAATAGTTTATACTATATGATTTTAAACGTATAATAATTGTATGTAACAATCAACTTCAGGAAGCCGAGACACATGGTCCTGTCAGCTATATGGACGTGTTCACCCGTACGCATGCTGTCGAGCATGTTAATCCAGATGGGACTGTTTCGTACACATGGGAGGACGATAAATCCAGCAAAAGCCATGTAAGTATATTTCATGTTATTCAGTATTAGTAATTGTTTTAATTGTTAAATTATGATGAAATAAGATATGATATTATTAATTTGTTAATGCAGGAGATGTTTATGGAGCAGCGGCAGAAACTCCTTGCTGATACGGGTAGAGAGCAGCGGACGACCGATGAGGAGGACTTTAGTTTTGAGTCCGTTATGAGTCCAGCAGGGCATGGTCGACGATACAGATTTGGCAATTTAACGGTAAATAATTGACTTTTTCTTAAAATACTGAAAATATGATATTTTTACCTTTTCAAAACAATAAACTTGGATTTTATTTATTTTTCGATTATTGCAGTCCAGTAGTTAGAGTAGGGGACGGTGGAGTAGACTTCGGAGCGATTTAGCAGGTATAGAAGAATTGTAGACTAGAGTGTCCCAATTGGAGGAGGAGAACCACCAACAGGCCTTGCGGACCACACAGTTGTTAGAGTACATGCAGCAGTTTGGTGGCCGCTTCCCTTCGTCGGCTGGCTCTGGATCTGGAGGAAATTGATTCATTGCTTGCTTATTCGTTCGTGCAGGTATGTTTTGTTTTAGTTTAGAATGATTTGGTAGATTGTGCGATTAATTGTTGATTTGTATAATTATGTATGATACACTTGGTTCTGTAGTTGTATGAGGATATGCATGAGAATGTTGATGAATTTGTGTATTAACAACATGGTAGAACAGTTATTGTTAGGATTGTTGTTAATGTTGGAATGATATGTATATTTTCTATTTTATTTTATTCTAATTTTATCCATTTGTGTGTTTATTGAATATTTTGTAGTCTATGTTTGGATATTTGGTTGGATTATTGTTTATTGGATTGTGCAGTATTGATATCGTAGTGTTTGGAAGAGAAATGTGGTTGGAAGGCTCTATTTGCAGCAAATATATAAAAAAAACAGTAGATTTCCGACGGCTTACAGGTCAAAATTTCCGACGGCTTCCGACATTTTCTGGCGGCCTGTAGCTAAATAGTTCCGACGGCTTCCGACGGTTTCCGACGCCCGTCGGAAACCGTCGGAAATCGTCGGAAATTGTCGAGAGCCGTCGAAAACGTGTTCGGCAGCATCCGTCGGAAGCCGTCGAAAATACTGCTCTCCAGTGCAGTCTTTTCCGACGGCTTCCGACGGCCGCCGACGGATTCTGATTCGGAAAATGCGTTTCCCCTTGTAGTGAGAAAATGACAAAAATAAATTGCATCAATTGCAAGCTGAGTAGTTTTACGGATGAAATTATAAAACACGTGATATGTACTTTGAGAAACCGACTGATATAAAGAAATTACATGCCGCAACCATCAAAAATTAGGAAAATAAATATATTCATAATACTTATTCATTACACAAAACAACAAATTTGCTAAGTACAAGCATACATTTCTCAAAAAAAAGAAAGAAACAACACCCAATAAATCAAGAACAATAACGAGTGAAGTAAAATGAAATTGAAAAGCTTGAACACACGAATTTTTGTAGTGGTTTGACATCAAATCATTGTCTAAGTCCTTTAATTTTATTGATTGAGATTTTGCACGAGTACAGCTGAATTACAATATTTTCAATCTAGAAAACAAGATAAAAACGAGTTTGACAACACTTCGGGGCAAAATATGACTATAGTAGAGAATAGAGATTAACATACCTTCTTTCATTGCTCTAAGGTGGTTATTTATAGAAAAATCATCCACCGAAGTCGTCAGCTAGTGGAAGATCGGGTAAAAGTTCAGATCTACGAGACTGGAAAGAAAGAACAAGTCAATTCGTAGCAAAAATCATGTCGGTACTGGTCATAATCTTGTCGATACTGACCATATCTGCTCGATGTTATTCTACTTTTCCTTTATTGTTGTTTGCATCTTCAGGTTTCCAAGCTTTGTTGCTAAAAATGGCTCCATTAAATCTTGTCGGTGCAAACATGATTTGTCTTATGAGACACCTGCATTTTCCTGCAAAGTACTAGAGTAATTCACCTACTTACTCAAAAGTGGGTCTCCCATAAAAACATCTCTGTATTGATCAAATCATATCAATGCCGACATGATCAATATGGTCCGTACCGACCATATTTATTTGCATCAATCTTGCTCCAACTTCTTGTGCTCCATCATTCCATACAACTCCTCAAGTTCTTGATCCATTTCTTTATCATTTTAAAGTATAGATCCATCAGGATTTTGCTCGGCTCAATTAGTGGATAACACTTTCTCCTCAAAACATGCTTTTTGGTGAAAATAAAACATGCTTTGGTTAAGACAAACAATCCGATTTCTACTGCCTAGGACTCCATAGTTGAATAACCATCATCTTGAAGTGTCATGTCTATACCAAAAGCATCCATTCATCACTTCAAATAGCCGTCATACATTCCTTCTCTGCAGCAAAGTTAGATCCTTTGATTTTTCGTAAGCTACATCTTGTCTCGATTAGGTAGGCTTCCTTTCTTTCTTTCTTTTTTTTTTAAATTAAGGATTAAAACATATCGGTACCAATCATAATTATATTGGTACGGACACTGTTCCTTAAGTGCATTATATACACTGATACATAATTTTTCTTATCACTTCCTACTTCATTTCAGCCTACTTAGTTTTGTTTTGCTTGTGCGATTTTCAGCCACCACCACTTCATGACCTTTGACGTTGTTGCCGCCAATCTCAGTGCTGCCACAGCTTTAGCACGACAGTCACTGGGCTCCCTACGATTAAATCAACACCGATTACTTTCCACGTCTACGCTAGATATCAAATCTAATTTGGGTCATGTTCGCTAGTGTCGTGCCATGATCACCGATCTAAGTTTGACATTGATTTCGTGCTCCTCTTTTTGCTATGGTCGATTTGATGACAACTCAGACGTGATTCCTAATCCCGAAGTCGAGTTCAAAACTTTATAGGTTTAGCCCCTTGAGTTCTTCCTCATCATTCATTTTAGGAGTTGTGTCACCAACGGCTTCACTCCCATTTTTATTTTTAGTTAGCCTAAGTTCCATATATGTGATAAGTTTTCACATATGAAAGTGGAACGATTAACTTCCATCGAATTTGAATTGAATTTGGATTGACGACTTATTTTCGATGAGACGGTTCCAAAAGGCGATCATATTAAACACACTCCGACATTCGAATGAATCACGTGCCAACACTTCAAGTTGAACATCACGATCATGTGTTCCTACAAAGAAGGCTTCATGTCACTCCAGACGATAGTTCCATTATCATATATACTACAGTAATGGGTAAAACCTAACACACACGTTTCCATAGCATGGAGGAGATTGTTTGGCAGCATGAGCGGGCTATCAACACAGAGTGTTCACGTATACCATACTCTGGACATAGGATACACACTATATAGATTGACATTTCACACTTCCTGGGTTAATGTGTGGAATATGATTGGCCAACACACGTCAACATCTATTGAACTTTGTACATTGACTATATGAGTTATAATCAAAGTAGAAAAACTAAAATAAACATACCTGACCATGTTTGTTGTCAAACTTTTCAAGTTTAAAATGATGGATATCAACCAATCTCCTCGTCTCAGAATCGACACCAGCCATTCCACTTCTCCAGAAGCGGGCTTTTCAACTACTCAAGCGTCTAGTTCTTCTCTATCAAGAGCAAGCAATCAATTACACGAGAACTCCAATTGCAGGTTGCTCCAGTAGTCAAGCCTCAAGGTCCCGCTACCCCTAAGAGATGACATTCCCATCTTGATGGTCTTGGACAATCCTCCAGATCAAACAATCTTTAGCCTAACTTGCTAAGCAGTTGAAACTTATCTGGCTCAGGCATGGATTCTCGAAGATGAGGTCCGTAATGACCCATATTTTAACCATAGAATATTTAAATAGTTTATTTAAATATTAAATCGTTAATTAATCGACGGTCACAAAATATGATTTTTTTTCCACATACGATCGAATCAGAACTCGAGACCACTTCCATTAAATTTGTATCGACGTTGCAAATTAAAAGGAGTATAATGAGTATAAGTACTAGACGATCCAATGGCCGAAACGATCTCAAAAAGCATGAAATTATCATCCCGGAGCGTTGTCTCAAATAGCAACTGTTATTCGGCATTCCAACCTAGCTATATTGAACTGGCTGTACGAGTTAGATTCGATTGCCGTCAAGGCCAATGATTCCACAATGATGAATTGTGGGACTCGAAAGTTAAGTACATATGATTATATTAAGTCAGAATTGACTGGAATTGGTAGATGATCAATATAAAATGCTTCAAATATGGAATATGCCTTAACACCTTGGAAGGGATCGACATGGGTTTGCTCCTATAGAGGGTTCGGTATACTTCATTGGAAAACAGAGGGACTGACCTAGTTTTTTGGTATGGATCGGCATACTCCAGCTAACAAAGAAGGGGTTGGCATGGTTTAATGAGAAGGGATCGGCATGCTTTGCTGGGAGGTAACGATCGGCATGCTTTGTTGAAAAGGGATCGGTGTCCAACCAACTTCAAGTGCTTTCGTACAATAAACGATCAATCCACTACAAAAAAATTCATTTTTAGCAGCACTAAATTGCAGTGCTTTATACAAAATGCAGTTTATTATATCTCAACTCATACCTCAAATTATATTTAATATAGCTAAAACCCTGCTTCTCTTGACGATTTATCACCTGCGCACTTTCTTTTTCGCCCACGCTCACTTCCGCTCTTCCATAAAAAAAAATTCCCTACTGAAAATCTTTTCCCTCCCGCTTCCACTTTTCCCCCAATTTCTTTTCACTCTCAGATTCCTAATTTCTTACCCATGTGGATCCTTTCTTTCCTTCTCTCAATGCTACTCCTCCTTTCCTCCACATCCGAACATTTCATCCTCCTTTCAATTTGTACCACTTGAATTAATTAGCCCACCTTTTAAATAACTCCTCGAATTATTTAAAGTTAGCTTCAGCATTCTCCTCTTCCATTACTGCTCTACCACCGAGATCTAGAACATTCGCTCATTCCAAAACTCCTCCATTCACCACCGTATTCACCTAAAAAGCTCCACTACGACGCAAGCCAGAAGCTAAGTCGTTCGTAATGGCTATAGGGCTTCTACTCAAGTCAGGGGGTCCTTTGCTTATGGTCGATGCATGCTGACGATCTACAGTTCTGCTAGTTTGGTGATGCCATTGGAGTATCCAAAGTCAATAAAGGTACTTTTTTGCCCTTGATCTCATCATATTTAATGCTCGCTTATTTGAGTAGTTGTCTAATATCTTGTATAATTAATTCCATACGAAAATTCGAGTACAGGTGAAGCAGGGAAAATACTTTTGTAATGATTCTATGGATGTAAATTATATTCACACGCAATCAGCAGTTCATAAATATATTTTTGTGCCTATGTTCCATGCCACAGTCAGAAATGAGATATAACTTGTTAAGATGTTGAATGCTTGATAAAATACCATTGAGATGCAATCAAAATATGATGAAACATAAAACAGGTTGCATATAGTAATGGTATACAATACACGATCAATAGCAACTCATGATAGAAATTATGCTACATGTATCATTCCATTTGAGAAACATGAGTTGACTATTTACATGTACTAATAAAGTTACTCCATCTGCTATACATGAATACAGACCACATAGAAAATGAATATTTTAAATTAAGAATGTTTGCGCCAAAATTGGCCACAAACCCCAAATACCGTGAAAGCACCAGTGTATGAATACAACTCAGTAATATTCAAACACAAATCACAGATCTCAGCAAATATCCCAAAAATGTTTGCACAAAAAATGGGCAAACACCTCGAAGTCGTATGATTTAGTTGATTTTATGTTGTTCGTAGTGATTTGGGTGGTTTATGTAAATACGTAAAAAGCAGGGACTAAACTGTAAAAGACACGCAGATTTATAGTGGTTCGGCCAGAATGTGCCTACGTCCACTTTATATGTTATTCTCATTTTCCGATCTGATTACAAGTACAAAGCTTTGATTACAAGTATATCAAAGTTGTTTGAAAGTTCCTTCCAGGCTTGAGCTCTCAAACTTGTCTCCCATTGTTGTACCCCTGCCCCTCTATTTATAGAGTGAGGCTGGGGGCAGGGGTCTTGGATGTATATAGCTGCTAGTGGGACTGGGCTGAAGCAATCTAGCCTGGCAGTGCTGGTTCGGCAAGGCCTTGGTTCGGCGGTAAGTGGAGTGTTGATTGGATTGGTAGTGAGTGGAGAGTGGGTTGGTTCGGCAGCTCCGGTCTGGTAGTGGTTGGAGATAGGTTGGTTTGGTTGTTCCAGGAGGTGGAGTTGGACCGGTGAGGGTTGGACCGGCAGTTGGTTCGGCAGTAGGGGGAAGGTGTTTGGTTCGGCATGCAGTGGAGTGGCATCTGGTTCGGCATGCAGTGGAGTGGCATCTGGTTCGGCATGCCGTGGAGTGGCACCTGGATCGGTAGTACCTTCTTCCTACCTTGCATCGATCATATCTCCTTCATACGAACCCCGATTAACCTGAAATTTGAAACATAGCCTCTCCTAATCCTCATCATCATTTCCAATCAATTTCATCCCGATCGGAGCTCAACCGCGATATCCAACATTCCTTGCCAATTTGTCGATATTCTAGTTTTTATCCAAAATGTGGGATAACACTTTGCCCCCCAAAACATGCCTTGTGATAACAAGGCGTGTTTTGAATAATTCCGAATCCAATATCCAAAGTCCATAACCATATTGCCAGAGTATGTTATCCTTGACTGCTCCGAGTTGATGTCCAATTCCAAATCCAATAATCAAAGCCTTAGCCAATTTCATATCCGTCCGAACTCGACAACCGAGTTCCAATCCATCCTTGTCCAATAGCCAATAACCGAATACAGGACCTCTCCGGGTCGATATCCAAATCCATAACCTCTTCGGGCTCTTGCCAAGCGCAATCTACACCTGACGGCCGTGATCCAGTGTCCCTGGATGTTAAGCTAACCTCTCCGGGTTCTTGCCAAGCGTAATCCACACTTGACGACCTTGGTCCAGTGTCCCTGGACGTTGAGCTAACCTCTCCGGGTTCTTGCCAAGCGTAATCCACACTTGACGACCTTGGTCCAGTGTCCCTGAACGCTGTACGATGCCATGGCTTAAGTCCTAAGTCGAATCCTGGTCTCTCCGGACCCTTGCCGAGCATAGTGCATACTCGACGACCTGAAAATAACAATTGATAATATAGGGCCTAAGTCCTAGGCCGAATCCTGGTCACTCCGGACCCTTGCCGAGCATAGTCCATACTCGACGACCTGAATGAGTCAATTTACCACGTTCGGGCAAAGCGACTCACCCCTTGCCAGGCATAATCCATACCTGACGACCGTTATCAAAAATCAGATAAAAATCCAATCAAAATCCAATCCAAAACCCACATCCAAAATCCAAATCCAGAATCCAAATCCAAAATCCAAATTCAAAACCAGAAAAACAGAAATCCAAACCAGCATCCAAAACCGAAAACAATCATCCAAAGGAAAATCCAAATCAAAAAGCAAGAAAAACCAGGAGCTCAATCCAAGCTCCAAAACGAAAAGCAGTGCCCAATCCAAGAGCAAAAGATAAATTTCACAAACCATAGCATTGCAGTTTATCATCATTCAGAGCATGCCTAGGGGCTATCTCTGTCCCCGTACATGTGTAAATGACTTGATTGCTTGCCAATAGTTCGCTACTTATTTGATATTAACCTGGTCAATGGATGATCAACCGACCATCATTCCTGGGCCTCCCACCATCGTAGCTTGAGGTAGGCGGCGGTTGCTCCTGCCTCGCCGTTGCATTCCGAGGTCCAACATATTGTAGCAGCTGTCCATTCCTCACATGCTCCTCAATTATGTCCTTTAAGTGCCTGCAGCTGTTGGTGTCGTGTCCATCCAAATCATGGAAGAGACAGTGCCTTCCTGATGTCCTTTCCCGTTCTGTTGGTTCTCTCCTAGCCGGCTCCGGTAGTGAAGGCGATTTCGAGTATCCAGGTATATCCGCTTCAGTGTCTCGTTCAATCCTGTGTATGTGGAAAACTTTGGATCCTTCCATTGCTTCCTAGCATTTCCAGAATCATTGTCCAACTTCCTTTTTCCTTTGTCTTTATCCGAACCTTTGTTGGATGGTCCTCCAACCTCAATTGCATTAACCTTTTTCAACTTTAAATCCGTACTCGCATCTTCTTGCCGAAGGAACCTTTCTGCCTCGTGAAAGAATTCGTCGAGATCCCGTGGGGGATCTCGTATCAGAGATACTTTGAAATTCGAGTTCTCCCTGACTCCTGATACTGTTGCCATTAAAACCATCGATGGATCGGGCCGATCCACCGAAGCAACTGCGGCACTGAATCGAGTTAGAAAAGCTCTAAGCGATTCATCCATCGTTTGCTTTACCGATGTCAATGTCATCACGTTCTTCGGTCTCTTGACATGAACCCGAAACTGTCCCAAAAACCTTTCCACCAATTCCCACCAAGTCCTGCTAGATCCTTCTTCCAGCTGCCTAAACCACATCGTAGCTAAGTCCGTCAAGTACAAAGGGAAGCATCGGGCCATCGTTTCCTCCGATGCCCCCAGCACCTCCATGTGTCTGGTGTACCTCATCAAGTGATCCGTAGGGTCTGCCTTGCCATCGTATACCTCCACGCTAGGTAGCTTGAACTTAGGTGGATTCTGAGCCATCCTTATTTCTCGAGCGAACGGACTCCTGTTCACTCCTTCCAAGTCTCCGTTGGTCAAACCACCTCGCACAGTCTTCCTGATTATATCTACCAGTCCAGCGTTGTCTGTCGGGGGTTGCCCCCAAGGGTATTCCGGTACATACTCTTCATGTGGCTCGCTAGCAGCAACGTCGGTTCTAGCCTGTTGAACTCCTTCCAAAGGTCCTCCTGTGTTGGATCCTGCGGGCCTACCCCCAAGCCCTTGTCGATTGCCCTCTGGCTCTGTATCCTGTCCTCCATTGGGTTCCATAACCCTAGCTCCTCCATTGGGTTGCATAACCCTAGCTCCTTGTCCTGCATCCACAGCCGCTGTAGTTGTTCCTAAGTTCAGGGTCCCTGCAGCTCTCATTTGCTCCAAGAAAGTCTGCATCATCTCTTGTTGACTCTTCAACAACCTCTCTTGCAGTGAATTTGTTTTGGCTTCCATTTCTTCCCGGGTTATGTAGATCGAAGCCGGTCCTTCCTCAGCTCCGGAGGATGCTTGTTGACTTCCTACCGGTTGGCTTCTCTCAGCCCTTTGCCTTCTACTATTTTGCCTAGTCATTGTCTTTAAAATCCAAACTTCTATCCGATGTAGCGGGTGCTGGTTCTTCTCAGTGAAAGCACCAAAGTGTTTGCGCCAAAATTGGCCACAAACCCCAAATATCGTGAAAGCACCAGTGTATGAATACAACTCAGCAATATTCAAACACAAATCACAGATCTCAGCAAATATCCCAAAAATGTTTGCACAAAAAATGGGCAAACACCTCCAAGTTGTATGATTTAGTTGATTTTATGTTGTTCGTAGTGATTTGGGTGGTTTATATAAATACGTAAAAAGCAGGGACTAAACTGTAAAAGACACGCAGATTTATAGTGGTTCGGCCAGAATGTGCCTACGTCCACTTTATATGTTATTCTCCTTTTCCGATCTGATTACAAATACAAAGCTTTGATTACAAGTATATCAAAGTTGTTTGAAAGTTCCTTACAGGCTTGAGCTCTCAAACTTGTCTCCCATTGTTGTACCCCTGCCCCTCTATTTATAGAGTGAGGCTGGGGGCAGGGGTCTTGGATGTATATAGCTGCTGGTGGGCCTGAGCTGAAGCAATCTAGCCTGGCAGTGCTGGTTCGGCAAGGCCTTGGTTCGGCGGTGAGTGGAGTGTTGATTGGATCGGTAGTGAGTGGAGAGTGGGTTGGTTCGGCAGCTCCGGTCTGGTAGTGGTTGGAGGTAGGTTGGTTTGGTTGTTCCTGGAGGTGGAGTTGGTCCGGTGAGGGTTGGACTGGTGAGGGTTGGACCGGTGAGGGTTGGACCGGCAGTTGGTTCGGCAGTAGGGGGGAAGGTGTTTGGTTCGGCATGCAGTGGAGTGGCATCTGGTTCGGCATGCAGTGGAGTGGCATCTGGTTCGGCATGCAGTGGAGTGGCATCTGGTTCGGCATGCTGTGGAGTGGCACCTGGATCGGTAGTACCTTCTTCCTACCTTGCATCGATCATATCTTCTTCATACGAACCCCGATTAACCTGAAATTTGAAACATAGCCTCTCCTAATCCTCATCATCATTTCCAATCAATTTCATCCCGATTGGAGCTCAACCGCGATATCCAACATTCCTTGCCAATTTGTCGATATTCCAGTTTATATCCAAAAAGTGGGATAACAAAGAATAACCTATATGTTCAGCCTGATTAGTAAAATGTTCATGGGCTCTGATATGCAGCCTAGCCTACACAAATAAAACAGGCAAAAGACAGTTCTAATGCAATTTTGTTGTAAGTTTGGGAGGGTACATAATGTTAATGTAAACCATATTATACAATATGTGAGAAGCAACTAGTCATGAATAATTTGAGGATTGCATATGAATTTTATTGATATTAAAGTTGATATATTATTACTACTTAGTGGCAAACTAATAGCAAAAACAAAATGAAGACTAAAATGCACATGAAGAACATACCTGGATTAGTTTGCAAACACTCTAGACGAGGTATTGGAAGATTGTATCTAGAATTAAGCTAAACTTTTAACATTAGCATCAAGCTTCTTTTTCCCTTTTTCATGTATGATGAACAAATTCATACGTTATTTAAAGACCCAAAAGTAGCAATAAACGCAAATGCTTAGCTTACTAGGATTCCAACAAAGCTAATCATAACCCCACCATTGCTTTTGGTCTTTTCTTGCGGCTGTTGTTTTATTAATTGAATTATATTAGTTAGCATTTTTTATTTAATTCTAAGTTTTTTTGAAACTTACAACACAAAATAAATATGTTCCCATAGTAATTATGAATAGAAGCCTATTTTTGTTAGAAAAAGGATCAGCCTAGCAGATTTTCAAAAGGCATCGGATTATGTAACTGCCGAGAACTTTTGAACATGTAAAAAAATCAAGTACTGCTAACGTTCAGTGGTTGGTAAAATACAAAAAAAATCAATGAATATAACTACTCACTCAACTACTGCTAATTTTAAAAAGCTGAGGCTACATGAGTCTATAGCAAATACACAGATCTAGTATCATACAACTAGGGTAATAGAAAATCCAAATTAAGCATATTATGCACAACCATCAAAAATTTAGGGCAGAATAGAATACTTGTACAAACAATTAAGCCCTATTATCGCAGAACATTAGCAGAATTTGTTATTGGACAAACATACTGTAAGATCAGGGTTGAATATATTCATTAGAACGACAAAGCTCGTAACTGTAATAAACTTGAAATGGACAATGACATAGTTGACTGCATACCGACACAATTACCTTAGGTAGTGCGTTAACATCGCAGAATTAGGAGAAGCAGAACAATTGTCTAATGTCTTGTATGATTGCTTATTTAATTTTAGTGTTTAGTTTGTCCAGTTTTGCTTATAGAGCACACATCGGCATTTTTGGTACCACTTGATTTCTGTTTGCTTACTAAGTTTAATTTCATTGTATTTAGCTTATCTACCTAATAGATATATTAGTTCATATGAATAAATTTGCATCAATTGTCTACACGTTGTAGCAGATGTAGTACTGTCGAGTTATTGAATTTTGGATTGTCTAAATTCAAACGGATGCTTTATTAACATTTTATATATTTCTATTATTTCAATTTTTTAGGTATCAATTTCACTTGTATAACTAGTTACTATTTCTACTACACATAAAAAGATTCTTATTTTTTTTAGATCCAATTCCGCCTGTTTTGGAATGGCAGAATTATCTTTTCTTGTATCGAGTTATTTCCACTTCCCTCCTTATAATTTATTTTTATTAAGATGTTTCATTTATTTGTATTTTAAAGTTGTAATTTTATACACATACGATATAAATTTATCTGTAGTTGCAACAAAATCCACTGTGCAAATGACTATTTAAATTAAATCCCTATTTCTGAGAGAGAAAACACAAACCAAATTGTTCTTGAAAGCTAAACTCCTACAAAAATTTGCTAATGGTGAAAAATGATGTTATTCAATAATAACATACTTAAATAACCACTCATAATTATGTAATGCAAAAATCAATTTTTAACTTCAGCAAAAGGTTCCAAAGTGCAAGTTGGCCCGCAGTGCATGCTTTCAAAAAATACGGACCTGAATTGGCGTATTGATTTTCTTACAATCACATCAGAAATATGATTTGGTACCCAAATCCCAATAGTCATCTTCTATTCACAAACCTGGCTTCGTTATTCAGATAAGCTACAATTTCAAGTATAAATTGTATTTGAACCAGCACTAAATATTTAAATAGTATCAAAAACCATTTAAATCAGTTGTATTTAGTTGTTAATTTCTTATTGTATGTATATTTTGTATTAACTGGGTGCCTAGATTTAAATAAGCCATGACTTTGTTTTATTTAGATTAAAATATATGTATGTTTAAGATTTTTTTTTAATTATTTACAACACATAACAAGTGGTGCGTCTATCAATTTTTTTTATATCTGAACTTGAAGTCGAACCTAACACCATGGAAACTGGATAAATTAACTTGACCACTTCTATTAACTTTCACCAATCATTCTAACTTGAACACCTATATTAGCTTCTATCAATCATTCATCATTTCTCTGAAATTTTGTTTAAATAAAGAAATTTTCCAATCATTCAATCTTCCAATGAGGTATCCACAGACCTTTAACCTTTCTTTATTTTCATCCATGCAACTTAATTCAATGGAATATTTTACGCAATAAATTGGTAACTTTTTAACAAAATGTGTTTGATTTTAAGTATAATGGTGAATTTAATAGGAGTAACAGTAATAAAGACACTGTGAATATCTTTTAAGCCATTCTTTATATATATATATATATATATATATATATATATATATGATGTACACACATATTTAAGCACACACACATGAAGGTTACATAGAACGAGTTTACACTTGCTTGAAGCAAATTTTAATAGAATATTTACAATTTTTGGTGCAAAATTTTTTGTTAATATGTATTTTCATGTATGATTTTTATTGCTTTAAATAGGTTTATGGTAAATGAATTTCCTGTAATGACCATATTTGTAACAACTCGGGATTTTTGATGTCTTGAGTTTTGAATATTAATTCTTAAAATTCAATAATACAGTATTTTAATCAATAAAATTCCCCGTTAAATAACAGTTGATAATAGTATAAAGTTTTCAAACCAAGAAAATATTTTGAATTTCCAGGTTTTTATTTATAAAATAGAAAATTGGTTTAATTGAAAATTTCTTATATACGTATACATATACATATACATATACATAGACATATATATATATATATATATATATATATATTCAGAACAATAGAATATATATATATATATATATATATATATATATATATATTGGGAACAAACTCAATTCAGATAAAAACAAAGGAAATAAGATGAATACGTGATAGATAGAAATGATAATGACTTAGGGAAAATACAGTGTATTATGAAAAGAAAGAGTTTAGCATTTGATTTTTCTTATATATATGAATATATACATATCAGTTGAGAAGAGTGCAATATCTATATAAACTAAATAAGCTAGTGGGTTAAAAACAATATATGTAATATACATATTTATGGACTAATAAATATAGTTATTAAGAATTTTATACATATATATGTATGTATATATGTATATGTATACGTATATATCAAAAATGAAAGAAAGATGCATACATATATATAAGTTCAAAAAAGGAAAATTATAGTATTTATAAGCAAATAAAATATGGTATGCTATAAACTAAATAGAAATAGTATATTGAAAAAAAACAATATATAAAAAGGTAAGTTATATATATATATATATATATATATATATATATATATATATGGACTAGACAAATATAGTTTATTAAAAAGTAATGTATATTTTTATGTATGGGGAAAATGAAAGAAGAGATATACATATGGAAATACATGATATAAAATCATTTATTTATCATTTTGATAAGAAATCATTTACAAAATCATGTTTTAGTAAAAATATTATTTTTATAAAGATAGTATAACTAAACATTCATTTGTTTTGAATTATACATTTTAAATATGAAAAGAAATACAAAGCTAAATGTTATTTAAAATAGAAAGGCTTGTAAATGCCTTGGGTTATATATATCAATATATATATATATATACACATATATAAGAATGAAGACTTGAAGTTGTTTTCAAAACCACTTTATATCTTTTGTTTCTAAAACATGCACATACATATACATATACATATACATATACATATACATATACATATATACATATATGAAAGCATGTAAAGAAATCAAGTAAGAAGTAAATAACCAAAATGTATAAATCAAAGTGGTATAAACAAATTTTCTGGTAATAAAAGGTAAACAAGAAAATAAGTATGAAGATAGCAAATAAGAGTTGAGCCAGTAAAAAGGTAAAACAAATTTTTAATAAAACATTGCCTGGAAAGCGTAAAAATACAAAACAAAGTACCGACCTTTAAAAGAGTACTGCCTGGTTTAATGCAGTAAAAACCAAAACGTTGGTTTTAACCTTTTTCAAAACTTTTTCTTCACTTCTTTTCAACTCAAAAATATATCGCTTCTTTTTTTCAATCCATCAACGTATGCATCACATATTTGTATGTGTATATATAGTATTGTATATGAGTGAAGGCTTCAGGTTCTAAAAGACTGTAAAACAAAGAAAAAACAAAACACTGTAAACATATTAAGCTCTGTAAAACAAAAGGGAGAACAAGGCTTTCTGTTCGAATCTAAAACAAAAACAAGCAAAGTTAATCAAGGTCCAGATCATAGTTTGGATTCAAATTGAAGTTTTGAAGAAAATAAAGCAATGTTTAAGGTGAGATTTGAATTTCGAATGCCAAGAAAATGTTTGATCTACTCTGCATATTCAACAGAGTAAATAAATCCTTATGCTCTAGTTTTAAAAATCTTTATCTCTCAATTCGCATTACCCAATGACATAAACTGATTAAATGTTCGAATCTGAGTATAAAACACACTAAAATTTGGCTGAAGCTTAACCATGCTATGTATTATGTGAAATTGGGATAATACAGAAAACAACTAAGTTTTTAACAAAATCCAAGATGTTTAAATCATCGAATCAAGTATGTTGTTTTGTTCACCATACAAAAGTAGGATTTTTAGTGTATAAATTTTGATTTTTAGCGGCATAGATTATGTGATGGTTGAAGATGATTGAAATCCATAAAAAATAAGTCTCCGACGGTGGCATCGTCGAGGGAAGTCACGACTTGGCTGAGGAGGAGAGTCGCACCATGTTGGAGAGGTTCACCATGGAGGAATGTTGATTTTGGTTTTGATTTGGGGGAGCGAGGTAATTTTAGGGTTTAAGGGGGGGTCTCAGTCATGGCCAAACGTAGTGGTTTTGAGGGGGACACGGAGGACCGAGCTTGGACAGAGTTAGCTTGGAGAAGGTGGGGGACATGGGGGTCACAGTGGTGGTGACGGCAGGTGTTATAGTGGTGTGTGGTGGTTGCGGGACTTTTATTTCCGGTCACGTTCCCTTTTGGCTGTCCTGTGCTTTGTCTCAGTTCGTAGTCGTTTCATCCAGGGGTGATCGACGGTGGAACCGGGTGTGGAGGTGGTCGAGTTTGGGTAGGGGCATCCGTGGGTGGCCTCGGTTGGTCGAACTACGGCGGGGCCTGCTCGTGCACGTGCACACGGTGTGCGACGATGTTTTCTTGTTTTTTCTTTTCTCGAGTTTTCAGGTGAAGGTGAGGGAGGAGCTCAGCATAGTCGTGTGTGGGATTGGGTTCGACTTTGAGTTGATCGGTCAGGTCTTGGGTTGGTTCGAGCTATGGAGGTATGGAGGTGGGAATGTAGGAGTGAGTGTAGTTTTTAGGAAGAAGAAAATGGTGGAAGCAAGAAGAATGGGAAGCAAAGGGGATTGGGAATGGGAGAAGGAGGAAGGAAAAGAAGAAAGGGGATGGTTCATAGGTATTGGGCTTCGGCCCTGAATCATGAAGGGAAACTAATGTATTTTAAAATGTTTTAAATTTATATCTTTATATCTAGCAAAAACTTTGAAATAATACGAATCCCGTTTTACGCGAGATTCGTTGCGATGGTTTCATATCGACGGACATTATGCCATCGTACGATCCGTTATCGAGTTTGAATAAGTAAAATTTTATAGTCATTTGAAACGGACAGAAATTTTAAATAATCAATTTAAAATAATATCGTCATTTGAATTTATATGACCTGAAAATTGAAGTGTTTTGCCAAATAAGAATATTGACGAGTTAATTTAATTTAATTACGAAGTTTTGACATCATTTTAGTGGAACAAAACTCCGTTCCACTAATTGTTTTAATTGAACCCCTGTTGGCAGAATAAATCACTGTTCTGCCATTATTTCTGAATACATATGTTTCCTGGACATTGATTAGCAGGAATAATACCCTGTTCTGCTATTTTACTCATATGGACATCTATTTTTTCCTGATAAATTATCATTGGCAGTATGATGTTGAATTGATTGGAGTGAATATATGAGTCTATTATTCTAGACTGTTATGAAATTGAATGGTAACTTAATTAAGTACCATTGAAATTATTAAGCCTTCTTTTCTAATTAGAAGTGGACTATTGAACCAAAATTGTTGAAGGATGGTTATTTTTAGTAATGATATTTTAAAGTTAATTAGTAAATATTTTGATAAAGATTTAAAGTAATTAATTTATTTTTTCTTAAAAAATTATTATATAAAAAGTATTAATGATTGTTTTTAAGTTATTAAGTATTTAAATTGTTTAAGGTATATTAATCATTAATTAAAATTATTTATAGTGATCGTTTAAAATTAATTATCACTTAAGGGATTAATTAGTATTAAAGTATATTTACTTCAAGGGTAATTTATTAAATATTAATAATGTTTTAAAAATAATATATTATATAGCAACCTTTTATAAATAAGTATTTTACTTAATTAGAACTGGAAATTTATATTGAAAACTTTAAAAGTATTATTTTGAAAATTTTAAATAAAGTATCCGAAAAGTAAATGGTATACTTTCATGGCGTAATCGGAGGCATAGAGTACCTGTAGTTAAGTTTTGGATTTCTCTAGGATAGAGACGTAACCGTTAAGCTTTGAATCCATGGTTGATATCGTCGTGGTGCTTTCCCAAATTCATATTAAAGGGTTATAAATATTTTGAAAACAAATGGTTTGTGAATATACTTATCCGGTGAGATAAGCATATGCTGTTTTGATTAAGTAATTTTAATTTATTGAAATTTAAATTAATAAGGCTTAAGGTTTTCAATGAGAAATGAAACCTTTGTTTTGGGTGATTGTATATTTGATAATTAAATAATCGACTATTAAATTCTAGACCCGAGAACATAACTTTGGGAATATCTAGAAGAAACATGGGAATTATGTAGTGCATTTACCGTTCGAGGTGTTATACTATACGTATAAACTTATTTCATTCTTCTAGGATAATGATAAGGGATTCTTTCACTAATAGTTAGGAGGTGATCTCCGATCTTATTTTTCGTCGGTGTATTTCCTAAAGAACCGGGGTTGAGTTTACCAAAAATATCGAACGCTATTTCGGATAGACTGGAATCAGATAAATCACCCGAAAACCACTTCGATCCAGCGAGTATGTTTACGAATAAAGACAAGAGCATGGAGTCAAAGATGGAGCATTGAAGTGCAAGGGCTAATCGCTACTAATCTTGAGGGTGATTCCAAAATGAATGTAGTAAGAGTAGTGCCTACGGTTATATTCGGACCCAGAACAGACTTGTATGGATGAATGCTATCAGTACATTGTCAATGGAGGACAATGAGCATTCTAAGTGAAATTCCTTAAAAGGTAATCACAGTCTCTTGCCTCATCAACCGGGAATGAATGAAAAGCAGGGGAGATGCAACAAGGCTAAGTATATAGCACCCAATTAGGATATGTTTATCACCTTTCTAGATACCCTCGGATATTATTAGTACGATTTATGGAAGGAGCTCGAAAAAGGGTGGGAACACCCTAGGTTATAGCATATTCAGTCTATCAAGGTTAGGGATAGTCCAGTCTTGTGTTGCAAGGGATCCCGACGCGGTCCTCGATACATTGTACTAGACATATACTGTGACAGATGGTACCTCAGTGCCTAGTCATTCGTATGGAATCCATTCTCTAATACGCGCCTTTACGGTTTTGGTTGTAGAGCCTAATATGCTGGAATTTAATTGATGTAACAATTTCAGCTATTTGAATAAGTACTTGTACTTAGACACTATTATAATATCATCGGATTTTCTATGAAAGTGTTTTGGTTACCGTAAAGGAAAAACCTGTCGTGTTTATGAGTTGCGTGGTCTTACGGGATACTTTTGATTTTAAAGGATTTTTAAAGTTATAACGAAAAAAATTCCTTGTGATTAAATTCTCACGCTGGTTTTACCAGATTGACCCAGGCGTGGTTTTTCCTATATGCTCTGGTCAGACTGAGCATATTTCCAGGTTTAGCTGGAAGGATGGGGGCTTCAGGAGAGAAGCTGGAGGACCAGAGTCATATTCTCGTAGATGATTATATTCCGTTGTTTTTTTAGTTGTGCATATCAGCAATTGTAAGGACATGTGTTATAACTGTCCGTGCTGAGTAGGTTAGTATACTTTGACTGATGTGTGTGTGTGTGTATTAATTTACAGTTTTGTTTATGTAAAGATTTGTTCCATATTATAGATTATTCATTTCCGCTATGAGATTCTATGTTGTTCTATTTTCTATCTATCTTCTTTATATCTTCTTTCACTTTCTTTTTCTTACCATCTGCCTTTCTATTCAATTTGGACTGGACAAGCATGGTAAAGTGTTAGTTCGAACTATACGAAAAAGTGGGTTGTGACGTAGTGATATTAGAGCTTAGGTTGAGCGAATACCTAGGCTTTGGTGGGGTTAGTCATTAGAGATAGGGTCAGTAGTACCCTAGGATGAGTCTAAGTGTGTGTGTGTGCGTGTATACACGAGAGCGCGTATTTGTTAGTGATATAAAAATGTTTTTATATTGTGTTAATTGATCTGTTGAGTGGCTTATGGATTCTGGTCAATATGAGTAGCTAGCATTATTGATAGGGATCTCTAAACACTTGAACAACACCAATTGACACAATATTGTTTTAAGTGGGTAAATGAAATAAATTTACCCAGAATATATTTTATAAAGGCATGATTTTCAAAAATATATGGTTTTGAAGAGTTGCTTGATAAGTGATGATAATATTTTATCATCTAGGATTGAGTGGTCATAGCCATTAGCTTTGAGTATCCTGTAGTGTAGGTCCCTTTGGTTTGAGTATTTCCCTTAGAAAACTGAGTCCTGTAAGGTAGGAACTTTGGAAAATTTGGATTTTTAGTAAATTTTGTTTACTAAAGGAATTTGGAATATTTTTAAATGATATTTTAGGAAGATTTTTCGTAGATAAAGGCTAATTTTATGGTAATTGATTTATAAAAGAGATATTTAAGGATTAAAAACTCTAGTGACTTCGGAAAATTTGTTTAAAACAAATTCTTGAGGAAAATGATTTTGGTATCGCCTTAGTAAAGTTTTTGAATTATAGCAATTTAAAAGGGAAAATTTATTTGAAGTGTGACCTATATATATGTACTCTTTGGCATGCATGCATGCATACATACATACATACACACACACACACACACACACACACATATATAAATTACTGAAATCTTAGAATCTCATTCTTGGCTCTTGTTAATTGATTGTAGAAAACCTATAGTATCATCCGAGGGGGAGCACTTTCGAAGGATAGGAAAGATGGCAATCATGACTTAGTTAGAAGGATTCTGAAGGATCTTAACGAGCCATCGATTTATGAGGAAGAGTTAGAGGAAGAAATAGAGCCTGTCGAGCAGCCATCACATCAAGAAGAGGAGCCCAAGGAAGAAGCAGAAGAGGAGCCTGAGGAAGAATTCGAAGAAGAAGAATTCAAGGACGAGGAGGAATTTGAGGATGAAGAGGAATTTGAAGTAGAGGAAGAACCCGAATCAAAGAATGACGACGCTATCATTTGGGAGATGGGTGAAGTTGAAAATAAGCCAGTTGCAGATGGAGATTATCTTCAAAGGGAACCAAGTCCAGTGTTTGCATGGGTTCCGGATAACGATGTGGAGTCTACGGAATTGAAGGGACCCGAAGTGGAGGACTCGGATGGTGAGAGTCTCCAGTGAGTGTTGGTTTGGGTTGAGTGGTCTCTTAGTAATGTATACCCTATTAGTATGCGTCAGTAACCTGTAGACGTCATGTTTGTTGGATTGTAGTCCAGTAAAGTATCTCAGCAGACTTTGGTATGACTATATATATATATATATATATATATATATATATCTTTAATAATAGTTGTAATACCTTTGGTGTCACACTTTTTTGGTATCAACGTGAACTACCAAAAATGCCCCTATATATTATCCAATCTTAATTACTTAAAAATAGGATCTAATACTAAATTTCTTTTACAAATTCAAACGCCCATAAAAATAGGATCTAATAACTAAACATGCTTTAAAATTCAAAACGCTTCTAAAAATATGATCTAAAATTAAATCTTATTTACAGATTCAAAATATTTCTTTACAAAATATCACTTGAAAAATAAAAAATTATTTTTCTGACCGATTCAAACATATACGATTTATAAGCAAAAATAATAGTTGTAATAGCTTTGGTGTCACACTTTTTTGGTATCAACGTGAACTACCAAAAATGCCCCTATATATTATCCAATCTTAATTACTTAAAAATAGGATCTAATACTAAATTTCTTTTACAAATTCAAACGCCCATAAAAATAGGATCTAATAACTAAACATGCTTTAAAATTCAAAACGCTTCTAAAAATATGATCTAAAATTAAATCTTATTTACAGATTCAAAATATTTCTTTACAAAATATCACTTGAAAAATAAAAAATTATTTTTTTGACCGATTCAAACATATACGATTTATAAGCAAAATAAATCACGCGCGAAGCGCGTGCCATTACACTCGTATATATGTGTGTGTGTGTGTGTGTGTGTGTGTGTGTGTGTGTGTGTGTGTGTGATTATGGTAACTGTGGAAGTATTCTAGTTGTTACTAGGTGTAACTGATATTTGAAATATATATAAATATAAATATATATTGACTTGTGTGATAGGGATGTTTATTAATTCGTTAATAAATTAAAATTTGGTTAGTTTGTTTACTAGCCTGGTTATGGAAATTTCGGGGACGAAATTCTTTTAAGAGGAGAGGGATGTAACGACCCGGGATTTTTGACGTCTCGAGTTTTGAATATTAATTTTTAATATTCAATAATATAGTATTTTAATCAATAGCAATCCCCGTTAAATAACAGTTGATAATAATATACAGTTTTTAAACCAAGATATTATTTCCAGGTTTCTATTTATAAAGTAGGAAATTGGTTTAATTGGAAATTTCTTATATATGTATACATATATAAATTCAGAACAATAGAATATATATATATATATATATATATATATATATTGGTAACAAACACAATTCAGATAAATACAGAGGAAATAAGAAGAATACATTATAAATAGAAATGATATGACTTAGGGAAAATACAGTGTATTATACAAATAAAGAGTTTAAAATTTGATTTTACTTATATATACATATGAATATATACATATAAGTTGAGAAGAGTGTGATATCTATATAAACTAAATAAGCCGATGAGTTAAAAACAATATATGTAATGTACATATTTGTAGACTAATAAATATAGTTATTAAGAATTATATATATATGTATGTATCAAAATGAAAGAAGGATATATACATATATATAAGATGAGTTTATCTTTTTATGGAATAGTTATATGTTATTATTTAATGCTCCTATATTACTTTGTTAATAGGTTACCATCATAGTTAATATTTCTATCATTCAGGTAACTATCCAAAACAAGATCTAACATACTACTTGATAGTTTAAAAATATTAATTATCTTGTGTACAATTACTTGTAGGTTATTTAATAAGGATTTAAATAAATATTGGTTAATATTCTATAATTATGAATTATTTTATACATAGTCACATCGAACTATTTAATGTACAAATGATAATAAGCATTTTTTTGTCCAAGCTCCGTCTAGTCTCCATTTGAGGTCTAATCTCATCCATACCGGTTTGTGCTATGCTCTACTTCGAACAGCATAGGAAATCGGTAGTTCTATTCGCGATGCAAGCTATTTTGACTATGCCGAAGGAACCACGCCGATATATATTTGGTCAAGAATTGGCTATACCTCAATTTCTCCCTGATTTCCACCCGTTACAACAAAAAGAACCTAATAGAACTGTATTTTTTACAATGGTCACAAAATGCAATGGCAAAAATTAAAGGTTTTTTATAACACTAATTTTAAAAAGTTGTAATAAACTTACTTTCAAAAAGCCTTTTATTTTTTCAGTTGTAATGGATGTCTATTACAACCTTTCTTTTCTACGGTTATAATAGATGTCTATTTTTATAACTTTTCTTTTTTGCCAATTATAATAGATGCTTATTACAACCTTTTGTTTGCTTGTCGTAATAATTAATTAATGATTATAATAAAATAATAATACCTAATAATTAATGATTAAATAATTAACAAAAAATTAATAAAATTAATAATTACTATAAATAATTAATAATTAGTTTGAAATATGAAATAATTACTATTAATAATACTTAATATAATAATTAATATTAATAATTAAGAAATAATAATTAAGAAGTAATAATTAATAATTAATAATTAATAATTATTTTTTGATAATTAATAACTAATAATCACAAATTTTTTTCCTAGAAAGTTGTATAAACTTATTTTCAACTACTCTTTTTTCTACCAGTTGTAACAGAGGCCTATTAAATATTAATAATAATTAATATTTTATAATAAATATTTCATCGTTAATTATTAATAATTTTAATATTTGATAATATTTAATTATAACTTTACAAATTGATAATAATTAACGATTACTATTAAATAATTAATACCGAATTCTTAGTAATTAATAATTAGTAATTATTTTTTAATAATTAAAGTTAAATATTTAATGATTAACAATTGGTAACTTCTACATAATAATTAACTTTTAATAATTAATATTCAATTATGACGATCATAAAATGCCAATTGTAATAAAGGTTTTTTTACCGTGCTTTTTTTTGAGAAAGTCGTAATAAACTTAATTACAACAGCTCTTTTATTTTGCCAATTGTAAAAAATGGCTATTACAATCTTTCTTTTTGTCAGCTGTAATAGATGTTTATTTTCAACGACTTTTCTTTTTTGCCAATTGTAATAGATGCCTATTACAATCATTTTTGTTTGCCCATTGTAATAATTAATTAATAGTTATAATTAGATAATAATATTAATGATTGATAATTAAATAATTAATGAAAAATTAAAAATAAATAATAAATTCTATGAGATAATAATAATAATAAATAATTGATTTGAAATATGAAATAATTTCTATTAATAAGTAATATTAATAATTACTATTCAATAATTAATAAAATAATTATTAAATAATTAAATAAGAATTAATTTTAAATTATTAATAATTAATATTAATAATTAATAATTAATAATTAACAATTAATATTAATAATTAAGAAGTAATATTCAATATTTAGTAATTAATTTTTGATAAGTAATAATTAATAATCACAACGTTTTTTTTCCACAAAGTCGTATAAACTTATTTTCAACGGCTCTTTTTTTGCTAGTTGTAATACGGACTTGTTAAACATGATAATAATTAATATTTTATAATTAATTATTAATAATATTAATATTTAATAATATCTGATAATATCCTTACAAATCAATAAAAATTAATAATTAATAATCACTATTAAATAATTAATAAATATTAATTAGTTTTTAATAATGAATATTAAATATTTAGTAATTAGTAACATATACAGAATAATTAACTTTTAATAATTAATATTCAATTATAACTAAGAAGTACTATTTAGTATTTTTTGAGAAAGAAATGAGCGGCTCTCTATTATTGGAGAAGAGCGCTCATGTAATTTTATTCTACATCAAAAAAATAGAGCTACCAATATGCGTGACATGTAGCGATACCCCATGTATAATAAACAATAAAAAATGAAAATGAAAAATTCTCAAATCTAGAGAACTAAGGTCCAAAATAAAAATAAAACAAAAAACATAAAATAAAAACTTTTTGACCCACAAAATCCGATGAATCCATCCAAACCTGTATGCTTACTTGAACATGCTAAGAAACCATACAGAAATAATAAGCACAATACGCATATATGTGTGTGTGTGTATATATATATACATATATATATATATATATATATATATATATATATATATTTATATACATATATATGCAGATAAAATATATATAATCTAAAAGTAAAAGACAAAGGATGATCAACGGTTATAATTAACACCATGTAAGGAACAATACATAGTATAAATCAAACATATTAGGTAATATCCTTGAAAGGAGCCTTGAAACATAACTTTGCTAACAGTTATCACACTAAAAAATTTAACGTACTATGTTTAATGTTTTCTTTGAATTAGTTTATTGGGCCACAACAGTCACAAATATTCTACTTATTCTGATTATGGGAGCCCACTTAAAACAACTGAGGCCATGCAAAACTAATCGCAGTTCAAGAATACAAAAGCAGATGAAGCCATTTGAAGCAATGCAGAGCGAACATATCATTTCCAGAAATGACTAATATCCTAATAAAAAACCACACAGACAGAAATGTTCTCAGATATAAATAAACATAATATTTCACATATTCTCAACTTAAGCTTAAAGGGTGAACTACAAGACTCGTCTACGACTCTGCTCAAATTAGAAACTTTATATATTTGCAGGATATAACTTTTACTCAAAAAATTAAACCCAAGAAGCAACCTACTCAAAAAGCAAATATGTCATTAACAATATTACTCAAACTAATTATATCCCTGAAAAAAAAAAACTAATCTAATAATAAAAGACAAAGGACGAGCAATAATTAAAATGAATACTAAGCAGAGAATAATAAAGAGCATAAATCAAACATTTTACACAAAATCTAATAAAGGCCACTTGCCTAATGAGTATAAAATCGAACATAGAACGAGCAAAGGTTGAACAAAACCACTTGTTACAAATTCTTACGTTTGAATAATATCGTGCACTAGCAATAAATAAAAGTGCTTTCATTTCACACTATCACAACATAAAAATGATTTAATTGCATATGATATCAAGCACTAGTCTACACAGCACTGTCCTATTACTACTGTCAACAAGAACGAAGCATTTTTATAATCAGAGCTCCTCATAAATACCCTAAAGTATCGTTACAACCCACTTTTAGTTCTGATAAAGATATTGTCAATATGGTTACAGCAGAACTGTATCTAAAATGATAATTATGCATTTGGTTTCCTTGATATTTGTATTGCATATCTGGTCATATTTATTACATTGATAATTAGTATATCAACTATGAGAACCACAGTCCCTGCCAAATTTATACTACATTTAAGGTGTTATATTATTAAAAAACAATCAACAAAACTCTATATTTCAAACAGAATATAACAAAAGTACGATCAATAATAATTGAGCTATTTGAACTTGAACCGATGCTTTTGGACCAAGTAGAAGCCAAAATAATGGGTCACTTCTTATTTCTATACTGTAGTCAATTAGGCACTTTTATATAGTTCTAACCATCACAGTCAAACCCATTTTCGTGCCATTCTAGAGTTTTATAGGTTGAGTACACATTTTAAATTTTTTGGTAATACACATGACACATTACAATGGAGCAGAGATAATTCTGAATGTTAAATTGTTACAGAAGGATTAGAAAGAACCTACAATATTATCGCATTGAAAACATTAACTTTAGGACTTCTCTGAAATCAGTGCTAACATTGTGAATGAAGTTTCAAGATCTGAGAATACAACAAGGCAGGAAGAGCATCTCCAACAAATATGAGTACACATTTTACAAAATGTGTCCTTAAATTTTGTAATCTGCTACTTTCGCCAAAAGAATGTAATCAGGCGCATGATGTTCAGAAGCCTGTTCAACATGCGTCTGACATTAAAGAATTATAAAATATATATTTCAGATACTTGTTGAACAAGCGCTTGAACACTGGACGCCTGTTAAACAAGCGTCTGACAATAGGGGCGATTGAGCAAGCGTCTGGGATACAGGTGCTTGTTGAACAAGCGCCCATTACAATACTGCTTTCTCGAACTATGTTGTCCCAAATCCACACTATCACATTATATACACTTTGTTTGAGCATCGTTTCAGTGCACGTTTCACAAAATGTGAAATCCTAGCCACCATTGGAGTTGCTCTAACGAACAGGATTTTCAACCCTCGAAAATCGACACATACCTGATAATAACTAGCTATCGTTGAAGTCTCCTGCTCCAAGCTTCTCTCAAAATGCATCCATAGAAAACTTGGACTACATGGCTGTTCATACAATTTTGAGCACCCAAGAGTTTCAAGGAAAGAAAATAAAACTCCGGGTCAGACATGAGTCTGGTGTGGTTAAACTCAAAGTAACTGAATTATTATTTTTTAAACTCTTTTAAATTCAAGGGTATCTCCTAAGACCACGCCGCACACGAATACAGACAGATTTTTACCTTACAATAACCAAAACACTTTTATATAAAATCTAGTGATATTATAATAATGTTTAAGGGTGATAATAATAATAACCAAATAGCTGTGAAACTCGTGCAGTGTACATCACAATAATACTAGCTATAAAATCAAAAATCGCTAAGGCACGTTCGCTAATTGCGTAGGATTTTCACGGAGGTGCCCTCAGTACTTCGAGAACAATCCTCCTACATAAGGATCAGAGTTATCCTTCTGAAGCATTGTACCCGTCTAGTCTGGTACTATAGAAAAAACATAGTTGGTCTTGCTAAGATCGAGTGCATCGCTTTCGACATGACGAAACTGATAGATGTTGCTAGAAAAGGGAGCCGACTACACCCTATGGGTTTGCCAACCCTACTGGCCATGTCTTCTATCTTTGGTTTTAGTCTGATGAGCCTTTCCAGCTTACGCACCGCACCAAAATAGATCATGAAATCCTACATGGATTCCCATATCCCATAGGTCTTGGAATCACGTAAGGATTCCCACATCTCAATATAGATGTTGGAATCACCCATGGATTCCCACACGCCAACGGGTCTCGGAACCACACATGGATCCCAACATCTCAATATATCATAAAACTCCTCCATAGGACCGTATATGGTTTTGGAGTGGTTACAGTTTCATATCATCTCTTACGAGTACACTCATCTGCTTCCCGGGTCCCCCACAAACCAATCGTCGAATTTCTGGAATGTTCAATTCCAATTCTTTAGGAAATAATCAGACAATACATAAGAGTGAGGATCATCCTCTAACCGTTCAAGTGGACGGATCTCTTTATCGTTCGTCCTAGAAGAACAAAACGAGTTTATACGTACAATATAGCACCACCAATGGTAATTGTACCATATAATTTACATGTTTCTCCTAGATATTTCCAGAGTTAAAATCCTTGGTTGTTAAATAGGGAATTGTTTCCCTACCAACAAATTTAAGAAGGATTACATATTTAGGCCAAGATTTGATAGTCGGTTTTTAAATATCAAATAAACAAATGTTCAAAACAAGCATTACATTTCCCATGGAAACCACTAAGCCTTACAAATTAATCTTTCATTAATTTGAAATTACTTCATATACTTATCTCATTGGAATAAGTATATTCACAAAACATTCTTTTCAAGTATACTTGGAAACTTTTAAAATTGGATATGGAAAGTACCCTTCAATATAAGTCATGGATCACAGCTTACACAATAGTTACATCGCTATCCCAGCAAAAAACATCGTAAACTGTAGGCAATCTTTACCACTCGAATCACGCCATAAACATCTATCATAGATCGCATCTTACACAATGGTTACGTCGCTATCCCAGCGAAAAATACAGTAAACTGTAGGCAATCTCTGCCACTTAAAGTACGCTATACAAATCAAACATTCTTTCCACATCTCTTTATTTCATAAATAATTTCAATTTATTTATATAACTTCTTTATAAATTAACAAGTTAAATTTTTAGAAAAACACTCTTTTCTAAATCTTAAACCATTTCTAAAACTTTCCTTTTCAAATCCTCTATAAATTTCCTTTATAAAATATCATTTAAGAAATATCTTTTGTAAAACACCTTAAGTAAACCCTTAGTGAAAACCCCTTTTATAACAAGTTATTACTTACAAATAACTTTATAAAATAATAGTATAACATGGAAATCATTTAAATCTTTAAACTCCAAATTGATTAAAGAATTGAAGTTAGTTCAAAGACATACTTTATAAATTCCAAAAAGAGTCTTAGCAATCCCAATGGTACTAATTTAAGTTACTATTCAATTTCAATTCCAATTAACTTAATAGTTATTTACATAGATCAATATGTATGTAAATACAACTCATATCCAAATCAGGGAATAACATGTGAATATAAGCTAACTAGCATATACATATCCAAATAACCTAACAGCGGGATGGTGATTTGTCCTGCTAAACAATGTCAAAAAAATTAATCAATGAATAGCAGAATAGAGATTTTTTCTGCTACTACATGTCCAAACAACCAAACAACAAACAATCAATTAACTTACAGTAGAATGGGGATTTATTCTGCTAACACACGTCCAAACAACCAAACAACAAACAATCAATTAACTCATAACAGAATATGGATTTATTACACTAACATATGTCCAAACATACAAACAAACAAGCAATCAACTTATAGAAGAACAATGATTTATTCTACTAATACATGCCCAAATATAAAAACAAACAAATAATCAACTTATGGCAGAATGGGGATTCATTCTGCTAATACATGTCCAAACATATAAACAATAAATCAATCAACTTATGGCAGAACAGGGATTCATTCTGCTAACACATGTCCAAAAAACCAACAATCTACATTATAACTCATTCATAATTATATGGTTTCTTAATGGTATCAACGCTTGAATCACTTGTATTCAAAACCATCTTTGAAAAAAAAGAATTACCTTTAAACAAATTTACTTTTTGAAACCAAAGGATTTGAAACCTTTAAAACCTTTTTAAAATAATTAATTATAAGTTAAATCCATGTTTAAATCATAATTAAATTTAATTGAATCTTAACTTAATTTAATCAAATACTTAAACAATAATTAACTATTAAATAAATCCTAAATTAATCATTTATTAACTATTAAACAATTAATTAGACCTTCATTAGTAATTAAATATTGATTAATCTCAATTAATTAATTAAATAATCTTTACTTAAACTTGAATAATAAGTTAAATCCTTTTAATCATAATTAATTTAAAATGTAAAACTAAATTTTTAGTTAAGTAATAAGTAAATAAATAATTAACCTTTAAATAATAGTTAATTAAATAATCCAAACTTTAATTAAATAATTAATTAGAATAATCAACTTGATTAAAATAAAAATTAATTAAATAATTACTTCTTAACTTAATTAATCATTAATTAAAACTTTCTTAATTAACTAAATTAATTAACTTAGTTAATTAATTCTTAAAGTGTAATTACTTAACTTAATTACTTAATTAATTAACCATTATCTTTAATTAATAAATTAATCAATCATTAACTAATTAGCTTGAAACAAAATTAATTCGGTTACAATCTTACTAATTAAGTTTAAAAATGGTTTTCAAACACATTTTAAAGAAAACTACGAAAACTTGGAAATCGTAATTGTGAGAAATGCAGATTACGGATCTTAAGGCTAGGATAAACACTAGAGGGAGGGGGGTGAATAGTGTTTTAAGGAATTATGAAATCTTTTTGAGTTTTTTTTAATTTGAACACAAATGTATGCAATATTCAGACACAGATATGATTACAGAATCAAACACAGATGCAAATATAAAGTAAAAGCAGTAAAGAAAAGAACACACCGGATTTTATACTGGTTCGGAGTTACCTTACATCCAGTCCCGCACACAAGTACAAATTTTCTTTTAAATGCAATTATACAATTACACCCTCTATTTCAAGGCTACGAGGTACACCCTCCAGATTCACAATCCTTTGGGTAGAGATACTTGATTTCACGGGCAACAAATTCACCCAATTGATTTCCAAGGCTACAATCATACCTTTTCTCGCTTGATTGATTTCCAAGGCCACAATCACACCTTTTCTCGTTTAATTGATTACAAAGAAGCCTATAACTCTGAATAGCACTGAGTACTTGTTGAGATAGTGATAGAGAATCAAACCAGAGATAATCTAGTTAGATTCAATGTTGATTTCGGTAGATTAATGGTAGGAATATGTATAAAGAAATTATGCAAGAAGAAGAGAAATGAAAACCAGAAAATATGATTGAAAATTCGTTGAAAACAGCCCCTATTTATAGAAGAACAACAGCCATGTCCATTCGTGAAGAGATACGATGAATAGACACTTCTTTTGAAATTTAAATTTTGAAATTAACCGACACTATGTCGACATGGGTATATTGAGCATGTCGACATCCCAAAGGAATTTTCGGTAGTTTGTTTTTCTTTGAAAATAATTTTTATCTTATATTAGAACTATTTTAAACTTTTATAAATATACTTAACTATAGTTAAAACACATAAATAAATATAGAGAATAATATTTTGGTATATATAAAATTTTACTATAATTTTATATTTAAATCTAAGTGTAAATATTTAAAAGTTAAATATATTATTTAACATATAGTTTAAAATTAAGGATAATTTGATTTTGAAATTAAAGATTATTTTGAGGCTAGAAGTATTTAAAATCAGGATAGATGATTTTGATTCTTTAAAAGGAAGGTTTTGAAAACATTTTGAAAACAAGATATAATTTTGTAAAATCATTTTGAATAAAAATTAGCAGATACAAAACAATGTTCCACTAGATTTTTCGTAGGTTCCATCCTACTTAGGGTTCCATCCCTTTAACAGGCTCGAAGTGGATTCCATTCCACGAATAAATTGGATTTTAAGATGCCAGTGCTTTTCTAGGAGTTTTAACAAAATTCCTAATTAATTAGAAAATAAATTACTTGAAATCTTGAACTCTTGATAATCTTGATATTCTTCATACTCATGAGTCTTCATTCTTGATATCTTGAATCTCTATACTATACAGTCTTCAATCTTGCTACCTGCATGCTTAAATCCTGCGTATACATATATTTCTAAACAATAATGTTAGTATTTATATTTTATAATCCTACTCTAAGGTTGTTGTCATCAAAACCATCATCTCATGGACTAACAATCTCCACCTTTTTGATGATGATAACATTTATTTATAAAATATTACTTCTATCCTAATAACTCCCCCTTAATCTATGCATAACTATCCAATTTTATATTTCTCCCCCTTTGTCATCAACAAAAAATCTAACTCTAAATACATAACTCCAAACTATATAATCTCCAAACTTTATAACCCCCCCCTCATTCTTGGACTAAAGTACCTGCATTAATAAACTATACAGACGGAACATATAATAGATAGATTAAGCGATAATTATACTGATAGACATTAAAAATCATATAAATATTAATGCATATTTATACATGTTTTTCACACCAAATATCAATCCAAATCAATTCAAATCAAATCAAATCAAACAATTCAAATAAAACAAACCAAATAAAACAAACCAAACAAATCACACATTACGAGGAACTTCCACCCATCCTTCTTCTCCAAATATAGGGTTTGCTTTAATAGCATCCTAATTTTCATTATCATTAGCAATAGAGACTGGAGGATGTGCTTCGTTATCATCTTTGTGCAGGGAGGAAACCATCCATCGTATTGCATCGAAATGTCTTTCTTGCTCTTTAATCATCTTCATTTGACTCAATTCTAAGTGTCGCTGGTCACAGAGGATGAATGAAAGAATATTCTTGAAAGAGTTAAGAGTCTCTTCAAGATTTTCTGATAGATTATGAATTGGATTGGCCATATTCGAATTTGTGAGAAGAATGAGGGACAAAGTTGATAAGAGATAATATTCAGTGATGAACTCTGGAAGAAATAGGTATTTATAGGTGTAGAAATTCGTTTGAAATGAATAGACATAAGGTAGTTATTCAAATTTCAAATTCAAAATAAAATGTCATTTTTGACCAGTACATGTCGACATGGTCATAGGGGGTATGTCGACATGGTCCAGTGAATTTTGATGGCTTATTTTGATTTTGTGAATAAGTGTGTATATACATATTTATATAATATACTAACATTTATTCTAGAGATAAGATAAGCTAGAGAACAGAAAAGAAATTCCATTTCATTTCATACTAAGACGATACAACGATTAAACATAAAGAACTACACGAACATTCAAATCAAAATAAACTAAAACAAGTACAACGAGATACAAATAGGTAGAACTAGTTAGAGGATGATTAGGATGAAGATAATCCAAGCTTCTTGCTGAATTTGGTAATAAACTTGTTCATCTTGGATGAAATTTTATCCAACTTTTCACTAACGGATCTTGTAAGATCCGTTGATTCTCAACAATAGTCTTTTGGATTTTGAGAAGGGTTTTGTTGGATGGATTGGGAGGATAGTTGATGCTTTCCGAAGAAGTTTCACCTTCTTCTTCTTCTTCTTCAATTTCCATTTCATCCCCTTCCTTTTCTTCTTCCTCTTCTTCTTCTTCCATCTCCTTATGAGCCAAACGCTCTTCCTTTTCGGCAAGAGTCTCATAGGGTTGAAAAAAAAATGGAATTTTCATAAGCAAAATGTTGGAATGATTTGAAAACTTTTCTAGAAACAAATTCTTCTCCTTTGAAATCCACTCCATAATAGTTAAAAATTTGAGTGAGATAAATTCCATGATACAAAGTATTCTCACCCATTTCAAGATTTTTGGGACGAAGTTCATCCAAAATAACTTGCGCCCAATTAATATTATAATTTTCAAAAATAGCAAAAAGTGCTCTGCAAACTTTTGAAGTAGGATTGTTAAAATTTCCCGACGTTGGGGTAAAAGTATGTTGTAAAAGAAGATTGACAATTCTGGCTTTTGGTCGAAAGTTTCGATTTTTGAATTCAAAATTATCATTTCCTTCGAAAATGTGATGAAATGTCTCACGATCATTTTCATCGATTTTAAACTAGAAAGATCCATTCCCGTACTCTCGCAATTAAGAATGGTACCCAAAAGATCACAATTCAAAACAATTCTAGTGCCTTTGACACTACTCCAAATTTCATCATCGTTTCCCTTATAAAATCCATGATTAAGATTTGCATAGAAAATTTTGACAAGATTTGGATAATAAACAAAATCATTTTGAGAAGCATCAACAAGACTAGGAATTTGATTGTTTGCAAAAAGAGAATCAGTTTCATAAGAAGAGAAATCTTGAAATATAGCAAACTTTCCGGGATGGACTTTTGCATAATTAGCATAATTGATGTATGCTTTTATTGCCTCCGGATCATTGAAGAGTTGCTCTTTTATTTTTCTGGAAATTCTCATGGTGCAGGGGTTGTTTGAAGAAGCCATTAAAGTAGAGAGTAGAGAGCTTGAAGTTTTGAAGAGAGAGTTTGAATTTGAAAATGAAAAGATGTGTTAAAAGATGGTGAATAAATAAATTCTCAAAGGACACGTTCTCTGGTCAAAAGATGCCTTTTCAGAGAATTGAATGAAGTGAAAAGGTGGAGGAAAATTCAACAATTTCAATTCAAATTTTAAATTTCAAATTCTGTACCCATGTCGACATCATGGTAGGGACCATGTTGACATGTGCTTGTGGATTTCTATGATTTATTTTTCCTAAATACTCTAATATATATATACTTATTATTTTTAATGTCTATATATATTTGGAATATTATTAGAATTATAGTATACTTCATAATATATTATTATACTAATAAAAATAATAAAATAATAATATAAAATTTTAAAATTCAAATAACACTTCATTTTCAATCAATCAAGCAATCAAGCATCTAATTCTAAGCATGCAATTTCAACCAATTGCATTGTAAATGTGTACCTTTTTCTGAGTCCGTTTCTCTGAATTCGTCAGAGTCGTCAACTACCGTGAAACACAAATTTGAAGTATCTGTCTTCTGATCATCATCGCTTGAGGACGAGTCTGAGTCATCTAGAGTAGCAGTAAATGCACGCTTCTGTTTCTTTAATGAATCATTGTTTATAGGAGGATTTTGCCTCTCTGGATACGGACAGTCTCTTTTGATATGGCCTGGTTCATCACAGTTGAAACATTTGACATTATTTGGCACTACATTCTGATTTCCAGAGTTCTTATAGTTGTTTCTCTTGAGATTATTCATCTTTCTGTATTTCTGTAATTTCCGAAAATTCCTGCTATCAAGGCTATCTCTTCATCATTATCGCCGTGTGAGTCTGATCCATCAGTCAATGCATTAAATACCCATTGATTTCTTTTCAAATGCTTTGCTTTCTCTTCTCCCGATCATTTGGACTTCAAACGACATTAGATTTCTAATTAATTCTTTTATTTTTAAGGTAATGATGTCATTTGCCTCTTCGATCGCAAGTGTCTTTTGATCCCATTCTAAAGTAAGAGAATTTAAAATTTTTCTGACTTGATCTTCTTCCGAAAATTCCTTTCCCAATGATATTAGAGAATGCACAATATCCTGAAATCTACTATACATATCTGAAATAGACTCATTAGAATTCATTTTAAATAATTGAAACTGATTTGTGAGCATGGAGATTTTGGTCTGTTTAACTTTGCTTGTTTCTTCGTGAGGAATTTGCAAAGTTTTCCAGATTTCATTTGGAGACTTACAAACTGACACTCTATTAAATTCATTTCTATCAAGTGAAAAAAACAGAATATTCATTGCTTTAGAATTATTTTGTATAACGGTCTTTTGCTCAACGGTACACTATGCAAAATCAGTTGTGGGTTCAGAATATTCAGTTTGTGTGATATTCCAAGTGTCTAATCCTACAGATTGTAAATATATTTTCATCCTATATGTCCAATATGCATAGTTACTGCCATTAAAAAATGGTAGTCTGACAGTAGACTGACCTTCTACAAATGAACTAGTAATAGGAATACTAGTGTTAGTAACAGTACCAGTGTTGGTAGCCATTTTGAAAACTTTTCAAAAATCAGATTTGAAACTTTGAAAACCTTGCTCTAATACCAAATGTGAGAAATGCGGATTACGGATATTAAGGCTAGGATAAACACTAGAGGGGGGTTAATAGTGTTTTAAGGAATTATTAAATCTTTTTGAGTTTTTGTTAATTTGTACACAAATGTATGCAATATTCAGACATAGATATGATCACAGAATCAAACACAGATCCAAATATAAAGTAAAAGTAGTAAAGGAAAGAACACACCGGATTTTATACTGATTCGGAGTTACCCTACATCCAGTCTCGCACATAAATACAGATTTCCTTTCAAAAGCAATTGTACAATTACACCCTCGATTTCAAGGCTACGAGGTACACCCTCTATATTCACAATCCTCTGGATGGAGATACTTGATTTCACGGGGAACAAGTTCACCCAATTGATTTCCAAGGCTACAATCACACCTTTTCTCGCTTGATTGATTTCCAAGGCCACAATCACACCTTTTCTCGTTTAATTGATTATAAAGAAGCTTATAACTCTGAATAGCACTGAGGATCTGGTTGAGATAGTGATAGAGAATCAAACCAGAGATAATCTAGTTAGATTCAATATTGATTTCGGCAGAGTAATGATAGGAATATGTATAAAGAAAATGTGGAAGAAGAAGAGAAATTAAAACCACAAAATATGGTTGAAAATTCGTTGAAAACAACCCCTATTTATGGAAGAACAATAGCCATGTCCATTCGTGAAGACATACGATGAATAGACGCTTCTTTTGAAATTTAAATTTTGAAATTAACTGACACTATGTCGACATGGGTATATTGAGCATGTCGACATCCCAAAGGAATTTTTGTTAGTTTGTTTTTCTTTGAAAATAATTTTTATCTTATATTAAAACTATTTTAAACTTTTATAAATATACTTAACTATAGTTAAAACACATAAATAAATATATAGAATAATATTTTGGGATATATACAATTTTACTATAATGTTGTATTTAAATCTAAGTATAAATATTTAAAAGTTAAATATATTATTTAAAAGATAGTTTAAAACTAAGGATAATTTGATTTTGAAATTAAAGATTACTTTGAGGCTAAAAGTATTTAAAATCAGGATAAATGATTTTGATTCTTTTAAAAGGAAGGTTTTCAAACATTTTGAAAACAAGATATAATTTTGTAAAATCATTTTGAACAAAAATTAGCGGATACAAAACAATATTCCACTAGATTTTTCGTAGGTTCCATCCTACTCAGGGTTCCATCCCTTTAACAGGCTCGAAGTAGATTCCATTCCACGAATAAATTGGATTTTAAGATGCCAGTGCTTTTCTAGGAGTTTTAACAAAATTCCTAATTAATTAGAAAATAAATTACTTGAAATCTTGAACTCTTGATAATCTTGATATTCTTGATACTCATGAGTCTTCATTCTTGATATCTTGAATCTCTATGCTGTACAGTCTTCATTCTTGATACCTGCATAGTTAAATCCTGCATATACATATATTTCTAAGCTATAATGTTAGTATTTATATTTTATAATCCTATTCTAAGGTTGTTGTCATCAAACCATCATCTCACAGACTAACAGTAATTTCCGAATTGCACTCATAGCGATTATCGCTATGAATGTAATAACTTAGAATCTCTTTCCTAAGTTACCATTCAACAACATATCCAAGCATGTACAAATACAAACCATATCTTTAACACATCAGAGCTCATTGTCACGGCCCGAATTTCAATGTTCGAAATCGACACCCACACTTCACTTGTACTCGAGGGCCGCAGATTCAATCGTTGAAATCCGACTCGTGCTGGAGGTTATAACACATTAAGTATAACAACACAGCGGAAGGAAATGAATAATATCATTGATACATAATAGATACAATATTCAGTATAACATGATACAATAAATCCATAAATATCAGAGACAAGATACAGCAGCGAAAAGAGATAACTTGAACTTGAACCACCAAGTGAGAACTCCAATATCTGCAACTCCATCTCTAATCCAAAGCTAGCTCGAACCCCCATCAAGTAGGACTTAAGCAAGGTCAGTCACCTTGAATAAATGCTATCGCCAAATCCAAAGGTTGGGTGCTATCGAATCTACTCCTGCTATTTGATTATCTGGAAAAATCCAACTCTAGACTGCCCGTGTGGAAAATTGTGGGTACCCAAAGTTTAGATAGAGAACAATAAACTCTAGGTCAGTCATGGGACTGGTATGAACAAATAAAAACAGTTTATCTTTATCAAAAGCAAAGCAAAAGAATTTAAAAGAAATCCGCAATGCTTTTTGGAAAATGAAACTGCCATAAGGCCTCCCGCCACACACACAATGCAAGCGAACACTTGGAGGAGATTTATCTTTATGACAATCAAATGTGCTTGATACGCAAAAACCATTTGATATTATTATTAGTGCGTAGTGCAAAAAACCTTTCGAAAGTATAATATTAATCTTATCCAGCATACAACCATTATTGTATGCCTACTATAACTACCATGTTCAATAGCATGTTACCACCACATTTCATGGCAGATTATACAACTAAAACCGTACAGGGCGCATATTGTTTCTTTGGATTTCCAACAAATGGTCAGGCTAAGGAACTTTCTTAACAAATGGGACGCCTCTAGAGGGACGTCCCCAAGAACCAAAACGGTTCCCTACCAACACAAGGCCGGTTTGCCCCTACTCGGAAGTAACACCTCAAGTAAGCCATCCCCGGTCATTACCGACCTTTATCCGAGGTACGTCTACACCAATAACCGCAAAGCAATAAGTTTGTAGCAACCACAAAGTTAAGTATCTGGGCTTCATACCATGATACCACTTATAATCCAGAAGGAAATGGACATACCTTAGGGGGGTGACCCCTGAAAACCTTGCCGCAACATTCCTGTTTCGACCATTTTCGGGTTGTAAGGCTCGACGAAATCTCGTCCACAAAGCTACGCTTTTCACAAAGCCATGCTTCGATCAACAAATGATCAGCAGCACTTCGTATGCCACATTACCAAATTGGGAATGTATCTCTAGTAACCATCAACTACATAACCTCTGAGCTCGTACGTCTCAGAGAATGGTGTTACGCTACGAGAATAAATCCCCGCCACCATACAGAAATGTATTTGATAGAAACCAGCTTTACATCTCAAAGTGTAATGTCAGACACACATCCATACAAGTCTGTTCCGGGTTTGAACAGAACCGAAGGAACTTCACAAAGAAGCCCTTGCAATCCGGGCATTCACAATCCCGATCGGATTCCCCATCACATATGGAGATCTCTATACCATAGTTACTCGGTGCAGAGTCATTCGACGGGTGATCCTTTCGTTCTCTAAAATACTCGGTCTTCACTACCGGTCTTTAGATGCTATCCATAACGTCGTATCATTATTCGGAATAGGTTACATGACACAGGGTCCTCTCCCGGCTAAACCGAATAATGAGCGCAATATTTAAAACTATATGGATAATGGGATCTCAGTTAAGTCACAACTTATTATCCAAAACCTTTCTTACAAATGGTTTAAACAAATTACCATTTCAAATCTTTTAAACAAAAAGATTCACTTCACAAAGTTCACCAATCTTTCACAAAGATTCGTTTACAATATTCAAACAAAAGATCTATCTTTGAGATCCTCTTTTGTTTGAAAACAAAGTTCACAAATATTTCACAAAGATTCCTTCATAGCTTTCGAAATAATTTCATTTCAAAACTTGGAGTCTTTTCAATACAAATTAGAAATCCTTTCTTTATATGAAAGCTACTATCATTATAAAGCATATAGTTTTCGTTTCGGAGAAATCCGATTACATTTTGCACAAGTTAAAGCCTTTGGGTTAAATTCAAATTCCTAAAACAATACTTTGAAGTTGGTTTAAACCCATATAAATACATTATATAACTTGTTAAACCATAATTCAAATCTTGAATTCAAATTCAAATCGAATTATTTAAATTTCAAAACCTTATTAAGTTATTCAAAATGACTTTTATCTTTAAAACTACTTTTCAAAAGCTTTTCATATTTATCCTAATTCCATTCTCGAACTATTTGAATTCAAAATTCAACTTTAAAACCATTTCAAAAAATTTGTGACTTAACCAATTTCGTCGTGTAATCCATATTTACGTTTGTAAGGTGTAGTCTAGGGGTTTTACACAATAGTGCAACAACAACAATCATCACTGATTCAATCGTAGCAATATCGATAAGCGGTATAATTTATAACGCTTATCTTCATTCATAGATTCATAGAAAATATAAATTTATCACAGATAAATAAATTACATTCATCACAGATAATTACATTTGTCACAGCTCAAATCAATTCATTTCATATTACAAAGCAGCACACATCAGGGATATCACACAATTCAACATTCAATTGAATCCAAACATTCATAAGTAAGATTAATCATCTAATTAATTTGCTTTGCCAAAAAAAAAATATCTAATTAATTTTTATATCAGATTTAACTACATATGAATAACTACTAATCCTGGTTAATTAATATAAATTAATTACAAACCATGTTAATTAATTATTGTTTAATCATTTATTAATTAACCTTTAAAAAATAAATTAATCAACCGTTAATTATTTAATTATCCTTAATTAATCACATTAATTAATTAACCCTTAATTAATTACCATTTAATTAATTACCCTTAATTAATTACCATAAATAAATCACAAATTTAGTACATTGAGTAATTATCCTTTAATCATCCGACTAATCAACTTTTAATCATTTATTCTTACTTTAGTAATTATCTTTAAGTAATTAATTACCTTTAATTATTCATCATCAATTAACTTCATTAATTAATTATCCTTAATAAATTTACTCAAAATAATTATTCCTTAATTAATCACAATAATAAATTAATCCTCAATTAATCACCCTTAAATAATTATCTTTTAATCATAGATTAATTCACTTTTAATTAATCATCACCTTTAACTAATCACTTAATACATTAATTAATCCTTTAATCATTAAATAATTAATCCTTAATTATTTAATTATCCTTAATTAATAATCCTTAATTAATTACATTAATCAAATTAACCTTAAATCAATTACATGATTAATTAACCCTAATTACTTTCATTGTCACATTCATCAAATAACATTTGAAAACACTTAAAGATTTTAAATTTAAAAAAATTATCTTAATATATGATTATTTAAAAACAAAACAATTTCAAAATATTTACTTTAACTTTTAAACTTTGAAAGTCGATCGAAATCTTGTTTAATAATCTTACTTTGGAAAATCTAGTTTACAGTCTTTGGAAAACCTATTTATTCAATTTAAACTTTAAAAACTTGTCTTAAATAAATTGTTTGAAATCTGTTAAATCATTAAGTCGAAAAAAACCCTTAACCAATCTTTAGTTTTCCCGAGTAAAACTTCGAGTTACTTGTCTTTCATTTGCTCCGTGTTGTTTCACTCGTTTCTTCGAGTTTGCCCCTGATCCACCTTCATCTTCCTCAATCAACAGATACACACCAACATTCATGCACGTACACGATCGCATTGATCACCTCCAGTTACTGTTGCAACCACACGCAAGTCAATGACGATCATCTCGTATCGAATGATCACCCAAATCGATCAAATTCAACTTGGAATCGAATCAAACATCTTGACCCTCCACGTGGAACAAATAGATTGTCAAAAACCCGACTTGTCTCACCATTTCCGATCATCAGGGATTTCGCCACTCCACCAAAATTGCCAATACAGTTCCCTCCACCTGTCCCCCAGGTCCGATGACTTGAATTGCCCTTACGACGACGAATTATCCTCCCAAGCCTCGACAAACAAAAACCATTCCTAAACCCAATTTCGTCGATCCCAACCCTATCTGATCATCTGAAAATTTTCGTGCTATTTTTCCATTGATTTGCGACACACCATCTTCTTCTGACATCAAGCTCGAGGCTCGATTGTTCTTTGATCGATAGAAATGACAAAAATTCGAAAACAATTCAACTCCAAATTTCTCAACATTTCATTGCTTAAAAATCATGAATTTATTCTTAAAAATCAAGGTTCAAGAAGACGAACAAGATCATATACTCAAAACTAAAAATTTGATCAATTAAATTTTTGATAAGATTTGATTTTTACTGTGTTCTTCCTTTCCCAGTAAACCCAAATTTTTTTTTCTACTTAAAAGTATTTTTAAATTTTAAATCTTGACATTTAGATTCTATTTTATTCAAGCATCAGATTCTAAAAGAAATCAAGGAGTAAGATTTTTTTTGAATTTTGAGATTAATCTATGCCTGTAAGCCATAACAGAGATATGGACAAACTGCACACCCATAATTACTTATATATATACATATTCAACATGCAGGCATTTTCACATAATCATTCAAGCATATATATACTTCATAACATGTAGTATAAATCCAAGCATTAGGATATAAAACAGGCTTAAGTGATTTGCTCACCTTGAAGTTTGAAAACAGAGAGGCATGGGAAAAATGTTTTGAAAACTGGAAATGATTTTTGAACTGGAACCTTGAGTCTGATCTTCTACTTGATGTTTGAATTGTTTTTAGGCTAAAGTTTGTAAGGACTTGCTTTGATTCATTTTGATTTGAATCTGGAACTGAAACTGATCTTGAATCTTGCTTGATTGCTTCTAGATTGATTGTTTTGATTTATGTTGATTTTTTACTGGATTGCTTTGCTTCCAGATTGAATTCATTTGGTTTTATCACCAGGTTTTGATTTTTTATTTTTGTTTAAACTGTAATACTTTGATTTCTGATTTTCTTTTTCTGATTTCTTTTGTTTTGAATACATGAAACCAAAATGAGAAAAAAAAGAAGTAGATGTGTTTATAAATTTCTATTTTCATTTTTATTTAGATTAAAAATAAGTGACACTTATTACTTCCTTGTTTTATTTTGTTAACACTTGTAATTGCAAAATCTTATTTATTGACAAATGTCATTTTTGGTTAAATTATGTTTAAGTCCCTTATTTTAATTAATTTATAAATTAAATTTTAAACCTTATCATTTTATAATTTTGTAAATCACATTTTATACATTTTCAAACTACTATTTACACTTATACTTTCAAAAGATATATTCATATTAAAGCTTTGCATATATACAAAATATATATATTTTTTCCAAGTACATAAAAGAAAAGTAATTTAATTTTTTTATTAAATCTTATTTTATATGTTATACCTTTACAACTTTTAAAGAAAAATATTTAAGCTTGATTATTTTAATTTTATAACCTTTTTAAATAACCTTAAGAAAAATGATTTGAAATCAAATTATACTTTTAACACTTGATAATAATATTTAAATATAGCTTTATACTACATATCATGTTATTTAAATACATTTTCCTTTATTAACATTTTTATACAACTTTTTAAATAAATGATTTAAAATGTAATTATACACAAATTACAAATTATATATACATATTTATTAGATCTCTAAAATATAAAGGTTTTTAAGTTCAATTTATAAAAAATATATACTTCTGAATTCCAAATCAGAATTCTACTTAAAATCAATTTATTGAATTTTCAAATTAATTCCTTTATTTAATTTTTTAATGTAGATTTATTCAAATTTTCAAATTAATCCACAGTTAAACTTAAAATTAAAATATTATTCAAATTACATATTTTTGAATTTCCAATTAGAAATTCTATTTAAAAATCACATCTATATTCATTTATATTAATAAACAAACAAATATCTATTTAGTTCTGGAAAATGCCAAATTAATTCACAATTTAATTTCAAAAATTAAATTAATTACCAATTTAAATTTGATTTAAAAAGGGGAATGTTACAAATTTCTCCTTAAGAAAATTTCGTCCCCCAAATTTGCAAGGGAGACAACAAAGGATGGATACTCAAAGATAGAGAATCGACTCATCAATCAAGCCGATTATCTATTCTGTATTTGGCTCACCAAATCAGAATATCACCAATAATTATGAAACAAACTCATTTAATATCTCACAAGATACTCGGGTAACCAGTCTACGAAATATGCTGGGCACTGGTAAGTTCGAAGGATAATTAACCATTTGTAGAATATATCTGGATCCCAAGGAATAGATAAATGGATTCAATCTTCCATAATTCTCAAACATTAGATATGGATTCCAAACTCAGTTCGAAATATCCCAAAGTTTACACCAGCTTGTCCCTCTTCGGACTTGGATCTACACAATAAAATTTCTCAAATTTGGTTTTAATCGAAACCATTTTATCGATACAAATCTTCATATTTTATTAACCAATTTATTTCAAATAAATTTTCAAATTCATTAGAGCTGAAAATGAAAAGCTGATAAGAAATCGATGAAGAGAATACGAAATAGAAACTTTCTACAAGGATTCGCAGGGCCACCATCACACCGAAGCTTCTCTCTTGAGCTGCCACGAAGAAATCAAAGAGTTGAAATTGGATCAGAGGAAATTGAGAAGAATTATTTCCTTGTTGTTACGGGTATTGACCATTGGAAGTGGTACTCCCCTGTCCCATATCTCGTCCTCTTCTTGCACTCATACTCACTATCAGTGGATAGTAAGAGAATTTGCCGAGGCACACGAACAGATATCTTAGGGATACACTCATTCTAGGATATACTTCACCCTATCTCTAATGAGTTACCTAATGTATTATACTCCAAAAGCTAAAGTTCAACCTTTAGCTCGATACCATGATGTCACGACCCGAATTTTAGCATTCGAAAATCGACATCCATACTTCACTTGTACTCAAATGCCGCAGATTCAATTGTTGAAATTTGACTCGTGTCGGAGCTTATAAAACATTAAGTATAACAGCACAACGGAAGGAAACGAATAATAGCATTGATACACAACATATACAATATCTGATACAATATGATATAATAGATCCATAAATATCAGAGACAAGATACAACAGCGGAAAGAGATAACTTGAACTTGAACTTGGAGTCTTTTCAATACAAATTGGAAATCCTTTCTTTATATGAAAGCTACTATTATTAGGAAACATATAGTTTTCGTTTCGGAGAAATTTGATTACATTTGCACAAGTTAAAGCCTTTGGGTTGAATTCAAATTCCTAAAACAACACTTTTAAAATGGTTTAAACCCGTATAAATACATTATATAACTTGTTAAACCATAATTCAAATCTTGAATTCAAACTCAAAACGAATTATTTAAATTTCAAAACCTTATCAAGTTATTCAAAATAACTTTTATCTTCAAAACTACTTTTCGAAAGCTTTTCATATTTATCCCAATTCCATTCCCGAACTATTTGAATTCAAAATTCAACTTTAAAACCATTTAAAAATCTGTGACTTAACCAATTTCCTCGTACAATCCGCATTTGCGTGTGTAAGGTGTAGTCCAGGGGTTTTACACAATAGTGCAACAACATCAATATGTTAGTCCGTGAGATGATGGTTTTGATGACAACAACCTTAGAATAGATTATAAAATATAAATACTAACATTATAAGTTTAGATATATATGTATATGCAGGTTTTAACCATGTAGGTACCAAGAATGAAGACTGTACAGTATAAAGATTCAAGATATCAAGATTGAAGACTAATGAGTATCAAGAATATCAAGAGTTCAAGAATTGAAGTAATTTATTCTTTAATTAGAAATTTTGTTAAAACTCATAGAAAAGCACAAACATCTTAAAATCAAATTTATTCGTGGAATGGAATCCACTTCGAGCCTGTTAAAGGGATGGAACCCTAAGTAGGATGGAACCTACGAAAAATCTAGTGGAACATTGTTTTGTATCCGCTAACTTTTTATTCAAAATGATTTTTCAAAATTATATCCTGTTTTCAAAATGTTTTCAAAACCTTCCTTTTAAAAGCATCAAAAACCTCTATCCTGATTTTAAATAATTTTAGCCTTAAAGTTATCTTTAATTTCAAAGTCAAAATTACTCTTGATTTTAAACTATCTTTTAAAATAATATATTTTACTTTTAAATATTTATACTTAAGATTTAAATATAAAATTATAGTTAAATTATATATATATATATATATATATATATATTATTCTCTATATTTACTTATGAAATTTAACTATTGTCAAGTATATTAGAAAAGTTTAAAAGAGTTTTAATACAAGATAAATGTTATTTTCAAAGAAACTCAAACCATTAAAAATTGCTTTGGGATGTCGACATGCTTATGGTGACCATGTCGACATGGTGTTAGTTGAGTTCAAAATTTAAATTTCAAAAGAAGTGTCTATTCGCCATTACTCTTCACGAATGAACATGGCTGTTGTTCTTCTATAAATAGGGGTTAGTTTCAACGAATTTTATATCACATTTTCTGGTTTTTTCACTACTCTTCTTCTTCCACATTTCTTAATACATACTCTTACCATTACTCTACCGAAATCAATATTGAATCATACTCTATACTTCTAGTTTGATTCTCTATCACTGTCTCAACAAGATTCTCAGTGCTATTCAGAGTTATAGACTTCTTTGTAATCTATTAAGCGAGAAAAGGTGTGATTATGGCCTTGAAAATCAATCAAGCGAGAAAATGTGTGATTGTAGCCTTGGTAAATCAATTGGGTAAACTTGTGGCCCGAAAATCAAGTATCTCTACCCAGAGGATTGAAATTCTTGAGGATGTACCTCGTAGCCTTGAAATCGTGGGTGTAATTGTACAATTGCTTTTGAAAGGAAATCCGTACTTGTTTGCGGGACTGGATGTAGGGTAACTGCGAACCAGTATAAAATCTGGTGTGTTATTTCCTTTACTACTTTTATTTTATTTCTGCATCTGTGTTTGTTTCTGCGATTATCCCTGTATCTGTAGGTTGCATACATCTGTGTCTAAATTAATATAAACTCAAAAAGATTTAGTAATTCTTTACAAACACCATTCACCCCCTCTAGTGTTAGTCTTAGCCTTAAGATCCGTAATCAACATTTCTTTCAATTGGTATCAGAGCGAGATTTTCAAAGTTTCATAATCTGATTTTTGAAAATAGTTTTTAAAATGGCTATATTTTTTAATATTAGTTTAGAAATATTCAAATCGTCATTGTTTCATGAGTCTGCACATAATCAATACTCAAATTCAAGTTATCTATCAAAATTGTTTGATGTGCAGGAATCATGCTTTATGGCTGTTGAGGAATCAATCCACAACGGACAAATTGTGCAGATCAGAAAGAACAAATGGATACTTGATAGTGGGTGTTCTAGACACTTGACTAGCAATCCAAAAATACTGAATGATATTATATACAAAGACGAAGGACTGGTAAACTTTGGAGACATTTCAAAAGGATATGTGATTGGCATCGGTAAAGTCGGTAATTCTGTAACTCCTACTATTGCTAATGTTTTGCTAGTTAAGAATCTAAAACATAATCTGCTAAGTATAAGTCAACTCTGCGATAAAGTGTATAAAATTAAATTTGAAAAAGAGAAATGTTACATCGAAGATAATAATTCAACCATAATATTTGAGGGAGTCAGGAAAAAGAATATTTATATTCTTAGTATGAATGTTTCAAATGATAACCTGTGTCTGTTGGCAAATACAAGCGACCCTTGGATTTGGCATAAGAGATTTGGGCATTTGAATTTCAAACTCTTATCTAGACTGTCAAAACATGATCTAGTAAGACGTCTCCCTAAAATGAATTTTAAAGTAGATAGTTTATGTGACGCATGTCTAGGAAAACTTAGAAAAAGTTCCTTTAAATTAAAAAATATGATGTCAACTTCAAAACCTCTTGAATTACTTCATCTTGATTTATTTGGTCCATCTCAAATTTTGTCAATAAATCATAGTAAATATGTTTTTGTAATAGTAGGTGATTATTCTAGATTTACGTGGACAATATTTTTGAAACATAAAAGTGATACTTTTGAATTTTTTAAGACCTTTTAAAAAAGAATTCAAAATCAATTTTCTCTAAAAGTTATAACTATTCGAAGTGATCACGGTGGTGAATTTGAAAATGAAAAGTTTGAGGAATTCTGCAATGAAAAGGGAATAACTCATAATTTTTCATCTTCGAGAACCCCACAACAAAACGGAGTAGTAGAACGTAAAAATAGGATGATTCAAGAGTGTGCGAGAACTATGCTTTCAGATAGTAATTTACCAAAGAATTTTTGGGCAGAAGCAGTAGCTACCGCCTGTTATATTTTAAATAGAATTTTAATTAGACCTCTAACTGATAAGACATCTTACGAACTTCTTTATTCAAAGAAACCTAAGGTATCTTATTTTAGAATTTTTGGAAGTAAATGCTTTATTTTAAATAAAAAAGTTAATTTAGATAAATTTGATCCTAAATCCGACAAAGGAATCTTTATCGAATACTCTAATAGAAGTAAAGCATACAGAGTGTTTAATTTAAAAACTAACACCATTGAAGAAATAATGCATGTTTCATTTGATGAAAATTTTAAAAATTTTGAAGATACAAATGATGAAGAGGATTTAATCACTCAAAATCAAGAATCAATTGAAACTAATAATGAAATTAATCATCCTAATAAAAGGACAAAGCTTTTAAAAGATCATCCTATAGAAAATATACTGGGGGATATGCAATCTTTTGTTAAAACTAGAAATCAACTAATTCAAATGAGTAATGTAACTTTTATATCAACTATTGAACCCAAAAATCCAAAAGACGCATCAACTGACGATTCATGGATTTCGGCCATGCAAGAAGAATTAAATCAATTTACTAGAAATGATGTTTGGGATGTTCCTAGACCTGAAAATAAAACTATGATTGGAACTAAATGGGTTTATAAAAATAAAATGAATGAACAAGGAGAGGTAGTTAGAAATAAATCTCGATTAGCCGCTCAAGGTTATTGTCAAGAAAAAGGAATAGATTTTGATGAAACCTTTGTCCCGTAGCAAGATTGGAAGCCATTAGGATTCTACTTGCTTTCGCAAATCATATTAATTTCAAATTATTTCAAATGGATATTAAAAGTGCCTTTTTAAAGGGATTTGTAAAAGAAGAAGTATATGTTGAACGACCACCACTCTTTGAAAATGATAAATTACCAAATCATGTTTACAAACTTAAGAAAGCTTTATATGGTCTAAAGCAAGCTCCTAGAGCCTGGTATGATAGATTAAGATCTTATTTACTGCAATCTAATTTTGAAATTGGTAAAGTAGATAATACTCTTTTTATTAAAAGACATGAAAACGATATTAAACTAGTACAAGTTTACGTAGATGATATCAATTTTGGATCAACTAATTTTGAAATGAATAAAGAATTTTATGAAATAATGACAAAAGAGTTTATATGATTCATATGGATGAATTAAATTTCTTTTTAGGATTACAAATAAAACAATTAGATAATGGTATCTTTATTAGTCAAGAAAAATATGCTAAAGACCTAATTAGTAAATTTGGTTTGACTACTGCGAGTGGAAAACCCACTCCCATGGCAACCAATGAGTACCTTAGTAAAGAAGATCTCTCGAAAGATGTAGATCAAAAATTATATATCGGAATGATTGGATCACTACTCTATATTACTGCCAGTAGACCTGATATCATGCATAGTGTTTGTCTCTGTGCCAAATATCAATCCCAACCTAAAGAGACCCACTTAAAAGCCGTAAAACGAATCATAAGATATGTTAAACACACATCTGATTATGGTTTATTTTACCCTAAAAATGATTCTTTTGACTTAATGCCTTACTATGATGCTGACTATGTTGGTTGTAAATCAGACCGAAAAAGTACAAGTGGGACTTGTCACTTTTTGGGGCATTCTATGGTTTCTTGACTTAGTAAAAAGCAAAACACAGTTTCTTTATCAACAACTGAAGCAGAGTATATTTCTGCTGCTTTGGCTTGTTCTCAAGTAATATATATGCAACAAACTTTAAAAGATTTTGGTTTAAAATTTTCAAAATCACCGATTTATTGTGACAATACTAGTGCGATAAATTTATCCAAAAATACTACTCAACATGCTCGAACTAAACATATTGATACTAGACATCATTTTCTCAGAGATAATATAAGTAAGGAAGTAGTTACTCTCGATTATATCAATTCTGAGAATCAAATTGCTGATATCTTAACAAAACCCTTAAATGAATCAATATTTACTAAATTTAGAAGAGAATTAGGTATTTGTTCTATAACTGAAATATAAAATATAAATAACAAGTATAATTAATAATTAACATTAAAATAAATCAAATAGTAAAAATAAAAAGGACCATGTCAACATCCCCCCATGTGGACATGCAACATTTTCCTTTTTTAAATTCTTTTCCCACCAAAATTCAAAATAATTGGTTATATATTCTTCACTTTTTCGAAATTCTATTCATCATTTCTGTTATCTTTCTGTTCTTCTCTCTGAAATCAAATAATTAATGGCCTCCTCTTCCAAATCAAACATAAAATCAACATTTTCGTTCCCCTCTCCTACGTCTGGTCCATTTCAACGTACTACTCTCGCTCGTGTGACTAAAATAGAGTACTCTCTGAAGGATGCACTTCAAATGATGACTAAAATTCAAGTGATTCAACTCCGTATGGCAAAGGAACAAGAGAAGCAAGGCAATATTCTTAGGAATTTGCAAAAATTTATAATGGATAATCAAGCCAATCCTATCTTGATTGATGAAGATTCTTCGCTCAATCAAGGGGCCAGTGAAGAAGAAGAAGAAGAAGAACCCATGGAAGAAGCGCATACGGAGGATGATGACCAAGTCGTCTGCGTTGGAGAAGTGTGTTTTGACAAGAATGGGAATCTTGTCGAACAACGTGGAAATTTCTGTTTCCACTATCCAAACTGTTCGATTCATAGATCTCCTATGTTTAAAAACACACATTAGTTTCTTCTCTTTCTTTACCATTGTTGTTTATTTCTTCTTACGTTTACAACGAAAAATGTACATTCAAATTAATTGTGTTCTTCTTATAAATACATATAACTATATGGTTATTATATACTTAAGATAGTTAGTAATTTAGGATTAGATTTATTATTAGATCTAAGTGTTGATTAATTATGATAACAATATTATTATAATCACATAGTATATTAGAATTAGGGAGAGTTATATAGTTTGGAGTTATAAAGTTTAGAGTTTGTTTTTGTTGATGATAGAGGGGGAGAAATATAAAATAGGTTAGTTAGGCATAAATTAAGGGGAAGTTATAGATTAAGGGGAGGTTATTAGGATAGAAGTAATATTTTATAAACAAAGGTTGTCATCATCAAAAAGAGGGGGATTGTTAGTCCATGAGATGATGGTTTTGATGACAACAACCTTAGAATAGATTATAAAATATAAATACTAACATTATAAGTTTAGATATATATATATGTATATGTAGGTTTTAAACATGCATGTACCAAGAATGAAGACTGTACAGTATAGAGATTCAAGATATCAAGATTGAAGACTCACGAGTATCAAGAATATCAAGAGTTCAAGAATTGAAGTAATTTATTCTTTAATTAGAAATTTTGTTAAAAATCATAGAAAAACACTGGCATCTTAAAATCCAATTTATTCGTGGAATGGAATCCACTTCGAGCATGTTAAAGGGATGGAACCTTAAATAGGATAGAACCTACGAAAAATCTAGTGGAACATTGTTTTGTATCCGCTAACTTTTATTCAAAATGATTTTTCAAAATTATAGCCTATTTTCAAAATGTTTTCAAAACCTTCCTTTTAAAAGCATTAAAAACCTCTATCCTGATTTTAAATAATTTTAGCCTCAAAATTATCTTTAATTTCAAAGTCAAAATTACTCCTGATTTTAAACTATCTTTTAAAATAATATATTTAACTTTTAAATATTTATACTTAAGATTTAAATATAAAATTATAGTTAAATCATATATATATTATTCTCTGTATTTACTTATGAAATTTAACTATTGTCAAGTATATTAGAAAAGTTTAAAATAGTTTTAATACAAGATAAAAGTTATTTTCAAAGAAAATCAAACCATTAAAAATTGCTTTGGGATGTCGACATGCCTATGGTGACCATGTCGACATGGTGTTAGTTGAGTTCAAAATTTAAATTTCAAAAGAAGTGTCTATTCGCCATAACCCTTCACGAATGAACATGGCTGTTATTCTTCTATAAATAGGGGTTAGTTTCAATGAATTTTATATCAGATTTTCTGGTTTTTCACTCCTCTTCTTCTTCCACATTTCTTAATACATACTCTTACCATTACTCTACCGAAGTCAATATTGAATCATACTCGATTACTTCTAGTTTGATTCTCTATCACTATCTCAACAAGGTTCTCAGTGCTATTCAGAGTTATAGACTTCTTTGTAATCTATTAAGCGAGAAAAGATGTGATTGTGGCCTTGAAAATCAATCAAGCGAGAAAAAGTGTGATTATAGCCTTGGTAAATCAATTGGGTAAACCTGTGGCCCGGAAATCAAGTATCTCTACTCAGAGGATTGAAATTCTGGAGGGTGTACCTCGTAGCCTTGAAATCGAGGGTGTAATTATACAATTGCTTTTGAAAGGAAATCCATACTTGTGTTGCGGGACTGGATGTAGGGTAACTCCAAACCAGTATAAAATCAGGTGTGTTCTTTCCTTTACTGCTTTTATTTTATTTCTGCATCTGTGTCTGTTTCTGCGATTATCTCTGTATCTATAGATTGCATACATCTGTGTCTAAATTAACATAAACTCAAAAAGATTTAGTAATTCTTTATAAACACTATTCACCCCCTCAAGTGTTAATCCTAGCCTTAAGATCCGTAATCCGCATTTCTTTCGCAATCATCACAAATTTAATCATAGCAATATCGATAAGCGGTATAATCTATAACGCTTATCTTCATTCACAGATTCATAGATTATATAAATTTGTCACAGATAAATAAATTATATTCGTCACAGATAATTACATTCGTCACACCTCAAATCATTTCAATTCATATCACAAAGAAGCACACATCAGGGATATCACACAATTCGTCATTCAATTGAATCCAAACATTCATAAGTAAGATTAATCATTTGATTAAGTTTTAAATTAGATTTAACTACTTGTGGATAACTATTAATCCTAGTTAATTAATATAAATTAAATACAAACCATATTAATTAATAATTCTTTAATCATTTATTAATTAACCTTTAAAAAATAAATTAATCAACCCTTAATTATTTAATTATCCTTAATTAATCACATTAATTAATTAACCCTTAATTAATTACCATTTAATTAATTATCCTTAATTAATTACCATAAATAAATCACAAATTTAGTACATTGAGTAATTATCCTTCAATCATTTGATTAATCAACTTTTAATCATTTATTCTTAATTAAGTAATTATCTTTAAGTAATTAATTAACTTTAATTATTCATCATCAATTAACTTCATTAATTAATTATCCTTAATAAATTTACTTAAAATAATTATTCCTTAATTAATAACAATAAGTGATTAAACCTTAATTAATCACCCTTAAATAATTATATTTTAATCATAGATTAATTCACTTTTAATTAATCATCACCTTTAACTAATCAATTAATAAATTAATTAATCCATTAATCATTAAATAATTAATCCTTAATTATTTAATTATCCTTAATTAATAATCCTTAATTAATTACATTAATCAAATTAACATTAAGTAAATTACAAGATTAATTAACCCTAATTACTCTCATTATCACATTCATCAAATCACATTTGAAAACACTTAAAGATTTTAAATTAAAAAAATAATCTCAATATATGATTATTTAAAAACAAAACAATTTCAAAATATTTACTTTAACTTTTAAATTTTGAAACTCGATTGAAATCTTGTTTAATAATCTTACTTTGGAAAATCTAGTTTACAGTCTTTTGAAAACCTATTTATTCAATTTAAACTTTAAAAACTTGTCTTAAATAAATTGTTTGAAATCTGTTAAATCATTAAGTCTAGGAAAAACCCGAGCCAATCTTTAGTTTTCCTAAGTAAAACTTCGGGTTAGTCGTCTTTCATTTGCTACGAGTTGTTTCGCGCATTTCTTCGAGTTTGCCCCTCGAGCCACCTTCATCTACCTCAATCAACATATACACACCAACATTCGTGAACGTACACAATCGCATTGACCACCTCTAGTTACTGTTGCAGTCACACTCAAATCAATGACGATCATCTCGTATCAAATGATCACCCAAATCGATTGAATTCAACTTGGAATCAAATGGAACATCTTGACCCTCCACCTGGAACACACAGATCGTCAAAACCCGACTTGTCTCACCAATTCCGATCATCGGGACTTCGCCACTCCACCAAAATCGCCATCGCCGTGCCCTCCACATGTCCCCCTAGGTCCGATGACTTGAATCGCCCCGACGACGACGAATTATCCTCCCAAGCCTCGACAAACAAAAACCATTCCTAAACCCTATTTCGTCGATCCTAACCCTATCTGACCATCTGAAAAATTTTGTGCTATTTTTCCGTTAATCTATGACACATCATCTTCTTCTGACATCAAGCTCGAGGATCGATTGTTCTTTGATCGACAGAAATGACAGAAATTCGAAAACTGTTCAACTCCAAATTTCTCAACATTTCATTGCTTAAAAATCGCGAATTTATTCTTAAAAATCAAGGTTCAAGAAGATGAACAAGATCATACACTCAAAACTCAAATTTTGTCAACTAAATTTTTGATAAGATTTGATTTTTGCTGTGTTCTTCCTTTCCCAGTAAACCCAAACATTTTTTTACTTAAAGGTATTTTTAAATTTTAAATCTTGATATTTAGATTCTACTTTATTCAAGCATCGGATTCTAAAAGAAATTAAGAAGTAAGATTTTTTTTTTGAGTTTTGAGATTAATCTATGCCTGTAAGCTATAACAGAGACATGCACAAACCTGCACACCCACAACTACTTATATATACACACAACATGTTGGCATTTTCACATAATCATTCAAGCATATATATACTTCATAACTTGTAGTATAAATCCAAGCATTAAGATATAAAACAGGCTTAAGTGATCTGCTCACCTTGAAGTTTGAGAACAGAGAGGCCTGGGAAAAATGTTTAAAAACTGGAAATGATTTTTGAACTGGAACCTTGAGTCTGATCTTCTACTTGATGTTTGAATATTTTTTATGCTGAAGTTTGTAAGGGCTTTCTTTGATTCATTTTGATTTGAATCTGGAACTGAAACCGATCTTGAATCTTGCTTGATTGCTTTGGATTTATGCTATTTTGTACTGGATTTCTTTGCTTCCAGATTGAATTCATTTGGTTTTATCACCAGGTTTTGATTTTTTTTAAAAGAAGTTGCTGATCTGAGTTGCTTTACTGGTTTGTTTGGTAAAAACTTTACTTTGGTTGATTTGATTTTTGTTTTGAACTGTAATACTTTGATTTTAGATTTTCTTTTTCCGATTTTTTTTGTATTGAATACATGAAACCAAAATGAGAAAAAAAGAAGTAGATGTGTTTATAAATTTCTATTTTCATTTTTATTTAGATTAAAAATAAGTGACACTTGTTACATCCTTTTTTTATTTTGTTAACACTTGTAATTGCAAAATCTTATATATTTACAAATGTCATTTTTGGTTAAATTGTGTTTAAGTCCTTTATTTTAATTAATTTATAAATTAAGTTTTAAACCTTATCATTTTATAATTTTGTAAATCACATTTTATACATTTTCAAACTATTATTTACACTTATACTTTCAAAAGAAATATTCATATTAAAGCTTTGCATATATACAATTTTTTTCCAAGTATATAAAAGAAAAGTAATTTAATTTTTTTATTAAATCTTATTTTATATGTTATACCTTTACAACTTTAAAGAAAAATATTTAAGCTTGATTATATTAATTTTAACCTTTTTAAATAACCTTAAGAAAAATGATTTGAAATCAAACTATACTTTTAACACTTGATAATAATATTTGAATATAGCTTTATACTACATGTCTTCTTATTTAAATACATTTTCCTTTATTAACATTTTTATACAACTTTTTAAAGAAATGATTTAAAATGTAATCATACACAAATTAAAAATTATATATACATATTTATTAGTTCTCTAAAATATAAAGGTTTTTAACTTTAATTTATAAAAAGTATATAATTTTGAATTCCAAATCAAAATTCTATTTAAAATAAATTTATTGAATTTCCAAATCAATTACTTTTTTTTAATAAAGATTTATTCAAAATTTCAAATTAATCCATAATTAAACTTAAAATTAAAATATTATTCAAATTATTTATTTCTGAATTTCCAATTAGAAATTCTATTTAAAAATCACATCTATATTCATTTATATTAATAAACAAACAAATATCTATTTAATTATGGAAAATACCAAATTAATTCACAATTTAATTTCCAAAATTAAATCAATTACCAATTTAAATTTGATTTAAAAACAGGAATATTACACTCATGACTTTGTACTCAAACATAACATAAATCGTCGATTTCAAAGTCTAATGCTAAACTACAAGTTAGCACATACATTCACATCTAAATATACCATAAACCAAACACAACATTATATATATATATATATATATATATATATATATATATAACCACATATCCAATATACATACATACATATACATATACATACATACATACATACATACATATATATATATATAAAGTAAATGCTTCCCAAAGTTAAATAAATTTACACACCAAAAGCTTTGAAAACTAGAAATACTTTAGAATCTGCAAAGCGTCGAAAACTTTAATAATCCAGTCAAAAATAGGTCATTTTCTTCTCGATTTTAGGATCCTTTATTATTGGAACTTGAAAAGATTGTCAAAAGAGAAGTTTTAGATAATTCTTTCCTCTATCATTTAAAAAAAGTATTACTCAAGTTAAATAAATTTGAGGGATTTATGGCTAAAACAGTAAGGGGTATATTTGGATTTCAAAATCTAGGTTCAAAAACACTCTTTAAAATTATGGATTTTTGAAGTAGCTAAGCTCGAAATCAGAAAAAGCGATGCACTACAAAGTTGTAGACACTGGAATTCTACTTGTTTTAAAAAAAATCTCATTTTGAAGTGGAATTTAAGATGTTATGGCCAAAACCATTTAGGTAAAATGGAGAAATTATGAAATTTAAAAGTAGGAGTTTAAAATGGAACTTGAAATACTTAAAACATTTAAACTCTAGATTTAAAAACATTAAAACCTTGAAAGAAGAAAATGAAGCCATGGAAGTTGCTTCCAAGCTTATAAAAGTTATTTGTTGTAACGACCGACCTTTTTGGACGGTTAAATCGACAATAAACCACACATATCGGACTCAAACCATTCAAAAGGGACGATTATTATGGGTTGAATAAGAAAATAAGAGAAAAAAAAGAAAAACAAACTCAGAATCTCACAGCTTAATGACAAAATATAATAATCAAATAAACAGTTATGAAGCTATTTTACAAATAACATTTGATTACACTTTACAATACAATCAGAGTTATACATACAGCAGGGATAAATAAATAATGCAGTGAAACAACATGATGCAGTGGAATAAATATAATAAATAGTAATAATATACTAAATATTTGTATTCGTCCTCCAGAAATAAGGTCTTCAACGCTGAAATGATCAGGCTGACTTGCGCGAAATGAAAAACAAAACACTCGATTTAGAACCAAAAGATCATATGTAAGTTAATTCAAAATAAGTAAATATAAGTGTAACGACTTCAGAGATGTTTACGGGATTTTACATCTCATATCCAGTGTCTAACGTGCGTGCAATAACTTAAGTGATGCTCGGGATTCCATCTCCTAAGGATCTGTTAAACTATCTACATACATAGTACAATATGCTATTGTAATATGTCTATAGTAAAGTATTAAAATAGCGTTAAGGCGTTAGCCATATCCCCCTTAACACCTTTTTTTGTATAAATACCATAATCTATACAGATACTGTAAGCTCCACCAAACCTGTGGGATACTCAGGGAGCACTCCATAGGTACGGTGCAAACCAAACTCGTAATAGGCTCGATAAGGCATATGACAAGGCATGCGAGACAATGCCAGGGTAGGATTCTACCATTTGCAGAACCGGGCTGATGGCAATGCATAACAGCTATTACCGCCAACCTCGGAACACACTTTCATAATCAAATCGAGGGTGGCGGCCAAATCAATCACAAAGTAATAAATATGGTATCGAAGAAGCATGTCTGATCGGAGGTGAGACCTCACTTGACCTAAGTATAGCTCATGTTTTAGTCATATCAAGCTGACCCGATGGGGTCAGGGCTGCATTCATACCTCAAAATAGTAGCGTTTGCCAAACCATCCTACTTCGTTCTGGATTATCCACCACATGCACAGCTGTTAAAGTGGTTTTCAATATTGGAAGAGAGTATGACAATACCCGATCTCGGTCTCTTTAACAACCAAACGCTTATTTCACACCGGTTGGTTCTTTTACTTTTCCAAAACCGATTCAAAATTGATATCAATATATCATATTCACTTCAAAATCATATCACATTCGAAATCATATTCACTTTCGAAATCATTATTCACTTTATGTCATATTCATTTTCAAAGTTATAACCACAAAATAGGTAAAACCATCATGTCAAAAAATTCGCATTTAAATCAATTAAATCTAAATCTTAACAGTTCTACTTTAAACAATTTGAATATAGAAAGTAGTTATATATTGGAATAGTTTTACAATAAAAATAGTTTATATTAAAATACGTATCCTAAAAGTTGTTTATAAATTTTAGAATAACATATATTAAAATAGTTTATTTTTAAAAATATGTTATAGATTAAAATAGTTTGGATATTAGAAATAGTTTATATATTAAAATAGGTTATATGGTAAAATAGGTTATACGTTAAAAGTTATTTATAAATTTTAAAATAATATATATTAAAATAGTTTACATTTGAAAACAGGTTACAGATTAGAATAGTTTAGATATTAGAAATAGTTTATATATTAAAATAGGTTATATATTAAAATATATATATATTAAAAGTTGGTTATAAATTTTAAAATTAGATATATAAAAATAGTTTATTTTTCAAAATAGGTTATAGATTAAAATAGTTTAGATATTAGAAATAGTTTACATATTAAAATAGGTGATATATTAAAATAGGTTATATATTAAAAGTTATTTATAAATTTTAAAATAATATATATTAAAATAGTTTACATTTGAAAACAGGTTACAGATTATAATGGTTTAGATATTAGAAATAGTTTATATATTAGAATATATACATTAAAAGTTGTTTGTAAATTTTAAAATAATATATATTAAAATAGTTTATATTTAAAAATAGGTTATAGATTAAAATAGTTAGATACTAAAAATTAAAATTTATTAATATATTGAAATGATTTACATGAGAAAATAGTTTATATGTTAAAAGAGTTTGTAAATTAAAAGAGTTATATCAAAAATAGTTTCAAAATTAGAATTATTTCTTCCAATTTCGCAAATCGATTCAAATCAACTTTAGTTCCAAAAATTCGATTTAAATCAACCTCAGTTCAATGATTTCAATTCAAAAGGCTAAAAGTTTCAATTCAAACTCTCATTAAAACCATTTCAATTTATATCGATTGCAAATCCATGTTTGAACTACAAATTTTAAACCACTTCAAATTAAGTAGGTTTCAAAGTTTAATTTTTCAAACATTTGCAATAACTCAATTTTGATAAATTTCGTTTATATTTCATAATCCAACTTTAAGATTACAGTTTAAATTCTTTAAATAATTCATTCAAACCAATTTCAGCATTTTAAGCTTGGATTTGAAAGTAATTCAGTTCGTATAAATCAAAATTTTATTTCAAATATCATTTAAATGGATTCAAAAATTAAGGATTTAAAATCATTTAATGTAACCAATCCGGTGTCCATATATAATTTTCTACCCTATGGTCAAGTGATATATATATATATATATATATCATTTCAACCCACAATAAATTTAAATTTACGGTTATATATCATTTCAACCCGCAATCCCAAGAAAATTTCAAAATTCATAAAATCGCCCGAGTTTATCATTTCAACCCATAACGATTTTCCCTAATCTATAAGACCATTCGGGTATGTATCATTTCAACCTATAATGATTTTGCTAACAATAACTAAGGGAACTTGTAGTGTGATAACAGCATATAAAATAAATATAATATCCATCATCATTCAAATCAACCAATAAATCACAACAAATAAACTGGTTTCATTATTAGGTATTTAATTAGCAATTAAATTTCAATATTAATTTAAATGGCAATTAAATTCAATATAAATTCAAATTAAATATGAATGAAAATTATATATACAAAATAGCAGTCAATAAATTTCTAATCACATTATAAATTTAGTTTAACAAACATAAGATGGTTTAGTATTTGTGAGTGGGTTAAAACACTCACTTTTGATTTTCAGTCGATTTAAAATCCAAACAAAGCCCAAAATTTAAATAGTCTCAGAATTCGATCAAATAGTTCCATACCGCCCGAAATTTCAATACGACCGCAACGGAAGGAACTGCGTCCAAATCCAAGTTCGTATGCAAAAGTTATTAGCGTTAAAAGTTTTAAAATGTAAATTAAATTTAAAATGAACATAAAGGGCAATAAGTAAAATATCCTCACCTCAGAACCCTAGTGACTCAATCACGACATCGACCTAGTCATCCAGCTACTGCCTTCTAGCTCCAAAGGTAGCTCCAAAGGTACGTGCCACGATCACCTGACCTCCGATCAGAGGCCAGTGCCACCATCACCTCGACGAGCCGAGCTCCCCCAAGCCAGCACAACCATCTCCAACGACTTCTACAGCCATTTGCAATAAACGGCCGGGATACTTCCACCACCATTCTAAGTGATCCATGATGCATCTTCCATGAGCGAAGACCATAGATGTGTGCTGCTCGACCCCCTCTATCTATCGGTGCCCTCCGATCGTCGAAAAATCGACGATCCACCGTCGATCATGAAACCCTAGCAATGAACGGTTGAGAAAGGTCATCAATTTCTGGCCAAATTATGATTCAATTGTAAATTGCGGCAGTAGATCACGCTCATCGAGGGCTTTCCAATGATATATAATATGACATAGTTTTGAGGATTTTGAATTTCGATTTGATTTTGAATTTGAAAGTAGGGTTTTGGATTTGCAGCCATTGGGAAGGAGGAAGAAGCAGGTAGACTGAAGATGATAGTACATACAGAAATAAAATGAAGAACTACTAGGGTTAGAGAAAAATCTATTTATATGGACAAAGATAGATAGAATGAAACGGTAACAACGACCCGAAAAGCCCGTTTCGGTCCCGAAACGAAAATGGGTCATCCAATATATCGAAATATAGGTTTTCAACATTATTAAACTCAATGGAACTAGTTTAAAACCCTAATTCCATTTTATATAGAAGTTAGATTTTAAAATCAAATTATGTATGTTTAAATCCTTTTAATTGGTTTCTACGCGTTTCGAGCTCGCACGATCAAACGACAAGTCCGATCGCTACAAAACTTGAAATCCTATAATTAGTTACTGTTACGGATCCGATGAAATTGGTTTCGTCAAAATCCAAAACAGTGGCTAAAATGACTAATTTCATGTTAATTAAATAAATTAATATTAAATAAATTTAATCACTTTAAATTCAAAATTAGAAGTTAATGATTTTATCAGTCTTGATTATATAGAAATTAATAGCCTATTAAAATAAAATTTCCATGTTAAATACACTATTTAAATATCACATTAATTCCAAAGTTCAATTGCAGCTGTAATAAAATTCCAGTTAATTATATTTTAAATTCAATCAAATTCTTTTATTTCGATTAACGCTCTTATTATTGAATCAATTATTACCTTATAAATGTAATTAACATTAGTTTACATTTTATTACGTTCATATTTTACATTTATCATCTTAACCATATTAATTATAATATTTCAATTTCATTAATTCCATTAGTTACCCATTTAATTATTTATTTACAACTATAGCCATATTAACTTTTCAATTATTTCAATTGATTAGAATTACATTAAAATAGTTATCAGTAACATTCAAATAAGATTATCAAATCATATTCTAATTATTTTCTCAAAATAAATCATAAATTTTAATTTCTTACAATATTAAATTATAAGATCTTATCAAATTAAATATTTTTAATTATCAAAAATTACGGGTAGTTACACTCTCCTTCACTCAAAACTTTTCGTCCTCGAAAAGGGAAGAAACAATTAAGGAGCTTATATAATTTATTCAAATTGTTCAATTTATTAACACTTTAAATTTCCAACTAAGTATAACATAAAATATATCAATTTATAAACAATTAAATCTTCATATTCAAGTTTAATAAAAGTTTGAAATTGTTTCACTTTCACAAAAAATTTCTATGTTTTATTTTCATGAATTTTTTTTACAGAGTCTTCTTTGTACGGACAGGTCCATAAAAACTAATAATATCAATAATTTCAATATATATATATATATCATATTTCAATAATAAAATATCTCAACCATGGGAAAACAATAAAATATCGCTACAAAACCGTAATCCGAAAACGTACCTATTTGTCGGGCAAACAACTTTATTTATGAAACCAAAAGCAGTAGCTATTGCTTCCATAAACCTGTCTTTCACTTATAAAATCCAAATTAGTGAGAATTATATACAAAAGAAATATTTAATTGTTTTTAATTTGTAACAAAAACAAATCAACATAAAACATATGCAAACAAACAACACGACCATCATATGCAACAAACGAATCCATCACACATCCATAGCAACCAAAACTAATGGTTTATTTCGGTTTAGAAACTTTTAATCATGCAAGGTGATAAATAAACTATCAAGTGTGCCCTACGCTCAATAGCCTTAGATAATAACTTAATAGATTATTTATACTTCCTTAAACAATCTAAAGTATCACTTGCCAAACATTCAATAAGCCAAACAACCAAGAATTTCAAATATTATTTAAGTTTATTCTTATTAATTTTCTTTCACATCATTTACTGTTCATTTATTTTCATTCATTCATACGATGATTATTCTTATTAATTTAACCTCATTACTTACAAAATTCATTTCCTATTCAATATTTAAAATCATCAATGAATTCATTAATGAAGTATTACATACATTCCATTGCAGTTTATTTAACATTTATTATTTATATAGCTTGATTAATAGTAATATTCATTTATGGATCATTTCAACTTAAGTTTCTTAAATTTTTAGTTTACATTCATTTCTTTACATGCAGTATCATTTAATATCACATCTACTTATGAGTAAATAAATATTAAATCTGTTAGCGATTCATTTCTATATCTTCTTAAGTTTAAAATTATCTACTTAAATAGCATTCACATTTATCTATTCAATTTAATTTGTTAATGATTTCAAAACATTAACTCATGTTTATAACATGTTCCCTACATCTTAATATTTTCATTTAAAAACATTTGTTCATTTTGAAGCATTTTGTTATTAAGATTTTACTTGTATAGTATTCTATTACATATCCATATTGACATTTCAACTTTTAAACAATTCTGGTAAGTTATATATATATGTTTCAAGAATGAAATAGAATGTCATACATATTTTATCTTATTTAGACAAAAATGTTCAATAGTTTACATCTTCTTAAATTTTATTATCCTTAATTTACAAGTGATAAATTCCCCATTCTTTACAGTTTTGTTAATCACTTAGCTTCTAATTTCTTATTTCTCATTTTAGAGTTTTCAAGTATTAAAACTTCACTTTATTTCTAAACTATAAATCATTAATTTAATAGGAACTTAAGAACTAAATTACCGGGTTCATTTCAAATCATTATGAAATAATATATATATATATATATATATATATATTCATACCTTTTATACATATCAAATCACACATAAGAAATTTTAAATCAAAATCTGTTTATCAAACCAACTGCATAACAAAGCTACTAAGTGGCCTCCCTCACTGTGAGATTCGAAAATGAATGTCAATGATGCAGCCGTCATCACCGAAATTATTTTCCAACGATAGAAGAGAGGAGTACTGAACTTATTTCCCTTTTAAACTTCCTTTAAAACATTTCTTTCAAATCACTTTGAAAATATTTATATTCAAAAATACTTCCAAATAATTCTAATATTATAATCCATAATCTTTGAAAACCAAATTTCAAAACCCCGAAACTTAAGTTCTCAAATTTCCAATTTAAATTCACCTTATTTATAAAAATCCTATTTTGCAACCAATATCTATAAGATTTCACTTCCTAACAAACAAACATATCACATGCAACTATATCCATTTAAAAAAATTATTGTTATATATACAAAATATAATACTTGGTAAAATTATTTCATTTACCTATTATTTGAAACAATATTGTGTCGGTCTACCATATTAAGTGTTTAGAAATCCATATCGATGCCATAGCGTCCTATGTACCGAACAGAATTTATAAATACTAAATGAAAAAATTAGCACAATATAAAGCATTTTAATAACACTAACAAATACACTCTCTCATATATATACACTCAGAGAAACTCATTCTTGGGTATTACTACCCTATATCTAATGAATCAGACCCTACCAAGCTAAGATTATTGCTAAGCCAAAGCTCTGATGCCAAATGTAACGGCCCACCTTTTTGGACCGTTTAATTCGATAATAAACCACACATATGGACTCAAACCATTCAAAATGGAAGATCATTATGGGGTAAATAAGAAAATAAGGGAAAAGAAAGAAAAAACACAGAATCTCATAGGGAAATGATAAAATATAATAATCAAATAAACAGTTCATGAAGATGTTTACGAATAACATTTGATTACACTTTACAAAACAATCAGAGTTATATATACGCAAGAATAAATAAATAATGTAGCGGAACAACATGATCTAGTGGAATAAATATAATAAATAGTAATAATATACTAAATTTTCATCCTTTTCCTCCAGAAATAAGGTCATCAATGCTGAAATGCTAAGGATGACCCGAGCATAATGAAAAATAAAACACTCGAGTCAGAACTAAAAGATTTATGTAAGTAAAATCAAAATAAGTAAATATGAGTGTAATGGCTTCATAGATGTTTATAGAACTTTACATCTCCAATCCAGTGTCCAACGTTCGCACAATAACAGTTCATGAAGTTGTTTTACAAATAACATTTGATTACACTTTACAATACAATCAGAGTTATACATACAACAATAATAAATAAATAATACCGTGGAACAACATGATACAGTGGAATACTTATAATAAATAGTAATATAATACTAAATCTTCATCTTCGTCCTCTAGAAATAAGTTCTTCAACGCTGAAATGCTCAGGCTGACCTAAGCATAATGAAAAACAAAACACTCGAGTCAAAACCAAAAGATCTTATGTAAGTTAAATTAAAATAAGTAAATATGAATGTAACGTCTTCAGAGATGTTTATGGGATTTTACATCTCCTATTCAGTATTTAACATGCATGCAATAACTTAAGAGATGTTTGGGATTCCATCTCCTAAGGATCCATTAAACTACCTACATACATAGTACAATACGCTATTATAATATGTCTGCAGTAAAGTATAGTATTAAAATAGCGTTAAGGCGTTACCCAAATTCCCCTTAACATCTTTTTATATAAATACCCTAGTCTATATAGATACTATAAGCTCCACAAAACCGGTGGGACACACAGGGAGCACTCCATAGGTACGGTAAAAACAAAACTCGTAATAGGCTCAATAGGGCATATGACAAGGCACGCGAGGCAATGCTAGGGTAGGATTCTACCGTTTGTAGAACCGGGCTGTTAGTAACGCATAGCAGCTACTACCGCCCACATCGGAACACACTCCCATAATCAAATCGAGGGTGGCTACCAGATCAATCACAAAGTAATAAATATGGTATAGAAGAAGCATGTTCGATTGGAGGTGCGACCTCACTTGGCCTAGGTATAGCTCATGTATTTGTCATATCATGCAAGGGGCCAGGGATACATTCATACGTCAAACAGTAGCGTTCGCCAAACCATCCTACTTCATTCTAGATATTCCACCACGTGCACGATTGTTAAAGTGGTTTTGGTATTGGAAAAGAGTATGACAATATCTGATCACGGTCTCTTTAACAACCAAACATTTATTTCATACCGGTTGGTTCTTTTACATTTCCAAAATCGATTCATAACTGATATCAAAATATCATATTCACTTCAAAATCATATCACTTTCGAAATCTTATTCACTTTTAAAATCATTATTCACTTTTGAAATCATTGTTCACTTTAAATCATATTCATTTTCAAAGTCTTAACCACAAAATAGGTTAAACCATCATATCAAAATATTCGCAATTAAATCTAAATCATAACGGTTCTAATTTAAACAATTTGAATATTGAAAGTTGTGATATATTGGAATAGTTATACATTAAAAACAGTTTATATTAAACTAACATATCTTAAAAGTTGTTTATGAATTTTAAAATAATATATATGATAAAATAGTTTATATTTAAAAACGGGTTATAGATTAAAATAGTCTAGATACTAGAAATAGTTTATATATTAATATATATATACACACACACATTAAAAGTTGTTTATAAATTTTAAAATAATAAATTTTAAAATGGTTTATGTTCGAAAACAGGTTATATATTGAAATAGCTTAGATATTAGAAATAGTTTATATATTAAAATGGGTTATACATTAAAATATTTATGTTAAAAGTTGATTGTAAATTTTAAAATAATATATATTAAAATAGTTTATATTTAAAAATAGGTTAAGATTAAAATAGTTTAGATACTGAAATTAAAATTTATTAATATATTGAAATTGTTTATATGAGAAAATAGTATATACGTTAAACGAGTTTGTATATTAAAAGATTTTATATCAAAAATAGTTTCAAAATTAGAATTGTTTCTTCCAATTTCACAAATCTATTCAGATCAACTTTTGTTCCAAAAATTCAATTTAAATCAACCTCGGTTCAATGATTTCAATTCAAAAGGCTAAATTTTCAATTCAAATTCTCATTAAAACTATTTCAATTTATATCGATTGCAAATCCATGTTTGAACTGCAAATTTTTAACCACATCAAATTCAGTGGGTTTCAAAGTTTAAATATTCAAACATTTACAATAACTCATTTTTAATAAATTTCATTTATGTTTCATAATCCAACTTTAAGATTACAATTTTAATTCTTTAAACAATTCCTTTAAACCAATTTCAACATTTTAAGCCTGCATTTGAAAATAATTCAGTTCATATAAATTTAAGTTTTATTTCAAAATATCATTTAACTGGATTCAAAAATTAAGGATTTAAAATCATTTAATTTAAATAATCCGGCGTCCGTATATAATTTTCTACCCTATGGTCAAGTGATATAGATATATATCGTTTCAACCCGCAATAAATTTAAATTTATGGATATATATCATTTCAACCTGCAATCCTAAGAAAAATAAAAAATCCATAAAATCGCTTGAGTTTATCATTCCAACCCATAACGATTTTTCCTCATCGATAAGACTATTCGGTTAGTATCATTTCAACCCATAGTGATTTTCCTAACAATAACTAAGGAACTTGTAATGTGATAACAATATATAAAATAAATATAATATCCAATCACCCAAATATCTACAATTAAACATCCATTACAACCATCATTCAAATCAACCAATAAATCATAACAAATAAACTGGTTATCATTATTAGGTATTCAACTAGCTATTAAATTTCAATATTAATTTAAATGACAATTGAATTCAATATAAATTCAAATCAAATTTGAATGACAATTCAAATATATCAAATGGTAGTCAATAAATTTCTAATCACATCATAAATTTAACTTAACAAACGTATGATGGTTTAGTATTTGTGAGTGGGTTAAAACACTCACTTTTGATTTTCAATTGATTTAAAATCCAAATGAACACCCAAATTTGAATAGTTTTATAATTTTACCAAACAAGTTCCATACTATTTGAAATTTCAATACGATTGCAATGGAAGAAACTGCGTCTAAATCCAAGTTCGTATGCAAAAGCAATTAGCTTTAGAAGTTTTAAAATTTAAATTAAATTTAAAATAAAAATAAGGGGCAATAAGGTAAATATCCTAACCTTAGAACCCTAGTGTAACAGCCCGCTATTTTGGACCATTCAAATCGACAATAAAACCGTACATGTCCGACTTCAATAATTCAAAATACCGAATTGTTAATAAAATTTGGCAAAACTTAAAATATACAGTAAATAAATCAATCATAGATCACTTACACAGAGTAATACAATGCAGCGGAATAGATAAAGAATAGTAGTTCATGAAGCTACTATATACCTCAGAGTTAGAAATAAAATACAACCGAATTGTTCAAATGCCATGAAGTCTCCAATGCAACAAATGGCTTCTCTGAACCAATCAACCGGATGACTGAAGGGATAGATAGCTGGATCTTCAAGCAAAGCTCCAACTTCGAAGTGAGTCTCAAATGCTGTATCTCTCAGTCTGACCCGAGCGTAAAGCAAAACACAAAACACTCGAGTCAGGATTAAAATTCTTATATCTATAAATCTAACTCAAGTGAAATATCAACTGAAATATAATTAACTTAGAGGATGTTTGGGATAATCATCCTCTAAGGGTCCATGGAACTATCTAAAAGATAGAAATATACACTGTAACACTGTAGTCTTTTCAACTTAATTTATACTTCAAAACCAAATATCATTTTCACTTCAAATATCTCTATACTTCCCAAATAGTATTTTTATATATTAAATAATTTGTACAGTAAAGTAATTTCAATTCCCTCAACTTAACAAATCGTTTAACATCAACCCGACCATCCCATTTAAATCTATTTCAATCTCAATTCATTAATTTAAATTCAACTCAATTTCTAAAATAACCACTTCAATTTTATCGATCTCAAATTCGGATTTGAAATCACAAAATACCCTTTATATTCAATATATTTCAAAACTTTAAGTATTCAACGTTTCAAACTAACTTTTTAATCAATTTAGTTTCTAAATAATAAATTCAACTATACTGATTTCAAATACATATCCGAATCTCAAAATAAACCATTTAAATCCCAATATAGTTCAAAGCTTTAATATTTAATTAAATGTTCAATTTAATAGTTCCATATAGATCTCGATTTAACCTCATTATTATCTAGTCTTAAATTAATCCCTCATTAGATACAATATCATTTAAGTAACCTTAAATTACATTTTACTCAATATTTTCTTTAATTTATTTAAACGTGAAATATTCATTAAATCACTTAAATAAAAATCCAGTTACAAAATCATACCCTTAAATTTCCCATTCAATAATTTCAAATTGATTTAATTGAATAAATCCTTATTTAAATACCATTTAGATAAACCCACATTTATCTCCCAATCTTAGTAAATTGCAGAATACTTTTTGGAATAAAACTTACATAAATATTTATCATAATTTATGTATTAAATCAAATTTTGACTAAATTAAATATTATTAAATCTATATATCATTACCCTTTATATATAAAAAAATTTAAGGATTAACATTTAATAAAACCATATATTTCTTTCCAAAACAATGAATTAAATTTCAAAATATTTATATATATGGACCAACGATGTCTGTATATATTTCTTATCATATGGTCAAGTGTTACGGATATTTATCATTTCAATCCGTACACTAAATGTATACGGGTGGATAGCATTTCAACCCGTAATCCCAATTCAATTAAATGAAAATCGCTTGGGTTTATCATTTCAACCCATAACGATTTTCTCCTATTCTAAAGTCTGTTCGGGTATGTATCATTTCAACCCATAGTGATTTCTATACTAACAGGGAACTTGCAGAGTGATAACAGATATGTAAATAATAATAACAACAGGCATATATCATCAAAATAAATATACAAACAATAGGATATGGTGTCATATCCCATAAGTGAATAGTTACAGATAATAGCATATATAACAATTTAAATAACTACAGCCTCATATTTCAATTGTCGTCTCAATTGAAATCAAATTTAGTAAATAAAAGAACGTTAATCGTGAGTGATTTCTCACCTTTCGAGGCCAGAGAAAAAGAAGTGAGTTATGAAATCCAGATCCGAATTCCAAAACAAAGCTAGATGGACACGGTTCAATGATCAAAGCTGATAATCGGAATAGACGAATTCAAATCAGAATTGGATCAAGGAAGATAAATAGGATAAGTGAGCTTATATACAACTAGCCAACATATGCAGACATAGTTTATAAAATATGCAACAAAATATGCATACCTCGGTTAATATATATACATAGGTGTGCAGACCGACTATATTAATATAACCATATATATTATATATAACATTTCCTCTACCAATTTGTATATGACTATACATATGACTATACTTGAAATCAAAATACACATCCCTTAAAAAAAAAATCCAACGTATATCAGTCAGTGCAAACAACCTTAAGGCTGACATGAAATAAACTTTTGAAAGCATATACTGTTGAAATTATAAAATATTGATATAACTTATACTGTAAAACTACCATAGAAAATTTTATATATATACCTACATTTTAAATATAACTTATGTAAATTGTTGAAAATAAAATAAAATATAGTACGGTAGACTCTAAAATACTAAAACAATCATAAATATATATATATATATATATATATATATATATATATTATAAATTGACCTGTCAAACTTGCACCCACCAATTTTATATAATATATATACCAAAACAGTAACGAAAATTGAAATACTATATTTTATATATCTAACATATGAAAGCTAAAAAAATAGCATATTTTATTATAGTTGAAACTGTTATAACCAAATATATAAAACATATAAAAATACGTATATTAATAGAAGGCTTCCAAACTTATACCATATATACCGTAAGCTATCAATAGTAAAATAAAACGCGTATATATATATATATTTAACTTATCAACTAGTTAGTAAAACATACGTATCTAAAAGCCGTACGATAACTATATGCTAACAAAAGTCAAAAACTATATACCGTAAAATCTTAAAATAATATACATAATACGGTATAAATATATACTAACCTTTATATATGAACAGAAGTTAAATATTTATATACACGTTTATAAATATAACAATTATCATATATATACTATTATAAAATATATTATTATTTTTAAAGTTCAACTGTTAGGGAATTCAAAATCCACATAGTTGCAGTAAACATATAAAACAAAACTTATGCACAATCTATACTGTTCTTAATATATAAAATAGACTTATATCAAATAAAATGCGTACTTACTTTTAAAAACCAGAGTGGAAATGTTTTGCCAACTAATGCATGCAGCCATGGGGAGGAGGCAGGCCAAGGAAAAGAGAGAGCTCATGCTCAGGTTTGGAAGAAATAAGAAAAGATGGAGGGGAGATGAGAACAGGCGATTTTTAAAGGAAGAATGCATGCGTGATTCAAGCAACATGACATGGCGAAGGGCATTCTTCAGGCAATAGAGAAAATGCTTGTTTCTTAAATATAAAGGTAGGTCTGCATCAGATATGTGAACGTGCTATATGACTTTATATAATATTTACAAAGCTCTCTCCTCTTTTAATATTAATTTGAGGGCAACGAATAGCCTACAGAGAGAAAAGAAGATGCAATCTATGCTATACTATATATATATATTCCTAGAAACACGGAAACGAAGAGGTAAAAGAGGGAAGAGAAAGAGGCGTATAAATGAATGGTAAATAAATTTAGATTTCAAATGAAATAAATGGAACAGCAGAGATTAAAGTATGGATGTAAATCCTGGAATAATAAAAAGAAACGTTTATATGTTGATTAAGAAAAATAATTAAAACAATTAATGGCTTAAATGGGACAGCATGTTTCAAAATTTTGAAATGCAAAAGAAACGTACACTATAAATATAAAGTTTTCAAAAGTAAAAGAAACGTAAAGCTGTCCATTAATCCATCAAAATGTTATTTAAGTAATAAATTGAAATGAATATAAAAATAAAAGTAATTGTAACGGTCAATAGTTGATTTAGCTATACACTTAAGGCAATAAATTTTTGTTTGTCTGTACAACACATAATAAGTTATGAAAGTCAAGGATATAAAAATGGATAAAAGGAAAGAAATCAGGAAATTTTGTGAGCAATAGCTTTCCAAGGAAAGGTAGGCTTACATTATATATACATGCTGAGATGATTAGGCACGTTCAAAAATTTTGAAGCAAATGAAGGAATTGGAAAAATATAGAAAATGAAAGAAGTTTGAAAAGTCCGTAGCTATGATTTAGCCAAAAATTATTAAAGCCATTCACTAGGAATGTTGGAACCGAAATAATAGGGAGAGGAAGGCACATTAAATTTGATGACAAAGTTGTGTTCAGATCTATAAGCAAGTGGTTTATATATTATAAGCCTTATGAAAGCGAGGGAAGGAATGGATGCTACTAGCTTGATGATTTGAGATTCTTTCAAGCTTTAAAAACAAAAATAAAGAGAGACCAGAATAAACGCACCACCATAAATATAAATATACGCTTCAATTGCAAAAGAAACGTATAGAGAAAATTATGGGTAGTGGGAAAGGTATAGCCAGTGCACGAAACTACAAGGAATAATAAAAGCAAAGTCTATGATCTTAAATTTATTAATGGTTACGAATGGAAAAGTCTACCTGAACTGGAAAAGTATTAAGCAATAGAAATCTTTAACGGTGGTAAAAAGAAACCGTTACGCACTGATTCAGAAATCAATTAAAGCAATTAATAGCTTGAATTGAATAGCACGTTTTCTCAATTAAATAAACTTCCATAAAATTATTTGAAAATTTACAATCTGCTATATTTAAATATACGTATTCTAAATATATAAACATTTTATTTAAAAATTCAATTATTATAAGATTTCACAAATATTCAATTAAATACGTTATAGAATCAATTAAAATTGTTAAAAATTTCTGGGTCGTTACACTCTCCCCCACTCAAAACTTTTCGTCCCCGAAAAGGAAGGAGGTAGGAGAATAAAACAACCAGAAAAAAAAATAGATTGAAAGACAAGATAAACAATAAATTTTAAAACTATATAAATTTTATTTAAAATATTTATTTGAAAAATTCATTTGAAATTAAATTTTCTTTAATATTTAATACTTCTCAAACTCCTTTGCAAACAAGTATTTACATTATTACTTCTATTTACAAAGACTATTGAAAATATTAAATCCAAAATTTATGAAAATTTTAATTTTTCTCAAGATACCTTTCAAATATTATCAATAAATTAATAATCATTTTCTTTAAAGATGTTTTATTTAATTTATAACTTCAAAAATATTTATAACACTAAAATTTTATATAAAACAATGTAGTATACAAATAAACAATATTTAAAAGATTTATTCAAAAAGGAAAGGAAGGTAGATTCCGAAAACGGAATATAGGTGAAAAATAAAGCTGAGCAGATGAGGTAGATTCAAAAGAATAGAATCGGGCACGAATAATTTATTTCAAACCATAAGAGTTTAAATTTCAAATATTAATACAAAATTTCTTTGTTGAAAATACTTTTATAATAAAATACCTTTATAAATAAAATACTTTTATATCGAAACCAATTTTTCTTTCGAAAATACTTTTATAACTCAATGTTTTAACAAGTTTATCCTCGTTCTTGCAGACTCTGGCCATGCGTTGATCAGGCACAAATGTAGAGTTCTTCAAGTACTTAGTAGACCTGTTTCAACAACCGGTGAAAATACTTAAAAACCCTTAAAAACAGATATGGAAAGTACAATCCAAACAAAACAACCAAACCAAAACCTTTGTCCGATCATGGTTCGCAGATACACAATGGTTAAGCCTGGGTCCTCCAGGAAACAATCCATATCCGTAAGCTTTCTCAGCCCTGCGAGTTACGCCATGATGACTAGTAGGGTGCAGGATACACAATGGTTACGCCTGGATCCCCCAGGAAACAATCCGTACCCCTAGGCAAGACTCAGCCAGGCACTTGCGCCACTATTCGCGACCTACATAAATTGTAGGATACACAATGGTTACGCCTGGATCCCCCAGGAAACAATCCGCACCCCTAGGCATGGCTCAGCCAGGCAGTTGCGCTATGCAGTCACGAGAGGAAAAAAAACCATGGGTTACGCTATGGTGGGAAACACTCGAGTATTACATCCGGAAAACCGAAAATCAGAGAGAATAACATCGATAGAATGAATCCACGATGTGGCCACAAAGCGGATATCAAGCAGAAGGCACTTTCCATATCTTTACTTCGAAAATATATATCATATAGTACCTTTTCAAATACTTTCAAATATCATACTTATATAAAATCCATATATATATATAAGATTCCATTTTCAAATCGAATACTTTCCAAATCAATAGTATATCAAATCATACTTATATAGACTTCGATTTAAAAAAAAAATTCTCTTTCCAAATTGAGTACCTTTCAAATCAATAGATTTCAAATCACTTCATACTTATATAAATCCATTTTATATAAGTTCGACCACTCCCAAATCAAGTGCTTAACAATATAAGGTTCTCAATTTCAAATCATTTCAATATCAATTCAGTTTCAAAATCATATAGGATTTCACCAAATTTTCTTCCAAATTAAGTATCTAAATTTCAAAGTTCCCAAAATAATAGGTTTAGAAAATTATCCCAGTTTCCAAATTAAAATAATTCAAGTCAAACAAATTCATTTCCAAAACCACCATATAAGTACTGGTTTTTAATTTCAATTTAATTTCAAAACCAAATATTTTCTCAAAATCAATTATACTCAAAATGATTTTCCAAATTTATAATCATCCCTTTAAAACTTTTAAACTATCTATTTCTATTAGAAATATCCAATTTACCTTTCTGAAAACCATTATTTGAAATTATTTTTTTTCCAAAACATTTCAAAACTAAATTCCATATTAGTATAATTAAAAGTAGTCATATTCACTTACTTAACAAAAGGTTTCAAACTTACTTAAGTCATACTCTTCAAAACTAAACTTATATGCTTTATCAAAAAATTTATACTTTTCGAAATTTCTTAGTTTAAAACTTTTAAACCTTGATTTGGAAATGCTTGAACCTTCAAAATAGTCGATGAAATCAAATTTCAAATCTAAGGGTTGGAAATCAATTTTTTTTTATAAATAGAGTTATTACTAGTCAAATCGAAAACTCGAGGACTGAACACCGGTCTCACTTTAAATTGTTTCAAATATATACATATATCTTCCGAAAATATCAAATTATACTTCGGAATTTGAAATCAAAAACGGTTTTACAAAATCACTCGCATAGCGAAGCTATTAAAGTAGCCTCTCCCCCACTCTGAAACTCGAAAATCAATGTCGATGATGCGTGCACTCATCACCGAAATTATTCTCCAGCGACATAAGTGAGTTCTGGACTTCTATTTTCTTGAAAACTTCTTTGAAATTTCTTCAAAGTTATTGGAATTCATTTGAACCCATTTGAAACATTTCTTATTCGGAAAAATACTTTTAAATCGTATTATTTTTATATACTTTTCCAAAATCTTAAAACCGATTTCAAAATATCGGAATTCAATTCTCGAATTTCAAATTTAACCCTTCAGTTATAAATCCTTTTTATATACATCACTTTCTTATAAATTTTCAAAATTTCCAATCCTTTCAAAACTTTTATATATAGAATAACATTTCTTATTCGTTTTATATATAGGTATATAATCCTTATCGAAAACATTTTCACTTTTATATATAGAATAAAATCATAGTTATTAAAATAATAATTTCGTATAAAACAATTTTAAGATAAAGATTTAATTTAGAGGAACTCTAATCAATAGAATCCTGATTCGAAGATAGGCTCAAACAAAGTTGAGAAAATCAAATTACAAAATAGAAGATGGATATACTTCTATAAATCTCGGGCGACCTTAACCGGGTCAACCGTGACTTCAGGAATATAATTGATGCGGAATTCTAAAGCAAATCGACATTCGATTGCCAGAGATAGAATTCGGCATACCAAGATATAGCAGCATCGTAAACCGAGGATACAGAAATCTTCGATGAATCAACGCCAATTGTAAAGGAGTTTTCACCCCCTTTACAAAACATTCAGTGCAGTTGTGGGATACTCCAGAATCAAACGAATATAAATAGGGAGAGACAGAATGAATTTTGGAACCGAGGGACATTCCAAAATTCAAAGGAAATCGAGTCAAAAGGAAGAGATTCAACTCGAGCGAAAGTGATTCTGTAAATAAATTTACCATATATGCTAAGTTTTGCCTAGAGCCAAAGCTCTGATACCAACTGTAACAGCCCGCTATTTTGGACCATTCAAATCGACAATAAAACCGTACATGTCCGACTTCAATAATTCAAAATACCGAATTGTTAATAAAATTTGGCAAAACTTAAAATATACAGTAAATAAATCAATCATAGATCACTTACACAGAGTAATACAATGCAGCGGAATAGATAAAGAATAGTAGTTCATGAAGCTACTATATACCTCAGAGTTAGAAATAAAATACAACCGAATTGTTCAAATGCCATGAAGTCTCCAACGCAACAAATGGCTTCTCTGAACCAATCAACCGGATGACTGAAGGGATAGATAGCTGGATCTTCAAGCAAAGCTCCAACTTCGAAGTGAGTCTCAAATGCTGTATCTCTCAGTCTGACCCGAGCGTAAAGCAAAACACAAAACACTCGAGTCAGGATTAACATTCTTATATCTATAAATCTAACTCAAGTGAAATATCAACTGAAATATAATTAACTTAGAGGATGTTTGGGATAACCATCCTCTAAGGGTCCATGGAACTATCTAAAAGATAGAAATATACACTGTAACACTGTAGTCTTTTCAACTTAATTTATACTTCAAAACCAAATATCATTTTCACTTCAAATATCTCTATACTTCCCAAATAGTATTTTTATATATTAAATAATTTGTACAGTAAAGTAATTTCAATTCCCTCAACTTAACAAATCGTTTAACATCAACCCGACCATCCCATTTAAATCTATTTCAATCTCAATTCATTAATTTAAATTCAACTCAATTTCTAAAATAACCACTTCAATTTTATCGATCTCAAATTCGGATTTGAAATCACAAAATACCCTTTATATTCAATATATTTCAAAACTTTAAGTATTCAACGTTTCAAACTAACTTTTTAATCAATTTAGTTTCTAAATAATAAATTCAACTATACTGATTTCAAATACATATCCGAATCTCAAAATAAACCATTTAAATCCCAATATAGTTCAAAGCTTTAATATTTAATTAAATGTTCAATTTAATAGTTCCATATAGATCTCGATTTAACCTCATTATTATCTAGTCTTAAATTAATCCCTCATTAGATACAATATCATTTAAGTAACCTTAAATTACATTTTACTCAATATTTTCTTTAATTTATTTAAACGTGAAATATTCATTAAATCACTTAAATAAAAATCCAGTTACAAAATCATACCCTTAAATTTCCCATTCAATAATTTCAAATTGATTTAATTGAATAAATCCTTATTTAAATACCATTTAGATAAACCCACATTTATCTCCCAATCTTAGTAAATTGCAGAATACTTTTTGGAATAAAACTTACATAAATATTTATCATAATTTATGTATTAAATCAAATTTTGACTAAATTAAATATTATTAAATCTATATATCATTACCCTTTATATATAAAAAAATTTAAGGATTAACATTTAATAAAACCATATATTTCTTTCCAAAACAATGAATTAAATTTCAAAATATTTATATATATGGACCAACGATGTCTGTATATATTTCTTATCATATGGTCAAGTGTTACGGATATTTATCATTTCAATCCGTACACTAAATGTATACGGGTGGATAGCATTTCAACCCGTAATCCCAATTCAATTAAATGAAAATCGCTTGGGTTTATCATTTCAACCCATAACGATTTTCTCCTATTCTAAAGTCTGTTCGGGTATGTATCATTTCAACCCATAGTGATTTCTATACTAACAGGGAACTTGCAGAGTGATAACAGATATGTAAATAATAATAACAACAGGCATATATCATCAAAATAAATATACAAACAATAGGATATGGTGTCATATCCCATAAGTGAATAGTTACAGATAATAGCATATATAACAATTTAAATAACTACAGCCTCATATTTCAATTGTCGTCTCAATTGAAATCAAATTTAGTAAATAAAAGAACGTTAATCGTGAGTGATTTCTCAACTTTCGAGGCCAGAGAAAAAGAAGTGAGTTATGAAATCCAGATCCGAATTCCAAAACAAAGCTAGATGGACACGGTTCAATGATCAAAGCTGATAATCGGAATAGACGAATTCAAATCAAAATTGGATCAAGGAAGATAAATAGGATAAGTGAGCTTATATACAACTAGCCAACATATGCAGACATAGTTTATAAAATATGCAACAAAATATGCATACCTCGGTTAATATATATACATAGGTGTGCAGACCGACTATATTAATATAACCATATATATTATATATAACATTTCCTCTACCAATTTGTATATGACTATACATATGACTATACTTGAAATCCAAATACACATCCCTTAAAAAAAAAATCCAACGTATATCAGTCAGTGCAAACAACCTTAAGGCTGACATGAAATAAACTTTTGAAAGCATATACTGTTGAAATTATAAAATATTGATATAACTTATACTGTAAAACTACCATAGAAAATTTTATATATATACCTACATTTTAAATATAACTTATGTAAATTGTTGAAAATAAAATAAAATATAGTACGGTAGACTCTAAAATACTAAAACAATCATAAATATATATATATATATATATATATATATATATATATTATAAATTGACCTGTCAAACTTGCACCCACCAATTTTATATAATATATATACCAAAACAGTAACGAAAATTGAAATACTATATTTTATATATCTAACATATGAAAGCTAATAAAATAGCATATTTTATTATAGTTGAAACTGTTATAACCAAATATATAAAACATATAAAAATACGTATATTAATAGAAGGCTTCCAAACTTATACCATATATACCGTAAGCTATCAATAGTAAAATAAAACGCGTATATATATATATATATATATATATTTAACTTATCAACTAATTAGTAAAACATACGTATCTAAAAGCCGTACGATAACTATATGCTAACAAAAGTAAAAAAACTATATACCGTAAAATCTTAAAATAATATACATAATACGGTATAAATATATACTAACCTTTATATATGAACAGAAGTTAAATATTTATATACACGTTTATAAATATAACAATTATCATATATATACTATTATGAAATATATTATTATTTTTAAAGTTCAACTGTTAGGGAATTCAAAATCCACATAGTTGCAGTAAACATATAAAACAAAACTTATGCACAATCTATACTGTTCTTAATATATAAAATAGACTTATATCAAATAAAATGCGTACTTACTTTTAAAAACCAGAGAGGAAATGTTTTGCCAACTAATGCATGCAGCCATGGGGAGGAGGCAGGCGAAGGAAAAGAGAGAGCTCATGCTCAGGTTTGGAAGAAATAAGAAAAGATGGAGGGGAGATGAGAACAGGCAATTTTTAAAGGAAGAATGCATGCGTGATTCAAGCAACATGACATGGCGAAGGGCATTCTTCAGGCAATAGAGAAAATGCTTGTTTCTTAAATATAAAGGTAGGTCTGCATCAGATATGTGAACGTGCTATATGACTTTATATAATATTTACAAAGCTCTCTCCTCTTTTAATATTAATTTGAGGGCAACGAATAGCCTACAGAGAGAAAAGAAGATGCAATCTATGCTATACTATATATATATATATATTCCTAGAAACACGGAAACGAAGAGGTAAAAGATGGAAGAGAAAGAGGCGTATAAATGAATGGTAAATAAATTTAGATTTCAAATGAAATAAATGGAACAGCAGAGATTAAAGTATGGATGTAAATCCTGGAATAATAAAAAGAAACGTTTATATGTTGATTAAGAAAAATAATTAAAACAATTAATGGCTTAAATGGGGCAGCATGGTTCAAATTTTTGAAATGCAAAAGAAACGTACACTATAAATATAAAGTTTTCAAAAGTAAAAGAAACGTAAAGCTGTCCATTAATTCATCAAAACGTTATTTAAGTAATAAATTGAAATGAATATAAAAATAAAAGTAATTGTAACGGTCAATAGTTGATTTAGCTATACACTTAAGGCAATAAATTTTTGTTTGTTTGTACAACACATAATGAGTTTTGAAAGTCAAGAATATAAAAATGGATAAAAGGAAAGAAATCAGGAAATTTTGTGAGCAATAGCTTTCCAAGGAAAGGTAGGCTTACATTATATATACATGCTGAGATGATTAGGCGCGTTCAAAAATTTTGAAGCAAATGAAGGAATTGGAAAAATATAAAAAATGAAAGAAATTTGAAAAGTCCGTAGCTATGATTTAGCCAAAAATTATTAAAGCCATTCACTAGGAAGGTTGGAACCGAAATAATAGGGAGAGGAAGGCACATTAAATTTGATGACAAAGTTGTGTGCAGATCTATAAGCAAGTGGTTTATATATTATAAGCCTTATGGAAGCGAGGGAAGGAATGGATGCTACTAGCTTGATGATTTGAGATTCTTTCAAGCATTAAAAACAAAAATAAAGAGAGACCAGACTAAACGCACCACCATAAATATAAATATACGCTTCAATTGCAAAAGAAACATATAGAGAAAATTATGGGTAGTGGGAAAGGTAAAGTCAGTGCATGAAACTATAAGGAATAATAAAAGCAAGGTCGATGATCTCAAATTTATTAATGGTTACGAATGGAAAAGTCTACCTGAATTGGAAAAGTATTAAGCAATAGAAATCTTTAACGGTAGTAAAAAGAAACCGTTACGCACTGATTCAGAAATCAATTAAAGCAATTAATAGCTTGAATTGGACAGCACGTTTTCTCAATTAAATAAACTTCCATAAAATTATTTGAAAATTTACAATCTGCTATATTTAAATATACGTATTCTAAATATATAAACATTTTATTTAAAAATTCAATTATTATAAGATTTCACAAATATTCAATTAAATACGTTACAGAATCAATTAAAATTGTTAAAATTTTCCAGGTCGTTACACCTAGTGACTCGATCACGACATCGACCTAGTCTTCTGACCACCACTTTTTAGCTCCAAACGCATGTGCCACGATCACCTGACCTCTGATCAGAGGCCAGCGCCACCATCACCTCGGTGAGCCGAGCTACTCCAATCCAGCGAGACCATCTCCGGCGGCTTCTACAGCCATCTCTAATACACGGCCACCGATACTTGCACCACCATTCCAGGAAATCCACATGCCTCTGCCATGTACGAGGACCATAGATGCATGCTACTCGACCCCCTCTACCCGTCGGTTCCCTCTGATCATCATAAAATCGAGGATCCACCGTCGATCGTGAAACCCTACAATGGACGGTTGAGAAAAGTCTCCAATTTCTGACCAAATCATGATTCAATTGTGAAAAATAATTGCAATAGTAGATTGCACTCATCGAGAGTTTTCCAATGATATATAATATGACATAGTTTTGAGGAGTTTGAATTTCAATTTGATTTTGAGTCTGAAATTTGGATTTTGGATTTGCAACCATTGGGAAGGAGGAAGAAGCGGATAAATTGAAGATGACAGTACATACAGCAATAATATGAAGGGCCGATTGGGTTAGAGAAAATCTATTTGTATGAACAAAGATAGATATGAATGAATGGACAGATCAATTTGGGTCGAAACGATAACAACGACCCGCAAATGCTCGTTTCGTTCCCGAAACAAAAATGGGTCATCCAATATACCGAAATATAGGTTTTCAATATTTTTAAGCTCAATGGAACTTGTTTCAAACCCTAATTCCATTGTGTATAGAAATTAGCTTTTAAAATCAAATTATATTCTTATAAATTGTTTTAATTGATTTTTACGCGTTTCGAGCTCGCACGATCAAACGACATGTCCGATTGGTATGAAACTTGAAATCCTATAATAACTCACTGTTATGGATCCGACGAAACTGGTTTCGTCAAAATCCGAGACAATGGCCAAAATGGCTAATTTCACATTAATTAAATGAATTAATATTAAATAAATTAATAACCTATTAAAATAAAATTTCTATGTTAAATCCACTATTTGAATATCACATTAATTCCAGAGTTCAATTGCAATTGTAATAAAATTTCAGTTAATTATATTTTAAATTCAATGAAATTCTTCTATTTCGATTAACACTCTTATTATTGAATCAGTTATTACCTTATGAATATAAGCAACATTATTCATATTTTACAGTTATCATCTTAACCATATTAATTATAATATTTCAATTTCATTAATTCCATTACTTACCACTTTAATTTCTTATTCACAATTATAACCAAATTAACTTTATAATTTTTTCAATTTATTAGGTATCAATAACATTCAAACAGCATTATCAAATCATTTTCTCAAAATAAATAATAAATTTTGATTTCTTCCAATATTAAATCTAAGATCTTATTAAATTAAATATTCTTAATTATCAAAAATTACGGGTCGTTACATTGGCAAAGGAAAGGATGGAAAAATGAGAAGAAAAGTAACGAATAGCTATTTATATTAAGTGCATAAGTCAGATTACCAAAACAACCTTCGTACTTTGGCCTTCTCTCCTTGAACATCATCTCACCATCTTGTCCCAGCCATGTCCCGTTTAAGATATTCGAAATTTATCATGGAGAAACAAAAAAAAAAATATTGATTTGGCCTCTTGTTGTAATCTTGTCCCCTTTTGACGTGACATTTATTTCAACTTTTTAATATTAGTTGCCAAAGTATCATATCATGATTATCTTAGATTAATTAACTTAATTAACCTAACTAATCATAATTGTATTATCCTAAACCATATTATATACTTAATATATGTGTTCATATATATACAAAAGCGTACACAACATTTCAAACAACTTTTATATGATGAAATGTCGAAAATTTGGAAAACAGTTCGGTCGCATTTTCTGTTTTTCATTGAACTATATATTTTTGTAAACACATTTTAAAAACTATTTCACCTTCATTGTTTATTATTAAAAAGAGTTTTATTTTCATTATAAAACCTACATATCTAATATTTAAAATTAATTAAATATTTGCAAATCAAAGCAGTAAAATTCTGGGTTGTTACAAAGGCATTTGACATCTCTTAGTCTATCAAAATAATCTCATTGAAACTCATGTATAAGACTCAATAAATAAGTTTAACAAATGCATGATGCAAGGAAGTACAAGAACATATATACATATATTCATGTATGAGTGTGCGTGTGTATATATCAGAGTATTCGAATACTTATCAATGAATGAACCAGTGAAAGAGTATGAGTCAATAAATTTTGTGAATGAAGTTTCAAGATCTAAGAATACAAGTTGTCAACGAAATTTATAGACTAAATAAATAGGTTTAATTATACACAATGCAAGGAAGTACAGTATCATATATACATAAATTCAAGTATATATATATATATATCGGAGTATTCGAAAATATATCAGTGAATGAATATGGGATAAAATATATACTGGCTACATAAGTCACACTAATATACATATATACATATATGTATACACACATATACATGGACATAATGAATCAATGAAGCGGGCATCTTAATAAAACTTACGTGTACACAATGAATTAGTGAAGTTAGGATCACAACATAGTTCATCATAGTTTAATATATCCGAATAAACACACACACATACACTTATCGAAGAACACCAAACCATCACCCAAAACACAACATTAGGAAATCCAAATGAATAATATGATTTCTAGGTTCAGAGTCAATTCATTCAAACAAGAGAGACAACAATTCAGTTGAAGCATAAGTAATTCCAAAATTAGAATTCAAATATATTATATATATATATATATATATTAGAGTATTCAAATATATATCCAAGAATAAAACAAGTGAAGCATCGTATAAACATTTGAACAGAAATCTAACTAAAAAAAATGTTGAAATTTTCAAATCGAAATACTCAAAACAAAATATAGCAAATAAAACCCAATAAATAAAACCCAAAATCATCATCATCTTAGGTGACATTGTTGATTGAGGGATTCTATGGTCTAAATAGAGGGGGACTTTTAGTAAATTCTTGGTATCTAACTTAACAAGAAACTACATATGCTCAACCCAATCCAATTCTTTTTTATTTGTGAATAATAATAGTATATTTTAAACCTGGTTCTGAAAATTAGACCGACTAATCTGAAAACATGGTTTGAAAATAATCTAAAAAGGACTATTGATGAATAAACATAAGATTAAGGAAAACAAAAGTTCTTGTAATTCTAAAACTCATGACAATTCAAACTTATTAGAAAATATGGTAAACAAATGCTCCTAAGAAAACATATATTGCTTCAAATGAAATGAAATGTGATAAACAAATGTGCTAAAAATATAGAGAACGATAAAAAGTATAAAAAATATGAATGAGTTCTAATAGATTGATATCCTAATAAAGAGTATATCTAACATAAGACAAGCAAATGAAAAAAATATTAACTAAAACACTAATATTCTAATAAAGACAAAGAATTAACTGTGGTCTTATTCGAATTATCCACAGAAACTAAAAGCCGTGAACTATTCTTATTATTTGAATTGTTTTTGTTCTTTTACTATATTTTACTTTTTCAAGATACTCCTTAAAACTTTAATATTTATTTAATTTGTAATTAGGATTTAAAATCCATTTAAAACTAAATAGAGAAATTACATACCTTAAATTATCCAAACCAATATTAATATTATTAAAGACTCCTTTCAGACCAAATATACCAACATATAATTATGTAAATAATGTGTACTAAAAATCTATTATGACCTGTAACGACCTGGTATTTTCAACCATTCTCATCCGCATATGTCGGACTTGAATTGCTCAAAATATCATATTGTTAATTATATTTGGAAAAACTCAGCATATATAGTAAATAAATCAATCACAGACACAGAGTATTACAATAATAAGCAGCGGAAATAATACAATAGAGTTAAAGTAAAATGCAACAGAATATATGTACAATGTAGTCTCGAATACACAGATGACAAATCTGAACAAAACTACTTGATAGATGAAAGCTGAATAGTTACGGATGGATCTCCAAGTGAAGCTCCAACTCTAAAGATGAGTCTCGAATGTTGTGACACTCAGTTTGACCCGAACGTAAAGAAAAAAACATAAAACATTCGAGTCATGATTAACGTTCTTGTATCAATAAATCTAACTTAAGTGAAATACCAACTGAAAAACAGGTAACTCAAAGGACGTTTGGGATAACCATCCTCTAAGGGTCCGTGGAACTATCTACTATGTAGTAATATACGCTATTATAATATATCAAAAGTAAAGTAAAAGATATTATAATAGCGTTAAGGTGTTACCTATATCCCCCTTAACACATTTTATATATTCCCGTAGTCTATACAATGACATACGCTCCTCTATAATCTGGAGGTTTACCCATAGGACATCACATAGGTACGGTACAAAATAAACTCGTAGAAGGCGCTCTAGGGCATGTGAACACGACACACGAGGAAATGCCAGGGTAGATATACCGTTTGCAGATCCGAACCGGTGGTAACGCATAGCAGCTACTACCGTCCACCTCGAACACACTGCCACAACAAAAATCGAGGGATGGCCACCAAAATAATCATAGAATCAGAATATAGTATCGAAGAAATGTGCTTGCTAGGAGGAATGACCTCACTTTGGCCCGGCATGGCTCCTGATTTTAGTCACATATAGGCTGACTCACGAGAGTCAAGGTCACGTTATACCATATAGAATCGTCGCCAAACCATCCTACTTCATTTGTAGAATCTCCACCACGTACACAGTTGTTAAAGTTGTTTTCAGTATTGGAGAGAGTAGTACAATATCCGATCTCGGTCTCTTTAGCAACCAGACCTTATTATAACATTGTGGTCATTTCAAAATAGTTTATAATTCAAAACCAAAATACTATATTCATTACAAATATATCCATTTCCAAGAATCATATCACTTTCAAAGTTATAACACTTACATAACCAAAATGCTCTGAAAACCATAACCTTGAAATCATAACTTCCACCATTTAAATAGTTTATATATGAATAATATATAATGAAATAGTTTATAAAAATAGTTTATGTTGAAAATAGTTCATATTAAAGAGTTTATATTAAAATAATCTATAAAGTAAAATATAATTTGAAAATACTCTATATAATAAAATAGTTTCCTTAAATTTCACAAATCGATTCAAATCAACCTGAATTTTAAAACTCCAATTTATTAAATCTCAATTCATCAATCCATTTCAATTTGGTTTCTCAATAAACCATTCAAATTATATCGATTTCAAATACAGATTTGAACCACAAATTAAACCGTTTCAATTTCAATATATTTCAAACCTTTACTATTAAACATTTCAAAATTAGATTTGATAATTTCATATATATTAAAATTTAACATCATTATTATCTAGTTTTGAAATCTTTACTTATTGAGTCCAGTATCCATTAAATAAAATCCCAAATTACAAATAAACTAAATACTTCCTTCAATTTATCTAAACTTGGAATATTCATTTAATTACCTTAAACCAAAAATCAAATTATAAAATCATATCCTTTAAAATCTCAATTTCAATAAGTTTCAAATCGATTTAACTAAACAAAATTTTAATTAAATATACTTTTGAATGAATCAAATTTATCTTTCCAACCTTAACTTATCGAAATCATTATAAAAATCTATTTAAAATATAATTTTATATAAAACTGTAACAACCCTGTATTTTATAATTATTTTATTGTATATTTTAATTATTTTAATATAAAATTTTGATTTAAAAACTTATTTTACTTATTTGGAATGATTAAATTTATTATTTAAATATAAAATCTTGATTTTTATATGAGTTATAATTCCAAACTGTGTAAGTTAAATATTTGCTTGAAATGTTGATTATGGTCAAAACAGTCAAACTGTGACTTTTAACTTAAATTTTTAAAAGTTTAAAATTTAACTTTTTTTCTTTTATTATGAAATTACATAAAATTCTAAGAACACCACTTTTCGTTTCGTTGAAATTGGATGTAAATTGTGAAAGTTGTACCCTTTACAATATTGTGCATATATAGGGTTATTTAACAATGACTATTTTAAATTGAATAAATTACTTCTTCTTTGTTATATTTTATTTTAATATGTAATAATATGTTTTATTATGTATATTTTGACTTTTAAATATTTTAAAATGATAATAGAATTTTTCAAAAATTTACTGTATTTATTTCCTTTTTTTAGGCTGTTTTCTTATTTTCTGCTATTTTCTTCATTAAAATAATATTTAAATTTATTTTTTTATTTGTTTTGTGAATGTACTTTTATTTTATATTATTATTTATGTTTAAAAATATATTACAAGCTCATATGAATTTTCTAAAATTTATTTCATGTAATTTCAAATTTTCTAGACTAGTTTACTATTTTAGCTATTTTCTTTAATTTAACTTTATATATTTAATAAATATTATATATATATATATATTTATATTTTGATAAATTTTCGAAATCTTATCTGTTATTATTATTAATTCCCGAATATCAAGTTATGTAAACAAATTTAAGAAGTTTGAAAGGTTTAAAGGCTAAGAAACGTAATGTCGTTTCACGTTTCTTTTACAGTTTCTTTTGTCATCAATTCATCAGTTATTTTAGCCACTCCTTACTTTATTTATTTATTTTATACATTCACTTTTATTTGCTGTGTTTATACTTTATTAATATTAATTTTATATGTATTTTGATTAAAAATAGATTTTTTCAAAGATTATTTGGGTTGTTTCAATTTATTTAGCCTAGCTTCACATATATTGATATTTTCTTTATATAAATTATATAATTTAAAATGTATTTATTTATTTTTCTTATTTACATTACTTCTGAGACTATTTATCTATTTTATCAGGTTTTTTATGTATTTACAAAATAGAAAAGAGAAATTTGAAAGGCCTTAAAATTCTATCTTCCTATGGGCCTTTATAGTCCACCCTTTTACTTTTAACCTAACCTTTCACCAATTAACCCTACCTATTCCTCTTTTTTTTTTCTCCAGCCAACTTCCTCCTGTTATTCACGAATTTTCAAAGTTCCAAAACCCTAAAAATCATGGCCTCCATCTTGAAGAAAAAAAATGGTAAATTCCTCTTTTCTTTCTACTTTTTCTCCTATTTCTATGCAAATTTGCCTTGCTTTCTCCCCTGATTGGAGCGGCTTTCCCCCTTGCTCCACGGCCACCACCTCCTACACCTCTTCCCGGCCATCATCACCAGCTACCGTTCTGGTCTTGACCAAGGCCGAGCCCACCATGGTGCCAAAACTCCAAAAAAATGCAACAATGCTCTTGAACAATGCTAGTTTGACCACCTTTGCCTCATCACCTTCAACCACCACCTTAACCACCACCATAGCCACCTCCACCACCTCTGACCTGACCTCCACCCTCTGCCACATCACCCACCACCCTCTGGAAATCAGACCATGACCAAGCCGTGCCCATACATTGAAGCAAGATCCAATCTATCTTGTTCATTTTGCTTTGTATTTCAAAATTGTTTCAATGTTATTTTATGCTGAATGTTTATATATTGTCTTGTTTGTTTTGTTTTGGGTTGTTGATACAAAATCATATCTTGGCTATCTTTCAACTCAAATCAAAAGTCTTGCAATTGTGCTTGTCGTGCCTTTGGAGTCGTGCTTGTATGTCGTTTTGGTCTCTAGCTTTGAAAAAAGTGAGTCTTTCTCACTCTGACATTGATACTTATGAAAAGTGAATTGATGACAAGTGTTTAGTAATATAAAATGTTTATGCAAGTTGATGATGATCATATGATATGCTATGCCATGTTATTACCATGTTATTACCATGTTAAAACTGTTAATTTTCACCTGACATCTCATATATGACTGTATATTGTGATATTGACCTTGTTTATATTATTTCTGTATATGATCACACTACATGTTCCCTGTTAGAAAAAAAATGTTATGGGCTGAAATGATAGGCCTGAATGGTTTTAAATTATTCATTTTGACTTGGGATTGCGGGTTTGAAATGATAAAACCCGGATTTTCTTTGTAAATTACGGGTTGAAATGATATATTACCCGTATCACTTTACCTAGCGTAGAAATTTTTATACAGGCCCGTAGTTAAAATATGCTTTTCTACAAATTTTAAAATATTTTAGAAATTTAATTATTATAATATTTTGATATGAAATTTAATAAAAATAAATTTTTTGTAAAATATTATTGATTTTCTGAATAATTGTAAGTGAAATGAATTAATGAAAAAGTTAGAAATTTGAACGTAAGTTATTTTGGAAATTTTGATTTAATTTTAATTGGAAATTTAATTGAATATGAAATTATGATAAATTTATGATAATTTGAATTGAAATAAATTTAAAGTGATTTTTATCATATTTATGATATTTAATAAAGTTGAAATGTGAAATGAATAAATATTTTAAGTTGAAACTTTGAAATATAAATAGAATTGGAAATTTATGAAATTGACGTAAAGTGAACTTTTAGTTAAGCAAATAAAAATAAAACTAAGTTATATTTGAGAATTTGAACTTAAGTGTTAAGTTGAAATTTAATGTAATGGATTTTAAAATTGAACATTGCATTTTAATAAGTGGATTATTATTATTAAATCTTGATTTTTGAATGGAAATTTAACCCTGTAAAATCATGAACTTGAGGAAAATTAAATGATGTTATAAATGTAAAAAAATGTATGATTTTGTAAGTTAAAAATGTTTTAAATAAAATATAATTGGTTGAGAAATTTTATTGAATATTTGAAGTTAATTGACTGCATTTTTGAAATCCTTTTAATTACAATGTAAATGATATTACAGCAATTGTGAATACTGTAGTTGATGATAATGAACTAAAAAGCTATTGAATTAAAAGCTATTATAGCAATTTTTTTAAGTGCTATAATTTTTGAATTTAACTAAGTTTATTTGAAATTTAAGTAAACCCTATTACAACATTTTAAAATGTTGTCTTTTGTTAAATTGAACTGTTTTGAATGTAACTTTCCGTAGAAGTTTTCTAAATGATACGAAAAGTGAATTTTCACGGTTTTGATAAACTCAAGTGAATAAATAAACTTTGGAAGTTGAAATTTTTGGAAATTTAATAATTTAATTATTAAACATAATAACTTCATTGAAATGATAAAAAAAAGAATTTTTGGAATATAAACTATTTTGAAATGAATGAAGTTTTGAAAAGATACGATATTTTGATATATTAAAATGATTTTGAAAGGTAATGTTGAAGGGTATGAAAATTTAATATATTGGAATGATTAGAAATAAACTTGATATTTATTTGATAAATATTTGAATTGAAAGATATTTTACGATGATATATTGAAATGGTTATGGAAATGATTTAATCTTTATTTTGATAAAGATTTGGATTGAAAAGGATATTTTATTTTGAAGTATAAAATATTGTTTTAAAGTTATAACTACGGGTTATAATAACGATTGGTTGTTAAAGAGACCGGTATCGGATATTGTCTTATAGCCGGCCAATACCGAAAACCACTTTAACAACTGTGTACGCGGTGGAGGTTCCAGAATGAAGGATGGTGGCGACGTTCTCGAGGTATATTACATGGACCCAACTCCCGTGAGTTTGCATATATGACTAAAACAGGAGCTATACCGGGCTACACAAAGGGTCGCACCCTTTCATCGAGCATGCTCCATCGGAAACTATTCTATTACTGTTGTGATTCGATTCGGTGGTGCCACTTTGATTCGGGGGTATTGTTCGAGGTGGGCGGAAGCTGCTGGCTTGCCGTCACCACCGGTCCGGGAGTGCAAACGGTGTATCCACCCTGGCATTGCCTCACGTGCCGTGTCATATCCTTATATCGAGCCCACTACGATTTTGGTTTAAAAGATCCGACCGCGTTAAGGTTCACCATCCCCTTAACGCTATTTTCTATATGATTATACTTTACTGATTAGACACTACCATGTATAGCGTATATTACTACATAGTAAATAGTTTAACGGATCCTTAGAGGATGGGCGGTCCCAAGCATCCTTTAAGTTACTGATGCATTTTGTTACTGTTCACTTGAGTTGATTTACAGTTTATAAGTATTTATGTCCTGACTCGAGGGTTTTGTGTTTTGCTTTACGCTCGGGTCAGATTGATCGAGTTAGCATTCAAGATTCACCTTCGGCGTTGGAGCTTTCCTTGAAGATCCAGCCATCTATTTTGTTTCAGTATCCAGTGGTTCGGTGATGTATCTGATTTGTACCTGATGTATCCTGTTACTCTTCTGTTGTATCTTATTTAACTCTGATGTATCTCGTATTTGTATAGTAGCTTCATGAACTACTATCTCTTTTTCTTCCGCTGCATTTTTATATACTCTGTGTCTGTGATCTGTGATTTTTATTTACTGTATATTCTGAGGTTTGCCAAAATTTTATTTACAACACGGTATTTTGAGCAATTCAATTCCGGCATGAGTGTCTGCCTATGCACTTATAATGGATGCGAATGGTTGAAAATACCGAGTTGTTACAGTTGGTATCAGAGCCAGGTTGCTCTAGGCAAAACTCAGCATATGGAGTGAATGTATTTACAGAATCACTTTCATTCGAGTTTGAATCTCTTCCTTTTTGACTCGATTCCTTTGAATTTTGGAACGTTCCCTGCAGTTCCAAAATCCATTCGTATCCCTCACTATTCATCTTCTTTTGACTCTGGAGTATTCCATAACTCCACTTCGAATGATCTTTGTAGTGAGTCGGCGATCACGCCAATTTCAAATTTAATTGAAAAAAGGGGAAAACTCCTTTGCAGTTAGCATCGATTCACCATAGATTCTTATCTATCCTTGGTTTAGATGCTAATATCTTTTGTTATTTCAAACTCTAACTCTTGAGATCGAATGTAGATTTACTCTAGAAAAATCAACATTGATCTTATTCTTTAAGTCACGGTTGACCCGGTTAAGGTTGCCCGTGATTTATATAAGCTTATCCATCTTCCTATTCTGTTATTTAATCATGTCATCCTTGTTTCCAACTTATTTTTAAATCATAATCTCCTTTGATTTGTGTTAATCAAAAATTTGAATCTCTATCCTTCTTTGAAAATCTATTCATGTATAATGTATTTGTAAACTAGTATTTAGAATTAAAATGTTTTATATATTGTGTTGTTTGAGTTGTTGATGTTGAGTTGGGTTTCTGATCGATACGTTTGATCAGCGCTATCGATAAGATTTCCAAAACACTTTGACAGAACAAACGGACACAATATTTTTTTTTTAAAATTTGGTTAATGAAATAAATTTTGATATATAAGTAAATTTATGGAACTTAATGAAATGATTTAAATTGATAATTTGAAACGATAATACTTGATTTATCATTTATTGTTCTACAAATAGATCTATAAATATTTGTTTATAAATTTATTTGGGAACTGAAATGAATTTAAAACAAGAATTTGAGGATTTAAATTCCGATTATTTCGAACTTTGGTTTAAAGTTTTAGAAGGTTATATTATTTAAAGTATTTTGAATAGAATTTGTTTTCAAAGAATTTTAAAGGTTTAAAATTAGTGCTCTTTTCTTTGTCGCTGAAAAATAACTTCGGTGATGATCGCGACATCATCGACGTTCATTTTCGAGTTTCGAAGTTAAGAGACTGCTCTGTAGTCTTGCTACAGCTTGGTTTTGGGAAATTAAATTGATTTGAATTTCTAAAATATGACTTGATTTATAATATATATATATATATATATATATATATATATATATATATATATATGTATATACGATTGAAATTTGATTTGACATATTATTTATGTATATATATTATTTCTTATCTCTAAATGGTCTGAAGAAATCGGAAATTTAATTCTTCAATTCTATTTTTAAAGAATAATTTCAATTATAAAAAGAAAATAATTTTTTTTTGAATAAATGATTTAAGCTTGAAATGATTGAATTGGAAATTTTATTTGTATAATACAATTGCATTCAAATATAACTTACCAAAATTTCAGAAGTTAAAAATGTAATTGGATAATATACGATATAAATAGATTTTATAAATAAAATTTGAGTAGTTATAATAAATGTTATACACTTAAATTTTAATTATAAAATGTTTAACAGAGGTAAATATAATAAAGGGTAATTGAATGACTTACAATAAAATGATGTTAAAAGAACTAAGAATAAAAGAAAGTAGTTATAAAAAAAAGTGTAAATATATTTAACATGAGTGATAAATATATTGAGAGGAATAAATTTAATTTTGATTAGGAATAAAGAAGAATAAAATTTATTAAGTACATTGTGAGTGTAATAAATAATTATTTTTCAAACCCATGGTTTTAAAAATGGTTAATTTTAGATGATTGGATAATAAGATAATGAAATTTGAGACAGTTAAGATTTATTTAACTTGTGTAAAGATTTATTCTCTGTTTAAGTTGAAATCTCCATGCTTTCAAATTCATTTCCTTGTTTTGTTTTTCAAACTATCTTTTGGTTGTCCTTATCATCCTTATCTTGCTATAGACCGGTATAGGCGTCTTTCTATAATCTTTCTGTTTAGAAATCTTTCTATAATCTTTGATAGACCTTTGGTAATCATTTTGAATCCACCTTTTTCGTGCTTGTGTTCTTGATTCTTGAGGATCTTGGAAAGATCACCTCCACCTTGTAAAACTTACCTATAACAACAGTTATCAGGTATAACTTCAATCTTCTTATCATCTTATCTTAATCCTATTTTACTCTATCTTTTCTGTGCCCTTTCATACCTCATTCCTTTTCGGGGACGAAAAGTTTTGAGTGGGGGAGAGTGTAACAACCCTGTATTTTATAATTATTTTATTGTATATTTTAATTATTTTAATATAAAATTTTGATTTAAAAACTTATTTTACTTATTTGGAATGATTAAATTTATTATTTAAATATAAAATCTTGATTTTTATATGAGTTATAATTCCAAACTGTGTAAGTTAAATATTTGCTTGAAATGTTGATTCTGGTCAAAACAGTCAAACTGTGACTTTTAACTTAAAATTTTAAAAGTTTGAAATTTAAATTTTTTTTCTTTTATTATGAAAGTACATAAAATTCTAAGAACACCACTTTTCGTTTCGTTGAAATTGGATGTAAATTGTGAAAATTGTACCCTTTACAATATTGTGCATATATAAGGTTATTTAACAATGACTATTTTAAATTGAATAAATTACTTCTTCTTTATTATATTTTATTTTAATATGTAATAATATGTTTTATTATGTATATTTTGACTTTTAAATATTTTAAAATGATAATAGAATTTTTCAAAAATTTACTGTATTTATTTCCTTTTTTTAGGCTGTTTTCTTATTTTCTGCTATTTTCTTCATTAAAATTATATTTAAATTTATTTTTTTATTTGTTTTGTGAATGTACTTTTATTTTATATTATTATTTATGTTTAAAAATATATTACAAGCTCATATGAATTTTCTAAAATTTATTTCATGTAATTTCAAATTTTCTAGACTAGTTTACTATTTTAGCTATATTCTTTAATTTAACTTTATATATTTAATAAATATTATATATATATATATATATTTATATTTTGATAAATTTTCGAAATCTTATCTGTTATTATTATTAATTCCCGAATATCAAGTTATGTAAACAAATTTAAGAAGTTTGAAAGGTTTAAAGGCTAAGAAACGTAATGTCGTTTCACGTTTCTTTTACAGTTTCTTTTGTCATCAATTCATCAGTTATTTTAGCCACTCCTTACTTTATTTATTTATTTTATACATTCACTTTTATTTGCTGTGTTTATACTTTATTAATATTAATTTTATATGTATTTTGATTAAAAATAGATTTTTTCAAAGATTATTTGGGTTGTTTCAATTTATTTAGCCTAGCTTCACATATATTGATATTTTCTTTATATAAATTATATAATTTAAAATGTATTTATTTATTTTTCTTATTTACATTACTTCTGAGACTATTTATCTATTTTATCAGGTTTTTTATGTATTTACAAAATAGAAAAGAGAAATTTGAAAGGCCTTAAAATTCTATCTTCCTATGGGCCTTTATAGTCCACCCTTTTACTTTTAACCTAACCTTTCACCAATTAACCCTACCTATTCCTCTTTTTTTTTTCTCCAGCCAACTTCCTCCTGTTATTCACGAATTTTCAAAGTTCCAAAACCCTAAAAATCATGGCCTCCATCTTGAAGAAAAAAAATGGTAAATTCCTCTTTTCTTTCTACTTTTTCTCCTATTTCTATGCAAATTTGCCTTGCTTTCTCCCCTGATTGGAGCGGCTTTCCCCCTTGCTCCACGGCCACCACCTCCTACACCTCTTCCCGGCCATCATCACCAGCTACCGTTCTGGTCTTGACCAAGGCCGAGCCCACCATGGTGCCAAAACTCCAAAAAAATGCAACAATGCTCTTGAACAATGCTAGTTTGACCACCTTTGCCTCATCACCTTCAACCACCACCTTAACCACCACCATAGCCACCTCCACCACCTCTGACCTGACCTCCACCCTCTGCCACATCACCCACCACCCTCTGGAAATCAGACCATGACCAAGCCGTGCCCATACATTGAAGCAAGATCCAATCTATCTTGTTCATTTTGCTTTGTATTTCAAAATTGTTTCAATGTTATTTTATGCTGAATGTTTATATATTGTCTTGTTTGTTTTGTTTTGGGTTGTTGATACAAAATCATATCTTGGCTATCTTTCAACTCAAATCAAAAGTCTTGCAATTGTGCTTGTCGTGCCTTTGGAGTCGTGCTTGTATGTCGTTTTGGTCTCTAGCTTTGAAAAAAGTGAGTCTTTCTCACTCTGACATTGATACTTATGAAAAGTGAATTGATGACAAGTGTTTAGTAATATAAAATGTTTATGCAAGTTGATGATGATCATATGATATGCTATGCCATGTTATTACCATGTTATTACCATGTTAAAACTGTTAATTTTCACCTGACATCTCATATATGACTGTATATTGTGATATTGACCTTGTTTATATTATTTCTGTATATGATCACACTACATGTTCCCTGTTAGAAAAAAAATGTTATGGGCTGAAATGATAGGCCTGAATGGTTTTAAATTATTAATTTTGACTTGGGATTGCGGGTTTGAAATGATAAAACCTGGATTTTCTTTGTAAATTACGGGTTGAAATGATATATTACCCGTATCACTTTACCTAGCGTAGAAAATTTTATACAGGCCCGTAGTTAAAATATGCTTTTCTAAAAATTTTAAAATATTTTAGAAATTTAATTATTATAATATTTTGATATGAAATTTAATAAAAATAAAATTTTTGTAAAATATTATTGATTTTCTGAATAATTGTAAGTGAAATGAATTAATGAAAAAGTTAGAAATTTTGAACGTAAGTTATTTTGGAAATTTTGATTTAATTTTAATTGGAAATTTAATTGAATATGAAATTATGATAAATTTATGATAATTTGAATTGAAATAAATTTAAAGTGATTTTTATCATATTTATGATTTTTAATAAAGTTGAAATGTGAAATGAATAAATATTTTAAGTTGAAACTTTGAAATATAACTAGAATTGGAAATTTATGAAATTGACGTAAAGTGAAATTTTAGTTAAGCAAATAAAAATAAAACTAAGTTATATTTGAGAATTTGAACTTAAGTGTTAAGTTGAAATTTAATGTAATGGATTTTAAAATTGAACATTGCATTTTAATAAGTGGATTATTATTAAATCTTGATTTTTGAAGGGAAATTTAACCCTGTAAAATCATGAACTTGAGGAAAATTAAATGATGTTATAAATGTAAAAAAATGTATGATTTTGTAAGTTAAAAATGTTTTAAATAAAATATAATTGGTTGAGAAATTTTATTGAATATTTGAAGTTAATTGACTACATTTTTGAAATCCTTTTAATTACAATGTAAATGATATTACAGCAATTGTGAATACTGTAGTTGATGATAATGAGCTAAAAAGCTATTGAATTAAAAGCTATTATAGCAATTTTTGTAAGTGCTATAATTTTTGAATTTAACTAAGTTTATTTGAAATTTAAGTAAACCCTATTACAACATTTTAAAATATTTTCTTTTGTTAAATTGAACTGTTTTGAATGTAACTTTCCGTAGAAGTTTTCTAAATGATGCGAAAAGTGAATTTTCACGGTTTTGATAAACTTAAGTGAATAAATAAACTTTGGAAGTTGAAATTTTTGGAAATTTAATAATTTAATTATTAAACATAATAACTTCATTGAAATGATAAAAAAAAGAATTTTTGGAATATAAACTGTTTTGAAATGAATGAAGTTTTGAAAAGATATGATATTTTGATATATTAAAATGATTTTGAAAGGTAGTGTTGAAGGGTATGAAAATTTAATATATTGGAATGATTAGAAATGACTTGATATTTATTTGATAAATATTTGAATTGAAAGATATTTTACGATGATATATTGAAATGGTTTTGGAAATGATTTAATCTTTATTTTGATAAAGATTTGGATTGAAAAGGATATTTTATTTTGAAGTATAAAATATTGTTTTAAAGTTATAACTACGGGTTATAATAACGATTGGTTGTTAAAGAGACCGGGATCGGATATTGTCTTATAGCCGGCCAATACCGAAAACCACTTTGACAACTGTGTACGCGGTGGAGATTCCAGAATGAAGTAGGATGGTGGCGACGTTCTCGAGGTATATTACGTGGACCCAACTCCCGTGAGTTGGCATATATGACTAAAACAGGAGCTATACCGGGCTACACAAAGGGTCGCACCCTTTCATCGAGCATGCTCCATCGGAAACTATTCTATTACTGTTGTGATTCGATTCGGTGGTGCCACTTTGATTCGGGGGTATCGTTCGAGGTGGGCGGAAGTTGCTGGCTTGCCGTCACCACCGATCCGGGAGTGCATACGGTGTATCCACCCTGGCATTGCCTCGCGTGCCGTGCCATATCCTTATATCGAACCTACTACGATTTTGGTTTAAAAGATCCGACCGCGTTAAGGTTCACCATCGCCTTAACGCTATTTTCTATATGATTATACTTTACTGATTAGACACTACCATGTATAGCGTATATTACTACATAGTAAATAGTTTAACGGATCCTTAGAGGATGGGCAGTCCCAAGCATCCTTTAAGTTACTGATGCATTTTGTTACTGTGCACTTGAGATGATTTACAGTTTATAAGTATTTGTGTCCTGACTCGAGGGTTTTGTGTTTTGCTTTACGCTCGGGTCAGATTGATTGAGTTAGCATTCAAGATTCACCTTAGGCGTTGGAGCTTTCCTTGAAGATCCAGCCATCTATTTTGTTTCAGTATCCAGTGGTTCAGTGATGTATCCGATTTGTACATTATGTATCCTGTTACTCTTCTGTTGTATCTTATTTAACTCTGATGTATCTCGTATTTGTATAGTAGCTTCATGAACTACTATCTCTTTTTCTTCCGCTGCATTTTTATATACTCTGTGTCTGTGATCTGTGATTTTTATTTACTGTATATTCTGAGGTTTGCCAAAATTTTATTTACAACACGGTATTTTGAGCAATTCAATTCCGGCATGAGTGTCTGCCTATGCACTTATAATGGATGCGAATGGTTGAAAATACCGAGTTGTTACAAATACTTAAACATATTATAATTTACTTCGATCAAACTTTACTAAATTTAAAGTTTGTTATGGAATCTATTTTATATGAAAACTTATTCATATACATAATATTTTCAAGTTTAAATAAAACCATATATATTTCCTTTGAAAACCATAGAAATCATTTTCAATATATATATATATATATATATATATATATATATATAGACAAACGGTGTCTGTATATAATTTTCCATCCTATGGTCAAGTGATACAGATATTTATCATTTCAATTCGTAATTTAAATATATACAGGTATATATCTTTCAACCAGCAATCCCAAATTAAATTAAATTAAAATCGCTTGGGTTTATCATTTCAACCCATAACGATTTTCTCATATTCTACAGATCATTCGGGTATGTATCATTTCAATCCATAGTGAATTCTATACTAACAGGGAACTTGCAGAGTGATAACAGATATGATAATACTATAACAGGCATATATCATCAATATAAATAACAGATAATGGTGTCAAGTGTCACAGGTGAACATGTACAGATAATATCATATATATAACAATGTAAATAACTAATAGCAGCATATTTCAATTGTCGTTTCAATTGAAATCAAATTTAATAAATATAAGAACGTTAATCGTGAGTGATTGCTCATCTTTCGAAGTTAGAGAAGATAGACAATAAAATTGAGTTACAAAATGCAAGCACGACTTTCAATCAAAGCTATATGGACACGGTTTGACGAACAAAGCTAATAGCAAGGGAATTGATGGAATCGAATCAAAACAGGATCGATGAAGATAATTGATATAAATGGGCCTATATATAACTATATATAATTATATATAAAAAAATTATATTCTAAATTCAAACGTAAATAAAATAAAATATATATATGAATTTCAAAATCACGGTTTAAACTAAAACTCATGTATTAAAGTCGAACATATATATATAATAATAAATTTTGTATCCATACATTAGAACTTAACAAATTAACACACACACACACACACACATATATATATTTATATAACTTACATAAAATAGATAACCGAGAACATAAATACACACACACACACACACTATATAACGACAGATCAACTAGACTACACACTTAATATATATAACAAGCAACTTATATTATATGTTAAACAACAACTTTTATAACTTTTATAACTTTATGAACTTACAACTGTATAAACAACACTTTTTAAATGAACTATATATTATCCTCGAAGTTCACACCATAGGCAGATCTTGCAATTATGAGCTTTTATATAACCTGAACTTATAAATTTTGATCAAAATATCAACTATTAACTTAACCTATTTTACAGACTTAAGTTATCCCTATATATATAGTACAGGCATACAAACACCAAAGTATATATGCAGACATGTATACATATACTCAACTAGCTATACGTATTATACATGCAGACTCACAAAAATTAAATAAATGTATATTATACATATATCTAAACTATAACAACATGCAGATTACAAACTTGCGCAACGACGAAATATAAACTGACATGACTTTACATAGACTATATATGTATATCCTTTAAATATCAGTCGCTTAAAACTTAAATAGAATTTATAAGTTATATCTATATATGATTTGCATATTATAAACGACACTAAACTTGTATATTTAAAGTACTATAATATTTCAACCCAAACCTTATATTATTCGCATATTTAAACAGTAGGATATAAACAAAAGAAAATAAAGCAGCTTGTATATAAATATATATTAACATACAACTTATACGCGAATAGCAATAAAACAACACTTATAGTAAATATATATATACACACACACTAGAATATGTAAACTATTGTATATGTAAATTGGAATATATATCACCTACTTAAACACACATATAAACTGACATATAATATGCTTTGGAAATATAAATATATATATATATATATTATTGAAATTGTATATAATACTTATATAGCTTATACTGTGAGCAAACATAATATAGAATCAATATATACATACAGCAGCATCTATTCAAACCCATACCGAAATCATCTTATATCTTGTATTTCAAAAATCTATATACAATTTTAAAAATTTAAATTCCAATATATTTATAATGAAACGTAGATATTAGCATATATATATATATATATTAATATAAACAAAGTATATTAATATATAACTCAAAATGTTCTTATACAACAACTACTATACTTGTAGATCCCATTTTTAAGTCAAATTTAATTTTTTAATTAATATAATTTTTTAGAATTATTTTGTTAATTAATTTGAATTTTTCCAAAACAAATAAATTTGTGTTTGTTTATTTATATACCTATATATAGATTTTAAATATAATTTGAATTTGAAATTCAAATATAAAAATCTTAAAAATAATTTGGATTTAAAAATAATATATGTATGATTTTTATTAATGTATAAATTAGTTTTAAATCATTTTCTTTGAAATTATGTAAATATAAACAAAGGAAACGTATTTATAAAAATAGAAAAATATAATTTAAAATCATATAAAAATATTATTAATATGCAAAAAGACAAGTGTCAAAATTTTAACACATAGTTTAACAAGTGTAAATCATTTAACATAGAAATTAACAGGTGTAACTTAATTATTATCATGCAAAATACAAGTGTCACAATTGTTTTTTATTTTTAAAAATAATAAATAAAGAAAACTTGGTTATATATACATCTATCTTCCACTATTCATTTTCTTTTCATTTTCAAAAGAACTAAAAGCTAAAAGAAAATCAAAATAAAACCTGTAAGATCAAACCAGGAAATAAGAATATAAAACAAGTTAAATTCATCTCAAATCTGAAGCAAACCAGAAGATTAGATCATCTCAATCATCAAGAAAATCAAATTCAACAAACATCAAGCAAAGCAAATCGAAGTAGCCGTTCAAAAACAATTTCCAGTGTTTAAATTTTAAAAGCTCTGCTCTCCATTTCAAAATAAAAGGTGAGTAAACTACTGTTTTAAAACTTGAATCTGGGTTGAATCTTGATGCATGTGATAAATTATTGATATAATGTTGTAGAAATGCTCGCATGTATATAAATATGAAGTGTGTGTCTATATATATATATATATATATATATATATATATATATATATATATGCATGTTTTACATATGAATATAGGGCTTTTGTTCCAGGTTTACAGAGTTTAAAACAATTTCAAAATTAGATCCCTCCTCCTCTAATTCTTTTTAGAGTTTGATGTCAAAACGATAAGTGTTTAAATTTACAGGGTTTAAGTTTTAAAATTATTTTCAAATAAAATTATCAAGTGGTTTGCTGGAAAAAAGAAAATACAGTGAAAAAATCTAAACTATGCCAAATTCAAATATCATGTTTTCTTGTTTCAATGACATCGTCTAAAACGTTTTCGAAAATGATGATTTTTAAAAATTGAATCATGATTTTTAAGTGTGTATTCATGGAGAACTTGCGATTTGAACAGAAATCGATCTTTCTTTGATTTCTGGCGATCGAAGGGTGATGGGGTCTCGTGTTCATCACCGAGGATAACTGGGTGGTTGACGAACTTAGGAAAAATGATCAGGGAAATTCCTAATCATCGTGGAGGACGAATGGTGTCGATCTAGGGTTTAAACCTAAATTTTAGTTGAAGTTGGAATTTGAATTACCGTGGTGACTTAAATGCACCGAAGTCGACCGGTGCAGGGGAAACAAAGCGTGGGTTGTAGACGTAGCTCTGGATGCGATTGCATGATTTCTGATGGCCGGAGGTGGCAGTTCAAGGCGATCTTGGGTGATCCAGTTTTGTGTCAGTGGTACCATGGCTGCTCGATTTTGATTTTCGGTTAGTTTAGATGTTCTAGGTGGTTATGTGCTCGAGTAGGTCAACGATGATCTGCGGGTGGTAGAGGCGATGGTCGAAGATGCTCCTATCATGTGTGCACGTGCACAAGATATCAAGTCAAGGTTTTGTTTGCTGATGGATTTGAGGATGGTGGTCTCGGGGGAGAGCTCGGGAAAAAGATATGTTGGCTTGGGTTGTTGATCGAGCCATTTGCGAGTTTTTTCTGGGAACAGGGTTTTTAAGTTTTAAAATAAAAAATAAAAAAAATAAGAAGAAGATTTCCTCGGGGTTGGTCTCAAGGGAATGACGATTTGACTCGGGTTTTGTCTCGGGTACGTGATGTTGCAGTTTTCAAACTTTAAAACAAAATCAAGTTTTAAAACGTTTCTTAATTAATTCTTTTAAATGATTATTTTTATTAAGTATGGATTAGTTAAAGGTTTTGAAGTAAATTGTTTTAAAGTAATTAAGTTTAATTTATTTAATCATGTGACCATTATTTATAAATTAACTCTTAAGTTAATTAAAATAAAGTTAATAGTGTAATTAAATAGTTAATTAAGAAGAAATGTTTTACATTTTTAATTAACTTAAATATCTTAAGATTAATTTATGTGTTAGTGTTAATTAATTCCAAGGTTTATTAAATAAAGATTTTCAATGATAATTAAGTAATTAATTAAGATTTTACCATTAACATTTGATGTGTTAATTGGACGAAAAATCAATGGCTCTAGTTCTTTCGATTCTTGTTTGATTTTGCGTTTGCTCCTCTTAGCTTCCATTGCTTCCTGCCTCGACCTGCACCTCCCTTTCGTATGCCTGCTTCGCCTCTCCATCCCCTCCTCCCCTCTCCTCCGTCCCATTCGCCTTCATCCACCAGATCTATCAGAATATACAAGGACTTGCCGCCTACGCCATCATGCCCAGTGCCTCCCGTTCTGTCAGACGTAAATTTCCTTCCGCTGCCAACCTTTCCTTCTTCCAGCGCTGCTGATTTGTGCTCGAGCCTGCGTTCTGTGGTATCGACTTGTCTAACTGGTGATGTTAACCTTTCTGATTCTGGTGTTATGCCGACGTGTGTGTCTGAGCTTGTAGTCCCTTGTGTTGTTGGGCCGGAGTTAGTTTCGTCTGGCCGTGAGCAGCTTGTTGCATCTGCTGATTGTTCGAGCTATGAGCGATGCTCCCATGGTGTTCGGCTTAATCCATTGAGACATGTGCTCCTCTTCTTATTGACACCCAACCCAATGACACATGTTCTAAATGTTTGGCCTGTATGGCTTCTGTTGGTTTGCCCCATGAGGCGGTGCAACTTGGATCACCACTTCATAAACCTGCTACCACTTCACTTGCTGGCACCAAATCCTGGTCCTCTCTTTTCTCCTCCCTACCCCGTAATGCGGGTGACTATAAGCCGATTGAATTTGAAATTGTTGAAGAAAATGGAGTGATGATCCCTCCTCCTATATTTTGCAAGCCGGATTGGATTTTTGGTCAGATTATTTAGTTGGTTTCTTTTTGGATCCTAATCACCGCCTCCTCGATGTGGCTTTTGTTTGTCGTAGGACTTGGAAGCTTCGTGGTAATTTACGTGTTAAGCTGGTTGACTCCTTGTATTTCCTTAATTTTTTCTCCCACGAGGAGCGTCGTCTTGTGCTTGAGGCTGAGCCTTCTTTTTTTGATGGGCAGCCCTTTATTATTACTCCTTGGTCCCCAACTGTGGCTAGTGCGCGTGAGCAAGTTCTTTCTATTCCTGTTTGGGTCTATTTTTTGCAAATTCCCTCTACTCTTCAACCTTTGCTTGGTTTGAATTGGCTAGCTTATAACGTTGGAAAATTGAAATGTTTTGATTCAAATATTGTTGCGCATGAAAAATTGGTGTATGCTAAGGCCCTGATTGAGATTTCTCCTGATAAGCCGCTACCTTCTTCTATTCCTGTTCAGCTAGATGTAGGGCATTTTGTGGAGGTCCGTGTTCGCTACGGTTGGGTTCCAGATATCTGTTCCTCCTGTCACTCTTTTGGCCACCTGGCAATTGCTTGCAAGCATTCTGTCATCGCTGCTGCTCCTCCTAAGATACCTATGCCTCGCCCCCCTCAGGAAATGGGTTCCTAAGGTTTCTTCCTCTGTCTCTCCTATTGACCCTCCTCTGGGCAGTTCCTTTGTCTGTCTCGGGTCCGCCTCCTGCGTCTGCTGGTAGACCTACCTCCCTTTCTGCTTTGTTGGTCGCTGGTGATGTTTCTGCAATTCATGTTGCTGCCCCTGTTCCTGGTCTGCCTTGTCCCTCTATTGTTTGGGATGATGCTGAGAGGTGTTGGGTTGATCACATTTCTGACATGAGATTTAACCCCTTGGATGATTCATTCTTTAGATTTGTTTCTGATGATCATCTAGACTATAGATGCCTTTATTATAGACCGTCTGGTGACTCATTAGCTCTAGTTTTGGACGGTTATTTTATAAGATCGAATTATATTTTGCTTGCTGAAACATCCTGGGATTGTTGCTTTGTGTACTCTTCTGATTCTGTGGCTTATGATCCTTGTCTTGTTTCCCATTTCCGCCCCTATGTTGGTCTGTTGGGGAATGTCCCTTTGGTGTCTTTTCAGGATTTAGTGGATAATGGTGATGCTACCTCTTCGAAGGAGTAGTTGTTTTCGATATTCATATAGTAGTTGTGATATGTCTATCACACTCCTGTGCTGTTTTCTCTTCTTTTCGTAGTAGTTAAGGTGCTTTTACCTTTCTCCTGTACTAAATTTTTATTACGTTCGTAATAAAAAGTGGACGGCCCACCATAAAACCGGCCGGCCTTGCCACAAAAAAGTAATTAATTAAGATAAATGGTTTATCTTTTAATTAATTTAAATCTTAAGAAATGAAAGATTTATTAATTAATTAAAGTAATTAAAAGATAATTACTTAATGTCAGTAATTAGAGAATAATTAATTTATTTATTAATTAATGATTAAAGGTTAATTAAATATTGTGTAAAGGTTAATCAAATAATGATCAAAGATTAATTAATAAATAATTAAGGTTACTTAATTAGTAATTAAAGATTAATTAATTAATAATTAAGGATAATTAATGAAAGTAATTATGTGATTAATTAATTGTAATTAATTAAAATGATTGTAATTACTTAAAGATAATTAAGCAGGAGTTAAAAGTAATTAAAGTAATTAGTTTAATTTGTTTGAAGAATTAAATTGAATTAATTGGGAACCGAACGACTATTCATCCTAGATGATTGGATTATTATTGAATGCCTTGGATTTATTGGGTTGGTTGATATCTTTGATATGTGATTTGTGATACTCTGTGATATGAATTGCTTTGGATTGAGCTATGATATCTGTAATGTATTGCTGTGTGAATGTGAACTTCTGAATTGAAATAAAATTGTTTACTTAAACAACTTGGCCTTTAAAACGGCATTTGAATTTCGATGCAAACGGGGGTCGGATTCCAGATGGTTATCCGAAAACCACATCGAATCTTAAAAGGTGAATCTTTTTTTAAAAGATTAAAAGTGAAATGTGTATCCACGTGTTTTTAAAATAAGCGCTCATTATTCAGTTAGGCCGGGAGAGGACATTGAGTCGTAAAACCCATTTCGAATAATGATAAGATGAAATGGAATTGCATTTGAAGACGGTGGTTGAAGACCGGGTAAATGAAAGGATTACCTATCGAATGTCTCTGCACTGAGTTGCTCCGGTGTAGAGATCTCCATATGTGATGGGGAGTTCGGTCGGGATTGTGGATATCTAGATTTGCAAGGATTTCTTTCTTTATTGGACGAAGTGCCTTCGGTTCCATTCAGATCCATGATGGACTTGTATGGATGTATGTCTGATATTACGCATTGAGATGTAAAGCTGGTTTCTATCAAATACATTTCTATTTGGTGGCGGAGAATTTATTCTCTTAGCTTAACACCCTTCTCTGAGATGTACGAGCTCAGACGTTATGTAGTTGATGGTTACTATTGATATATTCCCAACTTGGTAGTGTGGCATGCTAAGTGTTGATCATTGGTTGATCGAAGCATGACTTTTGTGAAAACATTGCTTTATGGGACGAGACTTCATTGAACCTCACATCCCGAAAATGGTCGAAACAGGAAAGGATGCAGCAAGGTTATGTGGGTCGCGCTTCTCATGGTATGTGCATTTCCTTCTAGATAAAAAGTGGTATTCTGGTATGGAGCCCAGATAATTGGCTAACGTGGTTATTGGTGTTAAAGGCCCTCGATAAAGTCGGTTACAACCGAGGATGGCATACTCGTGACTATTAGTTACCTAGTTACAGAGGGAACCCGACCTTGTGTAGGCAGAGATCCGGTTAGGTTCTCGGGGCGTCCCTCCAAAGGCGTACCCTTTCGGATAAAGGAAGTTCCTTAGCCTTGGTCATTTGTTGGGAATCCAATCAATCAAATACGAGCCCTATACGGTTTAAGTTATAGGACCTGCTATTTAACGTGGTAGCCATAGTAGGCATACTATAATGGTACGTATGCGGGCTTAGATTTATATTGTACTTTCGAAATGTTTTTCACACTATGCACTAATAATAATATCGAAAGGATTTTTGCATATCTAGCATGTTTGACTATCATAAGGAGAAACCTCCCCCAAGTGTGCGATCGCATTGTGTGTGTGGCGGGGGACCTTATGGTAGTTTCATTTTCCATTAAGCATAACGGGTTTCTTTTTGTAAATTTTTTTGTTCAAACAACTGTTTTATGTTTACTCATACCAGTCCCATAACTTACCCGGAGTTTATTGCTCCCTTTCTAAACTCTGGATGCCCATAATTTTCCACATGGGCAGTCTAGAGTCACATTATCCGTGTTCTGGAGCTAGTTCAAATAGTAGATACAGATTCAGGAATTTTTGTAGTCTTTGGTTTTGGAAGCTGTTGGGTTTTGGAAGCTTTTGGTTTGAAAGTCTTTGGAGTTTTGGAACTTTTGCATTGAAATCAGAGTATGTTGGATTCTTTGGAAGACCCTATTAAAGTTATTGTAGCCCTGTTGTTGTTTCGCTGTTGTGCTATTGTTCAGTTGATGTATCTTATATTTAGTGCTCTGATGTTGTTGGTTATTTGTTGTAATCAAATGTTGTATCCGTGTTGTATATCAATGAAATCATCATTTTATTTTCGCTGTGTTGTTATTCATCTAATTTGTTATAAGCTCCAGTGAACTAGATTCCAATGATTGAATCTCCGGCATTCGGATACGAGTAAGGTATTTGATGTCGATTTTCGGACGTTGGAGTCTGGGTCATCACATTTTGGTATCAGAGCTAAAGGATGAGTAAGAACTTTAGCTTCAGAGTATAACTCGTTAGGTGACTTATTAGGGATAGGGTTAGAAATACCCTAGAATGAGTATATTCCCTGAGATATCTCGTCCAATGGCCTAAATCAATTTTCTTACGATTTACAAATAGTGAGAATGAGTGCAAGAAGAGGATGAGGTAGGGGACGGGAAAGTACCACTACAACTGGTCGAGACCCTGCAACAACAACAACAATGAAGGGAGCAGCTCTTCCCATCCAACCCTAGCCGAATCTGGCATACTTATATCGGAGTTTCTCAAGACTTGGAGAAAAACATTCACAGACGAGGAGACTATTATAGAAGCACAAGCTTGGATTCGATCTTGCGAAAGGATTTTCAAAGAATTAAAGTTGGAGGATGATCAAATGAGGTTGATAGCTTCCTGACAGCTCCAGGAAGAGGCTTTGGCATGGTGGGAGACTATTACATTGGCCGAGTCGGAGGATGAGTTTACTTGGGACAGATTCAAGGAAGTGTATGAGCAGTATTATATGCCATCTGTTGGTATCTCCAGGACGTATTAGGAGTTTACCGACTTGAAGCAAGGGAGTCTATCTTTTGAAGAATACTTGAATAAGTTTAACGAGCTATCTTGATTTGGTGAATACACCTCTTAAGAAGAATGAGAGATTTATTCGAGGGATGAATAATAAGTTCCATAAAAGGATGATAGCCCACGTTGGGTAAACAAGAAATTTCAGAGGAGAAAGGAAGTGGAAGCAATCTGAATTGGAAGAAGAGGAAGTTTGGAGGAAAGAAATGGTGGCAAGGCAAAGAAAAGATGAATAATCAGGAGAACAAGGCAAAGGATGTGACCTGTTTCAACTGTTTGGGGAAGGGACATTACCCAAGTAGTTGTAAGAAGCCCAGGAAGCAAGGAAGGAAGGATCAACCTAGGAAGTCAGGTCAAGAAGCCAGGGAGTGCTATTATTGCCATAAGCCAGGACACCTAGTTAAAGATTGCCCGACAATGAAGCAGGCCCAAGTAGCGAGGTTTATGCGATCAAGGATAAACCTTCAACCTCAGGAGCTGATAAAGGGAAAGGAGTTTTGGAAGGTAGCCTTCTTCTTTATGATAAAATTGTTAGAGTTTTGTTCGACACTAGAGCCACACATAGCTTTATTTCTCAGCAAACCGTAAACGAGTTAAATCTTGAACTTGAATTCGTAGACGAACCTATTTGCGTGAAGAACCCGGTTGGCGGCCCTGCGTCTTTATTTATGTTGTAAAAAGGTTCCTATCTTGTATTCTCGTCATCAGTTTCCTATCATCCTTTTCGTTCTCGACTTTAATGAATTTGAAATTTTACTTGGAATGAATCGGTTAACGAAATATGAAGCTAAATTAGATTGTACCAATCGAATGTTTTCAATCAAAATCCAATTTGGGAATTTTGTTGTAATTTCTTGTGAGGATCCAAGTCCAAAAAGGGATAAGCTAATGTATACTTGGGGTATCCCGACCCGAGTTTGGAATCCATACCTGTTGTTCGAGAATTTCCTGAAATATTCAAAGAAGTTCAATCTTTACCTCCGCATAAGGAAATCAAATTCAGAATCGAATTGGTTCCCAACGCTCGTCCTGTTGTGCATGCAAATCATAGGATGGCACCAAGGGAAAGAGTGGAGCTAGTTAAGCAATCTCGATGTTTACTAGAGAAAGGATTTATACGTCCGAGTCATTCCAGTTGGGGATCAGTTGTTGTGTTCGTGGCAAAGTCTGATGGATCTTTGAGGCTGCGTGTAGATTACCGTGATCTCATTAAATTAACTCTTAATAATAAATTTCCTTTGCCCCAAATCGATGACCTATTCGATCAATTGCATGGTGCTCGGTTCTTTTCAAAGATGGATCTATCCCAAGGATTCCATCAGCTAAGAATTGCGGAAGACTGTATTCATTTAACTGCTTTTAGGGGTCCCGATATATTCTACGAATGGTTAGTTATGCTTTTCGGACTAACCAATGCCCCTGCATATTTCGTAGACTTGACGACTCAAGATTTTCGAGAAGTGTTAAATAAATTCGTTCTCGTATTTATTGATGATATTCTTATCTATTCCAAAACTGAAGAAGAGCATGCCGAACACTTAAAAATAGTTTTGGAGATATTGAGGTGGAATATTCTTTTAGCCAAGCTTTCCAAATGTCATTTTTGGGTCAAAGAAGTTAGATTTCTGGGACATATTGTTGCAGAAGAGGGAATTTCTGTAGGCCGGTAAGGTTTTTGCTATCCTAAATTGGAAGCAACCCACTACTTCGAAGGAGGTCAGAAGTTTTCTGGGATTAGTCGGATACTACCGAAAGTTTGTCTAGGATTTCTCTAAGTTAGCCAGTCCATTAACTAAGCTGACTATGAAGAATGCCAAATTTGATTTGACTCCGAAGTGTGAGGAAGCATTCCAGGAATTGAAGAAAAGGTTGACCACTGCTCTTGTTCTTGCTATTATTAACCGGAATCAAGGTTTGTTAACACAAATGCATGTGGTGAAGGTGTGGGTTCTGTTCTAATGCAAGAGGATATAGTGATTGCCTATGCGAGTAGACAATTGCGACCACATGAGAAGAACTACCCCACCCACGATCTTGAGCATTTGGCAGTTATCTTTGCTTTGAAAATCAGGCGTCATTATCTTCTAGGTGAAATTTTTTAATTGTTCACCGACCGTAAATCTTTGAAGTATCTCTTTACGCGGAAGGATTTAAATCTAAGGCAGCAACGTTGGTTGGAGTTCTTAGCATCATACGACCTGGATATTCAGTATACACCTGGTAAGGCCAACGTGGTAGCCGATGCTTTGAGTAGAAGACATGATGTTCTTGCTTATCTTGTTGTCACTCCTACTCTTCTTAAGAAGACCGCAAGTAACCAGAAAGAAGACAAGTTTCTTCAGGAAATTTATGGGAGAATTCATCGAGGTGAAGATTTCAGCTTTGAAATCGATAATAGTGGAATTATAAGGCTGAAAGGGAGGATTTGTGTTCTAGACATCCCAGATCTCAAATGAGAATTATTGGACGAATGTCACAAGTCCAAGCTTAGTATTCATCCAGGAGCTAACAAAATATATCGAGATATTAAGAGGACTTTCTGGTGGAAAATGATGAAGAGAGATATATCCATTTATGTTAGTCGATGTGCAATTTTTCAACAAATAAAGAGTGATAAAATGAAGATGGAGGGTTTATCCCAACCATTGGAAGTGACTAAATGGAAGTGGGACCAAGTGTCTATGGATTTCATAGATGATTTGCTACGAACTCAGAAGGGTAATGAGGCGACTTGGGTTATTGTGGATCGTCTGACCAAAATTGCCCACTTTATCCTAGTAAAATCCACCTGAATGGCAGTAAATTTGGCAAAGTCATATGTGAAAGAGATTGTTCGACTCCATGGAATACCAAGTAGTATAATGAGTGATCGTGACCCGATCTTCACTAGCAGATTTTGGGAGGCATTTCAAGTCACATTAGGAACCAAGTTGAACTTCAGTACTGCTTACCACCCGCAGTCTGAAGGGGAAACTGAGAGAATAAATCGAATATTGAAAGATCTTTTGCGTGCTAATATTTTTGACTTTAGAGGTTCATGGGAGGACCATCTGAATCTGGTTGAATTTTCATATAATAATAGTTATCAGGCCAGTATTAGGATGGCTCCTTTTAAAGCATTGTATGGTCGTCCTTGTAGATCACATGCAGTTAGATTGAGTCGGATGATAGGCTTGTTCTTGGTCCAGATATGATAAGGGAAGCTACTGAGAAGATTGATTTCATTCGGAAGAAGTTGAAAACTGCTCAAAGTCGACAGAAAAGTTACGCCGATCGCAGTAGAAGAACTTTAGAGTTCCAGGTTGGAGATTCGGTTTTCCTAAAGGTTTCTCCAATGCGTGGAGTTTTGAGATCTGAAAAGACTGGTAAGCTGGCACCGTGATATATAGGTCCTTTTCCTATACTTGAGAGGATTCATCCTTTGGCTTATCGAGTGCAGTCACCTAATTGGTTAGCTGGCGTACATGATGTGTTCCATGTGTCACACCTTCGAAAATATGTACACGACCTAAATTATATCATTACGGAGGCTTCTCGGCAGGATTTGGAGATCACACGTAACTTGGCAATGAAAAGAGAACCATTGAAGATTATTGATCGAGATGAAAAGCAGTTGAGGAATAAAGTGGTGAAATAGGTAAAAGTACAGTGGAGTGGATATCCAAATGATTATACTTGGGAAAAGAGGATAGCATGTAGAAGTCCTATCCCAAGTGTAGAGTAGGTGTTTCGGCTTGAGCTGGTAAGTCATTTCTCTATCTTTTTATGTACTCATATGTTCTTTGTTGTCTCCCTGTCTTTCAAATTTCGAGGACGAAATTTTCTTAAGTGGGGGAATCTATAACGATCCCGTTTTAAAGTCAACTTTAATTTTGTAGTCAATATAATTTTTTAGAAATTATTTTATGAATTATTTGAATTTTTCCAAAATAAATAAATTTGTGTTTGTTTATTTATATATCTATATATAGATTGTAAATAGAATTTGAATTTTAAATTAAAATATAAAAATCTTAAAAATAATTTGGATTTAAAAATAATATATGTATGATTCTTTTTAATGTATAAATTAGTTTTAAATCATTTTCTTTCAAATTATGTAAACATAAACAAAGGTAATGTATTTATAAAACTAGAAAAATATAATTTAAAATCATATAAAAATATTATCAATATGAAAAAAAGACAAGTGTTAAAATTTCAACACATAATTTAACAAGTGTAAATCATTTAACATAGAAATTAACAAGTGTAACTTGATTATAATCATGCAAAATACAAGTGTCACAATTGTTTTTAATTTTTAAAAATAATAAATAAAGAAAACATGGTTATATATACATCTATCATCCGCTTTTCATTTTCATTTCATTTTCAAAAGAAATACAAACTAAAAGAAAGTCAAAATAAAACCTGTAAGCTCAAACCAGGAAATAAAAATATGAAACAAGTTAAATTCATCTCAAATCTGAAGCAAACCAGAAGATTAAATCATCTCAATCATCAAGCAAAATCAAATTCAACAAACAAAAAGCAAAGCAAATCAAAGTAGCAGTTCAAAAACAATTTCCAGTGTTTAAAATTTTAAAAGCTATCCTCTTTGTTTCAAAATAAAAGGAGAGTAAACTACTGTTTTAAAACATGAATCTGGGTTGAATCTTGATGATGTGATAAATGATTGATATAATGTTGTGAGAAATGCTTGCATGTATATAAATATGAAGTGTGTGTGTGTATGCATGTCTGTACATATGAATATATGGCCTCTGCTCCAGGTTTACAGAGTTTAAAACAATTTCAAAATTCAATCCCTTCTCCTCTAATTCTTTTTAGAGTTTGATGCCAAAACGAAAAGTGTTTGAATTTACAGGATCTAAGTTTTAAAATTATTTTCAAATAAAATTATCAAGTGGTTTGCTGGAAAACAAGAAAATACAATGAAAAACTCTAAACTATGTCAAATTCAAATATCATGTTTTCTTGTTTCAATTGCATCATCTAAAACATTTTCGAAAACGATGATTTTGAAAAGTGGAATCATGATTTTTAAGTGTGTATTCATGGAGAACTCACGTGTTGAACAAAAATCGATCTTTCTTTAATTTCTGGCGATCGAAGGGTGATGGGGTCTCGTGTTCATCACTGAGGATAGTTGGGTGATTGACGAACTCAGGAAAAATGATCAGGGAAATTCCTGATCATCGTGGAGGACGAACGGTTTCGATCTTGGGTTTAAACCTAAGTTTTAGTTGAGGTCGGAATTCGAATTACTATGCGACGTAAATGCACCGGAGTCGATTGGTGCAGGGGGAAACGAAGCTTGGGTTGTAGACGAAGCTCTGGATGCAATTGCATGATTTCTGATGGCCGGAGGTGGCAGTTTGAGGCGATCTTGGATGATCTAGTTTTGTTTCAGTGGTACCATGGCTGCTCGATTTTGATTTCCAGTTAGTTTAGATGTTCTGGGTGGTTGTGATGTTCAAGTAGGTCAACAATGATCTGTGGGTGGCAGAGGCGATGGTCGGAGATGCTTCGACCATGTATGCACGTGCACAAGGTATCAAGTCTATGTTTTTTTTGCTGACGGATTTTAGGATGGTGGTGTCGGGGGAGAGCTAGGGAAAAAGATATGTTGGCTTGGGATTTTGATCGAGCCATTTGCGAGTGTTTTCTGGAAACAGGTTTTTAAGTTTTTAAATAAAACAGGAAAAAAGAAGAAGATTTCCTCGGGGTTGGTCTCGGGGGAATGACGATTTGACTATGGTTTTGTCTCGGGTACGTGATGTTATAGTTTTCAAACTTTAAAAAAAATCAAGTTTTAAAACATTTCTTAATTAATTTTTTAAATGATTATTTTTATTAAATATGGATTAGTTAATGGTTTTAAAGTAAATTATTTTAAAGTAATTAAGTTTAATTTATTTAATCATGTGACCATTATTTATAAATTAATTCTTAAGTTAATTAAAATAAATTTAATAGTGTAATTAAAAAGCTAATTAAGAAGAACTGTTTTAAATTTTTAATTAACTTAAATATTTTAGGATTAATTTTTGTGTTAATGTTATTTAATTCCAAGGTTTATTAAATAAAGATTTTTAATGATAGTTAAGTAATTAATTAAGATAAATGGTTTATCTTTTAATTAATTAAAATCTTAAGAAATTAAAGATTTATTAATTAATGAAAGTAATTAAAAGATAATTACTTAAAGGATAATTACTTAATGTCAGTAATTAAAGAATAATTCATTAATTTATTAATTAATGATTAAAGGTTAATTAAGTAATGATTAAAGGTTAACCAAAAAATGATTAAAGATTAATTAGTAAATAATTAAGGTTAATTAATTAATAATTAAAGATTAATTAATTAATAATTAAGGATAATTAATGAAAGTAATTATGCGATTAATTAATTATAATTAATTAAAATGATTGTAATTACTTAATGATAATTAAGCAGGATTTAAAAGTAATTAAAGTAATTAATTTAATTTATTTGGAGAATTAAATTGAATTAATTGGGAATTGAACGACTAATTCATCCTACTTATAGATGATTGGATTATTATCGAATGCCTTGGATTTATTGGATTGGTTGATATCTTTGATATGTGATTTGTGATACTCTGTGATATGAATTGCTTTGGATTGATCTGTGATATATGTGATGTATTGTTGTGTGAATGTGAACTTCTGAATTGAAGTAAAATTGTTTACATAAACAACTTGGCCTTTAAAACGACATTTGAATTTCGATGCGACCGAGGGTCGGATTCCGGATGTTTATCCAAAAACCACTTTAAAAGGCGAATCTTTTTTTTAAAAGATTAAAAGTAAAATGTGTATCCACGTGTTTTTAAAATAAGCGCTCATTATTCGGTTAAGCCGGGAGAGGACATTGAGTCATAAAACCCATTTCGAATAATGATATGACGAAATGGAATTACATTTGAAGACGATGGTTGAAGATCGAGTATTCTCGAGAACGAAATGATTACCTGTCGATTGTCTCTACACTTGTTTGCTCCGGTATAGAGATCTTCATATGTGATGGGGAGTCCGGTCGGGATCGTGGATATCCGGATTTGCAAGGACTTATTCCTTTATTGGACGAAGTGCCTTCGGTTCCATTCAGACCCAGGATGGACTTGTATGGATATATGTCCGACATTACACTTTAAGATGTAAAGCTAGTTTCTATCAAACACATTTCTATTTGATGGCGGAGAATTTATTCTCTTAGCTTAACACCCTTCTCTGAGATGTATGAGCTCAGACGTTATGTAGTTAATGGTTACTATTGATATATTCCCAACTTGGTAGTGTGGCATGCTAAGTGCTGATCATTGGTTGATCGAAGCATGACTTTTGTTAAAAGCGTAGCTTTATGGGACGAGACTTCATCGAACCTCACACTCCAAAAATGGTCGAAAGAGGAAAGGATGCAGCAAGGTTATGGTGGTCGCACCCCTCAGGGTATGTGCATTTGCTTTTGGATAATAAATTCTGGTATCGACCCCAGATAATTGGCTAATGTGGTTGTTGGTGTTGAGGACCCTCTATAAAGGTCGGTTACGACCGGAGGATGGCATACTCGTGATAGTTAGTTACCTAGTTACAGAGGTAACCTGGCTTTGTATTGGTAGAGATCTGGTTAGGTTCTCCGGACGTCCCTCCAGAAGCGTACCCTTTCGGATAAAGGAAGTTCCTTAGCCTTCGCTATTTGTTGGAAATCCAATCAATCAAATACGAGCCCTGTACGGTTCTAGTTGTAGGACCTGTCATTTAACATGGTAGCTATAGTAGGCATACTATAATGGTACGTATGCTGGCTAAGATTTATATTATACTTTCGAAATGTTTTTCACACTATGCACTAAAAATAATATCAAAAGGATTTTCGCGTATCAAGCATGTTTGACTATCATAAGGAGAAACCTCCCCCAAGTGTGCGATCGAATTATGTGTATGGCGGGAGACCTTATGGTAGTTTCATTTTCCAAAAAGCATAACGGATTTCTTTTTATAAATTGTTTTTTTCCAAACAACTGTTTTATGTTTACTCATACCAGTCTCATGAATCACCTGGAGTTTATTATTCCCTTTCTAAACTCTGGGTGCCCATAATTTTCTACACGGACAGCCTAGAGTCAGGTTATCCGTGTTCTGGAGCTAGTTCAGATAGTAGATGTAGATTCGAGAATCTTTGAAGTCTTTGGTTTTGGAAGCTGTTGGGTTTTGGAAGCTTTTGGTTTGGAAGTCTTTGGAATTTTGGAGCTTTTGCATTGAAGTCGAAGTATGTTGGATTTTTTGGTAGACCCTATTGAAGTTACTATAGCGCTGTTGTTGTTCCGCTGTTATGTTATTGTTCAGTTTTTGTATCTTATATTTAGTGCTTTGATGTTGATGGTTATTTGTTGCAATCAAATGTTGTATCCATGTTGTATATCAATGAAATCATCATTTTGTTTCTGCTGTGTTGTTATTCATCTAATATGTTATAAGCTCCAGCGAACTAGATTTCAATGATTGAATCTCCAGCATTCGAATATGAGTAAGGTATTGGATGTCGATTTTCAGACGCTGGATTCCGGGTCGTCACAATATTTTTATATATATAGGCTCACAAATTTCACATGGCGGAAGAAGGCTTTGGGTGGCTAGCTATGGTTGTTGTGCACGGCTTCGGCTTGCTGACGGAGAGACAATGTAGGGTGAGTTCATGAGGTTCGACTGGGTTGTCGAGTTTGGGTGTAGTGTTGGTTGATGGCACAGCAGCTCGCGATGAGGTGACAGGAGGTGAAAGCCTGAACGCGGGTGGCGGAGCTGGCGTATGGAGTTCTTGAGGAGATGAGCTATAGGGAGAGGTTCAGTTTTATGCAAAGTTGGATGCAACTCATTCCATTTCATTTTTTTATAACCATGGCCGAATAAAGAGAAGAGGGCAAGGGTAGGAGTGAGGAGGGGAAATAGAGATAGGAATGTCTAAATGAGTGACAGGGAAATATAAGAGGAGTTCGTACTAAAAAATATTTTCAAATGGCATAATAAATAATAGCGAACGAACCATTTGAAATAATGTGTATAAACGTAAGAATAGAAACGTTTGCAATGAATTGGGAATAGTGATGGCCCCTTAAATTTCGAAATGATAAAGGCAATAACTATGGTTTACGATGACAGTAGAATGGACCCAAGATGTAACGACTTGATATTTTCAACCATTCGCATCCGCACATGTCGGACTTGAATTGTTCAAAATACCGCGTTGTAAATAAAATTTGGCAAATCTCAAAATATACAGTAAATAATTAATCACAGAATCACAGACACAGAATCAGAATACTCGTAGCGGAATTTAAAAATACTTAGTGGTTCATGAAGCCACTATAAATAGTCTCAATCAAATAAAAGTTACATAGTCTTTAATCCAAATATAGTTTTAAATCATCAGTAGAACAATCCAAATGTCTACTAGTCTTGATTTCATAAATTTAGATAAAGAACTGGAAGGGAAGTTGCCAGCATCTAGAAAGTGATCTACAGAAATCCTAGCTCCGGGATGAAAACCGAACTGCAACTCAGGCTGATCCGAGCGTAAAATAAAACATAAACACTCGAGTCAGGACATACATATTTATATAGTGTAAGCTAATTCAAGTGTACTGTAATATAGAGCAAGTAACTTAAAGGATGCTTGGGACCGTCCATCCTCTAAGGATCCGTTAAACTATTTACTATGTAGTAATATTCGCTATTATAATAATGTCTATTAGTAAAATAAACTTACTTTTAAATAGCGTTAAGGCTTTACATTTTCCACCTTAACACGTAATATATTCCCATAGTCTATACAGTACCGTAATCTCCCCCATACTGGGCGTCGTCAGAGGGCACTCCATAGGTATGGTACAAAACCAAAATCGTATAAGGCGCGCTAGGGTAGGTGACACGGCACAACTAGGCAATGCCAGGGTAGATATGCCAATTACGCTTCCGGACCGATGGAAACGCGTAGCGGCAGCTACCGCCCACCTCGAACAACACTCGCAAATCAAAGGTGCGCACCAAACAATCACAAAAGCAATAGAACGGCATACGAAGAAGTGCGTCCGATCAGAGGTGCTACCTCATTAATCCGTCAATCGCTCCTGTTTTAGCCACCTTATGCCAACTCACGGGAGTCGGGTCCACGTATTTACCTCAAGAAAACGTCACCACCATCCTACTTCATTCTGGAATCTCCACCACGTACACGGTTGTCAAAGTGGTTTTCGGTATTGACAGAGAGTATGCCAGATATCCAATCCCGGTCTCTTTAACAACCAAACGTTATTATAACCCGTGGTTACAGCTTTTTTAAAAAATTGGTATTTATACTTTAAAAATCAAAATAAATTTCAAATACATTTCAATATCATAATATCCTTTCAAACATCATTTATTTAAACATCAGTCATTTCATTTAATATAAAATACCATTTAAATCTATTCAATTTATTTAGGAATTAATTGCCTTTCAACTCGCATTTAAAAGTTAAATTCTTCCATTTAAAACCATTTAAAGTCAATTCCTTATTCTTATTTATTCATATTATATTCCAAAATTTAAGCCTTTTTTTTTCCAAAGATTATTTCCATAAATTTTATTAAAACAATCAAAATTCAGTTTCCGTAGCACTTATAAAATGCTACCTAAAGTTATAGGTTAAAACAGTCTATTTACAAAAGACAGCATTTAAGCGCTGTAATTTATTAACTTAACCATTAAGTTTTAAATTCCCAAAATAAAACTTAATATCAATTATTTTACTTAACTAAAATCTCACTTTTAACAAAAATTCAGAATTTTCCAAAATAAGTTATACTCCAAAATTTTACATAAACATTCATTTATTTAACATTTGACTCATTCAAAAATCATTATAAATAAATAAAAAAAATCCTTCAAATACATTTAAACCAGAAAATTATAAACTTTCTATTTAAAAATATTTTTTTAAAAGATTTCATAAAAATATTATATAAACCACGGGTCTGTATATAGTTTTCTAGCCTAGGTCAAGTGATACGGATATATATCATTTCAATCCGCAATTTACAAAAACCCCGGGTACTATCATTTCAAACCCGCAATCCCAAGTTAAATATTTAAAATTAAACAATAAAATAAATGAATGAATAAATAATTATCGTACAGGCCTATCATTTCAGCATATAACGATCTCAAATTTACAGGGAACTTGTAGTGATGATTCAACAGTAAATAAGCATTAAATAGTATAACTGCAATAATATAAAATAAATAAACAACTGATGATGTGTCAATTAATAATGGGGTTTAATATCATACGCTTATATCACAGGCAGATAAAATTTAAATAAAAGTTTACAATTACACTTGTGATAAATTCACAGATATATATGTATGTTCGTCTGGTGAGAAATACTCACTTGAATGCTGCAGAAAGTTTGATTTCCAACGATGGTAACACTTGGAAAAAAGAAAACACACAGAAGCACGATCAAACTGATGCAGAGGCTGCGACCAGATTTATATTTTGAAAAGGGAACGAATCAAAACTAAGAAAAATTTTAACCCAAAATTCTCAAAACAAAAGGGAACGAATGGTAATAAATTCGCCCCATAGGCTCGATTACTCCACCACACGGTTAGACTACGTTCTCAAAGCTCGGTTCAAAAATTTGCCCGTTACTTACTTTCACCCCTTTTTATTTCTACAAGTGGTGGAAACACTAATAATTTAAATCAAATTCTCGGCATCATAAAAGAATTTTATGCGCATAACGTTGATAATACATATACACTCACAATACTAATTATATGAACACTTCTTCACTAGTACAAAAACCCTCCTACAGCCGATTCTTATATTTGCTTATTCAATTATTACTATTAATTATTTTCCTTCTCTAACTACTGTTGCCACCTAGTTTGGACACTTATGACCCACACGCATACTTTGTCCTCCATTCAATTTTTTTTATTCTACTCTATTATATTTTGGGTAAAGTTTAAATTTTATTTCTAAACTAAATTGGTCAAATTCACTACTGAAAATCTTGAAGGATGGCTAGATGACATAAAACCTTAGTTATCAGTTTATGAAAAATTTTCGTGCAATTTTATTTGGAGGAGAGGCTGACATCAGTGGTAAAGGAGGAGGGCAGGGATATAGTGGTGAAGGAGGAGTCATAGCCTAAGGTGGTAGAGTTTTAAGCCTTTGCGTGAACAAAAGAAGAGAAAAAAAATGGAAATAAAGAAGAAGAAAGCAGAGGAGGAAGAAGGAAAAATATAAACATAGGCCATACCTGATGCTGCATGCGAGAAGAAGCTGAGATGAAATGAAAAATTATGTGAGGCTTGAATTTATAGGAGAATATTGGGTTGCTTTGTATGCAAGGAAATGGTGAATGAGATCAGGGAACAAATATATGCAGAGGTCATTGATTTTTCCAGAGGAGATTTTTTTTTCCGTGAATTAAGTGTAGATAAATGGTAAGGTAGGATAAATTTTGAAGCTAAAATGCACGTTCTTTTTTATTTCTTCTCAGAGGATATTTGCGTGATTTAAGGTGAACAAAAATAGGAAGGAAATAAAATTTTAAATTAACTGCACGGTGGCTTGGATTTACACAAAGAAACAGACAGGAATATTAGGCAATATTTGTACACGTTTCTTTTCTCCTTTAAAATTTTTGGAAATAATTACGTTTATTAAAAAGAAGAAACGATAAAGTTTTGGCAAAGATTTTATGACAAATTTAAACAGATATTGAATGCGTTGATAAATTTTTGGCATAGATAAAATTTTGATTTGAAGTGTAAAAGAAGGAAGCTGCATGATTTTCCTTTGATTTTTCAGAAATTGCGTTCTACAGGTGAGGAAATAAATTTCTTTCATTGATTGCAAACGTTTCCAGTGGCAAGCGTTTTATTTTGTAAATGCATTCTTACGTGCACGAATTTAAGAAGAGGAAAAACAAAATATCTAGGAAATATTTGCTCTTGCTTTAAATAAGAAGTAAATGTGACTGGGGTGGAGAAACAACAAGAATTTATTGCTGAGAATGGTAAAAGGAAATCACAGATTACATACCTATTAACCAAATGAAGTTGTACATGGATTTGAAATTTTTATAATCAACATTGATTTATAAAGAAACAACAAAGTTTTACTAGACAAAGATTTATACCAAATTTAAAGCAAATTGAATGCGTTGATTTTTATTATCAATACGTTTTCCTATATACGTTATTTATACCATTAAATATCGTACCCTCTTAAATGCGAAATTATCAGTTTATTAATATGCTATAAATTCTTAATATTTATTACTAAATTAAAAAGATAAAACTTTGGTTACATCTCTCTCTGATTCTTATTACCATTAAAAGGCGATTTATTATCAAAATGGACCAAATATTACAAATTTTTAAAGCAAGTATATAATCCAATTTTTTTTATTATTAAAATTCCAATTAGAGTTATCCTTAAACAAAGTGAAACTTTCATTTATTATTTAGCATTTTGGAAATGATTTGATCAAATTAAAATATATATAAATTGGGAAGTAAATTTTACTGGAAAGATAAAAATAAACGTAAGAAATATGGGTAAAGAGAAAAACGCATATGAAATAGGCAAGCAGATAGGAGAATGGATACTGCGCATGACTGAGATTTAGGAGAAAATTATGTTTTGAAAAAATGCGAGAAATAAATTTTGTTAAATGGAAAAAATCTATGGAAATCAACTTTTTAAAGCAATGCATTGAATTAGAGGCAACATACTTGATTCGAACGCTAGACAATTCCTTCCCTCTAAAACACATGCCACTCATAAATTTACTCATTTACAACTAAGGTCATATTTTTAAGAATGTGTACCATAGCCATAATATTTTATGCCCAAAATATACCGAAATAACAGATTAAAATTCTATACGTTTTCTTATATATATACAGTATTTATTCTCTCAATTTACGTGCCCTTTAAACGCGTAATTACCCAGTTCATTTATACACTATAAAAATTTAAAATTTACTACTTAAATGGAATAAAATTTGTTTACATTTTTTTTCTTCTGATCTATTTACCATTGACAAAGAAATGTATTATTCAAAATATTACTTAACTTTAAAAGGTAGATAATCCATTTTATAGCTAAGGTAAAAATTATTGTGTTGTTTTAACAGTCCAGAAAAATAGAAAATTGGCGAACGTTTATAAAATTGAACAAAGAAAGTGTTGATTTTTAGAGTAAAGAAATGGAAAAGGATATTTGATTTGAACGTTATTGAAAAATCAATGGGTTTTATTTATTTAATAAGTGGAGTCAACGGAAAGAAAATTTATTCCTTTCCCACTTAAAATGCATGTATACTGATTTATTTGATTATTTATATCCAAGGTAACAAAATTTAGATGCGTGAAAAACCGATGCAAAACACGCGCCCAGTTTCATAATAAAAGTGACGCTTTTTAAATTTACGCGTTCTCTTATGTAGTAAATATACGTTAAAAATATTCCATCAATGACACGCATTTTAAACGCGTAATTAAATAGTTTATTTATACACTAATTTTTTTTTCAAATCTTATTTCTTAATCAAAACTTGATTTTGCTAGAAATTAAGTTATTTTCCATCTTTGACAAAAAACCCAAATTTCCAATTAAAGTTAATTCTTAACCACGTCAAAATTTCAGAGATCTTATTATTTAATTAAAAATTTGGTCAACTGTTTTTTTTTATAATCACTTTAAAATTTAGATTTTTATATAATAAACCCCAAAGATTTAAAAATACAAGTGAAAAATACTTGTTAAAAATTTGGGCTGTTACACTCTCCCCCACTTAGAACTTTTCGTCCTCGAAAAGGAAGAAGGTAGGGGAATAGAAACAACCTGAAAGAAAACTAAATTGAAACTTAAATTAGAATCATTAATCTAAACAATAAAAATTCAATTTTAAATTAATCATTGATTTCATCTATTTATACTTAAAATTTTAACATTTATTTATTTACATATTTACTTGTATAATATCCCTACACTAAAAAAATCATTTTTTTTATCCAAATTTTACACAAGGTATTATAACATTCTAATTTAAAATGCTTAATTTTAATCCAAATTTGAAATGTTAATTTAACTTAATTGTTAAAGTAAATTTACCATTTCCCAAAATAAACTAAATTCCCATTTAGTTTCTTCTATATTAAATTTATTTCTCTCAATATATTTTTCTCATCTATGTCAAATATGTTTACACTTAATACAACTGTTTAAATTTATTCTTAGTTCCTTAACATCATTTTATATTGAAAATTATTCCATTACCCTTTTATTTTATTTACCTCTTTTAATCTTTTTATAATTAGAATTTAAGTGTATAACATTTATTATAACCACTCAAATTTTATTTATAAATCTTTTTACATTGTATATTATCCAATTACATTGTTAACTTCTGAAAATCAAAGTAAGTTATATTGAAATGAAATTGATTATTATATAAATAAAACTTCAAATTCAATTATCTCAAGTTGGAATTATTTATTCAAAAATTTGATTTTTTTTTAAATTGAATTTATTCCTCAAGATAAAATTTAATAATTAAATTTCTAATTCCCTTCAACCCATTTAGAGATAAATAAATATATGTACATAATATGTCAAATCAAATTTAAATCATATATATCTATATATTATAAATCAAGTCATATTTAGAGATTCAAATCAATTAAATTCTCAAGGTAACACTGTAGCAAGACTACAGAATGGTCTTTTCACTTCGAAAGTCGAAAATGAATGTCGATGATGTTGCTGTCATCACCGAAATTATTTCCTAGCGACAAGGAGAAGAGAACTGATTTTTAAACCTTTAAAATTCTTTGGAAATAAATTTTTATTCGAAAATATTTCAAATAATATCTCCCTTTAAAATTTTAAACACAAGGTTTGAAACCATCGAAAATTGAATTCTCAAGTTCTAGTTTTAAATTCATTTCTGTTTCCAAATTAATTTATAACCATTTGTTTATATTCGATTATTTATATTAGACAAAACACATGGTCTATTAAACCATAAATAAAATCAAAACTATTATCTCTTGACAACTAGTTAAATTAATTATAAAATTCTGAAAATTATACTTATATATAATATTAGATTTTTCCCAAATATAGGAATAAATTTTTCAAACAAGGATAGAGATTCAAATTTGATGGATTCAAATCAAAGAGAATTTTGATTTAAAGATAAATTGGAATCAGAAGATCCGATGATTAAATAACAGAACAAGGAACTAGATAAGTTTATATAAATCGCGGGCAACCTTAACCTGGTCAACCGTGACTTAAAGAGTCAGATCGAATGTAGATTTACCATTCGATCCGAAGAGATAGAGTTCGGAATAACCAAAGATACTAGCATCTAAACCGAGGTTAAATATAAATCTCTGGTGAATTAATGCTAATTGTAAAGGAGTTTCACCCCTTTATTAGAATATTGGCGAAACCGCCAATTCACTATAAAGATCGTCCGAAATGGAGTTATGGGATACTCCAGAAATCGAAAGAAGATGAATAGTGAGGGACATGAATGAACTTTGGAACCGCAGGGAACGTTCCAAAATTCAAAGGAAGAGATTCAAGCTCAAATGAAAGTGATTCTGTAAATCAAATTTACCATACATTCTAAGTTTTGCCTAGAGCCAAAGCTCTGATACCAAATGTAACGATCCGATATTTTCAACCATTCGCATCCGCACATGTCGGACTTGAATTGTTCAAAATACCGCGTTGTAAATAAAATTTGGCAAATCTCAAAATATACAGTAAATAATTAATCACAGAATCACAGACACAGAATCAGAATACTCGCAACGGAATTTAAAAATACTTAGTGGTTCATGAAGCCACTATAAATAGTCTCAATCAAATAAAAATTACATAGTCTTTAATCCAAATATAGTTTTAAATCATCAGTAGAACAATCCAAATGTCCACTAGTCTTGATTTCATAAATTTAGATAAAGAACTGGAAGGGAAGTTGCCAGCAGCTTGAAAGTGATCTACAGAAATCCTAGCTCCAGGATGAAAACTGAACTGCAACTCAGGCTGACCCGAGCGTAAAATAAAACATAAACACTCGAGTCAGGACATACATACTTATATAGTGTAAGCTAATTCAAGTGTACTGTAATATAGAGCAAGTAACTTAAAGGATGCTTGGGACCGCCCGTCCTCTAAGGATCCGTTAAACTATTTACTATGTAGTAATATTCGCTATTATAATAATGTCTATTAGTAAAATAAACTTACTTTTAAATAGCGTTAAGGCTTTACATTTTCCACCTTAACACGTAATATATTCCCATAGTCTATAAAGTACCGTAATCTCCCCCGTACTGGGCGTCGTCAGAGGGCACTCCATAGGTATGGTACAAAACCAAAATCATATAAGGCGCGTTAGGGTAGGTGACACGGCACAACTAGGCAATGACAGGGTAGATATACCAATTACGCTTCCGGACCGATGGAAACGCGTAGCCGCAGCTACCGCCCACCTCGAACAACACTCCCAAATCAAAGGTGCGCACCAAACAATCACACAAGCAATAGAATGGCATACGAAGAAGTGCGTCCGATCAGAGGTGCTACCTCATTAATCCGTCAATCGCTCCTGTTTTAGCCACCTTATGCCAACTCACGGGAGTCGGGTCCACGTATTTACCTCAAGAAAACGTCACCACCATCCTACTTCATTCTGGAATCTCCACCGCGTACACGGTTGTCAAAGTGGTTTTCGGTATCGACAGAGAGTATGCCAGATATCCGATCCCGGTCTCTTTAACAACCAAATGTTATTATAACCCGTGGTTACAGCTTTTTAAAAAAATTGGTATTTATACTTTAAAAATCAAAATAAATTTCAAATACATTTCAGTATCATAATATCCTTTCAAACATCATTTATGTAAACATCAGTCATTTCATTTAATATAAAATACCATTTAAATCTATTCAATTTATTTAGGAATTAATTGCCTTTCAACTCACATTTAAAAGTTAAATTCTTCCATCTAAAACCATTTAAAGTCAATTCCTTATTCTTATTTATTCATATTATATTCCAAAATTTAAGCCTTTTTTCCAACGATTATTTCCATAAATTTTATTAAAACAATCAAAATTCAGTTTCCGTAGCACTTATAAAATGCTACCTAAAGTTATAGGTTAAAACAGTCTATTTACAAAAGACAGCATTTAAGTGCTGTAATTTCTTAACTTAACCATTAAGTTTTAAACTCCCAAAATAAAACTTAATATCAATTATTTTACTTAACTAAAATCTCACTTTTAACAAAAATTCAGAATTTTCCAAAATAAGTTATACTCCAAAATTTTACATAAACATTCATTTATTTAACATTTGACTCTTTAAAAATCATTATAAATAAAAAAATAAAAAAATCCTTCAAATACATTTAAACCAGAAAATTATGAACTTTCTATTTAAAAATATTTTTTTAAAAGATTTCATAAAAATATTATATAAACCACGGGTCTGTATATAGTTTTCTAGCCTAGGTCAAGTGATACGGATATATATCATTTCGATCCGCAATTTACAAAAACCCCGGGTTCTATCATTTCAAACCCACAATCCCAAGTTAAATATTCAAAATTAAACAATTAAATAAATAAATGAATAAATAATTATCGTACAGGCCTATCATTTCAGCCTATAACGATCTCAAATTTACAGGGAACTTGCAGTGATGATTTAACAGTAAATAAGCATTAAATAGTATAACTGCAATAATATAAAATAAATAAACAACTGATGATGTGTCAATTAATAATGGGGTTTAACATCATACGCTTATATCACAGGCAGATAAAATTTAAATAAAAGTTTACAATTACACTTGTGATAAATTCACAGATGTATATGTATGTTTGTCTGGTGAGAAATACTCACCTGAATGCTGCAGAAAGTTTGATTTCCAACGATGGTAACACTTGGAAAAAAGAAAACACACAGAAGCACGATCAAACTGATGCAGAGGCTGCGACCAGATTTATATTTTGGAAAGGGAACGAATCAAAACTAAGAAAAATTTTAACCCGAAATTCTCAAAACAAAAGGGAACGAATGGAAATAAATTCGCCCCATAGGCTCGACTACTCCACCACACGGTTAGACTACGTTCTCAAAGCTCGTTTCAAAAATTTGCCCGTTACTTACTTTCACCCCTTTTTATTTCTACAAGTGGCGAAAACACTAATAATTTAAATCAAATTCTCGGCATCATAAAAGAATTTTATGCGCATAACGTTGATAATACATATACACTCACAATACTAATTATATGAACACTTCTTCACTAGTACAAAAACCCTCCTACAGCCGATTCTTATATTTGCTTATTCAATTATTACTATTAATTATTTTCCTTCTCTAACTACTGTTGCCACCTAGTTTGGACACTTATGACCCACACGCATACTTTCTCCTTCATTCATATTTTTTTTATTCTACTCTATTATATTTTGGGTAAAGTTTAAATTTTATTTCTAAAATAAATTGATCAAATTCCCTACTGAAAATCTTGAAGGATGGCTGGATGACATAAAACCTTAGTTATCAGTTTATGAAAAATTTTCGTGCAATTTTATTTGGAGGAGAGGCTGACATCAGTGGTAAAGGAGGATGGCAGGGATATAGTGGTGAAGGAGGAGTCATAGCCTAAGGTGGTGCAGTTTTAAGACTTTGCGTGAACAAAAAAAGAGAAAAAAATGGAAATAAAGAAGAAGAAAGCAAAGGAGGAAGAAGGAAAAATATAAACATAGGCCATACCTGATGCTGCATGCGAGAAGAAGCTGAGATGAAATGAAAAATTATGTGAGGCTTGAATTTATAGGAGAATATTGGGTTGCTTTGTATGCAAGGAAATGGTGAATGAGATCAGGGAACAAATATATGCAGAGGTTATTGATTTTCCCAGAGGAGATTTTTTTTCCGTGAATTAAGTGTAGATAAATGGTAAGGTAGGATAAATTTCGAAGCTAAAATGCACATTCTTTTTGATTTCTTCTCAGAGGATATTTGTGTGATTTAAGGTGAACAAAAATAGGAAGGAAATAAAATTTTAAATTAACTGCACGGTGGCTTGGATTTACACAAAGAAACAGACAGGAATATTAGGCAACATTTGTACACGTTTCTTTTCTCCTTTAAAATTTTTGGAAATAATTACGTTTATTAAAAAGAAGAAACGGTAAAGTTTTGGCAAAGATTTTATGACAAATTTAAACAGATATTGAATGCGTTGATAAATTTTTGGCAAAGATAAAATTTTGATTTGAACGTGTAAAAGAAGGAAGCTGCATGATTTTCCTTTGATTTTTCAGAAATCGCGTTCTACAGGTGAGGAAATAAATTTCTTTCATTGATTGCAAACGTTTCCAGTGGTAAGCGTTTTATTTTGTAAATGCATTCTTACGTGCACGAATTTAGAAAGAGGAAAAACAAAATATCTAGGAAATATTTGCTCTTGCTTTAAGTAAGAAGTAAATGTGACTGGGGTGGAGAAACAGCAAGAATTTATTGCTGAGAATGGTAAAAGGAAATCACAGATTACATACCTATTAACCAAATGAAGTTGTACATGGATTTGAAATTTTTATAATCAGCATTGATTTATAAAGAAACAACAAAGTTTTACTAGACAAAGATTTATACCAAATTTAAAGCAAATTGAATGCGTTGATTTTTATTATCAATACGTTTTCCTATATACGTTATTTATACCATTAAATATCGTACCCTCTTAAATGCGAAATTATCAGTTTATTAATATGCTATAAATTCTTAACATTTATTACTAAATTAAAAAGATAAAACTTTGGTTACATCTCTCTCTGATTCTTATTACCATTAAAAGGCGATTTATTATCCAAATGGACCAAATATTACAAATTTTTAAAGCAAGTATATAATCCAATTTTTTTATTATTATTAAAATTCCAATTAGAGTAATCCTTAAACAAAGTGAAACTTTCATTTATTATTTAGCATTTTGGAAATGATTTGATCAAATTAAAATATATATAAATTGGGAAGTAAATTTTACTGGAAAGATAAAAATAAACGTAAGAAATATGGGTAAAGAGAAAAACGCATATGAAATAGGCAAGCAGATAAGAGAATGGATACTGCACATGACTGAGATTTAGGAGAAAATTATGTTTTGAAAAAATGCAAGAAATAAATTTTGTTAAATGGCAAAAATCTATGGAAATCAACTTTTTAAAGCAATGCATTGAATTAGAGGCAACATACTTGATTTGAACGCTAGACAATTCCTTCCCTCTAAAACACATGCCACTCATAAATTTACTCATTTACAACTAAGGTCATATTTTTAAGAATGTGTACCATAGCCATAATATTTTATGCCCAAAATATACCGAAATAACAGATTAAAATTCTATACGTTTTCTTATATATATATATATACAGTATTTATTCCCTCAATTTACGCGCCCTTTAAACGCGTAATTACCCAGTTCATTTATACACCATAAAAATTTAAAATTTACTACTTAAATGGAATGAAATTTGTTTACATTTTTTTTCTTCTGATCTATTTACCATTGACAAAGAAATGTATTATTCAAAATATTACTTAACTTTAAAAGGTAGATAATCCATTTTATAGCTAAGGTAAAAATTATTGTGTTGTTTTAACAGTCCAGAAAAATAGAAAATTGGCGAACGTTTATAAAATTGAACAAAGAAAAGTGTTGATTCTTAGAGTAAAGAAACGAAAAAGAATATTGGATTTGAACGTTGTTGACAAATCAATGGGTTTTATTTATTAAATAAGTGGAGTCAACGGAAAGAAAATTTGTTCCTTTCCCACTTAAAATGCATGTATACTGATTTATTTGATTATTTATATCCAAGGTAATAAATTTAGACGCGTGAAAAACCGATGCAAAACACGCGCCCAGTTTCATAATAAAAGTGACGCTTTTTAAATTTACGCGTTCTCTTATGTAGTAAATATACGTTAAAAATATTCCATCAATAACACGCATTTTAAACGCGTAATTAAATAGTTTATTTATACACTAATTTTTTTTTTCAAATCTTATTTCTTAATCAAAACTTGATTTTGCTAGAAATTAAGTTATTTACCATCTTTGACAAAAAATTCAAATTTCCAATTAAAGTTAATTCTTAACCACGTCAAAATTTCAGAGATCTTATTATTTAATTAAAAATTTGGTCAATTGTTTTTTTTTATAATCACTTTAAAATTTAGATTTTTATATAATAAACCCCAAAGATTTAAAAATACAAGTGAAAAATACTTGTTAAAAATTTGGGCTGTTACACAAGAAATTAGAAGGCCCCTTATTATAATCAATTTTTAACTGATTTACATTTAAATAAAATTACACCCAACAAAATAAACTTCCAAATTATTTGGTAACAATTTACCATTTGCTATGTTTTAATGGACGTATCCAAATATCAAATTTTTATTTCCGAATTCAATTATTAAATTTAAGCAAAATTTCAGTTAATTACGCTATAAATACTATTAAATTTTCCGGGTTGCTACACTCTCCCCCACTCAAAACTTTTCATCCCCGAAATGGAAGGAGGTAGGAGAATAGAACAACTGGAAAGAAAATAGATTGAAATATAAAACACCACAATAATTTTTTATAACCAATAAACTACATTTATTTTAAAATCGGTATATATATTCAATTAGTTGATCAATTCATTTTATTTAATCAATCAAATTTATTGTGTTCACTTTTGATTGATTTTGTAACAACCCGCAAATCCGTACCCCTTGAGTCAACACTATTCTACTTAAATCAACTCAAGTTGTACAGAAATACGAACCATTTGGGTTAAAGAAGAAGAGGTAGAAGAAGAAAATAGAAATCAACATCAGAATCTAACCATCGCAGCGGAATAAAATATAATAGATAATAAATAATCTTTACTCAAAAATCAAATATATCTGTTTATATATTACATCATCAGAGTACATCAATCATAACTCAACATCAATAACATACAAATGGATACACAGCAACTCAATACAGCAGAATATATATAAACAAGTACGGAAGTACGTATCGTCATCCAGCTCGTCTCCTGAGCTCCACAACATCATATCATGTATCCTATAATACTCGGTCTGACCCGAACATTACAGTTAAATAACACCCGAGTCAGTCTGGAATACCAGCGTGAGAAAATCACACTCAATTGATTATTAAAGTTTCAAAAATCCTTTGAAAACAAAAGCATCTCGTAAGACCACGCCACAAATAAACATGTCGGGTTTTTACCTTACGATGGCTAAAACACTTTTTATAGAAATCCTCTGATATTATAATAGGGTCTATATATAAATACTTATAAAATAGTCGAAATTGTTACATTCACTAAATTCCAGCTACTAGCCACAGAGTGGGTAATACAAACAAAACTCGTACAAGGCTCGTAGGAAGAATGGATTTCCAACTAATGACTAGGCACTCAGGTACCACCTGTCACAGTACGTGGCCTAGATCACAGTACTGAGGAGTACGCCCGCTCCCCTACAACACAAGACTCGGACTACCCCTTACTGGATAATCCCGAGTGAGATTACCCCGCTGGGATCAACAACCGCCCAATAAGCCGAAATAAAAGGGACATCTAGACAGGGATGACCTCACCCTGCTTGGGTGCTACCCACCTAGCCTTGCTGCATAACCCCTGATTTTCAGTCATTCCCATTTGATGAGGTTTGAGGCTGAGCGTTACCTTTTTAGACATATCCCTTAGAATGCCCATCGTCCACCTGACGATGTTCCGAAAGCATTCATCCATACAAGTCCGTCCCGGGTTCGAACGGAACCGAAGGCACTACTCCTATTACATCCATTTTGGAAATATCCTCAGGATGCACTTCACTACTCCATCTTCTAATTCAAAATCGTTTTCCACGAAAACGTACAAACCGGATCGAAGTGGTTTTCGAGAAATAAATCTCGATCCCGGTCTCTTCGAAACGATCAACGCATTTGTCCAATATTGATAGTCGGTTATTTAACTATCAATTAATATTCACAAACAACCATCCAACAATAAACAATTTCCCAAATTATTTATTAGCCTCAAAAATATTTTCACAACATATATTTCTATTTTCAACCCTTTGAAAACAGTTTCAAATCATCTTTCTTTTCAGAATAAACTTTCCCAAATATTCTCTATCTCCACTGAAAATTACCAAGCACAAAACTAGCTTTTTTTTAAATAATTTAAAACTCTTTACTTTGAAATATATTTTAAAACATTAAGGTAAAACTACTTCAATAATTTGTTAAAATACATACTATATGGATTTTTGAAAATAAAGTTACTTAATAAAATATAAAACTAGATTTTCACCTTTTTTTAAAAAACATGATACTAAGTCATTTTTAAAAAAATAATTACTACCATAATAGATTGAAAGAAAATACTTACTTTAGAAATATAAATATAGAAATGATAAATTTTCCAAAACTTGTTTTTTTTAAAAACAACTTTAAAACCTTTAATTTATATTTAAAAATTTACGTTAAAAACGTACTTGGTTATCCCGGGAGAATTTCCAATCTCAATCACTTAAATTAATTTTCCAAATTGATTCCCAATTTATTCCATTTGAAATAAATTTCTTTAGTTACTCAGTTCATTTCAAAATTCGTTAGTTATGGGCTTATCATTATTATTTTCCGTTTGATTTTAAATCTTTTAACTGAAATATACAAATTTCAGATTTTTCCAATATTCTTCATTATTATTTTCAATAATTTAAATCCTGAATTTTAAATAAATGTTTTGTTCTTTTTAAGTAATAACACTGAATTTTAAAATTCATTAACTTTCTGTTTATTCAAAATTTCCTTTCTATACTCAAAATTTATTTATTAGAAATTTAAAGTCACTTTATTTCTTCTCCATTTCATTTTTAGATTTATTCTATAATTATTTTACTTACAGATTCACTTCTTTTATTTTCCTTTCAAAAATTCAATTTTTTTATATACATTATTTTGGTAATTCATTATACCCAATTACATGCAATCGAACCATAGCATTCAATATTCCAATATCATTCATCATAGAATATCAAATTATTACAACAGATGGTATTAAACAATTTAAATAAAGGTTGAGGGATCTAGTTGGATTTCTCCAACCTGTTTTCCCTGCATCCACAGACGTTAGCACAATATAAAGTACCAATTTCAAAATATACCATGCTATAGCTCATTAAACAATTCAATCATTCAAACAATTATTTAAATTTAATCATTTAAATTTAAATTTAACTGAGTGAGATTAACTCACCTTTGATTTTTGTTTTGCAATCCGATCCAATCCGGCTTGCTTCCATCAGATTTTGACCTTGTATAACAATCATACGATTTATTATCACTTTGAAATAACTTGAACCATTTATTTCCATTTTATAAATTTAATTAACCAATGATTTACTATTTAATAATTAAATTGGCCAACAATTAAATTTAAACTAAACATTTGGTTTTAAACTAATAAATCGATTTTAACTAAATTCTATTTGCTGAATTTAATTTAATTAACAAATAATTTTATTTAACCAAATTTTCATTTAATAAATTAGTTTTAGAAACTAAAATAAATTAATTATGCTAATAGAACAAATTGACCACCTTAATAATTATTTTAAAATAGACCAGTAAATTTAAAATGGGGGCATGTCTATTTATGTTTATTATTACACATTTTCTTCAGCTTCCTGTATATACATATAACTTAAAATTGCTTTCATATATAAAATAATACTGCCTGTATTCATAATTTTATTAGAGTAAATTACCTCTAACGCAGATCAAATTGAGCAACGACGATGCTGCTTCCCCAAACCCTAGTCATTGCCGAAGCCTACTGACTCGCGAATCCCACAGCACTCCACCAAGTCGTTTCCGATAGCCGCGAGCCTTTTAGATGAACATGAGCGACTCACGACCTCCGCGCCTACAGCCAACGAACGCCTTGCCTTCCTCCTCAAATCGCCTCTCCCACAATCTACGACATCCCAACTCCACCGCGAAATCGCTCGCGCCCATTACTCCCATCGCCAGAGACGAACTCAGATCAGCCACCGAACAGCTAGAATCGATCGCGATTAAGTCGCGAGCCTTACCTCTGATTCCTAGCTTTGAGTGTTCGACGAATAGCTAGAAATCGAGCCGCCTAATTCAATTTCGAACAACTTGCTGCAAACACGAATTCTATTCGCAAGCATGACTTTAAATCAAACTGGGACGAGAAGGAGGCAGTTTGATTCGATCTGTAACAAAAAGGCTTATTAGTTTGGGTATTTTTAATTTAAGAAAGAAGGGTTTCGGTTTCTTAAGAAAAGGAGCTGCTATTATTTTCGTGAGTTCTATTTTTTTCTCTTCTTTTTTATGTAGAACGATTGGCTTGTAACAGAAGAGAGAGAACACGTTATAACCTTTCGTTCATTAGCTTACGAACAAAGCTATCCTTTATTTTTTTATTTTCCCGAATGAATAATTTCCTTTATCAAACGACGAAGCGTAAAAAAGAAAGTAACACGTGCTTTTTGAATTCAGTCACTATATTAAATTTCGATATGGATTTAAGCGCGTTTAAAAATGGTACGCTCACACAACAATTCCGATCATTACGAAAATTGAAATCCGATAATAATACAATTTTACGGATCCAATGGAACTGGTTTCGTCGAATTCCGAGACTGTGCCCGGAAGGTTATTTTTAAATTTAATTTAAACTATAAAATTTCAAAACTGAACAAATCATCGTTAAATTCAATTTTACAACTTCTATTATCCTCAGTACTGTCAATATAAATTTTTCAAGCCTTGGCTTAAAACTCCAGATTCAACATTTTAACCTACTTCAAATTATTTAATTTAATAATTCAATTATCAAATAAATTGTGATATTCGTCATTCAAGTTACAATAGATTTCTCTATTGAATATTTAAAATCAATAAATATCCCGATTTTAAATTGTCGAAAATTCCCGGTCGTCACATTCCTCCCCCCTTAAAAGAATTTCGTCCCCGAAATTACTACTTAGAAAGAATAGTCCAATACCCGTTACTATTTTCCAACCAAACAGTTTAATTAACTTGCCATACATATCTTTTATCATAGACACACTATCATTCTTACTAACTTTCCAAACTCCCATAATTTGCAAACAATCCTATTTACCCAATCATTCAATTTTTAATTTTAAAACCAATTTTGAATTATCAAAATTTTCTCAAATTTTTTTTAACTCTTTAAATTTCCGAATTTTTTTGCTAGCGTCTCCTTTGCGCGGCTAGCTCGGTACAACTGCAAAAGGCCTCTACGGGCTCCCAGATTCCAAAGGAAAACAAAAAGCCAAGTGGCTTGATCCAAAAACCCGATCAAATTTCATATAGAAACTTAAACACATACCTTTTTGTAGAGCATTTCAAATTTATCTTTCTGAAATCAAAATTAGTTCTCTTTTCTCTTTATAATACCTGCATATCTTACATAGCAATATGTCCAATCACAACATTCAAAAACATTTTATCGACTTTCTTACAAATGTCAGTATTTATTCATTCAAATATTGACTTAGATTATATTAGTAGTATCAAATTTTCATTTAAGAATTCACCATTCCCTCTTAAGTTAGTATAAGCATTTATATGCTTCTTATATTTATTCCCACTTTACCACTTTAGTTTATATCTAATTCTGTTCAAATTGATTCTTCCATTTCCATATGAATTCAATTTATCTTTAACTCTGAATATTTGAATTTTATTTTTCATTTATACTGATTCATGTCATTATTTTAAATTAGTTTCATTTACAATTTATTTCAATTTCCAGTTGAAACCGTTTTGCCGTTAACAAAATTTTCTCAAAATTTTCCAGCTCCCAAAATTTTCGAATTTTTTTGGCAGAGTCTCCTTTTTACGGAGGAGCTTTTGCAATTTTACAAGAGATATAAATATATATACATCGACCCACCCGGTTGGAAAAACCAAACACAGTTCATATTTCCTATTTTTATTGCGTAGGCGTACCTTATTTAGCATTTTTAAGCAAACAACTTATTTATTTAGCAGTTAGCGTGCCTAAAATCCAGCCACACGGCTTCCCGATACCTGTACTTACTCAATTTAAACATGTAAGTGTCATACATATGAAATTTAACCACATTTCATTTATTTGCAATAGTTAAACACATGAATTCTTAAAGAAATTCACACCAAATATTTTTCCGTAACAACTTATACAATTTTCATACTAATTCCACTGTTCCAATTAATTTATAACCATTTTCATTTAATTTGAATGGTTTTCAATCCATTCGTATACAACTTCATAAATTTGAATGGTATAAAACTCAATCGCTTACGTTTAATTTATTTTCAAGCATACCGAACTCATATTTAATTCAATTGCTCTCAAAATCAATTTATTTTACTTCTATCAATTCATAGAAATTTAATTACTCCTATTTACATCAAATGACAATTTATTCTATGTAATTTGACGAGATCTATGTGAATAAATAAGTATTTATGTTTTATAACCAATTTAAATTGATTTCAACTCAATTTATACTTAATTCTATTCCATTTTTAAATTTATTCACAATCATATATTCTCATTTTCATTGCATTTTAAATTTGAATCCATTCACTTGCATTTCATTTTATTAACCAAACTAATTCAATCAAAACCATTAACACTTAGGTTCATCTTCATTACCAATTAAATTTCCTTTTTATTTTAATTCATTCTTGACCATTTATTTAGCCCGACACATTTCATTTAATTTCATTCACAATCCATTCATTTTCATTTCATTCCATATTTGTTTATTCCAAACTATTTTATTCAGCTCGAAGACAATCCAGGGTATTTCATTCAATAACCATTTCAATTTTATTCACGATCCATTCATTTGCGATTCATATAAATCCATTCTATTAACTTGAAAACATTCTATTTTTCTCATTGTCACTAAGTTATTTCAGTTCTTTAACATTTTAAATGGTTTACAATTATTTAATTAAGAACTTCATTCCATTTAATATTATCGGTAACTCACCTAATTTTATTTCGATTAAAATTTATTTCCACTTGAGTTAAAACCAATCCAATATTATTAAACTTAGTTTAAGTTGATTTCAATTCAACTCTCCTTCATCTATTTAGCTTAAGTTAATTTACTTCATTTTATTCAAAAAAAAAATTCTATATTTAAGCTTATTTCATTTTTCAAGTAAATTTTTCTCTTTTATTCAACTTAATTCTATCTCAATTAAATCTCATTTTAAATCTGCAATTTCATTTGATTGGTTATTATAAAATTTAACTTTCCAGATTCACCCATTCAATTTATTACAAGGCCATTTCCAATTTATTTCCACTTATTTGGATTTTATTTGAAATTCCTACCATTACTATTTTAATCTATTTCATTTTCCTTTATTCGACACATTTTCAATTATATTTAATTTGTTAACACTTCAAGTTAAATTTTTAATTTATAACTCCAATTCTGAATCCACTATCCATTTTCAATTTACCACCCAATTTATTAACCACAATTCAATTACATTTACTTCACTATCGATCCAGGTCGAATTTGATTTATAACTTGGGTTTTATTTTCAAACTTCATTATTAACTCACAATTCGGCTTTTATTTAACATTTCATTAACTAATTTATTAACAAATTAGTTCTCCCCTATTTATAGTTCAATACTTGATTTTTAGTTCCAAATATCACTTCATTTAATTTTCTTAGTTCAATTTATTTTATAATTCAAGTTTGGATTTTCTTTCGTTTTATTATCCAAAACATCAAACAATATTTATTTTGGATTTTGTATTCCATTTTCAATTTATAAGTCACAACTTATTATTTACACAATTCCATTCATCCTAGGCTTGAATGTATTCTTCTCTTATTTTTAACTCAAACCTTATGCTTATTTATAACCCAAGCATATTTTATTCCATGGGTTTTTTTTTTAATTCTTTTATAAGTTGTTCTCATTTATTTATTTCAATCCAATCCTTATCCAGCTTATTTTCCATTTATTCAGGTAAGAATCTAATTTCATTCCAATAACTCAATTGAATTTTTATTCTAATTCAATTTTATTTTAACTTAGATTTATTGAACTCAATTCGATTTCAACTTAATTCGAATACAACTGGATATTAATTTCAGCCTGTTTAATTAATTTAAATCTAGTTAAATTTCATTCTCCAATCCAATTTTTTTTAACTTTCACTTTAAGTTTAAATTTCCAACATTCAAAGCTGATATTTCCTCTTGATTTAAAAATCATCTCAATTTATAAGCTTATAACCTATCTCATCAGGAATTTTAAACACCCGACTTTGGTTTCAAATTATTTTGAAATCTCCAACATCTCAAATCACATTTCTCAAAAATTTAAACCAATCCTGGTTTTTATTCCCGTCAAATTGCCTTAGAAATTTCAAAAACAAACAGGTTTTGCTGAACAAATCAATTTGGTAGCAATCCGTCACTTAGAAATTCAAAAATGAATACTGATGATGCGGCCGTCATCATCAGAATTATTTTCCAATAATCCAAGTGATTTCAATGCTATACCACTTTCAAAATTCCTTTAAAACAATTTCCTTTCAGAAATATCTCTAAAACAATAATGTTATTGTTTACCTTCAAAACACTTCGACAAACACTTCCAAAATCTTCGGGATTTAAATTTCCAAATCCTGCTTAAATCAACTTTAACTATAATTCATTTGCACAGCTTATGCTCATACAAATTCTCATTTGATTTTATTTCAATTTATAATTTACATTTATAATTCATATTTATAAATCCCATTTTATAATGAATTTATTCCCTTAAACTTTGGTTATATTTTCCATTTCTAGTTAAATTTTTACACAACGACGATAATAATTTAATATTATCATTTCTAACATCCAAGCAACCATATATTAGCTAAAATAGTTTATAAAACTTTTCTTTATATAAAAATATATTTTGGGTAAAATTATTTCATTCAACCACATTTAAAACAATATCGTGTCAATTGTTCTATTCAAGTGTTTAGAAACCTCTTCGATACAGTTGTCCAGACTGTGTCGACGAAGGTTCATATACTACTCAATAAACCAATCAACACTATTTTAAAACAATTTATATTCACTAACAAATACGCGCTCATATCTATTTATACGCTCAAACTCATTCTAGAGTACTACAGACTCTAATTTAAATGAGTAATTCCCACCAGAGCCAAGGTTATCACCAACCTAAGCTCTGATACCAACTCTAACAACCCGCAAATTTGTACCCCTTAAGTCAACACTATTCTACCTAAATCAACTCAAGTTGTACAGAAATATGAATCATTTGTGTTAAAGAAGAAGAGGTAGAAGAAGAAAATAGAAATCAACATCAGAATCTAACCATCGCAGCGGAATAAAATATAATAGATAATAAATAATCTTTACTCAAAAATCAAATATATCTGTTTATATATTACATCATCAGAGTACATCAATCGTAACTCAACATCAATAACATACAAATGGATACACAAAAACTCAATAAAGCGGAATATATATAAAAACAAGTATGGAAGTACGTATCGTCATCCAGCTCGTCTCCTGAGCTCCACAGCATCATATCCTGTATCCTATAATACTCGGTCTGACCCGAGCATTACAGTTAAATAACACCCGAGTCAGTCTGGAATACCAGCGTGAGAAAATCACACTCAATTGATTATTAAAGTTTCAAAAATCCTTTGAAAACAAAAGCATCTCGTAAGACCACGCCACAAATAAACATGTCGGGTTTTTACCTTACGATAGCTAAAACACTTTTTATAGTAATCCTCTGATATTATAATAGGGTCTATATACAAATACTTATAAAATAGCCGAAATAGTTACATTCATTAAATTCCAGCTACTAGCCACAGAGTGGGTAATACAAACAAAACTCATACAAGGCTCGTAGGGAGAATGGATTTCCAACTAATGACTAGGCACTAGGGTACCACCTGCCACAGTCCGTGGCCTAGATCACAGTATCGAGGAGTACGCCCGCTCCCCTGTAACACAAGACCGGGACTACCCCTTACTGAATAATCTCGAGAGAGATCACCCCGCGGTTGGGATCAGCAACCGCCCAGTAAGCCGAAATAAAAGGGACATCTAGACAGGGATGACCTCACCCTACTTGGGTGCTACCCACCTAGCCTTGCTACATAACCCCTGATTTTTAGTCATTCCCATTTGATGAGGATTGAGGCTAAGCGTTACATTTTTAGACATATCCCTTAGAATGCCCATCGTCCACTTGACGATGTTCCGAAAGCATTCATCCATACAAGTCCGTCCCGGCTTCGAACGGAACCGAAGGCACTACTCCTACTACATCCATTTTGGAAATATCCACAGGATTAGTAGCGACTAGCCCTTGCACTTCACTGCTCCATCTTCGAATCCAAAATCGTTTTCCACGAAAACGTACAAACCGGATCGAAGTGGTTTTCGAGAAATAAATCTCGATCCTGGTCTCTTCGAAACGATCAATGCATTTGTCCAATATTGATAGTTGGTTATTTAACTATCAATTAATATTCACAAACAATCATCCAACAATAAATAATTTCCCAAATTATTTATTAGCCTCAAAAATATTTTCACAAGATATATTTCTATTTTCAATCCTTTGAAAACAGTTTCAAATCATCTTTCTTTTCAGAATAAACTTTCCCAAATATTCTCTATGTCCACTGAAAATTACCAAGCACAAAACTAGCTTTTTTTAAAATAATTTAAAACGCTTTACTTTGAAATATATTTTAAAACATTAAGGTAAAACTACTTCAATAATTTGTTAAAATACATACTATATGTATTTTTGAAAATAAAGTTACTTAATAAAATATAAAACTAGATTTTCACCTTTTTAAAAAAAACATGATACTAAGTCATTTTATTTTTAAAAAAAATAATTACTACCAAAATAGATTGAAAGAAAATACTTACTTTAGAAATTTAAAAATTTAGAAATGATAAATTTTCCAAAACTTGCTTTTAAAAAAAACAACTTCAAAACCTTTAATTTATATTTAAAAATTTACTTTAAAAATGTACTTGGTTATCCCAAGAGAATTTCCAATCTCAATCACTTAAATCAATTTTCCAAATTGATTCCCAATTGATTCCATTTGAAATAAATTTCTTTACTTACTCAGTTCATTTCAAAATTTGTTAGTTATGGACTTATTATTACTATTTTCCATTTGATTTTAAATCTTTTAACTGAAATATACAAATTTCAGATTTTTCCAATTTTCTTCATTATTCTTTTCAATAATTTAAATCCTGATTTTAAATAAATGTTTTGTTCTTTTTAAATAATAATATTGAATTTTAAAATTCATTAACTTTCTGTTTATTCAAATTTGCCTTTCTATACTCACAATTTATTTATTAGAAATTTAAAGTCACTTTATTTCTTCTCCAATTCATTCTTAAATTTATTTTATAATTATTTTACTTACAGATTCACTTCTTTTATTTTCCTTTCAAAAATCCAATTTTTATATATATTATTTTGGTAATTCGTTATACCCAATTATATCCAATCGAACCATGGCGTTCAATATTCCAATATCATTCATCATAGAATATCAAATAATCACAACAAAGGGTATTAAACAATTTAAATTAAGGTTGAGGGATCCAGTTGGATTCCTCCAACCTATTTTTCCTGCATCCACAGACATTAGCACAATATAAAGTACCAATTTCAAAATATACCATACTATAGCTCATTAAACAATTCAATCATTCAAACATTTATTTAAATTTAATCATTTAAATTTAACTGAATGAGATTAACTCACCTTTGATTTTTGTTTTGCAATCCGATCCAATCCGGCTTGCTTCCATCAGGTTTTGACCTTGTATAACAATCATACGACTTATTATCACTTTGAAATAACTTGAACTGTTTATTTCCATTTTATAAATTTAATTAACCAATGATTTACTATTTAATAATTAAATTGGCCAACAATTAAATTTAAACTAAACATTTGGTTTTAAACTAATTAATCGATTTTAACTAAATTCCATTTGCTGAATTTAATTTAATTAACAAATAATTTTATTTAACCAAATTTTGATTTAATAAATTAGTTTTAGAAACTAAAATAAATTAATTATGCTAATAGAACAAATTAACCACCTTAATAATTATTTTAAAATAGACCAGTAAATTTAAAACGGGAGCATGTCTACTTATGTTTATTATTACACATTTTCTTCAGCTTCCTGTATATACATATAACTTAAAATTGCTTTCATATATAAAATAATATTGTCTGTATTCATTATTTTATTAGAGTAAATTACCTCTAACGCAGATCAAATTGAGCAATGAAGATGCTGCTTCCCGAAGCCCAAGCCATTGCCAAAGCCTACTGACTCGCGAATCCTACAGCACTCCACTAAGTCGTTGCTGATAGCCGCGACATCCCCAGTGCGACATCCCATAGCTGCGAGCCTTTCATATGAACATCAGCGAATCACTACCTCCGCGCCTACAACCAACGAACGCCTCGCCTTCCTCCTCAAATCGCGTCTTCCACAATCTACGACATCCCAACTCCACCGCGAAATCGCTCGCGCCCACCACTCCCATCGCCAGAGACGAACTCAGATCAGCCACCGAACAGCTAGAATCGACCGCGATTAAGTCGCGAGCCTCGCCTCTGATTCCTAGCTTTGAGTGTTTGGCGAATAGCTAGAAATCAAGCCGCCCAATTCGATTTCGAACAAGTTGCTGCAAACACGAAGTCTAATCGCGAACATGACTTTAAATCAAACAGGGATGAGAAGGAGGCTGTTTGATTCGATCTGAAATGAAGAGGGTTATTAGTTTGGGGATTTTAATTTAAGAGAGAAGGGTTTCGGTTTCTTAAGAAAAGGAGCTGCCATTATTTTCGTGAGTTCTATTTTTTTCTCTTCTTTTTTTATGTAGAACGATCGGCTTGTAACAGAAGAGAGAGAACACGTTATAACCTTTCGTTCATTAGCTTACGAACAAAGCTATCCTTTATTTTTTGTTTATTTTCCCGAACAAATAATTTCCTTTATCAAACGACGAAGCGTAAAAAAGAAAGCAACACGTGCTTTTTGAATTCAGTCATTATATTAAATTCCCGATATGGATTTAAGCGCGTTTAAAAATCGTACGCTCACACAACAATTCCGATCACTACGAAAATTGAAATCCAATAATAATACAATATTATGGATCCAATGGAACTGGTTTCGTCGAATTCTGAGACTGTGCCTCGGAAGGTTATTTTTAAATTTAATTTAAACTATAAAATTTCACAACTGAACAAATCATCGTTAAATTCAATTTTACAACTTCTATTATCCTCAGTACTGTCAGTATAAAATTTTCAAGCCTTCAAATTATTTCTAATAGGCTTAAAACTCCAGATTCAACATTTTATGCAACTTCAAATTATTTAATTTAATAATTTATCAAATAAATTGTGATATTCGTCATTCAAGTTGCAATTACTCTATTGAATATTTAAAATCAATTAAATATCCCGTTTTAAATGCTCGAAAATTCCGGGTCGTCATAGATTTCCTTTCATATATTTCATTCAATTGATTTGTTTCAAATTTATTAACATTTATCGCACAATTTTCACAACAAAATTCGTTTTATTTTACTCATTTATTAAATCTATTTGATCAACCATAGTTAGGTCCACCTCAATATTTATTTTCAACTATTCAAAACTATTTAGATTCAAATTTTAAATAGATTAATATTTAACAATTTGGTTTAATTCATTCTTTTCAACTAATAAATAGACATTCAATTTTAAAATTGATTTTCTTTCATTTTATCAACATTTCTTTCAAATCAATTCATTTAATTTAACTGATTTAATTTATCCATTTATCTCAAGTTAATTGATTCCACTTAAATTCAAATTCACTATTCTTCAGTTCATATTTACCTGCTTAAATAGTCTTCCCTTTTTATTAAATTAACTTATTCACTTAATATATTTTGCAACATATGTTAAGTGTATACATTTATTATCCCTATATAATTCAACCAATTAATTTCCTTTTTATTTTCCAATTCATTATTCAATTGATTACCTATAAATTCTCTTAACGAAATATCATTTTTGTTATCCTATTACTTATCCTAGTGTATATTATCCAATTACAATCTAATTATATTTAAACTTTTCTAGGTAAGTTATATTAATATTTCAGAGTGTAATTAAACACTATATAAATTTACATTTTTCAACATTTATATTAGCCAAATTTTAGTTTGAACAATTTATTACTGAAGTTTCTCTTGTATAACCTCAATTAAATATTTACTCTAACAATTTAACTTTCAAATAATTTAGGCAAGTTATATATATTAGAATGAAATTTAGTATCATACAAGTAAGTTTGTTCAATTCCATTATTTCAAGTTGGTTTAATTCCATTTATTTTTCAAATATTCCAATTATTCAACATTTCACTTTCTTTCAATAGTTGAAACCATTTCTTAATATAAAACCTAAGATTCAAATTTTCGGTTTCACTTCAAACTATTTTGAAATAATTATACACATATATCTTATATAACTCAAATCATATTCAGGAATTTCAAATCAAATCCATTTTCCAAAACAAAAGGTAGCATAGCTACCACTCATTTTTCCACTTTGAAACTCGAAGATGAATGCCGATGATGCTGCAGTTATCATCGAAATTATTTTCCAGCGACAATGGAGGAGAGTACAGGTTTTAAACTTCAAATTATTCTTTTGAAACAATTTCTATTCGAAAATACTTTTAAATAATAATACCTTTCAAAACCTTTAAAAAACAAAATCTTAAAAATTCAAAAAATTTAAATTCTCAAATTCTAAGTATAGATTCATTTCAATTCCAAATTAAAATTTTTTAAACCATGTTTTATAATTTAAGGTTCTTGTAACATACAACAATAGTTAATGGTTGACAAACAATAAATGATAATCCAGTATTATCATTTCAAATTACCAAATTTTATTAGCTATTCAATTTCAAAAAATTATACTCTTATATATATATATAATATAATTATACATGAAATTATTTCATTTGCAAATTTTGAAAACAATATTGGGTCAGCTTGCTTTGTTCAAGTGTTTTGGAATTCCTATCGATAGCTTTAGCTAGACGAACCGATCGAAATCCAAAATTCAAACTTAACAACTCAAACAACACAATATATGAAACATTTTTAATATTAATACAAATACACTCCCTCACTCGATAATACAAGAATGGATTTCAACAAGGATAGGGATTCAAATTTGAGGAACCCTAAATCAAAGAATTCTAATCAGAAGAGATCGGCTCGAAAAGGAGATATGATAATCAACAACAAAATAGAAGGATGGATAGACTTACATGAATCGTGGGCAAACTTAAGCGAATCTATCATGACTTCAAGAACAAGATCGATGCAGAATTCCAAGGAAAGTCAACATTCGATCGCAAGAGATATCTTTGGTGAATCAATGCTTGTTGTAAAGGAGTTTCACCCCTTTATAAATCATTCAAAGATTGGCAAGACCGCCAATTTATTATAGAGATCATTCGAAGTGGAGTTATGGGATACTCTAGAATCAAAAGGATACGAATAGGGGAGACAACAATGGATTTTTGGAACCGAGGGGAACGTTCCAAAATTCAAAGAAAATTCAAATCAAGAGGAATGAATTCAAGCTCGAATGAAAGTGATTCCGTAATTAAAGTTACTATATATGTTGATTTTTGCCTAAAACCAGAGCTGTGATACCACTTGTAACGACCCGGTATTTTCAACCATTCGCATCCGCACATGTCGGATTTGAATTGCTCAAAATATCAGATTGTTAATTTATATTTGGCAAAACTTAGCATATACAGTAAATAAATCAATCATGGAATTATAGACACAGAGTATTACAATAATAAGCAGCGGAAATAATACAATATAGTTGAAATAAAATACAACATAATATATGTACAATGTAGTCTCTAATACACAGTGACAAATATGAACAAAAATACTGGATAGCTGAAAGCTGAATAGATACAGATGGATCTCCAAGTGAAGCTCCAACTCCAAAGGTGAGTCTCGAAAGATGTGACACTCAGTCCGACCTGAGCGTAAAACAAAAACATAAAACCCTCGAGTCAGGATTAACGTTCTTATATCAATAAATCTAACTGAAGTGAAATACCAACTGAAAAACAAATAACTCAAAATATGTTTGGGACAACCAGCCTCTAAGAGTCCCTGGAACTATCTACTACGCAGTAATATACACTATTATAATATGTCTAAAGTAAAGTAAAAGATATTAAAATAGCGTTAAGGCGTTACCCGTATCCCCCTTAACACATAGTCTATACAATTTCGTACGCTTCTTCGTAAACTGGAGGTTTACCCAAAGGACATCACATAGGTATGGTACAAAACAAACTCATAGAAGGCGCTCTAAGGCATGTGAACGTGGCACACGAGAAAATTCCAGGGTAGATATACTGTTTGCGGATCCGGACTGGTGGTAACGCATAGCAGCTACCACCGCCGCCACCGCCCACCTCGGACACACTCCCATAACAAAAATCGAGGGGTGGCCACCAAAACAATCACAGAATCAAATATAGTATCGAAGAAATGTGCCCGGTAGGAGGAATGACCTCACTTGGCCTGACATGACTCCTGATTTTGGTCACGTCTAAGCTGACTCACGGAAGTCGGGGTCACATCATGCCATATAGAATCGTCGCCAAACCATCCTACTTCATTTCTAGAATCTCCACCACGTACATAGTTGTTAAATTGGTTTTTGGTATTAGCAGAGAGTATGACAATATCCGATCCCGGTCTCTTTAACAACCAAACGTTATTATAATACCGTGGTCATTTCAAAGTAGTTTATAATTCAAAACCAAAATATTATATTCATTACAAATATATCTATTTCCAAGAATCATATCACTTTCAAAGTTATAACACTTTCGAAACCAAAACACTTTGAAAACCATAACCTTGAAATCATAACTTCCACCATTTAAATAGTTTAGATATAAATAATATATAATAAAATAGTTTATATAAAAATAGTGTATGCTGAAAATAGTTTATATTAAACAGTTTATATTAAAATAATTTATAAAGTAAAATATAATTTAAAAATACTCTATATAATGAAATAGTGTCCCCAAATTTCACAAATCGATTCAAATCAACATAAATTCCAAAATTCTAATTTATTAAATCTCAGTTCATCAATTCCAATTCAATTCAGCTTCTCAACAAACCATTTCAAATTATATCGATTTCAAATACAGATTTGAACCACAGATTAAACCATTTCAATTTCAATATATTTCAAAGCTTTAATATTCAACATTTCAAAATTAGATTTGATAATTTCATATGTACCAAAATTAACTTCGTTATTATCTAGTTTTGAAATATTTACTTATTAAATCCAATATCATTTATATAAAATCCCAAATTACAAATAAACTAAATACTTCCTTCAGTTTATCTAAACTTGGAATATTCATTTAATTACCTTAAACCAAAATCAAATTATAAAATAATATCCTTTAAAATCTCAATTTCAATAAGTTTCAAATTGATTTAATTAAAAAAAATTTTAATTAAATATAATTTCGAATGAATTAAATTTATCTTTCCAACCTTAATTTATCGAAATCATTATAAAAATCTATAAAAAATATAATTTTAAGTCATACTTAAACATATTATATTTACTTAGATCAAACTTTACTAAATTTAATGTTTATTATCGAATCTATTTTATATTAAAACTTATTCATATACATAATATTTTCAAGTTTAAATAAAACCATATATATTTCCTTTCAAAACCATAGAAATCATTTTCAAAATGTTTATATATATACACACACCAACGGTGTCTGTATATAATTCTCTATCATATGGTCAAGTGATATGAATATTTATCATTTCAATTTGCAATTTAAATATATACAGGTATATATATCATTTCAACCCGAAATCCCAAATTAAATTAAATGAAAATCGATTGGGTTTATCATTTCAACCCATAACGATTTTCTTCTATTCTATGGATCGTTTGGGTATGTATCATTTCAACCCATAGTGAATTCTGTACTAACAGGGAACTTGCAGAGTGATAACAGATACGCTAATAATATAACAGGCATATATCATCAATATAAATAATAGATAACGGTGTCAGGTGTCATAGGTGAACAGATACAGATAATATCATATATATAACAATGTAAATAACTAACAGCAGCATATTTCAATTGTCGTTTCAATTGAAATCAAATTTAATAAATATAAGAATGTTAATCGTGAGTGATTGCTCACCTTTCGAGGTTAGAGAAGATAGACAATGAAATTAAGTTACAAAATGCAAGCACGACTTCCAAATCAAAGCTAGATGGACACAATTTGACGAACAAAGCTGATAACAAGGGAATTGATGGAATCGAATCAGAATAGGATCGATGAAGATAATTGATATAAGTGGACCTATATATAACTATATATAATTATATAAAAAAATTATATTCTAAATTCAAACGTAAATTAAATAAAATATATATATGAATTTCAAAACCATGGTTTAAACTAAAACTCATATATTAAGGTCAAACATATACACATATATATATAATAAATTTTGTATCCATACATTAGAACTTAACAAATTAGCATATATATATTTATATAACTTATATAAAATAGATAACCCAGAACATAAATACACACACACACACACACACTATATAACAACAGATCAACTAGACTACACACTCAATATATATAACAAACAACTTATGTTTTATGTTAAACAACAACTTTTATAACTTTATAAACTTACAACTAAATAAACAACACTTTTTAAATGAACTATATATTATCCTCGAAGTTCACACCATAGGAAGATCTTACAATTATGAGCTTTTATATAACCTGAACTTATAAATTTTGATCAAAATAACAACTATTAACTTAACCTATTTTACAGACTTAAGTTATCCCCATATATATAGTACATGCATTCAAACACCAACGTATATATGCAGACATGTATACATATACTCAACTAACTATACGCATTATATATGCAGACTCATAAAATTAAATAAATATATATTATACATATATATCTAAACTATAACAACATGCAGATTATAAACTTGCACAACAATAAAATATAAACTGACATGACTTTGTATAAACTACATATGTATATGCTTTTAAATATCAGTCGCTTAAAACTTTTAGCAAATAGAATTTATAAGTTATATCTATATATGTTTTGCATATTATAAACAACACTAGACTTGTATATTTAAAGTACTATAATATTTCAACCCAGACCTTATATTATTTGCATATTTAAACAGTAGGATATAAACAAAAGAAAATAAAGCAGCTTGTATATAAATATATATTAACATACAAATTATACGCGTAGCAATAAAACAACACTTATAGTAAATATACACACACACACATACACACACTAGAATATGTAAACTATTATATATGTAAACTGGCATATGTATGACCTACTTAAACACACGTATAAACTGACATATAATATGCTATGGAATTATATATATATATATATTATTAAAATTGTATATAATACTTATATAGCTTATACTGTAAGCCAATATAATATAGAATCAATATATACATACAGCAGCATCTATTCAAACCCATACCGAAATCATCTTATATCCTGTATTTCGAAAATCTATATATAATTTTAAAAATCAAAATTCCAATATATTTATAATGAAACGTAGATATTGGCAAAAACACACACACACACACACACACACACACACACACACATATATATACATAGACTTACTCATGCTATTATATAAACAAAGTATATTAATATATAACTCTAAATGTACCTATATAACAACCACTATACTTTTATATATGTAGGCTCACCAATTTCAAATGGAGGAAGAAGGCTGTGGGCGGCTAGCTATGGTTGTTGTGCACGGCTTCGGCTTGCTGGCGGAGAGACAATGTAGGGTGAGTTCATGGGGTTTGGCTGGGTTGTCGAGTTTGGGTGTGGTGTTGGTTGATGGCGCAGCAGCTCGCGATGAGGTGGCAGGAGGTGGAAGCGGGAACACAGGTGGCAAAGCTGGCGTACAGAGTACTTGAGGGGATGAGCTACAGGGAGAGGTTGGGTTTTATGCAAAGTTGGATGCAGCTCATTCCATTCCATTTTTTTTGTAACCATGGCCGAATAAAGAGAAGAGGGCAAGGGGAGGAGCGAGGAGGGGAAATAGAGATAGGAATGTCCAAATGAGTGACAACAAAATATAAGAGGAATTCGTATTAACAAATATTTTCAAATGGCACAATAAATAATAGCGAACGAACCATTTGAAATAACGTGTATAAATCAAAGAATAGAAATGTTTGCAATGAATGGGGAATAGTGGTCCCTTAAATTCCCGAATGATAAAAGCAATAGCTATGATTTACGGTGACAGGTGAATGGACCCAAGGAAATAAAAGGCTCAAAACGTACCGATACGATTAACCGTTTTACGGATTCCACTTTGTATCGGACTTCAAAACGCTGAATTGAATATATCATAGAGATCAGCATGACGAGATGATCAAACGGTATACAGATATCAGTGGTACGATCATCCGATCAAGAGTCGATATCGGTACCGAAAACGCTGCTAATTTGTCGAAAATAAGGTAGACGGAGCAATAGCAGTCCAAATTTGGAGAAAAGAAATATGACGTCTCACTCGGAAGATGATTTACAAATTTATTGTATAAAAATATTCAGGTTTGGATAACATTTTGTTACAATCAATTTTTAACTGATTTAAATTTAAATAAAATTACGCCCAAGAAAATATACTTCCAAATTATCTGGTGAAAATTTACCAGTTGCTATGTTTGAATGGACGTAATCCAAATATCAAATTTTTATTTCCGAATTTAATTATAAAATTTTAAGCAAAATTTCAGTTAATTACGTTATAAAAACTATTAAAATTTCAGGGTTATTACATGACCCTTATAACAAAATCTTATATTATTCCAATATAACTCACAATTAGTATGTGTATAATTTATATTAAAATAAAATAAATTAAGAGTTTTTATACATTTAAATACAAGTGCATAATATCTTCCATTTTATTATTATAAAAAAATGTTTTTTATCATTAAATATATTTATCTTTTTTAAAAACTCTATAGTATTCAACTTTTCGTGTAAAATTAACCATATGCACACCTTAACTTTAGATGGAGCACTTATTTTCCAAATGTATTTAAATATTTTCAATTTAGTTCCGAAAAATTTATGAACTTATAAAATGATTAAGATGTGTATTCCTTACTGAAGTCCCAACGCCATGTTTTAATATCTTTTTCATTGTCAGTAATATATAATTCTAATTTAGCACACAATAAAGCAAATTATGCAAATGTATGATTAAACTAAATTTCCAAGGAAAATTTAAATTAGGCATGTATATGTATGTGTGTGTGTGTATATATATGTTAGAAATTAGTACATTTTTAAAATTGCAAATTTCATATAAATCTTTAAATTCCACTTTAAGTGGAATAACTGATAACAATCATTCATGCCAAAAAGAGATGTTATTACCAGAATGTATAATATTGTTAGTTTATAAATTATATATATATATATATATATCCAAATTTAAATTCATTGATTTCTAAAAATATGATATGTTGCTTGTATTATTTGAAAATAAATGATACAAATTAAAAGTGCCTCCAAAACATTGGTTTAAAATTAATTCTTTCCATAATAGATTTTCATCATCATTATTAAATGCCATATCCATTTCCTAAAAAGGGTATATTTAAATTATGTAAATTTACAATTTCTAAACCTCCCCTTTTTTAGACTTACAAACCATTCCCAATTTACAAGATATTTAGAGCTACTATTTGCATTTTCACTACTCCATACAAAGTCTCTCCTAATTGTTATCAATTTTATCTATTACTCATTTAGGGAAATGATAAAACAATATCCAATAAATGGGTAATGTGGATAATACTGAATTAATAAGAAAAATTCTACCTACTCTCGATGAGAATTTACCATTATATTTAGACAATCTTTTATTAATTTTATCTATAATGATATTCCAATCATCATGTTTAAATTTTTATGGTCTAATTATAAGAACTAAATATTCTATAGGAAATTTCATTGTTTTACAATTCAGTATGTGTGTAATTTGGTTTACAATATTGTCTGTATCTTTTAATATTGAAATTGATCTTTTGTCAAAATTAATCTTTAAGCTAGAAAAAAGTTCAAAATTATATAAAATAAATTTAAATGTAATAATATATTTAGGCAAATGGGATGTAAAAATCATAGTTTTGTTTGCAAATTGTAGAACTGGAAGGCCATAACAAGTGATCTCATTACCTATACTATCTAGTAACCTATTATTAGTAGCTAATTTGATAATGTAGTAAAAACATAAGCATCTATATTGAATAATAAAGACAACAATGGATCCCCTTGTCTAAGTCCATATTTGGTTGAATTTTATTTTATTTCCTAATATAACATTAACCATGATACTAGAATTACCAATTTTAAGCAATGACATAATCCATCCTATCAACCTAACAATAAAATCCCTAGCCAATAATGCATCTATGAGAAAAATCCAATTAACTGAATCAAAACCTTTAGCAAAATTAAGTTTTAAAAGTGCACAAGTGATATTATTTTTACAACAGTAATTAATATATCCTTGAACTACTGTTACACCATCCATAATATTCCTACCCCTAATGAAAGCTGTTTGAGTGTTATCTATTAACACATTCATTTTCGTATTTAATCTATTAGATAAACCTTAGAAATAATTTTAAAAGAACAATTTAGTGACGAAATAGATCTAAAATCTTTTAATTGATTAGCACCTAATTTCTTATATAATAGAATTACATTTCGGAAATTAACCCTACTTAACTGTAATGAACCATCATGAAATTCATTGAACATTTTTATTATATCTTCTTTTAACACATTCCAAAAGGTTCCATAAAATAAAATAGGAAATCCATCCGGACCTGGAGCTTTATCATTAGGCATATCCTTTATAGCCTTCACAATTTCCTCCTCCGTGAATGGATCATCTACCCTACTAAATCAATCTTAGTATCCTCAATGTAACGCTTATCCCAATTAGCTTTAATTCTATGTTTATTTATAGTTCCAAAAATATCTCTATAATAGATGGTAAACTCATTATTAAGTTCTATATAGTTAACAATCTCAATATCGTTAGTTAAAATAGAATTAATGGTATTACTACATTTTCTACCATTAGCTACTTTATGAAAAAATAGCATTCATATCACCCTCATCTATCCATTGAACTCTAGATCTTTGTTTCCACATTATTTCTTCTTGATCAATGATTTTATTTAATTCTTCCAATAAATTATAAAGTGTATTTTTTATGAAAATTTTAAATTTCTTATTTCTTCAATTTTATTTAACTTTAAGATTTAATTCATTAGCTTTTCCTTTTTAGTTCTAATGTTACCAAAAAATGTCTTTACTCCATTTTTTGAGAAATAATCTTAAATCTCTAAGTTTTCTAACAAAAACTTATGCTATGCTACTTGAAAATTTGTAAATGTAATTATTAATGGAAAGCCATATATTTTCAAATAAATTCTTGAAATTATTTTCTAACAACCACATTTTTTTCAAATTTAAAAACTTTATTCCCAAAATTAGTGTTAGTACAAGAAAGGATTATTGGACCATGGTCCAAATAAATATTCGAAAGCCCTACAACCTTACATGTAAGATTGTCTAACAATGCCATCAAGGAAAATTCTCTAGTTTTGACTAAGTAAACTATATGTTATTTAGTTTTATCTCTATTAAATTATAATTAATAATAAATTGGTCAAACTCTTCCATCGCCCCAAAATCCCCTTCCAAGGGGATCATTCTCCAAAAAATCTAGTTACATTTAAATCATCCCACATAATCCATGGTCCAGGAGCGAGTGTTCTAAAATCTAAACACTCATTCCATAGAGCCTACGATCTATTTTTGAATTTTGCCAATATACATTTGCAATATTAACAATAGAATCATCATTAATATCCAAAAATATCAAATGCATCGAGTGATTTTTAATAATATATTTTAAAATCCTAACATAATTATCTTGCCAACCTAACATAAGACCTCATGCACTACCTCCGGTTGAAAGATAAGCCAAATGATCAACTAATAACCCTCTAGGAATCTAAAAATACAATAATCATGATGCTTTATTTTAGTTTCTTGTAGTAAAACTATATCAATGTTATTATCTTTAAAAATAGATTTAATTTTTCTACATTTCCCTAAGTTATGCAAACCCTTGATATTGCAACAAATAAATCTCATAATCAAAGCGTTCTAACCCGTTTTAATTCCTTACTTATTATATAATTAATATCTGTCTGACTACCATTTAAAATAAAAACTGAATTCTTAACTAAGAAATGCATATCACTCATAGACAAATTATTTAAAGCACGTGGACTACAAGTAATACCCATATGAGAGTCCATACCTGAGCTAGAGCTACCGTTGGCTCTAGTAACAACTCTATGAAGATGGGCACTCCGCCTCGCCCGATTTATGATCAATCGAACTTGTATCAAAATCTGCACCACTCCTAGAACTGACCATTTTCCCTTTTTCTTTACCAACACTACTTGCATTGATGCCCTAAGACTGCTTATAGTTACTGCACATATCCAAAATTGCCACACTATTATCTGAGTTCAATCCATTCTTACATCAAAAGTTATTCCTATTAGAAACATCAAAACCCCTTGCATAAAAGCATATACATTGCAATCATTTTTTTCAACCCGAATAGACTATAATTTTCTTTTTATTTATGAAATCTTTTTGTTTTTTCCTATTAGCAACATCCTCAACAGCAGCACCCTACATCCTTCCCACTTTACTCATTTCCAGACTAGGTGTAACCAAAGATGCATAATTCTTCAAAAATCTTTGTATCATATGCTCCATAAAATTTGCATAAGCTTTGTGCTCATTTGAAATAATTCAATTAGTTTGAGATATTTTGTGCACACGAGGAGATATACCATAAGAATCACCATCTATTCTAATGCATCCATCACAAAAACTAACAGACCTATTACCTGCCTCTACACCATTTCCTCATCCAAACCGTTAATCAATACAACACAATCAGCTGTGGTTCCCTTTGTATAATCTTTGTGCACATGTGAATCACTGTGCACATTAACAGAATCCAAACAACTAGTGTCAGTGTCACCATGCATCTTATCCTCATCCTAGCAACTAACTAATACAACCCTATTAGCCACAATCACCTTTGTAGTATCGTTGGACATGTTTGAATCCAACTTAAGATAAAATTTTGTTTCTCCTATTCTAACTGGCATTAACTGTACTAGGTATAGCTTTAGCAATCTCTTCGGAAAAAACAACATCTCCACTACCGCTTTTCCACCACCACATTATCATTTAAGAAATTTTTTTTACCCCACAATCGACCATATCTTCTTATAACAGGTCAGAATTCATGTCTATACCTTCTAAGAACCTCAACCCATCAAAACGATTTGCAGTAACAATCTCGAAATTCTCCACTTTTCTAGATTTTTCTTTATATTTTCTTTTTTCCATGAAAAAAAACCCTTATCACTTACCTACAAATGATTTACAATACCTGTATTCAACACAGAGTTAACGGCTCATAAGGCTAAGAAAATGAACTGCATTGCATAATTTCTGGTCTACTAATAGTGGATCCAAAAAGGAAATTTCCTTCGTCGCCTCAGAATTAGCAACCACAAAATCAATTACAACATCCTTTTCATTTGTATTATTATTCGAGACCTCACTAGTCAAATCTGCCTTTGGACCACTTTCATTAGCAAGATCGACACCCTTTGAAACCAAGTCGGAATCTCCAAATTTTTCTTTGAAGTTACGACCTATGTTCACTTCATTAACCACATCAAAATGGTTAAACGTATCATCACAAAGTTCAATGCCTTCATCCCTTTGCAACCATAAATGATCCAGAAAAATTCTCTTCAATTTTATACTTTTTAAGACAAAGAATAAATCATGTTCGATGAACGACAAACTCTTTCTTGCACTTGAAACTGAAGTGAAATTCCTCAAATAGTTTCCTTTTATGTGCCCGAATATACCACACTTGAAACTATAATATATTTAATATAAATTTTCACTTATTAATTCTAACTTATGATATTTATTTTTACAAATTTTAATGACAATTTACTTTGATTCATGAAAAAATTGGCGGCAACTTACGAAATGTTGATGACAAAGACACGGAATTTAGGGGGAAATAGCGAAGAATTAGCTCCAAAATTCACATGGCTCTATGATTCGACGCATTTTCATTCCATCACTCTCTCTCCTTAAATTTGGATCTCGCTTTCTTCATTCGTTGTGTTTTTTATGTTTCTTTTATTTAGATCTCATGTATTCTCATTCACCACCAACTGTCCCATCCTCAACCTCACCGACATCAACTATCCCGCTTCCAATCATCGCAACTAGGTCCAAAAAAAAAACCTTGAACCATCTCTTCAATAACCCATATTCCCAATTCGTCAAACTCTGATTTTTTATTGACAACAGTCGCACAACCCAATCGCACTCATTTCAACCTTGCCACCAACAAAGCCCAACAAAGCAAAACCCAAACCCACAACCACCCGCTTTCGCCTTCTACTCCTCACCAAACCAACTACACTATCCGGACCGTGATCAATTATTTACACCGCCCAAACCTCAGCGTTTAACAGTCAACCAGACCGCAACCTCTTAGATTCGACCTCGTCAACCATCACTCACACCTCGCTAGCCTCCAACCATGCAAATGCATTAACTTCAACTGCAATAACCAATTAGCACTTCTCCTTATGTTGCCTTTGCTCACTACTGCTTCGAAGCATCGTATCCCTCTTGCTTAAACTTTCTAGCACCTTATTACTTCAACGAGCCGCATTAACCCAGTTTGGTTTATTCCTAGATACTAACCACCCAGTGACAAACACTCAAGCCCTACACTGTCAAAGATTGTTAACCACAATCTGTCCTTCTGATCATAATTTTGCATTGCTTTACCTACACTAAAATGTAAACATCTTAGATGAAACTGCTCTCTAGAAACCTTCTCAGTCTCGCATGCATTAAGCTGTGTATACTTCACGATCAGCTCTCCAGTTACTGCACAGACTAGTCTCAAATGTGTACTCCAGCAGAAAATCTATGTCCAAGTAGTTCTCCATCCAGATCCTACACACTTTTCGAACTGATCTATATGTAGATGCCCGAAGCTGTAGGCCATTCTTTGCTTTCTATATTCTCGCACAATTACCAAGAAATGGCCAAAGTCTCCATATTGTTTTGACTATTTAGATTCAACAGCAGTTCGGGATGCACTACATTTGCCTCAATTCAGGATGTACTACATTTTCCTAACTGCTATGTTCGGGTGGAACCCTACTACAAATTGTGCTTGATGGAACTTTACATGTCACAATATCTAAAGCTTAGTTGTTCAGTGGATCTAGAGATGGAAGATTCTTTTGTAGGGCCTACTTTCTTTAATTCTATAATTTTGTTTGTGATTTATTTGATGTGATATGTTTATTATTGGCATGCGTCTTTAGAACAAAGAATGTCCACTGACTTTTGTGTTAATTACTGCCTCGGTTTCTATAAGATCAGTAGAAAAATTTGTGGTGGAGAACCATAGTATATTTGACGCTTTGATAAACAAAACGACTATGTATTAAAAGAAGTAAGGGGTGGACGTTGCACCTGTTGCAACTTCCTGTGTTGACAGTTTAGAGATGATATACAAAAGCATATTGTTATCCCGCTTTTTGGCAAAGCCGTGATACCAAAAGATCGATCGAAAACAAAGGATAGTTCGTCTTAGAGATTGGTCATACTGTGCTTCACTATGCATATCGCTGAATTTTGTCCGAATCTAAATTGAGCTACAATTGATAGGACATGACAAGAAAAGCCATAGAAGTCAACATCTCAAATTTCAAGTCAGTCCGGGTTCATACGCTCAAGTTATGATCGATTCAAATTGAATGGAAAAGCCAAGATTTCGTATCCATCACTATGGGTGATTTCGTATCCATCAACGAACTCTAGTTCGAATCGATCACTTTCGTATCGATCAAGTTCGAATCCATCAAAGTACCTCGGTTTGACTCGATCTGATTCGAACCCGTTGGCAGAAAGCCCACTTCGCATCCATCGGAAGATGACCCACTTCGTATCGATCAACTCCCATGAGTTCGTATCGATCGGGATTGGCCGTGTTCGAATCCATCGAGTTCGTATCAATGGACTTCGTAACCATCAGCAGATGAAGTGCTGCGTATCCATCAGCCAGTATCTGCTTCGCATCCATCAGATCACCATCCTTCGTATCCATCGAAGGGTTCACGTTCACATCGATTGACTTCGTATCCATGGAGAAGCTACAAGGCTCGTATCCATCAAAGAAAGACTTGTTCGTATCCATCAGCCATTGGTTGTTCGACTCCATCAGCAACTACTGTTCGAACCCACGAGTGAAGGCTTCATTCGAATCCATCAAGCCAACAAGCTTAGATGACGTGTCATCCATCGATGCGAACGCGCTGAGATATATGGAGTCGACGCGGTCAACTCGGAGTGAAGACCGGATCGAGTCAAAGTTTGCACTCCACGTCATCACAATGGCGCGTGCCACCATCGATTCGAAACCATCGATGCGAAGAGATGGATTCGAACCAAACAGCCACTCGAGAATGCTCAATTCGTATCGAAGATATCTCGTGATCCACTGATCCAAATGCCATGAAATTTTCACTGGAGCTTGCATACATGATGAGGAACGTCTCCACCTAATTTCAGCTCAATTGGACATCATCTTGATCGATACGAAATGACTTCGTATCGATCACAGATCGACTCGAAACTTACTGAGGTTGGTCGCGTGGGCCCACTCACGTACCAGAAAAAGTGTCCCGAGATTTGAGCGCGATCTCAGCCTCCTACGCCTATAAATAGAGCCCCAGAGCCAATAGAAAAAGGATGTTTGGACTCTCAAGCGCTCAGACACTGCCGAATCGAGATCTCCATCATCCTGCATCATTATACTACTGTTGAATTCGAATTTCCAATTGTAACTTGCTGTTGATCGCTGTAACAACTTGTAAACGTTGAAAGAGATCAATAAAATTGCAAAAACTTCACAGTGGACGTAGGCAACACGCCGAACCACTATAAATCGCTTGTCTACGCATTTACTTTATTGTTATTTGAAGTTTTTGTTAGATAATCCTCATTTTCAATTAACATTCTTCATTATTATCTCTTCGAAGACTCCCGAAGAGTGATGTGACCAATTTTGGTGCAAACACTTTGATGCTTTCACTGAGAAAACCCATATTTTCTCCTGCTCTTTGGATCTGTCATCGATACCGGATTGAATAAATCTAAGAGAGAGATCCAGATCACAAATCCAAGTTCCTTCCCTTCTATTCAGATCTGCATAAAGTCTAGGAAAGAAATTCAACTTTCAAGATGGTTAGCACAAGGACCACCTCTAACGCTATCAATCAAGAGGAACATGATAGACAGAATCCTACGCCACTACCTCCCTCTAACCAAGGCGTCACTGGACACTCAGAACCATCAGGTCCGGTTACTAGACAAGAGTTCCAGTTGCTACTCCACGAGCTGACCCAGATTCAGCAACAACAAGCAGAACAGCTGCGCGCTAACGCCGAGCTGATCAACCAGCTGGATCGCCAGAAGCGAAAGAGATCCAAGAGAGACCATGCTTCTCACTCATCCAGCGAAAGCTCCTCCTCCTCTGATTATCATAATCGATCTCCACGACCCCGGCTAGATGGGATCCACATGCCAGCCGCTGGAGATCAACCGGCAATGACCGTTGGACAACTGAGAGTTGGTCCATCAGCCAGTTTCCAAACCGGACCCTCCTCCCAAGGAGGTGCTGTTCTTCACCACACCGCAGAATACCGCACCACTAACGTCGCGGTTGAACCAGGAGTTAGCCTAAGAACAGTCGAACCTGGACCGTCGTCATAGTGGACGTACTCCTGAACCATATGTCCCAGAGGACTACGAGCCAAGAAGGCAGGATTTGGACTGCTAATAGTATTCGATCCAACTCCAGGATGTGGGATTCAATCACACCTCGGCACGTGTCGCACAGAACATACAAATGCCGGATCTTCCAACCATGATACGTCAGATGATATGCGAGAGTCAGTGTCTCACCAATGACGACTGGGGAATTTCCCGAAGTCACACTCCTTTTACGAACGATATTCTTACTCCTGAAACCCCACGGCGATTCAGGATGCCAACTCTATCCATGTACGAGGGAAACTTCCGACCCCAACCAGCATATTCTGAAATATGAATGGTCGTTGACTGCTGACGATGCAGTGAAGTGTCGTAGTTTCCCCATATCCTTATGGGGTATCGCTACCATGTGGTTCACTCGACTGCCACCTCGATCCATCTCTTCATTCGACCAGTTGGCCACAAAATTTGTTGAACAATTCTGCATGCACGTCGCAAGGCCAAAAGATGTCAACATTCTGTCTAGCGTCACTCAAGCTCCTGGAGAGATGCTCAGACACTACTTAGAGAGATTCCATACTGCATGTGCGGAGATCAGCAATCCGAATGATAACTCCATCCTCATGGCGTTGACTAAGGGGATCGACCCTGATTCTGAGTTTGGCAACTGGTTAGTTGGAAAACCACCTGCATCATTGGACCGTTTCCACGCCAAGGCGACTCAATTCCTGAGAAGGGAAGAAGCAAAATAGTCTAGGAAGCAAACTGATGCAGGACCAAGCACGGAAGGGATCCAAAGTAATGTCGCGATCAAACAGTCCGGTGAGAGCTCCGGAAGAGTTCAATTGAACGTTAAAAACAAACAAGCTCGGCGGAGAGAGATCGTGGATCAAAATAGAAAACGAGATCAAAATCGTGGCCCACAGCGCAAGAATCCTATGTTTGACAGTTATACTCCTTTGAATACATCACTTGAGAACTTGTATTTACAAACCTGTAATACAATTCAGTACTAAAAAACTGCACCAAAACCATCGTCAGAGAGGCAAATCCAGACGGGAAAATTTTGCAGGTTCCATGAAAGCTACGGGCACAATACGAACGAGTGTCGTCACTTACAAGATCTCGTTGAAAAATTGATCAGAGAAAGGAAGCTAGAACAGTTTGTGCGGGCACCACAGCCTAGAGAAGCGGGCCCATCAAATCAAAACAATGATCCCGATCGACCGAGATAGGAGGACTCCACTTGTCCCCGTGGAAGATTGGTGATAAACGCCATCAGTGGCGGACCAACTTTTTCAGGAGCCTGGAACGACGAAGATCTTCGTCACTGTTACACATGACAGGCTCATTCAATCTATGAATACTTTGCAATTTCCTTTACTTTCTGAAGTTTGAATTTGTAATAAGGCACTGACTTTGCCATTTTTTCTGTTCCAGCAATAAATTAGTATCTCTTCGAGCTAGAGCTATGATTCACCGAATGCAACTTTTGACAATCACGATACACGAAGAGCTAAGTTCCATCGAACAATGGAATTTATTCAAATAGCGAGTGACAGTGATACGACCGGCCACTCACTAAGTGAAACCTTAGCTCGGGGGCAAGCCATCACATCAAAGGCTGAACTGGACTGACACACGACAGTCCTACAACTAACCCCAAATTCCCAGAGTGCGAATTGGAGTATAAACATCACATAAATCGTTCCCAGAGTGCGAACGGACTCCAAATTCCCAGAATGCGAATTGGAGTATAAACATCACACAAATCGTTCCCAGAGTGCGAATGGACTCCAAATTCCCAAAGTGCGAATTAGAGTATAAACATCAAATAAATCGTTCCCAGAGTGCGAACGGACTCCAAATTCCCAGAGTGCGAATTGAGGTATAAAAATCAAATAAATCGTTCCCAGAGTGCGAACGGACTCCAAATTCCCAAAGTGCGAATTGGAGTATAAACATCAAATAAATCGTTCCCAGAGTGCGAACGGACTCCAAATTTCTAGAGTGTGAATTGGAGTATAAACGTCAAATAAATCGTTTCCAGAGTGCGAACGGACTCCAAATTCCCAGAGTGCGAATTGGAGTATAAACATCAAGTCCATCGTTCCCAGAGTGTGAACGAACTCCCAAAAAGCCCAAATAGGTGTGACTGACCATATATCGGCTGACTCCAAGTTCCCAGAGTGCGAATTGTAGTATAAACATCAATTCCAGGTTCCCGGAGTGCGAACCAACCCAGCGATGCAAACTCCAACTTCCCAGAGCGTGAATTGGAGTATAAACATCTATTCTAGGTTCCCGGAGTGCGAACCAACACATCAATGCAACCTCCAACTTCTCAGAGCGTGAACTGGAGTATAAAATTACAGGTTCCCGGAGTGCGAACCCAAACATACATGCTATCTGAAAATTCCCAGAGTGTGAATTGGAACACAAATACCAAGTCGAAGTTCCCGGAGTGCGAACCAACCCATCGATGCAAACTCCAACTTCCCAGAGCGTGAATTGGAGTATAAACATCTATTCCAGTTTCCCGGAGTGCGAACCGACACATCAATGCAACCTCCAACTTCTCAGAGCGTGAATTGGAGTATAAAATTACAGGTTCCCGGAGTGCGAACCCAAACATACATGCTATCTCCAAATTCCCAAAGTGTGAGTTGGAACACAAATACCAAGTCGAAGTTCCCGGAGTGCGAACCGAAATATCAATACTACCTCCAAGTTCCCAGAGCATGAAGTGGAGTATAAACATCAATTCCAGGTTCCCGGAGCACGAACCGTATTACAAACATCGATAACTCTCAAATTCCCAGAGTGCGAACCAGATTATCGATCGCAAATTATCCTAAGTCCCCAAAGTGTGGACATGCGCTTAAGATTTGCAAGAAGTGTGATCGACCAACGAAATACAAATGTTGTTCCCCGAAACCAAAGGGCTAAAAAAGCTTAAGTGTTAATCACTAACCGAAGTGAAACAATGTCCGAAGTTCAACTCGTTCATCAATCAGAACATGTGACCGAGATTTTCAGACTTGGCAAATAAAACGAACTCTACTTGACGGTAAAAACACCACAAGTACACCGGACTGAAAGCCAAACACTACAAATACTTAAGCACAAAAGAAATGAGAATTAAAACAAAGAAATTGAATGTTATTTCAACTAACTGTATGTGAAGATTCATGTACAAGTTCTTCCAAAAAATTCCTACTAGCAGGGGGCCAAGCCTGCATTTATACATAACATATGAAAGGAAAATAAAAGTGACTTCCTAGCTGCCAAAAATGCACTAGCGGGGATCGCCTACTTCTTCTTCTTCGGTTTGCTTTTCAACGCGGAACCACTGAAACCGCTAGCAGTCTTCCGCTTCAACCCCGTACCCTTTGGCGGATCTTCTTTCGGCGAAGGCATGATATCAATATACTCCTCTGAACTTGAACTTAAAGGAATATTCTCTTCTGAAGGAGTCGGAGGAGTCGGGTCTAGCACCGGGGCGGAATGGGCGCTGGTTCCGACTAGCGTGTCCCCAGAAGATGTCACCGCAAGAGGAGTGGGCCCGACCGCCGTTGTGACACTTTCAGAATTACCACCGTGTGCCGTCGCTTCCATCTTTGCATCGATTTGAGCGAGTATCTCAGCCTCACGAGCAGCACGAGACTCACGATAGGTAGCAGTGGACTGTGACGATCCAATAGAAACGGGCGGGAATGAGCCGAGAACAAATGGCATGTCAGCAAAATGGTCACTGTGTTGGCCCAAGAGTTCATTCATCATCTGTTCTTCGAAAGTAAACGAACCCCCTGTACCGTCTCTGTCGGCGCGACCGTAGTCGTGATAACCACCTCAGTGGTGATGACCTTTTGCACTTGATGCAACTCTTGACTTACAGGAGGCGCTGTTGGCACAACTTTGTTCACTGGACAAGAAAGAAAAGAAGTTGTCAGAACACGCTTCAATACAAATACTTCAGTTCAGACACATGGTAGATTTGTGCAGAGTACCTTCCTCAACTTGACTTGTGGCTGACTGAACAGCTTCAGAAGAATGCTCTTTTATGGGAGATAAGCGTGGCTGTTCAGGGTCATAGCCTGGGACCAACTGCAGCTCAATCGCTGGCGTCGGCTCCGATCCTGATGAAGTGATCATCTCTGAACTTGTAGCTGGATGCGCAACGCCAGACCCCTCACCAACTTCCAAGTGTTGGGCACCCAGTCTCTCTTTAGCATGAGAGATTGTGAAATCGAGGAGAACCTTCTTCTCATCATCGGTCAATATATAGTTCTCCAACTCAAACTCATTAAAAACTTCGCCTGGTTGCGATGCTTTCTCTTCTTCGACTAATAAATTCCAGGCGTTGAACAAATGTGTCGGATAATCATCAAGCCATGTCAAATTTCTGTGCCTCAGCACATTAGTATTATAAGTAACGAGAAGTTCTTCTATCTCTATTTCTAGCTTAGTCTCTACTTGACGAACTTTCTCATCGACTTCAGCTTCTGTCTCGCGGACCTTCTCCAAGGCCGCATCTCTTTCTCTCCAAAATTCCACCGCCTGATCACACGCTTCCTGTGCGGAGACGTTAGCGGTGTCCCTCTCTTTCATAATCTCTGCAACTTTGGCCTTGAGCTCGTTTAGCTCTTTCAAGCCAGCATCCCGCTCGGCAGTTACGATGGTATTTCGGTGGCCCATGTCCTCCACCGTAGCGTAATGCTCACGCTTCATCCTATCCATCGCTGCCTGAGCTTCATCCGCTTTTCTGAGAGCTTCAGTCTCTGACTTTCGAGAGGACTTGGCCTCACTGCCGAGTTCCTGAATAATGCGGTCCTTTTAACCAAGTTCTTTCTCCAACTTCTCAATCGTAGCCGCTCGATCAAAGGCCACCTTTGACGCTTTCTTAGCGGTCTTCGACCATTCTTGATACTGAAAGAATACTTCTGAGAGATAGTCATGCATCATAGGTGCAACTGTCGACGGTATCTTCTTTAGATGCGGGGGAAAAACGAACCCGTCAAAGCAAATTTCAGGAAATTCTTTCCTCAGTTGAGCAAGCCTAACCGCTCCTTCCCCTGAAGGCTCCGTCAACGTCTGCTCTTTTGACGGGGAGGCTGCGATCTCCGTTCTGCGATGAGTATCCGACCTCGATGGTTGGGAAGACGGCTTGGACCGTGAAGTTTCTGGAGGCCTCGAAACATGAACCGGAGGCGGTGCAGGAGCTCTAGGAGGTGGCGAGCGAGATCGAGACCGACGCCTATAATCTTTATCTCTGTCAGAGCGCTCATGACTCGAGCGTCCATAGTCATAGTCTCTATCTCCTTCCCTCCTATACGCTTCATAATATGAAGAAGACTGGCGTTTCTTACGGAGACTACCAAGCATCGAACCTCTACCAGACATAGTATCTGCGAAGCAAAAACATAAAACGGAATTAGTAATCTCTCACAGTGAACGTATTACACTTAGAAATCGTGTAGTGCCGTGAAGTGTGAGTGTGGGTGCAACCCCCCGACCAACCAGATGTGTCAACTGCACTAATGGGCAGAGACTCACTCAAAACTAAGGCTTCTGAAAGTTCGTCCAATCCGGCATCAAGCTGCAAGGACACATCGTCTGGAATTGGAATATCGGCGAGCCCTTCATAAAGGTTATCAGTTCTCGGAGGAGACATCTCCGAAATTCTAATTCCAGAGGCAGGTCGGACCGTGACAACCGATTTCCATCTCCCCTTTTTAGGTGGCTTAACAACGGCTGCCTTGCCTTTTCTTTGTTCTTGGGTATCTTGGGCTACATCCACAGATTCGCCCAATGGCTCATCATCAGTTGAGTTCCCTCCGAGTCAGCCTCCTCAATTATGATAACCTTAGGCTTTTCCGTTTGACTCGTTCTTTCGAGGCAGTTCTAAAGACACCGTCAAGCATTATGCTTTACCTCCGCACAATCAACCCAAGGATTCTAAGATCCCTGCATGTCAATAGCAACTCAATATTCATCTCCTCACTTGGGATTTCTTGAAAAACCCGAACTATCTCCTTGAAACATTCACCTTCGGGTCGCTGAATCACGGCTGAAAAAGAAATGAGATGTGAGTTCGACTTCGAATACATCAGTTTTATCAACTACCCGGAAAAATAGCAATACTCACGTCTAAATAGCCATCGTCGAGCGAACCCTGGGGGCATCTGACATAAAACCAATCCGTCCTGAAGTAGCTCAATCTAGTCCAAGCCCCCGTGATCACTTGGCAATTTCTCATCGCCTCCAAGAATGTGAAAGATGGACTATCGGCCCGACTCTTGAAGTTAAACAAGTATCTGATCTCACTCGGGAGTGGCGGTCGATGGAGTACTCCATAAATGCAATGAACAAGCTATTTTGTGACGCATATCTGTTCGGATGCAACTGAGATGGGGCGATCCTCAAAAACGACAATACCTCTCTTATATACTGGTTAAACGGAGGGAGTGTCCCAGCTACGCACGCGTGGCAATTGAATGCGGCATATCCCTCCGGTGGATTGTGTGGTCTATCATTTGGCCCCGGCAGTAGCACGTCATCCATCGACAAACCATGCCTTAAGCATATTCTTCCTAGCATGTCTTCCAAAATGTTGGACGAGACAGAGTCTGATGGGTTATTAATGAAGGATGCGTCAGGTAACTCGTCCGGAGCTGGACCGATAACTTCATTCTCAATCTCCGGTACTTCAAGCACGGGAAGGACTGAACTCTGAGTTTCTTGCGTTTGCGAACTTGAAGTTTCCATAACTAGCTAACTCACGAGAAATCATCATTAGATGCTAAAAAGCCCGTGCATTCTCCGGTGTAAAGTGCATGAATGTGTCGTGCAGTGCTGTGCATTACTTGAGCAAATTCTATATAATAAACTGAAATGTATGAACGACAAAACTCTGAAAATCAAACCGGAAATGACCGTCATCGCTGACCGTCACAACCAATGCCATCCATACGCAAGCGGTCGATCCAAGTTAAAGTTCGTTATATTTTTGTTAAGTTACAGTTCCATCGACGAGCTTCGAATGGTAGTCCAATATGCAGTTCTACGGTCAAATCATGCAAGGCAGAAGCTCGTCGGAGTGAAGTATTCTAATGTGCAAAAGTTCTCTAAATTCATCTAATTTCAACTTGGAATCGCTCGCTGCAGTTCAAATTCGTATCGAGTCGAAGAAATATCATCAACCACATTCGAACAGATACGTTTCGTATCGATCATGTTCAAATCGATACGTTTCGTATCAATCGTGTTCAAATCGATACGTTTCATATCGATCAGGTTCGACTCGATACGCTTCATATCGATCAAGTTCGACTCAATACGTTTCGTATCGATCCAGTTCGAAACGATGCGTTTCGTATCGATTAAGGGCACACCATTTCGCATCGATCCGAGAACACTAGCTTCGCATCAATCGCCGCTCTCACATTCATATCGATACGAAATCGCATACTCTCCTTCGATTCGAAAACTTCACAACTCCTTCTCCAAAAAGGCCTTAACTCCATGGCCGTGCTCCATTCCCAATCTTGCTCTCACGCCAGGATCTTAAATTCATTGAAATCGATCATAAAAGCAAGAAGGATGGATTGAGATTACGAGTTTCATCGTTCTAATCATGATTCTGTCCATAAATTACCTGAGTTTAATGTTTAAGTTTGAAGAATTAAAGGACTGAATCGATTCAAAGGCTAAACGGTTCTTTCTCTTGAACTCTCTATCGATACGAAGTAAAAGGCAACAGTAAAAGTAAAAAGTGAAAAAATGGCCAAGTGCGAAGTATTTATACGAGGCCATAGAAGAACCGAGTCGATTCGCCTCCCAGTCAAACTTGACCGGTCGCAACCAGTCAATACACGAATCGGTTCAAAACCTCCGTACGAATCCATATGCCTGAGACCTTATCGATGCGAAATTACCCTCATACTTCATCGATACGAAGTACACAACTAAGGCTGCGTCGAAGACATTGAATTCCATCGTTGCGAAACGGACAGTGAGCACATCGACTCGAAGCCTTCGTTCACATCAACAATTTCGCAGCTCCATCCACTGCACATCGATACGAACAAAAATTTCGTATCCATCAAAACCTATCGGTACGAACAGATGTTTCGTATCCATCCAAACTCATCGATACGAACGGATGTTTCGTATCCATCCAAGCTCATTGATACGAATTATCATTTCGTATCCATCATTTCTCATCGATACGAACAGATGTTTCGTATCCATCCAAGCTCATTGATACGAACTATCATTTCGTATTCATCATTTCTCATCGTTATGAGCGGATGTTTCGTATTCATCTACGCTCATCAATACGAACTATCATTTCGTATCCATCATTTCAACTCGCATCGATATGAAAAACTACTTTTCAACCTTTTACATCGATTCAGGAGAGGATCGATACAAGAGGATAGTAAAAAACAACCATCAAGCTTTGTTTCAACTCAAATTTCCAAATCGGTTCAGGAGAGAATTGATACGAAATTCAATAACAAACAAAACTGACAACGACTCGTGGACGCACAACGTTAACAAGAGTCAAATTAACATATGTGCATATATGTCGGACTAATATTAGATTTTAAACATTCACAGGGATCGAATACTCATCTTGTTACGGTCACAACAACCAACAGCTAAGCACTATTATACAGCGATAATCATATCAACGCAAGGTTACAACCTTCGACAAAAGAGCAATGATTGTACAGAGAGAAATGCAGCTTTTCAAAGCACGTCATGTTTCCACAAGACGTACTTTGGGGGGAAAATGTTATCCCGCTTTTTGGCAAAACCGTGATACCAAAAGATCGATCGGTTCATCTCAGAGATTGGTCATACTTTGCTTCACTATGGATATCGCTGAATTTTGTCCGAATCCAGATTGAGCTACAATTGATAGGACATGACAAGAAAATCCATAGAAGTTAGCATCTCAAATTTCAAATCAGTCCGGGTTCATACGCTCAAGTTATGATCGATTCAAATTGAAGGGAAAAGCCAAGATTTCGTATCCATCACTATGGGTGATTTCGTATCCATCAACGAACTCTAGTTCGAATCGATCACTTTCGTATTGATCAAGTTCGAATCCATCGAAGTACCTCGGTTTGACTCGGTCTGATTCGAACCCGTTGGCAGAAATCCCACTTCGCATCTATCGGAAGATGACCTACTTCGTATCTATCAACTCCCATGAGTTCGTATCGATCGGGATTGGCCGTGTTCGAATCCATCGAGTTCGTATCGATGGGCTTCATACCCATTAGCAGATGAAGCGCTTCGTATCCATCAGCCAGTATCTGCTTCGCATCCATCATATCATCATCCTTCATATCCATCGAAGGGTTCACGTTCGTATCGATTGACTTCGTATCCATGGAGAAGCTACAAGGCTCGTATCCGTCAGAGAAAGACTTGTTCGTATCCATCAGCCATCGGTTGTTCGACTCCATCAGCAACTACTGTTCGAACCCACGAGTGAAGGCTTCATTCGAATCCATCAAGCCAACAAGCTAAGATGACGTGTTCTCCATCGATGCGAACGCGCCAAGATATATGGAGTCGACGCGGTCAACTCGGAGTGAAGACCAGATCGAGTCGAAGTTTGCGCTCCACGTCATCATAAAGGCGCGTGCCACCATCAATTCGAAACCATCGATGCGAAGAGATGGATTCGAACCAAACAGCCACTCGAGAATGCTCAATTCATATCGAAGATATCTCGTGATCCACTGATCCAAGTGCCATGAAATTTTCACTGGAGCTTGCATACATGATGAGGAACGTCTCCACCTAATTTCAGCTCAATTGGACATCATCTTGATCGATACAAAATGACTACGTAACGATCACAGATCGACTCGAAACTTCCTGAGATTGGTCGCGTGGGCTCACTCACGTGCCAGAAAAAGTCTCCTGAGATTTGAGCGCGATCTCAGCCTCCTACGCCTATAAATAGAGCCCCAGAGCCAACAGAAAAAGGATCTTTGGACTCTCAAGCGCCCAGACTCTGCCGAATCGAGATCTCCATCATCCTACATCATTATACTACTGTTGAATTCAAATTTCCAGTTGTAACTTGTTGTTGGTCGCTGTAACAACTTCTAAATGTTGAAAGAGAATCAATAAAATTGCAAAAACTTCACAGTGGACGTAGGCAACACGCCAAACCACTATAAATCGCTTGTCTACGCATTTACTTTATTGTTATTTGGAGTTTTTGTTAGATAATCCTCATTTTCAATTAACATTCTTCATTATTATCTCTTCAAAGACTCCCGAAGAGTGTTGTGACTAATTTTGGTGCAAACACATATCACATGCTCATGATTGGAGCCCAACTCTTATATTGGACTCCATACATCTGTAGTGGAGAGGGACTTTTGGTAATCAATGCACGCACTTGTTTCGGCATTACGGTTTAAAATTAAATTATACCCACCTTGTTGTATCATAATATGTTGGTTCATACAAGTATATGTAACATAATCACTTGGGTTTCTTATTGGTGATAAAAGGATCATTATGTATTATAGATTGAAAAAATTAATGTATTGTTTTGGTTTGCTTTGATTCAATTATTTGGTTTGTTTGATATATTAGTTTTGTGGATAATAATAATGTAATGTTTGAATTGCATAAAGTGTACTGTTATTTTTATTCTATTATTTATGCTTATCTGTTGCATTTTTAGGTGCAAAATGCATTTAGAAATTCTTTTTTGCATTTATTTTACCACAACTACCAATAGCAATTGTATATAAGTCTTTTACAACTGCATCCGCAACTATCGGCAATCGTTGTAAAAAAATCCGTCTTTATTATAGCTTCGAATATGATGACTAGCGGACGCCATTGTAATAGACTTATTACAACTGTTTTTAACAATTGCGAAAGGATTTTTTTGTTGTAGTGACCACATGTTTCAAATTGAATAATATAATTAATGGAAAGAGAGAGAAAATATTATTATTTAATTCGAAATGTCTTACGCAAATAGGGGAATTTAGGTGTAGTCGGTCCTCTATATATAGACACACACACACATACACACATATAAGTGCTTTGAATTCAAAAAATAAATGAGTATATATAAAAATAATATATCATTTTAGGTAAAACCGAATATTTTGATATGTGATCGCCAAAGGCACATGTAGCAATATACAAGGCACTGTTCTACAATTTGAATTCCAAAGGAGCAACAAGCGACGTTTTAGAAGCCATGGACCAAGCGATTGAAGATAGAGTTGACATCCCGTCAATATAATTAGAATTCCACTCATCACCCTTTTACGAAGACATCATGGCCATCGACACTTTTGTGACGATGTGGAGGGGCATTTTCGTCTTTATATCTATGGCAACAACGTGTTGTGCAATTTTTTTTAATTAATTTGCACTGATGTCAAGCCATCATGGAATAGTTAGGCTTATGTACGGAAACAACTAAAATAATTTAGCTTATCAATTAATTATCAACCGCAAATTCAATAAAAATAATCACCAAAAAAAAATAAAAGACTAGAGAACAAAAATATTTAACATGGTTCGGCCAAATTGCTTACGTCCACGGATACAATAAGTATTCATTATTTTATTAAAGAAAGAGAGTGCAAAAGAGATATATTATAAAATTATAGGTAGGAAATTAGAGAGATTAACCTGTAAGTACAAATTGAATAAACAATTTCTTAAAGACTTGTTTGCGCTCAAAACCCTAATTTGATTTGACAGCAGAAATTAAAGTTTATTGAAGAAGAGGATAACATTGGATGCTCTCTCACACATTCACACATACAAGACGATGAACTTCCTTCATTTAAATATACTTAAGAACGAAGGAGTTACTTGGAGATTAAGAAAATTAATTTCGTGATTACGTGACAACATTTCCAAATTCCTTGATTTGATTTCAATGAAATATATGATGAAATTCTTGGTTTACATAAATTTCCTTTGCTCATTGAATCTCCACATATAAACTTTTTTGTGATAACCCGAATTTCAGGATACTTGAAATTGAAATATTTAATTAATTTTAAATATTTAAAAGTTAGTTTCTAACTTGAATTTCAAATATCGTTGTTTATTGGATAATTAAATTATTTAAGTTAATAATTTGAAATTTGTTTAAATGGTATATCTTGGATTTTAAGCTGAATAAAAATATTTCAAAGGCTTGTAAAATTTGTATTGATAGTACTGAAGATAGTAAAAATGTTAAACTTGAATTTGGAAGTGTTTTGTTAATTTTTGAAATTATATAGTTTAAATCGAATTTAAAAATAGCCTTCCGAGGCACAGTCTCGAAATTCGATGAAACCAGTTCCATTGGATTCCTAATAGTGTATTATTTTCGGATTTCAATTTTTGTAGTGTTTGGAGTGATGTGGTCATACGGTAAGTAAACGCGCTGAAATTAAATCGGAAATTCAATTTTATAATTGGGTTCAAAAAGCTATCTTCTCCATACGATCGAATTAGGATCCAAAACCTTTTTCATTGTGTTCAGAATAGGCGTATAATATTATAAACGCCTAGCGACTCGCCTCGATAGGAGATGGAGATTTTGAATTGCGATAATTGAGACGATTTAAATTCAAATATAATATTTTTACAAGACAAATTTTATTTAACGTTCTTCTCTTCTAACACTTGTCCTTCAATTTTTAACACATGCTTGTCGACTTTACATGCGTTAGAAGAAAAGAAAATATCGACAGTCGTATGTTTTTTTTAAAATAATATAACAAACAATCTTCCCCTTCATACAAACAAATAATGGCTGAAGCCTCTTGTTTTGTAATAAAAAAATCGAATTTAAAAAGAAAATGGCAACTCTTTTCAATTCGAACCATAATAAGAATTCTACTGCCTCGTTAAATCGCTTGCGATCCCTATTTTTTCCCCTTCTACTTTTCGATTTGGAAATCGCGACTATATTTCCCTTGCCGATCGAATCATCTCGAAAAGGGGTTAATGGCGCAAGCATCTGGCGTCGGCATGCTATCGAGTCGCGTTCTTCGATTCACGATTTGATAGAGTGGAGGGCAAGCGAGCGAAGTCACGTCGAGATGCTCACGTTAGGATGGGGATGTTGACGTATTTCTGGGAATGGCATTCGTTGTCGAATGGTGCTGAGCGATGTCAAAGTGGGAAAGCGTTTCTTGGTAGAAGGCGCGTTTTCTGGTCAACTTTGGGGGGGTGTGCACGCGATGCTGATTGGGGCATGGCTTGGAGTTCGCGAGTTTGGAGGTAGCTGTTTTGTTTTATTTTTTTTGTTTTATAAAATATATACACTGATAATTAGGATATACATACCTTATTTACTGTGATTGAATATGTATGTGTGTGTATATATATAGATTTGTAAATGTATATCGATTTACTGATAAAATTTAAAATGTTGAAAGTCTATATCAAAATTTGTTTTTTTAAATTTATAATTTATTTTTATATATGTAGTTTCAATTTGGAAAAATATATATCAGATACCCATTTTAAAATTTACTAGTTTAGTTTGAATATGTGTTTAGGGTGATTTATCTGGTTAATTGACTTGTTTAATTATTTTAGTTACTAAAAGACTTTTAAAAGGAATTTGTTTAGTTAAATTGTTAGTTAAATAAATAAATAATAAATTGTACGATTAAGTCAAGTGTTAATAAACTGTAAATCTTTATACAAGGTCTAAAACCTCGAAGAAACAAGTCGAGATCGATCGGGTTGCAAAACAAAATCAAAGGTGAGTTAATCTCACTCATTGGATAACATTTAATTTTAATAGTTAAATTAAATGATTGGATGAATGATTGAATTGATTGGATGTGATAGTATATATATAGTAGTACATATAGTATATATATTAGAGTGATTGATTTCCCGCATTATATAGCGAATGAGACACTATGTGCCGCATAATAGCGGATGAGATGATACAACCCCATATACCGCGATATTCTCCCTTGAAGTGGAATTGGTATTTTATATTATGCTAACATCTATGGATGTTGTGAAACAAGTTGGAGGGATCCAACTAGATTTCTCAAATTTATCTAGATTATTTTAATATTCTGTGATATGTTTTAATTGATAATCTGTGATAGATTACATTGATAATTGGCAATGATGGATGCTATGTTTGATTGAACATATTAGGGTATACTGAGTTATTAAAAATATATAGATTTGATTTTTGATAAGAAAATAAAAGAGAGATTTTTTAAGTGAAATAATTATAGAGAATTTGAATAAATTAAAGAATGAGTTGGAAAAGAATATAAGTGATTTTTTTTAAAATTCTAATAAATAAATTCCGAGTATGGAAAGGAGATTTTAAATAAATGGGAAAATAATGAATTTTAAAATTTAAGTGATATTAATTAAAGGAATAAAGAATTTATTTTAAAATTCAAGGTTTAAATTTATTGGAAAGGATAAAGAAGGAATTTGAAAAAAATATGAAATTGGTATTTTCAGTTAAAAAGATTTTAAATCATAATTAAGAAGTAAAATATGAAATTAATGGGTTTTGAAATAAATTGAGAAGTAAAGGAATTTATTTCAATATGGAGTAATTTGGGAATTGATTTGGAGATTGGTATAGTATTTTAAACTGTGTTTTAAGGAAGGATGAGACCATGAAATTTATAAACAAGGTTTATAAAAGTGAAGTGATAAATCAGTGGATATTTGGGAGTATAAATTTACAATGGGAATTATTAAAGGAATGGGTAATTTGTTTTAAAAATAAATAGTGGTTTATTTTTAAAGGTGTGAAAGAGAAGTGAATTTCCTGGAAAGCCAAGTACGTTTTTCAAGCAGATTTTTATGTATAAGTTAAAAGTTTTAAAGATGTTTTGAAAGAATGGTTCTTTTGTGAAATTATTATTTAAGTTGTTTAAAATTTTAAAGTAAATATTTACTTAAATTAATTATAGTAGTAATTATTTGAAAGGTTTGACTAGTATTATGATTTTAAAGATAATTATTAATATTTATATTTTATAAAATAGTATTATTTTAAAGATAGTTGGTCAAAGTTTATTTGAAAATTTGTATAGAATTTCGTAACTCTTATTTTAAATTTAGTTTGGCTTAACTTTTATTTTAAAAATTAGTTTTATATTTCATAAAGTAGTTTTATTTTAAATATTTTTAAAAGTATATATTTTGGATAAAGTGTTTAAGTAGTTTAATTTAAATGTTTTTAAAGTATAATTTAGAATAAAGTGATTTAAATTGTTTTAAAATCTAAAGTATGTGGACTTGGTTGTTTCCAATGGGAATAAATAAATATTTGGGAAATTTATTTCGTGAGAGAAGGGTGGTTTGAAACTGTTTTCAAACGGTTGAAAGGTGGAAATATTTCTTGCGAAGATATTTTGAGGTTAATAAATAATTTGAAAAATTATTAATGTCAGATGGATTGTTAGTGAATGTGATTTGATAGTTAAATAACCGACTATTAATATTGGCCAATGCGTTGATCGTTTCGAAGAGAACGGAATCGGGATTTATTTCCCGAAAACCACTTCGATCCGGTTTGAACGTTTTCATGAGGAAGACAAGAGATGAAAGTCGAAGATGGAGCAGTGAAGTGCAAGGGCTAATCGCTACTAATCTTGAGGGTGATTCCAAAATGGATGTAGTAGGAATAGTGCCTTCGGTTCCGTTCGAACCCAGAACAGACTTGGATGGACGAATGCTTTCAGAACATCGTCAGGAGGACGATGAGCATTCTAAGTGAATGTGTGCTAAAAAGGTAACGCATAGCCTCGAGCCTCATCAACTGGGAGTGACTAAAACATTGGAGGTGCACACAATGCTAAGTGGCTAGCAACCGATTAGGGTAAGGTCACCACTGTCTAGATCTCCCTTTATATATTCGGTTGTGTGGCGGTTGCTGATTCCACCCGCGGAGTGAACTTATTCGGACTATCCAGTAAGAGGTAGCTCCGGTCTTGTGATGTAGGGGATCAGAGTGGATCTTCGGTACAGTGATATGGACCACGTACTGTGACGGACGGTACCCTACTGCCCTGCCATTGATGGAAATCCATTTTCCCTACATGCCTTTACGGTTTTTGTTTGTGGAACCCACTTTATGGCTAGTAGCTGGAATTTAATAATGTAACAATTTCGACTATTTGAATAAGTATTTGTATATAGACACTATTATAATATCAGAGTATTTTATTAGAAATGTTTTGGTTATAGTAAGGTAAAAACCCGACATGTTTATTTGTGACGTGGTCTTACAAGGTACCTTTGATTTCAAATGATTTTGAAAACTTTAATAATCCAATTGAGTATGTTTTCTCACGCTGGTTTTCCTGACTGACTCGGGTGTTATTTAACTATAATGCTCGGGTCAGAACGAGTATTATAGAGTACACGAAAGGACGCTGTGAAGCTTCGAGACGAGCTGGATGGCGAGACGTAGCATACGTACTTGATGTATAATTCCGATGTGTTGTATTATCAGTTTGTAAGGACACATTAATATAATTGTCCAGTTGTGTGTTATAGATGTTGTTGAACTCTAATGTTGTATTCTGATGTTGTATGTATAAACAGATATAGTTTCTTTTATGTAAAGATCAGTTATTATCTATTATATTTTATTCCGCTGCGATGGTAAGATTTTGTTGTGTTGTTTTTTTCTTCTTCTACCTCCTACTTCTTTTAAGCCTAATGGTTCGATTTTTCGGGCGTCGAAAAATCGGGTCGTCACATTTGGTATCAGAGCTGAAGGTTAAGCGAGAACCTTGGTTCTAGTGGGGATTACTCATTAGAAGTAGAGTCTTGGTACTCTAGAATGAGTTTGAGTGTAATAATAGATATGAGTGTGTATTTGTTAGTGAATATAAAAATTGATTTTATATCGTGTTGACTTATCGGTTAGGTGTTTATGAATTCTGGTCGATATATGGGACGCCATGTAATCGATAGGGGTTTCTAAACTCTTAAACAAGATAAACCGACACAATATTATTTTAAAATAGGGTAAATGAAATAATTTTACCCAAATTATTTTTGTATCTAAAAGAAATAATTTTCCATAAATTATTACAGTTATATATGGTTGCTTGGTTGTTATAAAGTGATAATATTTAATTATTAATCGTTGTGTAAAAAATTGAATAAGAAATTGAAATCATAGCTAAAAGCTAAGAAATAAATTCATATACAAATGGGATTTGCAAATGTGAATTATAAATGTGATTTATAAATTGAAATGAAATTCCAGGGTAATATTTGAATATGGATTGAAGAGATTTGAAATTTGGAAATGTGGGAATAGATTTTCCTTTGGGTTTGAAAATGATTTTCAAAGGTTTTGGGGAAATATTATTTTGAAAATATTTTTGAAATGGATTTGAAATCTGATGAGATTTGGAATTTAAAAATATTTGGAAAGGTTTTTGGGAAAGAATGAAAGCACTGAACTCATTTCGGTCAGTGGAAAATAATTTCGGTGATGATCGCAGCATCATCGAGATTCATTTTCGAGTTTCCACGAGAGGAATTGCTGCCAAATTGTTTTAAATTGGAATGGATTGCAAAACTGGATTTGGTTTTGAGATTCAAAGAATAAGTTGAATTAGATATATATATTTTCAAATTTGATTTGAATGGTTTAAACTCTGGAAATTTATTTAACATGTTATGGAAATATGAATGGAGTTGATAACTAGTGAAATTTGCAAGTTTCTAATAGAAAATTTAACTTGAAGAAAGTTAAATTAAAATAGATATGAAAACAAAATAAGATGGTAAAGTAAATCAAATAAATAAAGTAAAAATATCTGTAAATGAGGTGTAATTAAATTTGGAAAACTTATGGAAGTTTAAAATTTTGAATTAAATTGGAGTAAAATTAAATCTAGATAAGTAAAAATGAATGTTAATAGAAGGGGTCTAGGTGGACTAAGGGAAATGATTACTTAATTAAATTTTTATTAAGGTAGAAATAAATTTGGGAATGAATAAATGCATTTACAATTTCAGGTAAATGTAAAACAAGTCAATTTAGTGAAGTAAATTCATTAGATTGTGAATATGAATGAGTTGAAAAACTTACCGAAACTTAAAATTTAGACGGAAACTGAATATTGGGAATTAATTTAAATTGTGTGTAATGGAAGATAGTCAAGTATGACTAAATAAAATAAAGGACTTAAAATAAAATTAGTAAGTACTGATTGATTTAATGGTAAGCAATGAATTAAATTTGAATATTAGGATGTTATTTAATTTAAATTGTGCATAGTAAAGTGAAGCTGAAGAATTAGTTCTTCATGAACTAGAAATGGTAAATGTTGGGAATAGAAGTGTTTGAGATTTAAATTAATTAATTAGTGGAATTGATTTAAAATAGTGATATGAACCAGTTGTGAATGGAATATAATTGATAAAATTAAATATTCAGAGTTTGAAGATGGATTGAATTCAAGTGGAATTGAAAATGAAATTCCAAGATGAAATTGGGCAAATGAATTGAGATTTGAAATTAATTAGTAAATTGAAGCAAATTATATCTATTTGGAATTGGTATCCAAATTGATTAAATATAGATAAAAAACCAAGTGATAGAGTGAAAATAGATATAAGAAGTATATAAAATAGTTATATTGAACTTAAGAAGGGGTGATGAAATTCTTAAGTTAAATTTGATATTGAGAAAATGTTTCAAGTTAACATTTGAATAAGAGTTTGTAAAGTGTGGAATGGGATAATTGTGAGTAGGTGAATGGAAATCCAAAATAAGTGTGAATAAAAGATAATTGATATAGCTAATAATCAATTGGGGCAAATACGTATGATGTACGTATATTATTTTATTCGCATAGATTTGATCCAGAACCGAGCATAGCATTTCGAGGTAGTTATATCAATCCGAGTTGGAATTTTTCACTCGATTTTCGACAATGAACCCTGGATATAGATTTTTTATTGATTCTGGAAATTCTCTATCATGGTTTGTGGCTATGGAAGGAGAATGACGGTTTCTGATCAAGAAACCAGATCTGAGTCCGCATTAGGAAGTCGGGTGGACGATACTAGTTCGGAAGTGAAATTATGTGATCAAGTTAGCGATCGAATTGGGTATTACATACGGATGATATCTGTGCGTCGTAAGGATATGAATGAAATGGATATGAAATTTTTTATAAAGAAATGTATGTAATGATTTTGAAAGCTATGATTGGTGTTATTACTAAGTAAGATATTCAGGTGTAAAAAGCAAAAGGGAATTGGGATTTTTGGTTTTAGAAGGTAAATTGAAATTTGCTCGACAAAGGCATGTATTTAAATTTCTGTACGAAATTTGATGATTTTCTGGTTTAGCCACTTGGCCTTTTGTTTTCTTTTGAAATCTGGGGACCAATAAAGGCATTTTGTAGTTGTACCGAGCTAACCGTAAAGGAGACGCTGGCAAAAAAATTCGAAAATTTAGGGAGTTCGAAATTTTTTGATAATTTAAAATTGGGTTTTTAATTTAAATTTGAATTGTGTAAGAGATATTGGTTGGAACTAATGGAAGAAGTTTGGAAAGTTAGTAAGGTTGATGATGTATTTATTAAAAAGATGGTTGGGTATTGTTAAAAACTGTTTGGTTTTGGGTAGTTGTTGAAAACTAGTTGTTTGGGAAAATAGAGAATGGGTTGTGGACCATTCTTCTTAACTAGTAATTTCAAGGACGAAATTCTTTTAAGGGGGAAGGAATATGATAACCTGGAGTTTCGGGATATTTGAAATCGAAATATTTAATTGATTTTAAATAGTTAGTTTATAACTTGAATTTCAAATATCGCTGTTTATTAGATAATTAAATTATTTAAGTTAATAATTTGAAATTGGTTTAAATGGTAAATCTTGGATTTTAAGCTGAATAAAAATATTTCAAAGGCTTGTAAAATTTGTATTGATAGTACTGAAGACAGTAAAATGTTAAACTTGAATTTGGAAGTGTTCTTTTAAGTTTTGAAATTATATAGTTTAAATTGAATTTAAAAATAACCTTCCGAGGCACAGTCTCAGAATTTGACGAAACTAGTTCCATTAGATCCGTAATAGTGTATTATTATTGGATTTCAATTTTTGTAGTGTTTGGAGTGATCGTGTGGTCATAAGGTAAGTAAACATGCTGAAATTAAATCGAAAATTCAATTTTATAACTGGGTTCAAAAAGCTATCTTCTTCATACGATCGAATTAGGACTCAAAACCTTTTTCATTATGTTCGCAATAGGCGTATAACATTATAAACGCCTAACGGCACGCCTCGATAGGAGATCGAGATTTTGGGTTGCGATAACCGAGACAATTTAAATTTAAATTCAAATATTTACAAGATAAATTTTATTTAACGTTCTTCTCTTCTAACACTTGTCCTTCAGTTTTTAACAGGTGCTTGTTGACTTTACACGCATTAGAAGAAAAGAAAATATCGACAGCCGTGTGTTTTGTTTTTAAAATAATATAACAAACAAAATCGTTTCTTCCCCTTCATACAAATAAATAATGGCCAAAGCCTCTTGTTTTGTAATAAAAGAAAATCGAATTTAAAAAGAAAATGGAAACTCTTTTCTGTTCGAACCATAATAAGAATTCAACTGCCTCGTTAAATCGCTTATGATCCCTATTTTTTCCCCTTCTGCTTTTCGATATGGAAATTGCGACTATATTTCCCTTGCCGATCGAATCATTTCGAAAAGGGGTTAATGGCGCAAGCACCTGGCGCCGGCAAGCTATCGGGTCGCGTTCTCCGATTCGCGATTCGATAGAGTGGAGGGCAAGCGAGTGAAGTTAGGTCGACATGCTCGCGTTAAGATGGGGACGTTGACGCAATTCTAGGAATGGCATTCGTGGTCGAGGTGGTGCTGAGCAATAGCAAAAAGGGGAAGTGTTTCTCAGAAGAAGGCGCGTTTTTTGGTCAACTTTAGGGGGCACGCGATGGTGATTAGGGCATGGCTTGGAGTTCGCGAGTCTGGAGGTAGCTGTTTTTTTTATTTTATTTTATAAAATATATACACTGATAATTAGGATATACATACCTTATTTACTGTGATTGGAATAAGTATGTGTATATTTATAGATTTGTGAATGTATATCGATTTACTAATATAATTTAAAATGTGTGTATATATATATATATAGGTAAGGTTTTGGGAAAAATAAACAGAAATTTTAAAATATTGAAAGTCTATATCAAAATTTGTTTTTTTAAAATTTAAAATTTATTTTTATATATGTAGTTTCAATTTGGAAAAAATATATATCAGATACTCATTTTAAATTTACTAGTTTATTTTGAATATGTGTTTAGGGTGATTTATCTGGTTAATTGACTTGTTTAATTATTTTAGTTACTAAAAGACTTTTAAAAGAATTTTTTTTAGTTAAATTATTAGTTAAATAAACAAATAATAAATTGTACGATCAAGTCAAGTGTTAACAAACTGTAAATGTTTATACAATGTCTAGAACCTCGGAGAAACAAGTCGAGATCGATCAAGTTGCAAACCAAAATCAAAGGTGAGTTAATCTCACTCATTTGGATACCATTTAATTTTAATAGTTAAATTTAAATGATTGGATGAATGATTGAATTGACTGTATGTGATAGTATATATATAGTAGTATATATAGTATATATATTGGAGTGGCTGATTTCCCGCATTATATAGCGGATGAGACCCATTGCGCCGCATAGATGATATAACTCCATATACCGCGATATTCGACCTCGAAGTGGAATTGGTATTTTATATTGTGCTAACATCTGTGGATGCAGGGAAACAGGTTGGAGGGATCCAACTGGATTCCTCAAATTTATCTAGATTATTTTGATATTCTGTGATATGTTTTAATTGATAATCTGTGATAGATTACATTGGTAATTGAAATAATGGATGCTATGGTTGATTGAATATATTTAGGTATACTGAGTTGTCAAAATATATAGATTTGATTTTTGATAAGAAAATAAAATAAAGAATTTTTATGTGAAATAATTATAGAGAATTTGAATAAATTAAAGAATGAGTTGGAAAAGAATATAAGTGATTTTTTTTTAAATTCTAATAAATAAATTTCGAGTATGGGAAAGGAGATTTTAAATAAAAGGGAAACTAATGAATTTTAAAATTTAAGTGATATTAATTAAAGGAATAAAGAATTTATTTTAAAGTTCAAGGTTTAAATTTATTGGAAAGGACAAAGAAGGAATTTGAAAAAAAAAATGAAATTGGTATTTTCAGTTAAAAAGATTTTAAATCATAATTAAGAAGTAAAATATGAAATTAATGGGTTTTGAAATAAATTGAGAAGTAAATGAATTTATTTTAAAATGGAGTAATTTAGGAATTGATTTGGAGATTGATAAAGCGTTTGAAACTGTGTTTTAAGGAAGGATGAGACCATGAAATTTATAAACAAGGTTTATAAAAGTGAAGTGATAAATCAGTGGATATTTAGGAGTATAAATTCACAATGGGAATTTATAATGAAATGAGTAATTTGTTTTAAAAATAAATAGTGGTTTATTTTTAAAGGTGTGAAAGAGAAGTGAATTTCCCTGGAAAGCCAAGTACTTTTTTCAAGCAGATTTTTATGTATAAGTTAAAAGTTTTAAAGATGTTTTGAAAGAATATTTCTTTTGTGAAATTATTATTTAAGTTGTTTAAAATTTTAAAGTAAATATTTACTTAAATTAATTATAGTAGTAATTATTTGAAAGGTTTGACTAGTATTATGATTTTAAAGATAATTATTAATATTTATATTTTATAAAATAGTTTTATTTTAAAGATAGTTGGTTAAAGTTTATTTGAAAATTTGTATAGAATTTCGTAACTCTTATTTTAAATTTTGTTTGGCTTAACTTTTATTTTAAAAATTAGTTTTATATTTTATAAAGTAGTTTTATTTTAAATATTTTTAAAAGTATATATTTTGGATAAAGTGTTTAAGTAGTTGGTTAAAGTTGGAAAGGTTTTTGGGAAAGAATGAAAGCACTGAACTCACTTCGGTCACTGGAAAATAATTTCGGTGATGATTGCAACATCATCGAGATTCATTTTCGAGTTTTCAGGAGAGGAATTGCTGCCAAATTGTTTTAAATCGGAATGGATTGCAAAACTGGATTTGGTTTTGAGATTTAAAGAATAAGTTAACTTGGATATATATGTTTTCAAATTTGATTTTGAATGGTTTAAACTCTGGAAGTTTATTTAAAATGTTATGAAATATAAATGGAGTTGATAACTAGTGAAATTTGCAATTTTCTAATAGAAAATTTAACTTAAAGAAAGTTAAATTAAAATAGATATGAAAACAAAATAAGCTAGTAAAGTACCAAATAAATGAAGTAAAAATATTTGTAAATGAGGTGTAATTAAATTTGGAAAACTTATGGAAGTTTAAAATTTTGAATTAAATCAGAGTGAAATTAAATCTAGATAAGTAAAAAAATGTTAAAAGAAGGGGTCTAGGTGGACTAAGTGAAATGGTTACTTAATTAAAAATTTATTAAGGTAGAAATAAATTTGTGAATGAATAAATGCATTTACAATTTCAGGTAAATGTAAAGCAAGTCAATTTAGTGAAGTAAATTCAAGAGATTGTGAATGGAATATAAATGAGTTGAAAAACTTATCGAAACTTAAAATTTGGATGGAAACAGAATATTGGGAATTAATTTGAATTGCGTGTAATGGAAGATAGTTAAGATTTGACTAAATAAAATAAAGGATTTAAAATAAAATTCGTCAGTATAATGATAAGCGAATGAATTAAATTTGAATATTAGGATGTTATTTAATTTAAATTGTGCATAGTAAAGTGAAGCTGAAGAATTAGTTCTTAATGAACTGAAAATGGTAAAGGTTGGGAATAGAAGTGTTTGAGATTTAAATAAATTAATAAGTGGAATTGATTTAAAATAGTGATATGAACCAGTTATGAATGGAAGATAATTGATAAAATTAAATATTCAGAGTTTGAAGATGGATTGAATTCAAGTAGAATTGAAAATGAAATTCTAAAATGAAATTTGGCAAAAGTATTGAGATTTGAAATTAATTAGTAAATTGAAGCAAATTTTATCTATTTATAATTGGAATCCAAATTGATTAAATAGAGATAAAAAACCAAGTGATAAAGTGAAAATGGATATAAGAAGTATATAAAATAGTTATATTGAACTTAAGAAGGGGTGGTGAAATTCCTAAGTAAAATTTGATATTGAGAAAATGCTCCAAGTTAACATTTGAATAAGATTATGTAAAGTGTGGAATGGGATAATTGTGAGTAGGTGAATGGAAATCCAAAATAAGTGTGAATAAAAGAGAATTGATATAGCTAATAATCAATTGGGGCAAATACGTAGGATGTACGTACATTATTTTATTCGCATAGCGATTTGATCCAGATTCGAGCATAGAATTTCGAGTAGTTATATCAATCCGAGTTGGAATTTTTCACTCGATATTCGACGGCGAACCCTGAATATGGATTTTTGATTGATTCTGGAAATTCTTTATCATAGTTTGTGGCTATGCAAGGAGAATGACAGTTTCTGATCAAAAAAGCAGATTTGAGTCCACACTAAGAAGTCGGGTGGACGATACTAGTTCGGAAGTGAAATTATGTGATCAAGTAGCGATTGAATTGGATATTGCATACGGATGATACCTATGCGTCGTACGGATGTGAATGAAATGGATATGAAAACTTTTGTAAAGAAATGTACATAATGATTTTGAAAGCTATGATTGGATGTTATTGCTAAGTAAGACATTCAGGTGTTAAAAAACAAAAGGCAATTGGGATTTTTGATTTTAGAAGATAAACTGAAAGTTGCTCGACAAAGGTATGTATTTAAATTTCTGTATGAGTTTGATGATTTTCTGGTTTAGCCACTTGGCTTTTTGTTTTCTTTTGAAATCTGGGGGCCTATAGAGGCATTTTGTAGTTGTACCGAGCTAGCCAGGAGATGCTGGCAAAAAATTTCAAAAATTTAGGGAGTTAGAGTAATTTTGAGAAAATTTTGATAATTCAAAATTGGTTTTTTAATTTAAATTTGAATGGTGTAAGAGACATTGGTTGGAACTAGTCGAAGAAGTTTAAAAAGTAAGTAAGGTTGATGATGTCTTTATTAAAAAGATTGTTGGGTATTGTTAAAAACTGTTTGGTTTTGGGTAGTTTTTGAAAATCGGTTGTTTGGGAAAATAGAGAATGGGTTGTGGACCATTCTTCTTAACTAGTAATTTAGGGGACGAAATTATTTTAAGGGGGGAGGAATGTGATAACTCGGAATTTTGGGATATTTGAAATTGAAATATTCAATTGATTTTAAAATTTTAAAAGTTAGTTTCTAACTTGAATTTCAAATATCGTTGTTTATTGGATAATTCAATTATTTAAGTTAATAATTTGTAATTGGTTTAAATGGTAAATCTTGGATTTTAAGCTGAATAAAAATATTTCAAAGGCTTGTAAAATTTGTATTGATAGTACTGAATTTGGAAGTGTTTTGTTAAGTTTTGAAATTATATAGTTTAAATTGAATTTAAAAATAGCCTTCCGAGGCACAGTCTCGGAATTCGACGAAACCAATTTCACGGATCGATAATAGTGTATTATTAGCAGATTTCAATTTTATAACTGGGTTCAAAAAACTATCTTCTCCATACGTTCGAATTAGGACCCGAAATCTTTTTTATTATGTTCGGAATAGGCGTATAACGTTATAAATGCCTAGCAAGCATGCCTCGATAGGAGATCGAGATTTTGAGTTGCGATAATCGAGATGATTTAAATATAAATTCAAATACAATATTTTTACAAGACAAATTTTATTTAACGTTCTTCTCTTCTAACACTTGTCCTTCAATATTTAACACATGCTTGTTGACTTTACATGCGTTAGAAGAAAAGAAAATATCGACAGCCGTGTGTTTTTTGTAAAAGAATATAACAAACAAAATCGTTTCTTCCCCTTCATACAAACAAATAATGACTGAAGCCTCTTGTTTTGTAATGAAAAAAATTCGAATTTAAAAAGAAAATGGCAACTCTTTTCTGTTCGAACCATAATAAGAATTCAACTGCCTCGTTAAATCGCTTGCGATCCCTATTTTTTCCCCCTTATACTTTTTGATTTGGAAATCGAGACTATATTTCCCTTGCCGATCGAATCATCTCGAAAAGGGGTTAATGGCGCAAGCACATGGCGTCGGTAAGCTATCGAGTCGCGTTCTTCGATTCGCGATTCGATAGAGTGGAGGGCAAGCGAGCGAAGTCAGGTCGAGATGCTCGCGTTTGGATGGGGATGTTGATGTATTTCTGGCAATGGAATTCGTTGTCGAGGTGGTGATGAGCGATGACAAAGGGGGAAGCGTTTCTCGAAAGAAGGCACGTTTTCTAGTCAACTTTGGAGGAGGGGAACACGATGGTGATTGGGGCATGGCTTGGAGTTCGCGAGTCTGGAGGTACCTGTTTTTTTTTGTTTTTTTATTTTATGAAATATATACACTGATAAGTATGATATACATACCTTATTTACTGTGATTGGAATATGTATGTGTGTGTGTGTGTCTATATATATATATTTGTGAATGTATATCGATTTACTGACAAAATTTAAAATGTGTAAACAGTAATATACATATATATAGGTAAGGTTTTGGAAAAAATAAATAGAAATTTTAAAATGTTGAAAGTCTATATCAAAATTTATTTTTTTAAAATTAAAATTTATTTTTATATGTGTAGTTTCAATTTGGAAAAAGTATATATCAGATACCCATTTTAAAATTTACTAGTTTATTTTGTTTATGTGTTTAGGGTGATTTATCTGGTTAATTGACATGTTTAATTATTTTATTTACTAAAATACTTTTAAAAGGAAAATTTTTAGTTAAATTATTTTTTAAATAATAAATTATACGATCAAGTCAAGTGTTAATAAACTGTAAATGTTTATACAAGGTCTAAAATCTTGGAGAAACAAGTCGAGATGGATCGGGTTGCAAAACAAATTAAAGTTGAGTTAATCTCACTCATTTGGATACCATTTAATTTTTATAGTTAAATTTAAATGTTGGATGAATGATTGAATTGGCTGGATGTGATAGTATATATATATATATATAAGTATATATAGTATATATATTGGAGTGATTGATTTCTCGCATTATATAGCGGATGAGACCTATGCGCCGCATAATAGCGGATGATATGATATAACCCCATATACAGCTTATTCCACCTCAAAGTGGAATCGGTATTTTATATTGTGATAACATCTTCGGATGCAAGGAAACATGTTTGTAACGACCCGCAAATCTATACCTCTTGAGTCGACACTATTCTACATCAATCAACTCAAGTTGCACAGAAATACGAACCATTTGGGTTAAAGAAGAAGAGGCAGAAGGAGAGAAAATAGAAAACAACAGAATCTTACCATCGCAGCGGAATAAAATATAATATATAATAACAGATCTTTACACAAAAGAAAACTATATCTGTTTTATACATACATCATCAGAGTACATCACTCACAAAACACACAATCGGCAGTAATCACAACCTGCTCTCATACAACTAAGTACACAACTAAACAACACAGTGGAATATATATAAACAAGTACGGGAGTACGTATCGCCATCCAGCTCGTCTCTAGAGCTCCATAGCATCATATCCTGTATCTTATAATACTCGGTTTGACCTGAGCATTACAGTTAAATAATACCCGAGTCAGTCTGGAATACCAGCGTGAAATCACATTCAAATTGATTATTAAAGTTCCAAAATCCTTTTGAAAACAAAAGCATCTCGTAAGACCACGCCACAAATAAACATGTCGGGTTTTTACCTTACGATAGCTAAAACATTTCTTATTAAAATCCTCTAATATTATAGTAGGGTCTATATACAAATACTTATTAAAATAGCCGAAATTGTTACATTATTAAATTCCATCTACTAGCCACAGAGTGGGTAATACAAACAAAACTCGTAAAAGGCGCATAGGGAGAATGGATTTCCAACTAATGACTAGGCACTGGGGTACCACCTGCCACAGTACGTGGTCTAGATCAGCGTACCGAGGATCACTCCCGACCCCCTGCAACACAAGACGGGGACTACCCCTTACTAGATAATCCCGAGTGAGATCACCCCGCGGTTGGGATCAGCAACCGCACCACTAAGCCGAAATAAAAGGGACATCTAGACAGGGATGACCTTACCCTGAATGGGTGCTACCCACCTAGCCTTGCTGTTTGATGTGAATTTTTGTTTGATGATAACAAATATATGTGTATATATATATATATATCAATAAGTCTTTGCAGATTGTACTATATACATATAAGAATAAATATTCATATTGAATATTAATACTATTGCATAGAATTTATATTGAATTCAATCAGTATTTTATTCAATATGATATTTTACAAAGTTTTCAGCTCTCTCTATATACATACACTAGTTTATACATTTCATTCACTACAACACACAACACTGTACATTTTTACAAAACATTTAATCTGTATCTATCTGCATTGTCCAACTCCAGTTCTTGTCCTGTCTCCCATGTACCTGTATAATTAGCAACTACAGCAGTAATCTGAAAATAAACAAATTTGAATTTGCAAAAATATAAATTTGTTTGTGCCTCAGTTATTTGGGTCATCTGTTATCATTTACATTTGAATTCATCACACACAAAGTTGTGGACATAGATATATACACTTGTATTCCTATCAGGGACAGGTAATCATAAGTGGCTGCAATACACACGTGTACATTCATACACGTGTGCACTGCCTCGCCAACTCGTGTGCGCAGCCAACAAGAGCAAGTGTGCAAGTGCAAATCACAAAATACAAACCAGAAGCACAAGTACAGGGAACAACCAGGTGAAGATGCAAGAACAAAGAGTGTACACAAGTGAAGCAAAATGAAAACCATGCATAAGTGAAATCACAATTAAACTGCAGCGGTAACATATTCAAAGCAGTGTGCAACTCGAGCTTCAGAAAGACCAAAGACATAAAGAACTTCAACCAAACAACATCAAGACATGTCAATAGCAATGAAAACAAAGTTAGACCAACAGCAACTGCATAGGAATGCAGTAGCAAACAGAAGGGATGATCAGACAAGTACAACAACTCCAGACCATGCTACAGAATAGATGCAGTGATACAAGACTCAAGTGAATGGAAAGACACGCATGAACATGAAACCAAACAATATCAAGTTCAAATGAAATCACAGCAATCATGACAACAGCCAGTTGCAACAAAGACCAAGCTACGAATACCAAGTGCAATAGCAGGTACATGAATACCACTACAAGGATCTCAATATAACAATGACAGAATACATGGAAAAATGCATCAGTGAAGCTGCTGAAGGCAACATGACCAAAATATGACAGTGTCAACATGAATGGAGACCAGAAGTGAAGATTGCAACAACATTTAGTGGCATGCTACAGTATATACAATGAAGATAGTGGTCGATGTCGAGAAACAAGCAGAAAATGTAAAGTCGAAATCATGGAAGGATGCTAAAGTCAAGAAGGGAATTTGTGAATGCATACTGAAAAATAAAAATAAAAAACGTATCTTTGAAAAAGTCACAATGTAAAAGAGGAAAGCTCTCTGCCGTGTGAATCAAGGAAAATCGAACGTTACACAAATCAAGACCGTATGCATCAAGTAAGTGACTATATCAGGAAAGTGAAAATCAGGAAAGCATCAAATTGATACAAACGAATTATAGGGTTTCAGAATCCATATAAATACGTCTCCCAAACCATCATCGAAAGTGGGGATGCAGAAAAATCGAATCAAATCCATACAAAAACCCACCATCATCATCGGCACTGACAAGCAAATCGAGTTCAAGCATCAACCCAGTAAAGCAAAAGGATAAATTACATACCGAAATCGCAAACGTCGAACTCGATCAAGCAGCAGCGAGCAACTCAGAAAAATAATCGATCGACATAGGGAAGAGCCAAATCAATCATACGATTGAGCAACTATCGGCTGCTTATTTCACAACCCTAATTTTGGAAGCAAGGAGCAAAAGAGCCGAAGCCCTAATTTAGTTGTAGAGAAGAACTAGCCGCCATCTCAAAGAGGAATAAGCAAGAAGAACCTGGCTAAAATAAAGAGGATAAGAAAATAGGGCCAGCCTTGTTTTATTATTAAAGGCTTAAGTTTAATTTTTTAAATTAGGGTTTAAGTGTTATTTGTCTTTAATTGTTGTTTTTATTTTTCAAATCAAAACTTGGTAAATCACCACCTAGGTTGTAGGTAGTGTCAGATTGTCTAGTTAGAATTAGTTCAGTGAGCAGGGTGTGCGAGTTTGCAAAACTCTATAGGCGGGAGCAGAGTTTGCGAGTAAACGAAACTCTATAGGCGGAGCAGGGTGTTCGAGTCTAGTAGAGTGTTTGTGAGCGGGAGCAAGGGTCTGTGAGTCTGTTAGAGTGTTTGTAAGCGGGATACTGTTTAATTCTAATAGAAATCTGGAAATGCAGCAGTAGGCAGGGGTTGCCGAAGCTGGGTAAATTTTGTGTGTGATTTACTTTTCAGCATATTTATTTCTGCAAATTGTTTCTGCGTTTAATTCGACAAAATTTGCTATAACCCTATTCACCCCCCTCTAGGGTTAATCTAGATCCAACAAGTGGTATCAGAGCAGGTTATCTCTCTTTAACTCTAGAGTCATGAATTCACCAAATAATAATTCAGAGGAATTTAGTGAGGTCTGTTGGCGGGCTAAGGAGCAACAAGAATGGTTTCTAGATTCTGGGTGTTCTAGACATATAACAGGTGACAAATCGAAGTTCCTTAGCCTAGAGAATTTTAAAGGTGGAAATGTGATCATGGGTGACAATAGCAAGTGTAAGATTATTGGTAAAGGTGAAGTAGGTAACGGTACTTTTTCCTTGACTAATGTTTTATACGTAGATAATTTGCATCACAATCTCATTTCTATTAGCCAACTATGTGACAAAGGTATGAATGTAGTTTTTGATAGTGATACATGCAAAATCATTGATAAATCTTCTAATAACATTGTTTTTATGGGCAAAAGAAAAGGAAATGTTTACTCACTTTCGTTTGATAATCTAAATCATTCTAGATGTTTGGTAGCCACTGACGAAGAGGCATCTTTATGGCATAGGAGATTTGGACATGCTAGCATGAGCCTCTTAGAAAAACTTGAAACAAAACAATTAGTCAGAGGGTTACCACATCAGAAATTTAAAAATAATAAAGTGTGTAAAGCATGTTCCTTGGGCAAGCTTAGTCGATCATCATTTCGCCCTAAAAGCATTGTTAGCACATCAAGGGTCCTTGAATTAATTCACATGGACTTATTTGGACCAAATGAAATTGCAAGTTTGAATGGAAAATGTTATTGTTATGTATTGGTTGATGATTATTCTAGATTTACATGGGTTTATTTCTTAGCCAAAAAGTCCGAATCTTTTGATTATTTTTCAAAATTTGCAAAACTTGTTCAAAATGAAAAAGGAGTTTCAATTAAAACTTTGAGAAGTGATCATGGAGGCGAATTTGAAAATTTGGAATTTGAAAGCTTTTGTGAAGAAAATGGTTTAAAGCATGAATTTTCTGCTCCACGAACACCTCAACAAAATGGGGTGGTTGAAAGGAAAAATCGTACATTACAGGAATTGGCTAGATCCATGTTAAGTGAGTATAAACTACCTCTAACTTTTTGGGCAGAGGCAGTGAATACTTCGTGCTATGTAATGAATAGAGAAATGATTAGACCAATACTTGACAAAACGTCTTGTGAATAGTGGCATGAAAGGAAACCTAACATCTCTTATTTTCGTGTATTTGGATGTCCTTGTTTTATTCTTAACACAGGTGATCAACTTGGAAAATTTAAATCAAAGGCTGATGAGGGAATTTTCATGGGCTATTCAACAAGGAGCAAAGCCTACAGGATATACAACAAACGAACAAAAACAATTGTTGAATCAATCAATGTGAAATTCGATGAATCTGACCTGGAAAGGACGACTGAAAAGACGGTTGACGATGGGGTAGATCATGAAGGCATTGAAGAAGGAACATCTAGCGAGAAAGCTGAAAGTAGGACTTTTGATGCCGGTAGATTGAAGTTCAAATCCAATCATCCTCCTGAATTGGTTATAGGTGATCCTACGGAAGGTATACACACTCGCTCTTCATTTGATAAAAATTTGTGTACGTTTTGTTGCCACAGTGGTTTTATTTCTGAGATTGAACCTGATTCTGTTGAAATGGCTCTTAATGATGAAAGTTGGGTTTTAGCAATGCAAGATGAACTTAATCAATTTGAGAGAAATAAAGTTTGGAAATTAGTTCCTAGGCCTAATGACTATCCAATTGTTGGAACTAAATGGGTGTTCAAAAATAAGCTTGATGAATCAGGAAATGTAATTAGAAACAAATCTAGGTTGGTCACAAAAGGATATAACCAAGTAGAAGGCATAGATTTTGATGAAACATTTGCTCCAGTTGCTAGGTTAGAAGCCATTAGAATTTTGCTAAGTTTTGCATGTTATAAGGGTTTCAAACTTAAACAAATGGATGTAAAAAGTGCCTTTCTAAATGGTGATTTGAAAGAAGAAGTTTTTGTTGAACAACCCCCCGGATTTGAAAATCATGATTTTCCAAATCATGTGTATAAACTTGAAAAAGCATTATATGGTCTTAACACTACAAGAAAACCTATTTTTGGTGGCATATATTGGTAGCGTTTATAGACCAAGTGCAACCATCGTGTTGGGCTTTCTTTTTAATTAATGTGATAAGTGGCGCTAGGGTTAACTTTTGGTTACCCGCCAAACATTTTTGCGAAAAATTCTAAGTACCTCCCTTCCAATTTTCATATCCCTCTGATTTCCATTTTTGTAACATTCTCTCCAAAAATTCTAAACTGCCATCTTCATTCATTACTCCACCTTCAAACGAAAATCAAAACCACATGTCGATCTACTCCACCTTCGTTGTTCAGAAGCATCTATTTTTCCATCGGTTTGTAGATGCATGAAAACCCTAATTTTATTTATCCGCATTTCTAATCTGCTTCCAATTATAAATATGCTCTTTCCATGTTGTTCGGAAGCATCTATTCCTTGCTAATATACTAACACACAGAAACGTTAGCTCGAAGATGCTTTTGGTCGATTTAGAAAGCTTCTCGAAGCTCAGGTGTATTAATTATGTAGATTGATTGATTTTATGTGTATCAATGTAATAAAAAACGACAGATGTGTTTATTCATATAAATAATTTTGTTGAATTTAGAAAGAAGTAAAGAAAGGATTTCTTACTCAATTGTTTTTCAACTTCCGTTTATAGTAGAATCATACTGTAATTTGATGTCAATTGGTATTATCTTTTACTACTTATGCACACAAAAGATTGATAGTTGTTGAACTATGTCTAAATCAAAAGTAAAATTGTTTAAGACTTTCTACCTATCTAGTTAAATCCTTAAAAACCATTAAGTTTACCACACTGAATAGTTAAATCCTTAAAATCCTCTCGAAAGAGTGACAGTTCTATCTAGTATAACCATCTATTTGGGATTATACCTAACTATTTTGAATCTCCTTATAGGCCACACACAGTTACCACTATGTGTAATGAAATCTCAACATCATCATTTTTTTATTCAACTTAAAGGAAGACGAAGGATTTTAAATGTTTTCAATTGATTTTAGATATTTATCAATAAAGCATTGACAATATTTTCTAATTTACAGGATGGATAATAGACTGAAAATGTTTCTTTTGATATAGATACATTAGTCTAGAGCTTTTTATATTGCTAGTGAAATAAGACATAAGACTAACTGTTTTGTAGATCAAAATGACACTAAAATATAGGTGAAGTCTCCTGTTAGAAAAATAATTATTTTAAAACTTTGTTGACTACTTATAAATTTAATTCATTTCAGCCCGTAAGGGCAAGTTTCAATAGGATATGGTTTCTCTTTGTCCATAATGGCGCACTATTTTTTTCATTTGAAGCACCCTATTAGCTGCTTTCTTATCTAGTATTTATAATACTAGACGAGGAAGAGGATGTATGATTACAAATATGGTTTGAAATTATAGTCATTTTTATCAGTTGTTTAAATACGCCAAAAAGAAAGAAACTTTAATTTAAATGCTGGGTGTAGATGAGTTGCAGTATTGTTTATAATATATTTTAATAGAAGACCCACATTAGCACTCAAGAGTGTTTTTAGCAATTAGCAATAGTTGGAGAAAGAGGCAGAGAAGTTTTTTTTGCCCAAACCATCACTCATTGACAACTGAATCCATCATTTATGTTCTTATGTGTTTCTTTTTGTTTGCAACTATAGTAGTCTATGAAATGAATTTGTCTTAAATCACCATTATTTCATTTAATTACCTTACGTAACTATTTTATTAGAAGTAAGTTTATGTCTTGTAAAAAGTTAATACCAAGCTGATAGTATCTTAGGAATCAATTTACTAGTTGAAAATTTTAATTTCTATCATCTACATAATGCCAGGTTAAAGGTTGATTTCTGAGTTGAGTGCTTCATCACTATTTAACACCAGTGATTTAGATAGCTATTCATATAGCGAGCCCACATTTATTGTGTTATTGATCATTAAAGCTTATTTAATATAACATGTTTGATTATTTCTTATCTTCTTGACCCTCATCTTCTTCTCCTCGATCATCAACGCAGACCCCACTCTTGTTCAAGGCATCTGTGTGGCAGATCTCACTTCAAGTAGGTCCTTTATCTCATTACTAAATAGCTGCAAAAATGATTAAATCTATGGACTACTATAAACTAACTCTTAATTAGTGATTCACATATACTTGTAAGTATAAAGGTAAATGGGTTTGTATGTTAGCCGGTGATGAATATAACAAAAATGGACTTCTCATTCAAGGCCATAGCCAAAGCCGGAAACACAAACAACATTATGTGGCTGTTGCAATTTCATGTGTGTGTGTGTATGTTTGTATGTCAGGTTTATTGAACATTGTTTAATTCAAGCTAATAAAATTGTCCATTCATTTTCCAAGTGTTTGTTCGTACCCTAAATGTGTAAGTTTGAAAATTTTCATTCATTTTCTTTACAGATACGTGGCACGTTTTTGGAATGGCGAGTATAAATAAGATGGTATGTATTGTTTTCCACCCAAGTATAAATATTTAGAAGATATCTAGATATAAATTCAGTAAAATTATTATACATAGAGTTATATATAAAGAGGAAACTGAATATGTGTCAATAACACGAAGATTAAGATATATTTCTCTTCATATCATCATGGCATAGAAATGACTAAAATGCCGATGATGGGGTAAAAAATTGTTAGCCTAGGCATTAGTATTTTAGTCCTTCTATAGAATGACATAGAAAACTATCTTGGGGTGTGTGTGTATTAGAACTATTTGCAATAGTTACACACCATTCATGATCTGATCAAGTACATTGTAAATCTGCCTCATATCCAACTTTTCGCTCAAATATAAATATTTTTTAATCAAATCACCATGTCTGCTTTCTTTTGCAATCCACATCCTAGTCCAAACAGCACAAGTCATGTTGCTTGAGCCGGTGTCATCTCTGATTCCATCAATTGTATCTAGCGCCGTCTGATAAGTGGGCAGAGCCTCCTTTGTTATCATGTTTCCAACTAATAATACAAAATGTTCATTAAGTATCTCAGCTTCGTTGTCTTATCTTAAAATGCTATTAAACTATTTGCATTTCATCATGGGACAACACTAGGTCATGGGGCCTAAATTGCATCATAATGGTTAGTTTCTATACCCAAAGGACTCAAATATTGAATTTTATGATATCAACCTTTAGTGTCCTCTTTTCTGTTATTACTACACATCTTAAGTAAACATTGTTGACCCTTTTCCCTGCTGTTTTTCACATAATTTCTTCTATTATAAAACATTGACCTAAGCAATTCCTCACTTTTAGTTGCAAGTGTACTCTGGAGTCGTTAAGTCAGATTGATTTTTTATTTATCCATCTCAGGATGAAAGTTATTTTCTTCTAATTTTTAATTCAAGTTAATATTAGATTCTTCGCTATATGCGATAGCATGTTGTATCATGATGCTAGGTATGTATGTATGGTGTTTATGTGCATGTGATGAAGCAATGAATGTTGTTGTGGCAGGTAGTAGGTTGGCAAGGAGAGACACTGTTGCTGTAAGTATAGGGTAGTGCAATAAGTATAGGAATGTGCACTGCTGTGATCAGAGATGAATAGTAAAGTACGGAGTTTTGCAAGAAGAGGCAGACAGTTAAATGATGTGGGAGATGACTGTGTTGAAGGAAGAGGTGTGAAATGATGGCTGTGGTGCTTATGTTGTAGCTGTTAGATGGTGATGGTTAAAACAGTTGGACTGGGGAGTTGTTGGTTATAATAGACAAAGGTGTTTGCTGATGGTCAGAGGTTTGTATGTGGATTGAACTGAAGGAGCTGCTGTTGTTGTGCTGTGAATTTTGAAGTTTTGGCAAGTTGATTGCTAAAGGGAGGTTGTTGTACCATTTCTTGAAATTTTGTAGGTGCAATGTGAAGATATAGTGCTTGAAGACACAAACGTCGCCAAGACAATTGTCGAGTTTGTGGCACATGCACCTATCGAAAAGCTTGTTCTCAGAGCTGCATCTAAAGGAGGATTTGTCAGGTGAACTTCTTATATCAAAACTTGTTTTTTTATAATGTTTGCTTCAGAGCTGAAGTAGCATTTGTTTCAGTAACAATCATCTACCTGATACAATTTCTGCGTTACTGCAAAGCAAATCCATATGTTTATATAAGTCTTTTTGTTAGAAATTTAAACACCATAAGTATATAAAAGTGAAAGTAACTTGGACTGTCTTATCGAGCAGATTTAAAGCATTGTATATGCCAATAAATATTTCAAAAGCAGCTCCAGATTTCTGCACAGTTTATGTGATATCGAAAGGAAAAGTTCAATCGGTAAGAAATGCAGTCAGAGCAGCACCTACTGTTTCTCCTCTGCGTACACAAATACAAAACCAAACCGGTCTCAAGTCTGCTTCTGAATCACTTAGACGCTCTATTGGTACTCCAAGAGGTCTGAATTTAACCAGACACGATCCTTTATTTTTCTTCAGTTCAATATAGCTATCCAAATCTCCGTGGTAGTAGGAATTCAAGAAGTTTTGTGCAAATTAAATGTATCAAAAGTGTTTAAAATTGTTCATTGTCTTCTGAATTGTACCAGTGGTACAGTAATGAATCTGTATCATTGGTACACATTCATTATTTTGTTTTCAATATTGGAAAATTTATCCTAAACCATATTGCTCCTAGTTAACTTGCCCACATTTTTTTTCTTCAGTGTCTCATGAAGAATCACCGAACAGTAAGAGCCTAAACGAATTCAGGTGAGTTGGCATGGTTACATTTACCTTATAAACTAATCAAAATGAGTATGTGATAGAAAATTAAGTTCATTCAACACACATTATTCAGGTCACCATTCTCCAGGCCAGGTAGAGCACATATCAAGTCATTTGCAGAACTGTCAGACAACACAGACATATCATACATCGGATCGAACAGACCAAGCGTGGAACGAGGAATGTTCCCACCAAGGCCTGCCTCTGATTCTCTTAATAATAGCTTCGAAAATTTACGGCATCTAGGATCAGATACCTACAGTATAGGAAATGATTATTCGTATCAAAGTAGCTCATCCTGGTCATCCCATCCAATGGTGAGTGTACTTTTCTCATTCAGCAAGTTCATGAAATCACTTCAATTTTTTAATCCCTAATTACATGATTTATTATAATTGTTACTTTAGGATGATGTCGAGGAAGAGATGAAGAGGTTGAAGCTGGAACTCAAGAAGATAATGGATATGTACAGTCAAGCTTGTAAAGAAGTGCTCGTAGTTAAACAGAAGGTGATAAATGCACTAGATTATTTACATGTGGTCCACGACCACACACACACACATTTAATATATGAGCGTATACCAGCATAACACGACATTATCTATGAGCTAATATATGAGCGTATACCAGCATAACAAACTTTTAGTTATGCCACAGTACAAATTATTAACTTTAAATCCTAATTTGTAATGGTTGGTCATATCAAATACCGCACACAAGATTCTCAAAATGGGATTTTATGTAGGTGGTAAAGTCCAACTTAAAATTGAAAATATTTTTAAGTCTTGAACTACAGATTCAGAATATTCATATGTCAATGTTATATATAATTGTATACAAGAATATTTTGCTTCATGTAGGTTATTAATTGACATTTAAGTATGCGAATGTATCAACTCTTCTTGGCACAACAATCACACGTAATTTCGAAACAGATTTTGATCCTTGGACATCTATATCTAAACTAAAAGATTGTTTTATGTTCCATCTTTATTTTGATTTGGAAACGATAAGTTTATAAAAATTAACTAAGTTTATAATATTAATAATAGTAATACAATTAAGTTAACTAAGATTTAACTTGACCATAGTACAGAATACACAATCTGCCCATAGTACTGAATACACAATCTGCACATAGAATGAAATCCAGTCAGACTTCTAACCCAGTTTTGATCTGAATATCTGTGTAAATTGAAAATTGTGTATTCGTTGGGGAACTATATAGGATGCATATAAAAATAGAACAATTTTTGTTAATATGTGTTAATATAGAATATCGAGTTATAGACTACATGATTTTCATATATACATATATATACATATATACATACATACATACATATATATATTGTTGATTGTTAAACTCGTTTGCAGGTAATTAGCTATTTCGAAGCGAAGACTGTCGACAACAAAGAACTATTGGTAATCAAGAAACGAACATGAATTTAATTGTTATACATGTTGTCGTATTTTGTTAGTACCATTTGTAGAAACTTGTCTGTGAATGCGTGTAGTATGTGACTTATTTTGTTGAAAAACTACTATCGAATTGATTATGGATATTATATTTGATTGTGAAATTAGCATGTTTTTGCAATTATTTGAATATGATGATCATATGATTGATTGTTTGTATATGCTAATTATGTGATTTAATTGTTTGTTTGAATATATGAAAATTATGTGATTGATCGTTCGTTTTAATATGAATAGTATATAAGCGACTGCTGAAAATGGTATAAACCATCAACCGTAAATAGTAGCATTTAAAATATGCTACCAAACAACCAATAACTTTTAGTAGCTTTTCAGAAATGCTACAGAAATGCATTAAAAAGTGACTTTTTGTAGCGTTTTTTAAATCCTACAGAAAATACCTATAGTTGCATTTAAAAGTGACTTTTGGTAGCGTTTACTACAATGCAATAAAAAGTTTTAGACTTTTAGTTGCATGTCGTATAACAGCGTTCTCTAAAACGCTACCACAATTTATGGTAGCGTTTTTTCAACGCTACCAAAAGTCTTTTCTGGTGTAGTGTAAGCAAGCTCCTAGAGCTTGGTATGACTGCCTTTGTACATATCTTTTGGAAAATGGCTTTAAAAAGGGGAGTGCTGACACGACACTGTTTCTATTACATAATGGAAGTGAATTTTTGATTGTTCAGATTTATGTGGATGATATTATTTATGGCGCCACTAATGAACTCTTGTGCGAGAAATTTGAACAAGTCATGCAGGCTAAATTCGAGATGAGCTTGGTTCGAGAATTAAAATATTTTCTTGGATTCCAAATCAAGCAAAGCAGTGATGGTATTTTTATTTCACAATCCAAGTATGTGTTGGAACTGTTGAAGAAATTTGGGGTTGAGAACTCCTATGAGCCCATCAACAAAGTTGGACAAAGACGAAAAAGGAATTGCTGTTGATCAGAAAAAAATATCGAGGGATAATTGGTTCACTTCTCTATCTTACTGCTTCTAGACCAGATATTATGTTTTCTGTGTGTTTGTGTGCACATTTTCAATCTAATCCTAAAGAATCTCATTTGAAAGCCACTAAACGAATTTTGAGATATCTTTCACACACACACAAATTTGGATTATGGTACCCTTCTTGTGAAAATTTTGATTTAGTTGGTTGTTCTGATGCTGATTATGTTGGTTCACTGGTTGACAGGAAAAGCACTAGTGGGACATGTTTCATGCTAGGACATTCATTAGTTTCATGGTCAAGTCGAAAACAGAATTGTGTTGCATTATCCACCACTGAAGCAGAATATATTGCTTTAGGAAGTTGCTGTGCTCAAATTTTATGGATGATGCAAACTCTTTCTGATTTTGGATTAGTTTATAAACAAGTTCCATTAAAATGTGATAGTAAAAGTGCAATAGACTTGTCAAATAATCCTGTTCATCATTCACGCACAAAACACATTGATGTGAGACACCACTTTCTTAGAGATCACATTGCTAAGGAAGACATTTGCATTGAATATATTTCAACTGAGGCTCAACTTGCTGATATTTTCACAAAACCCCTCTCCGAAGACAGGTTTTCCAGATTACGTTTGGATTTGGGGATTATAGAAATTGACTAACCATTTTCCATTTTTTAGTTGAAATATTCTTGGATATATACTTTCAACTTCAATTTCTAGGATTCAAACCAGTTTTGGATATTACCCAAAGATTGATTCGAATATGGTATTCAGTACTGGATATTACATAATATAATTAACTTGGTAACTTATTCCACAATCATTTCTATTTCTACCATCTTTCTATCGTTCATAATGGTTTTGTAAAATGAGAAGAGTGAATTATTTTTAAAATAAAAGAAATAATAATAATAATAATAACTCTCATGCATCCGTTCTCATTTAAACGTCCTTATGTTATGCATGGTTGGAGCATGTGAGTGAATTATTTTTATCATTACTCCATTCTCATTTAAAAGTCCTTATGGTTATGCATGGATGGAGTATGGTAACTAAGTATTCTGGTCTCACTTAAAAGTCCGGATGCTTAGACTAATAAGTAACTGCTAATCCCATTTAAAAGTCCTTATGGTTATGCGTGGTTAGTAAGTGCTTATTTTTTTTGTGCTTAAATGTCAAATTAATTTTAAAATATCTCTCTTCTTATTATACAAAAACTGATCATCGATCCATTCTCTACAATGTGGAAGATGTTATCTCGTTATGATATATTATTTTTTGTTCCTACTGTTCCATTGTTTTTGTCAGTTTTTTGATAATGACAAAAGGGGGAGAAGAACAAGATTTTGATAAGGAAGTAAATATTTTTTTTGAATATTTCAACAAATTTGTTAAATATTGGTAGTTAATTTTCTTTAGTTCTTTTATTCTTTTGTAATTCTCTAAATCTTGTAAATAGGGAGTGGTCTCAGTTGTAGGGGGAGCATTCATATAGGGGGAGCTAAATAGGCTAAATAGTTCATGCTCAAACACATTTATTAGAATTTCAAAATCTTTTATATATATGTTTGTCATCATCAAAAAGGGGAGATTGTTTGATGTGAATTTTTGTTTGATGATAACAAATATACATATATATCAATAAGTGTTTGCAGATTGTACTATATACATATAAGAATAAATATTCATATTGAAAAATAATACTATTGCACAGAATTTATATTTAATTCAATCAGTATTTTATTCAATATGATATTTTACAAAGTTTTCAGCTCTCTCTATATACATACACTAGTTTATACATTTCATTCACTACAACACACAACACTGTACATTTTTACAAAACATTTAATCTACATCTATCTGCATTGTCCAACTCCAGTTCTTGTCCTGTCTCCCGTGTACCTGTATAATTAGCAACTACAGCAGTAATCTGAAAATAAACAAATTTGAATTTGCAAAAATATAAATTTGTTTGTGCCTCAATTATTTGGGTCATCTGTTATCATTTACATTTGAATTCATCACACACAAAGTTGTGTACATAGATATATACACTTGTATTCCTATCAGGGACAGGTAATCATAAGTGGCTGCAATACACACGTGTACATTCATACACGTGTGCACTGCCTCGCCAACTCGTGTGCGCAGCCAACAAGAGCAAGTGTGCAAGTGCAAATCACAAAATACAGACCATAAGCACAAGTACAGGGAACAACCAGGTGAAGATGCAAAAACAAAGAGTGTACACAAGTGAAGCAAAATGAAAACCATGCATCAGTGAAATCACAGTTAAACTGCAGTGGTAACATATCCAAAGCAGTGTGCAACTCGAGCTTCAGAAAGACCAAAGACATAAAGAACTTCAACCAAACAACATCAAGACATGTCAACAGCAATGAAAACAAAGTTAGACCAACAGCAACTGCAAAGGAATTCAGTAACAAACAGAAGGGATGATCAGACAAGTACAACAACTCCAGACCATGCTACAGAATGGATGCAGTGATACAAGACTCAAGTGAATGGAAAGACACATGAACATGAAACCAAACAATATCAAGTTCAAATGACATCACAACAATCATGACAACAGCCAGTTGCAACAAAGACCAAGCTACAAATACCAAGTGCAATAGCAGATACATGAATACCACTACAAGGATCTCAATATAACAATGACAGAATACATGGAAAAATGCATCAGTTAAGCTACTGAAGGCAACATGACCAAAATATGACAGTGTCAACATGAACAGAGACCAGAAGTGAAGATTGCAGCAACATTCAGTGGCATGCTACAGAATATACAATGAAGACAGTGGTTGATGTCGAGAAATAAGCAGAAAATGTAAAGTCGAAATCATGGAAGGATGCTAAAGTCAAGAAGGGAATTTGTGAATGCATACTGGAAAAAAATAATAATAAAAAACGTATCTTTGAAAAAGTCACAATGTAAAAGAGGAAAGCTCTCTGCCGTGTGAATCAAGGAAAATCGAACGTTACACAAATCAAGACCGTATGCATCAAGTAAGTGACTATATCAGGAAAGTGAAAATCAGGAAAGCATCAAATTGATACAAATGAATTATAGGGTTTCAGAATCCATATAAATACGTCTCCCAAACCATCATCGAAAGTGGGGGTGCAGAAAAATCGAATCAAATCCATACAAAAACCCACCATCATCATCGGCACTGACAAGCAAATCGAGTTCAAGCATCAACCCAGTAAAGCAAAAGGATAAATTACATACCAAAACCGCAAACGTCGAACTCGATCAAGCAGCAGTGAGCAACTCAGAAAAATAATCGATCGACATAGAGAGGAGCCAAATCAATCATACGATCGAGCAACTATCGGCTGCTTATTTCACAACCCTAATTTTGGAAGCAAGGAGCAAAAGAGCCGAAGCCCTAATTTAGTTGCAGAGAAGAACAAGCCGCCATCTCAAAGAGGAACAAGCAAGAAGAACCTGGCTAAAATAAAGAGGATAAGAAAATAGGGCCGACCTTGTTTTATTATTAAAGGCTTAAGTTTAATTTTTTAAATTAGGGTTTAAGTGTTATTTGTCTTTTAATTGTTGGTTTTATTTTTCAAATCAAAACTTGGTAAATCACCACCTAGGTTGTAGGTAGTGTCATATTGTCTAGTTAGAATTAGTTCAGTGAGCAGGGTGTGCGAGTTTGCCAAACTCTATCGGCGGGAGCAGAGTTTGCGAGTAAACGAAACTCTATAGGCGGAGCAGGGTGTGCGAGTCTAGTAGAGTGTTTGTGAGCGGGAGCAAGGGTCTGCGAGTCTGTTAGAGTGTTTGTAAGCGGGATACTGTTTAATTCTAATAGAAATCTGGGAATGCAGCAGTAGGCAGGGGTTGCCGAAGCTGGGTAAATTTTGTGTATGATTTACTTTTCAGTATATTTATTTCTGCAATTTATTTCTGCGTTTAATTCGACAAAATTTGCTATAACCCTATTCACCCCACCCCTCTAGGGTTAATCTAGATCCAACACTTGCTGCATAACCCCTGATTTTTAGTCATTCCCGGTTGATGAGGCTTGAGACTAAGCGTTACCTTTTTAGAACATATCTCTTAGAATGCCCATCGTCCACCTGACGATGTTCCGAAAGCATTCATTCATACAAGTCTGTCCCGGGTTCGAACGGAACCGAAGGCACTATTCCTACTACATCCATTTTGGAAATACCCTCAGGATTAGTAGTGACTGGCCCTTGCACTTCACTGCTCCATCTTTGAATCCAAACTCGTTTCCACGAAACGTACAAACCGGATCGAAGTGGTTTTCGAGAAATAAATCTCGATCCCGGTCTCTTCGAAACGATTAATGTATTTGGTCAATATTGATGGTCGGTTATTTAACTATCAATTAAATTTCACAAACAACCATCAACCAATAAATAATTTACCAAATTATTTATTAATCCCAAAAATATATTCACAAGGTATATTTCCACTTTCAAACCCTTTTGAAAACAGTTTTCAAACTATCTTCCTTTCTCACAATAAATTCCAAGTATTTCTATTTCCACTGGAATCACCAAGCACAAAACTTTAGATTTTTAAAATAATTTAAAAACACTTTATTGTAAAATATGTTTAACATTTAATTTAGAAAAATTACTTTAATACTTAATTTAAAATAATACTTCAGAAATAACTAAAATAAGGTTACCGTATAACTATACATTAGATTTTCTTCATTAAACAACATACCAAATCATTCTTTAAATAATTATTACGATAATAGATTTAAAAAAATACTTGCTTTGGAATTTACTTTAAAACATTTATGTTAAAACTACTTCAATAATTGGTTAAAAATACATACGATATGAATATTTGAAAATAAGGTTACTTTATAAAAAATATAAAACTAGGTTCTCACTCTTTAAAACAAAACACTAAGTTACCTTTTAAATAATTACTTCGATAATAGATTTGAAAAATATTTACTTTAGAATTTAAACATTTCGAAATAATAAATTTCCTAAAACATACTTTTAAAACCACATTAAAACCTTTATCTTATTTTTAAAAATTTATTTTGAAAACGTACTTGGCTATCCAGAGAAATATATTTCTCTTCACATTCTTCTTTAAATTCCCAATTCAACCACTTGAATCAATTTTCAAATTGATTTCCAATTCACTCTCTTTTATCCATAATCCATTAATTTCAGATTTATTTCCTTAATTATGATTTAAAATACTATTAACTGAAAATACCAATTTTAGATTTCTCAAATTACTTCTTAATCCTTTTAATAAATTTAAACTTTAAATTTTAAAATAATTCTTTATTCCTTTAAAATAATATCACTTGATTTTTTACAATTCATTAATTTCTATTTATTCAAAAATCTTTTTTCTTTCCATACTCGAAGTTGTTTATTAGTATTTTAATATCACTTCTATTTCTTTTCAATTCATTCTTAATTTATTCAAATTTTCTATAATGATTTCGCTTACAAATTCACTTCTTTTATTTTCTTTCCAAAATCCAATTTATATATTTTTGGTAATCCATTATACCCAAATATATCCAATCAAACCATAGCATTCAATATTCCAATATATTTCATCATAGAATATCAAATAAACACAACAGAGAATATTAAATAATTTAAATAAATGTTGAGGACCTAGTTGGATCCCTCCAACCTGTTTTCCCTTCACCACAGACGTTAGCATAACATAAATACCAATTCCACTTCGAGGTGGAATATCGCAGTATATGAGATTAAATATAATATTATCCGCTATTATGCGGCGCATAGGGTCTCATCCGCTATAAAAGTGCTGGGAATCAATCATTCCAAGATGTAATATATACTATAATATAGCACATCAAACAATTCAACTATTCAAACAATTATTTAAATTTAATCATTTAAATTAAAATTCAACTGAGTGAGATTAACTCACCTTTGCGTTTCATTTGCAATCCACTTCAATATGGCTTTGGTTTTCCCGATTTGACCTTGAATAAACAATTTATATGATTTATAATATTTGAAATAAGTGAACCATAAATTTTCATTTTAATAAATTTAATTAACTAGTAATTTAAATCTTAACAAATTTTCTTTTAATAAATTATCCTTAAATAAATCTTCACCAAATGTAAATGAAATTTGAATAGGTATATTTAGTTTATTTTACGTTTTTAAATTGTTTACAAAAATAATCAATATCCTTTTAAATAAAAATATATTCTTGTTTATATTTTTAAACGGAAACATATATATCTATACTTATATCACCCCTTTCCTTCATTGTGTATACATACTTTTATTATACATTCCAACCTAAAACATATTCACTGTAAACTAAATCTGAAGCTGAATGTGTGTGTATATACTTATTTTATTAAATTTCGAAATATAAAAACTGGGTGTGGATATATTTTTTCTGCAGTAACAATTTTTTTTTTATAAATTTGAAAAGAAGAATTAGCTCACTGCTAAAACCCTAATCTGCCTCAACGAAGCTTCACGGCCAACCAGTCCCCAATCAAACTCGCCAACCCACCCCTTCGCTAACCCACTACGTCGAGAACGACCTCCCACTGCGCCGCCTTGCCATCACAACCCCGGCTTCGACAATCCTCCTTACCATCGTGACATCGCTCGTGAACATCCCTTGATAGATCGAACTCCCTCTTCTTACCGAGCTCGAGAGCCAAATCGAATTCGATCTTGAATCCATATGTTATGTGATTTCATTTAATTACAGAGGGGATTCGATTCTGAATTTTAAAAGAGGGAAACACGCGATTACGAGGAAAAGAGGGCTGGTTCGCCATTATTTTCGATTTGGTCATAGGATTAGAGAACAGAAATCGCGATTTTTTTTTAATTCGAATCGGTCCGCCATTTTGTTTTTTGATTTCGATTTTCAGAAAGGAAATGAACTTGCTTGCATTCTAGAAGAGAAAGGGGACACAATTTTAAGTTAAGGGAAGTGGCGTATACAAGAAGCTTGACTAATTAAATTTCATTAGATTTTTATCAATTAAATTTTCAGCGCGTTTATATATCGTACACTCACACATTAACTCCGATCAATACGAAATTTGAAATCCGATAATAATTCAATATTATGGACCCAATGGAACTGGTTTCGTCGAATTCCGAGGCTGTGTCTCGGAAGGTTATTTTTAAATTCAATTTAACCGATAAAATTTCCAAACTGAACAAATCACTGTTAATTCAATTCTAAAACTTCTATTATTCTCAGCACTATCAATATAAATTTTACAAGCCTTCAAATTATTTTTAACAAGCTTAAAACTCCAGATTCAACATTGTACCCCATTTCAACTTATTTAATTTAACAATCGATTTCCCAATAAATAGTGATATTTAAATTAAAGTTAAAAATTAACTTTTAAATATTAAAATCAATTAAATATTCTGATTTTAAATGCTCAAAAATTCCGGGTCGTCACAAGGTTGGAGGGATCCAATTGGATTCCTCAAATTTATATAGATTATTTTAATATTCTATGATCTGTTTTAATTGATAATCTGTGATAGATTACATTGGTAATTGGAAATGATGGATGCTATGTTTGATTGAATATATTTAGGTACATTGAGTTATCAAAAATATATAGATTTGATTTTTGATAAGAAAATAAAAGAGAGAATTTTTAAGTGAAATAATTATAGAGAATTTGAATAAATTAAAGAATGAGTTGGAAACGAATATTAGTGATTTTTTTTTAAAAAAAATTCTAATAAATAAATTCCGAGTATGGGAAAGGAGATTTTAAATAAAAGAGAAAATAATGAATTTTAAAATTTAAGTGATATTAACTAAAGGAATAAGGAATTTATTTTAGAATTCAAGGTTTAAATTTATTGGAAAGGATAAAGAAGGAATTTGAAAAAAAATATGAAATTGGTATTTTCAGTTAAAAAGATTTTAAATCATAATTAAGAAGTAAAATATGAAATTAATGGGTTTTGAAATATGAGAGTTAAAGGAATTTATTTCAAAATGGAGCAATTTGGGAATCGATTTGGAAATTGATAAAGTGTTTGAAACTGTGTTTTAAAGATGGATGAGACAATGAAATTTATAAACAAGGATTTTAAAAGTGAAGTGATATATCGGTGGATATTTGGGAGTATAAATTCATGATGGAAATTTATAAAGGAAAGGGTAATTTGTTTTAAAAATATATAGTGGTTTATTTTTAAAGGTGCGAAAGAGAAGTGAATCTCCTTGGAAAGCCAAGTACGTTTTTCAAGCAGATTTTTGTGTATAAGTTAAAAGTTTTAAAGATGTTTTGAAAGAATGTTTTTTTCTGTGAAATTATTATTTAAGTTGTTTAAAATTTTAAAGTAAATATTTACTTAAATTAATTATAGTAGTAATTATTTGAAAGGTTTAACTAGTATTATGATTTTAAAGATAATTATTAATATTTATATTTTATAAAATAGTTTTATTTTAAAGATGGTTGGTTAAAGTTTATTTGAAAACTTGTATAGAATTTTGTAACTCTTATTTTAAATTTAGTTTGGCTTAACTTTTATTTTAAAAATTAGTTTTATATTTTATAAAGTTGTTTTATTTTAAATATTTTTAAAAGTATATATTTTGGATAAAGTGTTTAAGTAGTTTAATTTAAATGTTTTTTAAAGTAATTTAGAATAAAGTGATTTAAATTGTTTTAAAATCTAAAATATTTGGACTTGGTTGTTTCCAATGGGAATAAATAAATATTTGGCAAATTTATTTCATGAGAAAAGGGTGGTTTGAAACTGTTTTCAAAGGGTTGAAAGGTGGAAATATATCTTACGAAGATATTTTGAGGTTAATAAATAATTTGAGAAATTATTAATGTCTGATGGATTGTTTGTGAATGCTATTTGATAGTTAAATAACTGAATACAATATTGGCTAATGTGTTGATCATTTCGAAGAGTCCGGGAACATGATTTATTTTTCAAAAACCACTTTGATTCGGTTTGAATGTTTTTATGAGGAAGACAAGAGCTGGAAGTCGAAGACGGAGCAATGAAGTGCAAGTGCTAATCCCTACTAATCCTAAGGGTGATTCCAAAATGGATATAGTAGGAATAGTGCCTTCGGTTCCGTTCGAACCCGGAACTGACTTGGATGGAAGAATGCTTTCAGAACATCGTCAGGAGGATGATGAGCATTCTAAGTGAATGTGTGCTAAAAAGGTAACGCATAGCCTCGAGCCTCATCAACGGGGAATGGGTAAAACAGAGAAGGTGCACACAAGGCTAAGTGGATAGCAACCAATTAGGTTAAGGTCACCCCTGTCTAGATGTCCCTTTATACATTTGGCTGTGTGGCGGTTGCTGATCCCAACCACAGGGTGAACTTATTCGGACAATCCAGTAAGGGGTAGCTTCGGTCTTGTGATGCAGGGGTTCAGGGTGGATCCTCGGTACGGAGATCTAAACCACGTACTGTGACGGGCGGTACCCAAGTAGCCTTGTCGTTGGTGAAAATCCATTTTCCCTACATGCCTTTACGGTTTTTGTTTGTAGAACCCGCTTTGTGGCTAGTAGCTGGAATTTGATAATGCAACAATTTCGGCAATTTGAATAAGTATTTGTATATATACACTATTATAATATCAGAGGATTTTATAAGAAACGTTTTGGTTACTAAGGTAAAAACCCGGCATGTTTATTTGTGGCGTGGTCTAACGAGATACCTTTGATTTTAAACGATTTTGAAAATTTTATTAATCCAATTGAGTGTGTTTTCTCACGCTGGTTTTCCAGACTCACTCGGGGGTTATTTAACTATAATGCTCGTGTCAGACCGAGTACTATAGAGTACAAGAAAGGATGTTGTGAAGCTCATGAGACGAGATTGATGGCGAGACGTAGCATACGTACTTGATGTATAATTCTGCCGTGTTGTATTATCAGTTTGGTAAGGACAAGTTAATATAATTGTCCATTTTGTGTGTTATAGATGTTGTTGAACTCTGATGTTGTATGTATAAGCAGATATAGTTTCTTTTATGTAAAGATGAGTTATTATATTATATTTTACTCCGCTACGATCGTAAGATTCTGTTGTGTTGTTTTTCTCTTCTTCCACCTCCTTCTTCTTTTAACCCTAACGGTTCGATTTTTTGGGTGTCGAAAAATTGGGTCATCACATTTTTTATCTCCATATAAAAAATATTTTGATAATTAATTGATTAGCTAATTAATTATTTTTCTTTCTTCAGAAATAATCACACATAACTTTCATCCTTTTCTTTTCATATATATCCTAATTAATTGATTGAATCAAATGATTAATTTTCTGTCTTCTTTGGAAAATATTTGAATCACATAACTTCAACACAACAGCTCCCCGCCTGCATCGTCATCAACAATGCTCTATGGTTGACTTCAATATGCATAGAGACTACACCACGGTTGTTCATTCAGGGGATGGTGCATCCGAGATTCATTTAAATAGATAATCAATTTTCCCAAAAAAATTATTTGTTTCAAATGCTTCTTTTAATTTCAGTGCTGGTGATTATAATAAAGAGACATGTGAATACCTATTTGCAAGTGAACTTGCGGATAAATTTGTATTTTGTGCCGCTAGTAACGGAAGGATTACACATTAGATGATGGTCCAGGAATCAAGAGAGAAAGGTGCGATTATTCAACATGTTCGGAGTTTTGGGGTAATTTGTAATTTCCACATTAAATTTCTGTACATCTTTGATCCAGCGGTAAAGACTACAACATGTTAGTATAAAAATTTTATGTAGCGTGGAAAAGAGTTATCGTATTAGAGTTTATTTGAAGAAATTGTTTGTCTATTGTTTTTCTTCGCTTCTTATCCCTTCTCAAATTTAATTGTGTAGGGACGTTCAAATAACCCTAACAATTTATGCCATCTAAAAGAGATGAACTATTAGAAAACCTATCGATAATATGCAAACTCTGTTCATAAGGTTGTTTATAATATCGAAAATTAGTTTATTTTGATTGATGAAAACAAAACATATGGGTGATGATATATTAGACGGATAAGCTATTAAGCCGGAGGAGATCCTAATCAACATATCAGAAGAAATGAGCTATAACAAGTCAATATATGTATTTATAGTAACATAGAATTGAGCGGTTCAGGTGCAATATATGAAGCCAAGGCCCAATAGCAATGTAACTTATGTTTTCACTTCTGCTGTTATAAATAAACAGCCAACTCTTGTATTATATATAATGATGAGATAATAGCAAATAATCAAATTCTTTCAACTATCTTTCATGGTACCGAGTAAATCTAAATTGTTTAACGATGGTACAGTGCCTTACCATTACCTAGCAGAGTTATCTTCATCACTTAGATAGGTTGCAACCACCGAAGTTCATCAGAGAAAAATCTCATCATCTGAAACTTCCGTATTTCTCATTCTTGAAGCTATATATTATCAATATCATCATTAAGTTGTGCCTAGAAGATTGTCAAAGATCTATCATCATCCAATCTTCTGGTTGCTTTCTGAATTTTATCAAGAAATTAGAGTTTACTCATCTGGGCGATTCTTGCTTGCTCAGATCTGATTCTTGAAATCTTTTTCTTCACTTGAGTCATTTGTTAATAATCTTTCTGGTCATTCAATCATGGTTGAAGGAGATATAGACAACAAATCATCATCCTCACCAAATCCAACATCATCTCTTGCACAACAAACAGCAATAGAGAACATATCAAAGTTTTTAATCAGCCCTCAAAGTCAGTTGATAAAAACACAATTAAATGAGACAAATTATCTACTATGGAAATTTCAACTTCAAACCGCAGTGAAAAATATGGACTAGAACCATACATTCTTGGAACAAAACCAAAACCAATGCAATATATAAAAGTAATAAAGGTATTCCAGTGATCAACATAGAGTATACAATTCATCAGAGACAATATAATCTCTTAAGTTCATGGCTATTATCAACCATAAGTGGAAGCCTATTACCATAATTGATAGGGTGTAATACTGCTCAAGAAATCTGGTCAACCATAGAACAAGTGTTCAACTCTCAGTTTGCAGCAAAGGTCATGCATTATAAAAGACAACTGCAAAGCTTAAAGAAGGGTGGTATGTCATAAGAGAGTATCTAACAAAGGTTAAGACATTGTGTGATTTACTTAGCGTCGATGGACATGCAGTAACTGATACAGAGCAAATCTTATCAATTTTGAGTAGTTTAGATGATGAGTATGAAGCTATAGTGACAATGATTTCATCAAAGGAAGTTACTCTATCTCTACCATATGTTCATTCTACACTTCTTGCTTATGAAGGTAGAATGTAACAAAAGAAACCCATAATTTCTGATCTATTAGTTAATTATGTTGCAAATAATAAAATCAAGAACCAAGAAAGAATCAAGAGTGAACCAAATACAAGTCAGAGAGGTAATCTGTCGTTCAAATATAGAGGTAGAAGTAGAAGATAGAGTAACAAAAGTAGTAATACGCCTAGATATAAGATTTGTGAAAGATTTGGTCACACAACAAATAGACTTTTTTTAGATTTGATGCTAATTACACACCTGGGCAACGAAACAATTAAAAGAACTTTAATCTCAGTGCAAATCTGGAAAATTTGCAGCAAGAATTTAGAAATCAATCTGAATTCACAAGAGGCAATCATAATGATATAGTTATGGTCGAAGATGTTTAAGATGAAGCATGGTATCTAGATTCTAGGGCTATCAATCATGTCACCAATAATCTGAGCAACTTAAATCTTAGGAATAAAGAGTACAAAGGTAAACAGTGTTTACACATGGGTAACGGTAAATAAACTAAAATAACGCATACTAGAAATGGTTATATACAAGGTGAAAGAGTACTTTATCTTAATAACTTATTAAGAGTGCCACAAATAAAGAAAAACTTGTTAAGTGTATCTCAATTTGTCAGCGATAATAATGTATAATTTGAATTTTATCCAAAATATTGTTTGATTAGTGATGTGCTAACTGACAAAGTTCTTTTGCAGGGTAAAACATTGAAGGAACTATACAAGTTTAGCCTAGTTGATTTAAGAAATTCTGAAAATGCAAAAATATGTTGTAATCTTTCTGAAATAACTCAGAATAGGAGTATGAATAAATTTGATATATGGCATTGCAAACTAGGACACTAAAGTGTTGATGTTGTAAAAAGATTCTGAATAGTAATAAAATTTCTTTTGATAGTATATTTACTCCTTATGTTTGTACATATTATTAGTTTTGAAAAAGTCATAAATTAGCATTTCAAGAATCTGAAACTCATTATCAAAAACCTCTTGAATTAGTTGCTATTGATTTATGGGGACTAACTCCTATTAATATAGATTATGGTTTCAAATACTACATATCGTTTATAGATTCATATTCTAGATTTGCTTGGATTTATTTTTTAAAAGCAAAATCTAAAATATATCATGCAGTTTTGCAATTTATAGCACAGGTTGAAAAATAAACAAGCCGTGGAGTTAAATTATGCAAACTGATGGAGGGGCAGAGTTCAAACCACCTAAAGAGTAATTTCAAAAGAGAGGAATAGTTCAAAGAATTACTTTCCCTTATACCTCGGAACAAAATGGGCTAATAGAAAGAAAGCACAGACATATTATAGAAACTGGGTTTACCATGCTAGCACAAGCATCATTACCATTGAAGTTTTGGCATGATGCCTTAGCCACAACAGTGTTTCTGATCAACAAGCTACCAACTAAGGTGCTACAAGGCAAGAGTCTAACAGAGGTGTTGTTCAACAAACAGCTAGACTACCAAAGTTTGAAAGTATTTGGTTGTCTATGTTTTTCCTGTTTGAGGCAATATAATGCACAGAAGCTAAATTTCATATCCTCTCCATATACATATTTAGGATATTCCAACAATATAAAAGGATACAAATGCTTGAATAGCAAAGGAAGAATCTTTATATCAAGACATGTTATCTTCAATGAAAATGTGTTTCCATTCAATGAAAAGGAGATCAAAACAACTCAGAAAATCTATAATTCCAAGTTCTTCATACCTCTAATAACACTAAATCATGAAGAAATTACTCAAATACATGAGTACGATCAACTGAATCATCTAGGACCACAGCTCACAGTACCCAATTCTAGGTCAGGTCATGAGTCAACAGGATCATTCAGAAGTCCCAACCAAATATCCCAGCAGAGTACTGGTCATCAAACAAATGGTTATCAAGTGTATGATGGTGCACAGTCAACAAGTACTCAGCCTGAAAATGAAGACAATTCAACAAGTCATCCACCTGTACCTGCAACAACTGGCCACCACATGGTCACTAGGGAAAAGAGTGGAATATTCAAGCCAAAAGTGTACACTGCAAATTTAGATATTAAGGAACCATGCAATTTTCAACAAGCTATGCAAAGTGAAAAGTGGAAAGCAGCTATGAATGATGAATATAATGCACTTATGTAAAACGATACTTGGAACCTTGTACCTTTACCAAATCATAAGGATATCATTGGTTGCAAATGGATATACATAATAAAGAAGAATGCAAATGGACTATATCAAAATATAAAGCCACAAGAAAAAGGGTTTTCTCAACAACAAGATTTTGACTTCAACGAGACATTTTCACCAGTGGTAAAGCCAACATCAATTAGAATTATTCTCACAATTGCACTACATAAGAATCGGAGGATAAAGCAATTGGATAAGCAATGCATTTCCAAATGGAGTACTTAAAGAAGAAGCATACATGGAACAGCTAGATGGATACAAGCAATCAAGAAATGCAGAGTTAGTTTGTAAACTAAACAAAACAATTTATGGTCTCAAACAAGCACAAAGCGTATGGTTTGAGAAACTAAATGCTACTTTGATCAAACTTGGCTACAAACTCACAAAATCAGATAATTCCATATTTACTAAATTTGATAAAAGTAGAGTGACTTATGTGCTAGTATATGTAGACGATTTCATCAATACAGGAAGCAGCAATATTGAAATCAGCAATCTTAATTCAGCAATTAGACAAGGAATTCTCTATTAAAGTTCTTGATGACTTAAATTACTTCCTTGGTATAGAAATAAGAAGAACACCAAATTCTGAAATTCAGCTAAATCAAAAGAAATATATCTTTGAAATTCTTATCAGAACAAAATTGGATCAAGCAAACAGTCTACCTACACCAATGATAACCAATCTACATTTATCAAAAGGCAAAGGAGATCCTATCACAAATAAAAAGCAGTGAAGAAATACTATTGGAGCACTGCAGTATGTAACAATTACAAGGATAGAGATTGGATACAGTGTAAATAAAGTCAGCCAATTTATGCAAAATTCTCTTGATGGACATTGAAAAGCTGTAAAAAGGATTTTAAGATATCTAAAGGGGACAATAAATCATTGTTTAACTTTAAAGGCATGTACTAATCTCAGTTTATTTGGTTTTGCAGTTGTAGACTGTGCAATGTATCCAAATGATGGAAGATCAACTTCTGGATGCATATATAATTAGGAAAGAACCCGGTATCATGGTGTTAAAAGAAACAATCAACAATTTCAAGATCTAGTACAGAAGCTGAATATAGAAGTGTGGCAAGTGCAACAGCGGAGATAGTGTGGATTGAATCATTATCAAATGAATTAAGGATCAAAACTAGCAACAAGACTTCAATTTGGTGTGACAATCTTAGCACCGTGTCATTAACAGCTAATCCGTTCTACATTCCAGAATCATACATATGGAATTGGACTTATACTTCGTCGGGGAACAAGTATTAAAAAAAAGCTTCAAGTAAATCACTTACCCAATACTTACCAGAGGACTGACATATTTACCAAGGCATTGTCAACCAAGCACCTTGGTCGAATGAAGCAAGAGCTGAGCATTGAAGATCTTAACATCAATTCAACCCAAATCAGAAAATATTATAGCTCAGATCAACACAATACAACCAGATTGAGACAAAGCATCGATGATTTAAAGCAATCTCAACAGTCTTCAACATTGATTCAACTCAAATTAGAAAGCCCTAGCTCAAATCGACATGAAATAGTTTAAATCAAGACAGAGCACTAGCAAACTAATGCGATTCAACGGTAGTTTGCAAAGATGCCTAATTTTTTCATCAAGATTCATGAAGAATTAGTAGAGATCTGAATGAAATTGGAGGAGATCAAAAACCCTATAGTCTCAATTGAAGGGGGCTATCAGAAGAAATGAGCAATAACAAGTCAATATACGTATTTACCAGAAACATAGACTTTGAGCAGTTCTGGTACAATATATAAACACAAGGCCCAATAGCAAAGTAACTTATATTTTCACTTCTGCTGTTATAAATAGACAGCCAACTCTTGTATTATATTTGATGATGAGATAATAGCAAATAATAAAATTCTTTCAACTTTCTTTCACGACATATGGTGCAGAGCCTTTGTTGACGGGCGTCGGACCTAACTGATCCATATTTACTTTGACTAAAATAAAGAGATTGCTCCAAGTGACCACTTGTTTCTTCAGTTGTGAAGTTTTTAACCTCTTCTTCAACGAAACATAAAATTTGACACATACTTGAATCACATAAATTCTCATTGTGTGTTTATTTATGCTTTGGATTTAATGGCGACTCATTGGTTGAATTTCATTGTGTTTTCAATAGTGCCTTCTGTTTTATTTCTTTATTTAATTTTCCTTGCTAGAAAGAACTTGACATTCATGTTAAAAATGCGATTAACTTTGAAAAAAGGAAGAAAGATCAACAATGATTACCAAATTTGCCTTTGTGTGTTTTATCAGATGAGAGAAAGCTGTGGGTAAGATGCAAACTCATTCACGAGGCTGTTTATAATATGCATGCCAACTTAGTTCGACCTGACGGATGAGAACGTGCGTACATGTGTTCAGCAATATGTATTATATATTAACGAACATATAGGGATAAATCTGTATTTGCATTCATAATCTTAAAACCATTTAAAAGCAATAATCCCATAGGATTAGCCTTGGACAAATGGTTTCGACCATAAAGATAAAGAGAACCTGCATTATGAAAAACACAGCATCCAATAGAATAAACCCCAATAAGAAAGAAGATGAGTACAACATTAAAAACGGAAAGCTTGTGCCAGTTCCTTCTGACTTGCTCCAGCACTCCAGCTCTGCATGAATCACAGTCGTAACAGAGCTTGTCTGCTTCATTGCTCCATTGTAGCAGTCTTCATCATCTTGTTTCACTGCAGGAACTGCATACGTGCATGATGTTGGTGGCTTGCAGCATCCCGACTGTAAATATACATGTATTTCATTCACTATTAATTCTTTTTACAACACAGCACAATATATATGCACACGGACATAACTCAAGTGAGAGAAAGAGTAAAAGAAACCTGAACTGGAGTGAGATCATTATGCGAATAATCAAACGGAGTCCAAGTAGCCAATGGTGTGCAGGCTCCAGAGCTTACTACGCATGCCCTTGCAGCTTTCCAGTACTCATCTTGGGACACTCGACTCCTCAACCACCCTGAATATGCTTCCAATCTGTACTCCAAGTACACTCTCCCTGACACCTGGGTCCCACCTCCACTTCCAGTTACAATGAACCCGAAAGCAGTAATGCAGAGAAGCAGCATGATGAGAAGGAATATTGAAGTGAGGTAGAAGCATAAGACCCAAGAAAGATTGAAGCAGGCACCTACAACGCCTGCAAGGGAGACAAGCAGTACAAAGAAACCAAGGATGAGGAGAGTAGTCTGAAAGCTGGACTCGCATGATGAAGGAGGAGAGCTGCAGCAGGCAAACCAGATTGCTGCTCCTATGATCGGTATTGATGAGAGCAGGGTTACTAGATTTATGTACCCTGTTACTTTGTTGCTCAACTTGTACATTTTCCTCTTTTTTGTAACATCATCATTTTTGTTCTGTGTTTTTATTTGTTTTGTTATACGTCTAGTATACCAAAACAGATAGCGAGTAACTATAAACTCGTCGCACAAGTTTATCAATTAGAATTCCACTACGTTGAAATTATGTATTAGATAATTGTAACTATAAGTTACGTTGTAAATAAATTACAACAACAACGTTATACTATTTTGAATAAATAGTATAACCAGAATAATGGATAGAATATAGAATAATGTAAATAAATATACAAATAGACTAGAATTCTAACCGAATTATGTCTGAGGCTCGTCGTAACGATTTCCTTAAGAATTTTATTCCAAAATTCTCTCAAGATACAACAGACGAAATCTACACGAGATTGTAATGAGTATGTCAACTCTGTGATATATATAGAGCGGTAGAGAAAAGAAGCAGAGGAAAAACAAAACTGAATTGGATTGAGAATGTGATCAGTATTCTGTCTTATTTATAGTTTTGTCTGCATCCCTTCAAACAGTCGCGTCCGTTGCCTTTTGGTCGCTGCTGTTCGTTAACGGGTCGCACCCGCCCGCTACTGCGTCCAACGGTACTGTTTCGCACCCGCTCGTACCGCTTGGTACTGTTTCGTCTGCTCCTCTTCAGTCGGGTTGCACCCGCCTGCGCTGCATCTGTTCGCCCGCGTCAATCGGCTCGCACCTGTTTGCTTCTAACGGGTCGCACCCGCTACTGCTCGCGTCTATTCAACCCGCTCGCTTCAGAAGTCGCACCTACTCAGCAATCCGCGTCCGTTCGTATAGCCTGCAACTGTTAAAAAGCCCGGTCCAGTTGCAGTAAAAATACGAGTATCATATTAGACCCAAACCCAAACCCGGCCCGGCCCGGTTCGGTCGGACGGACGGCGGCGGCGGCACGCGCGTGTGTGGTGGTGATGCATGATCTCTCTCCTCACAACGAAGCATACATTTGGAAGCCGTAGGCCCCCAACACCTTCATTGCAAAGCCATATATATCTTGGAATGACTTTGCAAATTTGGCGATGTGGGACAAGTGTATTTCATTTACACTAGGAATTCCAACAATCCCCCACAAAATGATAATATATTTTTCCCCCACACAAAGCGAAGTATCACAGAGTACATATGAAATAATGTTTTATCGTGGATAAGTAGATATTTCACTTTGAACTTTCCCTAGTTAAAACTTATCGGATCTACTTGGCTAATCGGTAAATTATTTCATCTTGAACCGTCGGCCTTTATTGTATATCCAGACAATAAGCTTTACGAAGCATTGATTCCCTTCTCATCCAATCTCTTGGTTGTGTTCATTTTGGTCCTGAACAATTTTTGGTTCTGCGAGTGTTTTAGAGAATAAAAGCCTTTTAATATTCTCATAGAGCCGACCCAGCTCACACTAACATAGGTGATCGCAACCATTAAGAGTATCCTACATATACCCCACTTGTTATTTCCAAGATATGATCATCATTAAAAAACATAGTTTTAACCTTTAAATACTTCTGTAGGCATGCATTTATATTGTGCACCATAGGAATGGAGTTGGACTATGTCCATGCAAATGCATTACGTCTTGAGTTATTCATAACTGGTTTGCCTATTGATCCTAGTCCATGGGATCTCCAGTCGCTAGGATAGGTTTCCGTATAAGGTAACTCTTGTTAGTTTAGGCTTTTAAACTCATTCTCCTCGATGCACAGTCAATTTTCTCTCTTGATAAACCTTTAGTAAATGGATCCGCTAGGTTATCATTTGTTCTCACATAGTCTATGGAAATTGTTCCATTTGAGAGTAATTGCCTAACTGTGTTATGGCGTCGACGAATATGTCGTGACTTTCCATTATACACAAAGTTGTGTGCTCTACTTAGCGCAGCTTGGTTATCACAGTGTATACATATGGCCGGTACAGGTTTAGGCCAAAATGAGATATCTTCTAAAAAGTGACGAAGCCATTCTGCTTCTTCGCCTGCTTTATCTAATGCAATGAACTCTGATTCCATAGTGGATCGAGCTATGCATGTTTGTTTAGTAGATTTCCATGACACTGCTGCCCCTGCTAGGGTAAAGACATAACCACTCGTTGATTTTGATTTCTCTGAATCTGCAATCCAGTTTGCATCACTATATCCTTCTAAGACGGCATGATATTTTCCATAATGTAAGGAATAGTTAGTGGTATTTTTTAAATAGCCAAGCATTCTCATTAGTGCTTTCCAGTGTTCCTTTCCCTGGATTGCTTGTATACCTGCTCAATCGACTTGCTGCATAAGCTATATCTGGTCTTGTGTAATTCATGAGATACATGAGACATCCTATTACACGAGAATATTCCAGTTGCATTACACTCTTATTAGTGTTTTTATGCAGTACTTCTGATGGATTAAAATGTGTATTTACTCCTTTAATTCCAAAATTTTGAAATCTTTCAATCACTTTTTCTACGTAATGTGATTGAGATAACTCAATTCCATTAGGTGTTCTTATTATTTTTATTTTCAAAATAACATCTGCAACACCCAAGTCTTTCATGTCGAAATTGTTGATCAACATTTTCTTTATGGTCTCAATTACCTGAGTATTTGGACCGAATATTAGCATATCGTCCACATATAGACAGATCATCACATATGATTGTCCAAGTTGTTTATAATAAACACATTTGTCACATTCATTTATACGAAAACCATTTCTCATCATGACACTATCAAATTTTGTGTGCCATTGCTTTGGAGCTTGTTTTAATCCGTATAATGATTTGACTAATCTACAGACTTTGTTTTCATTTCCTTTGGAAATAAATCCCTCAGGTCGCTCCATGTAAATCTCCTCATCGAGATTTCCATTTAAGAATGTTTTTTTTACATCCATCTGATGAATCTCTAGATTATAGATGGATGCAATTGCTATTAGCATTCTTATAGAGGTTATTCGTGTTACCGACGAATATGTATCAAAAAAGTCTACTGCTTCTTTTTAACGATATCCTTTGGCTACTAATCTGGCTTTATACTTGTCGATAGAACCATCTGCTTTCATTTTCTTCTCGAAAATCCATTTGCAGCCAATTGGTTTTATTCCTGGTGGAATATCAACAATTTCCCAAGTTTTATTACTTAGAATTGAATCAATCTCACTTTAGATTGCTTCTTTCCAACATGAGGATTCGGAAGATGACATTGCTTCCTTGTACGTTTGAGGTTCGTGCTCTAATACATATGTAAAAAAGTCCGAACCAAATGTTTTGGAAGTTCTAGCCCTTATGCTTCTTCTTGGTCCAACATCCTCAATTTGATGATGAGTTTCATCTTCATGTGAATCGTTTGATTCTTCTCTTGTCCTTTTTGGGACATTATTTCCTTCATTCCTTTTGTGTGGAAACACATCTTCAAAGATTGAGGCATCTCTTGATTCCATGATTGTATTTACATGAATATCAGTTATATCAGGCTTGAATACCAAAAATCTGTAGGCACTACTATTTTGGGCTGGCCCAAGATAATAACAATCTACTGTTTTTGGTCCAAGTTTGACTCTCTTGGGAGGCGGAACTGGAACTTTTGCCAAGCACCCCCACACTTTGAGGTATTTAAAGCTTGGTTTGTGTCCTTTCCATATCTCATATGAAATTGTTCCCGTTTTATTGTGAGGAACTTTGTTTAATATGTGATTAGACATATTTAAGGCTTCCCCCCACAAGTTCGTCGGTAGACCAGAAGTTAAAAGCATGGCAGTAATCATGTCTTTTAATGTTCTGTTCTTCCTCTCGGCTACATCATTTTGTTGTGGTGAATATGGAGCCGTTTGATAAATTATACCATTTTCGGCACAAAACTGTTCAAATGGTGATTCATATTCTCCACCTCGATCAGATCTTAGTATCTTGATCTTTTTATTTAACTGATTTTCTACCTCAGCCTTGTATTTTATAAACGCTGTTATTGCTTCATCTTTACTATTTAAAAGATATACATAGCAATATCGCGTATAATCGTCAATAAAAGTAATGAAATACTTTTTCCCACCTCTTGTAGGTAGTGATTTAAAATCACATAAATCTGTATGTACCAAACCTAATGGTTCGGTGCTTCTGTCAACAGATTTAAATGGTTGTTTGACCATTTTTGCTTCTACACATGTCTCACATTTGTAGTTCTTATCTACTTGGAAATTTGGAATCAATCCCAAGTTTGATAATTTCTTCATTTTTTGAAAGTTTATGTGTCCTAATCTATCGTGCCATAGTAAAATTTCATGCTCAAGCAAGTAAGAGACTTCAATTTTATTAATAGCACAATCAGAATACATAGATTTATTGCCGATAACGGCTATGTTTGCCTTAAATAGGCCATCACATAAATAACCCCTTCCGATATACATTCCAGCTTTGAACAAAACCATCTTGTCTGATTCGAACACAATTTTGAATCCTTTCTTTGATAGCACTGAGCCGGAGATCAGATTCTTGCGTATGTCTGGAACATGAAGCACGTCATTCAATTTGACAGTTTTCCCAGAAGTGAACTTGAGGATAACTGTGCCACTGCCTTCGATCATGGAAACTGCAGAATTACCCATGTAGAGTCTTTCTTTCTGATCGAATTTCTGGTATGTTGAAAACATGGATTTTTCAGAGCAAACATGACGAGTAGCTCCTGTGTCAACCCACCATTGGTTAGGGTTCTGAATCAAATTGCATTCAGAAATAACCGCTGAAAAATTGGACTTATCCATTTTCATGTTGTTAACTGTTGCCATCTCTGTTTTAGTATAAAACAGTAAAATTCTTAAGATTTTATACGTCTAGTATACCAAAACAGATAGCATGTAACTATAAACTCGTCGCACAAGTCTATCAATTAGAATTCCACTACGCTGGAATTATGTATTAGATAATTGTAACTATAAGTTACGTTGTAAATAAATTACAACAACAACGTTATACTATTTTGAATAAATAGTCTAACCAGAATAACAGATAGAATATAGAATAATGTATACAAATATACAAACAGACTAGAATTCTAACCGAATTATGTCTGAGGCTCGTCGTAACGATTTCCTTAAGAATTTAATTTCAAAATTCTTCCAAGATACAACAGACGAAATCTGCACGAGATTGTAATGAGTATGTCAACTCTGTGATATATATAGAGCGGTAGAGAAAAGAAGCAGAGGAAAAACAAAACTGAATTGGATTGAGAATGTGATCAGTATTTTGTCCTATTTATAGTTTTTCTGCATCCCTTCAAACAGTCGCGTCCGTTGCCTTTTGGTCGCTGCTGTTCGTTAACGGGTCGCACCCGCCCGCTACTGCGTCCAACGGTACTGTTTCGCACCCGCTCGTACCGCCTGGTACTGTTTCGCCCGCTCCTCTTCAGTCGGGTCGCACCCGCCTGCGCTGCATCTGTTCGCCCGCGTCAATCGGCTCGCACCTGTTTGCTTCTAACGGGTCGCACCCGCTACTGCTCGCGTCTATTCAACCCGCTCGCTTCAGAAGTCGCACCTCCTCAGCAATCCGCGTCCGTTCGTATAGCCTGCAACCGTTAAAAAGCCCGGTCCAGTTGCAGTAAAAATACGAGTATCATATTAGACCCAAACCCAAACCCGGCCCGGTTCGGTAGGACGGACGGCGGCGGCGGCGCGCGCGCGTGTGGTGGTGATGCATGATCTCCCTCCTCACAACGAAGCATACATTTGGAAGCCCCAGGCCCCCAACACCTTCATTGCAAAGCCATATATATCTTGGAATGGCTTTGCAAATTTGGCGATGTGGGACAAGTGTATTTCATTTACACTAGGAATTCCAACAGTTTTATCTGTGGTTTTAGTGGAGTTCATTTTGCACAATCATGTTGTGCTTTTTCGCCTTTTTTCTTAAGGGGTGCTCCACACCACGATATGGTTTGATCAAATGCTTCCAAATGTGACATTTGTCTCCTTTTGTTTTATTTACTAACGTAAAATTTCTTTCAAGGATTCAAGATGAGCCTTTGGGTGGATAAGTTATTAAAGACATGGTTTGCTAACACTGATATACACTATGTATGGTGGCTTTTAGTTATATGGTGTCTTTGAAATGCACTTGATTCGCTTTATCCAATCATTCCTCAACGTTGCCTTTGTTATGAAGGAACCTATCATCTTTTCACTTGAAGAAGTCATATAGTCATATACATTTTCAAATAAACAGTTGATAACAGTAAGAGAATAGAACACTGGATCCTTTCTATGTTGGAATTGTAAAATCAAAATGTCATTGATAAAGTAATTTGAAATTTTTAAAGAAAGACGAGAATATGAAAAGTCAAATATACCGGGGAAACAAGTGATATCATCACATTTTTTAAAATGCTCATTTAAATTGATCCAACAGAAACCATTTTGCTTTGAGCTTAATTTATTAGTTTAAGTATGAGTAATACATGGTCATAACTAGTAGTATGAAAGTAAAAATCTGGAAAATTTCCTCTTTTATCGATGATTATTAGTTATTTATCATCTTACCTTCTGCACCCTCTGGCCACAAATATAGTCTTAGTTTAAATATTAACAAGATTTGTGCAAGCGATTTTGTTTTGGAGAAGGAGGGAAAGAAAAGATAGATTCGAATCACAAAATTTAAAAATGGCGTGAAAATATGGTCAGAAATTCGACCGTTTATCATTCACCCAAAAACGATACTTTGAATCAATTTTTAGAAAATTTATTCAGAAAAGAGAGACACTATACTTGATGTCTATTTAAAGGAAACACTCTTTAGAAAAATTATTCGGAATTCAAATATTTTCTTATCTTTCTCTTGGAGTGTATTATCTGTTTTACATTTTACAGAAATTATTACATCGATTTTGTAGTACTGCAGATCACAAACTCGAAACTTTTATCGATGTAGTCATATGTACGATAGTTTGAATCAATTTCAGTGGTGCAACTACAATCGATTAGAGAGAAACAATCCTTGGCACCATTGTATCTTGAGAGACAATTTGGTGTGGCTCTCAACACTCATTTGTTTAATTAAATGAGCGAGGATAACAAATAACACCTTAAGGAAAACGTCGTCGATGTGCTTTATAGCGATCTCTACAAATTTTATTTCTACTACTGTTATGTTATTTCACCAGAATCCTGAATTCTACAACAATCTTAAGACGTTATTCGAACAATAACACCGCATGGTTTAAACGAGTTCGCTTCTACTTTCACCAAATAGAAAATATTTGATTACATTAATTTCTTTCGCTGGCAGAAGAAAACACACTTTTTATTTGCAGGATTGAAAGTTGTATATGTGTTGACCACGCCAAAACCAGAAAAGGCAGAGGACAAAACAATTGCGGATATAAGAGCACGATGTAAATGGGAACAAGATGATTACAGTGCAAGGGATGTAGTGATGGATACACTAATTGATATGTACTACAACAAACTGACTGTAAAAGATGTTTTAGGATGCACTAGAGGCCAAGTATTTAATGAAGGATGCAATAAGTAAGAAATTTTTTGCTATAAATTTTAATTACAAAACGATTGATGACAGGCCAATGGAGCAATTCAATGATATCATGTGCAACCGGCTTTTTGACCAAAAATATTTTCACTTGAACTGGAACGTCAAGATGAAGACGAAACGATTCACGAACTTCGAAATGCGTTCAAAAGGGCAAGAAGATCACACTCAACAAGTTGCAAAGGCAAAGGAGCGAAGTAGACCACTTGGTATTGAGAGTTTTTTACTCCACTATGGACCTCCAAAACCACTTGTACTTGAAGCACTACCCTAAGTGATTACTATGACTTGCTTTTCTTCAGGAATAAACAGATAACTCTAAGGATTCTTGAGAAGAAAGGAAAAAAGAAGATATAAACAAAGCAGTATTAGGAACCTCTTGGGGAATAGCTCAACCTTGAAGAAAAAGTGCTTCGAACATAAGGATTTGAAGATATAAGATTAAATAGGAGGAGTATGGGAGGTTTATCCCAAGAAAACCACTGTGGAACCACTCAGTACCGTGAGGTTTTAATTGATTATTGGGCCCCACCTTCCTCTCTTGTGCGCTTGGAAGTGGATTTGGACTTGATGTTAAGCATACCTCTGGTTCTACCGACTAATTTCCCAATAAGTACGAATCCCATGGCTACTTAAAGAGGACATTTTTGACTCTTTTGTTTTCTTCATCTTCTACCTCTCTTCTCCACAGTCACAAATGTAGACATTATTGACTGTGCTAGGCTCTAGGAACTTGTCAATCTCTTGTATTAGTGACTCTCAATTAAATAATTAGTAAACTACAACGGACGTATGCCAGAGATTGTTGAACCATTATAAAAATTTGTGTATGTTCTTTAATGTTCTTATAGTAATTGTTAGATCTCAATCCTTCAACAAGTTTTTGGGTGTTATGCCACTTTTGGCGTCAATTTTTAGTGCTTTAACTAAGAGATTGATTCTCATGGTCAGATCTAGCTTGCTATTTTGGGTTTAAAGATATCCAGTGGTTAGTTCCAGAAGATTTGCTTTGAATAATTTGGAAATTGGCTAATAGAAATCAGTGGCGCCCAGGAAAACTGGAAGATCAAATTAGATGGTTGCTGGAACTGCAGGAGTATCTCCTGGGGATGATGAAGGAAATGCTCACAAATTGGAAGCTAGTAATCAACCTACACTAACAAAAACATCTGCTCAGTAGGAGATGGTTACCAGAGTTGAATTTAACAAGATGATGGAGGAGCTTAACCAAATGTTGGTGAATAGTCAAAAGGCTCTATTGGATAGGGTTGATGCTGGCCCAATAACCATAGAGAACCAGAAGGAATCAAATGCTAGTTTCTCCACCTGGATTTGAAGAAGAGAATTCGTCTGTTTCTGATCAAAATCGGCAAAATGAAAGATAAAAACAAAAGGAAGTAGTTATTGGAGCACCGAAGGAAGAAGTTAGAAGGAATAAGAGTGTTGCCCCCTAAAAGGAAACCACTTAGTGCCGACCACAATCAGGTCGGTACTGAGAGGAATACTGAAGGACATAGGGGACAGGGAGTTGAGGCTGTGGACTTGTCAAACTCAAAGGATGACCTATGGCATGATGGTTGTGATTACGAGCTATGACATCAAAGTTAATGGGGCTGGAGTTCAAATAGTTGCAATAGAATCAACTAAGCATCAACGAAAAACTAGAGAAATTATTCTCCCATAGACTAGAGAGCTTAGGCATCAGTGGGAAAACCAAGATCGTTTGTAGAGCCAAACACTTAGTGCAACCCTTGATAGTCAAACTTTTGAATACCATGCCAGTGAGGAATATATAGAGGACATGGTTAAGTGGTTTTTCGAGGAAAGCAAAGGTGGAAAAAATGTGGATTGGGGTTTCATGCCAAGCAAAACTCTGTTTACGGAAAATATTCTTAGAGAAAAGTATTCTCGAAAGTTTACGATGCTAACAATGCTATCGTATAACAGGACTATTATTCATACTTCATTGGTAATATTTACTCAAGCATGAATGGCACATAGATGATCCAATGACGATGGATGCTATTCGATGTAGATGTTTTCCTATCTTCCTAGAAGGAGTTGCATCAATGTAGTTCACTAGGCTTATGCTGAGATCCATATCAACTTTTAATGAATTGGCTAGGAAGTTTTTGGAGAGTTTCGGCTCCATGCCGCCTAACCTAAAGATGTGATGTCCTTGTCAAGTCTGTCTCAACGACCTAAGAATTGCTAGAAGGGTTCCCAAATAAGTTTTATCGTTGCTATTACAGAAGTAAGTAATTCAAAGGAAGATATGGTATTCAAGGCATTGGTCCAAGGCAACACCTAGACAATGATTTCGGTAGATGGCTAAAAATGTAGCAACCTACAACTACGGAGGAGTTCCGTCAGAAAGCTAATTAATTTCTACAATTGGAAGAGGCAAGTCTAGCTGAAGGAAAAGCCGATGATAGATAATCAAAAGAAGATGTCCAGAGCAACATGGCGGTTAAACAAGCCACAGAAAGCACTAGTAATGGTGGTTAATGCTGGAAATTCTACCAATCAAAAGAAAATAAATCAAGGCCATGGAGGTAGGCGCAATGTAAATAAGAAATGCTTGAGGAATACGAAACTAGAAGACTATACGCCTTGGAATGATACACTAGAAAACATATACCTTGCTACTCAAGTGACCATAGGATATTAATAACCGCCAGGAAGGAGGCGACCTAGCAGGAAAGGCATGCCAAAAAGTTTTGTTATTTCTAAGAAACTCGTGGACATAATACGAACTAGTGCCGACATTTGAGTGATCTAATTGAAGAACCAGTAAGAAAGAAAAAGCTCCGGCAATATATTAAAGAGCCATAGGAATGAGATCAAGCTACGAGACCCCAAGGGCTGCCTGCTCAAGGAGGGTAGCCCAGACCAAACAAAGAAGGGCTCAGGCGAAATGGTGGAAGGCTTGTTATCAATACCATAATCGAAGGACCTCATCCAGCAGAGAAAAGCTGAAGGGAAATGGAGCGATATGCGAGCTCGCTAGAGCATGTAACACAGGTGGATTTCTTTTCCATGGAAAATGGAGCTCTGACGAAGCAACAAAGAATGATAACAGACAATGTTGTGTTTAGGAATAGGGATGCTGATGGGATCAAAGCGCCAACTTTCAACCCCATGATAATAACATTAGGTATAGGGCTGGCAATAGTGCATTGGGTTTTGGTAGATACTAGAAGTTCCATGAACATACTATTCAGAAGGACATTTGATCAAATAAAGATTAACATGTAGAAGGTCGCGGTTTGTAAAACCAAGATCCAAGGGTCTACAAGCGAAGTGAAAACCAGTTGGGACAATTGATCTGCCTATGGAGTTAGGAAAAGGAGATCATAGGATAGTCCAGATTTAGAAATTGTTATTGTGGATGAATACTCGACGTACAATGCCTTTTTGGACCGACTGACCCTTGTTGATTTTAGAATAGCACATGTTCCTTGATGTCTAATGATGAAGTCCCCCACCGAGAATGGAGACGGATTGGTAAGAGGAGAAAAGTGCAGGAAGGGAATGTTATATCGTGGAGCTGAGAGAAGCAAAACAATGGGAGAAAGGAAAGGATTTGGAGGGTAGGCTCTATATTCAAGATTCACAAGCATAGAAATTAAAGCCCGAACCTAGACTAAGGAACCGTAGAAGTTCTGGTAAGTCTATGGATCCTAGAAAGAAGTCATGGGAAGGGCGAGCAGCTTTAGCGATGCCGAAGGCGAATGTTCTGATTGACGTGGATGGTCCTACACAGGTTTTAAAGATTGGATCTCAGTTTGACATTGATGTAAGGAAGGAATTGGTTAATTTCCTTCGAGGGAACTTGGACGTGTTTGCTTGGACGCATTCGAACGTGTGTGGTATGTCATCGCATATAGCGTGTCATGCACTGAATATTAATCTGAAATTTACACAAGTCAAACAGAGAAAGCACATTCTGGGTCCATAGCGATCCACTTCACTAAAGGAAGAAGTGGATAAACTGATAGAAAATGACTTTATCTATGATGCTTATTACCCTGCATAGGTATCGAATTCCGTTTTGGTCAAGAAATCAAATGAGAAATTGCAGATGTATATAGACTATTCGATCTGAATTAGGCATGTCCAAAGGACAGTTTTCCTCTGCCTAGGATTAACCAACTGGTAGATTAGATTGAGGGGCATGAGTTACTGTCGTTTATGGATGCTTATTTAGGTTATAACCATATTTTGAGCTATATTCTATATCAGGAGAACAATAGCTTTATAATGAACTTAAGATTATACTACTATCAATAATGTCAGTCGGTTTGAAGAATGCCAGAGTCACTTACGAGAGATTAGAAACTGTATTTTCAAGAATCAAATCGAACGGACAATTGTGGTGTACGTGGATGACATTCATGTCAAGTCACAGGTATCGCAAAACTCTTTGGATGACCATTCAGAGATGTTTGAGGTTTTACGAAAGTGCGAAATGAAGTTGAATTCGATAAAATTTTCATTCGATGTGGTATCAGGAAAAATTTTGGGATTCATTTTTAATACAAGGGGCATCAAAGCTAATCCAGAGCAGATTAACGCTTGAGAAATGTAACTGCCCCAACTATGAAGAAACATCTACAAAGCTTAAATGGAAAAATTACCGCCTTGAGTCGGTTCATCTTAAAGGCAACAGATAAATGCATACCGTTCTTCGTTGCTCTCAAGAAGCATAAGAAGAATTTTGAGTGGAATAAAGATTGTAAAAATTCCTTCGTCGAGTTGTTGAGGCACATGAAGACGCTCCAAACCGCTAGACCGAGAGGACTTATTTGTCTATTTAGCAGTGTCGACTCATGCATTAAGTGCAACATTGCTACATGAGAAGATAAGGATTTAAAGGTTTGTCTACTACATCAGTAAGCACTTTACAAGAGCCAAAAAGAACTACCCAAAGTTGGAAAAACTGGCATACTGCTTATTGATTGCATCATGAAAGTTGGGGTTGTTCCAATCTCATCTGATCAAAGTGCCAATTGATCTGCCACTGAAGCAGGTGTTATAACAACCCGAGACTTCAGGGAGGATACTTAAGTGGAACAAAAGGTTAAGCCAATATGACATTACTTACCATCCGAGTAGTGCTATTTGGAATACATTTAACACAATCAAGTTCTTAGATCTATCTTGTACTGTTGGTTTAGTGTACATATAACACAACATGATCTTTATTGTAATCAATCGAATTGAATAATCAATCTCATAGTATGGTTTATTTGTTTGCTTCGATTGAACTAATTTCATCAAAGTATTATACATTGCGAACTATGACTATTCACCATATAACACTTACATGTGATAGTTTATGGATCAAATATTCATAGTCTTGTATTGCTTTTGAGTTCAAAACTCATAGAATGCAAATACACGGTCTTGACCAAATAAACACTTGAGTGACCAAATTACAAATGTATTACGTAGTTGTAAAATTGGGCACTTGCACGGGTGTAGGAAACACTAACATACAAGAAGTATTTAATAGAGTATGTGTGTGTGTGTGTGTTGTTTCTATTTATCAATCTTCGGTTCATTTCAATTTGTATGTCTAATTAATAAACCTTTTATCAATTATATTAACTGCATAATTTATTAATGTAGGTTATTATAACATTATCTAGCATATATTCTTACAATATTAGAAATATTAAATGTTATCATTTTATTTTTCTAACATGGCTTGCACTAATCTTTAATGTTTCTCCAAACCCTAAGATGAAACACAGTAGTCTTTCTACTTCATTAATGGGTGTTAAAACTCGTCTGTCTTGGGATTCCGACCTTGTGTTTGCTCAAAAAATCATAGTCCCACAAATGATGGATAACTTCTTATCGGTTGTATCACATACAAATCCTAACCCATGGTTCTTTATCCTAATCTCATTTTGACGTTGAGTTTGCTTAACAAATTGAAAGAGATTATTCACTCGTATCTACCATATCACGATGACCTAAGTATAGTATATGTACCTTGAGTTTGCTTAATAAATACATATAATTATCTTACCTGGTCTATTCAATATATTAATAAATACTACACATAACATCCCTAGCTTGAGTTTGCTCAATAATTAAGGAGTATGCAAGTAATTTATTAAGATATATATGGTGAGGACAACATTATATGGAAGATTCATAATCTTCAATATATTATATTGAGCGACATCGACTTATGGAATAATGTATTTCTTATAAAATACCCTCATGATTCAAGTGTTGGAGGCATCAAAAATGGCACCATACGAGGCATCAGAATATCAGTCTAGCAATCTATATGGCACTATATGAGGCATTATATGGCCGACCGTGCAACGCTCCTTCATATTGGTGGAAATTGAACGAGAAACTGATAATTGGGGCAAATGTGATTAGGGATACTTCAAAAAAGATCAAGATCATTTGGCAATAAATGAAAGCAGCTTAGGATAAACAGAAAAGCTATGTTGATAGGAGAAGACGTGACTTAGAGTTCTCTATTGACGGTATGATATTTGTCAAGATCTATCCACTGAAGAATGTTGTTCGATTCAGTAGTAAGGTAAATTTGGCCCAAAGATTCGTTGGTCTTTTTCTAGTACTTGACAAAATTCGGAACCTTATATATGGAATCGACTTACATCCGAAGAAGGCTGACAAGCACAACATGCTCAACGTCTCTCACTTGCAAAAGTTTGCACACGGCTCAGACATGATAGTTGAACCGAGTCAGCTTGATGACATCGAGATGGAACCAAAAGCATCATGACCTTGTAGGCCTATTCCACATGATATAAAGCTGCTTAGGAGGAAGACACTAGAGCTAGTGAAAGTTCAATGGAGTGAAAGCGAAGGCGATTATACTTGGAAGACTGAGGAGAGCATGAGAATAGCTTATTCAGAACTCTTTACTTGATGAGACTTTTTTTTATCGCATTTACTTTCACTTTCGATATCATATAAGATAGTTTAGTATCCTACGTGTTAGATTTCCGAATAAGCTATTCTCATGCTCTCCTTGGTCTTCCAAGTACAATCGCCTTCGCGTGCATGGAAGTTATTTTTGATTTCACCTTGATTGTGTTAGGATTCAGGATCAAAATTCCTAAAGGAGGAGGAGTGTAATGACCCGTGTTTTAATTATTGAAGGATTGTAAAAATTATTTTTAAATCCATATATGGTCGTATAACTCTGTAACTTTAGGAAATGCCAATTAGCAACATTTCATATCATTAATATTTTGTAGGATGATTTTACCCTTGAAAACTTATGACGACTATAACTTTTGGTAGAAGTCGATTTAGCGCACAAGACCACTTCCAATGAAAAGATACAACGGTTCCCTTTTCGTAGAGTGGTCATAATAGCAATTTAGGCTTTTTGGATAGGACATATAGCGATTTGAAGTTTGGCAGTTTTTAGAGCAGCTTAGTGGGTAATTAGTGAGGTTTGGGGGTAAGTCCACTGACACATTTCCAGTTTTTAAGCTAATAGGCTGAATAATCATCCCCCAATCATTTTTACCACTTCTCTAATAGATCTAAGCTCTCATTAACCCATTCTTCATCCAAAACATTTTTCTCTCCTCAAAATCAATTTTAAATCATATATTAATGGTAGATTAGCAAGGAGAGCCATTAAAGATCTTCAAAACTTTATTTTTGGGGAAGAAAAATTAGGGTTTGGCTGTTCACTCTTAGATTTGTGTGCAAAACTTAGATTTTGGAAGGTTTGGCGATTAATTTATCATCTTTCACCTTATTATATGTGTATATATAGGTATTAACATGTTTTGGATTCACTTTTGAAGTTAAAACTATGTTTTATCACTTTTTTAAAACCATATCTATAGTAAAACCATGAATAAATGGATTTTGATGTCTAGACATGTTATTTGGATATTTAAGTGCATTGATACATGTTTTGCTATATTGCAGACACTGCGTACAATGATTGCAAGGATTGATTGTATTATTTGCATGTTTGAATGTTGTTTGATGCATGTATGGTGTTTGTTTGTTCGCTTGTATTGTTGAAATGCTCATTGGAGCGAACTAGAGGTAGGAACCATGAAAATAGACTTTAACGAATATGTTCGAGGATGTTAGGAGTTGTATCGATGCATACCAAACGCATAATGGTCGAAGAATGGAGCGTAATGAACGAAGTCGACATTGAATTGAGATTTTGATATGTTACAGCATTTTGGTTCGGTGCTAGAGCTGTCTGGGGTTTGGGAAGGTTCGGCTTAGGCTTCACTTCGGGTCAGGGTGGAGGTAGACCGGATAGAAAAAGATATCCGATGATGCTACAACTCTAGGGTACCTAACACAATTTCCCTTATGGGGTGTGCTTCGTACTTAGTTTGGAGTGACTCGGGTAGGTACCCAAGCAAAGATTTTATTCGATGATATGGGCTGCTTCGAGTTAGGTAGTGGATTGCTTTAGGATGGGGGTGTGTCCTTCCAGATTCGACAAGGTAGTACCCTAACAAAGAATGAAGGTTGATGAATTTCCATTATGGCACAATGATACTTTGGAAATTTCTTCGTGGCATGTTCTAAGGTCTTTATGGGTGATGTAGAGTGAAGTCGTCAACTTCAAAACGACTCAGGATGACCTTATATTTGGTGCAACAATTAGTGAAGCGATGGCATAGCACTTTGACTCGATGACACCCATGACGATGATGACGAGTTCTGAACCTTGGTACGATGGCTCTAAGACTTACGATGGATGTCTTGTGTAGGAACTGGACCAGCAATTGCAGAGTTAAAGGGTAAATTTCAAAAAAAATCTTTTTGTATATGTTGAGCCTATAAAGTCTAAAGAGATTTTAGATTTAATCTAAAGGTGTTTTAAATAAAATATTTTATTTTATTTGATTAGTTTGAAAGGGTTCGACTTTTGAAATAAGATTAAATGAATGAGTGTATCAAATACACCTATGTACATAGCAGTTACTCAATGAAATTAATTTTAAGAAGGAAGCCATTTGTTTTTGTCTCTAATCATGTGCAATTAATTAAGGGAATAAAAAACATTAATTGAAGAGAGAAATCTTTCATTTCTCTCTCTGATTATATTTATAATTTCTTAAATAAACATGTTACCAATGCAATTAAATATTTTTTGGAATGCATCAACATACATTCAAATATAAGATAACATAAATGAACTAATATAAACATGTGTGTGTAATATGTATGCACATCTAAATATTGGGACTTATATCTATTATGTGTATGTATATATATGTACTTATAGGTACATGTTACATTCTTGCATGCATATCGGAAATATAAATGCCTAAGCATATACATATGTTTGAGTATACTACAATATATATGGTTTGTATACACATATTGATAGCACCACATATATATAGTTTAGATACACACATACGGATATACATATAAGTAATCTTTGTTGCCACTTATATTTACATTTAAATAAATAAAAGGATGAAAATAATTCACATAAAGAGACAATTAAAGTAAGAATAAATTAGAAAATGAAGATGAAAAACTAAATTATGTTGCAATTAAATCTAATTAAAAAAGGGAAATAATAGGTTGTAATTCTACTTTATTCTTTTTGCAATCAGCAATTGAAGAACTAATTTAATATCATATGAGATTTCAAAGCTAATTAATTTATTGACCCTAATGATATTATTTGATCTGAGGCATCAGTTTATATTTAGGTACAAACATATGTGCAATAAACTAAAATTCAATTTTGAAACATGAAACTGAATTAATTGGAAACAGACAACCAACTGAAGTTTAGTTTAATATACAATTTCAAGGTATGAAGAAGTATTGATTATTTCATACATATACACACAGACGCACACATGTGATATATATATATATATATATATATATATATGCATGTAATTTTATAATTCAATCTATTAAAATTTGATCTATGATTAAAATGAATGAGTGTGACAACAAGAGTAATTTATTAAAACAAAGAAGATAAACAACAATATACAATAAGATAACAAATGGAAGATTTATTTCAAATCTCAAATAAAATAAGACATAAATAATTTGGTTAGACAAACTATTAAGAGATTATAAAATGATTTAACAAATCATTTCCAAAACAATTAGTTATTTCAAATCCAATTAAATCATTAACGTTCAAAATCATACACAAATAGAATTCATATTCAATTACAATACATAGAATAATTTTAAAATTAATTTTAATAAGTGACTATAATTTACATATATGTAAAATGTTATTTTAAACATCAAGAATGAATTATAAACTTATTCGATAAACCTTGTCATTCATTACACCTTGATTTGCGAATTCTTCTTAGATTTCAAACAAATCAGCAACCCCTTTGCAAGAGAAAGATGAATCACCTTTCTTTACTTTAACTTGATGTCGGTTTGAATTTGCTTTAATGTTTTTTTGAAAGAAATTTTAACCATGAATGAATGAAAGGGAAGAGGAAGAAATAGCTACGTTTCGTTCCAAAAATCAAAATGAGGAGATCTTATTTTTAATAAAAATTAGAGGAACCTTTTCCATTCTCTTATCAAAACTTCCTTTTAAATCCATTTTAAATTTCAATCAAATTAAATAAATTGATTTCCTCCTCTCACCATTATATGGTTGGTCCAAGCACGCCCTTGATGTGCAAATTTTCTAAATTAAAAAAATCTTTTATGTAATTATTTTATTACTTAAATTTTGTTTAAAATTATATCAATATCGCATATAGATATACACAAATATAACTTTTACATATGCATTTACATAATCACCAAAAACATTCAAAACATCATATAGATTAATAATAATTAATATTTCATAAATTTTAATTAATTTAATCAATTTATAACATTTTATAAATTAATTAAATCGCGTACTTTTTGAAGAAATAACAAATGCGGTTGTGCGACTTAAAGTTGTGAATTCAGTTAGCGATTAATATTAAATGACTCAAGTATCATGTTCATACATCACCTTAGCTAGTGGTGTGAAAATTTTGCTGAATTCATTGCTTACAAGTCTTTTCGATAAAATCAAATTTCATAAACAGTAAGGTGGTACCTTTTAGTGGCATTTATTTACACCGGTTCTCTTTGTTAAAACTATATCACTTTGGACTTATTGAATTTGACAATTATCAAAAGTCCAATATCGTCCATTTTTAATTTTCTAGTCGAAACACAAAGTTCTTGATTTAATAATAACAATTATTATTAACTGAAATGCTCTGGCCCGAGACTATCACTTTAATTTGACATTAGTTGACCGTGATTCTAACCTTATATAACTGAGGAGACGAATCCCCTCTTGAATAATGTTTCACTTCCAATACTTTCACTCAACCCAACTATAGTCAGTTGATGGACACTCTGCCATGAATCAACTATAATCAAAGTGAAGATTCCACATTGAAGATTAACAATATTCTCAAGCCGAGAGTACTATGTAAATTTTTCACTTTTTTTTTGTCTGACCTTAGTTATATTAACTACAAAAAACTATCGAGTGAGTCATTCCATAATTATCCAATAACTATCAGTACGTAACCTCTTGGTGCCTCTAGCACCCATAAGTAATACACAACCCAACATTTCGAGAGCTTTATGTACAGTAGTCTCAATTGATATATCGATATCAAGTCTCGATAATTCTTGACTAGGAATATTTAAAATTATATATTTATTTTCATTGTGATGAATTAGCATGGCCACAACACTTTATTATTATTATCACAAACATATCATTTATGTATTTTATATTAAAAATATGTTTAATTAAATTAATTAATTAATATATAACACATTATATCAAGTATATAATAGAAAGAAAACATCCTTTATTTCGAACAAGATTGGTAATCGAGTTAGATATATGTAACAAATTAGACAATTGCCTTTATGGCATATTCCTAACTCTATCAATCTCCTACTTGCACAAGGGGTCAATTATAGAATCTCATTCCAACTTCTCCAATCAGTTTTCTCAAAACCAATTGGGTCAATCCCTCAGTGAATGGGTATGCATTTATGTTTCAATTTTCTGTTCTATCAATCAACTCTCTCCAATGCTGATAAACTATCTTTATCGTGTGGAACAATTCGGAGTATGTCTCCTGACTTTTAGTGAGCTCTAATTCTATTATGAACCATATCGCAACATTTTTATCATATAACAAAGTTATAAGATTCTTAATATTTGGAATAACTCTTTGTTCAGTTAATATTTATGCATTTATATGTATTGCTTTTATTACGGCGTTATCCAAGGCGATGTACTTAGCTTTTTCCATTGAATCAGCCACAGTCTTTCATTTGAAACATTTCCAACTTAAAGATACTTAACTTGAATTATTATTAACATATAATACTTAATATCACTTATGAAAATTTAAGTCCAAACACTCCTTTATGAGAAGTTTGTTGTTTTTGCAAACAATTTTTTAGTATTTTATAAGTACATAAGAAAATCTCAAACAACCTTTAGTGATATCAATTTGGATTTGATATTTTCTTTATGTACTAAATACATAAACAGATCACAATATCGTAGCAACGTAACATGTACGATAATTCCTATTGCCAATACATAAGGAACCTTTTTACATTAACTGTATTAAATATTTTAATAGGCCATCCTTGCATATTATTAGGGACATTCCATATCTTTTATATTTACTCTAAAAGACATCATTTGTTGAATATGCTACTAAATGATTTTTGTTTGATGATAATAAACATATTTTTTTTAAATGTATTTGTTATTGTACTATTTTATTTTCACATAATTAAATAAATATTTGCTGAATAAAATAAATAATACAGAATTTAAATTCAAATAGATATTTTGTTCAAAACGAATACTTTATTATAATTTTTGAATAGTACAAAAATTTAAGCTCTCACTATATATACAACATTTCAAATTACAATACAATTTTTAACAATATAATTATCATTTACATTAGCATCTCACTACATATCACTCGTTCACTCATATTTGTTCTTCAACTGTAATCCAATTTGTATCCAACATCTGAATTATCTGCAAAATAAACACTGACGCGGTAAAATTGTAAAAGAAATATTTTTGCAGTGTAAAGTAAAATGTATGTTTTTGAAAATATTATATTCCTCGGTTATTCGGGTTGTTCGTCATCATTTTCGATTTGAATTCATTAAACAAGAACAACTTGTGAGATGCACAGTGTATCACTGTATATGCCACAAGGTCATGTACAGTAACATACACTTGATAAAACTGCAAGGACAGTTGAGTACAAGGTCAAAACCGAGCCGAGGCTGGATTCAACTCAAGTGCTTATGAGTCTCGATCAAATCAACATGACCATACTCAAGTTCAATGGTTCAACAAACATGAAAACATGTGAAACCAAACTCAGGAGAGATTCATATTTATATCAAACTCCAAAACTCAGGATAGAAAGCACTTGAAAAAATAGTGCACCAGACTTTGAATGGAACAATAACAAACTTCAACCTATTCGAAATGGTGCACCAAACAATTCAAGTGTTCTGATTCAAGAGATCAGAGCAAGTGGAGGTCAAACCAAAGGGAAACTAACACAAATGGACATAACCAGATCTGGAAACATGAAAGCATGACAATACATATGGTACCAGAGCAATGCAATGACTAGAGGCAACTCCAAGTAGGCCACACATGAACCAAACTTCAAAAACAAGTCAAGGTAGTTTTCTAACCAATGTTAATAAATACAGCAGTTCAAAACAGACTATGCTAACAAGTGCACAAGTGTGTCAACACATCAGGTGAAAAAGAAAATGGGTCAAACAGAACCAGATAGCATCAAAACAAATCAATGTACTTTTTAATGCTCCTTCTTAGTCCTCTGTGTTTTGATTGATAATCAAACTATTTGATATTTCTATCAAAATACTTGTTCAATTTTGATGCTTTTTGAATGATACTTTCGTACCAGTTCTCAGAGCATATCCAAAAACTCACAACCTCAATATGGCTCCCACCGATTTTGAGACACTTTGGTTATTATATGCAAACGGTTTACTCTAAATCATTATTTAGAATTTTCCATTTCAACACATACATACCAATATATAAAGTCACATTAGTTGATAATTTTGTGAGTAAAATCGAACCAACTCGAGTATATTGAGTGATGAATCCGTTACGCTAATTTCAATAATTGAAATTAATGATGTTATTCTTGTCAATGTGACTTACTATATTCCAACTGCATTTGTCTTTCTCATAAAGACACATTTGCGGCCAATGGATCATATCCCTTCGGATGAAACTATCAAAATCGTATTTTGATAATGCACTTGGAATCTATTTCAGATCTGCGCATCAGACCATATCACAGAATCAATAATCTTAATGGTTAGTTAAACAATCAAAAATTATTATTTTTTCCAGTGACAAGAAACTTGCAGCTTTTATTTAATTTACATGAATACTCATTAGACATATTAATGTTGTGTTTATTTAGGTTTGGTAAATTTCATTTCACCCTGGTAATAAGTTTTATTCTTGGATCGCATCCAAATTCATTCTATACCAATAATTTTTTAAAGAAATTTCATCGCTGTGAAGTTGGTATTTCTTAAAATAACAATTGTTTCTTAGTGCAATAGAATGGACATTCATAAACATTTTATGAATTACCTTATATAAAACAATTTAGTATTACTTTACAACATTTTTGTTCACAACATAAATTAGTCATCTAATGGCTATCAAACCTAAACTTCTTTTGGTGTAATTCATACAAGACCGTGTACGTATAATATTATGTGCAGTATTTTGACACACAGATGCCACCAACTCCTTGGTCTAGGATATGTAGGGGTTTCTTATAAACTCTTATCTCTTATGGTTTTGTAAACTGTCTTTTGGATGATATTAGTTTTAACCTTGTACACTACTCTTAAGTACACACCTTATAGAAAGAATTTATCTAAACTTCACTCATTATTAATCGTGCTTTATCTAACAAAGTTCGAGTACTCCTTATCAATACATCGTTATGTATTATAGAGAAGAGTTACCTTTGAGACTAAATTTCTATTCATATTAGGTATGTAGGGAACTATTTCCAATATATTCACCCATTCGGTTAAATCGAATCATTTTTGTCGCATGTTATATTATTTATTTCCATTTTATATTCTACGAGCTTATCATGGATTTATACATGTATGTCAAATATAAATGTCCATGTCTATGATAACCCATCGTTGAATATAACAAAGTATGTGGAATCGTTTTGGTATTAATAGACCTATGATTGCATACATCCATATGCATCAATTCAAAGCTCATCAACTGTTATGATACTCCCACTAAATAGGTGCACAACCCTTAATTGCTTGAGATGTAATTAACTAGTATCATATAATTTATAATCATATGATAAAAATTATTGCTCAAAACTAGGGTTTAGCCTATAATTCCAAAGTGATTTTAAATAATTTTAGATACTTTTGTATTTTCCAATGCATCGCTTTATTATGAAAAAATATACACATTATTGATTTATTTCATAATGAATATTCACATTGAAATATAACTATGTCTGCTTTTTAGTTGATACCAAAAATAGACATTTTTCCTAAATAATGTTCGGTATGTTTTACGAAAATGACTTTCGTAACTTGATGCAATCAGTAAGTGTCATATGGCATACTCTTACTATTTCCGCCACTACTATAATGGCATACTAAATTCGAAGGTCCATTATTCACTTAATATAGATTATTTATTTCATATATTGCAACTAGTTTACGGCAGAGAGTCCTTTAATCAAATATTTTGAACTCAAAGAAATAGATCTCATATAAACAATTTTCTATATGAAAATTATATTTCAAAATAGAATCATATTTCTTATTACAATGTTTAAGTATCAATTATTATTATTATAATTCTCATTTTCGTTGGATCTTTTTAAAGCAGAAATGACTAAAATCACATCTACTCTTGCATATTCATTTTTCTTTCTAAATGGTCAAACCATTCAAAAGAATACTCTTACTTATGACATCATAATGAACTCTCTACAAAAGGGCTCTTGATTATCCTTAACATTTAAGGATATCAAATATGTTGCACTATGCATAAACTGATCAAACTAACATTTCGTTGATCGAGTACTTAGATCTATCTTGTAGTTTTGGTTTAGTGCATTTAAAACAATATGATTTTTATTGTAATTCATCAAATTGAATGCTCAATCTCATAGTATGGTTTATTTGTTTTCTTCGAATGAACTAATTTCATCGAAGAATCATATATTACGAACTATGATCGTTCATCATATAGCACTTACACATGACAGTGTATGGTTCAAATATCTATAGTCTTGTATTGCTTTCGAGTTCAAAACTCATTGAATGCAAATACACACTCTCGACCAAATAAACACATGAGTGACCAAATTACGAACATATTAAGTAGTTGTAAAATTTGGCAATTGCACAGGAGTAGAAAACATTAACATGCAAGAAGTATTTAATAGTAAGTAAGTAAGTATGTATGTATATAATTTCTATCTGTCAATCTTCAATTCATTTCAATTTGTATATTTTAATTGATAAATGTTTTATCAATCATATTGAATGCATAAATTTATCAATGTAGATTGTTATACAATTATTTAGCATATGCTCTTATAATATTAGAAATGTTAAATGCTATCATGTCATTTTTCTAATATGGATCCCACTAGTTGTTTATGTTTTTCCAAACCCTAAGATAAAATATAGAATTCATTCGACTTCACTAGTGGGTGTTAGGACTCGTATGTCTTGAGGTTCTGACCTTGAGTTTTATTGACAAATCATAGCCCCACAAATGATGGATAACTCCTTATTGGTTGTATCGCATACAGATCCTATCCTATAGTTCCTTGTCCTAATATCATTTCAACCTTAAGTTTGCTCAATAAATCGAAAGAGATTATTCACCTGTACCAACCATATCACAGCGACCTAAGTATAGTATGTGTACCTTGAGTTTGCTCAATAAATACATGTAGTTATCTTATCTCGTTTATTCAATATAATAATAAGACTGCACATATTAATACTACATATAACATCTCTAGCTTGAGCTTGTTCAACAACTAAGTAGTATGCAAGTAATTTACTAATATATGTATATATATGTAGTGGAGGACAACATTATATCGAAGATTCATAATCTTTAATATATTATATTGAGTGATATCGACTTATGGAATAATGTATTTCTTATAAAATACCCTCGTGATTCAAGTATCGGACATATCAGAAATCATGGTATATGTACATTTACGTATGTACTTATCCCTTAAGTCTGATTGAATTTCTTTAATGTTCCACCTTTAGTTTATACATTCATATCGTATATGTTTTATTATTATATAACTTTTATATTACTTATTACTTATATAATAGCCTTATGTATAATATTGTATTAATTGAATCTTATTAATTAATTTATTAATTAGCTTGTGAATTAATTTTATATTAGTAATCAAATACAGCTTTTATATTGGACATGTCTTATATATATAATATGAACTTTATAGTAATACCTATATATCATACACACACACATGGAGACACAGATATATAACCTTTATAGTATAACACATACGTCAGACACACACACACACACACACACACATATTTAATTAATTAACCTTGAATTTATTTATTTAATTAAACTTTACTTAATTTATTTAGTTTACAATTTTAATTAAATTATATTAATTTCGAAAATTTATCTTATATACATACATGAATACTTATGTTATCTTAAAAACTTTAGAATGACATAATATATAGTAGATATATAATACATGCATACAAGTATTAATTAATTAACACATTTAATTAATGTATTTTATTAATCTTATTATTAAATTTTAAAATATGAAATTAATATTTAAATATTTTCAAACATTTTGTTACTTTTCATAGATTGTGAAAATTTATGTTATATTTGTGAGAAATGCGGATAAGAGATCTTAAGGCTAGAATAAACACTAGAGGGGAGTGAATAGTGTTTTAAGGAATTAGTAAATCTTTTTGAGTTTATGTAAATTTGAACATGAATGTATGCAATATTCAGACACAGATATGATCACAGAATCAAACACAGATGCAGAAATAAAAGTAAAAGCAATAAAGGAAAGAACACACCCGATTTTATACTGGTTTAGAGTTATCCTACATCCAGTCCCGCACACAAGTATAGATTTCCTTTCAAAAGCAATTGTACAATTACACCCTCGATTTCAAGGCCACGAGATACACCACTCCAGATTCACAATCCTCCGGATAGAGATAATTGATTTCACGGGAAAACAAGTTCACCCAAATGATTTTCAAGGCTACAATCACACATTTTCTCACTTGATTGATTTCACAGGCTACAATCACACTTTTTCTTGCTTAGTTTATTACAAAGAAGCCTATAATTCTGAATAGCACTGAGATCTTGTTGACATAGCGATAGAGAATCAAACCAGAAATGATCTAGTTAGATTCAATGTTGATTTCGGTAGAGTAATGGTAAAAATGTGTACAAAGAAATGTGGAAGAAGAAGATGAGTGAAATCAGAGAAAATATGAATACAAATTCGTTCAAAACTACCCTTATTTATAGTAGAACAACAGCCATGTCCATATGTGAAAGGATATGACGAATAGACACTTCCTTTGAAATTCAAAATTTTGAAATAAACTGCTACCATGTCAACATAGGGTACTTGAGGATGTCAACATGCCTAAGATATTTTTGGTAATTTGCTTTTCTTTGAAAATAACTTCTATCTTGTATGAAAACTATTTTAGACTTTATAAATATACTTAATTATAGTTAAAATACATAAGTAAATATAGAGAATAATATTTTGGTGTATATATATAATTTTACTATAATTTTATATTTAAATCTAAGTATAAATATTAAAAGTTAAATATATTATTATTAAAAGATAGTTTAAAACTAAGGATAATTTGATTTTGAAAATAAAGATTATTTTGAGGCTAAAAGTATTTGAAACCAGGATAGATGTTTTTTGATTCTTTGAAAAGGAAGGTTTTGAAATCATTTTGAAAACAAGATGTAATTTTGTAAAAACATTTTGAATAAAAAGTTAGCGGATACAAAACAAAGTTCCACTAGATTTTTCGTAAGTTCCATCCTACTTAGGGTTCCATCCCTTTAATAGGCTCAAAGTGGAGTCCATTCCATGAATAAATTGGATTTTAAGATGCTAGTGCTTTTCTAGGAGTTTTAACAAAATTCCTAATTAAATTACTTATTATTGAAATCTTGAACTCTTGATATTCTTGATATTCATGAGTCTTCAATATTGATATCTTGAATCTCTATACTGTACAGTCTTCATTCTTGGTGCCTGCATGGTTAGATCCTGCATATACATATGTATCTAAACTATAATGTTAGTATTTATATTTTATAATCTTATTCTAAGGTTGTTGTCATCAAAACCATCATCTCAAGGACTAACAATCTCCCCCTTTTTGATGATGACAACCTTTGTTTAATAAAATATTACTTCTATCCTAATAACTCCCCCTTAATCTATGCCTAACTATCCTATTTTATACTTCTCACCCTTTGTCATCAACAAAAAACTAACTCCAAACTATATAACTTCCCCTTAATCTAATACTCTATGACATGTGATTATAATGATAGTGTTATCATAAATAATCATCACTTAATCCTAAAACTAAAATTTAGTCCTAAATCACTAACAATCCTAACTAAGAATCTATGAGAATACTTATAATAGTGAGAAATCAAATATAAGAACACAAATTGTTTATTAATTATATATTGTTTTATTTACATGTGCGTAGAGAACGTAAGTAAAAACATACAACAATAGGAAAGAGAGAAAAGAAACTAATTTGTGTCTTTGAAAATGGGAGATCTATGAACCGAACAATTCGGGTAGTGGAAACAGAAATTTCCACGTTGTTCGACTAGATTTCCATCCTTGTCAAAGCACACTTCTCCAACGCAAACGACTTTGTCGTCATCTTCAGCATGCACTTCGTCCATGAAGGCTTCTTCTTCTTCTTCCTCGTTGCCCTCTTGTACTTGATCTCCTGAAGACTCTTCATCAATCAAGATCGGATTAGCATGATTGTCCATTAGAAATTTTTGCAAATTTCTAAGGATTTTTCCTTGCCGTTCTTGTTCTTTGGCCATTCTAAGTTGCACCACTTGAATTTCAGTCATTAGTTGCAGTGCATCCTTCAAAGAATCCTCCATTTTCATCACTCGTGCGAACGTAGTTCGTTGAAATGGTCCAGAAGAAGGAGAAGGGAACGAAAAGGTTGAATTTTTGTTTGATTTGGAAGAGGATGTCATTGTTTAATTGATTTCAGAAGTTAGAATAGAGAGAGAATAGAGAGAATGATCAAAATTTCGAAATAGGAAGAATATATAATGACTTATTTGAATTTTGGTGGGAAAAATTTCAAAAATAAAAAATCGTTATATGTCGACATGGGTAGAGGAGGGATGTCCACATGGTGCTTGATATTTTCACTATTTGATTTATTTTGATTTAATTTTTAATTATACTTTGTTATTTATGTTTTATATTTCAGTTATTGAATAAATACCTAATTCTCTTCTTAATTTAGTAAATATAGATTCATTTAAGGGTTTTATTAAGATATCAGCAATTTGATTCTCAGGATGGATATAATCGAGAGTAATTACTTCCTTACTTATATTATCTTTGAGAAAATGATGTCCGATATCAATATGTTTAGTTCGAGCATGATGAGTAGTATTTTTGGATAAATTTATTGCACTAGTATTGTCACAGTAAATTGGTGATTTTGACATATTTAAACAAAATCTTTTAAAGTTTGTTGCATATATATTACTTAAGAACAAGACAAAGCAGCAGAAATATACTCTACTTCAGTTTTTGATAAAGAAACTGTGTTTTGCTTTTTAGTAACCCAGGAAATCAGAGAATGCACCAAAAAGTGACAAGTTCCACTTGTACTTTTTCAGTCTGATTTACAACCAGCATAATCAGCATCCAGTAAGATATTAAGTCAAAGAATCATTTCTAGGGTAAAATAAGCCATAATCAAAGGTGCGTTTAACATATCTTATGATACGTTTTACAACTTTAAGTGGTTCCCTTTAGGTTGGGATTGATATCTTGCATAGAGACAAATACTATGCATAATATCAGGTCTGCTAGCAGTGATATAGAGTAGTGATCCAATCATTCCTCTATATAATTTTTGATCTACATCTTTCGAGAGATCTTCTTTACTTAGGTACTCATTAGTTGCCATGGAAGTGGGTTTTCCACTTGCAGTAGTCAATCCAAATTTATTAACTAGGTCTTTAGCATATTTTTCTTGACTAATAAAGATACCATTATCTAATTGTTTTATTTGTAATCCTAGAAAGAATTTTAATTCACCCATATGACTCATCTCAAAATCTTTTGTCATTATTTCAGAAAATTCTTTATTCATTTCAAAATTAGTTGATCCGAAAATGATATCATCACGTAGACTTGTGCTAGTTGAATATCATTTTTATTTCTTTTAATAAAAAAGAGTATTATCTACTTTACCAATTTTAAAGTTTGATTGTAATAAGTAAGATCTTAGTCTATCATACCAGGCTCTAGGAGCTTATTTTAGACCATATAGAGCTTTCTTAAGTTTGTAAACATGATTTGGTAATTTTTCATTTTCAAAAAGTGGTGGTTGTTCAACATATACTTCCTCTTTTACAAATCCATTTAAAATGTCACTTTTAACATCCATTTTATATAATTTGAAATTATTATGATTTGCGAAAGCAAGTAGAATCCTAATGGCTTCTAATCTTGCTACGGAAGCAAAGGTTTCATCAAAATCTATTCCTTCTTCTTGACAATATCCTTGAGCGTCTAACCGGGCTTTATTTCTAACAACCTCTCCTTGTTCATTCATTTTATTTTTATAAACCCATTTAATTCCAATTATAGTTTTATTTTCAGGTCTAGGAACAAGTTCCCAAACATCATTTCTAGTGAATTGATTTAGTCCTTTTTGCATAGCCAAAATCCATGAATCATCAATTGATGCTTCTTTTGGATTTTTGGGTTCAATAGTTGATATAAAGGCTACATTGCTTATTTTACTTAGTTGATTTCTAGTTTTAACAATAGATTGCGTATCTCCTAGTATATTTTCTATAAAATGATCTTCTAAAAGTTTAATGCTTTTATTAGGATGATTAATTTCATTATTAGTTTCAGCTGACTCTTGATTTTGAGTGATTAAATGCTCTTCATCGTTTGTATCTTCAAAAATTTTGAGATTTTCATCGAACGAAACATGCATTGTTTCTTCGATGGTGTTAGTTCTTAAATTAAACACTCTGTATGCTTTACTTCTATTAGAATATACGTAAAGATACCTTTGTCGGATTTATGATCAAATTTATCTAAGTTATCTTTTGTATTTAAAATAAAACATTTGCTTCCAAAAATTCTAAAATAAGATACCTTAGGTTTCTTTCTTTAAAGAAGTTCATAAGATGTCTTATCAGTTAAAGATCTAATTAAAATTCTATTTAAAATATAACAGGAGGTAGCAACTGCCTCTGCCTAAAAATACTTTCGGTAATTTACTATCTGAAAGCATAGTTCCCGCACACTCTTGAATCGTTCTATTTTTACATTCTACTACTCCATTTTGTTGTGAAGTTCTTAGAAATGAAAATTTGTGAGTTATTCCCTTTTTATTGCAGAATTCCTCAAACTTTTCATTTTCAAATTCACCACCGTGATCACTACGAATGATTATAATTTTTAGAGAGCCTTTTTGTAAAGTTCTTAAAACATTCAAAAGTATCACTTTTATGTTTCAAAAATATTGTCCATGTAAATTTAGAATAATCATCTACAATTACAAAAACATATGTACTATGATTTATTGACAGAATTTGAGATGGACCAAATAAATCAAGGTGAAGTAATTCAAGAGGTTTTGAAGTTGAAATCATATCTTTTAATTTAACGGAACTTTTTCTAAGTTTTTCTAATTGACATGCATCACATAGACTATCTACTTTAAAATTCATTTTATGGAGATCTCTTACTAGATCATGTTTTAACAGTCTAGATAAGAGTTTGAAATTCAAATGTCCAAATCTCTTATGCCAAATCCAAGGGTCACTTGTATTTTCCAAAAGACAAGTTATCATTTGAGACTTTCATACTAAGAATATAAATGTTCTTTTTCCTAATTCCCTCAAATATTATGGTGAATTATCATCTTCAATGTGACACTTATCTTTTTCAAATTTAATTTATATACTTTATCGCAAAGTTGACTAATACTTAGCAGATTATGTTTCAGATTCTTAACTAGCAAAACATTATTAGTAATAGGAGTTTCTGAGTTACCAACTTTTCCGATGCCAATCAAATATCCTTTTGAGTTGTCTCCAAAGTTAACCAGTCTCCGTCTTTGTATATTATATCATTCAGCATATCAGGATTCCCAGTCATGTGTCTAGAATATCCACTATCAAGTATCCATTTATTCTTTTTGATCAGCACAATTTGTCCATTGTGGATTGATTTCTCAACACCCATAAAGCATGTTTCCTGCACATCATATAATTTTGGTAGACAACTTGAATTTGAATATTGATTAAATGCAGACTCAAGAGATAATGATGATCTGAATATTTCTAAACTAGTATTAACAAGTTTTTCAAACATAGCCATTTTAAAAACTTTTTCAAAAATCATATTATGAAACTTTGAAAACCTTGCTCTGATACCGAATGTGAGAAACACTAGAGGGGGGTGAATAGTGTTTTAAGGAATCACTAAATCTTTTTGATTTTATGGAAATTTGAACATGAATGTATGCAATATTCAGACACAGATATGATCACAGAATCAAACACAGATGCAGAAATAAAGTAAAAGCAATAAAGGAAAGAACACACCGGATTTTATATTGGTTCGGAGTTACCATACATCCAGTCCCGCATACAAGTACGGATTTCCTTTCAAAAGCAATTGTACAATTACACCCTCGATTTCAAGGCCACGAGGTACACCACTCCAGATTCACAATCCTCTAGGTAGAGATACTTGATTTCACGGGCAACAAGTTCACCCAATTGATTTCCAAGACTACAATCACACATTTTCTCACTTGATTGATTTCACAGGCTACAATCACACATTTTCTCGCTTAGTTTATTGCAAAGAAGCTATAATTCTAAATAGCACTGAGATCTTGTTGAGATAGTGGTAGAGAATCAAACCAGAAATGATCTAGCTAGATTCAATGTTGATTTCGACAGAGTAATGGTAAAAATGTGTATAAATAAATGTGGAAGAAGAAGAGGAGTGAAATAAGAGAAAATATGAATACAAATTCTTTCAAAACTAACCCTATTTATAGTAGAATAACAGCCATGTCCATTCGTGAAAGGATATGACGAATAGACACTACCTTTGAAATTCAAAATTTTGAAATAAACTGCTACCATGTCGACATGGGGTACTTGAGGATGTCGACATGCCTAAGGTAATTTTGGTAATTTTCTTTTCTATGAAAATAACTTCTATCTTGTATAAAAACTATTTTAAACTTTATAAATATACTTAATTATTTTTAAAATACATAAGTAAATATAGAGAATAATATTTAGGTGTGTATATATATATATATATAATTTTACTATAATTTTATATTTAAATCTAAGTATAAATATTAAAAGTTAAATATATTATTATTAAAAGATAGTTTAAAACTAAGGATAATTTGATTTTGAAAATAAAGATTATTTTGAGGCTAAAAGTATTTAAAACCAGGACAGATCTTTTTTGATTCTTTTAAAAGGAAGGTTTTGAAATCATTTTGAAAACGAGATATAATTTTGTAAAAACATTTTGAATAAAAGGTTAGCGGATACAAAACAATGTTCCACTAGATTTTTTGTAGGTTCCATCCTACTTAGAGTTCCATCCTTTTAACAAGCTCGAAGTAGATTCCATTCTACGAATAAATTGGATTTTAAGATGCCAGTGCTTTTCTAGGAGTTTTAACAAAATTCCTAATTAAATTACTTATCATTGAAATCTTGAACTCTTGATATTCTTGATACTCATGAGTCTTCAATCTTGATATCTTGAATCTCTATACCTGCATGGATAGATCCTGCATATACATATATATCTAAACTATAATGTTAGTATTTATATTTTATAATCTTATTCTAAGGTTTTTCTCATCAAAACCATCATCTCAAGGACTAACAATATTATAACCTTTTATAATACACATGTTATTTTAAACTTAACTTTATATTTATAATCTTGCCTTAATTTTCAAAGATATTTTGAAAGTTAGCCCAAGACCCGATTCAAATTGGGCCCTTTTTATTTGAGGCAATCTTTGGGCTCACTTTACCTTTCAGGCTATGCCAGTATTCAGATAGGACATGGCACTTGATTATCCAATTCTAGTCCTAGACGTTACCTTTCTAGACACCATACTAAGTGGGCATGCTTAATGAGTTAGCCCTAACATGAGTAATTTAGACCACATAGGCTATTGGGCTCTGATACCATTGTTGGAATTGGGCAAGCCTACAGCGGAGCTAAATGGTAAATTTCAAAGAATCTCCTTTTTGGATATATTAGGCTTATAAAGTCTAAAAAGCCTTTAGATCCAATCTAAAAGTTGTTTTAAATAATATCCTTTGTTTTATTTGATTAATTTAGAAAAGTTTGACTTCGATATAAAACTAAATGAATAAATGTATCAAATACACCCATATATGTAGCAGTCACTCATTAAATTTAATTTTAAGAAGGAAACACTTTTTCTCCTTCTCTATTACTTGTGGAATTTATTAAGGGAATAAACAGTATTAATGGGAGAAAGAGAAACCTTTCATTTCTCTCTCTCTCTGTGACAAGATTGATAATTTGTTAAATAAACATGTTATCAATTTAATTAAATGTTTTTTGGAATACATCAACATACTTTCAAATTATGACAACTTTAATGAACTAATATAAACATGCGTGTGTGTGTGTACATCCTGATATTGGGATTAATATCTATTTTTGTGCATATGTGTGTATACATATATTTATGTACGTATGTACTAACATATACATGTTACATTTCCGCACACATATCGGGAATATAAATGCTTAAGTATTTACCTATGTTTGAGTATACTACAATATATGTATGTGGTATGTGTACACATATTGACAATGCCATGTATATATAGTTTACACATACACACGCACTGTAACGATCTGGATTTTTAGTCGATTGATTTTGAACACTTAATTTATTTTTAATGTTGAATTTGAATTATTAATTTATTTTGAGTATGGAGATTTTTATTGAATTAGTGAGATAGTTTAAAAACATTCAAATATACTGATTTAAATTCTATTTGGATTAAAATTATAATATTGGACTTTTGGATGGGATTAAAACTTGATAAATTAAAAATTGGAATTTTATATGTTAATTTAATAATGGAATTTAATATTGGGAATAGAGTGAAAAATTAGATTTGTGGTTTTATATGAATTGAAATGGTTTCTAATATGAATATAAATTCTATTTAAATTTTAATCGAGGTGGTAAGTTTTTAAAATTAGGATTTTAAGTAATATCGACGATTTTGAAAATCGTTTGATTTAATCGACGCGTTAAAATAACCTTCCGGGGCACCGTCTCGAAATTCGACGAAACTAGTTCCATTGAATCCACAATAGTGTATTATTATCGGACTTCAAATTGCATTGTGTTTGGAGTTACCGTTTGGTTGTATGGGATAGAAACGCGTTGAATTAAATATCAAAAATCTAATATTATAATTCGATTCGAAAAGCTATTTTCCACATACGATCAAATTAGGCCTCGAAACATGTTCCATTGTGTTTGATATATGGGGAAAATATTATAAACTTCAGTCGGCACGCTTTGTTTGGAGTTCGTCTGGAAAAACACGTGAATAATCGAGATAATATTAAAATATTATATATTTACGTGTATATATATATACACATGTTCACAAACCCTAACCCTAACTTTGTTTCTGGTGGCCGCCTTTACATATCAATGGCCGAATATCACTCGAATTTTCCTCCTTGATTTCTCCAAATCTTTCAACAATTAGAGAAGACTTTCTATATGAAATTTGTAGAGCGTGTCGAGTACTATGTATCCAACTATTGTGATGGGATTTCGCATGGTGGATCGCCAAAACTTCAACCACAAAGATCGAGTGTGATTCACGAGTGGAGGAGGTGACCGAGCTCTGTGTTGTTGGAGCTCATGTGGCCACTTCACATGGCAGTTAACGATCATGCCATAGTTAATCGGATATACTTGCGGCAATCAAAGGATGATGGTGACTTTGGGTTCGAATGGATCCTGGACGCACGAGCAAGAAGAAAAAAGGAACGACCTTGATTTCTTGAACCCATATCTTACGGCCAGGGTTTTTAGGTTGGAAAATATAAAAAGAAAATGTAAATATATTTTAACTTTAAGTTATGAAATTTATAGGTTTCATATCTTTACTACACCAAAAAGGTGTATTTGTAACGAATATAGTCGTTACAAATGAAATTTGTAACAGATATCGTCGTGAGCGGTACAGGCGTGAGGTTTGTCGTTACAGATATTTATAACGGCCTCTACCCGTTATTAGGTATATCACTTACCAACGGACTTTGTCGTTATAAATCTAAATTTTTGTAACGAAAAGTTTGTTATTAGTTGCATTGGTTTGTAACGGGTATTTTCCGTTACTTAGTTTTCCCTTTCATGGTAGAAGAAGGGGTTGTCATTCTAAATTATCACGGCCTTCTCCGTTACAAATTTCATCATTAGTAACGCACTTGTTCGTTACAAATTTCATCAATAGTAACGACTATGCTCGTTATAAATTTCGTCTTTAGTAACAAATATGTTCGTTACAGCTACCAAACCATGTAGAGCTGTATTTTTGCTAGCATTTACGCTACAGAATTGTCTATTGTAATACAGTAGGTACATACATATCAAAAATTACATAATTTCGATAACAATAAGCAATTACGCATCCAAACATACAAGTTAAATTGCACAAATATTTGACAACAAATTAAAGGAAGATTCGCAATTTCACAAGTTCATTATACATAATTAAAGAGTATGAAATCAAAATATTACAAGTTCTAACATTACTTCAAAATAAATTCTAGATCCTATAAACAACGAACACGACACTCAGGCCAAATAACAAAACCTCCATCAATTATATCAAATAACAAAACAACGAACACGACACTCAGGCCAGATACAACCATATTGCCACAACATTCACATTCCCACATACAAATTGCCTTCACCAGCACACGACCATTTTCCCTTGCTCCTCAAATCACACTGTTTCTCCCACAACATTCAACACCCCAATCACTAGCCACCGCCAAAAACATCCCTACCATCAACACGTAACCATCCAAACCACTCTCCATATCAATTCTGCCTACTGCACAGCTCACCACACACTATCTCCTATCTCCTTACATATCACACTGCTTACTGCAATTCCTCACTACCACATCATATAACTGCCATTTCTAATGCCACGGTTTCAACTGCCACTTGATCATTTTGATTCCCTGACCAATACGTACTCACAGTCTACAATCCATCACTGAACCATCCTCTTACCATATCACAGCTGCACATCATCTACTTCAAAGCCACCATCACATCTCTATCAACTCTGTGTGCTGTGTTCACCACAATAGAACACATCATCTACTTCCCAACCGCTTCCTGCGACCGTCCACTGCTGTCGGTATTTCACTTCATACATCCACCACAAAACTACTCACTGCCTCACCTCCATTCACTGAAACAACAACCACCACTTCACTGACAGCCACCCAAACAACATACAAGCAACCACTTGCTAACTCCCTAAACACTAACCATAACCACGAACATCAAAATATTTTTATAGCTATGTAACAAACTATCATAATTAAAGAAAATTTTGGATTCATAGAACTCATTCAAACTCTGCCGCTTGAAACAATGATCGTATATATCTACCTACAATGTTATGCTTCAGTTTCAACTAAAAAATCAACCATATAGAAGACCTTATTGAAACACAGCACAATCATTGCCTGCAGTGCTCTTACATTTTGTATAAAATCATTTTTCAGTAAAGTAATGCCACATAGTTGTACTTGGCCTACAACTTATCTAGCACATCATTAAAAGGATGCGGATATAATATAGTAACATGAAATTGAGGTTTACATGAAAACATGTGCAACTACAGATCCGACATACTATTAGTGCCAATATGAACATGTATAAACTTATTGTGCTAAATTCGTGTACATATTAATTGTTTGAGTAATCTGCTTATCAAAATTGAGTCATACATAACTTTAAAATGTTGCTTAATCATGCCTATGTATTTCTTACACTTTCTATAAAAGATACTCATGATTTACTAAACAACAGTATGGATAAATTGAGAAAAATCATACAAGAAAGGACATACAAATTTTTCGGCAGCACACGGAATCACCTTTCCCGTTTTTCTACTTGTATGAGCCACTTTCCATACCACTGTACGTGTGATCTTCTGTCCTGGATTCTCAGCTGCCTGCATTTGAATAATTTCATAAAGTATATTTTTGTCACTGAAATATTAACCTAAAAAAAGTTTTTACATACCAATTCTTCATATAGTCTAAGATTATTGATTCAATGTCGTTTCTTATATGAATGGAGCAAAAACACATATAATAAAATATTACGGCAAAAAATGACACAACGATTCAAATTCAGTCAAAGTTCTCAAAATATGATTATGATAACACAGATTAGGCAGCATGGGTTGCATCATTAGAATAATTTAAAGTACATAATAAATTTGGCTAAGTCCTAATAAAGTAGCAATTTTCATGTACATTTGAAAATGAGTCCGATTTGCACAAAAATAGGCAACCTAATACCATGAAACACAATTAAATTTATATGACATAATCACATTAAGGGCTAAACCAACATATTTGCCTACTTGATATATTTCCTTGAATTTAAACAGAGACCTCAATTTTCGTACTTTTTGTAGTAAAACACTAGTAACTCGTGCTTTTTAAAGAAGCTCATATAGCTCTAAATGAAACATTGAGCTGTCAAATTTACAAAATTGTTCCTCACCACAGTAGAGTTTTTAACTTCTATAGCTGTCAAATTAGGAAACATATCTTAACTGATTTAATGGAGCAATATCAAATGTGTACCTTCAATATAGAAGCATTTTTAGAAAACCAAATCATTTACAATGGATCTAAATAAAAATAAATATAATATTAAAATTGGAAAATGGGAAACCAGACCTGAAATCAATTGTTCGAAATGTTTACCTGCAACAAAGAGGGAAAATTACTAAGTGCAAGTAAATATTGAAAATAAGTACAATAGAATGCTACACGCGATATAAGAATTTTTGTTAATAATATGTTAATCAAAGACACAACACAAAGAAGTATATTTTGTTTATTGCTAAACATTAAACGCAAAGGATGGACGCCTCACTTTAGTTTGCCTAAAAATGTGATTACTGAAGATGAAGCTATCACAAAAGTAAAGATGATCTTAAACGAAGCAACAAAAGTGGAGGTAACCAAAAAAGCAACAAAACATGAGGGACCAAAGCAAGAAAAAGAAAAACATGAACAAGGTAAAATTGAAGAAGAAATGAAAGATGAGAATATATGCAAGGGGAAAACAATGAGTAATGAAGCAATGCAGAATGAAACAAATCAAAAATGAGAAGTCTACAATAACTGAAGTAGTAGAATCCTTTGTAAAAGATGTTAAATCTCAACTGACTGAAGCAATGCATGGTCAATCAGCACAGGGAAAAGAAAAGGAATATGCAGCCAGAGACATTATACAGCTGTAAGCTGTAATGCTTATCCTTGATTGATGATGGAGAAAGTTAAAGAGGAAATCATTTCTTCAATGACCTTTCATTACTTACATTATATGAATTATTTTCCTAACAAACCTTTAGATAACTTCATGGGTAATATCTTTTATCTGACTTTTGTGTTAGTACTTATGAAGCCACCAATTTTAAGCAGTTGTTGGAACTATTAGGACTTGAAGACAATTGGATAAATATCATAAAATTAAGATTCATTTCATTTCTTAGATTGAAATAAACTTAAATTGTGGATATATATTAACATTTTAGTTTAAACTATATCCTGAAATAGTATTGTCAGTTTTCCTATAATTCAAAAATACGTGATTGATGAAATTAGCATATATGAAATTTTCTCCTAATATTTTTTTGGTAACTTATAGGACTGGATCCAAAACATTTAACAACTCAAATTAGATGTCTTACCACTTGAGAAAATAGTCATCATTGCATTTTAGTAATATTGTTACTGCTAAAATTTGGTTACTTTATGGGCATTAGATATGCTTGATTTTGATTTGGGTCTTTGTATGAAAGTCTTTTCAATCACTGAAGGTGACCTAAACAACAAAACATTTCAATTACAGAAGCTCTACATTAAAGAAGTGGGTATGAAACAGGAAATAAGCCTTTGTCTAGTGTGAGATATTTTGGATTGTCATAGCTTTGGCAGATGTTATATTAATGATATGTTTATAATTCAAGCTTTGGATTAAATCACTTGAATGGCAATTATCTTGGATTTGCATCATATGTACTGCATATCAAAGATGTATCGATTTGTATCAAATTCATATATCAACCAATGATCCAAAAATGAAGAGCACTATGTAGTAGGAAGCATTTGCAAGAGTATGTGTAGTAATTAGAAAGTTATATATATATATATATATATATATGTATATGTATATATGTATGTATGTATGTATGCATTTATAGCATCCAAATGAGTTGGCTGAGCACGAAACCATTGTGTTTGAAAGTTGAGTGCAGCACTATAGTATAGAGCTATTTGAAAGAAGACGTAATAGAGAAGTTTGAAGTTGAACAAAACTTACATAAACTTTTTCTGATTTTCTGTCAACAAATGTGCTACTTGGTGCCGAGGATGCCTTCATTTTGCCTTTTCCTTTCTCTCTTTTAGTATGCCAACAACAAAAACTATCAGCAAAGGATACCGGATGGCCCATCTCATGTTCCTTCAAAGATGGACATTAAAATCAATCCATTATAGCTAGCAAGCAATGATTATAATAAGTTGTGACACACACACACACACATATAACTTAAGGTTCAGTTTTTTGTAATTTTGTTATATTAGGCTATTCCTGCAAGAAAACTAAGTTCAAAATAAAACCAATCATGAGATGCAACAAAAAATTAGCCAATTATTGTTATGAAATACAACCTTTCATTATTCTTATGTAATGAGTACGAATCAATTTTAGCTTACCATTTGTGCATCATGTGAAGCAATAGACACCGCACCAGTAGTATGACGTGTGTGAGTCCCTTCTTTTGGCATCAACAGTTATTTCTCATCTTGGTTCCTTTATCATCATATGTACTTTTATGCCATTCCATATCAATCATTTGATTCCAAACATTTGCTTGTATCCAACTAGGAGGTGTATCTCAACAGTTAATCATCTTAGTAGATTGTCGTAACTTTTTTGCTTTTCCTCGTGCCTGGTGTAGTTTCTTTTTTAGGATTGAGGAAGCTTTCTTTGTCCAAATCTCAAAAACCCTTTGCTCATACACACATCATATGTGTATGCTCACTATACATAGAAATGTTATTGAAATATATTGCATCAAAATAAATTTTAACAACCAAAAGAACAAAACCATACCTTAAACTCATTAAACAGTACTATTCTTTTGTCACGAGTCTTAGAGAACATATACCATGGTTCCATAACCGCAAGTTCCAAATACTCCAATAAGACGTGAGGCAGATTTGTTTCTAAATCTAAACAGCATATTGAAATATTTGTTAGGATGTTCATAAAGTAAATTATATAAAAAATTGTGATTACATCTTTACCGATTTCCTCTCCAATCAAGTGGTCTTTTTGAGGTAACAGGATCAATTGGAGTATCATATCCACCAACTGGAATATAGTCCTACCTACTCACTTCAGTATCTTGCTCCTCTCCTACTTCCACACTAGCCTCTTCCCTTCCTAGTGGACCATCTCATGTCTCTTGTCGTACTTCTTCAAGCCCCTCCTCGCCTCTCTTCCAGTCTCTCCTCAAACATGTCAGTTATTGCATTTGTGTTTGTGTTATGATTAAATTGTCTCAACAAGCTATTTTCCTATTCTAATTGGATAGATTGTGTACTTGTCATTTTTCTTATAAGACCTAGAAATGTTGAACTTGTCATTATGTCTTAACTGCATAGAAATAAAATTTAATATATGATAGGTTTTAGTAAACTAAAGAAATGTTAACTTATATTAATATTTAATACTTTGCAAAGTTTTCTCAATTAAGCGAAACATTTTATTTTCAGTTTAATATGATTACCTTTTTACTTATATTAGCTAATAAATGTATCCAGCTTTTAATGTAAAGTAAGTTTAAAAAAAACAATAATATTTCCTATATGCAGGGGCATTTATATGTCAAATCAATTTTAAAGTCGTAGAAAAATAATAATAACTTTTTTCATGAATGATCCTTATTATTTGTTGTGGTGAAATACATCATCCGACTAATAAAGTGCCATTCGCCAATCTATAAAATCCTTCATGAAAAAAGATGCTATATTAATCTTATGCATTGACCTTATATGTGTTGTGAAAATGTAAGAATGATACAAATTTGGCGTTAAGCTGGTTCATCATTTAGTGATAACCTTGAACACAAATGTATGAACTAAAGTGAATACGTTGGGCATAATAATATAAACTAAATGAAAAAAGCCTTTATAATCATTGTCGACGAAACAAATGTTGGAATAAAGGAATGAAAAAAGTCAACCAAATATAGGCAGAAATAGATTACGAAGATAATGGAAATATAAGTACATCGAGATTTTCATAAGGCACATAGCACACGCTAGAAAAATATTTTTAAGTAAACTGATTAGTAAAACGGTATTAATAATGAAAGTCGAAGTTGAATTTCAATCAGAAAGAATTATGGATATTTACTGGAAAGTATATATTAATCGTATCTTGATAATCATTAGCGCATTTAAAAAAAACGAGAAGTATAGATTTTGGCAATCACATTTCGCAAGCTCTCTAGGCTTTGTTGAATAAAATATCGATTTGTCTAATCATTTCATGTATTTCCTACCCAAGACAACTAGTTTGACACAACAGGGAAATGGCCTTATTTACGGTTGTTATCGATTTCTAGCAAAACATATGTACTACTATTGTATATGCTTTCCTACAGTGCAAAAAAAAGACATTTGTCCTTGAGGCATATTATTTGCTAACAACTTAAAGAGTAATGTTTGGAAGAAAAAACAAGAATTAACAAAATCACAATTGGTTATATCTTTCATTCTGGTTGAGCTACTATCAAACACTGCAAACTATAAAGTAAACAACTACCATATCTCTAGCATAAACATGAAAACGTGATTGAGTCATTTAAACAAACATGAAATGTGCACGCACATAAATTTAAAAAAACCATCATGCATCTTATGCGAGCATACAAGGAAGAAGAAAAATGAAATCTTCCATAATCGTTAACAAAATCAAAACAAACTTGGATAAAAAACGATTAATCAAAAATATATAGCATTCATTTATAAATCAAGTAAAAGCAATCAAATAAATGGCAACTACAGTTTAATTCGCAGTACCTGGTAAGATATTAAGCTTAGATTCTTCATACAAAAGCTTGGCGACGTTAACCGATCAAGATCAGGGCTTGAAATTCAACGACGCTAGAGATTCAGCTTGAAATTCAAAAATAGTGGATTTGAACCTGAAAAAAGAAAATAACAATTCAGTTGGGTCTGAATGGGAAACCCTAGCCATCAATGAGAAGAGTGTTAGTAGCGTTATGAAACATGGAATGGACGATAAAAACAAATTTACAAAAGTGTCCTTGGTAGTTCACCTAATTTACGTAAGTGCTGAATTTTGTCACGCTAATAATCGTGGCAACTCTTTAACAACGAAATTAACCGTTACTAATTTATAACGAAAATAACCGTTACAATTTCTAAAAAATAAGTGTTATAAAATGGCTGTTTTGGTGTTGTATAATTGTCATACGAGGTTGGAATTGGACGAAACAAGTGGTGTTGGAATCGTAGGGAAGAATACTACATGCTAAAATTGATTTGGAGTCGATCAGAGCTAGCTAAAATTTTAAGTTAAATCAAGCATTGTTCGGTTTAATTTAAAATTGGAACGTTGGCAAATTGGAACTCAAGGTGAGTTAATCTCACTCATCTTTGGATGCCTAGTTTAATTTAAAATGTTGAAAATTTAAATTATTGGTTGATTGGATGGTTTGATAATTATTATTATTAGTTGATTGTTATAACATATATAGTAGCGTATATTAGTAGTTGGATTGATTATTCCCGTCTATCGAAGCTGATGAGACTCTATACGCCCCGCATAATAGCGAATGACCATATATACTACGGTATCTTGCCTTGAAGCGGGATTGGTATTTTTATGTCGTATTAACATCTGTGGTTGCAGGAAAACAAGTTGAAGGGATCCAACCGGATTACTTAAAAATGTTGAATTTAATTTCATATATAGTGATATGTGATATGTTTGAATAATCTGTGATAAATTATAGTGTGATTTGAATTTATTGGATGCTATGGTAGTATTGGTCTAGATTTCAGTATTTTGAAATACCATAAATATATATATTTTGAATTTTTAAAGAAATTAAAAGGGATTTTAGAAGTGAAATATTTATATAGAATTTTGGATTAGTTAAAAGGAATTGATCTGGATAAATTAAATAGTTTGACTTAAATTTGAACCTAACTATTTCGAGATATTGAAAATATAGATTTTGGAATAATGTATATAAAGGATTTTGAATAATAGAACTTAAGTGATATTGTTCAAGTATAAAGGGATTTTAAAAATAGAGATTTTAAATAATTTGGGAGAATAAAAAAGAAACTTGAAAATAAATATAAAATTGGTTATATTAGTTCTTAAATAAGATTTGTAAATTTTGTAATGGAAGTAGAACCGAGATTTGGTTGGTTTTTTAGTATAGTTTGTTTTTTAAGAAATTGATTTATAAATGGGAATTTAACTTAGGGATCAATTTATAATGGATTTAATTGATGGGAAACCGTTATAAACTGAAATTGAAAATTATAAGATTTATAAACAATGTTTATAAATAAAGTGAAGTGATTATTAGTAGATAGATTGAAGATATAAATTTGCTGTAAGAATTTATAAGGAGATGGGTAAATCAGTTTAAAAGTAAATGATTGATTTATTTTAGAAATGTGAAAAAGGGATTTACGGAATTGGGACGTCAATTGATGATAAATCGAGAGAGATTTATAAATATTGGATGCATTATATTGGAATTGAAAATATGTTTGTCGAGAAGATGAGTTGTTTAAAAAAGGGGATTTTTAATTATTAAACCAGATAACCTAAAAATGTTTTAGAAAAATAATATTTCTAGAAAGTTAGTTATTTAAATATTTTTAAATTATCAAAATAAATTATAAGTTTCATAAACAAGCCTTGTAAATTGGTTAGAATCTTATTAATAAATCAGAAGTAATTATCGTTTCAAAGTTATGTAATTGTTTTAAATTGATAAAGTATATTAAATTACTAATTAAGTCAGTTACAGTGAGTTTATATTAAATTAATTATTATTTAAGAATAAATCGTTATTATTATTTTTAAAAGATAAATTATTCTGTATTAATATAGTTTTATATAATAGCTTTTATTTAAAAGTATTTGCCTAATTTAAACTTGGAAAAATTATTATAGAAACTTTATAAACATTATTTTGAGATAATTATTAAATAATGTTTTCGGAAAGTAATGGTATACTTTCATGCCGAAATCGGAGGCTGAGATTGCTTGTAGTTATATTTGGATTTCTCTAGGATAGAGAGGTAATCATTGAACTGTGAATCAACGGTTGATACCGCGTGGTGCTTTCCATACTTTAAAGAGTTTTCAAATATTTTTGAAGGAAATGGTTTGTGAATATACTTATTTTGGTGAGATGAGTATATATTTTTGAATCAAGAGATTTAATTAAGGAACCTAGAACTTATAGAATTCGTTATAGACGAGTTAAGGATTTTACAATATAAATTGAGAAGGGTTTTCTAAGAAAAGAGAAATAAGTGAAATTTTCATAAGGGTTGGGAAGTAAGAGATTTAGAAAAAAAATTAAATATTTTTCCAAGTGTTGAAATAAGAGAGGGTTTGAAATAGCTTGATATGGATATAAGTATTTGAGTTGTCTCAAATATTGAAAATTGAAAAGGGATTTGAATATATATATATATATATATATATACATATATATATATGTATGTATGTATTATAAAGGCATTTTGGAATTAATTTTGGAAAATCTATTATAAGGCCTGATATCTGCTTATGGATGTTTTATTGATAGTTAAATAACCATTATCGATTTTGGCCAAATTTGGTGATCATCTCGAAGAGACAGCGATCAGATTTAATTATCCAAAAATCACTTCGATCTGATTTGAGTGTTACGAATGGATACCATGAAGATTGTGAAGATGGTGATTCCGTTTGTCTAGACCCAGGACAACTTGTGTGGACGAATGCTATTAGAATATCGTCATTGGAGGATGATGAGCATTTTAAGTGAAATTGTTCTTGAAAGGTAATCGTAGCCTCAAGTCTCATCAACCGGAATGATTGAAAATCAAGGGTTATGCAGCAAGGCTAAGTTTATTATACCCAATTAGGGTGTGTTATCACCTTTCCAGATACCCTTGGATATATTATTTATTATGGATACAGTAGTGCATGCAAAGGCGCTCTCGATAAGGGTAGGAACACTTGGGGTGATAACATATTCGGTTCTATCCAGGATAGGGATAAAGCCGGTCTTGTGTTGTAGAGGATCCCGGCGAGGTTCTCGGTATATTTTTCTAAATGTGTACCATGATAGGTGGTACCCCAGTGCGTAGTCATTATATGGAATCCAACGTCCAATAAGCGCTGTATGGTTTTGATTGTGCCCAACTATGCTGAACGTGAGATGGAAGCATTTTAGCTACTTTCTTTTTGCTTTGTTTAGAACCTACTGTAAATATCAGACGATTTTGATATAAAGTGTTTTGGTTACCGTAAGATAAAAACCCGTCGTGTTTATGTGTGACCAGGTCTTACGAGATACCTTTGTTTTCAAAGGATTTTGATAACTTTAGTAATTCAATTTGGGTGTGTTTTCTCATGTTGGTTTTCCAGACTGACTCGGGTGTTATTTTATTATAATGCTCGGGACAGCCGGGTATTACAGATTCATGATAGGATGTTATGGGGCACAGGAGACGAGCTGGATGACGAAGATGTACCACGTGTACCTGATTATATTTCGCTGTGTATTGTATGCAGTATATTCAGCATTTGTGAGGATAAGTCATTATAACTGTCCTATATTGGGTTATTAATTTGTTGTACTCTGATGATGTAATGTATAAATAATAGTTATAGTTCTTTTTTATAAAGACATGTTATTATCTATTATATATTGTTCCACTGCGATTGTCAGATTGTGTGTTGTTGTTGTTCTATTTTCTTCTACCTCTTTCTTTCTTCCTCTAACGATCTGGTATTTTTGGCACTCGATTGCTTGTCATGCTATACAAAGACGTATTGATGTCGATTTTCGAGGGTTGAAAATCCGGTTCCTCGCACTTGGTATCAAAGCTTAGGTTAGTGATATACCTAGGCTTTAGTGGGAATTACTCATTAGAGATAGAGCCAGTAGTACTCTAGAATGAGTTTGAGTGTATTTATATATATGAGCGTGTATTCGTTAGTGGATATAAAATGTTTTATATTGTGTTGACTTACCGGTTGGGTGTTTATGAATTCTGGTAGGTACGGAAAGTACAACCGTATCGATAGGGGTTCTTGAACTCTTAAATAAGGTAAATTAACACAGTATTGTTTAGAGAGGGTAAATGAAATAATTTTACCTAAACTATATTTTTGATATAAAAGAAATAATTTTCTAAGATTATTATATATGTATATTTGGATGTTTGTTGATAATATTATAATCAAAAGAAGATTATAAGAATTGAAATGGTTTATATAACCAAATAGAAATTGTATAAGTATGATTATACATGTGAGTTGTAATTAAAAGTGGATTCAAACCAAAATTTGAAAATTTTAAGTCCCGAAAATTTTAGGAAATATTTTGATTGGATCTGAACTAAGTATTTTCGAATTTTTAAATCTTGGAGATTTTTGAAAATGTTTTCCAAAGTGTTTGAAAGGAAGAATGGTGATATTATTTTTGACGTATTTCTGAATAGAAATTATTTAAAAGGAGTTTTGGAAAGTAAGAAAGCACCGAACTCACTTCAGTCACTGGAAAATAATTATGGTGATGACGGTTGCATCATCAGTGTTCATTTTCGAGTTTCTAAGTGATAGATTGCTACCAGAGTGATTAGCTTTTATTTATTTGCTTTGGACGTGTCTAGTAAACAAGTTTTGTCTTAGAAATCCTAAAGGGAAACTGTTTTGATAAAACCAAGCAGTTTTAAAATTCCGAAAGTATGATTTTATGTATACAAAAGTGGATATATGTATATTTATGATTTTGAAATGTTTTGAAATAGAATCGGGTAATTGAATTCTGAGATTTCCATTTAAATGATTTGTGAACTCAGGACAAAATCAGTTATTGAAATTTTAATTTGGGATTGATATAGATAAGAAAGGAAGTATGAATTTAATCCTGGAATTAAAATTTAACTTGAGTAAGTTAAAATAAATATTATGGATTGATATTTAACCTAAGATGAGTTAAATAAAATTGAATTGGATTTGAATTGAACTGAATGTAAAGTTTGAAATGTAAAATGATTATATAACTATAAGTTATGATTATTTAATGAAATGAATACACTTAAGCTATAAAGTGATGTATATATAACCCAGAGTTATTATAAGTTGTGAATGGACTTAAGTAAGCAATAGGAGATTTTAAGTAAATACGTGCTTGAACTTATGAATGGAGAAATGCAATGGTAGAACCAAAATGGAAATGGTTTGGTATTATGGTAAAGGAATGGAAATTCAAAATTTTGTAATATATAATTGTGATGTCCCGGAAATTTAGGCAATATTTATTTAATAATTTCTATTAATAATTATTTTAAAATGTGAAATATTGATTTAAAAATCTAATTCAAACAGAAATTATCTTTTGAAAACTAATAATTATTTAGTTTGACAAATGTTATCTTTTCAAAATTTATAATAATGACAATGATAATTTAATTTGGGAATCTTATTCTTTTCAAAGTTAAAAATATTTAAATGATAAAATTTATCTTTCTAAGCTAATTTAATAGATATTTTATTTATAATGTATCCATGTGTATACATTGTAAATATGGAGTTTGATTTTAATTTAAATTTAATAAGGATGTTTTCAAATTTATAATATATATGTGTGTATAAATTGTGAATTGCAAATTTTGATTGAAATTAATATAGAAACTTTTCAAAAGTTAATTTAATGGTCTATACGATATTTTCAAAAGTAATTAAAATAAATATTTATTTTGTTTAAAAATATAATAGTTTAAATTATATATTACAATAAAAGTTTATTTTTGTTTTCTTTTAAAGATTGGTTTTTGAAATAAATTTAGTATATACATTGAAGTACAATGTTTTTTTTAAACTTTGAAAATAAGACATAAGTCAATATCCTTTTCTTTTTAAATTTTCTTTCTTGAAAATTTAGCTTTGAAATTATATTTTTAAAAGATACAAATAAACATTAAAATATGTAATTGTATAAAGGAAATTTATATGTAAACATTTAAAGGCTAAGTGGAAATAAACATTTAAAAACATGTTAAAATAAATAAGAAATTGATTTAGAAGAATTTTTAAACATTTATAAAATTAAGTAATTATTTTAATATTAATTTATAACATGTGTAAGGTTATCATACCATGAGAAAGACACTTGTAAATCACTCTACAACCTAATGTAACAAGTGGCATTTGTTTTATTTATTTTTGAAAACATTTTATTAAAAAAAATATTAAGTAGAAAACTTGGCAATTCATTTTAGTTCAAACATTCTCTTCAAAAGAAAAACTGAAAATCAGATTTAAAGAAAAATTCAAACCCAAATACAACTTAAAAATCTGCAAAACAAATCTGCTCAAATTTTCAAATTTGTAATCTAAATGAAGATCAACTCCAACTCTAAGCAAAAGAAATGGAGGTCAACTGCAAAATTTAAATCACCTACAACAGCAAGTAATTCAACTTCAGTAATCAAAATTGAAAGTAAACTCACCAGATTCAACAGCAAGTAGATTCAAAACTCCAGATTCATAATCCAAATCCAAATAAGTTCCAGGAAAATGAAAATGCAACAGAGTTGTTCTCTGCTTCAATAATTTGTGAGTAAACTTCTGTTTTTAAAAACAGTTCTTTCTTTTTAAAATTAAGCTAAAGCAAATTCCAGAACTCAAGTTTCAAATTTAAACTGCTTTTCAAAAATCAAAAGAGCTGTAAATAAACTTCTCTGTCTTCATTTTAAAGTGAGTAACTTCATAATTTAAAAAGCTTAAATATATCTGTTGCATGTGGATTAATAGAAATAAGTATGCTTTGTATGATTGTATTGTGATGAATCTTCTGTGTGTGTGTGTGTGTGTTGCCAGGTATATGTATACCTGTTCTTGTTTTTAAAACTAAGATTTTAATAGAAATCCATTACCACTTGATTTGATCTCAATTAGGATTTGAGATGTAAACAGAAGTTGTTTGTTTAGTATGGATTTATGTTTATAAATTATAATTAAGATAAGTTAAGAATCTGTTTGTCTCTGTAAACTATAAGAACAGTCATTGTTTAAAATAAGCAAAATCTCAAACATCTTAAAATATTAAATCAGGTTTATAAATTGAATGCTTATATGAAATCATGATTTTTAAAACTAAAATCACATTTTTTAGTTAAGTATTGAATGAGCATTACTGGGTTGACCAAAAAATGGGTTTTGGGGTTTATCTGATGATCTAGTGGATCTGGAATGTTGTAGTTCTTCCTGGAGGTGGAGGAATGATTGGTGGGTGGAGGAAAAATGGCAGGTGGATGGTTAGAGATAGGTGGCGAAAGTGGTTGCTCATTTTAGTTTCTAAACCTAGTTTTCTGGTGGTCGAAATTTTGATGCTTATCGATTACTCTGGTGCTTCGAGTGTTGTAGAGTTTCGGGGATTGGAAGAGGAAATGTAGGCGAATGTTTGGCCGGAGTCGCAGGTGCTCTGATGGTAGGAGATGAGTTGACGGGTTTGGGCATTGTTTGCAGTGTCGAGTTCCAAGTTGGTTTGGCTAACTAGGTTTTGATTTCGAGCTACTATGTGAATTCTGATGGTTGTGATCATGTTTGGAGATGGTCGGCGATGTGATGAAGGTGGTGATGATGGCTGGAGGTTGCTAGAGCCACGGTGCACGTGCACCGTGCATTTTATAGTTCTGCTGAACTTTTGGGATTGAGCAGATAATGGAACTCGAGTTTTACTCGAGTAGTTAGAGTATTTTACTCGAAGCATTAGTAAGTGATCTCGGGTCAATGGGTGGTTTCAGGTTTTATAACCTGACAGCGTTGGGTTTCTAAAATTTAAATGAAATTCAAATTTAAAGCTGGATTTAAAACAAGGGTTTTAAATTCAAAGTTTAAGTTTGGATTCAAATGAACTTTTGAATCCTAAGTTTTTAAAAAGAAAATTTTAAATCTAAAGCAAGATTTAAATGAAGTTTTAAATCAAGTGTAAATACGAATTCAAGTTTACTACAAATCTAAATCTTGAACTTAAATCAGTTTTGTAAATTTAAATGTTGAACAAGTTTAAATGTTTTAAAGTAGAATTTAAAGGTGAATTTATTTTCAGATAAATGTTTAAACTTGATAAAATTCTTTATAAAAGGTTTCCTTTAATATTTGAATAAAAAGTTATGAAGTGTTTAACTTAAATTTGGAAGTTAAATAATCAATTTATTTTAAAGCTTGATTTCTTTTAATAAAATTAAGTAATTTAGTTTAAATTTTTTCTTATATAAGTATCTTATATAAGTAATGAATGTTCTTTACATTTATTTTAAGGTTTATAAATTTATTTAAATTTGGAATAAATGTTTAAATGGTTAGACATTTTGAATCTTAAATTCAAAATGGAATTTGAATTTAAATTTAGAAGTGTAATGTTTTAAATACACTTGAATGTTAATGAAGTCATTAATAAAGTAAATGAATTATCTTAGAAATAATTAAGATAATAAAAGAATTTAATTTATAAGAGAATTAGGGAATGACTTATTTATTTGATTTTAAATTAATGATTTAGATTTATTTATAATTAGAGATGATTAAGATTAATCTAAGATAAATTTCTTAAGAAAGTAATTAAAGAAAATGTTATTACTTAAATAAGATAATTATCTAAAGATTATTAAGTAATTAATTAATGTGATTAATTTTGATAATTAATTAGATTAATTAATTGAAGATAATCAATTGTAAATTGTTAAGCATAATTACTTGATAAAAGTAATTAAGGGATTAATTACTTATTGAAATGAATTATGATAATGTGATTAGTTTAAGTTAATTAATTTAGTTTAATTAATTTAAGAAAATCATTTGATGATTTAATAAGAGTAATTACCTAATGTAATTAATGAAGCATAATTACTTAGGAAAGTAATAAATTATAATTACTAGAATGTAATTAGTGAAAGATGATTTATAATGAGGTAATTTGAGTAATTACTTTTGTAATTAATCAAGGGATTAATTAATGAAGATAATTAATTATGGAATAATTAATTTGTTAATGAGTAATTAATGGTAGTTAATTACTGGATTGATATTAATCAAGGGTGATTAATAATTGTATTTTAAAATTTTAGATTAATTACTAAATGTAATTAATTAAAATAAAGTAATTAATTTAAATATAAATTAGAGATCATTAATTAATATAATTAATGATGTAATTAAGAATTGTTTAATTAAGGAATAATTAAATAATAAAGTGATTAATTAATGAAATTAATTAAGGATAAATGTAATTAATGTAACTAATTAATTAATTATAGTTAATTAATAAATGAAGTAATTAAATGTTAATTACTAAATGATTAAGGTTAATTAATTTGTGAAATTAACTAAAGACTAATTACTTATTATAATCAGAGAATGATTAATCAAAGGTGTTTAATCAAGATGAATACTTAGAGAATGATTAATTAATTAGATTATAATTAATTAGTGGATATATAAGCATGATTTATAGATGTAGTAATTAATTTAATTTACTTTAAATTAATTAGAGATAGAAGTAATTAATTTAATACATTATAGATGGTGGTTAATAAATCATTGCTTATGGATGATATTGATATTTCATTGAATGGTTGTTGTTAGGAATTGAGTTGATGATGTTTTGATGACAACAACCTTATATAGCTATTATACTTTACTTTATAAAATATATACTAACATTTTCATATATATATATATATATATATATATGTATGCATGTATATAAGAAGTATATGCAGGTATTATCGAAGACTGATCAGTATAAAGACTCAAGCATCAAGATGAAGATTAGAGATTCAAGATTCAAGACTCTAGAGAATCAAGATTTCAAGATCTCAAGATAAGTGTCTAGTATTTTATTAAAACTTCATAATAGCACTCTCATCTTTCTTCCAATTTTCTTTTGGGATGGAACCCAATTTCTATCGAAACCAGTGGCTTACAAACCCACGACAAGTAGCTTACAAACCTACGACAAGTGGCTTACAAACCCACGAAAATCAAAATCATTTAAACTACTTTGTACAAGTTCTCGAGTCCTATGGAGGAGCTCTGTAGGAAGGTTCTTGCAATTTCAGTTTGAATAGATTTTTCAAAATGTTTTTAAATCTGTTTTCAAAATGTTTTAGCTTTCAAAATCATGTTTTCAAAAATGTTTTCAAACTTTGTTTTAGCCTTGAAATATTCCTCCATTCTGATTTTAAAAACTTCTATTTTTAAAACATCAAAACTTATTCTGATTTTAGATATTACTTCTATAATTGACGGTCTATATCAATTATATATATATATATTTAAAATAATGTTTTATATTCATTCTCTATCTCAAAATATTGTTTAAACACTTTATTTTGCTTCAGAGAAGTTTCAACTTGTTTTAAATTCAAATGCTTTTACAAAACAACATCTCTACAATTTTGAACTGAGGGATGTCGACATATGGGGATACCCCATGTCGACATGGTGATAGTTGGATTCAAAATTCAATTTTCAAAAAAAATTGTCCATTCGTTCAAAAACCTTTCGCCAATGATTATGACTGTTGTGCATCTATATAAAGGCTTCCAAAACGAATTTTTTTAACAACTACTTTCTTATTTTCTTCACTCTTTCTTCTCCACCATTCCATATCCATAAAACTTCATATTTTAAAGATCGTGCCATCATTCTGCCAAATTCTCAACAGGAAATCATTTAGATACTCTCTCTATTTGATTCTCCATCATTCTACTAAAGATCAAAGTGCTATTCAGAGTTATAGGATTAATTTGTATTCAAAAAGTCCATAGAGTCTATCCATTCAAAAGGATTGTTATTAAGAAGTATTAGGGTGATCTTGTGTCCCGTAAATCAAGAGAGTTTACCCCAGACTCGGAGATAGGAGGGTTTCTCAAGGCCTTAGAAATTGAGGGTTGTAATTCGGATATTGGCTTATAAAAATCTATACAAGGATATTGCCTTGGTGCAGGACTGGATGTAGGAGGATTCCGAACCAATATAAAATCCGGTGTGCTCTTTCCTTTTACTTGCTTTACTTTACTATTTGCATTTGTTATATATTCTGTGATCATTCTGTGTTAGAATTCTGTTTAGATTTGTGTTGAAAGTTTTAATTTAGTCATATAGTTCATATATTCTTTAAAACACTATTCACCCCCCCTCTAGTGTTATTTCTGCCTTAAGATCCTTAATCCGCATCCCCAACAATTGGTATCAGAGCATTCGTTTTCATTGTTTTCATAATCTGAAACTTGAAAAATATAAAAATGGCATTTTTGGAAAATTGTGTTAAAACTGTTTTGAATATATGCATTTCATCAAAGTATCATAAGTCTGCATATAGTTATTTTGAAAAATCAAGTTATCTACCGAATTGGTGTGTTATGCAGGAACAGACATGTTATATGGCTTTTGATGAATCAACACCCAATGGACAAACTGTGCAAATTGAGAAAGATAAATGGATACTTGATAGTGGCTGTTCGAGGCGCATGACTGGAAATCCCGAGATACTCAAGGACATTACTTATCAAGACGGTGGATTAGTCAATTTTGGTGACAACTCTAAAGGATATGTGGTTGGCGTCGGCAATGTCGGTAACTCTAAAACTATACTTATTTCTGATGTTTTATTAGTTAGGAACTTAAAACATAATCTGCTTAGTATAAGTTAACTTTGCGATAAAGGTTTTAAAATTAAATTTGGAAAAGATAAATGCCACATTGAAGATGATATGTCTAATATAATTTTTGAGGGTATTAGGAAGAAAAATATTTATATCCTTAGTATGAAAATTTCAAATGATAACCTATGTCTTTTGGCTAATACAAGTGACCCTTGGATTTGGCATAAAAGATTTGGCCATTTGAATTTCAAATTATTATCTAGGCTATCAAAACTTGACTTAGTTAGAGGTCTACCCAAGTTAAACTTTAAAGTAGATAGTATTTGTGATGCTTGTCAATTAGGAAAACTTAAGAAAAGTTCATTTAAATTAAAAAATGCTATTTCTACCTCTAGTCCTCTAGAATTACTTCATTTAGATTTATTTGGTCCATCTCAAGTTCAATCAATTAACCATGGTAAATATGTTTTTGTTGTAGTAGATGATTATTCAAGATATACTTCGACGATCTTTTTAAAATTTAAAAGTGATGCTTTTGAAATATTTAAAAACTTTTCTAAAAGAATTCAACAACAACATTCTTTCAAAATTAAAACTATTCGAAGTGATCACGGGGTTAATTTGAAAATGAAAATTTTGAGAATTTCTGTACTCAAAAGGGAATTACTCACAACTTTTCATTTCCAAGAACTCCACAACAAAACGGAGTAGTAGAACGTAAGAATAGAACGATTCAAGAGTGTGCTCGTACAATGCTTTCTGATAGTAATTTACCTAAATATTTTTGGGCTGAAGTAGTTGATACAGCTTGTTATATATTAAATAGAATTTTAGTTAGACCATTAACAAATAAAACTCCATATGAATTACTTTATAATAAGAAACCTATAGTTGCTTATTTCAAAGTCTTTGGGAGTAAATGTTTTATACTTAATACAAAAGATAATTTAGATAAATTTGAACCAAAAGCTGATAAAGGATTCTCTATTGGTTATTCTAATCGAAGCAAAGCATTTAGAGTTTTTAATTTAAAAACTAATACTATTGAAGAAACTATGCATGTATCTTTTGATGAAAATCTTAAAGATATTGTACAAGCAGATGATGAAGAAGATTTTATAAACTTAAATCAATCTAATGAAACTATTAGTGAATAAATCAACCTAATAAGAGATTTAAATTATCAAAAGATCATCCTATAGGAAATGTTTTAGGAAATATTGAATCTGTAGTAAGAACTAGAAATCAATTAAGTAGTACGAGTAATGTAGCCTTTATATCAACAATTGAACCTAAAAATCCAAAGGAAGCATCGTCTGATGATTCATGGATTCTTGCTATGCAAGAAGAATTGAATCAATTTACCAGAAATGATGTATGGGAACTTGTTCCTAAACCTGAGGATAAAAGTACAATTGGAACTAAATGGGTTTATAAAAATAAAATGAATGAACTCGGTGAGGTCGTAAGAAATAAAGCTCGTTTAGTCGCGCACGGTTATTGTCAAGAAGAAGGAATTAGTTATGATGAAACCTTTGCCCCCGTAGCAAGATTAGAAGCTATAAGAATTCTACTTGCTTTCGCTAATTATAATGATTTCAAATTACATCAAATGGATGTTAAAAGTGCTTTTCTAATTGGTTTGGTAAAAGACGATGTTTATGTTGAACAACCTCCACTTTTTGAAGATAATAAATTTCCAAACCATGTATACAAGTTAAAGAAAGCTCTATATGGTCTAAAGCAAGCTCCTAGAGCCTGGTATGAAAGACTAAGATTTTATTTACTTCAATCTGGTTTTGAAATTGGTAAAGTAGATACAACACTCTTTATTAAAAGAAATAATCAAGATATTCAACTGGTTCAAATATATGTAGATGATATAATCTTTGGATCAACTAATAACATAATGAATAAAGAATTTTCAGATATAATGACTAAAGAATTTGAAATGAGTCACATGGGAGAATTAAGTTTCTTCTTAGGGCTTCGAATTAAACAACTAGAAAATGGAATCTTCATAAGTCAAGAAAAATATGCTAAAGACTTAATCAATAAATTTGGTTTAAGCACCTCTAGTGGGAAACCAACTCCAATGTCAATAAATGTAGGTTTAAGTAAAGAAGATAAATCAAAAGATATTGATCAAACTTTATGTAGGGGAATGATTGGTTCGCTACTTTATATAACAGCGAGTCGTCCTGATATTATGCATAGTGTTTGTCTCTGTGCAAGATACCAATCACAACCTAAAGAAACACACTTAAAAGCTGTTAAAAGAATTTTAAGATATGTAAAATACACTTTAGATTATGGTTTATTTTATTCTAAAAATAATACTTTTGATTTTGTAGCGACCCGACTTCCTATCTCCAGGAAATCGCATCACTAGTGAAGAAAGAAAGGGATAGAAGAAGAAAGAAAGAGAAAGAAGAACACAAACAACATCAGAGAACTCACAGTGGAACGAATAAAATATAATAATTAACATAAAATATTACATAGTACCTCATTACATCAGAGTACACAACTATACAACACATATTAGACAGTTATAAACATCTATCTAATTCATACAACTCAAGTATACAAGAAGAAACAGACATCAATCAAACACAGCGGAATCGATATATATATCTAAACATCGAAGCCTCCTGCTCCATATCTCCTCCAGAATTCGTCAAGCTAACCTGAATCACTTGACTACTCATACATAATATGAGTACCCAAGAGTTTAATAAAACAGAAAATAAACACTCGGGTCAGACAGGGGTCTGGTGTGAGTAAACGGGTTAAAATTGCTTAACTTTAGAAAAACCTTTGAAAGAAAAAGGTATCACGTAAGACTTCCCACACATAAACATGGAAAAGTTTTTACCTTACGCTAACCAAAACATTTGATAGGAAATCCAGTGATATTATAATAGTGTCTAGGGTTTTCAAGTAAATATGAAATAGCCGAAATTGTTGCATCTATCAAATTCCAGCTACTAGCCACAAAAGTGGGTAATACAATCAAAACCGTAGGGTCTCGTAGGGAAAATGGGTTTCCATCAATGGCAGGGCTACTGGGGTACCGCCCGTCACAGTACGTGGCCTAGATCAACGTACCGAGGATTACTCCCTTCATCCCCTGCAACACAAAGCCGGAACCATCCCTTACTGGACAGTTCCGAACAAGACCACCCCGTAGTTGGCGCGACCAACAACACACTAAGCCGAAATAGAAAGGGACCTCTAGACAGGGTTGTATCTTGCTCTCCAGTGGGAGCTACCCACGAAGCCTTGATGCACCTCCTCTGTTTTAGCCATTCCCGATTGATGAGGCTTGAGGTTACGATTACTTTATAGAACATTATCTTAGAATGCTCATCGTCCACCTGACGATGTGTTGAAAGCATTCAATCCATACAAGTTTGTTCCGGGTTCGAACGAAACCGAAGGCACTATCTCGTTGCACTCATTATTAGAATCACCCTCAGAGTCAACGACCATAGCCCTTGCACTCTGATTTGCCATCTCGAATCTATAAGCACTATTCCGTCAATCTCATTACGGAATCACCCACAGAGTTATACTGATGTATAGCCCTTACACTTCGAGTTTTCACTTGCTCCACTTAGATTAACGACCTAACGTTTAATTGGAATCGATGTGGTTTTCAGATTCCAAATATGGAAATCCGATCCCGGTCTCACCGAAACCAAACGCCATTTTAATGTCCAAGTTATACTTAAGGGTTTAAACAGTTTAAACTTATATTCAGGATGATATAAATAGATAAATCATATTATCACAAGAGATAATTCGTATCAATATTTATCTACACAAAACAGCATATCATATAATAGATATATCCAAATTATCCAATATCAAACATCCAATATCAACCAATCATCAATCTCCAAATATTGATCATCCAATATTTATCAATTAATCAATATTAATCAATCAATCCATATTAATCAACCATCCAAAACATAATTGATTATTTCTTAATTAATTGGGCCACCATAATCCTTCTTCATTAATAAATATTCCAAATGGAATAAATTAATCATCTCTAATGATTTTCCTTAATTAATCTTCCTTGATTAATTATATTTAATTACATACAAGTAATTATGCTTAACCATATTCAGTAATTAAACTTTAATTACTATCATTAATTAAAATAATTAATGACCCTCCATTAATTAATTAATTATAATTAATTACATTAAACCTTAATTAATTACAATTAATTAATTACATTTAAATTAATTGCTTATATTAATCAACCTTGACTAATATCATTAATCCATTAATTAATGATCCTTATTAATTAATTATATTTTAATTAAATAAATAAATAACTTATAAATAAATCAACTCATTAATCATAATTAATAATTAACAATTTTTAATTACTTATCTTAATTAATCAACTCTTAATTAATTAATTTCTAATTTAATTATATTAATTCTTGATTAATTAATTCAATTAATTAATCTTTAATTACTTTATTAATTAATCATAATTTTTATTGATTACCCATAGTAATTAATCTTAAATAAATTTCATTCATCAATTAATTAATTACTTAATTAATTAATTAAATTAAATTAAGTAATTAACTCTTAATTACTTCCATAAGTAATTATCTCTAATTACTTTCATAAATAAATCTTAATTAATCTCTTAATTAATTACTTAACAAATAATTAATCTCATCATTAAATAATTTTTAATTCTTAAATTAATCAATCACTTCATAATTAATTAACTTCAGCAATTATATTAATCAATTCTTTAATTGATATCATTAAGAAATTTACCAATAATCACTTCAACTAATTACTCCATGAGTAATTACCATTAATTTTTTTCCATAAGTAATTAACTTCCTTAATTACATTCACAATTAATCATTAATTACTTTTTTTTCAATAATTACACTTAATTAATCCATAATTAAGTGATTATTTAAAATTAATTAGCTAATTGTTTAAAATTAATTAAATAATAAATTAATTAACATCTTATATTTAAAAATCCTCAATTAATTAAGAAAACATTATGCTTAATTAATCTTTTACATAATATCAAATCATTAAGTATTATTAAATTTATATCCAAACAATCTAACCTTATTTATTTCCATAAACAGATTATTTGAATTTAATCAAATTTTAATAACTCAAAACAAATTATCCAATTAAGATTTCAAAATCATAATAACAACCTTATCTGAAAATAAGGAATTTAGAAATCAAATTAAAATACTTTAATTATCCAATTTAAACATATCTATTTGAAAACCTTGTTATTAAAACATTACTTCAAAATTTAACTTAAAACTTTGGTTTAATAATTAAATTCAAATTACTCTTTAAATTTGAATTTTAAAACTTAATTAAAATAATAAATTTTTAAACATATAACCTAAAACAATTTTAAATTTGAAACCAAATTCAACTTTCACATTTGAATGTTTAATTTACTTCCTATAAGAAACAACAAGTTTAAGTTTAGTTTCTTTATAACATGTTTATACTTGGTGCTTGATTCTTAAATTATTCAACTCGAGTTTAATTTACAACCATATTAACAAAGTACTAACTAATACAGCAAACAAAATCTCCCAGGTCGAAACTCAGAAATTTCTCCTGCCTACCCCGAGAACAACCCAACTCCTCCGAGTCCAACCCGTACGCAACACGAAAACCCACCTGAGACACAAGCCCGGACCACATCTCCGAGTTATCCACGATAGAATCGCGAGCTTCTCTTCGGGAACGATCCCTTCTTCCCCAACTTCACCTTCCAGTGTACACAACCGTGCACTGTGCACCTACCCACGCGCCTCCGGCCACACTTGGTCACCGCGACCACTTCCAACGATCACATGAACGAGCACGAACAAGGTTTTAAACCCAGATCTAACAAATGACACACGAATCAAAAAATGACCTTCAACTCGAAATCTGCAGAACCCATCTTCCATAAAATCACCCACGACCAACATTACGACACCATATAGCCACCGCCGACCTTACCCTAGAAACGCCACAACCCCTAGCTTCAACATTCCCACGTCGCGATCGAACTCGATCCAACATTCATGTCGCAAAAACCCCTACAGCAAAGCCCAAACTAAAACATGCTAAAACCCTAATTTGTTCGATTACGAACAAATTAAGCATTGGAAATTTTTTTGAATATTTTTCCCTAAATCACTAACTCACACACAAGCTTCACCCGAAATATCAAAACGAATTATTGACTAAATCTTCTATAGTTCATGAAAATCCCAAATGTGTTCAACCTCGAAATTCTCTTAATTCTTTAAACTAAAAATCATGAAACTTGAATTAAAATTCATGATTTACAACCACAAATCCATTTATACAATCTAAACTATAAACTGAATCCATTGGTTTTAACATGCATTAGAGGTTCACTGTGTTTTTTTCTTCATTTTTAAACTATTTGTAAATTTAAAACTACAGAAACTATATATTATTATTATTATTTATATTACCTTCAACATTACCACATTATCTTACATTCAATCATCAAGTCATAATACTGATCTTAGTGGAAGATTAAGATTTTTGATGTAAAATCTGTTCAAAGAAACAAAATACAGGGTGCTGCAAATAACATACACACATACTTGCTTCATACAATAAAACAGAGATACTTCATATAGATTCAAGTTAAAGAATTTCAATATCAGACAATATAACCACAAGCATGATAGTAAAAACAATTCAAACTGTTTTTAAAAAAAATTCACTCACATCATTTAAGCAGAGCAGAGAACTTCATTTCCCAGGCTTGAACTATAGTCGAGAAAATGCATTTGCTTTTGATTTTTCTTGTTGTTAAATCACTCTGCATGCTTCGATTTTTTTATTGTTTACAGATTTCTTTAACTTGCTGGGTTGATAAAAGTTGAAACTTGCTGTTGAACTTCCTTTGTTGCAGGTTAAAGCTTTTCTTTTGAATGCATGTTGAATTGATGATATTAATAACATTCAAATCTGTTGTTTGCAGGTTGATATGAAGAATTTTGCTTTTAATTACAGGTTTAAATTGCCTTTGGTTTAGATTTCAGATTTGAGAAGGTAAATTTCTGGTTTTAGTTAAGAAAAACAAACAAGAAAAGTGTTATGTTTTTATTAGAATTAAAGAAAGTGAATTTTCTTAAAAAAAAAAGACACTTGTCACTTTATTACTTAATTAACTTACATGTGTTTATTAAGGGAGTTAACATGTTTACACATGTTTTTAAATGTTTTGAATAAATTTTAATTTAATTTAAATGTTAACATAAACTAACATACTTAATTTACTTTATTAATTAATACTTACATATGTATATATATAAGTTTATCTTTAAAAGAAAATGTTTCAAAACTAATATAAATAATTTTCTTTGTATTCTAAAAATCTAAAACCATTATACATATGCATTTATAACCAATTTAAATCTAAGCAATTTTAAAGAAACAAAACAAAGCTTTTTAAAACTTATTTAAACTATCATTTTTAAAATAAATAACAATCTCATATTTAAATATCTTTAAAAGAAAGACAAAACTTTGATTAAATCTTTTATAAACTATCATATTTTTAAAACAACAATTATCTTACATTTTGAAAATAAATGAATAAATCCAAATTAACTTTTTGAAAATATAAATTAAAACAAAGCTTTAAATTACCATATTCATTCATATATAAATTATTAATGGATTAAATAAATTTCAAAGCAACTCAAACTATAACATATACATTCATATATATTACAATTTGAAAATTTATCTTTAATTTTTAATTTGAAACAAAAGATCTCATATTTACAATATATATATATCAAATGTATATATTATAAACAGAATAAAATCTGATTAACTTTGAAAAACAATTCTTATCAATATTACCATATTAAAAATTTATCAACCTTTAAAAGATTAAATTAGCCAAATTTAAATTAAAATTATAAAGAAGATTATCAAACCTGTTAAATTATTAACACGGATTAATAAATCGTTATTGCCTAAAATTCCGGGTCGTTACAATCCTTCCCCCTTAAAAGAATTTCGTCCCCGAAATTTAAAAGCAAAGGTAATTTAATAGCCAGTATAGATTTTAATTTCAATCAGCAAAGCATTCCTAACAACCAGTTACTAACATCCATAGCAATCAAATAAACAAACAAACTTAACTAATTATTTTGACACAAATCAGAATAAAATTCTAATACTATCACGAGTTTTACCTAGTATAAACCATCGGGAGACTTGCTCTATAAAAGCCAACAAACTAACCCCACAACCAAAATCTAGAGCTCCACTCATCTCTAGATCCTTCAATCTGAACAGACCATCAAATTACTCTCAAATCTAGCTCAACATCCAATCTAACTGAACTACAGATTCAACAATCAATCGATGAATCATACACGTACTCCCTCAGAGATACGTGTTACTAAATGAGTTTCCAGCTATCCAAACTGGCAATTCAATCTTATCTTATCAAAAAACACAGATAAGAAATCCTCAAATGCCATAGCACTAATCAACCAATCCTATCCAATATCTGTTCTCTTAACCAGAGTAAACTTAACAACAAAGAAGTCTCCAACTTCGAATTCCAAACTCCTTATCTCATATCTGTAACTCAACAGACAATCCTGGACTGCCAAACTTCTTTCTGATCAGCTCAATCTATGCTGATACTTTCAGAAACAACTAAACCAAAACAAAGCAGTTCCTAGATCCTATTCAACAGAAAAGTCTACCAAGATCCGTCGAAATCCAGAACTCAAGCTCTACTACTCAAGCAATAGCAGACAAAACTTACTTCCTTCCTTGCACAACTGCTACCTTGCTTCCGCTGCACAATTCTGATTCAGAAAAAGATGAGAGTACTGCTGATGAACACAGATACAAACTTATCCAATATATACCAGAAACTTTGTTCATCAAATCCATAAAAATCTGAGTTACTCATCTGACTCAGTCACACATCCTTAAAACAGAATCCTATTCCAAAAGCTAGATCAGTCCAATTCCAATTCCAAAAATATCTGAGCTGTTATACCAACTCTCCTTTCCAAAACCATCCTACTACCAGGCTAACTATCAGCATTGCTTCTGGAATCAAAACAATAGGGAACTCAACTCCAGATGCAGACAAACTTCAGAATACTCCAGCAGCTCCTACTTCTCATGAGAATCCTCAGTCTCAAACAACAGATCACCCAAGATAGCCTAAGAAAATTTCCAACTTAATCGCAAGCCACTTTTGCGATGCTACCTAGTTCGGATTCCAAAGAAACTGTCATCTCTTTACCAATTAGAACAGCTTTAAAGTTTTTTTCAAACTTGGTTAACCTTTCAAGAAAGCATCACCACCTTCAGCCCGGACTGCTGAAAGAGAACCACAAAGATTTCTGAACCACCAGAGAAACAAGCCACACTGCTGCTTCCAAACTCTACCTCGATGATACTGCAAAACCAAAAGATTTCCTCGTCAGCACACCGAACACTTCGAGTTGCACTGCTTCCACAGCTAACCAAAGACTTCAATCCAAAGGTTTCTCAAAACCCAAAACCATCAACAAACCACACAACGGTCCTCCGAGATGGCAGACAACTTCTCAAGAAACTCGAACTCCAAACCAAACATCCACAACTCGCTTACCTTAAGGAATGACAATGAGACCATGCCAAAGCAAAACAACTCATAGACCTTAGTCTCATATTCCAAAACAGCCAAACTCCTTACTAAGGATTCAGACAACTTATACACAGATAAATCATCTCTACGGTAGATAAAGACTGCTTCTCAACTATTTCTAAATCTGCTTCAAGAGAAAGCACCTTCGAAAAATATCCAAGGATACTGCATCTCATCATGCAGTTATCAAGATACCATCACTTACTTCTGCACTACCGACAAGTCCAACTCAAGAAAAATTCACTCACCCGAGCGAAATCCAAACTTACACTCCAAAGACAAACTCCGAATCTTAAAAAGATTTCCTTCGGATATCAGAGAAATCCTTCTCCAAACTACAAATCTTATTCGAGACGGTATTAGGTCTACAGTCTTGGCAAAAACTTCCAACCTCTAACATATGGAACCTCTTCCATCTGTGGTAGTTGTGTTACCCACAAACACCACTACTCCATCTACCTCTAAACTTATGTTGGAAAATCCGTACAGATAACCCAACCGATTAGGTAGATATATATATATATATATATATAGTTATATATAAAAATTACAAGTACGCTCTCTCAAGAAAGACACTACTATAGAGCCTAGGTATTCACTCAACCTAAAGCTCCCTAAAGAAAGACACACTTCAGAGCCTAATGCTCTGATACCAAATGTAGCGACCCGACTTCCTATCTCCAGGAAATCGCATCACTAGTGAAGAAAGAAAGGGATAGAATAAGAAAGAAAGAGAAAGAAGAACACAAACAACATCAGAGAACTCACAGCGGAACGAATAAAATATAATAATTAACATAAAATATTACATAGTACCTCATTACATCAGAGTACACAACTATACAACACATATTAGACAGTTATAAACATCTGTCTAATTCATACAACTCAAGTATATAAGAAGAAACAGACATCAATCAAACACAGCGGAATCGATATATGTCTAAACGTCGAAGCCTCCTGCTCCATATCTCCTCCAGAATTCGTCAAGCTAACCTGAATCACTTGACTACTCATACATAATATGAGTACCCAAGAGTTTAATAAAACAGAAAATAAACACTCGGGTTAGACAGGGGTCTGGTGTGAGTAAACGGGTTAAAATTGCTTAACTTTAGAAAAACCTTTGAAAGAAAAAGGTATCACGTAAGACTTCCCACACATAAACATGGAAAAGTTTTTACCTTACGCTAACCAAAACATTTAATAGGAAATCTAGTGATATTATAATAGTGTCTAGGGTTTTCAAGTAAATATGAAATAGCCGAAATTGTTACATCTATTAAATTCCAGCTACTAGCCACAAAAGTGGGTAATACAATCAAAACTGTAGGGTCTCGTAGGGAAAATGGGTTTTCATCAATGGCAGGGCTACTGGGGTACCGCCCGTCACGGTACGTGGCCTAGATCAACGTACCGAGGATTACTCCCTTCATCCCCTGCAACACAAGGCCGGAACCATCCCTTACTGGACAGTTCCGAACAAGACCACCCCATAGTAGGCGCGACCAACCACACACTAAGCCGAAATAGAAAGGGACCTCTAGACAGGGATGTATCTTGCTCTCCAGTGGGAGCCACCCATGAAGCCTTGCTGCACCTTCCCTGTTTTAGCCACTCCCGGTTGATGAGCTTGAGGTTACGATTACCTTTATAGAACATTATCTTAGAATGCTCATCGTCCACCTGACGATGTGTTGAAAGCATTCAATCCATACAAGTTCGTTCCGGGTTCGAACGAAACCGAAGGCACTATCTCGTTGCACTCATTATTGGAATCACCCTTAGAGTCAACGACCATAGCCCTTGCACTCTGATTTGCCATCTCGAATCTATAAGCACTATTCCGTCAATCTCATTACGGAATCACCCACAGAGTTATACTGATGTATAGCCCTTACACTTCGAGTCTTCACTTGCTCCACTTGGATTAACGACCTAACGTTTAATTGGAATCGATGTGGTTTACGGATTCCAAATATGGAAATCCGATCCCGGTCTCACCGAAACCAAACGCCATTTTAACGTCCAAGTTATACTTAAGGGTTTAAACAGTTTAAACTTATATTCAGGATGGTATAAATAGATAAATCATATTATCACTAGAGATAATTCATATCAATATTTATCTACACAAAACAGCATATCATATAACAGATATATCCAAATTATCCAATATCAAACCAATATCAAACATCCAATATCAACCAATCATCAATCTCCAAATATTGATCATCCAATATTTATCAATTAATCAATATTAATCAATCAATCCATATTAATCAACCATCCAAAACATAATTGATTATTTCTTAATAAATTGGGCCATCATAATCCTTCTTCATTAGTAAATATTCCAAATGGAATAAATTAATCATCTCTAATGATTTTCCTTAATTAATCTTCCTTGATTAATTATATTTAATTACATACAAGAAATTATCCTTAACCATATTCAGTAATTAACCTTTAATTACTATCATTAATTACAATAATTAATGGCCCTCCATTAATTAATTAATTATAATTAATTACATTAAACCTTAATTAATTACAATTAATTAATTACATTTAAATTAATTACTTATATTAATCAACCTTGACTAATATCATTAATCCATTAATTAATGATCCTTATTAATTAATTATACTTTAATTAAATAAATAAATAACTTATAAATAAATCAACTCATTAATCATAATTAATAATTAACAATTTTTAATTACTTATCTTAATTAATCAACTCTTAATTAATTAATTTCTAATTTAATTATATTAATTCTTGATTAATTAATTCAATTAATTAATCTTTAATTACTTTATTAATTAATCACAATTTTTATTGATTATCCATAGTAATTAAGCTTATATAAATTTCATTCATCAATTAATTAATTACTTAATTAATTAATTAAATTAAATTAAGTAATTAACTCTTAATTACTTCCATAAGTAATTATCTCTAATTACTTTCATAAATAAATCTTAATTAATCTCTTAATTAATTACTTAACAAATAATTAATCTCATCATTAAATAATTCTTAATTCTTAAATTAATCAATCACTTCATAATTAATTAACTTCAGCAATTATATTAATCAATTCTTTAATTGATATCATTAAGAAATTTACCAATAATCACTTCAACTAATTACTCCATGAGTAATTACCATTAATTTTTTTCCATAAGTAATTAACTTCCTTAATTACATTCACGATTAATCATTAATTACTTTTTTTTCAGTAATTACACTTAATTAATCCATAATTAAGTGATTATTTAAAATTAATTAGCTAATTGTTTAAAATTAATTAAATAATAAATTAATTAACATCTTATATTTAAAAATCCTCAATTAATTAAGAAAACATTATGCTTAATTAATCTTTTACATAATATCAAATCATTAAGTATTATTAAATTTATATCCAAACAATCTAACCTTATTTATTTCCATAAACAGATTATTTGAATTTAATCAAATTTTAATAACTCAAAACAAATTATCCAATTAAGATTTCAAAATCATAATAACAACCTTATCTGAAAATAAGGAATTTAGAAATCAAATTAAAATACTTTAATTATCCAATTTAAACATATCTATTTGAAAACCTTGTTATTAAAACATTACTTCAAAATTTAACTTAAAACTTTGGTTTAATAATTAAATTCAAATTACTCTTTAAATTTGAATTTTAAAACTTAATTAAAATAATAAATTTTTAAACATATAACCTAAAACAATTTTAAATTTGAAACCAAATTCAACTTTCACATTTGAATGTTTAATTTACTTCCTATAAGAAACAACAAGTTTAAGTTTAGTTTCTTTATAACATGTTTATACTTGGTGCTTGATTCTTAAATTATTCAACTCGAGTTTAATTTACAACCATATTAACAAAGTACTAACTAATACAGCAAACAAAATCTCCCAGGTCGAAACTCAGAAATTTCTCCTGCCTACCCCGAGAACAACCCAACTCCTCCGAGTCCAACCCGTACGCAACACGAAAACCCACCTGAGACACAAGCCCGGACCACATCTCCGAGTTATCCACGATAGAATCGCGAGCTTCTCTTCGGGAACGATCCCTTCTTCCCCAACTTCACCTTCCAGTGTACACAACCGTGCACTGTGCACCTACCCACGCGCCTCCGGCCACACTTGGTCACCGCGACCACTTCCAACGATCACATGAACGAGCACGAACAAGGTTTTAAACCCAGATCTAACAAATGACACACGAATCAAAAAATGACCTTCAACTCGAAATCTGCAGAACCCATCTTCCATAAAATCACCTACGACCAACATTACGACACCATATAGCCACCGCCGACCTTACCCTAGAAACGCCACAACCCCAAGCTTCAACATCCCCACGTCGCGATCGAACTCGATCCAACATTCATGTCGCAAAAACCCCTACAGCAAAGCCCGAACTAAAACAAGCTAAAACCCTATTTTGTTCGATTACGAACAAATTAAGCATTGGAAATTTTTTTGAATATTTTTCCCTAAATCACTAACTCACACACAAGCTTCACCCGAAATATCAAAACGAATTATTGACTAAATCTTCTATAGTTTATGAAAATCCCAAATGTGTTCAACCTCGAAATTCTCTTAATTCTTTAAACTAAAAATCATGAAACTTGAATTAAAATTCATGATTTACAACTACAAATCCATCTATACAATCTAAACTATAAACTGAATCCATTGATTTTAACATGCATTAGAGGTTCACTGTGTTTTTTTTTTCATTTTTAAACTATTTGTAAATTCAAAACTACAGAAACTATATATTATTATTATTATTATTATTATTATTATTACCTTCAACATTAACACATATCTTACATTCAATCATCAAGTCGTAATACTGATCTTAGTGGAAGATTAAGATTTTTGATGTAAAATCTGTTCAAAGAAACAGAATACAGGGTGCTGCAAATAACATACACACATACTTGCTTCATACAATAAAACAGAGATACTTCATATAGATTCAAGTTAAAGAATTTCAATATCAGACAATATCACCACAAGCATGATAGTAAAAACAATTCAAACTGTTTTTAAAAAAAATTCACTCACATTATTTAAGTAGAGCAGAGAACTTCATTTCCCAGGCTTGAACTATAGTCCAGAAAATGCATTTGCTTTTGATTTTTCTTGCTGTTAAATCACTCTGCATGCTTCAATTTTTTTATTGTTTACAGATTTCTTTAACTTGCTAGGTTGATTAAAAGTTGAAACTTGTTGTTGAACTTCCTTTGTTGCAGGTTAAAGCTTTTCTTTTGAATGCAGGTTGAATTGATGATACTAATAACATTCAAATCTATTGTTTGCAGGTTGATATGAAGAATTTTGCTTTTAATTACAGGTTTGAATTGCCTTTGGTTTAGATTTCAGATTTGAGAAGGTAAATTTCTGGTTTTAGTTAAGAAAAACAAACAAGAAAAGTGTTATGTTTTTATTAGAATTAAAGAAAGTGAATTTTCTTTAAAAAAAAAAGACACTTGTCACTTTATTACTTAATTAACTTACATGTGTTTATTAAGGGAGTTAACATGTTTACACATGTTTTTAAATGTTTTGAATAAATTTTAATTTAATTTAAATGTTAACATAGACTAACATACTTAATTTACTTTATTAATTAATACTTACATATGTATATATATAAGTTTATCTTTAAAAGAAAATGTTTCAAAACTAATATAAATAATTTTCTTTGTATTCTAAAAATCTAAAACCATTATACATATGCATTTATAACCAATTTAAATCTAGGCAATTTTAAAGAAACAAAACAAAGCTTTTTAAAACTTATTTAAACTATCATTTTTAAAATAAATAACAATCTCATATGTAAATATCTTTAAAAGAAAGACAAAACTTTGATTAAGTCTTTTATAAACTATCATATTTTTAAAACAACAATTATCTTACATTTTGAAAATAAATGAATAAATCTAAATTAACTTTTTGAAAATATAAATTAAAACAAAGCTTTAAATTACCATATTCATTCATATATAAATTATTAATGGATTAAATAAATTTCAAAGCAACTCAAACTATAACATATACATTCATATATATTACAGTTTGAAAATTTATCTTTAATTTTTAATTTGAAACAAAAGATCTCATATTTACAATATATGTATATCAAATGTATATATTATAAACAGAATAAAATCTGATTAACTTTGAAAAACAATTCTTATCAATATTACCATATTAAAAATTTATCAACCTTTAAAAGATTAAATTATCCAAATTAAAATTAAAATTATAAAGAAGATTATCAAACCTGTTAAACTATTAACACGGATTAATAAATTGTTATTGCCCATTTCCGGGTCGTTACAGATTTAATATCATATTGTGATGCTGATTATGCTGGTTGTAAATCAGACCGAAAGAGTACAAGTGGAACTTGTCACTTTCTAGGACATTCACTCCTGGATTAGCAAGAAACAAAATACTGTTTCCTTGTCAACAACTGAAGCAGAGTATATATCTGCTGCTCTGGCCTGTTCACAAGTCATATATATGCAACAAACTTTAAAGGATTTTGGAATTAACATAAGTAAATCACCAATATATTGTGATAATACTAGTGCAATAAATTTATCTAAAAATCCAACTCATCATTCTAGAACTAAACATATTGATATAAGACATCATTTTCTTAGAGATAATATAACTAAAGAAATAATAACTCTAGATTATATAAATACTGAAAAACAAATTGCTGATATATTAACTAAACCGTTAACCGAACAGAATTTTACTAAATTTAGAAGAGAATTAGGTATTTGTTCAAAATCTGAAATATAAAATAATATAATATAATAATCAATAAAAATTCAAAATAAAAATTACACTTTTTCTGAAAGACATGTCGACATGCCCCATCCCCTGATGTCGACATACCCAACAAAAATTTGAAAATAGAATTTCCCTCCAAAGTTAGTTATTTGGTTATTTATCTATTTATTTCATTTTCTCTCCTCTTTCTTCACTATATTCTCTGAAAATAACTTCTGAAACAATAAAATAATGGCCTCCTCTTCTACTAATGAACCCATTTCACCCACATCTCCTCATTCTGGTCCATTTCAACGATCTACGCACGCTCGAGTGATCAAATTGCAAGAAAAGATGAAAGATATCCTTCAATTGTTGACTGAAATTCAAGTAAGTCAACTTAGGATGGCTAGAGAACAATAAAGGCAAGGGAATATTATTAGGAATGTACAAAAATTCCTTATGGATAACCGTACAAATCCTATTAATATTGAAGACTCTTCACAAGCCATGGAATCAGAGGAAGAAGAACCTATGGAAGAGCCACAAGAAGACCAAGAGGAAGATCAACTTTTTCCTCAACCCGAAGTCCCTATAAATGAGGACGAGATCGTTATTTGCGTTGGTGAGATCCTTGTTGATACTAATGGAAACATAATTGAACAACGTGGAAACTTTTGTCTCCACTACCCCAATTGTTCGATTCATAAGTCTCCTATAGTTAAGAATCGCCATTACAGCGTACTTTCTTTTTTATTCTTTGTTTTACATTGTTCTGTTTGTTCGTGTTTATGTATGTTCTTATATATGTCGTAATAACTAAAATGTGTTCATTTATACTCATTGTTTCATGCTTGTTCTATACATATTATTTGTTCATACTAATCATTCTTGAATTCTTAAGTAGTTAATAGTTTTTGTTGATGACAAAGGGGGAGAAAGTTATAAAAATATATGTGCTTGGTGTATGGGGGAGTTGTAATTTTAAGAAGAAATCACGGAGTAAGGGGAAGTTATGGTATGGTAAGAATATTTTATAAATAAAGGTTATCATCATCAAAAAGGGGGAGATTGTTAGGAACTGAGTTGATGATGTTTTGATGACAACAACCTTCTATAGTTATTATACTTTACTTTATAAAATATATGCTAACATTTTCATATATATATATATATATATAGGAATTATATGCAGGTATTATCGAAGACTGATCAGTATAAAGACTCAAGCATCAAGATGAAGATTAGAGATTCAAGATTCAAGACTCTAGAGAATCAAGATTTCAAGATCTCAAGATAAGTGTCTAGTATTTTGTTAAAACTTCATAATAGCACTCTCATCTTTCTTCCAATTTTCATTTGGGATGGAACCCAATTTCTATCGAAACTAGTGGCTTACAAACCCACGACAAGTAGCTTACAAACCTACGACAAGTGGCTTACAAACTCACGAAAATCAAAATCATTTAAACTACTTTGTACAAGTTCTCGAGTCCTATGGAGGAGCTCTGTAAGAAGGTTCTTACAATTTCAGTTTGAATAGATTTTTCAAAATGTTTTTAAATCTGTTTTCAAAATGTTTTAGCTTTCAAAATCATGTTTTCAAAAATATTTTCAAACTTTGTTTTAGCCTTGAAATATTCCTCCATTCTGATTTTAAAAACTTCTATTTTTAAAACACCAAAACTTATTCTGATTTTAGATATTACTTATATAATTGACGGTCTATATCAATTATATATATATATATTTAAAATAATGTTTTATATTCATTCTTTATCTTAAAATATTGTTTAAACACTTTATTTTGCTTCAGAGAAGTTTCAACCTGTTTTAAATTCAAATGCTTTTACAAAACAACATCTCTATAATTTTGAACTGAGGGATGTCGACATATGGGGATACCCCATGTCGACATGGCGACAGTTGGATTCAAAATTCAATTTTCAAAAGAAGTGTCCATTCGTTCAAAAACCTTTCGCCAATGGTTATGACTATTGTGCATCTATATAAAGGCTTCCAAAACGAATTTTTTTAACAACTACTTTCTTATTTTCTTCACTCTTTCTTCTCCACCATTCCATATCCATAAAACTTCATATTTTAAAGATCGTGCCATCATTCTGCCAAATTCTCAATAGGAAATCATTTAGATACTCTCTCTATTTGATTCTCCATCATTCTACTAAAGATCAAAGTGCTATTCAGAGTTATAGGATTAATTTATATTCAAAAATTCCATAGAGTCTATCCATTCAAAAGGATTGTTATTAAGAAGTATTAGGGTGATCTTGTGTCCCGTAAATCAAGAGAGTTTACCCCAGACTCGGAGATAGGAGGGTTCCTCAAGGCCTTAGAAATTGAGAGTTGTAATTTGGATATTGGCATATACAAATCTGTACAAGGATATTGCCTTGGTGTAGGACTGGATGTAGGAGGATTCCGAACCAGTATAAAATCCGGTGTGCTCTTTCCTTTTACTTGCTTTACTTTACTATTTGCATTTGTTATATGTTCTGTGATCATTCTGTGTTAGAATTCTGTTTAGATTTGTGTTGAAAGTTTTAATTTAGTCATATAGTTCATATATTCTTTAAAACACTATTCACCCCCCCTCTAGTGTTATTTCTGCCTTAAGATCCTTAATCCGCATCCCCAACAATTGGTATCAGAGCATTCGTTTTCATTGTTTTCATAATCTGAAACTTGAAAAATATAAAAATGGCATTTTTGGAAAATTGTGTTAAAACTGTTTTGAATATATGCATTTCATCAAAGTATCATAAGTCTGCATATAGTTATTTTGAAAAATCAAGTTATCTACCGAATTGGTGTGTTATGCAGGAACAGACATGTTATATGGCTATTGACGAATCAACACCCAATGGACAAACTGTGCAAATTGAGAAAGATGAATGGATACTTGATAGTGGCTGTTCGAGGCACATGACTGGAAATCCCGAGATACTCAAGGACATTACTTATCAAGATGGTGGATTAGTCAATTTTGGTGACAACTCTAAAGGATATGTGGTTGGCGTCGGCAATGTCGGTAACTCTAAAACTTTACTTATTTCTGATGTTTTATTAGTTAGGAACTTAAAACATAATCTGCTTAGTATAAGTCAACTTTGCAATAAAGGTTTTAAAATTAAATTTGAAAAAGATAAATGTCACATTGAAGATGATATGTCTAATATAATTTTTGAAGGTATTAGGAAGAAAAATATTTATATCCTTAGTATGAAAATTTCAAATGATAACCTATGTCTTTTGGCTAATACAAGTGACCCTTGGATTTGGCATAAAAGATTTGGCCATTTGAATTTCTAATTATTATCTAGGCTATCAAAACTTGACTTAGTTAGAGGTCTACCCAAGTTAAACTTTAAAGTAGATAGTATTTGTGATGCTTGTCAATTACGAAAACATAAGAAAAGTTCATTTAAATTAAAAAATGCTATTTCTACCTCTAGTCCTCTAGAATTACTTCATTTAGATTTATTTGGTCCGTCTCAAGTTCAATCAATTAACCATAGTAAATATGTTTTTGTTATAGTAGATGATTATTCAAGATATACTTGGACAATCTTTTTAAAACTTAAAAGTGATGCTTTTGAAATATTTAAAAACTTTTCTAAAAGAATTCAAAAACAACATTCTTTCAAAATTAAAAATATTCGAAGCGATCACGGTGGTGAATTTGAAAATGAAAATTTTGAGAATTTCTGTACTCAAAAGGGAATTACTCACAACTTTTCATTTCCAAGAACTCCACAACAAAACGGAGTAGTAGAACGTAAGAATAGAACGATTCAAGAGTGTGCTCGTACAATGCTTTCTGATAGTAATTTACCTAAATATTTTTGGGCTGAAGCAGTTGCTACAGCTTGTTATATATTAAATAGAATTTTAGTTAGACCATTAACAAATAAAACTCCATATGAATTACTTTATAATAAGAAACCTATAGTTGCTTATTTCAAAGTCTTTGGGAGTAAATGTTTTATACTTAATACAAAAGATAATTTAGATAAATTTGAACCAAAAGCTGGTAAAGGATTCTTTATTGGTTATTCTAATAGAAGCAAAGCATTTAGAGTTTTTAATTTAAAAACTAATGCTATTGAAGAAACTACGCATGTATCTTTTGATGAAAATCTTAAAGATATTGTACAAATAGATGATGAAGAAGATTTTGTAAATTTAAATCAATCTAATGAAACTATTAGTGAAATAAATCAACCTAATAAGAGATTTAAATTATCAAAAGATAATCCTATAGAAAATGTTTGAGGAAATATTGAATCTGTAGTAAGAACTAGAAATCAATTAAGTAGTATGAGTAATGTAGCCTTTATATCAACAATTGAACCTAAAAATCCAAAGGAAGCATCGTCTGATGATTCATGGATTCTTGCTATGCAAGAAGAATTGAATCAATTTACCAGAAATGATGTATGGCAACTTGTTCCTAAACCTGAGGATAAAAGTATAATTGGAACTAAATGGGTTTATAAAAATAAAATGAATGAACTCGGTGAGGTCGTAAGAAATAAAGCTCGTTTAGTCGCGCAAGGTTATTGTCAAGAAGAAGGAATTGATTATGATGAAACCTTTGCCCCCGTAGCAAGATTAGAAGCTATAAGAATTCTACTTGCTTTCGCTAATTATAATGATTTCAAATTATATCAAATGGATGTTAAATGTGCTTTTCTAAATGGTTTTGTAAAAGAAGATGTTTATGTTGAACAACCTCCACATTTTGAAGATAATAAATTTCCAAACCATGTATACAAGTTAAAGAAAGCTCTATATGGTCTAAAGCAAGCTCCTAGAGCCTGGTATGAAAGACTAAGATTTTATTTACTTCAATCTGGTTTTGAAATTGGTAAAGTAGATACAACACTCTTTATTAAAAGAAATAATCAAGATATTCAACTGGTTCAAATATATGTAGATGATATAATCTTTGGATCAACTAATAACATAATGAATAAAGAATTTTCAGATATAATGACTAGAGAATTTGAAATGAGTCGCATGGTAGAATTAAGTTTCTTCTTATGGCTTCCAATTAAACAACTAGAAAATGGAATCTTCATAAGTCAAGAAAAATATGCTAAAGACTTAATCAATAAATTTGGTTTAAGCACCTCTAGTGGGAAACCAACTCCAGTGTCAACAAATGTAGGTTTAAGTAAAGAAGATAAATCAAAAGATATTGATCAAACTTTATATAGGGGAATGATTGGTTCGCTACTTTATATAACAGTGAGTCGTCCTGATATTATGCATAGTGTTTGTCTCTGTGCAAGATACCAATCACAACCTAAAGAAACTCACTTAAAAGCTGTTAAAAGAATTTTAAGATATGTAAAATACACTTTAGATTATGGTTTATTTTATTCTAAAAATAATACTTCTGATTTAATATCATATTGTGATGCTGATTATGCTGGTTGTAAATCAGACCGAAAAAGTACAAGTGGAACTTGTCACTTTCTAGGACATTCACTGGTTTCCTGGATCAGCAAGAAACAAAATATTGTTTCCTTGTCAACAACTGAAGCAGAGTATATATCTGCTGCTCTGGCCTGTTCACAAGTCATATATATGCAACAAACTTTAAAGGATTTTGGAATTAACATAAGTAAATCACCAATATATTGTGATAATACTAGTGCAATAAATTTATCTAAAAATCCAACTCATCATGCTAGAACTAAACATATTGATATAAGACATCATTTTCTTAGAGATAATATAACTAAAGAAATAATAACTATAGATTATATAAATATTGAAAAACAAATTGCTGATATATTAACTAAACCGTTAACCGAACAGAATTTTACTAAATTTAGAAGAGAATTAGGTATTTGTTCAAAATCTGAAATATAAAATAATATAATATAATAATCAATATAAATTCAAAATAAAAATTACACTTTTTCTAAAAGACATGTCGACATGCCCCATCCCCTGATGTCGACATACCCAACAAAAATTTAAAAATAGAATTTCCCTCCAAAGTTAGTTATTTGGTTATTTATCTATTTATTTCGTTTTCTCTCCTCTTTCTTCACTATATTCTCTGAAAATAACTTCTGAAACAATAAAATAATGGCCTCCTCTTCTACTAATGAACCCACTTTACCCACATCTCCTCATTCTGGTCCATTTCAACGATCTACGCACGCTCGAGTGATCAAATTGCAAGAAAAGATGAAAGATATCCTTCAATTGTTGACTGAAATTCAAGTAAGTCAACTTAGGATGGCTAGAGAACAACAAAGGCAAGGGAATATTATTAGGAATGTACAAAATTCCTTATGGATAACCGTACAAATCCTATTAATATTGAAGACTCTTCACAAGCAATGGAACCAGAGGAAGAAGAACTTATGGAAGAGCCACAAGAAGACCAAGAGGAAGATCAACTTTTTCCTCAACCCGAAGTCCCTATAAATGAGGACGAGAGCGTTATTTGCGTTGGTGAGATCCTTGTTGATACTAATGGAAACATAATTGAACAACGTGGAAACTTTTGTCTCCACTACCCCAATTGTTCGATTCATAAGTCTCCTATAGTTAAGGATCGCCATTAAAGCGTACTTTCTTTTTTATTCTTTGTTTTACATTGTTCTGTTTGTTCATGTATATGTATGTTCTTATATATGTCGTAATAACTAAAATGTGTTCACTTATACTCATTGTTTCATGCTTGTTCTATACATATTATTTGTTCATACTAATCATTCTTGAATTCTTAAGTAGTTGATAGTTTTTGTTGATGACAAAGGGGGAGAAAGTTATAAAAATATATGTGCTTGGTGTAAGGGGGAGTTGTAATTTTAAGAAGAAATCACGGAGTAAGGGGAAGTTATGGTATGGTAAGAATATTTATAAATAAAGGTTGTTATCATCAAAAAGGGGGAGATTGTTAGGAACTGAGTTGATGATGTTTTGATGACAACAACCTTATATAGTTATTATACTTTAGTTTATAAAAATATGCTAACATTTTCATATATATATATATATAGGAAGTATATGCAGGTATTATCGAAGACTGATCAGTATAAAGACTCAAGCATCAAGATGAAGATTAGAGATTCAAGATTCAAGACTCTAGAGAATCAAGATTTCAAGATCTCAAGATAAGTGTCTAGTATTTTGTTAAAACTTCATAATAGCACTCACATCTTTCTTCCAATTTTATTTTAGGATGGAACCCAATTTCTATCGAAACCAGTGGCTTACAAACCCACGACAAGTAGCTTACAAACCTACGACAAGTGGCTTACAAACCCACGAAAATCAAAATTATTTAAACTACTTTGTACAAGTTCTCGAGTCCTATGGAGGAGCTCTGTAAGAAGGTTCTTGCAATTTCAGTTTGAATAGATTTTTCAAAATGTTTTTAAATCTGTTTTCAAAATGTTTTGGCTTTCAAAATCATGTTTTCAAAAATGTTTTCAAACTTTGTTTTAGCCTTGAAATATTCCTCCATTCTGATTTTAAAAACTTCTATTTTTAAAACATCAAAACTTATTCTGATTTTAGATATTACTTATATAATTGATGGTCTATATCAATTATATATATATTTAAAATAATGTTTTATATTCATTCTCTATCTCAAAATATTGTTTAAACACTTTATTTTGCTTCAGAGAAGTTTCAACTTGTTTTAAATTCAAATTCTTTTACAAAACAACATCTCTACAATTTTGAACTGAGGGATGTCGACATATGGGGATACCCAATGTCGACATGGCGACGGTTGGATTCAGAATTCAATTTTCAAAAGTAGTGTCCATTCGTTCAAAAACCTTTCGCCAATGGTTATGACTGTTGTGCATCTATATAAAGGCTTCCAACACGAATTTTTTTAACAACTACTTTCTTATTTTCTTCACTCTTTCTTCCCCACCATTCCATATCCATAAAACTTCATATTTTAAAGATCGTGCCATCATTCTGCAGAATTCTCAACAGGAAATCATTTAGATACTCTCTCTATTTGATTCTCCATCATTCTACTAAAGATCAAAGTGCTATTCAGAGTTATAGAATTAATTTGTATTCAAAAAGTCCATAGAGTCTATCCATTCAAAAGGATTGTTATTAAGAAGTATTAGGGTGATCTTGTGTCCCGTAAATCAAGAGAGTTTACCCCAGACTCGGAGATAGGAGGGTTCCTCAAGGCCTTAGAAATTGAGGGTTGTAATTTGGATACTGGCTTATAAAACTCTGTACAAGGATATTGCCTTGGTGCAGGACTGGATGTAGGAGGATTCCAAACCAGTATAAAATCCGGTGTGCTCTTTCCTTTTACTTGCTTTACTTTACTATTTGCATTTGTTATATGTTCTGTGATCATTCTGTGTTAGAATTCTGTTTAGATTTGTGTTGAAAGTTTATTTTAGTCATATAGTTCATATATTCTTTAAAACACTATTCACCCCCCCTCTAGTGTTATTTCTACCTTAAGGTCCTTAATCCGCATCCCCAACAATTGGTATCAGAGCATTCGTTTTCATTGTTTTCATAATCTGAAACTTGGAAAATATAAAAATGGCATTTTTGGAAAATTGTGTTAAAACTGTTTTGAATATACGCATTTCATCATAGTATCATAAGTCTGCATATAGTTATTTTGAAAAATCAAGTTATCTACCGAATTGGTGTGTTATGCAGGAACAGACATGTTATATGGCTATTGACGAATCAACACCCAATGGACAAACTGTACAAATTGAGAAAGATAAATGGATACTTAATAGTGGCTGTTCGAGGCACATGACTGGAAATCCCGAGATACTCAAGGACATTACTTATCAAGATGGTGGATTAGTCAATTTTGGTGACAACTCTAAAGGATATGTGGTTGGCGTCGGCAATGTCGGTAACTCTAAAACTTTACTTATTTCTGATGTTTTATTAGTTAGGAACTTAAAACATAATCTGCTTAGTATAAGTCAACTTTGCGATAAAGGTTTTAAAATTAAATTTGGAAAAGATAAATGTCACATTGAAGATGATTTGTCTAATATAATTTTTGAAGGTATTAGGAAGAAAAATATTTATATCCTTAGTATGAAAATTTCAAATGATAACCTATGTCTTTTGGCTAATACAAGTGATCCTTGGATTTGGCATAAAAGATTTGGCCATTAGAATTTCAAATTATTATCTAGGCTATCAAAACTTGACTTAGTTAGAGGTCTACCCAAGTTAAACTTTAAAGTAGATAGTATTTGTGATGCTTGTCAATTACGAAAACTTAAGAAAAGTTCATTTAAATTAAAAAATGCTATTTCTACCTCTAGTCCTCTAGAATTACTTCATTTAGATTTATTTGGTCCATCTCAAGTTCAATCAATTAACCATAGTAAATATGTTTTTGTTATAGTAGATGATTATTCAAGATATACTTGGACAATCTTTTTAAAACTTAAAAGTGATGCTTTTGAAATATTTAAAAACTTTTCTAAAAGAATTCAAAAACAACATTCTTTCAAAATTAAAACTATTCGAAGCGATCACGGTGGTGAATTTGAAAATGAAAATTTTGAGAATTTCTGTACTCAAAAGGGAATTACTCACAACTTTTCATTTCCAAGAACTCCACAACAAAACGGAGTAGTAGAACGTAAGAATAGAACGATTCAAGAGTGTGCTCGTACAATGCTTTCTGATAGTAATTTACCTAAATATTTTTGGGCTGAAGCAGTTGCTACAGCTTGTTATATATTAAATAGAATTTTAGTTAGACCATTAACAAATAAAACTCCATATGAATCACTTTATAATAAGAAACCCATAGTTGCTTATTTCAAAGTCTTTGGGAGTAAATGTTTTATACTTAATACAAAAGATAATTTAGATAAATTTGAACCAAAAGCTGATAAAAGGTTCTTTATTGGTTATTCTAATAGAAGCAAAGCATTTAGAGTTTTTAATTTAAAAACTAATACTATTGAAGAAACTATGCATGTGTCTTTTGATGAAAATCTTAAAGATATTGTACAAATAAATGATAAAGAAGATTTTATAAATTTAAATTAATCTAATGAAGCTATTAGTGAAATAAATCAACCTAATAAGAGATTTAAATTATCAAAAGATCATCCTATAGAAAATGTTTTAGGAAATATTGAATCTGTAGTAAGAACTAGAAATCAATTAAGTAGTATGAGTAATGTAGCCTTTATATCGACAACTGAACCTAAAAATCCAAAGGAAGCATCGTCTGATGATTCATGGATTCTTGTTATGCAAGAAGAATTGAATCGATTTACCAGAAATGATGTATGGCAACTTGTTCCTAAACCTGAGGATAAAAGTATAATTGGAACTAAATGGGTTTATAAAAATAAAATGAACGAACTCGGTGAGGTCGTAAGAAATAAAGCTCGTTTAGTCGCGCAAGGTTATTGTCAAGAAGAAGGAGTTGACTATGATGAAGCCTTTGCCCCCGTAGCAAGATTAGAAGCTATAAGAATTCTACTTGCTTTCACTAATTATAATGATTTCAAATTATATCTGTTAAAAGTGCTTTTCTAAATGGTTTTGTAAAAGAAAATGTTTATGTTGAACAACCTCCACTTTTTGAAGATAATAAATTTCCAAACCATGTATACAAGTTAAAGAAAGCTCTATATTGTCTAAAGCAAGCTCCTAGAGCCTGGTATGAAAGACTAAGATTTTATTTACTTCAATCTGGCTTGAAATTGGTAAAGTAGATACAACACTCTTTATTAAAAGAAATAATCAAGATATTCAACTGGTTCAAATATATGTAGATGATATAATCTTTGGATCAACTAATAACATAATAAATAAAGAATTTTCAGATATAATGACTAAAGAATTTGAAATGAGTCACATGGGAGAATTAAGTTTCTTCTTAGGGCTTCGAATTAAACAACTAGAAAATGGAATCTTCATAAGTCAAGAAAAATATGCTAAAGACTTAATCAATAAATTTGGTTTAAGCACCTCTAGTGGGAAACCAACTCCAATGTCATCAAATGTAGGTTTAAGTAAAGAAGATAAATCAAAAGATATTGATCAAACTTTATATAGGGGAATGATTGGTTTGCTACTTTATATAACAGCGAGTCGTCCTGATATTATGCATAGTGTTTGTCTCTGTGCAAGATACCAGTCACAACCTAAAGAAATTCACTTAAAAGCTGTTAAAATAATTTTAAGATATGTAAAATACACTTTAGATTATGGCTTATTTTATTCTAAAAATAATACTTTTTATTTAATATCATATTGTGATGCTGATTATGCTGGTTGTAAATCAGACCGAAAGAGTACAAGTGGAACTTGTCGCTTTCTAGGACATTCACTGGTTTCCTGGATCAACAAGAAACCAAATACTGTTTCCTTGTCAACAACTGAAGCAGAGTATATATCTGCTGCTCTGGCCTGTTCACAAGTCATATATATTGTGGTGACCCCATATATTTTTATCCCAAAAATTATTATATTTTTGTTTTTTTTGGCATAAGGAAATATATATATATATATTCCATGGTGTTAAGTTTAAATATTTAGGAAATTCATTTAATCTGTTTCCCAAGATCCTAAGTTACCAATATAATTATACCAGTTCATAATTCACCATATAATAGCTCTACATATTTGATGATATGTTTGCTTCTTTTTATTTTTGAATGAGATGATATTTACATCAGTTTCTATACATATAAGTATGATGGTGCAGGCACTGTGCACCTTTGTTTTTTTTTTTCTACTCATTCTGCATATATATAACTACTGATATATGATACAATATTTAGGTGTTAAGAAATATAACTGAAAGGAGTATAATTGTTAGTATGAACTTACAAATCTGCTTTCACTATCAAATTTTCATTTCAGGTTACACAGTTATATTTGCTCTACATTTTTCAGGTTGGTTGAAAATACATACTGGTTTGCTTCGAGTTTATATTTCAAAAACTTGGAGTTTTTCAGTTGCTTTCTTCGAGTTGGAAACACTTGCACCACATGAATTGCAGAGAAGTGATTCCAGACTATAAGGATCTGACACTTAACCATTTGAGTTGGTCATGATCCCATTCCTTCAATATTCAAAACCATATTTCTGTGTAAATCATTTCCAAAAACATTCTTTCTTATCTCCACTTTGCTTTTATCTTATAAAAGTTTCTATAAGATTTTATTTTCCCAGGTTTTCAGACACAAAACCAAAATGTTTCCAAATCTATTTCTTTTGAAACTCTTTCTGTTTTTAAATCAACTGCATAAACATAAGTCATGCATTTTCTCAAGGATTATACACCACCCAATGTACATTACAGTTCAAGCATAATTTATCTTGTTCAAATTTCACAAGCTTATTTTGTTTTTATGCAAAATCTGTTGCACTTGCCATTCTTAATTGTCATTATTATAACACCAATCAGTTTCAAACAAAAGAACAAGGGACTGATATGCACATATATTATATAGCTATGATATATCAGATTTTCACAGACCTCAAAAGATAACTAAACATTTTATAAGAGCATCATCTAGCTACTTGCCATAAGACTTCACTCATCACAATATTAGTTAGATACATGTCATAATCCAAACACCCAGGAAAAAGAAAAACATCTTCACTATCTAACTTTTAATTACTAATAATAATCAGGTCTTCCACTACAGGCAATCTGCAAATACAAGCATTGTTTCTCTTATTTATACTAGCAGCTAATGCCTCCTTCATTCATCATGTCACTTTTTACTTACCTGCATGCAAATCATTGAGCTGCCCCATTTATATGAGACACCCAGATGTTTGCAAGGCAAACAAAAGGGTCAGTTTACACTGGTATGAGCATTAATAAATTCTATACAAGTTTACAAATCTTATGAACTTTTGTCACTTTCATAATCTAGCAGTTTATAAACTAGGCACATCAGCAAAATAGCTAGGTGACCTCAAGTATACAACCATACATTCAACATACATGCAACAAGCCATGCATTATTCACAACATCATAAATAAATTCAGGTTATGTTCTCCCAGATTTTTTCCCCCAGCAGATCATTAAGGTTACCACATTAAACCTTATTTAATTTACAGCTTTGTTCAGATATTATAACCCAGAGATTTTAAATCTCATACCCCATTTTATTTAAGGTCTAAATCCCCCTCTCAAATGAACACAAGTATGCATTGTGAAGGAAATCTCCCAGTTAGTCTTACTTATTCCAATCACACAAAGGCCTCAGGGTGCATTTGCACCATGCATATACTTTCCCCCACCTGAAGAAAGCAGATCATTGACTAACTCCAAGTGACCTGATTAATTTTCTTTATTTAATCATAGAGTTTATTGAAAACTCCCCCTCCAATTTTTATGGTTAGCTTATTAAGCCCCTGCTTATAGCTTATTCATAAAAAACTTCAACCCATTCATGTTTTCAGAAAACATAAATACTCTTTAGTACAGTCTTTTCTTATTGCAGAGATTTTTCATCATGTATATGACCTTTCCTATATTAACTTAAGCATTATGATCCTGTTATTATTCTATTGCAGAGGTATGGACAGAGGTGTTTGTTAAAAATTCATCAAAACCCAGAAAAGCCTCCTATCTTATTATTTAGAATATAAACATGAGCTAGACCTTCATCTTGCTGCCTATGTTCAAAATAATTTAGATCCATACTTAACAATAGTGAAAACAGAATTAAAAATGCTCAAACCATATAAGCTTGGAAAAACTATCATACAAACTCCAAACAGAAATATACAACAACATCCATTTCATCCATATCAAACCATTTCAAAGATTTAAATACTACTTTTAATACTCTTAGGCTGCCTACCAGAGGACTTAATGCCATTGCATAGAATGAATTAATGCTCACCTATTTTTTTTTCTGTATTATCTTGCTCCTCTACTCTGCATATGCCTTCAGGACTGCATACTCATTTTTCTTCTATTTGTTTTATATGTATATGTTTTTCTGAGAGGATGATGATGATCCTTGTGGTGTGCAGGTTTTATAAAGCTGTTTTTAGGGTTTAAGGAAATGGGTAATTCCTTTGATACCCTTTTTTTTTATGCACAGTTTACACTGATGCATGGTCCTCAATTGGAATTATCCCCACTTGATTTCCTTTAGTAGTTATTTCTGGATTTCCAATACTTTAATTTCTGCATGCTATTTCTATGATCTCATCCCATTCATGCCATATGCATGTGACCTTGTACATTTTTATTTTTTTGCTCTATCTTTATAAAAAAACTGTAACCTGTTTGCATTTTCTACCTAGCCACCTTTTCCATTAAATTATATACACCATCATATACTATTATGTGATATAAAAATTATTTATACTATATTACTTTTATTCCACCCCTTAAAACAGCAACTTTCATATATTTATATATATGTGTGTTATAAAAAATTATACATACACACAAGTTTATTTGTTTTTTTTTTCCTCTTTCAACATGATTACTTAAGTCATTTAAAATTTCATAAATTTCCATTACATTTTACTTCTTAAATAAACAGGAAATTCCCTATATTTTAAATACATATATTCATATAATTCTTTAGTCATAAAACTATTTGTTTTAAGTCAAAACCTTTTTTTATATATAACTTCTGAAATTCTTGAAATAAATATAACTTTCATTTTATTTTAGTTTAGGGTCATTACATACCCTCCCCCTTAAAGGAATTATGTCCCCATAATTTCTTCTAATTTCTCCAATTAAAAATATTAATTCATAGCCTGTTTTAATTCCATAACCCCATACTCACCTTTTATGAAAGCAAGCAATGCATAAGAATATTCAGAGAATTATTATAAACTACTTAAACATACCTTTCCATCAGTAAACAAGTTGGGGTATTTAGCCCTCATTTTGTCCTCCACCTCCCATGTACAATCATTGGTGTCCAAGCTCCATTGAATTTTTACCAGTTTGATCACCTTGTTCCTCAACTTTTTCTCTTCCTGAGCAACTATCCCCACTGGTTCATTTGCATAGACCAAATTCTTTTGGACTTGAATTTGAGTAGGTGACTCCAGAATTGCTCCTTCATCATGCACCCATTTTCTCAATTGAGAAACATGAAACACTGGATGTACACCATTTAACTCCTCAGGTAATTTAAGTTTATAGGCCATAGCACCAATTCTTTGCATAATTTCATATGGCCCTACAAATCTTGGTGATAACTTACCAGATTTCCCAAACCTGAACACTTTTCTCATTGGTGATACTTTTAGAAAAACATACTCTCCTTCCTTAAACTCCATTGGCTTTCTCCTTTTATCTGCATAAGACTTCTGTCTTGACTGTGCTGTTTTCATTCTATGTCTAATTAACTCAATCATGTTGGAAGTTTCTTTAACATGATCTGGTCCTATTAGTATACCCTCTCCCATATCCAACCAACGGGCAGGGGATGTGCAGGGTCTCCCATACAAGGCTTCAAAGGGTGCCATTCCTATGGTTGACTGGTAACTATTGTTATATGTAAATTCTGCCAAATGAATGTGGTCCTCCCAATTACCCCCAAAGTCAAGCACACATGCTCTTAATAGATCCTCCAATATTTTATTTACTATTTCTGTCTGCCCATCACTTTGAGGATGGTAGGCAGTACTTAAGCATAATTGTGTTCCCATTGCTTCTTGGAAGCTTTCCCAAAATCTTGAGGTGAACAAAGTGTCTCTATCACTTACAATGGTCTTAGGTATACCATGTAGCCTTACCACTTCCTTAATAAATAATTGTGCAAGTTTAGATGCATTTCTATCTGACCTGACAGGGACAAAGTGAGCTAATTTGGTTAGCCTATCAACAATTACCCATATACTATCATTGCCTCTCTTAGTTCTAGGCAAACTATCCACAAAATCCATGGAAATACTTTCCCATTTCCACTGAGGTACCTCCAATGGTTGCAGCATGCCAGAGGGCTTTTGGTAGTCTGCTTTAATTTGTTGACAAGTGAAACACTTTGCCACATATCTTGCCACTGCTTGTTTCATTCCTGGCCACCAGTAGCTTCTTTTTAAATCATGATACATTTTAGTACCACCAGGGTGTATGGTGTACTTGGTTTTGTGATGCTCATTCATGATTTCTTCCTTCAACTCTGCAATGTCTGGTACACACAGCTTCTCATTCTTCCTCAAATATCCTTTGTGATCTATTTTAAAATTTTCCAACTCAATATTGCTATGTAACATTTCTTTCTTCTCCTTCAAATCCTTGTCTTGGTCTTGCATGCCACCAATTTTCTCCACTAGATTAGATTTTACTGTAATCAACCCTAGTGTGCCATATTCTACCATATCATTGTGCTCACCAAAATTCTTTTCATTCTTGCTATGTATATCTGCCTCCCCAAGCATTGTTAGGTTTTTAAATTCATCAATCATTAGACTTGCTAACCTAACTTGATGCCTACTCAAGGCATCTGCCACCCTATTGGCTTTTCCAGGGGTGTACAAAATATCTAAATCATATGCAGCTAGAAATTTCATCCACCTTGCTTGTCTCATATTCAAATCTTTTTGAGAAAATAAATATTTCAATGCTTGATGGTCTGTAAATAATTCAAATTTTGCTCCAAGCAAATAATGCCTCCAAAGTTTTAATGCAAACACTATTGCAGCTAATTCTAAATCATGAGTTGCATATTTGGTTTCATTGGGTTTAAGCTGTCTTGATGCATATGCCACTACCTTGCCATGTTGCATAAGCACTGCACCTAGTCCAGACCCACTAGCATCAGTATATACAACCATTCCTTCATTTTCTTTTGGGATTTGCAAAACAGGAGCTTCTACCAGTGCTTGCTTCAATTTCTCAAAAGCTTGTTCACACTGCTCAGTCCACACATATGGTTGGTTCTTTTTGGTCAACTTAGTCATTGGTGCGGCTATTCTTGAAAAATCTTTGATAAACCTTCTATAATACCCTGCCAATCCCAAGAATGATCTCACCTCAGTCACTGTTCTGGGTCTACTCCATGATTGAACTGCAATCACTTTGCTTGGATCTACACTTACCCCTTGCTGTGACACTATGTGTCCTAAGAATTTTACTTCATGTTGCCAAAATGTACATTTTGAATACTTGGCTTTTAATTCATGTTCTCTAAGTCTGGATAATACTAAGTGTAAATGCATAGCATGATCATCTTCTGTCTTGGAGTAAATTAATATATCATCTATAAATACTAGAACAAATTTATCCAAAAAGTCTCTGAAAATTCTATTCATTAAATCTACAAAATAGGAGGGAGCATTGGTCAAGCCAAATGGCATTACTAAAAATTCATATAACCCATATCTGGTATTAAAGGCTGTGTACTCAATGCTTTCCTCTGCAACTTTCATTTGGTGAAATCCAGAAGCTAAATCTAATCTTGAAAATATTCTAGCTCCATGTAATTGATCAAATAGATCATCTATTCTAGGCAGTGGGTACTTATTTTTAATAGTTACCTTGTTTAAATCCCTATAGTCTACACACAACCTCATTGTTCCATCATGTTTCTTGACAAAGAGCACTGGGGAACCCCAACTAGAACTACTTGATCTTATGAATCCTTTCTCTTCTAATTCTTCTAGTTGATGTTTTAATTCTACCAGTTCTTTTGGACCCATCCTATAAGGCTTTTTAATGATTGGATTTGTTCCTGGCATTAACTTTATTTTGAACTCAACTGGTCTATTCTGAGGAATTCCTCTCACTTCTCCAAACACATCTGTGTATTCATTAACTACTGGAATTTCCTCTATTTTTAATTCCTTTTGAATTTCATTTATACTCCAAATTTTATTAAAACATGTGTTCTTTGCTATTTCACTTAGAACTGTAATTCTTTTGCCTTCATTTGTCTCCAAAGAAATAGTAAGATTTTCTAAATTTAAAATTGCTTTATTTTTCATTAACCAATCTACCCCCAATATAATCCCAATACCAGGATAATTTAAAGTATATAGATCTGAATCAAAACCATAACCTCCTATAATTAATTTCAGACCCATACACTTCATTCTTAGCATACAATGACTCCCTATGGGACTGTGTATAGTTAAGGGTTGTTCAATAGAAACACAAGCAAGTGCTAATTTATTTACAATTTCCAAAGATATCAGTGAATGTGAGGCACCAGTGTCATATACTACTGATATTGGTTGGGTATTGATTAGAATTATACCTTCAAGTTGTCCAACATTTTCAGTGGTGTTGGTTGCCAAAGCTCCTACCCTTGCTGTTTTCTTATGAGTCTCTGGACAGTCCTTCTTTAAATGTCCCATCTTTCCACAGTTATAGCAGCTTCCTTTTGGTATTTTTGGGTCAGGGCATTGGTTACTGTAATGTCCAGCTTTTCCACAGTTAAAACAATGAGTAAATTTCTTGCTTTCAGATGCTATTGCTCCTTCCCCTTTCTTAACTCCTTTACTTGCATTTCTCTTGTCATAAGGTTGCACTTTGTTCTGGCCTCCCTTCTTCTTATTGAGCTTCATGTTCCTGAATTTCTCTCTTGTGGTATCATGTTGCTCAAAAGAGAGTGCAAGATCAATCACTTGATCAAAAGTTTTATCTTTATATGGTAACATTGCCCTGGATAGATTGGGGTTCAAGCCTTGAATGTACCTTGCATTCTTTGCTTCTGCATTCCCTATCAACACCATTCCATAGTTAGATAATGCTTCAAACTTCTGAGTATACTCATTTACACTCATGCTTCCTTGCCTTAATCTAATAAAATCTTCAAGCAGTGTGGCTTTGGCAGATGCTGGGATAAATCTGGCCTCAAGCATGACTTTGAAATCATTCCAAGTGATATCATTTTCTGGCCTTCCTACTATCACAACCTCCCACCAGTCCAGTGCAACCCCCTTCAATTTCCTTGAAGCTATTTGTCTTTTCCTTTGGTCATTGATTTGCATATCTGTAAAGACCCTCTCCATAGTCCTTATCCACATTTGAACACCCATAGCTCCTTCAGTGCCTTCAAAATCCTTTCCTCCCAAATTGGTACAAGTCTTGAGCAGTTTGGAGAGCTCCTCATGAGGATTATCTTGCCTTGGTGCCATTCCATCCCTCAACGCCCTCATAAAATCTTCCATGCTTATCACAGGTGGCTCACGTGATGGTCCTGCACCTGCGTGATGTCTGGGTCCTACCATAATGCTATAGATATAATTTTTAAGTTAGTTTATTTACCCCCATATTCTTAATATCTTTACTTTGTTCATTTATTTGATTTAGGTGTACCCTATACATGTATCTCAAGCATACATTTCAGTCATACAAAAACATCCAACCTCAAGAATTCAATCAATGCATTCAATCATCCATATACATACTATAATGTTTACTATGTTATTTAAAACATAGCTCTGATACCAACTGTGGTGACCCCATATATTTTTATCCCAAAAATTATTATATTTTTGTTTTTTTTTTTGCATAAGGAAATATATATATATATATATATATATATTCCATGGTGTTAAGTTTAAATATTTAGGAAATTCATTTAATCTGTTTCCCAAGATCCTAAGTTACCAATATAATTATACCAATTCATAATTCACCATATAATAGCTCTACATATTTGATGATATGTTTGCTTCTTTTTATTTTTGAATGAGATGATAGTTACATCAGTTTCTATACATATAAGTATGATGGTGCAGGCACTGTGCACCTTTGTTTTTTTTTCTACTCATTCTGCATATATATAACTACTGATATATGATACAATATTTAGGTGTTAAGAAATATAACTGAAAGGAGTATAATTGTTAGTATGAACTTATAAATCTGCTTTCACTATCAAATTTTCATTTCAGGTTACACAGTTATATTTGCTCTACATTTTTCATGTTGGTTGAAAATACATACTGGTTTGCTTCGAGTTTATATTTCAAAAACTTGGAGTTTTTCAGTTGCTTTCTTCGAGTTGGAAACACTTGCACCACATGAATTGCAGAGAAGTGATTCCAGACTATAAGGATCTGACAGTTAACCATTTGAGTTGGTCATGATCCCATTCCTTCAATATTCAAAACCATATTTCCGTGTAAATCATTTCCACAAACATTCTTTCTTATCTCCACTTTGCTTTTATCTTATAAAAGTTTCTATAAGATTTTATTTTCCCAGGTTTTCAGACACAAAACCAAAATGTTTCCAAATCTATTTCTTTTGAAACTCTTTCTGTTTTTAAATCAACTGCATAAACATAAGTCATGCATTTTCTCAAGGATTATACACCACCCAATGTACATTACAGTTCAAGCATAATTTATCTTGTTCAAATTTCACAAGCTTATTTTGTTTTTATGCAAAATCTGTTGCACTTGCCATTCTTAATTGTCATTATTATAACACCAATCAGTTTCAAACAAAAGAACAAGGGACTGATATGCACATATATTATATAGCTATGATATATCAGATTTTCACAGACCTCAAAAGATAACTAAACATTTTATAAGAGCATCATCTAGCTACTTGCCATAAGACTTCACTCATCACAATATTAGCTAGATACATGTCATAATCCAAACACCCAGGAAAAAGAAAAACATCTTCACTATCTAACTTTTAATTACTAATAATAATCAGGTCTTCCACTACAGGCAATCTGCAAATACAAGCATTGTTTCTCTTATTTATACTAGCAGCTAATGCCTCCTTCATTCATCATGTCACTTTTTACTTACCTGCATGCAAATCATTGAGCTGCCCCATTTATATGAGACACCCAGATGTTTGCAAGGCAAACAAAAGGGTCAGTTTACACTGGTATGAGCATTAATAAATTCTATACAAGTTTACAAATCTTATGAACTTTTGTCACTTTCATAATCTAGCAGTTTATAAACTAGGCACATCAGCAAAATAGCTAGGTGACCTCAAGTATACAACCATACATTCAACATACATGCAACAAGCCATGCATTATTCACAACATCATAAATAAATTCAGGTTATGTTCTCCCAGATTTTTTCCCCCAGCAGATCATTAAGGTTACCACATTAAACCTTATTTAATTTACAGCTTTGTTCAGATATTATAACCCAGAGATTTTAAATCTCATACCCCATTTTATTTAAGGTCTAAATCCCCCTCTCAAATGAACACAAGTATGCATTGTGAAGGAAATCTCCTAGTTAGTCTTACTTATTCCAATCACACAAAGGCCTCAGGGTGCATTTGCACCATGCATATACTTTCCCCCACCTGAAGAAAGCAGATCATTGACTAACTCCAAGTGACCTGATTAATTTTCTTTATTTAATCATAGAGTTTATTGAAAACTCCCCCTCCAATTTTTATGGTTAGCTTATTAAGCCCCTGCTTATAGCTTATTCATAAAAAACTTCAACCCATTCATGTTTTCAGAAAACATAAATACTCTTTAGTACAGTCTTTTCTTATTGCAGAGATTTTTCATCATGTATATGATCTTTCCTATATTAACTTAAGCATTATGATCCTGTTATTATTCTATTGCAGAGGTATGGACAGAGGTGTTTGTTAAAAATTCATCAAAACCCAGAAAAGCCTCCTATCTTATTATTTAGAATATAAACATGAGCTAGACCTTCATCTTGCTGCCTATGTTCAAAATAATTTAGATCCATACTTAACAATAGTGAAAACAGAATTAAAAATGCTCAAACCATATAAGCTTGGAAAAACTATCATACAAAACTCCAAACAGAAATATACAACAACATCCATTTCATCCATATCAAACCATTTCAAAGATTTAAATACTACTTTTAATACTCTTAGGCTGCCTAGCAGAGGACTTAATGCCATTGCATAGAATGAATTAATGCTCACCTATTTTTTTTTCTGTATTATCTTGCTCCTCTACTCTGCATATGCCTTCAGGACTGCATACTCATTTTTCTTCTATTTGTTTTATATGTATATGTTTTTCTGAGAGGATGATGATGATCCTTGTGGTGTGCAGGTTTTATAAAGCTGTTTTTAGGGTTTAAGGAAATGGGTAATTCCTTTGATACCCTTTTTTTTTATGCACAGTTTACACTGATGCATGGTCCTCAATTGGAATTATCCCCACTTGATTTCCTTTAGTAGTTATTTCGGGATTTCCAATACTTTAATTTCTGCATGCTATTTCTATGATCTCATCCCATTCATGCCATATGCATGTGACCTTGTACATTTTTATTTTTTTTTGCTCTATCTTTATAAAAAAACTGTAACCTGTTTGCATTTTCTACCTAGCCACCTTTTCCATTAAATTATATACACCATCATATACTATTATGTGATATAAAAATTATTTATACTATATTACTTTTATTCCACCCCTTAAAACAGCAACTTTCATATATTTATATATATATGTGTGTGTGTGTGTGTTATAAAAAATTATACATACACACAAGTTTATTTGTTTTTTTTTTCCTCTTTCAACATGATTACTTAAGTCATTTAAAATTTCATAAATTTCCATTACATTTTACTTCTTAAATTAAACAGGAAATTCCCTATATTTTAAATACATATATTCATATAATTCTTTAGTCATAAAACTATTTGTTTTAAGTCAAAACCTTTTTTTTTATATAACTTCTGAAATTCTTGAAATAAATATAACTTTCATTTTATTTTAGTTTAGGGTCATTACATATATGCAACAAACTTTAAAGGATTTTGGAATTAACTTAAGTAAATCACCAATATATTGTGATAATACTAGTGCAATAAATTTATCTAAAAATCCAACTCATCATGCTAGAACTAAACATATTGATATAAGACATCATTTTCTTAGAGATAATATAACTAAAGAAATAATAACTCTAGATTATATAAATACTGAAAAACAAATTGCTGATATATTAACTAAACCGTTAACCGTACAGAATTTTACTAAATTTAGAAGAGAATTAGGTATTTGTTCAAAATCTGAAATATAAAATAATATAATATAATAATCAATAAAAATTCAAAATAAAAATTACACTTTTTCTGAAAGACATGTCGACATGCCCCATCCCCTGATGTCGACATACCCAACAAAAATATGAAAATAGAATTTCCCTCCAAATTTAGTTATTTGGTTATTTATCTATTTATTTCGTTTTCTCTCCTCTTTCTTCACTATATTCTCTGAAAATAACTTCTGAAACAATAAAATAATGGCCTCCTCTTCTACTTATGAACCCACTTCACCCACATCTCCTCATTCTGGTCCATTTCAACGATCTACGCACGCTCGAGTGATCAAATTGCAAGAAAAGATGAAAGATATCCTTCAATTGTTGACTGAAATTCAAGTAAGTCAACTTAGGATGGCTAGAGAACAACAAAGGCAAGGGAATATTATTAGGAATGTACAAAAATTCCTTATGGATAACCGTACAAATCCTATTAATATTGAAGACTCTTCACAAGCCATGGAATCAGAGGAAGAAGAACCTATGGAAGAGCCACAAGAAGACCAAGTGGAAGATCAACTTTTTCCTCAACCCGAAGTCCCTATAAATGAGGACGAGAGCGTTATTTGCGTTGGTGAGATACTTGTTGATACTAATGGAAACATAATTGAACAATGTGGAAACTTTTGTCTCCACTACCTCAATTGTTCGATTCATAAGTCTCCTATAGTTAAGGATCGCCATTAAAGCGTACTTTCTTTTTTATTCTTTGTTTTACATTGTTCTGTTTGTTCGTGTTTATGTATGTTCTTATATATGTCGTAATAACTAAAATGTGTTCACTTATACTCATTGTTTCATGCTTGTTCTATACATATTATTTGTTCATACTAATCATTCTTGAATTCTTAAGTAGTTAATAGTTTTTGTTGATGACAAAGGGGGAGAAAGTTATAAAAATATATGTGCTTAGTGTAAGGGGGAGTTGTAACTTTAAGAAGAAATCACGGAGTAAGGGGGAGTTATGGTATGGTAAGAATATTTAATAAATAAAGGTTGGCATCATCAAAAAGGGGGAAATTGTTAGGAACTGAGTTGATGATGTTTTGATGACAACAACCTTATATAGTTATTATACTTTACTTTATAAAATATATACTAACATTTTCATATAGATATATATATATATATGTATGTATGTATGTATGTATGTATGTATATAGGAAGTATATGCAGGTATTATCGAAGACTGATCAGTATAAAGACTCAAGCATCAAGATGAAGATTAGAGATTCAAGATTCAAGACTCTAGAGAATCAAGATTTCAAGATCTCAAGATAAGTGTCTAGTATTTTGTTAAAACTTCATAATAGCACTCTCATCTTTCTTTCAATTTTCTTTTGGGATGGAACCCAATTTCTATCGAAACCAGTGGCTTACAAACCCATGACAAGTAGCTACCAACCTACGACAAGTGGCTTACAAACCCACGAAAATCAAAATCATTTAAACTACTTTGTACAAGTTCTCGAGTCCTATGGAGGAGCTCTGTAAGAAGGTTCTTGCAATTTCAGTTTGAATAGATTTTTCAAAATGTTTTAGCTTTCAATATCATGTTTTCAAAAATGTTTTCAAACTTTGTTTTAGCCTTGAAATATTCCTCCATTCTGATTTTAAAAACTTCTATTTTTAAAACATCAAAACTTATTCTGATTTTAGATATTACTTATACAATTGACGGTCTATCAATTATATATATATATATATATATTTAAAATAATGTTTTATATTCATTATCTATCTCAAAATATTGTTTAAACACTTTATTTTGCTTTAGAGAAGCTTCAACTTGTTTTAAATTCAAATGCTTTTACAAAACAACATCTCTACAATTTTGAACTGAGGGATGTCGACATATGGGGATACCCCATGTCGACATGGCGACAGTTGGATTCAAAATTCAATTATCAAAAGAAGTGTCCATTCGTTCAAAAACCTTTCGCCAATGGTTATGATTGTTGTGCATCTATATAAAGGCTTCCAAAACGAATTTTTTTTAACAACTACTTTCTTATTTTCTTCACTCTTTCTTCTCCACCATTCCATTTCCATAAAACTTCATATTTTAAAGATCGTGCCATCATTCTGCCAAATTCTCAATAAGAAATCATTTGGATACTCTCTCTATTTGATTCTCCATCATTCTACTAAAGATCAAAGTGCTATTCAGAGTTATAGGATTAATTTGTATTCAAAAAGTCCATTGAGTCTATCCATTCAAAAGGATTGTTATTAAGAAGTATTAGGGTGATCATGTGTCCCGTAAATCAAGAGAGTTTACCCCAGACTCGGAGATAGGAGGGTTCCTCAAGGCCTTAGAAATTGAGGGTTGTAATTTGGATATTGGCTTATAAAAATCTGTACAAGGATATTGCCTTGGTGCAGGACTGGATGTAGGAGGATTCCGAACCAGTATAAAATCCGGTGTGCTCTTTCCTTTTACTTGCTTTACTTTACTATTTGCATTTGTTATATGTTCTGCGATCATTCTGTGTTAGAATTCTGTTTAGATTTGTGTTGAAAGTTTTAATTTAGTCATATAGTTCATATATTCTTTAAAACACTATTCACCCCCCTCTAGTGTTGTTTCTGCCTTAAGATCCTTAATCCGCATCCCCAACAGTTGTGATCTCAGTAATGAGATGAGTAATATCTATATGATATGGATGCTTAGTTAAAGTATGATAATATGGATTATCTATTTGTGATGATTATCTGATTATCTGTTTATAATGAAATGTCATTATCTACTGTGATATGTGAATTATCTATCTGTGTGTATGTAGATAATGATGAATTGAATTGTTTTAACTTTAAAATCACTTGGACATTAAGATGGCGTTTGGATTTCGATGAGACCGGATCAGGTTTCCAAATTTGGAATTCCGAAAACCACATCGATCCAAATTAAACGTTAGGTCGTGAATCTCAAGTGAAGAGTGAAGACTCGATGTGTAAGGACTATTCGTTGTTAATACTCTGAGGGTAATTCCAATACGATTTTAACGGGAGTAGTACTTTTAGGTTCGAGATGAAGATTCAGAGTGCAAGGGCTATTGTCGTTAACTCTGAGGTTGGTTCAAAAATGAGTGTAGTGAAATAGTGCCTTTGGTTTCGTTCGAACCCGAAACGAACTTGTATGGATTGAATGCTTTCAGAACATCGTCAGGTGGACGATGAGCATTCTAAGATTATTGTGTCCTATAAAGGTAATCGTAGCCTCAAGCCTCATCAACCGGGAATGGCTAAAAGAGGGGAGGTGCAGCAAGGCTAAGTGGGTCATGCCTAAGTATGACGAGATTTACCCCTGTCTAGAGGTCTCTTTTTATTCGGCTAAGTAGGCAGTTGGCGACGGCCACCTGCGGGGTTGTCTTGTTCGGGACTGTCCAGTAAGGGATGGTTCCGGCTTTGTGTTGCAGGGGATTGGGAGTAATCCTCGGTACGGTGATCTAGGCCACGTACTGTGACGGACGGTACCCCAATAGCCCTACCATTGTATAGAATGCAAACTCCAATAAGTGCCTGTATGGTTTTGATTGTGTCCAACTATGTTGGAACGTGAGATGTAAGCATTCCATCTATTTCTGTATTTTATTTTGAAAACCCTAGACCCTATTATAATATCACTGAATTTCCTATCAAATGTTTTGGTTAGCGTAAGGTAAAAAGTTTTCCATGTTTATTTGTGGGAAGTCTTACGTGATACCTTTTGTTTTCAAAGGATTTACAAAGTTAAGCAACTTTAAACCCGTTTACTCACACCAGACCCATGTCTGACCCAAGTGTTTATTTTCTGTTTTATTAAACTCTTGGGTACTCATATTATGTATGAGTAGTCAAGGGATTCAGGATTGCTTTGACGAGTTCTGGAGGAGAAATGGAGCAGGAGGCTTCTGCTTGTAGATATATAGTGGTTTTGCTGTGTTTGAGTTGTATTTGTTTTCTGTGATGTACTTGAATTGTAATAACTAGACAGTTGTTTATAACTATCCAGTTTCTGTTGTATTAGCTGTATAACTCTGATGTATATGATACTATGTGATATTTTATGTGATATAATATAAATTATTCGTTCCGCTGTGAGATTCTGATGTAGTTTGTTTCTTTCTTTCCTATCTTTTCTCTTTTCTATCCCTTTCTTTCTTCTTAATGATGCGACTTTCTATGGAATGAAAGGCGGGTCATTACAATAATAGAGGGTGAATTGGGATCGAGTAAATTGAATATAAATCACTTGAAAAGTGAGGTAATGAAGCGAACTCTCGAAATGAGTCAAATGAAACTAATAGTGATTGAAATGAAGCAGATGGAATGATTCCAAAGTGGTACAGTATAAATTGGATATACTAAGTAAATGGAAGCGAATAAATTGAATAGGAATCAATTTAAAAATGAAATGGAATTTGATTGCAGTGGAAACTTAACTTAAGTGATTATTTATGAAATGATTCATGAATGAGTTAACATGGACTGGAATGTTGTTTAATATAAAAATGAAGCGAACAAAGTTTGGTGAATAACTTGAATAGGAATGAATGAAAAATGGATGAATTGATTGGAATCAATTTAAATGGATAAATTAAAGCTTAATAAGATGGATATGAACAAAATAAGTGTGAATGTGAATAGAATGAAATTGAATGGATTACGAATCAAGTTAAATTTGAATAAGGGATTAATTACTTATTGAAATTAATTATGATAATGTGATTAGTTTAAGTTAATTAATTTAGTTTAATTAATTTAAGAAAATCATTTGATGATTTAATAAGAGTAATTACCTAATGTAATTAATGAAGCATAATTACTTAGGGAAGTAATAAATGATAATTACTGGAATGTAATTAGTGAAAGATGATTTATAATGAGGTAATTTGATTAATTACTTTTGTAATTAATCAAGGGATTAATTAATGAAGATAATTAATTATGTAATAATTAATTTGTTAATGAGTAATTAATGGTAGTTAATTACTGGATTGATATTAATCAAGGGTGATTAATAATTATATTTTAAAATTTTAGATTAATTACTAAATGTAATTAATTAAAATTAAGTAATTAATTTAAATATAAATTAGAGATCATTAATTAATATAATTAATGATGTAATTAAGAATTGTTTAATTAAGGAATAATTAATAATAAGTGATTAATTAATGTAATTAATTAAGGATAAATGTAGTTAATTATAGTTAATTAATAAATGAAGTAATTAAATGTTAATTACTAAATGATTAAGGTTAATTAATTTTGTGAAATTAATTAAAGACGAATTACTTATTGTAATTAGAGAATGATTAATCAAGGGTGTTTAATCAAGATGAATACTTAGAGAATGATTCATTAATTAGATTATAATTAATTAATGGATATATAAGCAGGATTTATAGATGTAGTAATTAATTTAATTTACTTTAAATTAATTAGAGATAGCAGTTATTAATTTAATTCACTATAGATGGTGGTTAATAAATCATTGCTTATAGATGATATTGATATTTCATTGGATGGTTGTGATCTCGGTAATGAGATGAGTAATATCTATATGATATGGATGCTTAGTTAAAGTATGATAATATGATTATCTATTTGTGATGATTATCTGATTATCTGTTATGATGAAATGTGATTATCTATTGTGATATGTGAATTATCTATCTGTGTGTATATAGATAATGATGAATTGAATTGTTTTAACTTTAAAATCAGTTGGACATTAAGATGGCGTTTGGATTTCGATGAGACCGGGATCGGGTTTCCAAATTTGGAATTTCGAAAACCACATCGATCCAAATTAAACGTTAGGTCGTGAATCTCAAGTGAGGAGTAAAGACTCGAGGTGTGAGGACTATTCATTGTTAATACTCTGAGGGTGGTTCCAATACGAGTTTAACGGGAGTAGTACTTTCAGGTTCGAGATGAAGATTCAGAGTGCAAGGGCTATTGTCGTTAACTCTGAGGGTGCTTCCAAAACGAGTGTAGCGAAATAGTGCCTTCGGTTTCGTTCGAACCCGAAACGAACTTGTATGGATTGAATGCTTTCAGAACATCGTCAGGTGGATGATGAGCATTCTAAGATTATTGTGTCCTATAAAGGTAATCGTAGCCTCAAGCCTCATCAACCGGGAATGGCTTAAACAGAGGATGTGCAGCAAGGCTAAGTGGGTCATGCCCAAGTAGGACGAGATTTACCCATGTCTAGAGGTCCCTTTTTATTTGGCTGTGTGGGCAGTTGGCGACGGCCACCTGCGGGATTGTCTTGTTCGGGACTGTCCAGTAAGGGATGGTTCCTGCTTTGTGTTGCAGGGGATTGGGAGTAATCCTCGGTACGATGATGTAGGCCACGTACTGTGACGGGCGGTACCCAGTAGCCATGCCATTGTATGGAATCCAAACTCCAATAAGTGCCTGTACGGTTTTGATTGTGCCCAACTATATTGGAACGTGAGATGTAAGCATTTCAGCTATTTCTGTATTTTATTTTAAAAACCCTAGACCCTATTATAATATCACTGGATTTCCTATCAAATGTTTTGGTTAGCGTAAGGTAAAAACTTTTACATGTTTATTTGTGGGAAGTCTTACGTGATACCTTTTGTTTTCAAAGGATTTACAAAGTTAAGCAACTTTAAACCCGTTTATTCACACCAGACCCATGTCTGACCCAAGTGTTTATTTTCTGTTTTATTAAACTTTTGGGTACTCATATTATGTATGAGTAGTCAGGGGATTCAGGATTGCTTTGACGAGTTCTGGAGGAGAAATGGAGCAGGAGGCTTCAGCGTGTAGATATATAGTGGTTCCGCTGTGTTTGAGTTGTATCTATTTTCTGTGATGTACTTGAATTGTATAACTAGACAGGTGTTTATAACTGTCTAGTTTGTGTTGTATTAGCTATATAACTCTGATGTATATGATACTATGTAATATTTTATGTGATATAATATAAATTATTCGTTCCGCTTTGAGATTCTGATGTAGTTTGTTTCTTTCTTTCCTTACTTTTCTCTTTTCTATCCCTTTCTTTCTTCTTAATGATGCGTCTTTCTATGGAATAAAAGGCGGGTCGTTACATTTGTGGTATCAGAGCACTAGGTTGAGCGAATACCTAGCCTCTGGAGTGGTGTCTATCTTGAGAGAGCGTATTTGTAATTTTAAATATATATATATATATTTATATTATTTCTCCCTATTTGTTAGGTTACTTGTTCGGGTTTTCCAATAAGTAATAAATGTAGATAGTGTAGTGGTGTGTGTAACACGAATACCAATGGTTGGAGTCCAAGTGTTTGGGGTTGGAGGAGTATTTGTCGAGACTGTAGACCTAATACCCTCTTGAGTAGTTTTGCAGTTTGGTGTGAAGGATTTCACCGATCTTTGAAGGAAACCTTTTCAAGGTTCGGAGTTCATCATTGGATTGTAAGCTTGGTTGCGCACGTACGAGCGGATTTTCTAGAATTTGGATCTGTCGGAAGTGATGAAGCCAGCGATGATATCTTGGCAACTTTAGGAAGGAGTTTTGTGTATATTGGAGTTTGAGACTCAGTTTGACAAGGTGTTTATGCTTGGTTTGAGGTCGAGTTTCCTTAGAGATATCTGTCTATTTTGAAGGCTCTATTGTGGAAGTGGCTGATGTAGCTTTGTGATTCGATGAGCTTTTAGATAAGGAAGTTTTTAGCAGCAGTAGTAGCTCAGAGGTGTTGAATGGGATGTCAGGATAGCCTCTTGGCTTAGCAGTATTCTATGAGGTGGAGTCCGAAAGCAGAAGAGTGGCTTGTTTCTTCGATGGTTCATAAGTCTCCTTGATTCTTCTGTCAGTAGGCCAGGCAAATGGTGAAGCTTGTCCATTTCTTCTGGAAGCTCAGCTGGGTGTAATGTTTGTGGTTGAAGGTGGACCACTAGTTTCTTCTTTTGGTTAGAAGGCTTAAGCTGTTCTGATTGGTGAAGAGAGAATGGTCTCTTGGAATCTGAACTGAGTAGAATCGCAAAGGTGACTTGCGATGGTTCGGAAGTTCTCTTAGTAATCTTTGTTTGGATTGAAGCATCTCTAGAGGATGTTTGAGTTATCGAAGTGGTTTGAGATTTTTCTGGATATCTTCAAAGGAATTGAGGTTTGCATCCACATCAGAAGACTGAGTTCTGTATTGACTTGGTTCTTGGGGCTTTACCGATGGTTCAGCCTAGTAGTAAGGAGGTTCTTTGAGTGAAAGAGGTTTTTTGTGAACCAGTCAGGATTGATCGGATCTTGTTTTCTAGTTGAATTTTTGCTATGGTGTTGTGACCGAATCGGATAGGTCACCGAGATTTTATGGAATTTGATGGATAATGTTTCCGGAATGGGTTGATCAAGTTTGTGCTTGTGTTCATCGACAGCATTCTCAAATCAGAGTTATGCAGCGGAAGCATAGTGGCAGCTGTTGTAGAATAGAAGCAACCCCGGATTCATTGGAAATTTGTGTTTTGTCTTGGATCAGAGGATTTCTACAGGAAATTCATTTTGAATCTAGAGGCTTGGTTGTCTTGGGCATCTGTTCTGTTTTCCAAATAGGAGTAGTATGTTTGAAATCTTCTGATATTTGTGTAGTAGAGTTTGTGTGGTGGATTTTGATGGATCTTGGGACAACCATCTTATTGAGTAGGATCTAGAGATTGTTTATTTCTTTGTCCAGATTTGTTCCGTGAAGCATCTGCGAAGATTGGATTGATCTAGAAGGTTGAAGGCAGTCCAGGATCGACAAGAGAGATTTGTGGGTAAGAGACAAAAGAATTCAGAATTTGAAGTAGGAGATTTGGATTTCAAAATTTGGAAATTTAATTTTAGATAATTTTTCTTCGATCGTAAGAGCTATAAGATTGGGTAAGTCTGGAAGCTAGCTCTGAAGAGTATTGGATCTTTCTGTATTCTCTTAAGGGTCAAGTGTTTGGTCTACAGGATTGAATTGCCAGTTCGGACAGCTGGAATTCGTTATGTTTTTCACGCATCTCTAAGGGAGTACATGTATGGTCTATCACTGGTTTTAGAACCAGTAGTTCTAGGAGATTTGGGAGTTGATCAGGACTTGTCTGTGGTCTAGTATCCTGTTTAGATTTGTAGATTTAGATATATAGAAGCTCTGAATCTTAGTGGTGTAGCCAGTTTAAATTCTGTAGGGCGAGTATCCCGGTGTTTGTACCTGGAAACTCTAGGGAATCCTATCCAGAATTTTGTCTGGATAGTTAGAATTGTTTGTTTGAATTGATTACTATGGTTGCTTATGTATGATTAGTAGCATATGCTTGCTATTTTAAAATTAAAATCTGTATGAGATTATTAAATTATCTTTGCTTTTAAATTTCGGGGACGAAATTCTTCTAAGGGGGGAGGAATGTATGTCCCGGAAATTTAAGCATATTTATTTAATAATTTCTATTAATAATTATTTTAAAATGTGAAATATTGATTTAATAATCTAATTCAAACAGAAATTATCTTTTGAAAACTAATAATTATTTAGTTTGACAAATGTTATCTTTTCAAAATTTATAATAATGATAATGATAATTTAATTTGGGAATCTTATTCTTTTCAAAGTTAAAATATTTAAATGATAAAATTTATCTTTCTAAGCTAATTTAAAAGATATTTTATTTATGATGTATATATGTGTATACATTGTAAATAGGGTGTTTGATTTTAATTTTAATTTAAATTTAATAAGGATGTTTTCAAATTTATAATATATATATATATATATATATATATATATGTATGTATGTATGTATAAATTGTGAATTGCAAAATTTGATTGAAATTAATATAGAAACTTTTCAAAAGTTAATTTAAAGGTCTATCTAATATTTTCAAAAGTAATTAAAATAAATATTTATTTTGTTTGAAAATATAATAGTTTAAATTGTATATTACAATAAAAGTTTATTTTTGTTTTCTTTTAAAGTTTGGTTTTTGAAATAAATTTAGTATATACATTGAAGTACAATGTTTTTTTTAAACTTCGAAAATAGGACATAATTCAATATCTTTTTCTTTTTAAATTTTCTTTCTTGAAAATTTAGCTTTGAAATTATATTTTTAAAAGATACAAATAAACATTAAAATATGTAATTGTATAAAGGAAATTTATATGTAAACATTTAAAGGCTAAGTGGAAATAAACATTTAAAAACATGTTAAAATAAATAAGAAATTGATTTAGAAGAATTTTTAAACATTTATAAAATTAAGTAATTATTTTAATATTAAGTTATAACATGTGTAAGGTTATTATACCATGAGAAAGACACTTGTAAATCACTCTACAACCTAATGTAAAAAGTGGCATTTGTTTTATTTATTTTTGAAAACATTTTATTAAAAAAATATTAAGTAGAAAACTTGGCAATTCATTTTAGTTCAAACATTCTCTTCAAAAGAAAAACTGAAAATCGGATTTAAAGAAAAATTCAAAACCAAATACAACTTAAAAATCCGCAAAACAAATCTGCTCAAATTTTCAAATTTGTAATCTAATGAAGATCAACTCGAACTCTAAGCAAAAGAAATGGAGGTCAACTGCAAAATTTAAATCAACTACAACAGCAAGTAATTCAACTTCAGTAATCAAAACTGAAAGTAAACTCACCATATTCAACAGCAAGCAGATTCAAAACTCCAGATTCATAATCCAGATCAAAATCAGTTCCAGGAAAATGAAATGCAACAGAGTTGTTCTCTGCTTCAATAATTTGTGAGTAAACTTATGTTTTTAAAAACAGTTCTTTCTTTTTAAAATCATGCTAAAGCAAATTCCAGAACTCAAGTTTCAAATTTAAACTGCTTTTCAAAAATCAAAATAGCTGTAAATAAACTGCTCTATCTTCATTTTAAAGTGAGTAACTTCACAATTTAAAAAGCTTAAATATATTTGTTGCATGTGGATTAATAGAAATAAGTATGCTTTGTATGATTGTATTGTGATGAATCTACTATGTTTATATATATATATATATATATGTGTGTGTGTGTGTGTGTGTGTGTGTGTTGCCAGGTATTTGTATACCTGTTCTTGTTTTTAAAACTAAGATTTTAATAGAAATCCCTTACCACTTGTTTTGATCTCAGTTAGGATTTGAGATGTAAACAGAAGTTGTTTGTTTAGTATGGATTTATGTTTATAAATTATAATTAAGATAAGTTAAGAATCTGGTTGTCTCTGTAAACTATAAGAACAATCATTGTTTAAAATCAGCAAAATCTCAAACATGTTAAAATATTAAATCAGGTTTATAACTTGAATTCTTATATGAAATCATGATTTTTAAAACTAAAATCACATTTTTTAGTTAAGTAGTGAATGAGCATTACTGGGTTGACCAGAAAATGGGTTTTGGGGTTTATCTGATGATCTAGTGGATCTGGAATGTTGTAGTTCTTCCTGGAGGTGGAGGAATGATTGGGGAGTGGAGGAAAAATGGCAGGTGGATGGTTAGAGATAGGTGGCGACAGTGGTTGCTCATTTTAGTTTCTAAACCTTGTTTTCCGGTGGTCGGAATTTTGATGCTTCTCGATTCCTCTGGTGCATCGAATGTTGCATAGTTTCGGGGATTGGAAGAGGGGATTTAGGTGAAGGTTTGGCCAGAGTCGCAGGTGCTCAGATGGTCGGAGATGAGTTGACGAGGTGTTGACAGGTTTGGGCATTGTTTGTAGTGTCGAGTTCCACGTTGGTTTGGCTAACTAGATTTTGATTTCGAGCTATTGTGTGAATTCTGATGGTCGTAATCATGTTTGGAGATGGTCAATGATGTGATGAAGGTGGTGATGATGGCTGGAGGTTGCCAGAGCCACGCTGCATGTGCACCGTGCATTTTATAGTTCTGGTGAACTTTTGGGATTGAGCAGATAATGGAACTCGAGTTTTACTCGAGTAGTTCGAGTATTTTACTCGAAGCATTTAGGGTTTTGTCTCGAAGCATTAGTAAGTGGTCTTGGGTCAATGGGTGGTTTCAGGTTTTATAACCTGACAGTGTTGGGTTTTTAAAATTTAAATAAAATTCAAATTTAAAGCAGGATTTAAAATAGGGGTTTTAAATTCAAAGTTTAAGTTTGGATTCAAAAGAACTTTTGAATCGTAAGTTTTTAAAAACAAAATTTTAAATCTAAAGCAAGATTTAAATCAAGTTTTAAATCAAGTCTAAATATGAATTCAAGTTTACTATAAATCCAAATCTTCAATTTAAATCAGTTTTGTAAATTTAAATGTTGAACAAGTTTAAATGTTTTAAAGTAGACTTTAAAGGTGAATTTGTTTTCAAATAAATGTTTAAACTTGATAAAATTCTTTATAAAAGGTTTCCTTTAATATTTGAATGAAAATTTATGAAGTGTTTAACTTAAATTTGGAAGTTAAATAATCAATTTATTTTAAAGCTTGATTTCTTTTAATAAAATTAAGTAATTTAGTTTAAACTTTTTCTTATATAAGTATCTTATATAAGTAATGAATGTTCTTTACATTTATTTTAAGGTTTGTAAATTTATTTAAATTTGGAATAAATGTTTAAATGGTTAAACGTTTTGAATCTTAAATTCAAAATGGAATTTGAATTTAAATTTAGAAGTGTAATGTTTTAAATACACTTGAATGTTAATGAAGTCATTAATAAAGTAAATGAATTATCTTAGAAATAATTAAGATAATAAAAGAATTTAATTTATAAGAGAATTAAGGAATGACTTATTTATTTGATTTTAAATTAATGATTTAGATTTATTTATAATTAGAGATGGTTAATAATGATTAATCTAAGATAAATTTCTTAAGAAAGTAATTAAAGAAAATGTTATTAGTTAAATAAGATAATTATCTAAGGATTATTAAGTAATTAATTAATGTGATTAATTTTGATAATTAATTAGATTAATTAATTGAAGATGATCAATTATAAATTGTTAAGCATAATTACTTGATAAAAGTAATTAAGGGATTAATTACTTATTGAAATTAATTATGATAATGTGATTAGTTTAAGTTAATTTAAGAAAATCATTTGATGATTTAATAAGAGTAATTACCTAATGTAATTAATGAAGCATAATTACTTAGGGAAGTAATAAATGATAATTACTGGAACGTAATTAGTGAAAGATGATTTATAATGAGGTAATTTGAGTAATTACTTTTGTAATTAATCAAGGGATTAATTAATGAAGATAATTAATTATGGAATAATTAATTTGTTAATGAGTAATTAATGGTAGTTAATTACTGGATTGATATTAATCAAGGGTGATTAATAATTGTATTTTAAAATTTTAGATTAATTACTAAATGTAATTAATTAAAATAAAGTAATTACTTTAAATATAAATTAGAGACCATTAATTAATATAATTAATGATGTAATTAAGAATTGTTTAATTAAGGAATAATTAATAATAAAGTGATTAATTAATGTAATTAATTAAGGATAAATGTAATTAATGTAATTAATTAATTATAGTTAATTAATAAATGAAGTAATTAAATGTTAATTACTAAATGATTAAGGTTAATTAATTTATGAAATTAATTAAAGACTAATTACTTATTGTAATCAGAGAATGATTAATCAAAGGTGTTTAATCAAGCTGAATACTTAGAGAATGATTAATTAATTAGATTATAATTAATTAATGGATATATAAGCAGGATTTATAGATGTAGTAATTAATTTAATTTACTTTAAATTAATTAGAGATAGAAGTAATTAATTTAATACATTATAGATGGTGGTTAATAAATCATTGCCTATGGATGATATTGATATTTCATTGAATGGTTGTGATCTCAGTAATGAGATGAATAATATCTATATGATATGGATGCTTAGTTAAAGTATGATAATATGGATTATCTGTTTGTGATGATTATTTGATTATCTGTTTATAATTAAATGTGATTATCTACTGTGATATGTGAATTATCTATCTGTGTGTATGTAGATAATGATGAATTGAATTGTTTTAACTTTAAAATCAGTTGGACATTAAGATGGCGTTTGGATTTCGATGAGACCGGATCGGGTTTCCAAATTTGGAATTCTAAAAACCACATCGATCCAAATTAAACGTTAGGTCGTGAATCTCAAGTGAAGAGTGAAGTCTCGATGTGTAAGGACTATTCGTTGTTAATACTCTGAGGGTGATTCCAATACGAGTTTAACGGGAGTAGTACTTTTAGGTTCGAGATGAAGATTCAGAGTGCAAGGGCTATTGTCGTTAACTCAGAGGGTGGTTCCAAAACGAGGGTAGCGAAATAGTGCCTTCGGTTTCGTTCGAACCCTAAACGAACTTGTATGGATTGAATGCTTTCAGAACATCGTCAGGTGGACGATGAGCATTCTAAGATTATTGTGTCCTATAAAGGTAATCGTAGCCTCAAGCCTCATCAACCGGGAATGGCTAAAAGAGGGGAGGTGCAGCTAGGCTAAGTGGGTCATGCCTAAGTATGATGAGATTTACCCCTGTGTAGAGGTCTCTTTTTATTCGGCTATGTAGGCAGTTGGCGACGGCCACCTGCGGGGTTGTCTTGTTCGGGACTGTCCAGTAAGGGATGGTTCCGGCTTTGTGTTGCAGGGGATTGGGAGTTATCCTCGGTACGGTGATCTAGGCCACGTACTGTGACGGACGGTACCCCAATAGCCCTGCCATTGTATAGAATGCAAACTCCAATAAGTGCCTGTATGGTTTTGATTGTGTCCAAATATGTTGGAACGTGAGATGTAAGCATTCCAGCTATTTCTGTATTTTATTTTGAAAACCCTAGACCCTATCATAATATCACTGGATTTCCTATCAAATGTTTTGGTTAGCGTAAGGTAAAAAGTTTTCCATGTTTCTTTGTGGGAAGTCTTACGTGATACCTTTTGTTTTCAAAGGATTTACAAAGTTAAGCAACTTTAAACCCGTTTACTCACACCAGACCCATGTCTGACCCAAGTGTTTATTTTCTGTTTTATTAAACTCTTGGGTACTCATATTGTGTATGAGTAGTCAAGGGATTCAGGATTGCTTTGACGAGTTCTGGAGGAGAAATGGAGCAGGAGGCTTCTGCTTGTAGATATATAGTGGTTCTGCTGTGTTTGAGTTGTATTTGTTTTCTGTGATGTACTTGAATTATAATAACTAGACAGTTGTTTATAACTATCCAGTTTCTGTTGTATTAGTTGTATAACTCTGATGTATATGATACTATGTGATATTTTATGTGATATAATATAAATTATTCGTTCCGCTGTGAGATTTTGATGTAGTTTGTTTCTTTCTTTCCTATCTTTTCTCTTTTCTATCCCTTTCTTTCTTCTTAATGATGCGACTTTCTATGGAATGAAAGGCGGGTCGTTACAATAATAGAGGGTGAATTGGAATCGAGTAAATTGAATATAAATCACTTGAAAAGTGAGGTAATGAAGCGAACTCTCAAAATGAGTCTAATGAAACTAATAGTGATTGAAATGCAGCAGATGGAATGATTCCAAAGTGGTACAGTATAAATTGGATATACTAAGTAAATGGAAGCGAATAAATTGAATAGGAATCAATTTAAAAATGAAATGGAATTTGATTGCAACGAAAACTTAACTTAAGTGATTATTTATGAAATGATTCATGAATGAGTTAACATGGACTGGAATGTTGTTTAATATAAAAACGAAGCGAACAAAGTTTGGTGAATAACTTGAATAGGAATGAATGAAAAATGGATGAATTGATTGGAATCAATTTAAATGGATAAATTAAAGCTTAATAAGATGGATATGAACAAAATAAGTGTGAATGTGAATAGAATGATATTGAATGGATTGCGAATCAAGTTAAATTTGAATAAATGGTATGGAAATCAATTTTGAAGTTTATAATTGAGTGTTTGAACCCTATAAATTGCATATGCATTCTAAAACACAAGATATGACATGTTTGTTTATGAAACTTGTATTTAGATTGGTAAATTGGGTGCGTTGTTATAAGAATTTCATGATTTTGAAAATTATATGCTTATTTTGAGTAAGTACAGGTAGAGGGACTGTTTGGATAGATTTTTGGGTGCGTGATTGCATAGAAATTTAGCAAGCTCACTTAATAATGCTAATATAAGGTACCTTTACGCAATAAAAGCAAAAATGAAATATAGATTGATATATAATTGTGTTTCCAACCATGTCGGTCGATGTATATATATTTAGCATATTCTTGATATTGCAAAAGGCTCTTCATACAAAGGAGACTTTGCCAAAAAATTTGAAAATCTATGGCGTTGGATTTTTTTGAAAATTTGTGGAAATTTTTTTAGCCAAAAGTTGATTTTTGAGTTTGAAATTGAAATAAAGAGTTTTGGATTAGAAATGGAAACTAACTGTTTGGGGTTGAAACTAAAGAGTTGGAAAGTGGAATATCGAATTTTACCAAAGAGGGTTTTTAAAGGTAATGGGTTTGGATCATTCGTCCTACCTTAGCAACCTCGGGGACGAAATTCTTCTAGGGATGAGGAATGTAACAACTTGGATTTTTAGTCGATTGATTTTTAACATTTAATTTATTTTAAATGTTGAATTTGAATTATAAATTTATTTTGATTATGGAGATTTTGGTTGAATTAGTGAAATTGTTTTAAAAATTTCAAATATATTAATTTAAATTCTATTTGGATTAGAATTATAATATTGGACTTTCGGATGGGATCAAAGTCGATAAATTAAAAATTAGAATTTTATGTGTTAATTTGATAATGGAATTTAATATTGGGATAGAGTGAAAAATTGAATTTGTGATTTTATACGAATCTAAATTGTTTCTAATATGAATATAAATTCTATTTGAATTTTAATTGAGGTGGTAATTTTTTAAAATTGGGATTTTAAGTAATATCGACAATTTTAAAAATCGCTCGATTTAATCGGTGCGTTGAATTAGCATTCCGAGGCACAGTCTCGGAATTCGACGAAACTACTTTCATTAGATCCACAATAGTGTATTATTATCGGATTCAACTTTGGTTGTACAGGACTGAAACGCGTTGAATTAAATATCGAAAATCTAATATTATAATTCGATTCGAAAAGCTATTTTCAACATACGATCGAATTAGACCTCGAAATATATTCCATTGTGTTCGGAATAAGGGTAAAAAATTATAAATAACAGACGATACACTTCGTTTGGATTACGTCCAGAAATCACGTGGATAATCGAGATAATATTAAAATATTATATATTTACGTATATATATATATATGTTCACAAGCCCTAACCCTAACTTTGTTTTTAGCCACCGCCTTTACATACCAATGGCCGATAATCACTCGAATTTTCCTCCTCAATTTCTCCAAATCTTTTAATAATTAGAAAAAGACTTTCTACATGAAAGTTGTAGATTATGTCGAGTACAATGTATCCAACGGCTGTGATGAGATTTCGCATGGTGGATCGCTAGAACTTCGAGCGAATAGACCGTGCGTTCGAGTGTGATTCGCGAATGGAGAAGGTAACCGAGCTCGTCATAAATTTTGGCGTTGGTGGAGCTCACGTGGCCGCTTCACATGGTTGTTGGCGATCGTGCCATAGTTGATCGAAGATAGGTGCGACAATCAAAGGATGATGGTGGCTTTGGGTTCGAATGCAACCTGGACGTGCAAGCAAGAAGAAAAGCGGAACGACCTTGATTTCTTGAACCCAGTCTTACGGCCAAGGTTTTTACGTTGGAAAATATAAAAAGAAAATGTACGTAAATTTTAACTTTAAGTTATGAAATCTTATAAATTTCATATCTTTATCATACGAGAGTTGAATTGGACGAAACAGGCAGTGTTGGAATCGTAGGGACGAATACTACATGCTGAAATTAATTTGGAGTCGATCAGAGCTAGCTAAATGTTTAGATTAAATCGAACGTTGTTCGGCTTAATTTAAAATTGGAATGTTGGCAAATTGAAACTCAAGAGTTAATTTCACTCATTTTTGAATGCTAGTTTAATTTAAAAAATTAAAAATTTAAATTATCTGTTGATTGGATGGTTTGATAATTATTATTATCAGTTGGATGTTATAACATATATAGTAGTATATATTAGTAGTTGGATTGATTATTCCCGCTTGTAGGAGCAGATGAGACCCTATGTGCCCCGCATAATAACGGATGACCCTATATACCGCGATTTCCCGCCTTAAAGCAGGATTGATATTTTTATGTCGTATTAACATCTGTGGTTGCAGGGAAATAGGTTGGAGGGATCCAACTGGATTCCTTAAAATGTTGAATTTAATTTCATATATAGTGATATATGATATGTTTAAATAATCTATGATAGATTATATGTGATTTGAATTTTTTAGATGTTATGGTTGTACTGGTCTAGTTTTGGTAATTTAAATACAATACATATATATTTTGAATTTTTAAAGAAATTAAAAGGGATTTTAGAAGTGAAATATTTATATAGAATTTTGGATTAGTTAAAAGGAATTGATCTAGATAAAATAAATAGTTTGACTTAAATTTGTACTTGACTATTTCAGGATATTGAAAATAGAGATTTTGGAATAATGTATATAAAGGATTTTAAATAGAACTTAAGTAATATTGTTTAAGTGTAAAGAGATTTTAAAAATAGAGATTGTAAATAGTTTGGGAGAATAAAAAGGAAATTTAAAAATAAATATAAAATTGGTTATACTGGATCTTCAGTAAGATTTCTAAATTTTGTAATGGATGTAGAATCGAGATTTAGTTGGTCTTTGAGTACAGTTTGTTTTTATTAAGAAACTGATTTACTAATGGGAATTTAACTTAGAAATCAATTTATAATGGATTCAAGTGATGGGAAACCGTCATAAACTGAAACTGAAAACTATAAGATTTATAAACAACGTTTATAAATAAAGTGAAGTGATTATCAGTTGATAGATTGAAGTTATAAATTCGCTGCAAGAATTTATAAGGCGATGGGTAAATCAGTTTAAAAGTAAATGATAGATCTATTTTTTTAAATGTGAAAAAGGATTTACAAAATTAGGACGTAAATCAATTGATGAAATCGAGAGAGATTTATAAATATTGGATGTGTTATATTAGAATTGAAAATATGTTTTGCCGAGAAGATAAGTTGTATAGAAAAGAGGACTTTTAATTATTAAACCAGCTAACTTAAAAATGTTTTAGCAAAAGAATATTTCCAGAAAGTTAGTTATGTAAATATTTCTAAATTGTAAAAATAAATTATAAGTTTCATAAACAAGCCCTGTAAATTAATTAGAATCTTATTAATAAATCAGAATTAATTATCGTTGCAAAGCTGTGTAATTGTTTTAAATTGTTAAAGTATATTAAATTACTAATTTAGTTACAGTGAGTTGATGTTAAGTTAATTATTATTTAAGAATAAATCGGTATTATTATTTTTCAAATATAAATTATTCAGTATTAATATAATTTTATATAATAATTTTTTTAAAAGTTTTTGCCTAAATTAAACTTGGAAAAATTATTATAGAAACTTTATAAACATTATTTTCAGATGATTATTAAATAAAGTTTTTGAAAAGTAACGGTATACTTTCATGGAGAAATCGGAGGCAGGTATTGCTTGCAGTTAAGTTTTGATTTCTCTAGGATAGAGACGTAATCATTGAGCTGTGAATCCATGGTTGATACTGCCTGATGCTTTCCATATTTACTTTAAAGAGTTTTCAAATATTTTTGAAAGAACTGGTTTTGAATATACTTATTTCGGTGAGAGAAGTATATATTTTTGAATAAAGAGATTTAATTAAGGAACCCAGAACTTATAGAATTCGTTATAGACATGTTAAGGATTTTACAATATAAATTAAGAAGGGTTTTGTGAGAAAAGAGAAATAAGTGAAATTTTCCTAAGTGTTGGGAAGTAAGAGATTTAGAAGAAAAAAATTTCAAATATTCTTCTAAGTGTTGAAATAAGATAAGGTGTGAAATAGCCTAATATGGATATAAGTATTTGAGTTGTCTCAAATATTGAAAATAGAAAAGGATTTGAATATATATCTTATAAAGATATTTTGAAATTAATTTTGGAGAATCTATAATAAGGCTTGATGTCTACTTATGGATGTTTTATTGATAGTTAAATAACCAATTATCTATTTTGGCCCAATTTGTTGATCGTCTCGAAGAGACCAGGATCTAATTTAATTATTCGAAAAACCACTTCGATCTTATTTGCGCGTTACGAATGGATACCTTGAAGATTGTGAAGATGGTGATTCATTTTTTCTAGACCTGGGACAACTTTTACGGACGAATGCGATCAAAACATCATCATTGGTGGACGATGAGCATTCTAAGTGAAATTGTTCTTGAAAGGTGATCGTAGCCTCAAGCCTTATCAACCGGAATGACTGGAAATGAAGGGTTATGTAGCAAGGCTATGTGGGTCATACCCAATTAGGGTATGTTATAACCTTTCTAGATACCCTCGGATATATTATTTGTTATGGATACGGTGGTTCATGCAAAAGAGCTCTCGATAAGGGTGGGAACACCTAGGGTGATAACATATTTTGTTATATCCAGGTTAGGGACAGGGTCCGTCTTGTGTTGCAGGACATCCCAGCGAGGTCCTCGGTATATTTTTTTAGACATGTACCCTGATAGGTGGTACCTCAGTTGTAACGATCCCCTTTTTAAATCAAATTTAAATTGGTAATTAATATAAATTTTTGAATTAAACTGTGAATTAATTTGAATTTTTTTCCAAAATAAATAGGATAAGTGTTGTTTATATGAATATAAATAGATTGGGAATAGAATTTTGATTTTGAACTTCAAAAATAAATATCTTATTAATAAATTTGGATTTGAACTCTATAATTTAAAACTAATAAAAATTTGTTTTGTAATTATAATATGCGTATATATGTGTATACATTGTAATTTTGGAAGTTATATTTTAAATTTAGTATAATAAAATTTTCAAAAGCTATTTAAGGATTAAATTCTAATATTTATTTATTTATTAGTGTATAATTAATTTTAAATCATATTCTTTAAAGTTATAAATATATATAAAAGGAAATGTATATAGATAAATATTTATTTAAAGGTATAAAATTTTAATTAAAATAAGATTTGATAAAAAGGTTTAAAATACTTTCTTTTAAAAAAGTGGAAATTAGCCGCAAGGGCCTCTTTAGCAAGTGCACTTAGTTTCTAGGACACATAACTGAAATAATTACCTTTAAGGACAAAATGCAAAATAACTAGTTTCTAAAGCCTAAAAACCTACGAAATTATGTCCTTGAAAGTAATTGGACTGCTGACTTTGTCCTTAAAAGTAATCATTCTGTTGATTTTGGCCTTGAAATTAATTTCTATAGATGTGTATCCTAGAAACAAATTGGATACCAAAGTTTGTCCTTCTAGCGAAATGCCCTTAAAAAATTTATATATGAATAAATATAGTTTGTATATATATATAAAACATATGTTAATATGAAAAGAAATGCATTAATTAATTTTGAAAATAAAATATAAATTATATTTAAACATTAAATATATGCAAATTAATATATGGAAACTTTGTAACACGTGAAGTTAACAAGATTAAAAGGTTGAAACTTGCATTAAACATTTGTAATCAAATTAACATACAAAGATACAAGTGTAGAAATTATAATATGGAATTAAACATGTGTCATGTTTAATTTATTATCATTTATTTAAAAAAAATAAGGAAAACAAGCTATATATACATCTACTTCTCCTAATCTCCGTTTTTCTTTCGTATATTTCAATCTCAAACCTATAAACATATAAGATTCAACTTAGTTTTTATTAAGCTTTAGTTCAATTAAAATAGCCAGCTAAAGATCAAGCAATTACAGTTTCAAAAATCAAAGCATCAAGCTTCAAATCATTTCCGGTTTTCAAAACCTGAAGCATGCAAATTCAATCTAAATCAAAGTCCAGATTAGTTTTCAAATTCAAAATATTTTCCAGGCTCAAGCTCCTCTGTTTCATGTTCCAAGTGAGCAAACCTACTTGAATTTGCTTCTATATCTTGATGTTGTGGTTGACACTTGAATATGTTATGAAAAATGTTGTTTAATTGTTAAATATGCCTGCATGTTCATATATATGTATACATACACACACACACACACACACACATATATATATATGTAAATATGGTGTGCATGTCTGTAACATATCTCTGTTTATAGGCAATAGGTTTCAAAACCTGTTTAAAGAAAAACCAAAATCTCATCCCCCAAACCTTTTTAAGCTATGATCGCTGAAAGGAAAATAATTATTACAATGTAATGTTATTTTTAAAATTAATTTTACGTGGAAATATTTGGTAAATATTTTGAAAATGTGAAATTACAGAGATGATCAAACTTAAGTCAGAAAATCGAATAATTTAATTTCACGTTTTCATTTTAAAATACGATTTGCATGTGAAATAATGAATTTTGAGACTAAAATAAAGATTTTTAATGTTGGGTATGTCGAGTGTTTTGAATGGAAACATTGTTTTCGTCGATTGGCGACGATCAGCGGAGGTAAGGTCGTCGTGATCGAGGCTGGAGGAAGCTAGGATGGTGGAGGTCTTGAGAAAAATGTTCGCAGGTTTTTTGGGCCACCGTAGCGCTGGTGCGACGATGTTGTAGGGTTTTATACCCAGTTTTGGTCGAACTGGTTCCTGAGGTGATTTTGACTTTGATGGTTGATCGGAGGTGATCGCACCAAGGGGAAATGGAGTGTAAACTCAGGCGGAGGTTCTGGTGGATCGGCGTGGATTCTGGCGATGGATGGCATCGGAGCGAGGTGTTTTTCGCCGAGGTGTTAGGTTCTAGGTTGAAATTAAGATGCTCGATTTTGATTCTCTGGCGTATTCATCGATCTGGGTGTTTGGGTTGCTCGGCGAGGTCGAAGACGATATGCAGGCGATGGTGATGATGGTCGGAGGCGTGACGGTGATGTGTGCACGTGTATGTGTATATTTGTGTGTCAGAGAGTTGAAGAAGAAGAAGAAAGCATGGTCTCGATGATGATCTCGGAAAAACAACGTGGTAGCTTGAGTTAGACTTTGGGTGATTTGAATGGGTTTTGTAGCAGGTTTTAAATTTTAAAATAAAACAAAGTTAAAAGGAAGAAGAGGGGAAATGACTCGGGGATAGGCTCGGGTATTCTGGGTTTTGTCTTGGGTTGATACTCGAGGTTGTCTCAGGTACGTGTTGAAACAGGTTTTTATGTTTAAAATAAAACAAGTTTTACAAATTTAAAATTAAATCAAGTTTAAACACTTTCTTGATTAATTCTTTTAAAATAATAAATGTTTTATTTTAGTTTGGAATTAGTTAAAGGATTTAAAATAAATTATTTTAATTAATCAATTCAGTTTAAAATGTTTATATATATATATATATATATATATATATATATCCTTGGGTTTTTTAGGCAAAAGGAAAAAGTTGCAAAAAAAATTAGTCTCAGGGACAAGAAGTTTGTTTTTTAGGCCGAAGGACACTTTTAGTGTAAATTACAGAATGATAGTTGTAACTATCATTTTCAGTTTACACTAAAAAGTGTCCTTCAGACTAAAAAGCAAACTTGTTGTCCTTGAGACTAATTTTTTTTGCAACTTCTTCCTTGTGTCTATTTACCTGTATATCCTTTATCTTAAAATTAATTCTTAAGTTATTTTTAATAATATGGTGATTAAGAAGTAATTAAGAAGAAATGTTTAAAATAAAAGATAATAAATTAAACATGACACTTGTTTAATTCCGTATTATAATTTCTACACTTGTATCTTTGTATGCTAATTTGATTACAAATGTTTAATGCATGTTTCAACCCTTTACATTTGTTAACTTCATATATTACAAAGTTTACACATATTAATTTGTACATATTCAATCTTTAAATATAATTTATATTATATTTTCAAATTTAATTAATGCACTTCATTTTATATTAACATATGTTTTATATATATACATACAAACTTTATTTATTCGTATATAATTTTTTTTAAAGAAAGTATTTTAAAACTTTTTATCAAATCTTATTTTAATTAAAATTATTATACCTTTAAACAAATATTTATCTATATACATTTCCTTTTATATATATATTTATAACTTTAAAGAATATGATTTAAAATTAATTATACACTAATAAATAAATATATAAATATACACTAGAATTTAATCCTTAAATAGCTTTTTAAAAATTTATTATACTAAATTCAAAATATAACTTCCAAAATTACAATGTATATACATATATACACAAATTATAATTACAAAACAAATTTTTATTAGTTTTAAATTATAGAGTTGTCAAATCCAAATTAATTTATAAGATGTTTAATTTTGAAGTTCAAAATCAAAATTCTATTCCCAATCTATTTATATTCATATAAACAGCACTTATCCTATTTATGTTGGAAAAATCCAAATCAATTCACAATTTAATTCAAAATTTTATATTAATTACCAATTTAAATTTGACTTAAAAACAGGATCGTTACATCAGTGCCTAGTCATTGTAAGCCATCCAACCTTCAATAAGCGCCGTACGGCTTTGATTATGCCCAACTATGCCAAAAGTGAGATTTAATCATTTCAGCTACTATCTATTTACATTGTTTAGACACTACTATAAATATCAGATGATTTTGATATAAGTGTTTTGGTTATCGTAAGGTAAAACCCGTCGTGTTTATGTGTGACGCTATCTTATGAGATACCTTTGTTTTTCAAAGAATTTTTATAACTTTAATAAATCAATTTGAGTGTGTTTTCTCATACTGGTTTTTCAGACTGACTCGGGTGTTATTTTATTATAATGCTCGAGTCAGACTGAGTATTACAAATTTAGGATAGGATGCTATGGGACTCAGAAGACGAGTAGGATGATGAACGTATCACACATACCTGATTATATTCCGCTGTGTATTGCATGCAGTATATTTAGCATTTATAAGCACAAGTCATTATAACTGTCCGGTATTGAGTTGTTGATCTGTTGTATTCTGATGATGTAATGTATAAATAACAGTTACAGTTCTTTTTTTATAAAGACATGTTATTATCTATTATATATTGTTCTACTGCGGTTGTGAGATTCTGTATTGTTGTTGTTCTATTTTCTTCTACCCGCTTCTTCTTTTGCTCTAACGATCTGGTATTTTCGGCACTCGATTTCTCGGCATGCTATACAGAGGACGTATTGATGTTGATTTCTGAGGGTCGAAAATCCAGTTTGTCACACACACACATACATATATGTAATCTTTGTTGCCACTAATATTTTAAGTTCACATAAATAAAAGATATGAAAATAATTTACATAAGAGACAACTAATGTAAGAGTAAATTAAGAGAGTAAAGATTTAAAAGTAATTTATGTTACAACTAAGTCTAATCAAATCTAAGTGAAAAAGGTAAATGATCAATTGTAATTCTACTTTACTATTTTTGCAATCACCAATCAAACAATTGATTTAATACCATATGAGATTTCAAACCTAATTAATTTACTGACCCTGATGATATAATTAGATCTAAAACATAAGTTTATATTTAGACATATACATATATGTAATTAACTAAAATTAAATTTAAAACATGAAACTTAATTAATTGAAAATAAATTAACCAATTGAAATTTAGTTTAATATAGGTTTACAATTTCAAGGTATAAAGAAGAGTTGATTAATTTATATATATATATATATATATATACACACACACATAGAGATGCACAATGTTATATATATCCACATAATTTTATAATTCAATCTATTAAAATTTGATCCATGACTGAAAATGAATGAATGAGACAGCAAGAGTAATTTATTAAAACAAATAATATATACAACAACATACAACAGGATAACAAAAGGGGGATTTATTTCAAATGTCAAATGAAATAAAACTCAAATTGTTTGGTTAGACAAATTATTAAGTAGCTATAAAAGGATTAAATAATCAATTCCAAAACAGTTAATTATTTCAGATCCAATAAAATAATCAACATTCAAAATCATATACAAATTGAGTTCATAGGCAATCATAATACACAGAATAATTTTAAATTTAATAAGTAGTTACAATTTACATATATGTAAAAAAAATTATTTTAAGCACCATGAATGAATTATAAATTTACCCGATAAACCATTCCCTTTATCACAACTTGATTTATGACTTCTATCAGATTTCAAATAATTCAACGTCCTACATTGCAAGAGAAGGATGAACCACCTTTCTTTAATTTAATTTGATGTTGATTTGAATTTTTTTGATGTGTTTTGAAAGAAGCTTTAGCCATGAATGAATGACATTGAAAAGGAAGTAAAAGTTAAGCTCTGTTCTGGAAATCAAAATGATGAGATTTTGTTTTAATAGAATTAAAGGAACATTTCTCATTCTCTTATCAAAACATCCTTCTTTAATTCCTTATAAAATTTCAATCAAATAATTTCCTCCTCTCACCATTATGTGGCTGGTACGAACACATTCTTAATGTGCAAATTTTCCAAATGAAAGAAGAAAACAACTTTTATGCAATTATTTTATAATTTAAATATGGTTTATAATTATACCAATGTCACATATCGATATATGCAAATATAACTTTTATATAAATATTTAAATAATTATCAACAACATTCAAAACATCAAATAAATTAATAATAATTAATATTTTATAAATATTAATGAATTTAATCAGTTTACAACATTTTACTAATTAACTAAATCGTATGGTTTTCGGAGAAATCACAAATGTGGTGTGCGACTTAGTGATATGAATTCAATCAGTGATTAATATTGAGCAATTCAATAATGTTCACGCGTCACTTTAGCTAGCGATGTGTAACGACCCAGTTTTACGACTTCCGAAAGTCGACATTAATACGTCCACTGTATCAAATGCCGCACAATCGAATGCCGAAAAATCGAACCGTTAGGGTTTAAGAAGAAGAAGATAGAAGAAGAACAGAAACAATAACAGAATCTCACATTTCGTAGCGGAAAAATATATAATAGATAAAGAATAATTTTTAAAACAAAAACACTATATCAGTTTATACATCACATTATCAGAGTTTACAACAACAAACAACGGAAAAGAAATATTACATATATTAATGATAAGCCTCGCATCCAGCTTCAACTCCTGATCTCCATAGCAACTTCTTGACTTCGCTCCAGAATAATTGACAACTTGACTCTAGGCTGCCCGTGTGGAAAATTATGAGAACCCAGAGTTTAGAAAGGGAACAATAAACTCCAGGTCAGTCATGGAATTGGTATGAGATCTTAAAAACAGTTATTCTTTTACAAAAGAAAACAAAGGAATTTAAAAGAAATCCGCAATGCTTTTTTGAAAAATGAAACTACCATAAGGCCTCCCGGCATACACACAATGCAATCACACACTTGGGGGAGATTTTTCCTTATGCTAGTCAAACATGCTTAATACGCAAAATCTTCTTTAATATTATTATTAGTGCATGGTGGAAAAACATTTGCAAGTATAATATTAATCTTAGCCAACATACGTGCCATTATAGTATGCCTACTATAGCTATCATATTAGATGGCAGGTTATACAACTAAAACCATACAAGGCGCGTATTGATGATTGGATTTCCAACAATTGGTCAGGCTAAGGAACTTCTTGGGCCACATGGGTACGCCCCTGGAGGGACGTCCCGAGAACCTAACCGGATCTCTGCCAACACAAGGGCGGGTTACCTCTACAAAAATAGGTAACTACTACAAGAGTATGTCATTCCCCGGTCGTAAACAATCTTTATCCGACGGTCCTCAATACCAACAACCACAAAGTAATAAATTTGCAACAACCACATAGGTTAGCTATCTGGGCTCCATACCATGATACCACCTCTATCCAGAAGGAAATGACATACCCTAAGGGGAGCTACCCCCTATAACCTTGTCGCATCCTTCCTGTTTCCACCATTTCGGGGTGTGAGGTTCGATGAAGTCTCGTCCACAAAGCTACGCTTTTCTCAAAAGCCATGCTTTGATCAACAAATGATCAGCAACACTTCGTATGCCACATTACCAAATTGGAAATATATCACTGGTGACCATCAACTACATAACCTATGAGCTCGTACGTCTCAGAATAGGGTGTTAAGCTAAGAGAATAAATTCTCCACCACCAACAGAAATGTATTTGATAGAAAGCAGCTTTACATCTCAAAGTGTAACGTCAGATACACATCCATACAAGTCCGTTCCGGGATCGAACGGAACCGAAGGCACTTCCAATGAAGCCCTTGCAAATCCGGATATTCACTAATCACGTTCGGAATCTCCATCACACAGGATGATAAAATCTCTACATCGGAGCAACCTGGTGCAGAGACATTCGACAGGTAATCCTTTCGCTTTCGAAAATACCCGATCTTCAACACCATCTTCAAATGAAATCCCATTTCGTCGTATCATTATTCGGAATGAGTTTTATGACACAAGGTCCTCTCTCGGATAATCTGAATGACGAGCGCTTATTTTAAAAATAAGTGTTACATTCAGATTAAAAAAAATCACAACAAATTCCACTTTGATCTTTTAAACAAAAAATCCATCACAATCACAAAGGTTCAATGTGGGTTTCCAATATCCATTTGGAATCCGACTCCTGGTCGCCGCTTGCTTGCAGAAGGCTCACATCGCGTGCGCGTGCAAACGCGCGTTAACCCCTTCCTTTGCCGAGCTCGAGATAGCGACTCGATGTCGCCGTTGCCAACCACTATCGCTCGTGCGAGCCTCCATCGTCGAATCGAACGCGATTTCGATCTCGAGATGATTTTTTTTTATAATTTGCTCCGCCATTTTTTTTTTAATTTTTGAAGCTATCGTTGTTTTTTTTCCTCAGCTGTTTAATTTGAACGAAGACGATCAATTTAGATTTTTATCTTTCGATTTCCTTTTTTTCTTCTATAAAATGAACGCGTGTCCCATAAATGAAACACGTGCAAGAAGGAATGAAACGTGTTGAATCCGGTATTTTTTTTTTGACTAACTAAAATATCAAATTGAATTTGAATTTAAACGACTTGAAATCGAGCCAAACAAAACTCGACCTCCAATCGAGGCATGCCACCAGGCATTTATAATGTTAACCCCAATTCCGAATGCAACGCAAAAGGTTCCGAGTCCAAATTCGATCGTATGAAGAAGATAGCTTTTTGAACCAGTTAAAATATCGAATTTTCAATTTAAATTTCAGTGCGTTTATTGACCGTACGGCCAAACGATCACTCCAAACATTATGAAAATTGAAATCTGATAATAATACAATATTACAGATCCAATGGAACTGGTCTCGTCGAATTCCGAGATTGTGCCTCGGAAGACTATTTTTAAATATCGATTTAAACGATAAAATTTCAAAACTGAACAATTCACTTTCAAATTCAATTCTGTAGTTTCTATTATCTTCAGCATTATCAATATGAATTTCCTAAGCCTTTGAAATATTTTAAATCAGCTTATAACTGAAGATTCAAATTTTTACCCATCTCAATAAATTAAATTCAATAATTTAATCTCCAAAATCATAGTTATATTTGAAATTCAAGTTCATTTATCTCAAACCATTTTATTTTATTTTTTTATTCCCACCTTTATTACCTTTAATTCATTTTGAACTAATTTTACAACTTCATTTTATTCCACACAATTCAAATTGGTTTTCAAAATTCAGTTTCAATTTCAGTTTTTGTTCTCTTGTTCATTCAAAAATTATTCTCAATTCACCATTTTGGTTTATAACCACTTATATTAAATTGGATTTCCAACTCTATATGAATTCAATTTAGTTTCATCTATAAATATTAGATTCAATTCATTTTAAACCTTACACATTTGGTCATTCGTCAATTAGTTTCACTTACTAATTTTAGTTCAAATCAGAATTTTCTAAGTTTTCAAACTTATTTATTATTCCATAACCATTTTTGATAAGATTCCAGAGTCTTTTCATCCTTTCAAAATCATCTTTGAAATCAACTCAAATTATCCTTTGAATTTCCAAAACCAAACCCAGTTTGCAAACAACTTTTATTTAAAACAATTTGGCAGCAATTCCTCTATTGGAAACTCGAAAATGAACACCGATGATGTCGCGATCATCATCGGAATTATTTTCCAACGATCGAAAAGAGTTTAGGGCTTCCATCCGTTCAAAACACTTTTCCAGAACCTTTGAAAACCACTTTCAAATCAAAGGGATTTAGACTTTACCAAATTTCAAAATTTTCAAACCCTTTCAGTTCTTTTTTTTAAAACATTTCTCTGGAATTCTATTTCAAATTATAAACCACATTTATATTTACAATTCTCATTTGTATATGAATTTTATTGTCTTAGCTCTTTGTTTATGATTTCAATTTCGTATTCAATTTCAATGATAATAATTTAATACTACCATTCTCTTAACAATCAAGCAACCATATACTATAATAATTTACAAAAAATATTTCTTTTTATATACAAAATAGTTTGGGTAAAATTATTTCATTTATCCTACTTTAAAACAATATCGTGGCGAATTGTTCTGTACAAGTGTTTAGATATCCCAATCGATAGAGTTGTACAGACTATACCGACCAGAATCCATATGCCGCTCAACAAACCAATCATCACAATATAAAACAGTTTTTATATTTACTAACAAGTACACGCTCATATCTATTAATACACTCAAACTCATTCTAGAGTACTACTGACTCTATCTCTAATGGGTAACTCCCACTAGAGCCAAGGTTGTCGCTTAACCAAATGCTCTGATACCAAATTTGTAACGACCCGATTTTACGACTTTCGAAAGTCGACATTAATACGACCACTGTATCAAATACCGCACAGTCGAATGCCGAAAAATCGAACCGTTAGGGTTTAAGAAGAAGAAGATAGAAGAAGAACAGAAAAAATAACAAAATCTCACATTTTGCAATGGAACAATATATAATAGATAAAGAATAAACTTTAAAACAAAAAAACTATATCAGTTTAAACATCACATTATCAGAGTTTACAAAAAAAACAACGGAAAAGAAATATTACATATATAAGTGGTACGCCTCGCCATCCAGCTTCAACTCTTGTTCTCTACAGCAACTTCTTGACTTCGCTCTAGAATAATTGACAACCTGACTCTAGGTTGCCTGTGTGGAAAATTATGGGCACCCAGAGTTTAGAAAGGAAACAATAAACTCGAGGTCAATCAATGGACTGGTGTGAGATCTTAAAAACAGTTATTGTTTTACAAAAGAAAACAAAGGAATTTAAAAGAAATCCGCAATGCTTTTTTGGAAATCGAAACTATCATAAGGCCTCTCAGCACACACATAATGCAATCGCATACTTGGGGGAGATTTCTCCATATGATAGTCAAACATGCTTAATACGCAAGATCTTCTTTAATATTATTATTAGTGCATAGTGGAAAAACATTTGCAAGTATAACATTAATCTTAGCCAGCATACGTACCATTATAGTATGCCTACTATAGCTACCATATTAGATGGCAGGTTATACAACTAATACCGTTTAAGGCGCATATTGGCGATTGGATTTCCAACAAATGGTCAGGCTAAGGAACTTCCTGGGCCACATGGGTACGCCTCTGGAGGGACGTCCCGAGAACCTAATCGGATCTCTCCCAACACAAGGCCGGGTTACCTCTGCAAAAATAGGTAACTACTACACGAGTATGCCATTCCCCGGTCGTAAACAACCTTTATCCGAGGATCCACAATACCAACAACCACAAATTAATAAATTTGCAGCAACCGCATAGGTTAGGTATCTGGGCTCCATACCATGATACCACATCTATCCAGAAGGAAATGACATACCCTGTAACAACCCGCATATTTATCGATTTTATATTTAAATATTTTATCGTTCGTCGGATTTTGGTCCGAAAATCTACTTTTTGCATACGGTCGAATTAGGACTCGAGACCACCTCCATTGAGTTCAAAATGCCGTTTGCGAACTTTTTGAGTATAAGCTTCGATATGTTTGGAGAAAGTTGAATTTTGCTACTTTTTGCTTAGGGTTTTGGTTTGGGCTGAGCCAATTAACCACTTATGTATTCAGTCCCAATCCCCCTCTCCTCTTCATTACTTCATTCCAACTCCTCAAACTCAAGCTCCAACTGAAAATGGTGGAGAGGAAAAAGAATTAAAACTCCAAGCCCTAACTTCCTTAGCAAATCCATCTCCTTGCTCCAAACTCAAGAAGAACCCCTTGGTAAGCATCTCCTTCTTCTTCTCCAACTCTTTCTCCATTCAATTTCAGAAATTTCCTAAACCTAATTTTGGGAATGTTTCTCTTTTAAGCTTAGATTCAAGTTTCTAGAGTTGGATTTGAAGAGTGGTTGATTCCCCTTTGCTTTCAAGCTTCATCTTCATAAATTTTAGTGCAAAGGTGAGATTTTTATCTCACATCTATGACTATAATTATCTTTGGTTGTTAGGTATGAATTCCTAACACTTCTTCATGTGCATTTGCTCTTGTTTTGGATTGATTTTGTGAATACTCCAATTTTTGGGTTTTTAAGTCAAATTTGTGTGAAATCCTTTTATGGATGTTTGATCATGCTTTTAGTGATGCACCGAGGAGCATATAGGGCCGGGTTGCCGATTGGCATAAACCCTTAGAGCCAATGTTCGTCCGGTTGCATTTTGGAAGAATTTGCTCTTCATTTGAATAAGGCTGAAAAACAGCCCAGGCATGATTCAGTCGACTGAAAACTCTGTTCAATCGACTGAACCTGAAACCCGAGAATTTCCAGGCATGATTCAGTCAACTGAAAAACTCTGCACAGTCGACTGAAACTGGAAACAGAAAGTTTCCTGAACCTGGAAAATTTCCAGGTACAGGGTCAGTCGACTGAAAACTCTGTTCAGTCGACTGAACCTGCTGTTTGAGTCCAATTTGCCTTTTTGGATTGAAATTCCAATTTAAATCGATTCGTGATAATCCTATTTGTCGTTATCATCTATTATGACTTTGATGACTCTTTTTAGGGATTTTTGAATATCCATTTCGATGGATCCTTTATCGATTTCGTTGGATTTTATTCACGTCTTCTATGTGAATTTTTGTGATTGATTGTTCTTACAATCTTCTTCGTGATTTGTCACTTTAAAAATATAAAGGTTTTCTATACTAGTAGTAAATATCAAAACTCTTTCCTCAAACGATTTCAATACTATTTTAATACCAAATTCGTTTATAAAACCGTTTTCCAATCTATTAGTATATACAAACCTTTACCTCACTCGTATGAGAAATCTATTTAAACGGCTTAGTAAAACAAGTGAAACGCTTGCGTTTACTTTGTCGGTTAATTCTTGGACTTGTTCGATTGAACCTCTTGTGACAATTTTCTAGTGGAGATTTACAGTTTGTTCGTAAATATTTAAGTTAAGCAAGTGGTTATGGGACATGAAGCTAAACTCATATATTTACTAGCTTAGTGTAATCGACACTTCTCGTTGATCATGACGATCATCTTTGTGATTTAGACTAGCAATGTGCGATGTCTCTTTGTCTGCGAGGGAGACTAAACCCCGTTTTGTGGAGTTTCGACCCAATTTGTGATGGGGTAGCAACCCATGGTCTTCGGGCCGTTTGTGGAGCTTCGGCTCAATTTGTGATGGTTAGCGACCATGGAATTAGCGTTCCGTTTGTGATACACGTGTTGGTGAGCTTTATGCTCCCGTTTGTGATAGGCCTCCCCCCCTTTGTGATTTCTGGATTTCTTGTGTAGATTCCTAGAATTCATGTTTCACCAATTTTCGTGATTTCCATTGATAAGTTTTATCAATATTTGTGCATTGGTGAATTTGTGTGTCATTGACTTTAGTGATTTCTGGATTTCTTGTGTAGTCTTCTGGAATTTGTGTGTCATTGACTTTTGTGATTGACATTGATATTATCGTCAATATTTATGGTATGGTGAACGAAATAAGGAGTATGACGTTTCTTTGATTCTTGTGTAGATTTGGTGACATTGATTAATCTCTTGATGATTATCAACTAAGTACATATATATATATATATATATATATATATATCACAGCTTGGCATTGTGATTATTATGTGTTTAGTCATATCTCTTATTCTATATCGTTTCATCTGATATTTATAGTTAGACTGATCTGTTTATTATTTTCTTATTAAATAATACTCGGGTCAGACCGAGATGTTACAGGTGCTTCTGCTTGACTTCTCTCTTGGGATTGATCCCTCTGATTTTTGGCTAACTACTTAGATTAGTAGTTTTTGTTGTATACATTTGAGATATAGACTCCATAATGTATACTTATTCTTTTGTGTAGTTCATGTAACTATTTCTTTTGTGATATGTGGATCTTTTTAGACCATTACTCTGATGTACACTTTCATGTGTAATATTCATATCTATTTCCGCCTTTGTGATATGAATTGTCCTGTGACTGATTTATGTTATGTTTATTTCTATATTTGTTTCCGAAGATCTTTATAGCCACTGTGTAGTAGCTTTGAGTTTGTGTCGGTATGTCGGATTTCCTCTTGAGATGAAAAGTTATATTTTTATCTGGCATATCGGTACTCGCACAAAGCAATTATACAGATGGTCGCTCCTCAACAGCCTTATTCTCCGTGCTAGTTGACAGCATTCACAGTAATGTTCTTGGCTAGCGTGGGTATAGAGGTGGGGCGTCACAGCTTGGTATCGGAGCCAAACTTCGGAACAATATGGAATATTATAACAAGGATCATCGTCCTAAGTCCATCTTAGGAGTTGTGCTTTAGGATTTTATTCGGGTCTTCGTATCGTTCTATCCTATTTTCTTTATGATTCCTTATTTTATCAATCAAGTTTGATTGAAATTTATTTTGAGAATAACTTTTTCCTCTTCTTTCTTTCTTTCTTAAAGAAGAGAAATGGTTAGACCAGGCCGTTCCAGCGCCGGTCAATCTAGCGCTACTCCTCAGGATGGAGTATTCATGTCTGCTCAGCAGCTTCTAGATCTTGCTAAGAACACTCAAGCAGCCGGACCCAATCCAGAGCCTACTCATCCTAGATCCGGTTTTGCACGCTTGTGCAGAGACTACACCGATTTGGGTGGAGGGCCATTCAGGGGATCCGAGAGTGTTATTGAAATTCAAGCTTGGCTCAAATCATGCGATCGCATCTTTTCTCGCATGAATCTTATTGACCTTCATCGAGTCCAAGTAGCTTCTAGCATGCTCCAAGAAAGAGCATTGGATTGGTATGAGCTTTTAATTTCTGAAATCGTTGAGGCGGATCTTACTTGGGAGCAATTCCGAGGAAGATTCGAATTGAAATTTGTGCCGGAGGCTGAAAAAGTAACCTTAGCCCGGTGTTTCATAGACCTTGTTCAAGGTGAATCTTCTGTGACAGACTATGTCGCATCCTTCGAATCTCTGTCCAAATACGGGGTGAGTACATTAATACCCCATTGAAGAAAAATCAGAGATTTGTCTATGGCTTGAATAAGAATCTTAAGAAGCCATTACTCCTGAAACTTGAGGTTTCATTTGATCAGCTTATTGATATCGCTCTTCGTCTTGAAGAGGCCGATAATGAAGGTGATGTTGAAGTTGTGCGTGCCCAACAGAACTTCGACAATAACTTGAAGAGGCCTATCAAATTCAAAGGCCCCGATTCTAATAAGAAAGGAAAGCAGCAAACTCTGGTAGCAAATGTTCCTACCTCTAGTCGTGGACGATGCTACAATTGTGGTTCCACAGACCACCATGTAAGGGAGTGCCCGAAACCCCTCTTTTGTCGTTATTGCAAAGGTTCGGGTCATCTTTTATCTTCGTGTCCTAAGCTTCCAAGCAAGTGAGAAGGAAAGCTGCAACTTTTGGTCAAGGTATTTTCATTCAATCCTCGATGGCATTGTTTTCATTCGTGAACTTTCTATTTGAGTTCTTTTTGATATGGGTTTCATCTCATTATTCTTATATCAAAAGAACTTGTTGATTCTTTTCTTTGAATATTTTGGGCTTGTTGACTTCATTGAGGATTGTGAATCCGGATGGTAGATCCGCAACACTCAATTTGCTTTTGTTTAAATGTCGAGATTGTTTTATGTGACTTTTCTTTCCGAGCCGATATTTTTATTTAGGCTTCGGAATTGATTTTTGAAAGGATCGGCTTAATCATTGTGAAGCCCATATCCTATTTTTCGAGTGGGCTATTCATCTTCGACGTTTTCAATCTGTTAAGCAGATTTCTATTTTTCCTTTATGATTTTGATTCCAACTTGATGGCATCATTTTATTCCTTAAGCCCACTTATAAGAAAAGTGTTATTTCTCTCATCTAAATAGTTTGAGAAATTTTCCGGTATTTTTGAGTTTGTCTTAGGATTATCACCTAAGAAATCTTTTGTGTGGTGTTAAGGTCTTTTCAGTTTGACTTTACCACCGGTTTTCGTTTGCTACGAGTTGCGGAAAATAGCATTCCACTTACCGCATTCCGCACTCGTTATGATTCTTATGAATGACTTATTTTGTCATTCAATTTGTCCAACTTATTTCATCCATTTTATAAATCGAATATTCTATGAATATTTCGATGAGACCATTCTTGTATTTATTGATTTTGGATGAAAATAGAAATTTAAAATTTTGCAAATCTTTTTCATAAGATTTAATTATAAGTGCAATTTGATTTTTTTCTTGAAACGAACAAAGAATATTCTTAAAACTTTTTAAGAGATTTATTTATCATATAAAAGATGATTTTGTGATTGTATTGCCCGTTGAGTGCTTTAAGAATTTTGGTCGATGCGCTTGATCAACGTTATCGATAGGAATCTCCTAAACGCTTTGATGAGACAGTCAGACACGATATATTGACTTGTAAAAATGTAATTTTGGAAGTTTTAACTTTTTGGGAAAAGAGAATTATTTAAAAGAAGTTCTTTCTTTTCGATACTCTTATTCTTTCTTGTGATTCCTGAAGGGGAACCAAGACTTTGCTATTTGTACCTATTGATTTGGAATGCCATTCTCTTGCAAAGGAAAACGTGCTATCACTTGTGCTTCTAAATCTTTATAGCTTATCGAGACTAGATATGCCACTCCTGGTCTAGTGTTCGCGGCTATTGTTTTTACTTTTGGAATTTGGCATCATCATTTTTGGATGAGAAATTTGTTCTCTACCTCGATCATAAATCTTTGGAATATTTATGTTCTCTTAAGGAACTTCATGTTGACTCGAGTTCCTAGCATCTTATGATCTTGATATTCTTTTATTCCCGAGAAGGGAAATCGTGTTGCCAATACGCTTTGTCGTAGGCAACAAGTGGTTGATTCTTTGATGTTGTCTGAATGGAATTATTTTTCTATCAAGTTCATCGGATGTTTTGGTATACTTCGTTTTATTGAACTTTATCTCATTCCTTTTAAGGACTAGCGTCCGATGTCCTTTTATTATGTTCGGTTCATTGGACGTACCGTTTTTGTACTACGTCGGTGTTCCGAAAATCATTCGGGCTTTGATTCATCGGATGTACCGTTTGTACTACATCGATGTCTTTGCTATTTGATTCATCGGATGTACCATTGTACTACATCGATGTCTTTTCTTTTGATTCATCGGATGTACCGTTTGTACTACATCGATGTCTTTACTTTTGATTCATCGGATGTACCGTTGTACTACATCGATGTCTTTGCTTTTGATTCATCGGATGTACCGTTGTACTACATCGATGTCTTTGCTTTTGATTCATCGGATGTACCGTTGTACTACATCGATGTCTTTGCTTTTGATTCATCGGATGTACCGATGTACTACATCGATGTCTTTGCTATTTGATTCATCAGATGTACCGTTGTACTACATCGATGTCTTTGCTATTTGATTCATCGGATGTACCGTTTGTACTACATCGATGTCTTTTCTTTTGATTCATCGGATGTACCGTTTGTACTACATCGATGTCTTTTCTTTTGATTCATCGATGTACCGTTGTACTACATCGATGTCTTTGCTTTTGATTCATCGGATGTACCGTTTGTACTACATCGATGTCTTTTCTTTTGATTCATCGGATGTACCGTTTGTACTACATCGATGTCTTTTCTTTTGATTCATCGGATGTACCGTTTGTACTACATCGATGTCTTTTCTTTTAATTCATCGGATGTACCGTTTGTACTACATCGATGTCTTTTCTTTTGATTCATCGGATGTACCGTTGTACTACATCGATGTCTTTTCTTTTGATTCATCGGATGTACCGTTGTACTACATCGATGTCTTTTCTTTTGATTCATCGGATGTACCGCTGTACTACATCGATGTCTTTTCTTTTGATTCATCGGATGTACCATTTGTACTACATCGATGTCTTTTCTTTTGATTCATCGGATGTACCGTTGTACTACATCGATGTCTTTGCTTTTGATTCATCGGATGTACCGTTGTACTACATCGATGTCTTTGCTATTTGATTCATCGGATGTACCGTTTGTACTACATCGATGTCTTTGCTATTTGATTCATCGGATGTACCGTTTGTACTACATCGATGTCTTTGCTATTTGATTCATCGGATGTACCGTTGTACTACATCGATGTCTTTGCTATTTGATTCATCAGATGTACCGTTTGTACTACATCGATGTCTTTGCTTGGGTTCATTGGGCGTACCGTTTTTGTACTACGCTGATGTCCCAAATTGTTTGAGTTTCTTGTTTTTCGGGGGTACCGTTTTGGTACTACGCCGTTGCACCGGCTCAATTTTCTGCTAATCTTGACGTTCCCCACGTCTTTTATCTACGGGAATGCCTTAGGGATTCCGGTTTTTATTCTTGAGCCCGGTGTTATTGTGGAAATTGAAGTTTCACCAGATTTCTTGCTAACTCTTTTGTGCACTTTATGGTGAACTTCCTATTTCAAATTTTCTTTTCTGTTAATATGCTTCTATGGTTGTTACTTCTTATATTTCCTTCTTACTTATTGCGAGGACGCAATTTCTTTAAGGAGGGGAGTCTGTAACAACCCGCATATTTATCGATTTTATATTTAAATATTTTATCGTTCGTCTGATTTTGGTCCGAAAATCTACTTTTTGCATACGGTCGAATTAGGACTCGAGACCATCTCCATTGAGTTCAAAATGCCGTTTGCGACCTTTTTGAGTATAAGCTTCGATATGTTTGGAGAAAGTTGAATTTTGCTACTTTTTGCTTAGGGTTTTGGTTTAGGCTGAGCCAATTAACCACTTATGTATTCAGTCCCAATCCCCTTCTCCTCTTCATTACTTCATTCCAACTCCTCAAACTCAAGCTCCAACTGAAAATGGTGGAGAGAAAAAAGAATTAAAACTCCAAGCCCTAACTTCCTTAGCAAATCCATCTCCTTGCTCCAAACTCAAGAAGAACCCCTTGGTAAGCATCTCCTTCTTCTTCTCCAACTCTTTCTCCATTCAATTTCAGAAATTTTCTAAACCTAATTTTGGGAATGTTTCTCTTTTAAGCTTAGATTCAAGCTTCTAGAGTTGGATTTGAAGAGTGGTTGATTCCCCTTTGCTTTCAAGCTTCATCTTCATAAATTTTAGTGCAAAGGTGAGATTTTTATCTCACATCTATGACTATAATTATCTTTGGTTGTTAGGTATGAATTCCTAACACTTCTTCATGTGCATTTGCTCTTGTTTTGGATTGATTTTGTGAATACTCCAATTTTTGGGTTTTTAAGTCAAATTTGTGTGAAATCCTTTTATGGATGTTTGATCATGCTTTTAGTGATGCACCGAGGAGCATATAGGGTCGGGTTGCCGATTGGCATAAACCCTTAGAGCCAATGTTCGTCCGGTTGCATTTTGGAAGAATTTTCTCTTCATTTGAATAAGGCTGAAAAACAGCCCAGGCATGATTCAGTCGACTGAAAACTCTGTTCAGTCGACTGAACCTGAAACCCGAGAGTTTCCAGGCATGATTCAGTCGACTGAAAAACTCTGCACAGTCGACTGAAACTGGAAACAGAAAGTTTCCTGAACCTGGAAATTTCCAGGTACAGGGTCAGTCGACTGAAAACTCTGTTCAGTCGACTAAACCTGCTGTTTGAGTCCAATTTGCCTTTTTGGATTGAAATTCCAATTTAAATCGATTCGTGATAATCCTATTTGTCGTTATCATCTATTATGACTTTGATGACTCTTTTTAGGGATTTTTGAATATCCATTTCGATGGATCCTTTATCGATTTCGTTGGATTTTATTCACGTCTTCGTATATGAATTTTTGTGATTGATTGTTCTTACAATCTTCTTCGTGATTTGTCACTTTAAAAATATAAAGGTTTTCTATACTAGTAGTAAATATCAAAACTCTTTCCTCAAACGATTTCAATACTATTTTAATACCAAATTCGTTTATAAAACCGTTTTCCAATCTATTAGTATATACAAACCTTTACCTCACTCGTATGAGAAATCTAATTAAACGGCTTAGTAAAACAAGTGGTATGAAACGCTTGCGTTTACTTTGTCGGTTAATTCTTGGACTTGTTCGATTGAACCTCTTGTGACAATTTTCTAGTGGTGATTTACAGTTTGTTCGTAAATATTTAAGTTAAGCAAGTGGTTATGGGACATGAAGCTAAACTCATATATTTACTAGCTTAGTGTAATCGACACTTCTCGTTGATCATGACGATCATCTTTGTGATTTAGACTAGCAATGTGCGATGTCTCTTTGTCTGCGAGGGAGACTAAACCCCGTTTTGTGGAGTTTCGACTCAATTTGTGATGGGGTAGCAACCCATGATCTTCGGGCCGTTTGTGGAGCTTCGGCTCAATTTGTGATGGTTAGCGACCATGGAATTAGCGTTCCGTTTGTGATACACGTGTTGGTGAGCTTTATGCTCCCGTTTGTGATAGGCCTCCCCCCCTTTGTGATTTCTGGATTTCTTGTGTAGATTCCTAGAATTCGTGTTTCACCAATTTTCGTGATTTCCATTGATAAGTTTTATCAATATTTGTGCATTGGTGAATTTGTGTGTCATTGACTTTAGTGATTTCTGGATTTCTTGTGTAGTCTTCTGGAATTTGTGTGTCATTGACTTTTGTGATTGACATTGATATTATCGTCAATATTTATGGTATGGTGAACGAAATAAGGAGTATGACGTTTCTTTGATTCTTGTGTAGATTTGGTGACATTGATTAATCTCTTGATGATTATCAACTAAGTACATATATATATATATATATCACAGCTTGGCATTGTGATTATTATGTGTTTAGTCATATCTCTTATTCTATATTGTTTCATCTGATATTTATAGTTAGATTGATCCGTTTATTATTTTCTTATTAAATAATACTCGGGTCAGACCGAGATGTTACAGGTGCTTCTGCTTGACTTCTCTCTTGGGATTGATCCCTCTGATTTTTGGCTAACTACTTAGATTAGTAGTTTTTGTTGTATACATTTGAGATATAGACTCCATAATGTATACTTATTCTTTTGTGTAGTTCATGTAACTATTTCTTTTGTGATATGTGGATCTTTTTAGACCACTACTCTGATGTACACTTTCATGTGTAATATTCATATCTATTTCCGCCTTTGTGATATGAATTGTCCTGTGACTGATTTATGTTATGTTTATTTCTATATTTGTTTCCGAAGATCTTTATAGCCACTATGTAGTAGCTTTGAGTTTGTGTCGGTATGTCGGATTTCCTCTTGAGATGAAAAGTTATATTTTTATCTGGCATATCGGTACTCGAACAAAGCAATTATACAGATGGTCGCTCCTCAACAGCCTTATTCTCCGTGCTAGTTGACAGCATTCACAGTAATGTTCTTGGCTAGCGTGGGTATAGAGGTGGGGCGTCACATACCCTACGGGGCGCTACCCCCTATAACCTTGCTGCATCCTTCCTGTTTCGACCATTCTGAGGTGTGAGGCTCGACGAAGTCTCATCCATAAAGCTACGCTTTTCACAAAGGCCATGCTTTGATCAACAAATGATCAGCAACACTTCATATACCACATTACCAAATTGGGAATATATCACTAGTAACCATTAACTACATAACCTCTGAGCTCGTACGTCTGAAAGAAGGGTGTTAAGCTAAGAGATTAAATTCTCCGCCACTAACAGAAATGTATTTGATAGAATACAGCTTTACATCTCAAAGGATAACGTCAGACACACATCCATACAAGTCCGTTCCGGGATCGAACGGAACCGAAGGCACTTCCAAAGAAGCCCTTGCAAATCTGGATATTCACTAATCACGTCCGGAATCCCCATCACAAAGGGTGATAAAATCTCTATACCGGAGCAACCCGGTGTAGAGACATTCGACAGGTAGTCCTTTCGCTTTCGAAAATACCCGGTCTTCAACACCATCTTCAAATGCAATCCCATTTCATCGTATCATTATTCGGAATGGCTTTTATGACACAAGATCCTCTCCCGGCTAATCCGAATAACGAGCGCATATTTTAAAAATAAGTGTTACATTCAGATTCAAACAAATCACAACAAATTCCACTTTGATCTTTTAAACAAAAGATCCATCATAATCACAAAGGTTCGATGTGAGTTTCGAATATCCATTTGGAATCCGACTCCTGGTCGCATCGAAATTCAATTGCCGATTAAAGACCAATATTGATAGTCGGTTATTTAACTATTAATCATCATTCACAACAATCGCTGGATTTCAAATAATTTTCCCAAATCATTTATTTCCAAAATATCTTTACAAGATATAGTTTTTAACACTTCAACAATTTGAAAACAAATTCCAAATCACTTTTCACCTTTCAATCTTTTGAAAACAAATTTCGAATCACCTTCCTCACGTGGAATAAATTTTCAAATATTTATTTAATTCCACTGAAAAATTGCCGAGTCCAAATAACTTAAAAATAATTTAAAATATTTATCCAAAATATACTTGGAAATATTCAAAATAAAACTATTTTAAAACGCTTGCTCAAATATTAGTTATGAAAATATTATACTAATATCTCATATAAAAATTCAAGTCCAAACTAATTTCAAAATAAAATTAGTAGATAGGATATAACTACTTAAATATCCAATTTTTAAAACAAATATCAATTTAAAACTTTAAATAATCACTTCTATAATAGTTTAAAATATATTTTAACTTTACAGATTTTCAAAATAACTTAAGTAAATAATTTTTTCCAAAACATTCTTTCCTTAAAACCATCTTCACAACTTCAATTTATATTTATAAACTATATTGAAAACATTCTCGGCTTTCAGGGAAAGTACACATTCCATTCTAAAAAGGTTCATTCAAATCAATAAATAAATCTTTCTGGATTTATTTTAAATTTACGTTCCAAATTTGTAAATTTCTTTCCACAATTTTAAAAATAAATTAACATTTAACTTTAAAAACAAAATTCTCTTTCCATTACAAAATTCCCATTGTGAATTTTAAATTTCCAAATATCGAATGATATACGATTTTCAAATCGTTTTCCAAATATCCCCTTTCAAAACATAAATCAAATTTCAAATTGATTTCTAATTTTATTTTCCAATACCGAATCAAATTTTCTAAATTGATTTCCCAAAGATTTATATAAAAACACCAAATCAATTTCAAACTGATTTCCCAATTTATTTCCAAAACACCAAATCAAATTTCCAAAACACCAAATCAAATTTTCAAATCGATTTCTAAAATTTATTTTGACTCCAAATTAAATCCCAAACCGATTTCTAAATTTTATTTCGACTCCAAATTAAATCCCAGATTTAATTTCTAAATTTATTCCCTTTTAAACAAATTCCTTTATCTCTTTCAAATATTTAAAATCCGTATCTTAGATAAATTCTTCAACTATTAAACAACATTACTTGAAATTCCTTTATTAAAATATTTTCCCATATTTTTGGAATTTATTCAATAAGTTTTCGAAGAACTTTATCTATTTAAATTTCCTTCTTTTAAAATTCACCCGATTCTTTTGAAAGAATTTATTATAAATTTTCTACCCAAGTTTCAAAATCAAATTTTTATTCATTTCTGGTATCCTACGATACCAAAAATATATTCGGCTAAATTATAGCCTTCAACGGTTTCAATTAGAAATAATCACACAAATTATAAATAATCAACACACAACATACAAAACAAATTAAATATTTAAGGAATCCAGTTGGATTCCTCCAACCTGTTTCCCTGCATCCACAGATGTTAGCACAACAATTAAATACCAATTCCACTTCGAAGTGGAATATTGCGGTATATGGGATTTAAATATAATATCATCCGCTATTATGCGGCACACAAGGTCTCATCCGCTATATAATGAGGGAAATCAGTCACTCCAGATACATATATAATACATATTCCACTTCGAGGTGGAATATCACTGTATATGGGTTTAAATATAATATCATCCGCTATTATGCGGCGCATAGGGTGTAAACTAATATAACTGATAATAAATTAATTATCCAAGCACACAATCAATCAATTTTAAATTTACCTATTAAAATTAAATCAGCAATTGAGTGAGAATATCTCACATTTGCTTTGCATGCAATCCATTTCCAACCTCGATTTTGTCTTTCCACGATTTTAACCTTGTATAAACATTATATAAATTTATTAATATTCGAATAAATCGAATAATAAATTTTCATTTTAAAATTATAATTCCATTTAATTTAATAATTTAATTTTAAACCAATTGTTCCCTTAAATAAATTAAATTTTTAGGTGATCAAAATAATTGAACAAGTTAATTAACGGGTTAATCACATAATTCATTATTTTAAATATAAACTGGTAAGTTTAAATATGTAAATTTATTTCCATTCAAAACTTCATATATTAAAACAAAATTATTTTACTGTAGAATATTCTTTCCTATTTCTATACATATTCATATTAAATTAAGATTAACTTCAAATTAAAAAAAAACTTAATAAAAACTTTACCTTACTGTTAACAAGTTTTCCTAACCAAAAAAAATTATTATATAAAAAATAGAATTGAATTAAAGGAAAGGGCAATACCCCCAATTGAACGCAGATGCTACGGTGATTGTAACAACCCGTATATTTATCAATTTTTATATTTAAATATTTTATTTAAATATTTTATCGTTAATCGGATTTTGGTCCGAAGCTACTTTTTGCAAACGGTCAAATTAGGACTCGAGACCACTTCCATTGAGTTCGAAACGTCGTTTGCAATCTTCTACGTATAAACATTGATATGTTTGGGGTTAGTGGAATTTCACCACTTTTTCACTCGAGCCTTTGGTTTGGACTTTTAGCCCATTAGGCCCAAGTTCCACCCCCCTTCTTCTTCATTGCTTCATTTCATTTCCTAACACTAAAGCTTCAACAAAAATGGTGAATGGAATGAGAAATTAAAACTCCAAAGTCTTTGTTTTATTGCAACTCCAACATTCAACTCCAAATTCAAGAAGAAGACATCGGATTCAAGCTTGTGGTTGCTTCTCCATTTGCCTTCAAGCTTTGTTCTTCATTTTCATTGGGTTTTGGAGCAAAGGTGAGATTTTTATCTCACAATTCTAGTCTATAACTATATTGGACTGTTGGGAATGATTCCCTATCACTTTAGCATGCATATTTGCTTTTGGTTTGGATTGGATTGGCGAAAATCTCCGATTTTTGGTGTTTGGGAGAAATTTCTGCATTTAGGTCGTTCTGGCCGTTTTTAGCTCGCTCGGAGTTAGGTCGTGTGGACCTTAGGTCGTAGGTCGCGTACGAGTTAACCCCTAGGTCGTTCTGGCCATTTTCGTGTTTTCGGAGTTAGGTCGCTCAGGACCTTAGGTCGTAGGTCGTATGGCCGTTAGGTCGCTCTGCTTTGGCTCTGGCCATTTTTGCTCACTCGCAGTTAGGTCGCTCACGACCTAGGACTTAGGTCGCTCGCGAGTTAGTACCATAGGTCGCTGGGCCATCCAAATGCTTGTTCGGTGTTAGGCCATAGGTCGTATGGACCTTAGGTCGTAGGTCGCTCGGCCTTGTTTAGTGCTAGGTCGCTGGACCATTTAGGTCGTTCGACCCTTAGGTCGCGGGTTTTTAGGTCGTTAGGTCGTTAGGCCGTTAACCCACTAGGTCGCATGACCTATAACCTGTTAGGTCGCTCGACCGTTTACTCCATTAGGTCGCCCAACCCTACTACAAGTATTAGGTCGTATGACCTTGTTCCACTAAGACGCTCGACCCTTAGGTCGTAACACATTAGGTCGCACGCCTTTCACACCATTAAGTCGTGAGTTTAATTAGGTCGCTCGGCCTTAAAACGTTAGGTTGCTTGACCTGTGCTATTGTTAGGTCGCTTGGCCATTTCAGTTAGGTCGCATGACCATAGAGTTGCTCCAGTTAGGTCGCTTGACTCCTTAGACCCCTAGGTCGCAACCATTAGGTCGCTCGACCCTATTCCCCTTAGGTCGTTAGACCTCATTTTGTCTTCACTAGGTCGTACCGTTTTGGCCGGGGCGCTGCCCCGCACCCCGCCGGGGGCGCTGCCCCCTGGACCCCCGCGACCTGACCGGGCAGGTCGAACCCCGTAAGCGGTGGCGTTGCCCCCGCACCCCCACCTTGGGGGGTTGCCACCCCCCCTGGACCCCCCCTCCGTAGGGGATCTTATCTGAAAAACATTGAGCTGATTTCCTTGGATTTTATTCGCATCTCCGTATGCGATCTTTGTGACTGATTGTTTCTACACTTGCTTATGTGTTTTGCCACTTTATAATACAAAGGTTTCAATACTAGTAGTAAATATCAAAACTCTTTTAACAAACAATTTCAACTCTATTTTTAATAACAAAGCTCTTTTCTTAAACCGTTTTCCAATCTATTAGTATATACAAGCCTTTACCTCACTCGGATGAGAAATCGAATTAAACGACTTAGTAAAACAAGTGGTATGAAACGCTTGCGTTCACTTCGTCGGTTAATTCTTGGACTTGTTCGATTGAACCTCTTGTGACAATTTTATTAGTGAAGATTTACAGTTTGTTCGTAAATATTTAAGTTAAGCAAGTGGTTATGGGACATGAAGCTAAACTTCTATATTTACTAGCTTAGTGTAATTGACACTTCTCGTTGATCTTGATGATCGCTTTATGAATTAGACTAGCAATTGCGCGATGTCTCTTTCATTGCAAGGTTAGACTAGACACCACTTGTGTGATTCCATTCACACATACCTTTCTGCTTTTTGGTTAGTCTTGACCTCAATCTGTGTGATTCCATTCACACATGTGGGGTAGCTCCCCATGGTCTTCGGACCGTCAAGTGATAGGCCTCTTTCCCTTTTTATGATTTCTGGATTTCTTGTGTTGATTTCTGGAATTTATCTCTTTGACTTGTCATGAGTACAAGTTTAGGGTATGATGCCCTCTTTGGATCTTTGGGAAGATTCTTGTGATATTGATTTATCTCTTATCGGTTGATCTCCTGTTGATCATTATTTGCATACTTATAGTAGTATGTCAGTATGGATATTTTATGTTTATGCCATATCTTTTATTTTATATCATGTCATCTGATATTTATAGCTAGACTGATCCGTTTATTATTTTCTTATAAATAATACTCGGGTCAGACCGAGATGTTACATGTGCTACTGCTTGACTCCTCCCCCTGTGATTCACTACCCAGACTTTTGGCTACTTGTTTAGATTAGTAGCTTTTGTTGTTTACACTTGAGATATAGACTCATAGTTGTATTCTTTTGTATAGCACGCGTTGCTATTCTTTTGTATTATCGTGGATCTTTTTAGACCACTACTCTGATGTACACTTTTATGTGATATATATATTCATATCTCTTTCCGCCTTTGTGATATGGATATCTGTGATTGATTCGCATGTTATGCTTACTTCTATATTTGTTTCCGAAGATTATTTTATAGCCACCGTGTGATAAGAAATTACATGGATGGTCGCTCCTCAACAGCCTTATTCTCCGCGCTAGTTGACAGCACTACACCGTAGTGTTCTTGGCTAGTGTGGGTATAGAGGTGGGGCGTCACAGTGATCCCAAGTCACGCAACTTCTTGATCGAACCCAAGCTGCTTATTGCCCTCTCTCTCTCTTGCAATCGAACGAGATGCTGCGAGATCTCGCGCGCGCAAGCACCCAAATGCGTCTCCCCTTCGTGCTCGCGACATCCACCAAAAACTGCTGCTCGACGCGCGCGACCCTAACTCCTCTTGGCCATCGCTGCTTGCTTGCAGAAGGCTCCCATCGCGCTTGCGCAAATGCGCGTTAACCCCTTCCTTTGCCGAGCTCGAGATGGCGACTCGATGTCGCCGTCGCCAACCACTATCGCTCGTGCGAGCCTCCATCGTCGAATCGAACGCGATTTCAATCTCGAGATGATTTTTTTATAATTTGCTTCGCCATTTTTTTTATTTTTGAAGCTATCTTTTTTTTCCCTCGGCTGTTTAATTTGAACGAAGACGATCGATTTAGATTTTTTTCTTTCGACTTCCTTTTTTTCTACAAAATGAACACGTGTCCCATAAACGAAACACGTGCAAGAAGCAATGAAACGTGTTGAATCTGGTATTTTGTTTTTGACTAATTAAAATATCAAATTGAATTTGAATTTAAACGACTTGAAATCGAGCCAAACAAAACTCGACCTCCTATCGAGACATGCCGCCAGGCATTTATAATGTTAACCCTTATTCCGAATGCAACGCAAAAGGTTCCGAGTCCAAATTCGATCGTATGGAGAAGAAAGCTTTTTGAACCAGTTAAAATATCGAATTTTCAATTTAAATTTCAGTGCGTTTATTGACCGTATGGCCAAACGATCACTCCAAACATTATGAAAATTGAAATCCGATAATAATACAATATTACGGATCCAATGGAACTGGTCTCGTAGAATTCCGAGACTGTGTCTAGGAAGACTATTTTTAAATATTGATTTAAACGATAAAATTTCAAAACTGAACAATTCACTTTCAAATCCAGTTCTGTAGTTTCTATTATCTTCAGCATTATCAATATGAATTTCCTAAGCCTTTGAAATATTTTAAATCAGCTTATAACTGAAGATTCAAATTTTTACCCATCTCAATAAATTAAATTCAATAATTTAATCTCCAAATTCATAGTTCTATTTGAAATTCAAGTTAAACTTATCATTCAAACATTTAAAAATCACTTAAATATTTCAATTTCTAGTGTCCAAAATTCTGGGTCGTCACATCCTTCCCCCTTAAAAGAATTTCGTCCCGAAATTATTTGTTAAGAAGAATGATCCTAACCCGTTCATTATTTTTCCAAAACCAAATAGTTTCAACAACTTGCCAAAACAAATCTTTTTATTTGTATAAATTATTATAGTATATGGTTCATTATCATTTCAACTAACTTTCCAAAACCTTCCATAAATTCCAAACAATATTGTTTTCCTTTACAATTCAAATTTAAATTAATTTCAAATTTCAAATTTTCTCAAAAATTTTCTAACTCTCTAAATTTTCGAAAAATTTCGCCAGCGTCTCCTTTGCGCGGCTAGCTCGGTACGACTACAAAATGGCACCACGGCCCCCAAATTTCAAAAAGAAAACGAAAAGCCAAGCGGCTGGACAAGAAAATCATCAAATTTCATACTGAAATTCAAATATATATCTTTTTGTCGAGCAATTCAAAATTTATCTTTGAAATCAAAATCCCAATTCCATTTTCCTGTAACATACCTGTATATTCTACTAGCCATAATATCCAATTACAACATTCAAATATGATTTTGCACATTTTATTACAAAAGTTTAAATACTTACTTCTTATACCATTTTTTACTTCAATATCGAAGTTATATATCCATTTTCATTCAATCTTACATTTTTAATTTCATTTGAATTCAATTTACAATTTCAATTTTATTTGGATTTAATTTACCTTCTGAATGTTGAATTTATCAATTATCTTTCATTCACAATTGATTCATATCACTATTTTAAATCAGTTTCATTTACTAATTCATTACATATTCCAATTCATTTATCTCAAACCATTTTATTTTATTTTTTTATTCCCACCTTTATTACCTTTAATTCATTTTGAACTAATTTTACAACTTTATTTTATTCCACACAATTCAAATTGGTTTTCAATATTCAGTTTCAATTCCAGTTTTTATGCTCTTGTTCATTCAAAAATTTATTTTCAATTCACCATTTTGGTTTATAACCACTTATATTTAAATTGGATTTCCAACTCTATATGAATTCAATTTACTTTCATCTATAAATATTAGATTCAATTCATTTTAAACCTTACACATTTGGTCATTCATCAATTAGTTTCACTTCAGAATTTTCTAAGTTTTCAAACTTATTTATTATTCCATAACCATTTTTGATAAGATTCCAGAGTCTTTTCAACCTTTCAAAATCATCTTTGAAATCAACTCAAATTATCCTTTGAATTTCCAAAACCAAACCCAGTTTGCAAACAACTTTTATTTAAAACAATTTGGCAGCAATTCCTCTTTTGGAAACTCGAAAATGAACACCGATGATGTTCGCGATCATCATCGGAATTATTTTCCAACGATCGAAAAGAGTTTAGAGCTTCCATCCGTTCAAAACACTTTTCCAAAACCTTTGAAAACCACTTTCAAATCAAAGGGATTTAGACTTTACCAAATTTCAAAATTTTCAAACCTTTTCAATTCTTTTTTTTAAACATTTCTCTAGAATTATATTTCAAATTATAAATCACATTTATATTTATAATTCTCATTTGTATATGGATTTCATTTTCTTAGCTCTTTGTTTATGATTTCAATTTCTTATTCAATTTCAACGATAATAATTTAATACTACCATTCTCTTAACAATCAAGCAACCATATACTATAATAATTTACAAAAAAAAAATCTTTTTATATACAAAATAGTTTGGGTAAAATTATTTCATTTACCCTATTGTAAAACAATATCGTGGCGAATTGTTCTGTACAAGTGTTTAGAGATTCCTATCGATAGAATTGTACAGACTATACTGATCAGAATCCATATACCACTCAACAAACCAATCATCACAATGTAAAACAATTTTTATATTTACTAACAAGTATGCGCTCATATCTAGTAATACACTCAAACTAATTCTAGAGTACTGCTGACTCTATCTCTAATGAGTAACTCCCACCAGAGCCAAGGTTGTCGCTTAACCAGATGCTCTGATACCAAATTTATAACGACCCGATTTTACGACTTTCGAAATCGACATTAATAAGTCCACTATATCAAATGCCGCACAATCGAATGCCGAAAAATCGAACCGTTAGGGTTTAAGAAGAAGAAGATAGAAGAAGAACAGAAACAATAACAAAATCTCACATTTTGCAGTGGAACAATATATAATAGATAAAGAATAATCTTTAAAACAAAAACACTATATCAGTTTAAATATCACATTATCAAAGTTTATAACAACAAACATCGGAAAAGAAATATTACATATATAAGTGGTACGCCCCGCCATCCAGCTTCAACTCCTGATCTCCACAGCAACTTCTTGACTTCGCTCCAGAATAATTGACAACCTGACTCTAGGCTGCCCGTGTGGAAAATTATGGGCAACCAAAGTTTAGAAAGGGAACAATAAACTCCAGGTCAGTCATGGGACTGGTGTGACATCTTAAAAACAGTTATTCTTTTATAAAAGAAAACAAAGGAATTTAAAAGAAATCTGCAATGCTTTTTTGGAAAATGAAACTACCATAAGGCTTCTCGGCACACACACAATGCAATCGCACACTTGGGAGAGATTTCTCCACATGATAGTCAAACATGCTTAATACGCAAAATCTTCTTTAATATTATTATTAGTTCATAGTGGAAAAACATTTGCAAGTATAATATTAATCTTAGACAGTATACGTACCATTATAGTATGCCTACTATAGCTACCATATTAGATGGCAGGTTATACAACTAATACCGTACAAGACGCATATTGGCGATTGGATTTCCAACAAATGGTCAGGCTAAGGAACTTCCTGGGCCACATGGGTACGCCTCTGGAGGGACGTTCCGAGAACCTAACCGGATCTCTGCCAACATATGGCCGGGTTACCTCTGCAAAATAGGTAACTACTACACGAGTATGCCATTCCCTGGTCGTAAACAACCTTTATTCGAGGATCTTCAATACCAACAACCACAAAGTAATAAATTTGCAGCAACCTAATAGGTTAGGTGTCTGGGATCCATACGATGATACCACATCTATCGAGAAGGAAATGACATACCCTAAGGGGCTCTACCCCCTAGAACCTTGCTGCATCCTTTCTGTTTCGACCATTCCGAGGAGTGAGGCTCGACGAAGTCTCATCCACAAAGCTACGCTTTTCACAAGAGCCATGCTTTGATCAACAAATGATCAGCAGCACTTCGTATGCCACATTGCTAAATTTGGAATATATCACTAGTAATCATTAACTACGTAACCTCTGAGCTCGTATGTCTCAAAGAAGGGTGTTAAGCTAAGAGAATAAATTCTCCGCAACCAACAGAAATGTATTTGATAGAAACCAGCTTTACATCTCAAAGTGTAACGCCAGACACACATCCATACAAGTCCGTTCCGGGATCGAACGGATCCGAATGCACTTCCAAAGAAGCCCTTGCAAATCTGGATATTCACTAATCACGTTCGGAATCCCCATCACAAAGGGCGATAAAATCTATATACCGGAGCAACCCGGTGTGGAGACATTCGACAGGTAATCCTTTCGCTTTCGAAAATACCTGGTCTTCACCACCATCTTCAAATGCAATCCCATTTCGTCGTATCATTATTCGGAATGAGTTTTATGACACAAGATCCTCTCCTGCTAATCCGAATAACGAGTGCTTATTTTAAAAATAAGTGTTACATTCAGATTCAAACAAATCACAACAAATTCCACTTTGATCTTTTAAACAAAAGATCCATCATAATCACAAAGGTTCGATGTGGGTTTCGAATATCCATTTGGAATCCGACTCCTGGTCGCATCGAAATTCAATTGCCGATTAAAGACCAATATTGATGGTCGGTTATTTAACTATCAATCATCATTCACAACAATCGCTGAATTTCAAATAATTTTCCCAAATCATTTATTTTCAAAATATCTTTACAAGATATAGTTTTTAACACTTCAATCATTTGAAAACAAATTCCAAATCACTTTTCACCTTTCAATCGTTTGAAAATAAATTTCGAATCACCTTCCTCACGTGGAATAAATTTTCAAATATTTATTTAATTCCAATGAAAAATTGCCGAGTTCAAATATCTTAAAAATAATTTAAAATATTTATCCAAAATATACTTGAAAATATTCAAAATAAAACTATTTTAAAACACTTGCTTAAATATTAGTTATGAAAATATTATACTAATATCTCATATAAAAATTCAAGTCCAAACTAATTTCAAAATAAAATTAGCAGATAGGATATAACTACTTAAATATCCAATTTTTGAAATAAACTTTAAATAATCACTTCTATAATAGTTTAAAATATATTTTAACTTTATAGATTTTCAAAATAACTTAAGTAAATAATTTTTTCCAAAACATTCTTTGCTTAAACCATCTTTACAACTTCAATTTATATTTATAAACTATATTGAAAACATTCTCGGCTTTCAGGGAAAGTACACATTAAATTCTAAAATGGTTCATTCAAATCAATTAATAAATCTTTCTGGATTTATTTTAAATTTACGTTCCAAATTTGCAAATTTCTTTCAAAAATTTTAAAAATAAACCTACATTTATTTTTAAAAACAAAATTCTCTTTCCTTTATAAAATTCCCATTGTGAATTTTAAAATTCTACAAATATCCCCATCAAACCATAAATCAAATTTCAAATTGATTTCTAATTATATTTTCCAATACCGAATCAAAATTTCCAAATCGATTTCCTAATGATTTATTTCAAAACACAAAATCAATTTCAAACTAATTTTCCAATTTTTTTCCAAAACACCTAATCGAATTTCCAAATCGATTTCTAAAATTTATTTTAACTCCAAATTAAATCCCAAACCGATTTCTAAAATTTATTTCGACTCCAAATTAAATCCCAGATTTAATTTCTAAATTTATTCCCTTTTTAAATAAATTCCTTTATCTCTTTCAAATATTTAAAATCCGTATCTTAAGTAAATTCTTCAACTATTAAACAACATTACTCAAAATTCCTTTATTAAAATATTTTCCCATATTTTTGGAATTTATTCAATAAGTTTTCAAAGATAAAACTTTATCTATTTAAATTCCTCCTTTTAAAATTCACCCGATTCTTTTGAATGAATTTATTATAAATTTTCTACCTAAATTTCAAAATGAAATTTTTATTTATTTCTGGTATCCTACGATACCAAAAATATATTCGGCTAAATTATGGCCTTCAATGATTTCAATTACAAATAATCACACAAATTATAAATAATCAACACACAACATACGAAACAAATTAAATATTTGAGGATTCCAGTTGGATCCCTCCAACCTGTTTCCCTGCATCCACAGACGTTAGCACAACAATTAAATACCAATTCCACTTCGAGGTGGAATATCACGGTATATGGGATTTAAATATAATATCATCCGCTATTATGCGGCGCATAGGGTCTCATCCGCTATATAATGTGGGAAATCAATCACTCCAGATACATATATAATACTAATTCCACTTCGAGGTGGAATATCGCGGTATATGAGTTTAAATATAATATCATCCGCTATTATGTGGCGCATATGGTCTAAACTAATAAAACTGATAATAAATTAATTATCCAAGCACACAATCAATCAATTTTAGATTTAACTATTAAAATTAAATCAGCGATTGAGTGAGAATATCTCACCTTTGCTTTGCATGCAATCCATTTCCAATCCCGATTTTGTCTTTCCACGATTTTAACCTTGTATAAACATAATATAAATATATTAATATTTGAATAAATCGAATGATAAATTTTCATTTTAAAATTATAATTCCATTTAATTTAATAATTTAATTTTAAACTAATTGTTCCCTTAAATAAATTAATTTTTTAAGTGATCAAAATAATTGAACAAGTTAATTAACGGGCTAATCACATAATTCATTATTTTAAATATAAACTGGTAAGTTTAAATATGTAAATTTATTTCCTTTCAAAACTTCATATATTAAAACAAAATTATTTTACTGTAGAATGTTCTTTCCTGTTTCTGTACATATTCATATTAAATTAAGATTAACTTAAAATTTTAAAAAAAAATGTAATAAAAACTTTACCTTACTGTTAACAAATTTTCCTAACCAAAAAAAATTATTATATAAAAAATCGAATTGAATTAAAGGAAAGGGCCATACCCCAATTGAACGCAGACGCTACGTCGATCCTAAGTCGCGCAACTTCTTGATCGAACCCTAGCTGCTTGATGCCCTATCTCTCTCTCTCTCGCAATCAAACTAGATGCTACCAGATCTCGCACGCGCGAGCACCCAAACGCGCCGCCACCTCGTGCTCGCGACATCCACCAGAAACTGCTGCTCGACGCGCGCGATCCTAACTCCTCTTGGCCATCGCCGCTTGCTTGCAGAAGGCTCCCATCACGCGTGCGCGCAAATGCGCGTTAACCCCTTCTTTTGCCGAGCACGAGATGGCGACTCGATGCCGCCGTCGCCAACCACTATCGTTCATGCGAGCCTCCATCGTCGAATCGAACACGATTTCGATCTCGAGATGATTTTTTCTTTATAATTTTCTCCGCCATTGTTTTTTGATTTTTGAAGCTATCGTTGTTTTTTTCCTCGACTGCTTAATTTGAACGAAGACGATTGATTTAGATTTTTTTTCTTTCGATTTCCTTTTTTCTTCTATAAAATAAACGCATGTCCCATAAACGAACACGTGTAAGAAGGAACGAAACGTGTTGAATCCGGTATTTTGTTTTTGACAAATTAAAATATCAAATTAAATTTGAATTTAAACGACTTGAAATCGAGCCAAAAAAACTCGACCTCCTATCGAGGCGTGCCACCAGGCGTTTATAATGTTTAACTCCTATTCCGAATGCAGCGGAAAAGGTTTCGAGTCCAAATTCGATCGTATGGAGAAGATAGCTTTTTGAACTAGTTAAAATATCGAATTTTCGATTTAAATTTCAGTGCATTTATTGACCGTACGGTCAAACAATCACTCCAAATATTACAAAAATTGAAATCCGATAATAATACAATATTATGCATCCAATGGAACTGGTCTCGTCGAATTCCGAGACTGTGCCTCGGAAGACTATTTTCAAATATCGATTTAAACGATAAAATTTCAAAATTGAACAATTCACTTTCAAATTCAATTCTGTAGTTTCTATTATCTTCAGTATTATCAATATGAATTTTCTAGGCTTTTGAAATATTTTAAATCAGCTTATAACTAAAGATTCAAATTTTTGCCCATCTCAATAAAGTAAATTCAATAATTTAATCTCCAAATTCATAGTTCTATTTGAAATTCAAGTTAAACTTATCATTCAAACATTTAAAAATCACTTAAATATTTCAATTTCTAGTGTCCAAAATTTTGGGTCATCACACGATGTGACATTTTGGTTGAATTCATTGCTTACTAGTCTTTTCGGTAAATCAAATTTCACAAACAATTAAGTGGTACATTTTAGTGAAAATTGTTTATACAATTCTCTTCATCAAAACTATATCACTTTGACTTATAAAATCGGGTAAGGGTCAAAATTTCAATATCGTCCATATTAAACTTTATAGTTTGAATACAAAGTCCTCGGTTCAATTATAACAATTATAACTAACCAAAATGGTCTAACCACAGACTTTTACTTGAGTGACATAGTTGAAATTGATACTAACCTGATATAACCGAGAAGACGAATCCTCTCTTTAATTCTTCCAATGCTTCCACTCCACCATGCCATGCCACGATTTAACTATAGTCACAGCGGAGCTTCCACATTGAAGATCAACAGTATTTCATCAAGAAAACTGTGTAAATTAGTCACATTGATATTTTCTATTGACCTCAGTTATATTAACCAATAGAAAACCATTAAGTGAGTCATTGCATTGTTATTCAATAACTACAGTACATAATCCCTTAATGCCCTCAACAGCTATGAATAATACACTTTCCAACATTGAGAAAGATTACGTACTCTAGTCTCAACGAATATATTGATATCCGGTGTCGATACATCTTGACTAGAAATATTTAAAATGCTTATTTTCATTGTGATGAATTATTCATGGTTACAACACTTTGTAACTATTATCATGAAACATACCATTTATGGATTTTATATTAAGTATACTTTTAATTTAATTAATCAATTAATATATAACACATTATATCATATATATATAATAAAAAGTAGATACCTTTTATTTCGAACAAGATTGGTTCATAAATTAGTTAGAAGTAAAAAATTACATAACCTCTAGGACATACCCATAACTCTATCATCTACAAGCGTTTCGAAAATGATGACTTAACGATGGGAGTTGAAAGTAATCCACAAGGGCAAGTTCAATGATAGGGGCTTACGAGTAGAATTTACGACTTTATTCCATTGTGAAGATAGCTTGGATGAAATAACGATTGAGTTTCATTATGAAAACATGTACAAAAGAAACATTGATAACTCATAGGTTTCTAATGTACTCATAAAGATGGGGCTTGTGGTAGCTCCCACCTGGATTTGTGATCATGTCCAGATCTTACGATGGTAGATTTCCTCGGGCTTTTACGAATGTGAAACTAGTTCCTAGCCTTATGAAGTGGCACAGATTCGAGCACCAATGAAGCAATGATTTCAATTAAGCCCATGATTTTTTATTGTGCCATATGAGTTATTATATATCCAATGCACACAACTAATGGTGAGGATTGTTTTGATGGATGCTATATTTTCCAGGGTTGTTTATCACTCTATAGTGCCACATGATGTAGGTATTTTCGATTGAATTCATGGACACTGGACATTGTGCTTTGATTGTAGTACACTTTATATGGAAACGATAGTAGGTTAATGTATATTGATTGTTACGTGCTAACTCTTTGGATATAGGGACAAGTCAGATATGGTTCTTCATACCCTATACCCCTATTTACTATATACTATATTTATATTGTTTTCGAGATGATATATCACTTACACAAAAATGTTGTTTGACCTAAGGTTATATGATTTACTTCTTATTAACTCGGGTACTCTTAAATGAGTAGATTATGGATAACAAGTCTGGATAGCACATAGAGCTTTACGAAGTACGAGCCCGAGGCTACGCTTTTATACACACACTCACACACTCAGAGCTTATTACTACATATATTCCATTGTACAGTACCGTGGAGCTATACAATACTTCTATTACTTTAAAGACATTTTTGAAGAATTTTTTTGGAGATTTGCGATGTATAAAGTAACTATTTTGGTTTTTTGTATAATCGAACATGTTGAATTTGATCTTCTTATTCATGGTTCATTTGGTTACATAACTATCTTACCCATTTACATCTATGTTATTATATTATATATTTTATTATATTATATGTTTTGTCCCTGGGCTGTGAGATGTTTTACAGGTTCTGTGGTTAGAATTTTTTTTTCACCTTTGGCTATCATCATACATCGGCTGGTTACTTCCACGACGGGTTATATAAGTATATTAGGTACAAAATGTGTAGAATATTCATCACAATTGTCGTTTCCTTAAAAAACAATGGTCAAAATAAAATTTTGTGACTGTAATCTCTGAGATCAATATGATTGAAAGAGATCATTCTTGGTGGATCGACATTGGTGCCACTAAGCATATCTATAATGATAAGAGTCAATTCAAGAAACTTGAACCATCTGAGGATGAAAGCTATCTCTATGTGGGAAACTCAACTAAAAAAAAGGTTAAGGGAAATGAGATAATAGACTTAGATTTACATCCGAGAAAGTTCTAACATCGAATATTGTATATTATTTACATGGAGTTAGAATGAGGCTTGTTTCTGATAGTCTTTTAAATAAGTTTGATCTTAAACAAGTATTTGAGTCAGGTAGATATTTATTGATCAAAAGGGATGTGTATTTGGGAAAAATGTACATGTGTGATGGAATGTTCAAATTGAATATCAATAAAGTTGTTGATTCTACTTATGCTGTTGACACTTTTTCTTTACGGCATAATAGTTTGGGACATGTTAATACTAGACATATAAATGAAATGATTTCATTAAGCGTGATCTCTAAGTATAACAATATTTTTGATGATTAGTGTAGGGTATGCCCTTTAACAAAGATAACTAGAAAGTCATTTCTGTCAAAACCTCTTAGCACTGCTAATTTATTACAAGTAATTCATAGTGATGTCCATGATATGCATAATACTCTTACAAGTGGAGGAAAAAAATATTGTGTCACTTTCTTGATTATTCAAAGTATTGTTGTGTTTATCTGATGCATGCTTAAGATGAAGTATTAGAATCATTCTTAACATATAAAAAAAAGCAAAAAATCAATGTGATTTTAAAATCAAACCCTTAGATATGATAAAAGAGGTGAATATTTGTTCCCTGCATCTTATGAATCTATAGGAATAATAAATGAAACTTCTATAACTTATATACCAACCAAAATTGATAAGCAAAATGAAAAAAATAGAACCTTACTGAAATGGTTAACGCTATGTTGTGCAACTATAATCTTAATACTAGCTTCTAGGTTGAAGCATTATTGATTTCATATTTATATTAAACAGAATAGCTCACAAGAAAACTAAAATCACCTCGTACGAACTATGGCAGAAAAAAAAGCCAAATCTAAACTATCATAAAGTTTGAGGTTGTAGGGTAACAATTTGATTACGTAAACCAAAAATCGAAAAATTAAGGAAAATGCGTATTGAGTGTATTTTCTTAGGATGCGCTTAACACAGAAAGGGTTATAAATATCTAGTAATAGAACCTAATAACTCGGTTGAAGTAAACACAATAAAAGAATCAAGAGATGTAGTGTTATATGAAACTAGACCCATGTCTATTCCATCCGATCTATCTAATAATGAAATAGTGGAGGTTAATACACTATTCATGAAATGCTAGAGGTTATTAAACCTATTCGTGATTTTGAGAACACTTGTACAAATGACGATAAAACTGGTGAACCGCTGCGAAGAAGTAACAAAATAAGGATTGATAAATCATTTGGATCAGATTTCATCACTTTTTTGGGTATAAGGATAAAGAAATGTTATTAAATATCAAGCCATGCTTTCTAAAGAATAGAGTCTGATCCCTTAACATATTATAAGGAAATAAAGTCTTAGGATTCATCCTTTTGGTAAGAAACCATAAATGATGGAATAGATTCTACTATGCGAAATGAAACTTGAAAACTACTTGACTTCCCTTTCGGTTCTAAACCAATATGATGTAAATGCACATTTAAGAAAACTTTAAGGAGGATGATACAATGGAGAAGTATAAGGCCAAATTAGTCACTAAACTATTTAGTCAAAAAGAAGGAATAGATTATTTTAATACATATGGACTTGTAGTGAGAATCGCAACAATTAGGACAATAATCAGATTAACATCTATTTATAAACTTAGAAACTCATCAAATGGAAATAAAGACTATATTCTTAAATCATAAACTTGATGAAGAAATTTATACGACACAACTTTAAGATTTCAAGATGCTTGGATAAGAACGCGAAGTGTGCAAACGTATTAAGTCACTTTAACAAACATCAAAATATGACATGAGAAATTGATAAAATCATAGTATGAAATAGGTATTAGATCTATGAATCGGACAAATGTGTCTATACCAAATTTCATGTTGGTAAAGGAGTAATAATATGCCTTAATGTTCATGATACGTTAATATTTGGGACTGGTACCTCGAGTATTGAAGAAACGAAAAGATTATATATTCATGTTATGACATGAAGGAGTATCACTTTCGTTATTAAAAAAAGGATCATTGGATAGGATAACTGTACGATGGAAGGACTGATCATAACCCAGCTACATTACACTGAGAAGATCCTAAAAATGTATAAATAATTTGATTGTAAACCTATAAACACCCCATATTACCTAGACGTGCAACTATATTCTAATACCGGTAGATCGGTGGATCCACTAGAATAGATACTGGGAATCTAATGTATCTCATGACATGTACAAGACCTGATATTTCCTACACCATGGGCGAAATGAGTAGATACCAATAATCTTAGTCATATTCACTGAATAGTGTACAAAAAAAATTTAAAATAGTTAAAAGGAATCATAAACTATGGTATTTTGTACAGCAGGTACCCAAATATACATGGATGCCAGTTGGAACACTAGAAGAGATGATAAAAATAAATTAACTAGTGGATGGATATTTACTCTAGGTAGGGAGGAATATCCCATGACTCAAAGAAATAAATGTATATTGATGATTCTTTCATAGTTGATAAATTTGAAGCATTGGCTTCTTGCAGTCAAGAAGCGGAATGTTTAAGGGTCCACTATTAGAAATTCTCATATGGTCAATACCAATGCCTTCGGTATTTGTACATTTTGATAGTCAAGCAACACTATCATGAGCATATGACTAGTTATATATTGGTAAATCTAGGTACATTGGCTTAAGGCACAATGTATTGAGGTAAATTCTCACTAATGGGGTAATTACCATAGATTTCGTGAAATCTAACCAAAACCCAATAGATCCATTTGTCTAAGGACTTTCAAGGGACTTGTGTAGGATCGATTTCACCCTAAAAGATGGGGGGTGAATACGGTGAAACTAATAATTATAAAAATTTAATGTGAAAATATATTAAATAATTGCAGCACTGACAAAAGCAACATAATAGTAGCACAGATAATAGCAGAATATTAAAAGCAGAATTAGGACAACACAGATTCACCCAGCTTCGGAAAACCCTGCCTACGTGCTGCCTCCAAGGTTTCTACTAGAAATTAAGTAGTCAGACGCTTACACACATAAACTCAAGACACCCGCTATCAACTAACCTAAATCTACGCTCAAAACCCTGCCACAACATAGCCACTGAGTTGCGAATTCTCGAACTACACCACCGTAGTTCGTCCCCTACTCACATGACTAGAATTTACAAAAGTCTGAAAATATATTACAAGTAAAAAACAACTTAAAACAATAAAACCCGAATTTAAAAAAACTAAAAGCCTTCCAAAGCAAATAAAGACCGCCCCAAAAGATTTAAGTGATAAAAAAATGTTCCCCCTTTTCTCTTTTGTTTCTTCGGCCTGCTTTCTTTGCTTGGTGAGAATGGCAGCGTTCGTTCCTCTTCGTTAAATTAAGGTTCTGGAAATTGAAAACTCCAGATACTAATTGATCAATTAAATAAATGTTTAGTGTTGATTGCTTGGTCAATCGATCGTTTCTTTGATTTGCACACAGCTACTTCAATTCGTCGAGTTCGATATGAATTGGTATGTAATTTCCTTTTTGCTTTTCTGGTTAATTTGCTTGAACTCGATTGCCTTGCTGTCGATGATGTAAATGGGTTTTATAGGGTTGAAAACCCTAAATTTTTGGTCGGATATATTATTTGAAATCGTCTGATAATTTTTGCTCGGCCGTTTGATTTTGATCGAATACATGTAGTTCATCCTGACTAGTTCAATTTCGTATATACTTTTACTTGATTATCACTGCTTTGATTTTGACTTGTTCGATTCTTTGCCTTGCTCACCACGGCTTTAATTTACTTTGGAATTTGGTTCTGTTCTTTTCTCTGTTGACGTCAACCATCTGTGTTAAGCTGGACTTGTTCAATTTTTTGATTTTTCATTCATACGTGTTACTCTGATAATTACTTGAATACATATGATAAGTTTAGACTGGTTCAATTTCAAATTGCTGGCAATCGACTGTGGTATTGAATTTTTGATATTTCCTACGACATTGACTTTGTTCATCGTGATTTTGGACTTGGTCATGTCTACACTTTGCACTTCATTGTTCACTATCTTGTGTTATTGTGTGCCTCTGGTCTAGTTAATGTTTGAGTCTGCACTTGCTCATTCGAGCTTCTGTCTTCATTGTGTCTTGGTTGAAGTGTTGCATTCACCCGTTTTCATGTGTACTAACCTGGTGTGGTGCACTTGTGCCATCAGTCATCACTGCTTGACTTTGATCTGGTTCATCTTGAAGTTTACATATGAGTATTGCTTCGAGTTTGAAATGCTTGCAGGCTTCAATATGCATTGTTCTTGTCTTATGTAGATTTGAGCCTTCATGTGTATATATGTATACAAGTGTGTATGCATATGTGTGTGTGTGTGTGTGTATGTATGTTGCACCATGTAATTTGAAGTTACCACTGTTGACTTGTTTGGTTGTGTGGTCTGTCTCGACTGCTCATTGTTGTAGCGTATATATATATATGTTGCTCCTCACTTTGTCATTGCAGCCTGAGCTTATTTCATACATATCACCGTCTAGTATATGCTTTTGAGTTAATTGTCTCCATACATATATACATGTATGCATGTGTGTTTGCGCATGTACATATGTATGCTTGATTGCTTTTGAGTGCCTTTGTGATTTTCTTTGAAACTGATCTTCGAGTCAGTTCATGATGTCTTCATGTTGTATACATACATTTTGTAGCTGAACATTTTGTATTCTATTGCCGTTGAAGTTTGAAAGCATTTGTTTCCGTGGTCTTCATGAGTCTGAATGTTCTTGTGTACTTCATGGTTCATTATATAGTCTGGTTTTATGTGGAGCTTCACTTGCTTGCTTTAGAAAATTGTCTAGATGTTTATCCCTGATGATCTTCATTAGTCTAAATGTCGTGACCATTTGTATCTGCTTCCATATCTGACCATGCTACTTTGTTTTCTTGCTCACTTGTAACCAATGTGCTACTTGCTATTCTTCATGTATACTTGAATATGGTCTCGGCCTTTGTTTCTTTGTAGTCTAGAATAGGTTGCTCTGACCAGTTCATTAAACATGTTACATTGATGTTATGTTCATTTGTTTGGTGCACATGCCTGAATCCCTGGTTTTCACTTGAGTTTGAATGGTTGAGTATTTTTCGTGTGTACATTGAATTTTTGGCCGAGGCTTGTTATATTTTGGTTTTTGAATTCTTGTGCTCGACAATTTTGTGATGTTTTGGTAGTGCACCTGAGTTGAACCTAGCTTTGGCTTGGGTTTGACCTTATGCTCATATCGTGACTTTATTTGTATTTCACTTGAGTTGAACCTAGCTTTGGCTCAGGTTTGACCTTGTCCTCACTTGTCCCTGTGGTTTTATCAAGTGTATATCGATGTGCACGGCCTTGTGGCGTGTACAGTAATACACTGTGCATGTCAGAGGTTGTTCATGTTTGATGAATTCAAAATTAAATGATGAAGAACAACCCAAATGAATGAGGCAAATAAAATTTTCAAAAATACACATTTTGTTCTACAACGCCCAAATATTTCTTTTTCAATTTTACCATGTCATTTTTTACTTTTCAGATAACTCAGATCCTGGATTTAGGCTGGAGCAGAGTCGAAGATAAAATACAAGTGAATGAGTGATATGTAGTGAGATAAACAATGTAAAGTAAGATTTGAGATGTAATCGAATTTTTATGTATATGTATGCATGTGTGTGTGTAGTGAGAGCTCAAATTTATACTATTCAAAATTGTAATAAAATATGTTTGAATCAAATATTTGTTTGAATTTAAAGCTTAAGTTATTTATTTTATTCAGCAAATATTTATTTAATTATGTAAAAGATAAAATTGTACATTAATAAATACATTTAAATGAATATATATATATATGTTTATTATCATCAAACAAAAATCGTATACTAGCATATTCAACAATCACTCCCTTTTGATGATAACAAACATATATTTAAGATTTTGAATTTATTAAATGTATTTGATCATTCAATTTGCTTCCCCTATATGAATGCTCCCTCTCTACAACAAAGCTCCCCCTTCATACATGCATGAAAATAATTAAAAATATTAAAATGAACCTTGATGCAAATAGAAAATACAAAGAAAAATATTTGACCTTTATTTGCCAAAATCTTAACTTTTCTCTCTCCCTTTTGTTATCATCAAAAGAGTAATAGTGTTAGAAAAATAGAGATAAAGTGATAGACATTAATACAACATTAATACCCAATCGAGTATAAATATTGAATTCCAATAAAAAATCAAACAAAAATCATAAATACTCTATTCGACGCATATTCCACTTTAGAATGATAGAGATGATGTCATCATATAGAACCATATAGTTTTGTCGATTTGTGGTATATTTATATCAGGAACTTGAATATCTACTAACCATGCATAACTGTTAGGAATTTTAAATGAGATTAGTAGTATTCTCAATTTTTATTAAAAAATGAATTTTAAGCATCTTCTAACCATGCATAACCGTGGGGACTTTTAAATGGGATTAGAATCAACCTGTCTATCTAATAATCAATTTTGATATGTTTTTCATACATGCATAACCATGAGTACTTTTAAATGAGCATGAAGCACATAATCAAAAATTCCAAGTAATTTACTCATGTATAACAGTGAGGACTTTTAAACGAGAGTGAATGCTTTGGATGTTTTTATTGCTAAATATATATTAAAATGAAAAATGAATGATTTCATGTCTAAAATACCAATATTGACATACTATATTGGATTTTAATGAGTGATGGTTGTTAGAAATATGATAGGAATAGAGATGATCATGGAATTTACCAAACAAGAGTTATTATAAGTCTTGCTTAAAATTTTAAGTGAATTTTCTATATATACTGTCTCAAGTCATAATATATGATTAATATCAACACTCATCACTTTTTCAATCACTATTTATCTTTTCGATAATCAGCAGGGATTCAGATTAGTTAACGTAGTCATTTAAAATCAAATCCAAAAAATAATTATAAAATCAAATTTTCTAAAATGACTAATCTCAAACAAGGTCAACAAAAACTATTTTCTGAAAGGAGTTTTATAAAAGAAAAAATATCTGCTATTTGAAAATTAGTTAAAATGAAAAATATGCAGATATTTTCTTTGAAAATGATGCAACTACTGAATATCTTAACATAAATCACGTTCCACTAGTAATTTTTCTATCAACTAGATTATTAGTATAATCTGCATCTGAATTTCTTATTGGCTCAAATTTGTCATTAGATATCATAGACCAGATCCTGAAGTTGCAACAAATTCCTTAAAATCCTTTTTACGGCTTTTAAATGAAATTCTTTTGGATTTGAATTGAAACGGTGCAAATAAGCAACCATAGAATATAATGTCGAGTCAAATATATCCACGTGTATCTAGAATAATCATCAACCCCATCATTAGTCCAAACAAATCTATATGAACTAGTTCAAAGACTCTAGAGATACTTATAGCATTCTCGGCATAAAAATATAACTGGTCAACTATTTTGAATAAGTCAGAATCAAAATTATTTTCATATGTTTGGGTCTATACTAGCAATTATTGTGATTGTGTCTAGTTTTTCCATAAATCATGCACTTTGGATTGACTTGACTAGTTTCACATCTAATACGTTCAGATTGATTATATCCAAGTCCTTGTCCAACAGTATTAACAGTCTGTTTCCCTAACATCATATTTAACGATCTTTCTCCTTTGAAAAATTGTCCTAAAGTTGTAGACAATTGTTAGACTTGTGTCTTGAGAGATTCATTTTCATTCAATAATTGTGTGCACTTTTTAATAGAATTTTCTCCCCTGGTATTTTCACTATCTTTCAAAATCAGAATTTCATTTTCAAATGATTTAATTTAAATTTCTGATTTTTTAATCTCTTCTTCAAATGATGGACACTTACCACACTTAGGGCTTCTGGTTTGATAGTATTTAACCAATTGATCAAACTGTTTATTTAAATCTATCAAAGTATCTTTTTGTGATTCAGTTTTAACATATTTTTCCCTAAGCCTTTCGAAACAGCCATTTACTTCATGAAAATATATAAGTAGTTCTGAGTGAGTAAGTTTTGGTACCTCGCTTGGCTCGTCATCATCACTATCAGTTATATCATCTCAAAAGCACGAATCTGCTTTTTCACTCTCACTGTCAGTGCTTTTATCATCTTCATCAGTTTCATCACAAATGGCTGCAAAACTTCTCATTTTCGATTTCTTTCCATGGCTGAATTGATTTTGAGGACAATTGGGCTTGATACGACCGGGTTTGTTGCACTTGTGTCAAATGAACTTCTGTTCTTCTGAATTGTCTAGTTCTTTGACTATTTTTCTTTTCAATTATTGATTTAGAGCTGGATTTCCGTATTTGCGGTTCCACTTTTTGAATCTCTTTAATAGTAGCGCCAACTCAGCTGCTCCACCACCATCATCATCATCACTTTCTGTTGTTCCTTTAAGAGCTATTGATTTCTTTCGAGTATCACTTCTTTCTCATTCTTCCTTGAATTTCATTTCTAGCTCATAAGTAGTGAGATTTCCGATGAGTTCTTTAACTTTGATTTGTTTCAAATCTTTTGATTCTTGAATGGTAGTAACTTTTGTTTCAAAATTCTGTGGAAGGACTCTGAGGATTTTTTGGACTATTTCCAATTATGTGTATGGTTTTCCAAGAGCTTTTGATTTGTATACGGGATTGGGAAGTCTTCCATACGTTTCTTTGACATTTTCATCCTTGACCATTGTGAAGTTCTCGTATTCGCTACTAAGCATGGCAAGGCGAGATTCTTTGACTTGTGACATTCCTTCGTAAGTTACTTCGAGTATGTGCCGTATTTCCTACACAGTTAGACAATGTGAGACACGATTGAATTCAATTTGATCCAATGAACAAATAATAGAATTCATAGCTTTAGCATTATCATTCTTTAGTTTATTTTCTAGATCTGTTCATTGATCCATCAGTTTTTCAATTTCTTGATTATCTACAACTATAGTTGTTGCTCTATAACCTATCTCAACAATATTCCAAGCATCAATGGTTTAAAAAAAATTCATTCTATTTTTCCAGTAAGCATATTCACCATTGAACATTGGTGGTCTAACTATAGACTGACCCTCGGCAAAAGCATTATTAAAAGAATCTAGTTAAAAAAAAATTAAAACAAAAATTTATTTTTGTAAAATCAAAATTTTTTAAAACAAAAATTGGCTTTTGTTTCTAGCTCTGATACCACTTGTAGGATCAATTTCACCCTAGAGGGAGGGTTAATTAGGTGATATAATAATTATAAAAATTTAATACGGAAATATATAAAATAATTGCAGCATTGACAAAAGCAGAATAATAGCAGCACAAATAGTAGTAGAATATTAAAAGTAGAAATAGAACAACACAGATTTACCCAGCTTCAGCAAAACCCCGCATACGTGTTGCCTCCAAGGTTTCTACTAGAAATTAAGTAGTTAGATTCATACACACGTAAACTCGTGACACCCGCTACCGACTAACCTAACTCTTCACTCAAAACCCTGTCATAACTCAGCCAATGAGTTGCGAAATTTAGAACTACACCACCGTAGTTCATCCCCTAGTCACATGACTAGAATTTACAAAAGTTTAAAAATAAATTACAAATAAAAAAAACAACTTAAAATAATAAAACCCGAATAAAAATAAAAATAAAAGCCTTATAATTAAAAAGCCAAAGCTAATAAAGGCCGCCCCCAAAAGAATTAAGCGATAAAGAAAATGTTCCCCCTTTTCTCTTTTATTTCTTCGGCCTGCTTTCTTTGCTTGGTGAAAATGGCAGTGTTCGTTCCTCTTTATGAAATTAGGGTTCTGGAAATTGAAAAATGCCGATACTAGTTGATCAATTGAATAAATGTTTAGTGTTGATTGCTTAATCAATCGATTATTTCTTTGATTTGCACATGGCTGCTTCAATTCGTCGAGTTCGATATGAATTCGATGTAATCTCCTTTTCGCTTTTCTGGTTAATTTGTTTAAACTCGATTGCCTTACTGCCGATGATGTTAACAGGTTTTATAGGGTTGAAAACGCTAAATTTAGATCGAATATATTATTTGAATTCATTTGATAATTTTTCTCGACCGTTTGATTTTGATTGAATACATGTGATTCATCCTGGCTGGTTCAATTTCATATTTACTTTTGCTTGATTATCACGGCTTCGATTTTAACTTGTTCGATTCTTTGCTTTGGTCACTAGGCTTTGATTTGCTTTGGAATTTGGTTCCATTCTTTTCTCTGTTGACTTCGACCATTTGTGTTAAACTGTACTTGTTAGTTTTTTTGATTTTTCGTTCATACGTGTTACTCTGATAATGCTTGAATACATGTGATAAGTTTGGACTGGTTCAATTTCGAATTGCTGGCAATCGACTGTGGTATTGAATTTTTGATATTTCCTACGACATTGACTTTGTTCATCTTGATTTTGGACTTTGGTTCATGTCTGTACTTTGCACTTAATTGTTCACTGTCTTGTGTTATTGTGTGCCTCTGATCTTGTTGATGTTTGAGTCTGCACTTGCTCATTCGAGCTGCTATCTTCATTGTGTCTTAGTTGAAGTGTTGCATTCACCTGTTTTCATGTGTACCAACCTGGTGTGGTGCACTTGTTTCATCACTGCTTGACTTTGATCCGGTTCGTCTTGAAATTTACATGTGAGTATTGCTTCGAGTTCGAAATGCTTGCAGGCTTCAATATGCATTGTTCTGATCATATGTAGATTTGAGCCTTCATGTGTATATATGTATACTAGTGTGTATGCATATGTGTGTGTGTATGTATGTTTGTTGCACCATGTAGTTTGAAGTTACCGCTGTTGACTTGTTTGGTTGTGTGGTCTGTCTCGACTGCTCATTGTTGTAGTGTATATATATGTTGCTCCTCACTTTGTTATTGCAATCTGAGCTTGTTTCATATGTATCACTGTCTGATATATGCTTTTGAGTTAATTGTCTCCATACATATATACATGTATACATGTGTGTTTGCGCATGTATATATGTATGCTTGATTGCTTTTGATTGCCTTTGTGATTTTCTTTGAATCTGATCTTTGAGCCAGTTCATAATGTCTTCATGTTGTATACATACATTTTGTAGCTGAACATTTTGTAGTCTGTCGATGTTGAAGTCTGAAAGCATTTGTTTATGTGGTCATCATGAGTCTGAAAGTGTTTGTGTACTTCATGGTTCATTATGTAGTCTGGTTTTATGTGGAGCTTCACTTGCTTGCTTTAGAAAATTGTCTGGATGTTGTATCCGTGATGATCTTCATGAGTCTGAATGTCATGACCATTTGTATCTGATTCCATATCTGACCATGCTATATTGTTTTCTTGTGCACCTGTATCCAATGTGATACTTGTTGTTCTTCATGTATACTTGAATCTGGTCTTGGCTTTGGTTTCTTTGTAGTTTGGTATAGGTTGCTCTGACCAGTTCATTGAACATGTTACATTGATGTCGTGTTCATTTGTTTGGTGCAGATGCCTGAATCCCTGGTTTTCACTTGATTTTGAATGGTGAGTATTTTTCATGTGTACATTGAATTTTTGGTCGAGGCTTGTTTTATATTGGTTTTGGAATTCTTTTTCTCAACAATTTTGTGATGTTTTTGTAGTGCACCTCAGTCGAACCTAGCTTTGTCTCGGGTTTGACCTTGTGCTCATATCGTGACTTTATTTGTATTTCACTTGAATTGAACCTAGCTTTGGTTCGGGTTTGACCTTGTGCTCTCCTGCCCTATAGTTTTATCAAGTGTATATCGATGTGCACGGCCTTATGGCATGTACAGTGATGCATTGTGCAGGTCACAGGTTGTTCATGTTTAATGAATTCAAAATTAAATGATGATGAACAACCTAAATGACTGAGGTAAATAAAATTTTCAAAAATAAACATTTTGTTTTACACTACACAAATATTTCTTTTTCAATTTTACTGTGTCAGTGTTTACTTTTTAGATAACTCAGATGCTGGATTCGGGCTGGAGCAGAGTCGAAGATAAAATACGAGTGAATGAGTGATATGTAGTGAGGTAGACAATGTAAAGTGAGATTTAAGATGTAATCGAATATATATATATATATATATATATATATATATATATATATATATATATATATATATATATATATATATATATAGTGAGGGCTGAAATTTGTACTATTCAAAATTGTAATAAAATATTTGTTTGAATAAAATATTTGTTTGAATTTAAATTCTGTGTTATTTATTTCATTCAGTAAATATTTTTTTAATTATGTGAAAAATAAAATAGTACATTAAGAAATACATTTAAATGAATACACACACACACATATATATGTTTATTATCATCAAACAAAAATCATATACTATCAAATTCATCAATTTGATGTTTAAAACTCAGAGGGAATGAGTTTAAAGCCAATACAAAACAATCGTCAATAATGGAAACTCGACTCAACATAATAAAATTCATAATCTCTAGTATATGAGTAAAATACATCATACGATGCAATTGGAAGCTCTATAATGTTAGTTTGAACAACATTATATTCCATTCCAAGTTAATTGATTGCTACCTATAAAATGATATGGTGGAGGTTGTACTGCCTAATACTTAAAACAGAAATACCGTTGAAGTGTGAATTATAGGACACTTTAGTTAAACCTACTTATATAAATGCATGAAAATGATGCCGCAGTTTGCGAGATCGCGGCGTAGTCTCTAAGGGCATTTCATGAAACCGGGATACATAGACAAGTCCAATCAACGTATCGGCTACTAAACCATTTAAGGAAAGAAAAAGCGTGTCAAACACATCCGATACGTCATATATGATCGATGGTTCAATGCTTAGTCAATCACTTCATCATGACAAGCTTTGATAGGTTATCACTATATATAGATTCAAGTCCACAAGACATCTGTACATATACATGAGTTTTCCTACGACCCGTGATAAGAGAAAAAATTATTAAAATTTGATGGAGAATTGTTAGTGAATTTTAACAAAATTGTATGAGCAATTTTGTTTTGGAGTAGAAGAGAGAAAAAAGGAGGAATTCAAATTATAGAATTTAAAAATGATGGAAAAATAACAGTTATAAGTTTGACCGTTGGACCAACGATCATTTTTTTGAACAAACGTTTTCTTTGACGAACGGACATCTCTTTTGCTAAATAAACACCACCTTATCCATACAAAGACAGAGATTAATTCATCTGTCCCCCGCTACGAACAAGATTTGCACTATTCATTGTTTATAAAAAATAATAGTAGGTGGGGTCTACACTCAGAATAAATGGTGTAGATCTCACGGAGACAAGGGACACAAAAATGAGGACCTAGGAATTGGTTCCATAAAGACAAAAACTCTTTAATTTAGAAAATTTATTCAAAAATTCTAGCTATTTTTTTCTCTTTCTCTTAGACTCTACGCTATTTTTTTTATTTTTTCAGAAACTATTATATCGAGTTTATGACATGCAGATGACAAATTCGAAAATATGTCAGTGTAGTCTTCCGTATGATAGTTTGAATCGATTTTGATGGTATAACTAGAATTTATTAGAGCTAAACAATTCTTGGCTCCATTTTATTTTGAAAGTACAATTTGCTATAGCTCTCCGTACCCATTTCGTTTACTTAAACAAGTTGAGATGACAAATAACGTCTAAAGAAACCGTTGTCAATATGTTTTGGAGCGATCTCTGCATATTTTATTTTTACTGTGTGATCTCATCAGAATTCAGAATTCTACACGGACATAAATAATCCATCCGTGCCAATAAGCTAAAGAATCACTCACTGACTGTGATACTGATTTTCCTTTGATCACATTAATAAGAAGTTTTAAAAGGAGATCATGATTTGGTGTAACATAAAACTGCTACTATATTAATGATGAAATTATGAAACATTATAACATTACCAATTCAAGTTATGCACCATGCACGTACTTACAGCCATATCATGATATCATAATTTCAACAATTATAGCAACAGCAATAAGTAAACCATATCATATTAAACCATCTCACTAATCTGCACATGTTCCACTGAAGGATTGTACTGCTTTGAACTTTCACCCCACTGAATCGCTTCCTGAACAATACGCTCACGTTCACTGACCTCATCTCCAGTTAATACGCTACCACAGTCATCACTTGTTCTACTATCATGATGTGAATGAATTGGCGTAGCTTGAGCCGAGCTCTCTTCAGAATATGATTCTGGATCAGTAAGAAGGAAACTCAATGCAGTGACGACATCTGTCATCATTGGACGAACAGATGCCTCTTCTTGAAGACACATTGCCGCTACTGCAACTGCTTGGTTTAGACCCCTGACAGGGAATTTTCCTCTAAATAGCGGGTCTGCTAGTTCTACATAACGGTTTTGGTCTTTGAACATTGGTTGTGCCTGAAATAAGCAAATATTTGAACAAGTTATTACTAAAATTTCAAACGAGTCATAATGTGGTAGATGAACTCTGAAAAAACCTTACCCAAGTTACTAGGTTCTGCTCATGCATGGGCCTGAGAGTATCGATAACTCGTCTACCAGTAATCAACTCAAGTAGAACAACTCCATAGCTGTACACATCAGACTTCAATGTCAACTGACCAGTTCTTGCATATTCAGGTGCACAATAGCCATATGTCCCCATAACCCTTGATGAAACATGCAAAGCTTCCCCCATAGGCCCTAGTTTGGCTAACCCAAAATCCGATAATTTCGGGTTATATTCTTCGTCTAGTAATATGTTCGATGATTTGAGATCGCGATAAATAACTGGTGGGTTTGCTTTTTCATGCAAATATTCAAGACCTTTAGCTGCCCCATATGCTACTTTCATTCTAATCGACCAGCTCAGTGGCTTTTGCTTGTCTGTGATATCTGCAAGGAAATCATATGTTAATTTAATTTAAAACAAAGAGATCACATTAAGAGAATTGAACAAATATCATAAAGAAATTGTATGTTGTTGACCTAGTAAATGATCTTCTAATGAACCAAGAGGCATGAACTCGTAAACCAAAAGTCTCTGATCTCCGTCTGCGCAATATCCAATAAGGTTAACAAGATTTGGATGATGAAGTAGACTAAGCATCAAAACCTCTACTAGAAACTCTCTGTTTCCTTGGAATCCATTTCTGTCTAGTTGTTTAACAGCAGCAAGCTAGTTAATAAAAAAGAAAAAGAAAACTTTTATCAGATATGAGATATATAAAATGATGAATATGCACTGATATATAGGTATATTTTTATACTTGTCCATTATCCAGCTGGCCTTTATAAACTCGTCCAAATCCACCTTCTCCTATAAGGTATTCAGGCCTAAAATTCTTAGTGGCTGAAGCCAGCTCACGAAATGTAAATGTCTTCGCATCAATGTTTCCATTTCCTTCATTATTTGATTCTGTTTCTTGTGCAGGTTTTTGTGTCTCTTCTGCACATTGATCAAATATGAGTTCACAGGCTATATATAAAACGATATGCCTTTCAAATGATAGTGGAAAAAAGAATAGTACCACGAGGCTTTTGATTTAAATCATTGTCTTCGTTGGGAACAGATGACGGTTTAGGACCATGTGCAACTGGTGCATACTCTCTTCTTTGTGCTGGAGATGGTGAATATTCAATCCTTTTCGATGATTTTCTTGAATTCGTCGAGAAACATGAGAAGCAACTCATCTCTCTACGAAACAAAGAATGTATCTGTATAGGATGTTTGGAATTGATGCACCAAGCACTGATGATGTATTGAATTTCAAATGAATGAAATTGAGTTTTTGCTCATAAGAATGAATGCAATAATAAAGGATGTTAAATGAGATTAGTTTAGACATTTTGTTTTGTTGATTGTTAAGAGACAGAAAAATGTTGGTAATTTGATATATCAAGACTTTTCTTTTCTGAGGATGCCCCTGTTTCACGGATTGTTTTGGAGAAAATAAGTTTGTTTTGCAGGAAGTTCTGCTGTGAAATTAGTCGAAGAATATATTTTCCAACTAGGCAATAACTAAAAAGTTGGAAATGGAGTCTGCAAGTAGTTAAAAGATCAAGGGACAGTAACCATGTCTTTGGGGGATGAAAATTGAATGGGAAGGATGCTGATATAAAGATGTGTTTAGTTTTGTCTTTTGCGTTTTAACATTTTTTTTTCAAAATGCACCAAGGAGAATAAGTTGTGGAAAATCAATTTAAAAAATGATTTTAACATATAAAATTAATAAGATGGACTTTTCCTTAATTTCTAGCCTTAGTAAGATATAAAAAACAGTTCCATTTATCCTCAATCTTTCCTTCTCTTTCGTGTTATTTGAATTAAATATTGAAAGCTCAAAACACAAACTAATCTTTGTTTTCAAGCAAAACACACCATAAGTGTTTGAGAAATAAACGTTACATTTTCAATGTTTTAGTGCATGCATTAAGACATGATAATATAAGGTAGAAAAATAAAATGAAGTTAAATCTTGTCGATTCAAATCCGTACTACATATATTATATTGATGAGAATTATGAATTAGATTAACTGCATAAATATTCAAATGACGAAATATATACCTTGAAGACAATTGTGGATTGGATTAATAATTTAATTGCAATTAATTGAGAAGGGACTTCCAAGAGCTTTTTCTAACAGAATTTGCTGTTGTTCCTCATCTATCACCAAGCACCTTAAGAGTATTCTTAATATTCACCTATAAAAGGTGCTATTCTCTTCGCCGTTTTGAGAACAACAAAACAAAAGAGATTTGAAAACATATATAATTGCAGAATTCACAAAATTAAGTGTGCTAGTTAAACAACGAGTGCTATTTTGTTCACACTATGTGAATAAAACATCACTCTCCATTGGGTGAAATCAGTGGGCTCCATGTCTCCACATGGAGCCCACTGATTTCACCCGATGAGGAGTGATGTTCACACTAGTGTGACAAAATAGAATTCGTTAAACAACTACTTTTATATATGATTAGAGATAGCTTCCAATTTCAAGATTTCTAATTTCTTCTTGATATGGCCCTTTCCTATTTGTAAAGAACAAAGTTGTTGGGAGTCGTTGACCACTTAATCGAACAGGGTTCAACTCTTATCTCGCCTTCTTTCTTGTTTGTTTCATTTGGTTTGGACATTTTGAAAATAGCTTGTTTGAAATTGTTAGTGATTTGGATTTATCTTTTAGTGCTTGGACGAAAGTCTAGGGAATAAACTGGTATTAGAGCTAGTAGTTTTGTTATCATTGAAATTATTGTCAACGACAAAATTTCTCAGCGATTTAGCCTCAAAGACAGACCTTCAATATTTTAGACTGAATAACAACTTTATTTAGCTATCAGTTTTTAGTTATTGATAGCAGTTTTTAGGTGTCAGTTTGTAGTTATCGGTAGCAGTTTTTAGGTATCAGTTTGTAGTTATTGGTAGCAGCTTTTAGATATCATTTTTTAGTTCGGTGGCAGTTTTGAAAAAATGTTTGTTCTTATGAATAATTTCTGAAGAATGTTTGTTCTTATGCTTAATTTTTAGGAGAATATCTTTGTGCTTAAAATATTGAGGTCGTGTCCTTGAGGCTAAAAGTATACAAATTTTTGTTTATGAAACTATCGTTAAGGACAAAATTTATCAGCGTTTTAGCCTCAAGGACGGACCTTTAGTATTTTAGTCTGAATGACAACTTTCTTTAGACATCAGTCTTTAGTTATTGATAGCAGCTTTTTGGTATCAATTTGTAGTTATCGGTAGTAGTTTTTAGATATCAGTTTTTAGTTCGGTAACAATTTTGAAATAAGGTTTGTTCTTATGAATAATTTTAGAAGAATGTTTGTCTTTATGATTAATTTTTAGAAGAATGTTTGTCTTTATGATTAAAATATTAATACCGTGTCCTTGAACCTAAAAATATTTAAATTTTTATCTTTAAACTAATTCCCTATTTTGTTATCATGTTAGGCATTTAATGGCCTCATAATCCATTAGGAAAGTTTCAACTAACACCAACAACTAACGAAAGAGGGCTCTAGATCCTTCGACTTTCAGGTGAGGGTTGAAAGTAATGGAAAAGAAGTTAAAGTTGCAAATACCAAGAAAAGCAAGTAACCTAAATACTAAATGTAAATTTATTTTTTTGAAAACTCAGGAAAAGCCGGCGGGCAGGTAAACTCCTGAGGAGGTATAGTAAAGCTGTCCGCAAATCCAAAAGTACTAAATGTAAATTATGACATGTAAGTTTATAGTGTTTCGAGAAAGTCTCTGCATCCGGTTTTTATACCTTTTGTGCTCTTAGCTTTATATTAGACTATTAGTTATAGTGGTGCTCTAAATAAGAAAAGTACACCAAATTAAATTTGGTAAAGATAGGGATGTGTCTTTGAAAAATTATGTAATTTGATCATGCTTTTAAATCTTCTATATATTGCTCAAGATCTCCTTTTCACACTTAAACGAGAAGAGACGAGACAACAAATCTCCTCCACCCTCGACACTCATCTCGTCCGAGATATTCAAATCTCACCGAAATATGGATCAAAATCTCAATCCGAGATCTGACCCGAAATTATACATTTTTCTTATTTTGCATAATATTTTTTATTTTTATATTAATTCAAAAGAAACTACTCAATCCAATTATAATTTACCAAGTTCTTGAACATATTCTTTACTTTTTATCTTATTGAGTCATAGCGAAAGGTTTCACTTCTTTATTATGTTCAAATAAAATAATATTATTCAATCATTATTAAATCAATTAAGCTAATAAAGCTACTACTCTTCTAAAAATATTCTTTTTTCCATGTAAATCAAGTATGCTATCATTTTTATTTCTACTAAAAAAGTTATAACCGTTAAATAAAATTTTAACACATCAATTTTAGACATATAAGTACATCCGAGATATTCCGAGATGCATTATAAGGTCCGATATGGCAATCCGAGATGCACACCCGATATGTACTCATCTCGTCCGAAATCTCCCCCAATACGAGATAAGTTGTGTAAAATTTCCGAGATGAAACGTGACCGAAATTCGATATTTAAAACCTTGAATTTGATTATACAAGTGAACTCTTATACCGATTCTTGTTCGGATTAAGTAAAATTTTGATTTTAACTCTATGTATGTATTGTTTTATTGGGATATAAATAATGTTTTCAATACATTAAACATATACCATTAGAAGATTGTTAAGAAAAGTATTTAATCGATTGCAATTACAAATGTGTTCGTATCCATGTCCTTATACATTCCTTATCAAATATGCCAAGAATAAAATATCGATACGTCCGTTAAGACTAACGTACGTAACACGCTCTATAGTTTATATAAAGAACAACGAATTGCTTGTGGCCGTTCGGGGGTACCAAGAAGTTATGTATGTGTGATTGTTTGAAACAATTACAGAATGATTTAAAGTAGATTTTTATAATTTAATTATAAAGTCAAATAGCAGATATTATGTGATAATGTGCAACAATCCTTTGACTTGAAAAAATTGTAGATTTTAAGTGTCTAAATTATACCTTGACTATGATCAATCATACAACAATGATGATTATGTCAATGTTATAGTCAGGCATAAGTTGAACTAGGTGAAGTGAAATACTATTCAAGAGATGATTCTTCTCTGTCGAATAGAATGTTTGTGTTATCCACATATTTTCAAAATGAGATAAAATAAAGCTGAAGTGATATTGAATCCAAAGGGCGATACGGATTATCATCAATACAGAATGAAATACCGCACCTCATCAGTACGAAGGCCAACAACTAGAAAGTGAAAAGACATCAATAGCATACAGCTATGAAGATGCCGTGTACCGTCAAGGTAAAGGGTATACCGTATATCGCCTATGCTACACTCAATCAATGTCGAACCGATCTCATGACGCACTCAATCAATGCCACATTGATTGCATGCCGTACTCAATTAATGCCGCATTGATTTGTCAATGTTATATGTCATTAGAGCAATGATGATGTCATGCAACAGCAATGAATGATGTCACGTGAAGCCAATACCATTGCTTATCAATATCGTATCTCTTCAATGTCATGCTCTATCAATATCGCATCTTATCAATATCGCATCTCTTCAATATTCCATCTCTTCAATACTGCATTTCAAGTAATGTTGCCACTCTTCAAAGCCGCCTATCATCAATGTCGAATCTAATTGATTTCGTACTTCGTCAACCAAGGCAATTCACTAAGAAGCATGTCGCCAACATAACAATAGGCATCACACATCAACCGATGCCGTATTTCATGAATATTGTATGTTATCGATGACGCACAACATCAATACTGTGGAAATGTTAAAGACCATGCTTAGAAAGAAGATTAAAATCATTCACAAGTGCAAATTCAAGTTGATTTAATGTATTTTCCTTCATATAGCTTCAAAGGCGTTCATGTTGAAGTCATCACCAAGATAATAATCAAAGACCCAAATCACCAATGAAATCAAGCCTACCTCCTTCCAACCACTATATATAAAGATGCAACCTTTTATGAAAATGGGTCATTAACCTCTTTCTTGCTCTTATCACTTTTCCATTGAGAGCTCGAAAACAAACTAATGACATAACAGCTAATAAAGAAGGAAAGGATATTCAATTTTTGCATATAAGGGCTTGAATAATTAAAAAATTGCATATTTACATATTTTGTATCTGTTTACAATTGAATAAAGGAGAATGGCTTGAGCATATTAACCATTGTCATTTTGACTTGCCTATTTTATATTTTGAATTTATGAATCATATTTTAAACAACCATGTGAATTATCATAAAACCAAAAGATATTATTGGAATTTCTTCGGACATGGCTCTTTATATATACATATTGAACAGCGAATCAAATTTTGATTTAACATTTTGATGCTAGAAAGAGGGCTGAACTTCCTCATCTTCAAATTGACCAAAATACCCTAAAAGAATATTGAATTCCTGTTCAAAAGTGTCTTCAAATTTAAAATTCAAAATCTAGAAACTAACATTATTAGGCCCCGTTTGGCTTCTCGTTTTTAGTTTTGCGTTTTCGTCTATACAAAAGCGCGTCCGTACGTATTGTTCAAAAACAAATAATTTTGAAAAATGAAATTAATATGTAAAATATAAAACAAGTTTTTTTTGTTTTTCATGTTCCGAGGGATAACAAAAGCGCAGAAAACAATCCAATTTTTTTGTTGTCCGTTGGTCGTAGTAATGACTAAGAATTATAATTTTTTTTTCTTATTTCTTGCTATGTCTTAGTGCAGGTTGAAAACGTAAAAATCAAAATACAAAATGAAACCAAAGGGACCTTTGACGTTTGAACATTTTCGCATGGGATGTTTTGTAAAAACGTACATGTGATGACAAGCGAACGTTGATTTTGCTTCACCTATACAACATCACTTATTAAAGTCACATTAATTACTCAATTCCAGTTCTCCATCATTATCGCTTCGACTTTCATCCAACCGTTCATTATTCAGCCTCAGTTCTCACCGTTCAGCATTAATTCCACTTGCTCGACTTAGAATGCCGAATATTGGGTCCAATTCCAACTCACTGAACGTCGATGCTTACTAATTCGACTTATGAATATTGAATTCCTTCACAGCTCATCCAGATAATATTGAATTTGGGAATTAAGTTGAGGCGGATTTTTAGATCCGAATGATGAAGAGTTTAGAAATTTAGAGGGTCTCGTATTTACCGATGGAATTGGGTGACAAAATAACAGAAGACGATGATGCTGAAGTATGCGGCATTAGTACTAGAATAATTGATTAACGCTGAAGTGTGCGATATTGGGTTAAATGCCGAAATGAGCGATATTGAGTTTGTTAATGTCGCGGGTTGGCTATGCCGCAAGTAATGATGGCACAAGTTAACCAATGCTGTAAGTAATCGACGCCGTTGAGTAGTCAATGCCGTAAGTAATCGACGCCGCTGAGTAGTCAATGTCGCAAGTAGGCGATACCGATGGTAATCAATGCCGCAAGTAGGCGATATCGATGGGTAATCAGCGCCGCAATTAGGTAATGCTGTAAGAGTTTTATGCCATGAGTGGTGATGCGATAGTATTGAATGCCGTAAGAGTTTATATCGTGAAATGATAATGCTGCAGTATTGGATACCATGCTGTGATTAAATACCGCTAAGTTAATCGATGGCGCTGGGTTTTCTAATGCCGTAAGTTAATTGATGCCGCAAGTTGTAAAGTCAAGAGCTTTATGCCGTAAGGTTGATGATGCCGGAAACCAACTTTATGCAGCAACAAGGAAATTAATACCGAAGTTCTGATCTATGCCAAAATTCAGGCTTTAAGCCGTAAATCATTAGGCCTCATGCCGGAAGTCGTCAGGACTCGGTTCAAAACCACCAGAATCCATGCCAAAATAGGGGCCTCCAAGCTCAAGGCTTCTTCGCAAGGTTAGGCGTTTCATTTTAAACATTTACAAATCTAGAAAATCAATTATTTCGCAAATCAAGGGTTTCAAAGAGATGATTTTCTGAATATTTCAGATTTCGAAAATGATGCTTTAGATTTCAAAAGGAATTTGATTTCAAAAATTCATGGTTATTTATCGATTTAGAAAATAAAAGGATTTCAAGCTATTTGACTTTGAAGAAACTGAATGAAATTTTTTGAAGAAAATATGACCTTATAAATCATCCGGCTTCATTAAATTTCATGAGTTTCAGTTCTTAGATAATGAATGTATGATTTATGGATACGTACCGGGTTTCATAAAAACAAAATTTCATGAAATCTTTACAGAAACAACATCATATACAGATTTTTGGACACAAACCAGTTTCGTAGTCAGGAAAATAGGCACATAGAAGAAGTTCCAAAAATAATTAGTCTCAGAGACAACAAGTTTGTTTTTTAGTCTGAAGAACACTTTTTAGTGTAAACGGAAAATGATAGGTACAACTATCATTCTGTGATTCACACTATAAAGTTTCCTTTAGATCAAAAAACAAACTTGTTGTCTCTGAAACTAAATATTTTTGCAACTTCTTCCTTGTGCCTAAAAACACCAATGATTATAAAGATATATCCCATACAGGCTTTTGAATTTTGTGTACATGAAGTTTGCATACAGGATTTCAAAGCATACCAGTTTTGAATGCACATGCTTTCAAATATATATGTCATTAAAGTTGTATGATTAGCTTTCAAATATGAATATATGAATTTTCAAATAGATGCTGATTTTGGAAGATAGCAAATTTCAGACGCGTGCAAGGGATTAATAACAAACAGTTTCAATTATACAGTATTGTGTGTATGTGTGTGTGTTTTAGATTTGTATTTATATGAATTTCAAAAAGCATAGATCTTCAAATACATATGACAAGATCTAGGAATAACTGCATGTATGATTTCATAAATAAAGGTTTTGATGATATAATGTTTGTGGTCGAGTTTTCGAATATATACCAGTTTTGTATATGAGCATTACGGCACGCGCTCTGCTCGTGATTAAAGCACTTGAATTGTTTTTATACAAATTGTATATATTCCATACGTTTAAAAGAAAATATTTTCCACAAATATTTAGTCATATGTTTGTATTCAATCATACGTTGTTAATTTGTATTTTTATTTTTAAGTTGCAATATCTAATTTTTTGTTAGTTTAAAATTTTATTTATATTATTAATTTATAAAAAACAAATTTGTAAAGTAGTTTATTTGTTAGATCCTATTTTTAAGTAATATGAAGACTTGGTAATATTTATAGAGAAAATTTCAATATGTAAACAAAGTTTAATTGTCAGATCCTATTTTTGAGTTGTACTAAAACTTGATTATATTTATAGAGAGAAATTTTTGTTATTTCATACTGTCATCAAAAGAATGTGACACCAAAAGTATTACAACCTTTAATAAAAAATAATATATGGAGGTAATTTTGAAAGTTCACGGTCGGACCAAAAGTTTGTGCTTCCAAGCTCACTATTAATAAAGATATGTAAAGCTTTTGAGTATAAAAGCTTCAAAGAAGTCAAGTTTTTGAAAACAGATCCCTGTGTACAAGCTTTCGAAAAGTACATATGGTTTCCCGTATATATATGGATTTTGAAAACATTAAGTTGTTTTGTATACATCGGTTTCAGACATATGCATTTATATAAGTGATTTTGAAGAAGGCTAATTTTGAAAGAAAATACTCTTAAAATATAAAAAAGTTTTATATACTAGAGGTATTAAAAATATGTCTAATATGAACATTTGGATCTATGTCAGTTACATGTGTGCACAGTTTCAGTGGCGCATAAGCTTTTGAGTACATATCAGTTTTACATATTTAATTTCGGATATATATGTTTCATGTAAATATGGTTTCAAAAAGTATAAGGGCTTTGAACACATGAATCATATATATACATTAATTTCGAACATGTGTATAAGCTTGGAATTTATGAAAACTTTAAGTTTAGTAAGTTTTTAAGTGTGCAAGTTATGAGTGCATATTGTTTGCATCAAAATTGGTCACAAACACCCAATCGTTGATGAAAGCACCAGTTCACAATCACAAATCTCAGATGACTAGTATGCAGAGAATAAAAAATGAAGAACAATCAGAAAATTCAAAAGAAAGTAATAAACAACACAGAATTTATAGTGGTTCAGCGATCTGGCCTGCGTCCACTCTGAAGTTGATGACTTTATTGATATTCACTTGATGATTACAATCGATTACAGCAAATTATAGCTCTGAAATTCGAGTACAACAGCAGTGATGAAGTGCAAAGTTGACTCCGGCAGAGTCTGGACGTTCGAGAGTCGAAAGATCCTTCTTCTGTAGGCCCTGGGGCTCTACTTATAGACGTAGGAGGCTGATATCTCGCTCAAACTTCCGGAGACTCCTTATGGCACGTGAGTGGGCCTGCGCGATCGATCTCGTGAAGTTTCGACTCGATCTGTGATTGATACGAACGCAATTCTTATCGATCAAGATTTTGTCCAATGGAGTCAAAACTTGGTGTGAACATTTTTTAGCTTGTGCGTAAGCTCCTATGAAAATTTCATTAGCATTTGGACTTGTGGATCTCGAGTTATGATCAATACGAGTTGAAGTTTCTCTTTAGACTGTTTGGCTCGAATCGATGGATTCGCATCGATCTATTCGAATCGATCAAGGCACATGCCCAGGTGATGACGTGGTGCGCTCTCCTCGGATCGATCCACCTTTTACGCCGCGTTGACCGAGTCGTTTCCAAAGATCTCGCCTCATTCGTATCGAAGGCCGTTGCATAGCTCGAATCAATGGAGATGGTCCAGTTCGCATCGATAAAGGTGGTGTAGTTCGCATCGATGGAGGTGGCTCTGTTCGCATCCATCAAGCCAGCTCTTGTTCGTATCGATCAAAGCTGCTTCAACTTGATGGATACGAACAAGCAATATCATGATGGGTTCGAACAGATGGCGACATTGCTTGGCTTGATGGATACGAATAGTGATCACTCAATGGATACGAAGTAGGGACTGTTTGATCGATACGAATTATGGTCACCTGATGGATACAAACTAAAGTTAACTGACGGATTCGAATACGACTTTCCAGCTGATGGATATGAAATGGCGTGCTCCGATGGATACGAACAGATGTTCGTCGATGGATGCGAAGTAGGCAATAGTTGATCGATACAAAGTGAGACCAGTTGTTGGATACGGAACTGACCGATGCGAAATAATGGGTTGTGACTTTGGTCGATTCGAAATGATGGGTTCGAATTGAGATTTATTGATGGATACGAAATATGGTCATTTCCTTCAATTTACATCGATCATAACTTGAGCATACAAACTCAGATTGACTTGAAATTTAAAATGTTGGGTTGCATGGCTTCGCTTGTCGTGTCTTATCAATCGTAGGCAGATCTGAGTTCGGACAACATTCATCGATATCCATAGTGAACCTGCGTACAACCAATTTTTGGGACGAACTGTCTTTAATTTTCGGTTAATCTTTTGGTACCACGACCTTGCTAAAAGGCGGTATAACACATATGTTTTTGGAATCTATGTCAATTTCATGTATCTTGATTTTGTAGGTAAATTTTTTGAGCAAATGCTAGTTTTCGATAACGCATCAGTTTTCAAATAGGCATAATTTTGTATATGTATAGGTTCTAAGTGGATATAAACTTCAATATATAAGTCTTGTATGTATAGTTTTAAGCATATTAAGTTTCTGGAGATATGAGCTTTAAATATATATAGTTCTATATGCAGCGATTTTAATGTATAATGGGTTTTAAGCACAACAATTTTGCATATATCAATTACATGAAAGCTTTGGATATAAGAGACTCTTAGAGATATAAGTTCGAACATGTAAGTGTATGTGTCAGAGTTCAAAAGTATTAAATTTCGAATACGTGTTAAAATTAAGTTTTTAAATATATAAGTTTCAAGTACAAAAGGTTTCCCATGTTATCAAAAAGATTTCAATATCAAGGAGTTTCAAAATTAAAGTTTTCAAAAGTTTGCTGATACAATAGTTTTGAAGGTTTTTTAAAATAAAAACTTCAGATACATGTGTCAGGTTTTCTTAGTAGCTATATCTATAATTTCATAAATAAATGTTTTGAAGACATAAAGTTTTATGTATGAATTTTTAGGTTTATATTAGTTCGGTATATATGCAGATTTTTTAAGTATAACAGCTTCAAGCACCTATTAGTTTTGGATAAGCATAAAAGGATTCATTTCAGAAATTACCATTTAAAAGCCACTAAATTTCAGGTTAAAGCTAAAAGTCTTATGTAAACGTTATTGTATTTTGCAAGTAAAAGCCTTGAATATATGAGTTCTGGTCATGTATAATTTCAGGTAGAGGCATGGTTTTCAAGAGAAAAAAAGTAATATGTCATGTCTCATTTTAAAAACATACAGATTTCAGGAACCTAAAAGTTTTAGAGACGAAAGATTTTAAAGTTAACGTTTCCAAAAACTTACAGTTACATAAAAGAATTAAATAAAAAGTGATTTCAAAGTTGAGGTTTCGATAAATAATGGTTTCATTAAGTAAAGAATTAATGGGTTCATAAGTTTGAGATGTCCTATACATCTAATATGAGAAGAATAAGGTTCTAGGCTTATATCTGGGTTTAAAATAAATAAGCTTCAGAGTGTATATCAATTTTGAAATATGTTTCATCAAGTCTCAAGCAAAAATGATTTGGTACATGTGCACGGTCTCAAATCTGCATAATTTCGAGGCCTATAAAATTTTATATAGAGTCATAAGAGAAAGATATACACAAGATTTCAAGTTCACGGAAGACTCCAGCTTCAATATGGATAAGTAATATTGTATGGATAATGGATTAAATGATGTCGTAAGCATCAAGAATTTTGGAACATATCAAGTGATATTGGACAACACTAATAATGGTCAAAGATATTATCTTTGGATTGATGTCGCAAGCGACTGGTGACTTTAGCCATATCATGTAGCATTAGGAGATAATGGCCTCATCAGTGGATTTGTGTGCATTAAGTGGTTTCACACCCTTTGTTTCATATATATTAAGTTCTCATATACGATTTTATATAACATTATTTCATATGTGTGTGTGTCTTCGAATTGTAAATTCTATAAATTAATTTTTCTTCTGCCGGTTAATTTCTAATGATACATAAAATTCTAGTTCTTCATCGCAAAATATGATTTCATATATAATAACATAACTCTTGGTTGTAAGCCCATTTTTTCCATAGAAAAATTATTTTGAAAAGAAGGGATTCTTACAGTAAAGCATTTTCTTATTTATAAAGTCTATCAGTTCATGGATCATGACTTTTAAGACTTACAAATTAGATATTTCTCTTCGTTATGTAAAACCTAAGATGGTATAATTTTACATCTTACAAAGATGGAATAATATACACCAATATTTATTTTAACAAACAATTTTATACAAAGGGTTTACCATATACATCTTTGAAAAAATATTTTGTGTAAACCAAAGGAGTTAATACTAATTACCCCATGGATTATGAAATAAGTCTATTTATTTCAAAAGGAAACTATAAAGTCCTTAAAGTTAATACCATTGGAAATTATGTCTTTCATAAAAAAAATTAAAACTACCACGACCCATTTGTGCAACTAAAACTCTAACTAGAAGAGTCTATTCTCATTTATAAGACTATTGGTTTATGAATCACAACTACTTAGTCCCTTATTCGAGATTTAAATTTGTATTATGAAATTATGAGTGTTATGGAATTTCCTTTGAACTTCAAGCATTAGGAATAAAATCTTTTATACAAGTCATAAAATGCTCTAGATTGCGTTTGAAAAGTGGTAAAGCATCCATCAAGGGTTATGATCATGAGCAGCCGGGAGGGACAATTCAATCAAACCAGAACTTATTGAGAAGGAAAGATCCAAGGCCATTAATGACTCACTTCATAATCATTTCACTACCGAAAAGGAGAAAATGTTTAAAGAAGTAACCCTTATTTCGAATAAGGAAAAAATCAAGAAAAGATTTTTATATGGATAATCTTAGCCAGGCAGAGCAAAGCAAAAGATAAGGAATCATTAGTAAAATGATCGTTACGTCAAGAGAAAATGAGTATTGAAGGAAAGCCACCTTCCGACTAAGAAAGGAAAGAAATTTAAGTAAATCTACAACTCAGGAGTCTTATCATTATCTAATATTGTAATTCTCAAACTGTGAGATTCAAATCTGCAAGGACCGTTCAAGAACGGATCGACAAAATTGCATAACAAAAAAGGCTTTTTGGATCATGATTTGTTTTGAATTTCAATACACTTATGGTTTTGATCATAACTTGTATTCTAAAGAACTTTTGATTGTAATGTTAGTATGGACTTGGCATGAAATTATGCGATTCCTAGCAAACTTGGTTAGATTTACCTAAGTCTCCCCTTAACCAAGTTTCACCTCCTGGGGTTAACAAAGAAATTCGACTAACAAAGATTCATAGTTCCAAGGTCTCAAGTAATGACAAAACAAGGCCAATTCGAAACATCTAGATTAATTATGGAATTTTCACAGGACCCTACGCCTATCATCTTTAGGGTTCAGGAATATCAGTTATGAAAAGCTGATCTTTGGTCACCAATGAAACCACAAAATGTATTAGGAACATATATTGGCTATATCAAAAAGAGAAATAGTAAGTAGTAAAGACCAGAAGAGGTTCGCTCATATTGAAAACAATTGGATAATGCCAAGCGATGAATACTTTGAAAGAAGTAAATCAGGTGAAAGAACCACTACTCACGCATTGGGCATATCAAGCCACTATATGATGTATCTCATATGCCTAAGAAACAATGCTTCCAATCGAAGTTGGAATAGCATCCCATCAGATGATTAAGAGATAAAAAGAAAATCCTTAAGTTTTGTCAATAAAATATGACAACCGACTAAGTACCCGAGTATCAACAAAAGATATCAAGATATAATGATCACGAATTTTGAAAGGACCATTCTGAAAGGAGATTGGATATTCCAAAGAATTATGCGTGGAATAGTCTCATCGGAAATTAACCAACCACAACAATATGATGGCAGTATGATAAAAAAAAGCGAGCCGCTAAATATTTGAGGTCATATTTCCTAACAATGGATGAATAACGAAGTTGAAATAAGTATATATATACATGGTTGAGGAGTAAGAATCTTCTTAATAAAAGCAAAAGCCTAAATTACTACATAAGATGCTAGTGAGGGGCGAAAAAGCCTTTTCTCGCCAATGTGGCCTGGTCAAAGCACCACCTAGGGGGAGGAAATGGTAAGCATTTGGTTTGGCTAAAGCCCCAAACAAACCTACATTACCATCTCTAAGAGCTGACCGAAGCACCTCCTAGAGAGAGGACAAGGTAAGCCTTTTGTCAGCACCAAACAAGCCTTTAGTACCATGTCTAAGGCCTGACTGAAGTATCCTTAGAGGGAGCATGGACTAAGCCTTTGGTACGTGGCCAAAGCACCAAAACAATCTTCTAAAGGAAAATCAATCAAATTCAAATCTAACTTAATCCGAAAAAAGGATTGACGCAGTCTTCTAAAGGAAGATCAATGAAATTCAATTCTAAACTAGTCAGAAAGAAGGATTGAGGCAGTCTTCTAGAGGAAGATCAATCAAATTCAAATCTAACTTAATCCAAAGAAGGTTTGAGACAGTCTTCTTGAGGAAGAACAATAAAATTAAAATCTAACTTAATCCGAATGAAGGATTGAAGCAGTCTTCTAGAAAAAGATCAATCAAATTCAGATCTAACTTAATTTTGAAAGAAGGATTGAAGCAGTCTTCTAGAGGAAGATCAAGGCTGTCTTCTAGAAAAAGATCAATCGAATTCATGTCTAATTCAATCTGAAAGACAGATTGAGGCTGTCTTTTAGATGAAAATCAACCAAATATGAACTATTGTGCTTTGGAGCAAAGATAGAGCAATTTTCAATTGTCAGATGGATTTTCTGGTGTTCTATTATTGTTTCCAAATAGATTTTATTTTTTGGTCTTCTATTATCATTGCTAGATGAATTTTTTGATCTTCTATTATTATTGTCAGATAAGTTTTCTGGTCTTTCTATTGCTCTAGATGAATTTTCTGGTCTTTTAGTCTTAGTGCCATATAATTTTTCTGTCTTCTATTATTTTCGGATGGTTTTCTGGTTTCTATTCACGATATTGCCAAAAAAGTTTCCGATCCTCCCTCCTATGATATTTCCAAATGGTTTTCTGAACTTTTACTTAAGAAATTATAATTCATTAATAACTTTCCAGTTTTCTATTCATGAAATCATTATTTTCAGATAGTTTTCTAATCCTGATTCTATGAGATTCTATTTAAGTAAAATTGCTGCCAAATAGAATTTTGGCTTCTTCAAGTAAATCAGTAAATTCAAAAGGTAACATGGAATTACAAACAAAAAATCCTTTATGATATTGTCAAAATCCTGAAAGGTTTGCCCAAAAATCAAATTTAAAAGATTAATAATGAAAATCATGGTTTGCTTTGTGTTTTGCAACGGGGTTAGAAAGAAAACCATGCAAAGAAAGAAAAAATAGGACGAAGTTTTTGGTTTTACACTAAAGTGTAAAAAACTTCTTTTATAAAGGAGTGGGGTAAATGTTTTCCACATATTTTCTAAAGGAGATAAAATGAAGCTGAAGTGAAATTGAATCTAAAGGGCGATATGAATTATCATTAACGTGGCATGAAATGTCGTACCTCATCAGTATGAAGGTCAACAACTAGCAAGTGAAAAGACATCAAAAGCCTACAGTTATGAAGATTGCATGTGCAATCAAGGTAAAAGGATATACCACATGTCGCCCATGCTACACTCAATCAATGCTGCACTGATCCCATGATGCACTCAATCAATGCGACATTGATTACATGCCGCACTCAATCAATGTCGCATTGATTCATCAATGCCGCATGCCATTAGAGCAGTGATGATGTCGTACAACAACAGTGAGTAACACTGCATGAAGCTGATATCATTGCTTATCAATTTCGTCTCTATTCAATGCCGCGCTCTAACAATGTCTCACCTTATCAATGTCATATTTCTTCAATATCACCTCTTCAATACCGTATTTCAAGTAACGTCGCCTCTCTTTAAAGCCTCATCTTATTGATATCGTACTTCATCAACCAAGGAAATTCACTAGGAATTATGTTGCTGACATAATAATAGGCATTACACGTCAATTGATGCCGTATTTCATGAATATTGCATGTTGTCGATGAAGCACAACATCAATGTCATGGAAATGTCAACGGCTATGCAAAGAAAGAAGATTAAAATCATTCACAAGAGAAATATTCAGGAGGATTATTCCTTCATAAATCTTCAAAGGCATTCATGTTGAAGTTAACACCAAGTTAGCAATCAAAGCCCCACATCGCCAGTGGAAGTAAGCCTACCTCCTTCCATCCACTATGAATAAAGATATGCCCCTACGTTGAAAAGGGCCTTTAATATCTTTCTCGCTCTTATCACTTTTTCCAATTAGGACCTTCTTCAAGTTCTCTCAATGAAGAGCTCGAAGACAAACTAATGGCATAAAGGCCAATGAGGGAGGAGAGGATATTCAATATTTGCAAACAAGGGCTTAAATAATTACTTTTTTTTACATATTTGCACATTTTGTACATGTTCACAATTGAATAAAGAAGCATAGTTTGAACATACTGTCTATTGTTATTTTGACTTGTTTATTTTATCTTTTGAATTTATGAATCATATTTTAAACAACTTCGTGAATTATCGTAAAACCAAGTAGTATTATCGGAATTTCTTCAGACATGCTTCCTTATACACATATCTTGAACGTTGAACGAAATTTCGGTTTAACAGTTAGTATCACCATAATTGGTAGTCAACTTAAAGTTAAAGTTTTTGGATAAAGCACATTAGTTAGTTGATAAATTTTATCAAATTTAACTATGCGCTTTATTGTTGTACTTCGTAATTAAAGTAGGGATATTATTAGAGTTTTGATTGTTGGCCAAGCTTTAGACATCTCTGTGATATTGATGATGAAGAGAAAACAAACACAATATATAGTTGCGAAGGGTGTAACTTAAATAATTAAAAATAGGATTTCGTCTAGATGATTTTTAAGTAATCGAACTTGTGTTCACTAACCATGCTTTAACAAATTCCAAATAGACTTTAATATTTAAAATGTCTAAATATCTTTAAGTGTTGGGTTCACGTTAGGGGTCACACAATATCATCTATCATTATATTTCTAGAATTTTACTTAATATAATTAACTATGGATGTTATAAATTAAAATAGAGGAAATAAATATAAATGTTAGGTTGATTTATTAAGATTTTTATTTGTTTATTTGAAGCACTAAAATTAATTAAAATAATATATAAATGTTTATATTGATTTAATTAAATGACTAAAATAAATATTTAATAATTAATAACTATTATCAGTTAGACCCAAAATTTATATATGGTATATTAACGAGGGTAGTGTTGGAATTAGGCTAGCCCGTAGCGGAAGATATGAGTGAATTTCAAAAAAATTCTCCTATTGGATCTATATTGGGTCTATGAAATCTAATTTATTTGGAACATTTCTAAATTTATTTAAATAAAATCTCTTATTTCATTTAAATTTATAAATTATAAATATAATTTTATTTTATTTAATTTCTATTAAATATAATAATACACATATGTATCATATAAATATATGTATGTGTGTGCATGTGTAACATAATAATCCATGCAAGGTATAACATGCCCATGTATAAATGTTGATATTTACATCACAACGGACATGTTAGCTCATCCTATATGTATTAATGTTGTCCAAATATATGTATGTATGTAAACTTGTTATTTGTATAAATATTAAAAACTATGTAAAATTATATATATCTATGTATGTATATTTATGTATATATATCCATATCTTATATGTAAAAATATTAATGATATATATATATATATATATATATATATGTATGTATGTATACTATGGCATTAAATATTAAATACATACATATATGTATGTATACACATGATATATGAAAAAATTAAATCATTTTACATATACATACATAGATATATGAATTACAGTAACAAAATTATTATTATTATTATTATTATTATTATTATATATTATATATATATATATTTGAGTATATTTGTAATATATAAATATGCATATGTGTGTATGTGTGTATGTATACCTATGTAATTAAAGCGCTTAGCACTTTCCATTGCGGTGGATGTGTAAAAAGTTATAGCAGAGATAAAACGGGGATATAGTAGAAAATAGCGGAGGTGCAAAAAGCCGCATTGTATTAAAAACAAAATATTTAAAGTTAATTTATTGTCGTTCTCACACCATTTGTATAGGAAAAGGAAATATTTTTTAACCTTAATAACAAAATTGAAGAATATCATAATTTATGCAAATTAGATTTGGTGAGTACAATAGATTCCTAGCTTATATTGAGCATTTATGCCTTAAAATTAGGTCTTTAACCTAACTTTGTTGATTTAATTTAAAAGAAAATCACCAAAATCAACCTTTGTATATTAATGTTGCTAAAGCGGGTGCTAAGAAGCCTTGATTTAACGAGTATAGTGGAAAATAGTGGGGCTTAAAGCAGATCCACCTTTTAATGGAGCTATATTGAAATATCGTAGTGATTGGAGAGCGCTAAACGCTATAGCGGGAACTTTACAGGATTTTGGCAGGGCTTTGGCTGCACAAATATATATTAGTTATGTATTTAAAAAAATATTTTTGTAAAAGATTTTCCAAATCGAATGCACAACACGAAAAATTTATTTATATTTTATTGCAACAACACACACACACACACACACATATATATATTAATCGAAATATAATAAAATAATAATAAAAATATATTCATGTTATATTTATTCGAACTTTAAATTTTTATAAAATCAAGCATGATATTTTAAAGTTATGAAAAATGTTCCAGAATTTTCCGAGTTAAAACAATATTTTTAATTGACTTCCACTATTTATTTAATTGATTTTTTAAAATATAAAAATTGACTTTTAAATTCTAATTACAATAAATTAAAACATACATTTAATCAATCTAATGTGTGACAACATTAATGACACATATAAGAATTTCACCTAACCACAATATAATAATGACACACACACACACACACATAAAGTAAATACTTGGTCAAACTGGTCAAAGTGAAGCTTGTTGGTACTTGAGATGGATGGTTTTGATGACAACAACCTTAGGACTTATTATAAAATATAAATACTAACATTATAGTTTAGATATATATGTATATATACAAGATATAAACATGCTGATACCAAGAATGAGGAATGTACAGTATAGAATACAAGACCGACGAATTTAAAGATCAAAGATATCAAGATTGAAGACTCATGAGTATCAAGATATCAAGAGTTCAAGATTTCAAAGTACAAGATAAGTATTGAGTCTAGAATTATGTTAAAACTTCTTGAAAGCACTTACATCTTTTTTCAAAATTTATTCGTGGAATGGAATCCGCTTTGAACCTGTTAAAGGGACGGAACCCTAGTGGGATGGAACGCACGACAATATTTAGTGAAACATATAGTAGTCCTATTTTGATATCCACTAATTTTATAAAAATACTTTTCAATCTCTTATTTTAAAATATTTTTCAAAACCTTCTTTTCAAGAAGACATCTCTCCTGTTTGAAATACTTTAGCCTCAAAATTATCTTTATCATTTTTAATATTTTAATGTCATGATTGTCCTTGATTTTTAACTATCTCTTGTTTTAATATTTAGCTTTTAAATATTTATATACTCAGATTTTAAATCACTTTATAGATTAAGATTATATATTAAAAATTACTTTCTAAACTCTTTTATATGTTTGAACTATATTCAAGTATATTTATAAAAGTTTAGAAATTGTTTTGAAAAATTATAGAAGCCAATTTTAATAAGAAAATCAAAATCGCCATTTTTGCCTAGAGCATGTCGACATACTCCTACCCTCCATGTCGACTTGGTGTCCGTTATTTTCAAATTTTAATTTTTAAAAGAATGTCTATTCGTCGTATCCTTTCACGAATAGATATGGCCATTGATCTCTATAAATACCAGTAAGTTCTAAATGAATTTTAACCAGATTTCACTTATTTTCACTCCTCTTCATCTTCCACATTTATTCTAAAGAAACCTAAAACTATACTCTGCCGAAATACCAAGTGAATCAAACTTGAATATCTCTTATTTGATTCTCTGCCATTCTCTCCATAAGATCTCAGTGCTATTCAAAGTTATAGGATTATTTGTAAATCAAACTGCTGAGTAAAAGGTGTGGTTGAGCCTTGAAATCAATTGGGTGTGATTGTTTCCCCGAAAATCGATTAGGTGATCTTATGGCCTGGTAAATCTAGAGAGTTTGCCTCGGACTCGAATGCAGGAGGGTGTACCTCGTGGCCTTGAAATCGAGTGTGTAATCTGGGAGATTATTTTGAAAAGTAATCCGTACAATTGTGTAGGACTGGATGTAGGGCAACTTCGAACCAGTATAAAATTCTAGTATGTTCTTTCCTTTATTGTTTTTACTTATTATTTGCATCTGTGTCTGATTCTGTGATTATGTCTGTGTCTGTGTATTACATTTGTTGGTGATTAAATTATATAAATTTGAAAAAGATTTATTAAATCCACAAACCACTTTTCACCCCCCCTTTAGTGTCATTCTAGCCTTAAGATCTGTAATCTTCATTTCTAACATTTGGTATCAGAGCAAGGTTTTCAAAGTTTTCATAATCTGAATTTTGAAAAGTTTTTAAAATAGCTACCAACACTGGTTCTGTAAAACTATCACTAGTTCATTTGTAGATGGTCAGTCTACTGCCAGACCATCACTTTTTAATGGCAGCAATATGCATATTGGCATGCAAAATGAAATTATATTTACAGTCAATAGAATTAGACACTTGGTATATCACTCAAACTGAATATTCTAAACCCACAACTAGTTTTGCACAGTGGACTGCTGAGCAAAAGACTATTGCACAAAATAGTTCCAATGTCATAGTTCACTTGATAGGAATGAATTCAATAGAGTATCTGTTTGTAAGTCTGCATATGATATCTGAAAAACTTTGCAAGTTACTCATGAAGGAACAAGAAAAGTCAAACAGACCAAAATATCCATACTCACGAATCAATTTCAATTATTCAAAATGAATTCAAACGAGTCCATATTAGATATGTATAGCAGATTTCAAGATATTGTGCATTCTCCAATATCATTGGGAAAAAGTTTCTCCGAAGAAGATCAAGTCAGAAAAATTATAAATTCTCTTACTCCGGAATGGGATCAGAAAACTCTTGCAATCGAAGAAGCAAATGATATCAGTACTTTAAAGATTGAAGAATTGATTGGAAATCTAATGTTATTTGAATCTCAAATGTAAGGGAGAAGAGATAGCAAGGCGTTCGAAAAGAAGTCAATTGCGTTCAATGCATTAACAGATGAGTCAGAATCGGGTAGTGATGGTGATTAAGAAATAGCCTTCATGACAAGGAATTTTCGGAAGTTTTTAAAATACAGAAAGATGAACAATCTCAAAAAGAATGATCATAGGAATTCTGAAAATCATAATGTAGTACCAAATCACATAAAATGTTTCAACTGTGACGAACCAGGTCATCTCAGAGGAGATTGTTCTTGCAAGCAGTGATTATACAAAGAAAAGGAAAAGAGCATATACCGCTACTTTAGACGATTCAGACTCAGACTCAGACTCATCCTCAAGCGATGATGATCAGAAGACAGAAAATTCAAATATATGTTTTACGGCAATTCATGACTCTGATGATCTCAAAGATACAAATCTAGAAAAAGGTACGCGTTTACAATATTTTGGTTGAAATTTTTTGCTTAAAATTGATTGATTGTTTGATTGCACTTGAAATTATGTGTTGTTTGAATTTTAAATTTTTATTTTTATTATATTTTATTGTTAAATATTATAATATTTTTATTTTATTATTATTTTTAAAAGTGAATTATTATATTTCATAATCACTTCAGAAAAATATATAGACATTGAAAATTACACACACACACACACTAAAGTATCTAAGAATAGATAGGTCATATGATTTTTTTGACCCATGTTGACATGGCCTTCCCCATGATGTCGACATGCCTGTCAGATATTTGAAGTTCAAATTTAAATTCAAATTTTTGAACTTCCCTCCACCTTTTCACCAACTCCAATGTTTTGGAAAGGTACCTATTGACCAGAGAACATGACTATTGAATATCTATTTATTTCCTTTATCCTATCATATCTTTTCACTTCCATTTCAAAACTCAAACTCTCTTTTACTCTTTCAAACTCTCTACTCTCTTCAAAAATGGCTTCTTCAAGCACTCCATCCACAATGAGATTGCAAAAACCATTAAAGAGTATCTTTATAATGATCCGAAAGCAATCAAGGCTTATATAAGCTATGCTAATTATGGAAAAGTTCATACGGGAAGGTTTGCTATCTTTAGCGATTTCTCTGCATATGAAATCAATACTCTTCTTGAAGAGAACCATATTCTTAGTCTTTTTGACAATTCTGAAAATGATTTTGTTTGCTATCCAAATCTTGTTAAAATATTTTATGCGAATTTGAATCGTGGTTTTCATGAAGGAAATGAAAATGAAATTTGGAGTAGTGTTAAAGGCATTAAAATTGTTTTAAATTGTGAAATTTTGGGCAACATTCTCAATTGCAAGAATTCAGGAATAGATCTTTCTACTTTTAATATTGATGAACATGATCATAAGACATTTCATCATATTTTCGAAAGAGATAACAACTTTGAATTTAAAAATCGTAAGTTTCGTCCGAAAGCACGTATTGTTAATCTTCTTTTGCAACATACTTTCACTCCTAGATCGGAAAATTTCAATAACATGACTTTGAAAGTTTTTAAAGCTCTTTTTGCTATTTTCGATCATTATGACATTAATTGGACGCAAGTGATTATAGATGAACTTCGTCCTAAGAATTTGAAAACGGATGCGAATACTTTGTATCATGCAATCTATCTCACTCGGATTTTTAATTATTTTGGTTTTGATTATAAACGGGAAGAATTTATCTCAAGAAAAGTGTTTAATCATGCCAATATTTCTCTTATGAAAATTCCTTTCATATTTCCAAAATACGAATATTTTGTCGAAATGGATGAAAGGTTGGCACATGAAGAGATGGAAGAAGAAAATGAGGAAGAAGAAGAAGAGGAGGAGGAAATGGAAATTGAAGAAGAGAATGAAGACATCTCCTTGGAAAGTATTGAATATACTATCAATACTAACAATTCTTCCAACAAAACTCTCCTCAAAAATCAAAAGATCATAGTAGAAAATCAACGAATTCTCAAAAGATCCGTTAGTTATAAATTGGATAAAATGACCACTAATACGAACAAGTTCTTTGCTAAAGTTGGTCTGAAAATTCGCCTATCATCATCCTTCTCATCCTCTAGCACATTCTAAAAACTAGGATGTGATGTACTAGTTTATTCTGTATGAACTTGTATTGTTCTTTTATCATGTTATGAAGTATCTCATGTACTAGCTCATCTATCTATAAACTTTTTATCTATCTTATGTTTTTCTATCTTATCATACCCCTGGAATAAGTGATAGTATAATATATAAGTTTATATATATATATACATTCTTATGCATAAAACAAAGAAGACATATAAATCAACACACCCATGTCGACATACCCCAATACCCTATGTCGACATATAACTGTCTGATTTAGTTTTTTTTTTTAATTTTGAATTTAAAATAACTAAGTCATGGATATTCATTTTAAACGAATTCCTGTCCATTTAAATGCCTGTTTCTTTCAGAAATTTATAAACTCTTTATTTCTACTCATCTCTATTTGCATCTTTTAACTATTTATCAAAAATGGCATCCTCTTCTCAAACTCTAAGTGAAAATCTTGTAGAAACTCTCAAGTCATTCAAGAATATACTTACTTTTATTCTCCGCAATCAAAGGCACTTAGAACTAAGTCAAATGCAGGTGATAAAAGAACAAGAGAAGCATTTCGATGCCCTTCGTTGGATGATTTCTGCCCTAAACAAAGATGATTTCGATGCAAATCCTGAAGGAACTTTGATTCAAGATAATGAAGATTGAGAAGGTACTAAAACGGACCATATTTTTGAAGAAGAAAGATGGGTTGAAGTTCCTAAAAATTATTTAATCTTCTTATAATTTAAATTGCTTGAATTGTTTGATTTGATTTGAATTGTTTGATTTGATTTGATTTGATTTGATTTGCTTTGGTTAGGATTGATTTGGTTTGAATGGAATGTATAACATTATATAAAACATAGTATATTGTTATTGGATTTAAACTATCATATTTGTTATGTTAAGTAACTCATGTCAATTTATCGCAGGTACTCCAAAATTAGTTTAAAGGGGAGTTTTATAGTTTTATGGTTTTAGGATGGTTTTTGTTGATGACAATGGGGGAGAATTATAAAATAGAGTAGTTAGAGTAGTTAGGCTTAGATTAAGAGGGATTTATTAGTTTGAATGGGAGTTATTAGTTTTAGGGGGAGTTATAGTAAAGGTGAAGTTTATTTTATAAACATAGGATGTCATCATCAAAAATGGGGAGATTGTTAGTCCTTGAGAATGATGGTTTTGATGACAACAACCTTAGGACTTATTATAAAATATAAATACTAACATTATGGTTTGGATATATAAATATATATGTATATGCAGGACATAAACATGCAGGTACCAAGAATGAAGACTGTACAGTATAGAGATACAAGACTGATGAATTTAAAGATCGAAGATATCAAGATTGAAGACTCATGAGTATCAAGATATCATGAGTTCAAGATTTCAAAGTACAAGGTAAGTATTGAATCTAGAATTATGTTAAAATTTCTTAAAAGCACTTACATTTTTATTCGAAATTTATTCGTGGATTGGAATCCACTTCGAGCCTATTAAAGGGATGGAACCCTAATGGGATGGAACCCATGACAATATCTAATCGAGCATATAGTGGTCCTATTTTGATATCCACTAATTTTATGTAAATGCTTTTCAAAAATATATCTCTTATTTTAAAATGTTTTTCAAAATCTTCTTTTCAAAAAGACATCTCTCCTCTTTGAAATACTTTAGCCTCAAAATTATCTTTATCATTTTTAATATTTTGATGTCAAAATTGTCTTTGATTTTTAACTATCTCTTGTTTTAATATTTAGCTTTTAAATATTTATATAATCAGATTTTAAATCACTTTATAGATTAAGATTATATATTAAAAATTACTTTCTAAACTCTTTTATATGTTTAAACAATATTCAAATGTATTTATAAAAGTTTAGAAATTGTTTTAAAAAATTATAGAAACCAATTTTAACAAGAAAATCAAAATCACCATTTTTGCCTAGAGCATGTTGACATACTCCTACCCCCTCATGTCGACATGCTGTCCATTATTTTCAAATTTTAATTTTTAAAAGAAGTGTCTATTCATCGTATCTTTTATATGGCTATTGATCTCTACAAATACGAGTAAGTTCTAAATGAATTTTAACCAGATTTCACTTATTTTCTCTCTCGTCATCTACCACATTTATTCTAAAGAATCCTAAAACTATACTCTATCGAAATACCAAGCGAATCAAACTTGAATATCTCTTATTTGATTCTCTTCCATTCTCTCCATAAGATCTCAGTGCTGTTCAAAGTTATAGGATTATTTGTAAATCAAACTTTTGAGTAAAAGGTGCGGTTGAGCATTAAAATCAATTGGGTGCGATTGTTGCCTCGAAAATTGATTAGGTGATCTCGTGGCCTGGTAAATCAAGAGAGTTTTCCCCGGACTCAAATACAAGAGGGTATACCTCGTAGTCTTGAAATCGAGGGTGTAATCTGTGAGATTATTTTGAAAGAAATCCGTACAATTATGCAGGACTGGATGTTGGATAACTCTGAACCAGTATAAAATCCTGGTGTGTTCTTTCCTTACTTCTTTTACTTATTATTTGCATTTGTGTCTGATTCTATGATTATATCTGTGTCTGTGTATTGCATTTGTTGGTGATTAAATTACATTAGCTTGAAAAAGATTTATTAAATTCACAAAACACTATTCACCCCCCTCTAGTGTTATTCTAGCCTTAAGATCCGTAATCTTCATTTCTAACAAAGCCTTTTAGGGACTTATAAACATACCTCTTTAATAAACAGTTTCAAACACGAAAGCCCTCTATCCACATTCAACGTTCAATCCCACGTCTCAGATAACTACTCCACTTTCATTATTCTTTTTTTCTTCCTTCTTTCGATCAAAACTCTAAACAAACCTCAATTTTAGCAAACCTCAATTCAAATATTTAAATAACTCCTATGTTAAAGTATAAAGTGTTCACATATTTTCGATATGTTACATCCTCCTCCTTAAAAGAATTTCGTCCCGAAATTGTCGTGGAGTGGAAAATGTAGTACCCCTAGCTAAAAATCTAATTATCACTTGGCTTTCACTAACCTGATTATTTATATAATTTTCTATAGAAAATCCATAGTAAAAGCTGCAACATAAGTACAAAGAATACTTTGTAATAAAATACTATGCATTCAATCTTTTTAAAAGATAAATTTAGGACTAAATGCCCAAAGGAATATATCAAAACCAAAATCAGTCATGACAAGGAGGGGCCTCCTCCTACCGAAGCACGGTATAACTCTAGAATCAAAACAATATCAAGCATCCAGTGGAATTTCGGTTCCTCCCTATACAATAACTAGAGTAAACAAATATATCTAGTGAGTCTTCCAAATCAAAAAACCCCCAATCGTCCAACTTTACTTATAACAAAAATATTTAAAAAATCACTTTACAAAACTCTTTTCAAGTGTCTTGAAATAATAATACTTCACCCAAGTTTTCAAAATAATAATATTATTATTTCTTTCAGTAATTCTTTCAAAATCTCTTTTTCAAAAGCATTGGGATTTAAATCATAATAAACAACAACTTAAAAATCCTTTGTTTATAAATCCATGCTTTATAAACCATAGTATATAAAATCACCCTACCAATCAAATCAAATTCCCTAAGCGAATAAACTAACACCTGATATATTTAAAATGTTAAATGACTAAAAATGGGATTTAGAATTTTGCTTGGGTTCATAATTTTCTTGATTGTCCAAGGATATAGATAAATTCCTAAGCATACCATTACGCTCATCTGCCTTTGGTTATTGCGTAGAAGGTTATCTAAGTGACCTTAAGAAAAAATTGAAAGTCACTTCCTAAATTTCCCTAAGCGATAAAACATAATACATAAATTTACTTAAGCCCATATGATATACATGGATCATCCGTACGCAATACTTGCTTGAATACATAAACTTTACTTCGAACTAGCATCGCTCACTCGACCACCTTAGTGCGGACTTCGATCAGGTTTCTTAATTAGAAACCTCTATTCTCCTTATATAGCCATATACTACGATAGGAAACCTTAGTATCATATCAAGAATCTGAATCAAGTGTTTTCCATTAAGAATCAACTGAGAAATCCTTGTTTGGACGGGTGTGAACCACCCCTAAGTTATGTATCGAATCCTAGATCAAAAAATGTATGAATAAAATGATTTACATACAACTTAAATATTTAATCCTATTGGTTTCTTAATTACACCAATCTCTTTCTAAATCACTTTCATTTCATTTACAGTATTTCATTCAATACTAAAATTATTTATGAATCATTTCACAAATTTCCACTTAAGTTTATTAACATTTTATAAAGACACATCTTTATAAAACATTAAATTAGAAACCAACTCCACTCTTATTTACTTGTATAATACTCTTCTACATCCTACGAGTATATATAAAATGTCAATTTCATTTTACTTTTCAAAATTCAGATGGTGACCCAAGCACAATATGGGTCCTAAAACCAAGTCGACTACTTTGACCTCTTTACCTTTCGGTCTCGTAAGTAGCTAGGAAAGGTAGGATGCTGATAGCCAAATTCAGTCCTAGAGTCTACTTTTTATTGGACGTTATTAAGGTAAAGATGTTTATTAGTTGGCTTGATGACATCAAACAATTTATGTGACTTAGATGTTTAAACAGAGATACAGTTTTAATAAAACAAAATTTATTAAAACCTTCATATCCAATTTAACCCATTTAAAAACTAGTGTTAAATTATCTCTTTCCTATCCAAGAGTCAAAATTTTCATTTAATTCTTTTATCAAAATACTTTTTATTTTAAATCAATTTCCTTTAAGGAAACTTGAGAACTAAATACCCGGCTTTTATTTCGAAACTCCTTTTTGAAATCATACTACATATATTTCTATATATAAAACAACTTTAATATTTTATTCACTAACACTCACTTTAGGTTCGCTTGGATTCGTATTCATTTCGATCCACAACAATAAAGAGAATAATTTACTAAGTGCACTACAATGTTTGCCTAAGCAAACATTCGATCATTATTTAAAGGATTATTCAGATTACTACAAAACTAATCGAGATGTTTCTCCAAACTATCCAAAGAAAAAGAATCCTTATAAAAACATTCTCTTTGAAACATTTATATAAATACTTTCAATTAATACTACCATTACTTTTCTCAAAATCATTTTGAAATCATTTCAAAAAATACTAGGATTTAAACTCTTAAAAACCCTTTTTATTTTTAAAACACTCTTTATAAATCATATAAATCATTTATATACCATTCTCATACAAAATGTACCTTTAAAGTCATCTTATATTATAATAACTTCCCTTTATTATAATAAACTATTTCATAAATTTTTATCCTCTAAATGTCTTATCTTCTAATTTTTATTATATTACAACTTTATTAAAAGATGACTTGTAACACCCCTAATTTTTAATAATATTATTCAGGAGATTTAATTAGTTATATTAAATAGAATGATGTAAGAATAAGAATGATAAGGGGATTGAGATTTGAATGAATCATTAGAGACCATGCTTAATTTAAATAAATGGGCTTAAAATGGCTTTTATGTTATTAATCAAAACATGGGCATATTAGTAAATAGCCGCACCACTCCTAATTCACGGTTACCATCCATGTTCCATTTGCCCATTCATGTACATTTCATTTCTCAAATTCAAAACAAACGAAAATCTAAGCAAGGTCGACCATTACAAGAAAGAAAAGGGCAGAAATTTAATCTAAAGCTAAGGATTAAAGATAGGGGGAATCAATCAACAACAAATCCCAAAGTCCTTATCATATTCAAGGTAAATAATAATTTATACCATCTCTATTTTTCTTTATGATCATATGTTTTTGGATTTAAGATTAAATTCGTTTTTATGATGATTTGGATGATGATATGCTTCAATTAGAATGCGTTTGATTTAAATCAAAATATTTAATTAAGGATTTACATGGTTTTAGGGCAAAACCGATTGTAGAATATCTTTGAATGCCATGGAAAAAAATTTGTTATGTAAAACATGATTTTGGAGTTGGATTTTAATTTTGATAATTTTCCAAGCTATGGAAATATTATTATGAATTTTCAAAGGAAAATATGGTTAATTGGGTTTAGAAATTTATTTCAAAAATTATACTGAGAATTTGGCTCTGAAATTTAGATATGTTAGATAACATATTAAAAGTGAATTTCTATGATTTTTGAGGATTTCTCCTAAATGATTTGCTATGGAAAGTATATTTTAAAAGAAATTATTTGCATTATTGGTTTGGCTTAATGGAAGGGGTTATTTGTTAAATTAACCTTGATTTAGATCTGGAATTATGGGGCAGTTATTTTGAGAAAGAATTTGAAAAGTTCAGACAAATAACTAAAAGTTCACAACTAGACAAGTTGTTTATAAAATAATTTCTTTTATTGCCTTTAATTCAGCCTTTACCCAGAAAAAGTATGCACCACCTCATTTGGAAGCTGCTTTTCTATCCTATGCTTCTGTCTTGACCAAGTCGTAACCATCCCAGTCGAGACCAACCCATGCCGAAACCAATACATAAGACATCAATGAGATCGGTGCGTAGTGGATTGAAAAATGGGCGAACAACATGGTGTCGAAGCCAATGCTTTCGATAGGGGTCGAAACTTTTGTTTTGTTCTCCAAAGAAAAGCGCCTGCTTTGATTTACTAAGAGATTTCGAAGAAGTCAAAACATATGATTTCGAAAGGGGTTTTCTAGATAGCTTTTGAAGATGGTTTCCATCTTTCACTTATAAGTATAGGCTTTCGAATGAGTTCCTTGTTTATAAAACAATGCTTTCGAAAGTAGTGGTTCTAACTTAGTCGAAACCTAACCGTGGTTCTTTTGCCTTTCGAGTGTATTGAAATTATCAATGTTTTCGGTGGGTTGCTTTTGTTTTAAAGATGTACTAAGCCACTTCATAAATGCTCTCGAAAGGGTTCAAGGGTTTCAAAGGCAGTGGCTTCGAAATGGGGTTTCAATGTTAACCTTCAATGTTTTACTTAAGTGTTTTGAATTTTTCGAAAGGACGATGCCGACGCCATCAAACTTTCACAAACAATTTTATATGATGATTAAAGGTTTCGAAAGGGATACTTTCGTATATATTCACTTTAACCCAAAGAAGTTTTAAAGTAAAACCCGATGGTTTCGGAAGGGGTACTTTCATTGGTTTCGAAGCTATGTTTCTAAGAACTATTAAGTAATGTTTTGATACTTTCGAAAGGTACATTTTGGTTTCAAAAGAGATGATTTAAAGTGCTTCGAATGATTTATAAGTAAAGTTTTCAAAATAAGTTTTCTATGCTTTCGAAGGAGATTATCCAGGGGTTTCGAAAGTAATGTTTTAAGTTTTCGGAAGCCTTAGTTTTCAAAACAAATAACCCAATCTCATTTTGAAGGAAAACCATGGCATAAATAAAGCGTATTGAAATGGGTTTTGAAGAAGTTTTTCCTTGATTACTAGGTTAAAGGGTTAACCAAGTTTTATATAATATGATTTCAAGGATATTAAACCACAGGGGTTGGTATTATTATGTTTGCTTCTTCATATATTTGAATATATTCACATTATAATGAACCCATAACGGTACCTTGGGGAAGGGCAGAGTAACCAGTTAGGTTGATCCAGTAGTGAGTATAGATTAAATTAACTCCTGAAAGAGCAGAATTGCATCTGGTAGGTCATGAAGACTAGAATATAGGATGCTAAAAATATCAATTAAGGATATTGGCAGGGGCTAATAAGTTCACAGTAAACCCATGAAAACCGTGTATAGGAAAAGATATTGGTAGGGGCTAATAGGTTCATAGTAATCCCATGAAAAATATGTTTAAATGAAGATGTCAAAAAGACAGGTTCATAGTTAGCCCATGAAAACTATGGTTTGATATTGGCGGAGGCCAATAGGTTTGTAGTGAACCCATGAAAACTAATCCAGATTAAGATATTGACAGAAGTCAATAGGTTCCTAGTTAACCCATGAAAACTACGATAAAGGGAAAGATATTGGAGTTACCAATAGGTTCATAGAAAACCCATGAAACAATGATGATATTGGCAGGGGCCAATAGGTTCTTAGTGATCCCATGAAAACTATGAAATAGGATAGGGAGTCCAAAAACATTTATTAGGTTATTACTCGTCCCATGAAAACTATTAGGTTAATAGTAACCCTAGAAACTATAACTGAGACAGATAGTCAAAATGAATGGGGATGTGTAATCCTTAATTGATTTACTTGTTTTGCACATCATCATATTATTTTGAGATGTTTTAACCATTGTGAATGCAGGAGCACAATATATGGTTTTATAAAGGTTTTAGGATACTAATGAAGGGAAAACCCATTCCGCTAAGCGGCGTGGTCTCACAAGATATCTAAATATTTTGATATGGTAGATTATTATTCATACTAGGATTTATATCTGACTCGAAGTTTATGTTTTCCCTTAAATTCTCGGGTACTTAATTGATTTTCAATAGTTTAAGAGTTGAGGTTTTCAGGTACCTCTATAGACGAATAAGCTTCTGAAGACATGCAGGAGGCTTGACAGCTATCTAGTGTTGTCTTTTATTTTGATTCCACTATGTTGTTGTTGTAAAGGCAAAGTTGTTAAAATTTTCTATATATACTCTAATCATCCAAGCTCGCATCTTCATATGTCACTCTTGGCGTATGTTGTAATAAATATATTTTCTTTGAACATGGTTCTCGTATTAGGATTATGCAATGAATTTGAAATGTTTTGAAATGAAATGTGGAACTTTTTCGATGTTTTAAATTTTTTCTATATTCATGTCTGTGTATCATTACATCTAACATTACCGTATTTGATCGTCGAGGATTAATAACTATGGATGATTGCAGCATCCGTAGTTGTTAGTTTTGGGCCTCCAAATAGGGGATGTTACAAGTTGGTATCAGAGCGTAGGTTTATGAAATTTAAAAGAAATTTAAACCTAAATGGTTTTTAAAACATAATACAATGAATTAGAAAAAAAGATTGGGGTTTGGATTAATGTTATAGTAACGTACTTGTATTTTATATACACACACACACACACACACATATAAGTACGTATCCCCTCTCTCTTCGGCCGTTCTTCTGTATCTTACTAAGGCTCGTATGCTTATTTACAAGAAAGAAGATATGGAAGCAGGAAACGGAAGAGAAAATCTCGATGGACGAAGCACCACAACCAATGGAAATGTTCGACCTGATACCAGGAGGAACTAAGGTCGACAGGCTAACGCTAAATAAAATGTTGATGCCAATGTGGGTAATGGAAATCCACCAGTAGATATAGAGGCGATGTATCGGTTCTTCGTTAATATGATGCAAGTAGGAGTTGCTGCTAGAGTTGCTGGAAATGTTGGAGGAGCTAATCCTAATGCTCCAGTTGGGAATAATTATGCTAAGCTGTGTAGAGATTACACCAGTCTTGGGGGAACCATTTATGGGAACGAAGGATGCAATAGAAGTTTAGGATTAGCTGTTAAATTGTGAAAGAATCTTTGCTGATTTGGGTTTGGATGATGCGCAGAAGAGGAAGTTGGCATGTAGGCTGTTGCAAGGGGCAACATTTCAAATGGCGCGAAAGTGTTACTACCGGGGTTCCGGAGGAGGAGTTGATGTAACGATCCCGAATTTTTACTAAATTTAAATTGATAATTAAATTAATTTTTGAATTTAAATCTATAAAATTTATTTGTAAATTGATTCGAGTTTCCCTAAATTCAAATAAAAAATATATTAAATCATATGAATTAAAATATTGTACATATGTGATTTGGATTTAAATTTCAAGTAAATGGATTTACAACAATATGAATATATATGTATATATGTACATACATTGAGTTTGAGTTATTGTTTTAACTAAATGGTTTAAAGACAAATTATAATGATAAAAATAAAAGTAAACAATTAATTGCTAAAGTTTTAACAACAAATTTAATATGGAAATTCATCGATATTATAAAATAAATAAATATATAGTTTATACAAAATGAAGTACATATGTAATTTTAATATCATAATACAAATAAAACAAACAATAATAATAAGAGTAGAACTTCATTGTATTTTAAAGTAACAAAACAAAGATAGCAAAATATATAAAATAGTATGAAAATATAAAACAAAGCAAGACCAGACACAAAACAAAAGAAAAAAGAAACATAAGTAAACTAAGTAATGCTAGCTAAAGCCATATCACTTTTAATATATAAATATACATCTCAGCCTCCACAATCATAAACCTGCATAATAAAATAAACAAGAAGAAAGCAATACAAATATATACACATATTTTGTACAAGACATTAATGCAGCCCCCAAAACATGTATATCTGCAGCCATACCTCTAATGCACCTCAAATATAATACAACATCACTTCAGCATGCTTAGCATTGTACTAGAAAAACCCTATTTTATCACCTGTACAACTTGTAACCCCTGAACACATCTTTTCTTTTATTTATACCAGCCTTCTCCTCTCAATTCGTCCACAAAGCTAAGTAAATCTGAGTAAGTATCATCTATAATTTAAAAACAACTTCAACTTAAAAACAAAACGGAAGATAACAAAAGAAGTTTCAGCTTGCTTCATATTTTAATCCCAAAGCCTGAGATCAAGTGAAGACTTCAAGTTTCAGTTGTTAAATTCAAACCCAGATTTCAACTTCAACTCCAACCTCAAAGCTTTAAACCATGATCTGGAAGGTGAGTAACCTCACTCTAAAAACAAATTTAAAAAGTGAAATTTTGATTTCATTTATGTATGTGGATGAGTATGCTTAAATATATATATATATATATATATATATATATATATATATATATATATATATATATAAATGCCTGTGAATATTGGAAACCTATGTGTACAGGCCGTTACTCTTCTCTGTTTGGAGTTTTCAAAAACAAGACTTTGATTTGAAAATCCATTTCTACTTGATCTATTAAACATTTAGACTCAGAATCAAAACAAAAGATGTTCGTTTGATCACAAACTAGTTTTCAAAAATTTATTTAAGTTAAACTATATTGGCTTGCCTCTGGGAATCAAAGAACTGAGCATACTTGAATTTTTGCCAAAATTCAAACCCCTTAAAACATGAATTCAGAAACGCGGCCTGAATGCTTACATTTTACCATGATTTTTAAAATGAAGATTTAGATTTTTAGAATTAAGATTCGAGAGGAATTTGGGTTTGTCTGGAAAACTTGTTTTCGAGCATTTCCGGTGATCGCGAGGTCAAGGGTGGTCGGGGTTATGTGAGGTGGTGGAGGACCCTATGGGGGTTACTGGAAAAATGGTCGCAGATGGCCACGGTCACGGTGGCAACAGCGGCTTGTGTTTGAAATTTTTAACCCTAGTTTTGACGAGTGTTCGTTCTTGGATTCATTCGTTTCCTCTGATGGATCGAGTGCGACCGGGCTTTGGTGGATGGTAGCGGGGTGGTAGGCGAGGCCGTGGCCGGGATTTTGTGACCTTCGGTGGGAGGAGCTCGGAGAATGACGCCGTGGCAGGTTTGAGGAGCACCTGTTCTTTCTGGTTTCCAGGTTTCGATATTACTCGAATTTGAGTTCGAGACGAACTGGAGGGGACTGGTGGTTGGGATCGGAGCTGGGGATGACCTTCAACTTGCTCGAAGTATTGGTGGCGAACGGTGGTGGCAAACGGAGGCGTGCACGTGCACAGTGATGATCGTGTGTCAGGGAATGTTGCTTCGAGGCAACTCGAAGTGGAGCTCGAGATTTTCGTGATTTGACTCGAAACTCTGGGTTGTTGCGTGTGTTTGCCTAGGGAATTTAATCACAGGTTATTGAAGTTTCACCGGATGTTGAAATTTAAATAACAACATAAACTAAAAAGAAAAAGGAAATAGGAAAAAGAAGGGAATCTCGGAAGAAGGGTGAAGGAACTTGAGCTTCAACTCGAATGAACATAAAGTTTTCTCGGGTATTGGTTCAAGATGTTAAGCCTAATCAAATTTAGTTTGTGAATCATTTTGCAACTAGTTCAAGTATTTAAAAGATTTAGTTAATCACCTTAGACAGTTAAGTATTAGTCTTAATTAATATTTTGATTTTTAACTTTAAATTAACATTTAGTTGTAAGGTAGTAACAAATTTATTTATATTATGAAAGAAAGATTTTTCAAATAAAAGATAAATGATTTAATTGAATTATATTGCAGGGTAATTAAGAATGTTCATAAATTGATAATTGGAATCTACTAAGTAAATTGAGATTTAAAAATTTGTTATTAAAGATGAATTAATAAATAATGAAGAGTTTAATTAATTTGTAACTAAGAGTATTTAAAGTAACTAACTAAAGTTAACTAATATGTGATCAATAGTTAACTTAGGTAATTTTATTAAGAATAAATAATCAATAAACTAAGTAATAACGGTTTAATTTCTTAAAATAATAAATTAATTGGTTAATTAATTATATAGTTGATTATTTTCTGAAGGTAATTAAGAATAATTACTTTTTTAATGTAATCAGTAATGAATTAAGTAATTTAATTAATGACTAATAGTTAATTAATCAAGTAATTTAATTAAGAATTAATAATTGAATAACTAAGTAGTAATGGTAAATAAATGGGTAATTAAGTTTGATTAATAATTAAGATTTTTACTTAGTGATCTAAGGTAATAAATTTAATAATTAAGACTTAAATATTGATTAAGAATTGATTTGTTAATTAATCAAATTGAAATGAAATGAGAAATTAATTGATAATTAATTGATTAAGTAAAAAGGGTTAAGGAATTAACTCTCAAGTAATTGATTGAATTTGAATTAATTTCAATAAGAATTAAAGATGTTTGCTTATGGATTGTGTATGTAGGATATCAGCTTTGTTGTATAATGAATTGATATTTCTGTTTGTAATTGTGATGCTGTGAGATATGAATTACTCTGTGCTGGATTATGATTGGAGATTTTATTCTGTATTGATGAGAAAACCCCTTTGCCTGTAGACATTTGAATTTCGATGCGACAGGGATTTAGATTCTGGTTAGTTGTCTGAAACCCACATCGAATAGTAATGATGAATCTCTATGATTGATAAATTTATTTGTCTATGAATCGGTAAGCGTTATGGATTATATCGCTTATCGAGATTGATACTATTGAATCTGTGATGATTGATGTTGCACTTCTATTGTGTTAAACCCCGGGACCACACTAATACACACACAATTATGGATTTCATGAGGAAATCAGTTAAGTCGCAGATTTTTGAAATAGTTTCAAATTTGAATATTTTAATTCAAATGTTTTGGAAATGGAATCGGAATAAATGTGAAAAACTTTTGGGAATGGAATTTCGAGATAATTTTTTTTTAAATTACTTGATTAAGTTTTGGAATTTAAATAATTTGATTTAAACTTAGATTCAAGATTTGAAATTGAATTCTATGATTTGAAACTAGAGATTGACGATATTATACTAGTTATATATATGAATCAAACCATTTTTAAAGTATTCTTCTTTTGGGAATTTGAATTAACCCAAAGATTTAACTTGTATAAATGAGATCGAATTTCTCCGAAACGAAAACTACTTGTTTTCAAATAATCATAGCTTTCATTTTAAAGAAAGGATTTCCAAATTGTGTTAAAAAGGTTTCAAATTTGAAATGGAATCGAAATGTTTTGAAAACTATGAAATGAGTCTTTGGTTCAAAGACCGAATGAATTAATCCAACTTGAATTGGAATTGTTTTTGAAAGGCTATGAATGAATCTTTGGAAACAAGTTTGAAAGCTATAATTTAAATCTTGATTTAAAGATTTAACGAGTTAATTGAAATGGTAATTGGTTTAAATCATTTGAAAGTAAGTTTTGAATTATTAAGTTGTGACTTAATTGAAATCCCATATCCATATGTTTTAAATATTGCGCTCACTATTCGGTTTAGCCGAGAAAAGACCTTTGTGTCGTATAACCCATTCCGAATATGTGATTCGACGTTTATGGATAGCATTTGAAGACCGACGGTGAAGACCGGGTATTCGCGAAAGCGATAGGATGACCTATCGATTGTCTCTGCACCGAGTCGCTCCGGTATAGAGATTCCCTAAGTGATGGGAAGTCCGATCGGGATTGTGAATTCCCGGATTGCACGGACTTCTTTGGAAGTGCCTTCGGTTCTGTTCGAACCCAGAACAGACTTGTATGGATTGTATGTTTGACATTACAAATTGAGAAATAAAGCAGATTTCTTTCAAATATATTTCCGTTGGTGGCGGAGAATTTATTCTCTTAGCTTAACACCCTTAGAGGTTATGTAGTTGAAGGTTATCAGCGATATTCCCAATTTGGTAATGTGGCATGTTGAGTGTTGCCGATCATTTGTTGATCGAAGCATGGCTTTGTGAAAGCGTAGCTTTGTGGACGAGACTTCGTCGGACCTCACACCCCGGAATGGTCAAAACTGGAAAGATGCAGCAAGGTTATTGAGGGTAGCAACACTTAGGGTATGTGCATTTCCTTCTGGATAGAAGTGGTATCATGGTATGGAGCCCAGATACTTAACTTATGTTGATATCGCAGATATATATATGTATTACGTTTTGATTTGTTGCTGGGGCCCCGGATAAAGGTTAGTTACGACCGGGAGATGGCATACTCGTGTCAGTAGTTACCTAGTTAGGGTTAACCCGGCCTTGTGTTGGCAGAGATCCGGTTTGGTTCTCGGGAACGTCCTCCCAGAGGCGTTCTCATGTGGTAATGGGAAGTTCCTTGGCCTGACCATTTGTTGGAAATCCAATTCCCAATACGAAACCCTGTACGGTTTTAGTTGTAGAACCTGCCATTTACTTATGGTGGTCACCACTCTTTAGATGGTAGCTATAGTAGGCATACGATAATGGTCGTATGTTGGCTAAGATTTATATTCTACTTTCGAAATGTTTTCTGCACTTTGCACTTATAGTAATAATATCAAAGAAATTCACGTATCAAGCATCTTTGACTATCATAAGAAGAAATTTCCTCCAATTCTGCGTTTGCATTATGTGTGTGGTGGGAGGTCTTATGGTAGTTTCATTTTCAAAAAAGCATTGCGAATTGACTTTAAAATCTTTTGTTGATTGTTTTAAAAGATAAACTGTTTTTTGTTGCTCACACCAGTTCCATGACTGATCCGGAGTTTATTGTTTCTTTCCTAAACTCTGGGTGCTCAATTTTTTTTCTACACGAGCAGTTTAGAGTTGGGGTTTTTCAGATAGTTAGGTTCAGTGAATTATCTGGAGCTAGTTCGGTCTTTGGATATGGATTGTACTTGCTTAGCTTGGTCTTTATTGGGAGTTCGAGCTATTGCTGGATTGGTTCTTGGAAATGGAGTTGCAGTTTTGGAGTTCTCTTTTGAAGACTATTTTGGGGATTATCCGCTGCTGGGGTTATCGTTTTCTTTTCCGCTGCTAGTTTATTGTATCATATCTATGATGTATATTGATATCTACTGGATCATCTGTTGTATCAAAGCTGTATATCAATGTGTTATTCTTTATATTCCACTGTGTTGTTTACTTAATGTTGTTATAATCTCCGGCGAATCGGATTTGAACGATCGAATCTATGGCATTCAAATAAGATATGAAGTATGGATGTCGATTTTTGAGCGCAAAAAATCCGCGTTCGTCACATGTGGTATCAGAGCTGAGGTTAAAACTTTAGCTCAGGAGTATAACACATTAAGTAGCTCATTAGAGATAGGGTGAAGTAAACCCTAGAATGAGTAATCCTTAAGATATCCGTTCGAATACCTCAGTAAATTCTCTTACTATCCACTGATAGTGAGTATGAGTGCAAGAAGAGAACGAGATAGGGCACTATAAATGGTCAATACCCTGCAACAGTGGAAACAATCTTTCTCTATCAAAATTTATTTGATTCGTTTCTAAATTCTTTTGATTGCTTCGTGACAGTTACAAGAAAGAAGTTCGGTGTGATGATGGCCCTATGAATCGTTGTAGGAAATTCTTATTTCGTATCTTCATCGATTTCTTTTCAGTTTTTGATTTAAACTTTAATGGATTTGAAATTTTAATAAATTAGAAATTTATAATAAATTTGAAATTTGAATTGAGTTAAATTGGTTAATGAAATATAAGGATAAATTTTAATTGTATCGATAAAACAATGTTGTTTAAAACCAAATTTTGGATTTCTGTTATAACTTCTTGGGTAGAATAAAAATCTGAAATATAAACTTTGATGTATTTCTCAACCTATAAAATTCTAAAATCATTAGGATCTTAATATTTAGATTTTGATTTTAATTGTAGAGAACAAATAGCATCAGCCGAGGTGGAAAGGCCAGAAGGGTTGGTGATTTTGGTTCATCTAGTAGGATTCGAAATGATTTGGGTGAACCATCAGGACGTGAGGAGGTGCCAGAAGAACCTGTGGTGCAGCCACAACCTCAAGTTGAAGAACCCAAGGAGGAGTCCGGAAATGAAGAAGAGTTCGAAGAGGAATTCGAAGAGGAGTTCGAAGAAGAATTTAAAGAAGAATTCGAAGAGGAATTTGAGGTGGAAGAAGAACCTGAAATTGAGGTAGAGTCCGAAGGTGATGAAGCAATTTATTGGGATTTAGATAATGCCACAGAGGATAATGATGCCATAGAAGACGAGGAGCTAGATGGTGGAGGTTTTATTCCGGTAGAGTCTGACCCAGAGGAAGTTTTTGAGATAGACGATGAGGCTGAAGTTATAGAACTGTCAGGGCCTGAGAGAGGAAGCTCTGATAGTGAAGATCTGTAGTTGGTTGGATTGACTTCTTTTGGTTAAGGTATGTTTATGTACGTGTTTTGAATTAGAATTGTAGTGAAGGTTGGATGTTAGTAGGGTTATGTATGACTATAACTTGTGTACTAATATTATGAGTAGTATTTAACCTAAGATATATTATGAATTACCCGAAAATATCCATGTGTTTACTAGTATAGTTTGAATTGGCATTGGTCTATTCTATGTGTGTATAACTCGTGAAACGAGCTGTGTAATTTCGAGGACGAAATTCTTTTAAGTGGGGAAGTCTGTAACGATCCCGAATTTTTACTAAATTTAAATTGATAATTAAATTAATTTTTGAATTTAAATCTATAAAATTTATTTGTAAATTGATTCAAGTTTCCCTAAATTCAAATAAAAAATATATATTAAATCATATGAATTTAAATATTGTACATATGTGATTTGGATTTAAATTTCAAGTAAACGGATTTACAATAATATGAATATATATGTATATATGTACATACATTGAGTTTGAGTTATTGTTTTAACTAAATGGTTTAAAGACAAATTAAAATGATAAAAATAAAAGTAAACAATTAATTGCTAAAGTTTTAACAACAAATTTAATATGGAAATTCATCGATATTATAAAATAAATAAATATATAGTTTATACAAAATGAAGTAAAGATGTAATTTTAATATCATAATACAAAGAAAACAAACAATAATAATAAAAGTAGAACTTCATTATATTTTAAGGTAACAAAACAAAGATAGCAAAATATATAAAATAGTATGAAAATATAAAACAAAGTAAGATCAGACACAAAACAAAAGAAAAAAGAAACATAAGTAAACTAAGTAGTGCTAGCTAAAGCCATATTACTTTTAATATATAAATATACATCTCAGCCTCCACAATCATAAACCTGCATAATAAAATAAACAAGAAGAAAGCAATACAAATATATATATATTTTGTACAAGACATTAATGCAGCCCCCAAAACATGTATATCTGCAGCCATACCTCTAATGCACCTCAAATATAATACAACATCACTTCAGCATGCTTAGCATTGTACTAGAAAAACCCTATTTTATCACCTGTACAACTTGTAACCCCTGAACACATCTTTTCTTTTATTTATACCAGCCTTCTCCTCTCAATTCGTCCACAAAGATAAGTAAATCTGAGTAAGTATCATCTATAATTTAAAAACAACTTCAACTTAAAAACAAAACAGAAGATAGCAGAAGAAGTTTCAGCTTGCTTCAGATTTTAATCCCAAAGCCCGAGATCAAGTGAAGACTTCAAGTTTCAGTTATTAAATTCAAAACCAGATTTCAACTTCAACTCCAACCTCAAAGCTTTAAACCATGATCTAGAAGGTGAGTAACCTCACTCTAAAAAAAATTTAAAAAGTGAAATTTTGATTTCATTTAAGTATGTGGATGCGTATGGTTAAATTTATATATGTATATAAATGCCTGTGAATATTGGAAGCCTATGTGTATAGGCTGTTACTCTTCTCTGTTCTCTGTTTGGAGTTTTCAAAAACAAGACTTTGATTTGAAAATCCATTTCTACTTGATCTATTAAACATTTAGACTCAGGATCAAAACAAAAGATGTTCGTTTGATCACAAACTAGTTTTTAAAAAATTTATTTAAGTTAAACTATATTGGCTTGCCTCTGGGAATCAAAGAACTGAGCAAACTTGATTTTTTGCCAAAATTCAAACCCCTTAAAACATGAATTCAGAAACGTAGCCTGAATGCTTACATTTTACCATGATTTTTAAAACGAAGATTTAGATTTTTAGAATTAAGATTTGAGAGGAATTTGGGTTTGTATGGAAAACTTGTTTTCGAGCATTTCCGGTGATCGCGAGGTCAAGGGTGGTCGGGGTTATGTGAGGTGGTGGAGGACCCTATGGGGGTGACTGAAAAAATGGTCGCAGATGGCCACGGTGGAGACAGCGGCTTGTGTTTGAAATTTTTAACCCTAGTTTTGACGATGGTTCGTTCTTGGATTCGTTCGTTTCCTCTGATGGATCGAGTGCGACCGGGCTTTGGTGGATGGTAGCGAGGTGGTAGGCGAGGCCGTGGCTGGGATTTCGTGACCTTCGGTGGGAGCTCGGAGAACGACGCCGTGACAGGTTTGAGGAGCACCTGTTCTTTTTGGTTTCCAGGTTTTGATATTACTCGAATTTGAGTTCGAGACGAACTGGAGGGGATTGGTGGTTGGGATTGGAGCTGGGGATGACCTTCAACTTGCTCGAAGTATTGGTGGCGAACGGTGGTGGCGAACGGAGGCGTGCACGTGCACAGTGATAATCGTGTGTCAGGGAATGTTGCTTCGAGGCAACTCGAAGTGGAGCTCGAGATTTTCGTGATTTGACTCAAAACTCTGGGTTGTTGCATGTGTTTGCTTGGGGAATTTAATCACAGGTTATTGAAGTTTCACCGGATGTTGAAATTTAAATAACAACATAAACTAAAAAGAAAAGGAAATAGGAAAAAGAAGGGAATCTCGGAAGAAGGGTGAAGGAACTCGAGCTTCAACTCGAATGAACATAAAGTTTTCTCGGGTATTGTTTCAAGATGTTAAGCCTAATCAAATTTAGTTTGTGAATCATTTTGCAACTAGTTCAAGTATTTGAGAGATTTAGTTAATCACCTTAGACAGTTAAATATTAGTCTTAATTAATATTTTGATTTTTAACTTTAAATTAACATTTAGTTGTAAGGTGGTAACAAATTTAATTATAGTTATGAAAGATAGATTTTTCAAATAAAAGATAAATGATTTAATTGAATTACATTGCAGGGTAATTAAGAATGTTCATAAATTGATAATTGGAATCTACTAAGTAAATTGAGATTTATAAATTTGTTATTAAAGATGAATTATTAAATAATGAAGAGTTTAATTAATTTGTAACTAAGAGTTTTTAAAGTAACTAATTAAAGGTAACTAATATGTGATCAATAGTTAACTTAGGTAATTTTAATAAGAATAAATAATCAATAAACTAAGTAATAACGGTTTAATTTCTTAAAATAATAAATTATTTGGTTAATTAATTATATAATTAATTATTTTCTGAAGGTAATTAAGAATAATTACCGTTTTAATGTAATCAGTAATGAATTAAGTAATTTAATTAATGATTAATAGTTAATTAATCAAGTAATTTAATTAAGAATTAATAATTGAATAACTAAGTAGTTAATGGTAAATAAATGGGTAATTAAGTTTGATTAATAATTAAGATTTTTACTTAATGATTTAAGGTAATAAATTTAATAATTAAGACTTAAATATTGATTAAGAATTGATTTGTTAATTAATCAAATTGAAATGAAATGAGAAATTAATTGATAATTAATTGATTAAGTAAACAGGGTTAGGGAATTAACTCTCAAGTAATTGATTGAATTTGAATTAATTTCAATAAGAAATTAAAGATGTTTGCTTATGGATTATGTGTATGTTGGATATCAGCTTTGTTGTATAATGAATTGATATTTCTGTTTGTAATTGTGATGCTGTGAGATATGAATTATTCTGTGCTGGATTATGATTGGAGATTTTATTCTGTATTGATGAGAAAACCCCTTTGCCTGTAAAACGGCATTTGAATTTCGATGCGACAAGGATTCGGATTCTGGTTAGTTGTCCGAAATCCACATCGAATAGTAATAATGAATCTTTATGATTGATAAATTTATTTGTCTATGAATCGGCAAGCATTATGGATTATATAGCTTATCGAGATTGATACGATTGAATCTGTGATGATTGATGTTGCACTTCTATTGTGTTAAACCCCGGGACCACACTACTACAAACACAATTATGGATTTCATGAGGAAATCAGTTAAGTCGCAGATTTTTGAAATAGTTTCAAATTTGAATATTTTAATTCAAATGTTTTGGAAATGGAATCAGAATAAATGTGAAAAACTTTTAGGAATGGAATTTCGAGATAATTTTTTTTAAATTACTTGATTAAGTTTTGAAATTTAAATAATTTGATTTAAACTTAGATTCAAGATTTGAAATTGAATTCTATGATTTGAAACTAGAGATTGACGATATTATACTAGTTATATATATGATTCAAACCATTTTTAAAGTATTGTTCTTTTGGGAATTTGAATTAACCCAAAGATTTAACTTGTATAAATGAGATCGAATTTCTGCGAAACAAAAACTACCTGTTTTCAAATAATCATAGCTTTCATTTTAAAGAAAAGATTTCCAAATTGAGTTAAAAAGGTTTCAAATTTGAAATGGAATCGAAATGTTTTGAAAACTATGAAATGAGTCTTTGGTTCAAAGACCGAATGAATTAATCCAACTTGAATTGGAATTGGTTTTGAAAGGCTATGAATGAATCTTTGGAAACAAGTTTGAAAGCTATAAGTTAAATCTTGATTTAAAGATTTAACGAGTTAATTGAAATGGTAATTGGTTTAAACCATTTGAAAGTAAGTTTTGAATTATTAAGTTGTGACTTAATTGAAATCCCATATCCATATGTTTTAAATATTGCACTCACTATTCGGTTTAGCCGGGAAAAGACTTTTGTGTCGTATAACCCATTCCGAATATGTGATTCGACGTTTATGGATAGCATTTGAAGACTGGTGGTGAAGACCGGGTATTTGCGAAAGCGATAGGATGACCTATTGATTGTCTCTGCACCGAGTCACGTCGGTATAGAGATTCCCTAAGTGATGGGAAGTCTGATCGGGATTGTGAATGCCCGGATTGCAAGGACTTCTTTGGAAGTGCCTTCGGTTCTGTTCGAACCCAGAACAGACTTGTATGGATTGTATGTCTGACATTACAAATTGAGATATAAAGCAGATTTCTTTCAAATATATTTCCGTTGGTGGCGGAGAATTTATTCTCTTAGCTTAACACCCTTAGAGGTTATGTAGTTGAAGGTTATCAGCGATATATTCCCAATTTGGTAATGTGGCATGCTGAGTGTTGCTGATCATTTGTCGATCGAAGCATGGCTTTATGAAAGCGTAGCTTTGTGGATAAGACTTCGTTGGACCTCACACCCTGGAATAGTCAAAACAGGAAAGATGCAGCAAGGTTATTGGGGGTAGCACCCCTTAGGGTATGTGCATTTCCTTCTGAATAGAAGTGGTATCATGGTATGGAGCCCAGATACTTAACTTATGTTGATATCGCAGATATATATATGTACTACTTTGTGATTTGTTGCTGGGGCCTTGGATAAAGGTTGGTTACGACCGGGAGATGGCATACTCGTGTCAGTAGTTATCCAGTTAGGGGTAACCCGGCCTTGTGTTGGCAGAGATCCGGTTTGGTTCTCGGGAACGTCCTCCCAGAGGCGTTCTCATGTGACAATGGGAAGTTCCTTGGCCTGACCATTTTTTGAAAATCCAATTCCCAATACGAAACCCTGTACGGTTTTAGTTGTAGAACCTGCCATTTACTTATGGTGGTCACCACTGTTTAGATGGTAGCTATTGTAGGCATACGATAATGGTCGTATGTTGGCTAAGATTTATATTCTACTTTCGAAATGTTTTCTGCACTTTGCACTTATAGTAATAATATCAAAGAAATTCACGTATCAAGCATCTTTGACTATCATAAGAAGAAATCTCCTCCAATGTTGCGTTTGCATTGTGTGTATGGTGGGAGGTCTTATGGTAGTTTCATTTTCAAAAAAGCATTGCGAATTGACTTTAAAATCTTTTGTTGATTGTTTTAAAAGAGAAACTGTTTTTTGTTGCTCACACCAGTTCCATGACTGATCCGGAGTTTATTGTTTCTTTCCTAAACTCTGGGTGCTCAAATTTTTTTCTACACGAGCAGTTTAGAGTTGGGGTTTTTCAGATAGTTAGGTTCAGTGAATTATCTGGAGCTAGTTCAGTCTTTGGATATGGATTGTACTTGCTTAGCTTGGTGCATCTTTATTGGGAGTTCGAGCTATTGCTGGATTGGTTCTTGAAAATGGAGTTGCAGTTTTGGAGTTCTCTTTTGAAGACTATTTTTGGGATTATCCGCTGCTGGGGTTATCGTTTTCTTTTCCGCTGCTATTTTATCGTATCATATCTCTGATGTATATTGATATCTACTGGATCATCTGTTGTATCAAAGTTGTATATCAATGTATTATTCTTTATATTCCACTGTGTTGTTTACTTAATGTTGTTATAAGCTCCGGTGAATCGGATTTGAACGATCGAATCTATGGCATTCGAATACGATATGAAGTATGGATGACGATTTTCGAGCGTGAAAAATCCGCGTTCTTCACAGTTGACTTGGGCAGACTTTAGAGGGAGATTTGAAACGGGAGATTTGAACAGAGGTTTCTATTTAAAGTTGCTAAGTCATCATTTTTGAGAAAGTTTATGGATTTGGTGCAGGGAGAGATGTGGGTAATCGAGTATGCTACTAAGTTTGATGATTTGTTCCAATATGGACATGCTACTATAGATAATGAAATCAAGAGCAATGAGAGGTTTATTCGAGGATTGAGACCTGAGCTTGCTACGTCGACCCTGACATATATTTGTGATCCTTGTAATGTGGATGTGGAGATGGCAATCCGCCATGAGGATATGCTTGCTGCTTGTGCTAGAGAGAAGCCATTTGAAACCCAGGTTTCTTAGGGAAAGAAGAGAAAGCTCTTTAAGAAGAAGGAAGCCTAGAAGGAAGAAGCCGCCAAGAAGGAAAAGGCTGATTTAGTTTGCTTTAACTGTGACAAAAAGGATCATTATGCAAATGATTGCCGGTCAGGCAAGAGGAAGAAGGCTGCAGATAAGAAGAATGTGAAGTGTTTCAACTGCAATCAAGTTAGGCATTTTAAGAATTAGTTTCCAAAACCGGTTAGGACGGACTAGGGAAAGGTTTTTGCTGTTGGACTAACTGCAGCTGAAAAGGGAAAGACTGTGATGGAAGTTATGTTTTTGATTTAGAGTATACCAGTTATGATACTAGTTGATACTGGTGCATCACATTCATTTATATCCCAGTGTTTGGTTGACAGGTTATGCTTAGAATCCACATATCTTATTACTTCCTTTAGGGTTGTGAATCCTATAGAAGGATATGCAACTCTGGGATGAGATGTAACCAGTGCGAACTTGACTTGTTAGGTCATAAGTTTGCGTGCAGTCTGTATGTTTTCGATTTCGTAGATTTTCGAATCATTTTGGGTATGGATTGGTTGAGTAAGTATGAGGCTAAGATATTTTGCCAGGATGAGGAGACATCACTAAGACACCTTGATAGTCATAATCGAATCATATTCTCAATGGAGAATTCTGACCAGGGCAATTGTGCTTTGTTAAGTGCAATAGAAGTGGGAGAAGAGCGAAGTCAGGTTCGAGTAGCAAGGGAGTTTGCAGATGTCTTTGAGCCAGTCAGAGGACAACCATCGAAACGTGCTATTGAGTTTTAGATAGATCTTGTGCCAGGAGCTGAACCTGTAAGTAGACCACCTATTTGGATGACACCGGCCGGGATGAAGGAATTAAAGGTACAACTAGTGGATATAGAAGGAAGGAAATTTATTAGACCAAGAAATTTGACTTAGGGAATGGCCGCGACATTTGTGAAGAAACCAAATGGGTCGTTGAGGATGTGTATCGATTATCGTAAGTTGAATGAGAGGACGATAAAGAATAAGTATCATTTGCCGAGAATTGATGATCTATTTGATTAGTTGTTTGGAGCCAGAGTGTTTTTCTAGTTGGATTTGGTGACATGTTTCCATCAATTAAGAGTGGCAGAGGACAACATTCCTTTGACAGCATTTCAGACTAGGTATGGTTCGTACGAATGGTTAGTAATGCCATTTGGGATAACAAATGTACCTACTTTTTTCCTGGATCTGATGAACCGAGTTTTCCGAGAAGATTTGGATAGGTTCATGTTGGTGTTTATAGATGACGTTTTAGTATACTTTAAGGATAAAAGAGAGCATGAAGTTCATGTTAGAGTTGTGCTTGAGACATTGAGGCAACATCAGCTGAAAGTGAAGTTTTTCAAGAGTCATTTTTGAAAGAAGGAGGTTAAGTTTCTTGGTCACGTGGTTTCAGAGAAGGGCTTGTCAGTCGATCCAGATAAGATCGAAGCTGTTAATAATTGGAAAATACCAAAGACGGTGACTGAGATTACAAGTTTTCTTGGACTTGCTAGCTATTATCGAAGATTCATTAAGGATTTGTCGTGGATAACAATGCTTTTGACTAAACTAACCAGAAATGAGGTGAAATTTGTTTGGTCTGACTAAATGTGAGGAAGCATTTCTTAAGTTAAAGCATTTATTGACCAATACACCTATGTTAGTAGTTCCAGATATAAACCAAGGGTTGGTGGTGTATACCGATGCATGTGGAACTGTATTGGGAGCTGTGCTGATGCAGAAGGGTAAAGTGATTACCTACGCCTCATGACATCTTAGACCGCATGAAGTGAGGTATCCTACTCTTGATTTGGAGTTGGCTGTAGTGATCTTTGCATTGAAGATTTTGAGGCATTATCTCTTAGGGGAGAGATTTAAGCTATACACAGATCATAAGTCTTTGAGGTACTTATTCTCTCAGAACGAGTTGAATATGAGACAACAGAGATGGCTAGAGCTTTTGGCAGCTTATGATTTTGGTATAGAGTATACTCCTAGGAAAGGAAATAAATTAGCAGATGCTCTTAGCAGAAGACATCAGAATGTGTTGTCAACTATGTTGGCAGAATGGAAGAATTTAGAAGCTTTGACTACATGTAGTGTGAAGTTAAGATCGACTACTAGTTCTAGTTAGAGTATCGCCATGTTGTCCTGTTTAGAAGTTCGACCAATGTTGATCGAAATGATATATTCTAAGCAAAAAGAAGATCTAGTATTAGCCGAGAGGATTAGAAGGCTTGAGGTTGGAACTGAGATCGGTGACTTGAAAGATTTTAGTCTTAACCCGAAGGGATGGTTGAGAAAGAAGGGACGATTATGTGTTTCGAATGTTGAAAATCTACGGAAAGAAGTTCTTGGAGAATGTCATCGGTCCAAGTTTACGATTCATCCTGGAGGGACCAAGATAAAGGAGCTTTTATCGGGAAGGTATGAAGAGGGTTGTGTGCTTGTAGGTTAGGCAGTGTGCAAACTATCAACAAGTGAAAGCCGAACATTAGAAGACGAGTGGATTGCTTCAACCTTTAAAGATTCCAGTTTGGAAATGGGATTCGATATCCATGAACTTTATGACGGTTTAACAAGGTCAAATAGAGAAATTGAAAGTATATGGGTTATAGTGGACAGACTGACCAAGAGTGACCATTTCATTCCAGTTAAGTTAACCAAAGCGACACCAGTTTTAGCTAAGTTGTTCATGAAAAGCGTAGTTAGACTTCATGAAGTTTCTAGTAGCATAGTCAATGATAGAGATGCTTTGTTCACTAGCGAATTCTGGAAGAGTTTATAGGATGTATTAGGCACTAAGCTCAAGATGAGTATTGCATATCACTCTCTGACGGAGGGCAGACAGAGAGAGTCAATAAGGTACTCGAGAACTTATTGAGAGCTTGTGTATTGGGTTTTGGTGGATCTTGGGAAGATCACCTACATTTGGTTGAGTTTTCCTCTAATAATAGTTATCAAACTAGTATAGGAATGACGCCCTTTGAAGCTTTATATGAAAGGCCATGCAAATCACTAGCATGTTGGTTGGAGATTGGAGATATATTAGTCTTAGGTCCAGATATAGTTAGGGAGGCTTCAGAGAAGACTGAATTGATCCGAGGAAGGATGAAGGAAGCTCAATCCAGATAGAAGAGTTATGCAGATAAGAGACGTAAAGACCTAGAGTTCTCAGTTGAAGATAAGGTTTTCCTTAAAGTCTCACCGATGAAGGGTGTGGTACAATTTGGAAAGTTGGGAAAATTGGCACCAAGATATGTTGGTCCGCTCCAGATTATAGAGAGGATTGGAAAACTCGCGTATAGAATAGAGTTGTCGAGCAGTATGGCAGGTGTCTATAATGTATTTCATGTGTCTCATTTTCACAAATATATGCATAATCTAGAGACTACTACTCCTCCAATAGGGTTGGAAGATTTGATAGTAGAGCCTAATTTGACTTTTGTTAGACAAAAAGTTCGGGTTGTAGCGAGAGATGAGAAAAAATTGAGCAATAAGACAGTCAAGTTGATAAAAGTTTAGTCGAGCGACAATGAGAAGGACTGTACTTGGGAGACAGAAGACATGATTAGAGATACTTATCCCGATCTGCTTTGAGGGTATGTCTACATTAGATTTTTATAGATAATTGCTAGTCAAGTAGGCTAGTATGGTTGTTAGGAGTGATTACAGATGATTGATATGTTTTAGTATGTAGTCCTTACTGAATTTCAAAGAAGAAATTTTTTAAGGAGGGGAGCCTACAACACCCCTAATTTTTGATAATATTATTCAAGAGATTTAATTAGATAAATTAAATAGAATAATGTAAGAATTAGAATGATAAGGGGATTGAGATTTGAATAAATCATTAGAGGCCGTGCTTAATTTAACTAAATGGGCTTAAAATGGCTTTTATATTATTAATCAAAATATGGGCAATTAGTAAATAGCCAAACCACTCTCTACTCACATTATACACCCGTTCATGTCCACTTGTCCATTCACATACATTTCATTTCTCAAAATCAAAACAAATGAAAATCTAAGCAAGAATGACCATTATAAGGAAGAAAAGGCGAGAAATTTAATCTAAAGCTAAGGATTAAAGCTAAGGGGAATTAATCGACAACAAATCTCAAAGTCCTTATCATATTCAAGATGAATAATAATTTATACCATCTCTATTATGTTTTATGATCATACGTTTTCAGATTTAAGATTAAATTCATTTTTGTGATGATTTGGGGGATGATATACTTGAATTAGAATATGTTTGACTTAAATCAAAATATTTGAATAAGGATTTATATGGTTTAAGGGAAAAACCGATTATAAATGATCTTTGAATGCCATGGAAAAATTGTTTGTTATGTAAAACATGATTTTGGAGTTGGGTATTGATTTTGATAATTTTCCAAGCCATGGAAAGATTATTATGAATTTAAAAGGAAAATATGGTTAATTGGTTTTAGAAATTTATTTCAAAAATTATATTGAGAATTTGGGTTTGAACTTTAGATATTGTGATATCCCATAAATTTCTAGGCAAATAAATAATGTAATAATTTTCTTAATAATCTAAAAATGTTTTCTTTTTCGTACAGCAAATAAAATAAGTATTAATTTGGATTTATATAAGTAAAATTTTTAAAAAAAAATTGAATTTGAAATTTCAAGTGTAAACATTTTGAAAATAAATTGAGTTTATAAGTGTAAATTAATAACATATCATACTAGTATAATCATTTTTAAGTGTGTAAATGGATTTTATATTATTTTCTTTTAAAATTACATAAATAAATAAAGATTTTTTTTAAAACAATACATATTAAAAACATTTATATATAAATTAAAAATCTATTAATACACATGTTAACTAGTAATATTATCAAATTAGCAAGTGTTAACAAAATAGGTAAGGATAATCACAAGTGTCCCATTTCCCTTTTTATTTAAAAAAAAGACTATTTAATAACTTATATTAACATTTTCAATTCTTCCTTCATTCTTCTCTGTTCTATTTTTTTTCCAAAACAAAACTAAGAAGAAAAAGAAATAACATGTTACTCAAAATCCAGTATAACAAAAATCCTAAAAATTCAAGCATTTCATTCAATTTCCAAACTGAAGCAAGATCAATTCTCAGATCGGTAGGCAAATCCAGTCTAGAGAAAGATCAAGTTTCCAGTAATCAAGATCTCTTCTGCAAATTCAAAGCTTTTAAGTTTTAAGAAATCAAAGCAAATCCAGTTTTAATCAAGTTCTCAAAGCCTCTGTTTTTTTAATAAAGGTGAGTAAACTCTTCCTAATTTGAATTATAACTTATAGTTATCCTGATGGAAGTGCAATTTTAAAATGGTTTGGTATGTATACAAATAAGTGTACATATGAATGAAAATGACTGTGCATGTTTGGAAATAGGGACATATACTTCTGTTCTTAGTCCAGATTTCAAAATCTGTCAGAAAAATCAAATTCTTCTTTCTAAGTTCTTGTTAGACTTCAAGATCTACATGGAATTTGTTTGTACGCTCTAGATCTAGGTCTTAAAAATAATGTTGAGAAGAATTGGTTAAAATTTATTAGAAATTTAAAAATAAACATAAGAACTTTAAAAATATGATAAATTCGAATTGCTTAAATCATTGATTCTTCTACATCATCGGATTCGTCTTGGAAACCCATGATTTTTGAAATAAAATTTATGATTTTTAGCTTTGTAGATTACGATAATTGGTAAGATGAACGAAATATGGGTTTTACAAAGTTCTGGTGATTGGAGAATTTCTAAACCTCGAGATCAGGGCCGCAGCTTGCTGGAAGGTCTGGGATCATTAGAAAAATGTTCGTTGATTTTCTAGTTCGTCGTGGATCATAGGCGAGACCGATTTAGGGTTCAAGGTAGAGTTTTTAGTTGAGGTAATTCTTGGGTTGCTGTAGCATCATCGTTGAATCAGGGATGATCGCACCAATGTCGACTGAAGCATCGAAGTCAGGCGACCCTCTGAACGGAGTATCGATGTCGTCGGTGGCCTGACGAGATCAAACAAGGGATTTTCTGATGATCAAGCTTTAAGATAGTTTGGGTTTAGAGGTTCGATTTCGATTTCGTCGACACCTGTAACGATCCAGAATTTCTGTCAATTAAAATTCATATATTTAATTGATTTGAAATACTAACAAGTAAATTTTATAAGTCGAATAATTTATTTTTCGAATATCTAGATTTAATTTGATAATTAAATCGATAATTCAATATTTAAAAATACAGAAATAATTGTAAATTGGGTTTAATATGATTTAAAATGATTTTTAAAATTTTATTATATCATATTGGAGTTAGAATGATGTTATAGAACTTTTAAAATTGAATTTAAAGTTAATTTGTGAAAATTGAATATTTTATTATTTAAATTGACGAGTTAAAATAGCCATTTTTCAAACAGTCTCAGATTTCGACGAAACCAGTTTCATCGGATCCGTAATGTGATATTTTTGTAATATTTCAAATTTCGTGTCAATCGGATTTACCGTTTGTCCGGGGCAAGCCAAAACGCATAGAAATTAGTTTAAATCGGTTTAATTTAAAATCGATCGTTTATTGCCATAACTTGCACAGATGATCGAATTGGCTTCTGAAATACGTTCCATTGTGTCCCGAACGCGGGGTAAACCCTAGAAACGTCGGTCATCGCGCATCGTTTGGAGTTCGGAAAATTTCGGATGAATAGTAATTTCGCCAATTTTCTATATAAGCCCCTTTATTTCATTTTTTGCAAAAAATGAGCAAGCTAGGGTTTTAAAACATTCAGGAGCCCCTACCCTCTTCTTCCAATGGCCGAAATCATCCCTCTTTTCTCCTCAACTTTCTTCAAATCCACTAACCAATTCGCGAACCTTTCAACATGAAAGTTGTAGAACATCGAGTGATCGACATATTCAACGGTCAAGATCGTCTGAAGTGCATTTGATCGACGGCAAAACGATCTCAAACCCAGCACGTTCACACGCAATTCTGGGGGGCTAGGGTGAGCCGACCTTCAAGCTACTCGGGGCGGTGGTGGAGTGGAGGATGCTCTTCGATATGGAACTGCTTGATCGATGTGAAGTGGTCGGTAGTTGATCGTGTGAATTAGGGTTTACGGCGGTCGTGGGTTCCTTTATGCGTTCGAACGCAAATTTGCACTGGGGAAGAAGATACGTGAGCGGCCTGATGTGTGGAGAGATTGAATGGACGGCCAGATGTGAGCGGAGCGTAAAATTATGAAGGAAATTGTATAATTATTTATATTAAAAAGTTGTACGATCTTTAAAAATACCATAACTTTTTGATACGAGGTCGGATTGTGACGAAATGAATTTGCGTTGGATTCGTTTTGTCGAGCACTACGCAATGGAGCAGGATTGGAGTCGTTTGGAGATAGTTAAAAAATTGGGTAAAATTAAACGCACGTTTAATTTTATTCGAAATAAAAAGCTACAACTGTTATCGGAAAATCAAGGTGAGAACTTCTCACTCAATCGAATTATTTCGATTTAAATTTTAAATAGTTATATTTAAAATTTCTTGATTGTATGTTTGGATGATGATTGTTATTGATTGTTAAAATAGACATTATACGCCGTATATTAAGCGGATGTTATTTATTAAAAACATATACCGCGAATATTTCACTGCAAAGTGAATTTGGTATTATATATGTACTTGGAGTTAATTTTCCCGCGTTATATAGCGGATGAGACCTTATTGCGCCGTATAATAGCGGATAATATTTTATAAATCCCATATACCGCGATATTCATTATTGGAACGGAATTGGTATTGTGCTAACATCTTTGGATGCATGGAAACAGGTAGGAGGGATCGAACTAGATTACTCAAATGTATTGATTTATTTATAGATATGGTGATATTTGTTGATTATCATATACTGATATATGATGTCTTTGTTGTCGTGATTGACTATTTGTTGCTGTTGCATCATCGGATCCATTTTTGAAGTTTTAAAATAATGATTTTGATTTTAAAAAGAATTTTAAAGTGATTTTTGAAAGTATATGTTTTATTAAATTTTGAATTGTTAAAATAAATAAAAATTATAATTTTATTGTTATCGAAAATATATTTTTGGAAAATTACTTAAGTATAATTTTGGAGTTATATAAGTTTTAAATAACGTTTTGTAAATTATTAAAAGGATTGGTTTATTTAAATTGAGATTTTTGAATTATTATAAACGGTTTGTATAAAAGATTTCTAAGATTAATATTTATAAATTAAAAATATAGGAATTGTGAAACGAGTTTTATTAAGTGTTGAAATAAAGTATAAATGGATTTCACAAGTGAATAAAATTTATAGATTTATAAATTGTGAAGTTATGAAATGAATAGATTTTGTAAAATGAAAAGATTTATAAATAATTAATTTATAAACCGGATTTTGGGTATAAAGTTGAGTTATAGATTGAATGGATTTATAAAAAGGGATTTTTATAATTGAAGTTTTTATAAATAGAAATGGAATTTATAAACATTGTTTATATATCCGAAATCAATTGAATTTGATAAATTTAATATAGAAGGTTATTAAAGGAGATATATTCGCGATTTCGAATAGCGAATTATCCTTGAAATAAAATGTGTAGAAAATATTGAATTTGGTTGGTGAAGTATATTCTCGATTTTGGACAGTGAATATATTATTAAATAAAATGGATATGTTTTTAGGAAAATGAATATTATCAAATGAAGTTAATTGTTTTAACGATGTATTAAATTGTGTTAAACATCGAAACCATAGATTTCAACATTTTTTGTTGAAATAGACATTTTCGAGAAATAGAAGAAAATAGTGGACTATAACACTGTTGTTATAGTAAATGATTTCTGAAAGGAAATGTTTTATATAGTATTGGGATTTATATATCTATCTCAATTTCGAATCCCTATATTAGTGATTTTGGGTTGTCGTAACGATGTTTTACGCAACATTCGTTTTGGCCCAAATAAATGTGTTTGAAAGAACGTTTTCTTTAAAGAATGAAATATATACTTAATTTCCATTAAGTATATTGAATATGTTCTAAATGTTGAAAATAAATGGATTTGTGAATTACTTATTATTAAATAAGTATGGAAATGTTTTCCAATATGAAGTGAATATTTTGAGATTTTATCTTTTAAAGATAAATTGAAAATGAATATTAGAAATCAATTTGGAAATCGTATATTCATAGATATTTTGGAATTGTAAATTCACTATAGAATTTATAAAAGAATGGGAAATTTGTTTAAAAATAAACGTTGATTTATTTTTGAAGTGTGGGAATAAATTTACGGATTTGGAACGTAAATATAAAGTAAATCGGTAAGGATTTATTTAATTGGTTTAAATGAACCATTTTGAAATGAAAGTATTTCCGCGTAAGGAAAATGATTGGAATTTGTTTTCAAAAGTGGTAAAGGTGAAAAGTGATTTGAAATTTTGTTTTCAAATGGTTGAAGTGCGAAAATTATATATCTAGTAAAGATATTTTGGAAAATAAATTATTTGAAAAAGTATTTGGAATATGGTGATGTTGTGCATGCATATTGATAGTTAAATAACCGACTATCAATATTTACCTTTGAATGGGTATTTGTTGTGATTTGTTTGAATTTGAATGGCACACTTATTTTTAAAATAAGCGCTCACTTTTCGGGTTAGCCGGGAAAGGACCTTGGGGTCATATAACCCATTCCGAATGTATGATACGTCGTTATGGATTGCATTTGATGACCGGTGTTGAAGACCGGATATTTCTGAAAACGGAAGGATTACCGTCGAATGACTCTGCATCGGCTGATCTCCGATATAGAGGTTTTATCACCCTTAGTGATGGGAAGTCTGGACGTGATTAGTGAATATCCGGATTGCAAGGGCTTCTTTGGAAGCGCCTTCGGTTCCGTTCGATCTCAGAACGGACTTGTATGGATGTGCGTCTGACATTACAATTTGAGATGTAAAGCTGGTTTGTATTAAATATATTTCTGTTGGTGGCGGAGAATTTATTCTCTTATCTTAACACCCTTCTCTGAGACGTACGAGCTCAGAGGTTATGTAGTTGATGGTTACTAGTGATACATTCCCAAATTGGTAATGTGGCATACGAAGTGTTGTTGAACATTTGATGATCAAAGCACAGCTTTTGTATAAAGCGTGGCTTTGTGGACGAGACTTCGTCGGACCTCACACCCCGGAAATGGTCAAAACAGGAAGGATGCGGCAAGGTTATTAGGGGTAGCGCCCCTTTAGTGTATGTCATTCCTTCTGGATAGAGGTGGTATCATGGTATGAAGCCTAGAATATTCGTGTAGTAGTGACCCAGTTTGAATCGAGGATCCCCGAATATAGATCGGTTACGATCGGGGAATGACATATTCGTGTAGTAGTGACCCAGTTTGAAGGGTAACCCGGCCTTGTTTTGGCAGAGATCTAACCGTAACGTTAGGTTCTCGGGTGGTCTTTCCAGAGGCGTACCCATGTGGCAATGGGAAGTTCCTTGGCCTGACCATTTGTTGGAAATTCAAACTTCAATACGCATCTTGTACGGTTTTAGTTGTAGAACCTGCCATTCACTTATGGTGGTCACCACTGTTTCGATGGTAGCTATAGTAGGCATACGATAATCGTCGTATATTGGCTAAGATTTATATATTTACTTTCGAATGATTTTTCCTACACTATGCACTAGTAATAATATCAAATGTTTCTTTTTAATGCGTATCAAACATCTTTGACTATCATAAGGAGAAATCTCCTCCGATTCTGCGTTTGCATTGTGTGTGTGTGTGTGCGGAAGGCCTTATGGTAGTCTCATTTTCTAAAAAGCAATGCGAATCTATTTTAAAAAAATTATCCTGTACTTTGTTTTAAAAATAAACTGTTTTAAGTTCTCACACCAGTCACATGACTGACTCGGGAGTTTATTGTTTTCCTTCCTAAACTCTGGGTGCCCATAAATTTTCCACACGGGCAGTCAAGAGTCAGGTTTATCAGGATATTCTGGAAATTCAGGAGTTGCTGGAGGCAAGCTGGATGGCATGGCGTATTCGCTAGTATATAGTATTTCTTTTCCACTGTTTGTTGTTGATTGTTGTTGTAAACTCTGATAATGAATGTGATGTAAGTAATAACTGATATAGTTCTTTGTTTAAAGATTATTCATCTATCTATTATATGTTGTTCCGCTACAATTGTGAGATTCTGATACTGTTCTGTTGTTTTTTTCTGTTCTGTTCTATATTTTTATCTCTTCTTCTATCTTTTTCTTCTTCTTTAACCATAACGGTACGGTTTTTCGGCCTTCGATTGCTCGGCAGTTGATACAGTGGACGTATTGATGTCGGTTGTCGTAAGTCGAAGAACCGGTTCGTCACATTTGGTATCAGAGCATATGGTTAAGCGACAACCATGGCTCTGTTGGGAATTACTCATTAGAGATAGGGTCAGTAGTACTCTAGAATGAGTGTGAGTGTAATAATAGCTATGATCGCGTATTTGTTAGTGAATATAAAAATGTTTTATATTGTGTTTGCTTATCCGTTGGGCTGTTTGTGAATTCTGGTCGGTGCGGGGTGTACAACCGTAATTGATAGGGGTTTCTAAAATCTTAAACGAGATAAACCGACATAGTATCAACTTAAATTGGGTAAATGAAATAATTTTGACTTGATTATTTTTGTATATAAAGGAAATAATTTTTCAGAATTATTAAAATGTATATGAATTGATTGTTTGGTTGTTGAATAAGTTAAATAAAAACAACAGCTGTAAAAGAATGAATTGTATAAGCAAATGAATTATAAGTATGAAGTTATAATTAAAATGATTTACACTTGTGAAATAAACTTATATATAAGAAATAATGAAATTATATAAGCAAAAGATTTATAAATGTGATTTATAGTCTGAAGTAAAAATTCCAGAGAAGCGTTTTGAAAGGATTTGATATTTTGGAAAATTGTTTTGGAGAAATTAAAGCTCTAAACTCTTTTTGGTCGCTAGAAAATAATTCCGATGATGATTGCAACATCATTGGTGTTCATTTTCGGGTTTCCAAAAGAGGGATTGCTGCCAAATTGTTTAAATAAAAGTTATTTGGAAAATTTGGATTTGGTTTTGAAATTCAAAGGATAATTGAATTGGTTTCAAAAATGGTTTTGAAAGGTTGGAAAGACTATGAAATCCTATTTAAAATATTTATAGGAATGATAAATGAGTTGATAACTTATACAATTTGAATTTTGATAGAATAAATTTAACTTAAAGGATGGAGTTAAATTAAAGTAGGTATAAGTGAATCAATAAAATCCAAGTGGTAATTGTTGAATATAAGTTGTATAACTTATAGAATAGGAAAGGATAAGTAAAACAAATTGTTAAAAATGGTTAAACAATTTTGTTAAGAAAAATGAGATGGAATTTGAATAAGTGGTGGAATTTGACTTCGGTAAAAAGTTAAATAGAATTTACTTTAGAATCGGAATCTGAATTGAATTTATAAGTGGAAATTAAAGTTAAGATTAAACAAATGATGTTTGAAATAGAATATAACTTAAGTAATGTTGAATGAAGTTGATTTTGGTGCCAAAGTAAATTAATAAGTGAATTAATGAAATGAAGTCATTAAGAATATGAACTTGAGTTATATAAATGATATTCAACTTTATATTGTTAAATGAATTAGCAGTTGAATTAATAAATGGATGGAATATTAATCAATCGAATGTAAAAGGATTGGCATGGAATAATGAATGTAAGCGTTAATTCATTAGAAGCTAATGTTATTGGAAGTTGAATAATTGAATGGAAGTCAATTTAATATGAAGCAAATTGGAATAAAAAAAGTGTTGAATCAACTTGAATGTAAATTAGTGAATGCAAACTAATTGAAATTGAATATGAATAAATGAATATTTGTAAAGTCAAATGTTAATGAATCAAATGTGATTTAAATTGGAAAAGCCAATTCATTGAATATTAATGAGAAGTGAATTTATATTGATTTGATGGTTGCATTTGTTGATTGAATGTATTGCTAGGTTGGCATATGTAGTTGTTGTAGTGATATATGTTGTATATTGGTATTATTTTCATATATACATGTTCTCAAGGTTTGTTGAGTGTTTAGTAGGTGCGGATTGCGCTTGCTTCGCATTTGGAGCTCGCTTTCGTGCTATATTAGCCGTATACGCTCGCTAATAATAAATAAGTTACATATCTCAGATTAAATATCCTACTTTTACACCTTTATCCCTACGGGATGCCTCATCACTTGATGAGATGTATATTTGTGATATATATACTGTCATTTTTTTCCGGATCGAGTCGCGCAAAGGAGACTCTGGCGATTTTTTCCGAAAATTTAAGGCGTTAGAATATTTTTGAGAAAATTGAATTTTTTTTGAAAAGATAACTAAGTATAGATTTGAAAACATAGTAAAGATTGTGAGAAGTTTAACTATTGGATTTTGGGAAAGTTAAACACTTAAATGAAATTGAAATTTAATTTGAACAATTTGTTTTGAAAAATTAATGGATTGTGTAACCTTTTCTTACTTGGTAATTTCGAGGACGAAATTCTTTTAAGGGGGGAAGTTTGTAACGACCCAGAATTTCTGTCAATTAAAATTCATATATTTAGTTGATTTTAAATATTAACAAGTAAATTTTATAAGTCGAATAATTTATTTTTCGAATATCTAGATTTAATTTGATAATTAAATCGATGATTTAATATTTAAAAATACAGAAATAATTGTAAATTGGGTTTAATATGATTTAAAATGATTTTTAAAATTTTATTATATCATATTGGAGTTAGAATGGTGTTATAGAACTTTTAAAATTGAATTTAAAGTTAATTTGTGAAAATTGAATATTTTAATATTTAAATTGACGAGTTAAAATAGCCATTTAAAGTGGCCGTGCACTTATGTCTCATACTTGTGGCCGCATCTGGCGATTTGCGATTGTGGGTTAGCTTTTCTTCCTCGTCGTGATATTTGTTTTGCGTCTTTTCTTCCATGTCATCCTCTCCGCCTCGTCCCTCTCCTCTCCTCCTTTCCGCTCCATCGTCGACTCGGTCAGGTCGCCCTTTCAAATCCAAGTCCTCTGCCTTTCCACTTATTCTTTCCCACTACGATTTTCCACCGCTCTCATCTGTTTGTTCTGGAGACGAGGCTTCTGATTCTGTTCGTGCTGTGTTGCCTCTCCCAGGTTCAAACGCGTTTTTGCCTTTGAACAGAGACAGTGTCTTGGGTAAGTCAGATGTGTTAAATGAGAATTTTGGTCACGTATCGTCTGCTATTAGCAACAGTAATGGTGTAGGTGGAATGTGTGGGAGTGTTGAGGGATTGGGAGGTGCTGCTGCCGCTGCCCAATGCACGTCACCTGATCGTCAATATGCTAAAGTGGATTGTGGAGCAAAAATACTGATGTCAGTTTGATTGTTAATGAGGTTGCTCTCCAGCCTGTTTTCCATGTGAAACCGATGTTGGTTGAGTGTGAAACAGCAGTGAACGACGGTGCTATCGACCATGTCCATCGGTGTTATACTGATAGTCTTCCAAGTTGTGGACAAGGCACAACAGCTGTTTGCGGGTTTTCCCCAACGAATTCTGCTTCTAAAGGCACAGCTATTTGCTCTAAAGATTCTATGCCCACTGCTGCTACTGCCCCCGGTATTGTGCATAGCAGTATAACTGATGGTTCGAAGCCCTCCTCAAAATCGTGGTCTTCTCTTTTCTCGTCCTTGCCCCGAAATGCGGGTGCCTACACCCCTATTGATTTTGATTTGGTTGAGGTAAATGGAGTGATGATTCCTCCCCTTAGTGTAATGCAAGCCGGTGAAGAATTTTGGTCAGATTATTTGGTTGGTTTTTTTCTGGAGCCGCATCACCGTCTTTCTTTTGCGTCTGCGGTGCTTCGGAGAGCTTGGAAGCTTCGTGGAAATTTGCATGTGAAGCTTATTGATACGATGTACTACTTAAAGTTTTCCTCTTCTGAGGATCGCCGGCTTGTTTTGGAGGCGGAGCCATCGTTTGTTGATGGAAGGCCTTTTATTGTTACCCCATGGTCTCCTACAGTGGCGTGTGCTCGTGAGAAAGTTTTCTCTATCCCTGTTTGGGTATTTTTTTCCCAGATTCCTTCTGTTTTACAGCCTCTCATTGGTTTGAATTGGTTAGCTTGTAATGTTGGTAAGCTGAAATGTTTTGACACCAATACTGTGGCGCGTGAAAAGTTGATGTTTGCGAAGGCTCTAATTGAGATTTCCCCTACTAAGCCGCTTCCTTCTTCTATTTCTGTACAGCTTGCTGTTGGACATGTTGTGGAAGTACGGGTTCGCTATGGTTGGGTCCCGGATATTTGTATCGCTTGTCACTCTTTTGGACACCTTACTTTAGACTGCCATCATTCTGTAGCCTCTGCGGCAGCTCCGAAGTCTCCTTTGTCGCGCCCCCGTCGTAGGATCTGGGTCCCCAAGGCTCCTCCTTCTGAGTCCATGTTGCCTGATCAGAATATTCCTTCTATACCTCTTGTTTCGCCTGTTTCACCTACTGGTTCTGAGGTTCCTAGTGTTGCTCCTGACATCCCTTTAGTTGCTTCAGCCCCGACCTCGCTGCTGCCTCCTGTAGCTTGGGATGAGGCTGAAGGGTGTTGGATTGATCCCATTTCCGATATGAGGTATAACCCGGTTAATGAATCTTTCTTCCGGTTTGTTTCTGACGATCATCTTGACCTTCGGTGCCTTCGCTACAAACGATCTGCTGACTCTCTTGTTCTTGATTTGGATGGTATTGATGCGGTAGCGAATTCTGTCATGCTTGCTGATCCGTCCTGGGATCGATCTTTTATCTACTGTTCTGACGATGTGGTTTTTGACCCTTGTATTGCTCTTCGGTTTCGCCCCTATGCTGGACTCTCTGGGTCTGACCCACTGTGCATTACTTCGGTGTCTGGAGATGTTGGTGATTCTCCTCCCGCGGTGGAGGAATAGTTTGTTGCTGTTTCTTAGTTATCGTGACAAAGCAGTCACGTACCTGTGCTGTATTTTCTTCTTCATTTTAGTAGATAAGGTGCTTTTACCTTGCTCCTGTACTTAAACTTTTATTACGTTCGTAATAAAAAGTGGACGGTCCACTATAAAACCGGCTGGCCTTGCCAAAATAAAATAGCCATTTTTCAAACAGTCTTGGATTTCGACGAAACTAGTTTCATCGGATCCATAATGTGATATTATTGTAAGATTTCAAATTTCGTGTCAATCGGATTTACCATTTGTTCGGGGCAAGCCAAAACGCATATAAATTAGTTTAAATCGGTTTAATTTAAAATCGATCGTTTATTACCATAACTCACACAGATGATCGAATCGGTTTCTGAAACACGTTCCATTGTGTCCGAAACATGGGGTAAACCCTAGAAACGCCGGTCACCGCGCATCGTTTGGAGTTCGGAAAATTTCGGGTGAATAGTAATTTCGCCAATTTTCTATATAAGCCCCTTTATTTCATTTTTTGCAAAACAAAAGCAAGCTAGGGTTTTAAAACGTTCAGGAGCCGCCACCCTCTTCTTCCAATCGCTGAAATCATCCCTCTTTTCTCCTCAAATTTCAAATCCACTAACCAATTCGCGAAACTTTCAACATGAAAGTTGTAGAACATCGAGTGATCGACATATTCAACGGTCAAGATCGTCTGAAGTGCATTAGATCGACGACAAAACGAGCTTAAACCCAGCACATTCGCATGCAATTCTGGGGGTCTAGGGTGAGCCGAGCTTCAAGCTACTCGGGGAGGTGGTGGAGTGGAGGATGCTCTTCGATATGGAAGTGCTTGATCGATGTGAAGTGGTCAATAGTTGATCGTGTGAATTAGGGCTTACGGCGGCCGTGGGTTCCTTTATGCGTTCGAATGCAAATTTGCACTAGGGAAGAAGATATGTGAGCGACTTGATGTGTGGAGAGATGGAATGGACGGCCAGATGTGAGCGGAGGGTAAAATTATAAAGGAAATTGTATAATTATTTATATTAAAAAGTTGTACGAACTTTAAAAATACCATAACATTTTGATATGAGGTCGAATTGTGACGAAACGAATTTGCGTTGGATTCGTTTTGTCGAGCACTATGCAATGGAGCTGGATTGGAGTCCTTTGGAGATAGTGAGAAATTTGGGTAAAATTAAATGCACGTTTAATTTTATTCGAAATAAAACGCTACAACTGTTATCGGAAAATCAAGGTGAGAGCTTCTCACTCAATCGAATTGTTTCGATTTAAATTTTAAATAGTTATATTTAAAATTTCTTGATTGTATGTTTGGATGATGATTGTTACTGATTGTTAAAATAGACATTATATGCCGTATATTAAGCGGATGTAATTTATTAAAAACATATACCGCGAATATTTCACTGCAAAGTGAAATTGGTATTATATATGTACTTGGAGTTGATTTTCCCGCATTATATAACGGATGAGGCCCTATTGCGCCGTATAATAGCGGATAATATTTTATAAATCCCATACACCGCGATATTCCGTATTTGAAAGGAATTGGTATTTTGCTAACATCTTTGGATGCAGGGAAACAGGTTAGAGGGATCCAACTGGATTCCTCAACTGTATTGATTTATTTACAGATATGGTGATATTTGTTGATTATCATATACTGATATATGATGTCTTTGGTGTCATGATTGACTGTTTGTTGCTGTTGCATCATCGGATCCATTTTTGAAGTTTTAAAATAATGATTTTGATTTTAAAAAGAATTTTAAAGTGATTTTTGAAAGTATATGTTTTATTAAATTTTGAATTGTTAAAATAAATAAACATTATAATTTTATTGTTATAAAAGTTATATTTTTGGAAAATAGTACTTAAGTATAATTTTGGAGTTATATAAGTTTTAAATAACGTTTTGTAAATTATTAAAAGGATTGGTTTATTTAAATTGAGATTTTTGAATTATTATGGACGGTTTATATAAAAGATTTCTAAGATTAATATTTATAAATTAAAAATATAGGAATTGTGAAACGAGTTTTATTAAGTGTTAAAATAAAGTATAAATGGATTTCACAAGCGAATAAAATTTATAGATTTATAAATTGTGAAGTTATGAAATGAATAGATTTTGTAAAATAAAAAGATTTATAAATAATTAACTTATAAATCGGATTTTGGGTATAAAGTTGAGTTATAAATTGAATTGATTTATAAAAAGGGACTTTTATAATTGAAGTTTTCATAAATAGAAATGGAATTTATAAACATTGTTTATAAATCCAAAATCAATTGAATTTGATAAATTTAATATAGAAGGTTATTAAAGGAGATATATTCGCGATTTCGGATAGCGAATTATCCTTGAAATAAAATGTGTAGAAAATATTGAATTTGGTTAGTGAAGTATATTCACGATTTTGGACAGTGAATATATTATTAAATAAAATGGATATGTTTTTGGGAAAATGAATATTATCAAATGAAGTTAATTGTTTTAACGATGTATTAAATTGTGTTAAACATCGAAACCATAGATTTCAACATTCATTATTGAAATAGACGTTTTCGAGAAATAGAAGGAAATAGTGGACTATAACACTATTGTTATAGTAAATGATTTTTGAAAGGAAATGTTTTGTATACTATTGGGATTTACATATCTATCTTAATTTCGAATCCCTATACTAGTGATTTTGGGTTGTCGTAACGATGTTTTACGCAAACATTCGTTTTGGCCCAAATAAATGTGTTTGAAAGAACGTTTTCTTTAAAGAATGAAATATATACTTAATTTCGATTTAAGTATATTGAATATGTTCTAAATGTTGAAAATAAATGGATTTGTGAATTACTTATTATTAAATAAGTATGGAAATGTTTTCCAATATAAAGTGAATATTTTGAGATTTTATCTTTTAAAGATAAATTGAAAATGAATATTAGAAATCGATTTGGAAATCGTATATTCATAGATATTTTGGAATTGTAAATTCACTATGGTATTTATAAAAGAAAGTGAAATTTGTTTAAAAATAAACATTGATTTATTTTTGAAGTGTGGGAATAAATTTACGGATTTGGAACGTAAATATAAAGTAAATCGGTAAGGATTTATTTAATTGGTTTAAATGAACCATTTTGAAATGAAAGTATTTCCGTGTAAGGAAAATGATTGGAATTTGTTTTCAAAAGTGGTAAAGGTGAAAAGTGATTTGAAATTTTGTTTTCAAATGGTTGAGGTGTGGAAATTATATATCTAGTAAAGATATTTTGGAAAATAAATAATTTGGAAAATTATTTGGAATCTGGTGATGTTGTGCATGCCTATTGATAGTTAAATAACCGACTATCAATATTTAACTTTGAATGGGTATTTTTTGTGATTTGTTTGAATTTGAATGTCATACTTATTTTTAAAATAAGCGCTCACTATTCGGGTTAGCCGGGAAAGGACCTTGGGGTCATATAACCCATTCTGAATATGTGATACGTCGTTATGGATTGCATTTGATGATCAGTGTTGAAGACCGGATATTTTTTAAAAAGGAAGGATTACCGTCGAATGGCTCTGCATCGACTGATCTCCGATATAGAGGTTTTATCACCCTTAGTGACGGGATGTCCGGACGTGATTAATGAATATCCGGATTGCAATGGCTTCTTTGGAAGTGCCTTCGGTTCCGTTCGATCCCGAAACGGACTTGTATGGATGTGTGTCTGACGTTATAATTTGAGATGTAAAGCTGGTTTCTATCAAATATATTTCTGTTGGTGGCGGATAATTTATTCTCTTAGCTTAACACCCTTCTCTGAGACGTACGAGCTCAGAGGTTATGTAGTTGATGGTTACTAGTGATACATTCCCAAATTGGTAATGTGGCATACGAAGTGTTGTTGAGCATTTGATGATCAAAGCACAACTTTTGTATAAAGCATGGCTTTGTGGACGAGACTTCGTCGGACCTCACACCCCGGAAATGGTCAAAACAGGAAGGATGCGGAAAGGTTATTACGGGGTAGCGCCCCTTTAGTGTATGTCATTCCTTCTGGATAGAGGTGGTATCATGGTATGGAGCCCAGATACTTAACCTATGTTGTTGCTGCAAATTTATTACTTTATGGTTGTTGGAATCGAGGATCCTCAGATATAGATCGGTTACGATCGGGGAATGACATATTCGTGTAGTAGTTACCCAGTTTGAAGGGTAACCCAGCCTTGTGTTGGCAGAGATCTAGCCGTAATGTTAGGTTCTCGGATCGTCTTTGCAGAGGTGTACCCATGTGGCAATGGGAAGTTCCTTGGCCTGACCATTTGTTGGAAATCCAAACTTCAATACGCATCTTGTACGGTTTTAGTTGTAGAACCTGCCACTTACTTATGGTGGTCACCACTGTTTAGATGGTAGCTATAGTAGGCATACGATAATGGTCGTATGTTGGCTAAGATTTATATCTTTACTTTCGAATAATTTTTCCCACACTATGCACTAGTAATAATATCAAATATTTCTTTTTAATGCGTATCAAGCATCTTTGACTATCATAAGGAGAAATCTCCTCGGATTCTGCGTTTGCGTGTGTTTGCGGGAGGCCTTATGGTAGTCTCATTTTCTAAAAAGCATTGCGAATCTATTTTAAAAAAATTATCCCGTACTTTGTTTCAAAAATAAACTGTTTTAAGTCCTCACACCAGTCACATGACTGACTCGGAGTTTATTGTTTTCCTTCCTAAACTCTGGGTGTCCACAAATTTTCCACACAGTCGGTCAAGAGTCTGGTTTATCCGGATATTCTGGAAATTCAGGAGTTGCTGGAGGCAAGCTGGATGGCATGGCGTATTCACTAGTATATAGTATTTCTTTGCCGCTGTTTGTTGTTGTAAACTCTGATAATGTAATATAATGTGATGTAAGTAATAACTGATATAGTTCTTTGTTTAAAGATTATTCATCTATCTATTATATGTTGTTCCGCTGCAATTGTGAGATTCTGATATTGTTCTGTTGTTTCTTTCTTTTCTGTTCTATCTTTTTCTCTCTTCTTCTATCTTTTTCTTCTTCTTTAACCATAACGGTACGATTTTTCGGCCTTCGATTGCTCGGCAGTTGATACAGTGGACGTATTGATGTCGGTTTTCATAAGTCGAAGAACCGGTTCCTCACAACACCTCGGTTTTTTGGAGGTTCTGGTGGCTGGTTGAGGCTGTCTCCTACTCGTCTATGGTCATGGCATCGATCGAAGATCGTCAAATCCTCTGTGCATGTGCACGATGTAAAGCTTGTGTCTGTGACATTGGGTTGAGGAATGAAGTTATTTTGTCTCGGAAATGAGCTCGAGTTTGAGCAAGGAATGAATCGAAGTAACAAGGGATGTGGGCGACTTGGTGTTCTCATTTTGAATGCCGGGTTTTAGATGGTTTTTGCTTGGGTTCATTTTTGAGTTGGAACAGGGTTCAATTTTAAAGGAATCAGGTACAGGATAAAAATAATGATAATAATAATAAAAGCTAGTAAATTACCAAAGAATGTTAGTCAAATCAAATAGTATATTTCAATTGAATTTGTTTCAAAATAGTGGATTAAATCCTATATGTTTTTTTTAAAAAGAGGGTAAACTAAATGATTGTCAGGACACGATTCTTCGTCTTCCGAAAATTCAACATCGACACTCACTTTATCGACTGCCGAGGAATCGAACGACGGAAAACCGAACACTGAGGGTTTTTTTAAAAAGAATTTAGGAAAAGAAAAGAGAGAAAAAAGTAGAAGAGAGAGGGAAAAGAAAATAGAACAGAAAGGAACATAGAGAAAACAACGGGACAGAACATAAAACAACAGAACAACATCAGAATCTCACAATTCGCAGCGGAACAACATATAATAATAAATGAAAAATCTTTAAACAAAGAACTATATCAGTTATTACATCACATTTCATTTCATTACATCATATCATCAGAGTGTACAACAATATACAACAACAAACAGTGCAGCGGAAAAAGAAATACTATATAAACTAGTAATACGCCATGCCATCCAGCTTGCCTCCAGCAATTCCTGAATATCCAGAATATCCTGATAAACCTAACTTTTGACTGCCCGTGTGAAAATTGGTGGGCACCCAGAGTTTAGGAAGGAAAACAATAAACTCCAAGTCAGTCATGTGACTGGTGTGAGAACTCAAAACAGTTTATTTATCTTTAAAATCAAAATAGAGGAATATTTTTAAATTCAATTCGCAATGCTTTTAAAAATGAGACTACCATAAGACCTCCTGCCACACACACAATGCAAACGCAGACTTGGAGAAGATTTCTCCTTATGATAGTCAAACATGCTTGATACGCATTAAAATCAAATCAATTTTGATATTATTATTAGTGCATAGTGTAGAAGAAATTCATTTCGAAAGTAGAATATAAATCTTAGCCAGCATAGGTACCATTATATTATGCCTACTATAGCTACTTCCTGAGGAAGCAGGTTCTACAACTAAAATCGTACAAGTCACGTATTGTTTCTTTGGATTTCCAACAAATGGTCAGGCCAAGGAACTTCCCATTGCCACATGAGAATGCCTCTGGAAAGACATCCCCGAGAACCAAACCGGAACTCTGCCAACACAAGGCCGGGTTACCCCTAACTGGGTAACTACTGACACGAGCACGCCATTCCCCGATCGTAAACGACCTTTCTCACGGGATCCCGAAAACCAACAACCACAAAGTAATAAATTCATAGTAACCACATAGGTTAAATATCTGGGCTCCATACCATGATACCACCTCTATCCAGAAGGAAATGTACATACCCTAAAGGGTGCTACCCCTCATAACCTTGCCGCATCTTTCCTGTTTTGACCATTTCCGGGGTGTGAGGTTCGACGAAGTCACGTCCACAAAAACATACTTTATACAAAAGCCATGCTTTGGGTCAACAAATGATCGACACAATGATCACTAAGATAGACGATCAAATAAACGATCCTATCACAAATAATCAACACAATGATCATTTCAGCAACACTCAGCATGTCACATTACCAAATTGGGAATATATCGCTGATAACTTCAACTATATAACCTCTGAGCTCGTACGTCTCAGAGAAGGGTGTTAAGCTAAAAGAATAAATTCTCCGCCACCAACAGAAATATATTAGAATGAAATCGGCTTTATATCTCAACTTGTAATGTCAGACACACAATCCATACAAGTCTGTTCCGGGATCGAACAAAACCGAAGGCACTTACAAAGAAGTCCTTGCAATCCGGATATTCACAATCCTGATCGGATTTCCCATCACTTAGGGAGTCTCTATACCGCTGCAACTCAGTGCAGAGACAATCGACAGGTCATCTTATCGCTCTCGCAAATACCGGGTCTTCAACACCGATCTTCAATGCAATTATAACGACGTATCACATATTCGGAATGGGTTATACGACCCCATGGTCCTTTCCCGGTTAACCCGAATAGTGAGCGCTTATTCAAAAATAAGTGTAGCATTCACATTCAACAAATCACATCAATTACCCATTCAAAGGGAAATATTGATAGTCGGTTATCGAACTATCAATGGATATGCACACATCACCAGATTCCAAATAATTTTCCAAATTATTTATTTTCCAAAAATATCTTTACAAGATATATTATTTCATACTTCAAAAATAAATCAATATTTATTTTTAAACAAGTTTCACCTTTCATTTATAAATTCCTTGGTGAATGTATAATCCAAAATATCTATGAATATTCGATTTCGATTATTCATTTCAATTTATCTTCAAAAAGATAAATTCTCTAAACGTTTCATTTCACATTGGAAAAACATTTCCATACTTATTTATTCATAAGTAATTCACAAATTTTATTTATTTTCAACACTTGGAAAATATTCAATATACTTAAATCGAAATTAAGTATATATTTCATTCTTTAAGGAAATCATTCACTTAAACATATTTATTTGGGCCAAAAGGAATGTTACGTAAAACATCGTTACGACAACCCAAAATCACTAGTATAGGGATTCGAAATTAAAATAGATATATAATCCCAATACTATACAAAACATTTCCTTTCGGAAATCATTTACTATAACAACAGTGTTATAGTCCATCATCTCCTTCTATTTCTCGAAAACGTCTATTTCAACAATAAATGTTGAAATTTATGGTTTCGAATCTCAACACATTTTAAAACATTGTTCGATCGTTTTAATTCTATTTAAAACATCACATCTAAAACAATTTCTTTAACATAGTATTCACTATTCAAAACGTGAATATACTTTGTTAACAATTTCATCCTTTTATTCATTTTATTTCAAAGGATTATTCACAGTTCAAAAACGTGAATGTAACTCCATTAATAGGTTTCAGCAATTTACTTATCAAAATAAGTCGTTTGCGAATTTATAAAACAACGTTTATAAATTCCATTTCTATTTATTTTATAACAACTTCCATTTATAAATTCTTTATTAACCTATTCAATTTATAACTCAATTATAAAACAAAGGTTCATATTATAAGTCAAATACTTATAATTTATTCGTTCACAAAAATCGTTCCTTTGAACTTCATAATTATAAATCTTATAACTTATAAGAATGTTTATTTATCCAAAATTCATTCTTTCAATAACTTTATAAATTTTATAAACCTACTGTTTATAAAATTTCATTTATAACTTCACTGTTTAAAATTCTATAAATTCCATTCAATTATGAAATTCATTTTCACTTCATTCAAACACTTATAAAAACTCGTTTTATAATTCAAATGTTTTAATTTATAAATATCAATTTATAAATCCTTTATATAAATCAATTCATATTAATATTTTAAAAACGTCTTTAAACTCCTTTATAATTTCATCATTTTGATTTATAAAATAATCAAATTTTATAAATCCTATATTTAACTTTTCACAATAAATTCTAAAATCCCGATTAAACTATTTTATAAAATCATTAGCATCATATTCTCAAAAATCAGTTTTTAACTATATTTCTCAAAAATCATAATTTTTATAACATTAAAAATTATAACGTTTATTTATTTAAAATGGATCAATTCCAAAATTATTTTATAAAACGTATACTTTCTAAAATCACTTTAAAATCATTTTAAAATTCCAAAATCTGGGTCCAATGATGCTACACACCAAATAGTCAATCACGACTACAACGATATCATATATCAATATGAAAATCCATCAAATATCAAAATATCTGAAATCAAATAAATACTGTTGAGGAATCCAATTGGATCCCTCCAACCTGTTTTCCTGCATCCAAAAACATTAGCACAATACCAATTTCGCTCCAGTACGAAATTATCGCGGTATATGTTCTTATTAAATATTATCCGCTTAATAACGGCGCAATAGGGTCTCATCCGCTAAACAAATAAATGCGGGAAATCAACAACTCCAATATATACATATGCCAATATATATATATTGCTACTATATATAATACCAATTTCACTGTTTATGAAATATTCGCGGTATATGTTTTTAATAAATAACATCCGCTTACTAACGGCGTATAATGTCTATTTTAACAATTAATAGATAACAATCATCATTCAAACATGCATTCAAATATTTTAAATCTAACTATTTAAAATAAAATCGAAACTGATTCGATTGAGTGAGAAGTTCTCACCTTGATTTAAATTCCGTTTTAGCGATTTATTTCGAATAAAATTAAACGGACGTTTAATTTTACCCAAAATTCTCACTAACTCCAAACGACTCCAAACCAACTCCATCGCGTAGTGCTCGTCCATACGATTCCAACGCAACTGGTTTCGCGCGTTTTCGACCTCGTATGAAAAAGTTATGAATTTTTGAAGTTACACGAGTTTATACTTAATTTTACAACAAACTTTATATATATTAAACCTTGCTTCTAATCTAAGCCGTAGGATCTCTTCCCAGCAAATCCAAGCCGTGCCCCCTCTCCTTCCTCCTCACGTTCTCCTACAGATCATTGCCGTAACAAATTGAACCCAACATCCATTTCTAGGGTTGAATTATGCAACTCCATCTCTCAACTTGAACACGATCGGAGACAAGGGTTTTGAAGCCCCTAGCTTACTCCATGCTCGGCCACAATAGGGTGGAGCTCGGCCCCCTATGTTACTTCTAATTGCGTGCGTGACTGGCCATGAACGGCCTCGTTTATCTCCCCCTCCGTTGCACCAAAATCCATCATCACCGTATGGATTTAAAGCCCTCTTCATGCTCTTCAATGTTGTAGTTAACAACTTTGGCTAATTCTTTGTAGATTGAGAGAGATTGAGGGAGAAGTGAGATTAAATTCTGGCCTTAGAAAATGGGGGTGGCGGCTATGATATTAGGGTTAGGGTTTGGAATGATTTTTCTAAATTATGAAGAGGTGGGTGCTATTTATAAAGAAAAATCGAACACTATTCATTCGAAAATTCCGAACTCCGATTTACGCGCCGTAACCAGCGTTTCTAGGGTTTACCCCGCGTTTCGGACACAATGGAATAGGTTTCGGAAGCTAATTCGGAAGTATGTGCGAGTTATGGCTGTAAACGCTCAATTTGAATTAAACCGATTTAAGCGATTTTCTAGGCGTTTTAATTTGTACCGGACAAACGGTAAATCCAATTGACTTGAAATTTGAAACCTTACAATAATATCATATTACGGATCCGATGAAACTGGTTTCGTCGAAATCCGAGACTTTTTGAAAAATGGCTATTTTCACTCGTCAAATTTAAATTAAAAACGATTCGATGCGTTTCGAGCTGCCACGATCAAACGATAACTCCGATTGACACGAAAATTGAAATCCGGTAATAACTAACTATTACGGATCCAATGGAACTAGTTTCGTTCAATTCTGAGACTGTTCAAAAATTGACTATTTTCACTAGTCGATTAAATATTAAAATATTCAATTTTCACAAATAAACTTTTAATTCGATTTTAAAAGTTCTAAAATATCGTTCTAACTCCCATATGATAAAATAAAATTTTACAAATCATTTTCAATCATATTTAACTCAATTTTCAATTATTTCCATAATTTAACGTATTAAATTATCGATTTAAAAATCCAATTAAATTCAATAATTCAAATAAAAATTTATTTGACTTATAAATTCACTTATTAAATATTTAAAATTAATTAAATATTCAAATTTTAATTTCTAAAAATTCTGGGTCGTTACAATCTTCCCCCCTTAAAAGAATTTCGTCCTCGAAATTACCAAGTAAGAAAAGTTACAGAATTTATTAATTTTCAAAAATCCATAGTCAAACTTCTTACAATAACTTACTAAGTTTTCCAAATCATACTTAGTTATCTTTTTCAAAAACAACTACTATTATTTAACTTTCAATTCCAAAATCAAAGTTAAAGTTTTCAAAAAAATTTCCCATTTTCTCAAATTTTTTCTAACGCCTTAAATTTTCGGAAAAATTCGCCATAGTCTCCTTTGCGCGGCTCGATCCAAAAAAAATGACAGTATATATATCACAAATATACATCTCATCAAGTAATGAGGCATCCCGCAGGGAAAAAATTGTAAAAGTACGGTATGTAATCCGAGATATGTACCTTATATTTTATTAGCGAGCATATACGGCTAATATAGCGCGAAAGCGAGCTCCAAATGCGAAGCAAACGCGATCCGCACCTACTAAACACTCAACAAACAACATGAGAATCATGCATATAGATAATAATCTCAATATACAACATATAGCAACATAATAACTATATATGCCAACATAGCAAATGTATGAAAAGCAATATATTCAACCATCAACCAACTATCATTTGACTAACATCCAACAAATTCATAACCAATATATATTCATTCATATTCTAATCAATATTTAATGAAATGGTTTTTCAATTTACTTATATTCACTAATTCATATTCAAGTTGGTTCACTTCCAAAACAAATTCAATTCCTTTAAGATTCACTTAACTTCCAATTGAATTCCAATTACTTTAGCTTCCAATTTTATTAAATCAATTTCATTGACACTTAATGAATTATATACAATCAACTAACAATCATATAACAATCAATGTATATTAATTACAACCAAATTCCTTTGCTTACAATTGGTTTAACATTAAATTGATTTCCATTCCAATTTATTCAACTCCCAATAACATTAGATTTTTAAATGAATCAACACTTACATTCATTATTCCATATCAATTTAATTCACATTCAATTGATTAACATTCAATCCATTCATTCAATTCTATTACAAAAGTTGAATTTCATTTGCATAACTTTAGTTCATATCTATCACTTCACTTTATTATTTTACTTTGATCTCTTAAGTTATATTCCATTTAACTTTAAATTCATTTTTATTTCAACTCATATTCATAAATATATTCATATAGTTTCACTTCTTATATATATAAGTTTATTTCACAATTGTAAATCACTTTAATTATAATTCAATTCTTATAATTCTTTTGCTTATACAATTATTCTTTTATTTAGATTATTCAAACAACTAAACAATCAACTTATATATACTTTAATAATTTTGAAAAATTATTCCTTTATATACAAAATATACTCAAGTAAAATTATTTCATTTACCCAATTTAAAACAATATTGTGCCGAATTGTTCTATTCAAGTGTTTAGAAACCCCTTCGGCATAGTCTTGCGGACCACGCTGACGAAAGTTCATATGCCACTCAATAAACCAATCATCACAATATAAAACAATTTTATATCCACTAACAAATACGCTCTCATAGCTATTATTACTCTCAAACTCATTCTAGAGTACTGCTGACTCTATCTCTAACGAGTAATACCCAACAGAACCATGGTTGTCGCTTAACCATAAGCTCCGATACCACATTGTCAGGACAATGATTCTTCGTCTTCCGAAAATTCAACATCGACACTCACTTTATCGACTGCCGAGGAATCGAACGACGGAAAACCGAACACTGAGGGTTTTTTTAAAAAGAATTTAGGAAAAGAAAAGAGAGAAAAAGGTAGAAGAGAGAGGGAAAAGAAAATAGAACAGAAAGGAACATAGAGAAAACAACGGGACGGAACAGAAACAACAGAACAACATCAGAATCTCACAATTCGCAGCGGAACAATATATAATAATAAATGAAAATTTTTTAAACAAAGAACTATATCAGTTATTACATCACATTTCATTTCATTACATCATATCATCAGAGTGTACAACAATATACAACAACAAACAGTGCAGCGGAAAAAGAAATACTATATAAACTAGTAATACGCCATGCCATCCAGCTTGCCTCCAGCAATTCCTGAATATCCAGAATATCCTGATAAACCTAACTTTTGACTGCCCGTGTGAAAATTGGTGGGCACCCAGAGTTTAGGAAGGAAAACAATAAACTCCAAGTCAGTCATGTGACTGGTGTGAGAACTCAAAACAGTTTATTTATCTTTAAAATCAAAATAGAGGAATATTTTTAAATTCAATTCGCAATGCTTTTAAAAATGAGACTACCATAAGACCTCCTGCCACACACACAATGCAAACGCAGACTTGGAGAAGATTTCTCCTTATGATAGTCAAACATGCTTGATACGCATTAAAATCAAATCAATTTTGATATTATTATTAGTGCATAGTGTAGAAGAAATTCATTTCGAAAGTAGAATATAAATCTTAGCCAGCATAGGTACCATTATATTATGCCTACTATAGCTACTTCCTGAGGAAGCAGGTTCTACAACTAAAACCGTACAAGTCACGTATTGTTTCTTTGGATTTCCAACAAATGGTCAGGCCAAGGAACTTCCCATTGCCACATGAGAATGCCTCTGGAAAGACATCCCCGAGAACCAAACCGGAACTCTGCCAACACAAGGCCGGGTTACCCCTAACTGGGTAACTACTGACACGAGCACGCCATTCCCCGATCGTAAACGACCTTTCTCACGGGATCCCGAAAACCAACAACCACAAAGTAATAAATTCGTAGTAACCACATAGGTTAAATATCTGGGCTCCATACCATGATACCACCTCTATCCAGAAGGAAATGTACATACCCTAAAGGGTGCTACCCCTCATAACCTTGCCGCATCTTTCCTGTTTTGACCATTTCCGGGGTGTGAGGTTCGACGAAGTCACGTCCACAAAAACATACTTTATACAAAAGCCATGCTTTGGGTCAACAAATGATCAACACAATGATCACTAAGATAGACGATCAAATAAACGATCCTATCACAAATAATCAACACAATGATCATTTCAGCAACACTCAGCATGTCACATTACCAAATTGGGAATATATCGCTGATAACTTCAACTATATAACCTCTGAGCTCGTACGTCTCAGAGAAGGGTGTTAAGCTAAAAGAATAAATTCTCCGCCACCAACAGAAATATATTTGAATGAAATCGGCTTTATATCTCAACTTGTAATGTCAGACACACAATCCATACAAGTCTGTTCCGGGATCGAACAAAACCGAAGGCACTTACAAAGAAGTCCTTGCAATCCGGATATTCACAATCCTGATCGGATTTCCCATCACTTAGGGAGTCTCTATACCGCTGCAACTCAGTGCAGAGACAATCGACAGGTCATCTTATCGCTCTCGCAAATACCGGGTCTTCAACACCGATCTTCAATGCAATTATAACGACGTATCACATATTCGGAATGGGTTATACGACCCCATGGTCCTTTCCCGGTTAACCCGAATAGTGAGCGCTTATTCAAAAATAAGTGTAGCATTCACATTCAACAAATCACATCAATTACCCATTCAAAGGGAAATATTGATAGTCGGTTATTGAACTATCAATGGATATGCACACATCACCAGATTCCAAATAATTTTCCAAATTATTTATTTTCCAAAAATATCTTTACAAGATATATTATTTCATAATTCAAAAATAAATCAATATTTATTTTTAAACAAGTTTCCCCTTTCATTTATAAATTCCTTAGTGAATTTATAATCCAAAATATCTATGAATATTCGATTTCGATTATTCATTTCAATTTATCTTCAAAAAGATAAATTCTCTAAACATTTCATTTCACATTGGAAAAACATTTCCATACTTATTTATTCATAAGTAATTCACAAATTTTATTTATTTTCAACACTTGGAAAATATTCAATATACTTAAATCGAAATTAAGTATATATTTCATTCTTTAAGGAAATCATTCACTTAAACATATTTATTTGGGCCAAAAGGAATGTTACGTAAAACATCGTTACGACAACCCAAAATCACTAGTATAGGGATTCGAAATTAAAATAGATATATAATCCCAATACTATACAAAACATTTCCTTTCGGAAATCATTTACTATAACAACAGTGTTATAGTCCATCATCTCCTTCTATTTCTCGAAAACGTCTATTTCAACAATAAATGTTGAAATTTATGGTTTCGAATCTCAACACATTTTAAAACATTGTTCGATCGTTTTAATTCTATTTAAAACATCACATCTAAAACAATTTCTTTAACATAGTATTCACTATTCAAAACGTGAATATACTTTGTTAACAATTTCATCCTTTTATTCATTTTATTTCAAAGGATTATTCACAGTTCAAAAACGTGAATGTAACTCCATTAATAGGTTTCAGCAATTTACTTATCAAAATAAGTCGTTTGCGAATTTATAAAACAACGTTTATAAATTCCATTTCTATTTATTTTATAACAACTTCCATTTATAAATTCTTTATTAACCTATTCAATTTATAACTCAATTATAAAACAAAGGTTCATATTATAAGTCAAATACTTATAATTTATTCGTTCACAAAAATCGTTCCTTTGAACTTCATAATTATAAATCTTATAACTTATAAGAATGTTTATTTATCCAAAATTCATTCTTTCAATAACTTTATAAATTTTATAAACCTACTGTTTATAAAATTTCATTTATAACTTCACTGTTTAAAATTCTATAAATTCCATTCAATTATGAAATTCATTTTCACTTCATTCAAACACTTATAAAAACTCGTTTTATAATTCAAATGTTTTAATTTATAAATATCAATTTATAAATCCTTTATATAAATCAATTCATATTAATATTTTAAAAACGTCTTTAAACTCCTTTATAATTTCATCATTTTGATTTATAAAATAATCAAATTTTATAAATCCTATATTTAACTTTTCACAATAAATTCTTAAATCCCGATTAAACTATTTTATAAAATCATTAGCATCATATTCTCAAAAATCAGTTTTTAACTATATTTCTCAAAAATCATAATTTTTATAACATTAAAAATTATAACGTTTATTTATTTAAAATGGATCAATTCCAAAATTATTTTATAAAACGTATACTTTCTAAAATCACTTTAAAATCATTTTAAAATTCCAAAATCTGGGTCCAATGATGCTACACACCAAATAGTCAATCACGACTACAACGATATCATATATCAATATGAAAATCCATCAAATATCAAAATATCTGAAATCAAATAAATACTGTTGAGGAATCCAATTGGATCCCTCCAACCTGTTTTCCTGCATCCAAAATCATTAGCACAATACCAATTTCGCTCCAGTACGAAATTATCGCGGTATATGTTCTTATTAAATATTATCCGCTTAATAACGGCGCAATAGGGTCTCATCCGCTAAACAAATAAATGCGGGAAATCAACAACTCCAATATATACATATGCCAATATATATATATTGCTACTATATATAATACCAATTTCACTGTTTATGAAATATTCGCGGTATATGTTTTTAATAAATAACATCCGCTTACTAACGGCGTATAATGTCTATTTTAACAATTAATAGATAACAATCATCATTCAAACATGCATTCAAATATTTTAAATCTAACTATTTAAAATAAAATCGAAACTGATTCGATTGAGTGAGAAGTTCTCACCTTGATTTAAATTCCGTTTTAGCGATTTATTTCGAATAAAATTAAACGGACGTTTAATTTTACCCAAAATTCTCACTAACTCCAAACGACTCCAAACCAACTCCATCGCGTAGTGCTCGTCCATATGATTCCAACGCAACTGGTTTCGCGCGTTTTCGACCTCGTATGAAAAAGTTATGAATTTTTGAAGTTACACGAGTTTATACTTAATTTTACAACAAACTTTATATATATTAAACCTTGCTTCTAATCTAAGCCATAGGATCTCTTCCCAGCAAATCCAAGCCGTGCCCCCTCTCCTTCCTCCTCACGTTCTCCTACAGATCATTGCCGTAACAAATTGAACCCAACATCCATTTCTAGGGTTGAATTATGCAACTCCATCTCTCAACTTGAACACGATCGGAGACAAGGGTTTTGAAGCCCCTAGCTTACTCCATGCTCGGCCACAATAGGGTGGAGCTCGGTCCCCTATGTTACTTCAAATTGCGTGCGTGACTGGCCATGAACGGCCTCGTTTATCTCCCCCTCCATTGCACCAAAATCCATCATCACCGTATGGATTTAAAGCCCTCTTCATGCTCTTCAATGTTGTAGTTAACAACTTTGGCTAATTCTTTGTAGATTGAGAGAGATTGAGGGAGAAGTGAGATTAAATTCTGGCCTTAGAAAATGGGGGTGGCGGCTATGATATTAGGGTTAGGGTTTGGAATGATTTTTCTAAATTATGAAGAGGTGGGTGCTATTTATAAAGAAAAATCGAACACTATTCATTCGAAAATTCCGAACTCCGATTTACGCGCCGTAACCAGCGTTTCTAGGGTTTACCCCGCGTTTCGGACACAATGGAATAGGTTTCGGAAGCTAATTCGGAAGTATGTGCGAGTTATGGCTGTAAACGCTCAATTTGAATTAAACCGATTTAAGCGATTTTCTAGGCGTTTTAATTTGTACCGGACAAACGGTAAATCCAATTGACTTGAAATTTGAAACCTTACAATAATATCATATTACGGATCCGATGAAACTAGTTTCGTCGAAATCCGAGACTTTTTGAAAAATGGCTATTTTCACTCGTCAAATTTAAATTAAAAACGATTCGATGCGTTTCGAGCTGCCACGATTAAACGATAACTCCGATTGACACAAAAATTGAAATCCGGTAATAACTAACTATTACGGATCCAATGGAACTAGTTTCGTTCAATTCTGAGACTGTTCAAAAATTGACTATTTTCACTAGTCGATTAAATATTAAAATATTCAATTTTCACAAATAAACTTTTAATTCGATTTTAAAAGTTCTAAAATATCGTTCTAACTCCCATATGATAAAATAAAATTTTACAAATCATTTTCAATCATATTTAACTCAATTTTCAATTATTTCCATAATTTAACGTATTAAATTATCGATTTAAAAATCCAATTAAATTCAATAATTCAAATAAAAATTTATTTGACTTATAAATTCACTTATTAAATATTTAAAATTAATTAAATATTCAAATTTTAATTTCTAAAAATTCTGGGTCGTTACAATGATGAAATTTAATAAAGTATTAATTATTCAATATGTTAGGTGTGGTTAATTGATTAATGTGATCAATCAAGGAAATAATTAATTAAGTTAATCATTGGATAATTAATAAAGGTAAGGTAATTTGTGTAATAAATTTTAAAGTTTGATTTGTTAATGTGATTAATTAATTAAAGTAATTAATTTAGAGATGATTAAGTAAAGACTTATCACTATATAAAATTAATTAATGATAATTACTTAATGGAAGAAATAAAATGGATAATTGCTGAATGTCATTAATTAAGAAGGGTAATTAATGGGTATTACTAAATGTGATTTTATTTAATGATAATTACTTAATGGAAATAATTAAAGATTTATTTCTTAATGTAATTAGTTACAGGATTGATTTGAATTAATGGAATTAATTAAATGATTTATCAAAGAATAAGATTAATTAAAGGATAACTAACCAAGAAAGTGATTATAGAATAATTAATTAATGTATTTAATTGAGGATTAAAGTAATTAATTTTAAGTAATTAATTAAGATGATAATTAAAGGTTAATTAATTGAGGGTAATTAACCAATGGATAATTACTTAATGAAAGTAATTATGGATAATTAATTTAAATTGATAATTGAAGAATGGTGTAATCAATATTAATTAAGCAGGGTTAGATAACTAATTTAATAGGTTAAATTAATGGTGTGATTAATTAACCTTGCTTATGGATAATTGGGTTATATTTAATGTCTTAATTGGTTGATACCTCTGTTATGAAATGATTTATGATATGATATGTTTGGGTTATATAGTGGTTATTTTTGGATGATGAATTGCTGTATAAAAATAACATCCTGAATTTGAATTTGAATTGTATTTTACTTGAATAACTTGGGTTAGGATGTCATTGGGATCGAAGAGACCGGGATCGGGTATTAGTGAATATCCGAAACCACTTCGATTCTTTATAGATTTGTTATGTGAAATCAATAGGTTGAAATGGAATAATTTAAATGTTTGGACCATTTAAACTATGTAGAGGCATGTAGATATTAATGTATGAAATAAGTATTGACTATAACAAGTTGAGAACTCGTAGTGAAGTACGAGTTACCCGGGTTTTGAAAAAAGTTTATGCATTTGTATTTCTTATTAGATGGGTTTACTCATGCTGGTTTCCAGCCTGACCTGGGTGTTACTTTGATGTATTGCTCGGGTCAGATCGAATATTACAGATTTCCAGGTAAGGACGTTCTGGAGCTCAAGAGACGTGCTGGACGACATGAACGTATGAAGGGTATCCGCTGGAATATATTGTTGTATATCTGGGACAAGTTATTTTAATTGTCCAGTGTTTTGTGTAAAAGTTGTAACTCTGATGTATTGTACGTAATTTAACTGATACAATTTCTCCTTGTATAACTGTTATTTTTATTTGATATTATATTTTGATCCGTTGCGAATGTGAGATTCTGCGTTTCATTTCTGTTTCTTCTTCTATCTTTTTTTTCTTTTCCTAACCATCTGGAATTTTTGAGATCGAAAATTCCGGGTCGTTACAGATATGTTAGATAACATATTAAAAGTGAATTTCTGTGGTTTTTGAGGATTTTTCCTAAATGATTTGCTATGGAAATTAAATTATTTTAGAAGGACTTATTTGCATTATTGGTTTGGCTTAATGGAATGAGTTATTTGTTAAATTAATCTTGATTGAGATCTGGAATTATGCGATAGTTAATTTGAGAAAGAATTTGAAAGTTAAGGCAACCAATTAAAAGTTTACAACTAGGCTGGTTAGTTATAAAATAATTGCTTTTATTGGCTTTAATTCAATCTTTACCTAAAAAAAGTATGTTCCGCCTCTTTTAGAAGCTGCCTTTCGACCTTGTGCTTCCGCCTCGACCAAGTCGAAACCATCCCAGTCGAGACCAACACATGCCAAAAACAATACAAAAGACATCAATGAGATTGGTGCGTAGTGGATTGGAAAAGGGGCAGGAGGTATGGTGTCGAAGCCAATGCTTTCGATAGAGGTCGAAACCTTTGTTTTGTTTCCAAAGAAAAGCGCTTGCTTTGTTTTACTAAGAGCTTTCGAAGAAGTCGAAACATATGCTTTCGAAAGGGGTTTTCTAAATAGCTTTCCAGAAAGGTTTCCATTTTTCACTTATAAGTATAAGCTTTCAAATGAGTTCCTTGTTTATAAAGAATGCTCTCAAAAGTAGTGGTTCTGACTTAGACGAAACCCAACCGCGGTTCTTTTGCCTTTCGAGTGTATTGATGTCATCAATGTTTTCGAAGGGTAGGTTTTGTTTTAAAGATGTACTAAGCCACTTCCTAAATGCTTTCGAAAGGGTTCAAGGGTTTCAAAGGCAATGGCTTCGAAAGGGGGTTTCGATGCAAACCTTCAATGATTTACTTAAATGTTTTGAAGTTTCTGAAAGGATGGTGCCAATGGCATCAAACTTTCCACAAATAATTTATATGATGATTATTCGAAAGGGATACTTTCGTATATATTCACTTTTTCCCAAAAGAATTTTTAAAGTAAAACCCAATGGTTTTGAAAGGGGTACTTTTATTTGTTTTGAAGCTATGTTTCTAAGAACAATTAAGTAATGTTTTGATACTTTCGAAAGGTACATTTTGGTTTCAAAAGTGATGATTTAAAGAGCTTCGAAAGGTTTATATTTAATGTTTTGAAAAGAAATTTTCTATGCTTTCAAAGGAGGTTATCCAGGGGTTTCGAAAGTAATGTTTTAAGGTTTCGAAAGTCTTAGTTTTCAAAACAAATAACCCAATCTCATTTTAAAGGAAAATCATAGCATAAATAAAGCGTTTTGAAAGGGAGTTTTGTAGATGTTTTTCCTTGATTAAAGGGTTAAAGGGATTAACCAAGTTTTATATAAATTGATTTCAAGGATATTAAACCACAGGGGTTGGTATTATTATGTTTGCATCTTCATATAAGTATTTGAATATATTCACATTATAATGAACCCATAACGGTACCATAAGAAATGGCAGAATATCCAGTTAGGGTAACCCAGTAGTGAATATAAATTAAATTAAATCCGAAATGTGTAGAATTGCATCCAGTAGGTCAGAAAGACTAGAATCTAGGATGCTCAAAATGTCAATTAAAGATATTGGTAGGGACCAATAGGTTCATAGTAAGCCCATGAAAACTATGTATAGGAAATGATATTGGCAGGGGCCAATAGGTTCATAGTAAGCCCATGAAAACTATGTTTAAACGAAGATGTCAGGAAGACATGTTCATAGTTACCCCATGAAAACTATGGTTTGATATTGGCATGGGCCAATAGGTTTGTAGTAAACCCATGAATACTATATCAGGATTAAGGTATTGACATAAGTCAATAGGTTCCTAGTCAACCCATGAAAACTAGGATTAAAGGAAAGCTATTGAAGTTACCAATAGGTTCAGAGAGAACCCATGAAACAATGATGATATTGGCAGGCGCCAATAGGTTATTAGTGATCCCATGAAACTATGAAATACGATAGGGAGTCCAAGAATATTTATCAAGTTATTAGTCCACCCATGAAAACTATTAGGTTAATAGTAACCTTAGAAACTATAACTGAGACAGATAGTCAAAATGAATGGGGATGGGTAATCCTGAATTGATTTACTTGTTTTGCATATCATCATATCATTTTGAGATGTTTTAACCATTGTGGATGCAGGAGCACAGTATATGATTTTATAAAGGTTTTAGGATACCGGTGAAGGGAAAACCCATTCGGCTAAGCGGCGTGGTGTCACTAGATATCTAAATGGTTTGAGACGGTAGATTATTATTCATATTAGGCTTTATGTCTTACTCGAAGTTTATGTTTTCCCCTTAAACTCTTGGGTACTCAATTGATTTTGAGTAGTTTGAGAGCTGAGGTTTTCAAGTACCTCTTTAGACGAATAATAATAATAGGCTTTATGTCTTACTCGAAGTTTATGTTTTCCCCTTAAACTCTTGGGTACTCAATTGATTTTAAGTAGTTTGAGAGCTGAGGTTTTCAAGTACCTCTTTAGACGAATAAGATTCCGAAGACATGCAGGAGGTATGATAGCTATCTAGAGTTCTCTTTTGTTTTGATGCTGCTGTGTTATTGTTGTAAAGGCAAAATTGTTAAAATTGCCTACAGATACTCTGATCATCCAAGGAGGAATCTTCATATGTCGCTCTTAGTGTATGTTGTAACAAATATATTTTCTCTGAACGTGGTTCTCATATTGAGATTATGTAATTAATTTGAAATGTTTTGAAATGAAATGTGGAACCTGTTTGATGTTTTAATTTTTTTTTTCATATTCATGTGTTTATATGTATCAATGTATCTAACATTACAATATTTGGTCATCGAGTATTAATAACTATGGATGGCTGCAACATCCGTGTAGCCGTTAATTTTGGGTCTCCAAGTAGGGGATGTTACATGACTTTTAAGTTAACATTTTTACTGAACACCTTATGGTCAAACTATGAAAATTAATTTACAAGAGGTTCGTGTTAATGTAATCACAATTATCAAAAAATAAATTCTCTTAAACTAGTCGAGTATAAATTAAGAATCAACAAACAATAGTCAATGCTTCTAAACTACTCCAGCATGACAAGTCAAATGGCAATGATAACAAAAAAATGTTATCATTTTCTAACAAGCAAACACTCCATAAATAACATATAAATTTGAAAATTATTTCTTATGTATATATAATATAATCCTAGGTAAAATATTTCATTTACCAATTTTCAAAAATCAATATCATGTCTATTTTCTTTGTACAAGTGTTTAGAAATCACAATCGACACCGTGGTATCCCACATCTCGGCCAGAATTCATAAATCACTTAACAGACCAATTAACACGATACGTTATTATAGCAATAACAAATTGGCACTCGTATATATAATACTCTCAACTCCTTCAATGGTGTCACTTAACCTATCTTTAATGAGCCATACTCTACCAAAGCCAAGAATCTCGCTTAACCTTTAGCTCCAATGCCAAATTTAATGACTCACCTTTTTGACCCTCGAAAGTCGAAATTTCATGCATCCACGGTATTAGAATGTCGAGCATTCAAGTTTTGTAGCGGCAGAATGTTAGGGTAAGATAAAAAGAAAAGGAATATGGGAAAATAGAAACTCGTAGCTGCAACGACCAATATTTTATGTATCAAAGGATCGTAAAATATTTTTACTTATCCACATGAGGTCATGTGATTTTATACTTTTAGTATATGACTCTTAGGGATATTTTACCCACTTATGATTTTTCTCGAATTGATCATTTAAAATTTAGAAATCTTGTTTGGTATATAACTTGTGATAGGAGTAGAATTAGGGTCTCAAACTAGTTTTATTGCTTCAGGATATTGGTTTCACATTCTGTAGAGTGGTTATAATAGAAAAACGGACTTACGGTTAGAAATTTATGTCTGTTTTAAGTTATTAAAGCAGTTGGTCAGGACTAGTAGGTAATTTATTAAGCCCAGTAGTGAGCCTATTAGTCTAATTAGAGAATACTATAAATAGAGGCCTGGAGAGTTAATTTAAAACTTTTCCCTCTCATTCTAAATCAGGTCTAAACCCTAATTAGCTCTAGATCCATCTTAATTTCATCTAAAATCACCCAAATTGCACTCTAAATCAAATTAGATTGTGGATTAGAGATTAGATCATACACTATAAGATATAGGTCATCGATTTTCTTGATTTGAAGTGCATTCCATTGCAGTTCGGATTAGATCTACATTCGTGTTGGTTGCATTTGGTAACTGGTGAGTGATTATGCCTTCTCACTATGCTATGCATGTTTATATGGTAGAATCATAGAATTAACATGTTTTAAATATATTTTTGCCATAAAACCTTTTCTAACTTTAATTACATTTTAAACTATGTATATGATCTAGATTGACTAGAAATTATCCTTATGCTCATATATTCATGCTATATGTATATCAATGTTCTGTTTGCCTTATTTTGATAGATTGCATGACTGATTGGATGAAATTTCTTGTTAGGATGATAAGATTTGATGTTTTTTGCTAGTGTTGTGATTTTATAGAAAGCTAAGTCGGAGAATTGAGCAAATCAGTGGCAAAGTTGGTCGGAATCAGATGGAAGTTGATGGGGAGGCTCTAGAATATTGGAAGAGCTTGGGGGTCAAGTCATAGGACCAGATTCAGTAAGTATAGAAGTCGGTACCTACATGAGAGGTCGATATTGAGTTCTATGAGTTGGTCCAACAAGTCGGCAGTTTTGGGGAGAGAAAGGGTGTTACTAGTAGTGGTTGCCTATGGTGATTGACTAAGTGTTGGAGGCTATGTTGACTTGTTTCTAGAATATGTAGTATGATGCTTTGAAGAGAAGACTTGTTCTACGACGACTTGTTTTTTGTAGAGAAGTTAGGATCTATTCATCTGGGCATTGAGTACTAGAAGCAAGGAAGGAGTGGAAGAAAACTTAGCCATAAATTGGTTAAGTGGAGAGGTCGGGCCAAGTTAGGACGTCGGTACCGACTTCTAGATTTAGGTCCAAATGGGTTGAAACTTCTTGCAGGTAAAGTAGGGGTCTTGTAGATCATGCTAGAGGTGTTGGCTTGTTCGTATTAGGTTGGATGATGATATAACATCATGATGAAAAGCTATGGTCTTCGAATGTTGGCTCGTGTTGGGAGTTTGTTACGAAGATGGCTGCTTGTAAAGGGGATGAGCCATGCGATTAGGGAATGTGGAAGGGTTCCTTGTGAATAATGGAAATAGAATTGAGCTAGAAGGTCTCAGTATCTAAATGGAGAAAAGATGGGCTCGGGTATGTGTACTAAGGAATCGTTGATGACTTGAACGAGTTTTTAGTTGTACTTGAAGCAGAGGTATTGTAAGTGGGGATGCCCATGGGTCAATAAAGGGACCTGTATGCCTTGGACCTGGAGATTTGGGTCTAATGTCCATCTTTGGGCTGCAAGACACATATCCGCTTTAGGCTGCAAGATATGAGAGTACAACAAAGAAACATGATTTCCATTAGTCCCTGGCTCGGAGGTCATACATGTTATCATATAGTAAGGGCACATGGAGTGATAGTTAGGATTGTTTAATGGATGTTATAGTTTCGTTGATTGTTCTCTTTAGTTGGCTATCACTCATAATTATTAGAGGAAGTAGGTATTAGGGACAGGAATACCTAGAAGACTGATATCCTTTATTTTTTTGTGGTATATCTTTATGATATTGTAGAGTGGCATATTATAGTGTTGTATGCTAACTCTTTGGTTGCAAGGACATGTCAGGTATGCTTTGTGTACTCTTATTCCTGACCATATTTACTTGTTTAGTATTGTAAGACTTATTTACCACTTTCACTAGACTATTGTCTAACCCAAGGTTTTATGCTTTACCTCTTATTATCTTGGGTGCTCTTAAACGAATGGACTTGATATCAGGTTTAGGTGTTGCAGTAGCTGTTTGGAGTATGAGACTAATGGAGCTATCTTGTATTATATACATATATAGAATCTAAGCTTATTCCGCTAAGCAACACCATGGAGCTTGTGATAGTACTTGTGTATTACTATTTGTTGAGACAGTTTATTTGAGTGTACTTTTGCTATATAAACTCTACTGCTTTTGATGTATGTGGATCTATTGTTTTGATGATGATTTGTTCACATAGTTATTACTGTCTCTTATGTTATATCTATGATATTATATTTTATCCATGCATTATGAGATATGAAAGGTTATATGCAATACTGGTTTATTCCAGCCTTGATGATCGTCCTATATCGACCGGGCACGAACAACGCACTAATTATATACTATTGGTGCCAGTGGTATAGGATGGTCATCGCATTTGGTATTAGAGCTTTGGTTATACGATTAATTGGAGTTGATATTATGATCCACTAGAGATAAGGAAGGTGTTATCGCCTTAGACTAGACTGAGAGTATGTATATGTCCGAGAGAGTGCGTACTTGTTATAAGTTTGGTTTTCAAAACTATATAGTAATATATATATATATATATATATATATATATATATTATATAGTATAAGTTACATGACATGGGCACTATAGACATAATATTATTTATGAGAGATTGATCATTCTTTTTATAGATAGGAATGAGTTAGTAACAAGGAAAGCTGCGAGGAATTCTGCTTCAAGAGTAGAGGAAGGAGCAGGATTAGGAGCCGCTACACCGGATGTTTAAGCCATGTTTTAATGCTATGATGGCGAATATGATGAGGAATGCTCATGGAGTGGGGATATATGGAGATGCTCCCATGCAAGTGCCTATGACTGATTTCGCTAAGCTAAACAAAGATTATTTTACTCTTTGAGGGAAGTTGTTTTATAGAACGGAGTTAGCCGTAGAAGTGCAAGATTGGTTAGATACTTATGAGCGCATCTTCGGTGATATGGAGTTGGAAGATGCTATGAAGAGGAAGTTAGCTTCAAGATAACTTCAGGGTCAAGCCACGAATTGATGGAATGCTTACTATTGGTACTCTAGAGGATCCGTTTAGCTGGGATCGGTTCAAGGAAAGGTTTAAGGAGAAGTTTATTCCAGCAACTAAGAAGTCAGTTTTGTGCAAAAAATTTGCCAATCTCAAGCAGGGAGAGGTGACAGTTTCTGAATATGTGGCATAATTTGAAGCTTTGTTTAAGTATGGGATGTCATTCATCGTCATTCCCTAAAGGAAGAATGAGAAATTCATTAATGGTTTGGATGACTACTTGGAGAAAATGCGAATGGACCATATAGATGAGCCGTTTGAGAAGGTTGTAGAGAAGGCGCTGCACTATGATAGCTTATACCCTAAGGCTAAAACTGCGACTATTGTTTTTGTTAAGAAGAGCCAACGTCGAAACAAGGTTGTGAAAGAAAGAAGAAGTGGAGAGGAAAGAGAAAGTAGTCCCAGGGAAAGGGTGGTAAGAAGAAAGGTAAATGAGAGCCTACTTGCTTTGGATGCAATGAAAAGGGTCATTTGACTAAAGATTGCAAGACAAGTGAGAAGAGGAAATATTACAATTGTGACAAACCTGAGCATTTAAAGAAGAATTGTCCTGAACCAGTGAAGGATAAGAAGGTAGTGAAGGCATATGCTTTGGACGCAGCCCTGACTTCATTGAGTGCTCCCTCGACGAAGGAGAAGGGAAAAGGAGCCGTCATTCAAGGTATGCTTTCTATTGGTGATGAACCTGTTCGAGTTTCATTTGATACAATGCTTCTCATTCATTTATCTATAGTGACCTAGTAGATAGACCGGGATTGGAACATGAGATAGTAGACCAACCCCTACTTGTGATGAAACCTATTGGAGGCTCTACTAATCTTTGCATGGTTTGTCATGGCATAGTTTTATCTAGTCATGGATGTACCTTGGTCTATGATTGCTTTGTTTTGAACTTTGTTGGGTTCAAGATTATCTTCGGTATGGACTAGCTTAAGAACTGTGCGGCCGTAGTGGATTACAAGAAGCTATTGGTGATAATCGGAGATGTGGATGAACGAACGTTAGTGATTGGCTGCTACCAGAGGATGGGGTGATGGTTAGCTTTCTATATTCGCTCGAGGTTCCACTTGAGGGATTGTCATACATGCTTATCGCTTGAGAGTATCTAGATGTTTTCAAAAAAGTGGTTGTATTGCTGCTACATAGAGAGATCGAGTTTCATATAGACTTGGTGAAGGAAGCTAGACCGATAGTTATGCTTTGAGGTGTTTGACACCCATAGAGCAGAAGGAATTGGAGGTGCAAATGAATGACCTACTGAGTAATTGGTTCATTTGAAGAAGCAAATCTAAGTTGGGCGCATCTGTAGTATTCGCAATGAAGGTGGATGGCTCGTTGAGGTTGTGTGTGGATTATTATAAGCTTAACAAAGTGATAAAGAAGAACAAGTATCCACTCTCATGCATTGATGACTTGTTCGACCAACTGCACGGTGGGAAGGTGTTCTCCCAAATGGATTTGGCGACGGGATTTCACAATTGAGAGTAGCAAAGGAGAGTGTTCCTATTACTGCATTTTGTACAACGTTGGGTTTCTCTGATTGATTGGTGATGCCATTTGGACTGACCAACGCTCCGGCATACTTTGTGGATCTCATAAATCAGGTTTTCAGTGACTAGTTGAATAAGTTCGTGCTTGTGTTCTGGATGATATCTGATCTACTCCAGAATTGGAAAGATGAGGACAAGACCACTTGAGGATTGTGCTAGAGATATTAAAGAAGCATAAGCTGAGAGCGAAGTTCTCTAAGTGTCAAGTCTAGAGAGAAGAAGTGAGATTTTGTTTCAAGTAATTTCAGGACCAGGTATAGTAGTGGATCTTGTGTAGGTAACAATGATCCAAAATGGAATCAGCTCAAGAATGCTACAGATGTGAGAAATTTTCTAGGGTTGGCAGGATAATAGAGATGATTCATAAAGGACTTCTCGAATGTAGTAGCACCGTCGACCAATTTGACGAAGAAGAATCGAATCTTTGTATGGGATGCGAAGTATGAGTATGTATTTGTGAGTTTGAAAGAGAGTTTGATGAGCGCACCAGTATTGACCATTCCAAATGCAAATGAAGAGTTAATAGTATACACCGATGCTTGTGGTACTAGATTGGGTGCAGTACTAATGCAGAAGGGAAGAATTGTCGCTTATGCTAGTCGGCAGCTAAAGCCGCATGAAAGGAATTACCTTACTCATGATTTGGAATTGGTGGCAATTGTTTTTGCTTTGAAGATGTGGAGATACTATTTATTAGGAGAAAGGTTTAAGTTATTTACGTACCAAAAATCCTTGAAGTGCTTTTCTCTCAGAGTGACCTCAATCTTCGACAGAGATGGTGGTTGGAATTCTTGGCCTCTTATGATTTTTGTATTTCCTATACTCCAAGAAAAGAGAATGCAGTTGTCCATGTTTTGAGTAGATGTCATTCTAGGTTGGGAGCAATGTTCTTGGAATGGAAGTGATAGAGTATATCGTTGGATTTGATTTTAGGCCATAACGTGAGTTAGAACCTGAAATGTTGGCAAGTTTGTCGATTAGATATACTTTAATCAAAAGGATCAGTACTGGTTAGAAGCAGGATGCTAGGCTAGCAGAGATCATAGCAAAGATCTAAGAAGGATTAGTGTCTGAAGACATAAAGCAATACGAAATCGACCGAGAAGGTTGGCTTCTTAAGGATGGAAGATTATCCATTCTCAATGTTGATGGATTGAGAGATGAAGTGCTCAGAAAGTGTCATTATTCAATATTGACCATTCATCTCGGTGATAACAAGATGTACCAAGATATGAAGTGAATTTACTACTAGAAAGGTATGAAGAGCGATGTTGGGGCATTCATCTCGAAGTGTGTAAACTGTCATTTAGTAAATGCAGAGCAGAAGAAATGCAGTGGATTGCTGCACCATTAGAGATTCCAAAATGGAAATGGAAACATGCAATGATGGATTTTATTGATGGATTGCCAGGACTCGAGCAGGGTCCGATGGCATTTGGATCATAGTAGAATGTTTGACCAAGAGCATTATAAGCAACTGAGACTAGTTATACACCAGTAGGTTTTGGAAGAGCTTACAAGAGGCGTTAGGGAAAGAGCTGCATCTTAGTGTAGCTTGTCTCCCGCAAACTGGTGGGAAGGTCGAAAGAGTAAATCTTATATTGGAAGATTTCTCACGAGCATGTATTATAGACTTTGGTGGATCATATGATGATTTGCATGCAACAATGTTATCGGTTGAGTATTGGTATAGCTTTGTATGAAACATTATATGCCCAACCATGTAATGCTCTTTCATGTTAGTGGAAAGTAGGCGAGAAACTGATACTGGAGCTAGATATGATTAGAGAGACTTAAGAGAAGATCGAGGTCATTTGGCAACGAACGAAAGCTGCTCAGGATCAACAGTAAAGCTACATGGGCAAGAGACAAGAGAGTTAGAATTTTTTATCGGAGATACGGTATTTATAAAGGTTTCTCCTCTAAGGAATGTAGTTCGATTTGGTAGAAAAGGGAAGTTGACATCGAGATTTGTATGACCTTTTCCAATACTTGAGAGAATCGGGAAGCTAGCATATAGGGTCATCTTACCTCGAAAATGGCATGCACAACGTTTCCATGTCTCTTATCTGTAGAAGTTTGTGCACGACTTAGGCATGAAGATCACACCGGATCAGCTAGAAGATGTTGAGGTAGAACCAGAAGTTTCTATATCTCATAGGCTGCTTCGTATAAGATGCAAAACAGCTTAGGAGAAAAACGATAAAGCTAGTTAAGGTACAATGGAGTGCAAGTGAGGACGATTGTATGCGGAGATGGAAGAGAGCATGAGGACTTCTTATCCAGAGCTCTTTGATTGGTAAGACCAATCATCTATCGTATTTACTTTCACCATTGTATACTATATTTGATAGGTTAGTGTTTTGCATGCTAGAATATATCACCTATACTATTGATTTCATGACTACTTGTTTGATATGTGTGATGATTGCTTATGATTGGTAGGCAAGCGGGATTCCATGGTTGCTTATTCTTTGGCTTATTTGGGGATTTTGGGGGCGAAATTCTTGAAGAGGGAGAATGTAGTGATACGTATTTCACATATTGGAGGATTGTAAAATAGTTTTATTTTACTTATATGAGGAAATATGATTCTATAATTTTGGGATATGACTCTTATGGACATTTTACATACCTATGATTTTAAATGAATTTTTATATGACTATTTTGACCTTAGAAATCTTTTTTGGGCTATAATTTTTGATAAGAGTCGAATTAGAGTATCAAACTAGATCCATTGCTTCAGGATGATAGTTTCCCATTCTATGGAGTGGTCATAATAGAAAAACGCACTTACGGTTAGAAAGTTATGCCTATTTTAACCTTTTAAAGCTGTTGGTCAGGATTAGTATGTAATTAATTAAGCCAATTGGTGATCCCATTAGTGTAAATAGAGAATACTATAAAAAGAGGGCTGAAGAGTCAAGTTAAAACTTTTCCCTCTCATTCTAAATCAAGTCTAAACTCTAATTAACTTAGATCCATCCTAATTTCATCCAAATCACCCAATTTGCTCTCTAAATCAAACTAGATTGTGGGTTAGAGATTACATCACCAACCAGGAGATAGAGTTCACCGATTTTCTTGATTATAAGCGCATTTCATTGCTGTTTGGATTGGATCTATATTCATAATGTTTGAATTTGGTAATTGGTGAGTGGTTTATGCCTTGTCACTATACTATGCATGTTTATATGGTAGAATCATAGGATTTAACATGTTTTAAATCATTTTTTAGCTTTAAAAACTTTTCTAACTTTAGCTACATGCTAAACTATGTATATGATCTAGATAGACTAGAAATTATCTTTTCTCATGCTTATATATTCATGTTATATATAGATCTATGTTAGAAATTGACTTGTTTGTCATATTTTGATGGATTGCATGTTCGATTGGATAAAATTGCTAGTTACTTTATGTTGGATTATACGATTTAATGTTGTTTGCTAGTGTTGTGGTTTCATAGATAGTTAGGGTGGAGAATTGAGCTAATTGGTGGAACAAATGGTTGGAATTGGATGAAATTTAGAGGGTAGACTCTGGAGTGTTGGAAGAGCTTAGGGTTTAAGTCATAGGTCTAGATTCTCTAAGTATACGAGTCGATACCTACATGAAAGGTTGGTACCATGTTATATGGGTTGGTCCAACAAGTCGCGGTTTTAGGGAGAGCAAGGGTGTTGTTAGTCGAGGTTTCTTAAGGTGATTGGCTAAGTGTTGGAGGATATGACATGAAATAAGGTGATTTGAAGAGAGGACTTGTTTTATGACAACTTGATTTGTGTAGAGAAGTCGGGGTCAATGCATCTAGGCATGGAGTATTAGAGTCAAGGAAAGAGTAGAAGAAAACTTAGCCATAGATTGGCTAAGCGGAGAGGTCGGGGCCGAGTTGGGAGGTCGGTGTCGACTTCTAGGTTTAGGTCCAAATGGGATGAACCTTCTGCAAAGTAAAGTAGGGGTCCTGTAGATTGTGCTAGAGGTATTGGCTCGTTCGTATTAGGTTGGATGATGATATAACAACATGATGAAAAGCTATGGTCTTTGGATGTTATCGCATATTGGGAGTAAATTTTGATGATTTTGGCTTGTAAAGGGGATGAGCCATGTGATTGGGGAATGTGGAAGGTTTCCTTATGAATAATGGAAATTGGATTAAGCAAGAAGGGCTCGGTATCCAAATGGAGGAAAGCTGGGCTCAAGTGTATGTCCTAATGAACCGTTGATGACTTGGAGAGTTTTTAGTTGTACTCAAAGCGAGGGTATTGTAAGTGGGAACGCCCATGGGTCAATGAAGGGACCTGTATACTTTGGACCTTTAGCTTTGGGTCTAGTGACCAGCTTTAAGCTGCGATACTTGTATCTAGCTTTATGCTGTGAGATATGAGAGTACAACAGAGAACCGAGATTGCTACTAGGCCCTGGTCAGGGGTCATACGAGTTACCATATATTCGTATCTTATGGAGTGATGTTAGGATTGTTTAATGGATGCTATCAATTTTATGGTTGATTTGGTTGCTCTCTTTAGTAGCCTATCACCTGTAGGTATCAGGGAAAGTAGGTATTGAAGGGAGGACTACCTAAAAGACTGATATCCTTTATTTGATTTGTGGTATATCTTTATGATATTGTAGAGTAACATATTAGAGTGTTGTATGCTAACTCTTTGGTTGCAGGAACATGTCAGGTATGGTTTGTTTACTCTTGTTTCTTACCATATTTACCTATTTAGTATATTGAGGCCCATTTACCACTCATACCAAACTGTTGTCTGACCGAATGTTTTATGCTTTGTCTTTTATTATCTTAGGTACTCTTAAATGAGTAGACTACATAACAAGTATAGATGACGCAATAGCTATTCGAATGACCTGGTGGATGGAGTTATCTCGTACTATATACTTACATTGAGTTTATGCATATTTCGCTGAGCAACGCTATGAAGCCCGTGACATTGATTGCTTACTACTATTTGTTGAGTCAGTTTCTTTGAGTTTACTTTTGTTGTATAAACTCTAATGCATTTGATGTATACTTTGTGGATCTATTGCTCTGATGATGATTTGTTTACATAGTTATTACTATCTCTTCTATTATATTTGTGATATTATATTTTATCCTTGGGCTATGAGATATGACAGGTTATATGCTATATTGTTTTATTTCAACCTTGATGATCATCCTATTTCAGTAATGGTTGATGCGACTGCCCAGTTTGATATATCTGCATTGCTTATTCCAAAACCAAAAGCAATTGGTAAGTTAAAGTGAAATAAAGAGAAAAAAGCTTTCAAGCAAAAATACATCTCAGTCAATCTAGAATGGGATGAAATGTCTACAAGACTAAAGGCTAAAAGTATGAATAATAAGAGAAGGGGTAAGTGTACTACAATGTCAGGTACCATCTAACTTTCCTTTTATTTTTATTTTATATATATATATATATATATATATATGACCATATTTGCATGGAATGTCAAGAGTATGAATTCCCCTGTTAAACAGTCTGATATTATTTATATGATAAACACTTATAAGCCTACTATAATTTCTCTTATAAAAAATAAATTGAATGATGAAAATTATGAATTTTTTTGTCTTAAGTTATCTAACAATTCGAAATATATAAATAATAATGATTGTGACTGTAAAGGAAGAATCATTATTATATGCGATTCTAATATTTGGACAAACTTAAAAATTAATAAAGATAAGCAATTTATAGATTGTCAGTTTAAAAATATTGGTGCTTTTGTTATTCAAATTACTAGTGTCTATTGTAGTAACTTTGAAAATGAAAGAAATGATTTGTGGTGTAAATTAAAAGATCTAAATTTAATATATAAATCTCCTTGGGTTATTTTGGATGATTTTAATACTATTTTTCATGTATCAGAAAAATTTGAAGGCAGTAAAATTCCTCAAAGTAAGATTGATAGGTTAAATATATTTCTGCTAGACACTGGTCTCATTGAGCCAATTATTAGTGGGAATAAGTATACATGGAAATTTGGGTTAGCTAAGAACATTCATTGTAACCCGGATAGAATTTTAATCAATAAAGAATTTTCAAACATTTTCTCAAATTTTGTTTGTTCAACTTTAGAACAAAATTCTAGTGACCATACCTCTTTAATTGCTAATCATTTTACCACTATGAATCCAAACAAAAAAGTTTCTCCTTTCAGATTTAAAAACAGTTGGGTTTTAGAAGAGAATTATAAAGCCGTGATGGATGATTGCTTAAAGTTTTAATGTAATGATACTAAAATATTTCAATTTTAGTATGCTTCTGAAAAATATAAAATACAATATTAAAATTGGAATAAAAATAATTATTTGAATAATAATAATCTAGCTAATTTAAGAAAGGAAGGAAATTTTTTACAAAATCTTGCAGATGATAACCCAGAGGATATTGGTATAACCAGCAATTTTTTCAAGAATCAGGAAAAGTTATCTACTAAAATTTACAAAAATGCAGTTAATGCTAAACAAAAGGCTAAGGTAGACTGGCTAACTCTAGGTGTGACTGTACAACATTTTTTTATGCTAAAATTAGTAGTAGAAAGCATATTAATAATATTAGCAACATTATTGATAATATAGGTAATCTTTCCAATGCTTATGAAAAAGTTGCTAATGAAGCTATTGAGTACTATGAGAAATTATACTTCTCTAAGAATATTGAAAATAAATTTCCTCGTATTGTTTGCAAGAGTATTTTGAAAGATAAAGCTTCTGATATTTTACTTGCTCCTGTTTCTTTAGAGGATATAAAGTATATTATTTTTAATAATGGTGATAATAAAATTCCTGGTCCTGATGGGTTTAATGCTAAAATTTACAAAAATCAATGGGACAATATTAAAAGTCAAATCTTTGAAGTCATAAATGAATTTCTGTTGAATGCTAAAATTTTGAGAAGTATCGATCGTAATTTTATTACTCTAATACCTAAGAAGAAAACACCACTAATATTGGTGATTATAGACCCATATCCTGTTGTAATTTCATTTATAAAATCATCTCCACAGTGTTGAGTAATAGAATAAAAATATTTCTTCCTTTTCTCATTTCTGAAAACCAGAGTGCTTTTGTATCTGGCAGATTAATTTCTGAAAATTTTATGCTAGCACATGAGATGGTAAGAAAATTTAATACTAAGAATGGTGATAATGTGTGTCTCAAAATAGATTTACAGAAAGCTTATGACAAAGTGAATAGGCATTTTATTTTTCATATTATGAGATGCATGAGATTTCCTAGTAAATTTTGTGACCTGATTATGGAATGTATTAACACCCCTACCTTTTCTATTCTTATTCGAGGTAAATCAGAAGGTTTTATAAAGAGTAATAGGGTATTAGACGAGGTGATCCACTTTTACCTTATCTATTCACAATAGTTATGGAATACTTTTCTATATTGATGGAACTAAAGCTATTAAGGGGAATATTAAGCCTAGCAATAGAGTTCAACCTTATACAAGTCATCTTATTTATGCTGATGATCTAATGGTTTTTGTTAAGGCTAACGAAGAAAATGCAGTATCCTTAAAAAATGTTTTTGACAGGCCGAATAATTATGCAGGGTTGCAACTTAACATAGACAAAAGTAAAGCTTATTTTAGTAAGTATAATAGGTATAAAAATGATTTTTTAAATATTTTAAAAATTACCGAGGGCAATCTTCATGTAAAATATTTGGGGCTGCCTTTATCAGTAAATCAAATCAAAGGTTCATATTGTTCCATATTATTGGATAAAATACAAGATAGAATGAAAACTTGGTCTTGTAAACTTCTTTCTATTGCAGGAAGATTAGAGTTAACTAAAACTGTGGTTTATGCTATTATTCTTTACTGGTTACAAACTTTTCACATTCCTACAGCATCTATTAAAAAAATAGAAAATAGATGTGCTAACTTTTTATGGAGAGGTAAATATCATAAACTCAGCTGGGATAAAGTTTGCAAACCAAAAAGAGAAGGAGGGTTTGACATTATAAATATGAATGATCTTAGTCCAACATGTCATTTAAAATTATTTTGGAGATTTCTTAGTGCAGACTCTTTGTGGGCTAGATGGATGTAGGCTAAGTACCTTAAGAAGGTTAATTTTTGGAACATAGTTCCAAGCAGCAATCAGTCTAACACTTGGAAGAAAATTTTAAATTGCAGAAATATTGGTAAGTCTCTTTTAGAAAGAAAATTTAAGCTAGGAACAGAAACTAGCTTATGGTTTGATCCTTGGTTCAATAATGGCTCCTTTGTTAATAAAGTGGGATGTAGTAATTTAGCTATTTTTGGTGATTCCAATGCAACGGTGTCTTAATTATTATAAATAATCAATGGCAACCTCACCTTCACCCCATTACTAACCTACACAAAGAAGACATATGTAAAATTCATCTTGATTTTAGTGTAGATGGTAATTACTAGATTTGGAAAGCAAGTAATAAAGGGAAGTTTCCCTTTAAAAATACATGGAATGCTATTAGAAATAAAGTTACCAAGGTTGATTGGTATGATTTCATTTGAAGCAAGGTGAACGGCCCCAAGATGGCATTTTGTACTTTTTTTCTTTAAGTAATAGATTGCCAACTTGGGACAAAATTAATAAATGGTGTAATAGTTCTAGTCCACTATGTTCCGTATGCAATCTAGAAAATGAGTGTAATAACCCGCATATTTGTCGATTTTATATTTAAATATTTTATTTAAATATTTTATCAATACTCGGAATTTAGTCCGAAAAGCTACTTTTTGCATACGGTCGAATTAGGACTCGGGACCACTCCCATTGAGTTTAAAATGCCGTTTGCGACCTTTTTGAGTATAAGCTTCGATATGTTTGGAGAAAGTTGAATTTTGCTACTTTTTACTTAGGGCTTTGGTTTGGGCAGAGCCACTTATGTATTCAGTCCCAACCCCTTCTCCTCTTCATTCCTCATTTCCTAATGCTCAAGCTTTTATATTAATGGAGAGTGGAAGAGGAAATTAAAACTCCAAACCCTAGTTTTCTTTTGCAAATCAAACTCTAGCGCCAAACTAATTGAAGAACTCATTGGTAAGCTTCTCTTCTTCTTCTCCAACTCATTCTCTTATCAATTTCAGAAATTCCTAAACCTAATTTTGGGAATGCTCTTCTTTTAAGCTTAGAATCAAGCTTCTTGAGTTGGATTTGAAGAGTGGTTGATTCTCTTTTGCTTTCAAGCTTCATCTTCATTTGTTTGGGTTCAAAGATGAGATTTTTATCTCACATCTATGCTTATATTTATCTTCGATTGTTAGGTATGAATTCCTAACACTTATTCTTATGTAATTGATATGGATTTGGATTGGTTTTGTGAATATTCCAATTTTGGTGTTTTGAAAGCCAAATTCTTAAAAATCATAGCTTTGATGTTCAAATGCGTTTTTGGTGATGCATCGAGGAGCCAATGGGATCGGGTAGCCGTTGGGCATAATTCCCTATCGTCCGTGCTCGTTCGGTTGCGAATTGGTGGAGTTTGCACATCAATTAAATGGGTTTCAAATTGCAGAACATCAGGTTCGGCCGACCGAACCCCTGGGCCGGTCGACCGACCTGCTACTAAAGTGCAACTGCACTTTTCTGTTTCTGGTTCGGTCGGCCTGCTGCAGGTCTCGGCCGACCGACCTGCTTCCCGATGGAATTTTGAGAACAGGGTCCGGTCGACCGAGCTCTGTAGCCGGCCGACCGACCTGTTGCAATTTAGCCTATTTCGCCTAGTTGCTTGAATTTCCAACTTTAATCGATTCTTGTTGTTTCCTATTTGTTGTTATCATTTATTATGACTTTGATGACTCCTTTTTAGGGATTTTTAAATATCCATTTCGATGGATTCTTTATCGGTTTCGCTGGATTTTTATTCACATCTTCATATGTGAATTTTAGTGATTGATTGTTCCTACAATCTTCTTTGTGATTTGTCACTTTAAAAATATAAAGGTTTCGAATACTAATAGTAAATATCAAAACTCTTTCTTCAAATGGTTTTAACACTATTTTATTACAAAGCTCGTTTCTTAAACCGTTTTCCAATCTATTAGTATATACAAACCTTACCTCACTCGTACGAGAAATCTAATTAAACGGCTTAGTAAAAACAAGTGGTATGAAACGCTTGCGTTTACGTCGCCGGTTAATTCTTGGACTTGTTCGATTGAATCTCTTGTGACAATTTTATAGTGGAGATCTACAATTTGTTCGTAAATATTTAAGTTAAGCTAGTGGTTATGGGACATGAAGCTAAACTCGTATATTTACTAGCTTAGTGTAATTGACACTTCTCGTTGATCATGATGATCATCTTTGTGATTTAGACTAGCAGTGTGCGATGTCTCTTTGTCTGCGAGGGAGACTAAACCCCGTTTTGTGGAGTTTCGACTCAAATTGGTGGGGAAGCAACCCATGGTCTTCGGGCCGTTTGTGGAGCTTCGGCTCAATTTGTGATGGTTAGCAACCATGGAATTAGCGTTCCGTTTATGATACACGTGTTGGTGAGCTTTATGCTCCCGTTTGTGATAGGCCTCCCTTTTTTTTTGTGATTTCTGGATTGCTTGAGACGATTTCTAGAATTTGTGTTTCACCAATTTTCGTGATTTCCATCGATTAATTTTATCAATATTTGTGCATTGGTGAATTTGTGTGTCATTGACTTTTGTGATTGACATTGATATAATCGTCAATATTTATGGTTTGGTGAACGAAATAAGGAGTATGACATTTCTTTGATTCTTATGTAGATTTTGTGATATTGATTAATCTCTTGTTGATTTTCAATTACTTATATATATCACAGCTTGGCATTGTGATTATTATGTGTTTAGTCATATCTCTTACCCTATATCATTTCATCTGATATTTATAGTTAGACTGATCCGTTTATTATTTTCTTATTAAATAATACTCGGGTCGGACCGAGATGTTACAGGTGCTTCAGCTTGACTTCTCACTTGGGATTGATTCCTCTGACTTTTGGCTAACTACTTAGATTAGTAGTTTTTTGTTGTATACACTTGAGATATAGACTCATAGTTGTATTCTTTTGTATAGCACGTGTTGCTATTCTTTTGTATTATTGTGGATCTTTTTGACCACTACTCTGATATACACTTTCATGTGTTAGTTATATATTCATATCTTCTTCTGCCTTTGTGATATGAATTGTCTGTGACTGATTTATGTTATGTTTATTTCTATATTTGTTTCTGAAGATATTATAGCCACTGTGTAGTAGCTTTGAGTTTGTGTCGGTATGTCGGATTTCCCTCTTGATAAAGAAATGCATGTTATACTATCTGACATATCGCTGCTCGCGCAAAGCAATTACACGGATGGTCGCTCCTCAACAGCCTTATTCTCCGTGCTAGTTGACAGCATTCACAGTAATGTTCTTGGCTAGCGTGGGTATAGAAGTGGGGCGTCACAGCTTGGTATCAGTGCGAAACTTCGGAACAATGTAGAATAATTTAACAAGGATCATAGTCCTAAGTCCTTCTTAGGAGTCGTGCCTTAGGATTTAATTCGAGTCTTCGTACCGATTCTTCCTATTTTCTTTATGATTCCTTGTTTTATCTATCAAGATTGCTTGATATTCCTTTTGTGAATAACCTTTTCTTCTTCTTTATTTCTTTCCAAAGGAAGAGAAATGGTTAGACCTGGCCGTCCCAGCGCCGGTCAATCTAGTGCTGCTCACCAAGATGGAGTTTTTATGACTGCTCAACAGCTTCTTGATTTAGTGACAAATGCTCAAGCAGCTGGAGCTAACCCGGAACCTACTCAACCAAAGTCGGGATTTGCACGCTTGTGCAGCGATTACACCAACCTGGGTGGGAAGCCATTTAAAGGTTCCGAAACTGTATTGAAGTACAGGCTTGGCTAAGGTCATGCGATCGAATCTTTTCTCGCGTGAATCTTATTGACCTTCACCGAGTTCAGGTGGCCTCTAGTATGCTCCAAGAAAGAGCATTGGACTGGTACGAACTTCTTATTTCTGAGATTAATGAAGCGGATCTCACCTGGGAGAAATTCCGAGAGCGCTTCGAGTTAAAATTCGTACCAGAAGCTGAGAAGGTGATTTTGGCTCGCCGATTTATAGACCTTGTTCAAGGTGAATCTTCCATGACATATTATGTCGCGTCTTTTGAATCTCTCTCCAAATACGGGGTTGAATATATCAACACCCCATTGAAGAAAAATCAGAGGTTCGTCTATGGCTTAAACAAAAATCTCAAGAAGCCATTACTTCTAAAATTAGAAGTTTTTTTCGACCAACTCATTGATATCGCTCTTCGTCTTGAAGAGGCGGATAAGGAGAATGATGTTGAAGTGGTGGGTTCCAAACCAAACTTCAACAACAAGAAGAGGCCAAACAAATTCAAAGGCCCTTATCCCAATAAGAAAGGGAAGCAAGCAACCCCTGCGGCAAAGACTTCTTCCTTTGGTCGTGGGGAATGCTATAATTGTGGTTCGAAGGACCATTACGCGAACAAGTGCCCAAAGTCCCTCTCTTGTCGCTACTGCAAAGGTCCCGGCCATGTTATATCTTCATGCCCCAAGCTTCAGGGCAGGAAGGAGGGAAAGTCAAATGTTGCTCAAGCCCCTGGCAACACATCTCATGGCCAATGTATTTCTCATTCTATTCTTGATGGTATTATCTTATTTCGTGATCATCCTATTCGAGTTCTTTTTGATACGGGTGCATCCCACTCTTTTATTTCAAAAGAGCTTGTTGATACTTTTTCTTTGGATGTTTTGTGTTTAATGACTTCTTTGAGAATTGCGAATCCGGTTGGTGGATCCGCAACTCTTAGTTTGCTTTGTAAAGATGTGGAGATTATTTTGTGTGATTTTCCTTTCCTAGCCGATTTGCATGTCATGCGTTATTTAGGCTTTGGAATGATTTTGGGAATGGATTGGCTTAACCGTTATGAAGCTCATATCCTATGTCCTGAGCAGACTATTCATCTTCGACATCCTCAATCTGTTAAGCAGATTTCTATTAATCTTAAAGATTCGGATTCCAGCTTGGTTGCATCTTTATATTCTTTAAATCCTCGTGATGACGATAATGATGATGAGGAAGATATTATTTCTCTTATTCACGTTGTTCGTGAATTTTCTGACATATTTGAGCCCGTTTTAGGATTACCACCTAAGCGAGCAATTGAGTTCAGAATTAATCTTATCCCTGGAGCTCAACCTATCACCCGTCCTCCTTATCGTATGTCCAATAAAGAAAATGAGGAGATGCGGAAACAATTATCCGATTTGGAGACGAAGCAATTTATTCGCTCTAGTTCCTCGCCTTGGGGAGCTTCGGCTATTTTCGTGAAGAAATCCGATGGTACACTTAGACTTTGCGTTGACTACCGCAAGCTTAATGATCTTACTATCAAGAATAAATACCCTTTACCTCAGATTGATGATCTATTCGATCAACTTAGTGGTGTTAGAGTCTTTTCGCAATTGGACTTGGCAACCGGTTTTCACCAGCTTCGTATCGCAGAGGATAGCATTCCTTTGACATCGTTCCGTACGCGTTATGGATCTTATGAATGGCTTGTTATGCCATTTGGTTTAACGATGCTCCGGCTTATTTCGTTGACCTTATGAATCGAGTTTTCAAAGATATTCTCGACCGGTTTGTTCTCATCTTTATTGATGATACTCTAGTGTATTCTAAAACCGAGGAGTAGCATGAAAAACATCTTCGGATTGTGTTGGAAACTCTTAGGAGTAATCAATTAAAGGCAAAGTTTTCTAAATGCCACTTTTGGCAATCTCGTGTGAAGTTTCTCGGTCATATTATTTTCGAATCCGGAATTTCCGTGGATCCTTCAAAGATTGAAGCGGTTCAAGATTGGAAGAGACCGGAGAGTGTGATGGAGATTCGTAGTTTTCTTGGATTGGCGGGTTATTACCGCCGTTTTATCAAAGACTTTTCTAAGATTGTCATGCCTCTCACTAGTTTAACGAAGAAAGGTGTTAAATACATTTGGTCGGACAAATGTGAAATTCTTTTTAGAAATTAAAAGAACTCCTTTCTGATGCTCCTATTCTTGTTATTCCCGAGGCGAATCAAGATTTCGTTGTTTATACCGATGCCTGTCGCGTTGGTTTGGGTGCCGTTCTTATGCAAAAAGAACGTGTTATTGCTTATGCTTCTAGGCAATTAAAGCCTGCCGAGACTAGATATGCCACACATGATTTAGAACTCGCGGCTATTGTTTTCGCCCTTCGAATCTGCCGTCATTATCTTTTGGGAGAGAAATTTATTCTTTATACCGATCATAAGTCCTTGAAGTATTTATTCTTTCAAAAGGAACTTAATTTGTGTCAACAGCGTTGGCTCGAATTTCTTGCACCATATGATCTTGATATTCTTTATACTCCCGGTAAGGGTAATCGTGTCGCCGATGCTCTTAGCCGTAAACAACAAGCTGTTGTTTCTATGATGATATCCGAATGGAACGACCTTGAGATCTTATCCACTTGTGAGATTCGAGACCGCGTATCCGATTTATGCTCATCATTTATTTTATGTAGCCTTGAGGCTCATCCTTCTCTTTTAAATCGCATTCTTGAAGCTCAAAGGCTAGATCCCGAATTGGCTCTTCTTGGCCAAAATATTAAGGGTAAGATTGATATTGAAAGTTTGAAAGACTTTAATAATGATTCTCGTGGCGGCATTCGAAAATTTGGTAGACTTATCGTGCCAAATATTAGTGATCTTCGTAAAGATATTTTAGAAGATTCACATCGTTCTAAATTTACCATTCATCCCGTTAAGCGACTTTATTATTGGGAGGGAATGAAAATTGACATCGCTAACTTCGTTAAGCGTTGCATGACTTGCCAACTCGTTAAGGCCGAGCATTAAAGGCCCGGTGGATTATTGCAACCTTTAGAGATTCCAATTTGGAAGTGGGATCAGATTTCCATGGATTTTATTGACGGCCTTCCCCGTTCTCGTTTGGGTCATGATAGCTTATGGGTGATTGTTGATAGACTTACAAAATCCGCCCATTTTATTCCTGTTTGATCAAATCGAACCGTTCCTCTTTTGTCCAAACTCTTTATCAAAGAAGTTGTTAAATTGCATGGAGTTCCTACTTCAATTGTTAGCGACCGTGATCCATTGTTTACTAGTGGATTTTGGAAGAGTCTTCAAAAAGCTTTGGGCACAAAGCTTAATTTTAGCACCGCTTATCATCCCCAGTCCGATGGACAAACCGAGCGTGTGAATCAAACTCTTGAAGATCTTCTTCGTGCTTGTGTGCTTGATTTCGGTGGAAGTTGGCAAGATCATATTTCACTTGTTGAATTTTCCTATAATAATAGCTTCCAGTCTAGTATTGGTATGACACCTTTTTAGGCACTCTATGGAAGGCCATGCCGATCTCCTTCTTGTTGGCTTGAGGCCGGTGAGAAGCTGGTTTTAGGTCCAGATTTTATTCGTGATTCCACAGAAAAGATTGAACTTATTCGACATAGGATGAAAGAAGCCCAGAGTAGACAATAATCCTATGCCGATAACCGGAGAAGGAAGTTAGAGTTTTCTGTGGGAGATCTTGTGTTCATTCGTGTGTCACCTATGAAAGGTGTTGTACGTTTCAGTCGATCGGGAAAATTAGCGCCTCGATATATTAGGCCATTTCCTATCACCGAACGTATTGGTTCCGTGGCTTATCGCCTTTTATTACAGGCTCAGTTTTCTGCTATTCATGACGTGTTTCACGTTTCTCAACTTCGGAAATGTCTTCGAGATTCCGATTCTATTCTTGAGCCCGGTGTTGTGGAAGAGATTGAAGTTTCGCCTAATTTAACTTATGAGCAACATCCTATTCGTATCATTGCTTCGGAAGTCAAACGACTTCGAAATAAAGATGTTCCGCTTGTTAAAGTTCAATAGTCTTCAAATCCTAAGGATTGTTCTTCAAATCTAGAGAGTTCATCGAGCGAACACATCCGGACTTACTTTCTCGTGCTCTTTGAGGTGAACTTCTTATTTCAAACTTCTTTTGTGTTGAATATGCTTTTATGGTTGTTACTATATATATTCTTCTTAAATATTGCGAGGACGCAATTTCTTTAAGGAGGGGAGTCTGTAACAACCCGCATATTTGTCGATTTTATATTTAAATATTTTATCAATACTCGGAATTTAGTCCGAAAAGCTACTTTTTGCATACGGTCGAATTAGGACTCGGGACCACTCCCATTGAGTTTAAAATGCCGTTTGCGACCTTTTTGAGTATAAGCTTCGATATGTTTGGAGAAAGTTGAATTTTGCTACTTTTTACTTAGGGCTTCGGTTTGGGCTGAGCCACTTATGTATTCAGTCCCAACACCTTCTCCTCTTCATTCCTTCATTCCTCATTTCCTAATACTCAAGCTTTTATATTAATGGAGAGTGGAAGAGGAAATTAAAACTCCAAACCCTAGTTTTCTTTTGCAAATCGAACTCTAGCTCCAAACTAATTGAAGAACCCATTGGTAAGCTTCTCTTCTTCTTCTCCAACTCATTCTCTTATCAATTTCAGAAATTCCTAAACCTAATTTTCGGGAATGTTCTTCTTTTAAGCTTAGAATCAAGCTTCTTGAGTTGGATTTGAAGAGTGGTTGATTCTCCTTTGCTTTCAAGCTTCATCTTCATTTGTTTGGGTTCAAAGGTGAGATTTTTATCTCACATCTATGCTTATATTTATCTTTGATTGTTAGGTACGAATTCCTAATACTTATTGTTGTGCAATTGATATGGATTTGGATTTGTTTTGTGAATATTCCAATTTTGGTGTTTTGAAAGCCAAATTCTGAAAAATCATAGCTTTGATGTTCAAATGCATTTTTGGTGATGCATCGAGGAGCCAATGGGATCGGGTAGCCGTTGGGCATAATTCCCTATCGTCCGTGCTCGTTCGGTTGCGAATTGGTGGAGTTTGCACATCAATTAAATGGGTTTCAAATTGCAGAACATCAGGTTCGGCCGACCGAACCCCGGGGCCGGTCGACCGACCTGCTACTAAAGTGCAACTGCACTTTTCTGTTTCTGGTTCGGTCGGCCTGCTGCAGGTCTCGGCCGACCGACCTGCTTCCCGATGGAATTTTGAGAACAGGGTCCGGTCGACCGAGCTCTGTAGCCGGTCGACCGACCTGTTGCAATTTTGCCTATTTCGCCTAGTTTCTTGAATTTCCAACTTTAATCGATTCGTGTTGTTTCCTATTTGTTGTTATCATTTATTATGACTTTGATGACTCCTTTTTAGGGATTTTTAAATATCCATTTCGATGGAATCTTTATCGGTTTCGCTTGATTTTTATTCACATCTTCGTATGTGAATTTTAGTGATTGATTGTTCCTACAATCTTCTTTGTGATTTGTCACTTTAAAAATATAAAGGTTTTGAATACTAATAGTAAATATCAAAACTCTTTCTTCAAATGATTTTAACACTATTTTATTACAATGCTCGTTTCTTAAACCGTTTTCCAATCTATTAGTATATACAAACCTTTACCTCACTCGTATGAGAAATCTAATTAAACGGCTTAGTAAAAACAAGTGGTATGAAATGCTTGCGTTTACTTCGCCGGTTAATTCTTGGACTTGTTCGATTGAATCTCTCGTGACAATTTTATAGTGGAGATCTACAATTTGTTCGTAAATATTTAAGTTAAGCTAGTGGTTATGGGACATGAAGCTAAACTCATATATTTACTAGCTTAGTGCAATTGACATTTCTCGTTGATCATGACGATCATCTTTGTGATTTAGACTAGCAATGTGCGATGTCTCTTTGTCTGCGAGGGAGACTAAACCCCGTCTTGTGGAGTTTCGACTCAAATTGGTGGGGTAGCAACCCATGGTCTTCGGGCTGTTTGTGGAGCTTCGACTCAATTTGTGATGGTTAGCAACCATGTAATTAGCGTTCCGTTTGTGATACACGTGTTGGTGAGCTTTATTCTCCCGTTTGTGATAGGCCTCCCCCTTTTTTTGTGATTTCTGGATTTCTTGAGACGATTTCTAGAATTTGTGTTTCACCAATTTTCGTGATTTCCATTGATAAATTTTATCAATATTTGTGCATTGGTGAATTTGTGTGTCATTGACTTTTGTGATTGACATTGATATAATCGTCAATATTTATGGTTTGGTGAACGAAATAAGGAGTATGACATTTCTTTGATTCTTGTGTAGATTTTGTGATATTGATTAATCTCTTGTTGATTTTCAATTACTTATATATATCACAGCTTGGCATTGTGATTATTATGTGTTTAGTCATATCTCTTACTTTATATCGTTTCATCTGATATTTATAGTTAGACTGATCCGTTTATTATTTTCTTATTAAATAATACTCGGATCAGACCGAGATGTTACAGGTGCTTCAGCTTGACTTCTCACTTGGGATTGATTCCTCTGACTTTTGGCTAACTACTTAGATTAGTAGGTTTTTGTTGTATACACTTGAGATATAGACTCATAGTTGTATTCTTTTGTATAGCACGTGTTGCTATTCTTTTGTATTATTGTGGATCTTTTTTACCACTACTCTGATATACACTTTCATGTGTTAGTTATATATTCATATCTTCTTCCACCTTTGGGATATGAATTGCCTGTGACTGATTTATGTTATGTTTATTTCTATATTTGTTTCTAAAGATATTATAGCCACTGTGTAGTAGCTTTGACTTTGTGTCGGTATGTCGGATTTCCCTATTGATAAAGAAATGCATGTTATACTATCTGACATATCGCTGCTCGCGCAAAGCAATTACACGGATGGTCGCTCCTCAACAGCCTTATTCTCCGTGCTAGTTGACAGCATTCACAGTAATGTTCTTGGCTAGCGTGGGTATAGAGGTGGGGCGTCACAATGAGAGCTCTTATCATCTTTTTTCTGAATGCATCTATTCGTATTTCATTTGGAAACGCATTCAAGTAAAACTGGGTATTCAAAACAGTGACCACATGGATCTCAAGCAAGCCATTCATCTTCTAAATATCAAATTTAAAGGAAAATCTATTGAAAGAGACTTAGCTCACATTTTTATTACTACCGCTGTCTACAATATTTGGAGAGAAAAAAAATGCACGTTCTCATAATAAAACAAGCAGCAGTAAAGAGCAGAAATGGTTAATCATAGAAACAGAAAGTAAGATTGCACTTCATAAATCAAGGAAAAAAGTTAAAGATCAAACCAAATTTGCAAATTTAGCTAAAGACTGGAGTATCAAAGTAGGTAGTACGCATCTGGAGCAATTTTTAGCCCACCCGAAAAGCTTACAGATGAGCAATCACGTATCTGAAGATTATACTTCTGATAAAGCCTCAAATAGAGCTCATGTTGCTCTCTAGAGCATTGTTTCAATAGAGCGGAGATGTATTGACCATAGATCTATATATCATTCCAGTAATCATATTTTTGGAGTTTATACTTTTGAAAATACCTCAAATAGAGATCGTGCTATCCTTCAGAGGAAAGAATCAACAGACCTAAGTCGTATTGACTACGGATCTTCTGATTTTCATAGTTTTAACCATAACCAAAGAAATATCTTCACCGATAAAGAGATTAAAGGCATGAGGGGAAAATTTAATGAGGGGTTGTCGTATTGGGAAAAAGGAGAGGCTAGCGGAGTAAAGAAGGGAGGATGGGAAGATTAAACTTTGACATATCGCCGTTATTTTTTTTGGACGAAAAGGCCGTGGAAATAGAAGTGTCGAGAGGCTGCATTGTGTTTCTAGGGTTTAAAGTGTAGAAGTTGTATCGGGTTTTACCTGTTTTCCATTTGTTAATGGGCCGAGCCCTATTTACCTTGTTATTTTAAAAAATAAATCTAGAGTGGATATGATAATACTCTAATGGGTGCAACCCCACGTAGCATGGCCCCTACTCACTCTTTATTTTGCCATTTCTGATAAAGGATATCAATGCTCCAAACTAGCAGAAAATCATCTTAGATTGATGAAAAACAAAGAAGGATGTCAATAGTCAATAAATCAACTATAGAAAATAAAAAAAATGACCGTGTATGGAAATTAAATCTCATACATTTATTGCCACTCATCAATTTCAAACTTGTACTATCCCTCGATTAACAATGAAGCCGGATAAGTTGGGGGCATTGTTGCCTTTCAGACCTTGCATCGACATACATTCTTAACATTTAAAATAGATACGAGTTTTCAAACCTCGAAATTTTGCATTAAGTACATGCCTAAATCAATTCCACATAAATAACATCGCTTATAGAAATTAATTTTCTTACCTTTTTCACCAAACTTTGATTCTAACTCGTACTATTCCTCGCTTAAAAACGAATCCAGGTAAGTCAGGCACTGGGCTCTCCTGGCCTTACCTAGACACTCCACTTTTTAAATCCCACAGATAGTAAGGAATCTACTTTCTCGATTTTTGGTATTAAGGATAAGACTATACCCTTTCCATGAACGAAATCAAAATTTTAAACTTTTAAAACATTTGACTCGCTCTTGTGCTTGATTTTCACATCACAAATATTTGTAGAACACTTTAACAGCACTTCTTTAAAATGTTTCTTTAAAGAGCTAATTATATTTCTAAGTGTATCAAAAAAGGGTTAAAACAAATGTCATTAAACATTATTTACTATAGACTCAAAACCAATTACACTTAGCTTTATCTTTAACAATCTTCTTAAAGACCTTTTCATTTATAAAATATCATTTGTAAATCAATTTATTATTATTTTTAGAAAAAAAATGCTCCAAAGATTTAAGAATATCAACACTTATTAAGTCAAGTAACAAGTTTTTCTTAATAACTTTAAGAAATCTTTTATTATAACAACAATGTTGTAATCCATGACTTCTTTCTCAATTCTCGGAAATCGTTTATTACTCGAATGACATAAATGTATGTGTATAACAATGGAAGTGCTGGTACATAATGACATACCTTGCATTAGGGAAAGCTAAAGCCAACATCTAGGCCGCAAGAAAAACTTGGGGGTGAGAAGGAGTTGGCTAAGAAGGAAATAATCTAGGATACAACGCGTAACCGATGACCAATTTCATCTAAGATAAACTATTTTAAAGCATTTAAGTTATATTATAATGCGTTATTAATGTGCATCTGAATGAAAAGAATACTTTAAGAAAAACATATCCTATAAACATTTATTTAATTAATGTACTTTAATATCGACTTACGTTTATTCTGAATTTTTCCAAAATTTACTTATATTAATTTGAGATTTTATTAATGCTATGTAAGTTTAATTAAGCATTGTAACACACAAACACACACACACACATAATTAGTTACATGTATGTATATATGCATTTATATGCATCGAATAAAAAATAATTTACGATTTGGATTGTTATGTAGTTTTGCGAACATTCTAATAATTTTATTTTTATTTTTCATAAATATTTGAACTATTATGAGTTTTAGAAATAGTGATACACACACAAATATATATATATATATATATATATATATATGTATGTATATATTACAATAACAAAATAATCCAAAAAATTATTTTTAGATATGGAAAGGGTAAAAAATGACATAACTTCAAAAAATTGGATGACTTTTACCATGGATATATTAATTATTATAAGTTTTGAACTGGTTAGATATATTATAATTAATTTAAGTTAAAAAATATAATAAAATATATTTAGAATCTTGAAAATTTCAATATATTTGGTTAATTTTTATTATGGATATATTAGTTATTATAAATTTTGAACTGGTAAGATATTATAATTAAATTGTACAACAAATAAATTCATAAAAAAATATTTTTTGGATCTTTAAAATATATAATATAGGCCTAAAAGTGTATATGTATACATTTTTTATTTATGTATGTGTGTGCACACACACATACATATGCATCTATAGTTGAATATGTATTCATATGCGGACTAGATATATCTACATAAAATGATATTTTATAACACATATAGATATATATACATACATAGACACACAGATATATATACATACACTCACACACATATGTATCTGTGTGTGTGTGTTATCTGATTATACATCCCAGTAATCATCTGTATAAATACTTTGTAATATTATTTATAGACACTACTACACAGCCATTATTATAATATAACCATAGACATATGATATTCATTATATACATCATATATAATTTAATTGAAATAATTATAATAAACTTAAATTTAATTTAGTATAAATATCATCTCTCAAATCATACATTTTAGTGCAATGTATATAATTTATGATAACACATTAAAAATATCCAATGCGTATTGAATAAAAGTAATTATTTTTTGAAATTTGTCCCTCTTAACTCATTGCTTAATACATCTGATCCAACAATGGTATCAGAGTCTTCATTTCGCTAGCATGGCTAATTGATCAATACGCAGTGAAATTTCTTGAAAATTCTAATTAGATGGTTTTCTAGGAAAGGGTGTCTAAGGAGAAGGTTACTCAAATTAAGGAATATTCTTATGAGCGAAAAACCTCCCTTACTTATGGCCCTTACCTAACTTGTCGAAATGGTCTATTTCTAGGATTTGCTCTTAATAGAAGGCCAATTGTTTTTGTTCTTTAAGTTGATTTAAATAAGAATATTTGGATACTACATATTATTTGAATTTAAATTTATTTATGAATAAATTTAAAACTGTTCAAATTCAAATATATAAAAATTATAATTGAATTAATTTGATTTTTTAATTTACATTATAAAGTTTATAAATAAATAAAATCCAAAATAGTTTTAAATTTTAATATGAATTATAAATGTTATAGGCCATAAAAGGTTACAATTACGTTGTAATACTAATTTAAATGTAGATTAAGTATATATATATAGTATTATATTATAACTAAACAAAAGAAGAATGCATATAAATTAAAAATAATAAGCTTTTGTAAGCTAAAAAGAAATGAAATCCTTTATAATTATAAGGAATGGATACATACATATACACTTGTACATCCATATAAAATGATCAATGATGTTATTATGTATTTTGTATACTCATCATTCTTTATAGATGATAATAGTCATTATTATTATTTTAAGATTATAAATATAAAATAAATTGACTCTCTATCATTTAGAATATAAATAAAGTACTATTCATGCATATAGTTGTTGAGCACCCTCAAGCCAAAACTTATATATAATGATGTTTATATTTTCTTTGGATTGGTAAGAATATTTTGCAAATTTGATGAGCACTCTCAAAGGTTACAAAATTTATCCATAGAATCGCAAAATGATGAATCATGAGTGTTTGCATAGAAAATGGGCAAACACCTCCAATCTATTTACTACAGAGCTGTGAAAATGGGGTGCATGACACAGTTGTTATATTTGTATTTTGATTAATTTACAGAGAGCAAACCATATATAGGTTATGCAGAAAGTAAATTGTAGTAAAATAAAGAATACAAAGATTGATAGTGGTTCAACAGAATGTGTCTACGTCCACTATCCATTTTTATTCCTTCATATATATCTTTAGCGCAATGCTTGGGGTACAAACACTACACCATATTGGCTGTTCATAACACCTCTATGCGGAAGAATTGCAACGGTTCTGAGCCGTTGCTAAATAGCAATGGTTTTGAGCCGTTGCAAATTAATAAGAACGGCTACAGATCGTTCTATTTTTGCAACGGATCCAAGCTATTACGAAGGTCCATTTTTTTTAATTACATGTGACCGCTTGCGTAACCCACCCGGTCCATTCCCAAAATAATATGCTCTGTACAATTCCGTGCCCTAATTCCCCCAATCTTTTTTCTACACTTTCTTCTCTTCCATCAATCGTTTGGGTAGGGCGATTATTCGATTGTCCTGGTACTGCTGCCGTTGCCCCATCATCGCCCTAATGCAGCAATCATTTGCCCTAGTACATCGAGAGTTCGACTGTCGAAGCTGTTACAAAGATTCAAGTTGCAGTCGATCCGGTCAAAGGTCTATAACACGAATCAATTTTTATTTTTGTTCCACGATTGATTCATTATGTTTACGTCATCGGTTTGTGTGTTTTGAAGAAGAAAGCGTGATAGTAGGTTGAGCGACTTGGGAAGGACGTCAAGAAGGAGAAGATTGTGGCTTAGGTTTGAGCAACCGTGATTAGAATCTGAGCATGGTTATCTAGGTAATTAAGTTATTTACCTAATTTATCAAGTTAAAAGATTGGCTTAATTACATGTGTGTGTGTGTGTGTGTGTGTGTGTATAGTTCTGCAAAATTAATTACATAATAAATTTGCTGTAGTCAAAAACATTTGTTTGGGAGAAATAAATTACATATAAATACAAAGCATATAGCTTATTTTATTTCAATTCAGAAAGAGCAATAAAGAATTTTATTCATCAAACTCTCTCAATATCTAATTGATACAAGGACCAATTTTTTGTATAGGGCACAATAGATGTAAAGAAATGAACGTTAAATTCAACATACATAGCTTTCCAGTATACGTCATTCATTTTTCTCATCGATGCATCTGTGCCACAATAATCATCATAGTTTACTTTAAAAAGATAACTCATCTATTTAAATCACTATTTACATGTTTTCGTTGAAGTTCATGTTAATGTTGTGCTTTCAGATTTATTTTTTCTTTCACTTTTGGGCTAAAATTTGGTAATAAGCTTTGGCTTCTACGCATGCTTCTAGATAGACATTAGATTGCATTTTTTCCTTACATTGTTGTTCCTACCTACATATATTTCTCACACAAAATTAATAATAATTTTGATATAAGAGTTGAAACAATAGAAGATTAAATTGCTACTGACAGTTTGATTAGCTTAGCAGGTTATAGTTTTAATTAACGTGATGAAATAAGCTTTGCAAATTATTCATCCTCCACGTTTGCCTCTTCAGTAGACACAAGTATAGAAGTGTGATGGTATACAACAATTATGAATGATAAATTGAGTTCATGTAAATCAAAATTAAATGGATATCTTCATTGAGGAGTGTGTGTATGTGTATTTGTATGTGTGTGTGTTGAGATCAAATCATAAATTCTGTTGAGTGCTAAGTGAAATTTCATATATAATGAAATAACTAGACATTGATGACCTCCGAAAAAAAGGTGCTTCTGTGAAAATCTACACACGTACTTTTTGGGTGAAATTCCTCAAATGACTAAACTGGTCTTCTTCAAATAAAGTTATAGTAAAATAATTGATCTGATTATATGTTTTTTGTAGCTCAAGTTTGGTTGGGAACAATCTAAATGCTGGAAATTGCAGTTAGAAAGTTAATCGTGAAAAAAAAACAATTAAATGAGCAATTTGTAGAGTTAGGTAAAATTAATGCAATGCGGGAGATCTACCTATATGGGACCTTTTTTCAGTCATTCTTTTTCAAGATAATTGCTAATTACTTAAGTACATTTGTCATTTACGATCAACTATTATACAGACTTTTTTCCACACTTTTGAATTCAACAAATAAATTGAATAAATTGAAATAAAATCTGAAATTTAAATATGGTCATCATCATACTCGTATAAGTCTTTAGCTAGAGAAATTCAGAATTTCGAAGCCGCCATTGGTCACTGTGATTGTGCATGATTGATGAGAGGAAGATAGAATCACAACTTTCAAGTGAGTAATATACTCACATGTCTATGTCTGAGATATTATAATTTTTGAATCTATGCTATGCTCATACTTTATAAAGGAATTACTCCCTGAAGGTAACACACTACCAACAAAGTACTCCGACATGAAGAAGTTGATTAAACAAGTTGGATGGATTACAAACTTATGATCCATGCAGTAGTGACTGCATTTTATACTGGAAAGATGATGCAAACAGAGTTTCTTGTCCAATTTGCAATGAACCAAGATACAAGACAACATTCAACGAAGAGAAAAGAGCCACTAAAGTACCTCAAAAAACGTTGAGACATTTCCCTTTAATTTCTAAATTGAGGAGATTGTATAATATATCATGGATAGCAGATGCTATAACTTGGCATGGTCATGCCAAGTCTGATTCAACTGTAATGCATCACGCATGTGACACTTCTCAATAGCGAGCTGTAGATTCTTTTGACAAAACGTTTGCTGCTGAACCACGAAATATCCCACTTGGAATAACAACAGATGGTTTCAATCCATATGCATCTCTAGCTAACAGATATAGTTGTTGGGCAGTAATTATAGTACCGCATAATTTTCCTCCATCAATGTGCATGAAAAGGGGGTTTTCAATGTTGACATTGTTGATTTCTGGGCCAAAACAACCAGGAAAGGATGTTGATGTTTATTTCAACCATTGGTAGATGAGTTTAAGTAGTTGTGAGAAGGAGTCATTGCATTCGACTCATTTAATAACTCTAAGTTCACAATGAGAGCTAGGGTATTGTGGGCAATTCATGATTATCCTGCACTTGGGACTTCATCAAGGTGCACAACTCATGGCTATTTTGTATGTCCTATATGTGGGGAAGATTCTTGTGCTTATTATCTTTCCGAAAGTAAGAAGATGTGTTACATGGGAAATCGAAGATTTCTTCCTTCCAAACACAAATTTCGAGACGAAAAAACAAACTTTAATAACAAACAAGAATATCGTCATCCTCTATAGCCATTAAATGGTTATCAAGTTGAAGAGGAGGTAGCGAATATCAAGAGGAAAGTTGGTAAAAACAAACTAGAAATCGATCGAAAACAGAAAAAGAAAACCGATGAGGAAGAACTTGCAAATGTTCATGCATGTTATAGGAGGTCCATCCTCTTTGATTGCCATATTGGTAATTAAATTTGGTTTGACATAATATTGATGTTATGCATACCGAGAAGAATCTCATTAAGAATCTCATTAGCACAATTATGGGTCATAAAGATAAGTCAAAAGACGGCAACAATGCATGCAAGGATATGAAAGCCATGGGTATAAAACAAAAATTGTGGGTGACGGAAGATCCAGAAACAAATAAAATAACCATACAAGAGGCAACTTTCACCTTAACCAAAGAAGACGAGTTGCGATTTTTCACCATTTTGAAAAGCCTGAAAGTGCCTACCAAAGTCTCTTCCAACTTCCATAATGAATATCAATCCTCCTGAACTAACAAATATGAAATCGCATGATTATCACATTATAATGCAACAATTACTCCGGTACTGCTTCAACATTCTTATCCATAACAGAAGGATCTACGTAATGCTATACATCGTATAAGTCTATTCTTTAACATTTTATGCTCAAAGGTGATCAAAGGGGAGTGTCTTTTAAAAGCAAAGGCTAGTTTGGTAGAAGCAAAGTGCGTGTTTGAAAAACATTTTCCATCTGCATTTTTTGATATCAGCATCTATCTTATGGTTCATTTAGCAGATGAAACATTGATTTATGGCTCCGTTAGATATAGATGGATGTGTCTTTTTGAAAGGTAAATTACTAATTGCAGTTTTGTTCTTCATCATTTGATTTAAATAGCTACTGGTTATTTATAATTGATTACCTTCATAGGTTAATGAAAACATATAAAAGATACGTGCGCAAAAAAGATATATTGAAGGGTGTATTGCAGAAGGATATATCGTACAAGAATCTAGTCTTTACTGCATGGAGTATATGACAAAAGGAGCCGTTGGCACTCATAAACATACTCATGAGGCTTTTTTAAACGAGGATGACAAGTTTGCTAGTGAAATGCCTCTAGGTAATGGTAAATATATAACCTTAACCCAAGTGCAGTTTGAACAAGTTCGTAGATGGGTCCTTAATAAGTACGATGGATTGGATGAGCGGGAGAAGTAAGTTCACGAATAACTCCTGAATTCACATTATTGTAAATCTACCCATAAATATGTTTTGAATCATGTTTGTCTCAGGAGGTACAACGCCTATGTGAAAAATACTAAATCTCAACATCGAAGTGGGGTTACATCCGTGGAAGCTTGTCAAAGTTTTACTCTATAGTTACGTAGAGAGGTATATGTTACATCTTATTAAATATTTCACATGCACGTGGATCATACACCTTCATGACCGTACTTTTGACTTATTTTGTTTTTTTAGTTTGTGAAGACCAATGATGTTGATTCAACTCTTTGGCGGCTGGTGAATGGGCCAAAGTTTAAGGCGCGTGGTTATATGAAGTACTAAGTGAATGCGTTTATGTTTTTCCCGAAAAGTTACAAAGAGCGGATGGTAACACAAGACAGTGGTGTATGTGTTAGAGCAATTACAAAATTTAGAGCGAGTGAGAAGGATAAAAATTATAAGGAAGCAGACACAATGTATTACGGAGTTATTCAGAAGATAATTAAGTTGGATTACATTGACTTCAAACAAACAGTTTTGTTATTGTGAATGGGTAAATATCGAAGACAAGGTCAATGGTTGCAAGATTGATCTTGTTTCAAACTTGATTACAGTTAACTTAGAGAAATTAAAGACCAAAGATAAAGTGAATGACGAACCATTTATTCTTACATCAGAAGCGAGTCAAGTGTTCTACTTAAAAGATTTAAAAAATAGCGGATGGTTTGTGATTTTGCACACACCAAAACGGTTGACTACAAATGTTGATGCCATTGAGTTTCCTACTGCTTATCAATCAGCTTTTGAAGATAACCAAAAATAAGAAGACCTTACCAAATGCATATATTAATATAAGATGTATATCTTAATTGAACTGAGTTGAGTTTCAAGTGTGACTGAATTTAGAGTTTCTTCACTATGGATATTATACAGCGTTTGTAATGTTTGTTTAGTGGTGGTTGTTGAATTTTTTTCAAAACTTTTATAAAATAATCCAAAAATGCATGTCTACATTTTAACTATTTGCTTGTTAGGTTATTAAAATTTAATTAGTTGATAGTTGTTTGTATTAGCTTGGAGAATATATAAATACTGAACATACACGACTATAGCCATTGCAACAAGTTTTGTTTATTTATTTATTTTTTTTATTTTTTTTTTATAGTTTTTTTTTCTCTACATTTTAGTATTGTTCAAAAATTTATCACTCAAATTTACTATCTCTAAATTACATACATTTTTGCATTGTTCACAAATTTGTTAATGTTTAGAATTTAGAGTAGTTTAAATTTACTGTCGCTAATTTATTTATCACTCGAATTTATTTTTGTTTCTCTACATCTTAGCAGTCTATTAGCAAACATTGGCACTCTTGTGAATTTACTCTGATTGCACACTATCATTTTCTTTAACATTTTGAGAATCATTATCACTTAGTTTCCTTGTTTTTTTCAGAGAAAGGCCTCAATAAAGCAATCTTTCTTCTTTGGAGATTAACAACCGACATCCTCTCTCCTGGAGGTAACTTCGTCTCTTTAATGCTAATGATACTTCAAAATACACTCGTGCATGACAATTTCCGCCATAAAAAATAACCATCCATTTTTATCGTTAATTTTAAATTCCAAGTTGCTAGATGAGTGCACATTATTTTCTACAAGTAATCACTAATCAGATGACTGACAGTTACATGTGTTGGAATATAAACTTGATTTATTGGTTTCTGAAGAATTCTTGTATTATGTTTAAAGGGGGGTGAGAGTTCTAAAATTATGTTTTCTTTGTAATCAAGTAAAAGTGTTTCTAGAATTATGTTTTCTTTGTAACCAAGTAAAAGTATTTCTAGAATTATGTTTTCTTTGTAATCAAGAAAAAGTAATTCTAGAATGATCTATTAGGGACTATAAATAGAAGAGCTCTCCCGTAATTTGTAATCAAGAAATCTAGCAAAGGAAAAATAATATTAAAGCATTATTTTTAAGAACAAGTTTCTTCTCTAAAGTCTTCAACTTTTTTTTTTCAACAAAGTGGTATTAGAGCGAGGTTTAGGGATGACTTCCAATAATATGTTGCAACCTCAACTTCCTCGTTTGACGGGAAAGAATTATAATCAATGGAGCATTCCAATAAAGGTCTTGTATGGCTCTCAAGATCTTTGGAAGATTGTTGAAAATGGATATGAAGAACCGGAGAATCAAGCAACACTTTCAACACAACAATTGAATATTTTGAAAGAGATTCGAAAAAAGGACAAGAAGGCTCTTTATTTTATCTATCAAGCGGTGGATGAAGCAATTTTTGAATGGATCTCTTCGGCATCAACATTAAAGGAGGCATGGGACATCCTCAACAAGGCGTACAAAGGTGAAGAAAAGGTAAAGATGGTAAGACTTCAAGCTCTAAGAGGTGAGTTTGATTTGCTCAAAATGAAAGAAAGTGAATTGGTGGAGGAATTTTATAATAGAACTATTTCTATTGCTAATCAACTTCGAATCAATGGTGAAGAAATTTCGGATAAAAGAATTATCGAAAAAATTCTTTGAAGTATGACAAGGAAATTTGAGCATGTTATTGTTGCTATTGAAGAATCAAAATATTTGAATACTTTCTCTCTTGAAGAATTGTTGGGCTCACTACAATCTCATGAGTTTCGCATCAAACAATTTGATTCCTTTCCTTCCGAGCAAGCTTTTCAAATTCGAGACACCAACCGTAGTGGATTTAGAGGAAGAGGTGGAAGATCAGCCCGTGGTAGAGGACAAAGAAGAGGCCAAATTCAAAGTGAAAATTCAAGTCCATCTCAAGGAGGAAGAGGAAGAGGTCGTGGAGGATACAATGGAAGAGGAAAAGGTAACTCTTATAATATTCAATGTCATTATTATCATAAATATGGGCATATGAAAAAGGATTGTTTTAAAAGAATTAATGATGAAAAAGATAATTCTAATTTTCTACATGAGAATTTGGAGACACAAGATGAAAGTATGCTTCTTGCTAGTAATGTTCAACAAGTTTCTTTTAATGATATATGGTATATTGGTAGTGGTTGTAGTAACCACATGACCGGAAATAAAAGTTGCTTTGTGAATTTTGATGAAAGTGTCCAACGAGAAGTCAAGATAGGTGATAACAAAAGGCTCATTGTCAAAGGCAGTGGCGATATTCCGATACGGACAATGAAAGGTACAAATTATATTTCTAATGTTTATTATGTTCCCGATCTTAAATACAATCTTTTGAGTGTTTGACAACTTTTAAAGAAGGGACATAATGTGAATTTCAAAAATAATTTATGTGAGATCAAAGACAAAACTGGTGTTCTTATTGCAAAAGTGAAGATGACACCAACAAAAATGTTTCCATTGAAAATTAAAAATGAAGCAATTCCATGTTTTGCTAATATTGTTAATGACAAGTCATGGCTTTGGCATCTTCGTTATAATCACTTGAGTTTTAGCACTCTATCTAAGATTTGCAAAGATCATATGGTGAGAGGCATCCCAAATATTAGCAAACAAGATCAAGTATGTGAAAGTTGTGCTTTTGGCAAGCACCATCGAGATCCATTTCCAAAAGAAAAGGCATGGCGAGCAAAGAGTCCTTTGGAGCTAGTGCATTCGGATTTATGTGGACCTATGCGCACAAACTCTCTTGGAGGTAATCGGTATTTTCTCACTTTTATTGATGACTATAGTCGCAAGATGTGGATTTACTTTCTCAAAGAAAAATCTCAAGTATCTGAAGTATTCAAGAATTTTAAAGCACTTGTGGAGAAGCAAAGTGGTTTTTCTATAAAGACACTCCGATCCGATCGTGGTGAAGAATATATGGCAGAAGAATTCAGAAATTTCTTAAAAGATTATGGCATTCATCATCAACTAACGGTCCGCTCAACCTCTCAACAAAATGGGGTGGCCGAAAGAAAGAAATCATGGAACTTGTTCGAAGTATGTTGAAGACAAAAGGATTGCCTAAAATATTTTGGGCCGAAGCTGTAGCATGTGCATGCTATGTTCTCAACCGTGCGGCAACTAAAAGTGTTCAAGGAAAGGCTCCACAAGAAGCATGGAGCGGTCACAAGCCATGTGTCTCCCACTTTCGAATTTTTGGAAGCATTTGTTACTCTCATGTGCTGGATGAAAAGAGAGGAAAACTTGATGACAAATCTGAAAAGTGCATCTTTGTTGGCTATAGTGAAAGATCCAAGGCATATAAATTATATAACCCCATCACAAAGAAGATTATTATTAGTCGTGATGTAATTTTCAATGAGGAAGATGCATGGGAATGGAAAAATGAGAAAAAGAGTACACGTATCTTGCTTTATAATGATGCATTTGAGCCAATTGAAGAAGAAGGATCGACTCCACCTACTCCACCATCTAATTCTCCTCCAAGCTCATCATCTTCAAGTTCAGAATCAACACCTAGAAGGGCAAGACCTCTTGCGGAGATTTATGGAGAAACAAGAAGAATTTTAGAAGATGAATTTGTTGATTTTGCTTTATATGCAACTGCGGTTCCAGTTGATTTTGAAGAAGCCGCCAAGGAAGACAAATGGAGACAAGTCAAGGATCAAGAAATTGATGCAATTGAAAGGAACCAAACATGGGAGTTGGTTGAAGTACCTGAAGGGAAGAAACCCATTGGAGTCAAATGGGTTTACAAGACAAAGTGGAATGCACAAGGTGAAGTTGGAAAACATAAGGCACGATTAGTTGTGAAAGGCTACAAGAAAAAGTATGGTGTTGATTACAAAGAAGTTTTTGCTCCCGTGGCACGTCTTGAAACAATTCGTTTGATAATTTCATTGGCTGCTCAAAATAAGCGGCAAGTTTATCAAATGGATGTTAAATCTGCTTTCTTGAATGGAGTACTACAAGAAGAGGTGTACATTGATCAACCTTCCGGCTATGTGATAAAGGATGAAGAGCATAAAGTCTATCGGTTGAAGAAGGCATTGTATGGCCTTAAGCAAGCCCCTCGTGCATGGTATAGTCGCATAGATGACTATTTTGTGAAGATGGGATTCAAGAGGTGTCCATTTGAACATACTCTTTACATCAAGGAGAACAAGGGTAACATTCTCATCATTGGTTTGTATGTGGATGATTTGATTTTTACGGGAAATAGTCTTGATAATATTAAAAAATTTAAGAGAAGTATGACGTAAGAATTTGAGATGACCGACTTGTGTCTACTACATTACTTTCTTGGTATTGAAGTAAAGCAATATAATGATGGTATATTTATCTCTCAAGAATAGTATGCAAAAGATTTGATGAAGAAGTTTAGAATGGATGAGGCAAAGCCAATTGGAACTCCAGTTGAAGTTGGCTTGAAACTAAGTAAGGATGACAACTCGAAATATGTTGATCCAACATTGTTTAGAGGTCTTGTTGGGAGTTTGATGTATTTGACAGCTACTCGGTCAGACATTACATATGGTGTGTGCTTGATTAGTAGGTTCATGGAGCAACCAAAGAAGACACATTGGGATGCCGGAAAAAGAATTTTGAGATATGTGCATGGAACACTTGGGGATGGAATTTATTATCAAAAGATAAATGATCCTAGGTGCTTGGATATTGTGATAGTGATTGGGCCAGAAGTGTTGATGATAGTAAAAGTACTTCGGCAAATGTTTTCTACTTTGGATCAAGTGCAATCACGTGGATGTCAAAAAAACAACAAGTTGTGGCTCTCTCAACCGCCGAGGCAGAACATATTTCACTATATTTAGCTAGTTTCAAGCTTTATGGATTAAATGAGTGCTAGAAGAACTTAAGCATACTCCAAAAGAAAGTCCACTTATATACTGTGATAGCAACTCTGCTATAGCACTCACCGAAAATCCAGTTTTTCATGGGAGGAGCAAGCATATAAGAATCAAGTGTTATTTCATTCGAGACTTGGTTGGGAAAGGAGAAGTAGTTGTCAAGCATTGCAAGACGCAAGATCAAATTGCCGATATTTTAACGAAGCCTTTGAAGTTGGAGATTTTCAAGGAGTTAAAGAAGAAACTTGGTATGCGTAAAAGTTTAGCTCAAAGGGGGGAAAATCAAGTTTAAAGGGAGGTGTTGGAATATAAACTTGATTTATTGGTTTCTAAAGAATTCTTGTATTATGTTTAAAGGGGGGTGAGAGTTCTAGAATTATGTTTTCTTTGTAATCAAGTAAAAGTGTTTCTAGAATTATGTTTTCTTTGTAACCAAGTAAAAGTATTTCTAGAATTATGTTTTCTTTGTAATCAAGAAAAAGTAATTCTAGAATGATCTATTAGAGACTATAGATAGAAGAGCTCTCCTCTCATTTGTAATCAAGCAATCTAGCAAAGGAAAAATAATATTAAAGCATTATTTGTGAGCACAAGTTTCTTCTCTCAAGTCTCCAACTTTTTTAAAAATATATATATTTCAACAACATGAACGCGTTTGACATGGAAATAGTTGAATAAGTTTTACTGCCCTCCATTCTTATATCCAGATTATAATACAAACAACATATCAGTTTGTGTCCACGGGTACGGCGCAGTAGAAAGGAGGCTTGAATTCTGATAAAAAGACGCAGGTTCGATTTCTACCATGCGCTTCCCTGTCCTATATAAATTTACCCGGAGGTACGGAGGCTTGGATCAACGGACGACTTTACTATACCCTCCTCAGAAGTTTACCTGCCCGCCGGGTTCTCCTGGGTTTTCAAAAAAAAAAAAAAACCACATATCAGTTTGTGTATTTTAATCTTTGTTCATTACCATTTGTTCTTTTCTACTATGGTTGTAAATGTTACCAATGGGGCAACGCTACGTTATAAGGCATCAGTGGTGTGTTGTATTTATGGTTTAAATGATGTTTAGTTAATACTTTTTGATGCTAGTTCACTTGTGTTCTAACTTCAAATAAAGAACATAATACATCAAGATAGAGACCGAAAGTTAAATGCCAAGAATTGTTAATCACTAATCATATGACGCAAAAGTTCAATTTTATAGTTTGAAATTAGTTGTTAAAGTTCAGTTTCAAATCAGTTGCAAAAAGCTGGAACTAATTTCTTTCACATGTTGGTAATGCAAATAATTGACCAAATATTTTTTTCATCATTGTAGACCATGTTATATGATTTGCTTCTTTCACACTTGCATTCAATTTTAATGTCAGATTATAAAACCTGCAAATCTGAACAGGTTTTTTTGAATAATTAAGTATCATCTAATGATGTATGTTTTATTTGCTTTCAGGTGCTTGATGGCTTTGCACACAACAGACTACCAACATCTGAGGCTTCACAAACAACAACTTGTCACTCCTCTCCTAATGAAGGGTTTACCTTAAGTCGCGGCCGACTTATCACCTCGCTGCCGCCCTATACCTTAAGTCGCGGCCGACCCATCACCACCCTAAGTCGCGGCCGACCTATCTCCGCCTTAAATCGCGAACGAGACTATGCCGCAAGCTTCACAAGCCCTAAGTCGCGAATCAATCACTGAATCGTTTTCCCCCAATTTGCAGCGACTTTCCATATGTCGCGAACTACCTCTTTACGTCGCGAATGATATATGAATTGCTTCCAGTAAATCGCAAAATTGCATTGCCGCCTCCTTAACTCGCGTGACATTATTGAGTCGCTGCCGAGCTTTGATAAGTCGCGAACGACTTATTTCTTAAGTCGCGATGAGGAAGGGTTTCCACCATAAGTCGTTGCCGAGTTTCATAAGTCGTTGCCGAGTTTCCTAAGTCGTTGCCGAGTTACTTTAAGTCGTTGATTGTATTTTTCCTAAGTCGTTTGCTATGAAAACCATTTGTGTTGTAATTCTGTTAAGTCGGGAGTGTGTTGTACTATAAATAGGAGTGTATGCATCATTTGTAAAGGTTGTTGAAAATTGAATAAAATTTTGTTTGTGAAGCTTTGTGCCTCCATTAAATTGGTAGTCGAGTGTTTAACTCCTATCTCCACTTTCGGCATTCGAGTGCGCTCGAATCAATGAACGTTGAAGCCAATTCGCGAAATCAAGTGCGCTTGATCAACGCTCAAGAATTGTAGATCTTCCTTCACGGTATCGTGCGCGATCAACATGTCGAAGATTGCTAAAATTCGGTATCTTCGTGATCAACGGATTTGGGCCTTACGGTATTCATCACTCCATCGATTCTTCATTGATTCACCGATTATTTCCGCTAATCGTGTGAGATCCTGGATGGATTCGATTTATATCGTCGAATTCGCTTCTCACGCTGCGTCAGTTTGGTATCAAAGCTAGATCGCAAGGAGTTTGCATTATTTGGAGACTTGGGTTTTGAGAATTTGAAGTTTGGAAGAACGGATTTGCAAATTGGGAGAAGTTGGTGTTCATCGTGTTCATCGAGAAGTTGCAACAAGTTGTGAATTTCGATCCATCTCACTTCAGATCAAAGTTCGAAAAGTGTTTAAACTTATTCTTGAGTTTGTTTGAAGTTCAATCATGCCTCCGAGACGAGCTCAACGTCATCGCAATATTAATGCTCTGTATGGAAGAGAAGGGGCCGATAAAATGGAACAACGAATCAACGAGAGTTTCACTGAAAAGTTGAATGAAGGAATTGGTCGATTAGAGAGAATGATGCTTGAAATGAATCAAAATCGAAGAAGAGTTTCACCTAAATCGAACCATGGGCGAAGTAGAGCTTCGATACATTCAGATCGGGAGAGAAGAGAAGATCAAGATCATAGAAGTATTGATAATCGTGATAGGAATGTTGATCGAAGGAGTGGTAGTAGAGATGTTGGAGGTCGTGATCGACATCGATATACTTCAGATTTTGATGAGGAGTTTGATGGTGATAGGGGAAGTGTTCATTACCGAGATAGAGAACAAACACGAAGACAGTATCGAGATGTAGATGATGATCGTCGATGGGAATCGAAAATGAAGATGGAGATTCCTGAATTTAAAGGTGGAATGGTTGCAGAAGAATTCTTAGACTGGTTGTCTAATGTTGAGGAGATTTTTGATTTCAAGGAGGTTCCGAAAGACCGTCGAGTGAAGTTAGTTGCTACTATGTTGAGAGGGAGAGCTATGGCATAGTGGCAGCAAACCAAACTTACACGAGAATGGATGGGGGAGTCGAAGATTGTTGAATGGGAGAAAATGAAGAAATTAATGAAGGCTACATTTTTACCTTACAACTATCAATCACTCATGTATCAGAGGTTGCAAAACTTGAGGCAAGGAACGAAGACTGTTAATGACTATGCTGATGAGTTTTATCAACTGATTGCTCGAAATGACATTATGGAGACCGAGGAACAATTGACTGCGAGGTTTGTTGGAGGTTTGCGCATGCAGATCCAGGATATGGTTAATATGTTTGACCCGAGATCTGTGGCGGAAGCGCACCAGAAAGCGATAGCTTGGGAGAAGCAGGGAAGACGAGGAGGTGGTGTGTTTACAAGTTCCAATATTCAAAGCAAAGGGGTTAATGGGAGTTCCAATGTTTCTAAAGCCGTCAGTAAACCAGTTGTGAAGGAGGTTGAGAAGGCAAAGATCAACAACAATTTCAAATGCTACAATTGCCAGGAGATGGGTCATAAGAGCAACAAATGTCCAAAGCCAAAGAAGAGAACGATGATAGCTGAAGATGCTGTTGAAGGTGAAGATAGTCCAGTTGAGGAGAATGAACAGGATATCGCGTCAGGAGATGAAAGGTGTAATCTAATGATGAGAAGGTCTTGTTTAACACCCAAACAAGAGGATGAGGCTAGTTGGTTGAGGAGCAACATTTTTCAATCTACATGCACTATTCTGGGAAAAGTTTATAAATTTGTGATTGATGCAGGAAGTTGTGACAATATTATCTCTACTGAAGCTGTGAGGAAGCTGAAATTGAAGACGGAGAAACATCCTAATCCTTACAAACTAGCATGGCTGAGAAAAGGAGGAGAGGTGAAGGTGGATAGGCGAGTTCGAGTTCCATTTTCTATTGGGAAGAAATATAAAGACGAGATCTGGTGTGATGTAGTTGAGATGGATGTTTGTCATTTGCTTTTGGGAAGATCGTGGCAGTATGATCGAGCAGTGCAGCATGACGGTCGAACCAATAGCTACAATTTTAGGTTTGAAGGTGTTAGAATTATTTTAGTTCCAAAGAAGAGACATCAAGGTGAGGGCAAATCTGAGGAGATTGAGGAGCTGAAAACTCTATTGGCTTTAAAAGAATTTGTTGAAGAAGTAGAGGAGAGTCCTGAAGTGTTTTTGTTGATTGGACATGAAGCTAGTGAATCCGTTGAAATTCCAAAGGAAGTAAAACCGATATTAGAAGAATTCAGTAATGTATTTCCAGAAGAACTACCAAAGGAGTTACCGCCGTTGAGGGATATTCAACATCAAATTGATCTTGTGCCAGGGTCAGTGTTACCTCACAGGCCACATTACCAGATGAGTCCGAAGGAGCATGAAGAACTGAGAAGGCAAGTGGAGGAGTTGTTAGAACAAGGGCGTGTCCAGGAGAGTTTGAGTCCATGTGTCGTGCCAGCCTTATTGGTACCGAAGAAGGATGAAACGTGGAGGATGTGTACGGACAGTCGGGCTCTAAACAAGATCGCTGTGAGATACAGATTTCCTATGCCGAGGTTTGATGATTTGATTGATCAATTGAGTGGGGCTGTTGTGTTTTCCAAGATAGACCTGAAGAGTGGATACCATCAAATTCGTATTGGACCGGGTGATGAGTGGAAGACTGCTTTTAAAACCAGGGAGGGTTTATACGAATGGTTGGTTATGCCATTTGGTTTGTCAAATGCTCCTAGTACTTTCATGAGAGTGATGAACCAGATTTTTAGACCATTTGTTGGGAAGTTCGTGGTTGTTTACTTTGATGATATTCTGATTTATAGTGGGAGTACGGAAGAACACATCCAGCATTTGCGAGAAGTACTGTTGATTCTACGACAAGAGCAGTTTTATGCAGCAACAAAGAAGTGCGTGTTTATGACGGACAGAGTTTTATTCCTGGGGTATGTTCTGTCAAAGGAAGGTATTCAAGTGGATGAAAATAAAGTGGAAGCTGTCAGGAGTTGGCCACAACCGAAGACAATTACTAAAGTGCGAATTTTTCATGGCTTGGTGTCTTTTTATCGAAGATTCATTCCACACTTTAGCAGTGTGATGGCACCAGTAACCGATTGCATGAAAGGAAAGAAGTTTGTATGGTCAGAGGAAGCAGGGGTTGCCTTTGAGAAGATCAAGACACTCTTGACGACAGCGCCAATTCTGGTACTGCCGAATCTTCAGTTGTTGTTTGAATTGCATACTGATGCTTCGAAAGTGGGAATTGGTGGAGTATTGAGCCAGAACGGAAGACCAGCTGCTTATTTCAGTGAAAAATTATCTGGAGCCAAGATGAGATATAGTACTTATGATGTAGAGTTTTACGCAATTGTTCAAGCCGTAAAACACTGGCGACATTACTTATTTCAAAAGGAGTTTGTTCTTTACATTGATCATGAGGCATTGAAACATCTACAAGGGTAGGACAAGATTTCAGCGAGACATGCTTCGTGGGTAGCATATCTACAACAATTTACTTTCGTTGTAAAACACAAATCAGGGGTAACAAATCGTGTAGCGGATGCTTTAAGCAGAAGAAATCACTTGTTGACAACGTTGAAGGTTGAAGTAACAGGATTCGAATTATTGCCAGAGTTGTTTGAGGAGGATCCTTACTTTGCAAAGTTTGTTGAGAAAGTTAAGGATAGGAATACCGATGAATTTGTATTGGTTGACGGATTCTTGTTCAAGGGGAATCGATTATGCATACCAGACTGCAGCTTAAGAATGAGGATTATCAAAGAATTACATGAAGAAGGCCATGTAGGCAGAGATCGTACATTGCAGTTAATTTCTCAATCTTATTTTTGGCCGTCAATGAGAAAAGAGGTAGGGAGATTTGTGGAGAGATGTCATATCTGTCAAGTTTCGAAGGGAACAGCTACGAATGCGGGATTATATATGCCGTTACCTGTGCCTACTAAACCATGGGTTGATATTAGCATGGATTTTGTGCTGGGTTTGCCGAGAACTCAGGGGGAAATGATTCTATATATGTTGTAGTGGATAGGTTTTCGAAGATGGCGCATTTCATAGCCTGTAAGAAGACAGCAGATGCCGTCCGGGTTGCTCAATTATTCTTTAAAGAGATTTATCGATTGCATGGGTTACCGGAGACCATTGTTTCTGATAGGGACACTCGATTTCTAAGCCACTTTTGGTTGAGTTTGTGGAAGATGGTCGGAACGAAGCTAAATTTTAGTAGCGCTTACCATCCGCAAACTGATGGACAAACGGAGGTGGTTAACCGATCGTTGGGAAATTTACTGAGATGTCTCGTGAAAGATAATTTGAAAAGCTGAGATATGAAGTTATGTCAAGCAGAGTTTTCTCATAATCATGCAGTCAATCGAAGTAGTGGATTCAGTCCGTTTCAAGTTGTATATTCAGCCACTCCAAAGGGACCGTTGGATTGACAACAGTGCCGTATCAGAAAGGGGTAGTTAAACGAGCTAGTGATTTGGTGAATGAGTTACAGGAATGCCACAAAGTTGTACAGGAACGATTGTCTAAGTCAAATGGGAAGTATAAACAAATGACGGATAAGAAACGAAGTAGTGTTGTCTTCAAAGAAGGAGATTTTGTATATGACGTTTTGACGAAAGATCGTTTTCCAGTCGGGACTTACAACAAGTTGAAAGCACGAAAAATTGGTCCAGTAGAAATCTTGAAGAAGATCAATGATAATGCGTATCGGTTAAGATTGCCGGAAGAGGTTCATACTTCTGATGTTTTCAATGTCAAACACTTAATTCCGTATTATGGGGAGGAACTTGACGAAGATGACGAAAATGTGAATTCGGGGACGAATTCCTTCCAATAAGAGGAGGATGATGAAGCGTTTACCTTAAGTCGCGGCCGACTTATCACCTCGCTGCCGCCCTTTACCTTAAGTCGCAACCGACCCATCACCACCCTAAGTCGCGGCCGACCTATCTCCGCCTTAAATCGCGAACGAGACTATGCCGCAAGCTTCACAAGCCCTAAGTCGCGAATCCATCACTGAATCGTTTTCCCCCCAATTTGCAGCGACTTTCCATATGTCGCGAACTACCTCTTTAAGTCGCGAACGATATATGAATTGCTTCCAGTAAGTCGCAAAATTGCATTGCCGCCTCCTTAACTCGCGTGACATTATTGAGTCGCTGCCGAGCTTTGATAAGTCGCGAACGACTTATTTCTTAAGTCGCGATGAGGAAGGGTTTCCACCATAAGTCGTTGCCGAGTTTCATAAGTCGTTGCCGAGTTTCCTAAGTCGTTGCCGAGTTACTTTAAGTCGTTGATTGTATTTTTCCTAAGTCGTTTGCTATGAAAACCATTTGTGTTGTAATTTTGTTAAGTCGGGAGTGTGTTGTACTATAAATAGGAGTGTATGCGTCATTTGTAAAGGTTGTTGAAAATTGAATAAAATTTTATTTGTGAAGCTTTGTGCCTCCATTAAATTGGTAGTCGAGTGTTTAACTCCTATCTCCACTTTCGGCATTCGAGCGCGCTCGAATCAACGAACGTTGAAGCCAATTCGCGAAATCAAGTGCGCTTGATCAACGCTCAAGAATTGTAGATCTTCCTTCACGGTATCGCGCGCGATCAACGTGTCGAAAATTGCTAAAATCCGGTATCTTCGTGATCAACGGATTTGGGCCTTACGGTATTCATCACTCCATCGATGCTTCATTGATTCACTGATTATTTCTGCTAATCGTGTGAGATCCTGAACGGATTCGATTTATATCGTCGAATTCGCTTCTCACGCTGCGTCATCTCCCGTGAAATGTAACTATTATACTACAAGGGCAAAGATTTAATTTCTTACCCAAGAAAATTTATATATTGAAGCTTTACTTTTATACTAAGGTTCTTATAGTTTGCAAATTTTGGTATGATATAATATATATGACATCATTACTATAATATTAGAGTTTTTTGCCATAGCAAGAGTTCTTTATAATACCTTGTAAAACCTAGCACTCATAGTTATAGACTATTACTATAATATCTACTCATTATCAACGTCCAAATGGAAAACTAATCTTTCAACGTCTCATTTCAGACAAATAATTCAAAATTCACCAATGCAGGCCTTGCTAATAAACCCATGATATAGACTATGTCAATTTAGTCGTAATTGACATTATACTACTCTAATTACTTGATGTGATATCGAGCCATTACATTATATCAAGTGGCGAGGCAATTGATGCTACTTTTAATATGACACAAATAAACTTATGAACAAAGCATTTTAAACAATTCAATATAAATAAATTAAGTTTGTAAATCACGATCTTAGGGAGAATACAAGTTAAATCCAATCGAGATTGATGTCTTCATATATATAATTAACTAGTAAATTGCTCATTAGTTTAATGAATGATTCTCTGGTTATGCTTTGCAGTTCATTCAGATGGGGACTTGCATCTTAAAAATACAATTCAATTGCACCTGAAATATTTTTATGTAACTAATCAGTGTTTGGTGATGTGTACAAAAAAGTCATATTAAGTGAATTAACCAGATCGGTAGTAAACAATTAAGTTAGGTATTTTGTATGCACGAACGCATTTTTTATTCAATGTTTAGAAGTTAACTGACGATTTTATTTTTAGCAAAATGATCGATTTTAACAATTAAACAAATGTGATGAGAGGAATAATGTCGTGTTCTATTGACAGGCTCATTACTGTTTGGAAAGAAACCTTTTTTTTTTAAAGCTGATTGATTAAGAAATCAAAAGGCTGTTTTGCTCAATCATTCGATTTGGTTAGTGTTAGAAGCACAATTATGCACCTACGTGAAGATTCGAGTATATTACATTAGTTTATCCGCGCTAAAAACTACTGGCTTTCTTGAAAAATATGAATTACTGCATCTGGATTTTTAAGTTATATTTAAGGAAAATTCTGGAAAAAAAAAGTTGTTTACTTAAGAGCTTGCTTTATAAAAAAATGGTGTCACAGAATCACAGATGCATCAGACGTGGGTTTTGCCATTTTGTCAATTTTAGTCACGCATACATGCTAGTCGTATGTGATAATGTTATGCATCACTTTTAGTTTGTCTGGTGGTGGGCATAATTTTTAGTTACTAATGAAAATTTTATCATTTATCTTGTTCCAAATGGGCCACCTTATTGTTGAAATTATTATACTGTAAATGAATTTGAGGTTATTTTTGCATGATGCTATTGCTTGTTTAAAAATATCTTCTGTTCACTCCTGCAGGAAGAAGAGAGGAATAACGTCAAAAGCCGCGGAAGGGCAGTCCATTCAATAAGCAATCATCATCTACACAGTCGGAAAAAGTTGAGTCAAACACATTTGATGCTCCAATTTCAAATATTGCTGAAAGAATATGCAGTCAAGTTGGGAAATTGGTACAAATGCACGTGCCTATCTCATATGAAAGTTGGGATAAAGTACCAAAAAATAATATAAGAATGACGTTTGGGCTGAATTACATGTAAGTTAAAATGTATCACCTTCGGTTTTCTCTGTAACTATATTTTGGTACATTGCTTTTTATTTTCAGACTTATTTTGAGCTAAATTCGGATGCAAAAGAATTTTATTTAAAAAAAATGTACGAGTCATTTAGGAGATACAAGAGCGAATTGAGGGCATGCTATCATGATAAATTTGATAATGATGAAGAGAGAAGGAAAAATTGTCCTTCAAAAATCAGCCTAGAAGATTGGTACGAGTTCTTGAAAAATTAAGTAAAAACCGTTGCACGTGAAAGAAGAGCTCTAGGGAAAAAAAAGATCATTATATAACTATGACCATTATACTGGTCGTACAAGTCACGCTGTAGTAGAACATAAAATGGTACGTTATTTTTAGTGTCCTTTCTCTTATTTTTGATAATTTACCTTAGGCTGTATTGATTATATGCACTTGTGTTTTATCTTCATTAAAACGTCTCTAAGTTCAGCTACAATAATACGTTAAGACTCTCTTTACACCCATTCTACTGTTAGCATATTGATCCATTTCCTGTCTGGGTTGGGCTTTTTAGCCTTTTTATTGTTTATGTTTTCTATCTATATAAACCTATCTCTGTAACCCTAATGCAATCAATCTTTGTTTTGCTCAGCCGTCTTGCTGAATAATATGAATTATCTTTTTCTTCTTATTTGATTTTACAAACGTTTACATGGTATCAGAGCCTCGTTCTTGTTTCTGCCTGCTGCCTCGTCGCTGTCTTGTCTTCCCGCCTCAACCCGAAACCCTAGCCTGGTATCATCACCTGCTCCAAACCCTAGCACCCACCGAAACCCTAGTCTGTCATCGATCTTGTCCCAAAACCCCAGAGCCCCGTCCCCAGCCTGCAGAAACCCGAGTCCCCAGCCTGCCCTAGCTGCCGATCTCCCTGACCCAGCTGCCGATCTCCCTGCCCTAGCTGCCGATCTCCCTGCCGAAACCCTAGAACCCTGAAACCCTAGCCTGCCGATCTCCCTGTCCTGAAACCCTAGCCTGCTGATCAACCCGAAACCCTAGTTCGCCAAAACTCTAGCCCAATTGATACCTGTCTCGACCTGAAGCAGTTGCTGACTTCAAAATATGGCAGGAGGTGATGATTCATTACAGGCTATTAGTGTTCGTTTAGATGGAAAAAACTATTCTTATTGGAGTTATGTCATGAAAAATTTTCTGAAAGGAAAACAGATGTGGGGATATATTTCTGATGTTACTGTGGATCCTGAAGCTGCTAATGTTGAATCGATGGAGAAATGGGATACTAACAATTCAAAGATCATCACTTGGATTAATAATTCTGTTGAGAATAAAATTGGTATGCAATTGGCTAAGTATGATACTGCTAAGCAAGTTTGGGACTATTTGGAGCGACTTTTTGTGCGTTCTAACTTTGTCATTCAATATCAATTAGAGGCTGATATTCAGTCATTGTCTCAGAATGATCGAAATATTCAAGATTTTTATTCTGAAATTACTGCTCTTTGGGATCAATTGGCTATGACTGAGGTTGCTGAGCTTAGGTCATTTGCTCCATATATCGCTCGTAGGGAGGAACAACGTCTTGTTCAATTGTTGATGGCTCTTCGACCAGAGTACGAGCATTGTCGTGCGTCCATCCTACATCGCACTCCTTTACCTTCTATTGATTCTGTTCTACATGAATTATTAGCTGAAGAAACTCGCTTGAAGTCTCAAACTGAGAAAGTTGCACAGACTTCTTCTGCATCTGTTTTTGCTACAGGGATTTTACCAATCCCATCTCAACGCAACAAGATAAATATCAAGAATGGTCGTGATTGTAATTATTGTAAACAACCAGGCCATTGGAAGAATCAATGTCCTGAATTATTGGCTCGTCAAAAAATCAAAGTTTTAAGCCAGGTGATAGATTACAACAGCAACAACGCGGTAGCCAACAGCAGTCCCTCTCTACTGCACAAGAACATGGACAGTCATGAGGTAGTTCCCAGCCTAGGACTGCTGCATTGATACATCCTTCCGGTGAATCAGTTGTGGATTCCTCTATGGACTCTCTTGCAGAACAATTTCAGAAGTTCCTTGCTAGCCAGTCTTTGTCTCAAAACATGACTGCTCCTCAATCTCAGCACTTTGCCATGTCAGCTCCCTCCATATCAGGTTTGAATTCTCCTTTGTGGATTTTGGATTCTGGTGCCTCATATCATATGTCCCATGATTGTTCATCATTTATATCTATGTCTTTTGATTCTCGCCCACCTTCTATTTTGACTGCTGATGGCATACCATTGCCATTAACAGGAATCGATACAATTCAAACCACACACGTTTTCCTCCCAAATATTTATCGTATTCCTAAATTAACTATGAATCTTGTGTCGGTCGGACAACTTTGTGATCTTGGATATCTTGTTCATTTTTCTTCTACCACTTGCTCTGTGCAGGATCCCAACGCCAAGAAGTTGATTGGGACAGGCCGTAGGCAGGGCGGTCTCTATGTTTTGGATGACTTGCACATTCCAAGTCATGCCGCTGCTGCTAGTATTGACCTTTCTTCTTTTCATTTAACTCCATTGTCTTCTAAGTTTTATTTTTGGCATTCTAGACTTGGTCATATTTCAAGCTCTCGTCTTAAATTCTTGTGTAATTCTGGTGTTTTGGGAGATTTACGTTCTCATGATATTTCAGATTGTAGTGGTTGTAAACTTGAAAAATTTTCTGCTTTGCCCTTTAATCAAAGTGTTTCTACTTCCACTGCACCTTTTGATTTAGTTCATTATGATGTTTGGGGTCCAGCACCCATCCCCACAAAAGGTGGATGCAGATATTATGTCTCTTTTATCGATGACTATACTCGTTATTGTTGGGTTTATCTGATGAAACGTCGTTCTGAGTTTATTGATATATATACTGCCTTTCAAGCATATGTTAAAACACAACACTCTGCTATTGTTAAATGCTTTCGTTCTGATTTAGGGGGGAATACACTAAGGGAGACCTTTCTAACATATTCAAGGTTGATGGTACTTTGCATCAGACTTCCTGCACTGATACCCCGCAACAAAATGGTGTTGCTGAAAGAAAACATAGACACATTGTTGAAACTGCCCGTTCTATGATTATTTCAGCTAGCGTTCCAAAAGAATTTTGGAGAGAAGCTGTTCTCAGTTCCGTTTATCTTATTAATAAGATCTCGATTTCTCATAACTCTGGTATTTCTCCTCATGCCAAGTTGTTTGGTCAAACTCCTGATTACTCTCACCTAAAAGTGTTTGGTTCCACTTGTTTTGTTCTTCGTCCACACGTAGAACGTACAAAATTATCTTCACGTGTTGCTATATGTGTTTTTCTTGGGTATGGTATTGGACAAAAAGACTATCATTGTTATGATCCTTCTTCAAATAAACTATATGTTTCTCGTCATGTTTCCTTTATTGAACATATTCCCTTCTACTCTATTACACTAGTCCTCATAGTATGACTAAGTCTGATCTTATTCACATTGATCCATTTCCTGCTGATAACTCCTCTGATTCACCACCTCTTATCATTGACACTCCGTCATCCATACACTCTGTTCCTCCTCCTTCTGCAGGTGACACTTTATCCCCTGCTACTACGACTGTTCAAACACCTCCTGTGATGACTGATCCTGTTCAACCTCGCTATCCCACTCGCACACGGAAATCTACTCAATTATCTGATTTTGCTTACTCTTGTTTCTCTCGGGCTTTTGCTTCATTTCTTGTTTCCATTGACACTTTCTATGAGCCTTCTACATCTACATCAGTAACAAGTAACAAAATCTCATGTTTAATACTTTAATTTGGGTATTTATGTTTCCAAGGGGTGTGTTGATAATGATTGATTAACTTAATTCACAGTATTATCACATTAAGACACAAATGTACATTTTCAAAATAAACAAATGTAATAACCATTATGACAATTAGATAAGACATTTTAAAGTAGCCTGAAAATAGTTTGTCCTCTTATTTTGTGTGCATGATTTGTAGGATACTAAATTTTTTTAGTTCAGTGTCAATATTTGATATCGTCAACCTTTACGTAAACTTATATTTTATTGCTTACATACTGCACTCATTTAAGAGTTAAGATAGAATTTGAGCTACGCTAAATTTATGATTTTGTTCGAATTGAAATTTTTACATTTTTTTGCTCAACTAATGAAAGCTATAAGTACATGATCAGACTTAGGAAGCACATTTCTTAAACACATATTACTTGTTTTACCATATTTTATAAATAGAACATTGTTGGATCGAAAAACAAAAATAAAAAATGAAAAATTGATAAATATAGTATATGGATTATAAATTCACAATCCATAATCAATACGGCAATGGGAGTCATGATAAATTTATGTGAGTATGTTTTAAACAGCTTACACTAAAGGCCTTCATAATTTGAGTTTTGGATGACAACCCGACTGTTTCTTTTGGCCCAAATCTATGTCCAGATTTTATAAGATTGCAGTGCAATCTACCATTTAGATACCTTCAAGTTTCCAACGAACCTGTAATATTTTGTCCATTAACATATATCCTGTTCTTTGTCAGGTGAACTGCAGTTTAACTGACTAAAAACACCTCTATGATCTTATACACGATTTTTTTTTTACTAGAAACAAGTCCAAACCCTCCGCTTCCACAAATGCAGCCAATTCTGCATCAGTAGTTGATAAGCAATTATAGACTATAACTTCGACATCAATATAATCACGCATATAAAAATTGCCTATTTCCTTTTTGGTTGCAAGTCAGTGCTAATCTAGAAAAAGAAATCACATGTCGTCATGTATGGAAGAAAACACACACGAAAAAGGATGGTACCATATCAGATTCGACTTCTTCATACTTCGTAAGTTAAACAATCTATTGTTTTAGATGATAAATTAATAATGATTTATTATTATGACATATTTGTTTACATATTTTATCATTATATTATTTTAGATAAGTAACCTATCAATTAATAATAATATCCCAACTATTATCATTTTTTAGGGTAAAATTGCGAAAACGAAGGAAACAATCAATGATGTTGATCAAGAAGATTTGCCATTGGATGAAGACATCTTCTCACAAGTGTTTGGCAAGGATAAAAGGGGGCTGGGCTTGCGGTATTGGAACCAAGGTATTAAGAGCACAAGTTAAGGCTTCTAATATTGCACGTAAACAACTCAAAAAAACCGAAGGAGACTCAAAAGATTTGAAAGCTAGGATGGACAATGTGGAGGGTACAGTGAAGTCATTGGTCGACTTGTTCAAGGGATACGTGGATAAAGGAAAACACATGCCAAACATTCCTTCAAATGAAGGAGGAAGTGGGACATGTCAGGAAAGTATTGAAGGAATGCCGAACAACGATGTTAATAATCTATTGAGTTCGTCTAGTTCGGCAAATCAAAAATGTGAAATCCTGAACTTTGATATAGAGGTCATTGCAACAGGTTCTGTATGCAAAGATTCGATAACATCCATCATACATGGGAAGCTTGTACCTTTAACACATGAGAAGTTGGTTATGGACAATATACTACTGCTAGATGAGAACACAGCCAAACAAAATCATCCTTTTGCCATGACCTTTGGTGAAGTTGGAATCAGTGGTTTTGTGTGTCATCCGAAGATCTCAATTTGATATCTTTAGACGCAGGAGCAGGTATATACTATTATTATCTTTGGTAATTTAACATAGTTGCCGCCACATAAATCTAGTTCCTTGCTTTTTAAAACCTCGTATTCTTAAGCTATATACTTATGTTTTAATTTTTATTATTGCAACTGCAGTACAAATCATATTAAATGGATAAATTAACCAAGGGGATTATCAAATTATATACACGTTTAAGCAAAGTTACAGAGTTTCAAAGCGAGCATGAACATGCAAGTGCTAAAGAGCCTTCTTGTACCTTTCTTAACACAAATAAACAATATAAGTTCTGAGACATAATGAACTTATATTGCAACATTACAAGACAATTTAATAGTCCGTTTAAAATGTAAAGCAGGAAGAGGAACTCATAATTGTAAATATACGAGGAAATAACATATATGAAAATAAAAGTTCCAGGTATACAAATTTAATAAAAGGAAACAATGAACAATTAGCAGACTTTCCTGTAGAGAAACGCATAGATTAAAAAAGGCGTCATGTTGTCAGTCCAAATCGATAAACATCCCAAACTATAAATTAGTTGGAATAAAGAACCAGCAAGACACTTCCAAATAATATGAAGCTAGAATAGCTTATTGTAATCGATAAATAACTGTGGAAAAGTATAAGCGTATAGTTCCTAACATCAAAATGAACTAAAAATAGAAATGTACGTTTAAATTTTTTGTTAAGTTATAACCTTTTTCCTAACATCAAAATGAATCCGTAAATCCATAAATAACACTGATAAAACGATCTAAATCTATTCACAAGATCCAAGAAAACCATAAATTTGCAGAATCAAATTATAATCAATTCCATGGACACTGAAAATAGAAATGTACGCTTATATTTTTTGTTTAATTCATTGGAAGGGGATTCTCAGACTAAGTTACATTTTTGTTTTATTCATTGGAAGGGGATTCTCAGACCAAGTTACGTTTCATAAAATAATAGCAAAATTTGCATTAACGGTTATACGTCTAGTATACAAAAACAGAGAATAATCAATTATAAACTCGTCTCACAAGTTTATAACTCAGATTTCCGCTACACTGGAATTCTGTATTAAGTATTATAACAATATGAATGTTGTAAATAATTTACAACAACAACGTTATACTATTTTGAATAAATAGTATAACCAGAATAATGGATAGAATATAGAATAATGTATATAAATATAAAAATAGACTAGAATTCTAACCGGATTATGTCTGAGGCTCGTCGTAACGATTTCCTTAAGAATTTTATTTCAAAATTTTTCAAAGATACAACAGACGAATTCTGCTCGAAATTGTAATGAGTATATCACTCTGTAATTTGAATGTAAGAACAGCAGTTATTAGAAGAGAAGAGATATTCAGATTGAAAATTCAGAGAGGAAAGTGATCAGTTTTCCTCCTTATTTATAGTTGGTTCGTATCCCTTCGAAGGGTCGCGTCTGCACCCGTTTGTCCAAACGGTCGCACCCGTTTCTGCCTTTTTGCTGTTGTTGTTTATCGGTTGCGCCTCCTCAGTCGGGCCGCACTCGCTTCTTCAATCGGGCCGCACCCGCTCGCTTCAAAAGTCGCACCTTCTCAGTAACACGCGTCCGCTTATGAACAGGCCCAGTTTTGCAGTAAAATTAGGATCATACTAGACCCAAACCCAAATGGGCCCGGCCCAACCCGGTTCGGTCGATCGGACGGACGGACGGCGGAGGCGGTGCACGCGCACGTGTGTTGTGGAGATGCACGATCTCCCTCCTCACAACGAAGCATACATTTGGGTGCCCCTAGGCCCTAACACCTTCATTGCAAAGCCATATATAAACTAGTATGGCTTAGCAATTTTGGCGATGTGGGACTTTATATATGTTTCATTCATTTTTTTTTAGGAATTCCAACAACCCCCACATGAACGATAATATACATATCCCCCACACAAAGCGAAATATCACATAGTATATATGAATTAATGCTTTATCATGGATAAGTAGATATTTCACTTTGAACTTTTCCTAGTTAAAACTTATCGGATTTATTTGGCTAATCGGTGAAATATTTCATCTTGAACCGTCAGCCTTTATTGTATATCCAGACAATAAGCTTTACGAAGCATTGATTCCCTTCTCATCCAATTTTTTGGTTGTGTTCATTTTGGTCCTGAACACTACTTGGTTCTACGAGTGTTATAGAGAATTTAAAGCCTTGTAAAATTCTCATAGAGCCGACCCAGCTCACACTTATATAGGTGATCGTAACCATTAAGAGTATCCTACAAATACCCCACTTGTTAATTCCAAGATATGGTCATCATTAAAAAACATAGTTTTAACCTATTAATACTTCTGTAGGCATGCATTTATATTTTGCACCATAGGAATAGAATAGGAGTATGTCCAAACAAATGCATTACGTCTTGAGTTATTCAGAACTGGTTTGCCTATTGATCCTAGTCTGTGGGATCTCCAGTCGCTAGGATAGGTTTCCGTATAAGATAACTCTTATTAGTTTAGGCTTTAAAACTCATTCCCCTCAATGTGCAGTTAATATTTTCTCTTGATAAACCTTTAGTAAACGGGTCCGCTAGGTTACCATTTTTTCTTACATAATCTATGGAAATATTTCCATTTGAGAGTAACTGCCTAACTGTGTTATGGCGTCGACGAATATATCGCGACTTTCCATTATACACAAAGTTTTGCGCTCTGCTTAGCGCTGCTTGGTTACCGCAGTGTATGCATATGGACGTTATAGGTTTAGGCCAGAACGGAATATCTTCTAAAAAGCGACGAAGCCATTCTGCTTTTTCGTCTGATTTATCTAATGCAATGAACTCTGATTCCATAGTGGATCGAGCTATGCATGTTTGTTTAGTAGATTTTCATGACACTGCTGCCCCTGCTAGGGTAAAGACATAACCACTTATTGATTTTGATTCCTCTGAATCTGCAATCCAATTTGCATCACTATATCCTTCTAAGACGGCAGGATATTTTCCATAATGTAAGGAATAGGTAGTGATATTTTTTAAATATCCAAGCACTCTCATTAGTGCTTTCCAGTGTTCCTTCCCTGGATTGCTTGTATACCTGCTCAATCGACTTACTGCATAAGCTATATCTGGTCTTGTGCAATTCATGAGATACATGAGACATCCTATTACACGAGAATATTCCACTTGCGTTACACTCTCTTTAGTGTTTTTATGCAGTACTTCTGATGGATTAAAAGGTGTATTTACTCCTTTAATTCCAAAATTTTGAAATCTTTCAATCACTTTTTCTACATAATGTGATTGAGATAACTCAATTCCATTAGGTGTTCTTATTATTTTTATTCCCAAAATAACATCTGCAACACCCAAGTCTTTCATGTCGAAATTGTTGATCAACATTTTCTTTATGGTCTCAATTACCTGAGTATTTGGACCGAGTATTAGCATATCGTCCACATATAGACAGATCATCACATATGATTGTCCAAGTTGTTTATAATAAACACATTTGTCGCATTCATTTATACGAAAACCATTTCTCATCATGACACTATCAAATTTTACGTGCCATTGCTTTGGAGCTTGTTTTAGTCTGTATAATGATTTGACTAATCTACAGACTTTGTTTTCATTTCCTTTGGAAATAAATCCCTCAGGTTGCTCCATGTAAATTTCCTCATAGAGATTTTCATTTAAGAATGCTGTTTTTACATCCATTTGATGAATCTCTAGATTATAGATGGATGCAATTGCTATTAACATTCTTATAGAGGTTATTCGTGCTACCGGCGAATATGTATCAAAAAAGTTTACTCCTTCTTTTTGACGATATCCTTTGGCTACTAATCTGGCTTTATACTTGTCGATAGAGCCATCTGCTTTCATTTTCTTCTTGAAAATCCATTTGCAGCCAATTGGTTTTATTCCTGGTGGAATATCAACAATTTTCCAAGTTTTATTACTTAGAATTGAATCAATCTCACTTTGGATTGCTTCTTTCCAACATGAAGATTCAGAAGATGACATTGCTTCCTTGTACGTTTGAGGTTCATGTTCTAAGACATAAGTGAAAAAATTCGAATCAAATGTCTTGGAAGTCCTAGCCCTTACGCTTCTTCTTGGTTTAACTTCCTCAATCTCATGATGAGTTTCATCTTCATGTGAATTGCTTAATTCTTCTCTTGTCCTTTTAGAGACATTATTTCCTTCATTCCTTTTGTGTGGAAACACTTCTTCAAAGAATGAGACATCTCTAGATTCCATGATTGTATTTACATGAATATCAGCTATATCAGACTTGAATACCAAAAATCTGTAGGCACTACAATTTTGGGCTGGCCCAAGATAATAATAATATACTGTTTTCGGTCCAAGTTTGACTCTCTTGAGAGGCGGAACTGGAACTTTTGCCAAGCACCCCCACACTTTGAGGTATTTAAAGCTTGGTTCGTGTCCTTTCCATATCTCATATGGAATTGTTCCTGTTTTATTGTGAGAAATCTTATTTAATATATGATTAGACATATTTAGGGCTTCCCTCAATAAGTTCGTCGGTACACCAGAAGTTAAAAGCATTGCATTAATCATATCTTTTAACGTTCTATTCTTCCTCTCGGCTACACCATTTTTTTGTGGTGAATATGGAGCTGTTGTTTAATGAATTATTGCATTTTCTTCACAGAATTGTTCAAATGGTGATTCATATTCTCCACCTCGATCAAATCTTAGTATCTTGATCTTTTTATTTAACTGATTTTCTACCTCAACCTTGTATTTTATAAACGCTGTTATTGCTTCATCATTACTATTTAAAAGATACACATAGCAATATCGCGTATAATCGTCAATAAAAGTAATGAAATATTTTTTCCCACCTCTTGTAGGTAGTGATTTAAAATCACATAAATCTGTATGTACCAAACCTAATGGTTCGGTGCTTCTGTCAACAGATTTAAATGGTTGTTTGACCATTTTTGCTTCTACACATGTATCACATTTGTAGTTCTTATCCACTTGGAATTTTGGAATTAATCCCAAGTTTGATAATGTTTTTATTTTGCGGAAATTTATGTGTCCCAATCTATCATGCCATAGTAAAATTTCGTGCTCAAGCAAATAAGAAACTTCAATTTTATTAATAGCACAATCAGAATACATATTTTTGTTGCCGACAACGGCTACATTTGCCTTAAATAGGCCATCACATAAATATCCCCTTCCTATATACATTCCAGCTTTGGACAGAACCATCTTGTCTGACTCGAACACCATCTTGAATCCCTTCTTTGATAGGACTGCACCAGAGATGAGATTCTTGCGTATGTCTGGAACGTGGAGCACGTTATTCAACTTAACAGTTTTTCCAGAAGTAAACTTAAGGATTACTGTGCCACTGCCTTCGATCATAGAAACTGCAGAATTACCCATGTAGAGTTTTTCTTCGTGATCGAATTTCTAATATGTAGAAAACATGGATTTGTCAGAACAAACATGACGAGTAGCGCCTGTATCTACCCACCATTGGTTAGGATTCTGAACCAGATTGCGTTTAGATACCACTGTCGAGAAGTTGGACTCGTCTACTTCCATGTTATCTACTATATTTGCCTCTTTATTGCGTTCCTTCTTGTATCTGCAATCTTTAGCGGCATGTCCAACTTTTCCAGAAACCCAACGTTCACCATTAAACTTCTTGGTTCGTTTGTTGTCTTTTGGTTTGTTGTCTTGAACTTTCCTTTCTTCTGGAAATTCTTCATTTTGTTTTTGGTCTTTGACCCTTCAGCCACAAATGCCTCATCGCTTGGTTTTGTTATTGCACGGTTGTCTGCCTCAATTTTCAATCGGACTATGACATTCTATAAAGAGATTTCATTCTTCTTATGCTTTAGATAATTGTGATAATCTCTCCATGACGCCGGCAATTTTCCCGTGATGGCTTCAACCAAAAACGATTCTCCAACCTTATGACCTTCCGCTTCGAGTTCATGAATGATGATCTGCAGTTCATGTAGTTGAGCAGTCACCGGTTTGGAGTCAACCATCTCGTAGTCCATGAATTTGTCTACAATGAATTTCTTAAGACTGATATTCTGCGTCTTATATTTCGTGGTAAGTGCATTCGAGAGTGCTTTTGATATCTTTAAAGGCTGATATACTTTGTATAGTACCTTGTCGAGACAATTCAGAATATAGTTTCTGCATAAAAAATCAGAATGCTTCGACGTATTCACCTCTGCTTCCTTGCCTGGTGCAGGAATCGGTGCGTCCTCCTCGAGGTACTTTTGAAGACCGAGTGTGCTGAGATAAAACAACATCTGAATCTTCCATGTCAAGAAATCATCACCATCTCCCTTGAACGGTTCAGGTCTGTTGTGAGTAATATTCTTTGAAAATTCTACTGTTGCCATCTCTGTTTTAGTAAGAAAACAGTAAAATTCTTAAGATGTTATACGTCTAGTATACCAAAACAGAGAATAATCAATTATAAACTCGTCTCACAAGTTTATAACTCAGATTTCCACTACACCGGAATTATGTATTAAGTATTATAACAATATGAATATTGTAAATAATTTACAACAACAGCGTTATACTATTTTGAATAAATAGTATAACCAGAGTAACGGATAGAATATAGAATAATGTATATAAATATACAAATAGACTAGAATTCTAACCGGATTATCTCTGAGGTTCGTCGTAACGATTTCCTTAAAAAATTTATTTCAAAATTCTCCCAAGATACAACAGAAGAATTCTGCTCGAAATTGTAATGAGTATATCACTCTGTAATTTGAATGTAAGAACAACAATTATTAGAAGAGAAGAGATATTCGGATTGGAAATTCAGTGAGGAAAGTGATCAATTTTCCTCCTTATTTATAGTTGGTTCGTATCCCTTCAAACAGTCGCGTCTGCACCCGTTTGTCCAAACAGTCGCGCCCGTTTCTGCCTTTTGCTGCTGCTATTTATCGGTTCCGCCTCCTCAGTCGGGCCGCACTCGCTTCTTCAGTCCGGTCGCACCCGCTCGCTTCAGAAGTCGCACCTTCTCAGTAACCCGCGTCCGTTTATGAACAGTCGCGTCTGTTCATTAGACTGCAACTGTTAAAAAGCCCGGTCAACCGAGCCCGGGCCCGGCCTGGTTCGGTCGGTCGGACGGACGGCGGCGGAGGCGCACGCGCGCGTGTGTTGTGGAGATGCATGATCTCTCTCCTCACAACGAAGCATACATTTGGGTGCACCTAGGCCCCAACACCTTCATTGCAAAGCCATATATAAACTAGTATAGCTTAGCAATTTGGGCGATGCGGGACTTTATGTATGTTTCATTCAATGATAATATACATATCCCTCACACAAAGCGAAATATCACAGAGTATATATGGAATTAATGTTTTATCGTGAATAAGTAGATATTTCACTTTGAACTTTCCCTAGTTAAAACTTATCGGATTTACTTGGCTAATCGGTGAAATATTTCATCTTGAACCATCAGCCTTTGTTGTATATCCTAACAATAAGCTTTACGAAGCATTGATTCCCTTCTCATCCAATTTCTTGGTTGTGTCCATTTTGGTCCTGAACACTACTTGGTTCTGCGAGTGTTATAGAGAATTTAAAGCCTTGTAAAATTCTCATAAAGTCGACCCAGCTCACACTTACATAAGTGATCGCAACCATTAAGAGTATCCTACAAATACCCCACTTGTTATTTCCAAGATATCGTCATCATTAAAAAACATAGTTTTAACCTATTAATACTTCTGTAAGCATGCATTTATATTTTGCACCATAGGAATGGAATAGGAGCATGTCCAAACAAATGCACTACGTCTTGAGTTATTCAGAACTGGTTTGCCTATTGATCCTAGTCCGTGGGATCTCCAGTCGCTAGGATAGGTTTCCGTATAAGATAACTCTTATTAGTTAAGGCTTTTAAACTCATTCCCCTCGATGCGCAGTTAATATTTTCTCTTGATAAACCTTTAGTAAACGGATCCGCTAGGTTATCATTTGTTCTTACATAATCTATGGAAATAGTTCCATTTGAGAGTAACTTCCTAACTGTGTTATGGCGTCGACGAATGTGTCATGACTTTCCATTATATACAAAGTTTTGCGCTCTGCTTAGCGCTGCTTGGTTATCGCAGTGTATGCATATGGCCGTAATAGGTTTAGGCCAGAACGGAATATCTTCTAAAAAGTGACGAAGCCATTCTGATTCTTCGCCTGCTTTATCTAATGCAATGAACTCTGATTCCATAGTGGATCGAGCTATGTATGTTTGTTTAGTAGATTTCCATGACACTACTGCCCCTGCTAGGGTAAAGACATAACCACTTGTTGATTTTGATTCCTCTGAACCTGCAATCCAGTTTGCATCACTATATCCTTCTAAGACGGCAAGATATTTTCCATAATGTAAGGAATAGGTAGTGGTATTTTTTAAATATCCAAGCACTCTCATTAGTGCTTTCCAGTGTTCCTTCCCTGGATTGCTTGTATACCTGCTCAATCGACTTACTGCATAAGCTATATCTGGTCTTGTGCAATTCATGAGATACATGAGACATCCTATTACACGAGAATATTCCACTTGCGTTACACTCTCATTAATGTTTTTATGCAGTACTTCTGATGGATTAAAAGGTGTATTTACTCCTTTAATTCCAAAATTTTGAAATCTTTCAATCACTTTTTCTACATAATGTGATTGAGATAACTCAATTCCATTAGGTGTTCTTATTATTTTTATTCCCAAAATAACATCTGCAACACTCAAGTCTTTCATGTCCAAATTGTTGATCAACATTTTCTTTATGGTCTCAATTACCTGAGTATTTGGACCGAGTATTAGCATATCGCCCACATATAGACAGATCATCACATATGATTGTCCAAGTTGTTTATAATAAACACATTTGTCGCATTCATTTATACGAAAACCATTTCTCATCATGGCACTATCAAATTTTGCGTGCCATTGCTTTGGAGCTTGTTTTAGTCCGTATAATGATTTGACAAGTCTACAGACCTTGTTTTCATTTTCTTTGGAAATAAATCCCTCAGGTTGCTCCATGTAAATTTCCTCATCGTGATTTCCATTTAAGAATGTTGTTTTTACATCCATTTGATGAATCTCTAGATTATAGATGGATGCAATTGCTATTAACATTCTTATATAGGTTATTCGTGTTACCGGTGAATATGTATCAAAAAAGCCTACTCCTTCTTTTTGACGATATCCTTTGGCTACAAATCTGGCTATATACTTGTCGATAGAGCCATCTGCTTTCATTTTCTTCTTGAAAATCCATTTGCAGCCAATTGGTTTTATTCCTGGTGGAATATCAACAATTTCCCAAGTTTTATTACTTAGAATTGAATCAATCTCACTTTGGATTTCTTCTTTCCAACATAAAGAGTCAGAAGATGACATTGCTTCCTTGTACGTTTGAGGTTCGTGTTCTAACACATAAGTGAAAAAATCCGAACCAATTGTCTTGGAAGTCCTAGCCCTTACGCTTCTTCTTCGTTCAACTTCCACAATCTCATGATGAGTTTCATTTTCATGTGAATTGCTTAATTCTTCTCTTGTCCTTTTAGAGACATTATTTCCTTCATTCCTTTTGTATGGAAACACGTCTTCAAAGAATGAGGCATCTCTAGATTCCATGATTGTATTTACATGAATATCAGCTATATCAGACCTGAATACCAAAAATCTGTAGGCACTACTATTTTGGGCTGGCCCAAGATAATAACAATCTACTGTTTTTGGTCCATGTTTGACTCTCTTGGGAGGCGGAACTGGAACTTTTTCCAAGCACCCCGATACTTTGAGGTATTTAAAGCTTGGTTCGTGTCCTTTTCATATCTCATATGGAATTGTTTCTGTTTTATTGTGAGGAACCTTATTTATTATATGATTAGACATATTTACCCCCACAAGTTCGTCGGTAGACCAGAAGTTAAAATCATTGCATTAATCATATCTTTTAACGTTCTATTCTTCCTCTCGGCTACACCATTTTGTTGTGGTGAATATGGAGCTGTTGTTTGATGAATTATTCCATTTTCTTAACAGAAATGTTCAAATGGTGATTCATATTCTCCACCTCGATCAGATCTTAGTATCTTGATCTTTTTATTTAACTGATTTTCTACCTCAACCTTGTATTTTATATACATTGTTATTGCTTCATCTTAACTATTTAAAAGATACATATAGCAATATCGCGTTTAATCGTAAATAAAAGTAATGAAATAATTTTTCCCACCTCTTGTAGGCAGTGATTTAAAATCACATAAATCTGTGTGTACCAAACCTAATGGTTCGGTGCTTCTATCAACAGATTTAAATGGTTGTTTGACCATTTTTGCTTCTACACATGTCTCACATTTGTAGTTCTTATCTATTTGGAATTTTGGAATTAATCCCAAGTTTGATAATGTTTTCATTTTGCGGAAATTTATGTGTCCCAATCTATCATGCCATAGTAAAATTTCGTGCTCAAGCAAATAAGAAACATCAATTTTATTAATAGCACAATCAGAATACATATTTTTATTGCCGACAACGGCTACATTTGCCTTAAATAGGCCATCACATAAGTATCCCCTTTCTATATACATTCCAGCTTTGGACAGAACCATCTTGTCCGACTCGAACACCATCTTAAAGCCCTTCTTTGATAGGACTGTAGCAGAGATGAGATTCTTCCGTATGTCTGAAACGTGGAGCATGTCATTCAACTTAACAGATTTTCCTGAAGTAAACTTGAGGATTACTGTGTCACTGCCTTCGATCATGGAAACTGCAGAATTACCCATGTAGAGTTTTTCTTCGTGATTGAATTTCTGATATGTAGAAAACATGGATTTGTCAGAACAAACATGACGAGTAGCGCCTGTATCTACCCACCATTGGTTAGGATTCTGAACCAGATTGCATTTAGATACCACCGTCGAGAAGTTGGACTCGTCTACTTCCATGTTATCTACTATATTTGCCTCTTTATTGCGTTCCTTCTTGTGTCTGCAATCTTTAGCGGCATGTCCAACTTTTCCACAAACCCAACATTCGCCATTAAACTTCTTGGTTCGTTTGTTGTCTTTTGGTTTGTTGTCTTGAGCTTTCCTTTTCTTTTGGAAATTCTTCTTTTTATTTTTGGTCTTTGACCCTTCAGCAACAAATGCCTCATCGCTTGGTTTTGTAACTGCACGGTTGTCTGCCTCAATTTTCAATCGGACTATGAGATCCTGTAAAGAGATTTCCTTCTTCTTATGCTTTAGATAATTGCAGTATTCTCTCCATGACGGCGGCAGTTTTCCCGTGATGGCTTCAACCAAAAACGATTCTCCAACCTTATGACCTTCCGCTTCGAGTTCATGAATGATGATCTGCAGTTCATGCAGTTGAGCAGTCACCGGTTTGGAGTCAACCATCTTGTAGTCCATGAATTTGTCTACAATGAATTTCTTAAGACTGATATTCTGCGTCTTATATTTCGTGGTAAGTGCATTCCAGAGTGCTTTTGATGTCTTTAAAGGCTTATATACTTTGTACAGCACCTTGTCGAGACAATTCAGAATATAGTTTCTGCATAAAAAATCGGAATGCTTCCACGTATTCACCTCTGCTTCCTTGCCTGGTGCAGGAATCGGTTCGTCCTCCTCGAGGTACTTTTGCAGACCGAGTGTGGTGAGATAAAACAACATCTGATTCTGCCATGTCAAGAAATCATCACCATCTCCCTTGAACAGTTTAGGTCTGTTGTGAGTAGTATTCTTTGAAAATTTTACTGTTGCCATATCTGTTTTAGTAAGAAAACAGTAAAATTCTTAAATGTACGTCTAGTATACCAAAACAGAGAATAATCAATTATAAACTCGTCTCACAAATTTATAACTCAGATTTACACTACACTGGAATAATGTATTAAGTATTATAACAATATGAATGTTGTAAATAATTTACAACAACAGCGTTATACTAATTTGAATAAATAGTATAACCAGAATAACAGATAGAATATAGAATAATGTATATAAATATACAAATAGACTAGAATTCTAACCGGATTATGTCTGAGGCTCGTCGTAACGATTTCCTTAAGAATTTTATTTCAAAATTCTCCCAAGATACAACAGACGAATTCTGCTCGAAATTGTAATGAGTATATCACTCTGTAATTTGAATGTAAGAACAGCAGTTATTAGAAGAGAAGAGATATTCGGATTGGAAATTCAGTGAGGAAAGTGATCAGTTTTCCTCTTTATTTAAAGTTGGTTCGTATCCCTTCGAACGGTCGCGTCTGCACCCGTTTGTCCAAACGGTCGCACCCGTTTCTGCCTTTTGCTGCTGCTGTTTATCGGTTGCGCCTCCTCAGTCGGGCCACACTCGCTTCTTCAGTCCGGTCGCACCCGCTCGCTTCAGCAGTCGCACCTTCTCAGTAACCGCGTCTGCTTATGAATAGTCGCGTCTGTTCATTAGCCTGCAACTGTTAAAAAACCCGGTCCAGTTTTGCAGTAAAATTAGGATCATATTAGACCCAAACCCAAACCCGGGCCCGGCCCAGCCTGGCCCGGCACGACCCGGTTCGGTCGATCGGACGGACGGACGGTGGAGGCGGTGCGCGCGCGCGTGTGTTGTGGAGATGCATGATGTCTAACCTCACAACGAAGCATACATTTGGGTGCCCCTAGGCCTCAACACGTTCATTGCAAAGCCATATATAAACTAGTATGGCTTAGCAATTTTGGCAATGTGGGACTTTATGTATGTTTCGTTCATATTTTTTAGGAATTACAACAATCCCCCACATGAATGATAATATACATATCCCCCACACAAAGCGAAATATCACAGAGTATATATGGAATTAATGCTTTACCGTGGATAAGTAGATATTTCACTTTGAACTTTTCCTAGTTAAAACTTATCGGATTTACTTGGCTAATCGGTGAAATATTTCATCTTGAACCGTCAGCCTTTATTGTATATCCAGACAATAAGCTTTACGAAGCATTGATTCCCTTCTCATCCGATTTCTTGGTTGTGTTCATTTTGATCCTGAACACTACTTGGTTCTACGAGTGTTATAGAGAATTTAAAGCCTTGTAAAATTCTCATAGAGCCGACCCAGCTCACACTTACATAGGTGATCGCAAACATTAGGAGTATCCTACAAATACCCCACTTGTTATTTTCAAGATGTGGTCATCATTAAAAAACATAGTTTTAACCTATTAATACTTCTGTAGGCATGCATTTATATTTTTCACCATAGGAATGGAATAGGAGTATGTCCAAACAAATGCATTACGTCTTAAGTTATTCAGAAGTGATTTGCCTATTGATCCTAGTCCGTGGGATCTCCAGTCGCTAGGATAGGTTTTCGTATAAGATAAATCTTATTAGTTTAGGCTTTTAAACTCATTCCCCTCGATGGGCAGTTAATATTTTCTCATGATAAACCTCTAGTAAACGGATCCGCTAGGTTATCATTTGTTCTTACATAATCTATGGAAATAGTTCCATTTGAGAGTAACTGCCTAACAGTTTTATGGCGTCGACGAATGTGTCGTGACTTTCCATTATATACAAAGTTTTGCGCTCTGCTTAGCGCTGCTTGGTTATCGCAGTGTATGCATATGGCCGGTGCAGGTTTAGGCCAGAACGGAATATCTTCTAAAAAGTGACGAAGCCATTCTGCTTCTTCGCCTAATTTATCTAATGCAATGAACTCTGATTCCATAGTGTGAAAGTAGCTATGCTCGGATACCAATTGAGAGTGCGGTGTGTATACAATTATATGTGCTAATATAGTACACACGGATCGTGTAATATGGACTATAATATAAATGCGGAAAATAGATGATAGTAGCAAAGCAAATAGAAAAAATAGAAAAATCACACCAGAGATTTTTATACTGGTTCGGAGCACCGTCCTACGTCCAGTCCCAGACTCCTATCTGGATTTTCACTATTAACTACCTCGCTTCACCCGGAGGAACAGGTTTACAATACCCGAACAGCCGAACGGGATTTCACGCCTCTAATACACTGAGGACTTCAACACTTGCCTCTTACAACACCGAGGACTTCAACACTTGCCTCTTACAACACGAGGACTTCAACAAAAACAAATACAATTGTTGTTGACAACTTGTGTTCTTGAAAACACGGATTTGTCACTAGTAGTACACCCTTCCTATAATCTTATCCTCAAAGAATATGAATGATGTTTTGTAAAGATTAAAGAAGGTATTTACTTATTGAATCAAAAGATATGAAATTATTTCAATGATTCAATAAGCTAAATTAATTTTTAGAATGCAGGTAGATTAGAGAGCATATATGATCGTGTAAAACTTGTTGTTTTAATCAATGATATTGATGTGTATTTATAGAGAGAAAATAGTTATAACCCTTGGTGAAAAGTTGCAGTCAAAAGTTATGATCATTGATGAAGAAGAAGAGACGCAACCATTGAAGAAAGATGTGTCTTTTGGAAGAAGTTGCTCTCTGTTTAAAAACGGTCGACAGGTCAAAAACTAACCGGTAGACAGGTTTTTTAAAAATATAGTCGTTATGTGCATGTGTGCACGTTTATTGTGCACATCCAACAGGAACGGTCGACCGCCTATATTTGGACCGGTCGACCGGTCTCTGTTAAATTGCACAATAAAGTGCACAACCTATATAAATGTGTATATATATATATATATTATATTTTGTGCATGATTATTTGAGGATAGATTTTGACAATTTTATTACTATTATAACATCAAATAATCAACCTATAATCTAGAGTACCATATGTAGGTCTTGATTTGTCGATCGCTTTAATATTGTTGTCAGCAATCAAAATCTTCATAGAAGCTGTGACTCAACATTCTCCCCCTTTTTGATTGATGACAACATATATCTGAAGTTCTGAATCTCCCCCTGAATATGTGATCTCCCCCTGATATTTTGTCTATATATATATATTCCTGCAAATAATTGTTAGCACTTTCTCCCCCTTTGTCATCGACAAAAAGGAGTTGTTAAATGGAAGATGTAAAACAGATTATAGGCAACATAAAACCATAGGCAACATAAAACTACTATCACAGATCAAGAGTAACATTCACACAAGTGCCAGATAATGTCTTCAAAGCTCTACCTAAGTATAACATCTCTCCCTAAGTATAATATCCCCCTCTATTTATATGCATATGAATTTCTCCCCCTTTGTCATTATCAAAAAGAATGAGGAAATATATAAAATTATATAAAATATCTTGTATATAACGAGATAAACTCATTATTAATTATGAAGGAAAAGTAAAATAAATTTTACCATATTTACCGAAGTCCATATTTTATTGTAAGCACGTAATTCTATTAAACATATGGAACATTCTTTGAAATTCCAAAATCTATCCTTTTCCTTTTGTTTCTCTGAGTACCTGTAAAAAATAATAATAATTTTCGGTACCCACTTACTATGTTAGGGTCCGGGGGGTTAGGTCTTTGGAAACCATACCCATTTGGGTGTGGTTGAACCTTTATAAATATAATTTTCATTACAAATTACATTCTCATAATAGTTGCTAATATAAAGTTGTTTATCATGATCAATCATATTAGCTGGAATCCATATCTTAATACTATTAGTCATTAGCTTAGTACTTGAAGAATAATTTCTATCATTTCTAAGCAAAGTACTATTATGACTATAACTGGTTTTTAAACTATCTTGATTACTAGTACTAGCACTAAAGTTAGTATACATGAATGCATATCTAGTACTATTTTTACTTTTAGCTTGTTTATAGCCTACACCACTTCTATCATTGTGAGCTTTTGAATTCTTAACATAACCTAATCCCTTCTTATTTGAAGCAGATCGAGAATTTTCAATAATCCTGCATAAATTTTCTCTCCCTTTATTAAAATTGGAAATATTTTTAGTAATGTCATCAAGCTTAGTTTTGAGACTAGTGTTATCTAACTCAACAATTTTAATTTTTGTTTTTAACTCATGATTTTCAGAAGCTAGAGCATTATTCTTTTCTTTTTGAGCTTCTATTTCTTGACTTAATAGAGCGAGTTGAGAATTGTCTGAATCTTGAATTTTCTCAAGTTCTTCTTCTAATATTCTCTTCTCGTCTTTAAGCATATCTCTTTCGAATTCTGCTTTCTTCTGATTTTCCAGAGCTTCCTTATATTTTCTTTTGAGACTTTTTAAAGTGTCTAGAAGTTCTGAATTTATTTCTATCATATCATCAAAAGTTAGATCACTAACCTCGTTATCTTTTGCCATGAAGCATTTGTTTGTTTGCTCCTTTGATTGTTCTTTATTGCTCTTCCTCTTCTTATTGCCTTGACTAGATCTCTTTGTAGCCATTTATTCTAGGATGTTGTTACGATCTCTAGAAAACCAGGCTCTGATACCAACTGAAAGTAGCTATGCTCGGATACCAATTGAGAGTGCGGTGTGTATACAATTATATGTGCTAATATAGTACACACGGATCGTGTAATATGGACTATAATATAAATGCGGAAAATAGATGATAGTAGCAAAGCAAATAGAAAAAATAGAAAAATCACACCAGAGATTTGTATACTGGTTCGGAGCACCGTCCTACGTCCAGTCCCAGACTCCTATCTGGATTTTCACTATTAACTACCTCGCTTCACCCGGAGGAACAGGTTTACAATACCCGAACAGCCGAACGGGATTTCACGCCTCTAATACACTGAGGACTTCAACACTTGCCTCTTACAACACCGAGGACTTCAACACTTGCCTCTTACAACACGAGGACTTCAACAAAAACAAATACAATTGTTGTTGACAACTTGTGTTCTTGAAAACACGGATTTGTCACTAGTAGTACACCCTTCCTATAATCTTATCCTCAAAGAATATGAATGATGTTTTGTAAAGATTAAAGAAGGTATTTACTTATTGAATCAAAAGATATGAAATTATTTCAATGATTCAATAAGCTAAATTAATTTTTAGAATGCAGGTAGATTAGAGAGCATATATGATCGTGTAAAACTTGTTGTTTTAATCAATGATATTGATGTGTATTTATAGAGAGAAAATAGTTATAACCCTTGGTGAAAAGTTGCAGTCAAAAGTTATGATCATTGATGAAGAAGAAGAGACGCAACCATTGAAGAAAGATGTGTCTTTTGGAAGAAGTTGCTCTCTGTTTAAAAACGGTCGACAGGTCAAAAACTAACCGGTAGACAGGTTTTTTAAAAATATAGTCGTTATGTGCATGTGTGCACGTTTATTGTGCACATCCAACAGGAACGGTCGACCGCCTATATTTGGACCGGTCGACCGGTCTCTGTTAAATTGCACAATAAAGTGCACAACCTATATAAATGTGTATATATATATATATATTATATTTTGTGCATGATTATTTGAGGATAGATTTTGACAATTTTATTACTATTATAACATCAAATAATCAACCTATAATCTAGAGTACCATATGTAGGTCTTGATTTGTCGATCGCTTTAATATTGTTGTCAGCAATCAAAATCTTCATAGAAGCTGTGACTCAACATAGTGGATCGAGCTATGCATGTTTGTTTAGTAGATTTCCATGACACTACTGCCCCTGCTAGGGTAAAGACATAACCACTTGTTGATTTTGAGTCCTCTGAATCTGCAATCCAGTTTGCATCACTATATCCTTTTAAGACGGCAGGATATTTTCCATAATGTAAGAAATAGGTAGTGGTATTTTTTAAATATCCAAGCACTCACATTAGTGCTTTCCAGTGTTCCTTCCCTGGATTGCTTGTATACCTGCTCAATCGACTTACCGCATATGCTATATCTGGTCTTGTGCAATTCATGAGATACGTGAGACATCTTATTACACGAGAATATTCCAGTTGCATTACACTCTCATTAGTGTTTTTACGCAGTACTTCTGATGGATTAAAAGGTGTATTTACTGCTTTAATTCCAAAATTTTGAAATCTTTCAATCACTTTTTCTACATAATGTGATTGAGATAACTCAATTCCATTAGGTGTTCTTATTATTATTTTTCCCAAAATAACTTCTGCAACACCCAAGTCTTTCATGTCGAAATTGTTGATCAACATTTTCTTTATGGTCTCAATTACCTGAGTACTTGGACCGAGCATTAACATATCGTCCACCTATAGACAGATCATCACATATGATTGTCCAAGTTGTTTATAATAAACACATTTGTCGCATTCATTTATACGAAAACCATTTCTCATCATGACACTATCAAATTTTGCGTGCCATTGCTTTGGAGCTTGTTTTAGTCCGTATAATGATTTGACTAATCTACAGACTTTGTTTTCATTTCCTTTGGAAATAAATCACTTAGGTTGCTCCATGTAAATTTCCTCATCTAGATTTCCATTTAAGAATGCCGTTTTTACATCCATTTGACGAATCTCTAGATTATAGATGGATGCAATTGCTATTAACATTCTTATAGAGGGTATTCGTGTTACCGACGAATATGTATCAAAAAAGTCTACTCCTTCATTTTGACGATATCCTTTGGCTACTAATCTGGCTTTATACTCGTCGATAGAGCCATCTGCTTTCATTTTCTTCTTGAAAATCCATTTGCAGCCAATTGGTTTTATTCCTGGTGGAATATCAACAATTTCCCAAGTTTTATTACTTAGAATTGAATCAATCTCACTTTGGATTGCTTCTTTCCAACATGAAGATTCAGAAGATGACATTGCTTCCTTGTACGTTTGAGGTTCGTGTTCTAACACATAAGTGAAAAAATCCGAACCAAATGACTTGGAAGTCCTAGCCCTTACGCTTCTTCTTGGTTCAACTTCCTCAATCTCATGATGAGTTACATCTTCTTGTGAATTGCTTAATTCTACTCTTGTCCTTTTAGGGACATTATTTCCTTCATTCCTTTTGTGTGGAAACACATCTTCAAAGAATGAGGCATCTCTAGATTCCATGATTGTATTTACATGAATATCAGCTATATTAGACTTGAATACCAAAAATCTGTAGGCATTACTATTTTGGGCTGGCCCAAGATTATAACAATCTACTGTTTTTGGTCCAAATTTGACTCTCTTGGGTGGCGTAACTGAAACTTTTGCCAAGCACCCCCACACTTTGAGGTATTTAAAGCTTGGTTCGTGTCCTTTCCATATCTCATATGGAATTGTTCCTGTTTTATTGTGAGTAACCTTATTTAATATATGATTAGACATATTTAGGGCTTCCCCTCCACAAGTTCGTTGGTAGACCAGAAGTTAAAAGCATTGCATTAATCATATCTTTTAACTTTCTATTCTTCCTCCCGGCTACACTATTTTGTTGTGGTGAATATGGAGCGGTTGTTTGATAAATTATTCCATATTCTTCACAGAATTGTTCAAATGGTGATTCATATTCTCCACCTCGATCAGATATTAGTATCTTAATCTTTTTATTTAACTGATTTTCTACCTCAGCCTTGTATTTTATAAACGCTGTTATTGCTTCATCTTTACTATTTAAAAGATACACATAGCAATATCGCGTATAATCGTCAATAAAAGTAATGAAATACTTTTTCCCACCTCTTGTAGGTAGTGATTTAAAATCACATAAATCTGTATGTACCAAACCTAATGGTTCGGTGCTTCTGTCAACAGATTTAAATGGTTGTTTGACCATTTTAGCTTCTACACATGTCTCACGTTTGTAGTTCTTATCTACTTGGAATTTTGGAATTAATCCCAAGTTTGATAATGTTTTCATTTTGCGGAAACTTATGTGTCCCAATCTATCATGCCATAGTAAAATTTCATGCTCAAGCGAATAAGATACTTCAATTTTATTAATAGCACAATCAGAATACATATTTTTGTTGTCGACAACGGCTACATTTGCCTTAAATAGGCCATCACATAAATATCCCCTTCCTATATACATTTCAGCTTTGCGCAGAAACATCTTGTTTGACTCGAACACCATCATGAATCCCTTCTTTGATAGGACTGCACCAGAGATGAGATTCTTGCGTATGTCTGGAACGTGGAGCACGTCATTCAACTTAACAGTTTTTCCAGAAGTAAACTTAAGGATTACTGTGCCACTGCCTTCGATCATGGAAACTGCAGAATTACCCATGTAGAGTTTTTCTTCGTGATCGAATTTCTGATATGTATAAAACATGGATTTGTCAGAACAAACATGACGAGTAGCGCCTGTATCTACCCACCATTGGTTAAGATTCTGAACCAGATTGCATTCAGATACCACCGTCGAGAAGTTGGACTCTCTACTTCCATGTTATCTACTATATTTGCCTCTTTATTGCGTTCCTTCTTGTGTCTGCAATCTTTAGCGGCATGTCCAACTTTTCCACAAACCCAACATTCGCCATTAAACTTCTTGGTTCGTTTGTTGTCTTTTGGTTTGTTGTCTTGAGCTTTCCTTTTCTTCTGGAATTTCTTCTTTTTATTTTTGGTCTTTGACCCTTCAGCCACAAATGCCTCATCGCTTGGTTTTGTAACTGCACGGTTGTCTGCCTCAATTTTCAATCGGACTATGAGATCCTGTAAAGAGATTTCCTTCTTCTTATGCTTTAGATAATTGCGGTAATCTCTCCATGACGGTGGCAGCTTTCCCGTGATGGCTTCAACCAAAAATGATTCTCCAACCTTATGACCTTCCGCTTCAAGTTCATGAATGATGATCTGCAGTTCATGCGGTTGGGCAGTCATCGGTTTGGAGTCAACCATCTTGTAGTCCATGAATTTGTCTACAATAAATTTCTTAAGACTGATATTCTACGTCTTATATTTCGTGATAAGTGCATTCCAGAGTGCTTTTGATGTCTTTAAAGGCTGATATACTTTGTATAGCACCTTGTCGAGACAATTAAGAATATAGTTTCTGCATAAAAAATCAGAATGCTTCCACGTATTCACCTCTGCTTCCTTGCCTAGTGCAGGAATCGGTGCGTCCTCCTCGAGGTACTTTTGAAGACCGAGTGTGCTGAGATAAAACAACATCTGAATCTTCCATGTCAAGAAATCATCACCATCTCCCTTGAACGGTTCAGGTCTGTTGTGAGTAATATTCTTTGAAAATTCTACTGTTGCCATCTCTGTTTTAGTAAGAAAACAGTAAAATTCTTAAGATGTTATATGTCTAGTATACCAAAATAGAGAATAATCAATTATAAACTCGTCTCACAAGTTTATAACTCAGATTTCCACTACACTAGAATAACAGATAGAATAAAGAATAATGTATATAAATATATAAATAGACTAGAATTCTAACCGGATTATGTCTGAGGCTCGTCGTTATGATTTCCTTATGAATTTTATTTCAAAATTCTCCCAAGATACAACAGACGAATTCTGCTCGAAATTGTAATGAGTATGTCACTCTATAATTTGAATGAAATAACAGCAGTTATTAGAAGAGAAGAGATATTCGGATTGGAAATTCAGTGAGGAAAGTGATTAGTTTTCCTCTTTATTTATAGTTATTTCGTATCCCTTCGAACGGTCGCGTCTGCACCCGTTTGTCCAAACGGTCGCGCCCGTTTCTGCCTTTTGCAGCTGCTGTTTATCAGTTAAGCCTCCTCAGTCGGGCCGCACTCGCTTCTTCAGTTCGGTCGCACCCGCTCGCTTTAGAAGTTGCACCTTCTCAGTAACCTGCGTCCGCTTATGAACAGTCGCGTATGTTCATTAGCCTGCAACTGTTAAAAAACCCGGCCCAATTTTGCAGTAAAATTAGGATCATATTAGACCCAAACCCGAAACCGAGCCCGAGCCCGGTTCGGTTCGGTCGGTTGGACGGACGGACGGCGGCGGCGGCGCGCGCGCGTTTGTGGTGGAGATGCATGATCTCCCTCCTCACAATGAATCATACATTTGGGTGCCCCTAGGCCCCAACACCTTCATTGCAAAGCCATATATAAACTAGTATGGCTTAGCAATTTTGGCGATGTGGAACTTTATGTATGTTTCATTCATTTTTTTAGGAATTCCAACAATCCCCCACATGAATGATAATATACATATCCCCCACACAAAGAAAAATATCACAGAGTATATATGGAATTAATGCTTCATCGTGGATAAGTAGATATTTTACTTTGAACTTTCCCTTGTTAAAACTTATCGGGTTTACTTGGCTAATCGGTGAAATATTTTATCTTGAACCGTCAGCCTTTGTTGTATATCCAGACAATAAGCTTTATGAAGCATTGATTCCCTTCTCATCCAATTTCTTGGTTCTGTTCATTTTGGTCCTGAACACTACTTAGTTCTGCGAGTGTTATAGAGAATTTAAAGCCTTGTAAAATTCTCATAGAGCCGAACCAGCTCACACTTACATAGGTGATCGTAACCATTAAGAGTATCCTACAAATACCCCACTTGTTAATTCCAAGATATGGTCATCATTAAAAAACATTGTTTTAACCTATTAATACTTCTGTAGGCATGAATTTATTTTTTGCACCATAGGAATAGAATAGGAGTATGTCCAAACAAATGCATTACGTCTTGAGTTATTCAGAACTGGTTTGCCTATTGATCCTAGTTCGTGGAATCTCCAGTCGCTAGGATAGGTTTCCGCATAAGATAACTCTTATTAGTTTAGGCTTTTAAACCCATTCCACTCGATGTGCATTTAATATTTTCTCTTGATAAACCTTTAGTAAACGGATCCGCTAGGTTATCATTTTTCTTACATAATCTATGGAAATATTTCCTTTTGACAGTAACTGCCTAACTGTGTTATGGCGTCGACGAATGCGTCGTGACTTTCCATTATACACAAAGTTTTGCGCTCTACTTAGCGCTGCTTGGTTATCGCAGTGTATGCATATGGCCAGTACAGGTTTAGGCCAGAACGGAATATCTTCTAAAAAGTGACGAAGCCATTCTGCTTCTTCGCCTGCTTTATCTAATGCAATGAACTCTGATTCCATAGTGTATCGAGCTATGCACGTTTGTTTAGTAGATTTCCATGACACTGCTGCCCCTGCTAGGGTAAAGACATAACCATTTGTTGATTTTGATTCCTCTGAATCTGCAATCCAGTTTGCATCACTATATCCTTCTAAGACGACAGGATATTTTCCATAATGTAAGGAATAGGTAGTGGTATTTTTTAAATTTTCAAGCACTCTCATTAGTTCTTTCCAATGTTCCTTCCCTGGATTGCTTGTATACCTGCTCAATCGACTTACTGCATAAGCTATATCTGGTCTTGTGTAATTCATGAGATACATGAGACATCCTATTACACGAGAATATTCCAGTTGCATTACACTCTCATTAGTGTTTTTATGCAGTACTTCTGATGGATTAAAAGGTGTATTTACTCCTTTAATTCCAAAATTTTGAAATCTTTCAGTTACTTTTTCTACATAATGTGATTGAGATAACTCAATTCCATTAGGTGTTCTTATTATTTTTATTCCCAAAATAACATCTGCAACACCCATGTAACAACCCTCATATTTAGCGATTGTATATTTAAATATGGTATCGTTAGTCGGATTTTAGTCCGAAAAGTTACTTTTTGCAAACAGTCGAATTGCACTCGAGAACCCTTCCATTGAGTTCAAAATGCCATTTGCAACCTTTTTGAGTATAAGCTTCGATATGTTTGGAGTAAGTTGATTTTTGCTACTTTTTCTATAGGGCTTTGGGTTTGGGTTCAGCCCATTTGCCCAATTCTGGTTATATCAACCCAACCCCTCTCCACTTCTCTTCATTCATTCCTCATTTCCTAACACTCTCAAGCTCAAGAGAATAATGGGGGAAAAGATTGGAATTAGAATTCCTAAGCCCTAGTTCCTTTGCAAACTCAAATTCTTGCTCCAAAATCAAAGAGAAGCCATTGGTAAGCCTTCTTTTCATTTTCTCCAACTCTTTCCTTCTTCTATTTAAGAAATTTCCTAAACCTAACCTAGGAAATGTTTCTCTTTTAAGCTTAGATTCAAGCTCCTTGAGTTGGGGTTGAAGATTGGTTGATCCTCCTTTGTTTTCAAGCTTCTCCTTTCTTGTTTTTGTGTAAAAAGTGAGATTTTTATCTCACATCTATGACTATAATTATCTTTGGTTGTTAGGTATGAATTCCTAACACCTCTTCACGTGAATTTGCTCTTGATTTGGATTGGTTTTGTGAATATTCCAATTTTTGGGTTTTTAAGTCGAATTTATATGAAAATCCTTTTATGGATGTTTGATCATGCTTTTGGTGATGCATCGAGGAGCATATAGAGCCGGGTTGCCTTTTGGCATAAACCTTTAGAGCCAATGTTCGTCCGGTTGCATGGAAGAGTTTTCTCTTCATTTGGATAGGCTGAAAAACAGCCCAGGCATGATTTAGTCCACTGAATTCTCTGTTTAGTCGACTGAATCTGGAACTCGAAAGTTTCCAGGCATGATTTAGTCGACTGAATTCTCTATTTAGTCGACTGAACCAGGAAACAGAAAGTTTCCAGCCAGAATTCAGTCAACTGAAAATCTTTGTTTAGTCAACTGAATTTGCTGTTTAGTCAACTGAAATCTCTGTTTAGTCAACTGAATTTGTTGTTTAGTCAACTGAAAATCTTTGTTTAGTCAACGGAATTTGCTCTTTCAGCCACTTTGCCTTTTGGGATTGAATTTCCAATTTGAATCGATTCGTGATGATCCTATTTGTTGTTATCATTTATTACGACTTTGAGGACTCCTTATTTTTGGGATTTTTGAATATCCTCGATGGATTCTTTATCGGTTTCTTTGGATTTGATTCACGTCTTCGTATGTGGATTTTTATGATTGATTGTTTCTACAATCATTTTTATGGTTTTTCACTTTAAAATACAAAGGTTTCTATACTAGTAGTAAATATTCAAACTCTTTATCAAAGATTATTTACACTATATTTTCAATATCAAACTCATTTATAAAACAGTTTTCCAACCTACTAGTATATACAGACCTTTATCTCAGCCGTATGAGAAATCTAATTAAACGACTTAGTAAAACAAGTGGTATGAAACGCTTGCGTTTACTTCGTCGGTTAATTCATGGACTTGTTCGATTGAATCTCTTGTGACAATTTTCGAGTGGAAATCTACAATTTGTTCGTAAATATTTAAGTTAAGCTGGTGGTTATAAGACATGAAGCTAAGCTCATATATTTACTAGCTTAGTGTAATTGACACTTCTTGATGATCAATGATGATCATTTTGTGATTTAGACTAGCAGTGTGCGATGTCTCTTTGTCTACGAGGGAGACTAAACCCCGCTTTCAGTGGAGCTTCGGCTTGGTGGGGTAGCGACGCATGGTCTTCGGGCCGTTTTAGTGGAGCTTCGGCTCATGGTCTTCGGGCCGTTTTAGTGGAGCCTCGGCTCAAAATTAATGGTTAGCGACCATGGAATAGCTTTCCGTTTTGTGATACACGTGTTGGTGAGTTTTCATGCTCTCGTTCTAGTGAGAGGCCTCTTTCCCCCTTTTTGTGATTTTTGGATTTCTATTGATTGATTTCTAGAGTTTGTATTTCACCAATTTTCGCGATTTACATTGGTAAGTTTTATCAATACTTGTGCATTGGTGAATTTGTGTGTCATTAACTTTTGTAATTGGCATTGATATAATTGTCAATATTTATGGTTGGGTGAATGAAATAAAGAGTACGACATTTCTTTTTATCTTTGAGAAGATTCTTGTGATATTGATTAATCTCTTAACGATTTTCAGTTACATACTTATCACAGTATGGCGTTATGGTTATATCTCTTATTATATATCATTTCATCTGATATTTATAGCTAGACTGATCCGTTTATTATTTTCTTATTAAATAATACTCGAGTCAGACCGAGATGTTTCAGGTGCTTCTGCTTGACTTCCTATCATGGTCCTTCATATGACTTTTGGCAAACTACTTTAGTTTAGTAGTTTTTATTAGTATACATTCGAGATAGAGAATCCTTGATGTATACTTATTCTTTTGTGTATCACTTGTAACTATTCCTTTGTGACGTTGTGGATCTTGTTTAACCACTACTCTGATATATACTTTTATGTGTAAAATTCATATCTGTTTTCGCCTTTGAGATATGAATATCTGTGACTGATTTGTGTTATGTTTATTTCTATTTTTGTTTCCGAAGATTATATATAGCCACTGTGCGGTTGCTTTGAGTTTGTATCGACGTGTCGGGTTTCCACTTGAAATGAAATGCATGTTATTCTATCTGACATATCGGTGCTCGCACAAAGCAATTACACGGATAGTCGCTCTTCAACAGCCTTATTCTCCACGCTAGTTGACGGCATTACCCGTAGTGTCCTTGGCTAGCGTGAGTATAGAGGTGGGGCATCACAGCTTGGTATCGGAGCCAAACTTCGGAACAATGTAGAATAATTTAACAAGGATCATCGTCCTAAGTCCATCTTAGGAGTCGTGTCTTAGGATTTTATTCGGGTCTTTGAACGTTTTATCCTATTTTCTTTTGTGATTCCTTGTTTTATCAATCATTATTGTTTGTTATTCATTTTATGAATAACCTTTTTCTTCTTCTTTCTTTCTTAAAGAAGAAGAGATGGTTATTTCTGGCAGTCCTAGCGCTAGTCAATCCAGTAGCCCTTCTCTGGATGGCGCATTCATGTCAGCCCAACAACTTTTGTATCTTGTAAAGAATCAAAAGTTTATCTGTGCTTTGAGTAAGAACCCTAAAATGGTTCTATCTCTGAAACTTGAAGTTCCTTTCAATCAACTTGTGGATATCACTCTTCGACATGAAGAGGTTGGTAAAGGAAATGATGGTGATATTGGGATTTCCAAGAAGAGGCATATTAAGTTTAAAAGCCCTTATCCCAATAAGAAGGTGAAGCAAACTACTTTGGTAGCAAAGACTCCAATCCCTAATCATGGAGGATGCTACAATTGTAATTCTAAGGACCACTATGCAAAGGAATGTCCGGAGCCACTCTTTTGTCGTTATTGCAAAAATTCAGGTCATCCTATTTCTGTCTGCCCCATACTTCAAAGCAAGAAGAAGGGGAAATAGGAAACTTCGATAGCAAAGACTCTTACCTCTAGTCGTAAACAATGCTACAATTGTGGTTCCACATACCATTATGTAATTAAGTGCCTGAAACCCCTTACTTGCCGCTATTGCAAAAGTTCGGGTCATCTTTTATCTACATGTCCCAAACTTCCAAGCAAGAGGGAGGGAAGGCTTAATGTTGTGCAAACGCTTAGTGACACTTCTCTTGGTCAACGTACTTTTTATTCAATCCTTGATGACATTTTATTTATTTATTTCGTAATCTTCTTATTTGAGTTCTTTTTGATATGGGTTCATCTCATTATTTTTATATCAAAAGAACTTGTTGATTCTTTTTCTTTAAATATTTTGGGCTTGATGACTTCTTTAAGAATTGGGAATCCGGTTGGTGGATCCGCAACGCTCAATTTTCTTTGTTTTGATAACGAGAATATTTTATGTGATATTTCCTTCTGAATCGATTTGCATGTTATGTGTTACTTAGGTTTCGGAAATCGATTTTTGTGAAAGGATTGGCTTAATCATTATGAAGCCCATATCCTATTTTCCGAATGGACTATTCATCTTTGACATTCTTAATCAGTTAAACAGATTTGTATTTTTTCTTTGTGATTCCGATTCCAACTTGATGGCATCATTTCTCTTCTTCAAACCCACAAGATGAGGAAAACCTTATTTTTCTCATTCGGGTAGTTTGTGGAATTTTCCGGTATTTTTGAGCTTGTCTTAGGATTATCTCCTAAGCAATCGTTTGAGTGGTGTTAAGGTCTTTTTAGTTCGACCTTGCCACCGATTTTCATTTGGCTACGAGTTGCGGGAGTTAGCATTCCACTTACCGCATTCCACACTCGTTATGATTCTTATGAATGACTTGTTATGTCATTCATTTTGTCCAGCTTATTTCATCCATTTTATGTATCGACTATTCTACGAATATCTCGATGACTCCATTCTTGTATTTATTGATTTTGGATGAAAACAAAATGTAAAATTTTGCAAATCTTTTTCATAAGATTTATTTATAAGTATAATTTGATTTTGTTCTTAAACGAGCAATGAATATTCTCAAAACCTTTAAGAGATATTTTCATCATATAAAAGATGATTTGGTGATTGTATTGCCCATTGAGTGCTTTAAAAATTCTGGTCGATGCGCTTGATCAATGTTATCGATAGTAATTTCCTAAACGCTTAGATGGGACAGTCAGACACGATATATTGACTTGTAAAAATGTAAATTTTTCTAGAAAGATTATTACATAAAGATAAATATAATTTTGAAAGTTTTAGCTTTTCGGGAAAGAAGATTATTTAAAAGAAATTCTTTCTTTTCGATACTCTTATTCTTGTGATTCCCGATGGGAACCAAGACTTTATCTTTTGTACCAATGCTAATCGTATTGGTTTGGATGTCGTTCTCTTGCAAAAGAGAACGTGCTATCTCTCGTGCTTCTAAATTATTAATGCCTATTAAGATTAGATATGCCACTCATGATCTAGTGCTCATGGCTATTGATTTCGCTTTGAAAATTTTGGTAACATTATTTTTGGAAGAGAATTTTTTTCTCTATACCGATCATAAATCTTTGAAGTATTTATTTTCTTAAAAGGAGCTTAATTTCCGTCAACAACGTTGGCTCGAGTTCCTTGCATCATATGATCTTGATATTCTTTATACTCCTAGAAAGGGGAATCGAGTTACCGATGCACTTTGTCGTAAGCAACAAGCGGTTGTTTCCATGATGATATCCGAATGGAATGATCTCGAGACTTTATCCACTTATGAGATTCGAGATCGTGAATCCGATTTATGTTCATCTTTCGCTTTATGCAGTCTTGAGGCTCATCCTTCTTGTTGGCTTGAGGCCAGTGAGAAGTTGGTTTTAGGTCCAGATTTTATTCATGATTCCACAGAAAAGATTGATCTTATTCGCCATAGGATGAAAGAAGCCCAAAATAGACGAAAATCCTATGCCGATAACCGAAGAAGGAGATTAGAATTTTCTGTGGGAGAATTGGAGTTTATTCGTGTTTAACCTATGAAGGATGTTGTGCATTTCAGTCGATCGGGAAAATTAGCGCCTCGTTACATTGGTCCATTTTCCATCATCGAATGTATTGGTTCCGTGGCTTATCGCCTCTTATTACCGGCTCAATTTTCTGCTACTCATGACGTTTTTCACGTCTTTCGACTACGGAAATGCCTTTGGTATTCCGATTTTTATTCTTGAGCCCGGTGTTATTGAGGAAATTGAAGTTTCACCGGATTTGACTTATGAGCGACATTATATTCGCACCATTGCTTTGGGGGTTGAGCGCCTTCGAAATAAAGATATTCCTTTTGTGAAAGTTCAATAGTTCTCAAATCCTAAGGATTGCTCTTGGGAAACCAGAGAATTCATTGAGCAATCTCATTCGGGCTTACTCTTTCGTGCTCTTTATGGTGAACTTCTTATTTCAAATTTTCTTTTGTGTTGATATGCTTTTATGGTTTTTACTCTTTATTTTTCTTCTTAAGTATTGCGAGGATGCAATTTCTTTAAGGAGGGGAGTCTGTAACAACCCGCATATTTAGCGATTGTATATTTAAATATTTTATTTAAATATGGTATCGTTAGTCAGATTTCAATCCGAAAAATTACTTTTTGCAAACAGTCGAATTGGGACTCGAGACCCCTTCCATTGAGTTCAAAATGTCGTTTGCAACCTTTTTGAGTATAAGCTTCGATATGTTTGGAGTAAGTTAATTTTTGCTACTTTTTCTATAGGGCTTTGGGTTTGGGTTCAGCCCATTTGCCCAATTCTGGTTATATCAACCCAACCCCTCTCTACTTCACTTCTCTCAAGCTCAAGAGAATAATGGGGGAAAAGATTGGAAATTAGAATTCCTAAGCCTTAGTTCCTTTGCAAACTCAAATTCTTGCTCCAAAATCAAAGAGAAGCCATTGGTAAGCCTTCTCTTCATCTTCTCCAACTCTTTCCTTCTTCTATTTCAGAAATTTCCTAAACCTAACCTAGGAAATGTTTCTCTTTTAAGCTTAGATTCAAGCTCCTTGAGTTGGGATTGAAGAGTGGTTGATCCTCCTTGTTTTCAAGCTTTTCCTTCCTTGTTTTTGTGTAAAAAGGTGAGATTTTTATCTCACATCTATGACTATAATTATCTTTGGTTGTTAGGTGTGAATTCCTAACACCACTTCATGTGAATTTGCTCTTGATTAGGATTGGTTTTGTGGATATTCTAATTTTTGGGTTTTTAAGTCAAATTTATATGAAAATCCTTTTATGGATGTTTGATCATGCTTTTGGTGATGCATCGAGGAGCATATAGGGCCGGGTTGCCTATTGGGATAAACTCTTAGAGCCAATGTTCGTCCGGTTGCATTTTGGAAGAGTTTTCTCTTCATTTGGATAGGATGAAAAACAGCCCAGACATGATTTAGTCCACTGAATTCTCTGTTTAGTCGACTGAATCTGGAACCCGAAAGTTTCCAGGCATGATTTAGTCGACTGAATTCTCTGTTTAGTCGACTGAACCTGGAAACAGAAAGTTTCCAGCCAGAATTCAGTCAACTGAAAATCTCCGTTTAGTCAACTGAATTTGCTGTTTAGTCGACTGAAATCTCTGTTTAGTCAACTGAATTTGTTGTTTAGTCAACTGAAAATCTCTGTTTAGTCAACTGAATTTGCTGTTTCAGCCACTTTGCCTTTTGGGATTGAATTTCCAATTTGAATCGATTCATGATGATCCTATTTGTTGTTATCATTTATTACGACTTTGATGGCTCCTTTTTTTGGGATTTTTGAATATCCATTTCGATGGATGCTTTATCGGTTTCTTTGAATTTGATTCACGTCTTCGTATGTGGATTTTTATGATTGATTGTTTCTATAATCATTTTTATGGTTTGTCACTTTAAAATACAAAGGTTTCTATACTAGTAGTAAATATTCAAACTCTTTACCAAAGATTATTTAAACTCTATTTTCAATATCAAACTCGTTTATAAAACCGTTTTCCAACCTACTAGTATATACATACTTTTACCTCACTCGTATGAGAAATCTAATTAAACGACTTAGTAAAACAAGTGGTATGAAACGCTTGCGTTTACTTCTTCGGTTAATTCTTAGACTTGTTCGATTGAATCTCTTATGACAATTTTCGAGTGGAAATCTACAATTTGTTCGTAAATATTTAAGTTAAGCTAGTGGTTATGGGACATGAAGCTAAGCTCATATATTTACTAGCTTAGTGTAATTGACACTTCTTGATGATCAATGATGATCATTTTGTGATTTAGACTAGCAGTGTGCGATGTCTCTTTGTCTGCGAGGGAGACTAAACCCCGCTTTTAGTGGAGCTTCAGCTTGGTGGGGTAGCGACCCATGGTCTTTAGGCCGTTTTAGTGGAGCTTCGGGTCATGGTCTTCGGGCCGTTTTAGTGGAGCTTCTGCTCATGGTCTTCAGGCTGTTTTAGTGGAGCCTCGGCTTAAAATTAATGGTTAGCAACCACGGAATAGCTTTCCATTTTGTGATACACGTGTTGGTGAGTTTTCATGCACTCGTTCTAGTGATAGGCCTCTTTCCCCCTTTTTGTGATTTGTGGATTTCTATTGATTGATTTCAAGAGTTTGTGTTTCACCAATTTTCGTGATTTACATTGGTAAGTTTTATCAATATTTGTGCATTGGTGAATTTGTGTGTCATTAACTTTTGTAATTGGCATTGATATAATTGTCAATATTTATGGTTGGGTGAATGAAATAAAGAGTACGACATTTCTTTTCATCTTTGAGAAGATTCTTGTGATATTGATTAATCTCTTGTTGATTTTCAATTACATACTTATCACAGTATAGCGTTATGGTTATATCTCTTATTCTATATCATTTCATCTGATATTTATAGCTAGACTGATCCGTTTATTATTTTCTTATTAAATAATACTCGGGTCGGACCGAGATGTTTCAGGTGCTTCTGCTTGACTTCCTATCATGGTCCTTCATATGACTTTTGGCAAACTACTTTAGTTTAGCAGTTTTTGTTAGTATACATTCGAGATAGAGAATCCTTGATGTATACTTATTCTTTTGTGTATCACTTGTAACTATTCCTTTGTGACGTTGTGGATCTTGTTTAACCACTACTCTGATATACACTTTTATGTGTAAAATTCATAACTGTTTCCGCCTTTGAGATACGAACATCTGTGACTGATTTGTGTTATGTTTATTTCTATATTTGTTTCCGAAGATTATATATAGCCACCGTGTGGTTGCTTTGAGTTTGTATCGACGTGTCGGGTTTCCTCTTGAAATGAAATGCATGTTATTCTATCTGACATATCGGTGCTCGCACAAAGCAATTACACGGATAGTCACTCCTCAACAGCCTTATTCTCCATGTTAGTTGACGGCATTACCCGTAGTGTTCTTGGCAAGCGTGGGTATAGAGGTGGGGCGTCACAGCTTGGTATCGGAGCCAAACTTCGGAGCAATGTAGAATAATTTAACAAGGATCATCGTCCTAAGTCCATCTTAGGAGTCGTGCCTTAGGATTTTATTCGGGTCTTTGAACCGTTCTATCCTATTTTCTTTTGTGATTCCTTATTTTATCAATCATTATTGTTTGATATTCATTTTGTGAATAACCTTTTTCTTCTTCTTTCTTTCTTTCTTTCTTAAAGAAGAAGAGATGGTTATTTCTGGCAGTCCTAGCGCTGGTCAATCCAGTAGCCCTTCTCTGGATGGCGCATTTATGTCTGCCCAACAACTTTTGGATCTTGTAAAGAATCAAGAGTTTATCTGTGCTTTGAGTAAGAACCCCGAAATGGTTTTACCTCTGAAACTTGAAGTTCCTTTCAATCAACTTGTGGATATCACTCTTCGACATGAAGAGGTTGGTAAAGGAAGTGATGGTGATATTAGGATTTCCAAGAAGAGGCATATTAAGTTCAAAAGCCCTTATCCCAATAAGAAGGTGAAGCAAACTACTTTGGTAGCAAAGACTCCAATCCCTAATCATGGAGGATGCTACAATTGTAATTCTAAGGACCACTATGCAAAGGAATGTCCGGAGCCACTCTTTTGTCGTTATTGCAAAAATTCAGGTCATCCTATTTCTGTCTGCCCCATACTTCAAAGCAAGAAGAAGGGGAAATAGGAAACTTCGATAGCAAAGACTCTTACCTCTAGTCGTAAACAATGCTACAATTGTGGTTCCACGGACCATTATGTAATTAAGTGCCTGAAACCCCTTACTTGCCGCTATTGCAAAAGTTCGGGTCATCTTTTATCTACATGTCCCAAACTTCCAAGCAAGAGGGAGGGAAGGCTTAATGTTGTGCAAACGCCTAGTGACACTTCTCTTGGTCAAGGTCTTTTTATTCAATCCTTGATGACATTTTATTTATTTATTTCGTGATCTTCTTATTTGAGTTCTTTTTGATATGGGTTCATCTCATTATTTTTATATCAAAAGAACTTGTTGATTCTTTTTCTTTAAATATTTTGGGCTTGATGACTTCTTTGAGAATTGGGAATCTGATTGTTGGATCTACAACGCTCAATTTTCTTTGTTTTGATGTCGAGATTATTTTATGCGATTTTTCCTTCTGAACCGATTTGCTTGTTATGCGTTACTTAGGTTCAGAAATCGATTTTGTGAAAGGATTGGCTTAATCATTGTGAAGCCCGTATCCTATTTTCCGAATGGACTATTCATCTTCGACATTCTTAATCTGTTAAACAGATTTTTATTTTTTCTTTGTGATTCCGATTCCAACTTGATGGCATCATTTTTCTTCTTCAAACCCACAAGATGAGGAAAACGTTATTTTTCTCATTCGGGTAGTTTGTGGAATTTTCCGGTATTTTTGAGTTTGTCATAGGATTATCTCCTAAGCAATTGCTTGAGTGGTGTTAAGGTCTTTTTAGTTCGACCTCGATTTTCATTTGGCTACGAGTTGCGGGAGTTAGCATTCCACTTACCGCATTCCGCACTCGTTATGATTCTTATGAATGACTTGTTATGTCATTCGGTTTGTCCAGCTTATTTCATCCATTTTATGTATCGACTATTCTACGAATATCTCGATGACTCCATTCTTGTATTTATTGATTTTGGATGAAAACAAAATTTAAAATTTTACAAATCTTTTTCATAAGATTTATTTATAAGTATAATTTGATTTTGTTCTTAAACGAGCAAAGAATATTCTCAAAACCTTTAAGAGATATTTTCATCATATAGAAGATGATTTAGTGATTGTATTGCCCATTGAGTGCTTTAAGAATTCTGGTCGATGCGTTTGATCAACGTTATCGATAGGAATTTCCTAAACGCTTAGATGAGAAGTCAGCCATGATATATTGACTTGTAAAAATGTAATTTTTTCTTGAAAGATTATTACATAAAAATAAATGTAATTTTGAAAGTTTTAGCTTTTCGTGAAAGAAGATTATTTAAAAGAAATTCTTTCTTTTCGATGCTCTTATTCTTGTGATTCCCGATGAGAACCAAGACTTTATCTTTTGTACCAATGCTAATCGTATTGGTTTGGATGTCGTTCTCTTGCAAAAGAGAACGTGCTATCTCTTGTGCTTCTAAATTATTAATGCCTATTGAGACTAGATATGCCACTCATGATCTAGTACTCGTGGCTATTGATTTCGCTTTTAAAAATTTGGTATCATTATTTTTGGAAGAGAAATTTGTTCTCTATACCGATCATAAATCTTTGAAGTATTTATTTTCTTAAAAGGAACTTAATTTCCGTCAACAACGTTGGCTCGAGTTCCTTGCATCATATGATCTTGATATTCTTTATACTCCTAGAAAGGGGAATCGAGTTACCGATGCACTTTGTCGTAAGCAACAAGCGGTTGTTTCCATGATGATATCCGAATGGAATGATCTCGAGACTTTATCCACTTATGAGATTCGAGATCGTGAATCCGATTTATGTTCATCTTTCGCTTTATGTAGCCTTGAGGCTCATCCTTCTCTTATAAACCGCATCATTGAAGCTCAAAGGCTAGATCCAATGTTCAGGTTATGATAGCTTATGGGTAATAGTTGATAGACTAACAAAATCCGCCCATTTTATTCCCGTTCGGTCTAACCGGACCGTTCCTCTTTGGGCCAAACTCTTATTAAAGAAATTGTTAAATTTCATGGAGTTCCTACTTCTATTGTTAGTGATCGTGATCCATTGTTTACTAGTGGATTTTGAAAGTGTCTTCAAAAAGCTTTGTGAACGAAGCTTCATTTTAGCACCGCTTATCATCCTCAGTCCGATGGACAAACCGAGCGTGTGAATCAAACTCCTGAAGATCTTCTTCGTGCATGTGTTCTTGATTTTGGTGGAAGTTGGGAAGATCATATCTCACTTGTTGAATTTTCCTATAATAATAGCTTCCAATCTAATATTGGTATGGCACCTTTCGAGGCACTTTATGGAAGACTATGTCGATCTCCTTCTTGTTGGCTTGAGGCCGGTGAGAAGCTGGTTTTAGGTCCAGAATTTATTCATGATTCCACAGAAAAGATTGATCTTATTCGCCATAGGATGAAAGAAGCCCAAAGTAGACGAAAATCCTATGCCGATAACCGAAGAAGGAGATTAGAATTTTCTATGGGAGAGTTGGTGTTTATTCGTGTTTCACCTATAAAGGGTGTTGTGCGTTTCAGTCGATTGGAAAAATTAGCGCCTCGTTACATTGGTCCATTTCCCATCACCGAACGTGTTGGTTCCGTGGCTTATCGCCTCTTATTACTGGCTCAATTTTCTGCAACTCATGACGTTTTCCACGTCTTTCGACTACGGAAATGCCTTTGGTATTCCGATTTTTATTCTTGAGCCCGGTGTTATTGAGGAAATTGAAGTTTCATCAGATTTGACATATGAGCAACATCTTATTCGCATCATTGCTTCGGGGGTTGATCGCCTTCGAAATAAAGATGTTCCTTTTGTGAAAGTTCAATAGTTCTCAAATCCTAAGGATTGCTCTTGGGAATCCAGAGAATTCATCAAGCAATCTCGTCCGGGTTTACTCTTTCGTGCTCTTTATGGTGAACTTCTTATTTCAAATTTTCTTTTGTGTTGATATGCTTTTATGGTTGTTACTCTTTATTTTTCTTCTTAAGTATTGCGAGGACGCAATTTCTTTAAGGAGGGGAGTCTGTAACAACCCGCATATTTAGCGATTGTATATTTAAATATTTTACTTAAATATGGTATCGTTAGTCAGATTTTAGTCCGAAAAATTACTTTTTGCAAACAGTCGAATTGGGACTCGAGACCCCTTCCATTGAGTTCAGAATGCCGTTTGCAACCTTTTAGAGTACAAGCTTCGATATGTCTGGAGTAATTGATTTTTGCTACTTTTGCTATAGGGCTTTGGGTTTGGGTTCAGCCCATTTGCCCAATTCTGGTTATATCAACCCAACCCCTCTCTACTTCTCTTCATTCATTCCTCATTTCCTAACTCTCTCAAGCTCGAGAGAATAATGGGGGAAAAGATTGGAAATTATAATTCCTAAGCCCTAGTTCCTTTGCAAACTAAAATTCTTGCTCCAAAATCAAAGAGAAGCCATTGGTAAGCCTTCTCTTCATCTTCTCCAACTCTTTCCTTCTTCTATTTCAGAAATTTCCTAAACCTAACCTAGGAAATGTTTCTCTTTTAAGCTTAGATTCAAGCTCCTTGAGTTGGGATTGAAGAGTGGTTGATCCTCCTTTGTTTTCAAGCTTCTCCTTTCTTATTTTTGTGTAAAAAAGTGAAATTTTTATCTCACATCTATGACTATAATTATCTTTGGTTGTTAGGTACGAATTCCTAACACCTCTTCATGTGAATTTGCTCTTGATTTGGAATGGTTTTGTGAATATTTCAATTTTTGGGTTTTTAAGTCAAATTGTATGAAAATCCTTTTATGGATGTTTGATCATGCTTTTGGTGAAGCATCGAGGAGTATATAGGGCTGATTGCCTATTGGCATAAACCCTTAGAGCCAATGTTCATCCGGTTGCATTTTGGAAGAGTTTGCTCTTCATTTGGATAGGCTAAAAAACAACGCGGGCATGATTTAGTCGACTGAATTCTTTGTTTAGTCGACTGAATCTGGAACCCGAAAGTTTCCAGGCATGATTTAGTCGACTGAATTCTCTGTTTAATCGACTGAACCTGGAAATAGAAAGTTTCCAGGCAGAATTCAGTCAACTGAAAATCTATGTTTAGTCAACTGAATTTGCTGTTTAGTCGACTGAAATCTCTGTTTAGTCAACTGAAATTGCTGTTTAGTCAACTGAAAATCTCTGTTTAGTCAACTGAATTTGCTGTTTCAGCCACTTTGCCTTTTGGGATTGAATTTCCAATTTGAATTGATTCGTGATGATCCTATTTGTTGTTATCATTTATTACGACTTTGATGACTCCTTTTTTTGGGATTTTTGAATATCCATTTCGATGGATTCTTCATCGGTTTCTTTGGATTTGATTCACGTCTTCGTATGTGGATTTTTATGATTGATTGTTTCTACAATCATTTTTATGGTTTGTCACTTTAAAATACAAAGGTTTCTATACTAGTAGTAAATATTCCAACTCTTTATCAAGGATTATTTAAACTCTATTTTCAATATCAAACTCATTTATAAAATCGTTTTCCAACCTACTAGTATATACAGACCTTTACCTCACTCGTATGAGAAATCTAATTAAACGACTTAGTAAAACAAGTGGTATGAAACGCTTGCGTTTACTTTGTCGGTTAATTCTTGGACTTGTTCGATTGAAGCTCTTGTGACAATTTTCGAGTGGAAATCTACAATTTGTTCGTAAATATTTAAGTTAAGCTAGTGGTTATGGGACATGAAGCTAAGCTCATATATTTACTAGCTTAGTGTAATTGACACTTCTTGATGATCAATGATGATCATTTTGTGATTTAGACTAGCAGTGTGCGATGTCTCTTTGTCTGCGAGGGAGACTAATCCCGCTTTTAGTGGAGCTTCGCCTTGTGGGGTAGCGACCCATGGTCTTCGGGCCGTTTTAGTGGAGCTTCGTCTCATGGTCTTCGGGCCGTTTTAGTGGAGCTTCGGCTCATGGTCTTCTGGCCATTTTAGTGCAGCTTCGGCTCATGGTCTTCGGGCCATTTTAGTGGAGCCTCCGCTCAAAATTAATGGTTAGCTACCATGAAATAGCTTTCTGTTTTGTTATACACGTGTTGGTGAGTTTTTCATGCTCCCGTTCTAGTGATAGGCCTCTTTTCCCCTTTTTGTGATTTGTGGATTTCTATTGATTGATTTCTAGAGTTTGTGTTTCACCAATTTTCGTGATTTACATTGGTAAGTTTTATCAATATTTGTGCATTGGTGAATTTGTGTGTCATTAACTTTTGTAATTGGCAATGATATAATTGTCAATATTTTCGGTTGGGTGAATGAAATAAAGAGTACGACATTTCTTTTTATCTTTGAGAAGATTCTTGTGATATTGATTGATCTCTTGTTGATTTTCAGTTACATACTTATCACAGTATGGCGTTATGGTTATATATCTTATTCTATATCGTTTCATCTGATATTTATAGCTAGACTGATCCGTTTATTATTTTCTTATTAAATAATACTCGGGTCATACCGAGATGTTTCAGGTGCTTCTACTTGACTTCCTATCATGGTCCTTCATATGACTTTTGGCAAACTACTTTAGTTTAGTAGTTTTTGTTAGTATACATTCGAGATAGAGACTCCTTGATGTATACTTATTCTTTTGTGTAGTACATGTAACTATTCCTTTGTGACGTTGTGGATCTTGTTTAACCACTACTCTGATATACACTTTTATGTGTAAAATTCATATCTGTTTCCGCCTTTGAGATACGAACATCTGCGACTGATTTGTGTCATGTTTATTTCTATATTTGTTTCTGAAGATTATATATAGCCACTGTGTGGTTGCTTTGAGTTTGTATCGACGTGTCGGGTTTCCACTTGAAATGAAATGCATGTTATTCTATCTGACATATCGGTGCTCGCACAAAGTAATTACACGGATGTCGCTCCTCAACAGCCTTATTCTCCGTGCTAGTTGACGGCATTACCCGTTTTGTCCTTGGCTAGCATGGGTATAGAGGTGGGGCGTTACAGCCCAAGTCTTTCATGTCGAAATTGTTGATCAACATTTTCTTTATGGTCTCAATTACCTGAGTATTTGGACCGAGTATTAGCATATCGTCCACATATGGACAGATCATCGCATATGATTGTTCAAGTTGTTTATAATAAACACATTTGTCGCATTCATATATACGAAAACCATTTCTCATCATGACACTATCAAATTTTTCGTGCCATTGCTTTGGAGCTTGTTTTAGTCCGTATAATGATTTGACTAATCCACAGACTTTGTTTTCATTTCCTTTGGAAATAAATCCCTCAGGTTGCTCCATGTAAATTTCCTCATCGAGATTTCCATTTAAGAATTCTATTTTTACATCCATTTAATGAATCTCTAGATTATAGATGGATGCAATTGCAATTAACATTCTTATAGAGGTTATTCGTGTTACCGGCGAATATGTATCAAAAAAATCTACCCCTTCTTTTTGACGATATCCTTTGGCTACTAATCTGGTTTTATACTTGTCGATAGAGCCATCTGCTTTCATTTTCTTCTTGAAAATCCATTTGCAGCCAATTGGTTTTATTCCTGGTGGAATATCAACAATTTTCCAAGTTTTATTACTTAGAATTGAATCAATCTCACTTTGGATTGCTTCTTTCCAACATGAAGATTCAGAAGATGACCTTGCTTCCTTGTACGTTTGAGGTTCGTGTTCTAACACATAAGTGAAAAAATACGAACCAAATGTCTTGAAAGTCCTAGCCCTTACGCTTCATCTTGGTTCAACTTCTTCAATCTCATGATGAGTTTCATCTTCATGTGAATATCTTAATTCTTCTCTTGTCCTTTTAGGGACATTATTTCCTTCATTCCTTTTGTGTGGAAACACGTCTTCAAAGAATGAGGCATCTCTAGATTCCATGATTGTATTTACATGAATATCAGCTATATCAGACTTGAATACCAAAAATCTGTAGGCACTACTATTTTGGGCTGGCCCAAGATAATAACAATCTACTGTTTTTGGTCCGAGTTTGACTCTCTTCGGAGGCGGAATTGGAACTTTTGCCAAGCACCCCACACTTTGAGGTATTTAAAGCTTGGTTCATGTCCTTTCCATATCTCATATGGAATCGTTCCTATTTTATTGTGAGGAACCTTATTTAATATATGATTAGACATATTTAGGGCTTCCCCCTACAAGTTCGTCGGTAGACAGAAGTTAAAAGCATTGCATTAATCATATTTTTTAACGTTATATTCTTCCTCTCGGCTACACCATTTTGTTGTGGTGAATATGGAGCTGTTGTTTGATGAATTATTACATTTTCTTCACAGAATTGTTCAAAAGGTGATTCATATTCTCCACCTCGATCAGATCTTAGTATCTTGATCTTTTTATTTAACTGATTTTCTACCTCAGCCTTGTATTTTATAAACGCTGTTATTGCTTCGTCTTTACTATTTAAAAGAAACACATAACAATATCGCGTATAATCGTCAATAAAAGTATGAAATACTTTTTCCCACCTCTTGTAGGTAGTGATTTAAAATCACATAAATCTGTGTGTACCAAACCTAATGGTTCGGTGCTTCTGTCAACATATTTAAATGGTTGTTTGACCATTTTTGCTTCTACACATGTCTCACATTTGTAGTTCTTATCTACTTCGAATTTTGGAATTAATCCCAAGTTTGATAATGTTTTCATTTTGCGGAAATTTATATGTCCAAATCTATCATGCTATAGTAAAATATCTTGCTCAAGCAAATAAGAAACTTCAATTTTATTAATAGCACAATCAGAATACATATTTTTGTTGCCGACAACGGGTACATTTGCCTTAAATAGGCCATCGCATAAATATCCCCTTCCTATATACATTCCAGCTTTGGACAGAACCATCTTGTCTGACTCGAACACCATCTTGAATCCCTTCTTTGATAGGACTGCACCAGAGATGAGATTCTTGCGTATGTCTGGAACGTGGAGCACGTCATTCAACTTAACAGTTTTTCCAGAAGTAAACTTGAGGATTACTGTGCCACTGCCTTCGATCATGGAAACTGCAGAATTACCCATGTAGAGTTTTTCTTCGTGATCGAATTTCTGATATGTAGAAAACATGGATTTGTCAGAATAAACATGACGAGTAGCGCCTGTATGTACGTACCATTGGTTAGGATTCTGAACCAGATTGCATTCAGATACCACCGCCGAGAAGTTGGACTCCTCTACTTCCATGTTATCTACTATATTTGCCTCTTTATTGCATTCCTTCTTGTGTTTGCAATATTTAGCGGCATGTCCAACTTTTCCACAAACCCAAAATTCGCCATTAAACTTCTTGGTTCGTTTGTTGTCTTTTGGTTTGTTGTCTTGAGCTTTTCTTTTCTTCTAGAAATTCTTCCTTTTGTTTTTGGTCTTTGACCCTTCAGCCACAAATACCTCATCGCTTGGTTTTGTAACTGCACGTTTGTCTGCCTCAATTTTCAATCGGACTATGAGATCCTGTAAAGAGATTTCCTTCTTCTTATGCTTTAGATAATTGCGGTAATCTCTCCATGACGGCGGCAGTTTTCCCGTGATGGCTTCAACCAAAAATGATTCTCCAACCTTATGACCTTCCGCTTCGAGTTCATGAATGATGATCGACAGTTCATGCAGTTGAGCAGTCACCGGTTTGGAGTCAACCATCTTGTAGTCCATGAATTTGTCTACAATGAATTTCTTAGGACTAATATTCTGTGTATTATATTTCATGGTAAGTGCATTCCAGAGTGCTTTCGATGTCTTTAAAGGCTAATATACTTTGTATAGCACCTTGTCGAGACAATTCAGAATATAGTTTCTGCATAAAAAATCAGAATGCTTCCACGTATTCACCTCTGCTTCCTTGCCTGGTGCAGGAATCGGTTCGTCCTCCTCGAGGTACTTTTGCAGACCAAGTGCGGTGAGATAAAACAACATCTGATTCTGCCATGTCAAGAAATCATCACCATCTCCCTTGAACGGTTCAGGTATGTTATGAGTAGTATTCTTTGAAAATTCTACTGTTGCCATCTCTGTTTTAGTAAGAAAACAGTAAAATTCTTAAGATGTTATGCGTCTAGTATACCAAAACAGAGAATAATCAATTATAAACTGGTCTCACAAGTTTATAACTCAGATTTCCACTACACTGGAATTCTGTATTAAGTATTATAACAATATGAATGTTGTAAATAATTAACAGCAACATCGTTATACTATTTTGAATAAATAGTATAAGCAGAATAACAGATAGAATATAGAATAATGTATATAAATATACAAATAGACTAGAATTCTAACCGGATTATGTCTGAGGCTCGTCGTAACGATTTCCTTAAGAATTTTATTTCAAAATTCTCCCAAGATACAACAGACGAATTCGGCTCGAAATTGTAATGAGTATATCACTCTGTAATTTGAATGTAAGAACAGCAGTTATTAGAAGAGAAGAGATATTCGGATTGGAAATTCAGTAAGGAAAGTGATCGGTTTTCCTCCTTATTTATAGTTGGTTCGTATCCCTTCGGACGGTCGCGTCTGCACCCGTTTGTCCAAACAATCGCGCCCGTTTCTACCTTTTTCTACTGCTGTTTATCGATTGCGCCTCCTCAGTCGGGCCGTACTCGCTTCTTCAGTCCGGTCGCACCCGCTCGCTTCAGAAGACGCACCTTCTCAGTAACCCGCGTCCGCTTATGAACAGTCGCGTCTGTTCATTAGCCTGCAAATGTAAAAAAACCCGACCCAGTTTTGCAGTAAAATTAGGATCATATTAGACCCGAACCCGAGCCCGAGCCAGGCCCAGGCCCGGCCCGGTTCGGTTCGGTCGGTCGGACGGACGGACGGCGGTGGCGTCGCGCGCGAGCATGGGTGGTGGAGATGCATGATCTCCCTCCTCACAACGAAGCATACATTTGGGTGCCTCTCGGCCCCAACACCTTCATTGCAAAGCCATATATAAACCAGTATGGCTTAGCAATTTTGGCGATGTGGGACTTTATGTATGTTTCATTCATTTTTTTTAGGAATTCCAACAATCCCCCACATGAATGATAATATACATATCCCCCACACAAAGCAAAATATCACAGAGTATGTATGGAATTAATGCTTTATCGTGGATAAGTAGATATTTCACTTTGAACTTTCCCTAGTTAAAACTTATCGGATTTACTTGGCTAACCGGTGAAATATTTCATCTTGAACCATCAGCCTTTATTGTATATCCAAACAATAAGCTTTACGAAGCATTGATTCCCTTCTCATCCAATTTCTTGGTTGTGTTAATTTTGGTCCTGAACACTACTTGGTTCTGCGAGTGTTATAGAGAATTTAAAGCCTTCTTAAATTCTCATAGAGCCGACCCAGCTCACACTTACATAGGTAATCGCAACCATTAAGAGCATCCTACAAATAACCCACTTGTTATTTCCAAGATATGGTCATCATTAAAACACATAGTTTTAACCTATTAATACTTCTGTAGGCATGCATTTATATTTTGCACCATAGGAATGGAATAGGAGTATGTCCCAACAAATGCATTACGTCTTGAGTTATTCAGAACTGATTTTCGTATTGATCCTAGTCCGTGGGATCTCCAGTCGCTAGGATAGGTTTTCGTATAAGATAACTCTTATTAGTTTAGGCTTTTAAACTCATTCCCCTCGATGCACAGTTAATATTTTCTCTTGATAAACCTTTAGTAAACAGATCCGCTAGGTTATCATTTGTTCTTACATAATCTATGGAAATAGTTCCAATTGAGAGTAACTGCCTAACTGTGTTATGGCGTCGACGAATGTGTCATGACTTTCCATTATACACAAAGTTTTACGCGCTGCTTGGTTATCGCAGTGTATGCATATGGCCGGTACAGGTTTAGGCCAGAACGGAATATCTTCTAAAAAGTGACGAAGCCATTCTGCTTCTTCGCCCGCTTTATCTAATGCAATGAACTCTGATTCCATAGTGGATCGAGCTATGCATGTTTGTTTAGTAGATTTCCACGACACTGCTGCCCTTGCTAGGGTAAAGACATAACCACTTGTTGATTTTGATTCCTCTGAATCTGCAATCCAGTTTGCATCACTATATCCTTCTAAGATGGCAGGATATTTTCCATAATGTAAGGAATAGGTAGTGGTATTTTTTAAATATCCAAGCACTCTCATTAGTTGTGACGCCCCACCTCTATACCCACGCTAGCCAAGGACACTACAGTGTAATGCCGTCAACTAGCACGGAAAATAAGGATGTTGAGGAGCGACCATCTGTATAATTGCTTTGTGCGAGTACCGATATGCCAGATAAAATATAACTTGCATTATTTTCAAGAGGAAGTCCGACATACCGACACAAACTCAAAGCTACTACACAGTGGCTATAATGTCTTCGGAAACAAATATAAAAATGAACATAACACAAATCAGTCACAGATAATTCATATCACAAAGGCGGAAATAGACATGAATATATAACTAACACATGAAAGTGTATACCAGAGTAGTGGTCGAATAGATCCACAACAACATAAAAGAATAGCAACATGTGCTATACAAAAGAATAAGTACACAACTATGAGTCTATATCTCAAATGTAAACAACAAAAACTACTAATCTAAGTAGTTAACCAAAAGTCAGGATGATGACCCCAGAAGAGAAGTCAGGCAGAAGCACCTGTAACATCTCGGTCTGACCCGAGTATTATTTATAAAAAAATAATAAACGGATTAGTCTAGCTATAAATATCAGATAAAATGATATAGAATAAGAGATATGACTAAACGTATAATAATCACAATGCCAAGCTGTGATAAATAAGTAATTGAAAAATCAACAAGAGATTAATCAATATCACAAAAATCTTCTCAAAGATCAAAAGGAATGTCATACTCCTAATTTCATTCACCAAGCCACAAATATTGACAACATATAAATGCCAATCATAAAATTGGTGAAACACAAATTCTAGAAATCATCAATTAGAAATCCAGAAACCACAAGAAAAGGATGGCCAATCCCAAACGGAACGCCATTCCATAAACCGGGCATCGATGCACCTAAATAGATACGCCCCATGCATAGTCAAACATCGTCGCACCTAGAAAGGTATGACCCATGCATAGACGAACATCGACGCACCTAAATAGATACGCCCCATGTAATGTCTAACATCGATGCACCTAGAAAGATACACCTCATGCAATGTCGAAACATCGACGCACCTAGAAAGAAACGTCCCATGCATAGACGAACAACGATGCACCTAGAAAGATACACCCCATATCCCGACTTATTGATCCGATTGCTCCACGAAGTAAACAAACGTCGACGCAACTAAATAGATACGACCTATGTGTAAATAAACGTTGACGCACCTAAATAGGTACGACCCATGCGAGAAATGAGACGAAGCTCGATAAAAATGAAGTACAGTCCTCCACATAAACAAAGAGGCATCGCACATTGCTAGTCTAAACCATGAAATGATCATCATCGATCATCAAGAAGTGTCAATTATAGTAAGCCAGTAATATATGAGCTTAGCTTCATGTCCCATAACCACTAGCCTAACTTAAATATTTACGAACAAATTGTAGATCTCCACTAGAAAATTGTCACAAGAGATTCAATCGAACGAGTCCAAGAATTAACCGACGAAGTAAACGCAAGCATTTCATACCACTTGTTTTACTAAGCCGTTTAATTAGATTTCTCATACTAGTGGGGTAAAGGCTTGTATATACTAATAGATTGGAAAACGGTTTAAGAAACGAGCTTTGTAATAAAATAGTGTTGAAATCGTTTTGATGAAAGAATTTTGATATTTACTACTAGTATTGAAACCTTTATATTTTTAAAGTGACAAATCACAAAGAAGATTGTAGGAACAATCAATCACTAAAATTCACATTCGAAGACGTGACTAAAATCCAAAGAAACCGATAAAGAATCCATCGAAATGGATATTCAAAAATCCCTAAAAAGGAGTCATCAAAGTCTTAATAAATGATAACAACAAATAGGATCATCACGAATCGATTAAAATTGAAATTCTTAAACAAAAAGGCAAGCAGGCAAAACACTACAGTTTCAGACGTCTGAAACAAGTGGTTCAGACGTCTGAATCTGGAAAAATAAAAAATTTCCAGAACGTGATTCAGACGTCTGAACCAAATGTTTCAGACGTCTGAAATAGGCGTTTTTAGCCTATTTTCTTTCTGTTTGAAAATGAGCCAATTCAGATGTCTGAAATCCCAGATTCAGACGTCTGAAACTGGAATTTTGATGATTTCCTGAACCTCGACCAAAAATGGCCAAACGAATATCGGAAACGATCGAACGAGCAAGTGACGACTAAGGATTTATGCCACGCGGCAACCCAGCCTTAACGGCTCTTCGATACGCCTCAAATATCAATGTCCAAACATCCATAATAGGATTTTCATATATTTTGATTTCAAAACACCAAAAATTGGAATATACACCAAATCAATCCAAACCAAAATCAATTTCACAAGAATAAGTGTTAGGAATTCATACCTAACAATTGAAGATAATTATAGACTAAGATGTGAGATAAAAATCTCACCTTTGAACCCAAACAAATGAAGAAGAAGCTTGAAAGCAAAGGAGAATCAACCACTCTTCAAATCCAACTCAAGAAGCTTGATTCTAAGCTTTAAAAGAAGAACATTCCCAAAGTTAGGTTTAGGAATTTCTGAAATTGATAAGAGAATGAGTTGGAGAAGAAGAAGAGAAGGCTTACCAATGGGTTCTCTTTGATTTTGGAGCAAGAATTTGAGCTAGCAAGAGGAACTAGGGGCTTGGAGTTTCTAATTCCCTTTCCTTTCCACCATTTTCAGTTGGAGCTTGAGTTTGAGGAGTGGGAATGAGTGAATGGAGAGGAGAGGGCTGAGCTAGAGTATAAGTGGGGTTAATGGGATGAAACCCAACCCAAAGCCCTAAAGAAAAAGTAGCAAAATTCAACTTACTCCAAATATATCTAAGCTTATACTCAAAAAGGTTGCAAACGGCATTTGAACTCAATGGAAGGGGTCTCGAGTCCCAATTCGACTGTTTGCAAAAAGTAGGTTTTCGGACTAAAATTCGACGAACGATGAAATATTTAAATAAAATATTTAAATACACAATCGATAAATATGCGGGTTGTTACAGACTCCCCTCCTTAAAGAAATTGCGTCCTCGCAATACTTAAGAAGAAAATAAAGAGTAACAACCATAAAAGCATATCAACACAAAAGAAAATTTGAAATAGGAAGTTCACCATAAAAAGCACGAAAGAGTAAGTTCGAACGGGTTCGCTCGATGAATTCCGAGGACTCCCAAGAGAAATCCTTAGGATCTGAGAACTATTGAACTTTCATAAGAAGAACATCTTTATTTCGAAGGCGCTCAACCTTCGAAGTAATGATGCGAATAGAATGTGGCTCATAAGTCAAATCTGGTGAAACTTCAATTTCATCAATAACACCGGGCTCAAGAATAAAAATAGGAAACCTAAAAGCATTTCCATAGTTAAAAGACGCAGAAAACGTCAAGAGTAGAAGAAAATTGGGCCAGTGCAACGGCGTAGTACAAAAACGGTACGCCCAAATGAACCGATAAACTGGAACAACAATGTAGTATAATAATGGTACATCCATTGATTCAGATGAGACGGAACATCGATGTAGTATAATAACAATACATCCGATGAACTGAACACCATAAAAGAACAACGGACACTAGTCCATAAAAGGAATGAGATAAAGCTCAATAAAACGAAGTATATCAAAACGTCCGATGAAATTAATAAAAAGATAATTCCATTCAGACATCATCAAAGAATCAACAACTTGTTGCCTACGACAAAGCGCATTGGCAACAGGATTTCCCTTCCGGGAATAAAAAGATTATCAAGATCATAAGATGCCAGGAACTCGAGTCAACATGAAGTTCCTTATGAGAAAATAAATATTCCAAAGATTCATGATCGAGGTGGAGAACAAATTTCTCCCCCAAAAATAATGATGCCAAATTCTAAAAGCGAAAACAATAGCCGCGAGCACTAGATCATGAGTGGCATACCTAGTCTCGATCGGCTTTTAATGATTTAGAAGCACAAGTGATAGCACATCATCTTTTGCAAGATAACGTCATCCAAACCAATAGGATTAGCATTGGTACAAAAGATAAAGTCTTGGTTCCCAACGGGAATCATAAGAATAAGAGTATCGAAAAGAAAGAATTTCTTTTAAATAATCTTCTTTCCTGAAAAGTTAAAACTTTCAAAATTACATTGATCTTTATGTAATAATCTTTCTAGAAAAATTTACATTTTTACAAGTCAATATATCGTGTCTGACTGTCTCATCAAAGCGTTTAGGAAATTCCTATCAATAACGTTGATCAAGCGCATCGACCAAAATTCTTAAAACACTAAATGGGCAATACAATCACAAAATCATCTTTTATAGGATAAACTTGTTTCTAAAAACTTTTGAAAATCCTCTTTGTTCGTTCTAAAAACAGAAATCCTATTTATACTTATAAATAAATCTAATGAAAAAGATTTTCAAAAATTTTCAAATTCCTATTTTCATCCAAAATCAATAAATTCAAGAATGGTCTTATCGAAATATTCATAGAATATTCGATTTATAAATTAGATGAAATAAGCTGGACAAACTGAATGACAAAACAAGTCATTCATAAGAATCATAACGAGTGCGGAATGCGAACTCCCGCAACTCGTAGCCAAATGAAAATCGGTGGCAAGGTCGAACTAGAAAGACCTTAACACCACACAAAAGATTTCTTAGGTGATAATCCTAAGACAAACTCAAAAATACCAGAAAAGTTTCACAAATTATTTAGGTAAGAGAAATAACATTTTTCTCATCTTGAGGGCTTAAAGAATAAAATGATGCCTTCAAAAATTTGAAATCGGAATCACAAGAAAAAATAAAAATCTATTTAACGGATAGAAAATGTCGAAGATGAATAGTCCACACGGAAAATAGGATATGGGCTTCACAACGATTAAGCCAATCCTTACAAAAATCAATTCCGAAGCCTAAGCAAAAAAATCGGCTCGGAAAGAAAAATCACATAAAATAATTTCGACATCAATAGAAAGCAAATTGAGTGTTGCGGATCTACCATCCGGATTCGCAACTCTCAAAGAAGTCATCAAGCCCAAAATATTTTCAAAGAAAAAGAATCAACAAGTTCTTTTGATATAAAATAGTGAGATGGAACCCATATCAAAAAGAACTCAAATAGGAAGATCACAAAATAAATGTAATCAAGGATTAAATGAGAAATACCTTGACCACGAGAAGTGTTACCAGGAGCTTGCACTACATTGAGCTTTCCCTCCTTCCTACTTTGAAGTATGGGACATGCAGTTATATGGTGACCCGAATTTTTACAATAGCGACAATAAAGAGGTTTCGGACACTCCCTTGCATAGTGGTCCGTGGAACCACAATTGTAGCATTGCCCACGACTAGAGGTAGGAACTTTTGCTACCGGGGTTTCTTGCCTCCCTTTCTTTTTGGGAATGGGGCCATTGAATTTAATAGGCCTTTTCATGTTGTTGTTGAAGTTTTGTTTGGCATCCACAACTTCAACATCACACTCTTTATCGGCCTCTTCAAGACGAAGAGCGATATCAATAAGCTGATCAAATGAAACTTCAAGTTTCAGAAGTAATGGCTTCTTAAGATTCTTATTCAGGCCATAGACAAATCTCTGATTTTTCTTCAATGGGGTATTAATATACTCGACCCCGTATTTGGACAGAGATTCGAAAGATGCGACATAGTCTGTCACAGAAGATTCACCTTGAACAAGGTCAATAAAACGCCGGGCCAAAGTACTTTTTCAGCCTCCGGCACAAATTTCAATTCGAATCTTTCCTGGAATTTCTCCCAAGTGAGATTCGCTTCAACGATTTCAGAAATTAAAAGCTCATACCAATCTAACACTCTTTCTTGGAGCATGCTACAAGCCACTTGGACTCGATGAAGGTCAATAAGGTTCATGCGAGAAAAGATGTGATCGCATGATTTGAGCCAAGCTTGAATTTTTATAACACTCTCGGATCCCCTGAATGGCCTTCCACCCAAATCGTTGTAGTCTCTACACAAGCGTGCAAAAACGGATCTAGGATGAGTAGGCTCTGGATTGGGACCGGCTACTTGAGCATTCGTGACAAGGTCAAGAAGTTGCTGGGTAGTCATAAAAACTCCATCTTGGGGTGTAGCACTAGATTGACCGGCGCTGGGACGGCCTGGTCTAACCATTTTTCTTCCTTTAGAAAGAAAGAAAGAAGAAGAAAAAGGTTATTCACCGAATTGAATATCTAGCAATCTTGATAGATGAACAAGGAATCATAAGGAAAATAGGATGAATCGGTACGAAGACTCTAATTAAATCCTAAAGCACGACTCCTAAGATGGACTTAGGACGATGATCCTTGTTATAATATTCCATATTGTTCCGAAGTTTGGCTCTGATACCAAACTGTGACGCCCCACCTCTATACCCACGCTAGCCAAGTACACTACAGTGTAATGCCGTCAACTAGCACGGAGAATAAGGCTGTTGAGGAGCGACCATTTGTATAATTGCTTTGTGCGAGTACCGATATGCCTGATAAAATATAACTTGCATTCTTTTTAAGAGGAAGTACGACATACCGACACAAACTCAAAGCTACTACACAGTGGCTATAATGTCTTCGGAAACAAATATAGAAATAAACATAACACAAATCAGTCACAGATAATTCATATCACAAAGGCGGAATAGACATGAATATATAACTAACACATGAAAGTGTATATAAGAGTAGTGGTCGAATAGATCCACAACGACACAAAAGAATAGCAACATGTGCTATACAAAAGAATAAGTACACAACTATGAGTCTATATCTCAAATGTATACAACAAAAACTACTAATCTATGTAGTTAACCAAAAGTCAGGATGATGACCCCAGAAGAGAAGTCAGGCAGAAGCACATGTAACATCTCGGTCTGACCCGAGTATTATTTATAAGAAAATAATAAACGGATCAGTCTAGCTATAAATATCAGATAAAATGATATAGAATAAGAGATATGACTAAACGTATAATAATCACAATGCCAAGCTGTGATAAATAAGTAATTGAAAAATCAACAAGAGATTAATCAATATCACAAAAATCTTCTCAAAGATCAAAAGGAATGTCATACTCCTAATTTCATTCACCAAGCCACAAATATTGACAACATATAAATGCCAATCATAAAATTGGTGAAACACAAATTCTAGAAATCATCAATTAGAAATCCAGAAACCACAAGAAAAGGATGGCCAATCCCAAATGGAACGCCATTCCATAAACCGGGCATCGACGCACCTAAATAGATACGCCCCATGCACAGTCAAACATCGTCGCACCTAGAAAGGTATGACCCATGCATAGACGAACATCGACGCACCTAAAAAGATACGCCCCATGTAATGTCTAACATCGATGCACCTAGAAAGATACACCCCATGCAAAGTCGAACATCGACGCACCTAGAAAGATATGTCCCATGCATAGACGAACATCGATGCACCTAGAAAGATACACCCCATGTCCCGACTTATTGATCCGATTGCTCCACGAAATAAAAAAACATCGACGCACCTAAATAGATACGACCCATGTGTAAATAAATATCGATGCACCTAAATAGGTACGACCCATGCGAGAAATGAGACGAAGCTCGATAAAAATGAAGTACAGTCCTCCACATAAACAAAGAGGCATCGCACATTGCTAGTCTAAACCATGAAATGATCATCATCGACAATCAAGAAGTGTCAATTACAGTAAGCTAGTAAATATATGAGTTTAGCTTCATGTCCCATAACCACTAGCTTAACTTAAATATTTACGAACAAATTGTAGATCTCCACTAGAAAATTGTCACAAGAGATTCAATCGAACAAGTCCAAGAATTAACCGACGAAGTAAACGCAAGCATTTCATACCACTTGTTTTACTAAGCCGTTTAATTAGATTTCTCATACGAGTGAGGCAAAGGCTTGTATATACTAATAGATTAGAAAACTGTTTAAGAAACGAGCTTTGTAATAAAATAGTGTTGAAATCGTTTTGATGAAAGAATTTTGATATTTACTACTAGTATTGAAACCTTTATATTTCTAAAGTGACAAATCACAAAAAAGATTATAGAAACAATCAATCACTAAAATTCACATTCGAAGACGTGACTAAAATCCAAAGAAATTGATAAAGCATCCATCGAAATGGATATTCAAAAATCCCTAAAAGGAGTCATCAAAGTCTTAATAAATGATAACAACAAATAGGATCATCACGAATCGATTTAAATTGGAATTCTTAAACAAAAAGGCAAGCAGGAAAAATACTACAGTTTCAGACGTCTGAAACAAGTGGTTCAGACGTCTGAATCTGGAAAAATAAAAAATTTCCAGAACGTGATTCAGACGTCTGAACCAAATGTTTCAGACGTCTGAAATAGGCGTTTTTAGCCTATTTTCTTTCTGTTTTAAAATGAGCCAATTCAGACGTCTGAAATCCCAGATTCAGACGTCTGAAACTGGAATTTTGAGGATTTCCTGAACCTCGACCAAAAATGGCCAAACGAATATCGGAAACGATCGAACGAGCAAATGACGACTAAGGATTTACGCCAAACGGCAACCCAGCCTTAACGGCTCTTCGATATGCCTCAAATATCAATGTCCAAATATCCATAATAGGATTTTCATAGATTTTGATTTCAAAACACCAAAAATTGGAATATACACCAAATCAATCCAAACCAAAATCAATTGCACAAGAATAAGTGTTAGGAATTCATACCTAACAATTGAAGATAATTATAGACTAAGATGTGAGATAAAAATCTCACCTTTGAACCCAAACAAATGAAGAAGAAGCTTGAAAGCAAAGGAGAATCAACCACTCTTCAAATCCAACTCAAGAAGCTTGATTCTAAGCTTTAAAAGAAGAACATTCCCAAAGTTAGGTTTAGGAATTTCTGAAATTGATAAGAGAGTGAGTTGGAGAAGAAGAAGAGAAGGCTTACCAATGGGTTCTCTTTGATTTTGGAGCAAGAATTTGAGCTAGCAAGAGGAACTAGGGCTTGGAGTTTCTAATTCCCTTTCCTTTCCACCATTTTCAGTTGGAGCTTGAGTTTGAGGAGTGGGAATGAGTGAATGGAGAGGGCTGAGCTAGAGTATAAGAGGGGTTAATGGGCTGAAACCCAACCCAAAGCCCTAAAGAAAAAGTAGCAAAATTCAACTTACTCCAAACATATCGAAGCTTATACTCAAAAAGGTTGCAAACAACATTTTGAACTCAATGGAAGGGGTCTCGAGTCCCAATTCGACTGTTTGCAAAAAGTAGGTTTTCGGACTAAAATCCGACGAACGATGAAATATTTAAATAAAATATTTAAATACACAATCGATAAATATGCGGGTTGTTACATTAGTGCTTTCTAGTGTTCCTTCCCTAGATTACTTGTATACCTGCTCAATCGACTTACTACATAAGCAATATCTGGTCTTGTGCAATTCAAGAGATACATGAGACATCCTATTACACGAGAATATTCCAGTTGCATTACACTCTCATTAGTGATTTTATGCAGTACTTCCGATGGATTAAAAGGTGTATTTACTCCTTTAATTCCAAAATTTTGAAATATTTCAATCACTTTTTCCACATAATGTGATTGAGATAACTCAATTCATTAGGTGTTCTTATTATTTTTATTCCCAAAATAACATCTGCAACATCCAAGTCTTTCATGTCGAAATTGTTGATCAACATTTTCTTTATGGTCTCAATTACCTGAGTATTTGAACCGAGTATTAGCATATCGTCCACATATAGACAGATCATCACATATGATTGTCCAAGTTGTTTATAATAAACACATTTGTCGCATTCATTTATACGAAAACTATTTCTCATCATGACACTATCAAATTTTGCGTGTCATTGCTTTCGAGCTTGTTTTAGTCTGTACAATGATTTGACTAATCTACAGACTTTGTTTTCATTTCCTTTGGAAATAAATCCCTCAGATTGCTCCATGTAAATTTCCCCATCGAGATTTCCATTTAAGAATGCTGTTTTTACATCCATTTGATGAATCTCTGGATTATAGATGGATGCAATTGCTAATAACATTCTTATAGAGGTTATTCGTGTTACCGGCGAATATGTATCAAAAAAGTCTACTCCTTCTTTTTGACGGTATCCTTTGGCTACTAATCTGGCTTTATACTTGTCGATAGAGCCATCTGCTTTCATTTTCTTCTTGAAAATCCATTTGCAGCCAATTGGTTTTATTCCTGGTGGAATATCAACAATTTCCCAAGTTTTATTACTTAGAATTGAATCAATCTCACTTTGGATTGCTTCTTTCCAACATGAAGATTCAAAAGATGACATTGCTTCCTTGTACGTTTGAGGTTCGTGTTCTAACACATAAGTGAAAAAATCCGAACCGAATGTCTTGGAAGTCCTAGCCCTTACGCTTCTTCTTGGTTCAACTTCCTCAATCTCATGATGAGTTTCATCTTCATGTGAATTGCTTAATTCTTCTCTTGTCCTTTTAGGGACATTATTTCCTTCATTCCTTTTGTGTGGAAACACGTCTTCAAAGAACGAGGCATCTCTAGATTCCATGATTGCCTTTACATGAATATCAGCTATATCAGGCTTGAATACCAAAAATCTGTAGGCACTACTATTTTGGGCTGGCCCAAGATAATAACAATCTATTGTTTTTGGTCCAAGTTTGACTCTCTTGGGAGGCGGAACTGGAACTTTTACCAAGCACCCCTACACTTTGAGGTATTTAAAGCTTAGTTCGTGTCCTTTCCATATCTCATATGGTGTAACATCCCGCCCTTTCGCACGCTATAAATCGACACACGTGCCAATTCAAACCATACAGAAGGGCGGATTGTTATGGGGTAAATAAGAAAAACAAGAAAGAAATAAAAAGAAACAGAATCTCACAGCGGAAGGATAAAATATAATAATAAAATATACAGTTCATACAACTATTTACAAAATATTTGATTCTTCTTTATACAATTAAATATCAGAGTTTACATACCAATAATATCAATGCAGCAGAATTAAATAGTGTAGCCGGATAATATAGTAGATAGTAATACTACAAATCTTCGTCTTCGTCCTCCAGAATAAAATCTTCAAATCCTGAAACGCTCGGACTGACTCGAGCGAATTGAAAAGACAAAACACTCGAGTCAGAACTAAAAGATCTTATGTAAGTTAAATTAACAGAAATGAATATGAGTGCAGTAACACAAGAGATGCTCGGGATTTACATCTCCTAAGGATCCGTTAAACTATTTACTATGTAGTATATTGCGCTATTATAATAGTGTCTAATTGTAAAATAAACTTACTTTTTTCTTAGCATTAAGGGGTTACCCATATAGCCCTTAACACGCAATAGTCCCAGTAGTCCATCCAATATCATAGTCCCTCCTGATCGGGAAGCCACCAGAGGATACCACACGGGCTACGGGAGAAATCCAAACTCGTACAAGGCGCGATAGGGTAGGTGACACGGCACAACTAGGCAATGCTAGGGTAGATATACCAATTGCTATCCGGGCTGATGGAAACGCGTAGCCGTAGCTACCGCCCACCTCGAAACAACTCCCCAAAAAATCAAAGTAAAAGTGGCCACTGAATCAATCCAAAGTCAAACTATAATATCGAAGAGGAGTGTTCGATCAGAGGAATGACCTCATTGGCCCGAGAATCGCTCCTGTTTTAGCCACCTTATGCCAACTCACGGGAGTCGGGTCCATGTATTTACCTTGCAGGAAACGCCTCCACCAACCTACTTCATTCTGGAATCTCCACCGCGTACACGGTTGTTAAAGTGGTTTTCGGAGTTGGCAGAGAGTATGACAACTTCCGATCCCGGTCTCTTCAACAACCAAACATTATTATAACACCGCGGTCATTTAAAATAATTATACTTTAAAACCAGGATAAAATATCCATTTTAAACCCATATAAATACGATATCGTTTATATTTTTAAAACCCTAAATCAATACGATATCATTTAGGCCCAAACCAATATAATGTCATTTTATTTTCCAATATATATACTTTCCAAACTCATCGGGCTTTCAAAGTAAAATATTTAGAAATCAAAACTCTGGAATATAATATTTCCAAATTATACTACCTTGAAAATCATAACTATGAAACAAATTTCCATCTCTCAGATGGTTAAATATTAAATTTCTTTTATAAAACAAAATAGCTTCTTTACATTTCACTAATCAATTATAAATATCAATTTAAACTTCCAAATACCATTTTTAATTCTTATGTTTCAAAGCTCTAAATACTTCACCTTTTCAAAAACAAACTCATTTGACAAACCCATATATATCAAATTCAATTCTTATTATTTAGACTTGAAATGTTTACTTAATGAATTCAATATACTTTAAGTAAAACTTATAACTTCACATAATTGGATAATCTTTCAATTTATTAAACTTGATATATTCATTTAAATCAACCTGATATTCATTCAAATCACTTTACACACAAAAATCAAGTTACAAAAATCATATCCTTTAAAAATTCTAACTTTTCATTTAGTTTCAATTTAACTTAATATTCATCTTCCAATCTTACTTTTTTTTTAGTCATTAAGACTCCAGAAATTTAATTTTAAATAAATTCTTAATCGTATTTGATCTCGAAAATCAAACTTTATTTTATACTTCAAATCAAATTTATACAAAGCTTAAAAATCCAAAATTTACTATATATATATATATAAATAACCAAATCAATATCCCATAAACCATATATATATAGCTTTACAAAACCATAGTAAAACATTTCAAAAATAATTTTATATATTTACCGCGGTGCCTGTATAAAATTTTCTACCCTATGGTCAAGTGATACAGATGTTTATCATTTCAATCCGCAATTTAAAATAAAAATATGATTGTATATCATTTCAAACCGCAATCCCGAATGAAATGAAAATGCATGATGACTTGAAGTTTATACAATATAAATGTAGCATCCATTCGTCCAAATATCAATCATCAACCATTATTTGCAATCATCATCCAATTTAAACAATCATCGATATAGAGCATATAAATTATACAGGTAATAAATAACATGTATTAACTAACAGTTTATATTCAATAATAAATTTAACAATTGTTAAACTAGCAGTTTATATGCAAAAATAAATGTAAATTTAACTGGCAGTTAATATGAAATAAAAATAAACATAACTATGACAGGCAGTTAATATGCAAATAAATAAATTTTAACTGTCAAATTATATGCAATAAATAAAATTAATTAACAGTTAAATTAAATAAATGCGATTTAACTGAGATGACGAATAAAACATGCCAAACAGTCGTAAATAAATTTCTACTCAAATCTTAAATCAATTTAACAACCATAAGAAATTCTAGAAGTTGTGAGTGGGTTAAAACACTCACCTTTTGAATTTAAATCGAATTTAAATCCGATTTAAATCCAAAAATTCGACGATCTTCAAATCTATCCAAGCCAGCGTAAAAGAAACTGGAATTTAATTACGATCCTAACAAAAAAAATTCGCGTGAAACGGATAACGTATGAGAAAGTTATGTCGAAAATTGCAATTGAAAAACAATTAAAACAAAAATAAAGAAGGAACACAATTACACAACATCAATCCATGTGCCACGTCACCAGGAGCATGCGCACGTCTCCTCCATTTGAGGCCGAGCCCAGGTGAAGAAAATCAAACCCATTCCTCACTTCCTCACGTTTGACCGAAGCTTTGACCGCGTTTTTCCGCAAATCCGACCGTCAATTCGCCTCCAAATTTCATCGATGAACAACGCTCTAGCCCCTCTACAAAACCCAGAAAGGATTTTCCGATCAGACTCACCAGTCAAAAACGCCCAAATCAATTTTGACCGCGATTTCTGGTCAAACGATGCATCGAATTGAAAATGAATTACACCATTGAATTACGCTCGTCGAGAGCTTCAACATATATTATTTTGAGATTTTTCTGAGGACTTTGAATTTTTGACTTTGATTTTGAAATGGATCTGCATCTGAAATTTGTCTGCTATTGAGGAAGAGAAAGAATTGAAGAAATGAACGCACAACCAAATGACAATAGATGGAGGTTAGGGTTTATCACAGCCTATTTATAGACAAACTGCAATAGAATAGGTGGGCACGAATTATAAACGTGCTAAACGGTAGTTGGCCCAAAAAGCCCGTTCTGACCCCGGAACGAAATTTGTTAAACCCATATATCCAAATAGGTGTTTTAAAATATTCTTAACGCGATGGAAAAAGTTTCACGTCCAAATTCGATCGTATGAAGAAGTTATGCTGAAATCAATATTTTCAAATTCAATTGATTACAATGCATAAATTTCAAGGCGTTTCGAGTCCGTACGATCAAACGACAAATCGGATCGCTACGAAACTTGAAACATTATTATAATTCACCGTTATGGATACGATGAAACTAGTTTTGTCGAAATCCGAGTCAGTGACCAAAAAGGCTATTTTTCCCATTAATTAAATAAATTAATATTAACCGAATTAAATCACTAATTAAATCCAATTTCAAATTTTACAATTTATAAAATTTCTCTCTTCTGATTTCTTAAACAATTTTAATAACTAACAACAAATTCTATGTTAATTCAATCATTAATTATTTCGCCAATTAGCACATTAAATTTCATTTATTCGCAATAAATCAAATTATAAATTTTTCATTCCAATAAATAAAATAAATCTTGATTTTTCCATCCTTTTTAATTCCACAACTTGTTAAATTTGAAAATCATTATCATATTTTCCAAATGTTACCTTAATTTAACATTTATGTAACCTATTATTAGATTCGTTGCAATTGATTCCAATTTCAATCCTCATTTCTTAATATACTCAAATTTCATAATTCTGGACACTTTATTTCCTTTCCCATAAGCGTAGCATTTATTCTATGAACATTTATTTCCAATTCCATCAAAAATTTAGCAGGTAACCTTTAACAATTGTTTTCAATCCAAAGGTTTACTTAAGTTTACGTTGTATTCTACAATTTATCATATTATGAAGAAAATTCACGTTATTCCCCATTATTACCTTAATTCATATATCGTAACATTTAATTTATATTTATTGCAATGATTTACAAATTTAAATTGAATGAACTAAATATACATATAGCTCATAATAATTGTTGTCAAAACTCTAAATCCCACATTTATAAGTTTGTTTTTTACGGCGTATTGGTTTTTTTATTCAATCATCACTTATTGTATATTAATTAAATAAATTCACTCTTTAAGTCTGTTTAAATTTATTATTAAATATCCATTTACCTTTCCCATCAATTTGAATTCCATTCAATTAATATAACCAATCAAATTTCCATCCACTCCTTATTATCAACCCACAATTATTGCAATTCATTATCTTATTTTGATTTTATACAATTATCATTCACTACAATTATATTCCAAATTTTTATTCAATACCCTAAATGAATAACATATATATTAATCAAATCATTACATTTTTTTTCTCATATTCCATTAAATATATGCACACATACAAATTAAGGTTCTAAATCCAATTAGTTATTCCTTTTACATCAACCATCACTTATGAATAATTATCGTTTCCTATTTATTTTGTTACATTCACTTATATTCACTTTATGAGTAAATTGGTATTCCCTTTAACCCATTAATTTACTAACTTTAGTTATTGCAATTTATTATCCAACATACAAATTGAATCTATTGTCAAATTTTCCATTTCAATTAATTAACCCCTTACAATAGTTAATAAAAGGGATTGTACTAAATAAAAATTTACTTTCATTGATGAATTCAATACTTGCCTTTATTTACTTATTTCTAACCTTATATCCAATTGCAACAATTTCCACTATTACAATTAATTGCAATATATAATTCAATTGTAAATTTTAATTTCCCTTGATACATCTAATTACAACATTCTCTTTCCTATAAATAAATAATATTTTTGTTTCTTCCAAAATTTAAATTAGAAATCCTATTAAATAAACAAATTAAATTATCGAAATTTACGGGTCGTTACACTCTCCCCCACTCAAAACTTTTCGTCCCCGAAAAGGAAAAGAAGGGAAAAGAAGAATTAAATAACACTACATCTTATTCAAAATATTTAACTTATAACCAATAATTTACTAAATTTATTTCCTTAAATAAAATATACCCGTTTTATAATCATTATATGTTTTTACACTTAAATTACTAAAGTTTGGTAAACATTTCAAAATATTCCAATTCCAAATTTTACGGAAAATTTTGACAGAGTCTCCTTTATACGGAGAGGCTCGGAAGAAATATAATATAGATATAACCATATACACAAATACTTTCCAAAATAAAATATATCCCTACACGGGAAAATATATAAAATAGCGCTATAAACCGTAATCCGAAAACGTACCTATTTGTTGGGCAATTTATGCTTAATTTATGGAACCAAAAGCAGTAGCAATTGCTTGCATAACCTGCATTTCACTTATAAAATCAAAAGGGTTAACAATTTAAAGTGAAATATTTAAGTGGTTTCAATCACTAACAACAAATCAATACAACAACCATCAATTTCAATAAACAGCATACATAACAAATACAAAAACAACCATACAATCATACAACAAATAGTTGTTCGGGTTCAAAACCTTAAAATTGTACGGAATGAAGAATAAACCATCAAGTGCATCATTTACTTAACAGTCTTAGATAAAACTAAATAGATTATTCATTCACCCGAATCCAATTTTTAAGTATCCTTACCCAAACAACCATAACCAAACAACAACAATCCAAACAACAATCAACTTAACCTTTTATTAATTACATACCTTTGTTGTTTGATTTTCTTTTTACTTATACAGTGATTTATCATTTAAATTTACATTTACTCATTAAATGTTTGCTTCATTTAATTTTCTTATCACTTGCAATTATTCAATCCCATTATCTCAGGTCATGCCCGTTTTCTTTTATTACGTTATAATTATTTAATCATTTATTTCATGCCCTCATTTATTTACACTTTAATTACTTAAGTTTATAATCATCTATTTGTTATACTTACCTTTAATTATATTTACTTGGAAAAATTTCAATTATAACTTAAGTTTATAACATTAAATTCTCATTTATAATACAAAATTCATTGAATACTACACTACCTACTTTTACTTGTACAATTTTCATTACATTTCCTATTAAACATTTCAACTTTTAATATTTGGTAAGTTATATATGTTTTTTTAAAGAATGTACTTGAAAGTTATACAAGTTTTCTCATTACCAATGATTAATTTAAAGTTCAATAATAATATTCTCTATTTCGTAGGTTATAATTTCAAATTCCATTTAATACCATTTATAACCTATCATTAAATCTTTTATTTCCTTTAGAGGTTTTAATTTATTAATTACCAACGTTTCATTTCACTACAATAATTGAAACAATTAATTAATGGAAATCTAAGAATTTAATAGCGGGTAAAATTTCAAATTATTTTAAAATAATAGATAAATATATTCTTACAACTTATATATCTCTAATTATATTTAAAACAATTCAAAATTTATATAATTTTCAAAATGAATCTGCAGTAAACTACTACAGTGGCCTTTTCCCTTCGAAACTCGAAAATGAAAGTCGATGATGCGGCCGCCATCACCGAAATTATTTTCCAGCGACAGAGAGGAAAGTACAAAACTTATTTTCTCCAAAATCTTCTTTAAAACAATTTTTCCCAAATTATATTAAATGTTTATATCAGAAAGTATTTATAAACAATATTATTATGTTCCAAAATTTATTTGAAAGAAATTTCAAAACCCCGGAACTTAAGTTCTAAATTTCCAAATTTCATTTATTTTATTTTTCAATCTTATTTCTATTATTATTTATACGCTTTATTACCTAACAACCAATCTATTTCAGCCAAATATAGATATCTTTTGAAAATTTTATTTTATATATAGAGAAAATATAATAGGCAAAATTATTTCATTCACCTATATTAAAAACAAATATTATGTCGGTCTGTCCTATTAAGTGTTTAGAAATCCCTATTGATGTCATAGCGTCTCATGCACCAACCAGAATTTATAAATACAAAACGGAACAGATTAACACAATATAAAACCTTTTTATAACACTAACAAATACGCTCTCTCATATATACACTCAGCGACTCCCATAGGGTATTACTACCCTATTAGTAAAGAGTCAAACCCCACAAAGCTAAGGTTTATCGCTAAACCAAAGCTCTGATACCAGATGTAACGTCCCGCCTTTTCGCATGCTATAAATCAACACACGTGCCAATTCAACCATACGGAAGGGCGGATTGTTATGGGGTAAATAAGAAAAACAAGAAAGAAATAAAAAGAAACAGAATCTCACAGCGGAAGGATAAAATATAATAATAAAATATATAGTTCATACAACTGTTTACAAAACATTTGATTCTTCTTTATACAATTAAATATCAGAGTTTACATACCAATAATATCAATGCAGCAGAATTAAATAGTGTAGTAGGATAATATAGTAGATAGTAATACTACAAATCTTCGTCTTCGTCCTCCAGAATAAAATCTTCAAATCTTGAAACGCTCGGACTGACCCGAGCGAATTGAAAAGACAAAACACTCGAGTCAGAACTAAAAGATCTTATGTAAGTTAAATTAACAGAAATAAATATGAGTGCAGTAACTCAAGAGATACTCGGGATTTACATCTCCTAAGGATCCGTTAAACTATTTACTATGTAGTATATTGCGCTATTATAATAGTGTCTAATTGTAAAATAAACTTACTTTTTTCTTAGCATTAAGAGGTTACCCATATAGCCCTTAACACGCAATAGTCCCAGTAGTCCATCCAATATCATAGTCCCTCCTGATCGGGAAGCCACCAGAGGATACCACACGGGCTACGGGAGAAATCCAAACTCGTACAAGGCGCGATAGGGTAGGTGACACGGCACAACTAGGCAATGTCATGGTAGATATACCAATTGCTATCCGGGCTGACGGAAACGTGTAGCCGCAGCTACCGCCCACCTCGAAACAACTCCCCAAAAAATAAAAGTAAAAGTGGACACTGAATCAATCCAAAGTCAAAGTATAACATCGAAGAGGAGTGTCCGATCAGAGGAATGACCTCATTGGCCCAAGAATCGCTCCTGTTTTAGCCACCTTATGCCAACTCACGGGAGTCGGGTCCACGTATTTACCTTGCAGGAAACGCCTCCACCAACCTACTTCATTCTGGAATCTCCACCGCGTACACGGTTGTTAAAGTGGTTTTCGGAGTTGGCAGAGAGTATGACAACTTCCGATCCCGATCTCTTCAACAACCAAACGTTATTATAACACCACAGTCATTTAAAATAATTATACTTTAAAACCAGGATAAAATATCCATTTTAAACCCATATAAATACGATATCGTTTATATTTTTAAAACCCTAAATCAATACGATATCATTTAGGCCCAAACCAATATAATGTCATTTTATTTTCCAATATATATACTTTCCAAACTCATCGGGTTTTCAAAGTAAAATATTTAGAAATCAAAACTCTGGAATATAATATTTTCAAATTATACTACCTTGAAAATCATAACTTTGAAACAAATTTCCATCTCTCAAATGGTTAAATATTAAATTTCTCTTATAACACAAAATAGCTTCTTTACATTTCACAAATCAATTCCAAATATCGATTTAAACTTCCAAATACCATTTTTAATTCTTATGTTTCAAAGCTCTAAATACTTCACCTTTTCAAAAACAAACTCATTTGACAAACCCATATATATCAAATTCAATTCTTATTATTTAGACTTGAAATGTTTACTTAATGAATTCAATATACTTTAAGTAAAACTTATAACTTCACATAATTGGATAATCTTTCAATTTATTAAACTTGATATATTCATTTAAATCAACCTGATATTCATACAAATCACTTTACACACAAAAATCAAGTTACAAAAATCATATCCTTTAAAAATTCTAACTTTTCATTTAGTTTCAATTTAACTTAATATTCATCTTCCAACCTTACTCTTTTTTTTTAGTCATTAAGGCTCCATAAATTTAATTTTAAGTAAATTCTTAATCGTATTTGATCTCGAAAATCAAACTTTATTTTATACTTCAAATCAAATTTATACAAAGCTTAAAAACTGAAAATTTACTATATATATATATAAATAACCAAATCAATATTCCATAAACCATATATATATATAGCTTTACAAAACCATAGTAAAACATTTCAAAAATAATTTTATATATTTAACGCGGTGCCTGTATAAATTTTTCTACCCTATGGTCAAGTGATACGGATGTTTATCATTTCAATCCGCAATTTAAAATAAAAATGCGGTTGTATATCATTTCAAACCGCAATCCCGAATGAAATGAAAATGCATGATGACTTGAAGTTTATACAATATAAATGTAGCATCCATTCATCCAAATATCAATCATCAACCATTATTTGCAACCATCATCCAATTTAAACAATCATCGATATAGAGCATATAATTTATACAGGTAATAAATAACATGTATTAACTAACAGTTTATATTCAATAATAAATTTAACAATTGTTAAACTAGCAGTTTATATGCAAAAATAAATGTAAATTTAACTGGCAGTTAATATGAAATAAAAATAAACATAACTATGACAGGCAGTTAACATGCAAATAAATAAATTTTAACTGTCAAATTATATGCAATAAATAAAATTAATTAACAGTTAAATTAAATAAATGCGATTTAACTGAGATGACGAATAAAACATGCCAAACAGTCATAAATAAATTTCTACTCAAATCTTAAATCAATTTAACAACCATAAGAAATTCTAGAAGTTGTGCTGGGTTAAAACACTCACCTTTTGAAATTAAATCAAATTTAAATCCGATTTAAACCCAAAAATTTGACGGCCTTCAAATATGTCCAAACCAGAGTCAAAAGATCTGGAATTTAATTACGATCCTAACAAAAAAAAATTCGCGTGAAACGGATAACGTATGAGAAAGTTATGTCGAAAATTGCGATTGAAAAACAATTAAAACAAAAATAAAGAAGGAACACAATTACACAACATCAATCCATGTGCCACGTCACCAGGAGCATGCGCACGTCTCCTCCATTTGAAGCCGAGCCCAGGTGAAGAAAATCAAACCCATTCCTCACTTCCTCACGTTTGACCGAAGCTTTGACCGCGTTTTGCCGCAAATCCGACCGTCAATTCGCCTCCAAATTTCACCGATGAACAACGCTCTAGCCCCTCTACAAAACCCAGAAAGGATTTTCCGATCAGACTCACCAGTCAAAAATGCCCAAATCAATTTTGACCGCGATTTCTGGTCAAACGATGCATTGAATTGAAAAATGAATTACACCATTGAATTACGCTCGTCGAGAGCTTCAACATATATTATTTTGAGATTTTTCTGCGGACTTTGAATTTTTGACTTTGATTTTGAAATGGATCTGCATCTGAAATTTGTCTGCCATTGAGGAAGAGAAAGAGTTGAAGAAATGAACACACAACCAAATGACAATAGATGGAGGCTAGAGTTTATCAAAGCCTATTTATAGATAAACTGCAATAGAATAGGTGTTATAAACGTGCTAAACGGTAGTTGGCCCAAAATGCCCGTTCTGACCCCGGAATGAAATTTGTTAAACTCATATATCCAAATAGGTGTTTTAAAATATTCCGAACGCGATGGAAAAAGTTTCACGTCCAAATTCGATCGTATGAAGAAGTTATGCTGAAATCAATATTTTCAAATTCAATTGATTACAATGCATAAATTTCAAGGCGTTTCGAGTCCGTACGATCAAACGACAAGTCCGATCGCTATGAAACTTTAAACATTACTATAATTCACCGTTACGGATCCGATGAAACTGGTTTCGTCGAAATCCGAGTCAGTGGCCAAAAAGGCTATTTTTCCCATTAATTAAATAAATTAATATTAACTGAATTAAATCACTAATTCAATCCAATTTCAAATTTTACAATTTATAAAATTTCTCTCTTTTGATTTCTTAAACAATTTTAATAACAACAAATTTTATGTTAATTCAATCATTAATTATTTCGCCAATTACCATATTAAATTTCATTTATTCGCATTAAATCAAATTATAAATTTTTCATTCCAATAAATAAAATAAATCTTGATTTTTCCATCCTTTTTAATTCCACAACTTGTTAAATTTGAAAATCATTATCATATTTTCCAAATGTTACCTTAATTTAGCATTTATGTAACCTATTATTAGATTCGTTGCAATTGATTCCAATTTCAATCCCCATTTCTTAATATACTCAAATTTCATAATTCTGGACACTTTATTTCCTTTCCCATAAGCGTAGCATTTATTCTATGAACATTTACTTCCAATTCCATCAAAAATTTAACAGGTAACCTTTAACAATTGTTTTCAATCCAAAGGTTTACTTAAGTTTACGTTGTATTCTACAATTTATCATATTATGAAGAAAATTCACGTTATTCCCCATTATTACCTTAATTCATATATCGTAAAATTTAATTTATATTTATTGCAATGATTTACAATTTAAATTGAATGAACTAAATATACATATAGCTCATAATAATTGTTGTCAAAATTCTAAATCCCACATTTATAAGTTTGTTGTTTACAGCGTATTAGTTTTTTTTATTCAATCGTCACTTATTGTATATTAATTAAATAAATTCACTCGTTAAGTCCGTTTAAATTTATTACCAAATATCCATTTACCTTTCCCATCAATTTGAATTCCATTCAATTAATATAACCAATCAAATTTCCATCCACACCTTATTATCAACCCACAATTATTGCAATTCATTATCTTATTTTGATTTTATACAATTATCATTCACTACAATTAGATTCCAAATTTTTATTTAATACCCTGAATGAATAACATATATATTAATCAAATCATTACATTTGTTTTTCTCATATTCCATTAAATATATGCACACATACAAATTAAGATTCTAAATCCAATTAGTTATTCCTTTTACGTCAACCATCACTTATGAATAATTATCGTTTCCTATTTATTTTGTTACATTCACTTATATTCACTTTATGAGTAGATTGGTAATCCCTTTAACCCATTAATTTACTAACTTTAGTTATTGCAATTTATTATCCAACATACAAATTAAATCTATTGTCAAATTTTCCATTTTAATTAATTAACCCCTTACAATAGTCAATAAAAGGGATTGTACTAAATAAAAATTTATTTTCATTGATGAATTCAATACTTGCCTTTATTTACTTATTTCTAACCTTATATCCAATTGCAATATATAATTCAATTGTAAATTTTAATTTCCCTTGATACATCTAATTACAACATTCTCTTTCCTATAAATAAATAAGATTTCTGTTTCTTTCTAAATTTAAATTAGACATCCTATTAAATAAACAAATTAAATTATCGAAATTTACGGGTCGTTACATATGGAATTGTTCCTGTTTTATTGTGAGGAACCTTATTTAATATATGATTAGACATATTTAGGACTTTCCTCCACAAGTTCGTCGGTAGACCAGAAGTTAAAAGCATTGCATTAATCATATCTTTTAACGTTCTATTCTTCCTCTCGGCTACACTATTTTGTTGTGGTGAATATGGAGCTGTTGTTTGATGAATTATTCCATTTTCTTCACAGAATTGTTCAAATGGTGATTCATATTCTCCACCTCGATCAGATCTTAGTATCTTAAACTTTTATTTAACTGATTTTCTACCTCAGCCTTGTATTCTATAAACGCTGTTATTGCTTCATCTTTACTATTTAAAAGATACACATGCAATATCGCGTATAATCGTTAATAAAAGTAATGAAATACTTTTTACCACCTCTTGTAGGTAGTGATTTAAAATCACATAAATCTGTATGTACCAAACCTAATGGTTCGTTGCTTCTGTCAATAGATTTAAATGGTTGTTTGACCATTTTTGTTTCTACACATGTCTCACATTTGTAGTTATTATCTACTTGAAATTTTGGAATTAATCCCAAGTTTGATAACGTTTTCATTTTGCGGAAATTTATGTGTCACAATCTATCATGCCATAGTAAAATTTCATGCTCAAGCAAATAAGAAACTTCAATTTTATTAATAGCACAATCAGAATACATATTTTTGTTGCCGACAACGGCTACATTTGCCTTAAATAGGCCATCACATAAATATCCCCTTCCTATATACATTCCAGCTTTGGATAGAACCACCGCCGAGAAGTTGCACTCGTCTACTTCCATATTATCTACTATATTTGCCTCTTTATTGCATTCCTTCTTGTGTCTGCAATCTTTAGCGGCATGTCCAACTTTTCCACAAACCCAACATTCGCCATTAAACTTCTTGGTTCGTTTGTTGTCTTTTGGTTTGTTGTCTTGAGCTTTCCTTTTCTTCTGGAAATTCTTCTTTTTGTTTTTGGTCTTTGACCCTTCAGCCACAAATGCCTCATCGCTTGGTTTTGTAACTGCACGGTTGTCTGCCTCAATTTTCAATCGGACTATGAGATCCTGTAAAGAGATTTCCTTCTTCTTATGCTTTAGATAATTGCGGTAATCTCTCCATGACGGCGGCAGTTTTCCAGTGATGGCTTCGACCAAAAATGATTCTCCAACCTTATGAACTTCCGCTTCGAGTTCATGAATGATGATCTGCAGTTCATGCAGTTGAGCAGTCACCGGTCTGGAATCAACCATCTTGTAGTCCATGAATTTGTCTACAATGAATTTCTTAAGACTGATATTCTGCGTCTTATATTTCGTGGTAAGTGCATTCCAGAGTGCTTTTGATGTCTTTAAAGGCTGATATACCTTGTATAGCACCTTGTCGAGACAATTCAGAATATAGTTTCTGCATAAAAAATCGGAATGCTTCCACGTATTTACCTCTGCTTCCTTGCCTGGTGCAGGAATCGGTTCGTCCTTCTCGAGGTACTTTTGCAGACCAAGTGTGGCGAGATAAAACAACATCTGATTCTGCCATGTCAAGAAATCATCACCATCTCCCTTGAACGGTTCAGGTCTGTTGTGAGCAGTATTCTTTGAAAATTCTACTGTTGCCATCTCTGTTTTAGTAAGAAAACAGTAAAATTCTTAAGATGTTATACGTCTAGCATACCAAAACAGAGAATAATCAATTATAAACTCGTCTCACAAGTTTATAACTCAGATTTTCACTACACTGGAATTCTGTATTAAGTATTATAACAATATGAATGTTGTAAATAATTTACAACAACAGCGTTATACTATTTTGAATAAATAGTATAACCAGAATAACGGATAGAATATAGAATAATGTATATAAATATACAAATAGACTAGAATTCTAACCGGATTATGTCTGAGGCTCGTCGTAATGATTTCCTTAAGAATTTTATTTCAAAATTCCCCCAAGATACAACAGACGAATTCTGCTCGAAATTGTAATGAGTATATCACTCTGTAATTTGAATGTAAGAACAGCAGTTAATAGAAGATAAGAGATACTCGGATTGGAAATTCAGTGAGGAAAGTGATCAGTTTTCCTCCTTATTTATAGTTGGTTCGTATCCCTGCGAACGGTCGCATCTGCACCCTTTTGTCCAAACGGTCGCGCCCTTTTCTGGCTTTTGCTGCTGTTGTTTATCGGTTGCGTCTCCTTAGTCGGGCCGCACACACTTCTTCAGTCCGGTCGCACCCTCTCGCTTCAGAAGTCGCACCTTCTCAGTAACCCGCGTCCGCTTATGAACAGTCGCGTCTGTTCATTAGCCTGCAACTGTTAAAAAACCCGGCCCAGTTTTGTAGTAAAATTAGGACCATATTAGACCCGAACCCGGGCCCGGATCCGGCTCGGCCCGGTCGGTCGGTCGGACGGACGGACAGCGGCGGCGGCGCGCACGCGTGTGGTGGAGATGCATGATCTCCCTCCTCACAACGAAGCATACATTTGGGTGCCCCTAGGCCCCAACACCTTCATTGCAAAGCCATATATAAACTAGTATGGCTTAGCAATTTTGGCGATGTGGGGCTTTATGTATGTTTCATTCATTTTTTTTAGGAATTCCAACAATCCCCCACATGAATGATAATATACATATCCTCCACACAAAGCAAAATATCACAGAGTATATATGGAATTAATGCTTTATCGTGGATAAGTAGATATTTCACTTTGAACTTTCCCTAGTTAAAACTTATCGGATTTACTTGTCTAATCGGTGAAATATTTCATCTTGAACCGTCAGCCTTTATTGTATATCTAGACAATACGCTTTACGAAGCATTGATTCCCTCTCATCCAATTTCTTGGTTGTGTTCATTTTGGTCCTGAACACTACTTGGTTCTGCGAGTGTTATATAAAATTTAAAGCCTTGTAAAATTCTCATAGAGCCGACCCAGCTCACACTTATATAGGTGATCGCAAACATAGTTTTAACCTATTAATACTTCTGTAGGCATGCATTTATATTTTGCACCATAGGAATGGAATAGGAGTATGTCCAAACAAATGCATTACATCTTGAGTTATTCAGAACTGGTTTGCCTATTGATCCTAGTCCGTGGGATCTCCAGTCGCTAGGATAGGTTTCTATATAAGATAACTCTTATTAGTTTAGGCTTTTAAACCCATTCCCCTCGATGCGCAGTCAATATTTTCTCATGATAAACCTTTAGTAAATGGATCCGCTAGGTTATCATTTGTTCTTACATAATCTATGGAAATAATTCCACTTGAGAGTAACTGCCTAACTGTGTTATGGCGTCGACGAATGTGTCATGACTTTCCATTATACACAAAATTTTGCGCTCTGCTTAGCGCTGCTTGGTTATCGCAGTGTATGCATATGACCGGTATAGGTTTAGGCCAGAACGGAATATCTTCTAAAAAGTGACGCAGCCATTCTGCTTCTTCGCCTGCTTTATCTAATGCAATGAACTCTGATTCCATAGTGGATCGAGCTATGCATGTTTGTTTAGCAGATTTCCATGATAATACTGCCCCTGCTAGGGTAAAGACATAACCACTAGTTGATTTTGATTCCTCTAAATCTGCAATCCAATTTGCATCACTATATCCTTCTAAGACGGCATGATATTTTCCATAATGTAAGGAATATGTAGTGATATTTTTTAAATATCCAAGCACTCTCATTAGTGCTTTCTAGTGTTCCTTCCCTGGATTGCTTGTATACCTGCTCAATCGACTTACTGGATAAGCTATATCTGGTCTTGTGCAATTCATGAGATACATGAGACATCCTATTACACGAGAATATTCTAGTTGCATTACACTCTCAGTAGTGTTTATATGCAGTGCTTCTGATGGATTAAAAGATGTATTTACTCCTTTAATTCCAAAATTTTGAAATCTTTCAATCACTTTTTCTACATAATGTGATTGAGATAACTCAATTCCATTAGGTGTTCTTATTATTTTTATTCACAAAATAACATCTGCAACACCCAAGTCTTTCATATCGAAATTGTTGATCAAATTTTCTTTATGGTCTCAATTACCTGAGTATTTGGACCGAGTATTAGCATATCGTCCACATATAGACAGATCATCACATATGACTGTCCAAGTTGTTTATAATAAACACATTGTCGCATTCATTTATACGAAAACCATTTCTCATCATGACACTATCAAATTTTGCGTGCCATTGCTTTGGAACTTGTTTTAGTCCGTATAATGATTTGACTAATCTATAGACTTTGTTTTTATTTCCTTTGGAAATAAATCCCTCAGGTTGCTCCATGTAAATTTCCTCAACGAGATTTCAATTTAAGAATGCTGCTTTTACATCTATTTGATGAATCTCTAAATTATAGATGGATGCAATTGCTATTAACATTCTTATAGAGGTTATTCATGTTACCGGCGAATATGTATCAAAAAAGTCTACTCCTTCTTTTTGACGATATCCTTTGGCTACTAATCTGGCTTTATACTTGTCGATAGAGCCATCTGCTTTCAATTTCTTCTTGAAAATCCATTTGCAGCCAATTGGTTTTATTCCTGGTGGAATATCAACAATTTCCCAAGTTTTATTACTTAGAATTGAATCAATCTCACTTTGAATTGCTTCTTTCCAACATGAAGATTCAGAAGATGACATTGCTTCCTTGTACGTTTGAGGTTCGTGTTCTAACACATAAGTGAAAAAATCCAAACCAAATGTCTTGGAAGTCCTAGCCCTTACGCTTCTTCTTGGTTCAACTTCCTCAATCTCATGATGAGTTTCATGTTCATGTGAATTGCTTAATTCTTCTCTTGTCCTTTTAGGGACATTATTTCCTTCATTCCTTTTGTGTAGAAACACGTCTTCAAAGAATGAGGCATCTCTAGATTCCATGATTGTATTTACATGAATATCAGCTATATCAGACTTGAATACAAAATATTTGTAGGCACTACTATTTTGGGCTGGCCCAAGATAATAACAATCTACTGTTTTTGGTCCAAGTTTGACTCTCTTAGGAGGCGGAACTGGAACTTTTGCCAAGCACCCTCACACTTTGAGGTATTCAAAGCTTGGTTTGTATCCTTCCCATATCTCATATGGAATTGTTCATGTTTTATTGTCAGGGACCTTATTTAATATATGATTAGACATATTAAGGGTTTCCCTCCATAAGTTCATCAGTAGACCAGAAGTTAAAAGCATTGCATTAATCATATCTTTTAACGTACTATTCTTCCTCTCGGCTACACTATTTTGTTGTGGTGAATATGGAGCTGTTGTTTGATGAATTATTCCATTTTCTTCACAGAATTATTCAAATGGTGATTCATATTCTCCACCTCGATCAGATCTTAGTATCTTGAAGCCTTGTATTTTATAAACGTTGTTATTGCTTCATCTTTACTATTTAAAAGATACACATAGCAATATCGCGTATAATCGTCAATAAAAGTAATGAAATAGTTTTTCCCACCTCTTGTAGGTAATGATTTAAAATCACATAAATATGTATGTACCAAACCTAATGGTTCGGTGCTTTTGTCAATAGATTTAAATGGTTGTTTAACCATTTTTGTTTCTACACATGTCTCACATTTGTAGTTCTTATCTACTTGGAATTTGGGAATTAATCCCAAGTTTGATAATGTTTTCATTTTGCGGAAATTTATGTGTCCCAATCTATCATGCCATAGTAAAATTTCGTGCTCAAGCAAATAAGAAACTTCAATTTTATTAATAACACAATCAGAATACATATTTTTGTTGCCGACAATGGCTACATTTGCCTTAAATATTCCATCACATAAATATCCCCTTCCTATATACATTCCAGCTTTGGAAAGAACCACCGCCGAGAAGTTGGACTCGTCTACTTCCATGTTATCTAAATATTTGCCTCTTTATTGCGTTCCTTCTTGTGTCTGCAATCTTTAGCGGCATGTCCAACTTTTTCACAAACCCAACATTCGCCATTAAATTTCTTGGTTAGTTTGTTGTCTTTTGGTTTGTTGCCTTGAGCTTTCCTTTTCTTCTGGAAATTCTTCTTTTTGTTTTTGGTCTTTGACCCTTCAGCCACAAATACCTCATCGCTTGGTTTTGTAACTGAACGGTTGTCTGCCTCAATTTTCAATCGGACTATGAGATCCTGTAAAGAGATTTCCTTCTTCTTATGCTTTAGATAATTGCGGTAATCTCTCCATGACGGCGGCAGTTTTCCCGTGATGGCTTCAACCAAAAACGATTCTCCAACCTTATGGCCTTCCGCTTCGAGTTCATGAATGATGATCTGCAGTTCATGCAGTTGAGCAGTCACCGGTTTGTAGTTAACCATCTTGTAGTCCATGAATTTGTCTACAATGAATTTCTTAAGACTGATATTATGCGTCTTATATTTCGTGGTAAGTGCATTCCAGAGTGCTTTTGATGTCTTTAAAGGCTGATATACTTTGTATAGCACCTTGTCGAGACAATTCAGAATATAGTTTCTGCATAAAAAATCGGAATGCTTCCTCGTATTCACCTATGCTTCCTTGCCTCGTGCAGGAATCAGTTCGTCCTCCTCAAGGTACTTTTGCAGACCGAGTGTGGTGAGATAAAACAACATCTGATTCTGCTATGTCAAGAAATCATCACCATCTCCCTTGAACGGTTCAGGTCTGTTGTGAGTAGTATTCTTTGAAAATTCTACTGTTGCCATCTCTATTTTAGTAAGAAAACAGTAAAATTCTTAAGATGTTATACGTCTAGTATACCAAAACAGAAAATAATCAATTATAAACTCGTCTCACAAGTTTATAACTCAGATTTCCACTACACTGGAATTTTGTATTAAGTATTATAACAATATGAATGTTGTAAATAATTTACAACAACAGCGTTATACTATTTTGAATAAATAGTATAACCAGAATAATGGATAGAATATAGAATAATGTATATAAATAGACTAGAATTATAACCGGATTATGTATGAGGCTCGTCGTAACGATTTTCTTAAGAATTTTATTTCAGTCCGGTCGCACCCGTACCTTCTCAGTAACCCGCGTCCGCTTATGAACAGTCGCGTCTGTTCATTAGCCTGCAACTGTTAAAAAACCCGGCCCAGTTTTACAGTTAAATTAGGATCATATTAGACCCAAAGTCGAGCCCAAGACCGGCCCGGTTCGGTCGGACGGCGGCGTGAGTGATGGAGATGCGTGATCTCCCTCCTCACAACGAAGTATACATTTGGATGCCCCTAGGCCCCAACACCTTCATTGCAAAGCCATATATAAACTAGTATGGCTTATCAATTTTGGCGATGTGGGACTTCATGTATGTTTCATTCATTTTTTTTTAGGAATTCCAACATTAACTTGAAAGTTTAACAAACTTTCCTAAGAAAAGGTTCGACAACTATGTGATCAAATGTACCAATTATTGTTCAACAATGAAAAAAATGAGAGAAAAACATATTTCAAAACGGCTCTATTAATAAGACAAAGTTTAACCTGTATCGAAATGGTAATGCTGAAGTAGAGTTTACTTTTTTAATCCATAAACACTATCATCTAATCTATCATATTCTAATATCATGCCATGTAAGTTTCGTAAGTTTTTTACAGAAAGAAAATGTAAGTTAGCATTCGTCTAATGGTTATTGCAATTTAGATGATACTTTGCAGTGATCCCTTTACTTTGCATGTTTATCGGCTACGTAAACAATACTAATTTAAATTCATGCATGAATTGGCCATTCATTCTACGATTTTGTTATTTTTAATTTTGTTAAGTGACTTGCTGATTTCATATTAATTCATTATTTGTTTTAGGTAGCTAAAAATATCGAAGATTGGTTGCTATTTTCATAACTCGAGTCCTACTTGAGTGCATTATATGTTTTAAACTCATTGGTGGAATTCAACCCATTGTGTATTAGTGAAAAATATGTATACCCATCCAAATAATTATTCTTAAAAATCATTATTATTACTTATAGTTTAACTAAAATTGCACACTAACAATATTTACAAAATTAATTCAATGTTAGTGTAGGTGGATCGTTGATGATGAGCTTGCATTAGTAAATAATCAATCGTTTTGGTAAGGGTTAAGATTTGTCGAAATTAGTGCTTTTTTAATAAGCTCGTGTATTAATATAGTGATCTGGATTTTAATTGTTTGTTCGATTCAGATTCTACAGAGTTTAATTGGTTCTTTGGTTTCACAAAAGTTGAATACAAATGAAATATTAACACATTTGAGACTGAAAACACTAAAACTACGAGGGTTCTGAAATGAAGGGGACTAAAATAACGTTAGTTGTTCCAAAGTGTAAAGACGTTGATACCTACGTCATCTTTAGCTACTATAAGTTTAATGTAATGGTCTAGTTTGTATTAACCGTCACTGTGTAGATCTTCTTCTGTTTGTGTCCTGTAACCTGCCATATTAAATTTTTACATATTATTTAAGCAGTCGATGGTGATATAAAATAAGGGTAGTATTTTACTAATGAACATATTTTTATTTTAACTTCAGGTTTATATTTAGTATCATATGTTATGGAGCAAAAATAAAAGTCAGACACCCTTTTCTCATTATTTATAATAAACTTATAAGTGGTAAATGGTAACAATTATTTTTTGATGAGTTCTGTATAATTTATCTTCATTCTGTAAAAAGAAAAATACCAAAAAATATTTATTCATGCTAGTGTGTCAATTATTATTGACGTTAGTGCTAAGCAGGTCGGTTCAATATGAGTTGATAAGAAATTTGATCGAAAATCTTCTTTCAAGCTTTGATTCAATATGTGAATGAAACTATTACACCAACAATTCTATTGTTGATGTCGATGGTAACTACACAAATTTTCTATATTCGTTAATGCCATAAAACAGTTATAGCACATTTAATTTCCTTATACAAAACCCGTACATAATTTACATAAGAATATGTACAGGCATATATACAAATTAAGAACATGCTACTAAAACAACTTAATATAGGTAACTGAAACAACATGATATAAGTACTGTGAATCTCGGTTTCATATTTTAGTGTCAGGAACCAGAAACACAACTAAGAAAATGACATTCATGCAATTAAATTCTATTTCAAGGTTATTAGTATCTAAGACAACTCGACTGTTTACAAAGTTACACAACAAGCATCATTACGAGTGTAATGGCACGCGCTTCGCGCATGAATTGTTTTTCTTATAAATTATATATGTTTAAATTGGTCAAAAAATAATTTTTTATTTTCAAGTGATATTTTGTAAAGAATATTTTGAATATGTAAAGAAGATTTAATTTTAGATCATATTTGTAGAAGCGTTTTGAATTTTAAAGCATGTTTAGTTATTAGATCCTGCTTTTATGGACATTTGAATTTGTAAAAGAAATTTAGTATTAGATCCTATTTTTAAGTAATGAAGATTGGATAATATATAGATGGACATTTTTGGTAGTTCACGTTGATACCAAAAAAGTGTGACAGCAAAGCTATTACAACTACGAGTGGTACGGCACGCGCTTCGTGCATGATGATAGCATGCACAATTGTATATGTTTAACTCGTTCGAAAAAATTATGATTTCCAAAAATATTTAACCGTATTTTTGCGTTGGTATGTAGTAAGTTTTAATTTTACTTTCTAAATTATAATATCTAATTTTTTGTTAGTTTGAATTTTTATTTCTATTATTAATTAATAAAGAATGAATTTAATTTTTTATTACTTTGAATTTTTATTTCTGTTATTAATTAATAAAAAAAGACTTTGAAAAAAAATGTTAGATTCTATTTGTAAGCGATATTAAGATTTCGATAATATCCATGGTGGGGCGTTTTGAACTGGTAAAGGAATCTTATCTGTTAGATGCTATTTTTGGGTGACATTAATATTTAATAAAATTTGTAGAGGGACATTTTTGGTAGTTCGCGTCGATAGCAAAAAAGTGTGACACCAAGTTTTTTGTTAGTTTGAATTTTTATTTCTATTATTAATTAATAAAGAATGAATTTAATTTTTTATTACTTTGAATTTTTATTTCTGTTCTTAATTAATAAAAAAAGATTTTGAAAAAAAAATGTTAGATCTTATTTTTAAGCGATATTAAGATTTTGATAGTATCCATGGTGGGGCTTTTTGAACTGGTAAAGGAAACTTATCTGTTAGATGCTATTTTTGGGTGATAATAATATTTAATAAAATTTGTAGAGGGGCATTTTTGGTAGTTCACGTTAATACCAAAAAAGTGTGACACCAAAGGTATTACAACTATTATTAAAGATTATTAAAGATGTGTCAGGTCCTCAAACTCAAAAACAACATAACCAAGACATGTTTTGTAATGACCTACAAATTTACCTCTTGGATAAATTATGTTAGTTTTTGTTACATCGTGAAAATACTAAAGTATCCAGTAGATTTTAATCTCTGAGGCTGCCTTTAGCTTTTAGGAGCCTTGTAAATATCTAAGGCCTTCCATAAGGCCATAATAAACTTCTGAGACAAATTGACACATCTTTCATGATCTATTGTGGTTTTAAAAGTGGATATCTGCAACTGTCAGACAACTTTCTACGGTTGTCTTATTACTTGATTTTGTCATTTGTTGTTCTTACTTTGTATAATTTTAAGCTTGGCTACTTCACTTAAGGACAACCTGACCTTTGAAAGTTTCAAAGATCCCACACATGATTCAACCTTTTCATCATTGAGTACTTCATATGTTAATAAAAATGTAGACTTATCCAATTCTTTGTCTAATTTTGATATTTTTACCTTGCAGGCTTCTAAATTGTATTGCATATTATGAGAACAAAATCATATATTAGCATAAAACTCATAATAACTATTGGTTACACAAATGCTAATATATCAGTTATATTAAATTAGAAATTTGTGCGGCAATAGTAAATAAATTGGATAATAAAATCTAAATGTCACGTCACCACCAAAGTGTAAAGAATAGCTACAACCATGAATTGTGGTTATAACAACTAATAGGAAATGTACGCATACCATCCATAACAGTCTATGTCATCCCTTGCTTTGTATAAATGTTGAATATTCTATTGCTAACAGACCAAAAGATGTTAAATTTAAAGAGTTTTTACTTACAGCAAATAATTTGTACAACTGAAATATACTTTGTGGTCATAAAATTTTTTTTTGGTGCGCCTTGGATAAAAAAGACATGTATAACAATACCTATAAGAATGGTTGACTCCATGTGTGTGTATCCACAGTGATGTAATTTCATTGAATTTGGAATTTTCAATGAATCATTGTATCACAGACTCATTCTATGTACACGAACTCAAACTAAGTATTAAATATAAATATTGAATCGATTAAAATGGCCCACACCTTTATGTCAATCACACATAAGCAAATTGTTAGGAAAAGACATGCCAATCGATATGACATAGCCTAAGGTATAATATAAATATGCAGTTGAAAATATTTTGATAAATATCTTTTTGTTTACCTAATTCGTTTCAGGTTTCCATCTTATTTGTGCATTAGATTTTGGGGCATTCGTTTTCGTAATCCAACCTATTTATAAACCTTCATCATTTAAGCTTTATATATTAATTGGGCATATATTAGTAACATATGAAAGAATTATGAGGAAAACAAAAAAAAACAAATAAACATAAAAGAATGAATAAGATATATAGTACTAATTAAAATGTTTCAAAAGCTTATTTTTGAAGCAGCCAATGATTGTATTTACGTAATAGGTATATCAATCAACATGAAGCATAGATTGATATCATCATCCTTTGGAAAAGGAAGCTGTAATTTTTGAAACTATTCAATACTTTTTTGATAATATATTGTAATTAGACTATTCATATCCAACCAAGGCAGAAGGATACACTCACAGTTACGTTGTCATATTTGCATCAAGCCATTCAAAAAATGCGATAAATAATTGTTGATAGAACGTCTCTATCCGTAGAAACTAAAGCTACCTAATTCAATCATCTTGTAAACATATAATGGTTATGCAAATTTCTCAAAATATAATATAAATATAACCTTAATTAACTTTCACTTTTCGGATGGCCTTAGTACTCCTCTGTGCAAGCGAGCAAACAATGCTATTGTAGTATGTTGTTCTTCAAATATAAAAAATTGAAACATGTCAAGAGGATTGAATACAGATATGGGAAGTTGAATACAGAAAACCAAAATTCAGCACAGAAAACCAAAATTGAACAAACGAACTCACAACATATCGTTAATTTATTATAATGAAATCAATAGCTAATTATCTTTTTGAAAACTTTAGAAATTCGGATTTTTGAAGTAATGGTAGTTATGGGAAAAAGATAAAGCATGGACATAAATAAAATATACTTAGATTTGGGAAGGAAGGAATAATAATGGTCCATATTTTTTTAGGCTAAATATTCATTATCTATGTGTGTTAGAGCATGCGTCCTTCCAAAGAACTAGATCTAGTTCCTATTCATCTCAGTAGTAGGTTATGCCATAGTTTCATCTTGTCTATGTGGTATAAGATGCCTAAATATAATTACTCGAATATAAACAATTGGAACTATTGATTATTGCTGATAAAGATAAGTTCGAAGAGGACAATTTTCGACTCTCTTATAACTAGTACATTAGCATTGTCAAAATGTTAGGGCATGGTAGAAAATAGTGTAAAGTCAGCCCAGCTCTACATTGTCAAAGAATAGTTTTTTTACTTTTTTTAACTGAAGGCAAAATAGAAAATAGCAAAAATCTAATAATAATTAGTGCATCTCAGATGGGTAAATTTCAATGGAAAGATACCTGTTAGCTTCATGTTGTTCATCTATGCAAAGCTTGGTCAAAATGGTAAGACCAACCTAGAAAAATATAAAATGTGTCTGATTAGGAGTGAATAAATTTAGCATGATGCGTAAACATAAGTTGGAAAACTGCGGTAGAACAAAACAATTTAGTAATAGGTAGAATTTGAATACGAACCCAAATTAAGCGGTGTAACAATCTATTGTATGCCTTTGTATCAACAATATACATGTTGAATCATCGATTTTGCGGTATGAGAAACTATAATCTGTACAAAAAATAAAGAGCCAAAAAAAATTCTGAAGACTGAATGTGGTTATACATATAATTTAAGTATAATCTTACTTTTTTCCTTGATCTTTAGTGCACATGATTTTGCTGTATAAGTATAGTTGGTGTGATAGCACGGGTTTATATTTAAGTGCATTTATGCAAGTTTCGACAATGCAATATGGAGTGGTTCATAATTTGAGTGCATTTATACACCGCATTAAATTTAATAGCATGTGTATTTTCATGAGTAAGGTTGACGTTAAAACATTGCATTCATAGAGGCTAGAAACAAATTGAAAGAATGAGCATGACAACATATTTGTATCATGCATAAAATTTCAATATAACAGACTTAGTATTCAATTGAATATGAGGGGTTTGTGGTAGTAGTTACAGCCCAACAACAAGAGTGGTTTTACTCATGAAAGAAGTATAAGCTAATTGGTAATTGATTAGACATATGTGAATAATACTTGTTTCAATTAACAAATTGTTAGAGAATTGTGAGTGGGCACAAAAAGGACTATTGAAGTGCATTTTGTTTGGGAAAAGAAAAAATGAAATCAAAGTAGTATACGCTACTGTTCAGAGGAAATGCATGGTGAACCTTTCATTCTTCTTATGTGAGTCGAAACTGAATATTCCTGAAATCATGATGCCATAATCAGAAACTGCAATGTGCAGAAATATTATTCTAGGTGCATAGGTTGTTACTGTATATAATATATTGTCAAATTACATTTGTCAACATGGTCAAAATATATATGGGCCCATTTACAACTAAGTACATATGGTACAATATATAAATACAACCATTTTAGCAAAACGTATAAAATATGCATAGTTAAGGATAGTAATATATATTTTCTTCAATCCTAGTTAAGAAATATTCTGTCCAACAGTTCAATACTTGTCACTATATATAAATCCAGGTTATGTGTGTGTATTTTGCTGAACAGTTAAAATATTTAAAGAGTTGCTAAAGAAAATAGTACGTTGGTACAAGGCAACAATATTTTATCATTTTGATATGCACAATATTATTGCACTACGTACAGAGCGCAATAAAAGCTGCCACAGTGTAACATTCCCGAATTTTAGCCAAGTTTAATTTGACAATTAATATAATTTTGGAATCAAATTGTGAAATTATTTGTAAATTAATTAGAAAAATTTCCAGAAAAATAAATATTTTATTCATAAATAGAATTTTGGGTTGAAATTAAGGATAAGTATTTCATAAATAAAAAATTGGATTCAAAAATAAATATTGAAAATAAATTGGATTTAAATTTTTATTTCTAAGTTAATAAGAAATTGTTTCTAATTTTATAAAATATGCATTCTGATTTAAAAATGAAGTTTTGAATTTGATATAATAGATTTTTCAAAGGCCAATTAAAAAAAATATTATTTATTCATGTGTAATTAAATTGTAAAACCATCTTTTGCTTTAAAAGATTATATAAATGATTAATAAAGAAATGCATTTATTTAAATAGGAAATATTATATAAAGTATAATTTGTTTAAAAATTCAGTTTTTCTTAATATTTTATAAAAGAACATGCATTTATTGAATAATAGAAGTTATATATATGAAAATATTTGTTATAACAAGTGTAAATAAAAAAATGAAATACATATATTGTGATATGAAAATATAAATGCATAAAGGGTTAAAATAAAATTTATAAAATAATTTAAATCAAGGATATAAACACAAATTTGCTCACATAAGACATTTGTAAGGGAATTAAAATGTGTAATTGTACAAATGTTGGTTTATAAGGCAAGTGGCATTAATTTTTGTTTAAAATGAATTAAACTTTATATTGAAAAATAAAAGCTAAATCATATTTCTTTTCTCATATCTTCAAATCCGAAATCAGTAAAGAAAAGAAGAAACAAAATCAAAATCAATATCAAAATAAAATCATCTCAATACTAAAACAAAACAAAGATAAAAAACCTGAAGCAAATCAGGTTATCAATCCAATTCAAGAACCTGGAAAAGCAAGATGCGAATCAAAATTTAAATAGCAATGCAACGACCCAGAATTTTGGTCGTTAAATTTTGAACGTTTAATTCATTTTAAATGTTAAATGTGGATTTTGAATTGATTTTGAAGTAAGAAGATTTTGGTTAAATCAATATAATTAGCCAAAATTTCAAATATGGCAATTCAATTGAATTTGAATAGTAGTAATTATTATTTGAAATTGGGATAATTAGTAAATCTAGGAATAAATGGTTATGGAAACAATTTCTAAATTGATTTAAAGTCTAGTTTAATTTGAATTATAATGTTGGACTTTTGGATGGAATCAAAAGTCGATAGGTTTAAAAGTTGGGATTTTGTAAAAATTTAAAAATGGAATTTAATATAATAATGCAAATAATCAGATTTTGATTTAAAACAAATTAGAATGATTTCTAATGTGATTATAAATTCTATATGATCTATAATGAAGATAGTAAAGTTTTAAAAGTGAAATTTTAAGTTATTTCGACGATTTTGAAAATCGCTCGAATTAAAAGACGAGTTAAAATAGCTTTCCGGAACAGAGTCTCAGAATTCGACGAAACCAGTTACATTGGATCCGTAATAGTTAGTTATTATCGGATTTCAATTTTCGTAGCGTTTGGAGTTACCGTTTGTTCGTACGGGTGAGAAATGCGTTGAAATTAAAATCGAAAATTTTAATATTTTAAATCAAGTGAAAAAGCTATCTTCCACATACAATCAAATTGGGCTCCGAAATACGTTCCATTGTATTCGGAATGCGGGTAAAACATTATAATCGCCTGTCGGCATGCGTCATTTGGAGATCGTGTGAAAAAGTTGTTTTAAAATGGATTTAATATTAAAATAATATTTATAAACGTATATATACACGTTTAAGGCCGAACCCTAACAATATTTCTTCCAGCCGCCACTCAAACAAACAAATGGCCGAAATTTAATCGCCTTCCACCTCAAATCTACAACCATCCATCGAGTTTTAGCAATTTTTCCCAACATGAAGATCGTAGAGCCTGTCGAGGGCTTTCAATATATATGGACGTGATCGAGTTTTGTAGAGCATAGAGGGCAGGAGGCCACCACGTTCATCGCACGAATGATGGGTTGTCGCGTCGCGTAGAGTTGACCGAGTGCGAAGATACTCTGGTCGACGATGGAGTTCAGGACGCGCTTCATTATGGCAGTTTTCGATCATCTCCTAAGGCTTTGGTTTGGTCATGGTCATTGTAGGATTATCGACGGCATGGGCTTTGTAAAACCTGGGTAACGAGCACTTGGAAGAAGGGACGGATGGCCGTGGTTTTCTGATGTTAATCGACGGTCGTGATTTGTTTTGGTAATAAATAATTATAAGAAAAGCAAAATTTGTTTATATAATTTAATTTCAAACGTTTAAAGACCCATAACTCTTGCATACGTTATCAGATTCAAACGAAACAAGAAACGCCTGAATCGCAGCGACGCGATCTACGCGCTGCAGCAAGTCCGAAGATGATTGGAGCAAGTGGAAATTTTAGATTAAATCGAATGGTTCGATTTAATTTAAAATTTGAAACGCTCGTCGAATGCAAGATGATTTGATCTCACTCACATCTGGAATGCTAGCTAGTTTTAAATAGCTAATATTTAAATGTTTGATTGGTTGATTAGCTAAATACGATAATTATTACCAGATTTGATCGATATTTATTTATGTTAACATCTGTGGATGTAGGGAAACAGGTTGGAGGGATCCAACTGGATTCCCCACAATATAGAAATTATTTTCATAATTAATGATGTATTTCACTTATATACTGTGATAGATTAATTTGGAAATTAAGCTGTGCTGTGTTGTGATTGAATAAGTATAACCTGGCATTTTGAAATATAAATGAAAATAAAATAAATTGGGATTAAAAGGAAATGAAAAGGAATTTTTAGGTAATGAATTTAAGGAAATTAAATTCAGGAAATTGGTTTGGAATTTGAAGTGTTTTTTTTGAAATTGTGATTTAAAAGGAATTGAGTAATGGAAATTTATAAACTGGGTTTATAAATAAAATAGAATATTTATTGGGAAATAAATTTGAAAGTATAGATTTCCGGTGGGAACTTCTATAAGAAGGTGCGAACTGTTTTAAAATAATAGTGAGATTATTTTTAAAGGATGGAAAGTGTATTTTTCCTGGGAAATGAAGTATGTTTCAAAAGAGAAGTTTTCAAAGTATAAACCAGAAAGTTTAAAAATGTGTTTTTTGGATATTTTAGAAGAATTATTATCTTTAATTACTTTTAAGTGAAAAGTAAATATTTAATTAAGTAATTATGGTATTTAATTATTTTAAAGGTAAATTGGTATTATGTTTTCTAAAGGAAATTTTATTATAAGTATTTGAGATAATAACTTTATATTAAAAGGAAATTTTTGATTTAAGTTACCCAAAAAACTTTTATAGATTTTCAAAAGTATATTTTGAATAAAGAATTTAGCAACTTATTTTATATAAGTTAAGTATATATTGTGGAAGTGATTTCCAGAAAATGGGAAATGTGTTTAGAAATAAAACGGAGTTTTATTTTTAAAGTGTGGGAAGAAATTTACGAGATTTAAACGTAAATTAGAATTGAGGTAAATCGTGAAGGATTTATAAAAAGTTTCTTTGGTTTATTCTGAAAATGGAAGTGTAGTTCCTTGAAAAGCCAAATACGTTTCAAACAGATTTTTTTTTAAAGTAAAAATCAAAGTTTTAAATTTGTTTTTAAAAGAATGTTTTAAGAAATTATTGTTTAAGTTGTAAAAATTTTAAGAGTAAATATTTAATAACATAGTTATAGTAGTAATTGTTTTAAAGGGGTTAATTGGTATATGCTTTAAAGAATATCATTAATATTTATATTTTACAAAATAGTTTGTTGTAAAGATAGTTTGATTAAAGTTTTATTTGAAAACTTGTATAGGATTTCATAACTTTATTTTAAAATTTAGTATGACTTAACTTTTATTTTGAAGAAAAATAGTTTATATTTTATAAAGCAGTTTTATTTGAAACATTTAAAAAGTATGTATATATTTAAAATAAAGTATGTAAATAGCTTTAATTTAAATTATTATAAATCTAAAGTATTTGGCTTGGATGTTTTCAGTGGAAATCAATATTTGAAAATTTATTCTATAAGGAGTGTGTGGTTTGAAACTGTTTTCAAAGGGTTAAAAATGGAAATATATCTTGTGAAGATATTTTGAGGTTAATAAATAATTTGAGAAAATTATTTATTGTTTTATGGTTGTTTGTGAATGTTAATTGATAGTTAAATAACCGACTATCAATATTGGCCAAATGCGCTGATCGTTTCGAAGAGACCGGGATAGGGATTAATTTCTCGAAAACCACTTCGATCCGGTTTGTACGTTTTTGTATGGAAGACGAGTTTGGATTCGAAGATGGAGTAGTGAAGTGCAAGGGCTAGACGCTACTAATCCTGAGGATGATTCCAAAATGGATGTAGTAGGAGTAGTGTCTTCTATTCCGTTCGAACCCGGGACAGACTTGTATGGATGAATGCGTTCGGAACATCGTCAGGTGGACGATGGGCATTCTAAGTGAAACATTCTAAAAAGGTAACGCTTAGCCTCAAGCCTCATCAACCGGGAATGACTGAAAATCAGGGGTTATGCAGCAAGGCTAAGTGGACAGCATCCATTAGGGTGAGGTCATCCCTGTCTAGATGTCCCTTTTTATTTGGCTTAGTGGTGTGGTTGCTGATCCCAATGTGGGGTGATCTTACTCGGGATTATCCAGTAAGGGGTAGTCCCGGTCTTGTGTTGTAGGGAATTGAGAGTAATCCTCGATACGGTGATCTAGGCCACGTACTGTGACAGGTGGTACCCAGTGCCTAGTCATTAGTTGGAAATCCATTCTCCCTACGTGCATTTTATGGTTTTGTTTATATTACCCACGATTGTGGCTAGTAGCTAGAATTTAATTAATGTAACAATTTTGGCTATTTGAATAAGCATTTGTATATAGACACTATTATAATATCAGAGGATTTTCTAAGAAATGTTTTAGCTATCATAAGGTAAAAACTTGACATGTTTATTTGTGGTGTGGTCTTACGAGATGCATTTGTTTTCAAAGGATTCTGAAACTTTAATAATCAACTTGGGTGTATTTCTCTCACGCTGGTATTCCAAACTGACTCAGGTGTTATTTCATTATAATGCTCGGGTCAGACCGAGTATTATATGTTCAGGATAGGATGCTATGGAGCTCAGGAGAGGAGCTGGAGACCGAGACATATTATCCGTACTTGTTTATATCCGCTGCTGTGATCTGTTTGAAATAGTCAGGTTGGTAATTATTGTTTGTTTGTGATACTCTGATGATGTAATGTATAAAACAGATATAGTTTTCATTTTGTGTAAAGATCTGTTATTGACTATTATATTTTGTTCCGCTGCGATTGTGAGATTCTGTTATTGTTTAGTTCCTTTTTTCTTCTATCTTCTTTCTTTTTCCTCAACAATCTGTCTTTTCCGGCACCCAATCGTCGGCATATTATATTGTAGCACATTTTGTGTCGATTTTCGAGGGTCGAGAAGGGCGGGTCGTCACAAGTAAGCAAAATAAATCAATTTGCAAGCTTCTGATCAAACTCACGGTTCAGTTTCAAGACCTGAGCAACTCAAAGATAAATCAATTCAACAACATCTTCAACAAATTCAAAGATCGGTTTTCAAATTTCAAAAGAAATTCCTGTCCTATGTTCAAAACCATCACTCTGGCCTCTGTTCTTTCAAGTGAAACAGGTGAGCAAATCTTTAATCTTAAACCTTAGATCTGTTTGAGTTTTGTTTGCATTTGATCTGGGAAGTTATGGATAAAATTATACTTGTACGGTTGTGTAATGTGCTTGTATGCATAAATATCCTGTGTATATATCTGATAACAGGAAATAAGGCTTCTATTAAAAACAAAATTACATGTTTTAATTTAATTCAAAAATTCAATTTCACTTGCTTCGATCCTTTTTAGCTAGTGATGTTAAAACAAAATATGTTCAAAATCATCATAGCTTAATTTCAAAAAATATAATTTCAAGATAATGTGAGATGGTTTTTGTCTGGAAGTTGAATGTAGTATAAATTGAAATTTTTACCCAATTTCGATTTGCATGAATTCAAAATTGAATTACATCATCTAAATCCATTTCGAAAGCAAGGATTTCTAAAACAAAAATTAGAATTTTTAGTTACGAATTGGGGTTGCATTTATTGGTTGAACGGAGAATGGGTTTTCGCAAAATCCTGGTGATCAATACGGTGTTGGATCTCGGGATCGTGTTAGTAAGTGCTGGAATGAACATTGATCATAGGAAAAATGCAAGATAATTTTTTAATTCATCATATATGAAGATTGGAATCGATTTAGGGTTTTAGCTTTGCATTTTATTGGTTGAATTCGCGATCCATTATCGTCGTCGTCACCGCATTACAGACGATCGGACCAGGAGTGATGGGTGTATTATCGCCTGGCGAAGTTCTGGAAGCAACCGCGCGTTGTCTGGTGGTCTGAAGCAATGGTGGGTTGTGGTTTTCTTTGATCAGGTTGGTTCCAGTATTTGGATCGAATGACTCAAATTCGATTTTCGCGTTTGCTCAAGATTCTAGGTGGCGAACGTGGTCGACTCGATCATCGTTGATGTCTGGGAGGTTACGGCAACGTCGCCGTTGCTCAGGTGAACTATGCATGGGCACGACATGACATTGTATCTGGAACTTTGTTTATTTGGGGAAGAAGATAGGTCTCGGGTTCGTGCTCGTGTAACTCGCGAGATCAACTCGAAGCAGTTGAAGTTTTGGTGAAGCCCGAAGTTTTAATCGGGGAAACTAAGGGATTGGCCCGGGTTTGAGAACTTTGTGTAAAATAGATTTTGAGTTTAAAATTTTAATCAAGTTTTATAAAGTTTAATTGAGTTTATTATGAATTTTGTAAACAAATTCTCTTATATAATTCGTGTTTGTTTTTATATCAATTAAAGGTTTTAAATATAAATTATTCGAAAAATTTATTAAGTTTAAAAGTTGTTTAAACATATTTTAAAAAAATAACCTTTAAAATTTAACGAAATAAATTTAAGATGAAGGGATTGCCTTTTGATTTGATTAAAACTTAAGTGATTACTTGATTTAAGATAATTATTTAATGTAAGAAATTTTAAAGATAATTACTTAATCAAAGATTGATTAAAGTTAATTAATTTCTTAATTTAGAATAAATTAATTAACTAGAAGATTAATTAATATATAAGTAATTAGAAGTAATTAATTACTTTAAGATAATTACTTGGTTAAAAGTAATTAATTAATGGTTAAAGTTAATTAAATAATTAGTGGTAATTACTTATTATAATTAATTAAGGATAACTAATTAAAGGGTAATTAATTAAGGGTTAATTTATTTATTAATTAATTAAGGATAATTGATTAAAGAATAATTAAATAATTAAGGATTGATTATTTAATGATTAAAAATTTATTCAATTATTAATAAAGGTTGATCAATTAATAATTGAAAGTTAACTAATTTATAATTGATTAATTAACCTGAATTAGTGATTAATCTGGTTTCAATTAATCAGAAGATCAATTAATCTTACTTAGGGATGACTGTATTCTATTGAATGCTATGAATTGTTTGTTTTTACTGTGTGATGCCTTGTGATATGAATTGTTTTAATTCAAGCTATGGTGAATGTAATTTATTTTATCTGTGATAAATGTATATTATATATCTGTGATGCTGTGTATATAGATAAGCGTTATAGGATTATACCGCTTATCGATATTGATATTGCTTGAATTTGTGATGATTGATGATGTTGCACTATTGTGTAAAACCCCTGGAGTACACTATACACACACAAATATGGATTGCACGAGGAAATTGTTAAGTCACATATTTTTGAAATAGTTTTAAAATTGAATTTTAATCCAAAAGGTTTCGGAAATGGATTTAGGTTAAATATAAAAAGCTTTTGAAAGGGAGTTTTCAAAGATAAAATTTATTTTGAATAACTTGATAAAGTTTTGAAACTTTAATAATTTGATTTAAATTTGAATTCAAAATTTGAATTCAATTCCATGTTTGGAAATCATGGTCTAAAAGGTTATACAAGTTATATTTGTGTTTATATGGTTTTAAACCATTTTAAAAAGTATTGTTTTGGCAATTTGAATTTAACCCAAGAATTTTAACTTGTATAAATGAAATCGGATTTTTTCGAAATGAAAACTATTTGTTTTTAAATAATAAAAGCTTTCATAAAAGGAAAGAATTTCCAATTTGTGTTAAAGGAATTTCAAGTTTGAAATGAAAATGGTTTTCCAAGTTGTGAATAAATCTTTGGAAACGGTTTTTGAAAGCTATGAATTGGATCTTGATTTAAAGATTGGATGAGTTAATCCAAATTGAGATAGAAATTGTTTTGAAATCTGTGAATGGATCTTTGTGAAAACTGGGTGAACTTTGTGAAGTAAATCCTTTTGTTCAAAGTTTTGAAAATGGTAATTTGTTAAACCATTTTGAAAAGAAAAGTTTTGGGTTTTAAGTTGTGACTTGACTGAAATACCATATCCATATGTTTTTAAATATTGCGCTCATTATTCGGTTTAGCCGGGAAAGGAGCTTGTGTCATATAACTCATTCCGAATAATGATACGACGTTATGGGTAGCATTTGAAGACCGGTGGTGCAGACCGGGTATTTTCGAAAACGAAAGGATAACTCGTTGAATGACTCTACACTGAGTAGCTAAGGTATAGAGACTCCATGTGATGGGGAGTCCGATCGGGATTGTGAATACCCGGATTACAAGAGCTTCTCTAGAAGTGCCTTCGGTTCTGTTCGAACCCCGAACAGATTTGTATGGATGTGTGTCTGACCTTACACTTTGAGATGTAAAACCGGTTTCTATCAAATACATTTCTGTTTTGTAGCGGAGATTTATTCTCTTAGCTTAATACCCTTCTTTGAGACGTACGAGCTCAGAGGTTATGTAGTTGATGGTTATCAGTGATACATTTCCAATTTGGTAATGTGGCATATGAAGTGCTGCTGATCATTTGTTGATCAAAGCATGAATTTGTGAAAAAGCGTAGCTTTGTGAATGAGACTGCATCAGGACCTCACACACCAGAAATGGTCGAAACAGGAAAGATGCAGCAAGGTTGCAGGGGTCGCGCCCCTATTGTAAGTCCATTCCTTCTGGAAAAGGGTGGTATCATGTTATGGAGCCCAGATACTTAACTCATGTGGACACTGTATATATTTATTACTGTGTGATGTTTCTTTGTGGTTGAGGATCCTCGGATAAAGGTCGCAAACGATCGAGGGTGGCATATCTTTAGGTATTACTCCTGGGTAGAGAGGAAACCGGCCTTGTGTTGGCAGAGAGCTAGGTAAGTTCTCGGGGCGTCCCTCCAGAGGCATTCTCATGTGGCAATAGGAAGTTCCTTAGCCTGACCATTTGTTGGAAATCCAATCTCCAATACGCACTTTGTACGGTTTTAGTTGTATAATCTGCCATTTACTTATAGTGGTCACCATTGTTTAGATGGTAGCTATAGTAGGCATACAATAATGGTTGTATGCTGGCTAAGATTAATATTATACTTGCAAATATTTTCCACTATGCACTAATAATAATATCAAAATGGTTTTTGCGTATCAAGCATGTTTGACTATCAGAAGGAGAAATCTTCTCCAATTCTTCGTTTGCATGGTGTCTGTGGCGGGAGGCCTTATGGTAGTTTCATTTTCCAAAAAGCATTGCGGATTTCAATGTTTTCAAAATTCTTTTGTTGTTTGTTTTAAAGACAAACTATTTTTTTTTTCTCATACCAGTCTCATGACTGACCCGGAGTTTATTGTTCCTTTCCTAAACTCTAGATGCCCACAATTTTCTACACGGGCAGTCTAGAGTTGGGTTTTTCAGATAATCCAATATTAGGTGTAGATTCGATAGCTTTCGAAGTCTTTGGCTTGGTATTATTCCGAGATCTTCTTCAGTTTTAGATCTTTGATGTTTTTGGTTTGGCAATCGCATTCGGGATCGCTTTGCTACAAGTTCAACTTGATGGTGGTTCGAGCTTGAAGTTTGGAGTTTGGATTGGAGTTGCAGTATTGCATTCCCTTGAAGACTTTGCTCATGTTGAGATGTTTTTCCGCTGTGGTGTTATGTTGTATATTCTCTGATGGTGTTAGGTTGTTGTATCATGATGTATCTATCATTGTATCTATTATTGTATATCAATGCAATTATCTTTTGTTTCTGCTGTGTTGTTTTTCATCTAATGTTGTTACAAGCTCCGACGATACGGATTTGATATCGTTTGTCGTGCATCGAGTTCGGGTCGTCACACACAGTAAGCCGCCCTAAGCTAGTAGTAAATATAGACAGCACAAAACAATTGTAACCTAAGCTGTGGATAATTGTTGTCAGTACATGACTCAAAATAGTATGAATCCAACCCAACAGTATATTTTCAAAAATCAGTGTTTTGCTGGTTTTACCGACAGAAGACAACTAAAAATAGCATAGCAGTTGATTAGATTTCAGATGGAAGCTAATCGTTGACTTTATTTCGTCAACCTTCCCAAGACTTGTCCAAATTAGCAAGAGCCACATGGAAAAATGAAAAAGGTGTCAATGATCAGTAGTGAACAATCTTCCTAGTACTGCTATATAAGCAATAGTTATGGAATAACAGTATAAGAACTTGAATGCAGACCCAAAGTAAGTAGTGGAATAGTTAATTGTATACCTTTGTAATAGCAGTATACATGTCCAATTGTTGGACATCGAATGTGGTTAAACATCTTCTACGACTCCATTGCTAAGCTTACTACATTGAAAGATGATTGGAGGCTAAATAAATTATTTTTTTGGAAGCAGTTTATATTTAATTTATTTTTTAAATTTAAGAAAGAGGAAGCAGTTTTTATGGTATGCACATAAGCAAATTTATGAAGAAAAAACCAATGCAAGCACGCAACAGAAAGATAGAATTTAAACAATATCAGTAAGGCTATTGGAAAAATTAAAATCAGGAAAAATTCGGTGATATAGTTTCAGGGCAAGATAATAATCTTTTAATCCATGAAAAAGCAATCAATATTACTAATCATATACCCTATTTTTGCCTGTACAATTATAACAGCATCCCTAAAACCAATTTTTAAAAGTAAAAAATGTAAAAAATATAAGTAGATTCTAATATATGGACAGTCTTTAAAAAAGAAAATCCACGACCTTGTTATCTAACATGTCACCAATAAGTAATAGACTCCGTGGTTACTATATTCGTCGATAGCTGATGTGTATGCGAAACAATTGATATGTCACCAAAAAGAAAAGCCTCATTTCAGAATTTTGAAAATGTGTTTATTGTAGTAAAAAATGTTAATTTCATTGTTAGCCAAAATAATTTAAACTCTAACCAATACACCTTGCATTAACAGTCTGGACAACCAACTGTAAACAGAAATACTGGTAAAATCAAAATACACCATATGAAAATCAAATTGGTTTAGTAAAATCTAATAAAATAAGGGAAGTAGAATTGCAGCGGTAGGCTATAGAGTAAGTAAAATCTGTTTTATGGAAATATAAATCTATAGAAAAGGGAAAAGATATAAATTGAGGGAATTAGTAATTGTAAACTGGGAGGGAAACAACATAAAATCTGAGGCACAAATGCAACGATGCGAAGGGTAAAAGCAAGGTGAATGTTAGTTTTGCTAGTAAGGAAATACGTTTTATGTTGGAGTAAACTGGATATATATGAATGTACCTATCTTTGGAACTGGATGCATGTATTCTTCAGTCGTTGGAGAAAAATCTATAGTTTGTGTTGTGTGAGTGCAGCATATTGATTATGTCTCGCTGGTAATGTACACACCATCTATTGAATCATTTATGCAAAGAGTTACTTGTCAAGATGCAAGGATATGTGTTTTTAGTATGGTAATGATGACTAATATGTGTTAGCTGGTGAATTTGGTTGCCTTGTTGATGCAGTTTTGCATTGGATTACTGTAATAAGGAATATAGTTTTCAAGGTTTTTGTTTTATTTTCTAGTTCTGTTGGCGTGTGTGAGTATTTCTGCACGTGGCATATAATGTCCTAAGGTAGTTTGGGTGTGAGTGGATGTATGGTCAGGGAATGATGAGTTTCATTAGTGTTTGCAAGTACCTTGTGCGAGCATGTTCTCTCTTCTAATTTCTGAAGAAATCTTTTTTCAATATTAGATCATTCTTGTTCAGTGGCTATGGCATATATATAAATATAAGTTGATTAATATATATATATATATATATATCTTCTATATACTCTAAAGTAATCTTATGAAATTGTGAACAATACGAACGAAGACAATAATGAATGTATATACATAGTATAAACTTTGAGTGATTCCATATTTATCTTAAACAAATTTAGTGACTTGTATAAATAGCACATGTTGTACGGTTTCCAAGGCATTGACAAAATAACTTAACAAAATAGGATTGCTTTAAATAATCTGGTAGATTGAACAACAAATTGGTAATATTCTTAGTCGTGCTAACTTATCATAATTTTTTCAAGCACTGTTAAAGGACAAAAAAAGTAAAAAAAAATCATATCACTAAAAGAAGTACTTTTCCAGAGCTGATAAATAGCAGCAACTAAACCACACATTGCACTCATCCAAATGTAAAAGAGTGTACCATAGAAATGCTTTGCATGAGTTGAAAATCTTTATTTTTTCCATAATTGACCATGATAATTAAGATTCCATGTTGCCAAGCTATAGCCAAACTGCATATAAGTCAGGATAAAACAAAGTACTGAACTAAATAACTTATTAGTCAGGTCTATGAAATTAGAACCCATGTCTTTGGATACATATAAGTGAGGTCACAATGCAAAATTAGGGTGAAGTAATACAAACTGAACTGCAACTTATATAACAAATAATTTTTCCAACTGCTAATTTCTTTTGCTAATTTGCATAATAAAAATATGTATGTGAACATGAATTAAGTTATTAATATGGTGAATGATATTGCATATTTAGTGCTTTATCAATATTATGTTAAACTTCAACATAATAGATATATTAAATAACCATAGGAAACTTGTTATTATTTAATTCAAAAGTACCGTAACTACGTTCAAAGTATTAAACTTCACAATGAACTGTATAAGGCAATCCAACAATAAATACAAAAAATCGATTAACTATTTTGTTCCAGACTGTAGAACGTGAATAGATAAAGGAAAAAATTGGGGTATTCCAAAAAAACGTATCGAAACTGGTAGAAACCATGAAATGCATAGTTTTTCTAAGCCAACGAAATTGCAAGAAGACATCGATGTTCCAAATCGCGAACTATATCAGCAACTAATCAAATGGAGGAATTAATTTTTTAGAGGATTTGTTGGAGTTTTTGTTTAGGATAGGTGAATTGATTAAATGAAGAGCAAGAAACTTTCAGTATTATAAAAAAAAAGAGGATCGTTGATTTTTCTAGAGGATGAGGGGAAAAGGACGAAGCAGAGAGATGGTAGGGGAGAAATGGTGAGAAAGAATCACCTGGAACTGTAGTTTTTCAATTTTTAGCAGAGGAAATGAATTTTTAGCTGATGGAATTACAATGAAGCAGAGAGCAGCCGGTAACTCTAGTTGTTTTGTTTGTATCTGACGGATGAAGGAAGGAAGCGAAGAGGTGGTAGGAGAGGCAAAAAATATAAAACGCGACCTTTCAAATGACAGAGCTAATACAATTTGGGCAAAAGAATGATCAGATAGAGCTAATACAAAGCAGCCATCGTGCAAAAGAATGAGCAGAACTAATGGATGATATTTTATGTTGTTTCGTATGTTTTCTCCACGTATAGTCTATAATGCAGATCATGCAAGGATACCATAATTGCAGTTTATGGCTATAATTGAACTTGCAAAGATGATTATATTAAGTTAAATTACACTTATTTGAACTTGCATCTGTTATTACTTTATCAGCAGGCCAAGTAATTGCAATACCAGTAGCATCTTCAATGTCTTGTAAGTTAGATGTTGGTCTCCATAGACATGCATTTGGAGCATTTGCAACGTCAATGCAAACTTTAGTTGCATTTATTCCTAAAGGAACAAAATGGACTAATACGGTTGGATCAATTGAAGACACACGTCCTTCAGCTACAATTTCTCCCTTCCGATCCAAATCGATCAGCTTACACTTACTAATTATCATTGAATTTGCACTCTATCAATTAAGCAAAAAATCTGTTTATTATATGTGTAAACAATAAGTAAGATAAATGGATGAATAAATTAAAAATAAGTATACCTTTTCGACCACATTAACTTCAACTACATGAGAATAAAATGTTGCATTATTAACTTGCTCCAAAACTACTCTCGATTCAGGCCATGCCACTTTCATACCAACTACTTCTCCAACTCATGTCAAACCAATAGTTGGCCTCCATAAATACGCATCTTGATTTTTTCAATTATCTACCCAAACAACCATTGCAGATGGTCTAAGTGGTAGGTCGTTCACAAGTTCTTTTGGATTACTTGAGTGTAGCCGTCCTTCAGAAACTGTTTCTTCATTCCCACTCCAGTCTAACAACTTGCATTTTATGATCTAATGTGCTAGTTTTACTCTAATAAAGAAAAGAAAATACCGATGAAGTAAATTTTTTTATGTATTCAAATTAAATATTAGCTACTAAATAATTTAAAATTTTACCATATTGTCTTCTTTCTCAAAGTGATCTATGTTGTGCAAACTCTACTAACGGGCCATGCTACTATCTCGCCCTCAACTTCTCCAAGGTGTGTCGACGTAAGTGTAGGCTTTCATAAAAAAGCATCTGGTTTCCTCGAAATGTCTATAATAATTTTCACTGCATCTGACCCCGAAGGAATTTGTTGGACAAGCTCCTTTGGATCACTTGACAGAACTTTTCCTTCTGCAACAATTTTATCTGTCTCATACCAATCCAATAAATCACAGTATCATGCTTCTTGTCATTCTTTCCCTACAATTAATCAAAAGCAAACTATAGTGGTTGTGGAATTAGTTGCCAAATTTAAATGATATCATAATAATCATATTTTACTTTTACCTTTTGATGTTTGCTTGCTTCTCCCCAACTTTCATTACCCTGTCATACCAATAATATTACAACATGAGTAACCTTGTATATTAATTATTTAAGCACACATGATATTGAAATATTTCATAAATTCTCAGTATCATTGTCAGTTGAGTAGTCATTTTGTATGTTAAATAAAATAATACATATTAAGTAACAATGGGCGAGAATAATTAATATTTCATTGCCATTTTAGTGTTGGAAAAACTGGTATTGTCGAGGGTTTAGCTCAACGCATTGCAACTGGAGATGTTCCATAAACAATAGAAGTGAAAGTGGTTTGAAAACACGTATTATTTGACAGTAGCTATGATATATTGTTATATACATCAACTTGTAAATTAATAATTTTGTAGCCTAACAGTAAGTCATATCTGACATATATTTGTATTTGAATGATCATAAAATCTTAGCTTCCAGTTGTAAACTTTGTTTGATACCTTGAGTCACACTTACCTTTTGTGATTGTGATTCGATAGTAAAACACCGATATAACTGCTCAGTCTAAAAGACCTGTTCTTCTCCATCATTGGGATTTTAGAGGAAAAAAAGTACCGAACTTAAAAATCTCTATGCTACTTCTGTAGTTCTGAGACTTGTGACTTATGTAGTACTTTTTTTCCTTTTCAACTACATTTTGGGCAAACGCATGAAACTTGTGCTTCAATGCAATTCAGATATTCTTCGTTTTAAAATATTTAGGTCATTACACTTGATATGGGGCTTCTTGTTGCCGATACATACTATCTTGGAGAGTTTGAAAGACCAAAGAAACTAATGAAACAAAGTACTGTTATTGTGCTCTTTATTCATGAGATACGTATATTAATAGGAGCTGGAGCAGCTGAAGGTGCTATTGATGCTGCTAATTGTACTAAAACCAACTCTTGCTAGAGGAGAATTACAGGTAAATTAATTGATGTTTATTCTTGTATTTTTTTGCATTTTCCTTCAAACCTTACTTCTGTACATTAATGACCCTATTAAAATGTTTTGTATGTTTAACCAACCTACATAAGATTTCATTTAATTATTTTTAACTTTCTATTAAAATATTATTATATCAGTTTTTTACTACTAAAACATCTTAAATGGGTAGAAAAAAAGAAAGTGCTACAACTTAAAAAATTGTTTATGTTGTGTGGTATATGCTATAAAGTTCAGCCACACAAGATATTGATCATTTCTGTGGTTGCCACTTGTGTATTCTTGTCGAGCATGGACATGCTTGTTCGGAACTGAGATGTTGGTTTTGATGACAACAAACTTTTTAACTTATCTTATTATAAAATATATACTAACATTGTTGTCTAGATAGATATGTATATGCATGATATATGGACATATATATATATATATGTATGCAGGTATTGATTACTGAAGACTGATCAGTATAAAGACTCAAGACTCAAGATTGAAGACTCTAGAGTATCGAGATCAAGATTTCAATATATGTGTCTGGTTTTCGTTAAAACTTCATAAAAGCATGGAAATCTTAATTCCAAATTTCATTTGGGGTGTAACCCATTTCTACCTTCCTAGTGACTTACAAACTCACGACAAGTAGCTTACAAACCTATGATAAGTGCTTACAAACCCACGAACATTCTGTTTTTGTACAAGTTCTCGAATCCTGATGTGATGAGATATTCTGCAGGAAGAAGCTTGCAAAACTACTTCAAAATGATTTTCAAAAATGCTTTTCAAAATATTTTATCCTTAAAATTATCTTTTCAAATGATTTTTCAAAAAGATGTTTTAGCCTTAAAATATTATTTGTTTTTGTTTTAAAATAAACTCTTGTTTTAAACTTCATTTTCAAAAACAAGTTTTACATTGTTTTTAACATAGGGATGCCGACATCATGGGATACCTCAAGTCAACATGGTGGCCGTTGAATTCAAAAGTTTCAATTTTCCAAAGAAATGTCTATTCGTTTAAATCTCTTAACGAATGGTTATGACCATTGGTGCTTTATAAATAGGCTTCACAAACGAATTTTTTAATTATCTATTTTCATATTTTCTTCACTTCTTCTTCTCCATAAATCCATATTCTATAATTTTCATATTTTGAAGATCGTGCCGAAATTCTAGCGAATTCTCAAGTGAATCAAATTAGAATCTCATTCTTGTTTGAATCTCTTCCCTCTCTCGAAGATCAAAGTGCTATTTAGAGTTATAGGATCAATTTGTAATCAAAAGTTTATCGAGTCTCTCTACAAGGTATGGTTGTGCCTGGAAATCAATTGGGTGATCTTATGGCCTATAAATCAAGAGAGTTTGCCCCGGACTCGTGAGACAGAAGGGTACCTCAAGGCCTTAGAAATTGAGGAATGTAATCTCGATATCAGTATAATAAAAATCTGTATGAGGTGGTTTGCCTTGGTGCAGGACTGGATGTAGGGTAACTACGAACCAGTATAAAATCCGGTGTGTTCTTTCCCTTTACTACTTTTTATTTACTTTTTGCATCTGTGTTTCATTTTGTGATTGTTTTGTGATTAAGTTCTGCATTTGTTTATATCATAACTTTAAATTAGTCTATATAGGTCTTAGAATCCATTAAACACTATTCACCCCTCTCTAGTGTTAAATTATCCTTAAGAACCTTAATCTGCACCCCCTTTCAACGTTGTGCACTTTTTTTTGTAGTTTTACACACCAAAACAAAAAATTGACTAAGAATGAGAAATATATCCTATTTTCGGAAACTTTAGCCTTGTTAATTTGGTGTTTCTTTGTCATGTAATTATTGCATATACTGTATAATTTGGTTGAATAATAATTTACTGTTGCTTTTTATAAACTAATTAATTTTTCTATCGATATATTCATAAAAAGAGCATTAGTACCATTGAGAGGATTGGTGAAGCTTCAAGCCTAGTTAGAGGCAACATAACCAGGAAAAACAACTGAAACTTTCAGATGCATGCAAGCACTACTCAGGGTACAAGCATAAGCCATGCTTGTCATGCAATTCAGTCATAGATAGTTCATCATAAATTGAGCTCACGAGCGGAAACAATAAATGCATATTTTCTTCGACAGCTTGTTATGGTTGTTTTATATCTTGATTTATGTCAAAAATGATGTTGTTTGGTATATTTAGGATACAAACACGCTAAAAAAGGGTGAACTAGTTAGAGAAAATACGTACATGCTCTCAAGGTAAGTCTGACTCAATTTGTAATTTTTCAACGTTTGTTAGTTTTTCTACAGATACATAGCAATTTTCTAATTTTGCAATCTGGCAATGATATACAACTTTTGAACTTTGAACAATAACCATCGGGTCTCATGAAATTATATAATCTTTTGCAAAATATTTTTTTTCATGACTTGATAATGTGTATGGAGACGGTGGAAGATATGTTTTCTTTCCACGAGGTTGTGCAAAAAGACAATGTCGAATTCCCCAATTCTCTAAATCCCTTCTAGAATTTGTTCCATTTTTGATTTGCTATCATGCAATATTGTGCCTAACAAGCTTTCTCCAACATTTTTCTTTATATGCATTACGTCTAAATTATTTCGCAATGAAAGTTCATATAAACATTAACAGTATAACATAGAGCATTATTATTTTTTATTATTCAACCAATGTGAAAAAAATAAAAACTAACCTTCCAATATGGTAAATAAAAAAATTGATCTTTTTTCCACCTTGATAAATCTATTTTTAAAGGGTCATCATTCTAATCTTTGTTGTAGATACACTTTCTTTTTGACCCGCTCACTTCCGTTGCTCCTTATTTGGTCTCTTCTTCTTTGTCTTCTTTCCTTTTTCAGTTTCTTCTTTCTTATCTTTTCCAAAATCAAATGGAAACTCGTTCAAAATAAAATAAATATTTCTACCTGTCTGAATTCTAGGCTTGGTGCCTTTCTCCATAGTATTATCATACTAACCCTTTTCTTTCCTCAATGAATCTAAAGGGGGTAAGAATCTTCTATGGCCCATATACACATTCTTCTGACTATAATTCACCCAATGACGATGAGTGTTCACACTACATAAAGTAAAAGCTTTTTTACCTTTTACACAACATCCAACAAAATTTCCATAAGCGGGAAAGTTGTTTATCGTCCATAATAAAATTGCTTTTAAATTAAAAAGTGTTTTACTAAATGGATCATAAGCATCAACACTATCACTCCACAAGTTATGTAAGTTTTCTACCAATGGTGCCATATATATATACCAATATTGTTTCCCGATTGCTTTGGACCAGGAATTGAAAGTTTACGGGGTGGATCATGTAGTGTATATGCAAGTATATGTGACAAAGTATATGATGCAACTAAAATAATATTAATCTAAGTAAATATAGAATAAGCACACCCCAGAATTTTATACTGGTTGGGACCTCCCATCCTATGTCTAGTCCCGAAGCTCCCCTTCGAAATTCGACTATCAAAAATCCTTGCTTCGCTCGAAGGACTAGGCTTGGTTACAATAAATTGTTCTTGCCAAATGTGTGTTCTAGTATAACACGGATGTTGACTAATTAGTTAAATTGCTTCTAATATATTTCTAAGGAATATTATCTATGAAGAACTGAGTATGTGGAAGAGTGAATACAAGTAAAGATTGCTAGAGTGCATAGATCAAGAATATAGGATAGAGTATAGAGTTAGAAAGCGTAACTAAGTGAACTGAATTTGTTCTCTTGATTCTTGATGTTATATATAGTTGTAGATAGGTATCTTGAGTAGTTACTCCCATTAATGAATCCTCTAAGGTTTCTTCTGTTGATGCTGAAGAGTTGTGGCAAAGAGAAGCAGAGATGTCCATTCACATGTGGCAGTTGTAATTCATTTCTGAAGTTCAAGTTTGAATTCAGACGTTTGGTATTTGTTTCAGACGTCTAGTACTGTATATTTTTTGAATATAGTAGAGGATAAGACGTTTGGTTTAGCCCGTTTGTTGTTCTAGAGAACTTTTCCAGATGTATGGCTTGTGCACCTAGACGTCTGATTTGGTGCATGTCAGTTTTGGTGCATTTTTCTTTTACTTCTTTGTTCCTTTCGACTTGTAGTTTCTTGTAGTGTCCTTTGAGATTCTTTCTTGTCTTTCTAGTGATGTTGTTCTAACAAGTACCTGTATTTATAAATATATATGTATATTTGATTTCCATTGTATAGTTGTTGTCATCGAAACCGTATATTGAATTTCCTAACATTATCTCCCTTTTTAACGATGACAACTATACAATGTACTTAGATATAATTTTATAAACCTCCCCCTGAATATGTGCTTACTATTATTTCTCCCCCTTTGGCATTATCAAAAAGCATTAATACAAGAATATGTATGATATAATCAATAATCATGAATAGATGAAAGGTAACTAATAACTCACAAGTAACAAGCCAAAAAGCATTATTATAACAATCAAACATAGTGATTATATGCATAGTTTGATGATTCTATCATAATACAAAAGATGGAAAAAAAATCTAAGTATTTTTAGGGGAAGCTTTGGCTTGATCATCTCCTTCATATATATTCTTGGAAGAACTAGCTTGTATTGTAGGAGATTTTGAAGTATGTTCTAGAGGTTCTTTTTCCTCTTCAAAAAGCTTAGAATGTTTTGAAGGAGGAGGAGAAGGCGTTGGAGTTGGCCAATCTTTCGAAGGTGGCGTAAGACCACGGAATCGATGGAGAACCTCTTTTAGAACAGACAATGTTGTTGAAAGCGTTGTCTCAACTGTAGGTAGGCGAGAAGCAAATGTTGTTTCGAAGATATCGATATGCTTAGCCAATATTTTTTGATTTCTTGATAAGATAAGTTGATTTTGGAGAGTTAAATCCTGAATGCTTTCATTTTGATTAGTTTCCGTTCGAGTCTCCAAAATGCCATCTTGCCTTGGATAGTCAAAAGGTGTAGGAGGAGGAGGAATGTGTTCTTCTTCTTGTTATTCTTCTTATGATGTTTGTGGTGGTTGGTGTTGGGGTTGAGGAATAGCTTGGCCAGCTTGTTGACGACGTTGCGTCCATTCGTCAAATGAAATAAAATCCAAGGGATTTTCTGGTAAGTGCATAAAAGAGAAGAATTTTGTGGAGGCGTATTTGGGGGCAATCTCCTCAAAATTCGTTGAATATGATGGAATGTTATGGGCTTGCAGAAGCTGCATGATGTAGGTAGGGTAAATAATTGATGGACGATATTTAGTCCAATAATGTTTAAGCTCGTCAAATATAAATTTCGCCCAATTTACCATTAAATATAGCATATAGAGCTTTGTGCTAAACTCTGTTATTTGCTCATGGCTACCAAGTCGAGTAATGATTGTGTTGATAAACATCCTAGTGAGTAGCCTTGCCTTAGGTCGTAAGTATTTCGAAGAAAATTGTGGCATTTCATCTTTCCAAATTTGATGAGTAATATTATTCCTTGGTTTGAAGCGCATATCTGGGATGTCGTTCAAATCTTCTCCGGAGTCGAAACAACCTAGAGTATGGCCTATAATTCCCGGAGTAAGTCGAATAGTGTTGCCGTAAACACTTGACCAAAGCCAATTATCATCATTATCGGTATTCCATATGGTAGTGCTATCTAGTTTAGCATAGAAAAAGAATATTGCAAGCTGATCGATTTGGACATCATTCGAATTGTAGGAAATCAAATGTTGTAACCTAGCATTCACACATATCTCATCCAAATCATACATAGAGAATTTAAGCAAATTGTAGAAAGGACCTATGTGTTGATTTTTCTTCTGAATATCTTCATATCATTTTATAGAATAAGGTGCTCGATTCATCCACTTCGTAATTTGATCGTCTGAGCATACTTATGGGTTAGAGGATGTAGCTTGCTCTTAGCTAGGATTTTTAGTTCTCCACACCATGAAATCGAGCGAAATTAAGAAGATAGTGATTTGGAGAATTAGAGTTTTGGTTTTGAAAGAGGAATCGAAATGAAAATGTGAATTGAAAACTTGGAAAAACAGTTGTTTTAAGTGCACGAATACATGTCGATTGAATTTCAAACGTGTGGGAAGTGAATCAAACGTCTGATGTAACCCTACTTTGAAGATAGTAATCATATTCAGACGTCCGAGTGTTATTGGCAGACATCTGAAAAAGATATAACTCTAAATTTTAAAGATAGAGAGTTTTGTCAGACGTTTGAATATAATATCAAACGTTTGAATATAATATCAAACGTTTGAATATAATATCAAACGTTTGAAATTAGCTTGTTTTTTATATTAAGAAGGCAGAGACAATTTTCAGATGTCTGGATGTTTATCTAAGACGTCCGATATATGCACTGGATTAAAAAGTGGTTCGATATAATGGTGTCAGACGTCTGATGGTATCGTTTAGACGTCTAAAATCTCTAATACGTCTAAAAATAGCCTGATTTTGTATGGTTTTGCTTGATTTTCGATGTATCGATTTTATTGAAACATAATATTATTTATTTTTGAAAACAAATAAAAATATAATTAGATAAAAATACAATAAAAATGGACAAGTTTATTTAGATGTGGATGGAGCATTGCTATCTTCAGATTTTCTATAATTCCATGGCTTGAGTGGAGACCAAATATTTCCACGTTTATTGGTTGTTGGGGAACCATAGAATTGCCTAGATGGAGGATCCCAAGGTGTATGATAAGAGGCAGAAGGATCTAGAGGATTGCAAGGAATCGAAAGTGGTTAATGCACATCCTTTTTCTGTGAATTGCAAAACTTGATCGCTACCTTTTCTAGAAAACTCAGTCGTCTTGTAGTGACTTTTTGTTCGAAGTATAATTCTCATTGTAAATCCATTTGTTGCTTTTGGTAATGATGTATATCATTTATTTTTTCTTTGGTGTTAGGAGAGACAAATAGAGATTATTTGGACCGTTTTTTGTCGGGAGTGAATCCTATGCGATAGGAGGACCATTTGTAGGCCGGCTCTTGACCTGGTGTCAGAGTAGGAAGTCGATGAGGAGTTTCCGCTGAACTATCCGAGGTTGATGTTGAAAAAGAGAGATAAGAGTTGTCCGTAGACATGTTTTTTTTTTTGCTTTTGTTTGTTTTAAAGGGAACCGATATAAAAACTGTATTTTATTAGTAAAAGAAAGAGCTATTTATTTATGTTTTAAATGGTTATAAATAGTTATTTTTATAAAACAAACATTCGAAAGAAATTGTTGGTCAGTGTTAAAAGATTTTGTTTAGGGAATAAAATATTTTAATTGAAAAATAGAATCAATGAAATTTAGAGTTAGCTGATAAGATCATTAAGAGAACATATTCCTAAATCACGTCGTAGTTTAACAAACGATTGTTCATTTAGTGGTTTTGTGAAAATATCTGCTTTTTGATTCTCAGTATTTACGTATTCTAGTGTAATAGTTCCTTTTTCTACATTATCGCGTAAAATGTGATGTCGTATTTCTATGTGCTTAGTACGTGATTGATTTACAGGGTTTTTCGATATATTTATTGCACTCGTATTATCGCAATATATTGGTGATTTATCAATAAATTTTCTGAAATCTTAAGCGTTTGTTGCATGTGTATCACTTGTGCACATGCTAAGGCCGCTGGAATATATTCGGCTTCGCAAGTGGATAAAGAGACAGTTTTGCTTTTTGCTAAACCATGAAACCAATGAGTGTCCGATAAAATGACACGTTCCACTGGTACTATTACAATCCGTTTTACATCTACCGAAATCTGCGTTGCTATATGAAACAAGTTCAAATGATGATCTCTTATGGTAAAACAATCTGTAATCTCAGCACAAGACAAATATCGTAAGATACGTTAACAGCTCTTTGGTGAGACTCTTTTGGTTTGCTTGAAATCGGACACAAAGACATATGCTCATCATAATGTCAGGTCGACTAGCCGTCAAATATAGTAAGGAGTCAATCATACTACGATATAATTTTTCATCAAAATCTTTTCCATTATCATCCTTTTCTAAGTGAACACTAGTACTCATAGGTGTTGGTTTGCTTGAAGTTTTATCCATTCCAAAACGATGTAATAAATCGTTACAATATTTTTCTTGATGAATAAAAATACCATTTTCAAGTTGTTTTACTTGTAAACTTAGAAAGAAATTTAGTTCACCCAAGTGAGACATTTCAAATTCACTTTTCATAATATTTGAAAATTGAGTACAAAGATTTCGTTAGTTGAACCAAAAATAATACCGTCTATGTAAATTTGTACAACTAAAATATCATTATTTTCTCGTTTAATAAATAAAGTCGTGTCTATTTTACTATTTGAAAACCAGATGCAATTAAATGATTCTTAATACGTTCGTACCAGGCATGGGGGGCTTGCTTTAACCCATATAGGGCTTTGTGCAATTTAAAAACATGATCGGGATATTTTTCGTGAACAAATAATGGAGGTTGTTCATTATATACGTTTTCTTTAGTAAAACTGTTTAAAAAAGCACTTTTGACGCCCATTTAAGTAATTTAACATTGTGACGATCTGCAAAAGTAATGTATGTATGACTTCAAGTCTTGCTACTGGAGAAAAAGTTACGTCATAGTCGATACCTTTTTCTTGATTATAACCCCGAGCGACTAAACGTGCTTTATTCCTAACTATATTTTCATTTTCATCCGCTTTGTTTTCTAATACCCATTTTGTTCCAATAGCTGATTGATTTTCTGGTCTTGGTACTAATTCCCTAACATTATTACGTTAAGATTGATTTAATTCTTCTTGCATGGCTATTATCCAAAAATCATCATTTGAAGCTTCTTTAAAATTCTTTGGTTCAAAATTTGACACAAATGCAATATGACTTATTTGGTTAAGTTGATTTCTAGTTACTCTGGAATTAACATCCCTAATGATATTATCTTTTGGATGATCTTTTCGAATTCTAAGAGGTGATGCTAGAGTATTATTTTGTGCATATGTCTCATTATTAAATGAGTTTATTGTATTTGTTATAGGAATAATTTCTTCATCGTCATTAGTACAATTGTTAAGGAAATTTTCATCAAATGAAACATGTAAACTTTGTTCAATTGTGTTAGTACATTTATTAAAAATTCTCTATGCCTTGCTACGATCCGAATATCCAACAAAGATTCCTTCATCGGCCTTCAGTCGAATTTTCCTAAATTATCTTTCGTATTTAATATAAAACATTTTGATCCAAAATTTTTAAAGTATGATACTTTAGGTATTCTTTCAAAAAACATTTTGAAGCAAGTATGTTTAGCCATAGGTCGTATGGTAACTCGATTCAAAACATAACAAGCCATAGCAATAGCTTCAGCCCAAAAATGTTTTGGTAATCACTACTATTTAATAGTGTTCGTGCACATTCTTGTAACGTACGATTTTTTCTTTCTACTACACGATTTTGTTGTGGTGTGCAGGGAAAAGAGAAATTATAACCTATGCCTTTTTATTACAAAAATTAGTAAAAAGATCATTTTTGAATTCTCCACCATGATCATTTCGAATATTCTTAATTTTAAAATCCATTTGAGTTTTAATTCTTTTAGAAATTATTTTAAACATATCAAAAGTGTCACTTTTATGTTTTAAAAATAAGGTCCATGTATATCTTGAAAAATTATCAACTATTATGAAAACATATTTGTTGTGATTTATAGATCGTACTTGAGTTGGACTAAATAAATCTAAATGTAATAATCCTAATGGCTATTTTGTAGAAATATTATTTTTAGATTTAAAAGAGCTTTTCTTTAGTTTACCGATTTGACAAGCGTCACATAAATTTTCTACTTTATAATTTATTTTAGATAAACCTCTAACTAGCTCATATTTTAATAATTTATTAATATATTTAAATTTAATATGACATAATCATTTATGCCACAACCGTGAATCGTCATGTTTGGCGCTTAAGTGTAAGTTTGAATTTCGATTTATGTTCATATTTAAGACACAAATATTTTTGTTTCGAAAACCCTCAAAGATAAGTTGTTTGTTATTGTAGAAAATATTACTTCTATCTTTTTCGAAATTAATTTGAAACCTTTATCACATAATTGACTAATGCTAAGTAGGTTGTGTTTTAAATTTTCTGCTAACAAAACATTTGTAATAATAGGTGAGTTAGAAATACCAGAGTTGAAAATTTCTTTGATGCCAACTACGTGTCCTTTTGAGTTATCTCCAAAAGTTACCATTCCACCATTGATGTATGTTATATTTGATAACATTTCTGAATTTCCAGTCATATGCTTGGAGTGGCCACTATCAAGTATCCATTTCTCCTTATTTTTTATTTTGGGTACCTGCAAGATAAAAATGATTTAATTGGTACCCATAGACTTTGTTCGGGTCCAAGATGTTAGGACAAGTAGGTAGCCACACCCAAGAAGGTTTGGTACCTTTATGAACATAATTTTTATTATAGACTACATTATCTAGAAAATTATTAATATGTTTTTGTCTAATCAGATTATTGTTTGTTTTAGGAATCCAAATTTTTATGTTTTTGATATTTGTATTAGACTTAGGTGATCTTTTAGTCTTTTGATAAATGAAACTATATTTCATAACATTATTCCCTTTTTGTTTAGGAATATTTTTAAATCCTATTCCGTTTCTATTATCTGAAAGTTTTGAAGTTTTAATAATATTTTCCAAATCTTGTTTTCCTTTATTAAATTTTGAAACATTATTTATAATTTTATCTATTTTTTCTTAGTTCAAAAATTTCAATTTTCAATGATTCTATATTACTTTTCAAGTTGATATATTCTTTTAACAAGCTACCCTTTTCTAGTTTAACTTTTTCAAAATCAATAGATATAGTCTCCAATTCAACTAAACTACTTTTAATTTTTTTTGAGATAATTCTAGTTCTTCCTCTAAAATAATTGCTTCCATCTTTTAACATTCCTATTTCAAGTTCTAATCGATTTATTTTGGCTATGTATTCTTTATTCAATTTTTTAGTTTGTCTAAATTTATCATCTAATTCCCTGCTAAGCTCTAATAATTCATCATAGCTAAGTTCGGGGCATACCTCATCAGTTTGTGCCATAAAACATACATTAGCTTGTTCTCCGTCACTATCGCTGTCATTATCTGATGATGATGAAGAGTTTGAGTCATCCCATGTTACTTTAAAAGCTTTCTTCTTTTTGAATTTTTCAAATTTATATTTCTTTTTATCATTGTTGAGCTTGGGACAATCTTTCTTCGTATGTTCAAATTGATCACATTCATAGCATTTGATTGATGTTTGATTTGTTGAGCTTGATTTTCCTCCTTTCCGAAATCTGGTCATTTTCCTAAACTTCTTGAATTTGTTGTAGTTTTTGGCAATAAATACGATTTCTTCTTTGTCTAAGTCAGAGTCTTCATTTGTTGCTGGAAATGCTATATTTTTCTTCTCCGAATATTGTTCTTTTCTTGCCTGCAGATTAGCTTCATAGGACATTAAATTTCCTATCAATTCTTCAACTAAGAGTGTTGAAAGGTCATTAGCTTCTTTGATAGCTAATACTTTTCTTTCCCACTATAGAGTTAAGAATTGAGTATTCTAGATACTAAATCAAAATTTGTGAATATAACTCCTCGTGCCATTAAATCGTGTTGAATAGTTTGGAATCTAGAGTACATGTCCACTAAAAATTCATTTTGTTTCATTTTAAATGATGAAAATTGATTTTGTAAAATTGAAATTTTGGTTTTCTTAACTTTTTTCGTGCCTTCGTATGTAACTTGTAAAGTATGCAAAATATCATATGCAGTGTCACATAACATGATACGTAAAAATTCATTCTTATCTAATGAACAAAATAAAATATTCATAGCCTTGTCATTATTAGAAGCTACGGTTTTTTGTGCATCATTCCATATGTTCATAGCAGTGTTAGGTGCTTCATATTTATTTTGAGTGGTTGACCAAATTTCTAATCCATTAGCTTTCATAAAAATTCTCATACATATCGACCAATATGCATAATTAGAACCATTAAAAAGTGGGGATTGTGCTGTGGATTGGCCTTCTTGGAAAATACTTGCCATATTAAAGTGATTCAAAAACGTGTTACTGTACTTTGATCAAACCATGCTCTGATACCAATTGAAAGTCTAGGGGGTGGATCGTGTAGTGTGTATGCAAGTACATGTGACAAAGTATATGATACAACTAAAATAATATTAATCTAATTATAGAATAAGCATATCAGAATTTTATACTGGTTCGGACCTCCCGTCCTACGTCCAGTCCTGAAGCTCCCCTTCAGAATTCGACTATCAAAAATCCTTGCTTCCTTTGGAGTTTTAGGATTGGTTACAATAAGTTGTTATTGTCAAATGTGTGTTCCATTATAATACGGATATTGACTAATTAATACAACCGCTTCCAATATATTTCTAAGGAATACTGTCTATGAAGAACTGAGTATATGGAAGAGTGAATATAAGTAAAGATTGCTAGAGTGCAGAGATCAAGAATATAGGATAGAGTATAGAATTAAAAAGCATAAGTAAGTGAAGTGAATATGTTATCTTGATTCTTGATGTTATATATAGTTATAGAAAGGTATCTTGAGTAGTCACACCCATTAATGAATCCTCTAAGATTACTTCTATTGATGGTGAAGAGTTATGGCGAGGAGAAGCAGAGATGTCCATTCACATATGGAAATTGCAATTCATTTCTGAAGTTCGAGTTTGAATTCAGACGTCTGGTATTTGTTTTAGACGTCTGGTACTATATTTTTTTTGAATATAGTACAGGATCAGACATCTGAGTGCTATTGCCAAACGTCTGGTTTAGCTGTTTGTTGTTCCAAAGAAATTTTCTAGACGTCTGGCTTGTGCACCCAGACGTCTGATATGGTGCATGTCAGTTTTTGTGCATCTTTTCTTTTACTTCTTTGTTCCTTTCGACTTGTAGATTCTTATAGTGTCCTTTGAGCCTCATTCTTGTCTTTCTAGTGATGTTGTTCTAGCAAATACCTGTATTTATAAATATATATGTATATTTGATTTCCATTGTATAGTTATTGTCATCGAAACTGTAGATTGGATTTCCTAATAGGAATGACCAATGTTAATATAGTATTTTTCTTTTTCATGCACAACAACGGCGGAAGATTATATGTCACAAGCATTACTGGCCAGCAACTATATTTAGAACTCATAATGGAAAATGGATTGAAACCATCTGTAGCAAGACCAAGCCTGAGATTACGAGGATCGACTAAAAACAATTTCCGTTTCTCATCTACCACATTCCAAGTTACGGAATCCACAGGATGACGCATTTTTCCGTCATTGCTTTTATTACTATAATGCCATCTTAAATCTTCCGCCATCTTTTGAGATCTGGACATTTTCCTAAATCTTGGAATGATTGAAAGTATCTCAACACTTTAACGGGGACACCTAGCATAATCTCATATGTAGTCTCATTTTTCTTCCATCTTGAAGTACCGCATTTTGGTCAATTACTCAAGCCTTTGTACCCTTTTCTAAAAAGACAACAACTCTTTTTACAAGCTTGAATCTTCTCAAAACCCATATCAAATGTTTTAAGATTTTTTTTACTTCATACATAGTTTTGGAAGTACACTATCCTTTGGCAATAACACTTGTAGCACATATAAGTTATCAAAACCAGCATCAAACAATCCAGTTTCACATTTAAGATTATACAAAGCAGTAATAGCAGATAATTTTGTCCGGCCTGCACAATCGGGGTATAATGGGCTTTTTACATCTTCCAAATTCTTAAGTAAATCGTCTTCTCGTCTTTGTGCACCATCATTTTCTTTGTCATCAGCAAGTAAAGTATGATTGAAAAAATCTTCATCTTCATAATTGAATGGCTTGGAATAAATCACATATGTCACTCTACTTCGTTTCCTCGACTATATTTATTTGATCACCATGATTATACCACCTATCACATTTGTACTTAGGATCCATTCCTTTTATAATTAAATGCTCATAAACAATCTTTTCATAGTGATGACTAAGATTTCGACAATCTATGCATGGACATAAAAGTTTTTCCGTAGTTGTTAAATTTTTCTTTGCAAGCTGCACAAAATTCTGTCTCCTTGCTGGTACTTGATACTAGTTATGTGATGAAAAATAGACGGTATAAATGTTTACTTCAATATGGGGGCTTTTAAATTATTCAAATTAAAATTTTACTTAAGTATCATCCAATTACCTATGTAAATGCACCTAGTCTTTTTCCACCACCAATTAAATATGAAAACAAGCAAATATCTAAAAATCAAAGCAACATCTCAATCAAAGGTTTTTGAACTATATGTAATATGTAATATATTATTTAACGACACATACGCTTTATCTTTTGACAAATCATGGTAGATAAAGTATTGATTGAAGAATGTTAAAAGAAGAGGAAAATTAAGTACATGCTATTGTTATATGCACGTGTTAGAAAGTATAAAAAGCTGCTTTGGAATTTAAGTCGAACAGAGGGCGAGAGTAATAAGCTACAAATTAGTTGCCAGAATCAGCAAGGTTAGGCTTTAGTTATTGGCCGGTAATGATACTTGCTACTGTGTAATGTGACACATCCCTATCCTTGATTTTTATTTATTTTTAACCCTATACAACTTGTGTAGTATAATCTGATCAATTTTTTTTCTTTTTTCCTTTTTACGTTCATAGTACATAAATCATGTTTAGGTCATGGATTTTATTCATGGAGGTTGCGCTATTTTTATTTGTGATGGAAGTGAACTTAATATATTCTGATGGTTAAGTGGATAGCTTTGACTATAGGTCCATAATTATGGATTATATATTGATATAAGGTTAAAACAATTGCACTGACAGTAGGATATTGATTTTAATATTATTTTGATCAAGCTTCAACTTTATTTTTTTTTAAATGAAGTGGTGGGCATATATTCTTTTAAAATAGATACCTAAGCCAATACGTCTTATAAACAATATAGATATATGCTACAAAATCCAATATGAATAAGCTAGCAAGTCTAAATCAAACAGCCAAAAATAATCAAAATCGGAATTAAATAATCACAATTAAGCAACAAGGTGTATGCATTAACGGAGGAGACAAAATGCTAATTACTAATTTTAGCCAATTTAGTTTTGTTTTGTTAGGCTTAATCATTCACAATCAATAAAAACAGTGCACCAACTGTGAATTTTAATTTTAATGATAATATGAAGGTTAAATGATTTGTTGTTATAACAAAAGTGAATGGTTTTGTGTTCCTACCCGGCCCCGGCAGTATTTTTTCCCACCATTCACACACTATGCCTATATATGTCAAGGAATGCATACGCGTTTATTGTAATGGCCAATAACAGTGATCTTTATTATAGTAGAGCGAAATAGGAATTTTAAAACAGTCTATAGTACTTAGAAATTTAGGTGGTGATGAACTTTTGTAATTTTTATTTATTATTTCAGAGCTATAGGATCCAAAGAGAGGAATTGCATATACACTGCCCCTTTATCAAATAAAATTACAATACGAATGCCAGCATAAATCATGTTAATGTTTCTTTAGGTGAAACATATATGGACATAGCCAAGGAACACTGAACTAATAAAAGTATATAGTTCTTAAGAAAAACCAACAAATAGTTGAAGTTTTCGATGGGATGGTTTCGACAAAGCTATCGACAGGGGAAACATATATGTAAAAGTATGCATTGAACAAATAAAAGTATACACAACTTTCAAAGAGATGGTTTCGACACCATCACTTTTTTACTTAGGAAATGATTTCAAAACAGAAGCTTTCGACTTAAATGTTTTAAAGACCTTTTTTCTATAATTGAAGTTGTGATGACCCCGAGTTTTAGGCAATATCAATTTAATAATCTGTATTAATAATTAAATTGATTTGATAATTTTTTTATAATTTTAATTTAAAATTGGCTATTAATTATTTCAAAAGCAAATAAATATTTAATTGATAAATATTATCTTTTAAAAGCAAATAAAATAATTTCTATTTATAATGTATATATATTTGCATATATTGTAAATTAAAAAAAAGCTTGGTTTGAATTGAATAGATAAATCATGTTTTCAAATTCTAATATTTATTGGTAATTTGGAAATTCTGATTAATTTAATATAAAACTTTTCAAAGCTATTTTAAAGTTAATTTTATAATTTTAAAATATTTAAGGAAAATGTTTAATTTGTTTAAAATATATTTTTAGCTTAGAATTTGAATAAATTAACATAAAAGGTTTGTTTTATTTTCTTTCTAAAATATAGCTTGATAAATATAATTTGAAATTATATATATAAGATTAAAATACAATTTACATATGATGCATTAATTCATTTAGTAATAGAAGTAATTCATAATCCTTTTATAAATTATTTCAAATTGATGAAATTGTTATTATTAAAACAATAATTATAATGTATTGTTTTTATATATAGATACAAATAGATTTTAATAAAAATAGAATTGTTATTTCAAATTAAATGTGTTGTTATAAATGGACTTTAATTTGGATTTTAAAATTTAATTTGAATTTGAATTTAAAACTGAAATTTAAAAGATAGATATTTTAAAATGTTCTGGATTTTAGAATATATGTATAAGCTTTTATTTATATATATAATTGGTTTTATTTTCTTTAAAGTAATTTATATATATATATATAAGTATTTGTAAATTAATATAAAACCTTATATTAACATTTAAAATAAAAAGAAATTACTTAAATAACAAGTGTTAATACATTAAGACAATAGTAACAAGTGTTAAGTAATAAATAATGCATATGACGAATGATAAGTGCTTAAATAACGTATGCTTTAGTTGTGCCCAACTATGTTGGAACGTGAGATGTAAGCGTTCCAGCTATTTCTTTATTTTATTTGAAAACTCTAGACCCTATTATAATATCACTGGATTTCCTGTCAAATGTTTTGGTTATCGTAAGATAAAAACTTTTCTGTGTTTATGTGCGGGAAGTCTTACGAGATGCCTTTTGTTTTCAAAGGTTTTTCAAAGTTAAGCAACTTTAACTTATTACTCACACCAGACCCATGTCTGACCCGGAGTTTATCTTCTGTTTTCTTAAACTCTTGGGTACTTAAATTTTTACGAGTAGCCAAGGGATTCAGGCTAGCTTTGACGAATCTATGGAGGAGATATGGAGCAGGAGGCTTCAATGTTCGTAGATATTAAGTGTTCCACTGTGTTGGTATCTCTGTGTTGTATTTGAGTTGTAACAACTAGACAGGTGTTTATAACTGTTTGTATATTATGTAATACTTATGTGATTAATATAATTTATTCGTTCCGCTATTGAGATTCTGATGTTGTTTCATTCTTTCTTCTCTACCTTTTCTCTTTTCTATCCCTTTCTTTCTTAATGATGATGCGTCTTTCTGTGTAGTGAAAGGTGGGTCATCACAGCTAGTATCAGAGCGCTAGGTTGAGTGAATACCTAGGCTTTGAAGCGATTTCTTCCTTGAGAGAGCGTATTTGTAATTTACATGTGTGTGTGTGTGTGTGTGTGTGTGTGTGTGTGTGTGTGTGTATATATTTCTACCTATTTGTTGGGTTACCTGTTCGGATTTTCCAATATGAGTTATAGAGGTAGGAAGGGTAGTGGTGTGTGTAGCATGACTATCAATGGAAGAAGTCTGAATGTTGAGGTTGGAAGTGTATCTGCCGAGACTGTAGACCCAATACCGTCTCGAGTAAGCTTTGCAGTGGTGTAAGGATTTCACCAATATTGGGAGGAAGTCTTTCAAAGATTCGGAGTTCATCGTTGAAGTGAAAGTTTGGATGAGTAGAATTTGGATCTGTCGAATGTGCATAAGTGTGTGATGGTATCTTGGCAACTTCAGGAAGAAGAAGCTGCGTGATGAGACGCAGTGACTTTGGATGTTTCTTTTGGGGCAAGTTTTAAGGAAGTGTGTCTGCATCAGTGTTGAGGCTCAGCTCAGCAGAGTGTTTGTGTTTGGTTTTGAGGTTCGATGAGCTTTGGATTAGGAAGTCTTTGGCATCTGAGTCAGCAGTGCTGCTCGGAGGTGTTCTGTGTGCCTTCAAGAAGGTCGTCTGGCTAAGCAGTGTTCTAGAGTGGGGTTCTGAAGTAGTAGAGTGGATCCATTTCTTCGATGGATTGGCTTGATAAGCATAAGCTGTTTTGATTGGTAAAGAGAGAACAATTTCTTTGGAATTAGGCTGGGTTGATCGCAAAAGTGACTTGCGATAGTTGAATGTTCTCTTGAGTTATCTTTTGCTTGGGATCGAGGCATCTCTAGAGAATGTAGGAGTTATCGAATTGTCAGATATTTTTCCAGATGTCTTCAAGGAAGTCAGAGGTTTGCCATAGCATCTGGAGATTGAGTTTTTTGTATCGACTAGGATTCCAGGAATAGTACCAGTAGTTCAGCTAGTAGAAGGATGGCTCCTAGAGAGAGGATTTGGTGAAGCAGCTTAGAATATTATGGAACTTCTGAGTATTTCTTTATGGATCTGTTGAACCGTATTTTTTGGGATGTGTCGGTTAAATTCATGCTCGTGTTCATCATTAGCATTCTCATCTACTCCAGATCAGAGTTGTGCAGCGGAAGCGAGATAGCAGCTATTCTAGAGTGGAAGAAACCTTAGAAGTTGCAATGTTTTGGATTTGAGGGTTTCTACAGGAATTTTTCAGGATCTGAAGGCGAGATTAGCGAGTGCTCCTGTTTTGTTGTTCCAGATAGGAGAAGTTAGTTTGTAGTCTACTGATGATAGTAGAGTTGGTATTCGTGAATTTTGGTTGATCTTGATGGGATCATTTTGTTGGGATGTTTTTGGTCCAGTTTGTTTCTAGAAGCATCAGCGAAGGTTGAGCTGATCAGGAAGGATGAAGGCAGCCCAGGATCGTTAGTAGAGTTTTGTGGATGAGATGGAGGAATGTGGATTTCAAAGTCTGAGATTTGATTTTGGATAAGTTTTCTCCGATCAAAGGAGCTATCAGATTTGGTAAGACCGAGAAGCTAGCTCCAAGGTATTGGATTTTTTGTGTTCTGGTAAGGATAAGTGTTTTGATCTACAGGATTGAATTGCTAGTTTGGAAGACTGGAATTCATTGTATTTCACGTATCTCTGAGGGAGTACGTGTATGATCCCTCTCTGGTTTTGGAACCAGTAATACAGAAGATTTGGTAGTTGAGTCAGACTTGTCTATGGTCTGTTATCCTGTTCAGGTTGTAGATCTAGATGAGTAGAAGCTCTGTTGCTTAGTAGTGTAGATTGTTTGGATTCAGTAGAGCGAGTATTCCAGTGTTTGTACCTGGAAAACTCTAGATAGTGTTAAGAGATCTATCCTGATTTGTATAAGGATCATTAGATTTGTTTGATTGAATGAATTGGTTACTATGGTAGTTAGCATATGGGTGATAATATATGCTTGTGGGTTTAAATTAAAATCTTTGATGGGATATTAAATTAACTTTGCTTTTAAATTTCAAGGACGAAATTCTTTTAAGGGGAAGGAATGTGATGACCCAGAATTTTGGACAATATCAATTTAGTAACCTGTATTAATAATTAAATTGATTTGATATTTTTCTTTTATAATTGTAATTTAAAATTGGCAATTTATTCTTTTAATGGCAAATAAATATTTAATTGATAGATATTATCTTTTAAAAGCTAATAAAATAATTTCTATTTATAATGTATATATATTTGTATATATCGTAAATTAAAAAAAAAGCTTGGTTTGAATTGAATAAATAAATCATGTTTTCAAATTCTAATATTTATTGGTATTTTGGAAATTCTGATTAATTTAATATAAAACTTTTCAAAGCGATTTAAAAGTTAATTTTATAATTTTAAAATATTTAAGGAAAATGTTTAATTTGTTTAAAATATATTTTTAGCTTAGAATTTAAATAAATTAACATAAAAGGTATTTTTTATTTTCTTTTTAAAAAATAGCTTGATAAATACAATTTGAAATTATATATATAAGATTAAAATACAATTTACATATGATACATTAATTCATTTAGTAATATATGTAATTTATAATCTTTTTATAAATTATTTAAAATTGATGAAATTGTTATTTTTAAAACAATAATTATAATGTATTGTTTTTATATATAGATATAAATAGATTGTAATAAAAATAGAATTGTTATTCAAATTAAATGTGTTGTTATAAATGAACTTTAATTTGGATCTTCAAATTTAAATTGAATTTTAATTTAAAATTGAAATTTAAGAGATAGATATTTTAAAATGTTTTGGATTTTAGAATATATATATAAGATTTTATTTATATATATAATTAGTTTTATTTTCTTTAAAGTAATTTATATACATAGATAAGTATTTGTAAATTAGTAAATTAATATAAAATGTTATACTAACATTTAAAATAAAAAGAAATTACTTAAATGACAAGTGTTAATACACTAAGACAATAGTAACAAGCGTTAAGTAATAAATAATGTATATGACAAATGTTAAGTGCTTAAACAAGTGTCACCATTTGATTTAATTTTTCTTTTTTTAAAAAAATCAATTTATCCTTTATATAAACACGTGCTTTACTTCTCCTTATCTCTTTTTCTATTCTCTTCTCAAAGCTAAGAAAAACAATACCCTGTAACAATTTCAAAAACCAATCTGTAATCCACCAGAAAATCAAACCCTATACAAATTTCTCAAAAACAATCTGTAATTAACATTCTTCACAAACCAGAAATCAATAACCCGTAACCATTTTCAAAAACCAAAATCAAACCTTTAGCTTGTATCTTCTTCAAACCTGAAGCAAGCTCAGAGAAAAACAAAACATTTTCTTCAACAAATCAAGTTCCTGTAATAAAGCATCATCGTCTCTGATTTCAAGTTCATATTTTCAAGTTTTTAAACCAAACACCAAAAGCCTGCAAGCAAACCTCAGTTGTAAACTAAAGCAAGTTTAAGCAGTTCATCTCTATTTTCAAGCTAATGCAAATCTTCAGCATTCCAGTTTTAATAAGGATTTTAGCATTCAAGTTTTTAAGTCAAAGGCATATTCCAGCAACTCAAGTTTTCAAAACCAAAAGCTATTTCAAAATAAAGAAGCTTCTGTTCATCATTTTTTTCTAGGTGAGTAACATTTTTCTAAAAGCTTAAGTATAAGAAATCTGTTGCATCATAATTTCTGGAAATAAAGTATGTATTGCATGGATGTATATGATTGAATTTTCTGTGTGTATGTGAATGTATAGATATATGCTTGCTGTTGTATTTGTTTTTGCTTGTCCTTAGTTTTACAGGCTAAGATTTTGATCAAAATCCATTTCCTCTTAAACCGATCTCTGTTAGGACTTAATTTTCAAACAAAACTTGTTTGTTTGATCATAGAGTAGGTTTAAAAAATTAATTTAATTTAAAATAAATTGGAAATTGCTCTAGAAATAAAAGTGAACAAGGAAGCTTAAGTTTTGTGTAAATTTCAAACATACAAATTTATTGTTTCAGGCATATGATCTAAAACATTATCCAAAATCATTAATTTTGGAAGTGAAACCATAGTTTTTAATTTGGGTTTGAATGAGTAGTGTAGGGTTGATCAGATTTGTGATTTTGGAGGTTTCTGATGATCCAAGTGATCGGGGAGGATGGGGTTTCCACTGGAGGTAGTGGAGTGATGTGTGAGCTCGGCAAAATTGTCAGAAGGGTGGATACACCACCGCGGTGGCGACAGGAGGTCGCATTAGTTTGTAACCCTAGTTTTGGGTATTGGTCGGAAAAGTATCCACCACGACACCTAGGGTGGATTGAGTTCCACCAATCATCGAGAATTGGAAGCTTGGGGGATGGCGAAGTTGTGGCTGGAAGCTATGGTGCTCTGGTGATCGGCGTTAGGAATTCGTGGGTGATCCAAGTGGGTCTGTTGTTCCAGGTTTCGTTTAGGATACTCGAAATCGATTTCGAGTGGGAATCAAACGAGTTTGGGGTTTTATTCGTTTGATGTTGTGGTCACCGACTGTGGGAAGGTCGCGAAGTTGGCCAGAGGTGGTCGGATCCACTGTGCATGTGCACGGTGCATTTCTGGATGTCAGGTGATGGTTTGGGGTGATGGCTCGAAGTAGAACTCGAGTGAGTCCTCAGGTTGGTTCGAATGTGTTGTTGGTTCCAGTTTTAAACCTTAAAATTTAAACAAATTTTATAAAAAGAGAAGAGAAAATGTGTTTTTCTCGGGTAAGTACTCGAGTAGGCTTTGGGTTAAACCCGAAGCAGCATGTTAGAACAGATTTAAAAAAATAAAAATTTAAAATAAAAACAAGATTTGAATTTAAATAAATTTGGTCTATAAACTCTTATAAATCTCTTTTGTAAGATAAGTAATTTTCTTTACATTTGATTAAAAAAGTATTTATTTAAATTGTTTTAAATTTGTTAAAATTAAATTTTTTATTCATTTTAAATCTTAAATTTGAAATGATTTTAATAGTAAATTTAAAGATAAAGTTTCAAAGGCTTTTGTTAATGATAATTAAGAAATTATAAAGGCTAATACTTTATCTTAGGGATTTAATTAAGGTTTAATGATTTAGGATTAATTAAATTAATAAGTTAGCAAAAGAGGAATTAGTTAATTCAATTAATTTGTGATTATGGATTAATAAATAAATAAATAAAAGTTGTAAGTTAATTAAGTAGAAGTTAGTTGTTTTATAATTAAGGATCATTAATTACATAAGTACAGATTATTAATTAATGATTTGAAATTAATTAATCAAGTAATTAAAGTAATTAAACATTAATTAAGTATAGTTAAGCACTTAATTAATTTGGAAATTAGAGATGAATTATTTGGTAATTAAAAATTAATTAATTTGTAATTAGTGATGGTTAATTAAAGTTTAATCACTTAAGGAAAGTAATTAAAGTATTGTTAATAGTTAATGAAAGATCATTAACTAGGGATTATGAAATGATTAATTAATATAATTAATTTAAGATGATTAATTAGATTAATTAATTAAGGACAATCATTTGAGGAATTGTTAAAGTATAATTATTTAATGAAAGTAATTAAGGAATTAATTACTCAATGTAATTAATTAAGTTAATGTGATTAGTTTAAATCAATTAATTAGTTTAATTAATTTAAAGTAATCACTTGATGATTTGTTAAGTATAATTACTTAATGTGATTTATAAAGTGTAATTACTTAGTGAAGTAATTAGTGATGGTAATTATAGGATGCAATTAATTGAAGACTGATAATAGTTTTGGGTTTAATTACTTTGTGTAATTAATAAGAAAGATAATTACTTAGTGGAATAATGAAGAATTAATTACTCGGTGTAATTAATTAAAGAATTAATTAATGAAATTTATTTAGAAGTTTAATAAGTAATGTAATTAATTAAGGGTAGTTAATTACTGAATGTAATTAATCAAGGCTGATTAATGAATAAAGATTAATTATTAAATATGATTAATAATTATTAAAGAAGTGATTAAGGGATCATTAATTAATGTAATTAATTATGTAATTAAGGGTTGATTAATTAAAGATAATTAGTCAATATAAGTGATTATAAAGTAATTAATTAATTAATTAAGAATTAATGTAATTAATTAAGAATTAATGTAATTAATTAAGAATTAATGTAATTAATTAATGAAGTAATTAAAGGTTAATTACTGTAAATGGTTAAGGATAATTAATTTGTAATTAATTAAGGTTAATTACTTAATATTATTAGAGGATAATTAATCAAGGGTGATTAATTAAGATGAATACTTAGATGATGATTAATTAATTGATTTGTAATTAATTAATGGTTAAGTAAGCAAGATTTATAGTAATGAAAGTAATTAATTTAATTTATTTTAAATTAATTAGAGATAGAAGTAATTAATTTAATTCGTTTTAAATTAATTATAGATGGTGTGATTAACAGATATTTGCTTATGGATGGCTGAATGTTATTGAATGCCTTGAATTGTTTATCTCTGATATGAGATATGTGCTTATTTGTGATATTGGATGCTTTGGTTGAATGGTGATGGTATGAATTATCTATTGGTGATATCGTGAATTATCTATCTATGTGAATATAGATAATGAATTGAATTGTTTTAACTTTAAAACAACTTGGCTTTAAAAGACAGCGTTTTGGATTTCGATGAGACCGGGATCAGGTTTCCATATTTAGATATCCGAAAACCACATCGATCCAAATTAACGACAGGTCGTGAATCTCACGTGAAGATGAAGATTCAGAGTGCAAGGGTTATTGTCGTTAACTCGGAGGGTGATTTCAAAATGAGTGTAACGAAATAATGCCTTCGGTTTCGTTCGAACCCGAAACGAACTTGTATGGATTGAATGCTTTCAGAACATCGTCAAGTGGACGATGAGCATTCTAAGATAGATGTGTTCTATAAAGGTAATCGTAGCCTCAAGCCTCATCAACCGGGAACGGCTAAAACAGGGGAGGTGTAGCAAGGCTAAGTGAGTCACGCTCAAGTAGGACAAGATCTTCCTCTATCTAGAAGTCCCTTTTTATTCGGCTGTGTGGGCGGTTGGTTGCAAACAACTGCAGGGTTGTCTTGTTCGGGACTATCCAGTAAGGGATGGTTCCAGCCTTGTGTTGCAGGGGATTTAGGGTGGATTCTCGATACGGTGATCTAGGCCATGCACTGTGATGGGCGGTACCCCAGTAGCCCTACCATTGTATGGTATCCAAACTCCAATAAGTGCCGTATGTTTTAGTTGTGCCCAAGTATGTTGGAACATGAGATGTAAGCGTTCTAGCTATTTCTTTATTTTATTTGAAAATGCTAGACCCTATTATAATATCACTGGATTTCCTATCAAATGTTTTGGTTATCGTAAGATAAAAACTTTTCCGTGTTTATGTGCGGGAAGTCTTACGAGATACCTTTTGTTTTCAAAGGTTTTTCAAAGTTAAGCAACTTTAACCTGTTACTCACACCAGACCCAAGTCTGACCCGGAGTTTATCTTCTGTTTTCTTAAATTCTTGGGTACTCAAATTTTTAGAGTAGCCAAGGGATTCTGATTAGCTTTGACGAATCTGTAGAGGAGATATGGAACATGACGCTTCAGTGTTCGTAGATATTAAGTGTTCCGTTGTGTTGGTATCTCTATGTTGTATTTGAGTTGTAATAACTAGACAGGTGTTTATAACTGTCTAGTATGTGATGTATAAGCTGTGTAACTCTGATAAATGTTGTATATTATGTAATACTTATGTGATTAATATAATTTATTCGTTCTGCTATTGATATTCTGATGTTATTTCGTTCTTTCTCCTCTATCTTTTCTCTTTACTATCCCTTTCTTTCTTAATGATGATGCATATTTCTATGGAGTGAGAGGCGGGTCGTCACAGAAGTATAATCTAAATGGTTTTGAAAGAGATGGTTTAATGGTTTCGAAAGAAGTGATGTCGACTTCAGTGGGCTTCTTATCCTTTTGCTCTACTTAAAGGCATGATTCAAAAGGTTTCGACCGAGACGGTTTTTTAACGGTTTTGAACCAGTAAACTTTGAATGGTTTCGAAAGGTTTCCACATGTTTAAATTGAAACCAAAGGCTTTCGAAAGGTTTGGTATTTCAATGCTTTCGAAAGAGCTTTAATGAATGGTTTCGAAGGGGTGGTTCCCCAAGGTTTCAAAGGGGTTGAAAGAGAAGGTTTTTTCTTTATTTTTGAAGCTTTAGATGAAAAGAATGGAAGGGTTATTCCAATATTTTCGAAAGGCAATGTTTAAAGGTTTTAAAGAGGGATGTCTATTATTTTGAAGCTTTCGGAGAAAAGAAAGGAAATGATTTTCCAATGTTTTTGAAAGATAAGGTTTAATGGTTCCGAAAGGGGTAAATGTTTCATCAACAAGGGTTTGAGTAATATATATATATATATATATATATATATATATATATATAACATGGAAAAGTGATTTTGGATAAAGCATAGAGAATATATATTTTCCTTGGATAAGTATGATTTAAAGATTTAAATCAAATTTAAAAGAGTTTTTCAAGGAAAATTTAAGAGAAGTTATCCCTAAGAGAAAATGACTCGGATATTAGAATACCAAATGAGATTGGTCTAATGTCGCGCCCTATACATTAGCTATTGGCCCGGCTAATTTAGTCCAAAATTCCAGTGTGTAGGGCTTTGTCATGGGTAAGACTAAAATTATGATTACACACAGAAGGGAATATATGTTTACATAGAGATTAATTATTGGTGAGCCCGAAAAACCATAAGGATCAGGTGACCCTGGGAGATGTTAAGCTAGGGACAGACCCACTAGAAGAGAAGTATTTAATAGATAGTTAAGGACAAACCATTCAGAAGAGGAGTGTCTAACACATGTTAGATAAATTATGTTATTTTGTCTGGTAGACCCGAGTCAACCAAAGGTTAATAGTAAGCCAAACAAAACTATAGTGTTTGGACAGATAGTCCATTTGTTACATGATATATATGTTTACATAATAGTGCTTTAAAGTTTTAACCAGTTTTGGTTACAGGATAAAAATTTGCAAAAGATATGTTTAAAAGGATGTTAGTGAGTGGAAACCCGTTCCGCTACGTGGCGTGGTCTCACTTAACATTAATAACCAGGATGTACAACATTATTCACACCAGGCTTTATGTCTGTCTCGAAGTTTATTTCAGATTATTTTAGGTTTAGCAGGATGACAAATAAAGCTACCAAAGAAGAGCAGGAGGCTAATGGAGAGCTATTTAGGAGATGTAGTTCATCGTTTTGTTGTTTATTTCCGCTGTGTCTGCATTAAGTTAATTATGATTTTATGACTCTGATCATCAAGGGGCATCTTCACATGCCGCTCTTGGCGTATTTTGTAATAAGTATATTTTATCTTTGCTTGGAAAATGTTTGGGATTACGTAATTTGAATATGAAACATCTATTTTGAAATGTAATGGAAAAATGTTGTTTTGAAATATATGCTTTGTTTCATATTCGAGTGCTTCTGATATTATAGAGACAATTAACATAGTCGTATTTAGTCTTCGAAACTTAATATTATAGATGACTGCAGCATATGTAGCGCTTACCTTTGGGCACCTAGATAGGGATGTAATAGAGTGATTCATTATATTTACAAATTCGTTACACTCTGTGTCATGAACATATTCTTCAGCTACAGTCATATTATCACCCAATTCAAACAAATCACTCGAACAAGATGACCGTCAACCCTTCTCTAAATTCAAAATTAAGGGATCATAAAGCATATGGTTTGAAAACAGAATCTTAGAAGCCACATCAACTATTAACTCCCCATTAACAAAATCAATGAAATCTTCTGGCAGTTGACTAACATTAGAGAAAACATCTAGTAGTAGACTAACATCTAAATTTGACTTACTAGATAGACCTATATCAACATCTTTTATATCATTTAATTTATTTAAATCCCCAAATTTATTTATATAATTCATTCCTATGTTCACTAAATTAATGGCGTCAAAGTGTTTAAACAATTCTTCCAAGAAATTGATTCCCTCTCTTCTTTGAACCCATAAATGATTTGAAAGAATTCTTTTCAATTTCATAATCTTTAACGCAAATTAAAACCCCTGTTCAGGAATACTTAGCTATTTAAAGAAGCCTGAAGTCGAATCACTTGAATCCCTCAAACAACGATCTCTCTTATGCCCGAACTTACCACACTTGAAATAGCATAACAATTCCCTACAATCCCTAGCGAAGAGCGAGTGACCCCTACATCTAAAGTATACAAATTTCTTCCTTCTAGGATCAGTCTAGTTCTTGCTAGCTGGTTCACAATTAGCATGTTAAGGAGTTTTGATCGAATCTTTCACAACCAGAGCATATGAATGAAATTGCTGTTTGTGGAAGTTAGTGATGGGAGTTGGAAATGAAGGAGAAGCAAAAAATTTACTTGTAAAGATAAAATTTTAAAAGAAAGGAGAAAAGGAAACGACCGCCCTTCTAAGTGACTTTTTATTTATATGATTTTGTGATTCGTTATTTTTTTAATAATTACGGCAATTGCAATTATTTGCAACTACAACCACACAATGTTTTATTTGAATATTTTTATTATTAATATACTTTAAATTAATTATTAGTTAATTATATCACAATATAACAAAAATCAAACACTTTTATTACAAATAAGATTGACTATAGAGTTAGGTACATGTAAAAAATTATATAATTGCCCCTACGACATACTATTAACTCGTTTAATATAATTATTTAAGAACGCTATTGAATGCTATTGAATGTGTATGACAGTCCGACAATGCAAGCATCATTGATAGCCTTCAGTATACCTCACTGATTATACCAGGGCCGACGTAGCCTGTGTCATGGGATTATTATGCAAGTTTACTAGTAAATCTAGTATAGAAATTTGGCATGCTATTGAAAGTGTCATGAGATACCATAAGAGAATCATGAACCTTATTTTATTTTGTTAAAAATTTCTAGCTCTTGAAGAATATAGTGATGCGGACTGGAACACTTAATTCGATGACTCCAAAGCAACGAGTGACTATATTTTCAACATTGCTGGTGGAGCTTTTTTCTTGGAAATCCAAGAAACAAATTATTTTGGATTAATCCACTATGGTATCTGAGATGATAGCACTAGCTATAGCCAATGATGTAGCATACTAGTTAAAAATCTGCAAGTTGACATTCTTTTATGGGAAAAACGAGGGAATAACCGATACCCGATATATTTATCCATCGTGATAATGCTAAAACTACTATAAAAGTTCAAAACCATCATTATAATACCGAGAGACAACAAATATGATGTACGTATGGTATTGTTAGAGATTTTCTCTTTTCGAGAGCTGTTAGAGTGGATCATTTATGTACTGAAGGTAACTTGGCAGATCCTTTGACGAAATGATAGAATGAAGAGAATGCCCATAAAACTTCAAAAGCAAGAAACTATAAACTTAGAATGAATGATCACTCATAAGGATAACCCAATCTAAAGATCGAAGATTGCAAGAACTAGGTTTAATGGGTTGTAACAATTAATGATGTGATATGAGTTGAACATCTATTTTTTCTTATTATAGAAGCATGTATTCGTGAAGTGATAAAAGGATGAGTAGATAGAAACTCTTATTGAGACCTATACTCTATGTGGAGTAGAGTACCAAGCTATAAGAGTACTCTTGACAGACCTACCTATGTGAATGTAGAAATTTAGCCATTTCCTATGAACTTTTAGGGTAAAAGTTTCCAGAGCGTTCGTTATAGTGGGATAGACGTACAAAATCTTTAACGCGTGGGCTATTGACTATACACCGAAGGTGGTGTAAGGTTTGATGTCAAAGACATAGTTCAAGACTACATGCCACTGTAGTATAATCTAAACCTTACTCATTACACAAAGGTTTAAATTGAAAGATTCATTGGTTTATGCACATTTTTTGTGTGTGCATGTGTATTTGGAATTGCTCAAGGATATAAGTTTTTTTAAAATTCAAATGAGGGATTTTTGGAATTTTAAATGAAGAAATGAATTATTAAAAATTTGGAGAAGTGTTTTGTGGCTTCCTCTATGTATAGTCCTGTAACGACCCAATTTTTCGATGCCCAAAAATCGACATCAATACGTCCACTGTATCAAATGCTGAATAATCGAGTGCCGGAAAACCGAACCGTTAGGGTTTAATAAGTTTCCAAATTATTTATTTCAAAATATCTTCGCAAGATATTTTTCTACACTTCAACCCTTTAAAAAAATAGTTTCAAATCGCTTTTTCTCTCGTGGAGTAAATTTCCACCCAATTGTTTATTTCCACTGAAAATCACCGAGTCTTAATACTTTAGATTTTAAAATAATTTAAATCATTTTATCCAAAATATATATTTAAAAAACTTAAAATAAAAATTACATTTAAAACACTTATTTAAAATACTAGTTATGAAATTCTATAGAAATTTTCAAATAAAAACTTAAGCCAAACTACTTCTAAAATAAAGCTACTCTATAAAATTTAAATATTTAATAGTTATCTTTTAAATCATAATACTAATTTAATCTTTAAAATAATTACTACTATAACTAGCTTAATAAATATTTACCTTTAAAATTTTAAACAGCTTAAATAATACTTTCTCAAAAACATTCTTTTTAAACAACTTCAAAACTTTCAACTTATACATAAAAAATTTGCTATGAAAACTTACTTGGCTTTTCAGGAAAATACACTTTCCATTCCAAAATAGTCCATTTAATCAGTTAATAAATCCTTCTCGATTTATCTCAATTTACATCCCAAATCCGTAAATTTCTTTTCCACACTTTTAAAAATAAACCACCATTTATTTAAAAAAAAAATACTCATTCCTTTATAAATTCCCATCGTGAATTTATACTTTCAAATATCCACTAATATCGTATTTCATTTTATAAAACCAGATTATAAATTCCATAGTCTTATTTTCCTTTATGCACTATTTCAAACACCTAATCAATTTCCAAATCGATTTTCAAAATTTACTCCATTTTAAAATAAATTTCTTTATTTCTCCAGATTTATTTCAAAACCCATTTATCCCATATACACACCTTTATTTATGATTTAAATTCTTATTTAAATTGGAAATATTAATTTCATACTTTATTTCAAATTCTCCTTTTATTCTTCCCAAACTCATTTCAAATCTTAAATTTTTAAAAATATATTTCTTTGTACTTTACGAACAATATTTCTTAAGTCCTTATTTTAAATAAAATATCTTTTTCCCATTTATTCAAAATCCCTATTTTTCCCATCCTTGAATTTATTATATAGGATTTTAAATCAAACCTTTATCCCTTTTACAAATTTATTCCTTTAAATTATTTGGATCACTATAATTATTTTACTTAAAAATTTCACTTTTTATTTCCCTTAAAAAGCCAAACTTTATATATTTCATTTTTCTTGAATACCAATATATATTCAACCAAGCCACAACATTCAATAATTTTAATTCCCAGTATAATCAATATAATCCATCACATAAATCACATTACTAAATATAAAATAAATTCAACATTTTGAGCAATCCGGTTGGATTCCTCCAACCTGTTTTTCTGCATCCACAGATGTTAGCACAATATGAAATACCAACCCCACTTTGAGGGGGATATCGCGGTATGAAGGGTCATCTGCTATTATGCGAGGCTCATATGGTCTCATCCGCTATATATTGCGGGAAATCAATCACTCCAATACACACACACACATACACACACTATATATAACATATCACATCCAAACCGATAATAAATCATCAATTCAAGAAAACAACCAATAATTTAAATTTAACTATTTAAATTTAAAAGGTAATCCAAATGAGTGAGATTAACTCGCCTTTGATTTTCAATTTGTAATCTGATCCACACCGGCTTGTTTCTTCACCATTTTAGACCTTGTACAAACATTGTATGGTTTATTAATATTTGAAGTGATCCAAAAACCAATTTCCATTTGCTAACTTATTTTAATTTACTACGTTTAATTGGCTTACCTTTCTAACTTATTCTCTAATCACACTTCAAATTCTTTTTTTACTCTCCTTCAAGTTAAAATTTTCTATTCTAGAATATTTCAAATTTTACTATATTTCCATAAACATTTTAAATAAGATTCCAGAGTCCTTTAAATAATTACTCAACATTTAAAAATCATTTTTGAAATCAATTATACATATAATTCATTTTCTTATCAAATTATCCTATGAATTTCAAAACCAAACCCAGTTTTGCAAACAACTCTAACTTAAAACAATTTGGCAGCAATTCCTCTCCTGGAAACTCAAAAATGAACGCCGATGATGGTGTAGTCATCACCGGAAATATTTTCCTACGACCGAAAAGATTTTAGTGCTTTTATCCCTTCAAAAACATTTTTCAAATATTTTTAAATTCCAAATCTCACCAGATTTCATTTCCAGTTCAAAAAAATATTTCACAAATATCACCATTGTTTCGTCCCAAAACCTTTGAAAATCATACAAATCAAAGGAATTTAATTTCTAAAATTTCGAATTCCAAATCCTTTTAATCCTTATTCAAAAATTTCTTTGGCATCTTATTTCAATCTATAAATTATATTTATAATTCATATTACAAACTCCATTTTGTTATATAAATTTATTCCTTAACCTTCGGTTATAATTTTAATCCCTCGTTCAATTTCCACACAACAATGATAATAATTTAATATTATCACTTCCTAGCAATCAAGTAATCATATATAACTATAATAATTTACGGAAAATTATTTCTTTTATATACAAAAATAATTTGGATAAAATTATTTCATTTACCATATTTAAAACAATATTGTGTCGGTTTATCTTGTTTAAGAGTTTAGAAACCCCTATCGATGACATGGCGTCCCACATAACGATTAGAATCCATAAACACTCAACCGATAAGTCAACACAATATAAAAATAATTTTTATATTCACTAACAAATACGCGCTCATACCTATTAATGTACTCAAACTCATTCTAGAGTACTACGGACTTTAATTCTAATGAGTAATCCCCACCAGAGCCAAAGTTCTCGCTTAACCTCGCTCTCATACCAACTGTGACGACCCGATTTTTCGACGCTCGAAAATCAACATCAATACGTCCACTGTATTAAATGCCGAACAATCGAATGCCGGAAAAGCAGTCTGTAAGGGAAAGAAGAAGGAGGTAGAAGAAGAAATAGAAAACAACATCAGAATCTTACAAACGCAACGGAATAATATATAATAGATAAATGACTGATCTTTATGCAAAAGAAACTATATCTGTTTTATACATTAGATCATCATAGTACAACACAAACCATAACAAAATACTGGACAGTTATATCAACCTGCCCTCATGAAACTGAATACATAGCTTACAACACACCTGAATATACTTCAAGTACGTGTGCTACATCTCGCCATTCAGCTCGTCCCTTGAGCTCCACAACATCATATCCTGTATTCTATAACACTCGGTCTGACCCGAGCATTATAATTAAATAATACCCGAGTCAGTCTGGAAAACCAGCATGAGAAAACACACTCAATTAGATTATTAAAGTTTCAAAATCTTTTTGAAATCAAAGGTATCTCGTAAAACCACGCCACAAATAAACATGCCGGGTTTTTACCTTACGATAACCAAAACATTTTCTTATCAAATCATCTGATATTACAGTAGTATCTATATACAAATGCTTGATAACACACGCTTGTTGTTCATCTTTGGACAAAAATTATTTGACAATTTCAAGATGTTTTCGAATTGTTTTTTAATGTTCATCAAATCAAAAGAAAGACTGGGCCAGTCATCCCTATTCGTCCTACTCAATTGCTTCTACATTTTATATTCTCCCCCACAGACTAAACTGTTATGCTTATTACTAGTTCTATCTATAAAGAGAAACAATTAGATGTATCAAAACACGAAACGACATTCCATGTTTCAAAACAAAACAAAGTGGATTTATTCAAAGCAAAAAAAGAGAGATAGATGAACGGATTTTGTTTGTGCAACAAATTTCGTTACAAAATCTGCATTGTTTTTTTTTTCCGAGGGAAGATTTGGTTGTTCGTTTCTCTTGCACAACTTTAGGCAATTTCGTGGAACGCCATTAAAGAGAGCAACGTAGTACGCGATTCAATCCAAAAATTCTCATTTGCCGATATCGACAACATACATTTAAATATAATAGAAAAACTAATTCTAATGTTTTTACTTGATACACTACAAGGGGAGGGGGGATTTCCGACGGCTGAAAACCGTCGGCGGCCGTCGGAAGCCGTCGGCGGCCGTCGGAAAAAGCCGTCGGAAATGAAGGCGTCGGGGAGCAGTATTTCCGACGGCTACCGACGGGTGATGCCGTATACATTATCGACGGTTTCCGGCGGTTTCCGGCGGTTTCCGACGGCTTCCGACGGCCGTCGGAAACCGTCGGAAACCGTCGGAAATCAGGCCAATAAGCCGTCGGAACCCGTCGGAAACCGCCGGAAAATTTCGACCAATAAGCCGTCGAGAGCCGTCGGAAGCCGTCGGAAACCTGTTGTTTTTTTTTAAAATCTGCTGCAAATAGAGCCTTCCAACCACATTTCTCTTCCAAACACTACAATATCAATACTGCACAATCAAATAAACAATAATCCAACCAAACATGCAAACCAATACTCCAAAATATTCAATAGACACAGAAATAAACTAAATTAGAATAAAAATAAAATACAAAATATACATAACATTCCAACATTAACAATAATACTAACAATAACTGTTCTAATCATGCATATCCTGATACAGCTACAGAACCAAGTGTATTATACATAATTATACATATCAACAATTAATTGTTCCTTCTACCAAATCATTGTAAACTAAAACTAAACATACCTGCACGAACGAATTAGAAAGCAATGAATCAATCTGCCCCAGATCCAGAGCCAGCCGATGAAGGGAAGCGGCCACCAAACTGCTGCATGTACTCAAATAACTGTGCCGTCTGCATGGCCTGTTGGCGGTTCTGCTCCTCCAACTGCTGAACTCTAGTCTGTAATTCTTCTATACTTGCTAGCTCGCTCTGAGGTCTACTCCGCCGTCTCCTACTCTGACTACTGGACTGCAATAATTGAAAAATAAATAAAATCAAAGTTTATTGTTTTGAAAAGGTAAGAATATCATATTTTAAGTATTTTAAGAAAAATTAAATTATTTACCGCTAAATTGCCAAATCCGTATCGTCGACCATGCTCTGGTGGACTCATAACGGACTCAAAAATAATGTCCTCTTCATCGGTCGTCAGCTGCTCTCGACCCGTATCAGAAAGGAGTTTCTGTCGCTGCTCCATAAACATCTCCTGCATTGACAAATTAATAATATCATATCTTATTTCATAATAATTTGACAACTAAAACAATTACTAATACTGAATAAAATGAAATATGCTTACATGGCTTTTACTGGATTTATCGTCCTGCCATGTGTACGAAACAGTCCCGTCTGGATTAACATGCTCAACAGCATGCGTACGGGTGAACACGTCCATATAGCTGACAGGACCATGTGCCTCGGCTTCCTGAAGTTGATTGTTACATACAATTATTATACATTTAAAATCATATAGCATAAACTATTTACATTTATTATTCAGTAATTAAATTTACCAACTCCTGCCGATACTGCTGAAACGACTTCGATCCTCCGCGATGAGTAACGGGATTCTTATTTCTATTTGCAGAGTTTCTATCTGACTCTGCCTGTACATTCAAAATTTGATACATTATTTTTCAATCACGTTAAATTAATAATTGAAAAAAAATTAGTATACTTGCCTTCGCCTCGTCCGTCTCCCAGTAGCTCAACCAAGCTTGCCACACGCTCTCCCCCATCCACCGTGGTCTCTTCCCGGATTTCTTAACCTCAGATATCGTGTCTCTGTAGTTCTTTCGCATCTTCCTCATCCAGTATGCTCGTGCCAGCTGCATATCATCTGTCTGGATGTCTATCTCAGCCTGTGTTAAAAAAAGATTACACTTTAAACGATAAACGGTAGAAAAACGACAAAAACGAATTAAAAATGGAAAACATAAAAATTACACATACTAGGACATCCTGCCATATGCACTCTATGATGTGCGGAGGGATGGTATCCCACTTTGGCCAGCACGCACTCATCCTACTACGATATGCTGCTCTGGAGACGTCCAACACTACCTTAGTGGGTAGTAGCTCGAACCCCCTGTTTTTAAGTACGATACAGATAAGTACATACGTATAGTATAGAAAAAATAAGATGATGAATAAGATTTAATTTTTACCCATCTGCTTTGGGGGCTAACGTAACAACTGGACGGTGTGGCGCTTGCGATGGGCCACTGCCATCGCCTCCTGAAGAACGGGAAGAGCTCCTCCCTCTATGTGACATAATGATAAACCTGTGACGTTTACACATCATTATATAAGAGAATAAAAACATGATAATGAAATATATTTCATATGAACATGACATCAATGGTATAAATTGCTTAATTATAATGACTGAAATGTAAATAGACATGTAAGTTTGTTATACCTGATTCATGATGGGTGTACTCTTCCTACGATAAGCAGAGTTCATTGCATTTTTAATAAAAATTGCTAAATAAATGACAAATTGAAATAACATAAAACAATAGTAAACGGATTTAGTTTCATAGTTACATCAATTTCATAATACATCAAGAATTCAACATAGTTACATCAATTGCAAAAAAACAGATTCAAATTTATATCAGTCATCATCGTCTTCTGATTCAGATTCGGTCTCGTTTTCGACGATATTTTCCTCTGCACTGTCAAACGCTTCTACCAAAACATTTGATTCATCGATCAAAGGACCAAAATCTGTATGATCGTCTGTAATTATTATTTCGTTATTTTGCTCAAGATCTGCCTGATAAGCTTGTTCGTCCGGAATATTCTTCCCATCGAATGTGAATCTGGCCTTTGTTTTAAAAACTGCAGACCAATCTGCTTTATCTCTTTTTAGAGACGGATAAGGAGCGTAATAAACTTGCAATGCTTGTTTGGCTAGTACAAAAGGATCATACTTGTGATAGTGCGATGTATGCTTTATTTCGATAAGATTATAATCCTTATGCACATTAATTCCAGAACCTGGAACATTGCTAAACCAATTGCATCTAAATAGAAACACCTCCTCCGCGGGTCTTGAGAAATATGTCAGTTGCAAAATTTGTGTTAGAACGCCATAAAAATCATTTAAATGGTTTTCTGGATCGTCACTACCTTTAACAAATACACCAGTATTATTTGTTAATTTTTCTGCACCGTATTCTTTAGTGTTAAATTTGTATCCATTGACGAAATATATTGGATATGTCTTGACCACTCTTTTTGGTCCCATTGCAAGATGTTTCAACCCTTCGTCAACAACACAATTTTTCGGCTCATAAACGTAATTTGAAAACCAACGGGAAAATTCTTTACTGAGATCTCCGTTCGGATGTTCCCGTTCATAAACACTGTTTATATAAACAAATTATTACATTAGGTTATACACGCGCATGCATTACAGAAAAGAATAAAACAAAAATTATTATTTCAGATTACCTAACAAACGGTGCAACCTCGGCACAATTTAGAAGAATATAAGTGTGTGCTACACGAAGATCTCTATCGTCTAGCCATATTTCCACACATTTTCCAGAAGGCCGACCATGTTGTCTAAAAATAGATAACATTGCTTGAGAGGACTCTTGTTCGTCGCCTTCATCATTACGAGGAACACTTTGAAATGAAATATTCACATGGTCACTGAAATAGTGAGAGAAAAAGAACGAAGCTTCTTCTTCGATGTAAGATTTACATATCGAACCTTCAACTCGTGCTTTTTGTCTCACTTTTTTCTTCAGATGATTCAAATATCTATGCAACATTTCATTTTTTAACGTACGTAACGATTAAAAATATATAATTTTTTTTCATTGGTCAGACATCCTACCTCCCATTACAAACACAGTAAGCATTTACATTTCGTATATTACTTCGTCCCAAACGATTCAATAAAATTTCGGCAGCATTTCCCTTTTGTTCCCTGCATTGTACACAAATGCGTGTACGCAGGAAACAAAAAAGAAAAGTTAGGGCGAAATTTTATGAACCGTTTGAGACGAAGTAGTATACAAAATGTAAATTCTTACTGTGTTCATAACTTGTCCAATACAGGGACAAATCCGACAAACATTGTACCAGATGAATATAAATGGTCGTTTTTCGAAAAAAACGACTATTTATACAACGATCATGTACAACACTCGTCAGACGGGGCCAAAAACTCTCTAAGGGACATTTGTCGGTTAACATGCGCGCATTTTACTCAAAAATACAGTTTTACTCACTGTTCACATTTATATATTAATTTCACACATTTATTCGACGTATTACGCATCAACTTAGGGCTGGTTTAACATTTTGTCATTTTTCAATACACACAATTATAATTTAGAGTAATGCATTTTTTTTGTGTCATAAGTAAAAACGTGCACAATATAATACTCCTAGTTCATTCAATCATTTTATCTTATTCCAAATAACGTATACAATCGTCGAATCAAGGCATACACAACAAAATACATATACATGAACATGCACAAATTATACGTGTTTATCACAATTTCACGATAAAAGATGAAATTGGTATACCATGTGATGCTATAAACCGTTATTACGCTAGTGGAAACAATTGCAATCATTAATTCGCCCTAATTTATCAATTTATGCAAATCTATAATTAGGGTAAAAACTGAATTTTTCATAAAAATAAGAGATTATACCTGAGATTAAGAGTACTGAAGCTTGATTAGAGTGCGTTGGAAGATCCGGAAGCTAAAAATTAGGGATTGGAAGCTTAGGGGTTGAATTTGGGGGGTTTTTTGGGTTTTTTTCGTATGAAATGGAGGAGGAAGAAAGGGCTCGGCTGGCTGGTATAATCGCAAATTTGCGACGGCTTCCGACGGCCGCCGACGGCCCGTCGAAAGCCGTCGGAAAATGGCCGTCGGAAGCCGTCGGTCTTGGCTGTCGGTATTCTGCCTTTTTCTTGTAGTGATAGTAGTAGTTAAAACTAATTTCATTAATTTCATAATCAGACCTCCAAATTAAGCTGCATATATGTACTAATATATGGTGCATAAAAAATAAAGAAACGATGATAATGGCATACTAAACAGTCTAAACTGAAATAACATTTTATGCGAATGTAACAGTGTTTGAAAATATATTTTTGTTTCTGGATCAAATTGAATGGGAATATTTCAAGGTGATAATGTGATACTTTCTCAATATTTTATCTCATTACGTTACTGTTTTCCTCAAAATTTAAAAGAATTCAAATTACTTCATCTGCGTTGTATTAATTTTGCAATTAATATTTTTTTCTCCTGTTGTTATTAACTCTTCATTTGGAAATGTAACTACTTCATGTTCAAAGTAAAATAACAACATTTAAATTCCTTCATAGCAAAGGCAACACCGAGGATTGATTGATTCATTAGATAAAGTTAATCAAGTGCATATTAAAGACACGATACAATAAAAAGCTAGCATACCTAGTGTATATCAGTGTTGTCAAACCATGTTTGTTTAATAACATTTCTACCCAAAGAGTCACTTTAAATCATTGAAAAAGGTTCAGTATTAGTAAATAAAAGAAAAGGAAACAGATGTAACATTTGGAAGCATATAATCAAACCACATCGTTGTGGAGTACCCCTTAAAAGAAAGACGAAAAAAGCACAGCATGATTGTGCAAAATGAACTCCACTAACTGACACCAATGATAAAACAAATAAAAACATAGAACAAAAACGATGATGTTAAAAAAAGAAGAAATGTACAAGCAGTTGAGCAACAAAGTAATAGGGTACATAAACCTAGTTACCCTGCTTTCCTCCATCCCGATCATAGGAGCAGCGATCTGGTTTGCCTGCTGCAGCTCTCCTTCTTCATCATCATGTGAGTCCAGCTTTCAAACTCCTCTCCTTATCCTCGGTTTCTTTGTACTGCTCGTCTCTCTCGCAGGCCTTGTAGGAGCCTGCTTCAATCTTTCATGGGTCTTATGCTTCTACCTCTCTTCCATGTTCCTTCTCATTACTTTTCTTCTTTGCATTACTGCTTTCGGGTTCATTGTAACTGGAAATGGAGGTGGTACCCTGGTGCCAGGGAGAGTGTACTTGGAATACAGATTGGAAGCGTATTCAGGGTGGCTGAGGAATCGAGTGTCCCAAGATGAGTACTGGAAAGCTGCAAGGGAATGCGTGGTAAGCTCTGGAGCCTGCACACAGTTGGCTACCTGGACTCCATTTGATTACTCACATAACGACCTTACTCCAGTTCAGGTTTCTTTAACTCTTTCTCTCAATTGAGTTATATCTCAGTGTATATATATTGTGCTGTGTTGTAAAAAGAATTAATAGTGAATGAAATATACGTATATGTACAGTCGGGATGCTGCAAGCCACCAACATCATGCACGTATGCAGTGCCTGTTGTGAAACAAGATGATGAAGACTGCTACAGATGGAGCAATGAAGAAGACAAGCTCTGCTATGACTGTGATTCATGCAAAGCTGGAGTGTTGGAGCAAGTCAGAAGGAACTGGCATAACCTTTCTGTTTTTAATGTTGTACTCATCTTCTTTCTTATTGGAGTTTATTCTATTGGATGTTGTGCTTTTCATAATGCACGTTCTGGTTATCTTTTATGGTCGAAACCATTTGTCCGAGGTTAAGGCGAGATGGGATTATTGCTTATAAATGGTTTTAACATTATGTATGTATAAATACAGATTTATCCCTATATGTTTGTTAGTATATAATACATATTGCTGAACACATGTACGCACGTTTTGATCAATCGAACTAAGTTGGCATGCATATTATAAACAACCTCGTGAATGAGTTTGCATCTTACCCACAGCTTTCTCTCTTCTGATGAAAGCACAACGGCAAATTTGGTAACCATTTGTAATTGATCTATTTTTTTCAATGCTAGTCACATTTTTAACGGGAAGGCCAAGTTCTTTCTTTCGAGTAAAATTAAATAAACAATTAAAACAAAAGCCACTATTGAAAACACAGTGAATTTCTGCCAATAAATCGCCGTTATATCCAAGTCACAAATAAAAGCACAACGAGAATTCATGTGATTCAATGTGTCAAATTGTATGTTTATTGAAGAAGGGGTTAAAAGCTTCACAACAGAAGAAGCGAGAGAGGTCACAGGAGCATTTTTTGTCTCTTTTTTCGTTATAAATATATATGGGTCAATTAAGTCCGAAGCCCGGAAGCAAAGGCTCGCATAGCATATGTCGACCAGGATCTCCTCCAATCTAATAGCCCGTCCATCTAATATATCCTCTGACAAGAAAATGAATTATTGCTTTATTGCTTTTGATCAATACTGAAAATACAATACAATTCTCTGCTCAATACAATCTGTTATATAAACTTTTCTAGCTGGGCTTTAGCATTTGAACAGAAGAAAATAAATATATGGGCCAGACCCTTTTGTCTACATTTGTATTTACATTATACTGGTTTGTCTGAGATGCTGCTTTAACCTAATCTCTCAATACCCCCCTCAAACCAGTTCGAGGGTTAGGGTTATCTTCACTCGATAATGACCGCCACGAATAAATGTTTCACAAAGAGTTTCTCTGTTTTCCTTCTGAAATCTAACAAATTTAAACTTGAAGAAAAAATAGATCAATCTGGAATGGTTGCGGCTACGTTATAACGAGCAGACCTCAGATTCAATCATCAACATCAGAAGATACAAGCTTTGTAAATTGGTATAACTGGCAGATCTGGAATGGTTGAGGCTTCACAACGAGAAGCAGACCTCGGATCTTTCAGTTGCAACCAATAAGGCTGCTAGATCTGGAAAGATTAGGGCTTTGCTTGAACGAGCAGATGTCAGATCTCTCGGTTGCTGGCAAGTAATTCAGAGCTCTATGCTCTGAATTTAGATTTACTTGATCGATGTTTAGTTCACTCTTGAACCTGGTAAAGTTGATCTTTGACAAAGCTTTTGTAAAAATGTCAGCTTTTGGTAAGTTGAAGGTATGTGATTAACTCTTAGTTTTCCCTTCATAACTTGTTCTCGAACGAAGTACAAGTCCAATTCCATGTGCTTCGTACTGGAGTGTAGAACTGAGTTTGCGGTAAGAGAAATGGTACTGAGATTGTTGCACCAGATGGTTGATGTAGTATTAGTTTTGATATGCAGTTCTTTTAGTAGTGATTCTGTCCACATAATTTCAGAGGTTTCACTTGCAACGCTTCTATACTCGGCCTCTGTGCTAGATCTAGATACAGTAGGTTGTTTCTTAGCACACCATGATATTGGATTTTTGCCTAAAAAAATACAATACCCAGTTGTAGACTTTCTGCCATCATTGTCAGTGGCCCAGTCAGCATCTACATACCCATTGATGTTGAGCATCTTGCTAGCATGTAGAATTAGTCCCTGATTTATAGTGCCTTTGAGGTACCTCAGTATTCTTTTAACTGCCTTCCAATGATTATCTAGTGGCTTTTGCATAAATTGGCTGACTTTATTGACACTGAATGATATATCTGGTCTTGTTATTGTTGCATATTGTAATGCTCCAACAATGCTTCTGTAAAATTTCTCATTTTCAATTGGTTCTCCTTTATTTTTTGATAAGTGTGAACTACTAGCCATTGGTGTTGAAAGTGAGTTTGCCTTATCCATTTTTCCTTTTGTCAGAATTTCTGAAATATACTTCTTTTGACATAGATGTAACTTGTTGTCAGGAGTTCTTCTAACTTCTATGCCAAGAAAGTAATTTAACTCTCCCAAGTCCTTAATTGAAAATTCTTTGTTCAACTGTTGTGTGACTCTGCTAATTTCTGTCTCACTGTTACCTGTAATTATGAAGTCATCAACATAAATGAGTATATAAGTAACAGTTGAATCAGAGAATTTAATGAAGATAGAGTTGTCAGATTTTGTTGGAATATAGTTGAGACTGGTTAGAGTTTGTTTCAGCTTGTCAAACCACATTCTTGGTACTTGCTTGAGACCATAGATAGCTTTGTTTAACTTGCATACCATGCTTTCATTTCCTTGTTGCCTGAATCCTGGTGGTTGCTCCATGTATACCTCCTTCTGTAAGACACCATTTAAGAAAGCATTATTTACATCTAACTGTTTAATGGTCCAATTCTTATACAAGGCTATAGTTAGAACAATTTTGATGGTAGATGGCTTCACAACTGGTGAAAAAGTTTCAGTAAAATCAAATCCACTTTGTTGTGAATATCATTTTGCTACCAATCTAGCCTTGTATTTTAGAATTGTACCATCAGGATTTTTCTTTAGTCTATAAGTCCATTTACAGCCTATGACATTTTTATGTTCAGGTAACTGAACAAGAGTCCAGGTTTTATTTCTTGTAAGTGCATCATATTCCTCCTTCATGGATGTCTTCTACTTTTCATCTTGTATTGCTTGATAATAAGAGATGGGTTCCTCATTGAATGATTCTGCACTGTATATTTTTGGTTTAAATATACCACTCTTTGATCTTGTTATCATATGATGACCACTGTCTTTATTTGCAGGACTGATCTGTTGAGCTTCATCTCTCACTGTGCTCTCCTGCTGAGTATTGGATGATTGAGAATCATTCAATGCTGAGTGGTGATCAGCATGACAGATACTGTCTTGTAGTGGAGACTGATGAGATCCTTCAGGTTCTTCATACTGATCAGGGCCAGAAGCATTTCTGGTCATTTGTTGTTGTTGACCAACATTGTTCTCATCTTGAGACATCTGTCTCTCTACAGGTATAATTATCTCAGGTATAGAAGGTATGGAGATTTTTGGATTGTATGGTTTTTTTGTAACTTTGTTTTCAGATTTACTGAAGGGAAACTCATACTCATTAAAGGTTACATGTCTTGATATATAAATCCTACCTTTGTTGTCAAGACATTTGTAACCTTTTTGATTACTTGCATATCCTAAAAATGTACAAGGGGTGGACCTGAATTCTAACTTGTGTGTATTGTAGGGTCTTAAGCAGGGGAAGCACAGGCATCCAAAATTTTTTAGACTCTGATAGTCTGGTCTGATGCTTGTTAGTGTTTCAATTGGACTTTTAAGTTGCAAGACTTTGGTTGGCAATCTGTTGATAAGATATACTGCTGTTGAAAAAGCAACAGGCCAGAACTTCAGGGGTACAGATGCTTGTGCAAGAAGAGTTAGACCTGTTTCTACAATGTGCCTGTGCTTCCTCTCAATTAGACCATTCTGTTCATAGGTACGGGGAAAGTTGTTCTGTGACTAATTCCTTTTTTTTGAAAAAATTCTTTGAGTGGTAGAAACTCTTTCCCGCCATCAGTTTGAATAATTTTTACTTGGCAGTTTGTTTGTTTTTCAGCACTTGCTATGAACTGCATCATTGCATTACTAGTTTCAGATTTTGCTTTTAAAAAATAAATCCACACATATCTAGAAAAGGCATCAATAAATGAAATGTAATACTTATAGCCATAGTCAGTGGATATTGGGGCTGGTCCCCACAAATCTGTGGCAACAAGTTCCAGTGGTTTATCATATTTGGTATTTGAATCTGGAAATGCAAGTTTGTGACTTTTGCCCACTGGGTAGTAAGTGCAGGTATAGAATGAAGGAATATTTTCGACATGAACTTTATTATTGCTACTCAAAACATGTCTTACAATTTTCATACTAGGGTGACCCAGTCTAGCATGCCAGATATCAAAGCTATTGTAGTTTTCAATAAATTTTGTTTCAGACATGTTACACCAATTTTTCATACCGTCATGTTTTCTTGGTCTTGCCATATCAAATTTGTATAATCCCCTACATTCTCTACCCTGCAAAAGAATTTCATTTGTTAGTGCATCTTTTACTAAGCAGAATTTTGAGTGAAATTCAAAGTACACATTATTATCTTTTGAGAACTGTGAGACACTCATCAGATTCTTTCTGATTACTGGTACTCTCAAAAGATTATTGAGATATAACTGTCTAGCACCTATAATACTTGCATTTCCAGTGTGTGTTATATGTGTTGCTTTACCATTACCCATGTATAATAAAAGTTTACCTCTGTATTCTTTGTTCCCAAGATTCAGATTGTTAAGATTATTTGTAACATGGTTGGTTGTTCCTGAATCTGGGTACCAACTGTCATCTTGAATGTCCTCTGCTTTAGCTAGATGGTTGGTTGTATTTTCTGATTGGCCTTTGCATCCTTGTTGAACATTCACCATGTTTGCAGTAGAATCATTCTGTCTTGAGTTCCCGGTATTTTGTTGAGATGGTGTGTAGTTAGCATCAAATTTAAAATAGCATATGTTTGCTGTGTGACCAAATTTCTCACAGATTTGACACCTTATCCTGTTGTTATTGTTTGTATATCTACCACTTCTTCCTCATGATCTATAACTCTGACCACCTCTTTGATTGATGTTGGATTGATTTCTGTAGTTGTGGTTTCTTTCTTGATTTCTTCCTCTGTTGTTGGCAACATAGTTTGTTGAATATTCAGAATTTGTTGATTTCTTTTGTTCTAATCTTCCTCCATTTTCTAGTAATATAGAGTGTACATACTGTAGTGTTGGTAAACTTTCTATTGATGATATCACAGCTACAACGGATTCATATTCCTCATCTAATCCACTCAATAGATATAGAATTTGTTCTATGTCACTTACATTGTGTCCTGCTGTAACGACCCAGAAATTTTATTAATTAAAATTTGAATATTTAATTTATTTTAAATATTTATAAGTGAATTTATTAGTTGAATAAATTTTATTTCGAATAATTGGATTTAACTGAATAATTAAATCGATAATTTAATATGTTAAAATACAGAAATAATTTAAAATTGAGTTAAATATGGTTGAAAATGATTTGTAAAATTTTATTATATCATATTGAAGTTATAATGATATTTTAGAATTTTTAAAATCGAATTAAAAGTTAATTTGTGAAAATTGACTATTTTAATATTAAATCGACTAGTGAAATTAGTCAATTTTTGAACAGTCTCAGAATTGGACGAAACCAGTTCCATTGGATCCGTAATAGTTTGTTATTACCGGATTCAATTTTCGTAGCAATCGGAATTATCGTTTGATCGTGGCAGCTCGAAACGCATCGAAATTGTTTTAATATTAATTTGGCGAGTTAAAATAGCCATTTTTCAAAAAGTCTCAGATTTCAACGAAACCAGTTTCATCGGATCTGTAATGTGATATTATTGTATGGTTTCAAATTTCGTGTCAATTGGATTTATCGTTTGTCCGGTGCAAGCTAAAACGCCTAGAAAATCGTTTAAATCGGTTTAATTTTAAATCGAACGTTTATTGCCATAACTCGAACAGATGACCGAATTAGCTCCCGAAACATGTTCCATTGTGTCCGGAACGCGGGGTAAAGCTTAGGAACGCCAACCGGCACGCTTCGTTTGGAGTTCGGAAATTCCGGGAGAATAGTAAATTGGAAAATTTTCTATAAACCCCCCCTCTACATTTTTGCAAAATTATTAAAACCCTAGGGTTAAAACTGCAGCCGCCACCTTCATAAACATCAATGGCCAGAAATTAACATCTTTCTCTCCTCAATCACTCTCAATCTACAAGCAATTACGCGAAGTGTTCAACACGAAAATCGAAGAGCATGAAGAGAGCTTCGAATCTATACGGAGATGATCGAAAACGGCGCGACGTGGAGGGAGATACAAGGGGCCTACGGCCTGATGTTGCGCACGCTCAACGAGGTGCTACAGGTGGCCGAGCTTCACTATGCTAGGGGCGGTGGTGCTCTTCGAGGCGAGCTTCAAGGTGACGCTATCTGATCGTGTTCAAATTGCTTGTAGAAGGAGCATAATTTAACCCTAATATTAAGCAATGGGGTTCAAGTTGCGTGTTGTAGCCTGGAAACGAACGTGAAGATGAAGAAGCTAGGGGACGGCCTGATGTTGCTGGGCAATGGATCCAAGGGCTGGTATTAGTCGTAGGTTAAAATTAAAAAGAAATTGTTGTAATTAGTTTATATAAAATCGTATAACCTTTAAAAAAATCATATCTTTTTCATAAGAGGTCGAAAACGCGCGAAACCAGTTGCGTTGGAATCGTATGGACGAGCACTACGCTATGGAATTGGATTGGAGTCGTTTGGAGTTAGCGAAAATTTTGGGTAAAATTAAACGCGCGTTTAATTTTATTCGAAATAAATCGCTAAAACGAAATTGAAATCAAGGTGAGAACTTCTCACTCAATCGAATATTTTCGATTTTATTTTAAATAGTTATATTTAAAATACCTGAATGCATGTTTGAATGATGATTGTTATCTATTGATTGTTAAAATAGACATTATGCGCCGTTAGTAAGCAGATGTTATTTATTAAAAACATATACCGCGAATATTTCATAAATAGTGAAATTGGTATTATATATAATAGCAATATATATATATATTGACATATGTATATACTGCAGTTGTTGATTTCCCGCATTGTATAGCGGATGAGACCCTATTGCGCCGTCTATTAAGCGGATAATATTATAAATCCCATATACCGCGATAATTTCGTACTGGAACGAAATTGGTATTGTGCTAACATCTTTGGATGCAGGGAAACAGGTTGGAGAGATCCAATTGGATTCCTCAACAGTTTTTATTTGATTTCAGGTATTTTTGATATTTGATGGATTATCATGTCGATATATGATATCGTTGTAGTCGTGATTGACTATTTGGTGTGTAGCATCATTGGGCCAAATTTGGAATTTTAAAATGATTTTTAAAGTGATTTTTGAAAGTATACGTTTATAAAATATTTTTGGAATTGACCCATTATAAATAAACGTTATAATTTTAAAGTTATAGAAATGATATTTTTGAGAAATACAGTTAAAAGTTGATTTTTGAAAATACGGGGTTAATGATTTTATAAAATAGCTAAATTTGGATTTCTGAATTTATTATAAAAAGTTTAAATATAGGATTTATAAGATTTGATTATTTTATAAATCAAAATTGTGAAATTATAAAGGAGATTAAAGATGTTTTAAAATAACAGTATAAATTGATCCATATAAAAGAGTATAAATTGATTTATATAAGAGATTTGTAAATTGATATTTATAAATTAAAATATTTGAATTATAAAATGAGTTTTTATAAGTGTTAGAATGAATTGTGAATGAATTTCATAAATGAATGAAATTTATAGAATTATAAACGGTGAAGTTATAAATGGAATTTTATAAGCAGTAGGTTTATAAAATTTGTAAAGTTATTAAAGGAATAGATTTGGGTAAATAGACGAATCTTATAAGTTATAAGATTTATAATTTGGGAAGTTTCAAAGAACGATTTTTAATTATAGACTTTTGGTTTATAAATTGATTTATGAATTGAATAGGTTAATAAAGGAGATTTATAAAAGGAAGTAGTTATAAAATAAATAGAAATGGAATTTATAAACGTTGTTTTATAAATTCGCAACGACTTATTTTGATGAGGAAATGTTTTCCAATATAAAGTGAATATTTAGAGAATTTATATTTTTGAAGATAAATTGAAAATGAATAATTGAAATCGTATATTCATAGATATTTTGGAATATAAATTCACTATGGAATTTATAAAAGAAAGTGGAATTCGTTTAAAAATAAACATTGATTTATTTTTGAAGTGTGAAAATTATATATCTTGTAAAGATATTTTTGGGAAATAAATAATTTGGAAAATTATTTGGAATCTGGTGATGTTGTGCATATCCATTGATAGTTCAATAACCGACTATCAATATTTACCTTTGAAAGGTATTTGTTTTGATTTGTTTGTATTTGAATGCCACACTTATTTTTAAATTATTGCGCTCGTTATTCGGATTACCCATTCCGAATAGCGATACGACGTAATGGATAGCATTGATGACCGGTGTTGAAGACCGGGTATTTGCGAGAGCGATAGGATGACCTGTCGATTGACTCTGCACCGAGTTGCTCTGGTATAGAGTTCTCCATATGTGATGGGGAATCCGATCAGGATTGTGGATATCCGGATTGCAAGGGCTTCTTTGTAAATGCCTTCGTTCTGTTCGATCTCGGAACAGACTTGTATGGATAGTATGTCTGACATTACAAATTGAGATATAAAGCTGATTTCTTTCAAATACATTTCTGTTGGTGGCAGAGGATTTATTCTCTTAGACTAACACCCTTCTCTGAGACGTACGAGCTCAGAGGTTATGTAGTTGATGGTTATCAGTGATATATTCCCAATTTGGTAATGTGACATGCTGAGTGTTGCTGTGAAATGATCATTGTGTTGATCATTTGTGATATGATCATTTGTTTGATTGTTTATCTTTGTGATCATTTCTGTGATCATTTGTTGACCCAAAGCACAACTTTTGTATAAAGCGTGGCTTTGTGGACGAGACTTCGTCGAGCCTCACACCCCGGAATGGTCAAAACAGGAAAGATGCAGCAAGGTTATGAGGGGTAGCTCCCTTTAGCGTATGTGCATTTCCTTCTGGAAAAGGGTGGTATCATGGTATGGAGCCCAGATACTTACTCATGTTGAAACACTTTATTTATGATTGTGTGATGTTGATGACGAGCGCTCGGTTAAAGGTCCCAAAGGACCGGGGGATGGCATACTCGTGTCAGTTGTTACCCAGTTAGGGGTAACCCGGCCTTGTGTTGGCAGAGATCCGGTTTGGTTCTCGAGGATGTCCTTCCAGAGGCGTTCTCATGTGGCAATGGGAAGTTCCTTGGCCTGACCATTCGTTGGAAATCCAAAGAAACAATACGATCTTGTACGGTATTAGTTGTAGAACCTATCGTTCACTTATGGTGGCGCCCCACTGTTTGGATGGTAGCTATAGTAGGCATAGTTCGAAATGTCTATGCTGGCTAAGATTTATATTTTTATTTTCGAAATGATTTTCTCTACACTATGCACTAGTAATAATATTAAAATGTTCTTTTTAAATGCGTATCAAGCATCTTTGACTATCATAAGGAGAAATCTCCTCCGATTCTGCGTTTGCATTGTGTGTGTGTACGGGAGGCCTTATGGTAGTCTCATTTTTAAAAGCATTTCGAATTGACTTTAAAAATATTCCTCTATTTTGATTTTAAAGATAAATAAACTGTTTTGAGTTCTCACACCAGTCACATGACTGACTCGGAGTTTATTGTTTTCCTTCCTAAACTCTGGGTGCCCACCAATTTCCACACGGGCAGTCAAGAGTTAAGGTTTATCAGGATATTCTGGAATTCAGGAGTTGCTGGAGGCAAGATGGATGGCATGGCGTATTATTAGTATATAGTATTTTTTTTCCGCTGTTTGTTGTTGTTTGATGTTGTACACTCTGATGATGTAATGAAATGTAATGTAATAACTAATATAGTTCTTTGTTTAAAGATTATTCATTTATTTATTATATGTTGTTCCGTTGCGATTGTGAGATTATGATATTGTTCTGCTGTTTTCTGTTCCGTTCTATTTTCTTTTCTCTCTATTTTCTATCTTCTTCTGTCGTTTTCTATTCCTTAAAACCCTAACTATTCGGTTTTTCGGCAACGAAAAATCGCGTACGTTACATTTGGTATCAGAGCATATGGTTAAGCGACAACCATGGCTCTGTTGGGTATTACTCATTAGAGATAGAGTCAGTAGTACTCTAGAATGAGTTTGAGTGTAATAATAGCTATGAGAGCGTATTTGTTAGTGAATAATATAAAATTGTTTTATATTGTGATGATTGGTTTATTGAGTGGCATATGAACCTTCGTCAGCACGGTCTGGACAACTATGCCGAAGGGGTTTATAAACACTTGAATAGAACAATTTGACACGATATTGTTTTAAATTGGGTAAATGAAATAATTTTACCTTGATTATATTTTATATATGAAGGAATAATTTTTCAGAATTATGAAAGTGTATATAAGTTGATTGTTTGGTTGTTTGAATAATCTAAATTAAAGAATAATTGTATAAACAAAAGAATTATAAGAATTGAATTATAATTAAAGTGATTTACAATTGTGAAATAAACTTATATATGTATAAGAAGTGAAACTATATGAATATATTTATGAATATGAGTTGTAAATAAAAATGAATTTAAAGTTAAATAAAAATTTACTTTAGAATTGGAATCTGAAATTGATTTATAAGTGGGAATTTAAGTTAAGTAAAACCAAGTGATGTTTATAAAGTGAAGTATAACTTAAATGATGTTGAATGAAGTTGATTTTGGTATCAAAGTAAATTATTAAAGTTAAGTGATAGATATGAACTTAAATTATATAAATGAAATTCAACTTTTGAAATTGAATTGAACAAATGGATTGAATGTAAATCAATTGAATGTAAATTAAATGGATATGAAATAATGAATGTAAGTGTAATTCATTAAAATCTTATGTTATTGGAAGTTGAAAAAATTGAATGAAAATCAATTTAATTAAACCAATTGAAAGTGATGGTGTTAAACCAAATTGAATGAATATAGCAAAGGAATTTGGTTGTATTTAATATACATTGGTTGTTATATGATTGTTAGTTGATTGTGTATAATTCATTAAGTATTAATGAAATTGAAAGTTAAAGTATTTGAAATCCAATTGGAAGTTAAGTGAATCTTAAATAGAATTGAATTTGATTTGGAAGTGAACCAACTTGAATATGAATTAGTGAATATAAACTAATTGAAAATGAATGTTAGTAAAAACATCCACTGTTAATGAATCAAATGTGATTAATTTGAAAACACATTTCATTGAATATTAATGAGAATATGAATGAATATTGATTTGGTTATGGATGATAGTTGGTTGATGTTTGCATTTATTGTTTTGTTGCATTTGCTATATTGGCACACGTAGTTGTTATGTTGCTATATGTTGTATATCGATACTATTGTCTATATACATGTTCTCATCTATTTGTTGAGTGTTTAGTAAGTGCGGATCGCGTTTGCTTCGCATTTGGAGCTCGCTTTCGCGCTATATTAGCCGTATATGCTTGCTAATAAAATATAAGGTACATATCTCGGATTACATATCGTACTTTTACACTTTTTTCCCTGCGGGATGCCTCATTACTTGATGAGATGTATATTTGTGATATATATACTGTCATATTTTTTTTCGGATCGAGCCACGCAAAGGAGACTATGGCGAATTTTTTCGAAAATTTAAGGCGTTAGAAAAAATTTGAGAAAATTGGAAAATTGTGAAAAGCTATAACTTTGATTTGGAATTGAAAGTTAAACAATAGTAGTTGTTTTTGAAAAGATAACTAAGTATGATTTGAAAACTTAGTAAATTTATTGTAAGAAGTTTAACTATGGATTTTGGGAAAATTAATAGATTCTGTAACTTTTCTTATTTGTTAATTTCGAGAACGAAATTCTTTTAAGGGGGGAAGTATGCAACGACCCAGAAATTTTATTAATTAAAATTTGAATATTTAATTTATTTTAAATATTTATAAGTGAATTTATTAGTTGAATAAATTTTATTTCGAATAATTGGATTTAATTGAATAATTAAATCGATAATTTAATATGTTAAAATACAGAAATAATTTAAAATTGAGTTAAATATGATTGAAAATGATTTGTAAAATTTTATTATATCATATTGAAGTTAGAATGATATTTTAGAACTTTTAAAATTGAATTAAAAGTTAATTTGTGAAAATTGAATATTTTAATATTAAATCGACTAGTGAAATTTATCAACTTTTGGACAGTCTCAGAATTGGACGAAACCAGTTCCATTGGATCCGTAATAGATTGTTATTATCAGATTTCAATTTTCGTAGCAATCGGAGTTATCGTTTGATCGTGGCAGCTCGAAACGCATCGAAATTGTTTTAATATTAATTTGGCGAGTTAAAATAGCCATTTTTCAAAAAGTCTCGGATTTCGACGAAACGAGTTTCATCGGATCCGTAATGTGATATTATTGTATGGTTTCAAATTTCGTGTCAATTGGATTTATCATTTGTCCGGTGTAAGCTAAAACGCCTAGAAAATCGTTTAAATCGGTTTAATTTTAAATCGAACGTTTATTGCTATAACTCGCACAGATGACCGAGTTAGCTTCCGAAACATGTTCCATTGTGTCCGGAACGCGGGGTAAACCTTAAAAACGCCAACCGGCACGCTTCGTTTGGAGTTCGGAAATTCCGGGTGAATAGTAAATTGGAAAATTTTCTATAAAACCACCCCTCTTCATTTTTGCAAAATTATTAAAACCCTAGGGTTAAAACTGCAGCCGCCACCTTCATAAACATCAATGGCCAGAGATTAACATCTTTCTCTCCTCAATCACTCTCAATCTACAAGGAATTACGCGAAGTGTTCAACACGAAAGTCGAAGAGCATGAAGAGAGCTTCGAATCTATACGGAGATGATCGAAAACAGCGCGACGTGGAGGGAGATACAAGGGGCCGACGGCCTGATGTTGCACACGCTCAACGAGGTGCTACAAGTGGCCGAGCTTCACTATGCTAGGGGCGGTGGTGCTCTTCGAGGCGAGCTTCAAGGTGACGCTATCTGATCGTGTTCAAATTGCTTGTAGAAGGAGCATAATTTAACCCTAATATTAAGACAATGGGTTCAAGTTGCGTGTTGTAGCCTGGAAACGAACGTGAAGATGAAGAAGCTAGGGGATGGCCTGATGTTGCTGGGCAATGGATCCAAGGGCTGGTATTAGTTGTAGGTTAAAATTAAAAAGAAATTGTTGTAATTAGTTTATATAAAATCGTATAACCTTTAAAAAATCATATCTTTTTCATACGAGGTCGAAAACGCGCGAAACCAGTTGCGTTGGAATCGTATGGACGAGCACTACGCTATGGAATTGGATTGGAGTCATTTGGAGTTAGCGAAAATTTTGGGTAAAATTAAACGCGCGTTTAATTTTATTCGAAATAAACCGCTAAAACGAAATTGAAATCAAGGTGAGAACTTCTCACTCAATCGAATAGTTTCGATTTTATTTTAAGTAATTATATTTAAAATACCTGAATGCATGTTTGAATGATGATTGTTATCTATTGATTGTTAAAATAGACATTATGCGCCGTTAGTAAGCGGATGTTATTTATTAAAAACATATACCGCGAATATTTCATAAACAGTGAAATTGGTATTATATATAATAGCAATATATATATATATATATATATATTGGCATATGTATATATTGCAGTTGTTGATTTCCCGCATTGTACAGCGGATGAGACCCTATTGCGCCGTCTATTAAGCGGATAATATTATAAATCCCATATACCGCGATAATTTCGTACTAGAACGAAATTGGTATTGTGCTAACATCTTTGGATGCAGGGAAACAGGTTGGAGGGATCCAACTGGATTCCTCAACAGTTTTTATTTGATTTCAGATATTTTTGATATTTGATGGATTATCATATCGATATATGATATCGTTGTAGTCGTGATTGACTATTTGGTGCGTAGCATCATTGGGCCAAATTTGGAATTTTAAAATGATTTTTAAAGTGATTTTTGAAAGTATACGTTTATAAAATATTTTTGGAATTGATCCATTATAAATAAACGTTATAATTTTAAAGTTATAGAAATGATATTTTTGAGAAATACAGTTAAAAGTTGATTTTTGAAAATACGGGGTTAATGATTTTATAAAATAGTTAAATTTGGATTTATGAATTTATTATAAAAAGTTTAAATATAGGATTTATAAGATTTGATTATTTTATAAATCAAAATTGTGAAATTATAAAGGAGATTAAAGATGTTTTAAAATAACAGTATAAATTGATCCATATAAAAGAGTATAAATTGATTTATATAAGAGATTTGTAAATTGATATTTATAAATTAAAATATTTGAATTATAAAACGAGTTTTTATAAGTGTTAGAATGAATTGTGAATGAATTTCATAAATGAATGAAATTTATAGAATTATAAACGGTGAAGTTATAAATGGAATTTTATAAGCAGTAGGTTTATAAAATTTGTAAAGTTATTAAAGGAATAGATTTGGGTAAATAGATGAATCTTATAAGTTATAAGATTTATAATTTGGGAAGTTTCAAAGAACGATTTTTAATTATAGACTTTTGGTTTATAAATTGATTTATGAATTGAATAGGTTAATAAAGGAGATTTATAAAAGGAAGTAGTTATAAAATAAATAGAAATGGAATTTATAAACGTTGTTTTATAAATTCGCAACGACTTATTTTGATGAGGAAATGTTTTCCAATATAAAATGAATATTTAGAGAATTTATCTTTTTGAAGATAAATTGAAAATGAATAATTGAAATCGTATATTCATAGATATTTTGGAATATAAATTCACTATGGAATTTATAAAAGAAAGTGGAATTCGTTTAAAAATAAACATTGATTTATTTTTGAAGTGTGAAAACTATATATCTTGTAAAGATATTTTTGGGAAATAAATAATTTGAAAAATTATTTGGAATCTGGTGATGTTGTGCATATCCATTGATAGTTCAATAACCGACTATCAATATTTACCTTTGAAAGGTATTTGTTGTGATTTGTTTGGATTTGAATGCCACACTTATTTTTAAATTATTGCGCTCGTTATTCGGATTACCCATTCCGAATAGTGATACGACGTAATGGATAGCATTGATGACCGGTGTTGAAGACCGGGTATTTGCGAGAGCGATAGGATGACCTGTCGATTGACTCTGCACCGAGTTGCTCCGGTATAGAGTTCTCCATATGTGATGGGGAATCCGATCAGGATTATGGATATCCGGATTGCAAGGACTTCTTTGTAAGTGCCTTCGGTTCTGTTCGATCCCGGAACAGACTTGTATGGATAGTATGTCTGACATTACAAATTGAGATATAAAGCTGATTTCTTTCAAATACATTTCTGTTGGTGGCGGAGAATTTATTCTCTTAGCTTAACACCCTTCTCTGAGACGTACGAGCTCAGAGGTTATGTAGTTGATGGTTATCAGCGATATATTCCCAATTTGGTAATGTGACATGCTGAGTCTTGCTGTGAAACGATCATTGTGTTGATCATTTGTGATATGATCATTTGTTTGATCGTTTATCTTTGTGATCATTTCTATGATCATTTGTTGACCCAAAGCACAGCTTTTGTATAAAGCGTGGCTTTGTGGACGAGACTTCGTCGAGCCTCACACCCCGGAATGGTCAAAACAGGAAAGATGCAGTAAGCTTATGAGGGGTATCTCCCTTTAGGGTATGTGCATTTCCTTCTGGAAAAGGGTGGTATCATGGTATGGAGCCCAGATACTTACTCATGTTGAAACACTTTATTTATGATTGTGTGATGTTGATGACGAGCTCTCGGTTAAAGGTCCCAAAGGACCGGGGGATGGCATACTCGTGTCAGTTGTTACCCAGTTAGGGGTAACCCGGCCTTGTGTTGGCAGAGATCCGGTTTGGTTCTCGGGGACGTCCTTCCAGAGGCGTTCTCATGTGGCAATGGGAAGTTCCTTGGCCAGACCATTCGTTGGAAATCCAAAGAAACAATACGATCTTGTACGGTATTAGTTGTAGAACCTATCATTCACTTATGGTGGCGCCCCACTGTTTGGATGGTAGCTATAGTAGGCATAGTTCGAAATGTCTATACTGGCTAAGATTTATATCTTTATTTTCGAAATGATTTTCTCTACACTATGCACTAGTAATAATATCAAATGTTCTTTTTAAATGCGTATCAAGCATCTTTGACTATCATAAGGAGAAATCTCCTCCGATTCTGCGTTTGCATTGTTTTTGTGTGCGGGAGGCCTTATGGTAGTCTCATTTTTAAAAGCATTTCGAATTGACTTTAAAAATATTCCTCTATTTTGATTTTAAAGATAAATAAACTGTTTTGAGTTCTCACACCAGTCACATGACTGACTCGGAGTTTATTGTTTTCCTTCCTAAACTCTGGGTGCCCACCAATTTCCACACGGGCAGTCAAGAGTTAAGGTTTATCAGGATATTCAGGAATTCAGGAGTTGCTGGAGGCAAGATGGATGGCATGGCGTATTATTAGTATATAGTACTTTTTTTCCGCTGTTTGTTGTTGTTTGATGTTGTACACTCTGATGATGTAATGAAATGTAATGTAATAACTGATATAGTTCTTTGTTTAAAGATTATTCATTTATTTATTATATGTTGTTCCGCTGCGATTGTGAGATTCTGATATTGTTCTGCTGTTTTCTGTTCCGTTCTATTTTCTTTTCTCTCTATTTTCTATCTTCTTCTACCTTCTTCTGTCTTTTTCTTTTCCTTAAAACCCTAACTATTCGGTTTTTCGGCAACGAAAAATCGCGTACGTTACACCTGCTGAAGCTAATTGATCACAAACTGTTTTGGTTTTTGACAAGTATTCTCTCATGGTCTGATTGCCTTTCTTTAAGTTGTGCAATTGTCTTTTGTACTGCATAATTCTTGCAGCAGATTGAGAACTAAAAACTTGCTCTATTGTATGCCAAATATCATAGGCAGTTTTACAACCTATTAGTTGTGGTAGTAGACTTGCACTAATTGAGGATAATAACCAAGAACTGACCAAACTATCTTGTCTTTCATGTATGACATATTCTTGATTGTCAATTAACTTTCCTTGTGCATCTGCAGTGAATTTTGGTGGTTTAATGATGGTTCCAAGAACATATTCCTGAAGACCATAAGCTTTAATTGCAGTCTCCACTTGAAATTTCCAGAGTAGATAATTGGTTTCGTCAAGTGGAGTATTTATAATCTGGCTATGTGGTTTGATGATGGTTTTGAGGAGTTCTTGGGTGGTATTGGATTGATTTTGGGTGGATTTGGAAACAGATATGGGTGAAACAGTACTATTATCATTCCCTTCAGCCATTGATGAAAAAGTTACAGCAAGAAATAAAGAAAAGAATCAAGATTGCCAGAGAATGAAGATGCAACCAGGAACTGACTGGATGATGATTTGTGATAGGCAGTTTCTTGGCTCAACACTTCAGGTTAGACAACAAAATCTCTGAAATTCTGATAGTATTGATGTGGTCGAAGTGTGATATATGATGAAGTTTTTCTGATATCTATCTTTCTTGGCACGGCACAATACTGAATGATGAATTTTCTATAACATATGATATATAGTTGTTAAACTGTATATGATTTGATCTCATATGATGAAAACTTTCTGATGAGATATGATTTTCGATCAACGAATGGTGATCAGATGCTGTTAAGCAAATAGAGCTCTGATACCATGACAAGAAAATGAATTATTGCTTTTGATCAATACTGAAAATACAATACAATTCTCTGTTCAATACAATCTATTATATAAACTTTTCTAGCTGGGCTTTAGCATTTGAACAGAAGAAAATAAATATATGGGCCGGGCCCTTTTGTATACATTTGTATTTACATTATACTGGTTTGTCTAAGATGCTGCTTAACCTAATCTCTCAATATCGTCCAATCTATGCCCGATCATCCTCTGTACACCCCCTCCCCCCACCTTCAACGATCAAGCCATGCAAGATAATGCCAACTCATGGACACTGTTCATGAGTTCTGTTAGTACCTTTTCCCATTCGCCAAAACTACTCGTTAGACCTATTATGTCCACTATGTTTTATCGCAAGAAGACAAACTTTCAAAAAAAAGCTTCTGGTCATCTTTAAAAAAAAGGCGGCAATCCCGTAATATTCATTGACAAAGACACTATAACAAAAACGTAATTGTGCCACAACCACTATTTATACTTTAATATCTACCTGACAAAAGTATCATTGTACAACAATCACCCATTGTGTCATATTTCTCTTTTGACACAAGAAAGCTAAAATAAGGCTCACTAGTTGGCATGTATCTAGACCCCTTTATTCATGTAAAGTCCGGTTTGGGTGCATCTGGGTCGCAGATCATAACTAACGGTTTTCACGAAACTATAGTATCCAAGGCATCAGTCTTATCCCTTCAACACGTGATCTCTCCAATTACAAATAAAAGGTCAAATGTTCTTGTATAAGAATCAAATTTTCTACAATAAGGACATATTATGGCTATTATGCTCTTATAATAGCCATTAAAAATCCACTTGTAACCAAAAAGTCAAGCAGTAAAAAAATTAACAGTAGATGTAGATCTCTTCTAGATCGAATCATCTTACATTTTTTATCATTTACTTTACTTGCATCGTATCTACTCCTTCTTTTACATTTCTAGCAACGTTTTTGTGAATAACCTTCATTAAAAACTACTACTAAAAACCATTTCGAGATTGGATAGAAATATGGTCAACATTTTCGCACTAGAAGGTGGTTCTTCGCCTTAAGGCTCTTAATTTTAGTCACATTCTTTTTTCAAACAACTTATTTTCCTTTAGAAAAATATTTATCAAACAACCTAGCAATGGTGAAGTTAAGACTGACAACTAAAACAATCACAACACCAACGGTGGCATTAGGGCCATTGTTGTCAATTTGGGCCATCGCTATCAATCCCATTCCAAGCATAAGTAACAACCTATGGCTAGGCTTGGTCAACGAGATCATGAATATCAACAAACGACTTGTAATTTAAATAATCGAGTGCTTGAGTGAAGCCCACAACTATGGTTAGAGAGTGCCAGTTGTCATGGACGTAATCTCTTTCCCACCTATGACTATTGGCACTTTCAACATCATGCACAACACTAGGGAGAGAGTCATACTTGAAACCCTTGTTGAGGTTGTTCCTACTCGAAATTAAGATGCACATACCATGCCCACTCATGATTTTGCTAGCGATGCATCTGGTCCTGGCCCAATCCCACTACCCATGCCTTAAATTGCTCGTTGCTTCCCTTTTCCTAAATCATAATATGTTTTTGAATGACTTAGGGAAGCACATAATGGACACAATTTGCATTTTGAATGTTTTAGAGGCGAAGGGTGAGCAAGGGATAACAAGCCCAAAGAGTTCTCAATTCATTCTTTGTCTTAAGGAAGTCCAAAGATCTTACTTCCATAATGGGTAACCACTCTACGTTTCCTTTAATTAGAAACAAAAGGCCACCTGTCCCTTTTCGCTGTCGTCGCTCACCGTCTCCCTACCAACGCCAGTAGTCTCCATCCCCTACAAGACATAGAAGGACTTCTGCCCCAATTAGAATCATGCATCGCCCAAAGAGATGGAAACCATCCTTAGAGAAGGGATAGTGTCGCTTGGACAACATATGCTTAGAATTCAAAGCCAAAACCAACGTGGCAAGGGTATTTATGATGATGAGAACAGGGAATCATGAAGAGATATTGAGCACCTACATTCGTTTAAGGTATACTCTACCTTTATTGAGAAGTAGGATGGGAGCATCGACACGTACAATCATATCATGGCCATCAACTTAAGCTAGCTAACTCTTCAACAATGCAAAATGCCTCATATTTTCCTTCACCCTAGGGTAGCCTACGCTAGTTCCTACACTTACAAGAAGACAACATCCACTCTTATGTTCAGCTGTACACTGGTTTTAAGACTGGCGGCTTCGCTTCTTGAATAAGAAGAATGATGGTTGGTAAGCTTTGCAATAAGAGACAAAGCCCAACCGAGTTGCTCTATTCCTATGTTAACGTCTTCAATATGGAATTAACACACGTCGGATGGAGAATATGAATAGTTCGACAATTTACCTATGCTCTATGTTGCTACTCCAAAATATGGAAAGTGTAGCAAAATAGTCGGCCTCATCTTCAACCGACCCCTTTCAAAAGGTCAACTACATCATGAGGGTAATGGAAGTTGACTTGTTCAATTGCAATGAGGATAATGTGTGAGGAGACAAACACAATTTACATAGTGAGTGAATTTATAGAAGAAATGGCAATCATGAGCATAACAAAAAAGGCTAAGGAGACGACCCCTAATTCCAACACAGGTATGCAAACTATGCCTTTTTAATCGCGACAAGAAAACCATTTGTATTCTATAAGGGGCCTTGTTCCATACTATAGATGTCTTCCCACCCACTCAAGGCGAAAGGTTAAAGGGTTATTGTTATTTCCTAGGAGAAATTATGTAATTTGTTACGTATATTTAACTCTATAATCAATCTTGTTTGCAATAAAAATATTTAATTTATATTATATATACTTTGTTATGTAGTGAAATAATTAATTAAGTAATTAATATAAAGTGTATAATTATAAAATCCTTAAATAATATGATATATTATAATTGTTATAAAGAGTTGTAACCATGGAAAAATTATCACAATATAACATAACATATTATTCTAAATATTCTTGGCCATGATGTTTTGAGAAAGGATATCGATGCATCCATTAGATTGGAGTACATATGCTATCCAGATCTTAGGCATTGTATTACTCATGGTTGTTGGAAGCACCAAGTGGTTATGTAATGATAGTCATTGGATAACTATGCAATGATTCACTCAATAATTTCTTGTTGGTTATTATAACGTTAAACAGGAAATCCTAAAGTAACGATATTACACATTTCTCTCGACTTAAGAATATTGTTGGTTATTATAGCTATTCAATAACTCTAGTAGTATTATGTACATTATTTGCATCTGGGTTGTTTAGAATGTAAATATGGGTATGGTGCTATTTTGGAACATAGCTTGGCTTTCCATCGATGCCTCACGATGGACTTTTAGCTACCGACCAGGCTTGTTGGTCCAATATCTACTTTAATTACATATATTACCTAGTACGGCTGCATGATCTTCGGATCATACGTCTTTATATCAAAAAAAATATGGATAACCACTTAGATTATAATTAAATCATGGAACAGAGTCCATATAACGATTATAGTTAGATCTGAGTTAAAGTATTGAAAGTGAAATACTATTTAATAGAAAATTCATCTCCTTAATTATGTTAGGTTAGTATCACGGTCAACTATAGTCAACTCATTGTCAAAGTCTCTTTCTTGAGCAATACAGATAATATAAATATTTTTATTGAACAAAAGACTTTGTTTATGGACTAAGCAAGTTGAATGTGGACAATAATGGAATTTTGACCAAAACAATTCCATAAGTCTTAAAGTGGTATAGTATTGACGAAGAGAATTAGTGTAAACAATCGTTACTAAAAGGTAGCGCTTAAATTGTAAAATTTAATTTCGCCAATAATGAAGTGTAAGTGATAAATTTGGTCAAACTATCACTCCAATAACTAAGGTGACGAGTAAACATTAATATTCGAACATTTCAACATTGATCACAAACTGAATTTACACCTACAAGTCGCACAACCGAATATAATCAGTCTCTGAAACACCGTCTGATTAAATTGATTTATAATAGTTAAAAATTAATTAATTTTTGTAAAATATGTATTATTACTATATTTATTGTACGTAATGTATCTTGTAAGATGGAGTTGCCTTTAGAATTATTCAAGGTGCTGACAGTAATTAATGGGTACATATATAATAGTTATATATGCATGTATCGATATACGATCGTTTAAATATGATTTATATAATATTTATTGTAGTATTTATTGGTCCATTAAGACCCAATAAATGGTCGGCTAAGAATAAGGGATGAGGGGATTATTGGTTTTGAATTAGTAAGAGAGATTTATGCAGTTATTTGTTTTTAAATCTCATTATATATTCAAATCATTAGCCTCACTTTCTTTTGAACTTTTTACTACTTGCTTCTTGTCTTCTAGCTGCAAGTACCCCATCTCATCTCCATCTTTTTCTTACCTCAAGCACATCCAACAAATCAAATATAATTAAATCTGATGTTTATTCACCCGTCTCTTGCAAAGTACAGTACAGATCAAAGAGATTGTACTATCTCAATCAAAGTGTAAATAGTAGGCGACATCTTAATAGATATATCTCTTATTTATAATTGCATATGGATGACATATTTATGCATGATATTGATTATATTTCAGCGTTTACTTTATCACCACTTATATACGCATGTCTTTCCATACAATATCATATGTGCATTATTTATGTATTATTGATTTACTGTAATCATTGATTTATTGTAATAATTTATTATAGAAAGTTTTTTACATATGTATATATACATAACTTTTGGCCATATAATTAATATTATATATATATTATATTAATTTAATGGACAAAAGTTATGTATTGTTATCCAGGCTATTGACTAGACCATATTCGAACGAATTGAGTCAATCAAGCAGGAAACCAAAACGATAACTACTAAACTTAGATGCCAAACAGAGTCAAAATACAAGTTTTCCAATATGCAAATAACCTTCCAAAGTAGTCTGCACATCACAATGCTTCAACTATCAGGACCGAAGTCCAACGTTCGAGAAAAGTTATGGATCGGTACCAATCCGCATTTTGTCCAACACCACATCAAATCCACACAAACGGGCCTGGAAACCAAGTTTGACCAAGATCACTAGGTGGAAGTAAGGCCATCGCAGAAATGCCAAAACCAAAGTCTATCAAGGAATGGATCGGTACTAATCCATAGACCTACATCCAGTTTTCCTCAAACTCTCTCTACTTCTAGGAATTGGTGATTATAGTCTATTTTAAGCTTCATATGATCAATCACATACAATTCTCTATCAATTCCCTCAAGCACTTGAAACCAACAACTCCAATCCATCACTGATCCATCTTATTAGCCCAAAAACATGCTTTAGCAGAGCATCCATGACGGTTAACAACAAGTTGCCACAACATAGATTATTGGAATCAATCCATAAGTGGATCTTATGGATCGGTATCGATCCATAACTTTTGTTGACCTGGCCATATCTTCTCAAGGATAACTGGTGCAAGATAGTGGGGAACATGGTGGAGATTGTAGTTAAGCGTTTCCCGATGACCTCGACCGATACTGCTGAAATGACTTCGACCCTCCGCTATAAGTGACGGGATTTTTATTTCTGTTTGCAGAGTTTCTTTTCGACTCTGCCTGTACATTCAAAAGTTGATACATTATTTATCGATCATGTATTTTTTGATATTTACTACCTGTCAAATAGTTTAAAAACATTAGTATACTTGCCTTCGCTGTGTCAGTTTCCCTGTATCCCAACCATGCTAGCCATACGCTCTCCCCCATCCAACGTGGTTTCTTACCTGATTTCTTGATTTTAAATATCGAGTCCCTATAGTTTTTGTGCATCTTCTTCAACCAATATTCTCGTGCCAACTGCATATCGTCCATCTGAATGTCCATCATAGCATGTGTTTCACGATAAAAAGCAAAAAGAATATTAAACTGTAAACAATAAACAGTAAAAAAATGAAAAAAAATGAATTAAAAAAGAAAAAAGAAAAAATATACTTACTAGGACATCCTGCCAAATACACTCTACTATGTGGGGAGGAATGTTATCCCACTTCGGCCAACAAGCACTCATCCTACTCCGGTAAGAAGCTCTAGAAACATCTAACACAACCTTCGAGGGAAGTAGGTCGAACCGCTATTTTTAAATATGACACAGATAAGTACGTACATATATAAAAAAAATAAGATGCTGAATAAAATTTAATTCTTACCCCTCTGCTCTAGGTACTAAATGAACGACAGGACGATGTGATGCTTGTGATGGACCACTGTCATCGCCTCCTGTTCGGGAAGAGCTCCTACATCTAGATGACATTACATAAGCATGTGTTTTATATACACATCATTTCAAAAGATAATAATAACATGATAATGAAATATATTTCATACGTAAATGAATACATCCACGGTATAAGTTGCTAAATTAATGACTGAAATGGTAATAGAAATGGAAGTGTGTTATACCTGATTCATAATGAGTCTCATGTTTCGACGATAAGTAGATTACATTACATTTTTAACAATAATTGCTAAATAAATGATAAATGGAAATGACATAAAACATGTGAACAATGGTAAACGTACAGATTTTATTTCGTAGTTACATCAATTTCATATTACATCAAGAATTCAACATCGTTATGTCAACTGCAAAAAAATCAGATTCGGATTTTTATCAATCATCATCGTCGTCTTCTGATTCAGATTCGGTCTCGTTTTCTACGATATTTTCCTCTGCACTATCAAACGCTTCTACCAAAATATTTGATTTGTCGATCAAAGGACCAAAATTTGTATAATCGTCTATAATTATTATTTCGTTATTTTTCTCAAGATCTGCCTGGTAAGCTTGTTCGTTTGGAATATTCTTCCCATCGAATGTAAATCTGGCCTTTGTTTTAAAAACTACAGACCAATCTGCTTTATCTCTTTTCAGAGACGGATAAGGAGCGTAATACACTTGCAATGCTTGTTTGGCTAGTACAAAAGGATCGTACTTGTGATAGTGCGATGTATGCTTTATTTCGATAAGATTATAATCCTTATGCACATTAATTCCAGAACCTTGAACATTGCTAAACCAATTGCATCTAAATAGAAACACCTCCTCCGCGGGTCGTGAGATATATGTCGGTTGCAAAATTTGTGTTAGAACGCTATAAAAATCATTTATGTGATTTTCTGGATCGTCACTACCTTTAACAAATACACCAGTATTATTCGTTAATTTTTCTGCACCGTATTCTTTGGTGTTAAATTTATATCCATTGATGGAATATATTGGATATGACTTGACCACTCTTTTTGGTCCCATCGCAGGATATTTCAACCCTTCGTCAACAACACAATTTCTCGGCTCATAAACGTAATTTGAAAACCAACCGAAAAATTCTTTACTAAGATCTCCGTTCGGATGTTCACGTTCATAAACACTGTATATATAAACAAATCAATACATTAGGTTATACACGCGCATGCATTATGGAAAATAATAAAAAACAAATTATTATTTTAGATTACCTAACAAACGGTGCAACCTCGACACAATTTAGAAGAATATAAGTGTGTGCTACATGAAGATCTCTATCGTCTAGCCATATTTATGTACATTTTCCAGAAGGCCGACCATGTTGTCTAAAAATAGATAACATTGCTTGACAGGACTCTTGTTCGTCGCCTTCGTCATTACGAGGAACACTTTCAAATGATATATTCACATGGTCACTGAGATAGTGAGAGAAAAAGAACGAAGCTTCTTCTTCGATGTAAGATTTACATATCGAACCTTCAACTCGTGCCTTTTGCCTCACTTTTTTCTTCGGATGATTTAGATATCTATGCAAAATTAGTTTACATTTCAAATGCAATTAAATTACGTGATAACATATTACATACCTCTCAAATGGATACATCCATCCACATTGGACAGGACCTCGAAGTCATGCTTCAGATGGGAGATGAACATGTAAATATTCCATTACATTAAAAAAACCTGGCGGAAATATTTCCTCTAATTTGCAGAGCAATATAGGATTATCCACATCAAGTTTATGTAAACATTGCGCTTTTAAAGTAGTCGAACACAGCTCTTTGTAAAACATATTAGCTCTGTTACTACCTTTCATACTTTTAACGGCAGTAGTTCTTTGAACATAACGGGTAATAAATTTTCCATCATTATGTGACAGTCGTGGCTTTGCATTCTGCTCAATCTACCATTTTCAAAGTCAACACATCTACAAAGCTTTGATGATATCCTGTCAGGAAATCTTAACCCTTCCATCCACTTTAACACAAATTTAACTTGATTACTATCTAATTCGTAACATGCTTTGGGTATTTTTCGGTCATTTGGTTTCATATGAAGCTCAGAATGTTTGCATAATTCTTCTATGTCGCGTCTTGATTTCAAATCATCCTTCATCTTCTCTTTCACATTCAAAATTGTGTTAAAAACATTATCAAATACATTTTTCTCATTATGCATCACTTCTATATTATGACGAAGCAGAAGATGTTTCCAATATGGCAACTCCCAAAAAATAGTTTGTTTGCACCAGTTATGAACAATCGATTTGCCTACAATTTCTGTTTGCACTCCAGTTTCATATATCTTGGGTTAGTCCCTAGCAAGTTTGTATATGTTTTCGCTTGACCATATCGTTGGTGGTTGTCTAGTTTCTACTTTATTAATTAAAAGTTTTTATTGTCTCCTCTGAAGGGATGATTTACATGGAGAAAATATCGATGATAGTCAAAGCATGAAATTTTCTTACCATGAGGTAAAGAAAACGCTCATGTTTCATCCATGCAATATGGACATGCTAGACAACTAGCAGTACTCCATCCTAAAAGCATTGCATAGGCAGGAAAATCACTTATAGTCCACAACAAAGAAGCAGACATACGAAAAAATTTCTTCTTGGAGACATCGTATGTTTCTACTCCTTCGTTCCACAATATTTTTAACTTCTCAATCAACGGTTGTAAATATACATCGATTCCTTGTGTCGGATCATCGGGGCCCGGAACGATAACAGTAAGAAACATATATTGCATTTTCATACACATCCATGGAAGTAAATTATATGGTGTGACGATAATGGCCCAGGACGAATATTTAGAAAAAGTTGAAAAAATGGCAAAAAACCATCCGTATATAATCCTAATCCAACATTCGACTTCCCACTGCAAAATTTAGATACGTTTTATCGAAATGTACGCTCTTCCTCCGTTCACCATCGGCCGGATGTGTCAACGTACATTCTTCCTCCGTTTTCACACTATGTCATCTCATATTAGATGAAGTTATAGAAGATGCATATAATCTTTGAAGCCTTGGAGTGATCGTTAAGTAATGCATAAAATTATACGGAACTTCCTTCCTCTTCTTTTTTCTAGGTTTGTATCTCTCATGATTACATATTTTACAATTTCTAAGGCCGTCTTCTTTCCATAACAACATGCAGCCTTTTAAACATGTATCTATTTTCTGATAAGGTAAATCAAAGCCAACATAAGTTTTTTTAACTTCATAGTGATTTTCACACATTAGATTATCAGGCGGCATATGTCTTTTTTCAGCTTGTACAACGGCCATAAACATAGCTTCAGTGATGTTGTATTTTGACTTCATCGCAATATATTATGCGATTACTAACAGCTGAGTGCTGCTTTTACAACTATCCCAAATAGGTTTCTTAGCAGCATCTAGTAAATCATAAATTTTTTTGCTGCTATATTTGGTTCTTCGACATTTCCATCATTATCGTCAACTTCAACCATAGGAAACATTGATCAAGCTGCATCTTCGACCATATTTTCTATATGGGTCGTCGTAATTATTTCGTTAACGACACTTTCAGACTCTACAAAAGTATTTGCTACAACTTCTTCATGTCGATCCCAAACATAATACTTGGGTACGAAACTGTTTTGCACAAATGAACTTTCACAATATTTGGTAACAAATACTACAAATGTCTACATCCACTACACGGACAACGAATTTCTGGATCGTTTTCGTTATTACTTAAAGCGAATTCAACAAATATGTTTATACCATTATAAAAATCTTCTTTTATTGAGTCTCTCAATCCTTTTCTTTGGTACATCCATCTACTCCGGTCAACAAAATAATTAATCATTTTTCCTATTTGAGAAAATGAGTCACAAGTTCAAAATTTAATATTTATTTCCAAGAATACAAATTCGAAAAAGATTATTTTCATGGTCGTATAATATTTGAATTCAAAGCACTATTTCACAAATTTAAAAATATTTTCAAATATAACACATTTTATTTTTTAACGTATCGATACAAAATTTTGTACAAAAAGATATTTTTATCCAATGGTCAGACATCCTACTTCCCATTACAAACAATGTAAGCATTTACATTTCGTATATTACTTCATCTCAAACGATTCAACAAAATTTCGACAGTATTTCCCTTTTGTTCCCTGCACTGTACACAAATGCATGTACGCAGGAAACAAAAAAGAAAAGTTAGGCCGAAATTTTATGAACCGTTTGAGACGAAGTAGTATACAGAATGTAAATGCTTACCGTGTTCATAACTTGTCCAATACAGGAATAAATCCAACAAACATTGTACCAGATGAATATAAATGGTCATTTTTTGAAAAAAACTACTATTTATATAACGATCATGTACAACGCTCGTCAGAGGGGCCAAAAACTCTCTTAGGGACGTTAAATGTGCGCATTTTATGAAAAAATACAGTTTTACTAACTGTTTACATTTACAAAAATATATTTTAATTTAACACATTTATTTGACTTATTACATCAACTTAAGGCTGGTGTAACATTTTTGTTATTTTTAAATACACACAATTATAATTTAGGCTCTTGCATTTTTTTGCATTAGTCAATATGTGCACAATATAATACTCCTAGCTTGTTCATTCATTTTATCTTATTCCAACTAACATAATACAATGATAGCAGCGCTACACAAATATACAATCGTAGAATCAATGCATACACATAGATTTACGTATACACGAAGAACCACAAATTATACATGTTTTTCACAATTTCATGATAAAAGATGAAATAGGTATGCCATGGAATGTTAGAAACTATTATCAGATTATTGGAAACAATTTCAATCACCATTTAGTCCTAATTTAACATCTTATGCAAATCTAAAAATAGGGTAAAATTTGAATTTTCAAAAAATAAAGAGATTATACCTGAGCTAGAAAGCAAGATAGGTTGAATTCGTAGCCGGAGAGGATGCAAAAACACGGAACTAGTGATTGGTGGCTTGGGGAGAGAATTTGGGATTTTATAAATTAAAATTAGGTTTTGCTGAAATGAGGAAGAAAGGCTCGGTTGGAGCCCGTAATTCACGATTTTTCGATGGCTTTCGACGGCCGCCGATGGCCTGTCAGAAGCTATTGGAAATAGGCCGTCGGGAGCCGTCGCACTCCCCTATCACTTTTTAAGCATTTTCCAGTAATGTTATTTCTCATCTAAAACTAAGGCCAAAACTAAAATAAAAATTATTCTATAAGGTACAGATATTAAATAATTATCCTTTAAATCATAATAGTAGCTAAACCCTTAAAATAATTACTACTATAATTAATTTAAATAGATATTTGCTTTAAAATTCTAAAAAATTCAAAATAATAAAATTTCTCTAAAACATCCTTTTAAAACCACTTTAAAACCTCTATCTTATACCTAAAAATCTTTTTTGAAAATATATTGGATATCCAGGGAAATACACTTTCCTTTTCACATCTTTAAAAATAAATAACTATTTATTTTAAAACAAATTTTCCATTCTTTTATAAATTCTCATCCTGAATTTATACTTCCAAATATTCACTGATATTTTATTTCACTTTATAAACCCAGTTTATAAATTCCATAGTCTCATCCTTCTTTTAAAAACACGGTTTTCAAATCTATCTCTAAATTTACTCCATTTTTTAATATAAATTCCTTTACCCACTCTATTTATTTCAAACCCATTAATTTCATATTTAACTTCTTTACCATGGTTTAAAATCATATTTAAACTAAAATACAAATTTCATACTTTCTAAATTTCTTCTTTATCTTTTCCAAACAAATCTAAAACTTGAATTTAAAAATAAATTCTTTACTCCCTTTTACATGTTATCACTTAAATTTATAAATTCATTTATTCAAAATATCTCTTCTCCCATACTTTGGATTTATTTGTCTCAATTTAAAAATCAAGTTCTATCCTTTCCAAATTATTTTAATTATCCAAATTCCTTATAATTATTTTACTTAAAGTTACCTTTTTATTTACGTAAAAAAAAAATCCAAACTTCATATATATTTCAATTCTTAAATTCAAATATATATATATATATATATATATATATATATATATATATATATATATATATAACCAAGCCATAGTATTCAGTAAATTTCAATTCCCAATATAATCAATATAATTCATCACAGATTATCACATAATTTTATCGCTGAATATATAAAATAAATTCAATGTTTTGAGGAATCCAGCTGGATCCCTCCAATTTATTTCCCTGCATCCATAGATGTTAGCATAACAATTTAAAATACCAATCCGGCTTCAAGGCGGGATATCGCGGTATAAAAGGTTATCCGCTATTATGCGGAGCGATAGAGTCTCATCTGCTATATAATGCGGGAAATCAATCACTCTAATATATACTATGTATATACTACTACATATATACTAGCATATCCAGACTGAAACAACTATCAATGCAATCAAACAACCAATAATCTAAATTTAACTACTTAAATTTAATAGGGTAATCCATATGAGTGAGATTAACTCACCTTTGATTTTAATTTGCAATCCGATCAAAATCGACTGGTTTTCTTCATGATTTCAGACTTTGTATAAACATTACACGTTTAATTAACATTTTACAAAAAACAGACAGTCAGTTACTATTTATAAATTTAATTTAAACTAATGCCCTAGAATAGTTTTTAGTAGCTAAAAGAGTTAAATAGGCTAATTAACAAGTAAATCTTCATAATGCTTTATTTCAAAATAAATAAATAAATTGAAATGTATATATGCAATTTATTTTCTTTGAAGCCACATATATATATTTATAAAAATAATTATAGGTTTTTAAAAATCTATTTTGATATAAACTTTCAAAAATTTTAAAATTCTTATTTTTTTTTTAAAAATCTTATCTGTATAAATTTTTCTGTAAATAACCCCAAAGATCTATTTTACAGCATATATACATTTACACATATAAATCCAAATTTTTGAAGAAAATAAATTAGTTTATAAACTTACTGATTTTAAATTTCTCTTCTTTTTATAAAAAAAATTCTGTATATATAAATAAATTTGGAAAATCTGCATATACATTTTACTGTATATGTATATATATATATATTTTTCCTTGATCTAGATATATATATATATATAAGATTATATTTAAAACAAATGTTTTATACTTTACTGTTAAAAATTTCTTTTCTGTATAATATATATACACGTTATAAAATCTTATTTGAGAAAATGAATCGTGTATGTATATATATATATATATCTCACCGCTGCAGACCCTACAGGCTGCTTGAAAACTCGCAACCACCACATCATTGTCCATCACACGCTGCTTCCACGATCAATCCAAGGCCACAAGCAGTAGCAAAGTCGCCGACTCCATGCCATCGACTTGCGTGCATGTCAAGGATTTCCCACCCATTAGCTTCGTAACACTTCCGAGGTCCACCCAAATCGACGCATGCCCCCACCCTAAACACCAAGAGTAACGGCCACCACATCTAAGCCCAGGCCTCACGCGATGATTCCCTTCGACGTCACCGTGGTCGAGCTTGCTCAGGTCGCGATTGATTTGCAATTCGAATCGAAGGAGGAGTCATCGGCCTTTGCTGAGATGATTATGATTTTCCCTCTCTCCATCGATTTTGGATTTGCTGCCATTTTTAATTTCTATTTTGAACTTTCGATTTTGTTTTAAAGATAAAATCAAACCTCGGTTTCTTTTTTTTAAATGCTAGGCCGTTTAATACTTTAGAAAGAAAATGACACTTGCAATACCAACGACCATGTGTTTGAAAGGCAGGACACGTGTCCCTTTGAGATGAGGGCTAAAAAGTTCTGATATTGATATATAATATAATAATTAAATTCAAATTCAAATTCAAATTGTTTCGATTAACGTAGTTCACAATCTTGATCTCCAAATCGAGGCGTGCCGCTAGGCGTTTATAATATTAACACCTATTGTGAATGCAATGGAAAAGGTTTCGAGTCCTAATTTGATCACATGGAGAAGATAACCTTTGGACCTAGTTATTATATTAAAATTTTGATATAGATTTCAGCGCTTTTATCTACCGTACGATCAGACGACAACTCCGAATGCTACAAAAGTTAAAATCCGATTATAATGCAATATTACGGATCCAATGGAACTGATTTTGTCGAATTCCGAGACTGTGTCTCGGAAGTTTATTTTTAAATATCGATTTAAACGATATATTTTCAAAGCTGAACAAAACACTCTCAAATTCAAATTTAAAACTTCTATTATCTCTAATATCATAATTATAAAAAATTTCCAAGTCTTTGATATATTATTAACAAGCCTGGAACTCCAAATTCAACAATTTCCCAATTTCCAATTATTAAGTTCAATATTTAAAATATTCAATAAATAACAGTTATTTGAAATTCAAGTTAGAAACTAACTTTTAAATTTTTAAAATCAATTAAATATTTCAGGTTCAAATATCTAGAAATTCCAGGTCATCACAATTATTCTTCACTCTTGCTAACATTTTATTATATATGACAATTTTTATGCAGCATAAAGATGCAAACAAAGTCTTCTAAATCAAAGTTATTCATTGGAAAAACTACTTGCATATTTATAAATGAAGGAGGAAATCAATACATAAACATAAGACAACTATCTAGTCATTTCTATGATGAACATAGCCAGAGAACATCATTATCTTTAACTCCATTGGTAACTGTTTTCCTACTTATGTGTCCTATAATATTTAGTTTTACTCTTCAACATGTATATACATATTAAATTGGAAGCTAGATTCCATACTTTAAACAAAAAAAAGTTAAATTTCAAAAAAGGTTATGACAACTAAAAAAGATAAACCAAATAATCTTGTTATATAAATTCTTGTATGTATATTTTGGCCTTTTCTGTAATCTAGTTTATAATTTTCAGTCACCACTTTTATTCACTATTTCTTATTATTATTATGTTGCATCTTATATTTTAAGAGTTATTAATAAAAAGTACAAATTTATGTGTGCCCTCCTCTATTTCTAGAAGATCACACACTTTTCTCAAAAAAAATTACAAATTTATTTACTACTTTCTATTCACTTTTTCTTTACTGTTTACACATTAGACTCTTTATTCATTCTCTTTGTACTATTTATAAAGTAGCACAATTTCAAAAATAAAATAAAATAAACCAACTAAAAAAGATAAAACATATAATCTTTTATAAATAAGAATTTTGATATTATAATGGCTATAAACTTATGTTTCCTATAAAGATATTTTGGCATTTTTAGCACAATTTTCAATATTCATTCACTATTTTCATCCATTTGTTATTGTTATCCTGTTGCGTTTTTTTATGGAAATTTCCAAAATCCATTCACTATTTTCCATTCACTATTTTCATTGATATGTGCACATTAATCTTTATTCACTCACTTTATAGTGTTCATCAGCTGTTACATTGATCATTTTTGTGTTTTTACTATTGCTATTGCATTTTCAACTTAGTGTTTTACATTCATTATTGCTATTACTATTTCTGTCTCCTATTTCCATTATCCATACAACCTTTGATCTTTGTCACCCATTTCTCCTTACTTGTCACCATCTATTTCTTCTCTATCTTCTATAACCACAACTTCACCATCCTTCAATTTCCTCACAAAGTACAATCTATTACTGCTCAAACAACTTTTGTACCAATCGCCATCCAATACATTTGAACTCAAATCTCTACCTGAAATATGATATCCTCATACCCCATCCAAACTATAACCTGAAATAAGAACAACAACTCCTCAACAATACACCTCAACTACTTCAATAATAAATTCCATCATCCACTCACCATCTTCAATACCACTTCTATCTTTTCCCCTCAATTACATCTTATCAAAACCGATAAAGTTGGTACATTACACCAAAACTTTAACTATCTACAACCAGACAATACAACTACCCACTGAAACCACAACCAAAATTGCTTCTCCCTTAAATATTTTTGATTCTAAATGATAACTGTTCTAAACTATGAATGTTAACAAACATGTTTATTTATTTAAAAACATATTCTTAATTGTGAATAGTGGCAGTTTTGTGTTTGGTTCTCTTTAATTTTTCAAATTTCTGATTGACCATTACTTAGACAACTAAAAAAGATAAAGCAGATTATCTTCTCTACTTTGAAACTTTCTGCACTTGCGTCTAATTGTTAATTTTCATTTCATTAAACAATGCTTGTTGATTCTCAGTTGTGAATGTTCACTTTTCTATTTTATTAATTTTCACCTATAGCTTATTTAGTTTAACTTTCTAACTCACTTAGCATAGCCTTTATTATCAAAAACTTTCTCAATAATATTCGCTATAATGTTCATCTAGGATGTTTGATATTTACCTTATAAGAGAATAATTATTCATGGATGAACTAGTTAAGATGTTTTAATGTCTGCACGTCATCTATAACAAGATAATTTTAAACTATGCAAATTGAAATTGGTGTAAAAAAATTCAAACATTTGTTCTTTACAAAAAGACCTGTTGGATTTAATTTGTATTTTTTTTGAAAAAAGGGGTACTTTATATACTAAACAAGTGCTTTATCTTTTCTTTTTCTAAAAAAGAGGTACTTTATATACTAAAAAATAACTTAATCCTAAAAAAATACAAAATAATTATAAAGATAAAGCATATTATCTTTTTATTCAAATTTTTGTGCAGTATGGTATTTTTTGTTGAACTTGTTTTTTTACCTCCCAATTGATTTTATGATTTTCATAAATGTAGAATCAGACTGGACCAACACAGGAATTACCTGATGCTATTGAGAAAGAAGACTTGACTGATAAGGACTTCAGACTTAATCAGTTAGAAAACTTTGATGAAGAAAAACGATTTTACAACAACCGGCCGAAGAAACTATTAATTCGGATGATGTTGATTAGTATGAAATTAAAAAAATAGCCAAGAAGCAGAAAAGGCAACAACACACATGTACATATAGATTTAATTTGGATGCAATCTATAAAGTGATGTCAATTATAAAGGAGAAAAACATTCTTTCACCTGAAGCAGCGGCTTTTATAGAAAAAACTCCATTCAAAAATTTCTTCAATGTCTTTGTTAGAGATTCAATAGCATGACAAGATTTAAGGAAAAACACTTCGAATTTAGATCACATCATTACTTCTTTTGATGTAACAGAAAATGCGTTCATAATTGGAAACAAATTACTCAAAATAAGTCCTAAAGAAGTCAGTCTAATATTCGGAATGACATTAGCCGAAGAAGACTTATTTCCTATACCATCTTTTGTTGCATATGCAAGTATATGATTTTTATTTGATGACAATAAACATATATATATATATTCATTTAAATGTATTTGTTAATGTACTATTTTATATTTCACATAATTAAATAAATATTTGGTGAATAAAATAAATAACACAGAATATAAATTCAAACAGATTTATTCAAACAAATATTTATTACAATTTTGAATAGTACAAATTCAAGCTCTCACTATACATATATAACATTGATTACAATACAAATTCAATTACATCACAATCTATCATTTACAAATGCACCTCACTACATATCGCTCATTCACTCGTAATTTATCTTCAACTCTATTCCAGATTGAATCCAGCATCTGAACAATCTGCAAAAATAAATACTGACGTAGTAAAACTGAAATGGAAATATTTTTGCAGTATAAAATAAAACGTGAATTTTGAAAATAATATTTGCCTCGGTTATTTGGGTTGTTCGTCATCATTTAATTCGAATTCATCATACACGAACAACTTGTGACATGTACAGTGTACCACTGTACATGCCACAAGGCCGTGCACATTGATATATACACTTGATAAAATTACAAGGACAGGTGAGCATAGGTCAAACCCAAAACGCCGGGTTCAACTCAACTGCAATAAAAATAATGTGACTATATCAGCACAAGGTCAAACCCGAGCTTTAAGCTGGATTCAACATAGGTGCAGTTCGAATATACAAGTATAATAAAATGGTTAGGAGCAAGCCAGTCAAAGTGTACACATGAACCAAAATAGTTCGATTCAAGACAGCGACTCAATCAATATGATATGCAACCTGGACCACATGAGCTCAATGCAACACAACAACAAAGAAACAGATACAAGTTCAAAGATTCGACATACAATGAAACTGCACCAGACCAGGCATAAGCTAGAAGTTCATCATGCTCACAAATTTAAGGCACAGTGCGGACTTACGAACACACTAGAAATGACAATTGGAAACATGAATTACAGACACCATGATAAACTCAAACAATGCAGAAACCATGGAACAACATAGCAACTCAAGCCAGCATATAAAATATATACAGCAAGCTCCAGATGGTACATAAGTAACAGGTAACAACAAGGGATGCACCAATGAAACAGGCTGCAACATATATAACAGTAGACAGCGTAATGCAGACATGTCAACAAGACCATACACATGCTTGAATTATACATCTGACTCAATATAACAAAGCAATGGAACCAGACTCATCAAGGCAGAGAGGCACCAAAGCATGCACAAGTCCATACGTAGACATGTTAAAGCCAGATACAATGCAATGTGTACAGAGAAATTTTATAAGATCAACAATGTAATTGAAATGCAAACTGTCTCGAAGAGTGATACCAGAGACTATAAAGAAATCAAGGCCAGACAAATTCAAGATGCAATCATGTACAACAAAGACTAGAAACAAAGGCAAACCAACTCAATGCAACTACATGATGACTGGAAACACAATACATATATGAAGCCTCGACCAAAGTTTAAGTCATACACATGAAAACGACTCAAATGAACAAAGTGCAAACCCAGACCAACATACCAAATGAAGACTCGGCATGTACATGAAGGCAGCAAATACAACTGATTCAAGTGAAATGCAACTATACACATGAAGTCAATATGATCAAGGCAATAAGCCCAGAACCAAGTTAACAGTTACAATGAGCACAACATCTAACCAGAGCATAGCAAAAAAAAAGGATTGAAGTCCAAAAATCAAAATAGCTTCAAATGGCCGAACTTGAAAAATTCATGAAGCAGCAGTTTCAAATCAATGCAAAAGAGTAAAATCAAAAGTGAGCAATGATTCATACGAGTTCAAGAATACAAGTCCAATACAGGTTTTACAAATGGCCAAAGTCGAACGAAATCAACATCGTCAAATCATGTCATAACCGAAGTCACCATAAAATCAACGCCGTGATGACCAAGGCAACAATGAACGGAATCGAACAGTTCAAAATAAATACCGTGGTGAGCAAGGAAAACAACGTCAGAGAAATCAAACCGTGTCAACCAAGTAAACAACAAATATACGAATTGGAAGAAGTCGGTAATAATCTCAAGCATCCAAACGAAAATCAATGGCCGAGATAAAACAATTGATGAATTCAAATAATTATATACGAACGAAAATACAGGGGTTCGAACCCTATATAAACAAGTAACATCATCGGCAATATCATCGAGTTCAAGTAAGCAAAAACAGTAAAGCAAAATAATAAATTACATACCAGATTCTTTGAACCGAACTCGAAGAAATTGAAGCAGCCATATGCAAAATCGAAGAGACAATCATTCGACAAAGCAAGCATCGCAAGATCATAAATTTGAATGATTAATTGAAGCGGCGCATTCAATTCCAAAAAGCCCTAATTTTTTAGCAAAGGAAAATAGGAACGAAGACAAGCTACGAATTATCACAGACAAAAGAAAGTCGGCTGATATAATAAAAAGGAAAGGGGGAACTCTCTTTAATTATTCATTGGGCTGATTTTATATTTGGGCTTTACTATATTTAAATTAAGGTTTTGTTTTATTTAAGTTGTTTTTAAATTGTATTTTTCTTTTTAAAATTGTGTAATTTCTAGTCGTGTGACTAGGGGACAAACTACGTGGCGTAGTTTGAGAATTCGCAACTCAGTGGCTGAGTTATGGCAGGGTTTTGAGCGTAGAGTTAAGGCTAGTCCATAGCGGGTGTCGCGAGTTTATGTGTGTAAGCATCCGACTGCTTAATTTCTAGTAGTAACCTTGGAGGCAGCACGTAGGCAGGGTGTTGCCGAAGCTGGGTAAATTCTGTGTCGTTCTATTTCTGCATTTATTATTCTGCTATTATCCGTGCTGTTATAATTCTGATATATCTGTGTTGAAATTATTTTATACAAACTTCCGCAATAATTTTTATAATTGATAGTATCACTCTATTCACCCCTCCTTTAGGGTGAAATACATCCTACAAGTGGAATCAGAGCTAGGAACAAAAGTCATTTTTGTTTTAAAAAGTTTGATTTTTCAAAAACCAATTTTTTTTAAAAAAGAAAATTGAATTTTTTAAAATGGCTCCTTTTTCTAAGGGTCGTTCTAATATTATCCCTCCTGTTTTTGATGGAACAAATTTTTTAAATTGGAAATTGAAAATGGAATTTTATTTAAAATCTGTTAATATTAAATGTTGGGATATTATTGAAAATCGGTGTGATATAACAGACAAAAAAATTATCTCGATTAATGCACTTGCTATTCATATATTAAATTCTCATATTAATCAAGATAATTTTAATTTCATCCCACATTGTGAAAATGCACAGGAAATCTAGAATACTTTCGATGCAATATATGGTGCAAAAGTCAACAACAATGAGAAATCCTCCACAACCAACTCGGTTAAAGAAATATGCTTAACAGGATTGGTAAAAGGCAGTTGTAATTAGGATGATGATGATTGAGCAGCTAAGCTGGCACTACTAATGAAGATTCAAAAAATGGAACCACAAATACGGAAATCCAGCTCCAAATCAACTATTGAAAAGCAGAATAATTAAAGCACTAGACAACTGAGAAGAACACGGGATCATTTGTCACAAGTGCAACAAATCCGGTGATATCAAGCCCAAATATCCTCGAATTCAACACCACAAAGAAAAGAAATAAAAAAGGAGAAATTTTACAACCACGTGGAATATAAGTGATGAAGATAATCAAAGTACTAGAAATGAGAGTGAGAAAGCAGATATGTGCCTTCAAGGTAATATAACTGATAGCGACGATGACGAACCAAGCGAGGTATCAAAACTCACTCACTCAGAATTACTTATATATTTCCACAAAGTAAATGGCTGTTACGAATGACTTAGGGAGAAGTATGCCAAACTTGAATCACAAAAAAATACTTTGATATATTTAAATAAACAACTTGACCAATTAGTTAAAACTAATCAAAGTAGGATCCCTAAGTGTGATAAGTGTCCAACATTCGAAGAAGAGATTAAAAAATCAGAAATCAAAATTAAATTGCTTGAAAATGAAATTCTGATCTTGAAAGAAAGTGTAAATACAAGAAGGGAAAATTCTATTAAAAAGTGCACATAATTATTAAACGAAAATGAATCTCTCAAAACACAAGTCCAACAACTGTCAACGACTTTAGATAAATTTTCCAAAAGTGAAAAATCGTTGAATATGCTTTTAGGGAAACAAACTGTTAATACAGTCAAACAAGGACTTGGATATAATCAATTTGAACCTGTTAAAAAAAATTAATCCAGTCAATTCAATGTGCATAATTTGTAGAAAATTTGGACACAATCAAAATAATTGTTGGTATAGACCCAAACACGTGAAAACTATACCAATTTGGGTTCCAAAAGGCACAAATATAAAATCCCTCAAAATTAAACAAATTTTGGTGCCGAAAGGAACATATATAAATAGTTTTGGGTCTCCACAAAATTATTTTTCAAAATATTCTGCCACTAACAATCATGGACCTATAAAAACAAATAGGTCACAAAAATCTTTCATTGTATAAGTGTGGCGGCAGGCTAAGGAACTACAATAGTGTTACTTCGATTTTGGCTGTTCCAAGGACACAACGAGCGACAAATCAAAGTTCCTTAGCCTATTATAAAGGTGACAGAATCACAATGGACAATAACAAAAAATTATCGTAAAGCTAAAACAGGTAGTGGTATATTTGAACGATATATTAAATGTGATAATCTGCACCATAATCTGAACTAAATCAGCCAGTAATGTGGTGATGAAATAAACGATGATATTGATTATGACTCTTTCAAAATTGTTGGCCAATTATTCTTTTATGCCTAGAACACTATAATCCTTGAAATACTTCATATATATTTGATTGATGATAATACATTTGGCTGACTCTATATTCACGGTTTTTGATTATTTACATGGCTTCAATTCAAATTCAAGAGAATGTCATTTAAAAAGTTGTTAAAAATGATTTTGAGATATTTTGTTGCATAACTGAAGATCAGGTCTATAACATTCAACTAATAATATTTTTGAGTGAAAGAAAAATTCAGATGCAGATTACACTGGTAATCTAGTTGATAGAAGAATTACTAGTGGAACATGATTGATGGACATTTAGTTACTGCATCATTTTCAAAGAAAATATCTGCATATTTTTCACTTCAAATAATTTTCAAATTGCAGACATTTTTTTAAAAATCCCTTCTAGAAAATCTTTTTTGACCGTGTTTTCAGATTGGTCATTTTTAGAAAAATTGATTTTGTAATTGTTTTTAAATTTAATTTTTAAATTATTACATTGACTACTCTAACTCCCTACTAATTATCAAAAGGATAAATAGTGAAAAAGTGATGAGTGTTGATATTTATCATATATTATGACTCGAGACAGTATAATTAGTAAATTTCTTTAGAAATTTAAACAAGAGTTATGAAAAATTTTGTTGGTAAAAATTCCATGACCGTTTCTATTTCTATCATATTTCTATCAACCATCACTCATCAAAATCCATTATAGTATATCAATATGTGGTGATTTAAACAGGAATCATTCCTTTTTCATTTTATATTTTTTTTTAAAAAACACCAAAGTATTCACTCTCACTTAAAAGTCCTCACGGTTATGCATGGGTAAACTACTTGGAATTTTTTATTATGTGCTTCCATGCTCATTTAAAAGTCCTAACGGTTATGCATGTATGGAGCACATATCAAAATTGATTTATTATATAAACAAGTTGATTCTAATCCCATTTAAAAGTCCTCACGATTATGCGTGGTTAGAAGATACTTGAATTCATTTTTTTTAAAATAAAATTGGAATACTACTAATCTCATTTAAAAGTCCTAACGGTTATGCATGGTTAGTAGATATTCAAATTCCTGAAATAAATATATCATAAGTAGACACAACTGTATGTTTTTATATGATGACATTATCCATATCACTCAAAAGTGGAATATGCGCCTAATAGAGTATTTATGATTTTTATTTGATTTTTTATTGAAATTTAATATTTATTTTCGATTGAGTTTTAATATTGTATTAATGTCTATCACTTTATCTCTATTTTTCTAACACTATTACTCTTTTGCTGATAACAAAAGGGGGAGAGAAAAGTTAAGATTTTGACAAATAAAGGTCAAATATTTTATATTTGCATCCAGGCTCATTTGTATATTTTTTATTTACATGCATATATAAAGGGGTAGCTTTGTGTAAAGAGGGAGTATTTAAATAGGGGGAGCAAATATAGTCTATCAATGATCAAATACATTTAATATATTCAAAATCTTAAATATATGTTTGTTATCATCAAAAGGGGGAGATTGTTGAATATGCAAGTATATGACTTTTGTTTGATGATAATAAACATATATATATATATATATATATATCATTTAAATGTATTTGTTAATGTACTATTTTATTATTCACATTGTTAAATAAAAATTTGGTGAATAAAATAAATAACACGGAATTTAAATTCAAAAAGATATTTTATTCAAACAAATATTTATTACAATTTTGAATAGCACAAATTCAAGCTCCCACTACACATATATAACTTTGATTATAATTCAAATTCAATTACATCACAATCTATCATTTACAAATACACCTCACTACATATCGCTCATTCACTCGTAATTTATCTTCAACTTTATTCCAGATTGAATCCAGCATCTGAGCAATCTGAAAAAATAAATACTGACACAGTAAAATTGAAAAGGAAATACTTTCGCAGTATAAAATAAAATGTGAATTTTTAAAATAATATTTGCCACAGTTATTTGGGTTGTTCGTCATCATTTAATTCGAATTCATCATACACGAAGCTTATGACATGCACAGTGTATCACTGTACATGCCATAAGGCCGTGCACACCGATACATACACTTGATAAAATTACAAGGACAGGTGAGCACAGGTTAAACCCAAAACGCCGGGTTTAACCAAGTGCAATAAAAATAATGTCACAATATCAGCACAAGGTCAAATCCAAGCTTTAAGCCAGATTCAGCACAGGTGCAGTTCGAATATACAAGTTTAATAAAATGGCCAGGAGCAAGCTAGTCAAAGTGTACACATGAACCATAATAGTTCAATTCAAGACAGCGACTCAATCATTATGATATGCAACCTGGACCACATGAGCTCAATGTAACACAACATCAAAGAAACAGATACAAGTTCAATGATTCGACACACAATGAAACTGCACTAGACTAGGCAAAAGCTAGAAGTTCATCATGCTCACAAGTTTAAGGTACAGTGCAGACTTACGAACACACTAGAAATGACAACTGGAAACATGAATGTACAGCACCATGATAAACTCAAACAATGCAGAAACCATGCAACAACATAGCAACTGAAGCCAGCATATAAAATATATATAGCAAGCTCCAGATGGTACACAAGTAAAAGGCAACAACAAGGGATACACCAATGAAACAGGCTGCAACATATATAACAGTAGACAGTGCAATGCCGACATGTCAACAAGACCATATGCATGCTTGAATAATACATCTGACTCAATAGAACAAAGCAATGGAACCAGACTCATGAAGGCATAGAGGCACCAAAGCATGCACAAGTCCATATGCAGACATGATAAAGCCAGATACAATGCAATGTGTACAGAGAAATTTTGCAAGACCAACAATGCAATTGAAATGCAAATTGTCTCGAATAGTGATACCAGAGAATACAAAGAAATCAAGGTCAGACAGATTCAAGATGCAATCACGTACAACAAAAACAAAGGCAAACCAACTCAATGCAACTACATGACGACTGGAAACACAATACATATATGCAGCCTCGACCAAAGTTTAAGTCATACACATGAAAACGACTCAAATGAACAAAGTGCAAAGCCAGACCAACATACCAAATGTTGACTCGGCGTGTACACGAAGGCAGCAAATATAACTGATTCAAGTGAAAGGCAACTATACACATGAAGTCAACATGATCAAGGCAACAAGCCCAGGACCAAGTTAACAGTTACAATGAGCACAGCATCTAACCAGAGCATAGCACAAAAATGGAACGAAGTCCAGAAATCAAAATAGATTCAGATGGCCTAATTCGAACAAATTCATGAAGCAACTGTTTCAAATCAATACAACAGAGTAAAATCAAAAGTGAATAATGCTTCAGACGAGCTCAAGAATACAAGTCCAATAAAGGTTTTACAAATGGCAAAAGTAGAACGAAATCAACATCGTCAAATCAAGCCATAACCGAAGTCACTAGAAAATCAATGCCGTGATGACCAAGGCAACAATGAACGGAATCGAACAGTTCAAAATCAATATCGTGGTGAGCGAGGAAAACAACATCAGAGAAATCAAACTGTGTCAACCAAGTAAACAAAAAATATACGAATTGGAAGAAGTCAGTAATAATCTCAAGCATCCAAACGAAAATCAATGGACGAGATAAAACAATTGACGAATTCAAATAATTATATACGAACAAAAATACAGTGGTTCAAACCCTATATAAACAAGCAACGTCATTGGCAATATTATCGAGTTCAAGTAAGCAAAAACAGTAAAGCAAAATAATAATTTACATGCCAGATTCTTTGAACTAAACTCGACGAAATTGAAGCAGCCATATGCAAAATTGAAGAGACAATCATTCGACAAAGCGAGCATCGCAAGATCATAAATTCGAATGATTAATTGAATCGGCGCATTCAATTTCAAAAAGCCCTATTTTTTGAGCAAAGGAAAAGAGGAACGAAGACGAGCTACGAATTATCACAGACAAAAGAAAGTCAGCCGATATAATTAAAAGGAAAGGGGAACTCTCTTTAATTATTCATTAGGCCGATTTTATATTTGGGCTTTACTATATTTAAATTAGGATTTTGTTTTATTTAAATAGTTTTTAAATTGTATTTTTCTTTTTAAAATTGTGTAATCTCTAATCTTGTGACCCGGGGACAAACTACGTGGCGTAGTTTGAGAATTCGCAACTCAGTAGCTGAGTTGTGGCAGGGTTTTGAGCATAGAGTTAAGGCTAGTCGATAACGGGTGTCACAAGTTTACGTGTGTAAGCGTCTGACTACTTAGTTTCTAGTAGAAACCTTGGGGAAAGCACGTAGGTAGGGTTTTGCCGAAGCTGGGTAAATTCTTTGTCGTTCTATTTCTGCATTTATTATTCTGCTATTATCTGTGCTGTTATAATTCTGGTATATCTGTGTTGAAATTATTTTATACAAACTTCCACAATAATTTTTATAATTTATAGTATCACCCTATTCACCCCTCCTCTAGGGTGAAATCAATCCTACATCTTCTAACAAAGCCTCAGCCATGGAAAGTTTCTCCAATTTTTGAAGTGCCAATTTTCAAGAAGAAGACATAATCAGCTAAAAAACAGTAACAAAAAGATTGAATACATTGTTAGAAGAGGAAAAAGGAAATGAAGATTTAGTGAAATTGTTATTTTTGTTGTTGGTTATAACTTTCCCTTTTCCAAACAACCAAAGCTATATACAATGGGGTTTCTTGTCGAAGTTGTTAAATTTAAAAAAATTAAATTCATTCTCCTGGACACGGGCGATATGTGAAAATGTTTTGAAAAATGTTAAAAACTATCATGCTGACCCTAGAAGCACACCACGCTATACTATGGTGTTATTGGTATGCTTCCATAACTTTAACTAAATATAAATATATTCAAATTTATATTTGTTACAAAAATATAAATGTATTTATCTTTTTCTTGCATTACTGGTTTTGTGAACGAACATAAACAATTGATGAGAAGGAAAATCTGCAAACCAAAATCCTAAGAATGAGAAAATAGGATTTATCAAAACTGAAAGATTTGAACCTCACTGAAGTTGAATATGACAAAGCATGCTAGTTTTTTTAACCGTACTTTTTTTAATTTCTTGGAATGCCATTTCATGGAATGTTAGTGGCCTAAATAACAGAAAACAAAATGAGTATAGAAAGTAAGCTAGTTTGAGTTGGTACTTATACAGGATCGTATCTCTATGTGAATCGCGTAATAATATTACATTAAAGGCTGAAATACTGAAGTAAAATTCCACTTTATAAGTTTGATGTATTACACTTTTTCCCATTAGTTAAGGGTACTAATTTTTATAAATAGCTAATAATAACAATAACTAGGCATTTTATAACTGACATGATAGAAAATAGAAACGATCAACTTCTCATGTTCTAGGAAAGTGGGACTGCCCCTATTCTATTATATAACTCTTTGATTCTACAAAATAACTATGTTCATTGATTATTTACCTCAGAACTAGATTACCTCAAAACCGGTTGTGTGTAACTTGTCTAGTACTTGAATGACAGATTTGTGCAAGCTTAACTTAAAATATATTCCTTGCAGATTTTAAAAAAAATTGCAACTATAACAAAAGACGAGAAACAACTTCTTTCCAATAATATAAAAGCTATTGAGGTGGAAGAAGATCAAAACAATAAAATAAAATTAGATAAGTGCCAGCAAGACACAAGTCGGAAAATATGCCAAAAAACGTGCTTATAACATAATGGAGCTAGAGTCGAAAGTCACTTTTTTGACTACTGAGATAAAAAAATGTTGTAGATCAATTAAATGAGGAAAGAAGTTTAAGAGAAATGGCTGAAAAAAGAATCCAGATTCAATGAAGAAGTTGGAAAATTTAGAAAAGCACGATGTGAAGGAAAAAGATAACTTGAACGAAAAAACTAAAGCTGAAAAAGATAAGAGAAAAATAAAATTTGTTGGTATAATTCACATAAACAGTTCTGCTAATTTTCCAACTTTTGATACAATGTAAACTCAAGATTTCATACTAGAAAAGCAGACATAAAATAGTTTAAAATCTGGCAATCTGAAAGTGCCTGCTCAAGAAACTGCTCCCGAAAATCCTATTGTTCTTGAAGATGTTGTCCTAAAAGAACCAAAAAAGAAGAAGGAGCCAAGGAATGTTGAGAAATGTCCACTTCTCAAATATCTTACTGAAGAACAAAAAGAAATTGTCAAAAAAAAATTCTAAATTCTTAGAGGAAACTAGTAAGTAACTAAACTACTTTTCACTCAATTTACTTAAATATAGATTTATTCCAATAAGATATTGTTTACGGTAAAATATGATAACAACATATAATTCAAATAAAGCTTTTTATTTCAGCATCAAAATCTGATGATTTACAAATTAAAAAAATAAAAATACTAAACAAAACTAAAAAAGATAAATTAATTTATCTTTATCTTTTCATTTTTATGTTTAATGCTATGCATTTTTAGGTTTGTTAATTATATACGATACAGACTACAAATTTAAGCAATGGTAATAAAAAGATGGAATATGTACTCGAAGCTAACAGTAAAAACCACAATTAGTAACATTAACATTGAACTGTTGTATTGGTTTGTTATGTTCTTTTGGACTTCCATATTCAATAACTCAGAAAAAATAGAACAAACAAATAGAATTAGTATTTTCATAAACATATTAGTTATACCTCTCGCAAACATGGTTTATGATATGCATATAAATCATCGAAAAAGTTTAGTTGATACATATAGGCTAATATTACTAAAGTCATATAGAGGTTATAGAATTTGCAACAAGGCCTATATTTGTTTTGTCATATGTATCAAATTCACCTAAGAGCATCTCCAACAGTTCTAAATTCAGCCCTGATATTAAGGCATGCTTAAAATTTACACTTCAGCAGTCATATATTGTTTATAGATTTATTCCAATAACGTATTGTTTATGGTACAATATGTTAACAACATATAACTCAAATAAAGATTTTTACTTCAGCGTGAAAATCTGATGATTTACAAATAAAAAAACTAAAAACTAAACAAAAATAAAAAAGATAAATTAATTTATCTTTATATTTTCATACAAACTTCCACAAACGTTGTTATTTTCTTTTATTAACAAATAAATAGAAACAACACAGTATATACTAATCCTAATTTCTTCTGTTAACAACCATCAAATTTTTCAATGACGAAGCATTTACTTGTGATGATGGAAACTTCATCACCGTCACAAAAAGTATGATAGAAGAAGTTCTCTATGGAGAATATATTTCTAGTCAAGTAAGTAGAAAAAACTATACTTTGCTTCATTATAAATTCTATACTTTGCTTCATTATAAATTCTATACTTAATCCATATTCTTTTCGAAATGTAGGTTATTGATTAGTTTTGGTTGCGAAAAACAAAACTATTAGAACAAAGTTCTAGCATAATATACGTGAACACAACAATGGCGGTAAATGACCTATAATGTCGAATTTAATTTTTTTTATAAGATGAATATACAGAAATTATTTTTTAATAGAAAAGTGAAAAAGACGGAAACATGAAAAATATCAAAAGAGACATGTTTAATCCTTTTATTAAAAAACAATTCTAAATCCATTATGTTGCAATATATTATTTCCTATACATGGCAATGAATATTGGAGCTTGCTAGAACTAGTAGTGGAATCTTGTACTTGGAACCCTTACGATTCTCTACACTTGACCACAAGATCTAGGACCTTAAGATGTGGACATTCAAAGTTTGCTATTAATGTGGTAAGTAAAAATATGCAGAAGGTATAAAAGATACATAGATTTATCTTTATTCTAAAAAATATATATTTTTTTTGGCAGAAAGCACAACAAACAACATCAATAAAAAGCTACAAGACGCGGGGAGAAAACAATTCTGGGGAATTCTACATTGCTTAAAAATGATTATTGTGCCTAACAAAGCAATGGGTAATTTTGAAGATAGTGGAGATTTTTATACAAAAAACTACACGATAACTAGGCGAATTGCATATTATTATTATTCACATGCTGTTACTTAAATAAACACACTACTAAAAACAATTCATTATCAAATGAATAAAAGATAATCTGTTTTATCATTATTTTCAAATTACTAAAATTAACAAATACAGGTTCGACTGTGGAGTTTTTGTAATGTTGTTCATATAAAAGATTTAAAAGTAATGGAGACTACATCAAAAATCAGTCTTGAACAACTCAATGCATTTAGAGCACAAATAGCTGCACAAATCCTCTCTGACGAACCATATTGCTTGAAGTAGAAATTTTTTGCAGCTTAGCTTCAGCTACAAAAAATTCAAATGAGAATGATAGAAATAATTTCTTTGATGTTTGACAGTCTTTTTATCATACATTTGTTAAAAAATTATTTGATGATAGATATTGGGCAGTATATCTGAATTTACTGATGAATTTGTAATGGCTAATGTTAAATAGCAAACAATTACACAACTGATGTTAATTTGATGATGATATTCTTATGACTGGTCATGAAATTGTAATGGATAATTTGTTTCTAATGCTCTATTAAGAAAGATAAAAGCATTTATCATTTATTCATAACATTCTGATGTCATAAAATAATACATTATTAACAGTATGTTATATCAGTCTTTTACAATACGCACTGTTATTATATCTCCGAGATTTATATGTATAGCACTATTCACTTTATTTCATGTACATTTTAACATTCTGCATATTCTCCTATGTCTATATAAAAACAAGCAGCCAGAAAACAAGCAGATGACATTGTCATAGAGCAAACTATTTACAAAAGCTTGAGTTTTCACCATGTTTACTTGATTCATATAGCTACAAAAGCTAACGAAATATCAATCTCCAATTTAAACTAACTTTGGAAGATAAAACGTGTCAAATAAAATGTTTGTGAAAATGCAAGATAAACCAGAAGAAACACTGCATATAAGAGAATAAAACGTTTATTACTTACTTTTTGGTCCATCAATATTACAGAACTAAGCTGGTTATTCAGGATATAGATAAAAACAGTAATTACATTCATGGTCTCAGTTGCACTGTAGTCACCACCCTGACAATGACATTTGTAGAATTGATAACCTAAGAAAAACCCTATACAACTTGTTCTTTTCAAACCATATTATGTATAAATTATGTTTCTTCATTCCTGAAAGATTACTGGGGAGAAAGTGATTAGAGAATTTATGGAAAATTATTACTACACAAATAAAAGGTTACAGATATCATACTAATGCAAGTAAAATTTGGGATAGGTATAATGCAAGTGGTACTTCTATCAGTTCTACTATAGAATCTTAATTTTATGGAATTAATATAACACCTAGTATCACATATAACTCTTTCTGTATACTTGCAATATGTTCTGATTGAAAATCATTTAATTACAGATAAAGATAACAAGGTAAAATTTTAAACTCTCATCCCAACATACAACATGCTAGAATTATTCAATCTTTTATCTAATAGTTTACACGTATCAAATTATTAGTGTGACAGGACAGGAAAATAATTTCTGGAAAGAAAAGGACACTTGGTAGATTGATGTATCTTTCAATCTATAACAGAACCAAAAAATGAAATATATGAATTCATCTTTTTCATAAAAATAACAACAATGTATACCAAATAACTATTAAACATAAAAATTGCTTAAAACCAAAAATAATCAGAAACTTATCAGCAACAATTCAACATACCCAATGATTCAATTATTCAAACATATCAGCAACAATCAATCAAATACATTGGATTAAAACACTCAACTCAATTATTCAAAGAACACCCCCTTCTGTTATGTCGTAGTTTTTTTTACAGTTTCCACATCTGTTTTGCTTCGCATGAAAATCAACCACTTCGATTCTATTCATCCTACGCCTACCACCTCCACGAATAGGCTTAGGAAGAAGAACAGTAGATGATTCCTCAACTTAAATTGCTTCCTTATCAAAAGTTGGAATAGGATTGATCACATGTGAATATGAAGCTCGATAATACTCAACAGTAAAGTAATTCTCAATATAATCATAAATAGAATTTCTAGTTAAATAAATACCGTAACAACTCTGACTTGGCCTTCGAAAATTGGCACCGAATATATCACTCGTATTCAAATGCCACAAATTCAAACGTCGAATGTGGTTCGCTGGAGCTTATAACACATTAAGTACAACAACACAGCGGAAGAAAATGAATGACTTCTATTGGTATACAACATTTTACACAACACATTGATACAAATGATATCAACAATCTCAGAGACAAGATACAACTGCGGAAAGACAACATCAGCAGTGGAACAATATCACCAATCTGATCTTCCAAAGGATAGAAAGAAAGAGAGAATCCAACTGCATTCCAATCCAATACTCCAAAGAACACCAAAGTAAAGATAGCTCGAATCCCAATTAAGTTGACTTAAGCAAAGTCATACATAATGCTGAAGAGAAGCAAATGCTACTGCCAAATCCAAAAGGCTTCAAAGACCAAAGACTTCGAAGGCTATCGAATCTACACCTACTATTTGATTATCTGAAAATCCCAACTCTAGCCCGCCCGTGTGGAAAATTGTGGGCACCCAGAGTTTAGCTTAATTTATTAACCAAAGTAATTAAGGGATGATTTAGTAATTAAGGGTTAATTAATTAATTGATGTAATTAATGGGATTAATCAATTAAAAAATAAATAAATAACTAGAGGTTAATTATTTAATGATTAAAGGTTGTTTCATTTATTAATTAAGGTTGATTAATTAATGTTTTAAAGGTTAACTAATTTATTATTAAAGGTTAATTAATTTGTAATTAATTAACCTAGATTAGTGATTAATCTGGTTTCAATTAGCTAGATGATTAATTAACCTTATTTATGGATGTTTGACTTGCATGGAATGCTTTGAATTGTATGATATCCCTGATGTGTGATATGAATTATTTTGATTTGAGCTATGATGAATGTAATTTATTTATCTGTGATGAATTTATATTATTTATCTGTGATTCTGTGAATGAAGATAAGCGTTATAGGATTATACCGCTCATCGATATTGCTGTGTTTGAATCTATGATGATTGATGATGTTGCACTATTGTGTAAAACCCCTGGACAACACATACACACACAAATATGAATTTCATGAGGAAATCGGTTAAGTCATAGATATTTGGAATTTAATATTATTTTATCCAAAATTATGAAATGGTTTTAAAGTTAAATTTTGAAATCCAAATGATTTTGGAAATGGAATTGGATTGAATATGAAAAGCTTATGAAAAGGAGGTTTGAAATTGAAGATTGGTTTGAATATAATATATCTTGTTTAAATTTTTGAAATTATTTTGGAAACTATGGCTTGAAAAGTAGTGGTACAAGTTATATAATATATATGGATTTTAAACCATCTTTAAAGTATTTTAAAAGTACTATTTTGGGAATTTAAAATTAACCCAAGTTTACACTTTAAAGGCTATAACTTGTGTATATTTGATCGGATTTTTCCGAAATGAAAAACCCTTGTTCTTCAAATAATAATAGCTTTCATATAAAGAAAAGATTTCCAATTTGCGTTGAAAGGATTTCAAGTTTGAAATGGAAATAGTTTTGGAAGCTATAAATGAATCTTTGTGAAAGATTGATGAACTTTATTTCCGAATTTAAGAGGATCTTAAAGGGGTATCTTTTGTATAAATGAGTTGAAATGAAAATAATTTGAAAGCTATGAATGAATCTTTGTGAAAGATTGTTGAACTTGGTTTTGAAATTGAAGGAGATCTTAAAGGTGTATCTTTTGTATAAAAGATTTGAAATGGAATTTTTTTTGAAAGCTATGAATGAATCTTTGTGAAAGATTGGTGAACTTTGTTTTCAATGTAAAGTGAATCTTTTGTTTAAAAGATAAAAGGGGAAATTTGTTTAAACCATTCGAAAGAAAAGGTTTTGGGCTAAAGGTTGTGACTTAAACCAAGATCCCGTATATCCATGGGGCTTTTAAATTAAGCGCTCATTATTCAGTTTAGCGGTGAGAGACTTTTGTCATATAACCCATTTCGAATAGTGATAAGACGTAATGGATAATAATTGAAGACCGGTGGTGAAGACCGGGTATTTTCAAGAACGAAAGGATTGCCTGTAATGACCCAGAATTTCAGTCGTTTGAAATTCATATATTTAATTAATTTTAAATATGCACAAGTAAATTTTATAAGTCGAATAACTTATATTTCGAATATAAGGATTTAAATGGATAATTAAATTGTTAATTTAATATTTGAAATTGCTGAAATAATTGTAAATTGGATTAAATGTGAATAAAAATAGTTTATAAAGTTAAATTAAATCATATTTGAATTAGAATGATGTTAGAAAACTTTTAAAATTGAATTAAAAGTTAATTTGTAGAAATTGAATATTTTAATATTCAATAGATGTGTAAAAATAGCTATTTTTCAAACAGTCTTGGATTTCGACAAAACTAGTTTTATTGGATCCGTAACGTTAAATTATTGTAAGATTTCAAATTTCGTGTCAACCGGATTTATGGTTTTTCCGGGGCAAGCTAAATCACGTAGAAAATCGTTTAAGTGAATTTTAAATTTAAAATAATCGATTTGAAAACCTATCTTCCAAATATGATCGAATTGGCTCCCGATATATATTCCATTGCGTTCGAAATGGGGGTAAAATATTATAAACGCCAGGCGGCATGCTTCGTTTGGAGTTCGGAAAAATTTCGGATGAATAGTGTCGCGAGAATTTTCTATTAAATGCCTCAAAGTTTTTATATTTTCACTAAAACCTAAATCTATTAGGGCTAGCCGCCGCCATCATTTTAATGGCCAGAAAATCGTTGTCTTCCCTCCATAATTTCTTCCAATCCGTAAACAATTACGACAAACGTTCAAATACAAAGTCGTAGAGCACATCGCCCTCTACAAATCCAACGGTGATGATCAAAATCAGGGAGACGAATCGTCGGCAATTTGCGTTAAAATAGGCGGCTTTCGTTCACGTTTTTCACGAGCTAGGGAGGGCCGAGCTCTTTCATATTTCAGGCGTTGATAGAGTTGGTGGTGTGCTTTATGGCGGTGGTCGTTGATTGACGCGTAGGCTAGCGATGATGTGGCGTTAATTAGGGTTTGTAGGCGGCTATGGGTTGTTCGGCCGCGTGATGTCTGGTTGGGGGGGGAAAGAAGCTCGTGTGAATGGCCCTGATTGATTCAAGCAGATCGTACGGCTTTGATATAAGAAGGTTTAAAAATAGAAAGAAAATTGTAAATTAAATTATATATTAATTCGTACCATCTTTAAAACGCTCTAACTTTTTGATACGAGGTCCGTTTCCGACGAAACAAATTGCGTTGGATTTGTATTGCCGAATACTACGCAATGGAGCTAGTTTGGAGTTGATTGGAGCTAGTGTGAATTTTGGGTAAATTCGGAATAAAACACTGCAACTGCTATTGAACGCAATGTGAGTACAACTTACTCTTTCTGACTCACTGATATTTTTATACAGGTGATAAATAATTTATTATATGATGATTGATGATTGTTTGGATGATATATGATATATTGATTGGTATTTGGATATATACCTGCCTATTGGAGCAGATGAGGCCCTATACGTTCCCGTGTATATGAGCGGATGACCCTTTGTATGCGCGTCTGCCTTGAAGCGGACATTATACACATATTCTAATATGTATATTTGTTGCAGGTGACAGGTTGGAGGGATCTAACTGGATTCCTCAACAGTATTGATTTATTTACAGATATTGTGATATATTCTGTTATCATATGATATATGATGTTTTGCATGCCGTGATTGATGTATTTGGTGCTGTTGCAGCATTGGGCCTGTATTTTGGAATTTTAAAAAAGGTTAAAGTGATGATTTCGAAATTTAAATGGATTTTCAAGTGATATGAAAATATATATTTTTGAATGGTTAAGTAAATAAATTTATTTTGAACAAATAAAAGTTATAATTTTTATTGTTATAAAAATTATGATTTTTGTGAAATATATATTAAAACGTGATTTTTGGAATATAGAGTTAACTATTTTGTAAATAGTTTAAATTGGGATTTTTGAATTATTATAAATGGTTTTAATATAAGATTTGTAAAATTTAATTTTTATAAATCAGAATGAAGGGATTATAAAGGAGTTTTGGGAATGTTAAAATGGAGTTATAATTGGATTTTATAAATAAATAAGATTTATATTTTGTGAAGTTATAAATGAATGAATTTTATAAATAAGAGCATTAGAAGCTATTAACTTATAATTTGGATTTTTGGTATATAATTGAGTTATAAATGGAAGTAGTTAATAAAGGTATTTAATAAGTTGAAGTTTTCATAAAATGAAAAAGGAATTTATAAACATTGTTTTATAAATTCGAAATCAATTGAATTTGATATGTTAAATTGATATGTTAAATATAGAAGTTTATTAAAGGAGATATATCTACGATTTTGGACAGTGGATTATCCTTTCGTAAATATGTAGATGTGTTGAATTTGGTTAGAGATGTATATTCATGATTTTGGACAGTGAATAATATTCTAAAATTAAATTAATATTTTGGGGCAGTGATCTTTTAAATGGAGTTAAATGGTTTAAAGATGCTTTAAAATTTGTTAAGTATCCAAACCATAGATTTCAACATTTATTGTTGAAATTGACGTTTTCGAGAAGTAAGGAAATGATGGACAGGAAATGATGGACTATAACACTGTTGTTATAGTAAATGATTTTCGAAAGGAAATGTTTTTGTATAGTATTGAGATTTATATATCTATCTTATTTCGAATCCCTATAATATTGATTTTGGGTTGTCATAACGATGTTTTACGAAACATTCGTTTGACCAAAATAAATGTGTTTAAAGAGAATGTTTTCCTTATAGAATAAAATATATACTTAATCGTGTTTTAAGTATATGAAATAATTTCCAAGTGTTGAAAATAAATAGAATTGTGAATTACTTATTATTAAATAAGTATTTGGAAATGTTTTCCAATGTTGAAATGATTTTTAAATTATATCTTTTTAAAGATAATTTCACGTGAATATTTAGCAAATGGTTTAAATTAATAAAAGATTAATAAAAGGGCCTAGTGATTGTTATGGTGCTGAATATTTGTTTGTTTGCTTTGATATTTAAATAACCGACTATTAAATTTCCCAAAATTTTAAGTTACTCAACTTGATGTGGGAACTATTTAGTCGTACACTTAGTACGTAGCCTTCTGTGTAGGCTTGATTATCATTTGTGTTGAGGATGTTGATTCGTGTAGTGCGGAGTATTACTCCAATCTATCAAGCTTCCTTCTTAGCCCGAAGGATAGCAAGTTGAAAGTTGAAGACGTGATAAGTCTACAAGACTTAGTTGCTGTGTGAGGTTGAGAAACGCTTTTGCATTGTTGATGCGAAGAGACCGGGATCAGATTTATCTGAAAACCACTTCGGACCAACATATATGTGACGATTGTGATGATATTGATTTTTCAGAGTTTCATAATGGGGACTGCTAGTTGATCGTTTGGGGTTAAAATCCCAATATACATCCAGTAGCAGTGGTCTCTTCATTATGAAATATCCAATGCGAGGACTATTCGTTGCTAATCCTAGGGATTTTCCGACAGGATGTGGTAGGAAATGGACAACTTGTATGGATGTTTGTCTGACACTGCATTTCTAAAGATTACATACATTAGTTTGTACAAACGTAAATCAGTGGCGGCGGAGAAGGCAACTTCTCTTAGCTTAACACCCTCCTTGAGACATACGAGCTTAAGGGTTGTATTTTTGTGGAAGGCAATTAGTAGTCAACAGAAATGGCCATGTGGCATTTTAAGTGATGTGATATGTGATTGCAAAAGGTAATCGTTACCTCATCAGGTCTCATCAACCCGAAATGACCAAAACAGGGTTAGATGCGGCAAGGCTTAGTGGGTCATTCCCAATTAGGATATGATCATCCTCTTCTAGATATATCTTTACACGCTATAACGCCGTGTATCTAATTATTGTGGTTTGTATGCTATGAGGGCTCTCGGGAAAGGTCGGTAACGACCGGAGGATGACATATTCGGTACCATCTAGTTTAGAGGTGGGCCGGTCTTGTGTTGGTAGAGAAACTTTGTGATGGTTTCTCGGTACATTTTTCTAGAGATGTACCGGCGGAAGGTAGTCCCTTCACCTGGTCATTTGTATGGAAATCCAAACTCCACTATGTACCTGCCAATTTATTTGTAAAGCCTAATATGCTAGAATTTAATAATGGTAAAAATTTCTGCTATTTTAAATATTATTTGTATACTAGACACTAGTATAATATCACATGAGTTTGATATGAAATGTTTTAGTTATCATAAGGTAAAAACATGTCCGTGTTTATGTGTGGACTTGTTTTACGAGATGCTTTTGTTTTGTTAAAGGAAAAGTTTGGTAATTTAATAAATTCAGTTGAGTGTGTTTCTCACGCTGGTTTACCAGACTGATCCGTGCGTTCTTTCCTTTTAATGCTCGGGTCAGACCGAGTATATCTACAGGTTATGCTTTGGTGCTATTGGAGCTTCAACAGGAGAGCTGGAGATCTTCATTTTTGTACATCCGTATTTTCTTAATTATTTATTATCCGCTGTGCTTTGTTTGTTGTTGTATATTATCGGCAATTGTGAGGACATGTTATTATAATTGTTCAGGCTGATAACTCTGATTGATTGTTGAACTTTGATTTATGTATGTATATATATACAGTTTCTGTTTTATAAAGATCATTGATATGATATTATATATTTTCCGCTGCGATGTGAGATTTTGTATTATTCTGTTTGATTCTATCTTCTCTCTTTCTTCTCTTCTCTTCTTCTTTCTTCTTTTCTTTCTCTTGACTTTCCGTCAGTCTGTGCTTTTTAGGTCGGACATGTGTGGATTATTGTCGATTCAAAGGGTACGGATTTTCAGGTTGTCACGTTACCCGTCGAATGTCTTTGCACTGAGTCACGCCGGTATAGAGATCTCCATATGTGATGGGGAGTCCGGTCGGGATTGTGAATATCCGAATTGCAATGGCTTCTTTTGAAGTGCCTTTGGTTCCGTTCGAACCCGAAATGGACTTGTATGGATGTATGTCGGACGTTACACTTTGAGATGTAAAGCTGGTTTCTACCAAATACATTTATGTTTGGTGGCGGAGAATTTATTCTCTTAGCTTAACACCCTTCTCTGAGACATACGAGCTCAGAGGTGATGTAGCTGATGGTTACTAGTGATATATTCCCAATTTGGTAATGTAGCGTACAGAGTGCTGCTGATCATGTATTGATTGAAGCATGGCTTTTGTGAAAAGCGTAGCTTTTTGGACAAGACTTCATCAAGCCTCACAACCTGGAAATGGTCGAAACAGGAATGTTGCGGCAAGGTTCTTAGGAGTCGCTCCCCCAGGGTATGTCCATTTCCTTCTGGATAAAAAGTGGTATCACGGTATGGAGCCTAGATATTTAACTACGTGGTTGTTGCTATTTGTTGGTGAATCCCGGCATAAAGGTCGGTAATGACCGAGGATGGCATACTTGTAGGTGTTACCTAGTTACAGAGGCAACCCGGCCTTGTGTTGGAAGAGATCTGGTTTGGTTCTTGGGGGTGTCCCTCCAGAGGCGTCCCATTTGGTAAGGAATTTCCTTAGCCTGATCATTGTTGGAAATCCAATCATCCAATACGCACCTGGTACGGTTTTAGTTGTAGAACTTGCCATGTAATATGGTAGCTATAGTAGGTATACTGTAATGGTACGTATGCCGGCTAAGATTAATATTATACTTTCGAAAGGTTTCCTGCACTATGCACTAATAGTAATATCAAATGATTTTTGCATATCAAGCATATTTGACTATCATAAGGAGAAATCTTCTCTAATTGTGCGCTTGTATTGTGTGTGTGCAGGGAGGCCTTATGGTAGTTTCATTTTCCAAAAAGCATTGTGAATTTCTTAGACTTCTTTTGTTGTTTGTTTTAAAGATAAACTATTTTCGTTTGCTTACACCAGTCCCATGACTGACCTGGAGTTTATTGTTCCCTTCCTAAACTTTGGGTGCCCAATTTTCCACACGGGCAATCTCGAGTTGGGTTTTTTAGATAATCAAATAGTAGGTGTAGATTCAATAGCATCCAACCCTTGGATTTGGCGATAGCATTTGCTTCTCTTTAGCAGTCAGGCTGACCTTGCTTAATACAACTTGATGGTGGTTCGAGCTTCTGGATTGGAGTCTTTGGAGCTTTGGGCATTGAGAATGTTGACCTCTGCTGTTGCTGTCTTATTTTATTCTTCAGCTATTTTTTTGTATCTCCGATATTCATATTCAATTGTATCATTGTTGTATCAAATGTTGTATATCAATGATATATTCATTTTTTCTTCCGCTATGTTGTTGTACTTAATGTGTTATAAGCTTCGGCGAACCAGATTCGATGTTTGAATCTACGGCACTCAAATATGGTGATGTATTCAGTGCCGATTTTCGAAGATCGAGTCAGGGTCGTCACAAATACACTTCAAAGCATGTGTATAAGGAAAACCCGTCACTTTCCATTGATTGCAACTACATATACGATTTTTAAGATCAACCTTTTGTGATGTTGGAGAATGAACTTCAAAAATATACCTACAAAAGTTTAGAAAATTTAATCAATGTATCAACTATAAAAAAAATCAATAGATTAAAGCAAAAAATGTAAGCAGTGATGTTCTCTAAAAATTTACACAGCCACAATAGAAAATAAAACTGAGAATTTTAGCATCAAAACAATTATTGGGAAAATCATTGTCAGAAAATCCTAATATAGGATGTTCACCACCATTACAAAAGAAAAATAATAGAACTATGAAGATTAAATGCAATAAAGGATGTTCGCCACTATTACATTTGTTGTCAAATATCGTTGGGCTAGTGAAGATTCTATCTGATGTCAGAGACAGAGCTGATAGAATTTTTGATGTTAATTTTACCTGGATTTTCAGCACACGTCTCTTGTAAAGTGCTTGAATCCAGACAGCCGATTAGAATGAAATTTAAGTAGTTTTCATGGGATGTTAGATTGTGAGAGTTTTCATTGTAAAGACTATTGCTTTCACAATGCTTGTATAAAGGCATCTTTCATATCATTCCCAATTGTTCAATAGTAATTTCCAATCATATTATTATTTTTATAACAAAAACTCGAGAAAATAAGTGCCGGTTAAGTTTATGATCATCGATCCATGTCTATCCAATTCTTGTTTATAATGTTGAATTAAAATTAAAAAATGATTGTTAAAATATCCTAACATACATATGCATGAAAACTGCCAACTCTACCATTATATTGTAACATATATGTGTCACGCTATATATATTCTCTGTAACACATAAGCCTCAAAGTATGTGCAAAAAAGTGTATTAGATAACAAAATGAATTCTTTAATGCAAAAATAACATGTAGCAACAAAATCAAAACATAATACACAGGGTATATTGCAGATGGAAAAAAAGATAAATACATTTATCTTTTTCAGACCTGTGAAAAGCATATAATAAGATACAAACACATACCTAGATGATTTAGAAACACTCCATCCAAATCCTTCTTCCTTCAGTTTCAACAAACAAGCTTCCATTTTTGGACAAAGCACACTTGTCCACTTATATGCCTCTTCTCTTCGATTAGATATTTGCATCATAAGTTTAACCCGAATACCATCAAGACAAGAAGTGATAGGTAGACTTCTTTCATCCAAAATCCAAGAATTAAAACTTTCGACTACATTAGACTTATTTTCATGATATCTTTTTCCAGGAAAAAAATAAATCAGCCCAGTGGTCATATGGCTTGTCATTTAAATATTCAAATGCTTTCGCACCTCCAATTTCTTTATACTTTGACACAGCCTTTTCAAACTCATAACAATTAGAAGCTGAAGCACTACGTTCTAGTAAATGAGCTACCAACAAACCACTTCCACTTTTCACGATACTAGCAACATTATTTTGCATATGATACAAACAATAAGAATGATAACTACTTGGAAATTTTTTAGGAATACTTAAAAGCAAACCCCAATATCTATCACTTAAAAGAGTCAATGGTCTATCACAACTAAGAGCATTCTTTAAGTGAGTCAAAAACCAACTCCAACACTCTTCATTTTGCTTAGGAATAAGAGCCATAGCCAAAAGAAAAAACCTGAAACCAAAAAAAAAAGCAAAATACATTCACTGTCAATCCACACAGTAACAATAAATTACAGCAACACAACTATCTAACCAAATTTATAACAATAAATTACAGCAGCACAACTATTAATCCAAAATTATAACAAAGAAATCATGAAAACACTACAAAGTATAACCTATATACATTTAAAAAAAGAAGAAGTTAACATACGTATCTTGATTCCCATTTTTTGCAGTAGCTGCCATCAAAATATCACTTCGACCTTTCAAAAATGTTGCATCTAAAAACACCATAAGACAACAATAACAAAATCCAAAAATACATGCCTCATAACAAACAAAAAATCTCTCAAATTGATTAGTATCCAGATCCACTTCCATACTTGAGTAACTATTCGGATTATTTCTTTCCATTGCATTCAAATACCAAACCAAATTATTATAAGATTTCTTTTCATCACCATAAATATCATTCATAGCCGTTTTCTTACCCTTATAAGCAAAATAATAGCTCAAATCCACATCATAATCTCTTCTAAAACTTTTCATAATATCTTTCCTTTTTCTTTTTGGCTCATCATGAATTTGATTAATAATTAAACTTCTCACAAGATCACTATTAATAGTTGGACTAATAGTTGATCGAAATCCACCACCATAAGAATGACTTAAATGAATATTTTTAACAAACAATTGGTCCAATTGCTTCAATTTACAAGAAGCCTGAATCCTGAAAGGACAACCATCTACAACACATCGAACTGTCAATTGTTCCTTGCAGTTCTTAATATACTGTACTTTAAACCCATTCTTCAAGCAATAAGCACTAACTGTTCGACGAAATCCAAGAGCAGAATCAAATTGTTGACCTACCCTAGTAAAAAATTCAAAATTTGAATTCTTCTTCATCACCTCATGTAAATCGCTTTCTTATGTAAAACCAGACTGTAAATCATCAGCATATTCTAACATATTACTACTTGATTCTCTAACAACAAGTGAACAATATTTGCCACTTTCACCAACAACAGTATCCATGGAATTATTCTTCAACCTTAGAAAAAAACCAAATATTCTTCCTTTTAAACCAAGATAAGTATAATACAACTTGAAGATCACTATTTGTTTCAACAAAGCTGGTCTTTGATTCTCGAATATAAAAAATATTGAAGCATAATAGAGTAAAATTATTCCACTCCTCACAAATCTTATTCCTAACACAAGAAATAGAAGCATCCAATCCAAAGAGAGCACTAAAGGAATACTTATTGAAATCAAACACAACCATAACCGATGAATAACATCTGCAATTAAAGATATAAACAAATAAATATGCATATGAAAATGTTTGAAAACATCTAATCTTAATTACCGACTAATTACATAATAAACACCTTTTTAACCCACTTTTTAGAAAAGATAAAACCATTCATCTTTTTCAGAACTTAAAATTACAATGTCATCCATTTAACACATTCACCAATAACTGAAGAAGAAGCACTGTCAATAAGAAATGTCAAAACTAAACAACAAAGCAACAACTAATAATCAACCAAACTAATCTACCTTATTTTTATACGGCTTTTAGCAAAAATACAAATTCATTTATCAAACAATTTGACAAGGAAGTGAGAAGAGTGGACTAAAAAGGTAACAAGTTGAGGAATTCTTATCACAACCAAACAAAACAGATACTTAAAAAAACAAAAAAACAATATCTTTCATAACCATAATCTATTGACTGATCTCTTGAACATTGATTTTCAGATCCCACTATCAAAGTACAAAGATCGCCAGATTGAGTTAAGAAATTCGCAAGTCGCTTGATCAACGTAGAAAGATCACCTGATCAAATTAGACGATTGAGAGAAATTGGTTAGCAAAGATTCATAACCAATAATCCTATTTTCCTACTTACTTTCATAAAAATTTCATACTAGAACAACTAATAAAGATGTAATAAATAGGAATCATAATAAATTAAAGTTGAGAATACAAATCTTTGAACCTGGGAAAGCAGTTAAAAAAATAAACTAAAGAAACAGAAAACGCTGGCAACAGAGCTGAAGAACTAAAGAATCCAATTTTCCATTCTTTCTTGCAACATTTAAAAACATAAACGCCTCAAACATGATTTCATTCCCAATACAGACCAAAGTTTAATTTAAACTAAAATCGAATTAGGAGAAATTTACATTAGATTCGAAGAAAAATCACCTTTTGTAGATTTTGAGATCAGGAGAAATTGTCTTTTGTCGATTCATAGATTTGGAGAAAATCATAGATTTGGAGATTAGGAAAATCGCCTTTTGCAGTTGAGACGATTTAATTTAAAAAAAAATGGTCAGTCGCATGTTAGGAGAAAATCGTAGAATTGGAGACTAGGAAAATTGCCTTTTCCAGTTGAGAGGATTTAATTTAGAAAAATGGTTGGATGTATGTTTTTGTCCTGCAAAATATTCATTTGAAACCGTGTCCTAGAAAATAAATAGGCCTGACTTACAGGCCCTTACCTCTAATTTCCTTTTAATATAATATGTGTATATACATTATTAAAATGTTTTCGGTTTTTCTTATATATAAAGTCTTTCATCTAAAAATATCATTTACATATTTGTGTGTGTGTGTTTTCATTTTATATCCAACAATACATATATTATTTTATGCAATGCATATATTAATTACATCTTTTATTTCATTTTAAGCATGTATATATAGTTAATTGTATTTATTTTCAGCATTATTAATAATAAATAAAGTAGGCATTAAGATATTTGAAAACTCTAAAATGTGGAGAACATATCTAATTTCAATTTTTTTTTCTTACTTAATCAAATTAGACATTTAATTAAAATTTAAAATTTAAACTACTTCAAAATTGCAAGATATTACATAAACAGTATTTTTTATATTAAAATTATATTTCTTATTATTTATAAATTTTACACATTTATATGTATGTATGGGGCCGACTAAAACACAATTGATGATACCATCCATCTAGACTGTTGGATCTCACCGTGTTCACATATGAGGTTGAAATGAGGAAGCAATCCATTGGTTAAAATCCATTGTGCCACGATTTGTGTCACCATTTTATGTCCCGATAGATTTTTCTTATACACACACACATATCTTATGTACAAAATTATATTTTGGCTATTGATACACACACACAAATATATATATATATATATATGCATATATATATATATATATTACATATATAGCTCTAAGTATATACATGATAGATCTAAATCCTAGCATATATCTATGCATATATTTAAACCATATACACCTTATGCTATGTTGCATGTGCACGTTATACATACATGAGTACACAATTATGTGCTCATAGACTATATAAAATATCTTTAATTAAATTCGTTAATTAATTAAATCAAAACAGTATACCAAAATATGATTTTATTTAAATTAATTAGATTAGATCTAATATACTCTTTAGACTGTATAGGCCAAGTATGATCTAAAATAGGATTTTTTTTTGAAATCTACCGTGTTTCACCCGCTTTTGATTGGCCCAAACAAAACAAAAGGAGTCCTATAGGAAAGTGAAATATTACGGGTTTCGCCAGTGGTCATGCCACCAATGTGCGTCGTCACCTAATAGACGATATAGAGTGGTTGATATGCAAAGGTATACTTGTGCAGTCTCTCAGGAAAATAGGTAGATAAAATGGCTTAACGATAATATCTCCACGCCTTACCATAATGGATGAGAAAAAAACACTGTTGCTGCAATTAGTATATGGATCCTATCCATATGCGGTGCCTCATATGTGGCCGAAAGAAGAAGAGTGGCTTATGCCTTCTATAAGGGGCAGCTCACCCCCACCAACCAAGTATGTTCCATAGAGCTCCGAGCCCAAAAATCTTTGGAGAATAATGAAGCCGCATCACCTTCATAGCTAAAGACAAAAGAGGCACTGACTAACTTCATCAAAAGCCCATGGTTAAAACCATCCACATACCAAGATGCATCAAGCCTTCATAAATGGGGAAGCTCTATGAATGTTATTTCCCAAAATATCTTTGAACATATGAAGCATTCGTAGTCGATTCTCACTCCATGCACGCTGCCCATCTGTATCTTCATTGGCGCTGGAATTGTCCCGCAAGGTTAACCTCATATGTAGCCACCTTTTGAGGAGAACCCTCTCCACCAAAATTCAACTAAATTGTGTTATGGTGGACTACTCATTCGCCTACAACATCGTCATAGGTAGGTCATCTGCAGCCAATCTGGACGGAGTTGTTGCGTAACACAAAGTCATCACGAAACTCCTCACCAAAGAGGAGTTTGTTATGTCCGAAGCAACAATAAACTATTATAAAATGTAACAACTTCTCCCTTTAACAAGCAAAAATGGGTGCTCATGCTTCAACAAGGGGTGATAACCCTCAACAATGACCACCTCAGGAGTTTACAAAGGCACTCAATTGCCTCTACCTGTGCTAATGGTGATCTTGGCACTTCAACCTTCTCCCAAAGAATGTGAGGGCTCCCAGACGCTTCCATTCATGTCGAAGAAGAACCACGAGCTCCTACCTAGGAAGCATGAGAGTTCCTGTAAACTCTCGCTCGTACTTTGCATGGCAATCATATCAAAGCATCTAAAAGAGTTTGAGAACCCCTTAATGTTCCTATTCATGAAGGACCTAAGAAAATTTACAACTTCGAGAAGACGCAAGAGCCGACCAATGCTCCTATCAGCATCGAAATCCTCAATCAATTTTATGAAAACTCACTACCTTAATACGTTGGATCCACTCTAAAAAGAAGCAAGATCCATTCAATGTCAATGACCAGGTCTCCCTAGTTATCAAGCTAGGAACCTAAAACTCGTTGTTACTTGAAATGAATATACCCTCCATTGGCAGCCATAAATAAGTAATACCACAGGTCCACAGAACACACCCTTGCAGCGTTGGAGGAATGATCATTTAGAGACGGGGGAAACCAAACCCCTCACTCTTGCACATAGATGACCCTCTCGGTCGAGGACTTCATAGAACACACGATATATATGATGGATCTTTAAGGAACCGGGGTATTCTATAACGGGTGAAATTGGTAGATTTCAAAAAAATTCTCCTATTTGGATCATAATGGGCCTATAAAGTCTTATGGATACCCCCAGATCCAAACTAATTATTAAAAGTAAAACCATAGTTTAATTAACATTATTTTATGTTTGTTAATTTGTAACATTCCGTATTTTTAAGCCATTGAATTTGAACATTTAATTCGTTTTAAATGTTTAATGTGGATTCTTAATTGATTTTGAAATGAATGAATTCGGGTTCAATCAATGAAATAAGCTATAATTTTTAATTATAGCATTCCGGTTGAATTTGGATAATGGGAAAATAATAATTTAAATATTCGGAATTGAAATAAAAGTAAATCTGGACGTAAATAGTGATAAAAATGGTTTTTAAAAAATTTATTTTGAGATAATTGAGTGTAAATAGCATGGTGGGAATTTTAGAAGAATTTTTAAGTTGATAAGTTAATATTTGGGATTTTATATTAATTTAAAAAAATGAATTTAATATTATTAAAATGCAGTTTAATCAGATTTTGGTGCGGAATGAGCCAGAATGATTTTATTTGTGTTTATAAATTTTATATGATTTATTATTAAGTTATTAAAACTTTGAAAGTGAAATTTTAAACGTTTTCGTCAATTTTGAAAATCGCTCAATTTAATAGACGAGTTAAAATAGCCTTCCTGGGCACAGTCTCGGAATTCGATGAAACCAGTTCCATTGGATCCATAATAGTTAGTTATTATCGGATTTCAATTTTCATAGCAATCGGAGTTGTCGTTTGACCTTGGCAGCACGAAACGCTTAGAAATCGATTTAACCGATTTAATTTTAAATTGATCATTTAATTCCGTAACTCGCACATATGACCGAATTAGCTTACGAAACATGTTCCATTGTGTCCGGAACGCGGGAAAACCCTAGGAATGCCTGTTGGTACGTGAGAATTGGAGTCCGTTTGCGTAAGTGGTAAATTGATTGGAACGAGATTAAATTAATATTAAATATTATATATATATATATATATATATATATATATCAGTTTGTTGCTTAAACCCTAGCCTATATTCAGAGCCGCCGCTTCCGTTAGTTTCATGGCCGAAAATTGATTTCAATCCTCCTCTAAAATATCTCAATCCATGCTTTAATTGGAGAAACTTTCTAAATGAAAGTTGCAGCTCATTGAAGGATCTATAGATCCAACGGATGATTTCGCGTGAGGTGATCGTTTGGAGCAGTTATGGAGTCGCGTTCGTATAGGGTTCGAGCACGTATCGTGCATGATTGCCTTGACCGAGCTCCACTTGGTTTGGGCCGAAGGTAGTATTGTTGAGGAGCTTCGACGTGAAGGAGCTGGATCGTCGTCGAACGCGATGGGGAGGGTGCGATTTCGAACCCTAGTTCGAATGTTTTGGTTTGGCTTTCTCTGTTTTCGCGTGCGTGAGTTGATGGAGGAAGAAGCACCTGTGTGGCCACGATTTCTCACTGCTTGATCTATGGTTGAGGGTAAAGGGGATTTAATTTAAAAGGAAATTGTTTTAAGTTCGATTCAAAACTTCATAAAATCCTAACTAATTCATATGTTATCAGAATTTAACGAAATTTGCGGCATCAGGATCGCAGAGACACGTACTTCGCAATGGTGCAGTCCGGGAATCATTTTGGGCAAGTAGAAATTTTAGTTAAATCGAACGTCGTTCGGTTTAATTTGAATTTCGAACGCTCGCCGAAACTCAAAGTGAGTATTCTCACTCACATCTGGATATTGGCTGATTTAAATAATTAACATTAAATATCTGTGTGATTGGTTACATAGTATTGTTGTTATCAGTTTGAATTGATATTTATATATATATGTGATGTGCTAATATTTGTTGATGCAGGGAAAACAGGTTGGAGGGATCCAACTGGATTCCTCACACTATAGTAATTATCTTTATAATTGATGTTGTGATCTGTTTATATATTGTGAGGGATAACTCTGAATTAAATTGTATTGTGATATTGCTGGATAAGTATATACACAGAACTTTAAGAATAAAATAAAAATAAATTGGATTTTTAAAGAAATAAAAGGAATTGATAAATAAAGAATTTAAGGGAATTAAATTTGGAATCTGGGTTGAGTGAAGAATGAAAATTTGCAAAGTTGGAAACAAAAATAAGTGGAACATTTATTAGTTGATAAATGAGGAGATAGGGATTTCTGGTGATAATTTCAATAAGAAATTATAAATTGTAAAAATAATAATAATAACAATGGGATTATTTTGATAATAATGTTCCTTGGAAATTAAATCTGATTTCAAAAGAAATCCTTTAAATTAAATTAGCAATAAATTGCAAATTAGAATGTTGCAGAAATATTATTTAAAACCATTGAAAATTTAAGTAGGTATTTAGTTAAGCAATTCCTTAAGTATGATTTCATTAAATAAATTTATAATAGTTTATTTAAAAAGACCTTTAAACTTATACTTTGGAAGTGAATTTCCGGGAATGGAAATGTGGTTAAGCTTCATAAGAAGTTATTTTAAACCTGGGGAGGAAATCTATGTTATTAAACATAAATCTGAATTGAAATAAAATGGACATAATTTATAAAATGGATTTTCTGGGTTGTTTGAGTGGGAATGAGTTTCCCCTGGGAAAAACCAAGTTCGAGTTTTAAACAGATTGTATTAAAAGAAAGTTTAAAAATTCAAACTTGTTTAAAAGAGTGTTTTGGAAATTTTAATTTTAAAGTAATTATTGATAAGTTAGCAATAGTAAATTTTTATGAATACCTTAGTAATTATTTTTACAAATAGATTTATTAAAGGCTAGTTTTGAACAAAGTTATTTGAAATTGTTATTAATCCTTTGAAAACTCTACTTTTAAATTTAGTTTAACTAAACATTTATGTAAAACCAAGTTTAGATCAAAATAAATAGTTTTGCTTCACTTGTTTTAAATTTATATTTTTGGGTAAGTAATTAGAAGTAAATTTACGTATTTAGAGTATATTTCAGTATAAAATGTTTTAACTGTTTTAACTCTAAATGTTTTGAACTCGGATATTTCCAATGGGAATTAATGGTAAAGGATTTACCTTGTAAAGGAAGAATTTTGGGAAATTGTTTTCAAATGGGTTTTGGAAATTTGAAAATATATCTTTTAAAGATATTTGAGCCAAATAAGTAATGTGGGAATTATTTATTGTGTGATGGATGTTTGTGAAAAATAATTGATAGTTAAATCGCCGACTATCAATATTGGACAAATGCGTTGATCGTTTCGAAGAGACCGGGATCGAGATTTATTACTCGAAAACCACTTCTATCCGGTTGGTACTTTTCATTAGGAAAACGTGTTCGGAGTCGAAGATGGAGCAGTGAAGTGCAAGGGCTAGTCGCTACTAATCCTGAGGATATTTCCAAAACGGATGTAGTAGGAATAGTGCCTTCGGTTCCGTTCGAACCCGGAAAGGACTTGTATGGACGAATGCTTTCGGAACATCGTCAGATGGACAATGGGCATTCTAAGTGAAACGTTCTAAAAGGTAACGCTTAGCCTCAAGCCTCATCAAATGGGAATGACTGAAAATCAGGGGATATGCAACAAGGCTTCGTGGGTAGCCCCCACTGGAGAGTAAGGTCATCCCTGTCTAGATGTCCCTTTTTATTTTCGGCTTAGTGGTGCGGTTGCTGATCCCAACCGCGGGGTGATCTTATTCGGAACTGTCCAGTAAGGGATGGGTCCGGCCTTGTGTTGCAGGGGATCAGGAGTGGTCCTCGGTACGGTGATCTAGGCCCCGTACTGTGACAGGTGGTACCCCAGTGCCTAGTCATTGTTGGAAATCCATTCTCCCTATGAGCCTTGTACGAGTTTTGTTTGTATTATCCACTTTTGTGGCTAGTAGCTGGAATTTAATAGATGTAACAATTTCAGCTATTTTATAAGTATTTGTAAATAGACCCTATTATAATATCAGAGGATTTCTATAAAAAGTGTTTTAGCTATCGTAAGGTAAAAACCCGACATGTTTATTTGTGGCGTGGTCTTACGAGATGCTTTTGTTTTCGATGGATTTTTGAAACTTTAAGAATCAATTTGGATGCATTATTATCAGCTGGTATTCCAGACTGACTCGGGTGTTATTTTATTATAATGCTCGGGTCAGACCGAGTATTATATGTACATGACATGATGCTTTGGAGCAGCAGAGGAGCTAGAGTCCAAGATGTATTATCTATATATATATATATATATATATATATATATTCCACTGCTATGATCGTATGATTGTCTGACTAGTAATATTGTGTGTATGAGATACTCTGATGATATGATGTATAAAACAGTATAAATTTCATTTTGTGTAAAGTCCTATACTTACTATTATATTTTATTCCGCTGCGACTGTGAGATTCTGATATTGTTTAGTTTCTTCTTCTTCTATCTCTTCTTCTTTAACCCTAATGGTTCGTAATTCTATGCCACTTGAGTTAATAGAGGTAGAATAATGTTGATTCAAGGGGTACGGATTTGCGGGCTGTCACACTTGGTATCAGAGCTTAGGTTGGTGACAACCTAGGCTTTGGTGGGGGAAATTTCTCATTGAACAGAGTCAATAGTACTCTATAATGAGTTGAGTGTATTAATAAATATGAGAGCGTACTTGTTAGTGGATATAAAATTGTTTTTATACCGTGTTGACTTATCGGTTGAGTGTTTATGAATTCTGGTCGGCACGGGAAGTACAACCGTATCGATAGGGGTTTCTAAACTCTTAAACAAGATAAACCGACATAGTATTGTTTTAAGGTGGGTAAATGAAGTAATTTTACCCAAGTTATATTTTGATATAAAAGAAATAATTTTCTGAAATTATTATATATATTTGGATGATTGGTTGTTAATGTCTAAATCAAAAAGAATCTAAAATTTAATCTGGAAATTTGAAATAGTTATAATGAAAATAAAATTCTACAAATATAAATTATATAAAGGGAAGAATAACTAAATTTGAATTGAACCAGAATTTAAATCCCGGAGGTTTTGGAAAGGATTTTAAATGTAATGAAAATAAAGGTTTGGAAGTTTAAATTCCTGGGGAAGTTTGAAATGTTTGCTAAAGTGTTTGAAGGGTATATTGGAATATTGATTTGGGAAGTAAGAAAGCATTTAACTCACTTCAGTCGCTGGAAAATAATCCTGATGATGCTGGCCACATCATTAGAATTCATTTTCGAGTTTCTAAAGTGATGGATTGCTACCAAAATGGTTGGTTATGATATTGTTAGACTTGTTGGGTATAACAGTTATTTTGGAAATTTCAAGGGGAAAAATTTGTTTTGGCAAAAACAAATTGTTTTGGAAGTTTGGTTTGATATACCAGGGGTGTATGAGTTATGTATTATTTCAAATTGGTTTTGAAATAAATCCGGGTAATTGAATTCTGGAAATTCTGTTTAAAAGTAAAATTGTAACGTTAAAATGCATCAATTAATGAACTTATTTTGGTAAAGTTGATGCTAATAAGAAGGAAATGTAAATTTTAAATTAAAATTTAATTTGGGTAAATGGAAGTGAATGAAGATATTGAAGTGACTAGAGATTTGAATTTAACTTAGGATAAGTTAAATAAATTGAACTTAGAATCAAATTGGTTTGGATTAAATTGAAATGTAAATAACTTAGTAATCATGGGTTATTATACAATAAATTGTATCCATAAGCTATTATGTGTTATACCTATAACCTGGAAGTGTGGATCTAAATTTTTACAAAGAATTGGATTGAAAGAAAATTGGTATCCTTAAGAATTCAGTGATATATATATATATATATAGAATTTGAAATTGTTTCGAATGAGCTTTATTAAGTAATCCTAAATGAAATGTGAATTGAGATAAGGTAGAGTGAGATATAAAAGAAGTGAAAGAACTTAAGTTAGAAATAAGTTTTGAACTTATTTATGGAAGGGATAAAATTGGATATAAAGATGAAATGTAAATTGCTTATAATTGCATAAAGAAATTCACATTCTTAAGTCATTAAGTGTTATAATTTGAGCTTGTGATTATAAAATGGAAATGGACTTAAAAAGCAACCTAAACTCTTGGATAGAAGTGAAATTTTAATTCATTAAATAGAAGAGTTGAATGGTGCGACAAATTCAATACTTAACCATAAATGAAATGTAAAGTGCAGTGAAGCACAATGAGAACATAAAGGTGGGTGTTCTTAAGTCAGCAAATAAGTCTTGAACTTATGTATGGGGAAAATGATAGTTGTTTTGATAATGACATTGAAATTAAATTTCAGTTGTATAATAAATAAGGTTAGAAGAAATTTAAATTCTATTTAAAGGAGTGAAAAGGAAGGTAGAAAATTTAAATTTACTAAATGACATAATTGGAAAAAATTGTCATATTATAAAAATGAATTCAGAGTGAATTGAGGAAGTGAATTAAAACCTAATATGGATTAGGTTATTGACTAAATTGAATTACAATTTAATGGAATTTGTAATGAGATGAATAGAATTTGATGGGTTGGTCAAAATTTGGAAAGTAAATAAAACTCCAATTGTGGCATGAGATTTAAATTTTTGGTAACAAATATTGAAGTGTGAATGAAAGATGGAATTAGATTATAATGGTGATAGTTTGAATTGTGAATAAATTCAAAGGAATGAAATAATTTTAAAGCGGTTTCTTTGCTAATAAAATAAATCTAAAAATGGATAAAATAAATAAACAAAGTGCATTAAAATTTGTAAATGGATTGGAATTTGATTGAATGAGAATCAAATGGAAATAAAATAAAATTGATATAAGAAGATAATGAAAATGTGGTGAATGAACTTAAGCAACTTGAAAAAGAAAAGAAAAAAAATGATTGTGAATAAGATTTATTAAGTACTCTTGAATGAAATTTGTTAGATAATAAAATTGAATTGCAAGTGAAATGATATTCCTTAATTATTGTGAGTAATTAAGGATGTCTGGGTTGTGAATAATCCAGGATGGAATGAAATTAATATAAACCTGAATTGGTTAAGGAAATAAAAATGTAAGGAAAATTTAACTTAACAATTGCATTGGAATAAAAATACTTGGCTTGTGAACTAGGCAAAATTGATTAAAATTAATATAAATCTAAGTAGAATAAATTTTAATGGTTATGAGATTAAGTGGTGGTTATTTTGCTTGAATGACATGAAAATTGCATGTATTCGGAATCGAGTTGCTTAACAAGCAATTGGAATTGATTTTTTTTAATAAATTGATATGAATTGGAATAAAATTCAAAGAGTTTGTATATGATGCAAATGAATCGATTTGAGGAAGCAAATAAGGATGGTTTTAAATTAATGAGATAAATGCAATCTAATTAAGTGATTTTTGCATATGAATGGAAATGGATTATAAAAGAAATGCAAATGTTTCAAAATTAAAAATAAAATTTGATTGTAAATCAAGTTGGGAATGTAATTTAAAGTAAAGAAATGCAAGTGAGGCTGATGTAAATCATATTGAAATTGCGAAACTTGTATGTAAATCCTTTGTGTGAAATAAATGGGATTTGGCACTAGAAAAGGGAACTTTATGCGTGTTATAAAAATATGGTTTACTTATGAAATTATGCAAAGTGTTGTTTTGAATGTAAATGAATATGTTTAGCTTAAATTTATATTGGAATTGTTGTTAAAATGTTCATATCTTTGAAAACTGATGAGTTTGTTGAGTAAGTACAGGTACGGGAGGCGTTCGAGAGAGTTGGAGCGCGTATATGCGTTATATTAGCTGCTTGCTATTAAAATTTGCTAAAAAGGTACGCCTACGCTAATATAATTGGGAAAATGATATATATATTGTGATGTATTTTGGTTTCCGACCGTGTGGGTCGATGTATATATATTTATCTGTATCACGATATCGCGAAAGCTCCTCCGTACAGGGGAGACTCTGCTAAAAAATTTCGAAAATTTTGGGAGTTAGAAATTTTTTGGAAATTTAAAAATTTGTAATCAACGTGGAAAGTTGTTTTAAGAAATGTTGAAACAAAAGCTTTTGCGTATAAATAATGCAAATGAGTTTGGATTTGAGCTAAATGGTTTTGGGAAGAGTATATAAGTTGTAACTAAAGAAGTTTGGGTTAAGCTAATGAGTGTAGGAGCATTTGTTTCATTAGTGACAAATTGATTTCAAATAAACAATTGAAAATAAAAGATTACGGAATATGATTGAATTAGTAGTTTCGATTTGAAACTAAAGGAGTTTAGGCAAAGTGAATTTGGGATTTTCACTAAATGGGTTGGAGAGTATTTTCTACCCTAGCAAATTTCGGGGGCGAAATTTTTATAAGGGGGAAATAATGTAACATCCCGTACTTTTAAGCCATTGAATTTGAACATTTAATTCATTTTAAATGTTTAATGTGGATTCTTAATTGATTTTGAAATGAATGAATTCGGGTTCAATCAATGAAATAAGCTATAATTTTTAATTATAGCAATTCCGGTTGAATTTGGATAATGGAAAAATAATAATTTAAATATTCGAAATTGAAATAAAAGTAAATCTGGATGTAAATAGTGATAAAAATGGTTTTTAAAAAATTTATATTGAGATGATTGAGTGTAAATAGCGTGGTGGGAATTTTAGAAGAATTTTAAGTCGATAAGTTAATATTTGGGATTTTATATTAATTTAAAAAAATGAATTTAATATTATTAAAATGCAATTTAATCAGATTTTGGTCCGGAATGAGCCAGAATGATTTTATTTGTGTTTATAGATTTTATATGATTTATTATTAAGTTATTAAAATTTTGAAAGTGAAATTTTAAGTGTTTTCGTCAATTTTGAAAATCGCTCGATTTAATAGACGAGTTAAAATAGCCTTCCGGGGCACAGTCTCGGAATTCGACGAAACTAGTTCCATTAGATCCGTAATAGTTAGTTATTATCGGATTTCAATTTTCGTAGCAATCGGAGTTGTCGTTTGACCGTGGCAGCACGAAACGCTTAGAAATCAATTTAACCGACTTAATTTTAAATTGATCGTTTAATTCCGTAACTCGCACATATGACCGAATTAGCTTACGAAACTTGTTCCACTGTGTCCGGAACGCAGAAAAACCCTAGAAACGCCTGTTGGTACGTGAGAATGAGTCCGTTTGCGTAAGTGGTAAATTGATTGGAGCGAGATTAAATTAATATTAAATATTATTATATATATATATATATATATATATATATATATATATATATATCAATTTGTTGCTTAAACCCTAGCCTATATTCAGAGCCGCCGCTTCCTTTAGTTTCATGGCCGAAAATTGATTTCAATCCTCCTCTAAAATATCTCAATCCATGCTTTAATTGGAGAAACTTTCTAAATGAAAGTTGTAGCTCGTTGAAGGATCTATAGATCCAACGGATGATTTCGCGTGAGGTGATCGTTTGGAGCAGTTATGGAGTCGCGTTCGTATAGGGTTCGAGCACGTATCGTGCGTGATTGCCTTGACCGAGCTTCTCTTGGTTTGGGCCGAAGGTAGTATTGTTGAGGAGCTTCGACGTGAAGGAGCTGGATCGTCGTCGAACGCGATGGGGAGGGTGCGATTTCGAAACCTAGTTCGAATGTTTGGGTTCGGCTTTCTCTGTTTTCGCGTGCGTGAGTTGATGGAGGAAGAAGCACCTGTGTGGCCACGATTTCTCACTGCTTGATCTACGGTTGAGGGTAAAGGGGATTTAATTTAAAAGGAAATTGTTTTAAGTTCGATTCAAAACTTCATAAAATCCTAACTAATTCATACGTTATCAGAATTTAACGAAATTTGTGGCATCAGGATCGCGGAGACACGTACTTCGCAATGGTGCAGTCCGGGAATCATTTCGGACAAGTAGAAATTTTAGTTAAATCGAACGTCGTTCGGTTTAATTTAAATTTCGAACGCTCGCCGAAACTCAAAGTGAGTATTCTCACTCACATCTGGATATTGGCTGATTTAAATAATTAACATTTGAATAACTATGTGATTGGTTACATATTATTGTTGTTATCAGTTTGAATTGATATTTATATATATGTGATGTGCTAATATTTGTTGATGCAGGGAAAACAGGTTGGAGGGATCCAACTGGATTCCTCACACTATAGTAATTATCTTTATAATTGATGTTGTGATCTGTTTATATATTGTGAGGGATAACTCTGAATTAAATTGTATTGTGATATTGCTGGATAAGTATATACATAGAATTTTAAGAATAAAATAAAAATAAATTGGATTTTTAAAGAAATAAAAGGAATTAATAAATAAAGAATTTAAGGGAATTAGATTTGGAATCTGGGTTGAACGAAGAATGAAAATTTGCAAAGTTGGAAACAAAAATAAGTGGAACATTTATTAGTTGATAAATGAGGAAGTAGGGATTTCTGGTGATAATTTCAATAAGAAATTATAAATTGTAAAAAATAATAATAACAATGGGGTTATTTTGATAATAATGTTCCCTGGAAATTAAATATGATTTCAAAAGAAATCCTTCAAATTAAATTAGCAATAAATTGCAAATTAGAATGTTGCAGAAATATTATTTAAAACCATTGAAAATTTAAGTAGGTATTTTGTTAAGCAATTCCTTAAGTATGATTTCATTAAATAAATTTATAATAGTTTATTTAAAAAGACCTTTAAACTTATACTTTGGAAGTGAATTTCCGGGAATGGAAATGTGGTTAAGCTTCGTAAGAAGTTATTTTAAACCTGGGGAGGAAATCTATGTTATTAAACATAAATCTGAATTGAAATAAAATGGACAGAATTTATAAAATGGATTTTCTGGGTTGTTTGAGTGGGAATGAGTTTCCCTGGAAAAAACCAAGTTCGAGTTTTAAACAGATTGTATTAAAAGAAAGTTTAAAAATTCAAACTTGTTTAAAAGAGTGTTTTGGAAATTTTTATTTTAAAGTAATTATTGATAAATTAGCAACAGTAAATTTTTATGAATACCTTAGTAATTATTTTTACAAATAGATTTATTAAAGGCTAGTTTTGAACAAAGTTATTTGAAATTGTTATTAATCCTTTGAAAACTCTACTTTTAAATTTAGTTTAACTAAACATTTATGTAAAACCAAGTTTAGATCTAAATAAATAGTTTTACTTCACTTATTTTAAATTTATATTTTTGAGTAAGTAATTAGAAGTAAATTTACGTATTTAGAGTATATTTCAGTATAAAATGTTTTAACTGTTTTAACTCTAAATGTTTTGAACTCGGTTATTTCCAATGGGAATTAATGGTAAAGGATTTTCCTTGTAAAGGAAGAATTTTGGGAAATTGTTTTCAAATGGGTTTTGGAAATTTGAAAATATATCTTTTAAAGATATTTGAGCCAAATAAGTAATGTGGGAATTATTTATTGTGTGATGGATGCTTGTGAAAAATAATTGATAGTTAAATCGCCGACTATCAATATTGGACAAATGCGTTGATCGTTTCAAAGAGACCGGGATCGAGATTTATTACTCGAAAACCACTTCGATCCGGTTGGTACGTTTCGTTAGGAAAACGTGTTCAGAGTCGAAGATGGAGCAGTGAAGTGTAAGGGCTAGTCGCTACTAATCCTGAGGATATTTCCAAAACGGATGTAGTAGGAATAGTGCCTTCGGTTCCGTTCGAACCCGGAAAGGACTTGTATGGACGAATGCTTTCGGAACATCGTCAGGTGGACAATGGGCATTCTAAGTGAAACGTTCTAAAAGGTAACGCTTAGCCTCAAGCCTCATCAAATGGGAATGACTGAAAATCAGGGGATATGCAGCAAGGCTTCGTGGGTAGCCCCCACTGGAGAGTAAGGTCATCCCTGTCTAGATGTCCCTTTTTATTTTCGGCTTAGTGGTGCGGTTGCTGATCCCAACCGCGGGGTGATCTTATTCGGAACTGTCCAGTAAGGGATGGGTCCGGCCTTGTGTTGCAGGGGATCAGGAGTGGTCCTCGGTACGGTGATCTAGGCCCCGTACTGTGACAGATGGTACCCCAGTGCCTAGTCATTGTTGGAAATCCATTCTCCCTACAAGCCTTGTACGAGTTTTGTTTGTATTACCCACTTTTGTGGCTAGTAGCTGGAATTTAATAGATGTAACAATTTCAGCTATTTTATAAGTATTTGTAAATAGACCCTATTATAATATCAGAGGATTTCTATAAAAAGTGTTTTAGCTATCGTAAGGTAAAAACCCGACATGTTTATTTGTGGCGTGGTCTTACGAGATGCTTTTGTTTTCGAAGGATTTTTGAAACTTTAAGAATCAATTTGGATGCATTATTATCAGCTGGTATTCCAAACTGACTCGGGTGTTATTTTATTATAATGCTCGGGTCAGACCGAGTATTATATGTACAGGACATGATGCTTTGGAGCAGCAGAGGAGCTGGAGTCCGAGATGTATTATCTATATATATATTCCGCTGCTATGATCGTATGATTATCTGACTGGTAATATTGTGTGTATGAGATACTCTGATGATATGATGTATAAAACAGTATAGATTTCATTTTGTGTAAAGTCCTATACTTACTATTATATTTTATTCCGCTGCGACTGTGAGATTCTGATATTGTTTAGTTTCTTCTTCTTCTTTTATCTCTTCTTCTTTAACCCTAATGGTTCGTAATTCTGTGCCACTTGAGTTAATAGAGGTAGAATAATGTTGATTCAAGGGGTACGGATTTGCGGGCTGTCACATAATTAATCATATAAATTACTTCAACTAAAAGGTTATTTGGATGTATCTTGTATACATCTAATGATATAACAAGATAATATGATGTGATATGTAAGCATGTGTATAACCATACGCACAGACACACATGCACACATATGGATATTGGGATTTTAGTCCATTGTATATACATATATACCATACTTAAATATACATACGTCAATTTCATATAAATATTGGGAATATAAATGTCTAATATATGCATATGTTTTAGTATACCATAATATGTTTATATGTATACAGATATTTATAGTACCATATGTATTATATATAGTTTAGACACACACGCACATATACGTATATGTGATATTTTGTTGCCACTTACATAATAATATATATACATATATAAAATTATGAGAACAAATTTATAAAATAAAATAAATAATTTCAAAGCAAGAGAACGTACAATTGGAAGTATAGGAGGAAATAAGGTTTCATATTAAATATAGAAATAGTCAAATTTGAATAAAAAGGAAATATAATAGGTGTTATTTAACTTTCCTACTTTAGAAACATTAATTAATAATAAACTCAACATCATAAAATTGCAAGCTTAACACAACAAAATATCCAAACTTTAACATCATAGATATGAAAAGAAACTTCAACCTGTAAAAAAAAGAAAATAATGCCGTAAATAATATTTTATTTTTATAAAATGATTGAATTTTTATTATTAAACTTTACGCAGATACTTGTAAACATAGGTAAAATTGTAATTTAAATCTCAAATACATATACTTGACTAAACAACAACACATTGAATTTATTAACTGAAAAACAAAAAAACCTAAATAAAGGATCCAAGTTAAAATTGATTTATAGTCTTGGATAACAAAATAAAGAATACAAATATATTCATACATAATTCAATTAAGTTAAAACATCAAATCCATACCTTTAAGTGAACTAAATTGTGAAAACAATGTAAATTTTATAGCAAAACAAATATATATTAACTGATAATTCTAGATCCAACAAACAACATCAAAACCCAAAATAATCAAACATTATACAATCGAAGGACAGTAAATTAGAGGCTTTTAAAATAAATTCAATTGGTGGCAATTCAATATACACATATATGTGAATTTTTTCATGTTTAAACGTAATGAATAAATAAAAGAAAACATAATAATTGAACTTAAAAAGTCTTGCCCTCTATAGCACCTTGATTTGATATTTCTCCTAAGATCTCAAGTAGATCTACCCGTTGCTTTGCAAGAGGAGGATAAACCATTTATTTTTATGTTTATCTGATGCTTTCATTTGATTTAGAGTTGGAAAATTTTTGGTATTGTTTCATGGTATTTTCAGCCATGGATAGTGAGGATGAGAAAAAAGAAAAGTGAATGAAAATGAATGAATGAATAAAGGAAACGAATCAGTGGATTTGTTTCAATTGAAAAAATGAACTTTTTTTCAATTCTTTTAATTAAAAATTCCCTAATTAACCCTTAATTTTGCTTTCCCCCTATCCCTCTTCCTTCACATGATTTAGCCGGCTATACATGTCTTCAAATGACAAAATTTCCACAAGTCCCTTCATGCTATTATCTATTATTTAAAACCATTTAAAGTTATACCAATATTGTATAGCAATGCGGGAAAAAATGAAATAAATTAAATAATAATTAATATTTATAATATATTAATATAATTAGTTTATAATACTTTACAAATTAATTAAATCGTGTTTATATGGAATTCATAATATAGTTGTGCGACTCAAAGGTGTGAACTAAGTCGGCAATTAATATATAACGATTCAAATATTAACATTCACACATCACTTCAGCTATTGGTGTGACAGTTTAGTCGAAATCTTCGATTATAGGCCTTCTTAATAAAATCATATTTCATGTTCATACTTTCTCTTTGTCAACCTTGTATCACTTTATGATTTACGAAATTTGATTTTGGTCAAATTGTAACATCATCCACATTCGACTTGGTTAGTTCATAGACAAAGTTATTAGTTTAATAATAACATTTATTATTAACCGTAGTACCTTGATCAGAGATTTAGACCTTGAGTTGTCTATAGTTAACCATATTGTAACTTCATATAATTGAGGAGATGAATAATCCGTTGCATATTGTTTCACTTCCAATGCTTCAACTCAAACCCAAATATAGTCATCTAATGGACATTGTTCCATGATTTAAGTATATAATCAAAGTGGAGTGTCCATATCCAAGTTCAATAATATCCTCAAGTCGAGAGAATTGTGTTATATTGTCACATCGAGAATTCCTATTACCAATATGAAACTCTCAAACGAATCACTCCATAGTTATCTAATAACCACTAATATATAATCCTTTGGTGCCCCTAACAAGTACCAGTGATACATTCCCTAACATTTGAAGAGAGTTACGTAATTTAGTCTCGACGGATGCATCGATATCCTTTCTCGAAACATCAATCAAGAATATTTAAAATAAAATGTTATTTTATATAGTGATTAATTACTCACGACTGCAACTATTTGCAACAACAATCACACAACGTTTTAGATAAGGTTTTCTTTTTTATATAAATTAAATTAATTACTTAATTAATTATCACTATGTAATAGAAGTACATAATATAAATTAGACTGGCCATAGAATTTTATATATGTAACAAATTACATAATTTCCTCTACGACATACGCTTTACTTTATCAATATCCTACTTGCAGTTGGGGTCATTTATGGAATCTTATTCCCTGTCCTCCATTCAGTTTTCTCAAAACTGATAGAGCTAACCGCTTAGTGAACATATATGTTATATTATCTAAACTATCCACTCTATCAATCAACCCTCTTCAACTCTTATAAATTTCCTTTATCACAAGGACTCTTTGACATATCTTCCTCAACTTCTAGCATAGATTCTTCCATGATATATATCGTGCCATTGTTATCGCATAACAATTATAAGTGATTCTTAGCATTCGGAATCACCCCAACTCAATTATGAATTGTGCATTATAAATCTTTTACTGTGGTGCTATTCAAGGCGATGTACATAGCTTTTTGGTCAGCTACAACCTTTCATTTGGAACAATTCTAACTTAAAGCTTCTTAACTAAGATTGATCATAGACTTAAGAATGACATACTATACTATATATCACATATGGTGCTCGAGTACAAATAGTCCTTTATAAGATGTTTGCTAATTCTATAAACAATTATCTAGTATTTAGTAAATACTCGAGAATGTTCTAACTTATCATTTAATGATCTTAATTTGGTTTGATACTTTTTTGCATATATCAAATACATAAGCAAAATGTGCTATTTTAGACACCGCAAAATGCATTAATTCCTATTACTGATGCATAACGAATCACATTAATTTTTTTAATACAGTGTCAATACACACACATATGTGACGACTCACATTTCGGAGGGTTCAAATTGACAATAATCCACACATGTCCAACTTAAACAATCTAGAATATAGATAATCAACGGGGTTAATTAAGAAAAATAAGAGAAGAAGAAGAAATAAGCCCAGAATCTCACAATGGAACGATAAAACATAATAAGCAAATAAACAGTTCATGAAGCAGTTTACATTATGCATTTGACTATAATTTATTCAACATTTATCAGAGTTATATATAAAGCAGGGATAAATAAATAATGCAGCAAAACAACATGATGTAGGGAATTATAATAGTAATAATATACCAAATCTTCGTCTTCTTCCTCCAGAATAAATCTTCAATAAGATGATATTCTGGGCTGACCCAAGCGTAATGAAAAGACAAAACACTCAAGTTAGGACAAAAATATTCTTATGTGAGTCCATTCGAAATCGCATATAACATGAGTGCCATGGAGTCAGAGATGTTTACGGGGTTTCACATCTCTCATCCAGTGTATAACGTGCGTGCAATGACTCAAGAGATGTTATAGGATTTTCCATCTTTTAAGAATCCATCAAATATGTTGTATGTAGTAAAATACGCTACATATATAACGTTTAATCAGTAAAATACATATTTTTCTTAGTGTTAAGGCTTTACATTGATCCCCCTTAATGCGTTTTTAAGCATTGTCGTACAATTTGCATATAAAACACCAGTAAATCGTCTATGGATAGGGATGCGCCATGATACGACAACACTAAAAAAAATCATAGTGGTCACTTATAGGGATAAAACTATGACGAGGCATGTGAGGCAATGCCCAAGGTAGGATACTACTAGTTCGATTCGCAGGCTGATGGTAACGCATCATAGCCATGACCGCCCACCGTGTCCTTCCATCCCATATCGAGTCAAAGGGAGGTTATCCCAAATCAAGGTGCACCAATTGAAAACAATAATAAGAGTAACAATATGGACCGAGTCTAAGAAAATAGAAGAAAGGATGTCCGCTAGGCGTAATTAGCCCACTTGGCCCTATCAAGCCATCCTGTTTTTAGTCATTTCAAATTGGCATAAGTGCCGGGATCTATCCATTATTGTCCTCTTTCTTCAAATCCAGCAATCATGGCCAAAATCCAAACCACTTTGTTCTGGAGTCTCCTCCGCGTACACAGTTGTTAAAGTGGTTCCAATATTGATAGAGAGTATGCCAATAAGAGGCTCCGGTCTCTTTAACAATTAAATGTCATTTTACACACCGGTTGGTTCCTTTACATTTCGAAAATAGTTCGTACTTGATATCAAAATATCATATTCGCTTCAAAAATCAATCAAATCCATTTTCAAATCATCATATTCGCTTCACAAATCATATTTTACTTCAAAATGTCAATTCACTGCGATATATCGATTTTACTTAAAATTTTGATTCGAATTACAAATTAGGTTATAACTTCACTTTTACTCAATTCACATTTAAATCCACGATTTAATTATAAACATTTCACCCTTTTGACCAGTTTGAATTTTTAGAAAATAGTCTAAACAATTTTGAATAGCTAAATAGTTAAAATAGTTTCATAGAAATAGTTTAAGTATTAAAAATAGTTTATATGGTAAAATAGTTTTAAAAATCAAAATAATATGAATATTTAAAGAAGATAGATTTTAAAGCGTTTATACTAAAATAATTCATTAGAAAATAGTTTCAAAGTCAAACCAATTCAATTCCAAATTTCCTAATTCAAATCAATTCCAATTTCCATTTCGATTTAATCGATTCATTCCGATTGCATGTCGAATTATACATCGATTCCAAATTAATTTCGATTTCAATTCCAATTACAAATTAATTTTGATTTCAGTTACAATTCCAAATTGATTTCAATTTCAATTCCAAAATAATTTCAATTCCAAATTTGAACCATTTCGATTTATACCAATTCCGAGTTTGATTTTCAAAATATCGATTCAAAACACTTAAATCAAATTTTCCTTCAATATCCAATTAAAAATCCAAATCCTCAAATATAATTTAATTTTGAGCTCAATTCTAAAATATTGTTTTATATAACTTTTAACTTGGAAATATTCAAAGTTCGTATAAAAGTCCAATCTCTAAAAACAAATCAGTTTTTGAAATTGAAATCATATTTCGATTATAACTTCAAAATCTCAACTTCGATTATTTAAATAATTTCGTTTACTAAATTTAAATTTTAACATTTCGAGCTCAATTTCCAAAATTCGATTTTTATTTCTTTTGGTCAAGTCATTTAAATAATTTCAAATCAAAATTTTAAAATCATTTAATTTAACCAATCCGATGTCCGTATATATTTTTCTATCCTATAACTAAGTGAATCGGTTATTTCAATTAAATTCAGGAATGGATATATATCATTTCAATCAAAATAAATGCCATAGGTATGTATCATTTCCACCAATTTCTTAACTTATTCGAAATAATTTGATTTACAGTTTTATATATTGTAAATAACATACAGGATGATAGTGGGATATATCAAAATGAACAAACATCCAAATCATCCAAAACATCAATCAATAATACCCATCATAATCAACATCAGAATCAACAATAATTCATAACAATTTCATAGTTATCAATATTAGGTGATTCACGGGCAATTAAATTCCAATTTCAAATTTTTAATACGTACAGCCAATTTATATGCCAATTTAATTTTCACATAACAGCTAATAAAATTAGATAACTTCACGATTCAATTTTAACGAACATAAATATATTATAGTACGTCGTGAGCGTTAAAAACACTCACCTTTTATTTTTGTTGTTGCTTTCGCATTCTGATTTCGATTAAATTCGAACGCATTCGAATTTAACTGAAAATTCGACAAGCGCTAAATTCAACCAATTTGATTCCATATTAAATTTCTCATCAATACGAACCCAACGCGACTTACCATAATGGATTTGGAACTAAGACGATTGAGATATGAATTTCATAATAATTGGAAACTAAAACAAACAATTTATATAATCCAAATTTTCAATTAAACATTACCCAGCCCAAAAAAAGAAAATTCAGCCCGCAAACTCTTCTTCCTCCTTTATCTTATTTTCCCTTATGCACGAAAGATATCACCAAGTCGTGGCCGAAACTTAACTCACCATATCACCTCCCACCGACCACGATAAACCCAAACAGCACCGCTGCCATCTTCCTCGTCGAAAGTCGCACCTCCCCAACCCACTAATCTCAACAACGACCATCTACAACACATCGCGACTACGGCTCTTCCCCTCGACTATACGCGACCTCGACCACGGCCACGATCATCAAATGGCAACCGTGACCTCTACGTTTCATCCCCCAAGTGCCCAATCTCCATACAAACGTGAATCCGAGGTCCATATTGCAAATCGTTCACCACAAATCCCATAAAGGCTAACCCTAGTTTCAACTAAGCAAAATCAATCGCGACTAAGGTCAAACTCAACCCTAATGACCCACCTAAAATCGAAGATCTCTTCGTTGCCAATTCAACGAATCGAGTTTCAAGATTTTTAATTGATAAATGGGTTTGATTTTGAAATTCAAAATGTTGGCCATTTTTTCCCTATTGTGTTTTCTTAAATGAGTAGAAGAGGGAAGCTTTTTAAAGAGGTAGATAGGCACTAGGGTGGCTGATGTGAAGTTTTAGTGGGCTTGATGTGAAATGAATATATATATACATATATAATTCAAAACATCTAGAGATTTATTCTAAACCCTTACCGAGGCGTGCCATCTGGCGTACCTTATATTATACCTCTATTTCGAACGCAATGAAACAAGTTTTGAGACTCAATTCGATCGTATACAGAAGATTGCTTTTTGAACCCGATTACTATATTATTTTTTCAATATTGAATTCCACATGTTTATATCCCGTACGACCAAACAGTAACTCCAAGTGCTATGAAATTCGATATTCGATGATAATACTCTATTATGGATCAATGGAACTAGTTTCATCGAATTCCGAGACTGTGGTCCGAAAGACTATTTTTACTTGTTTATTAAAACGAGATATTTTCAAAATCGAGTAAAGTACTTTTAAATTCAATCTAAAAGCTCTATTACCTTCATTCTTATAATATAAATTTAATAAGTCTTCAAACTATTTTTTCCCAAATAAAAATCCAAGATTTAAATTATTTAAACGACTTTAATTATTTAAATTCAACAATTAAATTATCAAATAAATCGTTATATTTGACATTCAAATTATTACATCTATAAAATTAACTTTTAAATATTTAAAATCTATTAAATATTCCTATCTCAAATCACTAAAATTTTGGGTCGTTATATTCCTCTCCCTTAAACGAAATTTCGTTCCTAAAATTACCGTGGTAGGAAAAATGACCCAAACCCATTAACTTTTCCAATATCAATTAGCCGAAACAACTCCCAAAAATCAATTTCTTGAAACTACATTATTACTTTTACAAATTTCCAAATTCATCCATGGATTCTAATATTGTTATTTACTCAATCATTTCAAGTTATAATTCAAAATCTAATTTTAGTTGTCAAAAAATTTCTCTAAAATTTCTAACTCCTTAAATAATTGAAAATATTCGCTAGCGTCTCCTTCGCGTTGCTAGATCGGAACAACTACAAAATGCCACTACGGACCCAATCTAACAAAAGAAAACAAAAGCCAAGTGGCTCAATCATAAAATCATCAAATTCAAACAACAATTTAAACCTGTACCTTTTTTGTTGGGTAACCCAATTTTTATTTACGAAATCAAAGTCATCAAAGTAGCTCTTGCTTTTATATGCCTGCATCTAATTTATTAATGATATCTAATCATATCATTCAAAATCATTTGATTTTGCAAATTCAATTTCAAATATTCGCTTTCCTTAAGCCCATACGATGTGTGTGTGTGTGTATATATATATCATCCGTACGCAATATCAAACTGATCGCACACTCGATCACACAATTTCAAAAATCCATTTACTATGATAGAGAATCACAAAATCAATCCAAAATCCATATCCAGTGTTCGCCGTTGAAAATCGAGCGAAAAATTCCAACTCGGATCGATATAAATTATCTCAAAATTCTGTGCTCGAATCCGGATCAAACCATTATGCGAATAAGATAATATACATGCAATTTACTTATTTATTTCCAATTGATTTCTTATTCACACCAACTTCCTTTTATTCACATTTATTTCATTCATATTCAGTTATTCACAATTTTAATTCACATTGCATTATTCAAATTTTTTAAGTCAATTATAAACATTTTATACAAATATTCTTAGATTAATTATCACTTCACCACTTGAGTCTATATCCGTTTAAACTCAATCAGTTTGTTTAAATTTCTACAATATTCCAAATCAAATTCAACTCACTAATTTACTCAATTGGTTCGTTCCTTAATTCATTTCCAACAATTATTTTATTTAATCTAACTTAGGCCAAATTTTCAAATTCCATATTATTTAACTTAACTTAAGTTAAATTCCAAAACTTGCTTTTCCCAGCATTTATACTCAATAAATTTAAACATTGTTTTAACTAATTAATTCTCAATTTTTACAAGTTATCAAACTCATTTCCTCATATTTTCATAAAACACTCAAATGAAAATTCCTAGAGTTTAAACTCCTTATTCTTAAGTATTTCAAATTATCTTTGAACCCAAACACACACACAAAATCCTTTGTTGTATCAAATCATTCTTTTGAATTTCAAATAAAAAATAGATTTACCAAAAAAAGGCACCATTCGTAGCAATTCCTCCCTTGGGAACTCAAAAATGAATATCAATGATGTTGCAGTCATCACCAAAATTTTTTTTTCCAGCGACTGAACCGAGTTCAATGTTTCTATTCCCTTTTAAACCCTTTTGAATATTTTCAAAAATATTTCCCAAATAATACTATTATTATTTCCCAAAACCTTTGAAAACCCATTTTCAAACCAGTGGGATTTAAATCCTCAATTTTCCAACTTTAAATCCTTTTTATAAATCATATTTATAATATACTTCTGAATTTCCTTTTAATTTATAAATCACATTTATAAGTCATATATTATATAATCTCACTTTGGTTATATAAACTCATTCTTTAATTGTTTATCTGGTTTACATTATAGCATCAACCTTTATTCAATCCCAAACAACAATCACCAAATGATAATAATCAATTATCATCATTCTCTAACAACCAAACACACCATTTATACCATAATAATTTTCTTGAAAAATTATTTCTTTATATATAAATTATAATCCAGGTAAGATTATTTCATTTACCCAATTCGAAAACAATACTATGTCGAGTTTCTCAATTCAAATGTTTAGAGATCCCTATCAATAACACTAATTACTCGTACTGACCAGAATCCATAAGCCACTCGATAGATCAACCAAAACAATATTTTTTTCATATCACTAACAAATACATGCTCATATCTACTAATACACTCAAACTCATTCTAGGGTGCTACTGACCCTATCTCTAATGAGTTACCCCATCAAAACCAAGGTTCTCACTAAACGTTTAGCTCCGACACCAACTGTGACGACCCACATTTCGGAGGGTTTAAGTCATCAATAATCCACACATGTCCAACTTAAACAATCCAGAATATAGATAATTAATGGGGTTAATTAAGAAAATAGGAAAAGAAGAAGAAAACAAACACATAATCTCGCAGCGGAACGATAAATTATAATTAGCAAATAAATAGTTCATGAAGCTATTTATATTATACATTTGATTATAATTTATACAAAATTTATCAGAGTTATATATACAATAGGGATAAATAAATAATGCAGCAAAACAATATGATGTAGGGAATTATAATAGTAATAATATACCAAATTTTCGTCTTCGTCTTCGTCCTCCAATATAAATGTTCAATAAGCTAAAACTCAAGGCTGACCCGAGCGAAATGAAAAGACAAAACACTCGAGTTAGGACTAAAATATTCTTATGTGAGTCAAATTGATATTGTATACAACATGAGTGTCATGGCATCAGAGATGTTTACGGGGTTTCACATCTTCTATGCAGTGTATAACGTGCGTGCAATAACTCAAGAGATGTTATAGAATTTTCCATCTCTTAGGGATTCGAAAAAATATTTATATGTAGAATACACTACATATATACTGTCCAATCAGTAAAATAATTATTTTTCTTAGCGTTAAGGCCTTAAATTGATCCATTTTAACACGTTTTTAAGTATTGTCGTACAGTTTGCATATAAAACAGCAGTAAACTGTCAATGGATAGGGATGCGCCGTGATACGATAATACTAAACCAAAATCATTGTGGTCTCGTATAGGGATAAAAGTATGACAAGACACGTGAGGCAATGCTCAAGTTAGGATACTACCAATTCGAGTCATAGGGCTGGTGATAACGCATCATAGCCATAACTGCCCACCGCGTCCTTCCATCCCATATCGAGTCAAAGGGAGGTTATCCAAAATCAAGGAGCATCAACCGAAACCAACAATAAGAGTAATAATATGGAATGAGTCCAAGAAAATCGAAGAACTGAATTTCACTAGGAGTAATTTGCCCACTTGGCCCTGTCAAGCCGTTCGGTTTTAGTCATTTCAAATAGGCACAAGTGCCTTGTAACGACCCAGAATTTCAGTCATTTGAAATTTGTATATTTAATTGATTTTAAATATTCACAAGTAAATTTTACAAGTTAAATAACTTATATTTCGAATATAAAGATTAAATTGCTAATTTAGTATTTGAAATTGCAGAAATAATTGAATTTGAATTTAATGTGAACGAAAATGATTTATAAAGTTAAATTAAATTCCATTTGAATTAGAACGATGTTAGAGAACTTTTAAAATTAAATAAAAGTTAATTTATTGAAATTGAATATTCTAATATTTAATTAACGTATAAAAATAGTCATTTTTGATACAGTCTTGGATTTCGATGAAACTAGTTTCATTGGATCCGTAATGTTATATTATTGTTGGAGTTCAAATTTCACGCCAATCGGACTTACGGTTTAGTCATGGCAAGCCGAAACGCGTAGGAATTTGTTTAAGTAAATTTTAATTTAAAATAAATCGACTCGAAAACCGATCTTCCAAATATGATCGAATTGGCTTCCGATATATATTCCATTGTGTTCGGAATATGGGTAAAATATGATAAACATCCGGTGGCACGCTTCATTTGGAGTTCGAAATTTTTTCAGATGAATAGTGTCCTGAAATTTTCTATATAAGGCCACATTTTCTTTCTATTTACCAAAACCCTAGCTTAGGTTACAGCCGCCATTTTTATTTCGTGGCCAAAAATGTTTCAATCTTCTTCCCTCTTTTTCTTCCAATCCATCCACTTATAGCAAAAACCTTCAAATAAGAAATTGTAGACCTCGACACGATCTATAAATCCGACGTTTGTGATCGATTTTAGAGGCGTGGATCATCATTAATTCGATTGTGGAGGTCGTGCGTTAGTGGTTCGAAATCGTGGTGTAGGGATGACCGTAGCTGTCTTGTTTTCTAGCGTAGGTGGAGGCGAGACCGAGCTTTCTCGTGGGGGTCGTTGATCGGCGTCTCGTCGAACGATGGACGAGCGACCGCCAAATTTCGAATGTGGCAAATGGGTTCGGTGACGTACAAAGCTTGAATGATGGAGAAGAAGGCTTGAGAGCCCAGATCTTATCAAGTTGAAACAAACGGTCGAGATGAATTTAGGTTCAAGATAAAATTTGTAAATTAATTTATATTATAAATCGTATGATGTTTAAAATTGCAAAACTTCTTCATATGAGGTCCTTTTTTGACGAAATAAGTTGCGTTAGGTTTGTATTGATGAGCACTATATTTTAGAGCTGGTTTGGAATTGATTGAAGCAAGTGTAAATTTGGATAAAATTAAATGCTCGTTTTAATTTTATTCGGAATAAAAAACTACAACTGCTACTAGAATCAAAGTGTGTGCAACTCACTGTTTCTGACTCACTGATATTTTTATATAAGTGAGAATAAATTTATTTTATGTTGATTGACGATTGTTTAGATGATATGTGATATTATATATATATATATATATATATATATATATATATATTGGTATTTGGATATATTCCTTCCTATTGGAGCAGATGAGACCCTATACGTTCTCGTGTATGAGCATATGACCTTTTGTTCGCGCGTCTGCCTCGAAGCGACATTGTACATAATTCTAATATGTATATTTGTCGTGGGTGATAGGTTGGAGGGATCCAACTGGACCCCTCACCAGTGTTGATTTTATTTATGGATATTGATATATATATATATATATATATATATATATATATATATGCTGTTATTATGTGATATATGATGATTTGGATGATTGATGTACTAGTGCTGTTGCAGCATTGGGCCTATTTTTGGGTAAATTAAAATATTAAAGTGACGATTTCAAATTGAAAAGGATTTTCAAATGATTTTGAAAATAGATGTTTTATTAATTTTTGAATGGTTAAAGGAATGAATTTATTTATTTTAAATAAATAAAAGTTATAATTTCCATGTTATAAAAATTATGATTTTTGTGAAATATGATTGAAATGTGATTTTTGAAATATGAAGTTAACTATTTTGTAAATAGTTTAAATTGGGATTTTGAGCTTATTATAATTGTTTATATGTATAGATTTATAAATTTGAATTTTTATAAATCATGTGACGACCCAGAATTTTCAACGTTTGAAATTGAAATATTTAATCGACTTTAAATACCTGAATTGTTAATTTAAGCTTGAGTTTCAATTTTAACTATGAAATTAGCAATTTAATTATCAAATTTAATTATAGAAATTTGGGTAAAAATTGTAAATGTTCAATTTTGAGCCTGTTAAAAATAATTTGATGGCTTAGGAAATTCTTATTGATAATACTGAAGATAATGGAAGCTTTAGAATTGAATTTGAAAGCGATTTAATCAGTTTTGAAAATATATCGTTTAAATCGATATTTAAAAATAGCATTTCGAGGCACAATCTCGGAATTCGATGAAACAAGTTCCATTGGATCCGTGATATTGTATTATTATCGGATTTCAAATTTCATAAGGTTTGGAGTGATCGTTTGGCCGTACGATAAGTAAACGCGTTGAAAGTTAAGTCGAAATTTAATTTGATAACTGAGTCCAAAACGCTATATTCTCCATACTATCGAATTAGGGCTCGAATCTTTTCCATTGTATTCGAAATACGGGTTTAACATTATAAACGCCTAGCGGCATGCCATGATAGGAGGTCGAGATTTTTAGCTACGTTTTCGAGATAATTTAAATTTTAATAATATTATATACACTGTTGACCAGTCAATGGCGGTTCCTTCTCAGGTACGCCCTTTTTCTCCATTCAACACTTGATTTCACAACACGAAACTCCCCTAAAATTAAAATCAAATAAGAAAGCATCATAATAAAAATGGCGACTGCGAATCAAATCAAGTTGACCGAATCGATCCATATTGAATCAAAACGAGATCGTCGTTCCAGCGCGGTTCATCTCGTTCAAGCATGAAGGGAACATCGTGTTCATACGAGGTCGCGATGAGGCGTTCAATTGTGGGAGGAACTCGAGTTCGCAGGCAAAGTTAATTGGGTTTTCCGGCTAGGGTTTTGATTTTTGGAAAGCACAGGTGGGAACGCTATCGCATGTTCGATGAGGAGTTGGGTCGCAGCAGAGTGGGTAGTTCGGCGAGTTCCAGTCGCGATGGACAGCGATCTCGAGTCATGCGAGGCTGCGTCGGCATCGATGTCGCCTGATGTTTGCACGCAAATCAGTAAGCATCGTCGACGGTTGAATGTGTAGGCGAGCATACGGTGGTCCAAATTGCGGTTTTTGGCAGGGGTGTTCGAACATGCTGAGGCTTATTTAAAACTGTAAGGTATTTTCCTTTGATTGAATATATATATGAGAATTTATATATACAGGAAAATTTATTAGTTTAAAATTTGAAATTATCAGTTTGAATAAAATTGTTAGTCAATTTAATAATTTAATAAGTGATTGTTCGATTTGTTCAATCATTAATAAAAAGCATATAATTGTTGTACAAGGTCTAAAATTGTGAAGAGACAAGTCAGAATGGAAATGGATTGCAAAATAAAAGGAAAGGTGAGATCTTCTCACTCAATCAATATTGTTCTGATTTAAATTTTGAATAGCTAGATTTAAAATTGATTGACTGTATGCTTGGATGATTGATTTATAATAATTATTCACTGGATGATATTATATATATAGTAGTATATAGTTTATATTAGGTGATTGATTTCCCGCATTATATAGCGGATGAGACCCTATGCGCCGTATAATAGCGGATGATATTTTATAAATCCCATATACCGCGATATTCCACCTCGAAGTGGAATTGGTATTTAATTGTTGTGCTAACGTCTATGGATGCAGGGAAAACGTGTTGGAGGGATCCAACTGGATTCCTCAAATATTTGAATTAGTTTCAATATTGTGTGTTGATTATTTGTAATCTGTGTGTGACCATTTACGATTGAGACTGTTGAAGGCTATAATTTAGCCGAATATATTTTTGATGTCGTAGGATATCAGAAATAAATAAAATTGGATTTTTGAAATTTAGTAGAAAATTTATAGTAAATTAATCTTAGAAAATTGAATAAATTTAAAAGAAGGAATGTGTTTCAAAAGACAATAAATTTGGTGTTGAGATAAATTTAGAAATCAATTTTTAAAATTGATTTGGTATTTGTAAATAAATTTGGAAATCAATTTAGAATTTAATTCGGTGCTGAAAATAAATATTTAGAAATAGATTTGAAAATCGTATGTCAATGGATATTTAGAAGTTTAAATTCACAATGGGAATTTATAAAGGAAAGGGAAATTTGTTTTAAAAATAAACATTTGGTTATTTTTAAAAGTGTTAAAGGAATTTACGGATTCGGAACGTAAATTTAAAATAAATCAAGAAAGATTTATTAATTGATTTGAATGAACCATTTTGAAATGAAAAATGTATTTTCTCTGGAAAGCTGAGTATGATTTCGATGTAGCCTATAAATATAAACTGAAATTATCTAAGGATGGTTTTAGAAAGGATACTTTGGATAAATTATTTTCTTAACTGGTTTCATATCTTTAAAGTATGGATTTATATAATTACTTATAGAAGGAATTATTTTAAAGATTAAAAAATTGATATTTGTTTTAGGAAATGATTATTTAAATAGTAATACCTTATCTACTAATTTTATTTTAAAAATTAGTTGGGACTTAAAATCTTATATGTGATGATTAGTATAATGTTTTCATAACCTATATTTTAAGTAAGTATTTAAGATGGTTTTACTTTAAATATTTCCAAGTATATTTTGGATAAGTGATTTGAATTATTTTAACTCGACAGATTTTCAGTGGAAATAAATAAATATTTTGAAATGTATTCCGCATAAGGAAAAGTGATCTGAAATTTGTTTTCAAAGTATTGAAATGTGGTAAGTAATTTGAGATTTGTTTTCAAATGGTTGAAGTGTGAAATATATCTTGCAAAGATATTTTGAAATAAATAAGTGGGAAAATTATTTAAATCTGGTAATTGTTGTGAATGTTGATTGATAGCTAAATAACCAACTATCAATATTGGCCTTTAATGGCATTTGAATTTCGATGCGACCGGCGGTCGGATTCCAAGTTGATATCCGAAAACCACATCGAACCTTTGTGATTGTGATGGATCTTTTATTTAAAAGTGAAATTGTTGTGATTTGTTTGAAATCTGATTGAACACTTATTTTCAAAAATAAGCGCTCATTATTTGGATTAGCCGGGAGAGGACCTTGTGTCCTAAAACCCATTCCGAATAATGATACGATGAAATGGGATTGCATTTAAAGACGATGTTGAAGACCAGATCTTTTCGAAAACGAAAGGATTACCTGTCGAATGTCTCTGCACCGAGTTGCTCCGGTATAGAGATTTTATCACCCTTTCTGATGGGAATTCCGGACGTGATTATTGAATATCTGGATTTGCAAGGGCTTCTTTGAAGTGCCTTCGGTTCCGTTCGATCCCGGAACGGACTTGTATGGATGTGTGTCTGACGTTACACTTTGAGATGTAAAGCTGGTTTCTATCAAATACATTTCTGTTGGTGGCGGAGAATTTATTCTCTTAGCTTAACACCCTTCTTTGAGACGTACGAGCTCCGAGGTTATGTAGTTAATGGTTACTAGTGATACATTTCAATTTGGTAATGTGGCATATGAAGTGTTGCTGATCATTTGTTGACCAAAGCATGACTTTGTGAAAAGTGTAGCTTTGTGGACGAAACCTCATCGAGCCTCACAAACCGGTAATGGTCGAAACAGGAAAGATGCGGCAAGGTTTCAGGGGTAGCTCCCCTAGGGTATGTCCATTCCTTCTGGAAAAGGGTGGTGTCAGGTATGGAGCCCTGATATCTAACCTTTGTGGTTACTGCAAATACTCTTCTTTGTGGTTGTTGGTGTAGAGGATCCTCGGATAAAGGTCGCAAACGACCGAGGGTGGCATATCTTAGGTTTTACTCCCCGAGAAGGGGGTAACCGACCTTGTGTTGGCAGAGAGCCGGGTAGGTTCTCGGGGTGTCCCTCCGAAGGCGTACCCATGTGGCAGTAGGAAGTTCCTTAGCCTGACAATTTGTTGGAATCCAAAGAAACAATACGCGTCCTGTACGGTTTTAGTTGTATAACCTACTATGGAATGTGGCGGTAACCTGCTATTGAACATGGTAGTTATAGTAGGCATACAATAATGGTTGTATGCTGGCTAAGATTAATATTATACTTTCGAAATGTTTTTTTCACTATGCACTAATAATAATAATATCAAGGGATTTTGCGTATCAAGCATGTTTGACTATCATAAGGAGAAATCTCTTCCAATTCTGCGGTTGCGTTATGTGCGTGGTGGGATGCCTTATGGTAGTTTCATTTTCCAAAAAGCAAAGCGGATTTCTTTTCCTTTCTTTGTGAAAGATGACTGTTTTTAAGATCTCACACCAGTCCCACGACTGACTGGAGTTTATTGTTCTCTTTCTAAACTTTGGGTACCCATAATTTTCCACACGGGCAGTCTAGAGTTAGGTTAGCAGTTATTCGGGAGCAAAGTCAAGAAGTTGCTGTGGAGATCAGGAGTTGAAGCTGGATGGAGAGGCATATCACTTATATATGTAATATTTGTTTTCCGCTGTTTGTTGTTGTAAACTCTGATAATGTAATGTGATGTGATGTGATGTAATAACTGATATAGTTCTTTGTTTAAAGATATTAATTTATCTATTATATGTTGTTCCGCTGCGAAATGTGAGATTTTGTTTATTGTTTCCTTTTCTTCTTCTTCTATCTTCTTTTCCTTAAACCCTAAAGTGAATTAGCAATTGAATAACTGAATGAAAATTAATTAGATATCAACTAACTGAAATTAAAAGTGTTAAACCAAATCGAATGTAAATGAAGTAAATATGAATGCTAAGAGTAAATTAAATTAACTTGGTTATGTTGGTTATGCATTGGTTGTTAGATGAATGTTAGTTGATTAAATAGAAATTCATTAAGTGTTAATGAAATTGAATTAATAAAAAATTGAAAGCTATAAATAATTTAAATCAAATTGGAAGTATGTGAATTTAAATAGAATTGAATTTGATTTGAATTGAATTGAAGGTGAACCATCTTGAATATGAATTAGTGAATGTAAACTAATTGAATTTGAATAAATGAATGTTAGTGAAAATCCAATGTTAATGAATCAAATGTGAATAAATTGGAAACCAATCAATGAATATTAATAAGAAATGAATGTATATTTATTTGGTTATGGATTGATTGGATAGATATTGGTTTGTTGGATGATAGTTGTTTGATGGATGGATTTGTTGCTTTTGATTGCATTTGCTATGTTGTCATATATAGTTGTTATATTGGTATATGTTGTATATTGATATTACTTTCTATATACTTGTTTCTCATTTTTTGTTGAGTGTTTAGTAGGTGCGTATGGCGCTTTCTTCGCATTTGGAGCTCGCTTTCGCACTATATTAGCCGTATATACTCGCTAACAATATATAAGATACATATCTCGGATTACATATCGTACTTTTACACTTTTTTCCCTATGAGATGCCTCATCCTCGAAGATGGGATGTGTATTTGTGATATATATTGTCATTTTTTCCGGTTCGAACCGTGCAAGGGAGGCTATGGTGAATTTTTTTGAAAATTTAAGACGTCGGATAATTTTGGAGAAATTGGGAAATTTTTTGATTTTGAGTCATAATTTGAAACGATATTAGTTGATTTTGAAAAGATAACTAAGTACGGATTTGAAAACTTAGAAAAGTTTTTATAAGAAGTTTAATTAATAGATTTTGGAAAAGTTAAAGGGTTAAATGAATTTGGCAATATAGTTTGAACGAATTGTTTTGAAAAGTTAATGGATTTTGTGTTTTTTCTTACTTGGTAATTTCGAGGAGGAAATTCTTTTAAGTAGGGGAGAATTTAACAACCCAGAATTTCAATCATTTGAAATTCGTATATTTAATTGATTTTAAATATTCACAAGTAAATTTTATAAGTTAAATAACTTATATTTCGAATATAGTGATTAAATTGTTAATTTAATATTGAAATTGCAGAAATAATTGAATTTGAATTTAATCTAAATGAAAATGATTTATAAAGTTGAATTAAATTCCATTTTAATTAGAATTATGTTAAAGAACTTTTTAAATTAAATAAAAGTTAATTTATTGAAATTGAATATTTTAATATTCAATTAACGTATAAAAACAGTCATTTTTAATACAGTCTCGGATTTCGACAAAACTAGTTTCATTGGATCTGTAATTTTATATTATTGTAGGATTTAAAATTTCGTGTCAATCGGACTTACAGTTTAGTCGTGGCAAGCTGAAACGCATAAAAATTTGTTTAAGTAAATTTTAATTTAAAATAAGTCGATTCGAAAACCTATCTTCCAAATACGATCGAATTGGCTTCCGATATATATTCCATTGCGTTCAGAATGCGGGTAAAACATTATAAACGCCAGGCAGCATGCTTTGCTTGAAGCTCGAAATTTTTTCGGATGAACAGTATCGTGAGATTTTCTATATATGACCACATTTTCTTTCTATTTCCCAAAACCCTAGCCTAGGGTTACAGCCACCTTTTTTTATTCAATGGCCGAAAATGTTCCAATCTTCTTTCTCTTTTTCTTCCAATCCATCCACTTATAGCAAAAACCTTCAACTAAGAAGTTGTAGAGCTCAGCACGATATGTAAATCCAACAATTGTGATCGATTTTAGAGGCGTGGATCGTCGGCAATTCGATCGTGAAGGTCACGCATTCGTGGGTGGAAATCGTGGCGTAGGAATGATAAGAGCTGTCGTGGTTTCTGGTGGGGTACGTTGATCAAAATCGCGTCGAACGATGGACGAGCGACCATCAAATTTCGAACGCGTTAAATGGGCATGGTGACCTATAAAGTTTGAACGATGGAGAAGAAGGCTTGCGCGGTCTAGTTCTCATCAATTTGAAACGAACGACTGAGATGAAATTAGGTTTAAAAATAAAACTTGTATATTAATTTATATAACAAATCATGCGATGTTTAAAATTGCATAACATCTTCATACGAGTTATGTTTTTGATGAAACAAGCTGCGTTTGGTTCTTATTGACGAGCATTACATTTTCGAGCTGGTTTGGAGTTAATTGAAGCTAGTGTAAATTTTGGGTAAAATTAAACGCTCGTTTAATTTTATTCGGAATACAACACTGCAACTGCTATTAGAATCAAAGTGAGTACAACTCACTCTTTCTGAATCACTGATATTTTTATATAAGCAAGAATAAATTTATTTTATGTTGATTAATGATTTTTTGGAAGATATGTTATATATTGTATATGTATATTGATTACTATTTGGATATATTTCTGCCTATTGGGACAGATGAGAACCTATACGTTCCCATGTATGAGCGGATGACCATTATACGCGCATCTGCCTTAAAGTGGACTTTGTACATATTTTCTAATATATACATTTGTTGCTGGTGACAGGTTGGAGGGATCCAACTGAATTCCTCACATGTGTTGACTTAATTCACATGTACTGATATACATGCTGTTATCATGTGATATATGATGATTTGGATGTTGTGATTGATGTATTTAGTGTTGTTGCAGCATCGGTCCTATTTTTGGGTAAATTAAAATATTAAAATGATGATTTCAAATTGAAAAGAATTTTCATGTGATTTTGAAAATAGATGTTTTATTATTTTTTGAATGGTTAAAGGAATGAACTTGTTATTTCAAATAAATGAAAGTCATAATTTTTATGTTATAAAAATTACGATTTTTGTGAAATACGATTGAAATGTGAGTTTTGAAATATGAAGTTAACTACTTTGTAAATAGTTTAAATTGGGATTTTGAACTTATTATACATGGTTTATATGTATAGATTTATAAAATTGAATTTTTATAAATCAAAATGATGGAATTATAAAGGGGTTTCATAAATGTTAAAATGGAGTTTTAATTGAATCTTAGAAGTGAATAAGATTTATGAATTTATGAAGATATAAAAAGGAATTAATTTGTAAATGAGAGATTTATAAGTAAATTAACTTATAATTGGATTTTGGCATGTAAACGAGATATATATGGAATTGGTAAATAAAGGAATTTTGTACATGGAAGTTTTTATAAAATAATAAATGGAATTTATAAACATTGTTTTATAAATCTGAAATCAATTGAATTTGATAAGTTAAATATGAAAGCTTATTAAAGGAAGTTCATTCATGATTTTGGACAGAGGATAATCAATTAATTAAATGTGCACAAGTTTTGAATTTAGTTAATGAATTATATTCACGGTTTTGGACAGTGAATAATCTTTCAAATTAAAAGGCAGGTTTTGAGAAGTGATCTTTTAAATGAAGTTAAATGATTTGAATATGTTTTAAAATATGTTAAGCATCGAATACATAGATTTCAACATTCACTGTTGAAATAGATGTTTTAGAGAAGTATAGGAAAGTATGAACTATAACATTATTGTTATAGTAAATGATTTTCGAAAGAAGATGTTTTGTATAGTATGAGATTTATATATCTATCTAATTTTTGAATCCCTATACTAATGATTTTTGATTGTCGTAATGATGTTTTACGCAAAATTGGTTTTGTTTAAGAGAATATTTTCCTTAAAGAATAAAATATATACTTAATCATGATTTGAGTATACATAATATTTTCTTAGTGTTGAAAATAAATTGATTTGTTAATTACTTATATTATTAAACAAGTATATGGAAATGTTTTCCAAATAGTGAAATATTGAAATGGTTTTGTGAATATATCTTTTTAAAAGATAATTTGAAGTGAATATTTAGCAAGTGATTTAATTAATGGCCTAGTGATTTTTTGTGGTGCTAAATATTTGTTTGTTTGCTTTGATAGTTAAATAACCGACAATCAAATTTGGCCATTTTAGTTCCTCGACTTGATGTGGGAACTATTGTGCAGAGTATTACTCCAATCTATAGAACTTCCTTCTTGGCCGAAGGATAGCAATTTGAAAGTTGGAGACGTGATAAGTCTATAAGACATAGTTTCTATGTGAGGTTGAGGAACGCTTTTGCGTTGTTGGTGCGAAGAGATCAGGATCAGATTTATCTGAAAACCACTTCAGACCAACATTCATGCGACGATTGTGCAGGTTGGTTGTGATGATATTGATATTTAGGACTTTCGTAGTGGAGGACTACTTGTTGATCGTTTGGTGTTAAAATCTCAACATACATCTAGTAGTAATAGTCTCTTCGTTATGAAGTATCCAATGCAAGAACTATTCGCTACTAATCTTAGGGATTTTAGGATGTGGTAGGAAAGTACCATCGGTTTGTTTTGTTCCTGGAAAACATGTATGGATGAGTGTTTGACATTGCATTTCTAAAGATTACGTACATTAGTTTTTACAAAATTACATCAGTGGTGGCGAGAAGGCAACTTCTCTTAGCTTAACACACTCCTTGAGATATACGAGCTCAAGGGTTGTATTTTTATGGAAGGCAATTAGCAGTCAACGGGAATGGCAATATGGCATTCAAAGTGATGTGATATACGAAAGGTAATCGTTACCTTAGGCCTCATCAATTGAAAATGACCAAAAAGGGGTTAGATGCAACAAGGATAAGTGTGTCATTCAAAATTAGGATATGATTATCCTCTTCTAGATATATTTCTTCCCACTACGACGTTCAGGATGTAAATTATTATGGTTTGTATGCTATGAGGGCCCTCGAAAAGATCGGTAATGACCGGGGAATGATATATTCGGTACTATATAGTTACAGAGATAGGCCAGTCTTGTGTTGGTAGAGGTTCCTTTGTGATGTTCCTTGATGCATTCCTCTAGAGATGTACTGCCAGAAGGTAGTCCCTTCTTCACCTGGTCATATGTATGGAAATCCAAACTCCACTACATGCCTGCCATTTTGATCGTATTACCTATTCTAGGCTATATGCTGGAATTTAATCAATGTAACAATTTCGGCTATGATTAATATTATTTGTGCAGTAGACACTATTATAATATAAGAGAATTTGATATAAAATGTTTTAGTTATCATAAGGTAAAAACATGTCTATGTTTATGTGTGGGCGTGTCTTATGAAATACTTTTGTTTTGAAAGGAAAAGTTTGGTAATTTAATAAATTCAGATGAGTGTGTTTTCTCACACTAGTTTACCAAACTGATCCGGGCATTCTTCCCTTTCAATGCTCCGGTCAGACCGAGTATTTTTACAGGTTCATATTTGGTTCTTTTGGAGCATTGCGGACGAGCTAGAGATATTCATTTTCGTATACACGTATCTGTTTTGTTTATCCACTTTGCGCATTGTTGTTGTTTATATTATCGGTAATTGTATGGATATATTATTACAACTGCCCGGGCAGATGATTAGTGATTGATTGTGAAACTCTGATTGATGTGTGGATATACAATTTTTGTTTCATCATTGATATAATATTATATGTTTTCCATTGCGATGTGAGATTCCATATTGTTTTGTTTGTTCTCTCTTCTCTCTTTCTTCTCTTCTCTACTTTTCTCTTCTTTTTTTCTCATGACTTTCCATCAGTCGGTGCTTTTTGGGTTGGACTTGTGTGGTTTATTGTCGATTCAAAGCGTACGGATTTGAGGGTCGTCACATGCCGGGCTCTATCAATCATCGTTCTCTTTCTTCAAATCCAGCAATCTTTGCCAAAATAAAACCACTTCTGAGAAGACTGTGCGGATCGTGCTATATAGAATTATATCAAACTAGTGTGGAAATAAACTAAGTTACTATAGTAACGTAAATAAGTAAAATAAAATAAGCGCACCATAAATTTTATACTGGTTCGAACTTTCCGTTCTACTTCCAGTCCCAGACTCCTTCTGGAATTTCACTAACAACAATCCTCACTTAACCTGGAGGAACAAGATTACAACACCTGCACGACAGAACAAGATTTCGATGCCTCAACAGTCGAAGAGGACTTCACTCGCCTAAACAGCGGAACAGTACTTCAACTTATACAGAGAGTATTTGACACAGTATGTTCTTAATAACACGGATTTGTCTCTTGATAATACAACCTTCCTATAATCTTCTCCTGTTGATATATACATATATCTGTGTGTGTGAAGAATATGGAAGTAAATGAATGATTTTGTATGAACTTGAATGCATAAAAGGGTTAGAATCAAAGTAGTATAAGAATAGAAAGAGTTGGATTGATTAGGTGAATAAAACTGATGATTCTAACATGTTTATATATGGTACAAAAAGATGAAATTGTTCGTGAATTGTTATTATGAAAATATATTGACATATCTATTGATAAAAAGTCGTATCTCTTTATGGAAGAGAAATGCCTATTCAAAAATATTGCTGTTGTACGAATTCAGACGTCTGAAAAATAGAATTCAGACTTCTAAAACTGATAATGTGCAAACCAGAAAGCAAATAAGTCATTTTTGACCAGATTCAGATGTCTGAAAAATCCAATTCAGATGTCTGAATATTTTCTGAAAAATCATTTTTGATTAGAGATTCCGACGTCTGAAATGGTCAATTCAGACGTCTGAATTTGATCCAAAATTCAAAATATGCTCTATGCATGTGTGTATGTGCACGTGTCGACATATATATCCAAAGGAGAGATTTTAACATCATTTTAACTCTAGACAAAGATTCAATACAACATAGGTTTGTAGTATGAAGTTCATATGAATCTGGTGTTGTAGATTTTCCTGTAAAAACAAGTTAGTATATAAAATCAACATATATAGTTATGGAGTCAAAATATGAAACATTGTAAACGTAGTTTCAACATTCTCTCCCTTTTTGAGGACGACAACTATATAAATATAAAATGAGTAATATATACTCCCCCTATTTATAAGCTCCCCTTGAGAAAAAAAACAAGATGGAATAAATAGACAAATATCAAATATCATCAAATATCAACTCCTTCTTTCCCTTTGACATCGCAAAAGGGAAAATATGAATATATAACAAAGCAAAGTGGAGTTTTCAAAACATACTACAATACCAAAAGATAATAAAGGAGTTAATGACAGAAATAGAAATAACAAACAATGAAATAGTTCAAAACGAACTGATTAAAACCAAAGGAATTAAAACCTAGGACTTGAATCATTACCTACGTCGTCGTCGTCGTCATCATCTTCATCTTCAACTTCACCATTGCTGTTCCTCGAGCTTGATGACCATTGAAATGGAGCGGGGTTGAAAACTTCGGTAGATGATGAGGTGGAGCATCTAATACGTTCCCAAATTTTGTTGAGAAAGCCACGAATGGAATTAAAATGTTTTTTAGTTTTCTTTTCAAGATTGACCATTCGGGTTCTAAGCTTTTGGTTGGTTTTGGGAAAGAATGACCAAAGCATTCCTTGAGCTAGAGTCGGAGAAAGAATCACTACATCATCATTGTCTTCTTCTTCTAAGGGAGGAGCAATTGCTGAGCATGTTGAACATGTTGACGAGGTTGGGGTTGGTTTTGATCATGGTCGGCAACCCATTCTTGAAAATAAATATATGCCAAACTTCCCGATCGTTTTAGCAAACCCATAAGACCTAATGCCTTTGACCCAAACTCTTTGATCGATGTGAATTCGGAATCGGGAAAGGAATGTTAAAGTTTTGGAGAATCTTCATTATATAAGCACCATAATGAAAGGTCTTATAGTGCCTTCGACGATTAACATCCATGAATTCTTCCAAAATCACTCGAGCCCAGTTGATGGGTTGACCGAAATAGATAGCATAAAGGGCTTGGAAGTTTCTTTTATTAACAACTTCATAACTTCCTGTCCGTGGAATAACGGATTGAATCAAAGCTCTTGGAGCGTATGAGCTTATGGGCAGAGTTGAATGGAAGAAAGTCTAGTAATGCCATCATTCAAAAATTGAAGTGAGACCTCATCTCTATCATCTAAGTTTAAAGAAACATCGGTTTCATCCAAATCAGTCCCCTTTGATGGACATTAAAGAATATCACCAAGTCTAGCAAATGGTAGTTAGATTTGAACTCCATAAACTAATGTCCAAATACAATCATTGTGATTGTGAGGAGTATGATGGTCCAAATTCATATTAGCATAGAACAATTTAACCAAAAGATGATTGATTTTGGTATTATTTGCAGCATAAGAGACAAGAGATTCTTACCCATTTGATCTTACAATTTGTTGAATCCAATAAGCCTCGAATTCTTCAAATTTTATGAAAGCACCTGGAAAGAAGTGAGATCTACTCATTCGAGCAAAACGTTGTCTTGCTTGCTCATTCGGTAGCCATTGATCGATGCTTGGGGCAGACGATGAAGTAGATGGCCTAGATCTTTTTTATTTTGGAGCCATTAGTGAATATGAGGAAGAAAGATTTGATTTTTAATGGGGAAAGACTGAAGAAGAAAAAAGATGAAGAATGAGGATAGAAAAAAGGAAGGGGTTGAATAAAGGGGTAGTTACATAGAAAAACATGCAAAAGCAATTCAATTTTGAAAAGCCAGAAGATTTTAGATGTCCGAAATATCCAACTCAGATATCTGAATTGAAGAAAATCGAGTCAGAAAGAAATTAGTTCATTTTAGGCTATATTTAGACGTTTTGATTTTGTTGATTCAAACGTCTGAATCTGAAGAAAAAATTCTTCTTCTGTAATATTCAGACGTCTGAAACATCTAATTCATACGTCTGAAAGATGTATGAAAACATATTTCAGACCTTTTTTAAAAAAATGAATAAAATAAATAGATTATACTAATATTTGAATGATATATAGTATACAATTATGATCATTCAAAAACAAATATAGATAAATGAAATCATTAGCTCGAATCACTTGGAGTTTTGCAATCTTCCGGTACAATATTGATTATCTCCGTGCATGGTTGCAATGGAGATTAATAGGGTTAACATTCCCAAGAGTTTGGAGAAATTGAAGGACGCTTTGGGCTAGGCTCCCATGGATTCGAAGTTGTTGGTTGAACTACATCTTTCTTTGGAGATGTACTGCAGAATTTTAATGCCACTTGTTCAATGAAACTAAGTCGTTTGGCATTAACTTTCTGTTCGTAATACATCTCTCATTGCAAATCCAACTGTTCTTTCTGGTAACGATGAATCTCGGCTATTTTTTCTTTGGTTGATGGAGAACCGAAGAAAAAAAATCGTCGAGATTCCTTTTTGGAGTATAACCAGATGGTTCGTATGAAGGATGAGGTCTAGCCGGTTCACGTGGTGTTGGAGTAGCCAATATTTCTAAGGAAGATACAGAATATGAAGCGGGTGAGTTGTCAAAGTTGTTATTGTTTGAAGCCATGGTGAGAAGGAGAAAAATCATGTTAAATTCCATGGTAATAAGCCTTTGGTAAAAAGAAGAACAAAAATAGTTTATAAAAGAAAGTAAAAGGTTCAAAAATAGAATGTTAGTTAAAAAAAATGGTAGTTGAGATGTTTTAAACAATAATATACACATATTTAAAAGCAAAGAAAACAAGAGGTTGTAAATGAAAGTTAGTTTTAGTTACTTAAGAGATAAGATTTTTTAAGTGTAAAGATAAGCAGAGACATCAATATCTCATAGAAAGACATCATAAATTTTTAAGTGAGACGATACCAAGCTCTCGTCTGAGTTTGATAAAATCATTTTCTAAAAGAGGTTTTTTTAAAATATCAGTCAACTGATTTTCAGAAGAAAGAAAATCCAAATTTATTGTTCCTTTTCCAACATTACCACAAAGAAAATGATGATGAATGTCAATATGTTTTGTTCGTGAATGATTGACAAGATTTTTAGACAAGTTAATAGCACTAGAATTGTCACAATATAAAGTTGATTTTGTTAAGTTTATATTGAAATCACTAAGTGTCTGTTGCATGTAGATTACTTGAGCACAAGCTAAAGCAGCAGAAATATATTCTGCTTCACATGTAGAGAGAGAAACGATGTTTTGTTTCTTACAAAACCAAGACACTAGTTATTGTCCAATAAAATGGCACGTACCACTTGTGCTTTTTCGATTTGTTCGAGATCCACCGAAATCAGCATCACTATATGAAACTAACTCGAATGGACATTCTTTCGGATAGAATAGATCGAAATCCTTGGTGTTAGTGAGATAACGTAATATACATTTTACAGCTCTTAAATGTAATTCTTTTGGGTTGGCCTGAAATCTTGCACACAAATAGACACTCATCATTATGTCAGGTCGACTTGCCATTAAATATAGTAATGATCCAATCATACTTCGGTATAATTTTTGGTCAACACTTTTTCCACTTTCATCTTTTTCAAGATGAGTTGTTGTACTCATTGGAGTCAGTTTGGCAGAAGTATTTTCCATTCCGAATCGTTTGATTAAATTATCACAATATTTTTCTTGATTGATGAAGATGCCATTTTGAAGTTGTTTAATTTGTAAACCAAGAAAATATGCTAGTTCTCCTATGTGAGACATTTCAAATTCCTTGGTCATTATTTCGGAGAAGTCCTGACACAACTTGTCATTGGTAGAACAAAAAATAATATCATCAACATAAATTTGAACTATTAAAATATCCTTTTTCGAATGTTTAATAAAAAACGTTTGATCAACTTTCCTAATTTGAAATCCCAAAGAAATTAGATATGTCTTTAGTCAATCATACCAAGCATGTGGTGCTTGTTTTAAACCATATAGAGCTTTCTTAAGTTTGTAGACATGATCTGAAAATTTCTCGTGAATAAGTAAGGGAGGTTGTTCAACATACACATTCTCTTTCATATAACCATTCAGAAAAGCACTTTTAACGTCCATTTGATAAAGTCTTAAATTGTGAAAATATGCATAGGCCATTATGATCCGTATTGCTTCTAGTCTTGCAACTGGAGCAAAGGTTTCTTCGTAGTCAATTCCTTCTTCTCGATTGTATCCTTATGCAACTAACCTTGCTTTATTTCTGGTAATGTTGCCTTGTTCATCTGCTTTGTTCTTGTAGACCCATTTCGTTCCAATAACATTTTGGTCACTTGGTCTAGGAACTAATTTCCAAACTTCATTGCGTTCAAACTGATTTAGCTCTTCTTGCATTGCAATTATACAGTAGTCGTCTGTGGAAGCTTCTTTGGGATTCTTTGGTTCGATATTGGAAAGGAATGCTACGTGGCCCATTTGATTTAGTTGACTTCTAGTTGGTACGTTTGAATTAATTTCTCATATAATATTTTGAACGGGATGATCCCGTAATATTTTTGGTGGAGATCTTAATTCATCATTATTATTATAAACAATGTTTTCATCATTTTCAAGATTTGTAGTATCCGTATTTGTGATGCTATCCGAAAAATCTTCATTATCTTCTATACTTGGTTTTTGTTGGAAATTTTCATCGAAAGATATGTGTAAAGTTTCTTCGACAGTATTTAATCTATTATTAAATACGCGATAAGCTTTACTATGATCTGAATATCCTAGAAAGATTCCCTCGTCAGATTTCGCATCGAATTTTCCAAGCTGATCTTTGGTATTTAATATAAACCATTTGGACCAAAAACTTTAAAATAAGATATCTTTGGTTTTCTTCTAGTAAAAAGTTCATAAGAAGTGTTTTTTGTGAGAGGTCGAATAGACACATGATTCAAAACATAACAGGCAGTTGCAACAGTTTCTGCCCAAAAATGTTTTGGAAGAGTGCTTCCATTTAATAATGTTCTTGCACATTCATGTAAAGTTCTATTTTATGTTCTACAACTCCATTTGTTTGAGGAGTTCTAGGAAACGAAAAATTATGAAAAATTCCTTTCTTTTCACAAAAATGGTCAAAATCTTCGTTTTCAAATTCTCCTCCATGATCACTTCTTATGTTCTTTATTTTTAAACCTTTTAAATTTTGGACTCGATTGACAAAATTTCAAAATGCTCAAATGTGTCACTTTTATTTTTCATAAAAATGGTCCAAGTATATCTAGAAAAGTCGTCTACTATTACAAATACATATCTATTGTGGTTTAAGGATTGAACTTGGGTTGGTTCAAATAGATCCATGTAAACTAACTCAAGTGGTTGTAATGTAGAAATAACTTTCTTAGATTTAAAAGATGATTTAGTTAATTGTCCTAATTGACATGCATCAAAAATATGATTGACTTTGAAGTTCATTTTTGGTAAACCTTTGACTAAATTATTTTTAAAAAGCATGTTTATAGTTTTGAAGTTGATATGACAGAATCTTTTGTGCCATAGCCAAGGATCATTTTCATTATCCATTAAACACATATCTGAATTATGATTGATTTTCATATTCAGAATATAGATATTTCTCTCTCTATTTCCTTCAAATATAAGATTTTGATTTTTATCAAAAATTCTAACTTATCTTCAGAAAAAGAGATTTTGAATCCTTTGTCACATAACTAGCTGATACTTAAAAGATTGTGTTTTAAACTTCTGACTAGTAAAACATTGGAAACAAGAGGTAAATTAGATGTACCGACATTGCTGACGTCGCATTTTCCGATGATATATCCTTTTGAATTGTCTCCAAAAGTGACAGAGCCTCCATCAAAGTAAGTAATGTTTGAAAGCATATTTTTGTCTCCAGTCATATGTTTTGAGCAACCGCTGTCGAGTATCCATTTTCCTCTTTTTTTAAGTGGGTCCTGTAAAAAATAATGATGACACTGGTACCCACTTTGTGATAGGGTCCTAAAAGTTGGGTCTTAGGAAATCAAACCCAAGTGGGTTTAGTATCTCCCTTAAAAATATAATTTTTATTTTTATGAACAGCTTCCAAAAAGGTATTTATATATTTGTTCAATCAAACTATTGTTTGTTTTAGGAACCCATATTTTTATGCTTTTTGAATTATTGTTCCTTTTTGGACGAGTAGTAGCATTAGAAATATTTCTCCTAATTTCTTTTTTAGATGGAGTCTTTGATTTCTTAGAATATCCTAGTCCCTTTTTATTAGAAGTGGATTGAGAATTTTCAAGAATATTGGATAGAGTTTCTCGACCATTATTAAAGTTAGAAAAATTTCTAGTAATATTATCTAACTTGGTTTTAAGACAAGTACTATCTAATTCTATCATTTTGATCTTAGTTTTTAGCTCATGATTTTCAGAGACAAGAGGATCATTTTTTTCTTTTTGAGTTTCAATTTCTTGACTCAATAATGTAAGTTGAGAGTTATCATTAAAGAAGGTATCTTGGAGTTTTTTTAGTTCTTCTTCTAATATTTTCTTTTCATCATTAAGAATATCTCTCTCGAATTTTGGTTTTCTTTGATTTTCTAGAGCCTCTTTATATATTTTTTTGATACTTTTTAAGGTATCAAGAAGTTCTGAATTAATTTCAATCATATCATCAAAAGTAAGATCATTTACCCCATTCTATATAGCCATGAAACAAACATTTGCTTGTTCTTTTTCAGTGTCACTATTGCTTTCTGAAGAAGAAGGATCCTAGTCATCCCATGTTACTGAAAATGCTTTTCTTTTAAACTTGTCCTTTCAATTCTTATTGTGATATGTTTACTTTTGTTCTAGACAATCTTTTTGCATATGCCCCTTCTTGTGGCAGTTAAAGCATTCTAGTATAGATGAAGATGGCTTATTTGTATTGTTGTTGAAGTTTCGTTTCCCGTTGTTTCGATTTCCTTTTCTGCACTTCAAAAACTTTTTAAGTTTTTAGCAATGAATGCTAAGTCTTCTTCATCCGAGTCTGATTCTTCTTTTTTTGCATGAAATGCCATATTCTTTTTGTCTTGTGCTTGTACTCTTTTAGCCTGCAAATTTACTTCGTAGGACACTAGATTACCTATTAACTCTTCTGGTTTCATGATAGAAAGATCATTAGCTTCTTCAATAGCTAAGACTTTTCTTTTCCATTCATCCATTAAAGAGTTAAGGATTTTTGAAATAATATCAAAATCGGAGTCCTAGTCCTAGTAAAGAATGATGCATATCTTGAATTCTGGAGTACATATCATTTATAGATTCATCTTGCTTCATCCTAAAATTTTGAAATTGATTCTTAAGCATAGATATTTTACTTTGTTTAACGTTGCTAGTAATTTTCATGATTGACTTTTAGTATTCTCCATATTTCATATGCAGTTTTACAAATGCTAACTCGGTTAAATTCATTTTTATCTAATGCACAAAACAACATATTCATTGCTTTAGCATTAGCAGAAGCATCTTGTTTTTGTGCAGCTGTCCATGTAGTATATTCAGCAGTAGGTGCATTATATTCTGCTTGTGTAACATTCCATGCATCAAAACTACTGGCTTGCATATAAATACGCATTCATGTTGCCTAATAGTTGTAATTCATGCCATTGAATAGAGGAGGTCGTGCAGTAGATTGACCTTCAATAAAACTAGTGATAGTGACATTGTTAGTGGTAGTGATGGTGTTGTTTTCCATATCAGCAAGATATCAGATAACTTTGTAACGGTTATAAGATGCCTTGCTCTGATACCAAATGAAAAGGCAGTGCGGATCGTGCAATATGGAATTATATTAAACTAGTGCATAAATAAACTAAGTTACTATAGTAACGTAAATAAGTAAAATAAAACAAGCACACCAGAAATTTTTATACTGGTTCGAACTTCCCGTTCTACGTCCAGTTTCAGACTCCTTCTGGAATTTCACTAACAACAATCCTCACTTAACCCAGAGGAATAGGATTACAACACCTGAATAACAGAATAGGATTTCGATGCCTCAACAGCCGAAGAGGACTTCGCCTGAACAGCAGAACAGGTTTTCAACTTATACAGAGAGTATTTGACACAGTGTATTCTTGATAACACAGATTTGTCTCTAGATAATACAACCTTCCTATAATCTTCTCCTTTTGATATATATATATATATATATATATATATATATATATATCTGTGTGTGTGTGTATGTGAAGAACGTGGAAGTAAATGAATGATTTTGTATGAACTTAAGTGCACAGAAGTGTTAGAATCAAAGTAGTATAAGAATAGAAAGAGCTAGATTGACTAGGTGAATAAAACTGATGATTCTAACATGTTTATATATAGTACAAAAAGATGCGATTGTTTGTGAATAGTTATTATGAAAATATATGGACATATCTATTGATAAAAAGTCATATCTCTTTATGGAAGAGAAATGTTCGTTCAAAAATATAGCCGTTGTAGGAATCCAGACGTCTGAAAAATAGTATTCAGACTTCTGAAATTATTAACGTGCAGACCAGAAAGCAAATAGGTCATTTTTGACCAGATTCAAACGTCTGAAAATTCCAATTTAGTTGTCTAAATATTGTCTGAAAAATCAATTTTGATTATAGATTCAGACGTCTGAAATGATCAATTCAAACGTCTGAATTTGACTTGAAATTCAAAATATGCTCTATGCTTGTGTGTATGTGCACGTGTCAGAATATATATCCAAAGGAGAGATTTTAACATCATTTTAACTCTAGATAAAGACTCAATATAACATATACGTATAGTATATCGTTCATGTGAATCCGGTCTTGTAGATTTTCCTGCAAAAACAAGTTAGTATATAAAATCAACATATATAATTGTGGAGTCAAAATATGAAACATTGTAAACGAAGTTTTAACAACTTTGTTCTGGAATCTCCTTCGCGTACACAGTTGTTAAAGTGGTTCTAATATTGGCGAAGAGTATGCCAATAAGAGGCCCCTGTCTCTCTAGCAACCAAACGTCGTTTTACATACCAGTTCGTTCTATTACATTTCGAAAACAATTTGTACTTGATATCAAAATATCATGTTCACTTCAAAAATCAATTCCATTTCGAAATCATCATATTCGCTTCAAAAGTCAAATCCATTTCGAAATCATCATATTCGCTTCAAAAATCATATTTTACTTAAAAATGTCAATTCAGTGCGATATATCGATTTCACTTTAAAACTTTTGATTTGAATTACAATTTAGGTTGTAACTTTGCTTTAACCTAATTCGCATTTAAATCCAAGATTTAAATATTAACATTTCGTCCTTTTGACCGGTTTTAATTTTTAGAAAATAGTCTAAATAATTTTAAAACCGTTAAATAGTTAAAATAGTTCCATAGAAAATAGTTTGAGTATTAAAAATGGTTTATATAGTAAAATAGTTTGGAAAATCAAAATAATATGAATATTTAAGGAAGATAGATTTTAAACCGTTTATACTAAAATAATTCATTTGAAAATAGTTTCAAAGTCAAACCGATTAAATTCCAAATTTCCCAATTCAAATCAATTCCAATTTCATTTCAATTTATTCGATTCAATTCCGATTTCAAGTCGAATTTTACTTCGATTCCAAATTAATTTCGATTTCAATCGAATTAATTTCGATTTAAATTCAATTACAAATTAATTTCAATTACAATCCCAAATTAATTTCAATTTCAATTCCAAAGTAATTACAATTCTAAATTCAAACCATTTCGATTTCTATCAATTCCATGTTTGATTTTCAAAATATCGATTCAAAACACTTAAATTTAATTTACTTTCAGTATCCAATTAAAAATCCAAATCCTCAAATATTATTCAATTTCGAGCTCAATTCCGAAATATCGTTTTATATCACTTTTACTTGGCAATATTCAAAGTTCGAATAAAAGTCTGATCTTTTAAAACAAATCAATTTCTGAAATTCAAATCATATTTTGATTATAACTTCAAAATCTCAACTTCGATTAGTTAAACAATTTCGTTTAGTAAAGTTGAATTTCAACGTTTCGATCTCAAGTTCGAAATAATTCAATTGCCAAAATTCGATTTTTATTTCTTTAAATCAAATCATTTAAATAATTTCAAATCAAAATTCTGAAACCATTTAATTAAACCTATCCGGTGTTCGTATATAATTTTCTATCCTATGGCCAAGTGAATCGGTTATTTCAATTAAACTTAGGGATGGATATGTATCATTTCAATCCAAATAAATGTCATAGGTATGTATCATTTCCACCTATTTCTTAATTTATTCAAAACAATTCAATTTACAGTTTTATATACTGTAAATAATATACATGATGATATCAGGATATATAAAAATAAACAAACATCCAAATCTCCAAAACATCAATCAATAGCATCCATCACAATCAACATCCAAATCAGCCAATAATTCACAACAATTTCATAGTTATCAATGTCGGGTAGTTTACTGGCAATTAAATTCAAATTTCAATTTTAGCTGACAATTATTAATACCTACAGTCAGTTCATCTGTCAATTTCGTTTTCACATAATAGTCAATAAAATAAGATAACTTCACGATTCAATTTTAACAAACATAAAAATATTATAGTACGTCATGAGTGTTAAAAACACTCACCTTTTATATTTGTTGTCGCTTTTGAATTCTGATTCCATTAAATTCGAACACGTACGAATTTAACTGAAAATTTTGCAAGCTCTAAATTTAACCAATTTGATTCCATAGCAAGTATCTCGTTAATACGAACCCAACGTGACTGACCTATAACGATCTGCCTGTTAGGACATTTTAAGCAAACACACATGTCCGACTCAAACCATTCAAAATGGCAGATAGTTATGGGGTAAATAAGAAAAAGAGAAAGAAATAAAACGAATACAGATTCTCGCAGCGGAATGCCAAAATATAAAAATCAAATAACAGTTCACGAAGCTGTTTTATAATTACGTTTATCTATTCTTTTACAACACAAACATCAAAGTTACATAAACAAGAATAAATAAATAAATAAATAAATGTAGTGGAACGACGTGATGCAGCGGAATATAATAAATAATACTAATACAAATCTTCGTCTTCAACCTCCAGAAATAAGGTCTTCAACCCTGAAATTCTCAAGTTGACCCGAGTGAATTGAAAAGACAAAATACTCGAGTCAGAACTAAAATATCTTATGTAAGTTAAATCAATGGTAAATATGAGTGTGACGGCATCGAAGATGCTTACGGGGTTTGACATCTTCTATCCAGTGTCTAACGTGAGTGCAATAACTTAAGAGACGTTCGAAATTCATATCTCCTAAGGATCCGTTAAACTATCTACTATGTAGTACAATACGTTATTATAATAGTATCTATAGTAAAGTAAAATATTAAAATAGCGTTAAGGCGTTACCCATATCTCCCTTAACATATTTTTATATATTCCCGTAGTCTATATAGTACCGTAATTCCTCCTTAAATTCGAGGGCTATTAGAGCGCACTCCATATGTATGGTACAAAACAAACTCGTAGAAGGCGAGCTAGGGCATGTGAACACGACACTCGAGGCATTGTCATGGTAGATATACCAATTGGCGATCCGGACTAGTGGTAACGCATAGCAGCTACTACCGACCATCTCGGAACATACTCCCAAATCAAAATTGTAACGAGCCGCCTTTTTGGACAGTTTAAACCGACGATCAAATACACATGCCGGTTCCAAACCATTAAAAAAAGGCAGATGGTTATTGGGGTAATTAAGAAAAGAAAAGAAATAAAGGAAATGAAACAACACAGAATCTCGCAGCGGAACGATAAAATATAATAGTCAAATAAACAGTTCATGAAGCTGTTTACTATACTTAGACAATTATTTATAAAACATTTATCAGAGTTATACATATACAACGGAACAAATAAATAATGCAGCAGACAACATGATGCACAGATAATAATAGTAATAGTATACCAAATCTTCGTCTTCGTCCTCCAGAATAGATCTTCAAAAATCTGAAAACTCAGGACTGACCCGAGCGTAATGAAAAGACAAAACACTCGAGTCAGGACTAAAATATCCATATGAAAGTTAAATCAATCGTAAATAAATATGAGTGTGACGGCGTCAGAGATGTTTACGGGGTTTGACATCTCATATCCAGTGTCAACGTGCGTGCAATAACTTAAGAGATGTTACGGGATTTTCCACCTTTCAAGGATCCGTTAAACTATCTACTAGGTAGTAATGTACGCTAAGTAGATAATGTCTATCAGTAATATAAAGTATCAATATAGCGTTAAGGCGTTACCTATTATCCCGCTTTTTGGGCAAAAGCCGTGATACCAAAAGATTGGTCAAAAACAGAAAATAGTTCGCCTCAGAGATTGGTCGTATTTCACCTCACTATGGATATCGGTGAATTCTGTCCGAGCCCGGATCGGGCCACAATTAATAAGGCATGACAAGAAAGACCATAAAAGCCAGCATTTCAAATTTCAAGTCAATCCGTGGTCATATGCTCAAGTTATGATGGATTCAAGTTAAGAAGGTACACATTGCTCGGTTCGAACCCATCATGTTCGAACCCATCATATTCGAACCCATCGTGTTCGAAACCATCTGTTTCGAACCCATCATATTCGAACCCATAGGAAGAGGCGACGTTCGAATCCATCAGCCAACGTCTCCCTTCGAATCCATCAGCCAATGTCTCCCTTCGAATCCATCAAGCCAATTCATGCTTCGACTCCATCACTACTTCGAATCCATCACCACTTCGAATCCATCCATCAACTTCGTATCCATCACTACATCGAATCCATCCATCAACTTCGTATCCATCACCACTTCGAATCCATCAATCAACTTCGTATCCATCACTACTTCGAATCCATCCATCAACTTCGTATCCATCACTACTTCGAATCCGTCCATCAACTTCGTGTCCATCACCACTTCGTGTCCACCTCAAGCTTCGAACCCATCACAAGCTTCGAGTCCATGCTGTCTTCGAACCCTACACGTTAAAAACAACTTCGAATCGATCCAGAGCCATCGATTCGAAGCGTCGCTGCCCCCTCATGCAACAGGTTCGATTCGAACCTATGGTTTCGAACCGTATGGATTCGAACCATATGGATTCGAACCTATGGGTTCGAACCATATGGATTCGAAACATATGGGTTCGAACGACCCATAGGATCGGTTCGAAGTTGCCAGCGTACCGAAATGCGTCACCTTGAATCGATCATATCTCTCAATCCCTTGATCCAAATGCCATGAAATTTTCACAGAAGCTTGATTACATGATAAAGAACGTCCACGCCAAGTTTCATCGCAATTGGACAATTTTTTGATCGATTCGAAGTTCACTTCGAATCGATGCCAAACTGGGCACGCAGTCCAAGAACGCGGGCCTGTGGTCCCCCCGTCACGTGCCAAGCAGCCTCTCCAGGTTTTGGGCGGGATTTTGGCCTTCCACGCCTATAAATAGAGCCCCTGGTCATTCAGAAAAGGAGAGGAGATTCAGAAGAGAGAAAGCAAGTCCAGACTCTGCGGAATTCAATCCTATTCGTCACTATTGCTGTTGAGTTCAGAGTTCAAAGCTATAATCCGTTGTAATCAATTAAGATTATCAAGTTCAAAGCTACAACCCGTTGTAATTGAATAAGATCATCAAGTGAAGCAATAAAGAGAAAACCTTCAAAGTGGACGTAGGCACGAACGCCGAACCACTATAAATCCTGTGTTTGTGATTACTGTCTGTGAATTATTGCAATTAGTTGCTTAGATCTGAATTCTATATTGATTGTTGCTGAGAACTGTGTTGATTATTATTAATTTGAGTACGTAAACGGGTGCTTTCGCGGTATTGGGTGTTTGTGACCAATTTTGGCGCAAACATTACCATAATCCCCCTTAACACATTTTATATTCCCAAAAGCATATACAAGACCGTAGTTTCCCCAAAACCGGAAGTCACCAGAGGGCAATCCATATACTCAAGGTACAAACCAAAACGTAGTGGTCGCGAATAGGATAATCAGTATGACAAGGTACATGAGGCGATACCAACTAGGATACTAGTAGTTGCGTGATCCGGACTGATGTGGAGCATAGCAGTTACTACCTCAACACCGCGAAACAACACTCCCAAATCAAGGGGTGCACCCAAATCAAATCACAAATGTAATAGATATGGTATCGAAGAAGTGTGTCCGCTAGAGGTGGCGAACCTCAATGGCCCGGCGCGGCTCCTGTTTTAGTCATGTCAGGGGTCATCCAACATCGTTCTCTTTCTTCAGTCAACGCGTTCACCAAACCATCCACTTCATTCTGGATCAACACTCCGCGTATAATAGTTATTAAAGTGGTTTTCGGTATCGACAGAGAGTATGTCCATATCCGATCCCGGTCTCTTTAATAACTACGTATTATTACACTGATGGCTCTTTTATATTTCAAATTGATTCATGATTGATAACAAAATATCATATTCGCTTTAAAATCAAATCCATTTCAAAATCATCATATATTCAAAATTATCAATTTTGTCCGATAAATCAATTTCACTTCAAAATTTGATTCGAATTCAATTTAGGTTATAATCTCTACTTTAACCTAGTTCGTATTTAAACCAAAGGTTTAAATATAAACATTTCCGTCTCTTTAACCAGTTTGAATTTAAGAAAATAGTTTAAATAGTTTAAAATAGTTAAATAATTCAAAATAGTTTAATAGAAAATATTGAAATAGTTTAATCGAAAATAATTTGAATATAAAATGGTTTATATATAAAATAGTTTGGAAAAAATCAAAAATTATTTGATAAATAATTCCAAAGTCAAACCGGTCAACTTCCCAAATTTCCTATCCAAATCAAATCCAAATTCCATTTCGATTTAATCGATTTATTCCAATTTCAACTTGAATAAATTTCTATTCCACGTAAATTTCGATTTCAATTCACAAATTTCTTTAAATTTCAATTCAATTCCAAATTAATTTAAATCTAAATTTCAAATAAATTTTCAATTCCAAACTCAAACTTGAAATATCATTTCATATCAATTTTCTTAGAAATATTCAGAGTTCGATTAAAAGCCCAATCTTTTAAAACAAATCAACTTTCAAAAATTTACACCGTATTTCAATTTTCAATTTAAATCTAAACTTCGATTTTATTTAATAATTTCGTTTACCAAGTTTAAATTCTAACATTTCGAGCTCCAATTCAAAATAATTCAATTTCCATAAATTGGATTTTATTCTTAAAATCAATTCATTTAAATAATTTCAAAACAACTTTTAAAATCATTTAATTTATCCAACTCGGTGTCCGTATATAATTTTCTAACCTATGGCCAAGTGATTAGTTATTACAATTAAATGTCAGGGATGAATATATCATTTAAATCAATCACAGTGTCATATGTATGCGTAGCAGGATATATATAAACAAATAAACATCCAAACATTTAAATATCAACCAATAACATCCATCGAAATACATCATCCAATAGGCAATACAATTCACGGCAATTTCATATTTATCAATGTCAGGTAATTTAATCGCAATTCAATTTTAATTTAAATTTAACTGTCAATTTAATTTTTTTACCGGTGAATTCAAATGACAATCAATATGATAATTAAATTTTATCAAACAACAACGAATAAAAATCATAACTATGCATAATGTCAAATTTAACTAGCATAAAGATATTCAGTACGTTGTGAGCGTTATAAAACACTCACCTTGATTTTACGATTTTAAATCAAATCGAACGACGCTCGATTTAACATAAAATTTTAATGAGCTCCAAACACTTTCGGATCTGCACTGCAGCGCAGCTCTCATCTCCGTGATTCCGACGCTTCTTCCCCAACGTGAAATTCACGTATGCAAACCCATTAGCCGCCGATCTTCAAGCAATTTTCATGACCACCTCGTCGACTTCCAGAACGATCAGCTAGCGCCACCACGAAGCCCTTCACCAAAGCCACCTACGCGCCAAGTTTCATCCCGTCATTCGCCGTCGTTTGCACGCAATCCAAGGAAATACGTACACACTTCCAAGTCAGATCTGGACGAATCCATGAAAAATTAGCATACATCAACCATATGGATTTGAAGAGCTCGTCGAGATTTACACTTTTGCTTTTGGAATTTTTCGATTTCGTCGAACGGATTGAGAGATATTAAGGAAAGAAGATCGGCAATTTCTGGCCATGGAATAGGTGGCGGCCATGATTTAGAATTAGGGTTTCTGGATTAAAATAATAATAAAACTGTCTCGGTTTGCGTGCGTATTTATATAGGTAGGTCCAAAATCATCCGAACTCCAATCGAGACGTGCCGCCAGGCGTTTATAAGGTTTTACCCCCATTCCGGACGCAATGGAACTAGTTTCAAGGCCTAATTCGATCATATCTGGAAGATAGCTTTTCGAAGTCGATTATTTTAATTAAATTCGAAATTAAATTTCTACGCGTTTCAAGCTCGCACGGCCAAACGACAAGTCCAATTGCTACGAAAATTGAAATCCTACCATAATTTACTATTACGGATCCGATGAAACAAGTTTCGTCGAAATTCGAGACAGTTTGAAAAATGGCTATTTTAACTCGTCAATTAAATATTAAAATATTCAATTTTCACAAATTTACTTTTAATTCGATTTTAAAAGTTCTACAATATCATTCTAACTTTAATATGATAAAATAGAATTTTACAAATCATTTTTAATCATATTAAACCCGTTATCCAATTATTCAAATAATTTCAAATATTAAATTATTCAACAAATTACATTAATAATCATTTTCCTTCAATAATCACCTTAAATTTTCTAATTAAAATAGCTAAAAATACGGGTCGTTATACTCTCCCCCACTCAAAACTTTTCGTCCCTGAAAAGGAAAAGAAGGGAAAAGGAACTAAGTATAGAATTCAACATTAGATATATTTTATTCAAAGTTACCAACTTATAAAACAATGAAATTCCATTTATAAAGTCATAACTACGCTTCCACGATGTTACTCCGAACGGCTTTCTAAATTTAAAAGTTAGTTATCGAAACAAGTTATAAAATTTAAAAACTTGAAAAATTTTCTAACACCCGGATTCACGGAAAATTTCGGCAGGGTCTCCTTTGCGCGGCTCGATCGAAAATTTTTACAATTCAATATATAACACAAATATAACCAATATATATCAAATATACATCTCATCTCAATGATGAGGCATCCCATATCTGGGGAAACAACATATATATATCACCAATACCATATAAAACCATAAGCGTAACTTTTATTTAGCATTTATTAGCAGTTTACTTACATTTTGTATTTAGCACAGAAGCGAGCTCTACAACGAAGCGCAACCCCTTTGCTACCTACTAAAATGCTCAATAACTAAGTTAGAACCATGCATATAAAGATAGATTGATATATTTAGCCTACACAACATATATATAACCTATTTAGCTTCAAAACTGAGATTCCAATTTCAGGACAGCAAACAAATCTCAGTTTTAGGTCACCTAAACTATAAAATTTGGCAACAGAATCTAAACAAAAGTTGGTGTATTCATTTCAAGCTTTCCGGAATGTCCAAAATCATCGAATTCGGACCATACATTCAAAAGTTACGGCCGTTTTACTTAGAGGATACGCCTCAGCCTGGGCAATGAATTGCGCAGGTCAGCGACGTTCACCCACGTTTTCGACCTTCTAAACGATATCAAAACATAAAACACTTAAAACAAAAGTTTTAGCTTAAGTTCTTAGCTTTCCATAAAGTGCAAGATCATCAAAATCCGATAAACCAGTCAAAAGATATGGCGAAAATACTAAGGGTGTATACTACTGATTTTACTTATTTTTACACAGGACAGCGAGTAACATTCAAGTTTTTAACCAAGCAGACGAAGGAATTTTCTCAAGTTATCTAAACAAAAGTTGTGCTACAGTTTCTAAGCTTTTCGAAAAGTCCAAAATCGTCGAATTCCGTTCATCCATTTAAAAGTTATGGTTGTTTACGTTTCAGCATATATTGGACAATATTGGATTTTTTTTTTTCCAAAAATTTGCTTTTATTATTTCAAAGTACAAAACATCAAAACTTCAAATTTTCTAAAGAACAATCATAAACACAAAGTCATCTATTTTCTTATTCATCCATGCAATAGGTTTACATTCAATTTGTTTCCGATTTGTTCAAGTTTGTTTCATTCACATTTTTAATTCAAGTCAATTTGCTCCCAATTTGAATTTAATTATTTAAAATTTTATTCCGTTTATTTAATTCCATTAACACTAATGAATTCTACTTAATCAATTATCATCCATCTAACAACCAATGCATATCAAACATTAACATCCATCCAAAATCTACACTAAATCAATTATACATTTCCAAGTCAATTTTAATTTCATACACTTCCAAGTTTATTGACATTTAGTTATATTCAAATTTAATTAGTTTCCATTTACCAATTTTATATTTCATTAAGTTTAAATTTTATTCATTCACTTATACATGCATCATTCATTTTACAGCTTAAATTTCTTTTACATTTACAACTATCAATATATCTTTACATTTTATTTTTCACTCTCACACTGGTATATTATTTCTCTACTTATCCTTATTAGCATTTTAAACCCTTTAAGTATTTGGTAAGTTATAGTTATGCAAATAGAATGTAGTTAAACAACATACAACTTCTTTTCATTTAAAGTTGAATTTTCAATTTATCAATTCTTAAGTCATTACTTAAATTTCACTATAATTTAATTTCACATTTACATTCACATATAGTATTTTCATTTTATATTAACATAATTGTGAATCACCTTTAAATGTTAATTTAAATTCCAATTATTTACTAACAATTTTATTTATATTTGCAAATCATTAATTAAATGCATATTTCATTATTCAAATCTATACTTGTATATTATCCAATTAACAATTCATATAACATTTTTGAACTTCTTAAGTATTTTGGTAAGTTATATCTAAGCTATAGAATGAAATTTAATACTATGCGAGTTTTACAGTTTCAATTTTATTTTAAGTTCATAATTTCCTAATTCTAAGGATTTCTACTTCAATTGATATTTTCACTTAGCTCTTAGGTTCATTTCTCATTTCACAATTCAGAAGTTCCTTAATGATTCAAGTCTAAATTCATTTCAATCATAAAAAAAAATCATTAATTATTAAAGAACTTAAGAATTCCAATCCCGGTTTCATTTCAAATCAAGGTTTGAAATAATATATACTTATATAATTTATATATCAAATCATACTATAGAGAATGAAAAACAAAATAAAATTTGAGTCAAAACAAGGTTTAGACAAGCTATTAAGTGGTCTCCCCCACTCGGACTCTCGAAAATAAACGCCAATGATGCGTGCACACATCATCGAAATCATTTTCTAGCGTCAAGAGAAGGGAATATAACACTTATCATAAAAAAAATCCTTCGAAAACAATTTCAACTCAATTATACTATCATATAATGCTCATATTATATTTTTCAAATTCTTGTAAGTCAATCTCAAACACCGAAATTTAAATTCCCAAATCCAAGTTAAAATTCATTTATATTCATTATCAATTGTGTTTACAAGATTTCATTTTCCTAAATCCATTGTATTTAATCAATTGTTGTAAATATTGACTGATCAAACAATAACGATAATAATCTAATATTATCATCTCCTAAAAATCAATTCAATCAAAATGAATAAATATTCAAATAATTCTTTATGTAAAATATATTCCAAAATGATATTGTGTTGGTTTGTCCTATTCGAGTGTTTAGAAATTCCTATCGACGCCTTGGCGTCCCAAGTATCGACCAGAATTCATAAATACTCAACGGAACAAATTAACACAATATAAAACCATTTTATATCAAATAACAAGTACGCTCTCTCATATACACTCAACTCATTCATATAGTTTACCTCTATTTCAATGAGTTATTCCCCACTAGAGCCAAGGTTTATCGCTAAACCAAAACTCTGATATCAACTGTAACGACCCGCCTTTTTGGACAGTTTAAACCGACGATCAAATACACATGCCGGTTCCAAACCATTAAAAAAAGGCAGATGGTTATTGGGATAATTAAGAAAAGAAATAAAGGAAATGAAACAACACAGAATCTCGCAGCGGAACGATAAAATATAATAGTCAAATAAATAGTTCATGAAGCTGTTTACTATACTTAGACAATTATTTATACAACATTTATCAGAGTTATAAATATACAACGGAACAAATAAATAATGCAGCACACAACATGATGCACAAATAATAATAGTAATAGTATACCAAATCTTCGTCTTTGTCCTTCAGAATAGATCTTCAAAAATCTGAAAACTCAGGACTGACCCGAGCGTAATGAAAAGACAAAACACTCGAGTCAGGACTAAAATATCCATATGAAAGTTAAATCAATCGTAAATAAATATGAGTGTGACGGCGTCAGAGATGTTTACGGGGTTTGACATCTCATATCCAGTGTCAACGTGCGTGCAATAACTTAAGAGATGTTACGGGATTTTCCACCTTTCAAGGATCCGTTAAACTATCTACTAGGTAGTAATGTACGCTAAGTAGATAATGTCTATCAGTAATATAAAGTATCAAAATATCGTTAAGGCGTTACCATAATCCCCCTTAACACATTTTATATTCCCAAAAGCATATACAAGACCGTAGTTTCCCCAAAACCGGAAGTCACCAGAGGGCAATCCATATACTCAAGGTACAAACCAAAACGTAGTGGTCGCGAATAGGATAATCAGTATGACAAGGTACATGAGGCGATACCAACTAGGATACTAGTAGTTGCGTGATCCGGACTGATGTTGAGCATAGCAGCTACTACCTCAACACCGCGAAACAACACTCCCAAATCAAGGGGTGCACCCAAATCAAATCACAAATGTAATAGATATGGTATCGAAGAAGTGTGTCCGCTAGAGGTGGCGAACCTCAATGGCCCGGCGCGGCTCCTGTTTTAGTCATGTCAGGGGTCATCCAATATCGTTCTCTTTCTTCAGTCAACGCGTTCACCAAACCATCCACTTCATTCTGGATCAACACTCCGCGTATAATAGTTATTAAAGTGGTTTTCGGTATCGACAGAGAGTATGTCCATATCCGATCCCGGTCTCTTTAATAACTACGTATTATTACACTGATGGCTCTTTTATATTTCAAATTGATTCATGATTGATAACAAAATATCATATTCGCTTTAAAATAAAATCCATTTCAAAATCATCATATATTCAAAATTATCAATTTTGTCCGATAAATCAATTTCACTTCAAAATTTGATTCGAATTCAATTTAGGTTATAATCTCTACTTTAACCTAGTTCGTATTTAAACCAAAGGTTTAAATATAAACATTTCCGTCTCTTTAACCAGTTTGAATTTAAGAAAATAGTTTAAATAGTTTAAAATAGTTAAATAATTCAAAATAGTTTAATAGAAAATATTTAAATAGTTTAATCGAAAATAATTTGAATATAAAATGGTTTATATATAAAATAGTTTGGAAAAAATCAAAAATTATTTGATAAATAATTCCAAAGTCAAACCGGTCAACTTCCCAAATTTCCTATCCAAATCAAATCCAAATTCCATTTCGATTTAATCGATTTATTCCAATTTCAACTTGAATAAATTTCTATTCCACGTAAATTTCGATTTCAATTCACAAATTTCTTTAAATTTCAATTCAATTCCAAATTAATTTAAATCTAAATTTCAAATAAATTTTCAATTCCAAACTCAAACTTGAAATATCATTTCATATCAATTTTCTTAGAAATATTCAGAGTTCGATTAAAAGCCCAATCTTTTAAAACAAATCAACTTTCAAAAATTTACACCGTATTTCAATTTTCAATTTAAATCTAAACTTCGATTTTATTTAATAATTTCGTTTACCAAGTTTAAATTCTAACATTTCGAGCTCCAATTCAAAATAATTCAATTTCCATAAATTGGATTTTATTCTTAAAATCAATTCATTTAAATAATTTCAAAACAACTTTTAAAATCATTTAATTTATCCAACTCGGTGTCCGTATATAATTTTCTAACCTATGGCCAAGTGATTAGTTATTACAATTAAATGTCAGGGATGAATATATCATTTAAATCAATCACAGTGTCATATGTATGCGTAGCAGGATATATATAAACAAATAAACATCCAAACATTTAAATATCAACCAATAACATCCATCGAAATACATCATCCAATAGGCAATACAATTCACGGCAATTTCATATTTATCAATGTCAGGTAATTTAATCGCAATTCAATTTTAATTTAAATTTAACTGTCAATTTAATTTTTTTAACGGTGAATTCAAATGACAATCAATATGATAATTAAATTTTATCAAACAACAACGAATAAAAATCATAACTATGCATAATGTCAAATTTAACTAGCATAAAGATATTCAGTACGTTGTGAGCGTTATAAAACACTCACCTTGATTTTACGATTTTAAATCAAATCGAACGACGTTCGATTTAACATAAAATTTTAATGAGCTCCAAACACTTTCGGATCTGCACTGCAGCGAAGCTCTCATCTCCGTGATTCCGGCGCTTCTTCCCCAACGTGAAATTCACGTATGCAAACCCATTAGCCGCCGATCTTCAAGCAATTTTCATGACCACCTCGTCGACCTCCAGAACGATCAGCTAGCGCCACCACGAAGCCCTTCACCAGAGCCACCTACGCGCCAAGTTTCATCCCGTCATTCGCCGTGGTTTGCACGCAATCCAAGAAAATACGTACACACTTCCAAGTCAGATCTGGACGAATCCATGAAAAATTAGCATACATCAACCGTATGGATTTGAAGAGCTCGTCGAGATTTACACTTTTGCTTTTGGAATTTTTCGATTTCGTCGAACGGATTGAGAGCTATTAAGGAAAGAAGATCGGCAATTTCTGGCCATGGAATAGGTGGCGGCCATGATTTAGAATTAGGGTTTCTGGATTAAAATAATAATAAAACTGTCTCGGTTTGCGTGCGTATTTATATAGGTAGGTCCAAAATCATCCGAACTCCAATCGAGACGTGCCGCCAGGCGTTTATAAGGTTTTACCCCCATTCCGGACGTAGTGGAACTAGTTTCAAGGCCTAATTCGATCATATCTAGAAGATAGCTTTTCGAAGTCGATTATATTAATTAAATTCGAAATTAAATTTCTACGCGTTTCAAGCTCGCACGGCCAAACGACAAGTCCAATTGCTACTAAAATTGAAATCCTACCATAATTTACTATTACGGATCCGATGAAACAAGTTTCGTCGAAATCCGAGACTTGTTGAAAAATGGCTATTTTAACTCGTCAATTAAATATTAAAATATTCAATTTTCACAAATTTACTTTTAATTCGATTTTAAAAGTTCTACAACATCATTCTAACTTTAATATGATAAAATAGAATTTTACAAATCATTTTTAATCATATTAAACCCGTTATCCAATTATTCAAATATTAAATTATTCAACAAATTACATTAATAATCATTTTCCTTCAATAATCACCTTAAATTTTCTAATTAAAATAGCTAAAAATACGGGTTGTTACAAAAATCAAGGGTACCACCAAATCAAACCCAAATTCATAATATGGTATCGAAGAAATGTGTCCGGTCGAAGGTGCAACCTCACTTGGCCTGGCGTGGCTCCTATTTTAGTCACCTCTAAGCTGACTCACGGGAGTCAGAGTCATGTCATACCTCATACAGAACTCGTTCACCAAACCATCCCACTTCAGTTCTGGAATCTCCACCACGTACACACTTATTAATGTGGTTTTCGGTATTGGCTGAGAGTATGACAATACCTGATCCTGGTCTCTTTAATAACCAAACACTTATTTCACATCAGATGGTTCTTTTACATTTCAAAATGCAATTCGCCATATATATCGAAATATCATATTTAATTTCAAAGCCATATCAATTTGAAATCACATTCACTTTCAAATCATATTCACTTCCAAATCATATTTCGCTTTCAAAAATCAAATTTACTCAATATGTAAATTTCAAAAAGGGTATCAATTCCAAATTACAACTTAAGTTGTATCATCACTAAGGGTTTAAAAATAAATACTTCAACTTTACACAGTCTGAAATTTTAGGAAATAGGTTAGATAGTCATGAAATAGTTTAGTAGTTTAAGATAGTTTAAATAAATTAAAATAGTTTAAATAGTAAAATAGTTTAAATAGTAAAATAGTTTAAATAGATTTAAATTTGATTTAATTAGTTTAAGTTGATTTAAATCGATTAAATATAGAATAAATAGATTTGATTATCTTTTTAAATGTTTAAATAGATTAATTATAGAATAAATAGAGCTAAATTATATTAAGTAAAATTTAAACAGATTAAAGAAATTTAAATTATATTAAATAGTTTTAAAATAGATTAAATAAATTTAATTTGTTTAAAATAGGTAAATAGGTTAAATTGTATTAAATAAGTTATAATAGACTAAAAATAAATTAAAGTAGTTTAAATTGATAAAATAGATTAAATTAGTTTATAATAGATTTTAAAGTTATGACCAAACAAATTTAATAACTCAATTACGATAAATTCATTTATATTTGACACTTCAACTTTGAAATTTCAATTAAATCCTTTGAACAATTCATTAAATCAATTCCCAGCTTCAGCATTCACACTTGGATTAATAAAATAATTCAGTTTATAGAAATCAATCTATTTCAAAATGCCGATTAACTGAATTTAAAATTTCGAAGATTCAAAAATCATTTTATTTACTAATCCGGTGTCCATATATAATTTTCTACCATAGGGTCAAGTGATACGGATATTTATCATTTCAATGCGCAAATTTTAAAATTTTACAGTGATGTATATTTCAAAATGCAATCCCGAATAAATAAAATCCATAAAATCGCTCGAGTTTATCATTTCAACCAATAACAATTTTTTCCTAATCCATAGACCGTTCGGGTATGTATCATTTCAACCCATAGGGAACTTGCAGTGTTATGACAGTATTAAAATACAACATTCAGTCATCCAGTATCAACAATCAAACATCCATCATAATCATCATCCAAATCGATTCACAAACATCAACGGATAAGTGATAATCAATACATGTATTAAATTGATAATTTAAATTCAATATTAAATTAAACGATAATCAAATGCAATAAAAGTCAAATTTAACTAGAATGACAAATTAAACACACCAAACATCAAAAAATTAATTTCTAGTCACATCATAAATTATATTTAACTAATATAAGATAGTTCAGTAATCATGAGTGGGTTAAAACACTCACCTTTGATGTCAAATCGATTTGAAATCCAATTTAGGGCCTGAAATCTAATAGTCTCATAATTCGATCAAACTAGTTTCAAAATATTTGAAATTCTGATACAATCCCAATGGAGAAAATCGCGCATGAATCTGAGCTCCTATGCAAAAGTTAATAATGTTAAAAGATTGAAAATTTTCGACTTTGGGTCTTACTTCTAGTCGCCGCCTCAATTATTCGGTGCTTGCTCTGAGTTTTTGCCAAATGACCCGAGACCCAAGTCATTTAACTCCTGACCTGAAGTCGCTTTGGGGTTTCACCTCCGGAACACGAAGCGCACCCAGATCCGCCTTGTTTGGCCTTGAGCTCTCTCTGACCCCAAGTCCCTGCAGGGTTTCCTCCCTTGAAACTCGAAGTAAGCCTGGAGCAAATATTTTTTTCGGTTTTTTTTGAAATTAGGTTTTGGAATTTGGGAATTAGGTTTGAGAAGGAGGATGAAGATGTACTTACAGAAATAGTAATATGAGAAACAATTAGGGTTTATAACAGCCTATATATAAGCAGGGTTGACCCAAAAAATCCGTTCTGACCCCGAAACGAAAATAGGTTATCCCATATATCAATATAGATGTTTTCGATAATTTTAAACTCAATGGAATAGGTTTCAAGTCTTAGTTACATCTTATGAAGGAGTTATCTTTAAAATCAGCTTATTTCAAATTGATTTCAATTGAATAAATTTCTACGTGTTTCGAGTCCTTACGATCAAACGACAAGTCTGATTGCTACGAAACTTGAAATCCTACAATAATTCACCGTTATGAATCCGATGAAACTGGTTTCGTCGAAATCTGAGTCAATGGCCAAGATGGTTGTTTTCACGCTAATTAAATAAATTAATATTAAATTAATTAATTCACTTTTTAATTCTTATTTATTAACTAACAAATTTCATCATTTCTAATTACTTAGTCATTTATTATAACTTAAAACAAGCATACATAAAATTCAGTGTTTATTAATTTCCAAAATACAGTGTTCAGTTCCAAGTGCAATTAATTAAATTAATTAAAATTTAATTGCAAAAAATTGACTAAATTTGACTTCAATCTTTACATTCAATCAATCATTACTCATTTAACATAGTTAACATCTATTTATATCTTATTTCACTAATATGCTATAATTTCCATCTTTTATTTGTATTAACTACTATATTCCAATTGTATTGAAATTTTGTTTATTTTACACATTGATTAAAATTTAAAACCCCAATTAATTTATTTATCTTGATTCCCCCTCCTTTATTAAATCAGTTTTTTCGTTATGAACATAGTTAACATTGTTATATAGTTTATTACATTAATACTTTACCATTTTTATCTTACTTTTCATTATCGTCATCTTTAATTACATTTACTTGCAATAAATTCATTTATTATAATTTAAATTCTGACAAATTGAACAAACTTGATTCCAATTCTTTTTATTAAGTCAATTGTCATATCATGAAAAAAAAATTCATTGGTCACATCTTATTGAATTAACATTCTACAACTATCAATTTAAGCTACATTAACTGCACTAATTAAGTGAATTAATTGCAATGGGATAACTAAGTGAATTAATTATAACTGATTTTCAATTTTAATTTAACAGGCTAAATAAATATGTAGCATATAATAATTGTCACCATTAACTTTTAGTCACATTTGTATGTTTGTTATCTACAGACAAATGTTATAGTTATCCACACAACATTCATTTTTTTTCAATTTACAATTTATTACAGACTATTTAATTAATACAACATTTAAATTGTCAATTGCTCTTCTAATTCAGTTATCAATTAATACATCCATTATTATAATTAATTTACAATTTATAACCAAATATAACCAATTCAATCCTTTTAATTAATTGAATTACATTTAGACCAGTTATCAATTACCTTAAGTTAATATCGTTACATTGCATTCCCGTTATATTCTTGTTATTAAATCACAAATTTTTATTTCTTTCAACATTAAATCCCAAAACTTTATTAAATTAACAAAAAAAATTAATTATTGAAAATTACGGGTCGTTATATTCTCCCCCACTCAAAACTTTTCGTCCTCAAAAAGGAAAAGAAGGAAATAGAAGGAATCAAATAGTCAATATATCTTATTCAAAGTATTAAATTTATAAACAATTAATTTAAAAAATTAAATAATTTAAACAAAATATATCAATTTATAAACAATTAAATCCTTTTATACTCAAACTAATAAAATTTGGAGAACATTTCATAAATTTTTCTAAGTCGGAAAAATTCATGGAAAATTTCGATAGAGTCTCCTTCATACGGAGAGGTTTGGGAGAAATAATAATATCAATAAAACAATATATATCATATATTTTAAAATAATATATCCCAAAAAAGGGAAAAACAATATAAGATTACTAGAAAACCGTAATCCGAAAACGTACCTATTTGTCGGGCAAAGAACGCTTAAACCAAAAGCAGTAGCAATTGCTTCCATAACCTGTATTTCACTTATATAATTCAAAAGGGTTGATAACTATATAAAAGAGGAATATTTTAAATTGTTTCCAACTAATAACAACAAAATAACACAACATACGATTGTCACTTACAAACAAACAATACAACCATCATATCATCACATGCAATCAAAGAAATCAAACATACATCCATAGCAATCAACTAAAGGTTTATTCAGGTTCGAAACTTCTAATCATATAAAAAAGATAAATAAACCATGAAGTAAACCATATACTCAACAGTCGTAGATAAAACTTTATAAATTATTTGTACATCCTTATACAAAATAGAAGTATCCTTTCCCAACCAATCCAAAAGTCAAAAAAATAATTTAACACATTTTTAAGTTTACTCTATTTTTCTTTTCGCATCATTTATTGTTCATAATTCTTTATTTTTTTCATTTTTTATCATACGATGATTTTCCTTTAATTCTCCTTCATTACTTATAAAACTTTAAATTTCATTCATTCATGTAAGGCTTATTTCTTTAATTTACATTCTTTACATATATAAGTTATATCCATTTCAATTATTTGGTCACAAATGAATTCATTATTGAAGTATAGTATACATTTTATTTCAGTTTACTTCACATTACTATTTAGTTTGGTTTTCCCTTCTCTTTTCATTAAATTTTACTTTCATTATTACTTACAAAAATTCATTTCTCCTTTATTCATACAACGCCATTTTCTTTCATTTTGTTACTTTACATTCATTGCTTAAATAAGTTTTTTTTCTTCCAACTATTGGATTATATATTATTAGGTAAGTTTCTTTACAATTTAATACACCATTTATAATTTATTTCTTTTTCATATTCATTCTTACATATATAGTATTATTGAATGTTAACTCCATTTCTAAATCTTCCAATGTTCCCTGAAGTTATAATCATTCAATCTATATAGTATTCATTTAATTATAAAAGGCTTCAATATTAATTCAAGTTTATAATTATTTACTCATAGTATTCACCTTTACTATTCAATCTGATTATAGATAGCTTAAATGTCAACTTAAGTTTGTAGTCATTTTTCTTACATTATTCACTTTTATTAAATTTAATTAGTAGTATTTCAAACTATTAACTTTAGTTTATAACAATTTACAACATTAGAATTCTTATTTATAAAAGTAAGTCTATTGAACACTTCCATTTTCTGAAGTTTTACTTGTATAATATTTTATCACATATCCTATTTAACATTTCAAATTTTTAATATTTTGGTAAGTTATATATATATATATATATATATATATATACACACACACACACACACATACTTAAGAATGCAATTGAACATAACACAAATTTCCTTTATTTATTTAGTTAATAAAATGTTCAATAGTTACCATTTCTTATTCTCATTTCCATTTTATTTACACTTTACAAATTTCCAAAATCTTATTTATTTCATTTATCATCTTAACATCAAATTTTTTATTTTCAATTTAGAAGTTTCCAGTTATTAATATAGTCAAGGTTTCCTCCATTGCAATAATTTCACTTTCTAATATAGAGAAACTTAAGAACTAAACAACCGGGTTTCATTTCAATTATTTTAAAATAGTAATATATATAATCATATCTTTATATATATATATCAAATCATATTTGGAATTTAAAAAAAATCAAAATCAATTTACCAAAAATATGTTGCAGCGAAATTACTACATGGTCTTCCCACTTGGAAACCCGAAAATGAATGTCGATGATGCATGCACTCATCACCGAAATTATCTGCCAACGACTAAGAGGGGAGTACAGAACTTATTTCCTTTAAAATCTCCATTTAAAACATTCCTTTCAATTTATTTTGAAATATTTATATCTAAAAGTATTTCTAAATAATAATATTATTATATTCCAAAATCTTTTGAAAGAATTTTTCAGAATCCCAAAACTTAAGTTCTCAAATTCTAATTTATATCCATTTTATTTGAAAACTTACCTTCATCCAGTATTTATAAAATTTCTCTACCTAACAATCAACATATTACATCCAATTATACCATCTGTAAAATCTATTATTTTATATGCAAATATATAATAGGCAAAATTATTTCATTTACCTATATTTCAAAACAATATTGTGTGGTTCTGTCCTATTAAGTGTTCGAAAATCCCTATCAATGTCATAGCGTCCTATGCACTGACCAAAATTTATAAATACAAAACAGGACAAATTAACACAATACAAAAACCTTTATAACAATAACAAATACGCTCTCTCATATATATAAACTCATCGACTCATTCTAAGGCATTATTACCCTATTTTATATGAGTCAGACCCCACAAAGCTAAGGTTATCGCTAAACCAAAGCTCTGATACCAACTGTAACGACCTGTCTTTTTGGATGTTTTAAGAAGTCGCACATGTTAAACTCAAACCATTCAAAGTGCAGATAATTATGGGGTAAATAAGAAAAAGAGAAAGAAATAAAACAAATATAGAATCTCGCAGTGGAATGACAAAATATATAAATCAAATAACATTTCATGAAGGTATTTTATATATACATTTGACTATTCTTTTACAACACAAACATCAGAGTTAGATAAACAGGAATAAATAAATAAATGCAGTGGAACAATACGATGCAGCGGAATATAATAAATAATACTAATACAAATCTTCGTCTTCGTCCTCCAGAAATAAAGTCTTCAACCCTGAAATGCTCGGGCTGACTCGAGCGAATTGAAAAGACAAAACACTCGAGTTAGAAATAAAAGATCTTTTGTAAGTTAAATCAACGGTAAATATGAGTGTGACGGCGTCAGAGATGTTTAAGGGGTTTGACATCTCTTATCCAATGTCTAACGTGAGTGTAGATTCTTAAGAGATGTTCGTGATTCACATCTCCTAACGATCTGTTAAACTGTCTACTATATAGTACAATACGCTATTATAATAGTGTCTACAATAAAGTAAAGTATTAAAATAGCATCAAGGCATTACCCATATCCCCCTTAACACATTTTTATATATTCCCATAGTCTATACGGTAACGTAATTCCTCCGTAAAGTGGACGGCTATCAGAGGGCACTCCATAGGTAAGGTACAAAACATACTCGTAGAAGGCGCTCTTGGGCATGTGAACATGACACTCGAGCCACTACCAGGGTAAATATACCAATTGTGGACCGAACTGGTGCTAACACATAGCAGCTACTACCGCCCATCTCGAAACACACTCCCAAATCAAAATGAAGGGTGACCACCAAATCAGACACAAAGTCATAATATGGTATCGAAGAAATGTGTCCGATTGGAGGTGCAATCTCACTTGGGTCGGCGTGGCTCCTGTTTTAGTCAGATCTAAGCTGACTCACGGGGGTCACGGTCACGTCATACCTCATACAGAACTTGTTCGCCAAACCATCCTACTTTATTTCTGGAATCTCCACCACGTACACAGTTGTTAATGTGGTTTTCGGTATTGGTAGAGGGTATGACAATATCCGATCCCGGTCTCTTTAACAGCCAAACGCTTAATTCACACCGGATGGTTCTTTTACATTTCAAAAGTTAATTCCCCGTTTATAACAAAATATCATATTCAATTTCAAAACCATATCAATTCGAAATCACATTCACTTTCAAATCATATGCATTTTCATATCATATTTTGCTTTCAAAAATCATATATACTCAATATGTAAGTTTTAAAAAGGGTATCAATTCCAAATTACAACTTAAATTGTATCATCATTAAGGATTTAAATATAAATACTTCAACTTTATACAGTCTGAAATTTTAGAAAATAGTTTAGATAGTCATGAAATAGTTTAATAGTTTAAGATAGTTTAAATAAATTAAAATACTTTAAATAGTAATATAGTTTAAATAGATTTAAATTTGATTTAATTAGATTTAAATAGATTTAAATAGATTAAATATAGATTAAATAGATTTGATTAGATTTTTAAATGTTTAAAAAGATTAATTATAGATTAAATAGAGTTAAATTATATTAAGTAGAATTTAAATAGATTAAATAAATTTAAATTATATTAAATAGATTAAATAAATTTAATTAGTTTGAAATAAGTAAATAGATTAAATTGTATTAAATAAGTTATTATAGATTAAAATAAATTAATGTAGTTTAAATTGATAAAATTGATTAAATTAGTTTAAAATAGATTTTAAAGTTATGACTAAATAAATTCAATAACTCAATTACGATAAATTCATTTATACTTGACACTTCAACTTTGAAATTTCAATTAAATCCTTTGAACAATTCATAATCAATTCCCACTTTCAGCATTTACACTTGGATTAACAAAATAATTCAGTTTATAGAAATCAGTTCTATTTCAAAATGCCAATTAACTAAATTCAAAATTTCAAAGATTCAAAAATCATTTAATTTAACCAATCCGATGTCCGTATATAATTTTCTACCCTAGGGTCAAGTGATACAGACATTTATCATCTCAATGCACAACTTTTAAAATTTTACTGTTATGTATCATTTCAAACCATAATCCCCAATTAAATAAAATCCATAAAATCACTCAAGTCTATCATTTCAACCCATAATGATTTTTCCCTAATCCATAGACCGTTCGGGTATGTTTTATTTCAACCCATAGGGAACTTGCAGTGTTATGACAGTAAAAAATATAACATCCAGTCATCCAATATCAACAATCAAATATCTATCACAATCATCATCCAAATCAATTCATAAACGTTAATAGATAACTGATAATCAATACAGGTATTAAATTGACAATTTAAATTCAACATTAAATTAAACGCTAATTAAATGCAATAAATATCAAATTTAACTAAACTGGCAATTTAAACACACCAAACATCAACAAATTAATTTCTAGTCACATCATAAATTAAATTTAACTAACATAAGGTAGTTTAGTAATTGTGAGTGAGTTAAAACACTCGCCTTTAATTTCAAATCAATTTGAAATCCAATTTAGGGCCCAAAATCTAATTGTCTCAAAATTCGACCAAACTAGTTCCAATATGTTCGGAATTCCACTACGAACTCAATGGAGAAAATTGCACATGAATCTGAGCTCGTATGCAAAAATTATTAACGTTAGAAGATTGGAAAAATTCGACTTCGGGTCTTACTTTGAGTCGCCGCCTCAATTATCCCGTGCTTGCTCTGAATTTTTGCCAAAATGACCCGAGACCCGAGTCATTTAGCTCCTGATCCGAAGTCGCTCCAGGGTTTTTGCCTCAAGAACACGAAGCGCGCCCAGATCCGTCTTGTTTGGCATCGAGCTCTCTCTGACCCCAAGTCGCTGTAGGGTTTCCTCCTCTAAATCTCAAAGTAAACCTCTTCCCGACTTGAAGTAAACCTGGAGCAAATATTTTTTTAGGTTTTTTATTAGGTTTTGAAATTTGGTAATTAGGTTTGAGAAGGAGGAAGAAGATGTACGTATAGAAATAAAATAATGACATGAGGAACAATTAGGGTTTATAACAGGCTATATAGGCAGGGTTGGATCAAAACGACTACGCGACACAAAAAACCCGTTCTGACCTTGAAACGAAAATGGGTCATCCCATATATCAAAATAGATGTTTTTAATAATTTTAAACTCAATGGAACAGGTTTCAAGTCCTAATTCTATTGTATGAAGGAGTTAGCTTTAAAATCGAATAAATTTCTATGCGTTTCAAGTCCGTACGATCAAACGACAAGTCCGATCGCTACGAAACTTGAAATCCTACAATAATTCACCGTTACTGATCAGTTGAAATGAATTTCCTTGAAATCCGAGTCAGTGGCCAAAATGGCTATTTTCGCGCTAGTTAAATAAATTAATATTAAATTAATTAATTCACTTTTTAATTCAATATTTATTAACTAAAAAATTTCATCATTTTTTATTATTTAGACATTTATAATAATTTAAAACAAGCTTACATAAAATTTTAGTGTTAATTACATTCCAAAATACAGTGTTTAGTTCCAACTGCAATTAATCCAATTAATTTTAATTTAGTTCCAATAAATTGACTAGATTTGATTTTAATCTTTATATTCAATCAATCATTACTCAATTAACATAGTTAACATCTGTTTATATCTTATTTCACTAATATGCTACAATTTCCATATTTTATTTGTATCAACTACTATATTCCAATTGTATTGAAATTTTGTCCGTTTTACACATTAATTAAAATTTAAAACTCCAATAATTTATTTATCTTGATCCCCCTCCTTTATTAAATCAGTTTTTTCTTTATAAATATAGTTAACATTGTTATATATTTATTACATTAATACTTTACCATTTTCATCTTACTTTTCATTAACGTAATCTTTAATTAGATTTAATTGTAGTAAATCCATTTATTATAATTTAAATTCCAATAAACTGAACAACCTTGATTCCTATTCTTTTTATTCAATCAATTGTCATATCATGCATAAAATTTTCATTGGTTACATCTTATTGAATTAACATTCTATAATTACCAATATAACCTACATTAACTGCACTAATTAAGTGAATTGATTGAAATTGATTTTCAATTTTAATTTAACATACTAAATAAATATGTAACATATAATAATTGCCACCATTAACTTTTAGTCACATTTGTATGTTTGTTATCTACAGACAAATGTTATAGCTATTCACACAACATTCATTTTTTACAGTTTACAATTTATTACAGATTATTTAATTAATACAACATTTAAATCATCAATTTCTCTTCTAATTCAGTTATCAATCAATACATTCATTATTACAATTAATTTACAATTTATAACCATTATAACCAATTTAATCCTTTTAATTAATTGGATTACATTTAAAGCAGTTATCAATTACCTTAAGTTAATACCATTACATTGCATTCCCGTTGTATTCTTATTAATAAATCACAAATTTTTATTTCTTTTAACATTATATTCCAAAACTTTATTAAATTAACAAAAAAATTTAATTATCAAATATTAAGGGTAGTTACATGACCGCACGGTTTGGACCTAAGACAATCGAGATATGAATTTCATAAGAATAGGAAATTTAAACCAATAATTTATATAATCCAAAATTTCAATTATCGGCCTGCTAACTCTTCTTTCTCCTTCTCCTTATTTCCCCCATGCATGAAAGATATCACCGAGCCATGTCGAAACTCAACTCACCATATCACATCCCACCGACCACGATAAACCCACCGCCGCCATCTACCCGATCGAAAGTCGCACCTCCCAGACCCACCAACCTCAACCCCGGCCATTTACAACACATCGCGACTACGGATCTTCCCTTTGACTGTACGCGACCTCGACCATAGTCGCGATCATCAAACGACAGTCGTGACCTCTCGATTTCTTCCACTGAGTGCCAAATCTCCATACGAACGTGAATCCGAGCTCCATACTGCAAATCGTTCACCAATAATCCCTTAAAGGCTAAACCTAGATTCGGCTAGGCAATATAAATCATGACGGAGGTCGAACGCAACCCTATTGACCCACCTAAAATTGAAGATTTCTTCATTGCTAATTCAATGAATCAAGTTTCAAGATTTTTAGTTGATAAATGGGTTTGATTTTAAAATTCAAAATGTTGGACGTTTTTTCTCTACTGTGTTTTTCTAAACGAAAAAAAGAGGGAAGCTTTTTAAAGAAGTAGATAGGCACTAGGGTGGCTGATGTGAAGTTTTGGTGGGCTTGATGTGAAATAAATGTATATTGTGTGTGTGTGTGTGTGTGTGTGTCTATATATATATATATATATATATATATATATATATATATATATATATATATATATATATAATTCCAAAATATCTGGATATTTATTCTGAACTCTTACCGAGGCATGCCGCTTGGCGTATGCACGCCGCTTGGCGTATCTAATATTATACACCTATTCCGAACACAATGGAACAAGTTCTGGGACTCAATTCGATCGAATGCAGAAGATAGCTTTTAGAATCCAATTATTATATTAGGTTTTTAATATTAAATCCAACACGTTTATATCACGTACGACCAAACGGTAACTCCAAATGCTACAAAATTTGAAATATGATAATAATATACTATTACGGATCCAATGGAAATAGTTTCGTCGAATTCCAAAACTGTGCCCCGGAATACTATTTTTACTTGTTAATTATAACGAGATATTTTCAAAATCGAGTAAATCACTTTTAAGTTCAATCTAAAAGTTCTATTACCTTCATTCTTATGAATATAAATTTGATAAGCCTTTAAACTATTTTACCAAAATAAAAATCCAAGAGTTAAATTATTTAAACGAATTCGATTATTTAAATTCAACAATTAAATTATCAAATAAATCGTTATATTTGAAATTCAAATTATTACATATGTAAAATTAACTTTTAAATATTTAAAATCAATTAAACATCCCTATTTAAAATCACTAAAATTCTGGGTCATTATATACATACATATATATATATATATATATCATTCGAGATATTCCGAACATCCTTTTGTGTTGATTATAAAAGATGTCCTTTCAAATCCAATATCGAGAATTAAACAGCCAAACTATAATGATTTTAATGCGGGTGCAGCATTAATAATCATAAGTTTTTTGTTTACTTGTAGTTTTTTTATGAAATATTCTAGTACAATATAGTTCTTTATTACAAACACATGTTCCTCTATAGTTTAACTGAAATTCAAACATATTATTTTTCGATAAAATGTTTGCTCAACTTTAATGCTTGTTGAACGATACTTTCATATCAGCTCTTGGATTCTATTTGAAACCCCAAAAAAGAGTATCGCTCCCACTAACTTTGAGATACTTTGGTTGTTATGTGCTACTTGATTATCCTAGATCGTTATTTTGAATTTTTGTTTCCATATATATGTACCAAAAATCAAAATCATATCGAGAGATAATTTTGGGATTAAATTCAAAATAACTTAAGTGCATTGAATAATGAATCTGTTATGTTAATTTTGACATTGAAATTTACACTGTTATTCTTATCAGTTCTATGTTCCTACCGCATTGATCTTTTTCTCAAAAACACTTTTGTGAGAAATGGATCATATCCTTTAAGGGTTTCTATTTTGGGTTTGTTAATTTTATTTCATTCTTCGTAATCAGTTTTATCTTTAGGTCGTATCCAGATCCATTTTACTACCAATAACCTCTAAAAGAAATTCCCACGTCATGGATTTGGCAATTTTTGAAACAACTTGTTTCTCAGTATAATGGAACATGCATTCAGCAACATTTTATGAACTGCCTCTCTGTGTATATAAATATGATTCCCTTACATGTTTGTGAAAAGTTATGTTCATAACATAGTTTGCTCAACTAACACTGGTCTACCCAAACTGCTTTGGGACGATCTACTCAAGATCCCTCATAAAAAAATATTACATGCAGCCTTTCGCTTTACCCAACCTATCAAATCTTTGACTTAGGATACGTAGGGATTTCACGTTAACTTTTATGTTGTATGATCTCATAAACCATACTCTATATGAAATTAATTTTAATTTATATACTAACTTTTATTTACATATCCCAACAGAAAGAAGTTAACACGATTTTACTCATTATCAATCACTTTTGTCCACAAAAGTCTAATTACACCTTATCAATAATCATTATATATCAAACGGAGGAGTAACTTTTGAGATTGAACTTTATATGTTCTCAGTAACTTTTGGAACTTTTCTAACACACTCACCTACTCGATCAAATTGAATATTTTTTCTTTGCATGTTATGTTTTTTACTTTCATTTTATATTGAATGAACTTATCATAAATATAATACTCGTGTATCAAATACATACGTTCATTTCTATGATAATTCATTTGTAAATTTAATGACGTAAGTGGATCTATTTTGGCATCATTGGAATATGAACTACATGCATCTATTTGTATCAAATCATAGAGTTCATCCACTCTTTTGTTGCTCCCACTGGACATGTTCTTCGTCCTTAATCTTCTAGGATACGGTTCATCAGTACCATATGCTTCATAATCATATGGTTATTGAATTATTTCTTATAATTATTATGATACTTTTTTTTTCTAAAGCATCACTTTTTTTATAAATACCATTATTATAAACTTATTTTGTAACGAATATTCATTGCATGCATATAAAAATAAAACTATATCTATTTTTAGTCAATACTAAAAACAACTATTATTTCATAAATAATATTCATATATTTACAAAAATAATTTTCGTATCTTGATGTGTCCATCAAGAAGTGTTATATAGTGTGCTCCAACTATTTCCGTCATTATTATAACAGCATGTGAAATATGAAGCTCCATTCGATCACTTACGATGGAATTTTCTTCCATATATTGTAACCACTTTTCAGTCAAGAGTCTCAGATCAAATACCTTGAACTCAAAGAAATAACTTTCATAGAAAAAAATTCTACGAAAATACATTTGGAATAAAAATCACATTTCTTATTCCATATTAATTATCTTTTAGTATTTTATACAATTATCATTTTCATAGTCTTCTCATGAAGCAGAGGTGACCATTCACTCTTGTAACGACCCACAAATCCACACAATTCAAGCTGACAATAAACCACATATGTCCAACCCAAACTGAACAGAAAGACAGATAGTATGGGAAAGAAATAAGAATGAAGAAGAGAAGAGAAAAAGAAAAGAAAAAGAAACTAAAACTACATAGCATCTCATAATGTATCGGAACAACATATAATATAATATCAATGAACTTTAAAAAAAGAAACTGCAATATACATATATCAAATCAAAATACAACAATAAATAACTAATCGTCAGCCTAGACATCTGCAACAATCTATCCTCATAAATACTGATAATTTAAATAACCAATGCAGTGAAAAACAAATAAATATGTGAATACGACCAAAAGACCCCCAGCTCGTCCGCTGAAGCTGTAAAGAATCTAAACTGAATCTATAAGTATGCTCGGTTTGACCCGAGAATTAGATGGGAGAACGCTGGGATCAATTTGATAAAGCAGCGTGAAAAAACACATCTCAATTGAATTTTAAAGTTATCAAAAAGTTTCTTTTTCAAAACAAAGTATCTCGTAAGCCAATGCCGCACATAAATACGGACGGGTTTTACCTTACGATAATACCAAAACATTACATATCAAATTCTATTATATTATACTAGTGTCTAATAAACAAATAATATTGAAACAGCTAAATTTGTTACATTAGTTAAATTTGATGGCATAATAGGTTTACAACTAAGTCCGAAGGCACTTATTGGAGAATGAATTCCATACAATGGCAAGGTAAGGGACTACCTTCCATACAGTACATTGTTAGAGGGATCTACCAAGGATACACAAAAAGGGATCTACCGAGGATACACAAACAATTCTCCGCACCTGGCAAGACCGGTCTATCCCGTTTTGGAATTCAAACAAGGCCTAGATAGAAACCAAATATGTCATTACCCTAGTCGTAACCAACCTATCCAGGATCCCATAGCATACACCGTATATCGATATATAGAGGGTAATCTAGAAAGATGATGATCATACCCTAATGATTGCAAAGAGGTAACGATTACCTTTCACCTAGCACATTCCACTTTGAATGCCACATTGCCAATTCCATCACACACTATTGGTTTCAACGAATGTACAACCTTCAAGTTCGTACGTTGCATAGAAGGATGTTAAACTAAGAGAAGTTGCTTTCTCTACCACCAAATAGATGCACGTTTGTAAAAATCAACGTACATGCGACAATGTTAGATTATCGTCCACACAAGTTATCTAGGAACATGATAAACCAAAGGTACTATGCTACCACATCCTGTTAGGAGTCATCCCTAGAATTAGTACTGAGAAGTCCTTGCATATCGAAGATTTTCATAAAGAAGCACTACTGCCACCGTATAAGATGAAATCGTGGGGCCAGTGGCAATAAGCCCTACATCATGGAGATCCTCTTCTTCAAAAATCATCATCTTCAGTAAATATGCACTTTTGAATGCATAAGTTGGTAGAAGTGGTTTTTTGGATAAATCCGATCCCAGTCTCTCCAGACTTACAATCGATAAGAAGCCTTCAACCTCATACGGAAACAAAGTCTCATAGACTTATCATGTTTATTACTCTCAACGTGTCATCCTTGGGTCAAGAAGGAAGCCCGGTAGATTGAAGTACCATAGTCACTCGACACTACTCAAATCAACATTCTTAACACCAAACGGTAATCAAGCCTACTCAATCGGCTTCGTGCGAAGTTGTAATGACGCATATTTTTGATAATTAAAAACTATTAAATTTAATAAGATTTTAGGATTTAATATTGGAAGAAATTAAATTTTTTGATTTATAAATGGAAAAGATTATTAGAATTTAATTTTATAATGTTGATTTAATGTAACTGACAACTATTTTAATATAATTTCAATCAATTGAAATAATTTTAAAGTTAATTTGGTTGTAATTTTAAATAAGGAATTAAACTGGTAATTAATGGAAATGATGCAATCGAAATGTTTTAATTAATATGGTAAAAATGGTAACTGTAGAATAAGAATGTGATAAAGTGTAAACTAATGTTAATTATACCATAAGGTAATAGTGGATTAAATAATAAGAGTGCATATCGAAATAAAAGAATTTAACTGAAATTGAAATATAATTAACTAAGGTTTTATTTCAGTTGTAATTGAATGCCGAAATCAATATAATGTTTAAATCTTGGATTTAATACGGAAATTTGTATTTTAAAAGATTATAAATTCCTAGTAATTAAGAATGATGAAAATTACGAACTTTTAATTTAGAAATTAAAAGTGATTAAATTAATTTAATATTAATTTATTTAATTAACGTGTAAAATAGCCATTTTGGTCGTTGTCTCGTATTTTGAAAAATCCAGTTTTATTGGATCCGTAAAGTGAATTATTATAGGATTTCAAGTTTCGTAGCGATCAGATATGTCATTCGATCGTGCGAGCTCGAAACGCGTAGAAATCGGTTAGTGGAATTTAAATGAATATAATCTGAATTTTTAAATGCTAACTTTTGTGTATGATGGAATTAGAGTCTGAAACCAATTCCATTGAGTTTAAAAACACCAAAAACCTATATTTTGGTATATGGGATGTCCTACTTTCGTTTTTTGGGGACGAAACGGGCTTTTCGGGCCGCTGTTATCGTTTCGATCCCATTCGATGTATCTATTCGTTCATTGTCCGTATAAATAATCATTTTTCTAACCCTAGCAGCCTTTCATTTTATTTCTATGCATACATCTATTTCTCATATGTTCCTCCTTCTCAAACATCAGAACACCAAAACCCTAATTTCAATTTTCAACTCAAACTCCAAAATTCAAACTCCACAAACCATAGCAAATTATATATCGTTGGAAAGCTCTTGACGTGCGCAAACTAATATTGTAATTTTTTTTCAATTTGATGCATCATTTGACCAAAAAACAATGAAGAAGCCTCGGCTATCCATATTAGTGCTTTCGATTTCAATGGTGGATTGTCAATTATACGACGATCGGAGGGTACTGCGTGGTAGATGGCGATTAGAGGAGTGCATCCATGGTCTAAAATCATCTCCAACATGTCAAAATTTTCCAAAAATGGCGATTAATTCGCACAACAGCGCTAACTGTAACAAGAGGCGGAGATGACCGTGTTGGGATAGGCATGTGCGACGTGATGAGCGTGAAGTCACGACGTGGTCAGCTTGAAGGTTTGCTGATCGTGGTGTGTGCAGTAGCATGTCGATCATGGCGACTGCTTAGTGTCATGCTCGAGTAGGCTACTGTAGCTAGAGTTTGATGAGTTTGGTGAGCCGAGAAACGATTTTGCCTATTTCTTTTTATTTTAATTTAAAATTTTGATTTCATATGTTCTAACTATCATAATTTTTTCATACGAACTCGAATTTGGATGCAGTTTTTCCACTGCATTCGTATCAGAATTTTGGACAATATGGAACTACTTTGGTTACATTCTAAGACTACCTAAATTTTAGGCCTTATTTGAATTTTAAATCGACTAGAAATCAAAGGTGAGTGTTTTAACCCACTTATAAATACTAAACCATCTTATGTTAGTTAAAATAATTTTTTGATGTGATTAGAAATTTATTGATTGTTGTTTGATATATTTAAGTTGTTGTAACGTTTTCGATTTTTCGTTGCCGAAAAACCGAATAGTTAGGGTTTTTTAAAAAGAATTTAAGAAGATAGAAGATGGAGAAGATAGAAAACAGAAAAATAGAACGAAACAGAACACAACAGAACAACAACAGAATCTCACAATTCGCAGCGGAACAACATATAATAATAGATGAATAATCTTTAAACAAAGAACTATATCAGTTATTACATTTCATCACATTACATTACATCATATCATCAGAGTGTACCACATCATACAACAACAAACAGTGCAGCGGAAAAGAAATACTATATAACTAGTAATACGCCATGCCATCCATCTTGCCTCCAGCAACTCCAGAATATCCAGAATATCCTGATAAACCTAACTCTTAACTGCCCGTGTGAAAATTGGTGGGCACCCAGAGTTTAGGAAGGAAAACAATAAACTCCGAGTCAGTCATGTGACTGGTGTGAGAACTCAAAACAGTTTATTTAACTTTAAAATCAAAATAGAGGAATATTTTTAAAGTCAATTCGCAATGCTTTTAAAAAATGAGACTACCATAAGGCCTCCCGCACACACACACATGCAAATGCAGAATCGGAGGAGATTTCTCCTTATGATGGTCAAAGATGCTTGATACGCATTTAAAAGAACATTTGATATTATTACTAGTGCATAGTGTAGGAAAAATTCATTTCGAAAGTAGAATATAAATCTTAGCCAACATACGACCATTATCGTATGCCTACTATAGCTACCATCCAAACAGTGGTGACCACCATAAGTGAATGGCAGGTCCTACAACTAATACCGTACAAGTTTCGTATTGGGAATTGGATTTCCAACGAATGATCAGGCCAAGGAACTTCCCATTGCCACATGAGAATGCCTCTGGATGGACATCCCCGAGAACCAAACCGGATCTCTACCAACACAAGACCGGGTTACCCCTAATTGAGTAACAACTGACCGAATATGCCATCCCCCGGTCCTTTGGGACCTTTTCACCGAGCGCTCGTAATCAATTCACACAATCATAACAAAGTGTTTTCAACATAAGTAAGTATCTGGGCTCCATACCATGCTACCACCCTTTTCCAGAAGGAAATGCACACATCCTAAAGGGCGCTACCCCTCATAACCTTGCCGCATCTTTCCTGTTTTGACCATTCATGGGGTGTGAGGCTCGACGAAGTCACGTCCACAAAAACATACTTTATACAAAAGCCATGCTTTGGGTCAACAAATGATCATAGAAATGATCACCAAGATAGACGATCAAATAAACGATCCTATCACAAATAATCAACGCAATGATCATTTACAGCAACACTCAGCATGTCACATTACCAAATTGGGAATATATCGCTGATAACCTTCAACTACATAACCTCTGAGCTCGTACGTCTTAGTGAAGGGTGTTAAGCTAAAAGAATAAATTCTCCGCCACCAGCAGAAATATATTTGAAAGAAATCGGCTTTATATCTCAAGTTGTAATGTCAGACATACAATCCATACAAGTCTGTTCCGGGCTCGAACAAAACCGAAGGCACTTACAAAGAAGTCCTTGCAATCCGGATATCCACAATCCTGATCGGATTTCCCATCACATATGGAGAACTCAATACCGGAGCAACTCGGTGCAGAGTCAATCGACAGGTCATCCTATCGCTCTTGCAAATACCGGGTCTTCAACATCGATCTTCAATGCAATTCACAACGACGTATCACATATTCGGAATGGGTTATACGACCCCATGGTCCTTTCCCGGTTAACCCGAATAGTGAGCGCTTATTCAAAATAAGTGTGGCATTCAAATTCAAACAAATCACATCAAATACCCATTCAAAGGGAAATATTGATAGTCGGTTATTGAACTATCAATGGATATGCACACATCACCAGATTCCAAATAATTTTCCAAATTATTTATTTTCCAAAATATCTTTACAAGATATATAATTTTCACACTTCAAAAATAAATCAATATTTATTTTTAAACAAATTCCACTTCCTTTTATAAATTCCATAGTGAATTTATATTTCACAATATCCATGCATATATGATTTCAATTATTCGTTTCAATTTATCTTCAAAAAGATAAATTCTCAAAATATTCACTTTATATTGGAAAACATTTCTATACTTATTTATTCATAAGTAATTCACAAATTTTATTTATTTTCAACACTTGGAAAATATTCAATATACTTAAATCGAGATTAAGTATATATTTCATTCTTTAAGGAAATCATTCTCTTAAACATATTTATTTGGGCCAAAACGAATGTTACGTAAAACATCGTTACGACAACCCAAAATCACTAGTATAGGGATTCGAAATTAAAATAGATATATAAATCCCAATACTATACAAAACATTTTCTTTCGGAAATCATTTACTATAACAACAGTGTTATAGTCCACCATTTCCTTTTATTTCTCGAAAACGTCTATTTCAACAATGAATGTTGAAATCTATGGTTTCGAATCTCAACACATTTTAAAACATCGTTAGATCGTTTTAATTCTATTTAAAATATCACATTCTAAACATTTTCTTTAACATATTATTCACTATTCAAAAACGTGAATAAACTACGTTAATCAATTTCATCATTTCTATACATTTCATTTTAAAGGATTATTTACAATCAAAAATGTGAATATAACTCCATTAATAGGTTTCAACAATTTACTTATTAAAATAAGTCGTTTGTGAATTTATAAAACAACGTTTATAAACTCCATTTCTATTTATTTTATAACAACTTCCTTTTATAAATTCCTTTATTAATCTATTCGATTTATAATTCAATTATAAACTAAAGGTTCATATTATAAATTAAATGCTTATAAAACGATTATTTTACAAAATCGTTCTTTTAAACTTCATAATTATAAATCTTATAACTTATAAGATTCAATGATTTATTCAAAACTATTCTTTTAATAACTTCACAAATTTATAAATCTTACTATTTATAAATTTCATTTATAACTTCTCCATTTATAATTCTATAAATTTCATTCATTTATGAAATTCATTTACACTTCATTCAAACACTTATAAAAACTCGTTTTATAATGTCAATATTTCAATTTATAAATATCCATTTATAAATCTCTTAATATAAATCAATTTATATTATTCTTTAAAACATATTTAATCTCCTTTATTATTTCACCATTTTGATTCATAAAATAATTAAATTTTATAAATCCTATATTTAAACTTTTCACAATAAATTCTAAAATTCCGATTAAACTATTTTATAAAATCATTGGCATCATATTCTCAAAAATCAGTTTTTAACTATATTTCTCAAAAATCATAATTTTTATAACTTTAAAAATTATACGTTTATTTATTTAAAATGGATCGATTCCAAAATTATTTTATACACGTATACTCTCAAAAATCACTTTAAAATCATTTTAAAATTCCAAAATCTGGGTCCAATGATGCTACACACCAAATAGTCAATCACGACAAACAACGACATCATATCGATATGATAATCAACGAATATCAAAATATTCAAAATCAAATAAATACTGTTGAGGAATCCCGTTGGATCCCTCCAACCTGTTTTCCTGCATCCACAAACATTAGCACAATACCAATTTCGCTCCAGTACGAAATTATCGCGGTATATGGGATTTAAAATATTATCCGCTTAATAACGGCGCAATAGGGTCTCATCCGCTAAACAAAAAATGCGGGAAATCAATAACTCCAATATATACATATGCCAATATATATATATTGCTATTATATATAATACCAATTTCACTGTTTATGAAATATTCGCGGTATATGTTTTTAATAAATAACATCCGCTTACTAACGGCGTATAATGTCTATTTTAACAATCAATAGATAACAATCATCATTCAAACATGCATTCAAATATTTTACATCTAACTATTTAAAATGAAATCGAAACCGATTCGATTGAGTGAGAAGTTCTCACCTTGATTTTAATTCTGTTTTAGCGATTTATTTCGAATAAAATTAAACGGACGTTTAATTTTACCCAAAATTTTCACTAACTCCAAACGACTCTAATCCAATTTCATCGTGTAGTGCTCGTCCATACGATTCCAACGCAACTGGTTTCGCGCATTTTCGACCTCGTATGAAAAAGATATGAATTTTTGAAGGTTACACGATTTTTATATAACTATTTACAACATAACTTAAAATTATAAACATACAACCATCATCCACCATCCATTTCTTTTTGCATCAGATCTGGTCGTACCCCCCTACCCCTTCTCCTTCGTTTTCCTCTACAGGTTGTTGCCGCACAAAAGAACCCACTTGCTTAGATTAGGGTTTAATAATACTTCCACTACGACGAACTATAGCTCGATCAGGATGCGCCAAGTCGAAGCTCCAAACCCCCTCTATGTTCGGCCTCGACAAGAGCAAGCTCGGCCTCATCATGTGCGTGAATTTGCGTGCGCAACCTGAAGCAATCGGCCCCCATATCTCCCTCTACGCTACACGAGACACGATCATCACCTTATAGATTTAAAGCCCTCGTTACCCTCTACAATGTTGTAGTTAACAACTTTGGCTAAAACTTCACGGATTGGAAGTAATTGAGGGATGAAAATTGGAGCTTTCTGGCCATTCAATTATAAAAGAGGCGGCTGTGCATTGCAACTAGGGTTTAGATATTTTTTTATTTTATTTTATTTGTGAATGGTGGGCTATTTATAAGGAACCGACGAAACACTATTCATCCCGGAAATTCCGAACTCCGATTTACGCGCCGTAACCAGCGTTTCTAGGGTTTACCCCGCGTTCCGGACACAATGGAATAGGTTCCGAAAGCTAATTCGGACATCTGTGCGAGTTATGGCAATAAACGTTCAATTTGAATTAAACCGATTTAAGCGATTTTCTAGGCGTTTTAATTTGTATCGGACAAACGGTAAATCCAATTGACTTGAAATTTGAAACCTTTCAATAGTATCATATTACGGATCCGATGAAACTGGTTTCGTCGAAATCCGAGACATTTTGAAAAATGGCTATTTTAACTCGCCAAATTAAAATTAAAAATAATTCGATGCGTTTCGAGCTGCCACGATCAAACGATAACTCCGATTGACACGAAAATTGAAATCCGGTAATAACTAACAATTACGGATCCAATGGAACTGGTTTCGTTCAATTCTGAGACTGTTCAAAAATTGACTATTTTCACTAGTCGATTTAATTATTAAAATATTCAATTTTCACAAATAAACTTTTAATTCGATTTTAAAAGTTCTAAAATATCATTCTAACTTCAACATGATAAAATAAAATTTTACAAATCATTTTCAATCATATTTAACTCAATTTTCAATTATTTTCATAATTTAACTTATTAAATTATCGATTTAATTATCCAATTAAATCCAATAATTCAAATAAAAATTTATTTGACTTATAAATTCACTTCTTAATATTTAAAATAAATTAAATATCCAAATTTTAATTTCTAAAAATTCTGGGTCGTTACAGTTGTCATTAATTTTAATTTGAATTTATATTGAATTTAATTGCCATTTAAATTAGTATTGAATTTAAATTGTTAGTTAAACGCCTGATAATAATAACCAGTCAATTGTTGTGATTTATTGGCTGATTTAGATGTTGATCACGATGGATGGTTATTTGTTAACATTTAGGATGATTGGATGTTTATATCCTAGTTTATCACTATGGGTTGAGATGATACGTACTCGAACGATCTTATAGATTAGGGAAAATCGTTATGGGTTTAAATGATAAACCCGAGCGATTTTATTGATTTGGAACTTGTTGATTCGCGATATGCGTTGAAACAATATATACATGGGAAATTTAACTAATTGGGGTAGAAATGATACATACCCTATCAATTGACCGGAGGGTAGAAAACTATATACAGACACCGTTGGTCGGTTTTAAATTATTTTCTAAATAGTGAAGTATGTTAGATATATAAATTTGATTTTTTTTTATTTATTTTAATGATTTTATTTAAAATTTATATTTGGAAATAATTTATTTTATATGTTTTAAAGCATCAAATTGTAAGTTAATATATGGTTTAAATGTAAATTAAAGATTTTAGCTTATAATTTTATTTAGTTTTGATTATATAATTTAAATAGTTTAAAATTTAATTTAATATAGTTTTAATATACATATTTTTAATTTAATTTAATATAATAATTATAGTTTTGATTTAAGTTGATAAATATAAACTTTTATAGATAAAAGATTTTTGTAAAAGATTTTAGAATTTTATAAAAGGATTTTTTTAAAAGATTTTTTAAAGGAATTTATAATGATTTTATAAAGGAGTTTCTATAGGTTTTAAAGGGTTCTATAAAAAGTTTTATAAAAGAACTTGTATAAAGGAATTTGGAAATGTTTTAAAGGAATATGCATAGAGGTTTATAAAAAGGGAAAGAGTTATAAACTGTTTTGGAATTTATAAATAGATCTATAAATGGTTTTAAAGCATATAAATATTTTATAAATGGTTTAAGAGAGATTTATAAATTATTTTCGAAATTGATTAAAAGATATCTTCCTCGATATTTGTGAATATATTTACACTTTTGGAATAGGCATATGGGTATCTTGATATGGAGGTATAAACTATTTTTTGGATTTATTATTTAAAACGTTTATAAAATGACCATGGTGTGAAAAATGTAAGCGTTTGGTTGTTAAAGAGACAAGGGTCGGATATTGGCATATTCTTTGGCAACTACGAAACCACTTTAATAACTATGCACTAGTTGGGGAATCTAGAGTGATGTAGGATGGTTTGGCAAACATTACTGTATGAGGTATGAACCTAGCCCAGACCCCTCTTAGTCGGCTTGATATGAATTACACAGGAGCTATGCCGGGCCAAGAAAGGTCGCTCCTCCGATCGGGCACATTTCTTCGATACCATGTATGTTACTTGGTAATTGATTTTGTGGCCACCTTCAGTTCTGAGGTAGGCAGTAGTAGCTGCTACGTGTTACCACTAGTCCGGGAGTGCAAAATGGTAGAATCCTATCCTGGGTATTGCCTCGCGTGCCATATCATATGTCTTATCAAGCCCACTATGATTTTGGCTTGTGTCGTACCTATGGAGTGCTCCCTGATAGCCCACCAGTTTGTTGGAGTTTACAGGATTGTATAGACTGCGACATTTATAAAATGTGTTACGGGAGATATGGGTAACGCCTTAACACTACTTTAATATTTTACTTTACTGATAGGAACTATATATATCGTATATTACTGCATATAAATAGTTTAATGGATCCTTAAAAGATAGAAATCCCGAACATCACTTAAGTTATTACACACACGTTATACACTGGTTAGGAGATGTAAAATCCCGTAAACATCTCTAAAGCCATTACACTCATATTTAGTTATTGTTGATTTAACTTACATAAGATCTTTTAGTTTTGACATGAGTGTTTTGTCTTTTCATTACGCTCAGGTAAGCCTGAGCATTTCAGCATTGAGGAATTTATTTTCTAGATGGCGAAGACGGAGTTTGGTATATTACATTATTAGTAAATTTTTCCGTTGCATCATATTGTTCCGCTGCATTATCGTATTATACCTGTTGTATGTGAAAGTGTGCTATGGATCGTGTAATATAGATATACAATGATATAGTGTATAGTGACGATAATTATATGGTAAACAATGCGGAATATAAAAGCAGTAAAGTAAAATGACACCAGGATTTGTATACTGGTTTGAAGCACCGTCCTACGTCCAATCTCAGACTCCTTCTGGAATTTTACTAAGACAAACAATCCTCACTTAACCCGGAGGAACATGTCTATAGGCCCCTGAGAAGTCGAACAGGGACCTGAGTAGCAGAACAAGATTTTGCCTCAATAGCCGAAGATGACTTCACTCGCCTGAGCAGCAGAACATGACTTCCACAAATACAGAAAATAGTTTTGAATTTTGTTTGTTCTGATAACACGGATTTGTCAATTGTAGTACACCCTTCCTATGATCTTCTCTTCGAGTATAAATATATATATATATATATATATATATATATATTTGAAGTATATGAAGATTAGAAAGGTATTGTATTGCTTTAACGCAAAATAATTGGAAGTATGATAGCAAATAGATTCCAGAGAATTAGATCAGAGAGATAAGAAAATTCGATTATGATTAAGTGATTTGGAATCAAGTTCGAGTTTGTATTTATAAAGGTTAGAAAGTAGCAACTTTTGGTGAAGAGTTTCGATTGAAGTGTTGCGTCCAATCTTTTCGTAGAGGTCCGTGTCTGTTTACAAAAAGTCGTGTCTTTCCGAAAAGTGGCTGTTGTAGAAATTCAGTCAACTGAGACTCTAGGTTAGTCGACTAAATATTCAAAATAATTTTTACATATAAATTTGTATATCTGTGCACCTGTGAATGTTGCACAAATTTCCTAGTGTTAGTCGACTGAACCACTAGGTCAGTCGACTGACGTGGTGAAATCTATGCAATATGAACAGTTTACACAGGTATAAATATATATATATATATATATATATATATATATATATATAACTTTATCCACTTTTATAATTTAGCATATGCTTATATATGTATAAAATATTTGAGAATAGAATGATTAAATATATAACCTAATGTATACGTAACCGAGGATAGATTTTAATAATATCGACCTAAGAGTCAAAAGCAAAATAATATAATTGATGCACTGGTTTTAAAGTCTCGTCTCCTTGTAGTATATATTATATTATTGTCGTAGTGATACCTTCGTGTCATTAATCAAAACCTAGTCTCAACAGTATGTATAACTCTTATTGTAATGTAAAGTGCAATCAAATGTATTTGTAAAACAGCTTCATGAACTGTTTATTTGATTATTATATTTTATCATTCCGCTGTGAAATTTTTTGTTTTGTTTTTCCTTCTTTTCTCTTATTTTCTTATTTACCCCATTAACAAACCTCCATTTTGAATGGTTTTGAGTTGACATGTGTGGTTTATTGTCGATTTAAATCGTCTAAAAGGTGGGTTGTTACAGTTGGTATCAGAACTTTGGTTTAGCGATAACCTTAGCATGTTCGGGGTTAACTCATTAGAGATAGGGTTGTTAATACTCTAAATGAGTCCGAGTGTATATATTTGAGAGAACGTACTTGTTATCGTTATAAAAAGGTTTTATATTGTTTTAATTTGTTATGTTTAGTATTTATAAATTCTGATCGGTACATAGGATGCTATGGCATCGAAAGGGATTTCTAAACACTTAATAGGGCGGACCGACATAATATAATTTTTGAAATATAGGTAAATGGAATAATTTTACCTATTATTATATTTTGTATATAAAGAATAATTTTTATAAGTGGATATATTTGTATGTGTTATGTTTTTTGTTTGGAAGTGAAATTTTATAAATATTGGTTACAAAATAGGAATTACAAATAAAGTAAATATGAATTGGAAATTTGAGAACTTAAGTTCCGGAGTTTTGAAATTGGTTTTAAAAAATTTTGAAATATAATATTAGTATTATTCGGAAGCATTTTTGGATATAAATATTTTTAATATGATTTGAAAGGAATATTTGAAAGGAATTTTAATAGGAAATAAGTTCTATACTTCCCTCTTCTGTTGCTAGAAAATAATTTCGGTGATGACCACGGCATCATCGACATTCATTTTCGAGTATCAAAATCGGAAAACCACTGCAGTAGCTTTGTTATACATTTATTTTGATAAACAAAATTTTATTTCATGTTCTTAAGTATGTTTTGATTCAAAAGATATGAGTATCTATATTATTTCAAAATGATTTAAAATGAATCCAAAATTTGAATTCATAAGTTCTGGTTGATTAACGATTTCCAGCGTAGAAATAAAGTGAATTTTAATAGTTGGAAACTTCCAAATTGAAAACTGAAATTAAAAGCTAAATGTTAATGAAACTGTAAAGAAATTGAAGATTTTTCAATTGTAAATTAAAAGATAACGAAAATTTATAAGATGTAAACTATTGAACATTTTTTTTGTTAACTAAAGCTAAATTTGTATAGCACTCAATTAAATTCTAAAAACAAATATAAAACTTACCAGAAGTGAAAAAGTTGAAATGTTAATAAGAATATGTGATAAAAAATTATACAAGTAAAAGCTTAGTAGCAAAAATGCTTCAAAATGAATGTATGTTTATAAATGAAAAATCAAGATGTACAAGTAATGTTGTAAACATGAGTTAAGTTTTAAAATGCTTAATAACTAAATTGAATAGTAAAAGTGAATATTGCTTAAGTAAATGATTATAAACTTAAGGGATTGTTGAAATGATTTTAATATTAAATGATACTATATATGGAGGAATGAATGCAAAATTTAAACGTTAAGAAACTTAAGTATGAGTTTATTCGCTAATGAATATTAATATTAATTAGAAATCAAGTTTTATAAGTAAATAATAACTGTGAATTAAATTTGCAAATAAAGTTTATAATATTTTAAGGATTGATTTATTAATGTTTTAAATAATTGAATGGATATAACATATGTAAGTAAATGACTGTAAATTAACGGAAAAATGACACTGTATGAAGCAATGAAAAAAATAAAAGAGTAAAAAGGAAACCAATAAAACAAATTTAAAAAATACTTAAATTCTGTATTGTTTAGCTAATGGGATGTTTGAGAAGGGATACTTCAAATTGTTTAAGGTTGTATGAATAAACTATTAAGTTGTTATCTAAAGCTTTTAAGCATAAGGTACACTTATTAGTTTTTTTATCACTCTTGTATGATGAAAAGTTTTTGAACTGAACAAACACTTAGTTTTGGTTGCTATGGATGTGCGATGGATTCTTTTGTTGCATATAATGGTCATGCTATTTTGTTTGCATATGTTTTGCGCTGATTTTCTTTTGTTGCTAATTGAAACAATTAAATATTTCTATTGTACATAATCCTCACTATTTTGGATTATATAAGTGGAATATAGGTTCATGGAAGCAATAGCTACAGCTTTTGCTTTCATAAATAAAATTATTTGCCCTACAAATAGGTACGTTTTCATTTTACAGTTTCGGAACGATATTTTATTGTTTTCCCATGGTTTAGGATATTTTATTATTGAAATATAATATATATATATATATATTGTAATTATTGATATTACTATTTTCTCAAACCTAGCCATGTAAAAGAACACTTTCGAAACATTTCGTAAATTTAAGACATAGAAAATTTTGTGAAAGTGAAAACGCTTTCAAACTTTTATTAAAATTGAATATGAGAGATTTAGTTTTTTACAAATTGATATACTTTATTTAAAATATTTAATTATGTAAATTTAAAGTGTTTATAAATTGAATAATTTGAAAAAAATTATATCAAGTTTCTCAATTCCTTCTTGTTCCATTTCGAGGATGAAAAGTTTTGAGTAGGGGAGAGTGTAACGAACCGTATTTTTGACAATTAAAAACTATTAAATTTAATAAGATTTTAGAATTTAATATTGGAAGAAATTAAAACTTCTAATTTGTAAATGGAAAAGATTATTAGAATGTAATTTTATAATGTTGATTTAATGCAATTGACAACTATTATAGTGTAATTTTAATCAATTGAAATAATTGTAAAGTTAATTTGGTTATAATTGTAAATAAGGAATTAAATTGGTAATTAATAAAATAATGCAATTGAAATATTTTAATTAATATGGTAAAAGATGATAACTTTATAATAAGAATATAAAAAATTATAAACTAATGTTAATTATATCCATAAGGTAATAGTTGATTAAATAATAAGAGTGTAAACCGAAAAAAAAGAATTTAATTAAAATAAAAATATAATTAACTAGGGTTTTATTTCAGTTGTAATTGAATGCCAAAATTAATGTAATGTTTAAATCTTAGATCAATATGGAAATTTGTATTTTAAAAGATTATAAATCCTGATTAATCAAGAATGATGAAAATTTTAACTTTTAATTTAGAATTTAAGAGTGACTAAATTAATTTAATAATAATTTATTTAATTAACGTGTAAAATAGCCATTTTGGCCATTGTCTCGGATTTTGACGAAACAAGTTTCATCGGATCCGTAACAGTGAATTATTTTAGGATTTCAAGTTTTGTAGCGATCGGACTTGTCGTTTGAGCGTGCGAGCTCAAAACTCGTAGAAATCGATTAATAGAATTTGATTTTAAAAGCTAACTTATGTATATAATGCAATTAGGGTATGAAACTAGTTCTATTGAGTTTACAAATATTGAAAACCTATATTTTAATATATGGGATGACCTACTTTCGTTTCGGGGACGAAACGGGCTTTTCGGGCCGTTGTTATCATTTCGACCCAATTCGATAAGTCTATTCGTTCTTGTCCATCTATCCATATAAATAGTTTTTTATACCCCTAGCAGCCTTTCATTTTATCTCTATACGTACCTCTATTTCTCATATGTTCCTCCTTCTCAAACATCAGAACACCAAAACCCTAATTTCAATTTTCAAATCAAACTCCAAAATTCAAACTCTCCAGACCATAGCAAATTATATATCATTGGAAAGCTCTCAATGAGCGCAATCTACTACTGCAATTCCTTTTTCGATTTGATGCATCATTTGACAAGAAAATGATGAAGAAGCCTCGGTTGTCCATATTAGGGCTTTCGATTTCGACGGTGGATCATCAATAATATGAAGATCGAAGGGTAATGCATGGTAGAGGACGATTAAAGGAGTGCATCCATGGTCTGAAAACATCTCCAACGTGTCAGAATTCACCACAAAACGACGATTAATTGGCACGACGGCACTGGCTATAGGGGAAGGCGGAGGTGACCGGGTTGGTATAGGCGCGTGAGGCGTGATATGCTTGAAGTTGCGACGTGGTCAGATCGAAGGTTTGACGATAATGATGCGTGTGGCAGCGTGTTGATCATGGCGGCTGGCTAGTGTCATGCTCGAGTAGGCTACTGCAGCTAGGGTTTGGTGAGTTGAGAAACGGTTTTGCCTATTTCCTTTTATTTTAGTTTAAAATTTTAATTTCATATGTTCTAGCTATCATAATTTTATCCATACGAACTTGAATTTGAATGTGGTTTTCTCCATTGCGATAGTATCGAAATTTCAGACAATATGGCACTGGTTTGGCTGCATTCTGAGATTGTTCAAATTTTGGGCCTTATTTGAATTTTAAATCGACTAGAAATCAAAGGTGAGTGTTTTAACCCGCTCACAAATATTAAACAATCTTACGTTAGTTAAGTTAAATTTTTGATGTGATTAAAAATTTATTGATTGCGTTCGATATATTTAAATTGCCATTTCAATTTAATTTGAATTTATATTGAATTTAATTGCCATTTATATTAATATTGAACATAAATTATTAGTCAAACACCTGATAATGATGACTAGTCTATTATTTTGATTTATTGGCTGATTTGGATATTGATTATGATAGATGTTTATTTGTTGACATTTTGGATGATTGGATGTTTATATCCCTATTACCACTACGGGTTGAAATGATACATTCCCGAACGATCTTGTAGGTTAGGGAAAATCATTATGGGTTGAAATGACAAACCCAAGCAGTTTTATTGATTCGAAAATTGTTGATCCGGGATATGGTTGAAATGATACGTACCTGGAAATTTAACTAATTGGGGTTGAAATGATACATACCCAATCACTTGACCATAGGGTATAAAACTATATATGGACACCATTGGTCGGTTTTAAATTATTTTCTAAATAGTGAAGTATGTTTAATTTATAAATTTGATTTTTTTTAATTTTGTTTGATGATTTTATTTAAAATTTATCGTAACGATCCCGTTTTTAAACCAAATTTAATTTAGTAATTAATAAAAAATTTAGAATTAATTTGTGAATTAATTTGAATTTTCCAAAACAAATAAAATTTGTGTTTATTTATATATATATACATGAACAAGTAGATTGTAAATAGAATTTGAATTTGAAATTCAAAAATAAATGTTTTAAAATTAAATTGGATTTAAAAATAATATATATATGATTTTTTTAGTGTGTAATTTATTTTAAAACCATTTTCTTTTAAGATTATATAAATATAAACAAAGGAAATGTATTTATAAAAATAGAAAATATAGTTTAAAAATAATATAAAAATATTAATACATGAATAAAGACATTTGTAGGCTTATGAAGGAATGTGTTTACAAGTGTTAACTTAATTTTATCATGCAATTAACAAGTGTCATTTATTTATTTTATTTTTAAAATAATAAATAAAAAGAAAACAAGGCTATATAAACATCTATACCTCTTCTCTTCTCATTTTTCTTTTGTTCGAAAATTTTAATCAAAAATAAAAAGCCGAGAACAAACTAGAGGAGAAAAAAATTAAAACAAATCAAAATTTCACAACTATTTCAACCTGATCTAAAGTAAGAAAATTCAAAGATCAACTCAAACATAAAGTGGATTCAAATCAAATTCAAATACCATATCAAATTTAAAACCTGTTTCAAGTCTTCAACTAAGCTGAAGCAAAGCAAATATATTGATTCAGTTCAAACTCAATCAATAAGAAGGTCAGATTCAAAATCAACTCAAACATAAAGATCAGATTATCACAATCAAGTCCAGATCAAAAATTAAGTTTCCAGGCTTCTATTTCCAATTTTCAAGTTTAAAAAGTTTCTCTGTTTTCAAAATACAGGTGAGCAAACTACCCTTTAAAATCTTAAATCTATCTATATCTTGATCTGCATGTGATAATCCTTGAAGTATGGAAGTAAAATATGCCCTCATGTATATATATACATGCAAATGATTGTGTGCATGTCTGGGTACAAGAATACTTGCTCTGTTCCAGGTTTACAGGGATTAAACCAAATTCAAAATTCAAAAATCTCTTCGCCTAGTCTCTTATAAGATTTAATATTTAGACAAGATGTGTTTGAATTAACATGATCTAAGTTTTAAAAATATTTTTAAGTATAATTAGTTAAAGTATTTTCTGGAAATTAGGAAATACAGTAAAACTTAATGCATGTTGGAAATTCGAGTGTCATGATTTCTTATTTCAATTATATCATCTAATTAGTTTTCAAAAATTATGATTTTTAAAAAGTGCAATCAAGATTTTTAATTGTGTTTTGAAAGAGGAATCTCGGGTTGAATGGAAATCGATTTTTCCTCGATTTTTGATGATCGACGTAGATATGGATCTCATGGTCGTTGCCGAAGCTTGCTTAGGTGTCTAGGTTCTTGGCCAAAATAGTGGGTGAATTTCCTGATCACCATGGCGGCGGCACGGTGTCGATTTAGGGTTTAAACTCAGGTTTTGGTCGACTGGGTTTAATTGCATTTGCGGCGTCGATAAAGTACCAGAGTCGATCGGTGTAAGGGGGATCGAAGCGTGGGTTCGTGACGAGGCTCGGGATTGATCGACGTGGTTCTAGATGGTCTAAGGCGTCGGCACAAGGAGGTTCTTGGATGATTGGTTTTGTTCCAGTGGGTTCGTGTGTGCTCGATTTCGAGTTCGTTATCAATTCAAGGATTTAGGTGGTTGTACTGATAGGCGAGATCGTCGGCGACTTGTGGGTGGTAGAGCCGATGGTCGGAGCGAGGCGTTGGCGTGTGCACGTGCACATGTGTCAAGGGATTTAGGTTTGTTGCTGATGGATTTGAGGAAGGTGGTCTCGGGTTTGTACTCGGGGAAAATAAGATGGGACTCAAGTTTTGTTCTAGGTGATTCAAATGTGTTTTATAAGAGTTTTTAAATTTAAACCTAAACAAAGTTTTTTTTTAAAAAAAAGAAGAAGAGTGAGTGACTTGGGTTTTGCTTGGGGATTTGGCATGTTGGCTCGGGTTTGTTAAGTTTGGAATTAATTAAAGATTTTAAAATAAATTATTTTAATTAATTAAGTTTAAAGTGTTTTAATATATATCCTTTATTTTAATTAATTCTTAAGTTTATTCTAAATAAAATTTAATTGTATAATTAAAAAGTTAATTAAGAAGAGATGTTTTTAATTGTTAATTAACTTAAAGGTCTAAATTATTTTATGCCTTAATGATAATTAATTCCAAGGTTATTAAATAAAGATTTCTTTTATAATAATTAAGTGGTTAATTAAGATTAACGGTTTATCTTTAATTAATTAAGGTCTTGGGTAATTATAGATTAATTAATTAATGAAAGTAATTAAAGAATAATTAATTAATTTGCAATTAAAGGTTAATTAATTCATAATTAAAGGTTAATTAATTAATGATTAAAGGATAATTAATCAGTAATTAAAGGATAATTAATTAATGAAAGTAATTATGTGATTAATTAATTCAATAATTAATTAAAATGATTTGTAATTAATTAATGTTAATTAAGCAGGATTTAAAAGCAATTAAAGTAATTAATTTAATTTATTTCAAGGTCAAATTAAATTAATTAGGAATTGAACAACTAATTAATCTTGCTTATGGATGATTGGCTTATAGTGAATGCCTTGAATTGTTTGATATCTCTGATATGCGATGTTTTATAATATGAATTGCTTTGGATTGAGTTGTGATAAATGTAAGTTAATTATCTGTGATGAATTGCTGTGTGAATGTGAACTTTCGAATTGAATTGAAATTGTTAAACTTAAACAATTTGGCCTTTAAGACGACATTTGAATTTCGATGAGACCAGGATCAGATTCCAAATGGTTATCCGAAAACACATTGGATCTTAAAGGTGGGTCTTTTGTTTAAAAGATTAAAAATGGAAATTTGTATCCACATGTTTTAAAATAAGCGTTCATTATTCGAAAAAATCTGGGGGAGGACATTAAATCTTAAAACCCATTTCGAATAATGATACGACGGAATGGAATTGCATTTGAAGACGATGGTTGAAGACCGGGTATTTTCGAAAATGAAAGGATTTCCTGTTGATTGTTTCCACACCGAGTTGCTCCAGTATAGAGATTAACCTATGTGATGGGGAGTCCAGACGTGATTAGGGGATATCCGGATATGCATGGGCTTGTTTTCTTAATTGGACGAAGTACCTTCGGTTCCATTCAAACCCAGGATGGACTTGTATGGATGTATGTCTGACATTACACTTTGAGATATAAAGCTGGTTTCTATAAAATACATTTCTATTGGTGGCGGAGAATTTATTCTCTTAGCTTAACACCCTTCTCTGAGATTTACGAGCTCAGAGGTTATGTTGTTGATAGTTATTAGTGATATATTCCCAATTTGGTAATGTGGCATGCTAAGTATTGAGCATTAGTTGATCGAAGCATGGTTTTTGTGTAAAGCATAGCTTTGTGGGATGAGACTTCATCGAACTTCACACCTAGGGAAATGGTCGAGACAGAAAGGACGTGGCAAGGTTATGAGGTTCGCGACCCTAAGGGTATGTGTGTTTCCTTCTGGATAAAAAGTGGTATTTTGATATGGAGCCCAGATATTTTTACTTATGTGGTTGTTGGAAATTGAGGTAACTCGATAAAGGTTGATTACGACCGGGGGATGACATACTTGTGACAGTTAGTTACCTAGTTATAGAGGTGACCCGGCCTTGTGTTAGCAGAGATCCGGTTAGGTCCTCGGGACGTCCCTCCAGAGGCATACCCATTCGGATAAAGGAAGTTCCTTAGCCTTGACCATTTGTTGAAAATCCAAAGAAAACAATACGAACCTTTTACGGTTTTAGTTATAGAATCTGCCATGTAACGTGGTAGCTATAGTAGGCATACTATAATTGTACGTATGCTGGCTAAGATTAATATTATACTTTCGAAAATGTGTGGAACACTATGCACTAAAAATAATATCAAAAGGATTTTAACGTATCAAGCATGTTTGACTACTATAAGGAGAAACCTCCCCCATGTGTGCAATTGCATTTGAGTGTGTGCCAGAGACCTTATGGTAGTTTCATTTTCCAAAAGCATGAACGGATTTCTTTTTTTTAGAAATAACTGTTTTTAAGTTTCTCATACCAGTCACATGACTGATTTGGAGTTTATTGTTCCCTTTCTAAACTTTGGATGTCCCTAATTTTCCACACGGGCAGCCTAGAGTCAAGTTATCAATAGGTTTTAGAGCTAGTTCATAAAGTAGATGTAGATTTGGAAGTCTTTGAAGCTTTTGGTTTTGAGCTTTTTGGTTTGGACTTTGGAGCTTTTGAAATGAAGATGCAAACGTTGGACTCTCTTGGAAGACCATGTTGATGTTATTTTTCCATTGTTATGTTATATTCCGCTGTTATGTAACACATATATGTATATATGTGACTCTGATAATGATGGTCACTTGTGGTAGAATGTTGTAATCCATGTTGTGTATCAATGAAGTCATTTTGTTTCCATTGTGTTATATTATCTAATGTGTTATAGCTCCAGCAATATGGACTCCAACGTTTGAATCTCCAGCGTTTGAATACAGTGATGTATTGGATGCCGATTTTCGAAGGTGAAAGTCTGAGTCGTCACATTTGGTATCGGACTAAAGGTTGAGTAAGAACTTTAGCTTTGGAGTATAACTCATTAGGTGACTCATTAGAGATAGGGCAAGGAATGACCTAGAATGAGTATGTTCCCTAAGATATCTCGTCTGTATGCCTAAATCAATTTTCTTACTATTTATAGATAATGAGAATGAGTGCTAGAAGAGGACGTGGTAGGGGAAGGAGTAGTAACATTTCAAATGGTCGAGACCCAGCAACAACAATGGAAGGAGCAGCTCTTCCAATCCAACCCTAGCCAAATCTGGCAGATATATATCAGAATTTCTCAAGACTAGGAGGGAAACCGTTCAAAGATACCGAGATTATTATAGAAGCGCAAGCTTGGATTCAATCTTGTGAGAGAATTTTAAAGGTTTGAAATTTGATGATGATCAAAAGAGGTTGATGGCTTCCTAGCAGCTCCAGGAAGAAGCTTTGGCATGGTGGGAGACCATTACTTTGGCCGAATCGAAGGATGAGTTTACATGGGATGGATTCAAGCAAGTATTTGAGCAGCCTTATATGCCTTCCACTGGTATTTCCAGGATGTATCAAGAGTTTACAGATTTGAAGCAAGGAAATCTATCTTTTGAAGAATACTTAAATAAGTTTAATGAGTTATCCCGATTTGGACCTGAATTGGTGAATACCCCTCTTAAGAAGAATGAGAGATTTATTAAAGGGATGAACAAGAAGTTTCACGAAAGAATGACAGGCCACATACAGGAGTATTTTGCTGATTTAGTGGACATGGGGATATAGATATGCCACCTTAGATAAATAAGAGATTCCATAAGAGAAAGGAAGTGGAAATAATCCAAATTGGAAGAAGAGGAAGTTTGGAGGAAAGAAGCCTTGGCAAGGTAAAGAAAAAAGGATACTCAGGAGAACACGGCGAAGAATGTTAACTATTTCAACTGTTTGGAGAAAGGTCATTACTCAAGTAGTTGCAAGAAGCCCAAGAAGTAAGGGAAGAAGGATCAACCTAAGAAGTCAGGACAAGAAGCCAGGGAATGCTACTATTGCTATAAACCAAGACACATGGTTAGAGAATGCCCGATAATAAAGCAGACCCAAGTAGCAAAGGTATATGCAATCAAGGACGAACCTTCAACCTCAAGAGCTGATAAAGGAAAAGAAGTTTTGGAAGGTAATCTTCTTATTTATGATAAAATTTTTAGAGTTCTATTCAACATTGGAGTCACGCATAGTTATATTTCCCAACAAACCATAGAAGAGTTAAATAACCCGAATTCGTAGACGAACCTATTTGTGTGAAGAACCTGGTTGGAGGCCCTTGGAATCTTTGTTTACGTTATAGAAAGGTTCGTATTTTGCATTCTCATCATCAGTTTCCTATCAGCCTTTTCGTTTTTAACTTTAATGAATTTGAGATTTTACTTGGAATGAATTAATAAACAAAATATGAAGCTACATTAGATTGTATCAATAGAAAGATTTCGGTCAAAACCAAACTTGGGAATTTTGTTGTGATTTCTTGTGAGGATCCAAGTCCGAAGAGGGATAAGCTAATGTATACTTTAGGGTATTCTGACCCGAGTTTGGAATCCATACCTATTGTTCGAGAATTTCCTGACGTATTTGAAGAAGTTAAGTCTTTACCTCCGCATAGGGAAATCGAATTTAGAATCGACTTGGTTTCCAATACCCGTCTAGTTGTGCATGCAAATCGTAGGATGGCACCCAGGGAAAGAGTAGAGCTAGTTAAATAAACCCAAGATTTCCTGGAGAAAGTATTTATACGACCTAGTCATTCCAGTTGGGATTCAGCTGTTGTATTTATAGCCAAGTCCGATGGATCTTTGAGATTATACATAGATTATCGTGATCTTAATAAGTTAACCCTTAAGAATAAATTTCCTTTGCCCTAAATCGACGACCTATTCGATCAATTGCATGGTGCCCAATTCTTTTCCAAGATGGACCTAGCCCAAGGTTTCCATCAACTGAGAATTGCGGAAGATTGTATCCATTTGACTGCTTTTAGGGGTCGTGATACATTCTACGAATGGTTAGTTATTCCCTTTGGACTAACCAATGCCCCTGCATATTTCGTAGACCTGATGACCTGAGTATTTCGTGAAGTATTGAATAAGTTGATTCTCGTATTTATTGATGATATTCTGATTTATTCCAAAACTAAAGAAGAGCATGCCGAACACTTAAAAATATCTTTGGAAATATTTATGAGGAATATTCTTTTTGCCAAGTTTTTTAAATGTCATTTTTGGGTAAAAGAAGTTAGATTTCTGGGACATATTGTAACAGAAGAAGGAATTTTTGTAGAACCTCGTAAGGTTTCCGCTATCTTAGATTGGAAGCAGCCCACAACCCCAAGAAAGGTCAGAAGTTTTCTGAGATTAGTTGGATACTACCGAAAGTTTGTCCAAGATTTCTCCAAGTTATCCAGTCCATTAATGCAAAATTTATTTGGACTCCAAAATGCGAGGAAGCATTCTAGAAATTGAAGAAAAGGTTGACCACTGCTCCCATTCTTGCCACTATTAATGGGAATAAAGGTTTATCTATTTACACAGATGCGTGTGGTGAAGGAGTGGGTGTTGTTCTAATGCAAGAGGGTAGAGTGATTACCTACGCGAGTAGACAATTGCGACCATATGAGAAGAACTACCTGACCCATGATCTTGAGCTTTTGGCAGTTATCTTTTCTTTTAAAATCTGGCGTCATTATCTTTCGGCTGAAAATTTTGAATTGTTTAGCGACCATAAATCTTTGAAATACCTCTTTACCCAGAAGGATTTGAATCTAAGACAGCAACGTTGGTTGGAATTCCTAGCGTCATACGACCTGGACATTTAGTATACGCCTGGTATGGCCAACGTGGTAGCTGATGCTTTGAGTAGAAGACATACTATTCTTGCTTATCTTGTTGTCACCCCCACTCTTCTTGAGAAAATTGCTAGTAAGCAAAAAGAAGACGGTTTTCTCGATGAAATTGGTGGAAGAATATGCCGAGGCGAAGATTCCAGCTTTGAAATCGATAATAGTGGAATTATAAGGTTGAAATGAAGGATTTGTGTCCCAGACGTCCCAGATCTCAAATGAGAAGAATTGGATGAATGTCACAAATCCAAATTCAGTATCCATCCAGGGGTTAACAAAATGTATCGAGATATTAAGAGGACCTTCTGGTGAAAAACAATGAAGAGGGATATATCCATTTATGTTAGTTGATGCGCAAATTGTCAACAAATAAAGAGTGATCAAATGAAGATGGCAAGTCTACTCCAATCACTGGAGGTGCCTAAATGGAAATGGGACCAAGTATCTATGGATTTCATAGATGGTTTGCCATGAACTTGGAAGGGTAATGAGGCGATTCGGGTTATTGTGGATCGTCTGACCAAGACTGCCCACTTTATCCCAGTTAAATCCACCCGAACGGCAGCGAGTTTGGCAGAGTTATATGTGAAGGAGATTGTTCGAATCTACGGAATACCAAGTAATATAGTGAGTGATCGTGACCCGATCTTCACTAACAGATTTTAGGAGGCATTTCAAGCCGCATTAGGAACCAAGTTGAACTTCAGTACTGCTTAACATCCGCAGTTTGATGTGCAAACTGAGAGAATAAATCGAACCTTGAAAGATCTTTTACATGCTTGTATTCTTGATTTTGGAGGTTCATGGGAGGACCATTTGCATTTGGTTGAGTTTACTTATAACAATAGTTATCAGGCTAGTATTGAAATGGCTTCTTTCGAAGAATTGTATGGTCGTCCTTGTAAATCACCTGTTTGTTGGATCGAGTCAGGTGATAGGCTTGTTCTTAGTCCGGACATGATATGGGAAGCTTCTAAGAAGGCTGATTTCATTCAAAAGAAGTTGAAAACTGCTCAGAGTCGATAGAAAAGTTATGCCGACCGCGCAAGGAGAACTTTAGAGTTCTAGGTTGGAGATTCAGTGTGACGTCCCGAAATTTTGAGCAATATCAATTTATTAATCTTTGATAATGATTAAATTTATTTGATCATTTTACAATTATAAATTGTCAAGTTAAAATAATTTCAAAGGCTAATAATAATTTGTTAATATCTGTCAACAATTTTCTTAACAATATAAAATTTGACAAGTTTAATTCTTTTGAAAATTTATGATATTTCGATTTGGAAATATTTATTTTAGTAATTTAAAATTTGGTAAAGATTATTTTTTTCAGAAGCTAATCAAAAATATTTTCTATTTATAATATGTATGTATTGATATATCTTGTAAATAGGAAGTTTTAAAAGCTGATATATATTCCAATTGTAATATATATGAATATATATATATTATGATTTGGTTTGTGTTTCAAAATTTAATACAGTAATTATCAAATATAATGTTAAAATGTTCTATTTGAAATGTGTACATATATTTGTATATATATATTTGAAATAGGAATTTTATTAATTTGAATTTAATAAGTGTTTCCAAACTTTATTATATATATATAGTATGTAATTTGAAAGGTCAATTTGATTTAAAACTTTTGAAAACAATATTTAAAATATAAATTTTTAATAACAAAGTTAATTTCTTATTTTATAAACATATATTTTAGCTTTTGTTTTAAATAAGATTTAAATTTAAAAAGTTCATTTGTTTTCATTTTTCTTTCATCTTTATCATAAGATTAAACTGTTTTAAATTTTTTATATAAAGAGTCAAACTTAATTTCTCAAATCTATATACACATGTTATAGATTGATTTAAATACATAAATAATTTATAAATTGTTAACATGAATTCACTTTTGTATATCTATTAAATTTAAAAGCTTATTTATATAAGATAAAATACATATTACTTACACATACACATTACATAAATATATGTATACAACTTAAATAAATTTATAAATAGGAAAGGTAACATTTATAAAACATTAATTAGACATTAAAACAACACTTGTAAACATTAAAATACATATTAAAAACACTGGTTAATCTTTGAGCTTAGGTGTTAGCAAATTAGAGTAATAATGGGACAAGTGTCACTTATTTTAAAAATCTAAAAAATAAAATAAAATATGGTTAAGAAAGAGTTTTAATATTTAGCTAGTTCTTTTATTCATTCTCAACAAAAATGAATGTAAATGCAAATCAAAAACAAAGTTCAAAAATGAAAAAAAAAATCTGTAGAAAATCTGAAAACAAGAAAAAGGAAGATGATCTGGGATATAGCTAAAGATGATGATCTGGAAAGCAAGTTTAATCGAGCATGCAAATTATTTTCGACATCAATGCAATTCAGGAGTCAGCAGCAACTAGCTTGTATTTCAATCATGCAGAAATTTCTAACCTGGAAAATGCAGTCATTAGCTTCTGCTTTGTCTTCTGCTTAATCATGCGAGTAAATAAATCTTTTAAAAACAGTTTTAACCATTTGTTGCAACTAGATTTTAGGATTGAATAACATAGTGATATCTGGGTTTACTTGAGGTATACTGAATGAATGTTTGGATTGTATATAGGAATTGCTTCTATAGTTAAAAAATCACTTTGTTTATAAAAACAGTTCAATCTCATGATAAATTCATTAACTTGATTTTGATTTCGAATTTGGCTTTGATTTGTAAAGAGAAGATGATTGTAATCAAATTATCTAACATCTAAAAATAGTTGTAGGTTGTTAAATTTAATGATTAGCTCTAATTTATAAAATTTACAGTAAAAGTATAAATTGGGCTAAAAAATTTTGAATGCAAACTAGTGTTTTGATTCTAGAATCATATTGCAAATAAGAAAACATGATTTTTGGAACTTGAATCACGAATTCTAGGTTAGTAATTTGCGAGAATTTGGGGTTTGAGTGTTTTTGGCATTTCGGTCAAATTGTGGCGAACGATAGCGAGTTAGTCGACGTCGTTGGGCATGGAGGTTGAGGGAGTATGATAGATCATCAGAAAAATACTCATGTATTTTATTGATGAACGAGATGGTTGAATTTGTTCGAGATAGGGTTTAGCATCTTGTTAATGTCTTGGTTGATCAATTGGGTTTCGCGGCATCGTGTTGCAACCGAGAATGATCGCATAGGGTTCTGGGGTTGCAGGGGAGTGAGACGGAGCTAGGGTTGAGGCGGCGTGGTGTCTCGTGAGGGGGATGGTCGGGGTGAGTGTTTTTGGGTAGCAGTGGGCTGTAGCATTTTGGGTTGAAGGGTTAAATTTCGATCCTCGATCGAAATTAAGTTTCTGGTTTGCGCGATGGGTACTAGGGGTTGAGGGCGACTTATAAGTGGCCGGCGTGGAGTTCGCCAACGTCCATCGGCGACGTGCACGTATACGTGCACGATTTCGAGTTTCAGTTGGGTTTTTAGGGAGAAGAAGGGTGGGCTCGAGTTTTACTTCGGGAATTGCTGAGTTTTCTCGAAGCAGGTTAGGGTTGGAGAGACTCGGGGTAAGCATGGGGAAAATCAGTGGGTTGCTCGGGTTTGTCACGAGGGTTTGCAGTGAGGTGCTCGAGTTGTTTTGAACTGGGTTTTGCTTGATGGATTCTACAGTTTTGAATTTTGAAATGTAATTGTAAGATTTTTTTTTTTAAGTTTTAACAAACTAATATGACTTGTAGATGATACAAGATGTAAAACAAAAGTGAAACAAGTTTTATTTATTAATCAGATTGTTTCAAAAATCAAAATTTAAACATGTTTTATATATAGGATTTATGGAAGCTTTAATATAAAATAAGTAAATTTTGAAATAAATTAGTATTAAGTTTATTAAATAACTTTGGGAAAAGTTTTAAAGATTTAAAGGTAATTTAAAATGCGTTTAACTATAAATTGATTTCTAAAATGTTATATTTTTATTTCAAAATAAAGTGTAATGATCAGGATTTGGAAATCAGTTTAATAAAGATTTACCTTATGTGAATTTAGAATTTTGATTTAATTAAAGCTAAATAAGTTTGTGAAAATAATTAAGATAGTTTAATTTTTAGTAATCAAAGTATTTTGGTAAATATAAATGATTTAATTTAGAAAATGATTTCCTTAATTTGGGATCTTTTTAATATAAGAAGTTAAGAATAATTTAATTAAATTTAAATGATTAATTAAGTAATAAATTTGTGATTAATTAAGTTAATCATTATGGGTTAATTCAATATAATTACTTGATGAAGTAATCAAGTAATTAAGTGGTTAATTATTAGATGTTATTAAGTAAGAGTCAACTACTTCATTAAAAGTAATTAAGTGGATGTGATTAAGGATTAATCACTTGAGTTATTAATTAAATAATTAATTAATAAATTTATTAAAGGCTTAAATTATTTGATTAATGGTTAATTAATAAAAGGATTAAGAGTAGTTAATTATGTGATCAATTACTTGTTAAGTAATTAATTAAAAAGAAATTTAATTAATAAAGTAATCATTAATTAATGAAAATAATTAATTAATTTTTAATTAATAATTTAAGGATAATCAAGTTTTAATTACTAAATGTAATTAAGAAGTAATTAATCAAATATGATTAATTAAAAGTAATTAATCAAATATGGTTAATAAAAGGTAATTAATCAAGAGTGTTTTAATTAAAAGTAATTAATTAAGTATAATTAATTAAAAGTAATTAATCAATTGTGATTAATTAAAAGTGATTAATTAGGTGTGAATAATTATAAAGGATAATTAAGGAATAATTATCAGAATAATTAAAGAATAATTAATCAAGTGTGATTAATTTTAAAGGGTAATTAAGAAGATAGTTACTTGGATAATTAAGGAGTAATTAATCAAGATGATTAATTAATATTGCAATTAATAAATAATTACTTAAAGTAATTAAGAGATAATTAATCAAGAGAGATTAATTAAGTGAATAATTAAGTGATGTTTATTAATTAATTTGTAATTAATTAATGAATATTAAAATGGATTGATGATAATCCAAGTGTTTAAGTAAGGAATTAATTTAATTAAGAATTAATTAAATTATTTAAGTTGGATCAACCTTGTGTATGAGTGACTATTGATTGGTTGATAAGTATCATTGGATGAGTTAATGATATTGGTTGGTATTATATGTCATTGGTTGTGTGAATGTGATATATCTGAGGTGTGATATATATGCTGCTTTGTGATATGTATGGATGAATGTGATAATAGTAGATTATCTATCTGTGTTGTGAATCATCCATTTATGTTTAAGTGATATTTTTGAATATCTACTGTTTAAATCCCTTAAGTACAACTTGGACATTAAAATGGCGTTTAGATTCGGTGAGACCAGGATCGGGTTTCCATATTTGGATATCCAAAAACCACACCGATCCAAAATAAACGTTTGGTCGTGAATCCAAGTGGAGCAAGTGAAAACTCGAGGTGTAAAAACTATACGTCAGTAACTCTGAGGGCGATTCCGTGACGAGTTTGATGGAATAGTACTTATAGGCTCGAGATGGTGATTCAGAGTGCAAGGGCAATGGTCGTTGACTCTGAGGGTGATTCCAAAATGAGTGCAATGAGATAGTGCCTTCGGTTTCGTTCAAACCCGAAACGAACTTGTATGGATTGAATGCTTTCAGAACATCGTCAGGTGGACGATGAGCATTCTAAGATAGATATGTTCTATAAAGGTAATCATAGCCTCAAGCCTCATCAACCGGGAATGGCTAAAACAGGGGAGGTGCAGCAAGGCTTCGCAGGTAGCTCCCACTGGAGAGCGAGATACATCCGTCTAGATGTCCCTTTTTATTTCGACTTTGTGGGAAGTTGGATCTGTAGCCAACTGCGAGGTGGTCTTGTTTGAGACTGTTCAGTAAGGAATGGTCCCGGCCTTGTGTTGCAGGGGAGCAGGCGTACTCCTACGGTGATCTAGGCCACGTACTGTGACGGGCGGTACCCCAGTTTCCCTGCCATTGTTGGAAACCCATTTTCCCTACGAGACCCTAAGGTTTTGTTTGTATTATCCACTTTTATGGCTAGTAGCTGGAATTTAATAATGTAACAATTTCGACTATTTCGTATTTACTTGAAAACCCTAAACACCATTATAATATCACTGGATTTCCTATCAAATGTTTTGGTTAGCGTAAAGTAAAAAAATTTCCATGTTTATGTGTGGGAAGTCGTACGTGATACCCTTTCTTTCAAAGGATTTTCTAAAGTTAAGCAATCTTAAACCGTTTACTCACACCAGACCCCTATCTGACCCGAGTGTTTATTTTCTGTTTTATTAAACTCTTGGGTACTCATAATATGTATGAGTAGTCAAGTGATTCAGGTTATCTTTGACGAATTCTGGAGGAGCTTTCGAGTAGGAGGCTTTAGCGTGTTGAATATAGATATAGTTAGAGTTTCCGCTGTGTGTTATTCTGTATGATGTCTTGTATTGTATTAGAAAGAAATGTTATAACTGTCTAACTTGAGATGTATAGTTGTGTACTCTGATGTATATGATACTATGTATATGTACTATATTATATTTAGATCGTTCCGCTGTGAGATTCTGATGTGTTGTTGTTCTTTCTTCTCTTTCTTTTCTTGTTCTGTCTCTTTCTTTCTTAATTAGTGATGCCATTTTCTGGTAATAGAAAGTCGGGTCGCTATAGTTGGTATCAGAGCATTAGGTTAAGTGAATACCTAGGCTCTGGAGTGGTGTCTTTCTTGAGGGAGCGTACTTGTAATATATATACACACACACACACACACACACACACACACACACACACACACCCTAATCTATTGGGTTATCTATTCGGATTTTCCAACATAGGTTACAGAGGTAGATAAGGTAGGAGTGTGTGGAACACGACTACCACTAATGGTATAGGCTCATATGTTGTGGTTGGAGGTGTATCTGTCGAGATTGTAGATCTAATACCGTCTAGAATAAGTTTTGTGGATTGGTGGAGGGATTTCATGGATTCCAGAGGAAGTCTTTGCAAGAATTGGAGTATATTCTTGGAGTGTGAGGTTGATTTGCTCTCAAATGAGAGGGATTTCCAAGAGTTGAATCTGTCAGCTAAGTAGAAGCAGGTAATGGTATCTCGGTAACTTCAGGAGGGATAGCTGTGTGATGAATGCAGTATCCATATATGGTTCTGAAGATGTTCTTCTGGAGCAAGATGTAAATGGTATTAAAGGAACCGTGATGCCTACTGCAGTGAAGATTCGGATGTTTAGGGATTTTCTGGATCTTAAGTAAAGGTGGTTGTCTTATCTATATTGAAATATGAGGCTAAGGTCGATGAGTTACCTCATTTTGGACATGGTCTCAATTGTTTTCCTTAAGAAGATAAGTGGTTGGTGTTTGCTTTGGAGCCGAGTTTCTTGAGAAGATGTCTACCCGTCTCAAGGATTTTTGGTGAATTGGATGATAGTTTTGAGTTTCAGGAAGCTTGTGGTTAAGGATGATCTTTTGGCTTAGCTAGATCATTGAAGTAAAGTTTGGAAGCAGCAGCGTGGATCCTTTCTTCAATGATTCTGTAATCTTTGGGATTCTACAATCAGCATACCAGGAAGATAGTGAAGGCTTATCCATTTCCGGAAGGCTCAGCAGAGCAGGATATTTGTTGGGAGTAATCTATCAGTTTTTCTGGTAGATAAGCCATTCTAGAAGATTGATCTTGATTACGAAAGCTGTTCTAGCGGGTGAAGGGAAAATAGTTCTTTGGAATCTAAACTGGGTGAGATCGCAAAAGTGACTTGCGATTAGTTTGGGAATCTTTGAGTATTCTTAGGTTTGAGGAATCTTATATGGAGGTAAAAGGCAACTTAAGCAGTCAGAGATTATCCAGATGTTTTTGAGGAAATCAGAAGTTTACCGAATCAGAGATTGAGTTTTCATATCAACTTGGAATCCAGGAGTAATTTTGATGGTTCAACCATATAGTGGGATGACTCTTAGAGCGAGAAGAGTTTGGTGAGGCAGCTCAGAATTCTTTGGAGAGAAATTGATCATCTCATTTTAAGTTGAGATTCTGTAAAGATGTTTTGAACAAATAGAATGGTCACTAAGATTTTATGAGTCGGATGAACTGTGTATGGAGAAAGATTGTGCTTGTGTTCTTCGATAGCATTCTTATCTGCTCTAGATCAGAGTTGTGCAGCGGAAGCGAGATAACAGTTATTCTAGAATGGGAGCAACCGGGAGTTGCAGTTTTCTTGGATTAGAGGATTTCTACAGGAAATTCAAGTATGAAGAAATTTTCTGGATTTGGAAGGTAAGGTTGTCAAGTACAACTGTTTGGCTATTCCAGATAAGAGATGTAGGTTTGAGGTCCACTGATGTTTGTGGAATAGAGTTGTGTATTGGATTTCAGAAAATTTTTGGGAGAGCCATTTTGTTGAGTAGGACCTGGAGATTTGGTTTGAGTTGGTCCTGTTGTTTCATGAAGCAATCAGCAAGAGTTAAGCAGATCAGGAATATTGGAGGTGACTCAGAATCATCGGAAGAGTTATGCAGTTAAGAATTGAGGAGATTTGGAATATGAAGGAATTTGGATATTGCTTTAGTTTTATCCGATTAAAAGAGATATAAGACTGGGTAAAACTGGAGGGCTAGCTCCAGAGAAATTTTGATTTTTCCTATGTTTTTCGGAAATTAGATTTTGATCTACAAGATTGAATTGCCAGTTCGGATAACTGGAATTCATTATATTTCACATATCTCTGAGGAATATGTGTATGATTCATCGCGTGATAGAATCAGCAGTTAAGAAGGATCTGGTAGTTGAGCTGATTTTGAGTTTAATCTGATATCTTGTTCAAATGTGTAGATCAGATGAGGGAGTTCTTGGTTATAGTAATATAGTTAATTAAGATTCTGAAGAGCGAGTATTCCAGAATAGGTACCTGGGAAACTCTAAATCATATTAGGAAGTTCTATTCAGAATTTTTCTGGATAGATAAAATGGTTTGTTTGAATTGGTTGCTATGATTGATTGTGTGATTGCTGTTTGGAATTTAAATTCTTTTGCGGGGTTATTAAATTAACTTTGTTTTTAAATTTCTGGGCGAAATTCTTTTAAGGGGGAAGGAATGCGACGACCCGGAATTTTGAGCAATATCAATTTAATAATCTTTGATAATGATTAAATTGATTTGATCATTTTACAATTATAAATTGTCAAGTTAAAATTATTTCAAAGGCTAACAATAATTTGTTAATATCTATCAACAATTTTCTTAACAATATAAAATTTGACAAGTTTAATTCTTTTGAAAATTTATGATATTTTAATTTGGAAATATTTATTTTAGCAATTTAATTGGTAAAGATTATTTTTTTCAGAAGCTAATCAAAAATATTTTCTATTTATAATATATATGTATTGATTTATCTTGTAAATAGGAAGTTTTAAAAGCTAATATATATTCCAATTGTAATATATATGAATATATATATATTATGATTTGGTTTGTGTTTCAAATTTAATACAGTAATTATCAAATATAATGTTAAAATGTTTTCTATTTGAAATGTGTATATATATATTTGTATATATATATTTGAAATAGGAATTTTATTAACTTGAATTTAATAAGTATTTCCAAACTTTATTATATATATAGTTTGTAATTTGAAAGGTTAATTTGATTTAATACTTTTGAAAATAATATTTGAAATTTAAATTTTTAATAACAAAGTTAATTTCTTATTTTATAAACATATATTTTAGCTTTTTTTTAAATAAGATTTAAATTTAAAAAGTTCATTTGTTTTTATTTTTCTTTCATTTTAGTTTTATCATAAGATTAAACTGTTTTAAAATTTTTATATAAAGAGTCAAACTTTTTAATTTCTCAAATTTATAAACACATGTTATAGATTGAGTCAAAAACAAAAATAATTTATAAATTGTTAACATGAATTCACTTTTGTATATCTATTAAATTTAAAAGCTTATTTCTATAAGATAAAATACACATTACTTACATATACACATTACATAAATATATGTATATAACTTAAATAAATTTATAAATAGGAAAAATAACATTTATAAAACATTAGTTAGACATTAAAACAACACTTGTAAACATTACAATACATATTAAAAACACTTGTTAATCTTTGAGCTTAGGTGTTAGCAAATTAGAGTAATAATGGGACAAGTGTCACTTATTTTAAAAATCTAAAAAATAAAATAAAATATGGTTAAGAAAGAGTTTTAATTTTCAGTTAGTTCTTTTATTCATTCTCAACAAAAATGAATGTAAATGCAACCAAAAACAAAGTTCAAAAATGAAACAAAAGAAATCTATAGAAAATCTGAAAACAAGAAAAAGGAAGATGATCTGGGATATAGCTAAAGATGATGATCTGGAAAGCAAGTTTAATCGAGCATGCAAATTATTTTCAACATCAATGCAATTCAGGAGTCAGCAGCAACTAGCTTGTATTTCAATCATGCAGAAATTTCTAACCTGGAAAATGCAGTCATTAGCTTCTGCTCTGTCTTCTGCTTAATCATGCGAGTAAATAAATCTTTTAAAAACAGTTTTAACCATTTGTTGCAACTAGATTTTAGGATTGAATAACATAGTGATATCTGGGTTTACTTGAGGTATACTGAATGAATGTTTGGATTGTATATAGGAATTGCTTCTATAGTTAAAAAATCACTTTGTTTATAAAAACAGTTCAATCTCATGATAAATTCATTAACTTGATTTTGATTTCGAATTTGGCTTTGATTTGTAAAGAGAAGATGATTGTAATCAAATTATCTAACATCTAAATATATTTGTAGGTTGTTAAATTTAATGATTAGCTCTAATTTTAAAAATTTACATTAAAAGTATAAATTAGGTTAAAAAAATTTGAATGCAAACTAGTGTTTTGATTCTAGAATCATATTGCAAATAAGAAAACGTGATTTTTGGAACTTGAATCATGAATTCGAGGTTAGTAATTTGCGAGAATTTGGGGTTTGAGTTTTTTTGGCATTTCGGTCAAATTGTGGCGAACGATGGCGAGTTAGTCGACGTCTTTGGGCATGGAGGTTGAGGGAGTATGGTAGATCATCAGAAAAATACTCATGTATTTTGTTGATGAACGAGATGGTCGAATTTGTTTGAGATAGGGTTTCGCATCCTATTAATGTCTTGGTTGATCAATTGGGTTTCGCGGCATCGTGTTGCAACCGAGAACGATCGCATAGGGTTCTGGGGTTGCAGGGGAGTGAGACGGAGCTAGAGTTGAGGCGGCGTGGTGTCTCATGAGGGGGATGGTCGGCGGTGAGCGTTTTTGGGTAGCAGTGGGCTGTAGCATTTTGGGTTGAAGGGTCAAATTTCGATCCTCAATCGAAATTAAGTTTCTGGTTTGCGCGATGGGTAGTAGGGGTTAAGGGCGACTTGTAGGTGGCCGGCGTGGAGTTCGCCAACGTCCATTGGCGGCGTGCATGTATACGTGCACGATTTTGGGTTTCAGTTGGGTTTTTAGGGAGAAGAAGGGTGGGCTCGAGATTTACTTCGGGAATTTGCTGAGTTTTCTCGAAGCAGGTTAGGGTTGGAGAGACTCGGGGTAAGCACGGGGAAAATCAGTGGGTTGCTTGGGTTTGTCACGAGGGTTTGCAGTGAGGTGCTCGAGTTGTTTTAAACTGGGTTTTGCTTGATGGATTCTACAGTTTTAAATTTTGAAATGTAATTGTAAGATTTTTTTAAAAGTTTTGACAAACTAATATGAATTGTAGATGATACAAGATGTAAAACAAAAGTGAAACAAGTTTTATTTATAAATCAGATTGTTTCAAAAATCAAAATTTAAACTTGTTATATATAGGATTTATGGAAGCTTTAATATGAAATATGTAAATTTTGAAATAAATTAGTATTAATTTTATTAAATAACTTTAGGAAAAGTTTTAAAGATTTAAAGGTAATTTAAAATGTGTTTAACTATAAATTGATTTCTAAAATGTTATATTTTTATTTCAAAATAAAGTGTAATGATCAGGATTTGGAAATCAGTTTAATAAAGATTTACCTTATGTGAATTTAGAATTTTGATTTAATTAAAGCTAAATAAGTTTGTGAAAATAATTAAGATAGTTTAATTTTTAGTAATCAAAGTATTTTGGTAAATATAAATGATTTAATTTAGAAAATGATTTCCTTAATTTGGGATCTTTTTAATATAAGAAGTTAAGAATAGTTTAATTAAATTTAAATGATTAATTAAGTAATAAATTTGTGATTAATTAAGTTAATCATTATGGGTTAATTCAATATAATTACTTGATGAAGTAATCAAGTAATTAAGTGGTTAATTATTAGATGTTATTAAGTAAGAGTCAACTACTTCATTAAAAGTAATTAAGTGGATGTGATTAAGGATTAATCACTTGAGTTATTAATTAAAGAATTAATTAATAAATTTATTAAAGGCTTAAATTATTTGATTAATGGTTAATTAATAAAAGGATTAAGAGTAGTTAATTATGTGATCAATTACTTGTTAAGTAATTAATTAAAAAGAAATTTAATTAATAAAGTAATCATTAATTAATGAAAATAATTAATTAATTTTTAATTAATAATTTAAGGATAATCAAGTTTTAATTACTAAATGTAATTAAGAAGTAATTAATCAAATATGATTAATTAAAAGTAATTAATCAAATATGGTTAATAAAAGGTAATTAATCAAGAGTGTTTTAATTAAAAGTAATTAATTAAGTATAATTAATTAAAAGTAACTAATCAATTGTGATTAATTAAAAGTGATTAATTAGGTGTTAATAATTATAAAGGATAATTAAGGAATAATTATCAGAATAATTAAAGAATAATTAATCAAGTGTGATTAATTTTAAAGGGTAATTAAGAAGATAGTTACTTGGATAATTAAGGAGTAATTAATCAAGATGATTAATTAATATTGTAATTAATAAATAATTACTTAAAGTAATTAAGAGATAATTAATCAAGAGAGATTAATTAAGTGAATAATTAAGTGATGTTTATTAATTAATTTGTAATTAATTAATGAATATTAAAATGGATTGATGATAATCCAAGTGTTTAAGTAAGGAATTAATTTAATTAAGAATTAATTAAATTATTTAAGTTGGATCAACCTTGTGTATGAGTGACTATTGATTGGTTGATAAGTATCATTGGATGAGTTAATGATATTGGTTGGTATTATATGTCATTGGTTGTGTGAATGTGATATATCTGAGGTGTGATATATATGCTGCTTTGTGATATGTATGGATGAATGTGATAATAGTAGATTATCTATCTGTGTTGTGAATCATCCATTTATGTTTAAGTGATATTTCTGAATATCTACTGTTTAAATCCCTTAAGTACAACTTGGACATTAAAATGGCGTTTCGATTTGGTGAGACCGAGATCGGGTTTCTATATTTGGATATCCGAAAACCACACCGATCCAAAATAAACGTTAGGTCGTGAATCCAAGTGGAGCAAGTGAAGACTCGAGGTGTAAAAACTATACGTCGGTATAACTCTGGGGATGATTCCGTGACAAGTTTGATGGAATAGTACTTATAGGCTCGAGATGGTGATTCAGAGTGCAAGGGCTATGGTCGTTGACTCTGAGGGTGATTCCAAAATGAGTGCAAGGGGATAGTGCCTTCGGTTTCGTTCGAACCCGGAACGAACTTGTATGGATTGAATGCTTTCAGAACATCGTCAGGTGGACGATGAGCATTCTAAGATAGATATGTTTTATAAAGGTAATCGCAGCCTCAAGCCTCATCAACCAGGAATGGCTAAAATAGGGGAGGTGCAGCAAGGCTTCGTAGGTAGCTCCCACTGGAGAGCAAGATACATCCCTGTCTAGATGTCCCTTTTTATTTCGGCTTTGTGGGCAGTTGGATCAGCAGCCAACTGCGGGATGGTCTTGTCGGGACTGTTCAGTCCGGAATGGTCCCGGCCTTGTGTTGCAGGGGAGCGGGGGTACTCCTCGGTACGGTGATCTATGCCACATACTGTGACGGGCGGTACCCTAGTAGCCCTGCCATTGCTGGAAACCCATTTTCCCTACGAGACCCTAAGGTTTTGTTTGTACTACCCACTTTTATGGCTAGTAGCTGGAATTTAATAATGTAACAATTTCAGCTATTTCATATTTACTTGAAAACCCTAGACACCATTATAATATCACTGGATTTCCTATCAAATATTTTGGTTAGCGTAATGTAAAAACTTTTTCATGTTTATGTGTGGGAAGTCTTACGTGATACCCTTTCTTTCAAAGGATTTTCTAAAGTTAAGCAATCTTAAACCGTTTACTCACACCAGACCCCTATCTGACCCGAGTGTTTATTTTCTGTTTTATTAAACTCTTGGGTACTCATAATATGTATGAGTAGTCAAGTGATTCAGGTTATCTTTGACGAATTCTGGAGGAGCTTTCGAGTAGGAGGCTTCAGCGTGTTAAATATAGGTATAGTTAGAGTTTCCGCTGTGTGTTATTCTCTATGATGTCTTGTATTGTATTAGACAGAAATGTTATAACTGTCTAAATTGAGATGTATAGTTGTATACTCTGATGTATATGATACTATGTATATGTTCTATATTATATTTAAATCGTTCCGTTGTGAGATTCTGATATGTTGTTGTTCTTTCTTCTCTTTCTTTTCTTCTTCTATCTCTTTCTTTCATAATTAGTGATGCGATTTTCTGGTAATAGAAAGTCGGGTCGCGACATTCAGCTTTCCCAAAGGTTTCTCCAATGCGTGGAGTTTTGAGATTTGGAAAGTTGGGTAAGCTGGCACCGCGATATATAAGTCCTTTTCCTATACTTGAGAGGATTGGTCCTTTGGCTTATCGAGTGCAGTTACCTAATTGGTTAGCTGGTGTGCATAATGTTTTTCATGTTTCACACCTTCGAAAATATGTGCACGACCCAGATCATATCATTGAGGAGGCCGCCCAATAGGATTTGGAAATCACACCTAACTTGGCAGTGAAAAGAGAACCATTGAAGATTATTGGTCGAGATGAAAAGCGGTTAAGAAATAAAATGGTGAAATAGATGAAAGTACAATGGAGTGGAGATCCGAGTGATTGTACTTGGAAAACAGAGGAAAGCATGCACAAGTCCTATCCCAAGTGTAGAATGGATTTTTCGGCTTAATCTGATAAGCCATTTCTCTATCTTTTTATGTGTTCATATGTTCTTTGTTTGTCTCCTTGTCTATCAAATTTCGAGGACGAAATTTTCTTAAGGTGGAAAATTTGTAACAATCCCATTTTAAGCTAAATTTAATTTAGTAACTAATATAATTTTTGGAATTAATTTGTGAATTAATTTTGAATTTTCCAAAACAAATAAAATTTGTGTTTGTTTATATACATGTATAAGTAGATTGTAAATAGAATTTGAATTTGAAATTAAAAATAAATTGGATTTAAAAATATTATATGTGTGATTTTTATTGGTGTATAATTTATTTTTAAATCATTTTCCTAAGATTACATAAATATAAACAAAGGAAATGTATTTATAAAAATAGAAAATATAATTTAAAAATAATATAAAAATATTAATACATAAATAAAGACATGTGTAGGCTTATGAAGGAATGTGTTTACAAGTGTTAACTTAATTTTATCATGCAATTAACAAGTGTCCTTTATTTCTTTTATTTTTAAAATAATAAATAAAAAGAAAATAAGGCTATATAAACATCTATACCTCTTCTTTTCTCATTTTTCTTTCATTCAAAATTTTTAATCAAAATTGAAAAGCTGAGAACATACCAGAGGAGAATAAAATCAAAACAAATCAAACTTTCACAACTATTTCAACCTGATCTAAAGCAAGCAAATTCAAAGATCAACTCAAACATAAAGTGGATTCAAATCAAATTCAAATTCCAGATCAAATTCAAAACCTGTTTTAAGTCTTCCACTAAGTTGAAGAAAAGCGAACATATAGATTCAGTTCAAACTCAATCAATAAGAAGATTAGATTCAAAATCAACTCAAACATAAAGATCAGATCATCACAATTAAGTCCAGATCAGAAATTAAGTTTCTAGGCTTCTACTTCCAATTTTCAAGTTTTAAAAGCTTCTCCGTTTTCAAAATACAAGTGAATAAACTACCCTTTAAAATCTTAAATCTGTCTATATCTTAATCTTCATGTGATAATGCTTGAAGTATGGATGTAAAATATGCCTGCATGTATATATATATACATGTAAATGATTGTGTGCATGTCTGGGTACAACAATACTTGCTCTGTTCAAGGTTTACAGTGTTTAAACCAAATTCGAAAATCAAAAATCTCTTCACCTATTGTCTTGTAGGCTTTAATATTTAAACAAGATATGTTTGGATTAATATGATCTAAGTTTTAAAAATATTTTTGAGTATAATTAGTTAAATTATTTTCTGGAAATTAGGAAATACAGTAAAACTCAATGCATGTTGGAAATTCGAGTGTCATGATTTCTTGTTTCAATTATATCATCTAATTCGTTTTCAAAAATTATGATTTTCAAAAGTGGAATCAAGATTTTAAACTGTGTTTTGAAAGAGGAATCTTGGGTTGAACGGAAATTGATTTTTCCTCGATTTCTGATGATCGGCGAAGAGATGGATCTCATGGCCATTGCCGAAGCTTGCTTAGCTGTCTGGGGTCTTAGCAAAAATAATGGGTGATTTTCCTGATCACCGTGGCGGCAGCACGGTGTCAATTTAGGGTTTAAACCCAGGTTTCGGTCGACTGGGTTTAAGTGGCATTTGCCGCGTCGACAAAGCACTGGAGTCGAACAGTGTAGGGGGATCGAAGCGTGGGTTTGTGACAAGGCTCAGGATTGATCGACGTAGTTCCAGATGGTCTGAGGCGTCGGTAAGAGGAGGTTCTTGGACGATTGGTTTTGTTCCAGTAGGTTTGTATGTGCTCGATTTCGAGTTCATCATCAATTCAAGGATCTAGTTGGTCTTACTGATAGGCGAAGTCGTCAGCGACTTGTAGGTGGTAGAGGTGATGGTCGGAGCGACGGCGTTGGTGTGTGCACATGCACATGTGTCAGGGGATTTAGGTTTGTTACTGATGGATTTGAGGATGGTGGTCTCGGGTTTGTACTCGGGGAAAAGAAGATGGGGCATGAGTTTTGTTTCGGGTGATTCGAATGAATTGCATAACAGTTTTTAAATTTAAACCTAAACAAAGTTTAAAAAAAAAGGGTGAGTGACTCGGGTTTTGCTCGGGAATTTAGTACGTTAGCTCGGGTTTGGGTGCGGGTTGCACTGTGTTCGACTCAGGTCAGTATTAGAGTATTAACTAAGTTTTTAAATTTGTCAAATAAGACAAGTTTAAACAATTTCTTAATTAACTCTCTTAAATAATAATTGTTTTGTTAAGTTTGGAATTAGTTAAAGATTTTAAAATTAATTATTTTAATTAATTAAGTTTAAAGTGTTTTAATATATATCCTTTATTTTAATTATTTCTTAAGTTTATTTTAAATAAAGTTTAATAGTATAATTAAGAAGTTAATTAAGAAGAGATGTTTTTAAATGTTAATTAACTTAAAGGTCTAAGTTAATTTATGTGTTAATGATAATTAATTCTAAGGTAATTAAATAAAGATTTCTTTTATAATAATTAAGTGATTAATTAAGATAAACGGTTTATCTTTAATTAATTAAGGTCTTGGGTAATTATAGATTAATTAATTAATGAAAGTAATTAAAGAATAATTAATTAATTAATTTGTAATTAAAGATTAATTAATTAATAATTAAAGGCTAATTAACTAATGATTAAAGGATAATTAATCAATAATTAAAGGATCATTGATTAATGAGAGTAATTATGTGATTAATTAATTTAATAATTAATTAAAATGATTTGTAATTAATTAATGTTAATTAAGCAGGATTTAAAAGAAATTAATTTAATTTATTTGGAGGTTAAATTAAATTAATTAGGAATTGAAAAACTAATTAATCTTGCTTATGAATGATAGGATTATAGTGAATGCCTTGAATTGTTTGATATCTCTGATATGTGATGTTCTGTAATATGAATTGCTTTGGATTGAGTTGTGATAAATGTAAGTTATTTATCTGTGATGAATTGTTGTGTGAATGTGAACTTCGAATTGAATTAAAATTGTTAAACTTAAAAAACTTGGCTTTTAAGATGACATTTGAATTTCGACGAGACCGGGATTGGATTTCAAATGGTTATCCGAAACCACATCGAATCTTAAAGATGGATCTTTTGTTTAAAAGATTAAAAACGATAATTTGTATCCACAGGTTTTAAAATAAGCGCTCGTTATTCAGAAAAGCCGGGGGAGGACATTAAGCCATTAAACCCATTCTGAATAATGATACGACGGAATGGAATTACGTTTGAATACGGTGGTTGAAGACTGGGTATTCTCGAAAATGAAAGGGTTGCCTGTTGATTATCTCTGAACTGAATTACTCCGGTATAGAGATTACCATATGTGATGGGGAGTCCGGACGTGATTAGGGGATATCTGGATTTACAAGGACTTCTTTCCTTAATTGGACGAAGTGCCTTCGGTTCCATTCAGACCCACGATGGACGTGTATCAATGTATGTCTGACATTACACTTTGAGATATAAAGCTGGTTTCTATCAAATACATTTCGATTGGTGGTGGAGAATTTATTCACTTAGCTTAACATCCTTCTTTGAGATGTATGAGCTCAGAGGTTATGTAGTTGATAGTTATCAGTGATATATTTCCAATTTGGTAATATGGCATGCTAAGTGCTGAGCATTGGTTGATCGAAGCATGACATTTGTGTAAAGCGTAGCTTTGTGGGACAAGACTTCATCGAACCTCACACCCTAGGAAATGGTCGAAACAGGAAGGATGCGGCAAGGTTATGGGGTTCGTGACCCGAAGGGTATGTGCATTTCCTTCTGGATAAAAGTGGTATTCTGGTATAGAGCCCGGATATTTTCACTTATGTTGTTGTTGGAAATTGAGGTACCTCGATAAAGGTCGGTTACGACCGAGGGATGGCATACTCGTGACAGTTAGTTACCTAGTTACAGAGGTAACTCGACATTGTGTTGGTAGAGATCCGATTAGGTTCTTGTGATGTCCCTCCAGTGGCGTACCCATTCGGATAAAGGAAGTTCCTTAGCCTTGACCATTTGTTGGAAATCCAATCAAAACAATACGAATCCTTTATGGTTTTAATTGTAGAATCTACCATTTAACATGGTAGCTATAGTAGGCATACTATAATGGTACGTATGCCGGCTAAGATTAATATTATACTTTTGAAAATGTTTTCGACACTATGCACTAAAAGTAATATCAAAAGGATTTTCACGTATCAAGCATGTTTGACTTCTATAAGGAAAAACCTCCCCCGTGTGTGCGATTGCATTTGAGTGTGTGCCGGGAGACCTTATGTTAGTTTCATTTTCCAAAAGCATGAATGGATTTCCTTTTTTTACAAATAACTGTTTTTAAGTTTCTCACACCAGTCCCATGACTGACTCGGAGTTTATTGTTCCCTTTCTAAACTCTGGGCAGCCCAGACTCAGGTCATCAGTAGGTTCTGGAGCTAGTTCAAAACGTAGATGTACATTTGGAAGTCTTTGAAGCGTTTGGAGCTTTTTGGTTTGGACTTTGGAGCTTTGGAAATGAAGATGCAGTATGTTGGGCTCTCTTGGAAGACCACGTTGATGTTATTTTTCCGCTATTATGTTATATTCTGCTATTGTGTAATATATGTGTGTGTGTGTGTGTGTGTATGTGCGTGTGTGCGTGTGTGTGTGCATGTGACGTTGATAATGATGATCACTTGCTGTAGAATGTTGTAATCCATATTGTGTATCAATGAAGTCCTTTTGTTTCCATTGTGTTGTATTATCTAATATGTTATAGCTCCTGTGATACGGACTCCAACGTTTGAATCTTTGGCATTTGAATACGAGTGATGTATTGGATGCTGATTTTCGAAAGTTGAGAGTCCGGGTCATCATATTTATATTTGGAAATAATTTATTTTATATGTTTTAAAACTTCAAGTTATAAGTTAATATATGGTTTAAACGTAAATTTAAGATTTTAACTTATAATTTTATATATTTTTAAATATGTAATTTAAATAGTTTAAAATTTAATCTAATATAGTTTTAATATATATATATATATTAAATTTTATTTAACATAATAAATATAGTTTTGATTTAAGTTAATTGATACATACTTTTATAGTAACTTTTATAGATAAATGATTTTTGTAAAAGATTTTGGAATTTTATAAAAGGATTTTTTAAAAGATTTTATAAAGGATTTTTATAATGATTTTACAAAGGAGTTTATAAGGGTTTTAAAGGATTCTACAAAGGGATTTATAAAGGAACTTTTATAAAGGGATTTGGAAATGTTTTAAAGGAATTTGCATAGACGTTTATGAAAAGGGAAAGAGTTATAAACTATTTTGAAATCTATAAATAGCTTTATAATTGGTTTTAAAGCATATAAATAGTTTATAAATGGTTTAAGAGAGATTTATAAATTATTATCGAAATTGACTGAATGAAATCTTCCTCGATATATGCGAATATATTTATACTTTTGGAATAAATAAATGGATATCTTAATAAGAAGGTATAAACTATTTTCTGTATTTATTATTTTAAATATTTTATAAATGACCACGGTGTGAAAAATGTAAGCATTTGGTTGTTAAAGAGATCGGGGTCGGATATTGTCACACTCTCTGCCAATTCTGAAACCACTTTAACAACTGTGCACGTGGTGGATAATCCAAAACGAAGTAGAATTGTTTGACAAATGCTACTGTATGAGGTATGAACGCAGCCCTGACCCTCCTAGGTCAGCTTGATATGACTAAAACAGGAGCTATACCAGGCCTAGTGAGATCGTTCCTCCAGTTGGGCACATTTCTTCGATACCATATCGGTTACTTTGTGATTGATTTGGTGGCCACCTTCGATTTGAATATGGGAGTGTGTTCCGAGGTGGGCGGTAGTGGCTACTACATGTTACCACCAGTTCAAGAGTGAAAAATGATAGAATCCTACCTTGTGCATTGCTTTGCGTGCCTAGTCATATGCCTTATCGAGCCTACTATGATTTTGGTTTGTGTCGTACCTATGGGGTGCTCCCCGATAGCCCACCGATTTGGTGCAGTTTACCGTACTATATAGACTAACGCTATTTTAATATTTAACTGATAGACACTATATATATAGCGTATATTACTACATATAAATAGTTTAATAGGTCCTTAGGAGATGGAAATTCCTGTAAACATCTCTGAAGCTGTTACACTCATATTTATTTACTATTGGTTTAACTTACATAAGATCTTTTGACTCGAGTGTTTTTTCTTTGCATTACGCTAGGGTCAGCCTGAGCATTTCAGCGTAGAAGATTTTATTTTCTAGAGGGAGAAGATGGAATTTGGTATATTACATCATCAGTAAATTTTTCCGCTGCATCATGTTGTTCCGCTGCATTATCCAATTATACATGTTGTATGTATAACTCTAATTGTATTGTAAAAGTGTAATCAAATGTACTTGTAAAACAGCTTCATGAAATATTTATTTCAGTATTATATTTTGTCATTTCGTTGTGAGATCCTGTGTTTTATTTTTCCTTCTTTTCTCTTATTTTCTTATTTACCCATTAACAATCCTCCCTTTTGAATGGTTTGAATTGACATGTGTGGTTTATTGTCAATATAAACCGTCTAAACGGTGGGTCACTAAAGAAGTGCACGACTAATCAGTTCCCACATCAAGTCAAGGACCAAAAATGGCCAAATTTGATAGCCGGTTTACCTACCAAAGCAACACATAAAATCAAGCACATAAACAGTCACCGGGCCCATTCAATTAATCTTTTATTAGTTAAATCTATTTCCAAATATTTATCTCAAAATATCTTTGAAACAATATATTCTAAATTCCACTTTAATCATTCAATATTGGAAAACATTTCCATGTACTTATATCAATGATATAAGTATATTCACAAACCATTTCATTTTCAACACATCGAGAATATCTCCATTTACTTAAAACATAAATGAATATATATACAACTCTTGAGAAAAGTATTCATCAAAGCGCACTTTGTTTGGGTCAAAATGAACGTTATGTAAAACATCGTTACGACAACCCAAAAACATTAGTATAGGGATTCGATTAATTAATTTTATATGTGTGTGTGTGTCTATATATATATTAAAATCTCATATACTATATAAAACATTTCCTTTCTAAAATCATTTACTATAACAACAATGTTATGGTCCATGCCTTCCTTACTTCTTTAAAAATGTTCAACAATAAATGTTGAAATCCATGTTTTTGTCATTTAACACATTTTAAATCACTTTTAGAAACAATTTAAACTTTATTTGGATATATCACTTTCAAAACATTCCTTTAAAAAATAAACCACTTTTATAACTATTAACTCCATACTTAAATCTCAACCTAAATCATTTCTATATTTATGTTTATAACCCTCCTTTCTATTTTATAAAAATTCTTTTTTACAAATTCTCTTTATTTATAAATTTTCATTTATAACTCCATTCTTTTTTAAACTCATTTATTATTAAGATCCACTTATAAATCCTTTTCTTTATAAATATAATTTATTTATAAAAATCCGTTTAGAAATCCATTCCTTTATATACTCATTACAAGTCCATTTTTATATATATTTATAAACTCCGTTTATAAATCTATTTCTTTATTTATAAAATATCACTTTTATAAATTCTTTTTATAAACTATTCAAAAATCTCTATTTAAAGTATTTCACAATACTATAGTCTTATAACATCAAAAATCATACACTTTTATTCATTTAAAATATATTCATTCCTTTTAATAATTTATAAATTATTAAAACATATATATTTTCGAAATCGTTTTAAAATCCCTTTTAAATCAAATCATTATTTTATAATATTTCAAAATATCAAAAATAAGTCCCAATGCTACTAAAGCACTAAATAAGAGAAATCATATCAATGTCATCAAATATGGCATCGAATTAATCATATATCACGATATATATGAAATGTAAAATCAACTGTGTGAGGAATCCTACTGGATGCCTCCTACCTGCCCCATGCAATACATAGAGTATAAAATCATCAAATATAAATCAACTGCTTTGAGGCAAGATCGAATATAGAGGGTCATTTTCTCTTGCACGAAAATGTAATAGGGTCTCATCCGCTCTAGGGGCAGGAATATATCCAAACCAATTAACAAAATAGTAATCACCCAAACAGTCAATAATAAAATTATCCACACTTGTATAGAAATATAAGTAGGCCAGAGAGGTGAGTTAACTCATCGAAATTCCAGTTATAATTAAAACTTTCCAGTTCGAATTAAAATTGAACAGGTGTTCAATTTTAACCTAAATTCCTTCTAGCTTCAAATCCATTCAATCAAACACTATAACGTAGTATTCACTAATACGATCACAATGTAACTTGTCGCATTTAATTTGGACCTCGTATGAATTAGATATGAATTAATTAATGTTTGATATTATTTAAATAATAATTAAATTTAAATTAATTAAGTTTTGAACTTTAATTACCTTTCCTTCCCATCTCTCACGTTCAATTCTAGGCCAACCCAACTCGACCGCGATTTTCATCATGCCGCCCCCGCCTCGTGTCGCTTGCCGCCACCTCGAGCTTCCTCCTCCCATTATCGCTGGTCTGAATGTGACGACCCGCCATTCATCTCCACAGAATGACGCATCATCTTTAAGAAAGAAAGGGATAGAAAAGAGAGAAGAAAGAAGTGAAAGAAGAAACAACATAATCTTAACATCGGAACGAATAAATTATATTAATAACATAAGTATTACATAGTATACAACAACTATCAGAGTTACAGACAATACAACACATGCTAGATAGTTATAAACACCTGTCTAGTTATTACAACTCAATACAATACAAAGAAACCACTCAGAGATACCAACACAGCGGAACATTATATAACTACAACGCAGAAGCCTCCTTCTCCATTGCTCCTCCATAATTCATCAAAGCTAACCTGAATCCCTTGGCTACTCGTAAAAATTTGAGTACCCAAGAGTTTAAGAAAAACAGAAATAAACTCCGGGTTAGACAAGGGTCTGGTGTGAGTAACGGGTTAAAGTTGCTTAACTTTTGAAAAACCTTTTGAAAGGAAAGGGTATCACGTAAGACTTCCCACACAAAAACATGGAAAAGTTTTTACCTTACGCTAACCAAAACATTTGATAGGAAATCCAGTGATATTATAATAGGTCTAGGGTTTTCAAGTAAATATGAAATAGTAGAAATTGTTACATCTATCAAATTCCAGCTACTAGCCACAAAAGTGGGTAATACAATCAAAACCGATGACACTTATTGGATTTTGGATTCCATACAATGGAACGGCTACCGGAGTACCGCCGGTCACAGTACGTGGCCTAGATCACCGTACCGAGGATCACTCCCAATCCCTTGCAACACAAAGTCGGAACCATTCCTTACTGAACAGTTTCGAACAAGACCACCCCGCAGTTGTGATCAGCAACCGCACCACACAGCCGAAATAAAAGGGACATCAAGACAGGGGTAAATCTCGTCCTACTTTGGCATGACCCACTTAGCCTTGGTGCACCTTCCCTGTTTTAGCCATTCCCGGTTGATGAGGCTTGAGGCTACGATTACCTTTATAGGACATATCACTTAGAATTCTCATCGTCCACCTGATGATGTTCTGAAAGCATTCAATCCATACAAGTTCGTTCTGGATTCGAACGAAACCGAAGTCATTATCTCGTTACACTCATTTTGGAATCACCCACAGAGTTAACGACGATAACACTTGCACTCTGAATCTTCATCTTCACTTGAGATTCACGGCCTAACGTTAATTCGAATCTATGTGGTTTTCGGATATCCAAATATGGAAACCCGATCCCGGTCTCATCGAAATCCAAAACGTGTCTTTTAAGGCCAAGTTGTTTTAGAGTTTAAAACAATTTCAATTCATTATCTATATACACACAGATAGATAATTCACAGATTCACAATAGATAATTATCATTATCATCGCCCACAGATAATCCATATCATCATTATAACAGATAATCCATATTATCATCACAATGCAACCAATGCATCCATATCACATAACATTACTTATCTCATAGCTGAAATTACAAACCATTCAAGGCAACCAATATCATCCATTCATATATAAGCAGTGATCTAATGATCACACCATTTAAAATTAATTTAAAGTGAATTAAATTAATTACTTTATCTCTAATTAATTTAAAATGAATTAAATTAATTACTTCATCATTATAATCATGCTTAACCATTAATTGATTACAAATCAATTAATTAATCACCATTTCATTATTCATTTCAATTAATCATTCCTGATTAACAATTTTCTAATTACAATAAGTAATTAGCCTTTAAATTAATTACACAAGTTAATTATACTTAACACTTACAATAATTAACTTTTAATTACTTAATCAATTAATTAACTAAAGTTAATTACATTAATCCTTTTATTAATTAATTACTTCATTTATTAATTATTTCTTAATTAATCAATTCTAAATTTACATCATTAATTTTATTAATGATTTCTAATTACATTTTTAATTAATCTCTCTATTTAAATAAATTACATTAAGTAATCAATTTGCAATTAAACCACACATATATTAATCACCCTTGATTAATAACAATCCAGTAATTAACTACCCTTAATTACTTCATTAAGGAATTACTCCTTAATTTATTATCTCAATTAATCCCTTGATTAATTTCAAAGTAATTTAATCTAAATTACTTCCATCATTAAACATCTTTAATTACATTCAGTAATTATCAATTAACTACTTCCCTAAGTAATTACAGTCCCATTAATTACATAAAGTAATTATCTATTACCATCAAGTGTTTAAATTAATTGAACTTAATTAATTAACCTAAACAAATCACATTAACCCAATTAATTACATCAAGTAATTAATTTCTTTAAATACTTCTATTAAGTAATTAAACTTAAACAATTTCAAAAATAATTATTATTAATTAATCTAATTAATTATCAAAATTAATCACATTAATTAATTGTTAAATAATCTTAAGTTAATGCTATTCATTAACTACTAGCCATTCTTTAATTACTTTCTTAAGAAATTAACTTAGATTAACCATTATTAGTTACAAATTAATGAATATTTAATTTCCAATTAATTAATCTCTAATTATTAAATTAATTAAGTGTTAACTGCAACTTAATTAATCCTTAATTACTTGATTAATTAATCTTTAATTTAATTAAAATCTAATTAACAATCCTTAATTACAAATTAATTAACCTTAATTAATTAATCTTAAGCCTTAATTAATCAATTTAAAAACTCTTAATTACTTAATTAATTATCCATATCATTAATTATTTAGATAATAATTTAATGAACCCAAATCATTAAATTTTATTTATCTTTAAAATAAACATTTCTTACATAGTTAAGCATTTAAAAATAATTTGTTTTTAAATTTACTTTAAATTCCATTTAAACTTCATTTTAAATTTAAGATACAAATTTAACTTAAACAAGGTTTTAAAACAATTCAAAACCTTTTTATATCATATGTTAAAAGAATAACCATTTTATAAAAAAAGTTTAAAAGAATATAAAGTTCAAATCAATTTAAACATACACTTTAAACATTCCAAGTTATTTAAAAACAAATTCAATTTTAAAATTTTACTTTAATTTCAAATCTGAAATACAGCTTTAAACCTCATTCTAGTTTTAACTTAAATTTTAAAAACTTTACTTACATTTTACATCTTCATTTTAAAATTCAAATTATTTAACCATTCCTAAAATAGTTAAAACAAATTAAATTTAAAAACTTATTTCATTTTAAAAACTGACATTCAAACCAAATTCCAGATTTTTAAAACTGGATTTAAACTTATTTTAAATTTCTATTTTACAATTTTAAACTTCAGTTTTAAATTCAAAACTAAATACACTTAAAAGTTGTTTAAATCCAGATTTAAATTTCAAAACCTAAATTATTCCAAATCTCAGATTCAACTACTTTGAATCCATATTCAAACTCAGATTTTAAACTTATTTTAAAATTTTGTTTATATTTTAAAACTTTACTTTTAATTTTAAAACTGAAACAGGTTTCTGTTTTGATACTAAAATACATTAACTCGAGTCTCCCCTAAATTAACTTCGGGTCCAAAACTTATCCGCTTTGAGTTGAAACTCGAATTCCCTGAGACCAACAGAGGCCATCAAACCTGTAACCACCCAACATTCACTAGCATATCCACCATCCCATGTGCACCTGTACAGTGCCTTCGGTCACCGCTGACCAACTACGCGACCTCCCCATAGTCGCTGATCAACAACTCAGACCAACCATACACCCATTCCATCAATTAATGCTCGAAATCAAAATCGAGACAGAATTTCCCAAACATGGAAACAGACAGTACCCACTATAACCCCAACCTGTCAACACCTCGTGCACGCGCCTCCGGCCACTGTTACCCCTAAAACACTGGCGAAATCTCCGACAGCCCATCATCTTCCAGTGCCTAAGACCCCAAGCAACTCGATCAACTATACTTGCCGAGATGATCAATACTTCTAGCCATAGTAAAACTAGGGTTCCTATCTTCAATCACAATCCATCATCGCCACAACCCTCTGATCAACTTCGCACTAATTTTCCTATCATCCATGATAACTTCTCCACCTCCAAAATCAAATTCAGCACTTCTAACCACTTGTGGCAACAGAGATGCCCCAAAATACAATTTACAGTCAAAGTAAAACTTCACTCTGGTATTAACACTAAAAATTGCAATTTTAGATTCAAAATTCATGATTTTGTATGATGTTTTGATATATAACCCTGAAACTTCAAATAATTGTACTTGGAATTTCACTAATTAATGTTTGATCATCTGTCCAGAGATGATACAGAGTTGTTTAATCTTAAGTAAAAAAAATTTAAATTATAGTTTATGATGAAAATCAAACAGAGGTTTGAAATTGAGGAAACAGAAATTTAACAGGAAAACAAGCATGCACCCATATATATTCAGATATATAAATATTCACTGCAAAATTTCATAAAAATATTCATTTCAAATTAAAAGCATGAAATCATCTTTACCTACTTAAATTTAAAATAAAAATGTAGTTACTCACTGATTTTTGATGAGCAGAGCACAGTTTCAAATTTGAAAAGCTCATGGAAACTTAAAAACTGAATTTGCTTTGCCTTTAAAACTTTAATGCTTTGAATCCTTTAAACTTGTGACTTAAAAACTGAAATGCTCGCAGGAAGCTTGAGTTGCTTTAAAATGCTTCCAGATTTTTTTTAAAAACTACATGCATATAGGTTTTTGGAAACAGATTTGCTTTTGGAGGAGAACGAATGCAAATTTGTTTACAGGGATTTAAAGAATGCAGTTTGAATTGATGAACAGGGAATAATTTTGCAGGTTTTTGAAATGGACAGGTTACAGATGGAAGAATGCAGAAAATTTTTGCATTAGAACAGGGAATGATTTGTTTGGATATGAGGATGATTACAGAATTTTTGATTCTCAGACTTAATTTGATTTGAGGATGGTATAAAGTGGAATGGTTTCTCAGTTGAAAGATTTCTTTGTTTAGAATGAAAATGAGAAAAAGAAAGGAATGGGAAAAATGTAAGTTTATATAACTAAATTTATGATTTATTTAAAATCAAAGAAAAATATAAATATAAATTGGACACTTGTCTTAAGTTACTAACACTTGTTAATATCTTTGCTTATTCACTTAACACATGTTAAATTGTGTTCTAAGATGTTTACACATGTCCCTTTAATTAATTAGTATTTATAATTAAAGTTTATGAAAGTTTAAACTTAATTAATTAGTTTTTAATACTTAGCTATGTATATTGATAATTTTTAAAGAATAAAACCAAGTATAATTATAAACAAAATAATACACATATCAATAAAACTAACATTTTAGATAATTTAAATGAATTTATAAAAGAGGTTATAAATTACTTGTTATTTAAATGAATAAATGTTTCATATTTAATTGCAATCATATTTCTTAAACAATATTTTTTTAAAAAAAAACATTTTTATAACCTTATTTTAATATTCAAACTTAAGTCAAAATATATTTTAAACAAATAAAACATTTATCTTATGTATTTAAAATCATATAGCTATTTTGTTAAATAGCTTTGAAAAGCTTAATATTAAATAAAAACCAATTTCCAATTACCAAAACATTTGAAATTAGAAAATATGCTGTATTAATTTAATTTAGAACCAGACTCATCTATTTAAAATATATATAAATATATATGTACATTATAAATAGAAAACAAATTTATTAACTTATTAAAAGATAAATTCACTAATTAATTATTTAATAAAAGAAGATTATTAAATCAATTCAAATTTATTTACATAAATTATCAAATCAATTTAATTTTAAATACAGATTATTAAATTGATATTGCCAAAAATTCTGGGATATCACACCGAACCCCCAAGACACCATCGTTTGCCCTAAAAACTTGAGGAATGTTGCGTCGTTCTTCTCCCAATAGACGCCGCTGTGGACCATCGATCGACGATCGGCTGGTATGGATGAAATCATGGAGATAAGGGCAACAAGTTTCATGTTGAACATTTCCCCTAGTTTGGCCCTGATCATTGCGTGCAATCATGACCTTTAGATGGAATTATATTTAATGGTGGTTGCGTTTATTTAGGGTTAGGGTTTTGCAAATGAAGAAAGTTAATGTCCTTTTATAGAAAAATTTACAAAGCATTATTCATCCCTAAAAATTTCGGACTCCAAAAGAGATGTTGTAACGACCCGTAAATTTTATTAGTTTTAATAATGTATTTAACTGAAATGTTTGTGCAATTTTAAATAATAATATTTTGAAATATTTATTTAATATTTGGAATACGTCTAATTAAACATAGCAAGTGGAAAATTTTCATCTAAAAAATATGAAAGTTTATTTTATTGTGTAATTTTATTTAGATTCAAATCAGTTAAATTAGATGAAAATAAAATGTTTTCCAAAACTGAATATTTTTATATAATATATTATTAAATCATCTTCTGAGTGAGACGTCGTATTTTGTTTCGCCATATTTGGATTGCTATTGTGCCATATGTTTTTAATTCTGACGTTTTAGTAGCATTATTCGATACCGAGTAACGACTTTTGATCAGGTAATCGTACCACTGATAACTGTATACCGTTTTGATCGTCTCGTTGTGCTGATCTCTGCGGTATATTCCCTTCTGTGTTTCGGTGTCCAATTCACGGTGGAAATCACGAAATAGATATCAGTATCGGTTACAAAATGCCAAGTCTTTGATTCCTCTATCTTTTCAGCTATCCATCCATTGAAACAAATAACCAATAGACTTTTGTAATTCCTAGATTTAATAGCTGGCTATCATTATTCCTCGGTTACAATTCATATTTTCTGGTCCATTTTCATTCTGTATTAGTAGGTACTTCTCTGCTGTGCTTTGAAAAAAGAACAAAATTATACATATTATATTAGTTGGCACCTTTACATTTCCTACCTACTCGTTTCTAATTCCTCTACCAATATCTTCCTTCACATCCTCTCCCTGATCCAACCTACCGTTCAAACGCTAGCATCTTCTTTTCTCCCCTCCCTTAGCAGCCGAAGCAGCTAACCCAAGTGCCTTCCCAACCCGAAGCTGTCATGCACTTTTCCCCCTCCACATGCCTTCGATCCACCCAGATCTACCTTATCTCCTTCTCTGTGTTTTGACGTACGTCAGTATATATACACAGGTTTATAACATATATAATGCTATATATATGCATAAGATTTGTATTATTGTTTAAAAATCCTACATAGGTTTACGTATATAGTAGTTTACATTTTTTGTTACAAGATATTATGTTATACATTTTGTATGTTGATATATAGTTTTACATAGCTAAAATTATATATATGAAGCTGTTTATGATAGTTTAATTATATAATATGTATATGTTTAATTACAGGTTTTATAGATCTACCATATTTAGTACTGTGTGTTTTATTATCGAAATATAGATATATAAGTGTATTTTTTTTATGTCAGTACTAGTTGTAATAAAGTGTATATAAAGAGTAATATCATTATGTGTGTAAATATAAAGATATATAGGTTTATAAAAAAACTTTGTAACCTGACAGTATATATAAGTCATGTTATTATTTTGAAAATATGTCTATGACATCTTGAAAGGAACTAATATAATATAAGTATTTTTCATTTTAATAAGTATATATATAAGTCATTATTTCAAAATATGTAATGTATATATGTTGATTTTATATATGTGTTTTAATTAAAAAACGATGGATTTTGAAATACATATATATATTTGATATGTTTTGAATTTAGAAATATGATTTATATATATAGTTATATATAGTTATATACATAAAATTCACTTATACCATTCATCTTGATTCATCTAGTTTTGATCGATTTCGACAATTCCTATTTATCAGTTTCGTTCATCGATTCGAGTTCAATCTTGCCTTTTTTTGAGATCCGTGACTGGATTCGTAGAACATTTCTTAGTCAAATCTATCTAGCCTCGAAAGGTGAGCAATCATTCACGATTAACATTCTTATATTTATTAAATTTGATTTTAAATGAAACGACAATTGAAATATGCTGCTGTTATCTGTATCTGTTCACCTGCAACATCTGACACCATTATCTGTTATTTATATTGATGATATATGCCTATTATACTATTATCACTCTGCAAGTTCCCTGTTACTATAGAATTCACTACGGGTTGAAATGATACATACCTGAACGATCTGTAGAATAGGAGAAAATCGTTATGGGTTGAAATGATAAACCCAAGCGATTTTCATTGAATTCAATTTGGGATTGTGGATTGAAATGATATATACCCGTATATTTTTAAATTGCGGATTGAAATGATAAATATCTGTATCACTTGACCCTAGGATAGAAAACTATATACAGACACCGTTGGTCTATATATATTTTTGAAATAATCTTTCCAAGGTTTTGAAATGAATATTTTGGATTTAATAACTACTGATTTTTAAGATATTATATTTTATAAAGTTTAAAATTTAGATTTTTTAAAGTTATATGTTTTTGAAAGTTGTATAGTTATAAGTAAATTTTATCATTATAAATTTTAAGAATTTATTTATAATTTTTTCTATTTTTAAAATATACAAATATATCAATGTTTAATTTTGTTTAAGTATTTATTTAAAATTTATATTTTCAAATATAGAGTTTATAATGATTTTTATAATTCAAGTTGGAAAGAGGAATAGAAATTGATTTGAAATTATATTTATTTAAGAATTATACTTAAATAAGTTTGATTTGAAATTCATTAAATTTGAAATTTTAAAGACATGATTTTATCACTTGATTTTGATTAAAAGTGACTTAAATGAATATTTCAAATTTTCATAAATTGAAATGGGATATTTTATTTATTTAAATTTGTAAATCGAAGTTGTATTTAGATGTTATTTAAATGATTAAGTAAATATTTCAAAACTAAATAATAATAAAGTGAATTTGATATATATATATATATATATATATATATATATGAAATTGTCGAGTTTTGTTTTGAAAATGTTGAATATTTAAAGCTTTGAAATATATAGAAATTGAAATGTTTTATTTTGTGGTTCAAATCTGTATTTGAAATCGATATAATGTGAAATGGTTTATTGAGAAACTGATTTGAATTGAAATTGATGATTTGAGATTCGATTAAATTTGAATTTTCGAATTAGAGTTGATTTGGAACCGATTTATGAAATTTGAGGAAGCTATGTTATTGTATAAAGTATTTTTAAATTATATTTAAAATTATTTATATATTTTAGTTTATAAATTATTTTCCTGTAAACTATTATAATATAAATCATTTTAATATTAACTATTTGTATTTTAAACTATTTTAATATACTAACTAATTTAATATAAACTATTTTAACTTAAAACTATTTTATATAAACTATTTTATTTTATAAACTATTTTATTATAAATACTATTATTAATATCTAAACTGTTTAAAGCAAAGTGTTATGATTTCAAATGTTATGATTTCCAAAGTATTATGATTTCTAAATTATGATTTCCAAAATGTTATGATTTCCAAAGTATTATGATATCTAAGTTATGATTTCAAAGTTATGATTTTCTAAAGTATTATGATTTCAAAGTGTATGATTTCAAAGATGTTATAATTTCAAGTGTTTTGGTTTCGAAAAGTGTTATAACTTTGAAAGTTCTATGATTTTGGAAATGAATATATTTGAAGTAGAATGATATTGTGTTGATATGGTTTTGAAATGGCAATGATATTTTGGTTTTGAAGTATAAACTATTTTGAAATGACCGCGGTGTTATTATAACGATTGGTTTTAAAGAGACCAGGATCGGATATTGTCATACTCTTTGCCAATATCGAAAACCACTTTAATAACCGTGTATGCGGTGGAGATTCCAGAATGAAGTAGAATGATGGCAACGATCCTATATGAGGTATATACGTGGACCTGTCTCCCTGTCTTAAGGTGGCTAAAGCAGGAGCAATTAACGGGCCAAGTGAGGTAGCTCCTCTTATCGGTCACATTCCTTCGATACTATATTCTGAATTTGAGACTAATTTGGTGGCCACACTTGATTTTTGATTTGGAAGTGTGTTCCGAGGAGGACGATAGTGGCTGCTATGCTTACCACCAGCCCGAAAGTGTAATTGGTATATCTACCCTGGCATTGCCTAGTTGTGCCGTATCACCTACCCTAGTGCGCCTTATACGAGTTTGATTTGTGTCGTACCAATAGAGTATCCTCTGGTAGCCTCCCGTTCTAGAGGTATTACGATACCGTAAAGACTATTGGCACTATAAAATGTGTTAAGGTAGAAAATGTAAAGCCTTAATGCTATTTTAATAGTTTACTTTACTTTAGACATTATTATAATAGTGTATACTACTACATAGTAGATAGTTTAACAGATCCTTAGAGGATGGTTATCCCAAACATCCTTTGAGTTACTTGTATTTCAGTGGTTATTTCACTTGAATTGGATTTATTGATATAAGAATATTAATCCTGACTCGAGTGTTTTGTGTTCTGCTTTACGCTTGGGTCAGACCGAGTGTACCAATATTCGAGACTCGCCTTTGGAGTTGAAGCTTCATTTAGAGATCCATCCATCGATTATGCTTTCAGTTGATTTCAGTGATGTGTTCGAATTTTGCATTTGACTATTGTATTGAAACATCTATGTAAAAGAGACTCTATTGTATCTTATTTAAGTCTGTTATACTTATAGTAGCTTCAGAACTATTATTATTTTATTTCCGTTGCATTATTGTTATATTACTCTGTGTTTGTGATTCTATGATCTTTATTTACTGTATATGATGTGTTTTGCCAAATCTAAATTAACAATCTGATATTTTGAGCAATTCAAGTCCAACATGTGTGTCTGCATATGCATTTGGCAGGTGCAACATGATAGGGGGTTCTCGCATTTGGTTTGGTAGCGAGCGGATGACTCTTATTCCTACATGTCCCTATGTGGTTGGTGCAGTCGAGAGGCTACTCGTAAAGACAGAACACATGAACAGCTGTATGCTATGGTGGGCGTTACCCCACTGACGCAGTCCGTTATAGTTGGTATCAGAGCTTTGGTTTTAGAAAAAACTTAGCGTATATGGTAAATTGAATTACGGAATCACTTTCGTTCGAGCTTGAATTCCTTCCTCTTTGACTCGGATTTTCTTTGAATTTTGGAACGTTCCCTTCAGTTACAAAATCTATCCTTGTCTCTCCCTATTCGTATTTACTTGATTCTGGAGTATCCCATAACTCCATTTCAAGTGATCTCTATAATGAATTGGCGGTCCCGCCACGTTTAGAATTATTTGTAAAAGGGTGAAACTCCTTTACAACAGACATTGATTCATCGAAGATTTCTGTATCGTTGGTTTAGATGCTACCATCTCTTGCTATGCCCAAATTCTATCTATTGCGATCAAATGCGAATTTGCCTCAAAATTCTGCATCGATCTTATTCTTGAAGTCTTGATTGACCCGGTTAAGGTTGCCCTCTGTTTATGTTAGTTTATCCATCTTCCTATTTGACATAAAATCATTTTGTCTCCCATTGAAGCCTATTCCTTAGCTAGAATTCTCTTGATTTAGATTACTCTAACCTGAATCCTTATCCTTGATTTGCAATCCATCATTTAATCATCGAGTGAGGGAGTATATTTGTAATTAAAATAAAATTGTTTTATAATGTGTTGTTTGAGTTGTTAATGTTGATTTGAGTTTTCGATCGATTCGTCTGATCAACGCTATCGATAGGAAATCCAAAACACTTGAATAGAGCAAACTTACACAATATTATTTTCAAAATTTAGCAGATGAAATAAATTTTATATAATTATATTATATATAAAGTATAATTTTATGAAATTAAATAGTTAATTGAGTTGGTTGTCAGAAATGATAATATTTGATTTTCATTTATTGTTTTGTAAACCATTGATTATCCCATCATATAAATAAATGAATTTATAAAACTTGGTTTATAAATTTACTTGGATTTGAAATGAATTTAAATTGAAATTTGAGAATTTAATTTCGGGTGATCTCAAACTTTGGTTTCTTTTTTCAAAAGGTATCTTATTCAAAGCATTCTAAATAGGAATTGTTTTCTAAAGAATTTTTAAGTTTTAAATTAGTGCTCTCCTTTTTTGTCACTGGCAAAATAACTTCGGTGATGATGGCCGCATCATCGACATTCATTTTTGAGTTTCAAATTGAAGAGACCATTCTGTAGCTTTGCTACACTTTTGTTTTGGAAAATTAAATTGATTAAATTGGTTTAAATTTCTAAAGTATGGCTTGATTTATAATATATATGGGTATATGATTATTTGATATATAATATACATATGTATATATTTATCTCTAAATTGTTTGAAGTTAATCGGAAATTTAGTTCTAGAATTTTGGTAAAGGATGATTTCAATTATAAAATGAAACTAAAATTTTGGATAAATATTTAACTTAAAATAATTGAATTGGGATAATTTCACTTATACAATAACCAATTACATTCTAATTTAACTTACCTTAATCATTCAGAGGTTGGATATGTAATTGGATAGTATACAAATGAAAATGATGTTAAAAGGAACTTATAAATAAATTTGAGTGGTTATAACAAATGTTTTATACTTAATTTATGGTTATAGGAAATGTTAATAGAGATAAATGGAATAATAAGGTAGTGAATAGATAAATATGAAGTTATAAATAATTAAGATTGAATTTTCGTCAACTTAACTTAAGTAAAATAAATGCATTAAATAAATGAGATAAATAAAATAAATTTTGTTTTGAGGGAATTGAAAATTTGAAAATAAATCAACTTAATGAAGTCCCTTGAAATTAAAATCAATTATTGAATGTTAATCAATCTCAAAATTAAATCTATATGGTTTTAAATTAATTGTTTTATTTTGTATTTCAATTTAATTTTCTTTCTGGTTATTTCCATTCTTCTACCTCCTTTCTTTTTGGGGAAGAAAAGTTTTGAGTGGGGGAGAGTGTAATGACATGTAAATTTTATTAGTTTTCATAACGCATTTAACTGAATTTTTGTGAAATTTCAAATAATAATATTTTGAAATATAAATTTAATATTTGGAATACGTCTAATTAAATATAGTAAGTGGTAAATTTTCATCTAAAAATATGAAAGTTTATTTTATTGTGTCATTTTATTTAGATTCAAATCAATTTAATTAGATGAAAATAAAATGTTTTCCGAAACTGAGTATTTTTATATAATAAATTTGTAAATCATCTTCTGAATGAGACGTCATATTTTGTTTCGCCAAATTTGGAATGCTATTGCACCGTCTATTTTGCAGCATTGTTCGGTACCGATTATCGACTTTTGACCGGATGATCGTACCGCTGATATCCATATACCATTTTGATCATCTCGTTGTGCTGATCTCTACGGTATATTCCTTTCTGTATCCGGTACGCGATGGAAACCGCAAAACAGATATCTGTATCGGTTATGAAATTTCAACTATTTGATTCCTCTGTATTTTCAGCTGTCCATCTGTTGAAACAAACAACCAATAGACTTTTATAATTCCTAGATTTAATAGCTGGCTGTCACTATTCATCGGTTACAATTCATATTTGTTGGTCCATTTTCATTCTGTATTAGTTGGTACCTCTCTGCTGTGCTTTGCAAAAAAAAAAAATTATATATATTATATTAGCTGTCACCTTTACATTTCCTATCTACTCGTTTCTAATTCCTCTGCCAATATCTTCCTTCACATCCTCTCCTTGATCCAACCTACCGTTCGAACGCTAGCATCTTCTTTCTCTCCTCCCTTAATAACCGAAACAGTTAACCCAAGTGCCTCCCCAACCCAAAGTTGTCGTGCACTTTTCCCTCTTCACATGCCTTCGATCCACCAAGATCTGCCTTATCTCCTCCTTTGTGTTTTGATGTAGGTGAGTATATATATACTGGCTTATAACATATATAATGGTATATATATGCATAAGATTTGTATTATCTGTTTAAAACTCCTACATAGATTTACATATATATTAGTTTACATTTTCTGTTATAAGATAATATGTTATAAATTTCGTATGCTGATATATAGTTTTACATGGTTAAAATTATATATATGAAGAAGTTTATGATAGTTTAATTATATAATATGTTTATGTTTAGTTTACAGGTTTTATAGATCTACCATATTTAGTACTGTGTGTTTTATTATAGAAGTATAAATATATAAGGGTATTTTTTATGTTAGTAATAGTTGTAATAATGTGTATATAAAGAGTACTATCACTTATGTGTGTAAATATAAAGTATATATAGGTTTATAAAAAAACTTTGTAACCTGATAGTATATATAAGTCATGTTATTATTTTGAAAATATGTGTATGACATTTTGAAAGGAACAAAATATAATATAAGTATTTTTCATTTTAATAAGTATATATAAGTCGTTATTTTAAAATATGTAATGTATATATGTTGATTTTATATATGTGATTTAATTTTAAAATGATGGATTTTGAAATACATATATATTTAATATATGTTTGAATTTAGAAATATGATTTATATATATAGTTATATATAGCTATATATATCAAGTTCACTTATACCATTCATCTTCATTCATCCAGTTCTGATCGATTTCGACAATACCTATTTATCAGCTTCATTTGTCGATTCTAGTTCAATCTTACCTTGTTTTAAGATTCGTGCCTGGATTCATATCTCATTTCTTAGTCAAATCTATCTAGCCTCGAAAGATGAGCAATCACTCACGATTAACGTTCTTATATTTATTAAATTTGATTTCAATTGAAACGACAATTGAAATATGTTGTTGTTAGTTATTTACTGCTATACATATGCTATTACCTGTATCTTTTCACGTGTGACATCTGATACCATTATATGTTATTTATATTGATGATATATGCTTGTTATATTATTATCACTCTACAAGTTTCCTATTAGTATAGAATTCATTATGGGTTGAAATGATGCATACCCGAACAATCTGTAGAATAAGAGAAAATCGTTATGGGTTGAAATGATAAACCCAAGCGATTTTCAATGAATTGAATTTGCGATATATACCCACATATATTTAAATTGCAGATTGAAATGATAAATATCCGTATCACTTGACCTTAGGATAGAAAACTATATATAGACATCGTTGGTCTATATATACATTTGAATTGATTTTTCCAAGGTTTTGAAGTGAATATTTTGGTTTAAATAACTATTGTTTTTTAAGATATTATATATAAATGTATTTTATAAAGTTTAAAATTTAGATTTTCTAAAATTATATGTTTTTGAAAGTTGTATAGTTATAAGTAAATTTTGTAATTATAAATTTTAAGTAATTATTTATAATTTTATCTATTTTTAAAATATATAAATAGATTAATGTTTAATATTTTTAAGTATATATTTAAAATTTATATTTTCAAATATAGAGTTTATAATGATTTTTATAATTCAAGTTGGAAAGAGGAATAGAAATTGATTTGGAATTATATTTATTTAAGAACTATGCTTATATAAGTTTGATTTGAAATTCATTAAATTTGAAATTTTAAAGACATGATTTTATAACTTGAATTTGATTAAAAGTGGCTTAAATAAATATTTCAAATTTACATAAATTGAAATGGGATAGTTTGTTTATTTGTAAATCGAAGTTGTATTTAGATGTTATTAAAATGATTAAGTAAATACTTCAAACTAAATAATCGTAAAGTGAATTTGATATATATATAAAATTATCGAATTTAGTTTCGAAAATATTGAATATTTAAAGCTTTGAAATATATTGAAATTGAAATGGTTTATTTTTTGGTTTAAATCTGTATTTGAAATCGATATAATGTGGAATGATTTATTGAGAAACTGATTTGAATTGAAATTGATGATTTGAGATTTGATTAAATTTGAATTTTGGAATTCGAGTGGATTTGGAATCCATTTGTGAAATTTGAGGAAGCTATTTTATTATATAAAGTATTTTTAAATTATTTTTAAAATTATTTATATATTTTACTTTACAAATTATTTTCCTATAAACTATTTTAATATAAATCATTTAAATATAAACTATTTTTATTATAAACTATTTTAATATACTAACTATTTTAATATAAACTATTTTAACTTATAACTATTTTATATAAACTATTTTATTTTATACACTATTTTATTATAAATACTATTATTATCTATACTGTTTAAAGAAAAGAGTTATGATTTCAAATGTTATGATTTTCAAAGTATTATGATTTCTAAATTATGATATTCAAAACGTTATGATTTCCAAAGTATTATGATATCTAAGTTATGATTTCAAAGTTATGGTTTAACAAAGTATTATGATTTCAAAGTGTATTATTTCAAAGGTGTTATAATTTCAAGTGTTGTTTCGAAAAGTGTTATAACTTTGAAAGTGCTATGATTTTGGAAATGAATATATTTGAAGTGGAATGATATTGTATTGATATGGTTTTGAAATGGCAATGATATTTTGGTTTTGAAGTATAAACTATTTTGAAATGACCGTAGTGTTATAATAACGATTGGTTGTTAAAGAGACCGGAATCGGATATTGTCATATTCTCTGCCAATATCGAAAACCACTTTAATAACCATATACGCGGTGGAGATTCCAGAATGAAGTAGGATGGTGGCGACGATCCTATATGAGGTATATACGTGGACCCAACTCCCGTGAGTTGGCTTAAGGTGGCTAAAACTGGAGCAATTGATGGGCTAAGTGAGGTAGCTCCTCCGATCGGACACATTCCTTCAATACTATATTCTGACTTTGAGATTGATTTGGTGACCACACTTGATTTATTGATTTGGGAGTGTGTTTCGAGATAGGCGGTAGTGGCTGCTATGCGTTACCACCAGCCCGGAGGTGTAATTTGTATATCTACCCTGGCATTGCCTAGTTGTGCCTTGTCACCACCCAAGCACTTTTATACGAGTTTGATTTGTGTCGTACCTATGGAGTATCCTGTGGTGGCCTCCTGATCTGGAGGTATTACGGTACTGTATAGACTACTGGCGCTATAAAATGTGTTAATGTGGAAAATATGAAGCCTTAATGTTTTTTTAGTACTTTACTTTACTTTAGACATTATTTAATATCTTATATTACTACATATTAGATGGTTTAACGGATCCTTAGAGGATGGTTATCCCAAACATCCTTTGAGTTACTTGTATTTCAGTGGTTATTTTACTTGAGTTGGATTTATTGATATAAGAATGTTAATCCTGACTCGAGTGTTTTGCGTTTTGCTTTATGCTTGGGTCAGACTGAGTGTACCAGTATTCGAGACTCACCTTTGGAGTTGAAGCTTCGCCTAGAGATCCATCTATCGATTCTTCTTTCAGTGATGTATTCAGATTTTGTATTTGACTATTGTATTGAGACGTCTATGTAAAAGAGACCTCTGTTGTATCATATTTAACTCTGTTATATATATAGTAGCTTCATGAACTACTATTCTTTTGTTTCCGCTGCATTATTGCTATATTACCTTGTGTTTTTGATTCTGTGATCTTTATTTACTGTATATGATGAGGTTTTCCAAATATAAATTAGCAATCTGATATTTTGAGCAATTCAAGTTCGACATGTGTAGATGCAAATGGTTGAAAATATCAAGATGTTACAAATGTTCCGCTTGGTGTTCTAAATGTAATGCCCCTATTATGAACACGATGGAACTAGTATTAGACCCAATTCCAACACATAAAGAAGTAGCTTTCAAAATCAAATTATATTAGTTTAAATTCCTTTGATCAATTTCTACGTGTTTCGAGCTCGCACGACCAAACGATAAGTCCGATCGCTACGAAATTTAACGGTATATAATAATTCACTATTACGGATCCAATGAAATATTTTTCATACAAATTCGAGACAGTATCCTGGAAGGCTTTTTTCATACGTTAATTAAAACAAATTATTATTTAAAACTAATTCTAATCACTTTAATTATAAATTAAAGTTTACAACCTTCATTCTTATTCCAATAGAATTTTAAATCAGCATTCGAAATCATTTTTATTCATATTAAATTCAAAATTCGATCATGTAAACAATTCTAATTATTAAATAACCATTATATTTGAAATTCCAGTTACCTAACTTCTAAAATTAGTTTTTAAATATTTAAAATCAATTAAATATTCCAAATTCAAATGACTAAAATTCTAGGTCGTTACATACTTCTCGCCTTAAAAGAATTTGTCCTCGAAATTAACAAGTAGGAAAAATGCCCCAAACTTATTAACTTTCTAAAATCAATTAGCCGAAAATCAATTGTAAAATTTTCTAAGTGTTTAAAATTCATCCATAGTTACTAACTAATACCATTCTAAGTTACAACATAAAAATAAAATTTTTGTCAACAATCTTTTTTTCAAAATTCTCAAAAAAATTCTAACTCTTTAGTTTACCGAAAATTTCGATAGTGACTCCTTTGCACGGTTTGATCGGAAAATTTTACAATATATATGTGTAATCCCAAATATACATCTCATCTTCCAGGATGAGGCGTCCCGTAAGAAAAAAATATAAAAGTACGATATGCAGTCCCATATTTGTACCTTTTTCTTATATTAGCAAGCATATAGAATCAATATAATATGAAAGCGAGCTCTAAATACGAAGCATACGACAAGCACACTTACTAATTACTCAGCAACCAACGAGAACAAGCATAAGGAAAGTAATATCAATACATAATATGTACTAATACAATAACTATATGCAAATGTAACAAATGTAACAAGAGAAACCATCAAACAAATAATATCCATCCAATTAATTCATATTCATATCAACTTACATTTTTCAATGTCAATATTTAATTTGTTAAAGACCGTACGATGTACATATATCATCCGTAAGCAAAACCATACCTAATCACTCGCTCGATCATACAATTTCACTTCAGAATTAGTACAGTTCACATGACCACTGTAGCGCGGACTCCGGTTCATTGATTAGAAACTGGCATTCTCCTTGCATAGCCATATACTACGATAGAGAATCCTTGAATCAATAAAAAATCTGTATCCAGTGTTTACCATCGAGAATCAAGTGAAAAATTCTAACTCGAACCGATGTAAATCATCTTGAATCATATTTTTGAATTTGGATCAAACAGTTATGCGAATAAAATAATATATGTACAACTCACATATATATTTCAATTGGTTTCTTATTATATCTCATTCTTTTTTTAATTTAGATTCTTTTGTTTACATTCATTTATTCATAATCATTATTCACATTGCTTTTTTTTTGGCAAAGCCAGCGGGGTTGACTGGACCCCTACCAGTTTTATTGCAACATAATAAAAGAGTACAAATTCGAAGAAAGAAAAAGGAAAAAAAATTGAAAAGCAAACAAGAAAAATAATAAAATCAATTGAGGAAACAACAAAAGATCAATCCCAACCATGAATCATATAGTCAGGGAAAACTCTGTTGCCATTCATCAATTGCCAGTGGGTGCCTTTCTTAACTTCATGCCATAGAACTTCTATCTTCTTCCTTTGTTTTTCAAAAACTATTGCATTCCTTTCCTTCCATATAACTCTCAAGTATTTTTTCAAACATACAGCTAACACTCTAGAACCATCATTTCTCCATCTAGTTGCTTTGTAGATAATACTCCAGACCATGCTTGAACTACCAGATGATAGATTATACCCAGTAATGCCACTGATTCTGGCCATCAAGATTTTGAGAGCAGGGCAGTCAAAGTAGAGGTGATCCATAGTTTCCTCATGCAACTCACAAAATAGACATAAAAGAGAGCATGCCAGACCAAATTTGATCAATTTACTTCTGGTGAGAAGTGCTTGATTGATAACTTTCCACAACATCAAGTTATTAGATGGTACAGAGTCATTGGACCAGATTACAGTGTACCACTTGGATGCAGGCAGAGGAGCATAATCAGCAACAAAATTGTACACACCCTTTACACTGTGTGGCTTCATGTCCCATGTGCAGTATCCAGTTGATGGGTAGAGCAGAAGTTGTCTTGTATCTCACTCCACAACTGCCTGAGCAATTGATTACTACTAAATGGCAGTTGTATTTTCCCTTCATATAAATATTCATTAGCTTTTGCATCATAGTGTATTCCAGATTGTTGAATCTGAAGGTAGTCACACACTTTAGATAGGATTAGACCTTTGCTAGACCATGGTTCATGCCAGAAGCTCATATCAGAATTTGGAGTAACTTGATATTGTATCATAGGGAGATATACTTCTCTTAACTTTAGGATATTTCTCCAGATCCAGCTGCTGTTTTGTGGGATATCAATACACCAAAAGTATTTAGACTTTATGCAATGTTGCCATATCCAATTTACCCATAAGCTACCTCTCTTGTTGGTGAGGTCATCGAAATGCGTACTTACCGCAGCTAAGTTCCACTTCCTAGCATTTATTACACCAAGCCTTCCCGGTCTCATGGGTGTTTCAATTTTAGTAAATGAGCAAGGCATCAACTTCTTGTTGTGTATACTGCCTGACCAAAAATATCTATTCATGGCAGACCTAACAAGATGCAACAGCTTCGTTGGGAGGATTAATGAACGAGCCCAATAGACTAAAGAGGAAAATACAACATATTTAATTAGGACAAGCCTACCACTTTGAGACAATTGCCTATTTGCCCAAGCACACATGACAATAGTAATTTTATTGTATAAAGGTATACAATCAGCATTTGTTATTCTTTTAGAGATTAAAGGAAGTCCAAGATACCTCATGTCATTATCCATGCAAGAGAAGCCAATGTCTTGATAAAGCGCAGCTGCCTGAACATCACTAACTCCAGCAACTAACATGGAAGATTTTGCTTGATTAATAGATAGACCAGTCATACAGTAGAATGACTGCAGTGCCTCCATTATACCAATCACAGAGGGAAATTCAGGCTTAGTAAACAACATAACATCATCTGCAAACATTATAGAATTTATTTGGAGTGAAGAGCACTTAGGATGGTACTTAATTATCTTCTGAGAGTATCTAGAGTTAAGAATAACAGTAAAAACTTCCATAACCAACAAAAATAAGTAAGATGATATAGGATCTCCTTGTCGAATGCCTTTGCTACTACTGAATAATCCAACTGGTCTACCATTTAAAACAACAGAGAAGGTTGGAGTGGAAATGCACACATATATCCAAGACACAAATATTTTGGGAAACCCCATAACTGCCATAATCCTAACAATTGAAGCCCAGTGAATTGAGTCATAGGCTTTAGATATATCAATTTTAAGAGCAGCAGCAGGGGACACATTACCTCTACTATAACCTTTTAACAACTCTTGTGCTAGCAGCGCATTATCAAGTATATTTCTAGTTGGTAAGAAGGCAGCTTGATTCATGGAGACAACCGTTGGCATAACACTTACAAGACGGGTAGCAAGAATTTTAGTGATACATTTATATATAACATTACAACATGAGATAGGCCTGAATGAGGAGACACATGTTGGTGGAGAGACTCTAGGGATTAGAGCAATATTAGTGCAATTAACTTCCCCAAGTAACTTGCATTTTGAAAAGAAGTTGTGGATTGCCTGACAGAATTCATGGCCAAGCACACCCCCACGTAGCTATAAAGAAAGTCACATTAAGGCCATCAGGGCCTCCAGATGAATGCTTATCCATAGAGAATAGAGTTGCTTTTATTTCGTCATCAGTTACATGCCTAATAAGTGTTTGAGCTTCCTGAATTGTAATGCAAGGCAAGGAAAGAGATGAGATTTGTTCTAGGTCTGGAGAGAATCCAGTAGAATTGCCAAGCAAAGAAGTGAAGTAATCTACAAAGGCCTGATCAACAGATTCAGCAATAGAAAATAGGGTACCCTGATCATCATAAATACTAAAAATATTATCTCTTGCATGCTTGACCTTTAATGGATCGTGGAAGTACTTTGTGTTCTTGTCACCTTCAACAATCCACCTATTATGCAATTGTTGCCTCTTCATGCTTGCTTCCAAGCTAAGTGCATTGTTAACATCACTGAATAATTTCCTTCAACAGCAGCTACAAGAACATCAAAGGGATGCTCCATCATATATTCTTGTTGTTTCTTCAACTGATCCTTAAGAGTTGTTGAAAGAAAGCTGCCAGTTCCAAAGGTGAAAGAAGCCCACAATTTGATCTCCTGCTTGATTCTTTTCAATTTCCTGCAAAACTTATACATGGGATTACCAAAGCAATAATATTCAGAGTTGACTTGAGAAACTAAAGCAAGAAAGTGTTCATGCTTGATCCAAGCATTGAAAAATTTGAAACTTCTCTTTTCCTTTCGTAAATGTTGACCCAGAGTTAAAATCAAAGGAGAATGTTCAGACATTATGGGATGAGGAAGGAAGACAGACAAGGAAGGCCAACGGTAGAGGGCTAGGATGTTGCTGAAAGCATGATCAATTGTCGTGAAGGTATGAACACCACTACGACTTCTATTTTTCCAAGAATACTTAGCTCCTGACTTATTAACCAAAATTAAGGCAGACTCTACAACTGCTGAATTGAATAGGGCAATGTCTCCAGGAATAAGTGGATTACCACCACATTTGTCAGAGAAATCAAAGCATGAGTTGAAATCACCTAAAACCACCCAGGGATGAGAAGATTGTCTTAGAGGAGGCAAGGAGTTGAAGAATGAATTCCTAGAAAGGACTGAGTTGTCAGCATAAACAAAGGTGATGTTGAAGGAGGATTGAGTTTGTGTTTCAAGGACATGTAAGTGAATGTATTGTCTAGTAGTTAGAATTGGGGATAGTGTAATTACTGCAGGATCAAAGATTATGAGAATTCGTCCATATGAAGCTGTTTCAAGATTGTGATGGAAATCCCAAGAAGGATTAATGTAAGCAGCAGCTTTGATGGATAACGAAAGATTAAGCTTAGTTTCAAGCAATCCAAAAAGACAAATATCATAAGAAGAAATGATACTTTTAACCTGATCAAGTTTCATATTACTATATGCACCTCTGAGATTCCAGGCAGCAATTTTTTAAACATAAAATGATTAATGTTGTTTGGAGGAGTTATTTCTTCTCTTAGCAGATAGAGATCTTGTTTCGATTATCCTAAGAGGGTGAGGATGAGGTGAGGAAAGAAGAGAAGTTGAAGGGGAGGAGGTTGGTTCTTGGGATGGGATAGTTTGAGGAATTGGGAAAGAGATGCTTGAAGGCCATCCTGGCAAGTCAATGGAGAAGTTGTAGCGAGGTGGTTCGTGGGTTTGAACATCATCATTAGACTTGTGCATAGTAGTAATAAGTTGGGTTATGAAGGTCTCAAATGCTTTACACCAGGCACTGTCTAGTTCTGATACAAGAGTATATGCTTGTGCATGCACTTTAGAAATGCCAATACCAACTTCCTTGCTTTTGCCACAATTTGTAGAAACATTATTATGTATGTGCTGCTCATTAGTTTTCAAGGAAGGCAGTTTATTTTCAACAACATTACCATCAGCAGAATTAGTAATAATCAGGGAAAATTCCTTACATAATTCTACACAATTTACTTCAGAAGTAATTTCCCCTTCCTCTTCCTCTATAATTTCCAAAATGTCTTGCTCATTCTCCTCATTTTGCAGCACATTATATTTATTGTGTGTTATTACAGTACCAGCTTGTTCATCTTTGTGAGTTTCATTATGAACGGTAATTTCAGTTTTGATTTCCTCATTTCCAACATGATCAATTTTTTCCTCAGTTCCTATCATTATCTTTGATGTGACCTCCAAATCCTTACTTAAATCTCCTTTTTTTCCTTTATTCCTATTGATTTTTTTCCAGACTTGCTTCGCTTTATCTTGTTTGTCAGTGTATTTCCCCTTCCTCACTCTGAAATGATTCACATCACCAATTTCTTGATGTTCAATAGTTTCACATTGCTTATCATTCTCTTCAATTATCGATTTCTTGCAAGTACTTACCAAATGCCCAAACTCCTTACATATAGTGCATATTTCTGGCTTCCAAAGGTAATCAACTTTAACATCCTGATCAGACCCATCAAGCAATTTTACTGTGAAGCATTCAGGTAATTCATTCTTGGGTGAAACTTCAACTAAGCATTTGGCAAAAGAGATTCGTTCAAAATTTTCAGTTGAAGCATCCATGCATAGGAGTTTTCCAATCCTTGATGCTAACCAATTTATTCCTAATGGAGACCATGCATACAAAGGAATGTTAGATAACTTAATCCAAACTGGAATAGCTTTGATGCTACTACAGCTATTGCCTACATTTTCATCCCATGGTTTTACAATAAATAGTTTGTTCCTCATCACTACTGGATCGGACTCTGAAATTCTAGTCTTATCATCTTCGTTAGAGAACTTGAATAAGAATAGGAACCCATCTGATTTAACAGATATGGATCCACGTAATTTCCATGCTTTTTTAAGATAGTACAACACTGTCGTGTATGGTAATGGGTTATCAAGAAAAAAACCAACCAGGTATTCCTTCCACATTGTGTTACCTGCCTTCACTACTTCAGCTGGTGGAACTAAGGCATCACCGTTGAAATCAAGTTGTATGTCGCGAGGTACATATTTCCCAGCATTAGTGGGTTTAGCTTTGAATAGAGAGTTCCAAGCTAGTTGAGTTTGAGGTAGGGGAAGCAAAGGAGGGGAAGAAAGATTCAGAGCAGCAGACTTGAAAGAAGAAGAATTAGCTAGGGAGGCGGAGACAGGATGGAAACTGTCAGGAGGGATGGAAGTTGGAAGAGGAACTGACAGGGTAGCATGGGGAGTGGCAGAGGGTGGTACAAGTATAAGGGAAGAAGGACATGGTTGCAGAGTGGATGGTAGATGGGATGGGTCGGCGGGAAAGAAAGATGAATTTGGGAGGGTCCCCATTTTTGAAAGAAAGAAAGAATGCCTAAAGTTTATTATTATTATTACTTAGAATTTGGGATGGTAGATGGGATTGCTTTATTCACATTCATTTATTACTTAGCATATTTCTTTCAATACTAATATCACTTAAGAACCATTCTATCAAATTTTACTTAGGTTTATTATAAACATTTTATACACCACTTCTCATATTTATTTTCACTCTGCAACTTATGTTCATATTCATTTTAAATCAGATTCAATTTCATTTAACTCATTTCATTAATTTACTTCATTTACCTTTACTTGAGACAAATTTCTTTTCAAAATTCATTTTATTTAACTTAATTTAAGTTAAATTTCATTCATAGTTCGCTTTCAAATTTATTTTTCTTAACATTTATATTCAACAAAATTAGGAGTTTATTTTAACTTACTAATTTTCAAAATTTATCAATTTATACTTTGGATTCTAAAATAAAAATCAGGCTCACCAAAACATGAATTCAATGGTAGCAATTCATCACTTAGAAAGTAGAAACTCGAAAATGAACGCTGATGATGCTACAGTCATCACCAGAATTATTTCTCAGTGATGTTCAGTGCTTTCTATCTCTTTTAAATCCTTTTAAAAATATTTCTAGACAAAATACTTTCTAAGTAATATCATTACAATTTCTTCAAAACTTTAAAAAACAATTTTCAAAATCAACGGGATTTAAATCTCATCTTTTAAATCCATTTTATTTTCAAATCATATTTATAAGTTTCCCTTATATATAATTTCACTTTAGTTATAAAAAACCATTTCTTAATTGTTTATCTTTGTTTGCATTATAATAGTAACAACTTTTATTAGAACACAAACAACAAACAACAAATGATAATAATCAAGTATTATCATTCACTAACAACCACATGCACCATATATACTATAATAATTTCTAAAAAAATATATCTTTATATATAAAATATAATCAAGGTATAAAAATTTCATTTACCCAACTTCAGAATAATACTAATTACTGTGTTCAAGTGTTTAGAGATCCCTATCAATAACTTTAATTACTCGTATTGACAAGAATCCATAAGCCACTCAAAAGATCAATTAACACAATGTAAAACATTTATATATCACTAACAAATACGCATTCATACACACACACACTCAAACTCACTCCAAGGTGTTGTTAACCCTATGTATAACGAGTACACAACCAAAGCTTGGGTGTTCACTAACCTAAGCTCTGATATCCGCTATAACGACCCACAAATCCGCACAATTCAAATAGATATTAAACTGCACATGTCCATCCCAAATTGAATAGAAAGACGAATAGTTATGGGAAAGAAAGAAGAAAGAAGAAGAAAAGAGAAGAAGGAGTTAAAAAGAAACTAAAACAACACAGAATCTCACAACATAGCCGAACCACATATAATATAATATCAATAATCTTTAAAAAAGAGAAACTATAATATATATATATATATATCAAATCAGAGTACAACAATAAATCACTAATCATCAGCTTAGACAGTTATAGAAACATGTCGTCACAAATGCTGATAATTTAAATAACCAATGCAGCAGAAAATAAACATACATGTTAATACAACCGGTAGACCGCCAACTTGTCTGCTAAAGCTCCAAAGCATAAAACTGAATCTGTAAATATGCTCGGTCTAACCTGAGCATTGGAAGGGAGAATGCCAGAATCAATCTGGTAAAACAATGTGAGAAAATACATCTCAATTGAATTTTAAAGTTATCAAAAACATTTTTTCAAAACAAAGTTATCTCATAATACCACGCCGCACATAAACATGGACATGTTTTTACCTTACGATAACCAAAACAGTACACATCAAAAAATTCTTTTATATTATACTAGTGTCAAATATACAAATAATACTGAAATAGCCGAAATTGTTACATTGGTTAAATTTTATGGCATAATAGGTTTACAACTAGGTCCGAAGGCACTTATTGGAGAATGGATTCTATACAATAGCAAGGTAAGGAGCCACGTTTCTTATAGTACATCTCTAGAGGAATGTACCGAGGATAGCCAAACAATCCTCCGCATCTGGCAAGACCGGTCTATCCCTTTTTGGCAATCAGACATAGCCTAGATAGAAAACGAATATGTCATCACCCCGGTTGTAACAGACCTATCCGGGATACCATGGCATACGCCACATACTCAACATATAGAGAGTAATCTAGAAAGGTGAAAATCATACCCAAATGGTGGTGAATAATAAAGCCTTATAACGTACCTCATTTAAGCTATTACCAGATGATGAGGTCTGAGGTAATGATTTCCTTTCACCTAGCACATTCCACTTTGAGTGACACATTGCCAATTCCACCACACAGTATTATTGATTTCCACAAATGGACATCATCTAAGCTCATACGTCTCACGGAAGGGTGTTAGGCTAAGAGAAGTTACCTTCTCCACCACCAAACAGATGTGCATTTGTAAAAATCAATGTACATATGTTTTCGGAATGCAATGTTAGATATTCGTCCATATAAGTTATCCAGGAACAGGATAAACTGAGGTTTCTTTCCTTCTACTTCTTGTCAGAAGTCATCCCTAGGATTTGTAGCGAGAAGTCCTTGCATACTGAAAATTCTCATAGAGAAGCACTGCTACCACCATATAATATGAAATCGTGGGGCTAGTGGCAAGCAGCCCTACAACATGAAGATCTTCATCTTCAAAAATCATCATCTTCAACAAATCTGCACTTTTGAATGCATACGTTAGCTTGAAGTGGTTTTCAGGTGAATACGATCCCGGTCTCTCCAGACCAACAAGCGATAAGAGGCCCTCAACCTCATATGGAAACCAAGTCTCGTAGACTTATCACGTTTCAACTCTCAAATTACTATCTTTCGGTCAAGAAGGAAGCCTAGTAGATTAGAGTACCATAGTCCCTCCATACTACTCAAATCAACATTCTTAAGACCAAACGATAATCAAGCCTACTCAGTAGGCTTCGTGTGAAGTGCACGACTAATCAGTCCCCACATCAAGTCAAGGAATCCAAAATGGTCAAATTTGATAGTCAGTTATATAACTACCAAAGCAACACATAAAATCTAGCATAGAAGCAGTCACCAGACCCATTTAATTGATCTTTTATTAATTAAATCCTTTTTCAAATATTTATCTCAAAATATCTTTAAAACGATATATTCTCAAAACCACTTTAATCTTTAGATATTGGAAAACATTTCCATATACTTATATCAGTGATATAAGTATATTCACAAACCATTCATTTTAAACACATAGAAAATATCACTATATATTAAAATAGATATAAGCATATATACAAATCTTGAGGAAAGTATTCTTCAAAACGCACTTTATTTGGGTCAAAACGAACGTTGCGTAAAACATCGTTACGATAACCGAAAAACATTAGTATAGGGATTCGATTAGCTATGAATATATATATATATATATATATATATATATATATATATATATATATATCCCGTATACTATATAAAACATTTCCTTTCGGAAACCATTTAATATAACAACAGTGTTATAGTCCATGACTCCCTTAGTTTCCTTGAAAACATTTATTACAATAATAAATGTTGGAATCCATGTTTTCGACACTTAACAAATTTTAAATCACTTTTCAAAACCATTAAAACTTCATTTGTAAATATGATTTTCAAAAAATTCCTTTAAAAAATAAAGAACTCCATATTCAAATCTCAACCTAAATCATTTCTATATTTATAAAACTATATTTATAAATCTCATTTCTATTTTATAAAACTTTCTTTTTTATAAAATCCCTTTATTTATAAATTTTCATTTATAACTCCATTCTTTTCTAAATCCCATTCATTATTAAAAATCCATTTATAAATCCTTTTCTTTATAAATATAATTTATTTATAAAAATCCATTTATAAATCCACTCCTTTATAAACCTCAATTACAAATCCAATTTTATATTTATTTATAAACTCTGTTTATAATCTATTTCTTTATTAATAAAATACCACTTTCATTAATTCTTTTTATAAACGATTCAAAAATCTCTATTAAAGTTTTCACAAAACTATAATTTTATAACATAAAAAATCATACATTTTTATTTATTTAAAATAAATTGCATCCTTTTAATAATTTAAAAATTATTAAAACATGTATACTTTCAAAATCACTTCGAAATCATTTTTAAATCAAAATCATTATTTTATAGTATTTTAAAATACGAAAAATAAGGCCCAACGCTACTAAAGCACTAATTAAATGAAATCATATCAATGTCCTCAAATATGGCATCCTACAAATCATATATCATAATATATAAGAAAAGCTAAATCAATAGTGTGAGGAATCCTGTCCCCTGCATCACGTGTAGTATATAATCATAAAATATAGATCAACCCGCTTCGAGGTTGGATCGTATACAAACGGTCGTCCGCTCTTACACGAGAATGTAATAGAATTTATCCGCTCTAGGGGTAGGAATATATCCAAAAAAATAATAAAATAGTAAATCAACCAAAAATTCAACAAACAATCAACAAAAATATTACACTTATATATAAATATAAGTGAGAGGTGAGTTAATGTAACGCCTACCTTTTTGAACCCCGGAAGTAGACACAAATACATACACGATAGTCATGTGCCGAACAACTAAGTGCCAGAAAGACAAAACTTTTGGGGGAAAGAATGGAGATGGATAGACGATAAGAAGAAACATAAACAATCACAGGATCTCACAACGTAACAGAATAACATATACTAATCAACATAATACTTTACAAAGCCATTTCAAAAATGATACATCAAAGTTATACTACTACAATTCAACCCTTAGACAGTTATAATTGCCTATCCCAACGTAACTGATATAAATACATATAATACCGTAGAAATAAGATAATAACTAGCTATCGATGAAGCCTCCTGCTCCAAGATCCTCTAAGATGCATCCGTGGAAAACCCGAACTGCTTGGCTGCCCATAAAAATTTATGCAAGTGTTTTAGGAAAATAAAATAAAAGTTCGTGTCAAACATGGGACTGGTGTGAGTAAACTTAAACAAATGAATTATTATGTTAAAATCATTTTAAAATCAAAGGTATCTCATAAGACCATGACGCACATAAACATAGACTTGTTTTTGCCTTAGGATAGCCAAAACACTTTCTGTAAGAAATACAATAATATTATAATAATGTCAAAGTGTTCAAAATAATATATGAAAATAGCCGAAATTGGTACCATTATTAAATTCCAGCATACTAGGCTATACAATCAAAACAGTAAAGGCATGTATTGGAGATTGGATTCCATACTATGACAAGGCACAAGGGTACCACCTACCACGGTACACATCTAAAAAATGTACCGAGGACCTTGCCAGGATTTCCTGCCAGCACAAGACCGACCTATCCTTTACTGGAGTACCGAATATGTCATCACCCCGGTTACTTTGCAACCCTTTTTATTGAGATCTCATGCACAACTAATCCATAAATATGTAGATGTATATAGAAAGGTGATGACACACACTAACTGGAGCGGCCCACTTAGCGTTGTTGCATCTCCCCTGATTTTAGTCATTCTCGGTTGATGAGGCTTTAGGCTACGCTTACCTTTTGAATAGAAATCCCACTTGAAACGCTAACAACGCCTTCCAAGCAGTAATGTAGTGCCACCATTCATCGATACAAGTTGTCCAAGACAAGGATACCACATCCATTTTGGAATCACCTTCAAGACTAGTAGCAAGCAGCCCTTGCACTTTCAATGCTCCATCCTCGAATCCATATTCTTCAAAATGTCTTAAGCAAAACATGTTTGAATTGGATCAAAGTGGTTTTCGGATAACATATCTGATCCCGGTCTTTTCGAATCAATTTTTGATAGTTCTCTGTAAACTCAACCTCAGTTTTTTAGGAAATAAAAAGACAAAGATAAGAGCAGAGTTCACCTCCTAATCGTTTGTGGATGGATTTCCTTATCATTTATCATAGAAGAATGAAATGAGACCTATACACACAACACAACATCATTGTGGATGATTGTGCCATGTAACTCACGTGTTTCTTTTAGATATTTTTAAAGTTACGTTTAGGTCTAAATTTTAGTCGGTTGTTTATCTATCAAATAAACAATCATTCAACATCGATTTGATTCCATATGGGATCCACTAAGCCTTTATTAAATTGTCTTTAATTAATTAAAATCACTTTATAAACATTAGATCGAAAGATCTTTCCAAATACTATTCCCAAACCCCTTACATTCCTTTATACTTGGAAACAATTTATACTTTTTTTGGAAATGGTACTTTATACACAACATGTCACTGGGATAACATGTCGCATGTCAATAAACGTTCGAATCATTTTAAATTCCTTTTTGAAAACATTACTTACTATAACCCGATCCACCTACATTTAAATACCTTTATAAATTTCCAAAGTCAATTTATAAGACACTTTTATAAGTCTACAAGTCAATTTACAACACCTCTTTACAAACCTCTAAATCATTTATAAAACATTTCCTATTTTAAAATCCTTTGATAAATCTTCTTTAAAAAAAAAATCCTTTACAAAATATCCTTTGCAACTCAACCTTTTTTTGGCAAGGCCGGCGGGTTTGGATGGTCCCCGACCATTTTATTGCAGCACCGAAGAGAACATTACACAAACAACAACAGAGAGCAAAAGGTCAAAGAAAACAGAGATAAACAGGGTGCTACAAGCACAAAGGAAAAACTTATGGAAAGAAAGCTAGAAAGCCCATACATATGACAGTTGAAAGTTCATGGATATTCCAGGGTCAAATGAGAAAAGCATCCTCAGGGAAGATTCAATCTCATGCATAATCCAAAGCCTGAACATAGCATCATTTTTCGCATTGTTGACATCAAAAATTCTATTATTTCGTTCTCTCCAGACAGCATATATAAAACTGTTCAACACAACACTAAAAACTCTCTTACGTTTTTGCTTGTTCCTAGTTTTTGCATGTATTTGTTCCCGCTCTGTCTGATTATCATGCAAGGGACAATCACTTTGAAGCTTCGACATAACTTCAGTCCACACTTGCATAATTACTAAACATTCGAAGAACAAATGCTCAACAGTCTCAGGTTGCTCACAACAGAAAGAACAGAATACATTAACATTCATACCCATACTCACAAGTTTAGCCTTAGTCAGTATAGAACGATTCAATACTTTCCATAGCATTAAATTTTCTCTCATTCTACTATCTTTATTCCACGTTCTCTTCCACCATTTCCAATTGGGTTTGGCACTATTCTGCATCAAGAATTCATATGCATCACCTATTTTAAATTTTACCTTATTCTCTCCCCAGACTATTTTATCAGATGTTGAAGACAGCGGGGTGAACTTTTTAATCATATCCCATATATTTTGCACTCTCTAATTAGAAGAGAAAGTACATAGCCCCTGAAAATTATTGAGTACATCCCTGACCTTCGTTGCCGAGTGAACTCCAGTTTGTTGAATCTCACTATATGTTAGTTGTCTTCGTAGTATGAATCCCTTGTCAAGCCAAGGATCATCCCAGAAGCTGACACTATATACAGGGTTGGTATTCATTTTTATTAGTGGGAGAAAAGTTCCTTTATCTTGTGAATACTCTGCCACGTCCAGCTCAAGTTTTGTGGTTTAATCATGTTCCATAAATTCCTGCTTCTTATCACATTACGTTTGGACCACTCAGCCCATAGACTATCTGGGCAGCTAATCAAGGTGTCAACATGCTTCACAAATGCCGCCTTATTCGATTGTTTTGAATTTATCAGACCAAGACCTCCCTTGTTCAAAGGCTTCTCAACAGTACTATACTTAATTGGAGCAATGTATCTGCCCATAGTTCTGCCAGTCCACAGAAATCTCATTATAGCACTTCTAATCAAGTTAACTAACTTGGTAGGGAGTGCGAAAGTTCTGGCCCAATACACTTGCATTGCAAAAATAACCGACTTAATTAAGGTTATTCTACCTGCTTGACTAAGATTCCTAGTGGTCCAACAATTTAGTCTTACTGTGATCTTCTCAAACATTGGAAGACATTGATTAATTGTAATTTTGGATGTTGTAAGTGGTAGTCCTAGGTAAGAGACAGTGGATAGGTTTAGAGATAAACCAGTTATTCGAGTTATCAGAGCAACTTGTTCCATGTTAACTCCAGCCAAAATGATATTAGATTTCTGGATGTTCACCTTTAACCCCGTCATAGCATAAAAATGTTCAAGGGTGAGCATTATGATCTTGACTGTGTTGATATCAGGAGAGCAAAACATAACTAAATCATCAGCAAACATTAGAGCAGAGATTTGTGGGAATTTACACGATGGATGTAGTTTAAATTTTCCTTGGTGTATTATCCTGTTTATCATCCTCGTTAGTAATTCCATAACCAGAATGAAGATGTAAGCAGATAGCGGATCTCCCTGCCTAATTCCTTGCTTACTACTAAAAAATCCTTTTGTCATACCATTGACATTGATTGAGTAAGTTGGAGAAGAGATGCATTCATAAATCCATGCTATAAAATGAGGAGGGAAATTCATGTACCCCATGATACGAACGATGTTGTCCCACTGTAACATATCGAAAGCTTTCATGATGTCAAGTTTCATCATTGCTTTTGGGGGTGCATTCTTAAACTTATATCCTTTAATTAACTCATGAGCGAGAAGGATATGATCTAGTATATTCCTTCCAGGAAGAAAAGCAGCCTGATTGTTGGAAACTATATATGGAAGCACATACTTAAGTCTTGCAGCAATAACTTTAGAGATGCATTTATATATAGTATTATAGCAAGAAATGGAACGATAGTATTTAACGTGATGAGCATTCTTGAGCTTTGGGATTAATGCTTTATTGGTATAATTAAACGACCTATAGATTCTACTCTTTTTGAAGAATAGGGTTATGGCATTACACACATCTGTAGATATAATCGACCAACATGTAGTATAGAAATATGCATTCAGCCCATCCGGGCCACCGCACGAGTTAGATTTAAGAGAAAACATAGCTTTTTCAATTTCATCAGGGGTCACTTCAGCGCATAGGATGTTAAAATTATCTTCATCTAGTCTAGGCAGGATATTAGATGGGATCTTATCAATACTTGGTATGAAGTTGTTTGTGTTGCCATACAAGCAAGACAAATGTTGTTCAAAAGCATCCTGAACACCATCAGTTGTAGTTTGAAGAACATCGTTCATATCTGTAATAGTAGCAATATTTTCTCTCCTCTGCTTGTTCTTGAGACTGGCGTGAAAGTATGCACTATTTCTGTCTCCTTTTTCCCACCATTTAATTCTCGACTTTTGCCTTATCATATCGCTCTCTTTAGCTAACGCAGCGTAGTATTGCTGAGACAATATAGTTTCAGTAGAAGAGAGATTAGCATTGTTAACATTAGCCATCATTGTCGTTTGGACCACTACAAGCTTATTCAGAATAGTTGAGCTCATTCTATCTCCTTTGCCAAATTTTTTAAATGCCCACAGCTTCAAGACATCTTTCATCTCTTTTATTTTTTCCTGCAAAACAAATAAATGATTACCATTCTTAGTCTTGCTCCATGAAGTTAATACAGTAGATTTAAAGTCAGGTTCGACAACCCAGGAACTAAAAATTTTAAAATTTGTTTTTCCTCTCTTGTCCACTCCACGAAGATGAATTATTTGAGGAGAGTGATCAGAAAGGAGAGGAAGAGGGAGATGGTTGAAAAGGAGGGGCCATTTGGTTAGGGCAGTTTGATTGGAGAAGGAGTGATCAATCCTAGAAAAGGTCCTATTACCATGCCTTCTTTTATTATTCACGAGTATTGCATACCAACTGTTCTAACAGTAACAAGATCAGCATCATTTAGCACATTACTAAGCGGTTGTATTTCATTTAGGGACAATGGATTTCCTCCAACTCTATCAGAGAGAGTATAACAGCAGTTGAAGTCACCAAATATTATCCAAGGATGGGTGGATTGCCTCAAAGAAGGAATGACCGAAAGAACAGAGGCTCTAGCAGCAGCTGAGTTGGATGCATATATAAAGGAGATATAGTAGGATGTATTATCAGAGGTATCTTGAGCAACAGTGTATCAGTTGGGAAGAGGAGAGGATAGGAGTTAATTGAACATGGAGGGGATTGTATAGTGTCATAATTCTACCATAGGGTGATTCATTCAGGTTGTGGATGAGCTTCCATTCTGGATTAATATATTCAGCTGCCTTTATTGTTAAGGGTAGATCTAATTTAGTTTCAAGTATCGCCAACGTCGATAATTGGTGAGAAGAAATGAGCTGTTTACATTGATCTTGCTTGATGACATGGTGTACCCCACGTATAATCCATGCTCCAATGCGTGACATCATTGGAGAACACGGGCATTGAGTATTTCTATCTTCATTCTCCTTTTTACTGCCTGCGTAGAGGACAAGTAGTTTGGAATTGTTGCTGAAAGGGGGGTGATTTCATTGCTATCTGTTCCATTTTCCAAGGGGGAGGAAGTCGGTTGAGCTTGAGTGAGTAAGGGTGGAGAGGAATGTGGAAAGGTTGGGGAAGAGAGAGGAGATGATCTGGGTGGTGGCTTGTATGACGAAGGAGGTTGTATGTTGGAGTAAATGTGTGGAGGAGTTGCATTGTGTGGTTTGACAGTAACTGGGGGATTGGTTGGATTTGTTGTGCAAGCATTTACATCCTTGTGCATGTCAACACTTATGTCAGCTGCATTTTTGAATTTCATGTTCTCGCTTTTACTCTTTTTGTCTTTCCTACCACTAGAGCTCATTCCTTCTACATTTGCACTTTCATTATTAGTTCCACCTTTATTACTTCCATCACTGACTGTTATTTTGCCTTTAGAATTATTTTCTTTTTGCTGCATTTGTATAGTGCGAACTGTCTTTACTTGTCTCAGAATTTTGTTGCTTTGTTCCCCTTGCCTTAAATTATTTTGTGCATCACTTGTTATTTTTACCTCATTACTTCCCAGTGTTTCACCACTCTTTCCATATTCTTTCACACTTTCATCATGCATATCATCTATAATCTCTGCATCCTCAAGGTCAAGTAATGCATCATATTTATTAGATATCAGGAGATTTTCAACTATATCCTCAACAACAGTTTTTTCAATTTTCTTTGTTCTTATTTCCTTGTTCACATCATCAGGAGAAGTTTGATTGTTGGCTGCTACACTTTCAAAATTATTTTCACTAATCTCTGTACTCTTTACGCTTTGCCCGTTTCCCTGCTCAATTCTATCACCCTCCTCATCCTTCTTTTCATCATCAACATTGATTCTATCTATTTAATTCACCACTACTTCATTGCTTCCTCTTTTTTGTTCCTTGATTGTTTCATTCGCAACATTTACTGTTTTCTTATTATTCACTCGTTGCCATTTCCTTGCAATCTGCATTTGGAAGGGTTTGACCTTTCTATTGACATGGACAATTCCTATGGTATCCACCTTGTTCTCCTTTCTACCATTCTTTCCTATTTCTATTTCTTTGTTAGTTTTACTCTTATCTTTATTATCACAGCATTCAGTTGTATGTCCAAATTTTTTGCACAAAACACAGACATCTGGCCTCCATTGATATTGTACATAGATTTTCTGAAAGCCACCTTCCACCAGCTTAACCATAAACTCATTTGCTAGTTCCTTGTCCGGTTTTACCTCTATTAAGCACTTTTCATAGCTCAACCTATTTTGCTTCTCCGTCATTTCGTCCATACACAATAATTTACCCAAATGACTACTCAGCCAATTGATCCCTAGGGGCGACCGAACATATAATGGGAGATTATACAAATGCACCCAAACTGGAACAGCGTTATCAGATCCAGTAATATTACTTACAACAACATCATATGGATTTATTATGAACATCTTATTATTCATAATAATACGGTCACTCTGAAGAATTTTATTTCTATCTTCATCACATGAGAAGTTGAATAAGAATACGTTACCATCTGATTTAACTTTGATAGAGCCTTTAAGCTTCCAGATATACTTAAGCCTATGAATGACAGCTGTATACGATAACGGCTTGTCTAAGAAGAATCCTACTAATGTGTCATTCCAGATCACAGCACCGACGTCAAAAACATCCTACGGAGGCACTAGTACATCTTCTTCATACTCAGGAATTAGGTCAACGGGAATGTACTTCCCAGCATTCTTGGGTTTATGCTTAAATAGAGAAGTCCATTTCCGTTCACCTTGAGTGGGGGAAAGAGAAACATTGGTCTGCGGCAGAGGAGAAGAATCTGGTGGCCGAGAAGGTAGAGGATCAGGGAGCAGAAGAGGGGGGGAACCGGAGGAACATGAGCTAGGTCGGTAGTGGTCGAAGGCACAGTGGCTGTTGGACAAGTAGGTGAGGTTACCAAGGAGGAGGTAGGAATGACAGGTTTGATGTAACAAGGGGGCGTAAGGTTAGAGGAGGTTGTTAAAAGGACAAAGTTGATGGAGTAGGGAGGTACGACAATGCTATCGGAGAAGAAGGAAGGTACGTTAGGGGCATGGGGAAGGTCTACAGGAGCGGACATGAGAGGACGTTGATTTAAGTTTTTCTTGTATTTCAACCTTTTAAATCACTTTAAATAAACCTTTTTACTTAGTAAAAACCATTTTTGTAAACAAGTTATTATTTATACATACCTTTATAAAATAATAATATAACTTGAAAAATCATTTATAAACCTTAGACCCCAAAATTGATTAAAAAATTGAAGCTAATTCAAAGTCATATTTTATAATTTCAAAAGAGCTTAACAATCCCAATGACAGTAATTTAAGTTACCATTTAACATCAATTTCACTTCTAAGTCACTTAACCATTTATTTACATAAGTCAACATATATGTTAATTTAATTGTGCCTAAATCAGGGAATAACATGTCAATACAACTCAACTAGCATATACATGTCCAAATAATATAATAGCAGGATGGCAATTTATCATGCCAAATAGGTGCCCAAAAATCTAACAATTAAATTATAGAAGAATGAGGATTTATTCTGCTATGTACATATGTCCATACAATCAAACAACTAATTTATAACAGAACGGGGATTTATTCTGCTAACACATATCCACACAATCAAACCATTTACATAACTCATTCACAATTGTTCAAACTTAAAACTTCCTTTTAAAATGGTTAGTTACAAGTTAAACTCTTTATTTAATCGTAATTAATCTTTATTAAATTTGAACTTAATTTAATTATAAATTAATAAATAATTAAACCTTTAATAAATATTTTGTTTATAAATTTAACCCTTAGTTAATCCTTTATTAATTATTAAATAATAATTTAAAGTCTTTATTAATAATTAACTATTAATTAATCTTTTAATTAAAACTTAAATAATAAAATAAACCTTTAATAAATAAATTTTTAGAATTAAACCTTAATTAATTTATCATTAAAAATAATTAACAACTGATTTATTAAATAAATAAATAACGGACCTTATATTTTATTAATGATTAATTAAAAATAAATCATATACTTAACATATAATTTATTAAAAATTAATCTTACATTTAAAATATAATTAATTAGTACTAATTTTAATTAATTAAAATTAACAAACCTTGTTTAGTACTTAGTTGATTATTAATTATCAAAACTAATTAATTAATTAATTAAATTCTTGATTAATTTTCCTTAATCATCATTATTAAGTTTTTAAAACATTTCAAAACACTTCAAAATATAAACATTAACTTTTCAAAAATTGGACTATTTATCGAACTGCATCCATATCGACTATTGTCATAGATACCAAAATTTTAGACTTGACTAACATCTCAAACAGTCTTTTAAAACACTTTCTTTTTAACTTTAACTTACTTTATGAACTTAATATAAAGTTCTGGAAGCAAAACAAAAGGTAAGAAACTTTTGAAAACATTTTGTTTAATGCAAAGTAAGCAATCAAATTTAAAAACTCATAGGATTGCTATGTCGAACACAAACAACTTCCAAGTGCTAATCTTGCTTACTAACTTTTCCATTTACCAACTTTCCATATCACTTCCAATCACAAAACAAAAATCACAACTTTATAACCAAAAATATCACTTTAACATTCGATTCACAAATCTACGCTAAACCATAAACTAGCAACATATGTACATCAAAACCATATGCTAATTCAACCAATCAAAGAATATATTCTACAAAAAAACATATGTACATCAAAACCATAACTTACTTTACTCACCAAAACTTTGTATAACTCTTTTGAAAACTTGAAATACTTAGAACTTGCAAAGCATGGAAAACCACAAAAAGCAACTCGAAAATGGGTCATCTTCCCGTAGACGTATTGCTATGTTCCTCTCATAATTTTGGAAAGTGGGTTAAGGAAAAGTTGTTGGAAATTCTTTTCTCTATAATACAAAAAAAGAATCACTCGATGTGGATTATTTTTAGGGAGATATGGTCAAAGGCAGAAGAGGTATTTTCAAACTTGAAAATATGGGTTCGAAAATAGGTCTGAAAGAAATGAGATTTTGATATAGCTAAGCTCAAAATTTGAATAAGTCATACAAATAAAAGTTGTAGCTAGTAAAATTTTACAGGGTTTTGAGAAAAAGGAAAAATACCAATTTGGTTTTTGGAGATGAGGAAAATATGATAGGAGGAAGAGGAGGAAAACGTGAAGAAGTGAAAGGCTATTTATAAGCAATAGAAAAGGTAAATTACTAAAAATAGCCTGTACGTCTACCCTCCATATTGTTTTTTCATATCAACACCCTCACCACACATGCCATTTCAGCCTCCACCTTGTCCCCCTCCTCATTATGTCAATGACATCATGTTTTGTACTCGAGTCGCCAAAGTGTCAAATCATGTCTTTTAAGGCATCTTTTAGTATATACATGTGTATACTTAAGTATATACACCTATGTAGATACCAATATATACTAAATAATTTACATTCTTAACCATTTAAATGTTGTATATAAACAAGGCTCACAACATTTCAAACAATTTTTATACGATGAAACATCGAAAATTTGGAAAACGGTTTTTGGTCATATTTTTTGGTTTTCATCGAACAAAATATTTTTGTAAAAATATTTGAAAATGATTTCACCATCACTAATTATTATTTAAAAGTGTTCTGTTTTCATTATAAAACCTATTGTTTGAATATTTAAAACTAATTAAATTTCGTAAATGAAAGTAGTGAAATTCCGTGTTGTTACATTCTTCCCCCTTAAAAGAATTTCGTCCCCGAAATTACATCTCAACCTAACCCAGAAAACACTTTTGCACTATATATCAGTTCGTATGATGTACATAGATCATTCATATACAAAGTCTGATTTGATCACTACTCGAATACTTATTTTCACTTCCGAACTGGTATGCTCACCCTATTTTCTAGTGCAGACTATGATTAGGCTCTTGATTTAGAAACTATGGTCTCCTTACATAGCTGTGACTATGATAGGAAACATTTGTCCCATATTAGAAACCGTCATCAAGTATTCATCATCAAAAATCGAGTAATAGATCCTCATCTGAAATGGTGTGAATTACCTCAAAGTCATGTACTCGAACCTTAGACCAAAATATATGGAAGGAGAAATGATCTACATCCAACCTACTTACTTATTTAATTGGTTCTCACTAATACCAACCTTATTTCCATAATATTATTTATGGAGGAATTTCATAAAACGAAACTTAGGTTCAACTTGGATACTACTCCACTACATCCTAAGAGTATATACCCTTATTTTATTTAACTATTCCATTTTATATTTATGTTCCTAAGAAAACTCAAGAGCTAAAAATCGGGTCTTATTTCAAATATTTTTTCAAACGAAACTTACATATATTAATCATAGAATATATATATATATATATATATATATCCCTAGTAACTCCAAAATGATACAAAGGAACCACGTACTACCAAACAGCATCACACATTTCCTTACCAATAAGGTAATACTTGAGCGAAGTGCTTACCATTCGAACACATCTCTTTTTCATTTTTATGTTGTTTCTAAGCCACTCGAACAAGTTAACTTAAAAAATTATTACTTTTATTTCAAAATCTCATTATTGAAACAATACTTTTCATTTTTCCAACAAAACATTTATCACCAACTTGATATATATTTATATGTAACGAGGAATTAGAATGAATGGAGTTAGAGTATCATATACTATGGGACTTTCATTAATATTTCTCTAGTTATTCTTTGGAATTGTTATATAGAATAATAGGCGAGTGTAGTTTACGAACATTGAGTAAATGTTCGAGTAACAGTGGGTGGTACGGGACGCCCGAACTGATACTTGTTCGATTGCTCTATGTAAGTAGATTTCACTTGATATAGTCATTTCTACGGGTATTATTTATGGTGATGCAAAATGAGAGTGAATGGGCCGATAGCCACAAGCGTATCTATCTTGTGTGTATGCTCTTATTATACTACAACGAGTAAACCAAATTGACTAGCATCCATCTTAGCAGCCTAATTGCAGGGTCGCTGCCCGATCTGTGGCACCTTTCGGATATATATGGCTGAGAGCCACCCCCTGTGTCACTTAGGCCAACATTTATTCATTGGGGTACTTGTAGGGTTGTAACCACTGCATAGAGTTGTCCTACACTAGATAGATATTGGGTTAAGATGGCCATTGACGTAAAAAACGACCATAAGAGTAGTGATGAGAGTGTGTGAGAAAGGCTCCTGGAGTAAGTTGTGAGTTGTCAGCCTTCCATCTGGTTATTGTTGATATAGACACTGCTTATTCACCTTTATGAGATCGTTATAGATGTGGCTGAGAGCCATCTAGATCATTTATCAAGACTAGTGCCAGTATTGTTATATATGGTGCTGAGAGCCCATTTGGATTGAGAGTCTAAGGTGATTATCTATGATACTGAGAGTTAAGTAGATTATTAGAGGTTTGAGAGACCATATGATTATTTCTTTAGCTGAGAGCCAAGACGATTACTATAAGGCTAACGTCTAGATGATTACTGCGTAGTCATTGATCTCTTGATTATTCTTTGGATTGAGAGTTCTTGTGGCCAGTAACCCTATACACATTGTTTATATTACTACCGAGGATATCTAAAGATGCTAAGAGCATCGAGTTAGACCCTTTCCTATTTTTATGGTTATTTGAGAGATGACGTTGGCTATCGAGGGTATGCCATATTTGTATTTATTGCATGTATGATTTATACATGATGATTATGACATATCACAAGTACGTCTACTTTATGATTATCTAAGAGATAACCGAGGGAGAGCATGTCCTATGTTACCTTGATTATTTATATTAATGATGTATGGATGCATGAATTATTTCACCCATTTTAACATTATACATGTAGTATGTAGTTTGACTTGACTTATATATGGTTGATTTTATTGGCGTATGGTTTGTAATGCGATGTTATTGTCGAGATATATCGACACCTACATTTTAAACATAATCTGGCCTGTGTGTTATATATAATACTTAGATCAGTCCAAGATATTACAAGTTCAGGGACAGATGACCAGTATGTGGATGTCAAGCATGAATTGAGGACATTATATTATTGTATATCACTATGTATTATATTATCCCTTGATTGTATAATATTTTGTTGTATTGGATATACATTGTATAGTTTTGAGGTAGTGAGAGATTAACCTATTTTATATAACACTCAAAGTTGTATATATTTGTATTATATAAGTTACTATTGCGTTATCGATCAATATTCTCGGTGATTAAATTTGTGTTGTGTATTGTTCTATCCTAGAAGCAAACATGTTTACTACTTTGAGTCGATACCCTGTACGTATGTATGAGTTGTTTACGATTTCGAGATACATACCGATATTAGCCCAAACGAATATTCACGAGTATACCCCATATAGCCTCTTTCTCCATATTACCTGACAGTATTACCTGATAATACTCTTGGATAGTGTGGGTATAGAGGTGGGGTGTTACATTTACTTTACTGGTTTGTGGGTGGTTTGGATTATCCTTGAGCCACTTTCGTGGAGAGGACCAGTTATGCTTTAGTAGTTTCTGGTATTATTCATATATATTTTTGATATACAGTAATTAAGATAGTTCCTTTCGCACCAGACTTTAAGTCTGACCTACATTTTTTCTATATTTGTTTATGTAATGACAATTGGAGTAAAGTGCATTTGGGAATATGTTATAAGGATGCGCAGCTGGATAATTTTGGAGGCATGTTATTGATAATATGGATATGAATACTTGATATTGTAGTAGTATGTGACAGACATGTTATTAATTATATAAGGCCTGTTGTATTGGATATTATTTAGAACTATGTATTATTGGGTGTTGGTATATTTTGACTTTCTATAATGATATTTATTTATCAATTGCTTCCTCTAGTGTGATCTCTTTTATATATTGTTCATCCTATTATGTTCATGTATATTCAATATATTATATGTTGCTATTCCATTGATCTTATCGATGTCTTGGTATGGTGTTTTGTTTTAAATTTTACCCCCACAATCTGTCTTTTGTGGCATTCGAAAGTCAAGCATTGATATGAGACACAGATTTTCAGGTATTACAAAGGATGAGTTGTTATATTTGGTATCACAGCTTAGGCTCAAAACTCAGGACCAAGTAGACCAATTTGAGTTAATAAATCTACTAAAAAGAGATACGTTGAGAGAGTGTACTTGTATGGTTCTACTATATTATACTACATGCACCACTCGTCTTCTAGACTTTAAGTTATTACTACTGCTAGCTGCTAAGGTATCTTTGTTAGGCTATCAATATGAGCAGACGAAGTACATGAGTGGCTATGGATAGGCATTCTGAGATACTTGAATAGTTCAGAGACTATTTAGATAACACAAGGGATATTTCGCTTCCCGCAAACATTTCCCATGGATGCGGTTGGCGTCAGAGGTGTTGTGACCCTCAGGGAATCTGTATTTCTTTCTCAACCATCTTTAGACTCTTCAAAGAAGTGCTAGGATTTCCCTAGCCTTGGAGGAAAGCTATATCTGAGTTCTAACAGTGCCACTGAGACATAGCCTTAGATGCGTGCATGAGGGGGCTTTCACCAATAGTGACTTAGGAGAATATTCTCATAAAGAAAATAACTACTTGACATTTGGAGAGGGGAGGCTCTGTCTGGGGATGACGAAACAGTAGAGGAGGCTGATGGGCAGGCCCATGACTTGGAATGAATTCAAGCATCGCATTGGGTCTCGGTTCATTTCTATGATCGAAAAGGGCATGTAACTTGAGCATTTCATCCATTTTATGTACAGGGCACCCTGTTAGTGGAGGACCATGTTGAGCAATTCAATCTTTTAGTTGCTTTGGGGATTGAGATGGTCGATACTCCATTGATGTGGGCAAAGGAGTTTTCCTAGGGTCTTAAAGCATTAGTTGTGGATTCATTACTTAGTCTTATCCGCATTAGGGGCCACTTTTGAAAGTTTCATTAGATGGTTCTCATTGTGAGAGCACCCATGAGGTATCATTAGAGCTACCGAAAGTGGAAAGAAAGTCGAAGCTCCAACAGAAGCACAAAGACCAAGATACAAGGAAAGATCGAGCTTATGTGAAGAAGAAAGCTGGCCTAGTATGTCACTCCAATGGCATATAAGGGAATTTTGTTATGAAATTTCATCCATCTAAAGCAAATAAAAAATGCTTCATTTGCGATTGGCTTGATCACTTAAGGAAGAATGAAGGAGCTTAAGTTGTGAGTTATGCTTTGTGTTTAGGGTACTCACTTCTGTTCTTTTTATGTATATTCATTCGTTGCCAGTTACTTGGCAGATGGCCTAAACTTGACATGTTTCATAGTATGTTAGTTTTTCGTAAAGACAAACGTTGTATTGTAGGCTTAGCTGCTAAGCTAGGGAGAAGCGACCAAAAGTACTATCATTCGAACTTGATGCAAGAGTTTCAAGTTGAATAGGGTTGGTTAATAAAGTGTAACATGGATTTGCATCCCAGTATGGATCGATAGATGTTCAGTAATGAGAAAATACTAAGTGAATCACTTGTGGGCATTAATGTAACACCTCTAATTTTTTTAATATTATTCAGGAGAATTAATTAGACAAATTAAATAGAATAATGTAAATATTAGAGTGATAAGGGGATTGAGATTTGAAAATTTATTTAGAGGCCTAACTTAATAAAATAAATGGGCTTGTGAATAGTTTTTTATGTTAATTAATAAGAAAACAATTAAAACATATGCATATAGGAATTGCCGCACCATAATTCCTTAACACCTAAAGCCCACATTCTCGTTCTTTCTCACATCCGTGTTACAAAAAATCAAAACGAAAATCTAAAGCTCAAGCTAGCCATTACTTAGGAGGAAAAGAAGAGAAATTCACCTAAAGCTAAGGAATCAAGCTAAGGCAATTAATCATCTCAAATTCCTTATCCTAGTCAAGGTGAATAATAATCAAAACCACCGCCATTTTTGGTTTTAATGATCATTAAATTTCGGGTTTAAGTTTAAATCCATTATGACGATTTTTGATTTTGATATGCTTTGATTTTCTGATATGTTTGACTCAAACAAGATTGTTTGATAAGTGTTTTATACGGTTTTATGGTTAAAATCATTTATATTGAATTTCGAATGCCATGAGGAATTTATATGTTATTTAAAACATAAATTTGGAGATTGGTTTAATTTTCTATAATTTTCCAAGCTATGGAAATTTTATTATGAATTTTTCAAGGAAGAAATGCATAAATTGGGTTTAAAGTTATTTTGGTTATTATTTGATGGAATTTAGGTCTGAAATTTATATATGTTAGAAACCATGTTAAAAGTGAATTTATATGATTTTTGGAGATTTTTCCTAATAAGTTTACTATGGAAATTAAATTATTTTAGATGGAGGACTTAAATGTTTTATTGGTTTAGCTTAAGGAAGGGGTTATTCGCTAAGTTATTTTAATTAGATCTGAAATATTTACAACAGTTATTTCAGAAAGAATTTGAAAAGTTTATGAAAACCAATCAAAAATTTACAAATAGGCAAGTTAGTTTAAAAGCAATTACCTTAGTAGGCATTAAAACAGCCTTTGCCTAGAAATATTGTTTCGCCGATTTCATAGGCTACCTTTTGACCCTGTGCTTCTGGTTCAACCAAGTCAAAACCAACCAAGCCAACACAAATATACAAGGTATCAATATGTTGGTACATAGTGGATTAGAGAAAGGGGGAAAGCATGGTGTCGAAACCAATGCTTTCGAAGGGGTCGAAGTTTTTGTTTTATTTCCCAAAGATATGCGCTTGCCTTGTTTTCAAAAGGATATTTCTGAAAGGGTCGAAACTCATTTAAATAGCTTTCAAATATGATGCCGCCTTTTTGTTTAAAGTGAAGCTTTTGAAAAAGTTGCCTTGTTTTTAAATCAAAAGGGTAGTTTTAACCCAATCAAAACCCTACTGTCGACCTTATGCCTTTCAAATGGATTGAAGTCATCAAATAGATCGAAAAGTAGCTTTTAATTTATAAATGAAGCAAGCCACTTCCTAAAGCTTTCAAAAGGGTTCAATGGTTTCGAAGGCAATGGCTTTTAAAGGGGTTTCGAAGCTATCCTTAAATGTTTTACTCAAATGATTTGAGCTTTCGAAAGGATGGTTCTGAAGCCTAAACTCTATTATATGAACGTTAATGGTTTCGAAATGGGTACTTTCATTTATATTCACTTTGACCTAAAAGATATTTTTAAAGATAAACCCAATGATTTCGAAAGGGGTACTTTTAATGGTTTCGAAGCTATGCTTCTAAGAATTAATAAGTAATGCTTTAGTACTTTCGAGAGGTATGTTGTGATGGTTTCGAAAGAGATGATTTAAAGTGTTTTGAAAGGTATGTGCTTATTGTTTTGAAAAGAAGATTTCAATGCTTTCGAAGGAGGTTATCCAATGGTTTTGAAAGTAAAAGTTTTAGGTTTCAAAAGCCTTATTTTCAAAACAAAGAACCCATCTCATTTTTAAAGAAAAAACCATGGCAAAAATAAAGGAGTTTTAAAATGACTTTTAAGTATGGAGTTTTTGAAGAAGCTTTCCTTGATAAAATAATAGGTTAGAGATATTAACCATATTTCATATGAAAATGATTTCAAGGATATTAAACCATAGTGTTGGTGTTATTATGTTATTGTGCTTTCTTATTCTAGTATTTGTATATTCACTTTATATGGAAACTGTATTTTGGGAAAAAAGGGAAGAATAACCAGTTAGGTTGATCCAATATTGAATATAAATTGAGTTTACTCTTGTATGAGTATAATTGCAGCCAGGAGGTTGGGTAGACCAGAATATAGGATGTCTAAATATTAATTAAGGAAGTTGTCAGATAGATAGATAAATAGTAAACCCATGGAAACTACGATTAGAAAGAGTTATTGGCAAGGGCCAATAGGTTTGTAATGAACCCATGAAAACTATATCTGAATTAAGTTATTGACATAAGTCAATAGGTTCCTAGTCAACCAAAGAAAACTAGCATATGAGGGAAGTTATTGGAGATACCAATAGGTTCAGGAAGAACCTATGAAACAATAAAGTTATTAGAAGGGGCCAATAGGTTTCCAGTGATCTCATGAAAGCTATGAAACCGGACTGGGAGTCCATAAGTTTTAAAAAGGTTATCAGTAAGCCCATGAAAAATAATAGATTAATAATGGCGCTAAAAAGCTATAATAGAGACAAATAGTCAAAATGAATGGGAATGGGTAATCCAGAATTGATTTACTTATTTGCATATCATCATAATGTTTTGAATTGTTATGTTTCAACCATTATGGATGCGGGAGCATAGTATATGGTTTTTATAAAGTTTTGGATAAGATACTAGTAAGGGGAAAACCCATTCTGCTAAGCGGCGTGGTCTCACTAGATATCTTAATGGTCTGAGATGGTAGGCTATTATCCATACCAGGCTTTATGTCTAACTCGAAGTTTATGTTTTCCTCTTAAACTCTCGGGTGCTCAATTGATTTTGAGTAGTTTAAAAGTTGAGGTTTTCAGGTATCTCTTTAGACGAATAATCTTTCGAAGACATGTAGGAGGCAAGCAATCTACTGGGAGTTCTTTTCTATTTTGATTCCGCTGTGTTTTGTTTTAAATGGAAAGTTTTTTTAATTTCCTAGTTATATATACTCTGATCATCCAAGGGTGCATCTTCATATATCACTCTTTGCGTACGTTGTAATAATTATATTTTCTACGAATGTTGTTCTCGTATTAGGATTATGTAATGAATTTGAAATGATTTGAAATGGAATGTGAAAATTGTTTAATAGTTTTAATTTTTTTTCCATATCCATGTGTTTCTGTTATATCAATGTATCTAATATTACCCTATTTGGTTGCCGAGGATTAATAACTATGGATGACTGCAACAACCGTAGCCATTAGTTTTGGGCCTACAAGTGAGGGATGTTACAAATTGGTATTAGAGCATAGGTTTATGAAAACTTAAAAGAATTTAAACTTAAAAAGAATTTTCAAAACATAATTCAATGAATTAGAAAATAAAAACGGGATTTGATATAACGCTATAGTAACGTACTTGTATTTGATATACGTATATATATAAGTATGTAATCCCCTCTCTCTTAATCCATTCTTCTGTATCTTACTAAGGCTCGTATGCAGATTTATGAGAAAGAAGATAAGGAGGTAGGAAACAAAAGAGGAAATCTCGTTGGAGGAAGCACCACAATCAATGGAAACATTCAATGCACCAAGAGGAAACCGGGTCGACTGGAAAATGCTAATCAAAATGCAGATGCTAATGTAGGTGATGGAAATTATCCAGTAGATATGGGGACAATGTATCAGTTCTTCTTTAATCTAATGCATGCAGGAGCTGCTGCTGGAGTTGCTGGGAATGTTGAAGGGGCTAATCCTGTGGCTCTAATTGGGAATAAATATGCTAAGTTGAGTAGAGACTACACCAGTCTTGGAGGGAAGTCGTTTATGGGAATAGAGGATGCCATAGATGTGGAGAATTAGCTGTTGCATTGCGAGAGAGTCTTTGCTGATTTGGGTTTGGATGATGAGCAGAAGAGGAGGCTGGCCTCTATGTAGTTGCAAGGGGCGGCGCTTCATTCGTGGAATAGTGTTACTATCGGTATTTCAGAGGAAGAGTTAACTTGGGCAATGTTTCGAAGGAGTTTTGGATAGAGGTTTTTGTCTAAAGTTGCTAAGCCGGCATTGTTGAGGAAATTTATGGATTTGGTGTAGGGAGAGATGTCGGTAATCGAGTATGCGTCTAAGTTTGATGAGTTGTCCTGATATGGGTATGCTACCATAGACACCGTCATCAGGAGCAATGAGAAGTTTATTCAGGGATTGAGACCCGAGATTGCTAGGGCGACCCTCCATGAACCTTGATGTAGTTGTGGAGATGGTAATCCGACATAAGGAGATGCTTGTTATTTGTGCGAAAGAAATGCCAGTTGAAATCCTTGGTTCTCGGAGAAAGAAGAGAAAGTTCTTTAAGAAGAAAGGAGCCTAGAAAGGAGAGGCAGCCAAGAAGGCAAAGGCTGATTTAGTTTGCTTAAGAACGATAAGAAAGGCCATTATACTCATGAATGCCAGACAGGCAAGGGGAAGAAGGCGGTAGAAAAGAAGAATGTGAAGTGCTTCAACTGTGACCAGGTTGAGCATTATAAGAATCAGTGTCCAGAACCAGTCAGGGCGGACAAGGGAAAAGTTTTTGTTATTAGTCCATCATCTGCTAGGCCAACTACAGCTGAAAAAGGAAGACTGTAATGGAAGGTACCCTTTTGATTCAGAGTTTACCAGTTAGGGTACTATTTGATAACGATGCATCACACTCATTTATATATCAGTGTTTAGTTGATAGATTAAGCTTAGAATCCACATATCTTGTTACTTCCTTAAGGGTTATGAATCCGATAGGAGGGTATGCAAATCTAGGGATGAGATGTGACCAGTTAGAACTAAAATTGTTACGTCAAAAGTTTGCATGCAGTCTGTATGTTTTTATTTCATATATTTCGAGATCATTTTGGGTATGGATTAATTGGGTAAGTATGAGGCTAAGATATTTTGCCAAGATAGGGAAATATTATTGAGACACCCCGATAGTCGTAACCGAATCATATACTTAGTGGATAATTCAACCCAGAGCGTTTGTGCTTTGTTAAGTGCTATGGGAGTAGGAGAAGAGTTAAGTTGGGTTCATGTAGTAAGAGAGTTTGCAGATGTTTTTGAACCGGTCACAGGACTACAACAGAAACGAGCTATTGAGTTTCGATTAGATCATGTGCCAATAGCTAAAACCTGTCAGTAGCCCACCTAGCAGGATGAAACTGACTGAAATGGAAGAATTGAAGGTGCAGCTATTGGATCTAGAAGGGAGGAATTCTATTAGACCAAGCCGTTCGCCTTGGGGAGCACCGTAGTATTCGTAAGGAAACCGAATGGGTCGTTAAGGATATGTATCGATAAGTTGAACGAGAAGATGATTAAGAATTAGTATCCTTTGCCAAGAATTGACAATCTATTTTATAAGTTGTGTGGAGCCAGAATGTTTTCCCAATTGGATTTGGCGATAGGCTTCCATCAATTGAGAGTGGTAGAGGACAGTATTCCATTGACGGCAATTCGGACTCGATATTTTTCGTATGAGTGGTTAGTAACGCCACTTGGGTTAACGAATGCACCTGCTTTCTTTGTGGATTTGATGAGCCGATTTTTCCAAGTATAGTTGGATAGGTTTGTGTTGGTATTTATAGATGACATTTTAGTATACACTAAGGATGAAATAGAGCATGAAGATCATCTTAGAGTAATGTTTGAAATGTTGAGGCAGCATCAGCTTAAAGTGAAGTTTTCTAAGCATCATTTTTGGAAGAAAAAGGTTAAGTTTCTTAGTTACGTGTTTCAAAGAAGGGTTTGTCAGTCGATCTAGATAAGATCATAGCTATTAATAATTAGAACAGAAAAGGGATGGTGACTGAGATTAGAAGTTTTCTTGGACTTGCGGGCTATTACCGGAGATTCATTAAGGATTTCTCGTAGATAGCAGCACCTTTGACTAATTTAACTAGAAAGGATGTGATGTTTATTTAGTCCGATAAATGTGGGAAATCATTCCTTAAGTTAAAGCATTTGTTGACCAATGCACCTGTGTTAGTAGTTCCAAACGAAAACCAAGGGTTGGTGGTGTATACCGATGCATGTAGGACTGGATTAGGAGCCGTGTTGATGCAGAAGGGTAAAATCATTGTCAATGCTTCATGGTAACTTGGACCGCATGAAGTGAGATATACCACTCATGATTTGCAGTTGGCTGCGGTGATCTTCGCATTGAAGATTTGGAGACACTATCTTTCAGGGGAGAGATTTGAGCTATACATAGATCATAAGTCTTTAAGGTATTTATTCCCTTAGAAGGAGTTGAATACAAGACAGCAGATGCGGCTATAGTTTTTAGCAGCTTATGATTTTGGTACAGAGTATACACTTAAGAAAGGAAATAAGGTAGCGAATGGTTTTAGCAGAACATCAGAATGTGGTGTAAGTTATGTTGGCAGAATGGTAGGATTTAGAAGCATTGACTACTTGTAGTGTGCAGTTAAGATCGACTGCTAGTCCTAGTTAGAGCATTGTCCTGTTATCCTGTTTAGAAGTTCGACTTGTGTTGATCGATAGAATTGCTTATAAGCATAAAGAGGATCTGGTATTAACCGAGAAGATTAGAAGGCTTAAGGTAGGATCAGAGATCGATGATCTAAAGGATTTTAGTCTTGGCCAAAAAGGATGGTTGATAAAGAAGGGATGACTTTGTGTTTCGAATGTTGAGGACTTAAGGAAAGAAGTTCTTAGGGAATGTCATCGGTCCAAGTTTAGAATTCATTCTGGAGGAACCAAGATGTATCAAGATATGAAGAAGATCTTCTATTGAGAAGGTTTGAAGAGGGATGTTGGCTTGTGGGTTAGGCAATATGCAAACTGTCTACAAGTAAAGGTCGAACATCAGAAGCCGAGTGGATAGCTTCAACCTTTGGTGATACCAGTTTGGAAATGGAATTCTATATCCATGGATTTTATGAATGGGTTGCCAAGGTCAAATAGAGGGAATGAAATTATATGGGTAAAAGTGGACAGCTTGACCAAGAGTGCCCATTTTATTCCAGTTAAGTCACCTAGGACATCACATGTTCTAGCTAAGTTGTCCATAAAGAACATAGTTAGACTGCATGAAATTCCTAGTAGTGTAGTCAGTGATAGAGATGCTTTATTCACTCGTGAATTCTAGAAGAGTCTATAGGAAGTGTTGGTTACCAAGCTTAAGATGAGTACTGCATATCATCCTCAGATGGATGGGCAGACAAAGAGAGTCAATAAGGTACTCGAGAATCTATTGAGAGCTAGTGTATTAGACTTTGGTGGATCTTGGAAAGATAACCTACATTTAATGGAGTTTTCCTATAATAATAGTTACCAGACTATTATAGGAATGGCACCGTTTGAAGCTTTGTATGGAAGGCCATGCAAATCACCAGCATGCTGGTTGGAGACTTGAGACAAGTTAGTCTTAGGTCCAGATCTGGTTAGAGAGGTGACAGAGAAGATTGAGTTGATCCGAGAAAGGATGAAGGAAGCTTAGTCTAGGCAGAAGAGTTAAGCAGATAAGAGGCGCAAAGACCTAGAATTCTCGATTGGAGATAGGGTTTTCATTAAAGTACCATCGATGAAGGGTCTTGTAAGATTTAGAATGTAAAGGAAACTGGGACCGAGATATTTTGGTTCGTTCCTAGTTAAAGAGAGGATTGGAAAGCTCGCATACAGATTAGAGTTGCCAAGCAGTATGGCAGGTGTCCATAATGTGTTTCATGTGTCTCATCTTCGAAAGTATGTGCATCATCCAGAGAATACTATTCCTCCGACAGGGTTAGAAGATTTGAAAGTAGAACCTAATTTGACTTTTGATAGACAATCAGTCCAGGTTTTAACGAGAGATTAAAAAAGATTGAGGAACAAGAAAGTCAAGTTGGTGAAAGTTCAGTGGAGCAAAAATGAGAAGGACTGTACTTGGGAGAAACAAGACAGAATTAGAGATACTTATCTTGATCTGCTTTGAGGGTATGTCTATATTAGCCTTATATAAATAGTTGCTAGTCAAGTAAGATAGTACAGTTGTTAGGAGTTGTTACATATGATTACCACCTTTAATATTTATTCCTTACTGAATTTCGAGGATGAAATTCCTTAGGGATGAGAGCATGTAGCTCCCCTAATTTTCATTAACATTATTAAGGAGATTTAACTAAATAAACTAAATAGAATAATGTAAATATTAGAGTGATAAGGGGATTGAGATTTAAAAATTTATTTAGAGGTCGAGCTTAATAAAATAAATAGGCTTATGAATAGTTTTATATGTTAACTTAGAAGAGAACAATTAAACAAGGGCATATTAGGAATTGCCGCACCATAATTCCTTAATACCTAAAGCCCATGTCCCCATTCTTTCTCACGGTCATTTTTTAATAGCTCAAAACGTAAAACCTAAAGCTCAAGCTGGCCATTACTTAGGAGGAAAAGAAGAGAAATTCATCTAAAGCTAAGGAATCAAGCTAAGGGAATCGATCAAGGATCAAATCTCAAATTCCTTATCCTAATCAAGGTGAATAATAATCAAAACCATCTCTATTTTTGGTTTTTACGATCATTTAATTTCAGATTTAAGTTTAAATCCATTATGACGATTTTTGATGATAATATGCTTGGATTTTTGATATGTTTGACTCAAATAATTTGATAAGTGTTTTATATAGTTTTAAGGTTAAAATGATTTATATAGAATTTCGAATGCCATGAGGAATTTATATGTTATGTAAAACATAACTTTGGAGATGGTTTTAGCTTTCTGTAATTTTTCAAGCTATGGAAATTTTATTATGAATTTTTGAAGACAGAAATAAATAAATTAGGGTTAAAATTATTTTGGCTATTATTCGAAGGAAGTTGGGTCTGATATATGTTTGATAACATGTTAAAAGTGAATTTTTAATGATTTTTGGGGATTTTTCCCAAGAAGTTTATTATGGAAATTAAATTATTTTAAACGGAGGACTTTAATGTTTTATTGGTTTAGCTGAAGGAATGGCTTATTTGCTAAGTTATTTTAATTAGATCTAAAATAATTACGGTAGTTATTTTAGAAATAATTTGAAAAGTCAATGGCAACCAACTAAATGTTTACAAATAGGTAAGTTGGTTTAAAAGCAATTCCCTAAAAAGGCATTAAAACGGCCTTTACCCAGAAATCTTGTTTCGCCGCTTTCATAGGCAACCTTTCACACCTGTGGTTTTGCCTCAACCAAGTCGAAACCAACCAAGCCGAATCCAATACACAAGGTATCAATGTGTTGGTACGTAGTGGATTTGAGAATGGCGAAAGGCATGGTGTCAAAACTAATGCTTCCGAAGGGGTTGAAGCCTTTGTTTTACTCTCCAAAAATATGTGCTTGTCTTGTTTTCAAAAGGTTGCTTTTGAAGGGGTCGGAACCCATTTAAATAGCTTTCAAATATGATGCCACCTTTTTGTTTAAAGTGAAGCTTTTGAAATACTAGCCTTGTTTTTAAGTCAAAGCTTTTGTAAGGGTAGTTTTAACCTTATCGAAACCCTGCTGCCGATCTTTTTCCTTTCGAATGGATTGAAGTCATCAACTAGATCGAAAGGAAGATTTTGTTTTATAAATGAAGTAATCCATTTCCTAAAGCTTTCGAAAGGGTTAAATGGTTTCGAAGGCAATGGCTTCGAAAGGGGTTTTGAATCTATCCTTCAAAAATTTTTCTTAAATGATTTAAGCTTTCAAAAGGATGGTTCCGAAGCCATCAGTTTTCCCCAAACTCTTTTATATGATGGTTAATGGTTTCAAACGGGGTACTTCCGTTCATATTCACTTTGATCGAAAATATATTTTTAAAGGTAAATCCAATGATTTCATACAGGGTACTTTTAATGGTTTTGAAGCTGTGCTTCTAAGAGTTAATAAGTAATGCTTTAATGCTTTCAAAAGGTAGGTTTTTATGGTTTCGAAAGAGATGATTTAAAGTGTTTCGAAAGGTGTATGCTTATTGTTTTAAAAAGAAGATTGGAATGCTTTCGAAAGAGGTTATCCAATGGTTTCGAAAGTAAAAGTTTATGGTTTTGAAAGCCTTAGTTTTCAAAACAAAGAACCCAATCTCATTTTTAAAGGAAGAACCATGGCATAAATAAAGAAGTTTTAAAATGACTTTTATGTATGGAGATATTTGAAGAAGCTTTCCTTGGTAAAATAATAGGTTAAAGGGATTAACCATGTTTCATATGAAAATGATCTCAAGGATATAAACCATAGGTGCTGGTGTTATTATGTTATTATGCTTGCTTCTTCTAATATGTATATATTCACTTTAAATGGACCCATAAATGTATTATGGGGAAAAAGTGTAGAATAACCAACTTGGTTGACCCAGTAGTGAATATAAATTGAGTTAACTCCTGTATTAGTATAATTTCATCCAGGAGCTCGGGTAGACTGGAATATAAGATGTCTAAATATTGACTAAAGAATTTGCCAGATAGATAGGTTCATAGTAAACCCATGAAAACTACGATTAGAAAGAGTTATTGGCAGGGGCCAATAGGTTTGTAGTGAACCCATGAAAACTATATCTAAATTAAGTTATTGACAGAAGTCTATAGGTTCCTATTCAACCCATGAAAATTAGGATATGAAGGAAGTTATCGGAGATAAAAATAGGTTCAGGGAGAACCCATGAAACAATAAAGTTATTGGCAGGGGCCAATAGGTTCTCGGTGATCCCATGAAAACTATGAAACCGAACTGGGAATCCATAAGTTTTAAATAGGTTACTAGTAAGCCCATGAATACTAATAGATTAATACTGGCCCAAGAAACTAAAATAGAGACAGATAGCCAAAATGAAAGGGGATGGGTAATCCAGAATTGATTTACTTGTTTGTATATCGTTATAATATTTTGAATTGGTCTGTTTTAACCATTTTGGATGCTGTAGCACTATATATGGTTTTTATAAAGTTTTGGATAAGATACTAGAGAGGGGGAAACCTGTTCCGCTAAGCGGCATGGTCTCACTTGATATCTAGATGGTTTGAGATGGCAGGTTACTTTTTATACAGGCTTTATGTCTGACTAGAAGTTTATGTTTTCCCCTTAAACTCTCGGGTGCTCAGTTGATTTTGAATAGTTTGAGAGTTGAGGTTTTCGGGTATCTTTTTAGATGAATAAGCTTCCGGAGACGTGCAGGAGGCAAGCTAGCTAGTTGGATTTTTTTTTCTATTTTGATTCCGCTATTTTGTTGCAAAGGCAAAGTCATTTAATTACCTAGTTATTTATGCTCCGATCATCCAAGGAGGCATCTTTATATGCTGCTCTTGGCGTATGTTGTAATAATTATATTTCCTTTGAACATGATTTTCGTATTGGGATTATGTAATGAATTTGATATGAAATGGAATGTGAAAGTTGTTTAATAGTTTTAAGATTTTTCCATACCCACGTGTTTCTGTTATATCAATGTATCAAACATTACCATATTTGGTCGTGGATGATTAATAACTATGGATGACTACAACATCCGAAGCCGTTAGTTTTGGACCTCTAAGTGGGGGATGCTACAGTTTGCCTAGAGTCGTTCATGTTAAAATTGTTTTCCTTTGTGTTGCAAACCTTAGGTGATGGGAGAAATCCGAATGTTGAAAATATATTTTCTAAGGGTCGGCATATTCGTGTACAAGTCCTTAATCCCTAGTTTGAACACATAGTTTCTTGGTGATTTGCACCTGTTAAGAAAGGGTTTTTCACATAATTCGTATACACAAGCACTTGAGTTGGGTTCTTAAGGGAAGAGAGAAATATTTGAAGCAGAGCCTTAGTCGTGTAAGGAGATTTCAGTATTTGGATCAAGGAACAAGATCGAAGTTCACACGAGAAGGGTTGGATAGCCAACCCTAATTTAACAAAGAAATCTTAAGAGCAAACCAAGGGTTGGAACGGGCATCGTGTTATCTTGGATGATCTTTAGTCACTTTAAATTATAAGTAGAGTATAGGTGGGATAGTTTGGGTAAGGATTTCTCGATTGGTTTTGTGGAGATCTGGATAATTTCTAAGTAACGAGATGATATTTACCTCAGCGAGCATCGTAGTGGATATAGTATATTATTCTTATTAACATTGTGTGGCTGAGGTGAGTTTGGGCCTGAGAAAACCCAAGAATTAGCAGATCGTTATTTAATGATGATTTAATTTGTAGTGTTTTCTCCTTTGGAGATAGAGTTCTGTTTGGAAGAAAAGGAAAGTCAGGGCCTATATTGTTGGATTTGTTCAAGAATTTTGAGACTAGATGACCTAGCATATTATGTAAATTTTCCTTTTCATTGTAGGAGGTGTAGCAGTCTTTCATTTATTGTATTCTTGAAAGTAGAAGAAACACTTAGGCATTTTTTCATCTTGGATGTCGAACGGTGTAACATCCCTCATTTTGAGGCTCAAAAATAGATATTAGTGATGCTACAGTCATTTTTAGCATTATTTTCCAATGATAAAATGAGATCATTTATTATAGCATTAACTCAAGAGCATTAGAGTTTAAAATTTTTAACAAAATAATCTCATTCGTTAATTTGAAAATTCATTACATTTCATTTCCATAACCCCACTGTTGTCCACAAAATTTCTAATGGCTAAGTGCAAAGACATTTATGTCGAAATTGAAGAGTACTAAGGTAATTGATAACGCCAAAGAGCAGCATGTCGTGAATCGTTGTACGAAAAAAAGCGCCATGCAAACAAAAAAGGTGAAAGTAATGCCAAAAGGCTATAATGTCGAAGGCTACGATAAAGAACTATGCCGCCTTTAAGAATTAGAGGATATTAGGTAATGTCGCAAGTTGTCAATGAAGCCAGCAATACCAGATGCCATCAATGCCTCATACCACTTATAAATTTGGATGAATGATATAGTGCAAAAGATATTGGAAATAATGCCGCATGTTAGTAATGGAATGAGAACATTGGAAAGCTCTATGCCAAAAGCTATCAATGTTACAGCAGCATGATATAGCATTGAAGCTGCATCACATTAATGTCGCATTCCATAGTGGATCACTTCTTCTATATAATAAGAAGAATCAATGCCGCTCTGGACTAATACCGCATCTCTCCAGTGTCGTCTTATTTTAATGTCACCCTTCAAAGTAATGTCATTTCCTATCAATATAGCTTGTCAACAATGCCATCTCTTATTAATGCCACTTATCATCAATGCAACCTATTACCAATGCCGCTTATCATCAATACTTCATATTATCAATGTCGCTTGTTATCAATGCCGCTTTTTATGAATGCCATTTTCTATCAAAACCGCTTGTTATCAATGCCAATCATTACCAATATCACCACTTATCAATGTCGCCGCTTATTGATGTAGTGCCATAGTAATGCCGCACTTCATCAACCTTCAAAGGAGGCTGCATATCCTTAATACAATGTTGATATTAAACGTCATCAATAAAAACTATTAAGGTGGGATGGATCCTAAGAGCTGAAGTTCACCATTGAGCGAGTGGGTGCTGAAGTATGATGTAACGCGCCATCAACGTGAATATGCCAGGGGTCAAGCATGCCGCATGGACATACGGCAGCCATGCCGCATCCCTCAACTCATATAAATATGGACCAAGGGGCATAAGGAAGGGGCGATTATTTTCTTTTCTCTACTCTCAAATTAAACACTTGTAACCCTAAATTTATTTTGGGAAAACTCCTATTTGATTGTAACCATATTCAATTTATATGAATAAGGACTTGGACATGCTTATTACCTTGATTGTATACTTTGGACGTATTAAACATGAATATGCATATAATGAAGCTCTCTAGACCCAAAGCAGTTGTGATAAAACTAGAATCACCAGAACTTCAGTCTAGACAAGAGTTTATATGCATGGTATTCATCTTGCCTATTACATATGGACATTGAACTATGAACATAAGGGCCGCCTAGTGCATTAACATGCTTAATGGACTACTATGCACATTTATGACATGTTCTTCCTGTCCTTTGATCGTGTATCATGGGATTTTGAGTACCTAATTCCAAAAGAACATATAGGCATTCGAATATCTAATTTTAGAGGACTATATGGGCTTTCGAATTCCTTGTTCCAAAAGCCCATGGGGATCATGTAATCATTTCTCGATAATATCATCTTATACTTAGACTTGAATACTATGTTTCTTCTTGTATTTTTAGCACCATTTGGTCAACGCCAACTAAGTCATGCTTAGACGTGTCATCAAAAGTGTCAAAAATCAAATTCTGATTTATTATACTTGGCATCATGGGTGTTATACCCATTTTTGGTCTAACATTTTTGGCGCTAGAAGGAGGGTTGAACTTTCGCCTCCCTATAACTCTCTCCCTAAACGAAGTACAGGAAGTTTCTTTTATTTCAGGAAAATAGGGAGATCAAGCCAAGTTAATGCTCCAATTGAAGAAGTCACACATTCCGCAATATTAAAAGAAAATGTTGTTCCTAACTTCAGCTTAAGAAGCATAGAACCTAGGAAACCATCAGAGCTAGCAAAGCCTACTTGTAGCGAAGCTGTGATTAAAGATCTAATACATCAAGTGGCAATGATGTAAGATTTATTGGAGAAGATTCTTGCACAACAATCTTCCAAAACATCCAAGTTTAGTGAAGGGGTTGAAGTCGAATATCCAGAAGAAATCTAGATGCTTCTTTACTTAAAAGCAAAAGCAAACTCGTTATAACTCCACAGAAGAGGAAGAGTCACCACCAAGCAGCTAAAGCAACTGATCTTTCTCCAAGATCATTGGCGAAAAACAAAATCAAGGTAAATTATCAAGGGAGGTTAGTGGAGAGATCCAAGGAGCAACCTAGAAGTTTAATCTTCGAAAGACACAAACCTGTTTGAAGCAATTAATATGGTGACGAATCTTATCTAATAGATATGGCCGAGAAAATGACAAAGTGTAACACCCAGCATTTTTAGATAATTAATTAACCAAATAATGATGAATAACGAATGTAAACATTTTTGGAATTATCAAAATATGGCCTTTAAATTTCTACCATTGTGTCTGTAGCGATTTTCTGATCAATTTTCATATATAATTTGTCGAAATCCGAGTTAATATGAAGAAGTTATAAGAAGAATAAGAAATCAGAATTAAACAAAAAATATGTCTGTAAGACCCTACGGGTCGACCCAGAGGTCGACCCACAATGGTTAGGGGTCGACCCGCCTTTTTCCGTAGACGAGAAATCGGCCAGGGACGTGCCGAAGTTTTTAATTTTGATTTTCGTGTGATCTCGAGCGTCGTTTTCTGGATCCAACGATTCGCAGCAAGCCTATAACATGGTTGCACCAGATTTAGTCCACAAATCCAACGGTTTGATATTCCCAAACTCCACTTTAAATAGAACCCTAGGCCTAGCTATTTGCTCACAATTAGATTTTCTCCCAATTGGGTTCATTGCCTAGGCTGAACCCTAAATAGAAAATATTTCTACGTATAATATCTTTTTAATGAAAATAATAAACGCCTTAGAAGGGAATCCAGGAAGGCCATGGAGTAAAGCTAAGGACGACAAGTGAGTGGATATAAATTATATCTCTTTTATGTTTATGATATATAATGTCGTTAAATTCCCGTTTAATATTTAATTTAGTATTTATTTCAATAATTACTTCTACTAATTAGTTATGTTAAAACTTTAAATTTTATAAGAGAAGTGTATTTATGTTTAAATGTTATTTATATGGAAAAAAAGGAATCCAATTAAATATCAATAATATTAGGCATAGAAGTTGTAGAGAAAGGCATAAGCCTAAAAGCGAGAAATTTACATAAATTATGTTAAATGGGAGAAATGAACTAAAAAAGGGCAAATCTAATTACTTGATTTGGACGTTAGTGATAGATTAGTTGGCTGGTTTAGAAAAGGGAATACGTTTCCATAGTTTATATAGTAAGAATAACGATAAACGTAATTGCAATAATAAAAGCAAGAAAAATGGAATTAGTGCGAAATAGAGACATTAGTGAATTTTGCATTACCTAACTATTAAAGAAATAATAAAAGAAATATCTTATAGTTACGAGTTATTTTTTATAGCGTTACTTAGTATTAAAATAAGGAAATGGATTTTTAGCAGTTTGTGTAACCAACTAAATAGAATAGAACTACTTCCCAAAATAAAATAGAATAACGTAAAGCATTAAGAAATTAAAGAAGAGGGAATAATCAAGTTAATTATTTGTCAAGACTAGAAATAATAAATAGAAAATGTGACTTGATCTGCATTTACTACGTAGATAGTAGGATAAAAAAAGCAAAGCAGTTATGATGATAAGTAATTTGCGACAGTTGGACGTGGTCCCAAGCTAAGACTGTCTTATAATATAAGAGAACTAAAGAGAATTTAGCATCATAATAAAAGAAGAAGGACTAGAATAGAAAAGAGACACTTGCATTTATATTTATAACATGTAGGTTATAAAAGAAAGAAAAGAATATAAAAGTGACAATTGCAAATATTATTGTAACTTGTTGGTTATAATTAAAAAAATAAATAGAAAAGGGTTATTTTATCAAACTTAGATCTTGGATTAAGTTAATAAGCATAAATAATAGAAGTGGCCCGTACCGGCAGCATTCCCTTTCAGGACTAGGACTGATGGTTTCACACATAGATGGGGCTGGGCATGTTGATTAGGGTAAACAAGTAGCCAATAGAATAAGAAAAGTAAAATAAACATATAGTAAAATATTAGACATAGGGTTTAATAAAATGGTAAGGTGTGTTTGGAGTAGCCTAAAGAGAATTTGGATAAAGAGCCTAACGAAGCAGTTCATCGTAGATTTTTAGTACAGAAAGAGCACGTCCAACTTAGTTAGTTTGGGCTAGAAGGAAGTACGAGACTTCAACGGGATGTGAGGGTACAAGAGGATGACTCTCTAGGGTAGGCCTAACGAAGCTGCACCGCCGCAAGTAGGTCTATAGGTTTCCATCAAGAGAGTACGCCTTCACTGCTTTTGCATTGCAGGCCTAACGAAGAGGACCTTTATAGGCAGTCAAAAGGTTGATGATGGAGTAGGATATTTGTATGACACCATATTCTAGTTTGCGAGTAAGTTATAGTGGATAGGAACCAAACGGATAGTCGCGTGCGGAGATCAGCTATCATCAGTCAGAGCGAGCTCGGTAAAGACTAGAGTTAAACCAACAGTCCAATGGTTCTTTCACTATCGAGATATTGGATGAGGGGCACAGTCAATTTGATGCTTTGATTGTTTGCAGTAGGGCACAACCACTTAGCTCTTGAAAGGTCTTTCGATTAATTGAGTGGGGGGTACGTAGGGCTATATCCACGATGTGAAAAGATACAGACCAAGTAGAATATATGTATTGTAAGTCTAACAAAGCGGACCCTTACAGATATAGAAAATCCTCGACTGAGTTCTGTATAAGGTAGAACTTGATGGTGGAATTCAAAAAGTGGACAGAACGAATACATGTAGTCCTCAAGGTACGGACTATGTGGTACATTGTGCATGTTCGAGCACCAGTATAAGCTAGTGCGGACGTAGTTTTACGTTTTCATCGTGGACAACATAACATCTGTATTGTAGGCCTCACGTAGCTATTCTTTACAGACGTAGTTATAGTACGCTCTAGTAACGAGACGATGGAGTCCTTTTCAAGGAGGATATGGAAGGTACTATGGGTAGTACCTAGGATCGATGCGGTCTTTGGGCATGTAGCTACATATATATTGGTTGTTAGGTCTTAATCTACTAGGGAGTAGATGGGTACGATTCACGTATAGAGGCGAGAGTATTATAAATCCAGTAAACCTAATATAACAGAAAATGAAAATGAAATGATATATGTAGAATTATTCTTAGAAGTGTATAATTTGTCCATTCACCAGAACTTTAGTTTTGACCCCCTCCTCATATCATCGCAAAGGTTAGACAGATGGCAGAGATTTTCCAGCTTTGAGACACTTGTTTAGAAAGTGTTATTACCTTGTTGAGTATTTACTTACTTTATATTTTGATCAGTTCCGATGTGAGATATTTATTTGAGCTCTGATATATTTATCTTTGCTTATTTGCAGGATACCAGATACCTAACTCGGGCTTTAATGGGCTTGGATTTTAGCATTTTTGTGAAAAATCCGGACTCACTAGAATTCGGGTAGTTACATTTGGTATCAGAGCTTAGGTTAGTAGATCCTAAGTAAATTAGGAAATATGAGTGAACGCATTTATATTTTTGAATAAAATATAAAAATATTATGTACTAAAATCCAAATAGTCTCCAATTATAGATTTTAACATATGGAAATTTTTTAGAAATATATTTGTGCATGGTTTGCAGGTTGGGTTTAGGATGAACCAAAGATGTTGAGCCCTATGTTATTGCCAATTGATAGTGTACAAAAAGCTATGTTTGGAGAGAAGATTGATATCTATATGTTATAGGATGTAGGAAAGTTCCTTATGGATAGTAGGGAGAGTATTTTTATTTTGGAAGAAATAAGATATTTTAGTACGGAAATCAGATTTCCAAGGTTAAGGAAGGGTATTCCTACGGTAGTAAGAAGAAAAGCCACTTTATGTCTAGCCCAATAAAATGAAACTTTTGAAATTGAAAAGGTTGAAAAATATAATTGTTAATATGTTTGAGGAAGTAAATACTAGGTTTTTGAAAAAAAAATGGTATGAAATTTTAATTGGTTTTTATATGATGTAAGTTTTGTTAAAAGTTAAACTCGTTTTGAAGAATTATAGAGAATGTATAGCTCGCTAGTTTCTTTGTAGGTAAACAAAGATTTTAAATATAAAATCCTAAAGTGCGTTAAGTATCGAAAACGTAGGTTGCAACATTTATTGTTGTAATAGATGTTTTCGTGAAAAATAAAGGAAGCATAGACTATGACACTATTGTTATAGTAGATGACTCCCGAAGGAAACGTTTTTTTACATAGCATATGGGATTTATTAATATTTATTTTAATTGAATCTATATACTAGCATTTTTGTGTTGTAGTAAAGGTGTTTTACGCAACATCTATTTTGACCCAAATAAAAATGTATTTTGAAGATGATTTCTATGTATAGAAATAAAGTGGTTTGTAAGTACACTTATTATTTAAATAAGTATATAGAAATGTTTCTAGTTATGAAAATATTAAAATAGTTTTGAAAATGAGTTCTTCTGAAGAAAAAAACATGTAAGTAAATATTAGGAAATTTATAAATTTTGTAGGAAATGTGTATTGTAAGTGAATATAGATTAAAATTACTTTAATCTGTTGGAATGAAATGAATAATGATATAATTTTTTATGAAACCAAATCACAAATAAAGATGTTTTGTGTAAGTTATAAGGAATACATGAAAGAGATGTACAAGGTATGGAAAGCACCATATTTTGTATATCCTATTTCGATAAAATATAAAATAAGTTCCTTATAATTTCACATAAACATGAAATCTCCTTTTAAAGGATTCATAGAAGGTTTTGACGTTAATGGTTTCTCATAAGAGAAAGTTGTTCCAATACATTAAGGTGTAAAACCATTAGGTGTAATAAGAAGTGTAAAAATTAATGACAGTGTTAGTTAGGAGGGATATTATAGAGAGCCTTAGTAGAAAAGCTAAACAATGGAAATTTCATATTTTTCCATTGATTATGTGCGTTGGTTGCTTGCCATTGTAAAAAGTCCCCGTTTGTAGAAAGTTAGAAACTCCTCCAAGGTTAGGTAATTGGAAGAGTAGGAAAGTTAGAGGATTTTTGACAAAATAATTGTTCTTATCTACTTCAATTTTCGTAAATTTGAAAATCTATGAAAAGATGTTTTGAAAACATGTGAGCACATTTTTTTAAGTCAAGAAAAGAAAAATGTTTTAAGGACAAGCAAGGCATGTTTTAAAGAAAATGGTTCGGTGAAAAAATAAATAAGTTTTTTGTGAAAAGAAAACATCGTAAATAGTTAAATTTAAAAATCCAATTTTTTTAGAAAGCTGTAAAGGTCTTTAAAAGGAAAAGAGGAATAAGTTTTGAACTTAGAATTTGTAAGTTTTCCCATTTATGTTTGGGGAATAATTAAAATTCAAAAGGCTGTAAAGATGCCAGTCGAGAAAGATAAAATGTTAAGTTACCAAGTACCTTTGAATTTAACAGAAACTTCAAACTAACACTTTTAAAGGAAGAATTTTGGGATTTGTTGTTTTAATCACTTAGAATCTTTAATTTTTGAAGTAAATAATACCAAACCAAACTTTTAAATATGGAGTAGATAGGAATCATTTCCTAGGTGTGACGGGGAAAGTGTAAGGCTATGTAGGAGATAGCAGTGGTTACTTTTAGTAGTAATAATAAAAGTTCCCGTAAAGTATATAGGACACTAGTGAGAACCTAGGATCTTGCTTCATGTGTGTGGACTATAAAAGAATGGTGAAGTGATATTAGTAAGATAGTAAGACACATGTGGTTGGGACAGGCAGACCTTAGTTGGGGAAAAAAGAAAGGTAAACGTAAAAAGAAAATTTCCCTAAGCTTAGTTGCCTTTTTAGATAGAGACGTCATAGATTGAAATCCTTATTTGTTGCAATAAAGAGGCTTGGTTATTCCATTTCGAGTATGGAGTGGAAGAGATTAATAGATCTTATTCATCGTGAGTAATACAGCGTAAGTTAGTAACAAGTAATAGATGAAAAAAGGAGCATATGTGTTACTTGGATTTCTAAAGTAGGACCTTTCTATGTCAGGATGGACATGGTCCTAGGCCTCCTAGCCCTAGATGATAGCTGTGTTTAGTTGCTATATTTACCTATCTAGTATTGCTTTGTAGTAGACTTGTTTTCACTTTTAGTTATGTGATTGTACTCCTATGTAAACATTTAGTTCCTACTATAGTAAATCAGTGATTATTAGTATAATGCTTTTTCTCTGTTTTTTTGTGATGTTCACAGGAAGAGAATAAAAACATAGGATATAAATAATAAAAGAAAGTAAAAACAAATAAAAGAGTAACTAAAAGAAGAAAAAAATCTAAAGAAAGCGACAGAAACGTCAACAAAAAAATTTGACAAAAAAATTAAGCGTGGAAAGAATTTTGGAAAGGAAGTTTTTCTTATGTAAACTGTGCTTGGGAAAGAGAATAGAGATTTTTATAAAATAGCGGCATAAGTTCTAAGTACGGAGAAAGAGGTGCACAAAAGTAAAACGAGATATGTGAGGTTTTTCGTTTACTACCGTCTTTCTGACATAAGAAATTGAGTTCGGAAAATTATATTTTTATGAAATTCGAATATTAAAAGTTGTTTGGTAGGATTTGGATGTAAAGTTTGTTGAACTACGCCCCTATTCAGTAGAAGGGTAGGAAAAATTGGATGAAAAACATTTTGAGTTTTCAAAAGATTGCATTCATATAAAAATTGCAAGTATATTTAGGACGTGTCCATCATATTTTAAAAAGGAGTTTTTAAAGAAGAAAATCATTCGTATGAGAGGTACTTCTTAGAAATTCATGTACATGCGTATATTTTATGTTGGATGACATTTTGCACAAGGACACAGATGGTCGCAACATTAGATGTATACAAAATGGATGTGATTGATGTGAGGAATTACATAGTTCTACCGTTGTCGAATTTCGAGGACGAAATTTCCTAGGGGGTGGGAGAATGTAACACCCTGCATTTTTGCATAATTAAATAACCAAATACGATGAACAACGAAAATAAGCATTTTTGGAGTCGTTAGAATATGGCCTCGAAACTTATACCATTGTGTTCGTGGCATTTTTTGATCAATTTTCATACATAACTTATCGAAATCCGAGCTAATATGTAGAATTTACGAGAAGAATAAGAAATCAAAATTAAACGAAATATATATATATATATATATGTGTGTATATGTATATGTATATGTATATGTATACGTATATATAAGATCTATGAGTCGACCCGCAAAGGTTTAGGGTCAACCTGCCTTTTTCCCTGGACGAGAAATCGACCAAGGACGTGCCGAAGTCTTAAAATTTGATTTTCATGCGATCTCGAGCCTTGTTTTCTAGATCCAATGATTCACAGCGAACCTGTGACATGTTTGCACCAGATTCAACCCAAAAATCCAATGGTATAAGATTCCCCCTTCTATAAATAGAATCATAGGCCTAACTATTTTCTCACAATCATATTTTCTCCCAATTGGATTCATTGCCTGAGGCTGAACCCTAAATAGAAAATATTTCTAGGGAAAATGCCTTTTTAATAAAAATATTAGACATCTTAGAAGGGGATCCAGGAAGGCTAGGATGACAGGTGATTGGATTTAAATTATATCTATTTTATGTTTATGATATATAAATCGTCAGATTCCTATTAAATATTTAAATCAACATTTATTTCAGTAATTATTTCGACTAGTTAGTTATGTTGAAAATGTAAATTTTATAAGAGAAGTGTACTTATATTTAAATGTAATTTGTATGGAAAAAAAGAAATCCAATTAAATATAAGTAATATTTGGCCTAGAAGTTGTGGAGAAAGGCATAAGCCTAAAAGTGAGAAATTTAATTAAATTAGATTAAAATGGGAGAAATGAATTAAAAAGGGAAAAATCTAATAACTTGATTTTGAAGCTAGTGATAGATTAGTTGGTTTGTTTAGAAAAGGGAATACATTTCCATAGTTTAATATTGTGAGAATAATGATAAATGTAATTGCAAGAGTAAAAGCAAGAAATATGGAATTAGTGCAAAATAGAGACATTACTGTATTTTGCATTACCCAACTATTAATGAAACAATAAAAGAAATAAATTGCAGTTATGAGTTATTGTTTATAGCATTAGTTAGTATTAAAATATGGAAATCGATTTTTAGCATTGTTTTGTAACCAACTAAATAGTACAAAACTACTTCCCAGAATAAAAGAGAATGACACAAAGTGTTAAAGAAATTAAAGAAGAAGGAATAATCAAGTTAGTTATTTGACAAGACGAGAAATAATAAATAGAAAATGTGACTAGATCTACATTTACTGCGTAGATAGTAGAATAAAAAAAGTAAAGCAGTTATGATGATAAGTAATTTGTGACAGTTGGACGTAGTCCCAATCTAAGAATGTCATATAATATACGAGAACTAAAGATAATTTAGGATTATAATAAAAGAAGATAGATTAGAATACAAAAGAGACATTTGCATCTACATTTATAACATGTAGGTTATAAAAGAAAGAAAAGAATATAAAAGTGACAATTGCAAGTATAATTGTATCCCGTGGGTTATAATTAAAAAGAAAGAAATAGAAGTGGCTTATTTTATCAAACTTAGATCTTGGATTTTGTTAATAAGCAAAAATAATAGAAGTGGCCCATACGGGTAGCATTCCCTTTTAGGTCTAGGACTGATGGTCTCACACATAGGTGGGGCTGGGATGCTAATTAGGGTAAACAAGTAGCCAAATGAATAAAAAAAAGTTAAACTAAACGCATAGTCAAAGATTAGATGTAGGGTCTAATAAAATGGTAAGGTGCGTTTGGAATAGCCCAAAGGGAATCTGGATAAAGAGCCCAAAGAAGTAGTTCATCGTAGATTTTTAGTACAAAAAGAGCATGTCCAACTTAGTTAGTTTGGGCTAGAAAGAAGTATGATACTTCAACGGGACAAAAGGATACTCTAGGATGGCTCTGTGGGGTCGGCCTAACGAAGCTGCACCCCCGGAGGGAGGTCTGTAGGTGTTCCATTAAGAGAGTATGCCTTGACTGCTTTTGCATTGCATGCCTAACGAAGCGTACATTTATAGGCAGTCAAAAGGTTTATGATGGAGTAGGATATTCGTACGGCATCGTACTCTAGTTTGCGAGTAGGTTATAGTAGGCAGGACCCATGGGAATAGTCGCATGCGAAGATCAGCCATCATCAGTGTAACAATCCCAACTTTGAATTGAATTTAAATTAATAATTAATGTAAATTTTGGAATAAATTTCAGGGTTAATTTGAATTTGAAATATATTTATTTGTATATATATAAGTAAATTTGGATTTTACCTTAGAATTTGAATTTGAATATTGAATTTGCATTTGAATTTAAATCTTAAATAAATGACTTAGAACAACAATTTGGGCTTGAAAATATTATTTATGTAAATTAAATTAGGGGTAGTTCGTTTTAAAAGCATGTTCTTTTAAATAATATGTGTGTAATAATGATTAGAAAGATATATTTATAAAATAAGAAAATCCAATATAAAATTTATTTAAAAGCTTTTAATTCATGAAAAATACAAGTTCATTTAGTTTTATTTTTGGAGAAAGAAATAAATTAAAATGAAATGAGGATTTAAAAAAAATGTTCTAAATAAATTTGTAAACAAGGTTTAAGCTATTTTACATTTTATTTACATAAAGGTTTTAACCTAAAAGTGCTAATTTATAACCAATATACGAAGTGTGATATTAACAAGTGTATGCAAGAAGATAATAAAACAAAGTAAACAAATCTATGTACATACAAAATAAAATAAAAATATATTAATAGCAAGAATGTATGTTGTGCGAAACAAGAAGATAATATTATATATTCAAGACAACAAAAATATATAGGTAAGTATGTTAACAAAGAAAATATAAATATCTACATAAGCTTGCAAAGGAAGACAATATTTTTTATAAACAAGTTGTGCTCATGAAAAATGAAGATAAATGCTAATTAATGCTAGCTCACAAATTTGATTTATCAGCCGAAATAGCCTCCATTTAAGAAAAATATTTAGTCAAATGAAAACAAGAAGAGAAATCACTTCAGCCACCAAACAAAATATCTCTGACTTATATTGTACAAAAGAAAATAATCATCCTGTAACTTGTGTTCTATATATCAAGCTTTTCATTTCAGTTCGTTCATCTCAAAAACTTAAAGACCATTACAGCTTAAACAATAAGAAGTATCATCAAAAAGGAATTCTGTTCAACAACAAAACCAAGCAAGTTTTTAATGGAAAATTAAAAAACTGCAGTTTCAAAACAATTGCTCTCTGTTCATAAACATTTCAGGTGAGCAAACCCATCCCTTTTGAATTTGAATCTGTGATGCTTTGCGAAGTAATTGCTGTGAAAAATTCGTTTGAACTTGAGTAAACTGAAAATCTTGTTTGAATATATGAAAAAAATGTGTGTACATCCTCTGTGCATGCTGATAAACAGGGATTATCATCCCTGTTCTAGTTCCAGATTCTTAGAAAACTGTCCAAAAAAGTCCCAAATCTTTGCTTCTAATCATTGTTAGAGTGGGATGTTAAAATAAAATATGTCCAAATTCATTAGAACTTAATTTCAAAATATTTTTTTCTGAAGAATTAAATATAGTTTATTTGGAGTTTGAACATACAGGAAAATTTTCATAAACATGATATTTTCGAATCTCATAATTAATTAATTCATTTGCATCATCGAGTTCGTCTTGGGAAATCATGATTTCTAAAATAAAATTTAGGATTTTTAGTTCGCCTAATCATGAGAAAATGTTGAATGAACGGAATTGACATTTTCGCCAATTCCTGGTGATCGACAACGATCATTGGGACGAGATCACCACTGAGAGTAGCCTGGAGCATATAGATTGAGGGAAAAATAGTAAAAAAAAATTCTCGATGTTCGAAGCAGCGTAATTTTATCGAACTAGGGTTCAATTTGCTGTTTGGTTCCTTGGTGTTCGCGAGGCATTCGCGATGGCCATGGGTGATCAGAGTCGATCGCGTGTTGAGGGGTAGAAGCGCGGCGATGTGATGAAGTTCCGGTGTGGTCGGCGATGGAGGACATGGTCGTGATCGTCGTCACGGTGAAGTTTTTGTTGATCTGTGGGGTTCCAATTTTTGACCAAATAACTCGTTTTTATTTCGTCGTCGAATTCATCAATTCGTGAGTTTGTGCTAGTCGAAAAGATCATCGAGGACTTGTTGACGTCGGTGGAGCTGATCAGAGGCGATTCGATCACCCGTGCACGTGTACAAGTGATGGTAGTGTCAGTGGATTTGGGTTTCAGGGAGGAGAACTTTGCCTTGGGTTTGGTCTTGGGTAGGAAGAGATTGGGCTCGAGTTTATTCTCATGTATGTGAATGTATACAGTTAACAATTTTTTTTCATTTTAAACAAGAGGAAACTGAAGCTCGGGAAAATTTTGAGTTTGGCTCGAGTATTATCTCGGGAATGAAGTGTTCTGGCTCGAGTAATTTAAGGATGGGTTTGGGTTTTTCCTGTGCAAGTTAATAAATTTTTCAAAAGCAAAAGAAGCTAAGGTCTAAAGCATAAGCAATATAAGTTTTAAAAGTAAAATTTTTAATAAGTTTTCTAAAACAAGTTTAAAACTTGAATTTAAAATTCAAATATGATATGAAAATAATTGATGTAGTTTTGAAATAAATTTCATGTTAAATTAACTATTAAACCTTTGAAAGTTTTCAAATGTAATTGATTGTAGTAATTAAATGGATGATTAAGAATGATTACTTAAAATTAGAAATTAGAGATTGGTTAATGAATGATTAAGTGATGAATAAATTTGTAATTAAGTACTAAAAGTTAATTAATGTATGATTAGTAGTTGACTAATTAAGTAAGTTAATTAAGAATAATTAATTAAATAGTAATTAATTAACGGCTGATTAATTTATTAATGAATTAATTAAAGGATAATTGAATAATTAAAGGTCAATTATTCAATAATTAAAAGTTCATTAATTTAACTAATAAATGATTAAAGGACAAATAATCAAATAATTTGAAATTACTTAATGTTCATTAACCATGATTGATGACCCATCTGATTTAAATTAATTAGATAATTGATTAAGTTACCTATGGATGTTTTGAATTCTATTATTGAACTGTCTGATATTTCTGATATGTTATGCTTGTGCTATGAATTGTTTTGTGTAATCTGTGATGAATGTAGTTTATTTATCTATGATAAATTTATATTATTTATCTGTGAATCTGTGAATGTGTGAATGAACGATAAGCGTTATAGATTATACCTCTTATCAATATCGTTGTGCTTTAATATGTGATGTGATGATTTATGATGTTGCACTATTGTGTAAACCCCTGGACTACAGCATACACACACAAATATGGATTGCACGAGGAAATCGGCTAAGTCATAGATTTTTAACAATTTTTAAGAGAGTGAATTCTTGAATCCAAATAGTGTTGGAATTGGAATTGAAAGCTTTGAAAATGAGTTTCGAAAATAAAAGTTATTTTATAACTTAATAAAACTCGGAATTTAAATAATTTGATTTAAATTCGAATTCAATATTTGAAATTGAATTCAATAATTTGGAAATTAAGGTCTAAAAGATTATACAAGTTATAAAGATGTTTATACGAGCTTTTAGCCATTTAAAAAGTATGGTTTGGGAAATTTAAATTTAAATCCAAGTTTTATACTTGAATGGTTTAACTGATGTAATTGTAATCAGTTTTTCCTAAAACGAAACCTATCTGTTTTCAAATAATAATATCTTTCATTTAAAGAAAGGATTTCCAAATTGTGTTGAAATGTTTCAAGTTTGAAATGGAATAGAATGTTTTGAAAGCTATGAAATGAGTCTTTGATTCAAAGACCGGACGAGTTAATCCAACTTGAATTGGAATTGTTTTGAAAGGCTTTGAATGAACCTTTGGAAATGAATTTCGAAAGCTATAAGTTAAATCTTGATTTAAAGATTTAGCGAGTTAATCCAGTTGAAATGGAAATTTTTTGAAATCCATGAATGGATCTTTGTGAAACTGGGTGAACTTTGTGAAAATAAATCTTTTTGTTTAAAAGTTTAAAATGGTAATTTGTTTAACCCATTTGAAAGGTAAGGTTTGGACATAAAGTTGTGACTTAACTGAGATCCCATATCCATATGATTTTAAATATCACGCTCATTATTCGGTTTAGCCGGAAGAGGACTTTGTGTCATATAACCCATCCCGAATAATGATACGTTGATACGGATAACATTTGAAGACCGGTGGTGAAGATCGGGTATTTGTGAGAATGATAGGATGACCTATTGATTGTCTCTACACTGATTCACACCGGTATAGAGATTCCCTAAGTGATGGGAAGTCCGATCGGGATTGTGAATACCCGGATTTGCAAGGGTTTCTTCGAAAGTGCCTTCGGTTCTGTTCGAACCCGGAACAGACTTGTATGGATGTGTGTCTGACATTACACTTTGAGATGTAAAACTAGTTTCTACCAAATACATTTCTATTGGTGGTGGAGATTTATTCTCTTAACTTAACACCCTTCTCTGAGATGTACGAGCTCAGAGGTTATGTAGTTGAAGGTTATCAGCGATATACTCCCAATTTGGTAATGTGGCATGCTAAGTGGTTCTGTGTATTGATGATCATTTGTGATCAAAGCATGGCTTTGTGAAAAAGCGTAGCTTTGCGGACGAGACTTCATCGAGCTTCATAACCCGGTAATGGTCGAAACAGGAATCATGGCAGCAATGTTATTTGGAGGTAGCTCCTCCTGAGGGTGTGACCATTTCCATCTGGATAAAAAAAGTGATATCATGGTATGGAGCCCAGATATTAACTTATGTTGTTTTTTTTGAAAGTTGGTATCATGGTATGGAGCCAGATACTTTACTGTGTGGTTGTTGGATTGAAGGCCCTCGGATAAAGGTTGGTAACGACCGGGGGAGGGCATACTCGTGTCAGTAGTTACTTCCGGGCTGGGTAACCCGGCCTTGTGTAACAGAGAGTTGGTTAAGTTCTCGGGGGCGTCCCTCCAGAGGCGTTCCATTTTATTTGGGAAGTTCCTTTTCCTGACCATTTGTTGGAAATCCAATCAAACAATACGTGCTTGTACAGTTTTAGTTGTATTACCTGCCATCTACTTATGGTGGCGCCCCACTGTTTGGATGGTAGCTATAGTAGGCATAGTATGAAATGTCTATGCTGGCTAAGATTAATATTTTTTACTTTCGAATGGTTTTCTGCACTATGCACTAATAATAATTAAAAGGATTTCGCGTCTCAAGCATGTTTGACTATCGTAAGGAGAAATCTCCTCCAAGTTTGCGCTTGCATTGTGTGTGTGGCACGAGGCCTTATGGTAGTTTTATTTTCCAAAAATCATTGCGGTTTTCAATTTAAATTCTTTTGGTTGTTTTAAAGATAAAAAAACTGTTTTTGTTGCTCACTACCAGTCCCATGACTGACCTGGAGTTTATTGTTCCTTTCCTAAACTCTGGGTGCCCACTAATTTTCACACGGGCAGTCTAGAGTTAGGTTTTTCAGATAGTCAGGTTTAGTAGATTATCGGGAGTTAGACTAGTCTTCGGACGAGACTTTCTTTTCTAGGTGAAACGTAATGATGGTTCGAGCTAGATTTGGATTGGAGATGGAGTTCTTGGAGTTTGGCATTGATGATATTCTTTTCCGCTGTTATTTCTGGTATCTCTGATAGTGTTGATATTCAGTTGTATCATTCTATTGTATCATCATTGTATCTTGCATTGTATCAATGTTATATTGATATTCATTACAACGTTGTGTTGTACTTAATGACGTTATAAGCTCTGGCGAACCAGATTCGTTGTTTGGATCTGCGGCATTTGAATATGAGTGTCGTATTTGGTGCCGATTTTCGAAGATCGAGTGAGGATCGTTTCATTTGGTATCAGAGCTGAAGGTTGAGACTTTAGCTCAGGAGTATAATACATTAAGTAGCTCGTTAGAGATAGGGTGAAGTAAACCCTAGAATGAGTAATCCCTAAGATATCCTTTCGAATGCCTCAATAAATTCTCTTACTATCCACTGATAGTGAGTATGAGTGCAAGAAGAGAATGAGATAGGGGACAGGGGAGTACCACTATAAATGGTCAATACCATGCAATAGCGGAAACAATCTTTCTCTATCAATCTCCTTTGATTTGATTTCAACTGTTTGATTGGCTTTGTGGCAGTTCGAGGGAGAAGCTTTGGTACGATGGTGGCCCTTACGAATCATGTAGATAAGCTTCTATTTCATATTCTCTTTGTTAAATTTCTATCAGCTTTTCGATTTTTAACTTCAATAAATTTGAAATTCTATTTGAAATAAATTGGTAAATTAAATATAAAGTTGAATATGAAGATTTGTATCGATAAAACGATTTCGATTTAAAACCAAATTTGAAATTCTACTGTAATTTCTTGTGAATATCAAAGTCCGAAGAGGGACAAGTTATATATACTTTGCGGTATTTCGAATCGAGTTTGGAATCTATATCTAATGTTTGAAAGTTGTGGAAGGTTAAATCCATTTATTTATTCTACGAACGGTTAGTTATCCATCGGACTAACCAGTGCCTTGCATATTTCGTAGATTTGATGATCCGAGTATCCTGTGTAGTATTGGATGAGTTTGTTCTCATATTGGTGATATTCTGATTTGGTGAGACCAAATACAGAATAGATATCCAGTTTGACCTGGAAAACTATGTCTCTGTCTTGGTGTATCTATCTTTGTTGTTTCCGTGCCTGCAAATTTCGAGGACGAAATTTTTTTAAGGGGGGAATCCATCATCAGTCAGAGTGAGTTCGGGAAAGACTATAGTTAAACCAAAAGGTCAATGATTCTTTTACTATCGAGACATTGGATGAGAGGCACAACCAATTGGATTTTTAGATTGTTTGCAGTAGGGTACATCCACTTAGCACTTGAATGGTCTTTCGATTAGTTGAGAGAGGGCTGCATGTGGCCTAGCCACGATAAGAAAAGAGACAGACCAAGTAGAATATCTATATTGTAGGCCTAACGAAGCAGACCTTTGCAGATATAGAAAATCACTGACCGAGTTTCTGTAAAAGGTAGACCATGTTGGCAGAATTCAGAGTGTAGATAGAACGATTACGTGTAGTCCTCAGGGTACACACTGGGCGGTACATAGTGGATGTCCGAGCACTAATATAAGCTAGTGCGATTGTTGGATTATTTGAATTAAAAGTAATAATAAGAATTAAATGGTAATAGAAATACAACCAAATGGGAATTGGATTATATAAACTATATTAATAAGTAAGCTAGAAATGGATCCAAACTATAATTTAAATCCTAAATTTGTAGAAGGTTTTCAGAATAAGATATTAATGAATTGGTTTCCAGATATGATAATCTTGGTTATTATCAAAAATGGTTGTTGTGTTTAATAATGAAATGTTTCTTAATGATTAAGCAAAATGAAATGTTTTAGGGAAGTAAACATTTAGGTGAATATGACTTATAAATTGGAACTGAAGATAATTTAAATTGAGAAGTTTTAAATATAAGTCCAGAAAATTTGGAATTTGTTTCAATATGTTCAAAGAAATAATAAATAGTATTATCTACGGTGTATTTGAATAAAAGGGTCCTGTTTCAAACAAGATTTGTATGAAAATTTTAAAGAATTTTTTTTTGAATTAAAACAAAGGTGGTTTAAAATTTAAGGTATAACTTGGTGTGCAATGGAAATAAATATGTATATATGAGGGATATACATAATATCAAAGATGATTTGAAATAAACTCTAAGTGTTGAGTTTTAAATTTTTCCTTGGAATGTGATGTGAAAACCCAAAGTGATAAGTTTTTGAACTTATAAGTGGGAAAATTATTGATGTAAAGTTTAAAATTTGAAATGGGAATTCAAATTGGGTAAAGTTGATTGGATTAAATTAAAATGAATTTAACTTTGGGAAAACTTAAATAAGTTTAACAAACAACCTGAATTATAAATTTCAAGATGAAACTGAGATTTAACTTAGGAAAGTTAAATGGTTGGTTTAAATGGGAAGTCATGTGTGATCTCAAAACGGGTTTGAGATCTGGAAATGGGTAATTGATGCTATGGATGGATTTTTATTTGTTTTATCCTGATATCATCCTGTTATTATTAATAATCTTTAAACTGTAAATTGGATTGGTTTAAAATGAATTAAAAATTGGATTGTAATAATCTGAATATCCATTACTGAAATTAAATGAAAAGAAATCCTTATTTTGAAACTATTTAAAAAGCTTGATTCCTGAAATAAAATTGTAGTTATAAAATGGGATCACTTTCGACTTAAGGTTCAAATGTTAAAAATGAACTTGCAACTAAAATTGTCTAAAAACCTTGGTCGTTAAATTAAATGTAAAGGTTAATTTGATTTAAGGGAATCAAATCGACAATTGAATTATTAACTCGATTTCTATATTTCGAGATGGTTTGAAGGTTGAGATTGGAATTGGGATTAATTCAAACTGGAATTGAAATGAATTAATTGGAATTGTAAATCGAAATTGAATAAGTAAATTCAAATGGGAATTGATTTGAATTTGGGTTAGGAATTAAAGTTAATTTGAATTTGAATTGAAATTGAATCAATTTAATGAGATTGGAAGTTGAAAGTTAACTGGAAATGGAGATTGAGAAATTGAACTAGTTTGACTCTTAGACTATTTTCAAATAAATTGTTTAATATAAACTGTTTTAAATCTATTTTCCTAGCTATTTATTATACAACCTTTCTTTTTAAACCCAAACTATCTTATACTTATATTTCCAATTATTTTGAAACAAATTTCTATTTTACAACAATTTTTCATCTGTTTTAAAAACTAATTACTATTTTATAACTATTTTAGAACTATCTAATTATTCTATGATTATTTTATAATTACTTAACTATTTTACGCTATTTTATAACTGATAACTATTTTACAACTACTTATCTATTTTAAACTTTTTCAAACTATTTTCTAAATTTAACCTAGTCAGAGTGCAAACTGTTTATAACTGAAGTGTAACCCCAAATGGAAATTGGGAGCACTTGTGGATAAGTGAATAGAATCAAAATGAAGGTGAATAGAAAAGAAAATTGATTTAGCTAATGACCAATGAGATAAATACGTGGGATGTACGTATATTATTCTATTCGCATAATGATTTGATCCAGATTCGAGCGTAGAATTTCGAGATAGTATATCGATCCGAGTTAGGATTTTTCATTCGATTTTCGAAGGCGAACCCTGGATATGGATTTTTGATTGATTCTGGAAATTCTCTATCATAGTTAGGGCTATGCAAGGAGAGTGACAGTTTTTGATCAAGAAACCAGATCTGAGTCGGCACTAGAAAGTCAGGTGGATGATACTAGTTTGGAAGAGAAATTGTGTGATCGAGTGAGCGATCAGATTTGATATCGCGTACGACTGATATGTGTACATCATAAGGGCTTGAATGAAATAGATATTGAATTTTTTTTGGATAAGAACTGTAAAATGATTTTTGAAATAGAAAGGTATTATTTGACATAAATGATGAAATAAAATGGAAGTTGGATATTTCTATGATTAGAACTAATTTATAAAGTAAGTAATATGGTAAATAAATTTATAAGGGAAATCAAATTTGAGTATTTGATTTGGTATAAATAATGTTATACATATTTGTTATATACGATAAACTCCCCTTGCTGAATCTATAGCCAGAAGAATAAATTTTTGAAAAATATTTGAAGTATAAAAAGGGAATTAATATAAGTGTGAAGTGATCCAAGATTTTTCAAGGATGTATATATATACATATATGTTAATGGTTTTATGAGAATTATTTTGGGAAAAAGGTTTTGGAACCTATGAATTTGGAAAAGGCTTTTGATTTTTGGGAAATTCAAATTTTAGGAGTTTGGAAAGCCAAGTTTGGAACTATCGATTTAAGATATCGATTTTGTGTAAAGGAGATTTATGTGATCATATAGAGTATGATTTGAAAGATACTATAAGTGTATAGTATAAAATGTTTTGAGATTAGCTCTGGGGAAAAAGGCGCTCCCATTGAAATGAACTTCATAGGAGATCCACGGGTGGTTCTGCCTTGAGCCTAAAGAGGGAGGATCTAAATTGAATCCTAGGAGGAAGTATGGACAAATTGAAGTTTCTAAGGATTATGTGTGTGGGTAGCGAAAGTCAAGGGCGCTGATGCCTACAGAGACATTTGGGTTATGCTATGACGACAGCGTAACTCAATGTCACTGCGATCTACTGTGGACTATAGCGGAAGTTGTATGTGCTGTGAGAGCCAACGATCTACGTTTGATTTTGTTGTGATGGCAACGTAACATCGGTAGACTGCGATCTATAAAGACATAGCGAAATTCGTGAGGCCGTGAGAGTCTAAGGCTACGTTGGGACTCGATTGATGTAGTCTACGACCTATGTAGGAGTGGTGAATTTCATTTGGCAGCGAAATTCGAGGGCGCTAATGCCTACAGTTACATGGATTTTTGCCGTGATGGTGACGTAACCCTGGGTGCAGTTGCGATCTATGCCGGGTTCCATGGCATAATTGAGGGACGCAGAGTGCCTACAGTTATCTATGGATTTTGTCGGGATGGTAACATAACCATCGGGTTAACTACGACCAAGGGGGGTGATGATTTCAAGAGCATTCTCACCAAAGATATCCTCTATTATCAAAAAATGTTTTCTGTATTTTCGACAAAATGTTTTCCAAGTATTTTCGCTAGGTGTTGAAACGGGTTTACCTAGTACTTATAGATTTTTAGTCCTACGCCTGATCAACGTATAACCGAATTTCTATGAGAACAAAGATAGACTTGTTGAGACATCGAGTTCTAAAAAGTATTTTTATAAAGCTATTTTGACAATATTATGTAGATTTTAAAGATGTTTTAAAAGTTTTAAATAATTGGATTGAGAGTTAAAAATGTTCAGAGGGTAATTTAACTGATAATTAGGAGAATAATTAAAATTCTGGCTTCGTTCCTTTTCGAGGACGAAAAGATTTAAAAGGGGAGGAATGTGATAACCCGGATTTTGGGCAATAATAATATATTAATCTTCTTTTAGAATTTGGATTTGAAATTACATTGTAAACATCTTAGAAATAAATTGGATTTAAAAATAATATGTGTATATGATTTTAAACAGCATATAATTAGTTTTATATCATTCGCTTTAAAAAAATTATAAAATATAAATAAAGAATATATATAAAACCAGTATATTTGTATAACTATTTATAAGTGTATAATTTGAATTTTATATCATTTACTTTTAAATTATATATAGATAAATAGGAGAGAAAGTTTACATATAAACATATGAGACATTAACAATAATAAAAATAAATTGAAATTATTATATAAATATATATAAACCTATAAAAATAATTTAGTTCATGCAAATTACAAATGTAAACCTATCGTTACATGCAATTTACAAGTGTATATAATTATAACAAGTGTCATAATTTTCATTTTCTTTCCAATTTTTAAAATTTATAAACAAGGCTATATGTATAATCTCTACTCTCTATCTCATTTCTTTTTCTATCTTTCAAAAAATAAACCTGAGAAAATCTTAAATCTTTCAAACTACAAATTTAATCTGAAGCTAAGTAAAGAATCAACTCAGTTTCTAATCAAATTCAAGTTCAGATTCAAGTACAAAATCCAGTTCAAATTATCAAAAGCTTTTCGGATTTCTTCTTTATTCTTCAACAATCTGTGAGTAAGCAAAAATTTTAAAGCTTAAATTTATTTGATGATCTGATGCATGTAATGATCCTTGAAATTATGAAGTGAAATATGCTTGCATGTTTGTTTGAAGATGAAAGAATGTATATGTGTATGTTGAAATTTGTGTGCATGTCTGTGAACAAATATATTGGCTCAGTTCCTAGTTCTACAGATCTTAAAAATATTCAAAAAAAATTCTCTTTCCTTAATCTGTCATAAGTGATGACGTTTAAACAATATATGTTGGAAATAACAAGATTTTTGATTTAAAAATAGTTTCAAGTAAGATTTGTAGGTAGTTTTTCACTGGAAGGTAAATTACAGTAAAAACTTGATATTTATCAAAAATTAGATTTCAATAATTAAAAGTTTCATGAATATAACCTAATTTGAAATTGAAAACCACGATTTTTAAAAATGAAATCAGGATTTTTAGATGAGTAATTAGGGAGAAATTGTGAGTTGAATGTAGAGTGGGTTTTGGTCGTTTTTTATGACCGGCGAAGTTTTGGTGGTAGAGGTCATTCCTGAAGCAGGATGGAAGGTCGGGGTCACGACAAAATTGATCGCTGGATTTTACGATCACCGTGGCGATGACGTGGGGATGATGTAGGGTTTTAGTTCAGGTTTTGGGTCGAGGGTCTTTGTGTGGCAATTCCGAGTTCGTCGACGCATCGAACATGGCCGGGGTAGGTGGATTAGGAGCATGAGGCTCTGGCGAAGGATTGGGCTCGTCGATGTGGTGTCCGGTGGTCAATGGAGGCGGCGTGAGGCGTTTTCATCTGAGATTAGTTTTCCTATAGGTGTTCGCATGGTTCGATTTTGTTTTTCGACGATGTTGTGGATTCTGGGTGGATGTGCTGACTCAGGGGAGGATCGCCGACTCATTGATGGTTGGAGTAGTGGTCGAAGTTGGTCTGATCTCTAGTGCACGTGCACGGTTTGTATTTGTATCGGGTGTTGCTGGGTTGGTTACAGGGATCGAAGGAGATGATGTTCGTCTCGGGGACGTGCGTGGGAAGTTGGGTAGTTTGCTTGAGTACTTGTTTGGGTGGTTTTGTTGTAGCTCGGGTTTATTTTTAAGATACCATGTTTTAAAATTTGAAGTTATTTTTGCACCAGGTTTTAAGTAAATAAATTAGGTAAGTGAAGTCAAGTTTTCAAACCAGGTGTTAACCAAGCTTCAAAAGCAAAAGAAGTAAGTTTTGAACCAAATTTTAAAAGTTTATCAAAATGAATAAGTTCCAAAAGAAAATATAAACCAAGTTCTAAGACAAAGTATTTGTGAGTTTAAACAAATTTTCAAAGTTTTAAATTGTTTTAAAATTGTTTGTTTAGAGGTAATTGTATAATAGGTTAATTCCTAAATATTTTCAAAGGTGATTTATATGATGTAATTAGATAAAGGATTATTTATTTAATGTATTGAAGGATGATTAATTGACGTAATCAGTTAAGGGAGTAATTAATTTATTTATTAAGATAATTACTTAAAGGTTAATTAATTTGTGTAATCAATTTAAAGGATTGATTTATCAATGTTAAAATTAATTAAGGAAATTAATAAAAGATGATTGATTTATTAAAGGTTAATTATTTATGTAATTAATTAATGATAATTACTTAATGAAAGTAATTAAAGAATAATTACTTAATGTCATTAATTAAGGTGGGTAATTAATGGATAATTACAAAATGTGATTTATTAAAGGATAATTACTTAATTAAGTAATTAAAGGATAATTAAGTGATTAAAGGTTAATTACTTGATAATTAAGGTAAGTTAATTAGAGTGACTAATTAGAGGATAATTAACTTAATGTAATTAATTAAAAAGGGTATTTACTTAATGTGATTAATTATGGTATAATTAAATAATGATAGTAATTAAAGGTTTAATTAATTGTAGTATAAGTAATTAATTAAAGGTTGATTAGTAAATTTCATTAATTAATTAGTGATGATAAATAGTTTGAAATTAATTAATGTAGGGTAAGCAGGATTTAAAAGCAATTAAATTAATTAGAATTGGTATAATTGATTTATCTTGTTTATAGATGATTAAGATATATTGAATAACTTAGATTATTTGATATCTCTGATATTTGATTTGTGATGCTTGTGATATGAGATACTTTGGCTGAACTGTGATATTGTGGGTTATCTATCTGAGATAAATTGTTGTGTGAGTATGGAATCCTGAATATAAATTGTATTATTTAAACTTAAACAATTTGGCTTAAAGAATAACATTGGATTCGAAGAGACTGGGGTCGGGTATTAGTAAATACCCAAAACCACTTCGATTTGTAATCTAAAAAAAAAATCTTTATAGATTTGATATGTGAAATCAATAGGCTGGAATGGAATAATTTAAATAAACTGGACCATTGAAACTATATAGTGGTACTTGGAAATTGATTTGTGAAATATGTGTTGACTATAATAAGCAAGAACTTTTAGTGAAGTACGAGTTACCCGGGAATTCAATTATGTTTAAACTTAGTATTTCAAATTATATTACTTTACTCATGCTAGTTTCCAGCCTGACCCGGGTGTTACTTTGATGAAATGCTCAGGTCAGACTGAGTATTATAGATTTTCAAGTTAGGTCATTCTGGAGCTCAGGAGATGGGCTGGATGGCAGGAAGCGTATGGAGTGTATTCTGATATGTATTTCAGAATGTTATGTAGTAAGTCTGAGATACGATGATATAACTACTGAGTTTATATGTAAACGGTTATAACTCTGATGAGTTGTATATTATCTGACAATTATAGCTTTTCTTTGCAAATGCTATTATGTGATATTATATTTTGATCCACTGCGAAATAAGAGATTATGTTACTTGTTTTCTGTTCTTCTTCTACCTTCTTCCTTCTTTATCCTTACAATCTAGGATTTCCGACGATTGATTTTTTGGCACTTCTATAGTGAACGTATTAGTCTCGAATTCTCGAGGTCGAAAATTTTGGGTCGTTACATTTTTGTATCAGAGCCGAAGATTAAGCAAGAGCCTTAGCGCTGGTCGGTTTACTCATTAAGGATAGGGTAAGTAGTACCCTAGAATGAGTCGAGTGTATTATATATGGGAGCGTATTTATTATTTTTTAATATAAAGATTTTAAAATTGGATTTAAAATTAGTCTTTATATAAGTTTATATTTTGATATTTCAAGCAATAATCTTTCTAATATATTAAGGTAATGGGTTGTTGTATTATTTGAATTAAAAGTAATAATAAGAATTAAGTGGTAATAGAAATACAACAAAATGGGAATTGGATAATATAAAATATATAAATAAGATAAGCTAGAAATGGATCCAAACTAAAATTAAAATCCTGAATTCGTAGAAGTGTTTTCAGAATAAGATAATAATGAATTGGTTTCGAGATATAATAATCTTGGTTATTATCAAAAATGGTTGTTGTATTTAATAATGAAATGTTTGTAAATGATTAAGCAAAATGAAATGTTTTTGGGAAGTAAACATTTATGTGAGTATGATTTATAAATTGGAATTGAAGATAACTTAAATTGTGAACTTTTAAATCTAAGTCTAGAAAATTTGAAATTTATTTCAAAGTGTTAGAAGAAATAATAAATAGAATTATTTACAGTGTATTTGAATGAATGGGTCCTGTTTCAAACAAGAGTTGTTTGAAAATTTTAAAGAAATTTGTTTTGAATTAAAACCAAAGGTGGTTTAAAATTGAAGGTATAGATTGGTGTGCAAAAGGAATAAAATTTAAGCCATAACGTCCCACTCTTTTAGAGTTACGGGAGGCATAACTTATCAAAACGAAGGTCTCTGTATGTTCTACAGCTTTGACAGCTTTAAGCCGTCGATGCATAATTTCTTACCCAAAAAAGAACATCCGAATCACTTTCGTGTCTAAAAAGTATTTTATCCTTCGTTTTCTTCATGTGAATTTTATGGTACAATTGATCATCACGGCGGTCTTCGGTCTATCGTCGTTGGAGAGTGGTGCATGATGGTAATGTTCCATTTCATATCAGTGCGCTCATTTCTGAAAGTCATATGGAACTTATTTGGCACTTTTGGCAGATTTTGCATCTTGCACCGTAGATGTTGCACACTGAGGATATTGATTCTTCGGACAGCCATAACTGCCGACTCGTTTAGAGTTACAGGAGCCATAACCTGTCAAAATGAAGGTCTCTGTGATTTCGACGGTTTTCATAGCTTTAAGCCGTCAATGTGTAGTTTCATACCAGGAAAAACAATCTGAATCATTTTTGGGTCTAGGAAGGTTTTTACCCTTTGTTTTCTTCTTATGAATTTTACGGTACAACGGTATCACAGTGGCTGGTCTTTGGTCTACCGTCGCTGGAGAGCAGTGCACTATGGTAATATTCCTTTTCAAATCAGTGCACTCATTTCTAAAAATTGTATGGAACTGTTTTGGAATTTTTGACGGATGTTGCACCTTGCACCGTAGATGTTGCACGCCGAGGATATCAATTCTTCAGACATCCATAACCGCCGATTCATTTAGATTTACGGGAGCCATGACCTGTCAAAATGAAGGTCTTTGTGAGTTCTATGGCTTTAACAAATTTGAACTATCAATGCACTGTTTCTTAGCCAAAAAAGACTATATGAATCACTTTCATGTCTAGGAAGTTTTTTATCCTTTGTTTTCTTCATGTGAATTTTATGGTGCAACGAGATCACCATGGCTCGTCTTCGATCTACTATCGCTGGAGAGTGGTGCAGGATGGAAAAGTTCCGTTTCAAATTAGTGCCCTTGTTTCTAGAAGTCATACAGAATATTTTCAGCATTTTTAATCATTGCGCTCATTTCTATTTTTTTTTATCCTTTGTTTTCTTCATGTGAATTTTATGGTACAATGGGATCACGATGGCTGGTCTTCGGTCTATATCATCATAGAATGGTGTACCATGGTAACGTTCCGTTTCAGATCAGTGCACTCATTTCTAAAAGTCGTATGTAATTGTTTCGCCATTTTCGACTGATGTTGCACTTCGCACCGTAGATGTTGCACCCTGAGGGCATAGATTCTTCAAACAGCCATGACTGTCGACTCGTTAAGAGTTACGGTAGCCATAACCTGTTAAAACGAAGGTCTCTGTAAGTTCCACGGTTTGATAGCTTTGAACTGCATAGTTTCCTACCCAGAAAAGACTATCTGGATCACTTTCGTGTCTAGGAAGGTTTTTTTATCCTTCGTTTTCATCATGTGAATTTTATGGTAAAATGGGATCACCATGGTCGGTCTTCAATCTACCGTCACTAGAGAGTGGTGCACGACGGTAACGTTCCATTTGAAATAGTGCACCCATTCTTAAAAGTCATATGGAACTGTTCCAGCATTTTTGACGGATGTTGTACCTTGCACCGTATGTTGCTTCCTGGGGATATCGATTCTTCAAACAGCCATAACTGCCGACTCGTTTAGAGTTATGAGAGCCATAACCTTCCAAAATGAAGATCTCTATGAGTTCTACAGCTTTGACAGTTTTAAGCCGTCAATGTATAGTTTCTTACCCAAAAAAGTCTATCCGAATCACTTTTGTGTCAAGGAAGTTTTTTTATCCTTTGTTTTCTTCATGTGAATTTTACGGTACAACGGGATCACCATGGACGAACTTCGGTCTTCCATTGTTGGGGAGTGGCGCACGATGGTAATGTTCCATTTCAAATTAGTGCACTCATTTTTAGAAGTCGTATGGAACTGTATCAACATTTTTCAAGGATGTTGCACCTTGCACCGTGGATGTCGCACTCTGAGGATATATATATATTTTTTTGGACTTCCATAACTTCCGACTCGTTTAGAGTAATGGAAGCCATAACCTGTTAAAACGAATGTCTTTATGAGTTCTACGGCTTTGACAGCTTTAACCCGTTAATGCATAGTTTCTTATCCAAAAAAGACTATCTGAATCACTTTCGTGTCTAGGAAGTTTTTTAGCCTTCGTTTTCTTCATGTTAATTTTACGGTACAACGGGATCACCATGGCCAGAATTCGGTCTACCATCGTTGGAGAGTGGTGCACGATGGTAACGTTCCCTTTCAAATCAGTGCACTCATTTCTAAAAGTCGTATGAAACAGTTTCGGCATTTTAGATGGATGTTGCACCTTGCAGCGTAAAAGTTGCACCCTGAGGATATCGATTCTTCGAAAAAACATAACCACCAAATGGTTTAGAGTTATGGGAGCCAGAACCGATCAAAACGAAGATCTCTATGTGTTCTAATACTTTAACAGCTTTATGTTATCAATGAACAGTTTCTTAACCAAAAAAGACTATTCGAATCACTTTTGTGTATATGAAAAAAATTTAACCTTCGTTTTCTTCATGTGAATTTTACGGTATGTGGGATCACCATGGTTGGTCTTGGTCTACTATCGCTGAGGAGTGGTGTACGATGGTAATGTTCCGTTTCAAGTCAGTGCACTCATTTCTAAAAGTCGCATGGAACATTTTCTACATTTTTGACGGATGTTGCACCTTGCACCGTAGATGTTGCACACTAAGGATATCGATTCGTCGGATAGCCACTCATTTAACATTACGGGAGCCATAACCTGTCGAAATGAAGATCTCTATGAGTTCTACAACTTTGATAGAATTAAGTCGTCAGTGCATAGTTTCTAACGCAAAAAATGACTATCTAAAACACTTTCTTGTCGAGGAATTTTTTTAATCTTTTGTTTTCTTCATGTGAATTAAGGTTAATTGATTATTTAAATAATGACGGGTTTAAAGTTAATTAATCATTTTATTAATGATGTTTAAGATTAATTAATCGTTTAGCTAATGATGTTTAAGATTAGTTAATAATTTAAATAATAATGTATTAAATTTACTTGGTCATTTTATTAATGATGTTTTAAGACTAATTAGTCATTTTAATAATGATGTCTTATGGTTAATTAATTATTTTAGTAAATGATGTTTTAAAATTAATTAATCATTTCAATAATGATGGAATAAAGTTAATTAATCATTTAAAATAATGACATTTGAAGTAAATCATGGTTAATGCTACTTAATTATTCTAAAAATGGATGATTAAAGTAATTAATCATTGATTAAAGTTGATTAATCATTCAAATAATGATATTAAAGAAAATTAATCATTTTTAAAGTTAATTAATCATTACAAATCATGTTAATTAAAGTCAATATTCAAAATGAGAAATCCCAACGCAAGTTTGGTATTAAAATTAAAAGTTGATTCGGACACGCGAGGATGGGGAATTTAATTTTCTTAAACGGTATGCTTATATGTAAAGAATTTAGACATACTCTTAAACTAAATGTCAAGATATGGAAACTCATCTCTATCCCAAAGTAAAAAAATATCATCAATTGGATCCTGGATTTTTGATGGCCCTCCCTGCTCTTTAAGTGTCTGATGTTCAGTGTTGTGTGTGCCTTTCATTTTTTTTTTCTTGTTGATATGCCTGTTTTCCTTGTTCTCTTGTTCCTCAGGTTTTCCTTGCCTGCCTCTGGTGGGTTGTTTTTCATTGTAATTCTTAGCTCTTGGTATATCAATAAATGGTAGGGGCCCATTCCAACCCCGCTGGCTTTGCCAAAAAAAAATATCATCAAGGCAATGCCTAGAGATAACACTACATTCACTTACCCGTCTTCATTTTCAACCATAAAATAGTACGAGTTTGAAATTGACGAGTAGTGGTAGAATACAAGATTTAATTTTCATATAAGATCATTTTAAATATTCCCGATAGACTATTGATTCAGCTTTCTTCTTTGATTATCGTCAATTTAAGATGATTTGTTGCTCCTTTTGAGCGTTGATGTCCTTTGCCAGAAATGATTAATCCCAAAGCGCGAGTGAGGGCCAAGCTATGTGGGATTATTCCCATTAGGGTATTATCACATCTACTCTATGTTGTTTTTGGTTATATGCATACTAAGACATGAAAAATGTGAGAAATGCCGATTACGGATCTTGGGGCTAGAATAACGCTAGAGGGGAGTGAATGTTGTTTTATGGATTTTCTAAAACTTTTTGAAACTTATGTAATTTATTCACCAACAAATGCAATTCATAGACAGACATAATAATAGAATCATACATAGATGCAAATACTAAATAAAAGCAGTAAAGGAAAGAATAAACCATGATTTTATACTGGTTCGAAGTTACCCTACATCCAGTCCCGTACAATCGTATGGATTTCATATCAAAATAATCCCCCAAATTACACCCTTGGTTTCAAGGCTATAGGTACACCATCCAGTATTCGAGTCTAGGGAAAACTCTCTTGATTTAATCAGGCAACAAGATCACCTAATTGATTTCCGGGGCTACAATCACACTCAATTGATTTCAACGCTCAACTGCACCTTTTACTCAACAGTTTGATTTACAAAAGATCATATAACTCTAGATAGCACTGAGATCTTATGGAAAGAGTGGTAGGGAATCAAACAAGAGATAATCAAGTTTGATTCACTATATATTTCGGTAGAGTATAGTTCAGGATTCTTTAGAATAAATGTGAAAGATGAAGAGGAGAGAAAATTAATGAAATATGGTAAAAAATTCATTTAGAACTTACTCGTATTTATAGTAGAGCAACGACTATAGCTACTCATGAAAGGACACGACGAATAGACGCTTCTTTTGAAAATTGAAATTTGAAAATAACGGACACCATGTCGACATGGGGGGTTGAGGGATGTCGACGTGATCAAGGCAAAATTGATGTGTTGATTTTCCTATTAAAATTGGTTTATATAATTTGTCAAAACAATTTATAAACTATGTATATATATTTGAATATAATTTAAACATATAAAAGAGTTTAGAAAGTAATTTTTAATATATATAATCTTAATCTATAAAGTGATTTAAAATATGAGTATATAAATATTTTAAAGCTAAGTATTTAAAACAAAAGATGGTTTAAAAACAAGGAAAATTTTGAAATCAAAATATTAAGAATGATAAAAATAGTTTTGAGGCTAAAATATTTAAAACGAAGAGAGATGTCTTTTTGAAAAGAAAGTTTTGAAAACATATTTTAAAAAAAAAGAGATATATTTTTGAAAAGCATTCTTATAAAATTAGTGGATATCAAAATAGGACCACTATATGTTCCACTAGATATTGTCATGGGTTCCATCCCACTAGGGTCCCATCCCATTAACAGGCTCAAAGTGGATTCCATTCCACGAATTTATTTCAAATAAAGATATAAGTGCTTTCAAGAAGTTTTAACATAATTCTAGACTCAATACTTATCTTGTACTATTGAAATCTTGAACTCTTGATATCTTGATACTCATGAGTCTTCAATCTTGATATCTTCAGTCTTGAGTCTCTATACTGTATAGTCTTCATTCTTGGTACTTGCGTGTTTATATCCTGCATATACATATATATCAAAACTATAATGTTAGTATTTATATTTTATAACAAGTCCTAAGGTTGTTGTCATCAAAACTATCATCTCAAGGACTAACAATCTCTCCCTTTTTGATGATGACAACCTATGTTTATAAATATACTTCACCTTTACTATAACTCCCCCTAAAACTAATAACTCCCCATTAATCTAAGCCTAACTACTCTATTTTATACCTCCCCCTTTGTCATCAACAAAAAAAATATCTTGAACTAATATAACTCCCCCTTATTATTATACTGGATGAAAAATATGAAAGTTTAAACCCAATAAATATACACTATGTTTCATATAATGTTGTACATTCCATTCAAACCAAATCAATTCTAATCAAATCAAAGAAAATCGAATCCAATCAAATCACACAATTCAAAAACAAGCAATTCAAATCATAAGGAGATCAAATATTTCTAGGAACTTCAACCCATCCTTCTTCTCCAAAGATAGGATCCTTTTTAATAACTACCCAATCTTTATTACCTTGAATCAAAATTCCTATAGGATTTGCATCGAGATCGTCTTTGTTGAAGGCAGAAATAATCCAACGGAGGGCATCGAAATGCTTCTCTTGTTCTTTTATCATCTGCGTTTGACTTAGTTCTAAGTGCCTTTGATTACGGAGAATAAAAGTAAGTATATTCTTGAATGAATTGGGAGATTCTTCAAGATTATCACTTAGAGTTTGAGAAGAGGAAGCCATTTTTGATAAGAAGTGAAGAGATGCAAATAGAGATAAGTAGAAATGAAAAGATTACAAATTTCTAAAAGAAACAGGTCTTTAAATAGGCAGAAGTTCGTTTCAAATGAACGGACATGAATTATTTATTTTAGTTTCAAAATTTTAAAAATAACCAAATCTGACGGTTATATGTCGACATAGGGAGTAGAGACATGTTGACATGGGTCTGTTAATTTATGTATCTTACTTATTTTGTAAATAATATGTGTGTATATATATATACTTATGTACTATATAACATTTATTCCAGAGACACGATAAGGTAGAAAAACATAAGATATATGACTTTTATAAATAGCTAAGATGATACATAAGATACTACATAATATGATAAAAAGAACAATACAAGCTCACACTAAACAAACTAATACATCACAACCTAGTTCTTAAAATGTGCTAGAGGATGAGGTGGATAATGATAAGCCAAGTTTGCCACCAACTTTAGCAAAGAATTTGTTCATATTAGTGGATATTTTATCTAATTTCTTACTAACGGATCTTTTGAGAATCCGTTGATTTTCCACTATAATCTTTTGATTTTTGAGAAGAGTTTTGTTGGAACGATTGTTAGTATTGGTAGGATATTCAATACTTTCCAAGGAGGTTTCTTAATTATCTTCTTCAATTTCCATTTCCTCCCCTTCTTCCTCCTCTTCTTCTTCTTTATCTTCTTCCCCCATATCTTCTTGTGCCAATCTTTCATCCTTTTCGGCCAGAGATTCATATTGTTGAAATATGAAAGGAATTTTCATGAGAGAAATGTTAGCATGATTAAACACTTTTCTTGAAAAAATTCTTCCCTTTTGTAATCAATGCCAAAATAATTAATAATCCGAGTGAGATAGATTCCATGATATAAGGTATTCTCATCCATTTTCAAATTCTTAGGACGAAGTCATCCATAATCATTTGCACCCAATTAATGTCATAATGACCAAAGATGGAAAAAGGAGCTTTACCAACTTTTAAAGTCAGGTTATTGAAATTTCTCGATCTAAGAGTGATAGCATGTTGCAAAAGAAGATTGACAATACGTGCTTTCAGATGAAAGTTACGATTTTTTAATTCAAATTTTTCATCTCCTTCGAAAATGTGATGAAATTGTCTCACGATCATGTTCATCAATATTAAAAGTGAAAAGATCTATTCCTGAATTCTTGCAGTTGAGAATGTTGTCCAAAATTTCACAATTTAAAACAATTTTAGTGACACTACTCCAAATTTCATCCTCATTTCCTTCATAAAAACCACGATTCAAATTCGCATAAAACATTTTAACAAGATTTGGGTAACAAACAAAATCATTTTGTGAATTGTCAAAAAGACTAAGTATATGATTCTCTTCAAGAAGAGTATTGATTTCATATGTAGAGAAATCGCTAAAGATAGCAAACTTTCCCGTATGAACTTTTCCGAAATTAACATAGCTTATATAACCCTTGATTGCTTCCGGATCATTATAGAGATATTCTTTAATGGTTTTAGACAACCTCATTATGGATGGAATGCTTGAAGAAGCCATTTTTGAAGAGAGTAGAAAGTTTGAAAGAGTGAAAGAAAGTTTGAACTTTAAAATGAAAGTGAAAATGTATGATAAGATAAGGAAATAAACAGATATTCAATAGACATGTTCTCTGGTCAAGAGGTACCTTTCCAGAACATTGGGTTTGGTGAAAATGTGAAAGGAAATTCAAAGGTTTGAATTCAAATTTGAATTTCAATTTTTTGATAGGGATGTCGACATCATGGGTAGGGCCATGTCGACATAGGTCAGAGAATTCATGCAACTTATATTTTCCTATATACTTTAATATCTATATACCTGTATTATATTTAATGCCTGTATATTTTCTGGAGTAATATTAAATGTAATAATACTCTTTTAATAAAAAATATTATAATATTAAAAATAAAAATACGCCTAATAATAAAAAAAAAATTCAAAAAACACATAATTTGAAAAACAATCAAACAATTTTAAGCAAATAATACAACCATCATATTGTAAACATGTACCTTTTTCTAGATTCGTATCTCCGAGATCATCGGAATCATGAATAGCCGTAAAGCACATATTCGAATTTTCCATCTTTTGATCATCATCGCTTAAGAATGAATGTGAGTCTGAATCGTCTAGTGTAGCGGTATATGCTCTTTTCCTTTTCTTTGTATAATCATTGCTTGTAGGAAACTTTTGCTTATCAGGATGCGAATAGTCTCTTTTGAGATGGCCTGGTTTGTCACAGTTGAAACATTTGACATGGTTTGGTACTTCATTATGATTTCCAGAATTCCAGTGATCATTCTTTTTGAATTTGTTCATCTTTCTGTATTTTAGAAACTTCCGAATTTTTTTGCCATGAAAGCTATTTCTTCATCATATCACTTCCCGAGTCCGATCCATTTGTTAATGCGTTGAATGCAATTGACTTCTTTTCGAATGCCTTGCTATCTCTTCTTCCTTGCATTTGTACTTCGGACGACATTAGATTTCTAATCAATTCTTCAATCTTTAAAGTACTGATATCATTTGCTTCTTCGATTTCATGAGTTTTCTGATCCCATTCCGGAGTAAGAGAATTTAGAATTTTTCTGACTTGATCTTCATCGAATTTTTTTCCAATGATATTAATAATGCGCAATATCCTAAAATCTACTGTATATATCTAAAATGAACTCATTAAATTCATTTTGAATAATTGAAATTGATTTGTGAGTATGAATATTTTGCTCTGTTTGACTTTGCTTGTTCCTTAATGAGTAACTTGTAAAGTTTTCCAAATATCATATGCAGACTTACAAACAGATACTCTATTAAATTCATTCCTATCAAGTGAACAAAATAAATATTCATGGCTTTGGAATTATTTTGTGCAATAGTCGTTTGCTCAGCCGTCCACTGTGCAAAACTAGTTGTGGTTTCAGAATATTCAGTTTATGTGATATTCCAAATGACGAATCCTATTGACTGTAAATATATTTCCATTCTACATGCCCAGTATGCATAGTTACCGCCATTAAAAAGTGGTGGTCTTGTAGTAGAGTGACCCTCTATAAATGAACTAGTGATAGTGTTAACAGAACCAGTGTTGGTAGCCATTTTTAAAACTTTTCAAAATTCAGATTATGAAAACTTTGAAAACCAATGCTCTGATACCAAATGTGTGAAATGCAGATTACAGGTCTTAAGGCTGGAATAACAGTAGAGGGGGGATGAATAGTGTTTTATGGATTTTCTAAATCTTTTTGAAACTTATGTAATTTAATCACCAACAAATGCAATTCACAGACACATTTATAATCATAGAATCAGACACAGATGCAAATACTAAATTAAAGCGGTAAAGGAAAGAACACACCAGGATTTTATACTGGTTCGGAGTTACCCTACATCTAGTCCCATACAATCGTATGGATTTCTTACCAAAATAATCTCCTAGATTACACTCTCGGTTTCAAGCATACAAGGTACACCCTTATGATTCGAGTCTAAGGCAAACGCTCTTGATTTAACCAGGCTACAAGATCACCTAATTGATTTCCGGGGCTACAATCACACCCAATTGATTCAAGGCTCAACCACACCTTTTACTCAACAGTTTGATTTACAAAAGATTCTATAACTCTGAGTAGCACTGAGATCTTGTAGAGAGAGTGGCAGAGAATCAAACAAGTGATAATCAAGTTTGATTCACTTAGTATTTCAGTTGAGTATAGTTTAGGATTCTTTATAATAAATGTGGAAGATGAAGAGGAGAGAAAATAAATGAAATATGGTAAAAAAATCGTTTAGGACATACTGGTATTTATATTAGAGCAACAACCATATCTATTCGTCAAAGGATACGATGAATAGACACTTCTTTTGAAAATTGAAATTTGAAAATAACGGACACCATGTCGACATGAAGGGTTGAGGGATGTCGATATGCTTAAGGCAAAATTGATGTTTTTATTTTCTTATTAAAATTGGTTTCTATAATTTGTCGAAACAATTTCTAAACTTTGTAAATATATTTGAATATAGTATAAACATATAAAAGAGTTTAGAAAGTAATTTTTAATATATATAATCTTAATCTATAAAGTGATTTAAAATCTGAGTGTATAAATATTTTAAAGCTAAATATTTAAAACAAAAGATGGTTTAAAAACAAGGACAATTTTGAAATCAAAATATTAAAAACTATTAAAATAATTTGGAGGCTAAAATATTTAAAACCAAGAGAGATGTCTTTTTGAAATGAAATTTTTGGAAACATTTTTAAAAAATAAGATATATATTTTTGAAAATCATTTTTATAAAATTAGTGGATATCAAAATAGGGCCACTATATGTTCCACTAGATATTGCCGTGGGTTCCATCCCACTTGGGTTCCATCCCTTTAACAGGCTCGAAGTGGATTTCATTACACGAATAAATTTCGAATAAATATGTAACTGCTTCCAAGAAGTTTTAACATAATTTTAGACTCAATACTTATCTTGTACTAGAGAAATCTTGAACTCTTGATATGTTGATACACATGAGTCTTCAATCTTGATATCTTCAGTCTTGAATCTCTATACTGTACAGTCTTCATTCTTGATATGTGCATGTTTATATCCTGCATATACATATGTATCTAAACTATAATGTTAGTATTTATATTTCATGACAAGTTCTAAAGTTGTTGTCATCAAAACCATCATCTCAAGGACTAACAAAAAATACTCAGATTCTTGGTAACGGTTGGCGAGGTTTGGCTTGGAGGTTTTCGAGAGCCATCATAGTTCTCAAGTATATTTTTAAGGTATACTTTTGATAAAAGGTGCACCCACCTAGTCATTGTTGGAAATTCCCTTTCTCTGCCTTTGATTCAAACCTTTGAATTTGTTTTCCTAATTGCCTCGAGAAGTGACTTGAGCTCTTCTCGATGTTTAATTATTTATGTCTATTCTTTAAGTTCTTAGGCCTATATTTTCCAAGTTGGGTTTTGTTCTAAGTTATTTCCATTATGATGTTGTTATTGTGAGGGGAAACCTATTCCGCATTTGGTGGCATGGTCTCACATGTTGTTGTTTATTTTCATCATTTGTTAAGAGCTTACTCATACCCGACTTATTGTTTTACCCGAGTGTTTGTTTTCCCTAAACTCTTGTGTACTTTATTTTTTTGATTAGTCTGCCAGCACCATGTTTCTTTGGGTGCTTTGAAGAAGATGATATGGACGAGCAGGAGCCACCTTATCTATCAATTTATCTATTTCTACTGTTATGTTTAATTATGTATGTATAATTTTGTACCTACAAGTGTAAAGGTAGAGCTTATAACTATCTAGGCTAATAGTATCAGTATTTTGTGCATCTTTGATAACCCCATGTTAAGAAGTAACCTTACGTACAATATTATTGTTGTATTATATTTTACCATTCCATTGTGAGATTTTATGTTCTGTTCTTTTATTGTAACCCACAGCAACTCCCTTTTCGGATGCATGGCAGCACGCACGAACATCGAGGATGTGTTAAGTGTCATTCTAAGAGGTCAGAAAGGTGAGTTGTCACAATAAGTACTAAAATTTGAATGATGAAGTTATAAATTTACAAATTATACATACACACACATATATGTATGTGTATGTATATAATGTATTTATTAAATATTTAAATTTTAAATTACATTATGCCCTAATATGCATATGGTGAACTTAATGTTGTTTTTTAAATGTAGTACCAAAAATGACTACAATATATTAGTTGCTTAACAATGTGCATATGATTACATACAATGCGGTTATAAATCCCAATAACGACATACACACTTATACTTACATACAACAGTGTGTGTGTGTGGGTGTGTGTGTGTGTTACTATGTTATTAAATGCATATAGAAGTTGTGACAACTTTACCATTACATGTATGTTATGTATAAATATATGACAATCAATGATAAGTATAATGCTCTTTTAATCAAATTAACATTAGATTTTAAAATATGAAACATTTTTCATCCCAAATTAACATTAAATATGATTTAACATTAGCAAATTATTCAAGATAACACAAGTTGAAGTTCTAGTACAATAATTAACAAATGATTTTTTTACCTCCTTTCATCGTTGTTAATGCATATGACGCATCAAAATCATTCATAGCTAAATCAGGTTTCATTGATAAAGGCTTATAACTCTTGCTTTAGTTTGAACTTTCATGATTCTTATTCAATTTTATGGATTTCTATGTGGTCTTGGTGATTTTTTTAGACTAAAGCAATGGAGGAAGACGGAGAGGAGACAGTTACGTGATTTGAAGATGGGGGAAGATCGGTCACGCGTGTATCCAGTGGGTTGAGTGAGGTTATAGGATAAAGTAATATAAATTTATCCTTTTTTTGTAAACCTTATTTTTCTTATAACTTTCTTCCGTAACTCTAAATGTATCAAGTTTATTGTCCACCGAAACACATATTCTAACAATAGCATGACTCAAGCCCAAGTTCTATATGAGGTGTAAGATTATGGATCGTTATAGGTTGCAAAAAAAGTGTTACAAGAAAAAGAGATAAGATGGGTGAGGTTGTTTGATATAAAGTCCTACTTATTGCATATGACTTCGTGTAAAGAACGAGGACAGACTTTGATGAAATATATAATTAGTCTAGCAATCTCAAAAGGACTCAGCATGCAACTAAACTATGTGACGATTGCATAAGTATATGGAGTATTAGATATAGACATTTATATTGAAGTTCCTAAAGGACTTAATTTTCCTAAAGCAAAAACCTAGAAGCTTGTACTTATAAGTCTTACATGATTGTCGCACGGATCAAAATAATTGACAAGATCGTGGTACAATAGCTTTGTGAATGCTTGGTGAAAGAGGGTTACACCAATAACCACATATGCCCCTATTTTTTCATTAAGGAAAATGAATATGGATTTTTTATTACTACAATATATGTTAATGATGTTAATCTATTTACTACATTTGAAATGGTAAAACTACAGTTGAACATTTCAAAAGAGAACTTGGGATGATAGATTTTGGGAAGTCAAAATATTATCATGGTATGTAGATGGAGCATGGTTCAAGTGGATATATTATCCATCTAACGACTAATACCAAAAATGTCCTAAAGCACTTTTGATAAGAATATTGTCATCTACTGAGTTGTCATATCCATTTCGTATGAAAGAAGGCGATGAGAAGATACTTGTCTCTGAAGTACCTATGTGCTATTTGTACTTTGTTATGCCTAGCATAGTGCACAAGGTCCGATGTCGCATTTTCAATTAGTTTATTAGCCGCATTTAGTTCAGAACCAACTAAAATATGTTGCAACAAAATTAAACATACCCTAAGTGACCTTCGTGCTACAACTAATGTGAAATTATTCCACTCGAAAGATTTATCATTATAATTAAGTGGCTCTATGGATGCCAAACGCATTTTCGATCCTCATGAAGCTCGATCAAAATAGTTTTTTGTTTGCATGTGAACATGTTGTTATTTCTTAGAGTTTGACTAATCAAACATTAGTGGCTACATCATCTAACAATTCGAGGGTATTTTCACTTCATAAAGTGGGTCATGCATATGCGTGGTTAAGATCAAATATTAACCATGTCAAAAGGAGTTGTGAGTTACCTACTACCGCTAAAAGTCCAACTATAGTATGAAGACAATGCTGCGTGTATCGTTCAAATAAAAGTAGGAGTAGAACGAAACGTACATCATCATTATTTTATACACTTGAACTATAGTATGATATCACGTTTAAAGTTATGCAAATATGATCAAACAATAATCTTGCTGATATATTCATGAAAATATTTTTGGCATCGATCTTGAAGAGATTTGTATATGTCATTAACATTTGAAAAGTTCATGATTGACCATTGTTACCAACTAACGCTTAATCAAGGAAGCGATGGTTAATATGAAAAAACCGTACTCTTTTCTTCATCTAAGTTTGATCCGACTAGGCTTTCCTAGTAAGTTTTTAATGAGAAAATCATCATAAAGTTTCCATCAAAAGGATGTGTTACAAGCAGATGGACATATGTTTACATTGCATGCCCGTGCATAGATAAGTAATAATATTATCAATTTACTGTAATTTGATTCCTAGGGTTTTAGATTTAAACCTATTTTATGCATTTTTAATTTAAATTTAACAAATTAAATTCATGGTTTCTAACATCCTAACCAACTAGAATAAATTAAATTTATTTACACCAATCAAATTACTAAATTTTTGCCTTCCTACCTTAAGCCTAAGCTCTTCCTAGTGCTTGCACTTGATAATTTGGCCCTCAAATCAATAGCTTCTCCTTAGATTGCCTTGAACCACCCTTATTTGCTTGCTCTAGCCTCTTAGGTTGAATATATTCGATTTTAGGAAATTTTGAAATTTGGGTTTTAGGGAAAAATTGGGCATAGTTTAATTACCATAAACTTTTAGAGAATCCGGGTTTCATTAGTTACATATTTATAGGGGTTGGGTTTGATTTTAGGCCATTTGATTAACTTAGGTGATCTTCTCATAGCACCTGGACTACTCGTCCAATACTTCACTTGTAAGCAACGCATCGCAACAACTTTACATCATCTCTGTAAATTGAATTATCCCCGATTTAACATGCGTTCGGGTCGACCACCCATATGCCTGGCTCAATCGCTACCGGTCGACCTTGACCGCCTTGGGCCGATAGGCGACTTTATAAATTTTTAAATTTAAGTTCGTTCTAATACCAGTAACTTCACCAAACCAACTCGAATTACTACAAGTAATATATGAAAATCATCCAGAAAATCACTACGAACATAATGATATAAATTTCGTAGCCAAATTCATATGTTTCTAGAAATTTTATTTTAAGTCGTTTTCATAATTTAATTTTCCTATTAAATTTCATTAACTTTTCAAGGTATTACATTCCTTCGCTTCCCCCTTCCACAAAAGGATTCCATCTCTTAAATCTCCATAGGTGGAAAAATGTAACTCGCATATAGTTATTAATAACTACACTCCATCTACTCAACCATCATCCACATACAATCATGGTCCTTAATTGAAAATTTTCTAATGCAACATGTGTATGTGTGTGTACATATATGTAGCATGAAATGCACATGAACCTATGCCAGTGCAAAATAATAATCGGCCTACTGATTCAGTCGACCTCCTTTTATGCCAAAATGCTCATGTTATGCATCCAAATATATGCAACATCCTAAATGATATACTTGTAATTCTATTTGCATGTGCTACCATCCAATCATATGCAACATCCATGTGCGTAACACTCACTAGCATAATAATATTAAGAAACATCATGCAACAAGATATGAGTGTGCATGTGTGTACCTATAGGATTTACGGTCATAGTGTGTAAATGAATACAGTGGTGAACAGTACATCCATATGCATCCATTAGCATCCATGATCCATAGCATGTCCTATTGACACATTTACATCCATTCTTATCATCCAAAGGTCTCTACCAAAAGAGCATATTACCTAAGTCATATGCATAAGAATTCTACGCTAACAAGAAATTAAAATTTAAGACGTACAAGAAAAGAGTTATGGGTCGGTAGATCGGATTTTCTCCTCAGGCTTCCATGTACTCTCTACTGGACTGTCTCTATGACGACCCGAAATTTTAGGCAATATCAATTTAATAATCTTTCGTAATAATTAAATTGATTTGAACATTTTACATTATAAATTGACAAGTTAAATTTATTTTAAAGGCTAATAACAATAATAATTTGTTAATATCTATCAACAATTTTCTTAACAATATAAAATTTGACAAGTTTAATTCTTTTAAAAATTTATAATATTTTGATTTGGAAATATTTATTTTGGCAATTTAGAATTTGGTAATATTTATTTTTCAAAAGATAATCAAGATATTTTCTATTTATAATATATGTGTATTGATATATATTGTAAATAGGAAGTTTTAATGAAATAAAACTTTTTATTCAAATTGTAATATACATGGATGTATATATTATGATTTGGTTTATGTTCAAAATTCAATACAGTAATTATCAAACATAATGTTAAAAAAAAAATTCTATTTGAAATGTGTATATATATTTATATTTATATTTATATATATATATATATTTGAAATAGGAATTTTATTAATTTGAATTTAATAAGTATTTGCAAACTTTAATAAATATATAGTTTTGTAATTTGAAATGTCAATTTGATTTAATGTTTTTGAAATGATATTTGAAATTTAAAATTTTAATAACAAAATTTATTTCTTATTTATTATAAATATATACTTTAAGCTTTGGTTTTAAATAAGATTTAAATTAAAGTTTCATTTGTTTTAATAGTCTTTCATTTTAATTTTAACATAAGATAAAATTGTTTTGAAAATATTTTATAAAGAGTTAAACTAAGTTTCTCAAATTTATAAACAAGTGATAAAATTAAATTGATTTAAAATATAAGTTATTTATAAATGCCTATATAATTTACTTTTAAGATATTTATTAAAGTCTAAAGTTTATTTATATAAGATAAAATACACATTACTTATATATACACATTACATAAGTACATGTATATAGCTTAAATAGATTTTAAATAGGAAAAGTAACATTTATAAAACATTAATTAGACATTAAAACAACACTTGTAAACATTATAATACATATTAAAAACATTTGTTAATCTTTGAGCTTAGGTGTTAGCAAATTAGAGTAATAATGGGACAAGTGTCACTGATTTTAAAAATCTAAAAAAAAAATATGGTTAAGAAAGAGTTTTAATTTTCAGCTAGTTCTTTTATTCATTCTCAACTAAAAATGAAAGTAAATACAAATCAGAAACAAAGATCTGAAAACAAAATGAAGAAATTTGGATAATTTAAATCAAAGGCAAAAAAAAGCTCAACATCAAAGTAAGTTTAATCAAGCAACAAGATGTAAACATCAACATGCAAGCTGGAAATCAACAGCAACTAGAATGTTTTCAACATGCAAATCAATCAAGAACATGCGAAGTGAATTTCAAACCTGGAAAATGCAGCCTTATCTTCTGCTTTGTCATCTGCTTCTATTCAAAAGTGAGTAAATGGATTTCTTTTAAAAACAGTTCTTGATTTTTGAATCTCATCTTGGTCTTGTGATTGATCAACATGATGTTGATGAATTATTTTGATTTAAATTTGAATGCATGATTGAATTTTGAATCTTTGATTTGCCTAAGAAGTTAAACTTATGTTCTGTATAATGTATCAGGCTCCAATTTCATACTAAAATCAGTAATCCCATATTGAATTTGTTTTTCCCTTTGATTTGTAAAGAAAAGATGATTGTAATCAAATCATCTGGCATATGAAAATAGTTACAAGTTGTTAAATTAAATAATTAACTCAAAATTTTGATAATTACAGTAAATTAATAAGTTGGGTAAAAAGTTTTTGGATGCAAACTTAAGTTTTGATTTTATAATCATATTGCAAATAAGAAATCATGATTTTTGAAACTCAAATCACGATTTTTAGATCAGTAACTTGTGTGAATTTGGGATTTGACTTTTTTTGATATTTTGTCCAATCCACGGCGAACTACGACGAAGTGGTGATCGTGGTTGTGCTCGAAGGGGGAGGGGTAAGCAGTGATCATGGGAAAAATAGGTTGGTGATTTCTTTTTGGATGAGGTGGTCGAATTTGCTCGAGATAGGGTTTATTATCATGTAAATGTCATCGAAGTTCCTTGGGTCTGCACGGCGTCAGTGGGCAACCGGGAATGATCGCATAGGGTTTTGGGGTTGTGGGGAAGTGAGATGGAGCTATGGTAGAGGAGGCGTGGTGTCTAGTGAGGGGGATGATCGGCGGTGAGTGTTTTTCGGTAGCAATGGCAGTAGCAATTTTGAGTTGAAGGGTCGAATTTTGATCTTCGATCGAAAATTAGTTTCTGGGTTTTGCGATGGGTAGTAGGGGTTGAGGGCGACTTGTAGGTGGTCGGCATGGAGTTCGCCAACGTCCATCTGCGACGTGCACATTTTCGTGCATGTCCGTGTGTTACTGCTGGGTTCTGGGAAGTGAAGGGGGGAAACTCAAAGATGGTCTCGGGTTCGTGTGGGTTGAGCTCGAAGCAGGTATAAGGTAGGGAAGACTCGGGGTAAACGTGGGTTTTGCTCGGGTTTGTGTAGGGGATGGCTCGGGTTTAGGGCGAGCAGGTTTTGGGTTTTTGTCAGTAAAGTTTTTAAAGGCTTGAAACAAAGAAATTTGATTTTTGTAAATAATTAAGGTTTTAAACAAAAGATAAACAAGTTCTAACCAATAAAACTAATTTGTTTCAAGTTATAGTTTTAAACAAATTTATATATATTAAATTATGGAAGTTTTAAAATAAAATAAGTGGATTTTGAAATTAAGTTTGTATTAAATTTTTATTAAAGAACTTTAGAAAGGTTCTAAAGATTTAAAGGTAATTCAAAATGTGTTTAACTATAAATTGATTTCTAAAATGTTATATTTTATTTCAAAATAAAGTGAAATGATCAGAATTTGGAAATTCAGTTTAATAAAGATTTACCTTATGTGAATTTAGAATTTTGATTTAATTAAAGCTAAATAAGTTTATGGAAATAATTAAGATAGTACAATTTTTATTAGTAATCAAAGTATTTTGGTAAATATAAATGATTTAATTTAGAAAATGATTTCCTTAATTTGGGATCTTTTTAATATAACAAGTTATGAATCATTTAATTAAATTTAAATGACTAATTAAATAATTAATTAAGTAATAAATTTGTGATTAAATTAAGTTAATCATTTATGAGTTAATTTAATACAATTACTTGATGAAGTAATTAAGTGGTTAATTGCTAGAAGTAATTAAGTAAGAAATAATTATTTATGAAAGAAATTAAGTGGATGTGATTTAGGATTAATCACTTGAGTTATTAATTAAAGTATTAATTAATAAAAATTAATTAAAGGTTTAAAATATTTAATTAATGATTAATTAATATAAGGATTAAGGGTAATTAATTAAGTGATTAATTACTTGTTAAAGTAATTAATTAAGGAAGAATTTAATTAATAGAAGTAACCATTAATTAATGGGAATAATTAATTAATTTTTAATTAATAACTTAAGGATAATTAATTTTTAAATTACTAAATGTAATTCAAAGTAATTAATCAAAAGTGATTAATTAAAAGTAATTAATTAAATATGACTAATTAAAAATGATTAATCAAGTATGATTAATTAAAGATAATTAATCAAGAGTAATTAATCAAGTATGATCAATTAAGGTGTGATTAATTAAATAATTATCAAAATAAAATAATTATTAATCAAGTGTGATTAATTTAAAAAGTACTTGAGTGATAATTACTTGGATAATTAAGAGGTTATTAATCAAGATGATTAATTAAATTTGTGATTAAGGAATAATTACTTATAGTAATTAAGTAATAATTAATCAAAGATGATTAATTAAAGAAAATAATCAAGTGATGTTTATTAATTAATTTGTAATTAATTAATGAATGGTAAGATGGATTGATGATAATCCAAGTGATTAAATAAGAATTAATTTAATTAAGGATGAATTAAATTAATTAAAGTTGGATCAACCTTGTGTATGAGTGATTATTGATTGGTTGATTAGTATCATTGGATGAGTTAATGGTATTGGATGTTATTGTATGTCTTTGATTGATATGTGATGATATGAATGTGATATATCTGAGGTGTGATATATATGCTGCTTTGTGATATGTATGGATGAATGTGATAATAGTAGATTATCAATCTGTGTTGTGAATCATCCATTTATGTTAAGTGATATTTCTGAATATCTATTGTTAAATCCCTTAAATACAACTTGGAAATTCAAAATGGCGTTTGGATTCGGTGAGACTGGGATCGGGTTTCCATATTTGGATATTCGAAAACCACACCGATCCAAAATAAACGTTGGGTCGTAAATCCAAGTGGAGTGCAAGTGAAGACGTTAGGTGTAAGAACTGTACGTCAGTATAACTCTGTGGGTGATTCCGTAATGAGTTTGACGGAATAGTGCTTATAAATTCTAGATGGTGATTCAGAGTGCAAGGGCTATGGTCGTTGACTCTGAGGGTGATTCCAAAATGAGTGCAACGAGATAGTGCCTTTAGTTTCGTTCGAACCCGGAACGAACTTGTATGGATTGAATGCTTTCAGAACATCGTCAGGTGGACGATGAGCATTCTAAGATAGATGTGTTCTACAAAGGTAATCGCAGCCTCAAGCCTTATCAACCGGGAATGGCTAAAACAGGGGAGGTGCGGCAAGGCTTCGTAGGTAGCTCCCACTGGAGAGCGAGATACATCCCTGTCTAGATGTCCCTTTTTATTTCGGCTTTGTGGGCAGTTGGATCTGCAGCCAACTGCGGGTGGTCTTGTTCGGGACTGTTTAGTAAGGAATGGTCACGGCGTTGTGTTGCAGGGGAGCAGGCGTACTCCTCGGTACGGTGATCTAGGCCACGTACTGTGACGGGCGGTACCCCAGTAGCCCTGCCATTGTTGGAAAGTCATTCTTCCTACGAGACCATACGGTTTTGTTTGTATTACCCACTTTTGTTGCTAGTAGATGGAATTTAATAGATGTAACAATTTCGGCTATTTCATATTTACTTGAAAACCCTAGACACTATTATAATATCACTGGATTTCCTATCAAATGTTTTGGTTGGAGTAAGGTAAAAACTTTTCCATGTTTATGTGTGGGAAGTCTTACGTGATACCCTTTTCTTTCAGGGATTTTCTAAAGTTAAGCAATCTTAAATCGTTTACTCGCACCAGACCCCTGTCTGACCCGAGTGTTTATTTTCCGTTTTATTAAACTCTTGGTTACTCATATTCTGTATGAGTAGTCAAGTGATTCAGGTTATCCTTGACGAATTCTGGAGGAGCTTTGGAGCAGGAGGCTTCAGCGTGTAGATACATAGTTAGTGTTTCCGCTGTGTTGTTATTCTGTATGATGTCTTGCATTATATTAGACAGAAATGTTATAACTGTCTAAATTGAGATGTATGGTTATGTACTCTGATGTATATGATACTATGTATATGTTCTATATTATATTTAAATCATTCCGCTGTAAGATTCTGATGTGTTGTTGTTAATTCTTCTCTTTCTTTTCTTCTTTTATCTCTTTCTTTCTTAATTAGTGATGCGATTTTCTGGTGATAGAAAGTCGGGTCGCTACAGTTGGTATCAGAGCATTAGATTGAGTGAATACCTAGGCTTTGGAATGGTGTCTATCTTGAGAGAGCATACTTGTAATTTTTATATATAGATATATTTATAAATCTACCTAATCTGTTGGGTTATCTGTTCGGATTTTCCAACATAGGTTATAAAGGTAGATAAGGTAGAAGTGTGTGGAACACGACTACCACTAATGGAAGAGACTCATATGTTGTGGTTGGAGGTGTTTGTCAAGATTGTAGACCTAATACCGTCTCAAATAAGTTTTGTATACTGGTGAAAGGATTTCATTGATTCCAGAGGAAGTATTTGGAGGAATTAGGATATATTTTGGAGTTTGGGGTTGATTTGCTCTCGAGTGAGCGGGATTTCCAAGAGTTGAATCTATCAGCTAAGTAGAGCAAGTGATGGTATCTTGGTGACTTCAGGAAGGGATAGTTGTGTGGTAAGATGCAGTATCCATAGATGGTTCTGAGGATGTTCTTTTGGAGTAAGATTAAGATGGTATTGAAGGAACAGTGATGTCTACTGCAGTGAAGATTCGGATGTTTAGGGATTTTCTGGATCTTAAGCAAGGATGGTGTCTTATCTATATTGAAGTATGAGACCAAGGTCGATGAATTACCTCATTTCGGGCATGGTCTCATTGTTTTTCCTTAAGAAGAATAAGTGGTTGGTATTTGATTTGGAGCCGAGTTTCTTGAGAAGATGTCGACCTGTCTCAAGGTTTTTGGTGGAATTGGGTAATAGTTTTGTGTTTCACGAAGCTTGGGGTTAAGGATGATCTTTTGGCTTATCAATATCATTAAAGTGAAGTTGGAAGCAACAGCATGGATCCGTTTCTATAATGGTCCAGAAATCGTTGGGATTCTACTATCGGCAGACCAGGCAGATAGTGAAGGCTTATCCAATTTTTTTTCGGGAAGCTCAACAGAGTAGAATATTTGTTGGAAGTGATCTATCAGTTTTTTTGATAGATAAGCCATTCTTGAAGATTGATCTTGTTTAGGAAGGTTGTTCTAGTTAGTGAAGATAGTTCTTTGGAATCTGAACTAAGTAATATCGCAAAAGTGACTTGCGATTAGTTCGGAAATCTTTGAGTATTCTTTAGTTTGGAAATTAAGGAATCTCATACGGAGGTAAAAGCCATTAGAGTAGTCAGAGATTTTCCAGATGTTTTTTGGGAATTCAGAAGTTGACCCGAATCGGAGATCGAGTTTACTTATCGACTTGGATTCCAGAAGTAATTTTGATGGTTCAACCATATAGTGGGATGACTCTTAGAGCAAGAAGAGTTTGGTGAGGCAGCTCAGTATTCTTGAGAGGGATTGATCATCTAATTCTAGTTGAGATTCTGCTGAAAAGTTTTGACCAAATAGAATGGTCACTAAGATTTTATGAGTCAGATGAACTGTGTATAGAGAAAGATTGTGCTTGAGATCTTCGATAGCATTCTCATCTACTCAAGATCAGAGTTGTGCAGCGAAAGCGAGATAGCAGTTGTTCTAGAGTGGGAGTAACCGGGAGTTGCAGTTTTCTTGGATTAAAGGATTTCTATAGGGAATTTTAAGTATGAAGAAATTTTATGGATTTGGTAGGAAAGGTTGTCGGGTGCAACTGTTTGGCTATTCCAGATAAGAGATGTAGGTTTGAAGTCCACTGATGCTTGTGGAATAGAGTTGTGTATTGGATTTCAGCAAATTTTTGGAGAGCCATTTTGTTGAGTAGGATTAGGTGATTGGTTTGATTTTGGTCCTATTTGTTCTTGAAGCAATCAGCAAGAGTTAATCTGATCAGGAATATTGGAGGTGACTCAGGATCATCGGAAGAGTTATGCAGTTAAGTATTGAGAAGATTTGGGATATGAAATTGGATTTTGGATATTGCTTTAGATTTATCCAATCAAAGGAGATATAAGTCTGGGTAAAACTGGAAAGTTAGCTCCGGAAGTAGTTTGAGTTTTTCCTGTGTTCTCTGAAGATTAGATTAGTATCTACAGGATTTAATTGCCAGTTTGGATAACTGGAATTCATTATAATTCATATATTTCTGAGGAATATGTGTATGATTCATCAAGTGATAAAATCAGCAGTTCAGAAGGATCTGGTAGTTGAGCTGGTTTTGAGTTTAATATGATATCTTGTTCAGATTTGTAAGATCAGATGAGAGAGTTCTTGGTTGTAGTAGTATAGTTACTTAAGATTCGGTAGAGCGAGTATTCCAGTATAGGTACCCATAAAACTCTTGATAATATTAGGAAGTTCTATTCAGAATTTTCTGGATAGATAAATTGTTTGTTTGAATTGGTTGCTTTGGTTAATATAAACGATAGTATATGATTGACTGTTTGATTGCTGATAGAAATTGAAATTCTTTTGCTGGGTTATTAAATTATCTTTGCTTTTAAATTTCGGGGACGAAATTCTTTTAAGGGGGGAGGAATGTGACGACCCGGAATTTTAAGCAATATCAATTTAATAATCTTTGGTAATAATTAAATTGATTTGATCATTTTACATTATAAATTGACAAGTTAAAATTATTTTAAAGGCTAATAATAATAATAATTTGTTAATATCTATCAACAATTTTCTTAACAATATAAAATTTGACAAGTTTAATTCTTTTAAAAATTTATAATATTTTGATCTGGAAATATTTATTTTGGAAATTTAGAATTTGGTAAGATTTATTTTTTAAAAGATAATCAAGATATTTTCTATTTATAATATATATGTATTGATATATATTGTAAATAGGAAGTTTTAATGAAATAAAACTTTTTATTCAAATTGTAATATACATGGATGTATATATTATGATTAGGTTTATGTTCAAAATTCAATACAGTAATTATCAAATATAATGTTAAAATGTTTTTCTATTTGAAAAAATATATATATTTATATATATATATATATATATTTGAAATAGGAATTTTATTAATTTGAATTTAACAAGTATTTGCAAACTTTAATAAATATATAGTTTTGTAATTTGAAATGTCAATTTGATTTAATGTTTTTGAAATGATATTTGAAATTTAAAATTTTAATAACAAAATTTATTTCTTATTTATTATAAATATATACTTTAAGCTTTGGTTTTAAATAAGATTTAAATTAAAGTTTCATTTGTTTTAATAGTCTTTCATTTTAATTTTAACATAAGATAAAATTGTTTTGAAAATATTTTATAAAGAGTTAAACTAAGTTTCTCAAATTTATAAACAAGTGATAAAATTAAATTGATTTAAAATATAAGTTATTTATAAATGCCTATATGAATTTACTTTTAAGATATTTATTAAAGTCTAAAGTTTATTTATATAAGATAAAATACACATTACTTATATATACACATTACATAAATACATGTATATAGCTTAAATAGATTATTAAATAGGAAACGTAACATTTATAAAACATTAATTAGACATTAAAACAACACTTGTAAACATTATAATACATATTAAAAACACTTGTTAATCTTTGAGCTTAGGTGTTAGCAAATTAGAGTAATAATGGGACAAGTGTCACTTATTTTAAAAATCTAAAAATAAAAAAAATATGGTTAAGAAAGAGTTTTAATTTTCAGCTAGTTCTTTTATTCATTCTCAACTAAAAATGAAAGTAAATGCAAATCAAAAACAAAGATCTGAAAACAAAATGAAGAAATCTGGATAATTTAAATCAAAGGCAAAAGAAAGCTCAACATCAAAGCAAGTTTAATCAAGCAACAAGATCTAAACATCAACATGCAAGCTGGAAATCAACAGCAACTAGAATGTTTTCAACATGCAAATCAATTCAAGAATTTCAAATCTGGAAAACGCAGCCTTATCTTCTGCTTTGTCATCTGCTTCTATTCAAAAGTGAGTAAATGGATTTCTTTTAAAAACAGTTTGTGATTTTTGAATCTCATCTTGATCTTGTGATTGATCAACATGATGTTGATGAATTATTTTGATTTAAATTTGAATGCATGATTGAATTTTGAATCTTTGATTTGCCTGAGAAGTTAAACTTATGTTCTGTATAATGTATCAGGCTCCAATTTCATATTAAAATCAGTAATCCCATATTGAATTTGTTTTTGCCTTTGATTTGTAAAGAAAAGATGATTGTAATCAAATCGTCTAGCATATAAAAATAGTTACAAGTTGTTAAATTAAATAATTAACTCAAAATTTTAATAATTACAGTAAATTTATAAGTTGGGTCAAAAGTTTTTGAATGCAAGCTTAAGTTTTGATTTTATAATCATATTGCAAATAAGAAATCATGATTATTGAAACTCGAATCACGATTTTTAGATCAGTAACTTGTGTGAATTTGGGATTTGACTTTTTTTGATATTTTGTCCAATCCACAGCGAACTACGACGAAGTGGTGATCGTGGTTGCGCTCGAAGGGGGAGGGGTCAGCAGTGATCATGGGAAAAATAGGTTGGTGATTTCTTTTTAGATGAGGTGGTCGAATTTTCTCGAGATAGGCTTTATTATCCTGTAAATGTCGTCGAAGTTCCTTGGGTCTGCACGACATCAGTGGGCAACCGGGAATGATCGCATAGGGTTCTGGGGTAGCGGGGAAGTGAGACGGAGCTATGGTAGAGGAGGCGTGGTGTCTAGTGAGGAAGATGATCGGTGGTGAGTTTTTTTCGGTAGCAATGGCTGTAGAAATTTTGAGTTGAAGGGTCGAATTTCGATCTTCGATCGAAACTTAGTTTCTGGGTTGCGCGATGGGCAGTAGGGGTTGAGGGCGACTTGTAGGTGGTCGGCGTGGAGTTCGCCAACGTCCATCTGCGACGTGCACATTTACGTGCACGGTCGTGTGTTACTGCTGGGTTCTGGGAAGTGAAGGGGGGAAAACTCGAAGATGGTCTCGGGTTCGTGTGGGTTGAGCTCGAAGCAGGTATAGGGTAGGGAAGACTCGGGGTAAACGTGGGTTTTGCTCGGGTTGTGGGGGATAGCTCGGGCTTTAGGGCGAGTAGGTTTTGGGTTTTTGTCAGTAAAGTTTTTAAAGGCTTGAAACAAAGAAATTTGATTTTTGTAAATAATTAAGGTTTTAAACAAAAAATAAACAAGTTCTAACCAATAAAACTAATTTGTTTCAAGTTATAGTTTTAAACAAATTTATATATATTAAATTATGGAAGTTTTAAAATAAAATAAGTGGATTTTGAAATTAAGTTTGTATTAAATTTTTATTAAAGAACTTTGGAAAGGTTCTAAAGATTTAAAGGTAATTTAAAATGTGTTTAATTATAAATTGATTTCTAAAATGTTATATTTTATTTCAAAATAAAGTGAAATGATCAGAATTTGGAAATTCAGTTTAATAAAGATTTACCTTATGTGAATTTAGAATTTTGATTTAATTAAAGCTAAATAAGTTTATGGAAATAATTATGATAGTTTAATTTTTATTAGTAATCAAAGTATTTTGGTAAATATAAATGATTTAATTTAGAAAATGATTTCCTTAATTTAAGATCTTTTTAATATAAGAAGTTCTGAATCATTTAATGAAATTTAAATGACTAATTAAATAATTAATTAAGTAATAAATTTGTGATTAAATTAAGTTAATCATTTATGAGTTAATTTAATATAATTACTCGATGAAGTAATTAAGTAATTAAGTGGTTAATTGCTAGAAGTAATTAAGAAAGAAATAATTATTTATGAAAGAAATTAAGTGGATGTGATTTAGGATTAATCACTTGAGTTATTAATTAAAGTATTAATTAATAAAAATTAATTAAAGGTTTAAAATATTTAATTAATGATTAATTAATATAAGGATTAAGGGTAATTAATTAAGTGATTAATTACTTGTTAAAGTAATTGATTAAGGAAGAATTTAATTAATGGAAGTAATCATTAATTATTGGGAATAATTAATTAATTGTTAATTAATAATTTAAGGATAATTAATTTATAATTAATTTTTAAGTTACTAAATGTAATTCAAAGTAATTAATCAAAAGTGATTAATTAAAAGTAATTAATTAAATATGACTAATTATAAATGATTAATCAAGTATGAATAATTAAAGATAATTAATCAAGAGTAATTAATCAAGTATGATCAATTAAGGTGTGATTAATTAAATAATTATCAAGGTAATAAAATAATAATTAATTAAGTGTGATTAATTTAAAAAGTAATTGAGTGATAATTACTTGGATAATTAAGAGGTTATTAATCAAGATGATTAATTAATTTGTGATTAAGGAATAATTACTTATAGTAATTAATCAAAGATGATTAATTAAAGAGAATAATTAAGTGATGTTTATTAATTAATTTATAATTAATTAATGAATGGTAAGATGGATTGATGATAATCCAAGTGATTAAATAAGAATTAATTTAATTAAGGATGAATTAAATTAATTAAAGTTGGATCAACCTTGTGCATGAGTGATTATTGATTGGTTGATTAGTATCATTGGATGAGTTAAAGATATTGGATGTTATTGTATGTCTTTGATTGATATGTGATGATATGAATGTGATATATCTGAGGTGTGATATATATGCTGCTTTGTGATATGTATGGATGAATGTGATAATAGTAGATTATCTATCTGTGTCGTGAATCATCCATTTATGTTAAGTGATATTTCTGAATATCTATTGTTAAATCCCTTAAATACAACTTGGAAATTCAAAATGGCGTTTGGATTCGGTGAGACTAGGATCGGGTTTCCATATTTGGATATTCGAAAACCACACCTATCCAAAATAAACGTTGGGTCGTAAATCCAAGTGGAGTGCAAGTGAAGACGCGAGGTGTAAGAACTGTACGTCAGTATAACTCTGTGGGTGATTCCGTAATGAGTTTGACGGAATAGTGCTTATAAATTCTAGATGGTGATTCAGAGTGCAAGGGCTATGGTCGTTGACTCTGAGGGTGATTCCAAAATGAGTGCAACGAGATAGTGCCTTTGGTTTCGTTCGAACCCGGAATGAACTTGTATGGATTGAATGCTTTCAGAACATCGTTAGGTGGACGATGAGCATTCTAAGATAGATGTGTTCTACAAAGGTAATCGCAGCCTCAAGCCTCATCAACCGGGAATGGCTAAAACAAGGGAGGTGTAGCAAGGCTTCGTGGGTAGCTCCCACTGGTGAGCGAGATACATCCCTGTCTAGATGTCCCTTTTTATTTCGGCTTTGTGGGCAGTTGGATCTGCAGCCAACTGCGGGGTGGTCTTGTTCGGGACTGTTCAGTAAGGAATGGTCCCGGCCTTGTGTTGTAGGGGAGCGGGCGTACTCCTCGGTACGGTGATCTAGGCCACGTACTGTGACGGGCGGTACCCCAGTAGCCCTGCCATTGTTGGAAAACCATTCTTCCTACGAGACCATACGGTTTTGTTTGTATTACCCACTTTTGTGGCTAGTAGCTGGAATTTAATAGATGTAACAATTTCGGCTATTTTATATTTACTTGAAAACCCTAGAAACTATTATAATATCACTGGATTTCCTATCAAATGTTTTGGTTAGCGTAAGGAATTTTTTTTTCCATGTTTATGTGTGGGAAGTCTTACGTGATACCCTTTTCTTTCAAGGATTTTCTAAAGTTAAGCAATCTTAAATCGTTTACTCACACCAGACCCCTGTCTGACCCGAGTGTTTATTTTTTGTTTTATTAAACTCTTGGGTACTCATATTCTGTATGACTAGTCAAGTGATTCAGGTTATCCTTGACGAATTCTGGAGGAGCTTTGGAGCAGGAGGCTTCAGCGTGTAGATACATAGTTAGTGTTTCCGCTGTGTGTTATTCTATATGATGTCTTGCATTTATTAGACAGAGATGTTATAATTGTCTAAATTGAGATGTATGGTTATGTACTCTGATGTATATGATACTATGTATATGTTCTATATTATATTTAAATCATTCCGCTGTGAGATTCTGATGTGTTGTTGTTCATTCTTCTCTTTCTTTGCTTCTTCTATCTCTTTCTTTCTTAATTAGTGATGCGATTTTTTGGTGATAGAAAGTCGAGTCGCTACAGTCTCCTCACTGGACTCTAACATATCTAATCTCCTTATTGTGGAGTCGCTTCATGCCATTCTCTAAAATATGCATAGGTGCATGACGAATAAGACTCTAGCTCAACCTCTACCTCCTCCAACTGACTCGGTTAGATAATCTATATCATCTAAGCATGTCTGCAAATGTGCCACATGGAAAATGTTATGTACCCCCACCAACTTCTTCGAAAGCTCTACCCTATATGTCAACTTCCCAACCCTAGCTACTATAGATAAACGCCTCATAAGGTGCTAGCTTCCCCGATCTACCAAATCTCATCACATGTCCAAGAGGTAAAACCTTTATGAATGCCATGTCTCCCATTATGAACTTTAACTCCATACGTCCCCTCTCGGGTTATGATTTCTATATATCCCGAGAAGTCTTTATCCTCCTCCGAACCAAATCCACCTTCTTTGATGTATCTCTTACCAAGTTGGGTTCAAGGATAATCATATCCATCTTATCCCACCAACACATCGGTGATCTCAAGGTCAACGATACAATGCCTCGAATGGTGCCATCCTGATGCTCAACTAATAACTGTAGTTATAGGTAAACTCTACAAACGGACCCGAATTTTCGCGTTCGAAAATCAACATCCATACTTCACCCGTATTTGAATGCCGCGGATTCAAACGTTGAATCCGATTCACTGGAGCTTATTACATATTAAGTACAACAACACATCAGAAGAAAAATGAATATCATTGATACACAATAGTATTTGATACAACACATTGATACAATTGATATCAACATCAGAGATACAAGATAACAGCGGAAGAAATAACTCCAAAAGATAATATCTTCAGAAGTCCTTAAGATAGATACTCCAATTAACCACAACACCATTGCCAATGCTCCAAGACTAGAAAGATTCCAAACCAAAAAGTGAGAACCACCATCAACACTGAAGTGAAGCAACTCAATCCAAATGCGATTTCCAATATCCAAAGATTGAATGCTATCGAATCTACACCGACTATTTGACTATCTGAAAAATCCAACTCTAGATTTTTCGTGTGGAAAATTGTGGGCACCTAGAGTTTAAATAGGGAACAATAAACTCCATGTTAATCATGGGACTAGTATGGGCAAACAAAAATAGTTTATCTTGAATAAAAACGAAGAAAGAATTTAAAATTTGAAATCCGCAACGATTTTTGAAAAAATGAAACTACCATAAGGCCTCGCACCGCACACACAATGTAAACGCAGAATTGGAGGAGATTTGTCCTTATGATAGTCAAACATGCTTGATATGTTAAATCCTTTTCATATTATTATTATTAGTGCATAGTGCAGAAAATATTTCGAAAGTATAATATTAATCTTAGCCTGCATACAACCATTATTGTATGCCTACTGTTAGTCCATGAGATGATGGTTTTGATGACAACAACCTTAGAATAGATTATGAAATATAAATACTAACATTATAAGTTTAGATATATATGTATATGCAGGATTTAACCATGCAGGTAGCAAGAATGAAGACTGTACAGTATAGAGATTCAAGATATCAAGACTAAAGACTCATGAGTATCAAGATTATCAAGAGTTCAAGAATTCAAGTAATTTATTCTTTAATTAGAAAATTTTGTTAAAACTCCTAGAAAAGCACTGGCATCTTAAAATCCAATTTATTTGTCAAATGGAATCCACTTCGAGCCTGTTAAAAGGATGGAACCCAAAGTAGGATAGAACCTACGAAAAATCTAGTGGAACGTTGTTTTGAATCCGCTAACCTTTTATTCAAAATGATTTTTTTTTTAAATTATGTCGTGGTTTCAAAATGATTTCAAAACCTTCCTTTTAAAAGCATCAAAAACATCTATCCTGATTTTAAATAATTTTAGCCTCAAAATCGTCTTTAATTTCAAAGTCAAATTGCTCATGATTTTAAATTATCTTTTAATATAATATGTTTAACTTTTAAAATATTTATACTTAGATTTAAATATATAATTATAGTTAAATTCTATATATACTATTATCTATATTTACTTATGAATTTTAACTATAGTCAAGTATATTTATAAAGTTTAAAATAGTTTTAATATAAGATAAATGTTATTTTCAAAGAAATCAAATCATCAAAAAATGCTTTGGGATGTCGACATACTCATGGTAACCATGTCGACATGGTGTCAGTTGAGTTCAAAATTTCAATTTCAAAAGAAGTGTCTATTTGCCATAACTCTTCACGAATGGACATGACTGTTGTTCTACTATAAATAGGGGTCAGTTTCAATGAATTTTACATCAGATTTTTTGGTTTTTCACCCCTCTTCTTCTTCTTCCACGTTTCTTAATAAAAATTCTTATCATTATTCTGCCGAAATCTATATTGAATTGAACTCGTTCATTCGTAGTTAGATTCTCTATCACTATCTCAACAAGATCCTCTGTGCTATTCAGAGTTATAGGGCTTTTGTAACCCACTTAGCGAGAAAAGGTGTGATTGTAGCCTTGAAAATCAATCAAGCATGATATGGTGTGATTGTAGCCTTGGGAAATCAATTGGGTGAACTTGTTGCCCGTAAAATCAAGTGGGTGAACTTGTAGCCCGGAAAATCAAGTATCTCTACCCAGAGGATTGTGATTCTGGAGGGTGTACCTCATAGCCATAAAATCGAGGGTGTAATTGAAAAGATTGATTTTGAAAATTAATCCGTACTTGTGTTGCGGGACTGAATGTAGGGTAACTCTGAACCAGTAGAAAATCCGGTGTGTTCTTTCCTTTACTGCTCTTTATTTTATTTCTGCATCTGTGTTTGTTTCTCTGATCATATCTGTGTCTGTATGTTGCACACATTTGTGTTTAAATTAACATAAACTCAAATAAGATTTAGTAATTCTTTATAAACATTATTCACCCCTCCTCTAGTGTTAATTTTAGCCTTAAGATCCGTAATCCGCATTTGTCACAATTGGTATCAGAACAAGGTTTTCAAAGTTTCAAAATCTGATTTTTGAAATTTTTTCAAAATGGCTACCAACTCTGGTACTGTTACTAACACTAGTATCCCTGTTACTAGTTCATTTGTAAAAGGTCAGTCTACTGTCAGACCACCACTTTTTAATGGCAGTAACTATGCATATTAGGCATGTAGGATGAAAATATATTTACAATCTAAAGGATTAGACACTTGGAATATTACACAAACTGAATATTCTGAACCCACAACTGATTTGCACAGTGGACTGCTGAGCAAAAGGCTGTTGCACAAAATAATTCTAAGGTAATGAATACTTTGTTTTGTTCACTAGATAGAACCGAATTCAATAGAGTGTCTGTTTGAAAGTCTGCATATTAAATCTGGAAAACTTTGCAAGTTACTCACGAAGGAACAAGCAAAGTTAAACAGACCAAAATTTCCATGCTCACAAATCAGTTTCAATTATTTAAAATGAATTCTAATGAGTTTATTTCAGATATGTACAGTAGATTTCAGGATATTGTGCATTCTCTAATATCTTTGGGAAAGGAATTTTCTGAAGAAGATGAAGTCAGAAAGATTTTAAAATCTCTTACTCCAGAATGGGATTAAAAGACACTTGCTATCGAAGAGGCAAATGAAATCAGTACTTTAAAGATAGAAGAATTAATTGGAAATCAAATGTTGTATGAAGTTCAAATGATCAGGAGAAGAGAAAGCAAAGCATCTAAAAAGAAATTAATGGCATTCAATGCATTGACTGATGGATCAGATTCAAACAGCGATAACGACGAAGAAATAGCCTTAATGACCAGAAATTTTAGGAAATTCCTAAAATACAGGAAGATGAATAATCTCAAGAGAAAAAACTATAAGAACTTTGGAAATCAGAATGTAGTGCCAAATAATGTCAAATGTTACAACCGTGATGAACCAAGCCATATCAAAAGAGACTGTTTGTATCCAGATAGGCAAAATCCTCCTATGAATAATGATTAAACAAAGAAAAGGAAACGTGCATTTACTGCTACTCTAGATGACTCAGACTCGTCCTCAAGTGATGATGATCAAAAAATAGATAATTCAAATTTGTGTTTCATGGCAGTTCACGACTTCGACGAATTCACAGAAACGGACTCAAAAAAAGGTACACATTTACAATATAATTGGTTGAAATTGCTTTCTTAGAATTAGATGTTTTGATTACTTGATTAATTGATTTTGAATTGGCGTGTTGTTTGAATTTTAAAAATTTATTTTCTATTTTGTGTTATTTTATATTATTATTTTTAATAGTATACTAATACTTTTTGAAATATACTTTTAGTCCAATAATATTTCAGAAATATATAATAAAGTATAAAAATTTATTAGAGAACTTAAGTAAAATAATTCGCAAAAATTCACTGGCACATGTCGACATGGTCCCTACCATGATGTCGACATAGGTACCAAAATTTGAATTTCAAAATTTGAATTCAAATGTTTGAACTTCCTTCCATCTTTTCACTTCATTCAATTCTCTGAAAAGCTACCTTTTGAGCAGAGAATATGTCCTTTGAGAATCTATTTATCCACTATCTTTTATCATATCTTTTCACTCTCATTTTCAAATTCAAACTCTCTTTCTTCAAAACTTCAAGCTCTCTACTCTCTACTTTAATGGCTTCTTCAAGCAACCCCTCTACCATGAGAATTTCTAGAAAAATAAAAGAGCAACTCTTTAATGATCTGGAGGCAATAAAAACATACATCAACTATGCTAGTTATGCCAAAGTCCATCCCGGAAAGTATGCTATTTTACAAGATTTTCCTTCTTATGAACTTGATTCTCTTTTTGCAAACAATGGAGTTCTTAGTCTTATTGATGCTTCTCAGAATGATTTTGTTTGCTATTCAAATCTTGTCACAATTTTCTATGCTATTTTAAACCGTGGATTTTATAATGGAAATGAGGATGAAATTTGAAGTAGTGTCAAAGGCACTAGAATTGTTTTGAATTGTGATCTTTTGGGTACCATTCTCAATTGCAAGTGTACGGGAATGGATCTTTCTAATTTTAAAATCGATGAAAATGATCGTGAGACATTTCATCATATTTTCGGAGGGAATGATAATTTTGAATTCAAAAATCGAAATTTTCGACCAAAGGCAAGAATTGTCGATCTTCTTTTGCAACATCTTTGACCCCAAGATTGGGGAATTTTGACAATCCTACTTCAAAAGTTTGCAAAGCACTTTTTTTGGAAATTATGACATAAATTGGGCGCAAGTTATTTTGGATGAACTTCGTCCTAAAAATCTTGAAATGGGTGAGAATAGTTTGTATCATGGAATTTATCTCACTCGGATTATCAATTATTTTGGAGTGGATTTCAAAGGCGAAGAATTTGTTTCTAGAAAAGTTTTCAATAATGCCAACATTTCGCTTATGAAAATTCCATTTGTTTTTCAACCCTATGAGATCCTTGCCGAAAAGGAAGAGCGTTTGGCTCATAAGGAAATGGAAGAAGAAGAAGAGGAAGAAGAAGAAAAAGGGGATGAAATGGAAATTGAAGAAGAAAAAGGTGAAACCTCTTTGGAAAGCATCGACTATCCTCCTAATCCATCCACCAAAACCCTTCTCAAGAACCAAAAGACGATTGTTGAAAATCAACGGATTCTTAAACGACCCATTGGTAAGAAGTTGGACAAAATTTCATCCAAGATGAACAAGTTCATTTCCAAAGTACGCAAGAAACTTGGACTTTCTTCATCATCATCATCCTCTAACTAGTGTTATCTTTTCGTATTTTGTTATATGTGTTTTAGCTTGTTTTAATTCGAAAGTTCATGTAGTTTCACATGTTTAATCATTGTATCATCTTAGTACGCAATGAAATGAAATTTCCTTTCTGTTATCTAGCTTATCTTATCTCCAGAATAAATGTTAGTATATTATATAAATATATATACACACACAATTATTCACAAAATCTAATTAGTCATATTTTTTCACTAACCCATGTCGACATACCCCCTATAAGCATGTCGATGTGTACTGGTCAGAAATGACAATTCATTTTGAATTTGAAATTTGAATAACTACCATATGTCTATTCATTTCAAACGAATTTCTACACCGATATATACCTATTTCTTCCAGAATTCTTCACTGAAAATTATTTCTTACCTTCTAATCCTTCATTTCTTTCACAAATTCAACTATGGCTAATCTAATTCACAATTTATCTGAAAATCTCGAAGAAACTCTTAATTCATTCAAGAATATTCTCTCGTTCATTCTCTGTAACCAGCGTCACTTAGAATTGACTCAAATGCAGATGATCAAGGAGCAAGAAAGGCAATTCGATGCAATACGATGATGATTTACTCCTTACACAAGGATGATAATGAAGCACATCCTCCTATCTCTCTCTCTCTCTCACTAATGACAATGAAAATTAGGATGCTATTAAAGCAGACCCTATCTTTGGAGAAGAAGGATGGGTGGAAGTTCCTCGTAACGTTTAAATTTTATTACTTTGATTGAATTGTTTGTTTGAATTGATTTGATTTGGTTTAGAATGATACTTGTTGTGGATTGATTTCTTAATTTAGTTCGATGTTTGATGTATAAAACATGTAAATATACATTGAAATGTATATAGTCTTTGATTAAATTATCATGTTCATAGGTATAATTATTTCTTATTCCATCTATTATATATTTCTTTGTATAGTTTATCGATGTAGGTACTTTAGTCCAAGAATGAGAGGGAGATCGTTTTTGTTCATGACAAAGAGGGAGAAGTATAAAATAGGGTAGTTAGGCGTAGATTAAGGGGGAGTTATTAGTTTTAGGGGGAGTTATTAGGATAGAAGTAATATTTTATAAATAAAGGTTGTCATCATCAAAAAGGGGGAGATTGTTAGTCCATGAGATGATGGTTTTGACGACAACAACCTTAGAATAGATTGTAAAATATAAATACTAACATTATAAGTTTAGATATATATGTATAAGCAGGATTTAACCATGCAGGTACCAATAATGAAGACTGTACAGTATAAAGATTCAAGGTATCAAGACTGAAGACTCATGAGTATCAAGATTATCAAGAGTTCAAGAATTCAAGTAATTTATTCTTTAATTGTAAAATTTTGTTAAAACTCCTAGAAAAGCACTGGCATCCTAAAATCCAATTTATTCGTGGAATGGAATCCACTTCGAGCCTGTTAAAGGGATGGAACCCTAAGTGGGATAGAACCTACGAAAAATCTAGTGGAACATTGTTTTGTATCCGCTAACCTTTTATTCAAAATGATTTTTTTCAAAATTATATCTTCTTTTCAAAATGATTTCAAGACCTTCCTTTTAAAAGCATCAAAAACATCTATCTTGATTTTAAATAATTTTAGGCTCAAAATCATCTTTAATTTCAAAGTAAAATTACTTCTGATTTTAAACTATCTTTTAATATAATATATTTAACTTTTAAAATATTTATACTTAGATTTAAGTACAAAATTATAGTTAAATTCTATATATATTATTATCTATATTTACATATGAATTTTAACTATAATCAAGTATATTTATAAAGTTTAAAATAGTTTTAATATAAGATAAATGTTATTTTCAAAGAAAATCAAATCATCAAAAAATGCTTTGGGATGTCGACATACTCATGGTGACCATGTCGACATGGTGTCAGTTGAGTCCAAAATTTCAATTTCAAAAGAAGTGTCTATTCGCCATAACTCTTCACGAATGGACATGACTGTTGTTCTACTATAAATAGGGGTCAGTTTCAATGAATTTTACATCAGATTTTCTGGTTTTTCACTCCTCTTCTTCTTCCACTTTTCTTAATAAAAATTCTTATCATTACTCTGCCGAAATCTACATTGAATTGAACTAGATCATTCGTAGTTAGATTCTCTATCACTATCTGAACTAGATCCTCAGTGCTATTCAGAGTTATAGGGCTTTTGTAATCAACTTAGCGAGAAAAGGTGTGATTGTAGCCTTGAAAATCAATCAGGCGTCATAAGGTGTGATTGTAGCCTTGGGAAATCAATTGGGTTAACTTTTTGCCCGTAAAATCAAGTGGGTGAACTTGTAGCCCGGAAAATCAAGTATCTCTTCCTAGAGGATTGTGATTCTGGAGGGTGTACCTCATAGCCTTGAAATCGAGGGTGTAATTGTAAAGATTGCTTTTGAAAGGAAATCCGTACTTGTGTTGCAGGACTGGATGTAGGGTAACTCTGAACCAGTATAAAATCTGGTGTGTTCTTTCCTTTACTGCTCTTTATTTTATTTCTACATTTGTGTTTGTTTCTGTGATCATATCTGTGTCCATATATCGCACACATCTGTGTTTAAATTAACATAAACTCAAAAAGATTTAGTAATTCTTTATAAACACTGTTCACCCCCACTAGTGTTAATTCTAGCCTTAAGATCCATTATCCGCATTTCTCACACCTACTATAGCTACCATGTTTAATAGCAGGTTACCGCCACATTCCATGGCAGGTTGTACAACTAAAACCATACAAGGCGCGTATTGTTTCTTTAGATTTCCAACAAATGGTCAAGCAAAGGAACTTCCTGAGCCATATGGGTACGCCTCTGGAGGGACGCCCCGAGAACTTAACCAGCTCTCTGCCAACACAAGGCCGGGTTACCTCTGTAACTAGGTAACTAACTGTCACGAGTATGCCACCCTTCGGTCGTAACCGACCTTTATCCGAGGGCCCTCAACCACAAAGTAATAAATTTGCAGCAACCACATAGGTTAAGTATCTGGGCTCCATACCATGATATCACCTCTATCCAGAAGGAAATGAACATACCCTCAGGGTGCGCTACCCCCAAATAACCTTGTTGTATCCTTCCTGTTTCGACCATTCCGGTTTGTGAGGCTCAACAAAGTCTCGTCCATAAAGCTACGCTTTTCACAAAGCCATGCTTCGATCAACACATGATCAGCAGCACCTCGTATGCCACATTACCAAATTGGGAATGTATCACCAGTAACCATCAACTACATAACCTCTGAGCTCGTACATCTCAGAGAAGGGTGTTAAACTTAGAGAATAAATTCTCTGCCAGCAAACGGAAATGTATATGATAGAAACCAGCTTTACATCTCAATGTGTAACATCAAACATACATCCATACAAGTCTGTTCCGGGTTCGAACAGAACTGAAGGCACTTCAAAGAAGCCCTTGCAATCCAGATAATCCCTAATCATGTCCGGACTCCCCATCACAAAGGGTAATCAAATCTCTATACCGGGGCCATTCGGTGCAGAGACATTCGACGGGTTATCCTTTCGCTTTCGAAAATACCCGGTCTTCACCATCAGTCTTCAATTGCTATCCATTTCGTCGTATCATTATTTGAAATGGATTTTATAACACAAAGTCCTCTCTCGGCCAAACCGAATAATGAGCGCAATATTTATAAACATATGGATATATGGGATCTTAGTTAAGTCACAACTTATTACCAAAACTATTCTTTCAAATGGTTTAAACAAATTACATTTCAAATCTTTTAAAACAAAAGGATTCACTTTACAAGGTTCACCATTTTTTCACAAAGATTCATTTATAGCTTTCCTAAACAATTCCATTTCTGAAACATTTTCAACAAAAACTGGAAATCCTTTCTTTATTTGAAAGCTATTATTATTTGAAAAACAAAGGTTTTTTTTCGAAAAAATCCGATTTGCCAAGTCTAAAACTTGGGTTAAATTCAAATCTCCAAAATAATATTTTTAAAATGGTTTAAAACCCATATAAACACATTTATAACATGTACAACCTTTTTAAACTATAATTTCCAAACTTAGAATTCAATTTCAAATCTTGAATTTAAATTCAAATCAAAATATTTAAATTTCAAAACTTTATCAACTTATTCAAAGTAACTTTTATTTAAAACTCCTTTTCAAAAGCTTTTCATATTTATCCCAATTCCATTTCCAAAACCATTTGGATTCAAAATTCAACTTTAAAACCATTTCATAATATTAAATTCAAATATCTTTGACTTAACCAATTTCCTTGTGTAATCCATATTTGTGTGTGTATGATGTAGTCCAGGGGTTTTACACAATAGTGCAACATCATCAATCATCACAATCCAAACACAAAAATATTGATAAGCGGTATAATCCTATAGAGCTTATCTTCATTCACAGATTCACAGATAAATAATATAAATTCATCACAGATAGATAAATTACATTCATCACAGCTGAAATCAAAATAATTCATATCACAGAGCAGCACACACCAGGGATATCAAACAATTCAACATTCAATAGAATCCAAACATCCATAAGTAAGATTGATTAATCATCTGACTAATTTAATCAGATTAATCACTAATCCAAGTTAATTAACATTAATTAATTATCCTTTAATAATTAATTAATTAACCTTTAAACATTTACTAGTTAACCTTAATTAATTAATAAAACAACCTTCAATCATTAAATAATTAACCTTTAATTATTTAAATTATTCTTTAGTTAATTAATCACATTAATTACATCATTAATTTAACCCTTAATTAATTGTCATTTAACTAATCATCTTCAATTAACTACAATAAATCCCCAATCACATAAATTAATTAAGTAACTTCCCTTTAATCACTTGATTGGTTTACTTTAATCATTAATTAATTATTTTTATTTATCTTTAAGTAATTAATTACCTTTAATTACTTATATTAATAAATTACCCTTTTATTAATCACATTAATTAATTAATTACATTAATCAGTTATCCTTTAAATAATTAAGTAAGCAAACCTTTAATTAATTATATTAAGTGATTAATCTTTTAATTACTTTCATTAAGTAATTATCCTTTATTAATCAATAAAGATCCTTTAATTAATTAAGACTCCAATTATCTTAAGATAAACTATTTATCTTATTTAATTCCATATCATTATTTAAATCTTATTTTAAATAATCTTTGAAACAAATTAACAAAGTCAAACAATTTAACTTAAACCCTTTTTAAGTTAATTGATAAAAAAAAATCATTATTTCAAAACAAACCATTTTATCTTTAAAATCTCATATAAATTTACTTAATATCTTCAATTTAATCACAAATCAAAAATATCATTTTAAGATAAGCCATTATCTTTTAAATCAGTTTCTTAATTTAAACTATTAAATTTAATTTTCTAAATAACTTAAGAAAACCAATTTTTATTAATTTTAAGTTAAAAAAACTTTACAACTTTCATTGTTCCAAAATTTAAATAAAATTTTATTATCGAAAAGAAATTAATTTACGAATAAGATTTCAAAACTTATTTTATTCAAATTTAAAATTTGGTTTGTTTAAATGTTTCAGATCCGAGACACTCACGGGTAAAACCCTATAACATACTCCAGTTCATCCACTACTCCATCTCTTCGAGTCACACCCGAATTCATCCCGAGACCAATCCCGAGCACATCTTCATCTTCCTCAACCCATCATCAAATCATATACACATTGATATGCATTCACGTGCACAGGCAATCGGAGCTCCTCTAATTAACCCCGACCACATCGCCACGTCATCGACAACTCACCTGAGCCCCCCAAGCACGTAGATCTTCAAAATATTCTCTAAATCGACGTCGAGCATATTGACTTCACCTGGAACAAAACCATTCATCCAAGAACTACTTCTCCTGACCACCTCCGGCCACCATAAATCATGCCATTCCGACCATAGATGTGTCACGTTCTCCTCGCAACGTTCCCCCTCCAGCGATCGCCCCAAATCCCTTGAAGACGTCGCAATTCCTTCGAGAACCAGTTCGACCAAAAACCCAGTTCAAACCCTAAAATGATCCCGTCCGATCACCACGATCTTCTGGAAAATTAACGAGCATTTTTTCGGCGATCTACTACACATAAGCTACCTTCCATCTTGATCACGTCGAGTATAAGCCTGCCGATCGACGAGATTTGCCCAAAACAAGTTTTCCATTCATCATAAAAATTCTCGATAATTCCTAACTTAAAAATCATAATTTTATCACTAAAATTCATCATTTTCAATCACTAATCAAGTTATAAAATCAAAATGTGAAATTAAATCATTTGATTTTCTGACAAATTTTGGTTTATCACTATGATATCTATTTTTAGAATTAATTGCTTAATATAGTTGCTTAAAATTATTTTTAAAAATGAATTCTGGGTAATACTAACACTTTTCATTCAGAGAGTAAACCCTATAACGGATTGGAAGAAGCGATATTCATTTTTGAAATTCTTTAAAGCATGTATGTTTTTCGACAGAGGTATATATGTATATACCTGCATTCAAACCTGCGTACATATATTTTATATAAACACACACATACGATGCATTTTCATCTGACAAACTCATTTCCAAATCATCATGATCACAGGCATAAAAGTCAAGAAGATCTCGTTTTAAACATAGGGTTTGCTCACCTGACTTTTGACAGAACAGAGGCCTGAAATTAAATGTGGAGATGGTTTTGATATAGATTTTGATTTACACCTACACTTGATTCTGATACTTGATTGTTGTTCTCTGGTACTTGAATATTTTAGATTGAAGCTTGCTTGATTATTGATTTGCTCCAGTCTGGACTTAAATGTATTGCTATTTGATTCCAGAAAGCTTTCAGCTTGAGTTTTTTGAAGTTGTTTATGAATCAGGTTGAAGATCTTTTATCTTAGATTGAAGAGTGAGATCTGGTTTTCAGTTTTTCTTTTAAATCTGGAGATGATCTGCTCTTGCTTAATAAACTGATTGCTTCAGGTTAGATACTTGGTTAAAAACTTTGCTTTGCTTTTGGATTTGAAAAAACTGGAAGCTTAATCCCTTTGAAAACTGAAAGTGAAAACTTGGTTTTTTGATTCAGCTTTTGTTTTTGATTTTATTTTCTCTTTTGAGCAAATTTTTATTTCCAGGTTTTTGTTTTTAAAAATGAGGATGAAAGAGTTTTGAACTAAAAATGAATTAACATGTTTTCTCATTCCTAAACATTTTAGTGTATTATATTTTTAAGAGAAAAGAACAAATTGCCACTTTTAAACCTATATTAACACTTGTAAATTTCATATTATATTGTGCTTACATTTATTAATTCACGTTATATTCTTCTTACACTTGTTATTACATACTCTCCTTATCTTACAAATGTCATATGTGATTAAAATTGTGTTTAAATCTTAAACTTTGATTAATTTATTGATTTAGTTTTAAACCCTTTCATTTTATAAATTACTTAACTCTTTTCTGTTTACACATGTTTATATTTTCAAATTTATATTTATTATGTTTTTAAATGTTGTATACTTTTATTACCTTTAGGAAAATGATTTTAAAACCAATCATAAATAAGTAATTATATTGATTATATATATATATATAAGAATTTAACTTAGATTAACCTTTTAAAAATTAATTTCAAATCATAACTTTTCAAATCACTAATATATATATACACAAAAAAAATATAAAATAGAAAACAAATTTCTATTAGATTATAAAGTTCTTAAATCTTATTATAATTAAATTTATCTCAATTGTTTTTCATAATATAATCTCAATATATCCATACATTTTCCTATCATTTATATTTATACAACTTTAAAGAAGATGATTTGAAATCCAAATTATATATTACTAATAAATATTTATATATATTAGTTCCTAAAAAATAAGTTAATAAATCGAATTTTATTTTCAATACATTTATATTTGAATTTCAAATCCAAATTTCAATTCATAATCAATTTATATATGTAAACAAACGATATCTTTATTTATTCTAAATATTCCAATTTAGTTTACTACTAAATTAATTTAGTTAACAAATTAATCTTGGCTTAAAAGACTGGGATCGTTACAGATTCCCCCCTTAAGAAAATTTCATCCCCGAAATTTGCTAAACAGGGAGAAAACCAAAGAACGGAATGTCTTACCAGTTCAAACTGAATATCTATTCTGCATTTGGCTTGCCAAATCAGAATATCATCAATAATTATGAGAACGAACTTATTCAATACTACACAGGATACTTGGGTCACTAGATCTACGGAATAAGCAAGGGTATCAGTTAGTTTGAAGATCTAACTAACCATTCGTAGAACATATCTAGTCCCCAAAGAATAGACAAATGGATACTCAATTCGGGTTGGAATATTCCAAAGTTGCACCAACATGTCCCTCTTCGGACTTTGATCCTCATATGAAATTACAATAAAAATTTCAAACTTTGATTTTGACCGAAATCATTTTATTGATACAATTCAATTCAGCTTCATATTTTATTAACCAATTTATTCCAAATAGAATTTCAAATTCATTAAAGTTAAAATGGAAAGCTGGTATAGAAACTTATAATTAGATTAGGAAATAGGAATGATTCGTAGGGCCACCACCATACTGAAGCTTCTCCTTGCAGCTGCTACGAAGTCATCAAAGAATTTGAAACTAGATTAAAGGAGATTGAGAAGAGTTGTTTCCTTGTTGTACATGGCATTGACCATATGAAGTGGCACTTCCGTGTCCCCTATCTCGTCCTCTTCTCGCTCTCATACTTACTATCAGTGAATAGTAAGAGAATTTACGGAGGCATATAGATGGATATCTTAGGGACATACTCATTCTAGGGTATACTTCACCCTATCTCTAATGAGTCACTTAATGTGTATACTCCAAAGCTAAAGTTTTTACTCAACATTTAGCTCTGATACTAAATGTGAAGACCCGAATTTCGCATTCAAAAATGGACATCCATACTTCACCCATATTCGAATGTCGTAGATTCAAACGTCGAATCCAATTCGCCGGAGCTTATAACACATTAAGTACAACAACACAACAGAAGAAAAATGAATATCATTGATACACAATAGTATTTGATACAACACATTGATACAATTGATATCAACATCAAAGATACAAGATAACAACGGAAGAAATAACTCCAAAAGATAATATCTTCAGAAGTCCTTAAGATAGATACTTCAATTAACTACAACACCATTGCCAATGCTCCAAGACTAGAAAGACTCCAAACCAAAAAGCAAGAACCACCATCAACAATGAAGTGAAGAACTCATTCCAAATGCGATTGCCAATATCCAGAGATTGAATGCTATCGAATCTACACCTACTATTCGACTATCTGAAAAATCCAACTCTAGACTGCCCGTGTGGAAAATTATGGGCACCCAGAGTTTAGATAGGGAACAATGAACTGTTGGTCAGTCATGGGACTGGTATGATAAAAAAATAGTTTATCTTGAATAAAAACAACAAAAGAATTTAAAATTTGAAATCTGCAATGCTTTTTGAAAAATTGAAACTACCATAAGGCCTCCAACTGCACACACAATGCAAATACAGAATTGGGGAGATTTCTCCTTATGATAGTCAAACATGCTTGATACGTAAAATCATTTTGATATTATTATTAGTGCGTAGTGCAGAAAATATTTTAAAAGTACAATATTAATCTTTGCCAGCATACAACCATTATTGTATGCCAATTATAGCTACCATGTTCAATAGCAGGTTACCGTCACATTCCATGGTAGGTTATACAACTAAAACCGTACAAGATGCATATTGTTTCTTTGGATTTCCAACAAATGGTCAGGCAAAGGAACTTCGTGGGCCATATGGGTGCGCCTCTAGAGGGACGCCCCGAGAACTTAACCAGCTCTCTGCCAACACAAGTCCGGTTACCTCTGTATTTAGGTAACTAACTGTCACGAGTATGCCACCCCTTGGTCGTGACCGAACTTTATCCGAGGGCCCTCAACCACAAAGTATAAATTTACAGCAACCACATAGGTTAAGTATCTAGGCTCCATACCATGATACCACTTCTATCCAGAAGAAAATGAACATACCCTCAAGGGGTACTATACCCAAATAACCTTGCTGCATCCTTCCTGTTTCGACCATTCTGGTTTGTGAAGCTCGACGAAGTCTCGCCCACAAAGCTACGCTTTCCACAAAGCCATGCTTTGATCAACACATGATCAACATCACTTCGTATGCCACATTACCAAATTGGGAATGTATCACTAGTAACCATCACCTACATAACCTCTGAGCTCGTACGTCTCAGAGAAGGGTGTTAAGCTAAGAGAATAAATTCTCCTCCACGAAACAGAAATGTACTTGATAGAAACCAATTTGACATCTCAAAGTGTAATATCAGACATACATCCATATAAGTCTGTTCTGCGTTCGAACTGAACCGAAGGCACTTCAAAGAAGTCCTTGCAATCCGGATAATCCCTAATCATGTTCGGACTCCCCATTACAAAGGGTGATCAAATCTCTATACTGAGGCCGTTCGGTACAGAGACATTCGACGGGTTATCCTTTCGCTTTCGAAAATACCCGATCTTCACCATCGGTCTTCAATTGCTATCCATTTCGTCGTATCATTATTCGAAAAGGGTTTTATGACACAAAGTCCTCTCCCGGCTAAACGGAATAATGAGCACAATATTTAAAAACATATGGATATATGGTATCTTAGTTAAGTCATAACTTATTACCCAAAACTTTTCTTTCAAATGGTTTAAACAAATTACCATTTCAAATCTTTTAAAACAAAACGATTCACTTTACAAGGTTCACTAATTTTTCACAAAGATTCATTTATAGCTTTCCTAAACATTTCCATTTCAAATTTGAAAACTTTTCAACAAAAACTGGAAATCCTTTCTTTATTTGAAAGCTATTATTATTTGAAAAACAAAGGTTTTTGTTTCGGAAAAATCCGACTACAATTACACAGGTTAAAGCCCTTCAAGTCTAAAACTTGGATTAAATTCAAATTTTCAAAATAATATTTTTAAAATGGTTTAAAATCCATATAAACACATTTATAACTTATATAACCTTTTTAAACCATGATTTCCAAACATAGAATTCAATTTCAAAAATTGAATTTAAAGTCAAATCAAACTATTTAAATTTCAAAACTTTATCAAAGTTATTCAAAATAACTTTTATCTTTAAAACTCTTTTTCAAAAGCTTTTCATACTTAACCCAATTCCATTTCCAAAACCATTTGGATTTAAAATTCAATTTTAAAACCATTTCATAATATTGAATTCAAATATCTATGACTTAACCAATTTCCTCATGCAATCCATATTTGTGTGTATATGTGTAGTCTAGAGGTTTTACACAATAGTGCAACATCATCAATCATCACAATCTAAACATAGAAATATTGGTAATCGGTATAATCCTATAACGCTTATCTTCATTCACAGATTCATGGATAAATAATACAAATTCATCATAAATAAATAAATTACATTCATCACAGCTCAAATCAAAACAATTCATATCACAGAGCAACAAACATCGGCGATATCAAATAATTCAACATTCAATAGAATCCAAACATCCGTAAGTAAGATTGATTAATCATCTGATTAATTTAAATCAGATTAATTACTAATCCAGGTTAATTAACATTAATTAATTATCCTTTAATAATAAATCAATTAACTTTTAAACATTTATTAATCAACCTTAATTAATTAATAAAACAACCTTTAATCATTAAATAATTAACCTTTAATTATTTAAATTATTCTTTAATTAATTAATCACATTAATCACATCAATTAACTAACCCTTAATTAATTGTCATTTATTCATCATCTTCAATTTACAACAATAAGTGATTATCCCTAATTACATAAATTAATTAAGTAATTATCCTTTAATCACTTGATTGATTTACTTTAATCATTAATTAATTACTTTTAATTATCTTTAAGTAATTAATTACCTTTAATTACTTATATTAATAAATTACCCTTTTATTAATCACATAAATTAATCAATTATCAATTATCCTTTCAATAATTAAGTAAGGAAACCTTTAGTTAATTATATTAAGTAATTAATCTTTTAATCACTTTCATTAAGTAATTATCCTTTAATGATCAATAAAGATCCTTTAATTAATTAAGATTCCAGTTATCTTAAGATAAACTATTTATCTTATTTAATTCCATATCATTATTCAAATCCTATTTTAAATAACCTTTGAAACAAATTAACAAAGTCATACAATTTAACTTAAACCCCTTTTGAGTTAATTAATAATAAAAATCATTATCTCAAAATAAACCATTTTATCTTTAAAATCTCATATAAATTTACTTAATATCTTTAAGTTAATCACAAATCAAAAATATCATTTTAAGATAAACCATTATCTTTTAATCAGTTTCTTAATTTAAACTATTAAATTTAATTTTTAAAATAACTTAAGAAAACCAATTTTTATTAACTTTAAGTTAAATAAACTTTACAACTTTTATTGATCCAAAATTCAAATAAACTATTATTATGTAAAAGAAATTTATTTCAGAATAAGATTTCAAAACTTATTTTATTCAAATTTCAAATCCGGTTAGTTTAAAAGCTTCAGACCCGAGACACCCACCGGTAAAACCCGATAACATACTTGAGTTCATCCACTACTCCATCGCTTCGAGTCACACCCGAATTCATCCCGAGACCAATCCCGAGCACATCTTCATCTTCCTCAACCCATCATCAAATCATATACAGAGTAATATGTATTCATGTGCACAGGAAATCGGAGCTCCTCTGATCAACCACGACCACATCGCCATATCGCGACAACTCACCTGAGCCTCCCAAGCACCCATATCCCCAAAACATTCTCCAAATCGACATCGAGCATATCGACTTCACTTGGAACAAAACCATTCATCCAAGAACTACTTCACCTGACCACCTCCGGCCACCAGAAATCATGCAATTCCGACCAGAGATGCATCACATTCTCCTCGCAACATTCCCCCTCCAGCGATCGCCCCAAATCCCTTGATGACGTCGCAATTCCCTCGAGAACCAGTTCGACCAAAAACCGAGTTCAAACCCTTAAATGATCCCATCCGATCACGACGATCTTTTGGAAACTTTATCGGCATTTGTTCGACGATCTACTACATATAAGCTACCTTCCATCTTGATCACGTCGAGTATAAGCCTACCGATCAACGAGATTTGCCTAAAATTTTTTTTCCGTTCATCATAAAAATTTCGATAATTCCTAACTTAAAAATCATAATTTTATCGCTAAAATTCATCATTTTCAATCACTAATCAAGTTATAAAATCAAAATGTGAAATTAAATAATTTGATTTTCTGACAAATTTTGGTTTATCACTATGATATCTATTTTTAGAATTAATTACTTAATATTGTTGCTTAAAATTATTTTTAAAAATGAATTCTGGGTAATACTAACACTTCTCATTCAGAGATTTAACCGTATAAAGGATTGGAAGAAGAGATATTAATTTTTGAAATTGTTTAAAGCCTGTATGTTTTTTGACAGAGGTATATATGTATATACCTGTATTCAAAACTGCATACATATATTTTATACAAACACACACATACGATGCATTTTCATCTCCACAAACACATTTCCAAATCATCATCTTCACAGGCATAAAAATCAAGAAGATTTGGTTTTAAACATAGGGTTTGCTCACCTGACTTTTGAAAGAACAGAGGCCTGAAATTAAATCTGGAGATGGTTTTGATCTAGATTTTGATTTACATCTGCACTTGATTCTGATACTTGATTGTTGTTCTTTGGAACTTGAATGTTTTAGATTGAAGCTTGCTTGATTTATTGATTTGCTCCAATCTGGACTTAAATGTATTTCTATTTGATTCCAAAAAGCTTTCAGCTTGAATTTGTTGAAGTTGTTTATGTATCAAGTTGAAGACCTTTTATCTCAGATTGAAGATTGAGATCTGGTTTTCAGTTTTTTTTTAAAATCTGGAGATGATATGCTCTTTCTTAATAAACTAACTGCTTCAGGTTAGATGCTTGGTTAAAAACTTTACTTTGCTTTTGGATTTGGAAAAACTGGAAGCTTAATCCCTTTGAAAACTGAAATTGAAAACGTGTTTTTTTGATTCAGCTTTTGTTTTTGATTTTATCGGCTCTTTTGATTAAATTTTTATTTCCAGATTTTTGTTTTTAGAAATGAGGATGAAAGAGTTTTGAACTGAAAATGAATTAACTTGTTTTCTCATTCCTAGACATTTTAGTGTATTATATTTTTAAGAGAAAAGAACAAATTGCCACTTGTAAACCTATATCAACACTTGTAAATTTCAAGTTATATTGTGCTTACATTTGTTAATTCATATTATATTCTTCTTACACTTGTTATTACATACTCTCCTTATCTTACAAATGTCATATGTGATTAAAATTATGTTTAAATCCTAAACTTTGATTAATTTATTGATTTAGTTTTAAACCCTTTCATTTTAAAAATTACTTAACTCTTTTCTGTTTACACATGTTTATATTTTCAAATTTATATTTATTATGTTTTTAAATGTTGTATACTTTTATTACCTTTAGGAAAATGATTTTAAAACCAATCATAAATAAGTAATTATATTGATTATATATATATAAGAATTTAACTTAGATTAACCTTTTAAAAATTAATTTCAAATCATAACTTTTCAAATCACTAATATATATATACACACACAAAAATATATAAAATAGAAGACAAATTTCTATTAGTTTATAAATTTCTTAAATCTTATTTTAATTAAATTTATCTCAATTGTTTTTCATAGTATAATCTTAATATATCCATACATTTTCCTATCATTTATATTTATACAACTTTAAAGAAGATGATCTTAAATCCAAATTATATATTACTAATATTTTATATATTTTAGTTCCTAAAAAAATAAGTTAATAAATCCAATTTTCTTTTTAATACATTTATATTTGAATTTCATATCCAAATTTCAATTCATAATCAATTTATATATGTAAACAAACAAATATCTTTATTTATTCTGAAAATTCTAATTTAGTTTACTATTTAATTAATTTAATTACTAAATTAATCTTGGCTTAAAAAACCGGGATCATTGCCATTATCCTCGAAAGAACCTCCAAAATCCATAATGCACGACTATAGCGAATCCTCTAAAACCCGATTCATTCTCTCCGTTTGTCATCGATCTGTGGATGATATACTGTACTCAAGTTCAACTCGATCCCTAATCCTTCATGTAGATTCCTCCAGAACAAACTAGTCAAAAGCGAATCTCGATCGCTAACTATACTAGTTGGAACTCCATGCAACCTAACGACCTCTCTCACATACATAGCTGCTAACGATGTTGTCGTCCTTATACTCCTCACTAGTATGAAATGAGTGCACTTAGTCAACCGATCAACTATAACCCAAATACTCACATTCCCTCTCCTACTCTTCGGCAAACCATTATAAAATCCATGGAAATAATCTCCCATTTCCACCGGGGAATATCTGACGATTGTAATAATCCTCCGGGTTTCCTCTGCTCCGTCTTCACTCTTTGGCATGCCATACATGTGGCCACATACTTCACCACTTGCTTTTTTGTACCAGGCCAATAAAAAATCTCTTTATGTGATGATACATCTTATTACCACCTAGATGAATGGTCATCTTAGAATAGTGAGACTTGGCTAACACCGCACAATCAAGTCTACATAATGAGGAACACAAAGCCTATTATCTCTCTATGACTATCCTTTTGAGTCCATGGCATAACTCCTCAAGTGACTCGATAAGTCTCCTCTACCAATCCTCTTAATAATATTTACTAACTTCTCATCCTCCCTTTGCCTAGATCCAATATGCTATATCAACACAGGTTGCATATCTAAAACTAATCTAAGGGTAACATTATATACATATGTGTATCATATACATACATACATATACATACACACACACACACAAATCTGTGTGTGTGTTTGTGTGTGCATGTGTAGTATATCAATCCATGTGAGGTATAACATGTCTATGTATTGATGCTGAGATTTACATCGCAACTGACACGTTAGCTCATCAAATATTCGAATATATATTGTCCAAATGTGTATTTGTATACTTTTACTTATATATATATATAATATTACAAATATATATGTACATATATATATGTATGTATGTATATTATGATTTTATTAAAATAACTTTATCTCTACTATTAATAAAGAAAATTTGTTGAATTAATTTACTCGGCGTCTTTTTGAAATTTCGAAAATGCCCTTGCTTTTCGTTTACAATAATATAAACAGCCCGTGTGCGAAGTACGGGCCAATTCGAGTATATATAAACTGAATATACATATACATACATACATACATATATATATATATATAATTAATTAAATCATTTGTAAAATACATATGTGTTTAAAAATATTTCTTTTAAAAAGCCAAAAATAATATATATATATATATTAATTTTTTTAAAACATATATATATATATATATATATATGCATAATAGTATTACATATACAAATTAATGTTTATAAAATGCACAAATATATTTCACTAAATATATATGACGAGGTCTTGCGCGTGGCTCTACATAATTTTTTAAAATTTTAAATTGCATATATTATTTAAATATCCATATAAAAAATTAAACAAATTAATATAAATCATTTTCAAAACTTTATTTTGAAATTTCAATTTCTAGTAAATCCTAAATGACATTTTATTTTTTGACTAATTATTATATAATTTTGGGATCTAAAACTAATTTTAGAATCAATAATTTATTCTCGGATTTTATGTAAAAATATTTTTAAATAATTTTTTTTATCGAGGGAATATTTTACGCTAATATTATTTCATAAACATAAAACATAATTTTCATAATATATTTTTATTTATATATTTAATTTATTTATTTATTTACTTAAATAATATTTAAATAATATATATAAATAATTTTTTTTCATTGCTGAAACTACTAGGTCCTCAAAACTTTACATATAAAAGTATATGATGATATTCGATTAAAGTATAATGTCATAATTTAATTATAAAAAATATATATATAATTAAATATTTTATATTAAATCATTGAATTAAGAAAATGGTTTGGGCATTGTAGAACTGCATTGATATGATACATATATGGTAAAAAATTATCGAAGTATATACAAACGCATAACCAATCAAATTAAGACAATAAATTTGTATATCAGAATCATCACCTAACTAACACTATATAAAGTGTGTGTGTGTGTGTGTATAAACATTATATGTAAACATTAATGATTATAAATAAGTTAGATGTATACCAGTTGAGGGAATTTTTATTCCTTCAAATCTGCAATATGGTGCTAAGTAGTTTGTTTGTTAACTACCATGATAATTTGGAATTAGTAAAATTAAGTGATCCTAATTTTGCCTCTAAGTAGGGATTATGATGCTGAATGCTTACACAATCCTGTAGCCGCACTTTGACTGCTTGTCAAAGTATCATATCTAAGCCACCGTATTATTCAAATATGACAAAACATGTATATTGAGTCAATAATGTAATAGTAGATGGACACAGGATTTACGTGATTTGGATTTTAAGGAATCCTACGTCCATTAGGAAAGTTCTCTTTTCTCCTCTTTTATTTGACTTGGTATAGAATTCAAGGGTGACTTTCAAAAACGAACCTTAGAAGTTTTCAATAAGAGAAAAATGTCAAAAGAGAAGTCCATTTCATCTACAGTGTTTTTCCTATTTATAGTGGTAGATTTCACTCAGATCATTGGATCTTCTTTCTAGATATTGCACCTCAACCCTTGGATTTTGCCACTTGTCTTTTATCCGTCTTACTTTTTAATGCGACTAGAACACTAATGTGTTTTTGGTGGGAATTTTGAATTGAGCCGGGAATCCCTCAAAATTATGGCGGGAGTATTCAAATTTGAATTGGTCTTGTTCTTGGATTTTGAGTGGTGGCATTCTTTGTTGTTTATAATGGGATGTATATGCTGCTTTGGGGTGAAATCTATGGGGAGAGGAGGACGTTGACATCACCTGGCGTTTAGATTATATTGTCCTAATGGTGCCTTTGATTTCTTTGCATGATTTGTCATCATATTGGGTCAGAATAGAGGAGCTCTTCTTATTCTGTGCTAAAAGCTTTGTTGTTTTTCTATAGGATTGTGCATGTGTCGAAGCATATTTCGGGTGACCTTGTATACAGCTCGTAATGGAGTGCTTTAGGCTCTGTATAGCACTTACTTGGTTGCCCTGGTGTATGCTTCTATAGACCTGCTTCTAGGCTTTATGCTCCAGTCTGTTCTCTTCTTCTAGAGATGGTGGATGCATTCTGCTTTGCCTTCCTATGTCAACATCTGTTTCTTTGTGTTGTGGCTTCTGGTAAGAATGGGTGTAACACATGCCCAAGTCTGCCAAAATCCTAGGTCATGGTGGACTTGTCATCGTAGATACCCGATCATTATCTCTAATTTATCTTTTAGATTCTTGTTGTTTATGCTCCGACCTACTGTGACCTACCCTTGTTTTATGAGAAAAATGTTCTTGACCGCAAGTTCGGTTGAATATTAGACCTGCCCTTGTTCTATGGCGAAACTTTTATTATAACCTACCCCATGTTATGGGGTAAAATGTTTTTTTTGACCTACCCCATGTTCTGAGGTGAAATGTCCTTGTCTATAAGCTTAATATGACCTACCCCTTTTCTGGGTCGAAATGCCACACGCATGCTAAGAAAAAATTCTTCTCCGATGTCACTGTTCTTCTTATTGAGATTGTCATTATTGTTATTAAGTGAAATCATACCTTTCAAACAATGGCGGTGGACAAGGAAGAGTGAGTCGTCATGCTTTTGGCATAGTCGTTCCCACCGTAGAAGTAGATTCGATTGAGAAGTCAGGTCACGATACAACCTACGATCGCATGTACATGTTTTTTTAAACAGGTTTGGGCAATCTAATATCTGTACGTCCAGTGTGGCATGTTGACATAACTGACATAAGTATTTTTTATACTAGTTCAGGCAGTCTAGTATCTCTACGACTAGTCTTTATGATTTTTCATCATAGAAAAGTTCATACTACGGCAGGAAAATTTGTTATCCTACCTAGGGAAATATGTTGGCTGAAGAGCCAGACTCGCGTTGATGCAAGTCGAAGTGTGTACAGTTAGGATCATCGTTCTCAGTGTCAAGATTGTCATTTTCACTTACTGATCGATCGTTTTGTTGAGTCAGTCAATATAGGCGGTGACCTGGAATAGTGCACTTAGGTTTTGTTAAGGCTCATGCAAAGATTTTTATACTGGTTCGGGCTATGCAATGTCCTTACATCCAGTTTATGATATTGTTACTTCTTTGCAATATTGCAATGCATATTATGTAAGAGAAGTTACAAAAAAATAGGGTTTGAGATGCTCTGAATTCCACTTCTTGGAACTTGGTTACCATCAGGTCTGCAAAATTGGTATGCTTCGTTTGCCAAAACATCTGCTGTGACTAGTGGACCTTCCCAGTTTGGTCCCAACGCTCCTTCGGCTAGATTTTTTGTATTGGCCATTACACACCATAGCACGAGATCCCCCTTGGAAAAATTTCTCTCTTGGGTCTTGAATTATAACTCTTTACCATTCTTTGCCAACGTGTTGCCGCTACTACTGCTGCTTCATCTCGTCTTTCTTGGAGGAGGTCTAGAGCAACCTCTTTCTGTTTCTTATTATTTTCCATGGTGCATGACACCCTTCTATGTGATTAGATTTCTACTTCAACGGGTAACACGACCTCATATCCATATGTTAATAAGAAAGATTGTATGACCAGTTAGGAATTTAGTTGACGTTCGATAAGGCCATAACACTAAGGATAATTCTTTTGCCTACCTTCCTTTGGCCTTCCGTATTCTTTTCTTGAGCAACTTTTGATGGTCTTATTTGCAGCTTCAACCTGTCCATTTGCTCATGGGTGAGAGACCGAGGAATTTTTTTTATTATGTCATTCTTCTCGTAGACTTCCATGAATTCCTTGCTTTCAAACTAGGTACCGTTATTGGAAATGATTTTGTAAGGTATCCTGTATTTGATGATTATATTCCTCACTACAAATGTGATTACCTCCTTTGCAGTAATTGTGGCTAGTGGTTCCGTCTCTACCCATTTGGTGAAGTAATCTATATTTAATTTTTCATATTTGGCTCCACCCATTGACATTGGAAGAGGCCCCATCAAATCAATTTCCCATATGTCAAATGACCATGTGCTTGCAAATGCAATGTGTTCATGGGATGGCAGTCTAGAAATACTGGTGAATCACTGACATCTGTCGCACTTCCTTACTAATTTTTTTGCACCATGAAGCGTGGTTGGCCAAAGCCAAGCCTCAACACCTTTCTTCCAATTTGTTACCCTAGAGTGATCGTCGCATTGTCCTTTATGGACTTTACTCAAGACCCGTACCCCCTCCTTGTTGGAAATGCACCTAAGATAAGGAGTAGAATATCCTCTCTTATATAATGTGACATCAAAGAACTAGTGGTACAGGGCTTGATATCTTGTTTTTAGTTTCATTCCCATTTAGGAGTAAGAACCCACTTGGGAGATATTGTTTGACTGGAGTCATCCAATTATTCTCTTTAGTTGGTTGAAGCGAGGATCTTGTAGCGAGTTGCTCTTGGTTTTCCACCATTCCTTGATTTTGTGCACCCTAAACGGTGGCCTATTAGGCTCAGATCAGAACTAGTATTTGATTTGACTCAGTTATTGGCTCTGCCTTATAGCCGATTGGCACCACCTTTTTTTAATGAGCCATTTTAGTACTGGCCAGTTTTGCTAAAGAGTCAGTGGATGAGTTGCTTTCACCAAGGATTTGTTCTATCTTGGCATGCTAGAATTGTTCTAGCAATTTCTTGGACAACTTTTTATATTTAGCTAAGGTGGGTTCCTTCGCTCGATAATTGCCTTGCACTTAATTGATAATTAACTAAGAATCACTATAAACTTTGACATGTGCTACCTCTATTACATAGGCCATTAGTAGGCCTGCTAGGAGAGCTTTATACTCTACTACATTATTGGTTGCACTAAAACTAAGTCGCACTGCTCCATATAACTTTTTCCAGTCTAGCATAATCAATGTGTACCCAACTCCCACTCCTTGTTCGTTTGATGTTCCATCCACGAACAGGTGCCAAAACTATAGGTGCTTGCTTTTTCTTCTACCTAGGGTTCAGTCATTAACGTGCATTCTGAATCGACAACTGCCTGACCATTGACGGCCTTCCTGGTACAATAGGTTATGTCATACTGGCTAAGTTCCATTGTCCACTTTTATAAATGACCCAATGTTTTGGCTTTTGTAGTATTTTCCTAAGAGGTTTATCTACAAGGAATTTGTTTAGATATGCCTGAAAGAGGGTTGTAGCTTTCTGGCTGTAAGAAGCAGATTGTATCGAGCTTTTTGACAATGGAGTAGTTCAGCTCTGCCTTTGACAATCGCTTATTTGTAAAATAGATAGGCCTCTGTATCCCTTCATCCTCTCGTACCATTACAACACTAATAGCCTGATCAGTAACGGCTAAACGGATATACAAGTCCTCGCCCGCTATTACTTTCGACAATATAGGAGTGTTGACCAAATGGACTTTTAGATTCTGGAATGTTGCTTCGCAATCCTTGGTCCACACAAAATTGTGTCCCTTCTTTAGTTGGTTGAAGAAGAGGATGCATTTGTCTATAGCTTTAGATATGAATCTGCTAAGGATTTTTATTCTTCCATTTAGGCTCATCAGATCTTTCGATTTCTCCAAGGTTTTCATCTTCCTTATAGCATTTATCTTTTCAGGGTTTGCTTCTAATCACTTCTAGGATGGTGTCCTAATCACTTCTGGCGGATCGGGTCTGCCTTTCTAGTATCCAAGTGTTTATGTTATCAGGCTTGGTTTTAATCTTGGGATCAGCCTGGATTTTACCTTTAAGTCTGATGTCAACTTTTAATCCAGCATCACTGGTTTCGTTAATGGGAGTGTCATTATCATTCCCTACTGAACATTCCACGCAATTATAGAATGACGGTGGTGAGTTATGGAGTGATGAGGTGAATGTGGCTTATGACTAGTATGTAGGGCTATGGTCTTTCCCAACCCTTCCATGCATCAGTTCATTTGTTATGAGAAGGACTGGAATGCTGCCAGGATGTAATCTATAGGGGCCTCAATTGAAGTTGCTGCCTCATCCTGGGTTTTTGAGAATATGAGTGGTTTAGGGATAGCCTTTTATGCCACATCTCGAGCTTCTTGGATCGGGATAATAGGAGATCTGTAGGAGTCATATTTCAGGACGATCAATCTTACTAGATGTAATCGTAAAGGACAAGGATCTAGAGGTTCGAGCCATCCTTCCAGTGCCAAAAGATGTTGAGTGGATTTTTTGTCCTTCAACTCCATGAACTGGTGCTAAGTAGTTTGTTTTTTAACTACCTTGTTAATTTGGAATTAGCAAATTTGAGTTATCCTAACTTCGCCGTTAAGTAGGAATTACGATTTTGATTGCTTATACAATCTTGTTGGTGCACTCTAACTGCTTGTTAAGGTGTCAAATCTAAGCCATCGTGTTATTCAAATATGACAAAACATGAATATTGACTTAAATAACATAAATAGGAAATGGACACAGGATTTACGTGGTTTGCATTTTAAGAAATCGTATGTCCACGGGAAAAGTTCTCTTTTCTTCTTTTTTATTTGATTTGGTACAGAATTCCATGGTTATTAGTACAAAAGAACCTTAAAAGATTCTAAAAAGAGAAAAATGTCAAAAGAGAAGTCCCTTTCATCTATAGTGTTTTTCTTATTTATAGTAGTAAATTTCACTCGGACCATTGGATCTTCTTTCGGGTTATTGCACCTTAACCGTTGGATTTTGCCGTATGTCTTTTATCCGTCTTACTTGTTTTATGTGACTGAATCGGTAATATGTTTTTGGTGGGAATTTTAAATTTAGCTGGGAATCCCTAAAATTATGACGGGAATATTCAAATTTGAATTGGTCTTGTTCTCGAGTATTGAGCATGGCATTCCCTGTTATTTGTGATGAGCAGTATAAAATTCTATAAGGTTAAGTCTATGGAGAAAGGTGGATGCAGACATCGTCTGACATTCAGATTATACTGCCATGCTGGTGTCTTTGCTTTCTTTGCATGATTTGTCACCATGTCGGGTCAAAATGGAGTAGCTCTTCTTATTTTTTGCTGAAAGCTTTCTTGTTTGTCTATAGGATTGAGCTTGTGTCGAAGCATAGTTCAACTGACAGTATTCATAGCCCCAACTGGAGTGCTTTAGGCTTCACATGGCACTGTCTTGATTGCCGTGGGTGTATGCTTGTGTAGACTTTCTCCTAATCTTTGTACTCTAGTATGGTCTCTTCTTCTAGAGATGGCTGATGCATTTTGCTTTGTCTTCCTACGTCAACATTTTTTTGTTGTTGCTTCTTTTGGTAAGAACGAGTGTAAAAGTACCTTATAATTAAAGCCTGAAAGCACACCTTAAAATGACGATATAAATACCCTAAAATGATTTCCAATCCAAAAGGGTGCTAATCCTCGAACTGTTGACCATCGACCATCGAATAGCACATAATTTGATTTGAGCTTAGAAAATTAGAGATTTGGAAGGGAAAATTTTAGGTAGGCCTAAAGGGATATGGAGACTAACAAATATCATCAAATAATGTGACTATGGATACTTATATAGAATAGAAGTTGGAGACATTTTAGGATCAGTATCCTACATTATCTCTTACTAATGCTCTTCCATCCTGGTCCTCCATCTCAAAACCTTTGTTGTACCATCTTTTGGCCACACCTACCAATCATCTTGGATGAAAATGATCAGGCGTTGTATGGGCTTTAAACTCTTTTAAAGCCCAAACAAATAGTTTGCAATTAAATCTAATTTAATGGCTATCAATATCGTATATCGATTTATATATTTATAACTACTATAAATATATTTAATATTATTTGTTCATCAAATCAAAATTAAATTTTATAATAATTATTTTATAAAATTAGTATGATTAGTTTATAATAATTACAAATTATTTTGATCAAAGGAGCAATCATCATTTCGGCTGTATGACTTGTTAGATATAAATTTGATCGGCGATTAATATTGAGCTATTCGAATATAATGTTCATAAGTCACTTAGCAGATGGTGTGACATTTTAGTCAAATTTATTACTTATTTGATTTTGATAAAATTCAACATTACTTTGTAATGCGTTACCCGCTTTGACTTTTATTTAAATCAATTCTCTTTGTCAAAACTATATTACTTTGGACTTATGAGATTTGATAATTGTTACTATCATCCATATTCAACTCTCTAGTCCAAATACAAAGTCTTTGATTCAATATTAACAATTAGTATTAATCGAACTTCCCTGGTCGAAGGTTTGACTTTGGTTTGACTTGAGTTGACCGTGATACTGACCCCATATAACTGAGGAAACGAATCATCTCATGAATAATGTTTCAATTTCAATACTTCTACTTGACCCAACTATAGTCACTCGATGGACGTCATAACTAAAAGTGGAGCTTTCATGTTGAAGATCGACGATATTCTCAAGTCGAGAGAACTATGTAAATCAGTCACATCGATATTTTTCGTTTGTTCTTAGTTATATTAACCAGTAGAAAACTATCGATTGGGTCATTCTTTAATTATCCAATAATGTTTAGTGCGTAACCCCTAAGTGTCACTAGCAGTCATGAGTAATACTCTGCTAATGTTTGGAAAGCGTTACGTACTCTTGTCTCAACAGATACAACGAAATCTATTCTCGAAGCATCTTGATTAGGAACATTTAAAATGATGTGTTTAATATATTATGATACCATACTCATGATTACAACTATTTGTAATTACTGTCACAAGAAAACAATGTATGGATTTCCTAGTTAAATATATGTTTTAATTAAGTATTTAATTATTTATAACACATTATAACAAATATATAACATAATGAAAAACAACTTTATTACGAATGAGAATTGATTACACAGTTAATTAATCTACAATAAATTATAATTGTCTCTATGACATACTCCTAATTCTATCACCCACTACTACTAAAAGTTCAACTACATTATGTGAAGACAACACTATGTGTATTGTTCAAATTAAAGTAGGAGTAGAATGAAGCATACACCATCATTGTTATTTCACACATGAACTACAGTATGATGACAAGATTAAAGTCATGCAAATACAATCTGACAATAATCCTGCCAATATATGCATAACGATTTGTGTATGACATTATCATATGAAGAGTCCACGATCAACCATTGTTACCAACAAACTCTTAATCAAGGAATCAATGGTTACTACGAAAAAACTGTACTCATTTTCGTCTAAGTTTTGATCCAACTAGGCTTTCCTAGTAAGGCCCTAACGAGATAATTATCATAAAGCCTCCATCAAAAGGAAGTATTATAAGCGGATGGACATATATTTACATTGTATATTAAACCGTCAACAGTCTGACTTACAACTCATGCTATGTTAGCCAATATGTAAGTGTATGCTTCAAGCTGCAAAAAATAAGAAGATAGTAAAACTTAAAAACACATATTATTTTCGAACTTTGCTTTCCTACCTCTCATGTAAGTTTGTGGTGTACTTGGTTTGCGTATTAATACAAGTGTATAACATGGCTCATACTTGTGTTTGCAAGCTAAAATCAGTTTAGTTTATGAAAGAATCATACTGTTGTATCTAATATTTGAATTAATCAACCATTAATATATAGACAAAAACTCAGTCTGATCCCATAGCCATGGATCTTCAGTATCGAAAAAACGATGCATACACATCAGTATATTGATTTACGTATTAGTATAAATGTTGCAGCATTCTCCATTACATGGTTGCACTATATTAATGGACAATTCTAGAAATCAATTTCAAATTAAGGATGTGCGATGATAAATTGGTTATTATAGTCATGGTTTATCTATAAAAAAAAATCCTAATGACGATACAATTTCAATATATCTTACTTGCAATTAAAAATAGATCAAATGTAACAGCTACATACAATGGAAGAAGGATCTGGTTGGGCTAACATGTTGGACCAACCTAAGATATAAGAAAATAGATACATCACGGCCATTACAGAATCAGAGTAACTCCACCAAGTTTAGCTCACAACTCAAAACAGACAAAATTCTATTGTATACACAATAGGCCCTACGTTCCCGCCTTTGCTATTAGCAATTGCATGGGCTGGTATATATTACCTATGTACTTGTGTTACTACATATATACAGACACACACATATTACATTGCTGTTATACATACATACATACATACATAAATTGCATGCACAAAAGTAGCTTCAAGAAATGTCCATCGGCCATGTCAACAACCATTGCAATGGAAGCTCAGGTACGTACATCTTCGCTCTTTTCTTCTCTTTTTATTTTTCTACTTCACCGCTTCAAAGTCTTATTAATCCTGGCTTTCACCATATCAAGTAACCATAACCACATGTGTCAATGATCACCCACCCAACAACACTACTGATCAAATTACACCTACAAATGGCGACAAATTTTCCAGCTATTTCGAAGTGTGGATAGAGCAACAGCAGTATGACCTCCAAACATTGCTAGCTACCACTTCAGCCTTCTCCTCTTTTACACCTACTGAACAACAAGAGAATCATCAAATTCAGTCCCTTATCGACCGAGTTATATCAAAAACTATGAGAACTACTGCATCCACAAAACCAACACCTCTAAAATAGATGTGAAATCGTTGTTCTCTCCTTCCTCGACCTCCACTACTGAAAATATGTTTCTATGGGTTGGAGGGTGGCATCCTAGCAATGCCTTTCATTTGATCTACTCTAAGTCTGGCATTCGACTCGAATCTCACCTTGCCTAGGTGTGTGTCTTTTTACCAACTCATTTGGTATTTCCATGCATTTATATATGAAAATAGAAAAAGGAATGTTAATGATAATTTTGTAGATAAAGGAGACCATATTTTTAATTATTTTGACCAAACTCTATATTATAATTTTTCTCTGCTGTAAAACCTGTTAGAATCCCATACAGTGAACAAGGTATAACCAGACACAAATGTGACTAAAACCGATACAATAATCTCTGTCTTCTGTTTGTTTTTGAAGAGCATCCACTTACCAAAACCAGACGTTGACAATTGCTAGAACACAAACTTTTCTATCATATAAATACAGGTTCCACGTGATAACTAGGTAAAAATATATAATTGATGATGCAAAGTATGAGCAAACCAAACATAGAGGCAGGGACCACATTAGGAACATTTTGACATAGAAATAACAAACAGTTGTGAAATATCAAACACGCATGTTATCAATGGAACATCCACATATGACTTGTCAAACATATCTTATTCCCAGATGCAGCAGATAGATAAACTAAAAATGACGACAACAAAGCCGGAAAGGGAAATATCTGAAAAATGGAAAAAAACCAAGAAACAGGAGCAAACATGCAGATGGTGGAGCTGCTAAACAATATTACAGAAACAGATAGAAGCGGCGGTGAAAATGAGTTTTCATTTTGTATCTCAGGGTACATGAATATGGTAAAAGCATGGAGGCATAGAGGGCACTGGCTACTTTATTATTTCAACTTCATATGTGTTGTATAATGCCCATCGAGTTTTCATTTTGTTTTAATCTATGTAGTTTGAGGTGGGGTAAAACGTTGAGACGTTATAGATGCCTCTAAAACTAGGAAACATGCCTGTTGGAATTGATATAGAAAAGAGGGTGGGAGATATCAAATGGTAAAATGCAAAGCAGTCTAAATTGTTAAATTTTGGTGACATAAAATCACAAAAGGAGGAAAATAAATGTGCAAAAGAAAGATAAGATTTTGTTCCCCTAAACATATTTTAAGAATGTTTATTTCTCTCTATAATAGGCTAATCAAATTATTTTTTACCAACCCAATATTAACTTGGGAATTAAATAAGATTATACAAATAGAGACCAGAAGAGAGTGTAAAAGTGTGTGGAAAATGTATTTGATAATTTTCTCTTCTCCATATTTGTTCTTCTTCTCCAACAATTTTAGCTATATAGATATTTCCTCCCTTTCTCAATTTAGTTATTGATTCAATGGTATTTTGTTTATTTTAGTTTTGTTCTATTAATTGAAAACAAAATTTTGATGAATCAATAAAATGGATTGTTGGGTGGAATATGTTGTGTTATTGCGTTTTGATTTCAGCTCTATCTTGTTTTCAATCCAAGTTATCTTTATGTGATTTGGATGACAGAGATCTATCAATAAAACTTTCGCAAAGCGCTAATATTTCCATAACACAAATTGTATTAAATCAATATAAATGAAAGAAAAATACAAATTCTTAAATAGACCAAGGCCGCTAACTTATTCTTACCCTACAAACTAGGAAATAATGCCTTGTTTCGTGCAACTATCTTGACTAAGTTTTAACATACATTAATTAACTTTAACACTCTCCCTTAAACTTAATTTGCCACTTATTCAATTTACAAAGTTGCACTATCAAACTGCAGTTTTCTGGTTGCTTTCTCATCTTTCATTCATGTTTCGATTACAAATTTCATTTTCCACTTGACTGGGCATGCTCAACTGTTTCTTGTTGATTAGTGCATCACTCATGAATTATCAACAAACTCTATTGATTTCTCCTAAAGACTCGTGGGCCACTGCAATGAGCCTTCAGTTGATACTGCTGGATCTGCCATCCCACCAACACTACAAGAAAATGGGGTCTTTACTTACCAATTGTAATTGTTGGTAAAACTAGCTAATGGTATGTAATATGTTTTAGCTACCAATATTGAATTGGTAGACACTGGTAGGTAAAATTTAGTGGGGAAAGATTCTTTACCTACACTTACTAACACTAGTAGGTAAAAGAATCCATGAACCCTATTACATTCTGAATCAAATAACGAGTCATTGGTTGATATGTTTGATGACGTGTCATCCTACATGCCTGCATACATAGTCGCCACAGTAGCATATACGTAGCATACATTAATATCGCCACTTGGCATCTTGTTGTTGGTCCATATATCAACAACAATTTGTCTACATGTTATCATTTGATTAGCACATATGGCACCATTTTTCTTGGGTCGCGTGACATTATTTGATTAGTCCACATGGCATTATTTGATTTGCTACATGGCATCATTTTATTGATCTACTTTGCATAATATTATTGAACCATGTGGCATTATTTTATTAGCCCACATGACATCATTTATTAATCTGTTACACAATTCATATTTTGTTCAAATTTAATGGTTCTGTGTAGGTAAAAGAAAATAACAGTTATTTATAAATGTTCTATGTCAGAAATAAACTAGGAAATAAATACATTATTATTATCTGCAAAACTATAATATCAAACAACCCAAATAACCAAATCAAAGTAGTTGTAGTCATTGTGATATTCAATCAAATGTATATGCATTGTACATAAAATTTGCACTTATATATGTACAAACAACTGGTATACGTAGTTTACAAAAAATAACATAAAAAAATTAGATGTCTCTCCTACACAATGGACATGAAGCATGCCTGATGAGCCAACTATAGATACACTGCACGTGAAAACATGTTTACATTAGTAGACTCCTTGTGATTTCTTCGATTTCAAAATCATGCAAAAAAATGAATACTTCATTGATCATCAATTAATAATTAGACTTAACATATCAAGGAAATACTTTGCAATAGAAGTAGTACCCGAAAGCAAACTGAGCAGCATACTAACTCCGATGCATAAGAACTATTCTCCATTGATATCTTAATTGTTTCAATTTTATCAATTATATCTTATGACATGCCTTTTGTGCCTTCTGTATCGAATATGTTGAGAAATTTGATTATTGGAGAGTATACTACATTCGCCTACAAAGAACAAATATATAATGTAAATATCAATTACAGTTTTATGAAATATTAGTCTATAGTATAATGATTTGGCTGTATGTTACCTGACTTTGTACTGTAGTTCCTATCTTCTCACTAATGAGTCTTTCGCTCAAAAGACTAGTAAGGACATCGATCAGCGGTCAATTGTAGAATGATTGTAAGAATGTTTAGGTCTTCAAATTGAATGCATAGCTTGTTTTTACTTGATTCATTTTTGATTTTCCTGAAACAACAACATGAAAACTTTCTTAGGAAGATAGATATTTCATCAAAAAAGTGTTGGGGCTAATGAATTGTATTTCTAGCGGAGAAGTTGTAATTTTATATAGTGATTTTGTTTTGAAAACCAACATTCTTATATGTTTATTCTAAGCTCTGGCCAAAATTTAATATTCCTTTTTCTATTTGTTCAGGACCATGTAGTAAAGATTTTGTTATGGATATAACATTTTTGATAATATATTTGTTTGTGTAGCATTTTTTTACTTATTTAGAAATAGCCTAGCTTTATGTGATATTATATGATATATGAGAATTTGCTTTGTTTTTGAACAAACTTAGAGTTATGTTTGAAAACACTAATAGAGAAAAAGAGTATAAGTTTTTATTTTTAAAACATGACTTAGCCAGGGGTAGATTAGTAAACAAATAGTGAATGAGTGACTGTAATGCATTAAGAACGTTGCTCCCTGATTATTCAAATAAATACAAAATATAGTTGCAAGTAACTTATAATCTGAGAATACTACATAGCTTTCTCTATAGCTCACACACTTCTAATATTTCTAACCTACACAAGTTTTAGTTGATTCCAAAGAATCTCATACTATAATTTCAATGTATCAAACTTTAGAATGAGGTAAGAAAAGTAAATGGAACTAAAATTAATAATTTTTTTGATCAATAATGAAAGGCTACCAAAACATAAAGGGTGCGAAAAACAATTTTAAATCTAACATTAAGGAAACATTAATAGAATAATATGATACATAGGTTTCTTGTGGGAAAAGACAACAAATTAAGCAGTAAGAAAATAACCTAAGGGAGTAGGTTCTCAAGATCTAGTTGTAGACCATCATTTAGTCACCTCTTGAAGACATGCACTACTTTTAATTTCAAGAACTACGTAAAACGTTAGAAGTGTAACAAAGAATTATTGACTAATAAATTGGAAAGATAAAACACATAAAACAAAGTGATAGAATATAAATGAATTTTCTTTTTTGAGGCACCACCTTTATTTGTGAAAGAGAGGTTTTTTTTAAAGACATCACCTTCATAGATTATTGAAGCCTCGTATAACATATAATTTCCATATAAATAAAGATATTTTCAATACAATCTTGAGAAAAGAAGGAAACAATTGATTGGTAACTACCTTAAGGAAGATCGATATTAATATGGAAACAAAACTATTAGCAGGAATATCATCAGACACCTCTATATTCTTGATTATTCTTAGTATTACATTCTTAGTATGGTTTTAAAGAACAAAATAAATAAAGAAGTGATACTAGACTGGGATGGAAGCAAGCTTGAATGAAATAAAATCATAATGATGATATACTATAAGCATAAATGCCCATAACATTAATATAATAAAGGAAACAAATTTTTAAGCCTAAAAAATGAAACATGTAATTGAAATATGTTGGAAAACTTACGTAACACAAACTCTAATTCATTCAAATTTTTTCTTAAAAACTGACTTTCACATGGAAGTGGACAACATTTAGAATAATTTCAAATGAATAATGAAAAATATGATTCCAATGTACAAAAGCAATTTTAGGCGTAATAGAATGAAATACAACCAAAAAAGAAAATATTTCTAGCCAAAAAGTAGACCTCAAAAATATAATTATTAATTTAATTTGATATAGTTAAATTAGATTCCAATATTGAATACCATATTTAAAAACAAAAAACAAAAAACAAATCAAAATCAGGCGAAGGTTGGTCAAAGTGATTGAAAATTTAAAAATAAACTCCATGCATTACCAAATAATAGGCTAGCAAATCGTAAAGCATGAGGAAAATTAGTTTTTAATGCTACATAGAAGGAAATGTCAATATAATAGCAGGATTTGGAGGTTTCTTGTGAGAAATAGTAAGGAATTAATAGCCAATAAATTGAACGGTTTCATTTGAATTTAGTAAGGAGTTAATGACTAACATAATTGGCACCAAAAAATAAATCAACTTTTGGAGGCAACGATGATCAGAAAGGTGGTTGCATTTATTTTAAAAAATGTCATCTTTCATGTAGTTCAAACCCTACATAACTTAAAATGGATAGACAATTAAATTCTTAATTGTTTTCATTATATAAAATTGATACTTAAATGACATGATTAATATTTCATTTGTTATTATAATCAAGAATGTTGCAAGTCATTTAAGAAATAATTTTGTACAATGAACACAATTAAGTATTTAATTGTCTATCCATTCATGGATGGCCATAACAAAATGAACCTTACCAAACGAGTGAATCAATGATGAAATTGGTAAGTAATAATTTTGATGAAAAATCAAATCCAAAATGCTAGCAACAAAGAAAAAAATATTCATATTTATTGTCTACAGGATTGTAGCATTTAATATTACAATTACTAATGGCGCATCATTTAGTCAAGCATTTTGATAATATGCAGCCAATTTAGCATTTTACTATTGATGTATTGAAGGAAATCAATGCTTTATTACATAACTTTACAACCTTACCAAATAAGTGAATCAATGACAATATCATCAAAAATGTTATAAAATCAATAAAAAATTTGAAATAAAGAGAAAATCAAGATTGCTATAATTTCTTAGGGTATTATTTTTAAGAACTTCATGTGCTAATACTTGTAGAGGAAAAATAAAATATGCAAAAAAAGTTTATAAAGCATTCGAATAAGTGCATATTTTACTGCAATATTAATCAGCACAGCAGCATAAGATGATCAGGAATTTGGTTGTAGTCTAAATATAATTCTCCATGGCCTTTCTAAATATATCATCTTCCATTCTTACAAAGCTACATAATGCAGTTTACATAGAAAATTAATGATGAAGCATGATTTAGTCAAAAATTAAGAGCAAGCATAAAACAGAAAATAATCAAAAAGGTTATCTTTTGACGGAACAGAAAACTTATTTCATTATCGAATCAAAAATAAGAGAAGGGGAGTAAAACTTGTTTGATTAACAATTTTTCTAGTAGCGCATCTTCCTGCCATGGTGAAATTAACAAATTTACTTGATTAATTTGGGAATTAGGGTTTGGGAAGATGAGATGATTGGTGATCTAAATAGTACTTTGGAGAATGGAGATGTTGGGGATTCAAAGGTGGATAGTGGTTCCTGTCGGTTTCTAGTGTGGCCAATCAATAGGAAATATGCGGAATGAGAATTGTACCGTTAGATTTTATTTAAAATAAATTGTTAGATCTGTAGTTGGAGGGTATGGTATGGATTGTGTTTCTCTAATAAATTGGGAGAATATGCTTATTTTTTGGATGATGACATATTGGTATGAAATTGTGAAACTTTCTAGAAAAATTACAATGCTTACATTTTAATAGTTCATTGTTTGAATAAAAATGGCAACATATGAAACGTCATTAATAAATGATTAGCAATTAGTAAATGATTATTGAATATTTAATAATATTTATTTAAAATATAATTATTGTTTATTAATTATTAATTGCTAATTATGTCATATTTCAAAATAAATATTAATAGTTAATACATAAGTGATTTTACAAGGAACATTGCTAAGATATGAAAACAAAATCTTCATTCCAAAAATGAAATTGTTAGGATTAGGTTTTTTGACATATCATCACACAACTCAACATTATTTTTACTAAAAAGTTAAAATGATAGGAGGGAAATATGTGCGCTAATTGCAAAAAAAATTCAGTGCAGTATATGCGTAGGTTATAATTTTTACTTACTCATATTTATTTGTAGATAATCATCCTTCCAAAATGTTATATTGGTAATATTTACCAACCAATATATTGGTAGATAAAAATTATCTTTACCTACAAATGTATATTGGTAGATAAAATACTGGTAGGTAAAGTCAGATTTCTTGTAGTGCAACAAGCTAGAGCTTCAGCTTTTCTTTCTTCACTTGTTGGATGACACGAAACCAAAACTGCTTCGCTTACAATCATGCCCACTTCATATGTAGGCATGTTTATCTTCTTATAAACAATCATCAAACAGTTTCCAACCACTCTTCACATTGTCCAACCTCATAACTGACATCGTCTTCGTCACTATCAACATCCGCAACTAACGTTCTGTAGAATGCCTTCTTGATGCTAACGTCAACATGTAGACACAATTCTCACATCATAAAAATCTCTGACACAAGAACCACAAGCCAATCTCATCAATTTCTACAAATACCATCCAAGCATTGCATTTCCGCAAATCCGGTTCATTTCTTTGCAACATCAGACAATAACTCCACATCTCAGTCGAGGCAGCGACACCTTCACACTTCAACAGCAACACAAACAACTGGTTTTCTACAAAATTGATACCAAGCATCACTCTGCTAATCTCAGCATCCAAACTTCACTCATTTTTTCTATTTCTTCCACCTTAACTTCCTGCAACTTCAACTCGAGTCTCAAACATAGCAACCGTCTCGGACGACAAATCCAAAACCAACGCACAGTCAAAAATTCCCCATACTGCACTTCCTACCCTTCCTAAAACTGCAACCACTCACATCCAATGCAACATCAACTTGCTAGTACATCAGCATAAATCGCCTACTGGCAACAAAATTACACCATCGACCATAGCAAAACGACTCCATCCTCTTGAGCAAACCAGTTTCAACTTACAGCCAACTCTCAGCACTCCGTCACAACACCATTTCCTTCACACAACCTTACAGCGCCTCAACAAACACGACTCCTTCACAACAGAAACCTCACTTCATATACAACTTCTCTCATCTACAGGCACTGCTCCATACAAATTACCATACAAACTGCAATATTTTTGTTCCAACTTCATCCAAACAGCATTCTGCAACAAAATTCTCCATCAAAACTGCACCTTAGATTTGAGCAGCACACAATTAAACATTGATAGAATCTCCAATCTACACATCATTCCAAGATTGTCAGCATTTTCACCGTGTGATTTCATCAGATTCGGATCTGATCGACGGCGAAAATCTCAAACAAGCAGCATGAAGCCAGTACTGCTGATCAAATGACATCTTCCAATTATTTAATAAAGTGCACAACATCTCAGGGAGGCTTGAAATCCAAACATTGATCTAAAACAAAGGCCGCAAATTAAATCCAGATCCGAAAACTCAACCTTCGTTAAACATACATCGCAAACTCCAACAAGGTGACAACTTGAAGCAGTTCAACTCTAGATCTGACAGCAAGCTTCAGGTGGCGTCATGAATTTTCAGATCTACATTTTTAACAACTTTCAAATCTCAAGGTGTCATGTACGGTGACCACACAAAAGTAACGAACTGCAACTAAGACAACACTTTTTGAAAGCCTTTTATTTTATTTAACTCTCGCTAACTTCTTAGACCTCTCTATTTTTTTCTTTTCTTTTTTTACACTCTCTGACCTCTCTCTGCCCTAGATTTAATACCACGTTGGAATTTGATATAGAGAAGAGGGTGAGAGAGATTAAACGGTAAAACATAAAGCAAACTACATTGTATTAGATTGATAGGAAAAAATGCAAATTCTTAAGTAAACCAAGACCACTATTATTCTTATCCTCAAACTAGGAAAAAATGCCTTATTTCATGCAACTACCTTGACCAAGTTTTAATACATGTTAATTAACTTTAACATATTCGTTATGAAATATATTTGATAATAGTTTACATCAATTATCTCTTGAAATGCCAATAAATCATCTTAGTTGGTAAAAATCCAGAATCAAGCTAGTATACTAATTATTCAAGTTTGTATCATTTGAATTACTAACTTAATACCATGTACCATAACTTACAAGAATGAAGCAATTGACATGCGTTACAAAATGGAAATATGTCCAACAAATAAAGGATATTGTCAATGCTGGAAAACATTCAAGAGTGCCCTGGAAGTGATACACAAAGTGGACAAAGTAAGAGATGAAGCTTAATGCTATATGGTAAAAGGATGGCTCCTATAATAACACAACTTATAATTTGCAGTAGCATTTATAAGCTTCGTTAATAAACGTTAAATAGAGCATGTTTGTAGTTTGATGCCACAATATAACTACTATTGTCAAAGTCAAAACTCAGGAGTCACCCTATTGCCACCTATGTAAACTTGTAGTAGAGATGTGTATGAAAGTTTAGTAATCCAAAATCTGATACATATCTAAGAAGTTAATCATCCTCTGCTATCCATTTTGCAACAGTTAAAGAAACAATGAGCATACTATAAAATTGTTGGAAAAAAATGATCTTCGGCTGAGTCATGTACTAGGTTAATGTCTTGAATGTTTCGGCATTCTGCTCAGGGGTGTAAAGCAGTCTAACTAATGTCATCGCCTCTAGGATAAAACAGCAACTTCTTTCTAGTTCAATATCAAATCGCTTGCACAGATGAAGCTGACTCAATTGCACTAAAAAATGACCGCTTGTCTTATGATTTTAAAAAGATAGATATTGCAGAAATAATATCATTCTACTTTGGTCTCGTCTAAAAATTAATTAAATAGACATAATACCAATCGAACGTGTTACTGAATAGCGGGGTGACGTTGGCTTAAAATTCAGATCTGAAATTTAACCGTTTTTAATAAAATAACTGTCAGAAAACACAGAACATATTTTGTCCAAAAATATAAGTGCTACAACACAACAAGCGCGAGCCCGTCCTGGCCCAGGTCAGGTCCAGTCGAGTCGGTCGGTCGACGCATGCACGTACGATGGTCATGCATGCGCTTCCTACTCAATACAAAAGCAACATTTGGGTGCCCAAAGGACCCAATTTAGAAGCTAAAAACTAGTGTGTGTGTGTGTATATATATATATATATATATATATATATATATATATATATGAGTATCTTTCAATAATTCCTATTGTGTTGGACTCAAACAATAAATGCACTTATTCGATGATCTTTAATTTTAACAATTAACAGACCTATTTTTTTAAGCAGTTTCCAACAATCCTCCACTTGAATTTAGAAAAATATTTTTCAAGCAGTTTCTGAAAACATAAGATTGTGCATACACAAAGGTGTCATTTGACTTGAATCTTTGTATAGTGGTTAAGATTCAGTTTTTACTAGAGTGACACACAGTCTTGAATTTTATTCCTGACATCAAACCACACAATTTTCCTAGAGTATAATCAAATAAGCTCGTGTATTTATGACCATGCATGTCTACCCCATTTTATTGAATACTATAAGAATTTTTTCCAAAATTCCATAGAAATGACCATGCTTCCATATCCAATTTGATGAGTCTATCAAGCATATTCCTGAAGGTAGGTACTCCACTCTTTATAGAGTATAGAACTCATTAAGAGTTTCCATTAACTCATTCTCTAATCACTTGAGGAATACATGCTTCTAGATATATAAGAATAGAATATTTAACTCATATCACTTCATAACTTGTTCTTTCCCACTGAACCTAGTTCTTGGGATCTCTAGTCATTAGGTCGGATTACCATTATGTGTGACTTAACAATCTAAGGTCAATAGTTCCATTCTTTTGGTGGTTCTAAGGACTTTTTCTTTGGCTAGTCCTTTCGTCAAAGGATCGGCCAAATTCTCACCACTGTTTATGTGATCCACTCTAACAGTTCCTGAAGAAAGTAACACTCTAACAGTGTTGTACTTAGGACTTATTTGTCATCTCTTACCATTGTAGTAACGGTTCTGTATTTTTGTGATAGCCACGGTACTATTGCAGTGGATCAACATAACTGGTGTCAGTTTTTCCCATAAAGGAATCCCAGCTAGCAAATTTCTCAAGTAATATGTTTCTTCACTAGCTGTGGCTAGTGCTGCAATCTCAAACTCCATAGTGAACTGAGCCAAAATATTCTTTATTAGATTTTCAAAAACAGATCCACCAACAATGCTAAAGATGTGGCCGCTGGTTGCTTTTGAATCATCAGATAAAATATTCCAGTATGCATCACCGTATCCTTCAAGGGAAGCTCAAAACTTGTCATAATGTAACCTAAGATTCATAGTTCACTTTAAGTATCTCATGACCCTTTCGATAATATGCCAGTGCTTTATACTAGGTCTACTAGTAAACCTACATAACAAACCCATGATATAGGCAATGTTAGATCTAGTTCAGTCAGTGGCATACCAAAATCTTCCAGTGATTCTCGCATATTCAAATTGTCTTACACCTTCACTAGTGTTCTTAAATAGTTTTACACTAGGATCATGGTGTACATGTAGGTTTACAGTCAAAGTAATTGTATTTAGTATCTTCTCAATGTAATGAGATTGATCCAAAGAAATTCCCTTTTCTAACCTAGTATCTTCTCAAAGTAATTGTATTTAGTGTCTTCTCAATGTAATGCAGGTTTACAGTCAATGTTTATGACATGAATGTTTGACCCAAAAATAAGTAGATCATCTACATATAGACATATAATAGTGCAAATGTCATTCTAAGATTTGTAGTAAATGCATTTGTCACTTTCATTAAATTTAAAATCATGTGAGATTATTAAGTTATCAAATTTCTCATGACATTGCTTAGGTGCTTATTTTAAATCACACAATGATTTATCCAACTTGCAAATCTTATGCTCTTGACCGTAAATTATAAATCGTTCAAATTGGTCCATATAAATTTCCTCTTCTAGTTCACCATTTAAAAAAGCAGGTTTAGCATCCATTTGGTGTATTATTATTTATGTTTTTTTGAACAAAGGATTGAATTAAATACACCTCTACTTTTGGGAATCTTATTTTCTTTATTTTATTTTAGACCATTATAACAGCCGACCTATTCATTTGGGATGTCTCTCTTACTTTTGAATTGAACGAACGAGCTGCGCATGCAAATAATCATGGAACTAGCCACATAGCATTTATAAAAAGACAAAAAATATAACGCAATGTTATAATTTATATTTCAAGGCTACATATTATAACGGCAAAGACTTCGCCATTATAAAAATTAGTTCCATATTCAATGATTAGCCATGAGATCACTTCAAACCAGCTCCAAGAAAGCGAACAACCAACACTTGATTGTTTGGTGGCTAATTTTTCAACTGAACAAGCCATTATTTACTTTGTTTTTACATATTCAAAACGTTTGAATTTTGACTTATGTTTCCTTTCTTTCTTTCAAACATTTTGAAAATATTAATTATTTCATTTACTTCCGTCCCTTTCAAAAAATATAATTATAATCATTCTATTGATTATCTTTTTATGCACTTTAGCTACATTTTCTCTTTGCTTAAACTCTTTAGCTACTAAACGGGCTTCACATTTATCAACTGTGCCATTAGGTTTTAATTTCTTTTTAAGGACCCATTTACAGGCTATAGACTTACAACTAGGTGGTAAATATACTAAGTGCCAATTCTTATTAGATTGCAAAGAATCCATCTCATTATTTATAGCCTCTTGCCAGAAATCGACATCTAAAGAAGATAAGGCTTCTAGGAGGTTTAAAGGATCCTCCTCTATAGTAAAGTGCAAAAATATGAACCATGATCTTTTGTAATTCTTGCTCCTTTACTTCTCTAGGCTCGTTTTCAGAAGATTCATTACGTTCTGTTCTAATAAGCATAGTGTTACTTGATGTGCCCCCACTATTCCTCAATTTAGAAGGAAATTTCAATTCATGAAAATCAGCATCATTAGATTCTATTATATTGTATGTATTCAGATCATAAATCTATATGCTTTGCTACTAATAGTATAGCCAATAAATACACATTTGTATGCTCTACTTGCTAATTTTATTCTCTTAGGGTTAGATATACGAACATATGCTAAACATCCCCAAGTTCTAAAAAAACACATTAGATTTATAATTTCTTAAGATTACAAATGATGAAATTTTGCTTTTTGACTTAGAGATCTTACTCAAAACATAACACATGGTCAATAAAATTCCCCCCCACCAAAGTGATGATGCACCAAAATTTAGTAAAATAGCAACTACAAATTTAGTGTTCTATTTTTCCTTTTAGCTTTACTATTCATTTCAGGTGAATAAGGTGCAGTTCTTTCATGTATTATTCCATATGAGTTGTAAAATTCAATAAACAAACTTGATTCTCATTCAGTTCCTCTATCGGTACGCAATCTTTTAACTTTCTTATTAGACTGATTTTCAATTTCAGTTATGAAACATTTAAACATCTCAAATGCATCACTTTTATTTTTCATAAGGTGTACATAAGTAAAATCAGAGCAATCATCAATGAAAGTGATAGAGTAGCAGTGTTCATTTCTAGTCAGAGTGCCATCAAGCTCACATATATCAGAATGAATCAAATCTAAGGGTTTTGATTATTTAATTACAGATTTATATGGGGTTTTTGTTATTTTTTCTTGACTACAAAAATCACATTTTTCAAAATCATTTAATGAAATATTAGGGATTATACCTAAGCTACTCATGTTCTTTATTATTCGTTTATTTACACGATATAATCTAGAGTGCCAGATATTAAAATCATCCAACATATAAGCAGAAGCTGACTTTTTATTACATTTAACATTCAGTTTATCATGTCATCAATTGCATAACCCCTACCCACAAACATACCATTTATAGTGATGGTGTACATACTCGTTATGAAATATATTCGTTAATTATTTTTAACATACTCGTTGTGAAATATATTTAATACTAGTCTGCATTAAATATCTCTTGAAATGCCAATAAATAATCCCAGTCGGTAAAAATCCAGACTCAAGCTTGCATACTAATTATTCAAGCGTGTTTCATCAAAATATTACTAACTTAATACCATGTACCATAACTAACATAAATGAAGCAATTGATACACATTACAAAATGGAATTATGTCCAACAAATAAAGGATATTATCAATGCTGGAGAACATTCAAGAAAGCCTTAGAAGTGAGACACAATTGAGTGAAAAAAGTAAGAGATGGAGGTTAATTCTCATATGGTAAAAGGATGGCTTCTACGATAAAAAAACTTATAATTTGAAGTAGCATCTATAAGCTTCGTTAAAAAAGGTTAGGTAGAGCATGTTTGTAGTTTGATGCCACTATACAGCTACTATTATTAAATTGAAAATTCAGGTGCTACCCTATTGCCACCTATGTAAACTTCTAGTAGAGATGCATACTAAATCTTAGTAATCCAAAACGTGATACAACTAATGCAAAACTGCTACTGTGGATCACAGTGTTATATCTTGTAGGTTGTATGTATCGATAGTGATGCATCTAAGAAATTAATTGCCGCTCAAATTTAACAAAATATATTAAAGGTGCTATCCATTTTACAGTTAACGGATAAAGAAACAATGAGCATACTAGCATTTAAGAAAACCGATATGGTTATACTGATACATTAGTTTATGATATAAATTGTATTCATGAGTTTTTAATATGCGCATGCATAAACCCTCATTTTCGTAAAATCTGTAGTCTAACTCATGATCATAAATCAGCTAGGTATCTAACCCGATAGTGTAGAGTTCATAACAAATGATAATGAAAAAAGGCATGCATATACACCTAGAATATAGTGTTACGAAATAATGAAATCTTTTGTAAACATTGCAGTTTTGCTTTCCACATCCATTTTCTTATAAGCCCAAAAATATAACTCATAGACACTAACATATTTATTGTTTTCTTTATTGTGTTAGTTTTCAATTACCATCAAACCATGAGTGACTTAACCATACAAAATGAATTATTAAATAGTAACAGGTAGTTTGAGGCAACCATGTCACTGTATTGGCCACATATTGATGAATAATGAATGATGCTATTTTCTGAACCGATTGAGTTAAAAAAAAGGGTGTATCTCACTATAAATAACTAACCGAAGTTCTAAACTTGTGGTAGGAATCTCTGAAAATCTCTTTAGCATGCGCTCTTGTATAGCCATATTCTTTTAAAAGAACTGTTCAAACAAATGTATTCACTTATATTCAAAACAACAATAGAAAAAATCAAAATTGTTCTAAATTTGTAAAATGATACATGGAATGGGAAACTCCCATCAAAAGACATATTCTCTTTCAAAAAAGCGTGGGAGTATATAAGGGAGAATGAAATATAAATGGACTGGTACAAGGTCAATTTGGATAGATCAAATGCTCCAAAAGTATCTCATTGTTCATACTTTGCTTCATCAAACAGGCTTCCAACAAGAGGTAGATGTCTCAAGTCGAAAAAGGATGGAGAAATCTAATGTTTGCTTTGTAAAAACAAAGATGAAAACATAAAACACTTGTTTTCTGACTGTGTATACTCAACGCATTTTTTATTTGTTGCAAAAACAAAGTTAAAGATTAATCTACAACAAGTAGTGCAAAACATCATAGAAAGCATTCAATGCATACAACAGAACTTCAAAGCAAAACAAGAAGACTTCAGAAAAGCTTTAATACCATTAACAACAATAATATACCATATTTGGAGAGAGAAACATGAGATTGCATAAACATAAACCAACAGATTGTATGCAACTATGGAGAACTATCAATTCAAAAAGTCAAATCCTTTTCGAAAAGCAAAAAAGCAAGTAGAACAGGAAAAAGCATATAATAAGAGAAGGCAGGAATATGATAATTTTTGTAGAAGGGTTGAAGCATTCTTAAATTGCGAGAAATATACTGCTGATATTCCCCGAACCAGATTTTCGCAACTTCTATCAGACCCTAACCAGTGAGCTACTAGTAGGCGGCCCATCACTCTTCCAAACAAAAAGCATCTCCTACAAAACCACAAATAGGCCCATAGATGAAGATCATGAAAGAGGGACATCTTGCAGAAATAACAGAAATAGGATATCTGATTTAGATGAGGACTACCGCTCTATTTTCGCTCATAATAAACTAGATCAAATAGGGAAAAAAGATTTAGTTAGCAGACAAATTTTCTATTACAATCCAAACATGGAGACTATCGGGATAATAATCTAAATGGTGACAGCTACTTTAATGTCCATATCGGTGAAAGTCACTACGTTGGAAGTCAACAAGCAAGTAATTATACAAATCATTTATTTAATTTAAGAAATAATGTAAAAGACTTCAACTTTTGGCTTATCTAGTTTGAACAGTGGTAGTAGCTCGTCCAACCGCAAGCATAAAGAGAACAACTTCCTACAGCAAAACATGATTTTGCAACCCGAAGTGAATAATCAGCCTATAAGAGAAAATCACAATTGAAGCAACCTTAATAAGCAAGTATATCACTTATCCATATGAAGAGAAGAGAGAGCAGCAAACCTTCAGAGTAAGACGAATTGGCAGTAAGCATACTCAAAAACTCGAGCAACAACAACGAAACTAAATTTTCCACCTCAGATCTAAGAAATTAAAGGGATAATAGGAGCAAAGAGAAGACATGAAAGCCTCCTTGACGTAGAAAGATGAATAGAAAAGGGGAATCGACAGATTGCCCCACAAATCATTTAACCTTAATTTCTCTAGGGTTTGATGTTAGAAGAGAGAGACGTGGAAATGAAGTGATAAAGTGCGGATAGGGTTAAGTGTTTAAGTTGTATACGTTGTATAAGCTAGGTGCCTAACGATTACTATACCCAATTTTTTTTCAGCCTTGGGCCGATGTAGTTACTTCTTCAAAAAAAAATGTAATAACTCATAATTTCTAAACATTTCAACATCATACGAGTAATAAAACTGTCATGAATCAAAGACTACATATAAATCATTTGTCGATTTATAACGCATTCATTTTTGACTCGCATAACACATGTCATAGTAACAATCGGTATACAATTCAATATAACCATTTAATATAAATAGTGAGGGTGGACTATGGGTGATCTTATTATGTTATACAAGTAAAACCTCCAATCTCAAATGTTGGATCTATATAAGATAGTGCCTTATAAGTTGAATATAGCATAAATATTGAAATAGTAGGTGCCTAGACAAAGAGTAGAAGGATGGACATAAATGTTGTACCATTGGAAATCCGTAAATCAGAATAGTATATCTTTCATACTACCTTTATCAGAACTCTGTACTATCCTATTACATTCAATTTTTAGGTATACACTACAGTAATAGTTTAGTAATTTTTGGAGCAATTGTATTTTATTATTTCAACTTTCAAATTAGATACACGAATCGACACAAATCCTTAAATAAATGAATAAGTTCGGATGTGGATAATGACATATTCACATCCATATCTAAAATATTTCTGGATATCCGCATCCTATATATAGATGGATATGAATTATTATCATATTCGCTAATGATCGATAAAGTAAGAAATATAAATTGAAATTTTTAACATAATTATTTTCCAATCCCAATAATTATAGAAGTATGAAAAATCAATAACTATGATGATGATAAATACTTTTGGATAGTTAAAATGCATTAAATGCATATAACATAAACTTTGATGGAAATCTAACATTGCTAAAACAAGTGGGTTTGATAAGCATTTTTTGAGTGTGTCAAATGCTTGTTGAGCTTATAATGAAATTTGGAACGCATTTTTCTTGAGCAAGTTTGTGAGTGGTTCTGAAATTCCCCTGTCCCTTTATGAACTTTCTATGGTACCCAGATAGTCCCAAAAGCCCTCTTAATGCTTTTAATTTTTTTAATATTGACCTATCATTAATTGATTCTGTCTTTCATGTATTGACTGCGATGCCATTGTAAGAATCATATGGCCTAGATACTCTACTTCTTGTTGTGGAAAGATGCATTTTGAGAGTTTAACAACCAGGGAATCGTCTTACAAAACCTATAATGTTAAGATCAAGTGAGTTTTATGTTCTTTTCAGCTAGCACTATGGATTAGCATATCATCATTACAAGAAGAAACATCCTAAGATATATTATGAAGATAGAATTCGTGAGTGCTTGAAATGTTGACGGTGCATTGGTTAAGCCAAAAGGCATGATGAAAAATTTATGGTGGCCTTCATGTATTTTGAAGGCAGTTCAGTTTTGTGTATGTCTTCTTCTTGCATCTTGATTGGTGGTAACCTGATATTACGTCTAACATTGTGAAATATTTTGCACCATATAATTCATCAAATAGGCCATCAATGAGGGTGTAGGAAACTTGTTCGTTTTAATTATCTCGTTTAATCCTCTACAGTCAACACACAACCTCTTGCTTCCATCGTGCTTCTTAACCATAAATATCGGAGAAGAGTAATGGCTGCAACTTGCTCTGATTACTCCTGATTGCAACATGTCTTCAATAGATTTTTCAATCTCGTTATAAAAGCGAGAGGAATGCCTATATGGACTAAAATAGATGGGTTTTGGAGTTAGAGGTAAGTGGTATTTTATGATCAATGAGACTTTTTGGTAGTAGGTCTGTCGGTTTGGTAAACACCATATGAAATTTATGGATTATTTAAGGATATATGGTGGAATGAGAGGTGGGATAATGGCTGTTGTGGTGAAATTAGTGAACAATCGTTTTGGAATAAAGGCTATGAATTGTAACATGAAGCTTAGGCTATGGTTTGCAAGAGATTTTGAAATGATTTCTTCGGAGACAAGTTAATTAGTAGGAGCAAGCCGGCCCACTCTTAAGGCAACCAAGACAAAGGCCTAGAGCAACCCCCCAGCACAGCAACCCCCAAGCGACCAAAAAAAAAGCAACAGGAAAAAAGCAATGGCAGAAAAAAACGAAAGCGCATGAAGAAAGAATTTCACAACAAATGAAATCCGAAGAAGAGCAGGGACTAGAGGTAGCGGATTAGGCAAGGCAGCCCTGCACAACAATACTACATAGGTGATCTTTTTATTGAGTTCGATTTGGGGCTAAATTATTAAATTAGGGTTAAGTAGAATAATTTGACTGAGATGTCATCCTTTTAAAAGAAAATTTACCTGGTTTAGCAAAATAAATGTTTTAAAATCATGACATATGACTGACTTTTTAGCTTTGTGGAGAAATGCAAGCCCTTCCATTGCATAGAAAGGCAATCTTCATTCTTGTTGCCCAAGAAAGAGGAAGTAATACCTCTGCATAAATGTACATAGCCCAATTAATATTAGGAAAGAAGTTTTGCCATGATATTATTCAGCAGTTCAGTACATACATATTATTTTCAAGTAAAGCTGGAAAGTATTTGAAAGAGATGGTCTTCTACACTTCGTGTATTTATATTTCTTTTATGCTTGTATAAATAATATTATTTATATTCATGTATAAGATGCCATTTTTCTAGTTAGTACGTATGTAAGTTTTAATAACAAGTATGCATTTGTTATGTAAGTTTCTTATTTCAGTTTAAAATTCAGTGAATTTAATTGAATTGCAACATGTAATATTTGGCTTTACTATTGATGAATTTCAGACAACCATTGTCCATAATTCCGTTAAGCTGATTAAAGGAAGAAATACAATTACATGACCAAAGTAGAACTGGAGCAAGTTTTGGAAATATTGATATTTTTTCACTTAACAATAAAATTAATAACTTACGCTATGTTTATTTATGATTTTGAATTTGAACAATTATTAGATGAGCATGAAGAATAATTACAATTTTGGATATAAAAGTTAGGCATCTTTAAATATGTTTATTATGCAATTTTTTTATCATTTCACTCTTATTATAAATAGAGGATAATGATGAAGAATGAGGATGACACAAATCGTATAGGGTTTCGAAAAAAAAATTCCGGAGCTTACAACAAGAAGGTTAAACAATGAAAAGACAAACTAGCTAAACCATTAGCCAGATAAATTTTGAATTTATTTCAAGAAAAAGCTCAAAGCTCTCAACCTTCAACTTCAAGTAAAATTGGAGAAAGTGATAGTGGAGATGATCATATTAATAAAAAAGTTGAGGTAGATGAAGGTCTTGAATTCATTAATGTAGCACATGAAGATCAAAATATCAATGACATTGCTATGAATGAAGAGGAGCGCAACGAAGATATTTTCATGGATGATCATAATAATGATGTTATTCACGAATATGCTAATGATTAAGTTGTTCTTAATCTTGAAAGAGATGTTGATGTCAATTATGATCCGGAATTCTAGGGAAAGATTACTAATGGTAGACACTTTACTTCCAAACACTATGTTCGTGGTTATCCACTTGGAGAAGAGCATGAACGAAAATGGTTAGTGAATTCAAATGAATGTGGCAAAGTTTTTTGTTTTTGTTGTAAGTTATTCAAACACACTCAATAAACATCAAATCTAGCCGAAGAAGGGATAGATGATTGGCATAATATTTCTTCAAAATTTAGACATCATGAAAGCAATCCAATAAACATCATAAATCTTATCAAATTGGTTGATTTGCATAGAGGGCTAAAACAAAAGGAAACTATTAACAAAAGAATGAAATCTCAAATTGGTAAAGGGAGACAACATTGAAAGTAAGTGCTTGTGCGTATCATTGGTGTTTTAAAGACTTTATCTCGAAATAATTTACCATTTCGCGGATCTAATGAGAGAATTTATGAAAAAACAATGGATTTTTTTGTCAAATTATCCAATTTGTTGCCGAATTTGATCCAATAATGGAAGATCACTTAAAACGTGTGGTAAATAATGAAACCAATAATCATTATCTTAGCCACAAAATTCAAAATGAATTGATAGGTTTATTGACTAAGACGATTAAAGAAACAATACTTTTAAAAAATTTAAAAGTGAAGTTCTTTTCATTTATCCTTGTTGCACTCCGGATTTGACCCATAAAGAACAAAAGTCGATTATCATAGGATGTGTGGATGTTGATGATGTAAGAAATACAAGTGGAGGAATGCTTTCTTGGTTATATTAAAGTGAATGACACATCGGGACTTGGTCTTTTTAAGGAGCTTGGAAATTGTTGATGGATCTTAAACTCAACATTAATGATGTAAGAGGTCAAGGTTATGATAATGGTCCAAATATGAAAGGTATGATTTTCTTCATTTTGACTAACAACATTGTTTTATTTTAATGTGTTGATTGATCATCATAATATTATTAAATTTCGTAGGGAAACATCAAGGCGTTCAGAAAAGGCTACTTGATGTTAATCCTAGGGCTTTTCATATTTTATGTGGATGTCATAGCTTGAATCTTGTACTATGTGATATGGTCAAATCATGCATTAAAGCTAGAATTTTTTTGCTTATGTGCAAAAAAATTATAACTTATTTTCCAGTTCAACTCATCGATGGGATATATTTAGAGATTATGTGAAAGGATTGACTCCAAACGTGTTATCCGCTACACGTTGGGAAAGTCACATCGAAAGTGTAAAAGCAATTAGAAATCAAGCTCCGGAGCTTAGAGATGCGCTAATTGAAATTGCAAATAATTCCAATGATGGAGGCTAAAGGTTTGTGTCATAATGCTTTGGAGAATTTTGATTTTTTGATTAACCAATGCATTTGGCATACAATACTTGATAATATTAATCGAGTTAACAAAATACTTCAATGAGAAGATATGAATATAGAAGACACCATAACAAGAGTAAATGAGCTTATTGTATTTTTCGAAAAACTTAGAGAAGATGGTTTTGAAAGTTTTATTAATGAAGCTAAGAAACTTGCAGAAAAAGTGGTCTTGTTGATCTTAAATTTGAAATAAAAAAGAGAATTGTTCGTAGAAAGAGACAATTTGACGAAGATGTGGAAGTGGATGCTCTAGATAGCTAATCTCAAAAGGATAACTTTATAATTACTTACTTTCTTCGTATTATTGATCAGGCTCTTTCTTCACCTAAAGAGCGATTTAAGTTATTCGAGCTTTATGAAGAGACATTTGGGTTCCTATTGAATGCAAATTTCAAAAATATTGAATGTAAATAATTAAAAGAGCAATGTTTCAATTTAGAAACTTTTTTGAAACATGATGAAAAGCATGATATTTGCGGAGTAGAATTATTTCATGAACTTCGACAATTGAAAAGAATTCAACCATTGGAAATTATAAAATTAATCAATCGACATTCTTGATTTTTTAAGTCTTATCATGATGTAAGTGGTTTGTGAACATATGGTGGCTTATAGAATTTTGTAGACTATACCGATCATGATTGCTTCGGCGGAAAGCAGTTTTTCAAAATTGAAGTTGATCAAAACTTATCTTCGGACTACCATGTCACAAGAGAGATTAAATAGATTAGCTATGATTTCTATCGAAAATGAATATATGGATTGCTAAATTATGAAGACATAATTGAAGAATTTGCTACAAAGAATGCAAGAAGATATTTTTTTGGTTAAAATGATATTGTAGGAGGATATAATGCAACAATTTGTCTTAACTATATATTTTGTATGTGAACCAAGTGATATGGTGGATATAACTCTAATTTTTTATTTATGTTTTTTTAACTTTATACTTGAAAAAATAGTGAGCAACAAAATAAATCTCGTCTTAGGCAACCCAACTCATAGGACCTGCCCTGAGTAGGAGGTTTAATCCTTGCCAAGGGGTTAAGTTCCCATTGTAAAGGAATTTTAACTATAATTTCTTGAAGTTGAAGGGCACATATTCAAAACTACTGAGCAGTTATACCCCTAGTACAACTTGACATCCTTTCAATGTAGTAGAAATAAATCAATGGGCATCTGTATTCCTTTGCATTTAAATGGTATGTTATAACACATGCCTATTACTTTCATATGCTCGCCACTGGCAATTAGTACTTGAAATTTTTGTACCTAATTGATTTGTAATCCCAGCTTTTGAGCTAATTTATCATCGATGAAATTTGCATTGACCTAGGGCCGGCTGAAGCACCTAGGTTGCCCTAGGCAGCTGGATATTGGAGGCAAAAATAGTAGAATGGTTTTATGGAAAGGAATAATCGACCCACAAAACTCAGAATTGGGAAGCCTGTATACTACAACTGCCCCAATATCAGCTTTGTTTATAAAGGCAGCAATATGATCTTTCAAAACCCTAAACTTGAAAAGCCTGTCAACAACCGCCTACATCCCCCGCCTGTTGCCCTCACTCATGGGGTTGCCCTAGGCGGCTGCCTGGCCAGCCTAGCCCTAAAACCGGGCCTGCATTGACCTAGAATCAACCAGAACATTGACTGTAGCTCCAATGATTTTTCCTTCAACCCGAAATGTATGAGTTGTGGGTGTACTACATAAAGCTTGAAGAGAAATAGCCATTTGTGTGTTGTTAAATATAGAAATAGACTTTGGTGTTGGGTCCTCTTCTTTATCACTTGCATCTTCATCACTGGTGAGAAAATCATCCATTATGAAAACTTTTTATTTTTGCATTTATGGCCAACGTGCCATTTTTCATCACGTAAATAACACAAGTTTTTATCTCCTTTTACAGGAAAATCACGTGGAGAAAGTCTGGTGAAATTTTTTGATTTGTTTGTAGGTCTAAGTTGATAGGCAGTGTTGTTGGTACTAAAAGTGCTATGAGTTGGGGGGTAACTGGATGAAGAGGAGTATTTGGAAAGTTTTCTTGCTTCAAAAAATATTCTTCAAATTTTTTCCCTAATGCAATAGCATCTCTGAAATATTTTGATTGTGCGGCCATAACTTAATATTTGATCTCATCTTTATGACCTACGATGAATTTATCTATGATATAATGTGGTTGAAGTTTATCTAGCACACAAAGATTTGTTCAAACTAACTTGGGTAAGCCCTCACCATTTTAGTTTGTTTTATATTTTTTAAGGAATTAAAGGGTCTATTACGTTATGGTAATCCCAATCTAGATAGGATTTCAGCTTGGAAAACTGCCCAGATTAAGTGATGATCTATATGTGTAGCAAATCAAGTAAACCATTTGAGTGCTTCATCATGCAAATAGAATGCACAAACTTGCACCCAATATTTTTCAGGAACTTTATGGCACAGTAGTACTTGTTCTACTTGTCTAAGCTAAGTTAGGACATCACTTTCATGAGAATAAATAGGGAAGTCCAATTTGATGGATTTGTGTTGACATTGTTTTGGGGTTTGTAGTAGTCTTCTTTCAACGTTATTGAATTATTGTAGGTGTGTTATTGTAATATCCCGGAATTTCCAGGAGTTTAAAATGCTGATAATCTCTTAATTTAAATTATTTGAATTGGAAAATTGTTATTTTCAAAAATAATTAACCAAGTAATGTTTTAATTTTGGCTATAAATTGGTTTTATAATAAGAATAATTATTTTATTGTGTAAATAAATTTTAAATTGATTTATTGTTTTTAAAATTTATAAGTGTGTTTAAAATGCATTATATCTATGTATTTAAATCTGTGTATTTTAAATTGATTTCAAAATAGGATATATTATTTGTAGATAATAATGAGCTTATTTTAAAATAGATGTTTATATTTATTTAAATTTATTTTAGATTTGATTTTTAAATTGGACTTTGAAATGAATATAAATTTGAATTCAAGAATATACATACATTTTAAAATAAGTAATAATAATATAATTTGGTTTTAAAAATATATAGATAATATTTTAATTAGAAATAAGATTTGTTTTATAGAAATTTGATTTGTGTTTATTTAATAAAGAATAAATACAAAGGGATTTTTAAAATAGCATTTTAAAGTAAGGTTGAAATGTTGTATAATTTTATTTAAATTATATTTAGTTGCATTTCTTTTTAAAAGATTGTATTTTATATAAACTAACATACATTTATAAATATATAAGTGTATTTGTTTATTAGATATTTAATTAGAAAAGTATTTTTAAAATTTAGAGAGCACATTAGTAATTAGGAAAAAAATAATTTTAAATCTTTTTAAAATTAAAACAAACTTAAGTGACAAGTGTTTAATTTTAAAACACTATTTAACAAGTGTTAAAAATATTTAAGGAAATTGAGACAAGTGTCCATTCTTTTTTATATTTTCTTTTTAATTTATAAAATCTGAAATTTATCCTATAAAAACCCTCTTTATCATTTTCTTAAACCTTTGTTCATTTCTAAAAGAAAACCTAAAATCTTCATGCAATCTTCATTCATTACCCAAAACCAGAAAGCCTGAAACAATCCTCAAGTTTTAAAACATGAAGCACTCCTCAACTCAAAGCTTGTTCAATTCAAAAGAAAAACATAAACCAGATCAATCTTCAAAAGCAAATTCTGCAAATTTGTTAATCTGGAAGCATCACAGTTAAACCCAAATGTGCAGAATGTTTTCAAAAATTTGATGCCACTTTCAACCCAGATTCTGCATTTTGAATGTCTGCATCATTTCCATATGCATGCAAGTAAATCTGTTGAAAGAAAACCTGAAGCAATGCAGTTAAACAAATCTGGGTCAAAACATGATATTTCAAAGCATTTCAAGGTTTCAAAAGATGCATAGCAAGTTTTTCAAAAATGTAAATCTGGAAAGCAATTTCTGTTTGGAGGCTTCCTGTGCTTTTTCAAAATTCTGCACTGTCTTCTTCTTATTGAGGTGAGTAAACAACAACTTAAAAAGATTAAGTGGTAATTGATCTGTTGCTTGTTTAATTTGTATAATAATTAATGCTTACATGTTATATGATGGTAATTGATCTGTGTATAAGAATGTGTTGAGCATACATGCTAATTAAACTGCTCCTCTCTGTTATTTTTATGCACAGAGATTAAAATGAACCAAAGGACCCAAAATTCTTTATCAAATCACTTAAATGATTTGATTCCCAAACATGTAATTGGGTTTAAACAGCATCTAGTCTTGAATGACAAGTTCAAGTATTTTTATTTTTGTTTTTAGTTTACTGGAACAAGACAATACAGTAAAACTCAGATATATGATAATTAATGTTAATTTATATTGATTGGAATATACAACTTGAATCATCTTCGAAAGTTATGATTTTTAAAATCAAAATAACAATTTTTAGTAAAGTATTGAATGTGAATTTGGGGGTTCTCTGCAAAATGAATTTCTGCCCATTTCTGTTGATTTGTGTAACTGGGTAACTTGAGATTGTGTTTGGAGCTAGATGAAACATCAGTAAGTGTAGCAAAAATCATTGAAAAATTTGTAAACCACTGAATAATTTGATTTTGCCAAAGATTCATATTTAAACCTAGTTTTTGAAGCTGTCTGTGAATTGACTTCTGCATCGTCTATGTTGCTTCGAGTTGAATGAAATCTCGGATGAAGGGAGCATGATGGGTCAGTGACCTATGGCCGGAGTAGTTGCGGTTATAGTTGATCGGAGTCGTGAGAATTTGGGGTTTTCTGGTGGTGGTTTTAGGGGTTCTGTCCATCTCAAATGCTCGATTTTGAATTGGGATGAATTTTGAGTTTTGGTAGGTCGTGGAGGCTTGTAGGGTGGTGGAGTGACTTGGCGGTGGGTTCGTCGATGAGCAGAGAAGGTCCGGCAACGGTGTAGGTTGCACGGGAGGGGGTGGGTGTCTGAACCTTTGAGTTTTGTTTGTTGGGTACTGGGTATAGCTAGGGTAATAAGGGGGAAGACTCGGGGAATAGCTCGAGTACAATTGGATGTGGCTCGGGGTATTACTCGCGTGGGCACAGTGGTTTAAATTACAGGGTATAAACTGTTAGGTGTTAACAGTTTTTAGTTGTTAATTTAAAATAGTTTAAATTTTAAAAAAAAGGGCAGATCAATTTAAAGGAAGTATATGTAGTTGTACTTGAATTTAGATATATAAAGGGAGTTAAACCCAAATTAATATTCAACCTGATATTTTATTTAAAATAAGCTTTAAACTTTAAGAAAAGTTTAAGTTAAATTAAGATTCTTGTTTTTGAAATTGAATTGTTTTTATAAATAAACTTATATAATGTTTTAAATATCCTAAAGTTAAAATCTTAATATTATTTCAAATCTTATTTTGAAATATAATGAGAATTTTAAGTAAATGTTTTATTTAAATTAATAAGTGGAAAATGATTTATTAATTAACAATTAAGTTTAAGATAATTTATTTACTTGGAATTAAAAATTGTTAATTAATAATTAAGGGAAAAATAATTAATGACTTCTTTATAATTTAATTTAACTTATGAATTAAGTTAAATAAAGATTTCCAAGATTTATTTAAGATAATTATTTTATCTTAAATAATATTTAAGTATTTATAATTTGTAATTAGTTAGTTAATTAAGGAAGTTTAAGTTAATTCATTTAATTATTATTTTTAAAAGGGTTAATTAAGTAATTAATTAAGTATAATTAATTATTTAATTAACTATTAATTAAGTTGATGATTTAATTAATGTCTAATGTTAATTAAATTGTAATTACTTATTAACTAAGTAATTAAGAATTAATTAAAATAGTAATTAATTAATAAAGGTTTTATTAAGTCTTAATTAGGTTTCCTTAATTAATAATTAAAGGATTATTAATCTATAATGCAAGTTAATAAAGAATTAATTAACTATTTTTATTTAAGGTTAATTAATTTTAATTAAGGATTAATTAATTTTAATTAGGGATTAATTTATTTGTAATTAAGATTGTTAATTAATAATTAAGTTATTAATTAATGATTAAGGGTTGATTAATTAGTTAATTAAGTTTAATTAATTAATCAATAAAAGTAATTAGTAATTAATTACTTTGTATTAAAGGATTCGTTAATAATTAAGGTTTATTAATTAATATTTGAAGATAATTAATCTGTTAATTGAAGATTAATTCGGGTTAATGAGTAATTAGGGATGAATTACTCAATGTTGTTTTATGAGATGATTGAAATTAAGTAATTAATTAATTTGTTAATTAATTAAATATGTTCACTTGATAAACTTAATAAAGTTTTGATAAGATTAATTACTTTAGATAAGTAATTGATTAATTACAGAGGTAATTGAGTTGGGTAAATTACTGATTTGGGAAGTAAATTTTAAATTAATAATTACTTGTTAAAGTAATTAAAGGTTTATTACTTGGTGTAATAAATCAATGAATTTATAAAGTAATTAAAAGTAATTAAGAAGTAATTAAGAATAATTAATTACTGTATTTAAGTTGATTAATTAAAAGCTATTAATCTAAGCATGATTAATTAATTAAGGTTCATTAATTAATATGATTAATGAAAATAATTAAGGATTAATTACTTTATTAAGAGCTAATTAATCAAGGTTGATTATGATTAATTAATCGATTTTGCTGATGTTTATTTAAGCAAGGTATTGGATGAAGGTAATTAATTCAATTAATTTTAAATTAATTAAGTGATTAGGTAATTAATTTAATTCACTTTAAGTTAATTAGAGTTAGAGATATTTAATTTAATTCAGTTTAAATTTATTATGTTATGGTTTGAGTTAATCATTTCTTATGAATGATTGGATGACATTGATTGTCTTGAATGCTGTGTGATCTCAGTAATGAGATAAGTATGGTTGTGTGATATGAATGCTTGGTTGAATTGTGATTATCAATTGGAATGTTGATATATGGATTATCTATTATGATATGGATTATATGAATTACCTGTTATTTGATAATGTTGATTATCAATTGTGGCCTGTGAATTATCTATTCTGTGTATATATAGATAGTTGAATTTAATTGTTTTAAACCTTTAAAACAACTTGGACCTAAAAGACACGCTTTGGATTTCGATGAGACCGAGATCGGGTTTCCATATTTGGATATCCGAAAACCACATCGATTCCAAATAACGTTAGGTCGTGAGTCTAATTAGAGCTTTGTGAAGACTCGAGGTGTAAGGGCTATACGTCAGTATAACTCTGTGGGTGATTCCGTAATGAGTTTGACGAAATAGATCTTATAGATTCGAGATGGTGGTTTAGAGTGCAAGGGTTATTGTCGTTAACTCTGAGGATGATTCCAAAATGAGTGTAACGAGATAATGCCTTCGAACTCGGAACGAACTTGTATGGATTGAATGCTTTCAAAACATCGTCAGGTGGACCATAAGCATTCTAAGTGATGTGTTCTATAAAGGTAATCGTAGCCTCAAGCCTCATCAAGCGGGAATGGCTAAAACAGGGAAGGTGCGGCAAGGCTTCGTGTTGCAGGGGATTGGGAGTAATCCTCGGTACGGTGATCAAGGCCACGTACTGTGACGGGCGGTACCCCAGTAGCCCAGCCATTGTATGGAATCCAAAATCCAATAAGTGCCAACGGTTTTGATTGTATTACCCACTTTTGTGGCTAGTAGCTGGAATTTAATAGATGTAACAATTTCGGCTATTTCATATTTATTTGAAAACCCTAGACACTATTATAATATCATCGGATTTCCTATCAAATGTTTTGGTTAGCATAAGGTAAAAACTTTTCCATGTTTATGTGTGGGAAGTCTTACGTGATACCTTTCTTTTCAAAAGGTTTTTAAAGTTAAGCAACTTTAACCGTTTACTCACACCAGACCCATGTCTGACCCGGAGTTTATTTTTGTTTTTCATAAACTCTTGGGTACTCAAATTTTTACGAGTAGCCAAGGGATTCAGGTTAGGATTTTAGGTTGGCTTGACGAATTCAGGAGGAGCAATGGAGCAGGAGGCTTCCGCGTGTAGATATAGTATTCCGCTGTGTGTTCTCTAAGTTGTTGTATTGAGTTGTATAACTAGACAGGTGTTTATAACTGTCTAGTATGAGTTGATTATGCTGTGTATCTCTGTTGTATATGATACTATGTAAAGTATTATGTGATTAATATAATTTATTCGTTCCGCTGTTTAGATTCTGATGTTGTTTCTTTCTTCTTCTCTATCTTTTCTCTTTTTCTGTCCCTTTCTTTCTTAACCATGACGCGTCTTTCTGGGTAGTGGAAGGCGGGTCGTGACAGTTGGTATCAGAGCATTAGGTTGAGTGAATACCTAGGCTCTATAGTGGTGTCTTTCTTGAGAGAGCATACTTGTAATTTTTATATAATTATATATATATATATATATATATATATTTCTACCTATCTGTTGAATTACCTGTTCGGGTTTTCCGATATAAGTTATAAAGGTAGATGAGGTAGTAGTGTGTGTAACACGACTACCATTGGTCGGAGTTTGGATGTTTGTGGTTGGAAGTGTATTTGTCGAGACTGTAGACCTAGTATCATCTCGAGTAATCTTTGTAGTTTGGTGTAAGGATTTCATTTGATCTCTGAAGAAAACCTGTTAAGGTTCGGAGTTCATCTTTGAAGTGTAAGTTTGGTTGCGCTCGTGTGAGTGGATTTTTGAGAGTTTGGATCTGTTGGTTGGGCAGAAGTGAGTGATGGTATTTTGATACCTCAGGAAGTAGTAGCTGCATGATGAGATGCAGTGACTATGGAAGTCTCCAGAGATGTTTTCTTTCGGAGCAAGTTTATGGAAGTGTGTCTGCTTCGGTGTTGTAGCTGAGTTCAGCAAGATGTATGTGTTTAGTTGGAGGTCCGAGTTTCTCGGAGAGCTTTGTTTTGGAAGTCTTTGGCATCTGCACTAGCGGTGTAGTTCGGGAATGTTCTGTGTTTCAGCAGGAAGATCTTTTTGGCATTTCCTGGAGGTGGATTCAGAAATAGCAGAGAGGATCTGTTTCTTTGATGGATTAGTTTGTCGAGGATAAACTGTTCGGATTTGTGGAGAGAGAACAGTATCTTGGATTTGGATTGGTTGATCGCAAATATGACTTGCGACGGTTTGGTGATTATCTTAGATAGTCTTTGCTTGGATTTGTGGCATTTCTAGAGGATGTAGAAGTTATGGAATTGCTGAAGATTTTTCTGGATATATCTTCAGGAGAGTTATAGATTTTCCCGCATTAGAGATTAAGTTCTGAATCGACTTGATGTCAGGAGTAATAAAAGTGATTCAGCTGGGTAGAAGGTTGTTTCCTAGGTTGGTATTTAGTGTAGCAGCTCTGTATTTCTTGGAATTTCTATTGAACCTTATTTTCGAGATGAGATGTTTGGTCTGAGCCTATGTTCTTCTATGGCATTTTCATCTGCTCCAGATCAGAGTTGTGCAGCGGAAGCAAGGTGGCTGTTGTTCTTGGGTAGAAGCAACTGGAAGCTGTAGTATTTTGGATTAGAGAATTTCTACTGAATTTATTTTTTAGAATTTGAGGCAAGTTGGCGAGTGATTCTGTTCTGTCTTTTCTAGATGGGAGAAGTTGTTTTCTTCTGTTGATAGTAGAGTTTGGTTTTGATTTTGGATTGATCTTGTGAGGATCAGTTTGTTGAGTTGTTGTGATCCAGTTGTTTTTTTAGAAGCATCATCGAAGGTTAAGCTGATCGGGAAGGATCTGTAGGCAGCCCGGATCATCTGGGAAGTTTTTGAGATTAAGTAACGGAAGAATTTGGAATTCGAAGTTGGGGGCTCCGATGTTGTTAAGGTTTTCTCTGGTAATGGGAGCAATAAGATTTAGTGAGATTTTGAGGTGATCTCCGAGGCATATTGGATTTTTCTGAGTTTTGTAGGATCGGTGTTTTGGATTGAAGAGTTGAATTGCCAGTTTGGAAGACTGGAATTCAAATTATTACATGTATCTCTGAGGGAGTACGTGTTTGGTCATCACTATTTTTGAGACCAGTAATTATGTATATGTTTTAGATGTTGATCAGACTTGTCTGTGATCTAGTACCTTGGGTAGATTTTAGATCTAGCTGAGTAGGAACTCAGTAGCTTAGCAGTTTAGCTAGTTTGGGTTTAGTAGAGCGAGTATCCCTGTGTCTGTACTGGGGAAACTCGAGATATTTTAGGAAATTTATCTGGATCTGTGTCCGGATAGCTGGTGTTATTTATTTGAATTGGTTGTTTGGATAAAATTGTTTGTTTGATTGATAGTGTATGGCTGTTATGAATATTTGAATTGGTTGAAATAAGAAATAAAACTTTGGATTATCTTTGTTTTAAATTTCGAGGACGAAATTCTGTTAAGGAGGAGGATTGTAATATCCCGGAATTTCCAGGAGTTTAAAATGCTGATAATCTCTTAAATTAAATTATTTGAATTGGAAAATTGTTATTTTCAAAAATAATTAACCAAGTAATGTTTTAATTTTGGTTATAAATTGGTTTTACAATAAGAATAATTATTTTATTGTGTAAATAAATTTTAAATTGATTTATTGTTTTTAAAATTTATAAGTGTGTTTAAAATGCATTATATCTATGTATTTAAATCTGTGTATTTTAAATTGATTTCAAAATATGATATATTATTTGTAGATAACAATGAGCTTATTTTAAAATAGATGTTTATATTTATTTAAATTTATTTTAGATTTGATTTTTAAATTGGACTTTGAAATGAATATAAATTTTAATTCAAGAATATACATACATTTTAAAATAAGTAATAATAATATAATTTGGTTTTAAAAATATATAGATAATATTTTAATTAGAAATAAGATTTGTTTTATAGAAATTTGATTTGTGTTTATTTAATAAAGAATAAATACAAAGGGCTTTTTAAAATAGCATTTTGAAGTAAGGTTGAAATGTTGTATAATTTTATTTAAATTATATTTAGTTGCATTTCTTTTTAAAAGATTGTATTTTATATAAACTAACATACATTTATAAATATATAAGTGTATTTGTTTATTAGATATTTAATTAGAAACGTATTTTTAAAATTAGAGAGCACATTAGTAATTAGGAAAAAAATAATTTTAAAATACTTTTAAATCTCTTTAAAATTAAAACAAACTTAAGTGACAAGTGTTTAATTTTAAAACACTATTTTAACAAGTGTTAAAAATATTTAAGGAAATTGAGACAAGTGTCCATTCTTTTTTATATTTTCTTTTTAATTTATAAAATTTGAAATTTATCCTATAAAAACCTTCTTTATCATTTTCTTAAACCTTTGTTCATTTCTAAAAGAAAATCTAAAATCTTCTTGCAATCTTCATTCATTACCCAAAACCAGAAAGCCTGAAACAATCCTCAAGTTTTAAAACCTGAAGCACTCCTCAACTCAAAGCTTGTTCAATTCAAAAGAAAAACATAAACCTGATCAATCTTCAAAAAAAAATTCTGCAAATTTGTTAATCTGGAAGCATCACAGTTAAACCCAAATCTGCAAAATGTTTTCAAAAACTTGATGCAACTTTCAACCCAGATTCTGCATTTTGAATGTCTGCATCATTTCCATATGCGTGCAAGTAAATCTGTTGAAAGAAAACCTGAAGCAATGCAGTTAAACAAATCTGGGTCAAAACATGATATTTCAAAGCATTTCAAGGTTTTAAAAGAAGCATAGCAAGTTTTTCAAAAATGCAAATCTGGAAAGCAATTTCTGTTTGGAGGCTTCCTGTACTTTTTCAAAATTCTGCACTGTCTTCTTCTTATTGAGGTGAGTAAACAACAACTTAAAAAGCTTAATGGTAATTGATCTGTTGCTTGTTTAATTTCTATAATAATTAATGCTTGCATGTTATATGATGGTAATTGATCTGTGTATAAGATTGTGTTGAGCATACATGCTAATTAAACTGCTCCTCTTTGTTATTTTTATGCACAGAAATTAAAATGAACCAAAGGACCCAAAATTCTTTATCAAATCACTTTAATGATTTGATTCTCAAACATGTAATTGGGTTTAAACAGCATCTAGTCTTGAATGACAAGTTCAAGTATTTTTATTTTTGTTTTTAGTTTACTGGAACAAGACAATACAGTAAAACTCAGATATATGATAAAATTTAATGTTAATTTATATTGATTGGAATATACAACTTGAATCATCTTCGAAAGTTATGATTTTTAAAATCAAAATAACAATTTTTAGCAAAGTATTGAATGTGAATTTGGGGGTTCTCTGCAAAATGAATTTCTGCCCATTTCTGTTGATTTGTGTAACTGGGTAACTTGAGATTGTGCTTGGAGCTAGATGAAACATCAGTAAGTATAGAAAAAATCATTGAAAAATTTGTAAACCACTGAATAATTTGATTTTGCCAAAGATTCATATTTAAACCTAGTTTTTGAAGCTGTCTGTGAATTGACTTCTGCATCGTCTATATTGCTTCGAGTTGACTGAAATCTCGGATGAAGGGAGCATGATGGGTCAGTGACCTATGGCCGGAGTAGTGGCGGTTATAGTTGATCGGAGTCGTGAGAATTTGGGGTTTTCTGGTGGTGGTTTTAGGGGTTCTGTCCATCTCAAATGCTCGATTTTGAATTGGGATGAATTTTGAGTTTTGGTAGGTCGTGGAGGCTTGTAGGGTGGTGGAGTGACTCGGCGGTGGGTTCGTCGATGACCAGAGAAGGTCCGGCGACGGTGCAGGTTGCACGAGAGGGGGTGGGTGTCTGAACCTTTGAGTTTTGTTTGTTGGGTACTGGGTATAGCTAGGGTAATAAGGGGGAAGACTCGGGGAATAGCTCGAGTACAATTGGATGTGGCTCGGGGTATTACTCGCGTGGGCACAGTGGTTTAAATTACAGGGTGTAAACTGTTAGGTGTTAACAGTTTTTAGTTGTTAATTTAAAACAGTTTAAATTTTTTTTAAAAGGGAAGATCAATTTAAAGGAAGTATATGTAGTTGTACTTGAATTTAGATATATAAAGGGAGTTAAACCCAAATTAATATTCAACCTGATATTTTATTTAAAATAAGTTTTAAACTTTAAGAAAAGTTTAAGTTAAATTAAGATTCTTGTTTTTGAAATTGAATTGTTTTTATAAATAAACTTATATAATGTTTTAAATATCTTAAAGTCAAAATCTTAATATTATTTCAAATCTTATTTTGAAATATAATGAGAATTTTAAGTAAATGTTTTATTTAAATTAATTAGAGGAAAATGATTTATTTATTTTTTTGGCAAGGCCGACGGTTTTATAGTGGACCGACCACTTTTATTACGAACGTAATAAAAATTGAAGTACAGGAGTAAGGTAGAGGCACCTTAGCTACTATGATAGAAAGTAATATAAACTACAGCACAGGAGTATGACAGACAAGTCATAGCTACAAAATAGTAATAACATGACTAGTTCTCCTCCTTAGAGGAAGAATCACTAATCCCCACAACAATCCCTGATGAATCTAGAGAACCAAACACATGAAGTTCAGCAATATTAACTTCTTGGGAAGAAACCTTCCCAAGAAGACCAAAGAAGGGCCTAAACAGCACTGCAAGCGAAGGATCATAATTCACAGCATCCGAAGAGTAAATAAAGGATCGATCCCAGGTAGTATCAGCTAGCATGTCGGAATTAAACCCAGCATACGAATCATCCAAGTCAAGAACCAAAGAATCACCAGACGGTTTATAGTAAAGACATCGAAAGTCCAAAAGATTATTGGGGACAAATCTGAAATATGAATTATCCACCGGGTTGAAACGCATACCAGTTCGGCGTTCAATCCAACATCGCTCAGCCTCAGCCCAAACCATAGGCAAAGGAGGCAGGGGAGTATCTGGAACATCAAGGGCAACCACAGAACTATCACCAGGGTCAATGGAAGAAGGCCGGGCAGAAGAATGCGGCGAATAAGGGTCAGATAAAGGAACTGCAGGTGGTGGAGCAACCTGAGACTTGGGAACCCATTTCCTGAGTGGAGGCCTGGGAAGAGGAATTTTAGGTGCAGAAGAGGAATCAGCAGAATGCGAGCATGTGGTATTTGTGTGGCCAAAAGAGCAACAGGCGGAACAAATGTCAGGGACCCATCCGTAACGAACACAGACATCCACCACGTGGCCAACAGCTAGCTGAACAGGAATAGAGGTAGAAAGTGGCTTAGTGGGAGAAATCTCAATCAGAGCCTTAGCATACACCAGCTTTTCACGCGCAATGGTATTAGAATCAAAACATTTCAATTTACCAACGTTGCAAGCGAGCCAATTCAAACCAAGTAGCGGTTGAAGAGCAGATGGAATCTGAGAAAAATAAACCCAAACGGGGATAGATAGAACTTGTTCACGGGCACTTGCAACCGTTGGAGACCAGGGAGTAATAATAAATGGTTTCCCATCAAAAAAAGAAGGCTCAGCCTCAAGAACACGACTACGTTCCTCAGGGGAGGAGAATAATAGGAAATACATGGAGTCTACCAACTTAACACGAAGGTTACCACGTAGCCGCCAGGCCCTACGACAGACAGCAGCCGCATCGTTAAGGCGATGATTAGGGTCCAAGAAGAAACCAACCAAATATTCTGACCAAAAATCCATACCAGCCTGCATAACATTAGGAGGAGGGATCATCACTCCATTTTCCTCAATAATTTCAAAATCAACTGGTTCATACACCCCAGCATTACGAGGCAGAGATGTGAAAAAGAGAAGTCCAAGATTTAGGTCCAAAAGGGGAAGGAGAGGCAGGAACGTCCTCACCATTAGTGGTCGCAAGAATGGGTCCAGCTAGTGGATTGTTAGCATGCAACGTACCACCAGAACACAAAACATTGTGGATGGGAACAACTTTCTCTGGAGCAATTGCTCGAACAATAGATGTGCCTCGAGCACAGAACAAGTTTTCATCAGCTGCATCATAGCGTTTAAGCTCACAACCCAACTCAATAGACTCAACTGCAATAGTATCAGAGACAACACCTAACTCAACACCGTTAGCATCAATAACAGCAGCTTCGCCAGTATCACACGATGGCACAGAACCTACACCACTTGAAGACTTTGCCGAGACAGGATACGTGCTAGGGCCAATAGCGTGATTCGAAACCAAAACAGATGGAAGAGGGGGATACTCGACAGTAGAGAGCAAGGGAGGCAATGACATCGAAGACACAGTTTGCATATAAATTCGTCCAGATCTAGTAGCAGAGGGCGCTGAGGAAGGCGCGTCGGGGAGGAGAGGAGGAAGTGGGGTAGGGTTAGGCATAGGAATAGAGCGGCGGAAAGACGAAGATGGAAGAGACGAACGTGGAAGGAGAGACCCTACCATGATCTGGAAACGAGGAGCGAACAGTACAGAGCCATTGAATTGAATTGTTCTGAATATGATTGAATATTGATATTGATTGGAAAACGGTTTATTAATTAACAATTAATTAATAAGTTTAAGATAATTTATTTACTTGGAATTAAAAATTGTTAATTAATAATTAAGGGAAAAGTAATTAATGACTTCTTTATAATTTAATTTAACTTATGAATTAAGTTAAATAAAGATTTCCAAGATTTATTTAAGATAATTATTTTATCTTAAATATTATTTAAGTATTTATAATTTGTAATTAGTTAGTTAATTAGGGAAGTCTAAGTTAATTCATTTAATTATTATTTTTAAAGGGGTTAATTAAGTAATTAATTAAGTATAATTAATTATTTAATTAACTATTAATTAAGTTGATGATTTAATTAATGTCTAATGTTAATTAAATTGTAATTACTTATTAACTCAGTAATTAAGAATTAATTAAAATAGTAATTAATTAATAAAGGTTTTATTAAGTCTTAATTAGGTTTCCTTAATTACTAATTAAAGGATTATTAATCTATAATGCAAGTTAATAAAGAATTAATTAACTATTTTTATTTAAGGTTAATTAATTTTAATTAAGGATTAATTAATTTTAATTATGGATTAATTAATTTGTAATTAAGATTGTTAATTAATAATTAAGTTATTAATTAATGATTAAGGGTTGATTAATTAGTTAATTAAGTTTAATTAATTAATCAATAAAAGTAATTAGTAATTAATTACTTTGTATTAAAGGATTGATTAATAATTAAGGTTTATTAATTAATATTTGAAGATAATTAATCTGTTAATTGAAGATTACTTTGGGTTAATGAGTAATTAGGGATGAATTACTCAATGTTGTTTTATGAGATGATTGAAATTAAGTAATTAATTAATTTGTTAAATAATTAAATATGGTCACTTGATAAACTTAATAAAGTTTTGATAAGATTAATTACTTTAGATAAGTAATTGATTAATTACAGAGGTAATTGAGTTGGGTAAATTACTGATTTGGGAAGTAGATTTTAAATGAATTACTTGTTAAAGTAATTAAAGGTTTATTACTTGGTGTAATAAATCAATGAATTTATAAAGTAATTAAAAGTAATTAAGAAGTAATTAAGAATAATTAATTACTGTATTTAAGTTGATTAATTAAAAGCAATTAATCTAAGCATGATTAATTAATTAAGGTTCATTAATTGATATGATTAATGAAAATAATAAGGGATTAATTGCTTTATTAAGAGTTAATTAATCAAGGTTGATTATGATTAATTAATTGATTTACTAATGTTTATTTAAGCAAGGTATTGGATGAAGGTAATTAATTTAATTAATTTTAAATTAATTAAGTGATTAGGTAATTAATTTAATTCACTTTAAATTAATTAGAGTTAGAGATAGTTAATTTAATTCAGTTTAAATTAATTATATTATGGTTTGAGTTAATCATTGCTTATGAATGATTGGATGACATTGATTGTCTTGAATGCTGTGTGATCTCAGTAATGAGATAAGTATGGTTGTGTGATATGAATGCTTGGTTGAATTGTGATTATCAATTGGAATGTTGATATATGGATTATCTATTATGATATGGATTATATGAATTACCTGTTATTTGATAATGTTGATTATCAATTTTGGCCTGTGAATTATCTATTCTGTGTATATATAGATAGTTGAATTTAATTGTTTTAAACCTTTAAAACAACTTGGACCTAAAAGACACGCTTTGGATTTCGATGAGACCGGGATCGGGTTTCCATATTTGGATATCCGAAAACCACATTGATTCCAAATAACGTTAGGTCGCGAGTCAAATTAGAGCTTTGTGAAGACTCGAGGTGTAAGGGCTATACGTCAGTATAACTCTGTGGGTGATTCCGTAATGAGTTTGACGAAATAGATCTCATAGACTCGAGATGGTGATTTAGAGTGTAAGGGTTATTGTCGTTAACTCTGAGGGTGATTCCAAAATGAGTGTAACGAGATAATGCCTTCGGTTTCGTTCGAACCCGGAACGAAATTGTATGGATTGAATGCTTTCAAAACATCGCCAAGTGGACCATGAGCATTCTAAGTGAAGTGTTCTATAAAGGTAATCGTAGCCTCAAGGCTCATCAACCGGTGTTTTGGATTGAAGAGTTGAATTGCCAGTTTGGAAGACTGGAATTCAAATTATTACATGTATCTCTGAGGGAGTACGTGTTTGGTCATCACTAGTTTTGAGACCAGTAATTATGTATAGGTTTTAGATGTTGATCAGACTTGTCTGCGATCTAGTACCTTGGGTAGATTTTAGATCTAGCTGAGTAGGAACTCAGTAGCTTAGCAGTTTAGCTAGTTTGGGTTTAGTAGAGCGAGTATCCCTGTGTCTGTACTGGGGAAACTCGAGATATTTTAGGAAATTTATCTGGATCTGTGTCCGGATAGCTGGTGTTATTTATTTGAATTGGTTGTTTGGATAAAATTGTTTGATTGATTGATAGTGTATGGCTGTTATGAATATTTGAATTGGTTGAAATAAGAAATAAAACTTTGGATTATCTTTGTTTTAAATTTCGAGGATGAAATTCTGTTAAGGGGGAGGATTGTAATATCCCGGAATTTCCAGGAGTTTAAAATGTTGATAATCTCTTAATTTAAATTATTTGAATTGGAAAATTGTTATTTTCAAAAATAATTAACCAAGTAATGTTTTAATTTTGGTTATAAATTGGTTTTATAATAAGAATAATTATTTTATTGCGTAAATAAATTTAAATCGATTTATTGTTTTTAAAATTTATAAGTGTGTTTAAAATGCATTATATCTATGTATTTAATTCTGTGTATTTTAAATTGATTTCAAAATAGGATATATTATTTGTAGATAATAATGAGCTTATTTTAAAATAGATGTTTATATTTATTTAAATTTATTTTAGATTTGATTTTTAAATTGGACTTTGAAATGAATATAAATTTGAATACATGAATATACATACATTTTAAAATAAGTAATAATAATATAATTTGGTTTTAAAAATATATAGATAATATTTTAATTAGAAATAAGATTTGTTTTATATAAATTTGATTTGTGTTTATTTAATATAGAATAAATACAAAGGGCTTTTTAAAATAGCATTTTAAAGTAAGGTTGAAATGTTGTATAATTTTATTTAAATTATATTTAGTTGCATTTCTTTTTAAAAGATTGTATTTTATATAAACTAACATACATTTATAAATATATAGGTGTATTTGTTTATTAGATATTTAATTAGAAAAGTATTTCTAAAATTTAGAAAGCACATTAGTAATTAGGAAAAAAATAATTTTAAAATACTTTTAAATCTCTTTAAAATTAAAACAAACTTAAGTGACAAGTGTTTAATTTTAAAACACTATTTTAACAAGTGTTAAAAATATTTAAGGAAATTGAGACAAGTGTCCATTCTTTTTTATATTTTCTTTTTAATTTATAAAATCTGAAATTTATCCTATAAAAACCTTCTTTACCATTTTCTTAAACCTTTGTTCATTTCTAAAAGAAAACCTAAAATCTTCATGCAATCTTCATTCATTACCCAAAACCAGAAAGCCTGAAACAATCCTCAAGTTTTGAAACCTGTAGCACTCCTCAACTCAAAGCTTGTTCAATTCAAAAGAGAAACATAAACCTGATCAATCTTCAAAAACAAATTCTGCAAATTTGTTAATCTGGAAGCATCACATTTAAACCCAAATCTACAAAATGTTTCAAAAACTTGATGCAACTTTCAACCCAGATTCTACATTTTGAATGTCTGCATCATTTCCATATGCGTGCAAGTAAATCTGTTGAAAGAAAACCTGAAGCAATGCAGTTAAACAAATCTGGGTCAAAACATGATATTTCAAAGCATTTCAAGGTTTTAAAAGAAGCATAGCAAGTTTTTCAAAAATGCAAATCTGGAAAGCAATTTCTGTTTGGAGGCTTCCTATACTTTTTCAAAATTCTGCACTGTCTTCTTTTTACCGAGGTGAGTAAACAACAACTTAAAAAGCTTAAGTGGTAATTGATCTGTTGCTTGTTTAATTTCTATAATAATTAATGCTTGCATGTTATATGATGGTAATTGATCTGTATATAAGAATGTGTTGAGCATACATGCTAATTAAACTGCTCCTCTCTGTTATTTTTATGCACAGAGATTAAAATGAACCAAAGGACCCAAAATTCTTTATCAAATCACTTTAATGATTTGATTCTCAAACATGTAATTGGGTTTAAACAGCATCTAGTCTTGAATGACAAGTTCAAGTATTTTTATTTTTGTTTTTAGTTTACTGGAACAAGACAATACAGTAAAACTCAGATATATGATAATTAATGTTAATTTATATTGATTGGAATATACAACTTGAATCATCTTCGAAAGTTATGATTTTTAAAATCAAAATAACAATTTTTAGTAAAGTATTGAATGTGAATTTGGGGGTTCTCTGCAAAATGAATTTCTGCCCATTTCTGTTGATTTGTGTAACTGGGTAACTTGAGATTGTGCTTGGAGCTAGATGAAACATCAGTAAGTGTAGCAAAAATCATTGAAAAATTTGTAAACCACTGAATAATTTGATTTTGCCAAAGATTCATATTTAAACCTAGTTTTTGAAGCTGTCTGTGAATTGACTTCTGCATCGTCTATATTGCTTCGAGTTGAATGAAATCTCGGATGAAGGGAGCATGATGGGTCAGTGACCTATGGCCGGAGTAGTGGCGGTTATAGTTGATCGGAGTCGTGAGAATTTGGGGTTTTCTGGTGGTGGTTTTAGGGGTTCTGTCCATCTCAAATGCTTGATTTTGAATTGGGATGAATTTTGAGTTTTGGTAGGTCGTGGAGGCTTGTAGGGTGGTGGAGTGACTCGGCGGTGGGTTCGCTGATGACCAGAGAAGGTCCGGCAACGGTGCAGGTTGCACGAGAGGGGGTGGGTGTCTGAACCTTTGAGTTTTGTTTGTTGGGTACTGGGTATAGCTAGGGTAATAAGGGGGAAGACTCGGGGAATAGCTCGAGTACAATTGGATGTGGCTCGGGGTATTACTCGCGTGGGCACAGTGGTTTAAATTATAGGGTGTAAACAGTTAGGTGTTAACAGTTTTTAGTTGTTAATTTAAAACAGTTTAAATTTTTTTTAAAAGGGCAGATCAATTTAAACGAAGTATATGTAGTTGTACTTGAATTTAGATATATAAAGGGAGTTAAACCCAAATTAATATTCAACCTGATATTTTATTTAAAATAAGTTTTAAACTTTAAGAAAAGTTTAAGTTAAATTAAGATTCTTGTTTTTGAAATTGAATTGTTTTTATAAATAAACTTATATAATGTTTTAAATATCTTAAAGTTAAAATCTTAATATTATTTCAAATCTTATTTTGAAATATAATGAGAATTTTAAGTAAATGTTTTATTTAATTAATTAGAGGAAAATGATTTATTAATTAACAATTAAGTTTAAGATAATTTATTTACTTGGAATTAAAAATTGTTAATTAATAATTAAGGGAAAAGTAATTAATGACTTCTTTATAACTTAATTTAACTTATGAATTAAGTTAAATAAAGATTTCCAAGATTTATTTAAGATAATTATTTTATCTTAAATAATATTTAAGTATTTATAATTTGTAATTAGTTAGTTAATTAGGGAAGTTTAAGTTAATTCATTTAATTATTATTTTTAAGGGGTTAATTAAGTAATTAATTAAGTATAATTAATGATTTAATTAACTATTAATTAAGTTGATGATTTAATTAATGTCTAATGTTAATTAAATTGTAATTACTTATTAACTAAGTAATTAAGAATTAATTAAAATAGTAATTAATTAATAAAGGTTTTATTAAGTCTTAATTAGGTTTCCTTAATTACTAATTAAAGGATTATTAATCTATAATGCAAGTTAATAAAGAATTAATTAACTATTTTTATTTAAGGTTAATTAATTTTAATTAAGGATTAATTAATTTTAATTAGGGATTAATTTATTTGTAATTAAGATTGTTAATTAATAATTAAGTTATTAATTAATGATTAAGGGTTGATTAATTAGTTAATTAAGTTTAATTAATTAATCAATAAAAGTAATTAGTAATTAATTACTTTGTATTAAAGGATTGGTTAATAATTAAGGTTTATTAATTAATATTTGAAGATAATTAATCTGTTAATTGAAGATTAATTTGGGTTAATGAGTAATTAGGGATGAATTACTCAATGTTGTTTTATGAGATGATTGAAATTAAGTAATTAATTAATTTGTTAATTAATTAAATATGGTCACTTGATAAACTTAATAAAGTTTGATAAGATTAATTACTTTAGATAAGTAATTGATTAATTACAGAGGTAACTGAGTTGGGTAAATTACTGATTTGGGAAGTAAATTTTAAATGAATAATTAATTGTTAAAGTAATTAAAGGTTTATTACTTGGTGTAATAAATCAATGAATTTATAAAGTAATTAAAAGTAATTAAGAAGTAATTAAGAATAATTAATTACTGTATTTAAGTTGATTAATTAAAAGCAATTAATCTAAGCATGATTAATTAATTAAGGTTCATTAATTGATATGATTAATGAAAATAATAAAAGATTAATTACTTTATTAAGAGTTAATTAATCAAGGTTGATTATGATTAATTAATTGATTTTGCTAATGTTTATTTAAGCAAGATATTGGATGAAGGTAATTAATTCAATTAATTTTAAATTAATTAAGTGATTAGGTAATTAATTTAATTCACTTTAAATTAATTAGAGTTAGAGATAGTTAATTTAATTCAGTTTAAATTAATTATGTTATGGTTTGAGTTAATCATTGCTTTTGAATGATTGGATGACATTGATTGTCTTGAATTCTGTGTAATCTCAGTAATGAGATAAGTATGGTTGTGTGATATGAATGCTTGGTTGAATCGTGATTATCAATTGGAATGTTGATATATGGATTATCTATTATGATATGGATTATATGAATTATCTGTTATTTGATAATGTTGATTATCAATTGTGGCCTGTGAATTATCTATTCTGTGTATATATAGATAGTTGAATTTAATTGTTTTAAACCTTTAAAACAACTTGGACCTAAAAGACACGCTTTGGATTTCGATGAGACCGAGATCGGGTTTCCATATTTGGATATCCGAAAACCACATCGATTCCAAATAACGTTAGGTCGCGAGTCAAATTAGAGCTTTATGAAGACCGAGGTGTAAGGGCTATACGTCAGTATAACTCTGTGGGTGATTCCGTAATGAGTTTGACGAAATAGATCTTATAGATTCGAGATGGTGGTTTAGAGTGCAAGGGTTATTGTCGTTAACTCTGAGGGTGATTCCAAAATGAGTGTAACGAGATAATGCCTTCGGTTTCGTTCGAACCCGGAACGAACTTGTATGGATTGAATGCTTTCAAAACATCGTCAGGTGGACCATGAGCATTCTAAGTGATGTGTTCTATAAAGGTAATCGTAGCCTCAAGCCTCATCAACCGGGAATGGCTAAAACAGGGGAGGTGCAGCAAAGCTTCGTGGGTCGCACCCACTGGAGAGTAAGATTTACCCCTGTCTAGAGCTCCCTTTTATTTCGGCTGTGTGGACGATTGAATAGCTACAACCGTCGAGGTTGTCTTATTCGGAACTGTTCAGTAAGGAACGGGTCCGGGTTTGTGTTGCAGGGGATTGGGAGTAATCTTCCGTACGGTGATCTAGGCCACGTACTGTGACGAGCGGTACCCCAGTAGCCCTGCCATTGTATGGAATCCAAAATCCAATAAGTGTCAACGGTTTTGATTGTATTACCCACTTTTGTGGCTAGTACCTGGAATTTAATAGATGTAACAATTTCGGCTATTTCATATTTATTTGAAAACCCTAGACACTATTATAATATCATCGGATTTCCTATCAAAATGTTTTGGTTAGCGTAAGGTAAAAACTTTTTCATGTTTATGTGTGGGAAGTCTTACGTGATACCTTTCTTTTCAAAAGGTTTTTAAAGTTAAGCAACTTTAACCGTTTACTCACACCAGACCCATGTCTGACCCGGAGTTTATTTTTGTTTTTCATAAACTCTTGGGTACTCAAATTTTTACGAGTAGCCAAGGGATTCTGGTTAGGATTTTAGGTTGGCTTGACGAATTCAGGAGGAGCAATGGAGCAGGAGGCTTCCGCGTGTAGATATAGTATTCCGCTGTGTGTTCTCTGAGTTGTTGTATTGAGTTGTATAAATAGAGAGGTGTTTATAACTGTCTAGTATGAGTTGATTATGCTGTGTATCTCTGTTGTATATGATACTATGTAAAGTATTATGTGATTAATATAATTTATTCGTTCCGCTATTTAGATTCTGATGTTGTTTCTTTCTTCTTCTCTATCTTTTCTCTTTTTCTATCCCTTTCTTTCTTAATCATGACGCGTCTTTCTGGGTAGTGGAAGGCGGGTCGTGACAGTTATAATGAACAAGGGTCCCTACTTCACTAGATTTAGACTATAACTGGATGTGAAAGGTGGTTGTGTTTATAGAGGAAAGGGTTCTGTGTTATGACATTATGGCCTGATTTGTTGTGTCCAGTCAGATGAAGATGATTGTGGGTATGGAGAAAGTGTGGTAGTATTGTTTTGGTTCATGAATGTATGTATGGAGTTCGGTGTTTGTCTACTTTCTAGGTTTTATGTATTATGGGTATTCTAACTTGAGACTACTCAAATCAAAACCCTAAAGCACAATGAAAAACAAGATCGGGGTAAGAAGTGCAAAAACAAAGAAGCAATATCTCAATCCAAATCTCAGTCCAATCCAAAATCGATCACAATAAACAAATAAGAAATATAGAAACAAATCAATACGATAAATATAGACCACACACAGATTTATGGTGGTTCCACTAACGTCTTATTAGTGTACATCCACTTTGAGAGAAAACCTTTATTAATACCAATGAGAAAAGTACAAAAGATTGATTACAATGATCAATATTCAAATAGAATAGATTTGTGGAGAAGAGAATTGAAGAAAAACTAGGTTTTGATAAACCCTATTTAATGGTGGATAAACCTTAATCAAAAACCCTTAGAGTTCTCTTTGCTTTGAATGCAGAAAATGACCTATATGGTGAACCATCCTTCCTTAACAAATACCTAATTTATCGCTTGAAGCCCTGCAAGCAAATACACAAATTCAAGCCCAAAAAACAAAATGAAGCATGTCAGACATCTTTCACAACTTCTCAGATGTCTGTCGCAACTTTTGGACTGCAGTAAACCTACTGTTAGACATCTGAGCATTCTTGTCTCTCTTTGACACGACTTTCAGTCCGTGCATAAACCAACTTCAAACCGCGATAACTTGAGCATTTGAGCTCCGATTTGCGCGCTTTTTTCACTGTTATCAAATTGTTCACGACCATTTCAGTTCATCATATAGTATCACTAAAATCCAATAGTCTGCCTCGAAACTATAGCCATCTCCAACACCAAGAACCGATAGTGTCAAACTATCGGCATTTCTACCTTCTATTCAAACAAGCTAGTATGCTTTCACAACGAGCTTCGGCAAAGCCACTGCCCATTACACTCTATCAACGAGCTTCGACAAATTCATTGCCCGCTAAAGAAGCGTTGAAAGCATCTAAATCCAAAACCACCTCATCAAAATACAAAAGTACTTAGGAGTGTAAACTAGTACTCACCACGAAGATAGAATCACAATCTCTAAACGATACTCTTCATCATCCATCCAAGCTCCTCCCACAACTACGCCATCCCATGACACTTAGCACTTCAAGAAGCGAATCAGGTTCGAGCAATGCTCGAACTTCCCAACTGGCTATGCTTTGATAAACATATCAGCCGCGTTATCCTTTGTGTGCACTTTTCGAAGATATACTTGCTTACCTTCATCCATTGTTACTAAAAATGACTCTCTCACTTCAATATGCTTAGTCTGTGAGCTAAACGTCAAATTCTCTGCCAAGTGAATAGAATTCTAGCTATCACATTGAATACCTATCATATTTAAATCCCAAGTCACAAAACAATCACCTTAAATAAAGTCCTCCTTTACCACCTCCACTGCGGCTATCAACTCCGCCTCCATAGTGGATAAAACAACTATGGTTTGAAATCTCGATCTCCAACTTACATCCATACCACCAAGTGTGAAGACATATCCAAAAGTTGACTTTCTCCTATCCCTATCTCCGGCGTAGTTCGAATTACAATAACCAACTAACTCGCAATTCATCCTCTCACTACCGCTAAAAACAAGAACATTAGATGATGTACCTCTAAGGTATCTCAATATAAGCTTAACAGCTTCCCAATGCGATTTTTCTGAATTAGCCATATACCGACTAACCATTCCAATAACATTTATAGTATCGAGACTTGTACACATCATAGCATACACTAAACTTCTAACTACACTAGCATATGACACTTTTGACATATTAGCCTTGTCTTTCTCCAAGACAGGTGATCCCTAAATGGAAAGCTTAAAGGCAAAGGTGTATTTGATGCCTCTGCATTCTCCATGCTAAATGACAAAGCACTTTCTCAATGTAATCCTTTTAAGTCAATTTCCACTCAAATTTCTTTTGATCCCTTTCTATTTCCATGTCCAATATCTTCTTTGCTTCTCCAAGCTCTTTCATTTTGAATTCCGATTTTGAACTCAGTTTAAACTTGTTGATTTCTTTCTTATCCTTTGAAGCAATGAGCATGTCATCCATATACAAGAGTAAATACACCCAACAATCATTTTCCAACCTCTTCACAAAAGCATCTTTGACGCTTCTATCAAAACCATTTTCAAAATGATCAAATCTCTTGTACCATTGTTTAGGTAATTTCTTTAACTTGCAAACTAAATTTGACTTACCATCTACAACAAAACCTTATGGTGGCTCCATATAGATGTCTTCTTCCAAGTCATCATGCAAGAAGGCAGTTTTCATATCATGTTGCTCCAACTCAATGTCATGAATAACAACTATAGCAAGTAATATCTGAATTGATGTATGGCGGCTACTGGTGCTAATATCTCATCATACTCCTTCTCCATCCTTTATGAAAACCCCTTAGCGACTAATATACCTTTGTATCTCCTATGTCCTTCACCTTGTATATTCATTTGCATCCGATAGCACAGTTTCCTTTAGGAAGTGGAAGCAAATCCCAAATCTGATTCTTCAACAATGATTGCATCTCTTCCTTTATGGCACAAATCCAGTTTGGGCAATCACTCGAATCCATGATATCATCAAGATCCAGCGGCTCATCTTAAGATACACGAAGAGCATAGTCCAAATTGCCATAGAAGCTAAGATACTTCCCATCACCATATCTATCAAGTGGCCTTATAGCACTACGACCCACCCGAGTAGCAATACTATCAACCAAACTCCTTTCGGCTCCACCTTAAACCAAATCCTCACTAGAATCATGTACATAACTAATAAAACTAGAGGCACCTTGTAGACTATGTAATGTAACATGAACCATTTCATCCTCACAAGCATCTTCAACTATTCAACTCCTTTGACGAAAGGTAGGAATAACTTCCTTCTCCTTCGATTCACTATGAACCAAATTCGGAATATCCGATGAGGTCTCATTCACCTTGGACAAAGCCGACTCATCAAAAGTAACATGACAGGAATCCATAGCCTTCTTTGTTTTCGGATTCCATATCCAATAGCCTTTTACACCATCCATATAACCAAGCAAAATCCCCTTGAAAGCTCTAGGCTCAAGCTTATCAGTTCTCGGATCATGTGCATAAACTGGATTACCAAACACACAAAGATAACTCAAGTTAATGCTCTTTCCCTTCCACACTTTCTCCAGAATTTTGTTACCAATGGTCGAGCATGGAATTCAATTAACAATATGTACCACGGTTGACAATGCTTTGGCCCAAAATACCTTATACAAACCCAATGTCAATCTCAAGCATCGTCACTAGTAGAGTACGGTTCATCCTCTTCGCAACACCATTCGACTACGGATCTCCCGGTGTAGTAAAATGCCTTTGAATACCATGAAGCTTGCAAACTCCCAGAACTCTCCGAAAACATATTCTCCACTATTGTCGGACCATATAACCTCCAAAAACTTACCACTCTCATTGTCAACAAGAGCCTTCCAAACTTTGAACTTTGCAAATGCCTCTGACTTGGTCTTTATTACATACACCTATATCTTTCGAGAAAAATCATTAATGAAAGAAATATAATAGTGAGCTCCTCCCAAAGAAGCTACTGGTACCGGGTCTTAAACATCTATGTAAACATACTCAAGAATCCTCCTCGAATTATGTTTTCCTTCACCAAATGAAACTTTGCTTGCTTACCCATGAAATATTCCTCGCAAAACTCTAGTTTATTGAAACTCTCTCTATCAGTCATCTCCCTCTTCCATAGATTATCCAAACTCCTCTCTGAGGCATAACCTAACCTCAAATGCCACAATCTAGTCGCACCAAAGCCATGAGAACTATCAACACCTACACAAGTTTCTCCTTCAATAATCACACCTTGAAGCAAATAAATTTCATGAAACCCAACACCCTTCATTGCCCATAAGCCTACCCTTCAAAACCCGCAAGCTATCACACTCAATAGTGACCTTACAACTTAAAAAATCCAACTACCCAAAGAGATAAGAGACTTCCGAAGTCTTGGAACATAACGTACTTTAGTGAGAGTACGAACCACTCCGTCAAACGTCCGAATCTGCACAGAACCAATGCTCTTCAATTTACAAATAGCACCATTACCCATAACAATTGAATTTCCCTCTTTGTCAACATAAGCAGAAAAAAATTATTATTCGGCGTCATATGATTAGATGCACCTGAATCGAGCACACATTCGCTACTTGAAACATCTAATGCTACCGCTATCAAAATATCTACGTCTCTTCACCAACTCCACACTCCACCGCTACGGATGAAGATGGTATTTCCCTCTTTGCCTTCTCCTTATCCGAACATTCATTCTTCCAATAAATAGGTTTCTTACAAATAAAACACTTGCTATATCTTTCCTTTGACTTTCCTCTCCAACCGGGCTTTATTGATCTAGAGTCCCTCGGTTCCCTATCTTCGCATATCTCTCATATTCCATAAATAAACCATAACCAATATTAGCACCACTACTTCCATCACCCAATTCCTTCATTTGATTATGTAACTCCTCTCTAAGAAGATACGTTTTGACGTCATCAAGAGTCAGTATCACGGCTATAGATCAAACTATTTGAAAAACCCATATAATGGTCTGACAACGAACACAACAATATCATCGCCTTTTGCTCTTCCTCAATCTCCAAATCTACCCCTTCACTTTATTAGCAAATCATCAAAGGCATTCAAGTGTGCCTTAAGCAAAGTACCCTCCTACATCTTATAGGTGAACAACGCTCACAACAAGATCAAACAATTAGTTAGTGACTTCTTCATATGCAACTTCTCCAACTTGTCTCGAATACCCTTAGTGGTAGTCCCCACACTAATTTCGAAGATCACATTATCTTCCATAGAAAGTTAGAGTGTAGTGAATGCCCACTCTTTCATTTCCTCTCTCTTAGCATCCTTGATGTCCACCGGCAACAAATGTGTATCAAACACTACACGATGCATGTGGTTCCGCCTAAGAACCGCTTTCATAATCCATTTTCATTTTTCGAAATCATTATCACCATTCCACTTGTTAATAACCAATTTTGATCCTAAAATCCATGTACGATCCACATATGTATGGTGCTACACCACTTGGACTAACCACTGAAGGACTACTCGAGGTATTATTTAATCTAACATTCCTACAATCACATACCAACACCTAAAGCTTTGATACCAATGTTATGGGAATTATAACTTGAGACCACTCAAATCAAGACCCTAAAGTATAGTAGAAAACGAGATTGTGGTAAGAAGTGCAAAAAAACCAATCAATAACTCAATTCAAAACTCAATCCAATCCAAAAATAATCACAATCACTATATAAGCAATAGAGAAACTAAAAAATAACGATCAAAATAGATCACACACTGATATATAGTGCTTCCACTAATGTCTTGTTAGTGTACATCCACTTTGAGAGAGAGCCTTTACTAATACCAATGAGAAGAGTACAAAGGATTGATTACAATGGTCAATATTAAAATAGAATAGGTTTGTGGAGAAGAGAGCTGGAGAAATACTACGTTTTGATAAACCCTATTTAATGGTGGATAAATCTTGATCAAAAACCCAAGGAATTCTTTTTGCTTTGAATCCAAAAAGTAAATTATATAGTGAACCATCCTTCCTTAACAAATACCGATTTTCCCCTTGAAGCCTTACAAGAAAATACACAAACTCTAGGCCAAAAAACACAACTGTAGTACGTCAGACGTCAGTTACAACCCCACATATGTTTGTCGCAAACAAACTCTAGGCCAAAAAACACAACTGCGGTACGTCGGACGTCAGTCACAACCCCACATATGTCTGTCGCAAATTTTTGGGCCATAGTAAACCGGATGTCATAAATCTGAGAATTCTTTTCGAACGTCTGATACAACTTTCAGCCTATGCATCACCCAAATTCAGATCGCGATAACTTGAGCATCCGAGCTCGAATTTGCATGCCATTTTCACTGTTATCAATCTACTCTTGACCTCTTCAACTCACCATATAGCTTCGTCAAAATTTGACATTATGGAGGCGTGTTGGATTGCCCATTATTTTGAGTTAAAATTTTATCAAGCTTGGTGAGAACTGATACAAAAGCATGTTTAATGCCACTACTTCTAATGGATGATTTATTATATCTTGCCATACTTGAATAATTTCATTTTTCAGATGCTCAGTTGTTTGTTCTTGATATTGCTTCCATGTTAACATAGCGGGGCACTTCATTATTTTCATCTTCATCTGGATTTTCTTCATTAATGATGCCATGGTTAATCAAACCCAATCTAATACCACTTGTGGTGTTCCACTTGTATTTTTTTGTGAGATTTTGGAGGAATTTGAGGAAAAGGAGGTGAGAAGATAGCCAACTAAACAAGTAATTAATTGAACAAGGTGACGAGAGAGATTTGCAAGGGAAAAAAATTATTCATTCATATATTCTTCATACATAACATACATAATAATATCCAATTTTTGTTGGATTCTCTAGCTCAGCAAAAAGAAAAGTAAATAACTGAATTGCTGTTAAAATGACACACGTTTTAGGTTCACTAACTTTAACAACTAATTACTTAATTAATTATGTAGTGATTTATTTTGCTTGCACGTACTAGCTTCTTATTTATAATTTCTTTAAAATGCTTCTACGTACTTCCCTGCATTACAACTATCACATCATCATTGTTGTGCCTAATATTGCAGTCCTGAACAACTTCTACCTCAATTTATGGTATATCTTACATAGCATCTACATGTACCACTTGTGCATACTGTGCACCTTGCACACACTCATGCACACAGCTCCAAAGTTATGCCTTCCTTGCTTCTCTTTGCATAAAGTTAGTTGATTTTTTCCACCATGCTCCACTAATGTTTTGGCCATCAAATTAGTGACGAACTTTGTTGTACACTTGATTTGTAACAAATTCCACTTCCATTCAAACAATGACCTTGTCTCAAGGTCAAAGGTCGGGTATTATGCAACCGATTCCTAATAATTTTCCCAAGTAGCTTTCTGCCTCAGTTTTATTTTTCAATTTAATCATGCCTGGGTGGTGTTGGTGTTATTTACCTTAGCCATTCATCTACTTAAAATTTTCGTAGGTTCCATTACTAGTTGGTCATCATAAGAAGGAAGATGTTGATGGATGTGGGGGTGTTCCAATTTGCTTCAATTGGGAGACATGGAAAATATTATAAATTTTTGCATTTTGAGTAATTGCAACTTATATGCTACCATCCCTATTTTTTCTATGACTTGGAATGGTCCACAATATTGTTGAGATAATTTGTGAGTGTAGTGTGCTCCTATGCTAAACTGCCTATAAGGCTGTAGTCTAAAATAAACCCAATCATTGACTTGAAACTCTTTAGAACTTCTAGTTTTATCAGCATAAATTTTAATCTCTCCTCTGGCTAGAGCTATGTTATCCTTGATTAATTGCAATGCCCTATCTATAGAGAATAACTCTTCTACCACTCTTTGTACCTAGCTGTTTTTAGCACATAAGATAAAAGCCTGGGTGGTTTTCTTCCATAAATAATCTAAAAAGGGTGTTTTTTATTTGGTCTTTCTAAGAAGTATTGTACATAATTCTGCCAATGTTAGCCAATTACCCATTCCTGGTTTGTGACTACAAACCCACTTTAAATAGCATTTTAAGACCTCATTTATTATTTCAATATGACCATCACTTTGATGGTGGTATGCATTGAATAACTGGAGTTAACATCCTTGTAATTTGAAGAGCTCTTACTAGGATAAACTAGATGAATATGGTATATCACTAAAAATTGAATTTAGCTAGGCATAGTGTTTGAAAACGTTGTCAAAGAATGCTTTAGCTACTTGAGAAGCTGTGTATGGGTAAACGAGTGGAATGAATTAAGCATACTTTGATAATCTATCAACTACAATTAGAATAACAGAAAATTGGTTGCATTTTGGAAGTTGGATAATGAAATCCATATTGATATCTTCTCATGTTTAGGAATTGGTAAAGGTTGTAGTAAACCTGGTTTGTGAATATTTTCATGTTTCATTCTCTGGCAAGTGTCATAACTAGCAACAAAAATTTTAACATCTCTCTAAATGTCATTCCAATTTCCAATGACAAACTCTTCTTAATTTGTGTAATTCCTTGTAACCCCAGAATGGCCACTCAAATGTAATGTATGAAATTCCTTTAGTAAGGATCCTTTAATTGTTTTTGAATATGAGCTTATGAGAATCCTGTCTTTATAATAGTAAATGTCAGTAGTTGTACTATATTGAGATTGTTTACCTGAATTTTCTTTAAGTTTCTTTTCTATTACAATGTAGTAAGGCAAGTTGTCTTATGTCTTGCAACTAGGAACTTTCTACTACTAAAATTGCAAATAGTTTGGATGTTGTGTCTGGTTGTGTTTGTTCTATGCTTCTTGACAAAGAATTTGCAATAACATTCTCCTTCCCAGTTTTGTACCCCACTTCGAAGTCAAACTAATGAAGTTTAGAATTCCATTTATGTTGAATGCTATGGATAAGCCTTTGATCAAGCAAACATTTTAAATTTCAATGATAAGTATTTATGATAAATTTTCCGCTATGTAAATACCGAGTCCATTCGTTTGTTGCTAGAATAAGTGACAGTTGCTCCTTTTCATAAGTTGAAAGTAGTAAATTATTCTCTTACAATGCTTGACTTAATATGACATTGATTTACAAGAACTACCCAGTTGTGTCTAGAAGAATCACATGCCAAAACAAAACTTAGAGAGAAATATGGCATTGCTAAAATAAATGGGTTTATTAAGCATTTTTTGAGTGTGTCAAATGCATGTTGAGCTTGTGACGATCATTGGAATGCATTTTTCTTGCGCAAGTTTATGGGTTATTGTGCAATTTCCCCACATCCTTTAAAGAACTTTATGAAGTATCCTGATAGTCCTAGAAACCCTCTTAATGCTTTTAAATTTTTTAGTATTGGCCAATCATTAATTGTTTGTGTCATTCCTAGATTGGCTACTATGCCATTGTAAGAAATAATATGGCTTAAATAATTCACTTGTAAAGTTAAGACAAGTGAGTTTTATGTTCTTTTCGGCTAGCACTATAGATTAACATATCATTAAAAAAATACAAGAAGAAACTTCCTAAGATATTTTTTGAAGATAGAATTCATGAGTGCTTGAAATGTTGATGGTGCATTGCTTAAGCCAAAAGGCATGTGACAAATTCATAGTGGTCTTCATGTATTTTTAAGGTAGTTTTGTGTATGTCTTCTTCAAGCATCTTGATATAGTGGTGACCTGTAACATCCCCTACTTTGAGGCCCAAAGCTAAGCACTTCAGATGCTGCAGTCATCTATAGTATTAACTTCTAGTGACAAAATACAGTAATGTTAATGGTATCCATAAAATCAGATGCACATGAATATGAAATAAATGAACATAGATTTCAAAAAAACAACTTTTCCGATTACATTTCAAATTAATATTTCATATTCAATTACATAATCCTAAAACAATTCCTGGGTTTTGATCAAATATAGTCATTACAAATTACGCAAAGAGCAAAATATGAAAATGCTCCCTTAAATGATCAGAGTATAGATAGACATATCAGTCATAAATACGTCACGACGAAAATAATACTAAATATCTCCTACATAGCTAGCTTTGCCTCCTACATATTTTCGAAAGCTTATTCGTCCGGCCTACTAAACCTTAAAAGTCCTTAACTCTCAATCTACTCAAATTTAATTTTGACCACCCTGCAGTTTAAGGGGAAAACATAAACTTCGAGTCAGACATAAAGCCTGGTGTGAATAATACTATCACATCTTGATTTATCGATATTAAGTGAGATCACGCCACTTAGTGAAATGGGTTTCCCCTTACTATAAAAGCGTATCTTTTGCAAATCTAAAACCTGCAATCAAATTGATTATAACAACAATAGCAAATACATATATGCATATAAATCAGGTAATCAATGGACTGTCTGTCCGAGCAATATAATTTTATCGGGTTGGTTATTAACCACTAGCTAATTTGGACCTACTAGACATTTCAATAATCCAACTCCCATTAGACATAATACTGGATGATCTGTCCTTAAATAACATTTCCAAGGGTCAGATGATCCTAATGGTTTTGTGGAATCACCAATAACCTACCTCTACTCTGTGTATTCATTTCTGTGTGTAACATCATTTTAGTCTTACTTGTGACAAAGCCCTACACACTGGAATTTTGGACTTACATTAGCTAGGGGCTACTAGCTAAAGTATAGGGCGCGACCCCATACCAATCCCATGCGGTCTTCTAATATCTGAGTCATATACTTAGGGCTAACTACCCTATCCAAATTTCCTTGAAAACATTTCTTTCCAAATGATTTAACTCTATTTAAATCATACCTAATTAAACAAGAAAAATATGTTCTTGCTTTACTCAAAGTACTTATGCTGTGATATATGCTTTATACAAAAAAATGTTAATGAAATCTAAATCAAGAGAATTTTCTATCCCTTCAAATAAGTTAAAGTCTCCTTTTAAGTTAGAAAACTTTAGGCTATAAGGCCAAAACAATACCTTCGAACATTTGCTTAAAATCTTTAAACAACCTCTTTCAAAATAATTGAAAGCATCCCTTTCGAAACCATTATATAAAACCTTAGACATCCCCTTTCGAAACCATTTAAACTTGTCTTCTAAAGCATTAGAAACCTTCCTTTCAAAACTCTTAAAAGCAAACCTTTCGAAAGACTTAAAATATACCTTTCAAAAGCATTGGGGACTTCCCATTCGAAACACATAACATACCTTTCGTAAGCATGAGGTTCAAGTAAGGGGTTGTGGAAACATTGACCCGAAACCATTCAAAAAATTTCCTTTCGAAACCATTGTGTTTAACCTTCATAACTAAAGGTTCATAAAGAACATAGTCAAAAGCATTACTTTTGAAAGCATTAATCCCAAGTAAAAGAAAGTTGACAATTTTGAAACCCACCCTTTCGACACCATTGCCTTCGAAAACATTTGAAAGCGCTACATGACCCTTTCGAAAGCATTGAGAAGGCAGTTTCTAAGTTAAAAGGCGAAAGCACCCCTTTCGTATACATTGTAATTCGATAGGCATGAATGCGATGGTATGGTTAAAGCAGTTATGCTTTCGAAAGCTTCTTTTAAAACAAAATTAAGTGACAACTCTTTTGGAAGCTACTTTCTAAAACAAAGCAAGTGGAAAGTTATTCGAAAGCTTCTTTTTTAAGTAAAGGTAAGTTGAGTGGCATTCATCCCCTTCGGAAGCATGTCTTCGACACCATCATTCCTTCCGCCTTTCTCCAATTCACTACATACCAATTGCTTGATATCATGTGCACCGGTTTCGAATAGGTGCGAAAGGTCTAATTGGACATGGTGGTGGAAGAAAGCTAAGGTAGTGGTGAAGTTGTAACTCAAAAGAAAAATGGTTTATTGCCTTTCAAAGTAATTCCTTTTTGCCTATCTTGCTCAATTTATCAAAATATAATCGGTTGCCCACTCTTTATCAAAATTCTTTTCTAAATAGGCCGTTGAATTCAAAATTTGCAATTAGTTTTTTTAACAATTATGCACTTCTCCTTAATAAAATGTGTAAAATATTTAAGTCCCTCAACTTAAATAATTTTATAGCTATAGTAAAATACTTAGGAAAATTCCTTAAAAATCATACTAATTCACTTGTAATATGTTTTCTAACATATATAAATTTCAGACCCAAAACCATTATATATTTGCCTTAAATAATTTAAACCTAATACTAACTATTCTCACTCATAGAAAATTCATAATAAATCCACAATTACTTATGAAACTTAAAACCCACTTCTAAAATAACATTCCTGGCCACATATCAAAAATGAAAATCATATGGATGTCATTTAATAGGTTTTCCAATCTAAACTTATCAATAAATCCATACGAAACAATATAAATCATCAACAAGCATATATACCCGTTTAAACAAATAAAACATGACATATTACTTCCAAGATCAAACCCTAAAATCGAGATCATTATCAAAAGTGAGATGTAAATCAATTATTCATCTTAGCTTTGTGTTAAGAAGGTTGAGATTTGCTTTTTGATTTATTTATCTAAGCTTTCTACTTGAATCCTAGCTTTTCTTCTTCTTGAATATCCTTAATGGGCCGCGCTAAATATGGTTTTAGTTTTGTTTAGGAATGTTAAAATGAATAAGGAATGAAGAATAGGAGGGTTTAAGATATTATAATAAAGGATGTTCCCATTTTACCCTTACCACATTCCTTCTACTTACTTAATTTAAATTTCTGTTGCTTATACATTCATTAAGGCACGTCTCCTTCTAAATTAACAAATCTCAATCCCTTAACTATTTATATTATTTCATTTATCTAATTAAATGTTCAAAATAATGTTAGTCAAAATTAGGATCATTACATGCTCCCATCCTTAAAAAATTTCGTCCTCGAAATTACGATAAGGTACTCACAACAATCAAACATAAAGGTGAAACATACCATGAAACAAATCAGGATAAGATCTCTAATGTTGTTCTTAGTTTTCCAATTACAGTCTCTCTCATCATTGCTACACTGGACTTTGACTAATCTGATTGTCTTGGTCCTTAGTCTCTTCACATCTCTCGCAGCTATATGAACCGGTTTTCTAACTATAATCATATCTGGTTCCACTACTAAATCATCTAACATAGTCAGTATAATAGTAGTCTCTAGATCTCGTATACATTTCCTAAGATGAGAAACATGAAAAAAAAATTATGGACTCCTGCCAAACTATTTGGTATCTCTACTATATATGTGAGTTTCCTGATCCCTTCTATAATAGGAAATGGTCCAACGAATCTCGGTGCAAATTTTATCGATTTTCCAAACCTGATTACACCTTTCATCTATGACGTCTTGACAAAAACATTATCTCCAACTAAGAACTCTAAGTATTTCCATCTTTTATCAGCATAACTCTTCTACCTAGACTGAACTTCCTTCATCCTAGTTCGAATTAACTCAATCTTTTCTGTAACTTCTTTAACCAAATCCGATCCAAGAATTAGTCTATCCTTAGTTTCTAACTAACAAATGGGAGATCTGCATGGTTTTCCATACAATTCGTCAAACGGTTCCATCGCTATACTAGTCTGATAACTGTTATTATACCAAAATTCAACTAAGTATAGATGGTCTCCCCATGATCCTTCAAAATCTAGCACACACGCTCTTAACAAATCCTCTAAGATTTTATTAACTCTCTGTGTTTTCCCATCTATCTACAGATGGTAAGCGGTACTCATCTGGAGCTTGGTACCTAAAGTCTCCTTTAGAATCTTCGATAACTTTCTAGTATTAAGAAATCTCTATCACTTACTATACTACCAGGAATTCCATGGAGTCAAAGCATATTTCTCATGAATAAATTAGCTAAATCTGGTGCTGACCTGGTCGACTTAACGGGTATAAAGTGTGCACTCTTAGTCAATCTATCCATCATAACCCATATACTCTCATTTCCTCTATTCGACCTTGGAAACCCCTCTATGAAATCCATTTAGGTAAAATCACATTTCAAGATTGGAACATCTAAAGGCTGAAGTAACCCGCTCGGTTTCCGATGTTCGGCTTCTACCTACTGATAGTTTAAAAACTGCCTCACCCATAAGCCTACATCTCTCTTCATACCTTCCCAGAAGAAACTTTTTTTCATATTCTGATACGTCTTAGTTCCATTTAGATGAATAGTGAACTTCAAATGATGGCATTCTCCAAGAACTTTCTTCCTAATGTTTCCCACACTCGGAACACATAGTCATCCTCTCTTCCTCAGCCCTCCCTTCTCATCAAGGCTAAAATATTTTAGACCATTAATCTCCAATCGAACCTCAAGCCTTTTAATCTTTTCGGCTAACAATGGTTCCTCTCTCCGCTTATAAGCAATCCTTTCAATGAGTACTGATCGAACTTCCAAATAGGATAACATGGCGGTTCCTTAACGAGAACTAGCCTCAGATCTTAATTGTACTCTGCATGAAGTCAATGCTTCTAAATCTTTCCACTCAGCTGTCATTGCCAATACTACATTCTGATATTTCCTGCTAAGTGCATCTTCAACCTTATTCCCTTTCATGGTGTGTACTCAATACCAAAGTCGTAAGCAGCTAAAAACTCTAACCACGTCTACCGTCTCATATTCAACTCCTTCCGAGAGAATAAATATCCCAGTGACTTACAATCCATAAACTACTCGAATTTTTCTCCTAACAGGTAATGTCTCCACACCTTCAATGCAAAAATTACCGCACCTAATTCCAAATTATGAGTTGGATGTCTAACCTAATACGGTCTGAGCTGTTGAGAAGCATAGGCAATCACATTGCCCCTCTGCATTAACACAGCTCCAAATCTTATTCCACACTTGTCCGTACATATGACTAAGTCCCGATACCCTTCTAGAGCAAGCAACACATGTGCATTAGTCAATAAGTGTTTCTATTTCTGGAATGCCTCCTTATACTTATCAGTCTAGGCAAACTTCACATCTTTTCGAGTTAGCTTAGTCATCGTTGCTTCTATCTATGAAAAATTCTTAATGAATCTTCGAAAATAGCCAACTATTAACTTCCTCGATATCTCATTCAGTGTCTTGGGTCTCTTCCAGCTACTAACTTCCTTGATATTAGCCGGATCTACTGATAACCCATTCTCTGAGACCATATGACTAAGAAACTTTACTTCCTTCTTTCAAAAGTGATACTTCGAAAATTTCGCTTTTAATTGAAGTTGCCTCAGCGTCTCAAGCACTACTCTAAAATGAACTTCATGCTCTCTTTCATTTTTAGAGTATGTCAAGATATCATCTATGAATACTAACATGAATATTTCCAAATATTTTTGGAAGATTCTATGCATCAAGTCCGCGAAGAATGCTGGCGCGTTGGTTAACCCAAACGGCATCACTAACCATTCATATGATCCATATCTGGTCCTAAACATCGTCAAAGGAATACCATCCTCTGCTACCCTAGGTTGATGACACCCTGTTGTAAAATCTAACATAGAAAATACTTTGGCTCCACTCAACAGATCAAAAAACTCGTCAGTCCTAGGTAACGGATATCGGTTCTTTATCGTCTTCTCATTCAGCTGACGATAACAGATACGCAACCACAACGATATATTCGGTTTCTTTGCAAACACGATAGCTGCTCCCCAGGGCGAACTAGTTGGTTTGAAAAAATTCTCACCTTCATCTCGATAGGTGTCACTCTACTTGGCGGTCTACTTACAGATTCTGCTCATGGTATTAAATCTATCCAAAACTCAATGGCTCATTTCGAGGGTAGTCCTACCACGGGCTTAAAGATATCTACGAATTCTCTAATAACGAAAACTCGATTCAACTCATCTTCTATTTTAACAGGCAACAAAGCATTAACCTCAAAACATGGGTTTTCTATGGAGTATATAATCCGATCACTACAGCTAGAGTGTCTAAGTGATTTTCCTATCATAGGAAAATATTCTAGCATAATACTTACTTTACTAATCCATACCCAAAATAATTTCGAACTCTAGGAAATCAAATACATGCAAACTGCAAGAAAATATATGACCAAACAACTCAAACTCTAAGTGGTCACATTTTATCCCAAAAGTCGCATACCCTTATATCGGATTCGTAGCCCTTAAGGAAGTAACTAAGTATAAGGGCCCTAGGTTAAGCTTTTCTACCAAACTATGAGGTATAAAAAATCCAACGCACTAGTATCAAATAGAACTCTGACCGAGACACCATAAATCAAAAGTGTACCTTCCAACGCAGCTTTTCCTTTTCCCCTTGTTGTTGCTCTTGATGTAGCTTGTTCCAATGCATAACACTTTGCCATTTCAATCCTTGGCTGGTTCTTTGCACTGGTTTTTATAATGTCTAATCTAATCACAGTTGAAGTATTTTACTTCTTTCTTTTCAGCAGCCTTCTTTGCTTTGCATGTCCGACATTCATGAGCATAGTGTCCCTTCTTATCATTCTTGTAGCAGACAATAATGGCCTTCCCTTTCTTGGATGCTCCTCCTTTTCGAGCGCCTTTCTTATGGAAAAGCTCTCTCTTCTGATTCTGCCCACCTTGGGTTTCCACTTCTTTGTTATCATTAAAGAGAGCAATCATTTTCTCATGCATCAAAGCTATCTCAATAACTACATCACACAGATCCCTAATGTATGGTAAAGTTGCTTTAACAAGCTTAGGTATCAACCAACAGATTAACTTCTCATTCTTTTGATAACCATATCAACCTAGCTTATCTGCATCTCAATAGCTCCTTAAATCTGATAGCATACTCCAGCATTGTCATATTTCCTTCCACCAACTCAGCAAAATTCCTGAGCAGAGTTGACTTGGCGATCTCTGACATGAATATGTCCTCAAACCTCCTTCTTAATTATACCCAAGTCATGTTCTCTTCATTTACTCCCATCGTAACACTGTTCCACCAGTATGGTGATGCTCCTTGCAGCTATCTGGATCCCATCATCTTTCCTACTCATCATTGAGTCCCAAATCAGTAAAGATCCTTTTGCAATGAAGCAACCAATTCTCCACTTCAATTGCGTCCTCAGTCCCGATAAACGGCTTTCCTCCAAGCCTAGCATAATCTCTGGACCACCTGAGCTCCCTGATTTCCTTCTGTAGCATTTCCTCTAACTAATCCTACAGCAGCTTCAGCTTGCATCATGTTGACGAAGAACTGATACATAGCTCCTATATCAACCTGCGGTGCTCAAGCACCCACATTAGTAGTTTGTGCCTGACCTAGATTCCTTCTAGTGTTTGGCCTAGCATTTCCATTGGTTGTGGTGCTTCCTCCACCAATATTGACTCTTCCATTCCTAGTATCCATATCTTACTTCCTTAACATCTGCATTCAAGACTTTGTAAGATATAAAAGAATAGTCTATGTGAGATGGGAGAATAGGGACAAAGCGTATACTTATATATAGCAAATACAAGTACTTTACAATAGCGTTATCCCATACCCAAATCTTTTCTCTAATTCCTTAGGATTATGTTTCGAAAATCATTTTAGGTTTAATTTTTTTAAGTTCTCATAAACCTATGCTTTGATACTAAGTTGTAAAATCTCTTACTTTGAGGCCCAAAGTTAAGCGCTACAGGTGCTGCAGTCATCTACAGTATTAACTTCGGATGATAAAATACGGTAATGATAATTGTATCCATAATATCAAAAGCACATGAATATGAAATAAAATCAATACAGACTTCAAGAAACAATTTTCTAATTTCATTTCAAATTAATATTTCATATTCAATAACATAATCCCAAAATGATTCCTAGGTTTTGATCAAACATAACTATTACAAATTATGCTAAGAGAAATAAATAAAGATGCCCCTTTGGTTGACCAGGTTACTAGATATACATACCAGTTATAAATACATCACATTGGAATTAACACTAAATAGCTTCTACATAGCTAGCTTTGCCTTCTGCACATCTACGGATGCTTATACGTCCAACCTACTAATCTTGAAAAGTCCTTAACTCTCAATCTACTCAAATTTAATTTTGAGTACCCGATAGTTTAAAGGGAAAACATAAACTTCGAGTCACACATAAAGCCTAGTGCGAATAATACTATTACATCTCGATTTACTAATATTAAGTGAGACCATGCCGCTTAGCGGAATGGGTTCCCCCTCACTACTATCATTTTAAAAGCATATCTTTTGCAAATCAAAAACCTACAACCAAACCAATTATAACAATAATTGCAAATACTTATATGCATATAAATTCGGTAATCAATGGACTGTCTGTCCGAACAATATAGTTTTATCAGGCTGACTATTAACCATTGGCTGACTCGGGCCTACCAAACATAATCAATAATCCAACTCCTATTAGACACAATACTGACGATCTTTCCTTGACTAACTTTAGCAGGGGTCAACTGATCCTAATGGTTTTGCGGGCTCACCAATATCCTACCTCCAATCTATGTCATCCTTTTCGTGTGTAACATCATTTTAGTCTTACCAATGAGAAAGACCTACACTCTGGAATTTTGCACTTATATTAGCTAGGGGTTACTTGCTAAAGTATAGGGCATAAACCCATGCCAGTCTCATCTGGTCTTTTAATATCTGAGTCATATACTTAGGGTTAACTACCCCTTCCAATTTTCCTTATGAACATTTCTTTCGAAATGATTAAACGCTTTTTAAATCATACCTAAACAGAAAAATATGTTCTTTGCTTTACTCAAAATACTTATGCCATGATATATGCTCTACATAAAACAATGTTGACTAAATCTAAGTCAAGGGGATTTTTTATCCCTTTAAATAAGTTAAAGCCTCTTCTTAACTTAGAAAAGTTTAGGCTATAAGGCCAAAACAATACCTTCGAAACCTTTCCTTAAAATATTTAAACAATCCCTTTCAAAATAATTGAAAGCATCCCTTTCGAAACCATTATATAAAATTTAGAAATCCCCTTTTGAAACCATTTAAACTTTTATTTCAAAAGCATTGGAAACCTTCCTTTCAAAACACTTAAAATCAAACCTTTCAGAACACTTAAAATACACCTTTCGAGGGCATTGGGGACTTTCCCCTCGAAATGCTTATAGCATACCTTTCAAAAGCATTGGGTTCAAGTAAGGGTTTGTAAAAACATTACTTAGAAACCATTTAAAATTATTCCTTTTTGAAACCATTGGGCTTAAACTTTGATATAACCAAAGGGTCATAAAGAATAGAGTCGAAAGCTTCAATCCCAAGTAAAAGAAAGTGGATAGTTTCGAAACCCACCCTTTCGAAACCATTGCCTCTGAAACTATTTGAAAGTGGCTATATGACCCTTTCGAAAGCATTGAGAAGGCGGCTTGTAAGTTAAAGGGCGAAATCACCCATTTTGATTTCACTGTAGTTCGAAAGGTATAAATGCGGCAGTATGGTTAAAGAGGCTGTCCTTTTGAAAGCTTCTTTTAAAACAAAAGTAGGCAGCAATTCTTTCAAAAAATCCTTTCTAAAACAAAGGCAAATAGCTTCTTGTTCGAAGCCTCTTTTTAGACAAAGCTAAGGTGGAAATTATTTAAGGCATGCCTTCGACAGCATCATTTCTTCCGCCATTCTCCAATACACTACATACCAATTGCTTGATATCACGTGCATTGGTTTTGAATAGGTACAAAGGGTCTAACTGGGCATGGTGACAGAAGCAAGCTAATGTAGTGGCGAAGTTGTAGTTGAAAACAAAACTGGTATATTGCCTTTCGAAGTAATTCCTATTTAACTAACTTGTCCAATTTATCAAAATATGATTGGTTGCGCACTCTGTAACAAAATTCTTTTCTAAAAAGGCCGCCGAATTCAAAATTTACAATTAAAAACATTTTAACATTTTCTAAATAGTACATTAACAAATACATTTAAATGAATATATATATATATATATATATATATGTTTATTACAATCAAACAAAAATCATATAGTCGCTATTCAACAATCTCCCACTTTTAATGATAACAAACATATATTTAAGATTTTGAATATGTTAAATGTATTTGATCATTGATATACACTAATTGCTCCCCCTATTTAAATGATTTCTCTCTACACAAAGTTCCCTTCATATATGGATTCAGTTAAAAATATGCAAATTATACTAGATGCGAATAGAAAATATTTGACTTTTGCTTGATTTTATTTGACAAAATCTTAATTTTTCCCTCCTCCTTTTGTTATCAGCAAAAGAGTAATAGTGTTAGAAAAAAATAGAGATAAAGTGATCGATATTAATACAACATTAAAACTCAATCGAATATAAATATTAAATTTCAATAAAAAAAGTTAAACAAAAAAAATCATAAATACTTTGTTAGGCGCATATTCCACCTTTTGAATGGTGGGAATGATATCATCATATAAAACCATACAGTTGTGTCTATTTGTGGTATATTTATATCAAGAATTTGAACATCTACCAACCATGCATAACAATTAGGACTTTTAAATGAGATTAGTAGTATTCCACTTTTATTTAAAAAAAGGGAATTCAAGTAACTTCTAACCACGCATAACCGTGAGGACTTTTAAAATGGGATTAGAATCAATTTATTTATTTTTAAAAAAAATTAATTTTGATATGTGTTCCATACATGCATAAGCATGAGGACTTTTAAATGAGCATGGAAGCACATAACAAATTCCAAGTAATTCACCCATGCATAACCGTGAGGACTTTTAAATGAGAGTGAATACTTTGGATTTTATTATTACTATTGTTATTATTATTATTATTTTATTCAAAAAATGTAAAATGAAAAATGAATTATTCCTATTTAGAGTACCACATATTGACAAACTATATAGAATTTTGATGAGTGATGGCCATTAGAAATATGATAGAAATAGAGATGGTCATGGAATTTTTACCAACAAAAGTTTTATGACTCCTGTTTAAGTTTCTAAAGAAATTTACTAATTATACCGTCTCGAGTCTTAATATATGATGAATATCAACACTCATCACTCTTTCAATTACTATTTACATTTTCGATAATTAGTAGGGAGAAAAAAATGTTAAATATTTAGAAAAACATATTTCTAAAACACCTAAGTTGAGATGTAGTTTACAAAAACTATTTTCTGGTAGAGGTTTTGTAAAAATGTCTGCCAATTGAGAATCGGTGGAAATGAAATTTATGTAGATATTTTCCTTAGAAATATGATTTCTAATAAAATGATGTTTAACATCTACATGTTTTGTTCGTGAGTGATGTACAAGATTATTTGTGAGATCAATTGCGCTTTTTCTATCACACATTAGTGGTACACGTTTAAAATTTAGACCACAGTCTTGCAAAGTTTGTATCATCCATAAGATTTGAGCAGAGCAACCACTTAGAGCAATATACTCTGCTTCTGTGATGGATAATGCAATACAATTCTGTTTTCTACTTGACCATGCAACTAACGAATGTTCTAACATAAAGCATGCACCATTAGTACTTTTTCTATCAACTAGACTTCCAGCATAGTCCGCATCCGAAAATCCTTTTAATTCAAAATTATCATTTGTTGGATACCAAAGACGAAATCGTGGGTTGTGCAAAAAATATTTTATTATTCTTTTAATAGCTTTTAAATGAGATTCTTTTGGGTTAGATTGAAATTGTGATGCCCCACCTCTATACCCATTCTAGCCAAGGACACTACGGGGTAATGCCGTCAGCTAGAACGGAGAATAAGGCTGTTGAGGAGCGGCCATCCGTGTAATTGCTTTGTGCAAGCACCAATATGTCAGATAGTACAACATGCATTTGGTTTCAGGAGGAAATCCTACATACCGATACAAACTCGAAGCTACTACACAATGGCTATATATATTCTTCGAAAACAAATATAGAAATAAACATAACACAAATCAGTCACAGACATCCATATCACAAAGGCGGAAATAGATATGAATATATAACACATAAAAGTGTTCATAAGAGTAGTGGTCAGACAAGATCCACAATATCACAAAAGAATAGTTATAAGTGCTAGACAAAAGAATATGGATACATCAATGAGTCTATATCTCAAATGTATACAACAAAAACTACTAATCTAAGTAGTTAGCCAAAAGTCAGGGTGATAATCCCAGATGTGAAGTCAAGCAGAAGCACCTGTAACATCTCGGTCTGACCCGAGTGTTATTTAATAAGAAAATAATAAGCGCATCAGTCTAGCTATAAATATCAGATGAAATGATACAGAATAAGAGATATGATAAAAATGTATGATAACCATAAAACCATACTGTGATAAGTGTGTAATTGAAAATCAACAAGAGATTAATCAATATCACAAGAATCTTCTCAAAGATCAAAAAGAATGTCATACTCTTTATTTTTATTCACTAAAACCATAAGTATTGACAATTACATCAATGTCAATCACAAAAGTTAATGACACACAAATTCACCAATGCACAAATACTGATAAAACATATCAATGTAAACCACAAAAGTTGGTGAAACACAAATTCTAGAAATCATCAATGGAAATCCAGAAATCACAAAAAGGAGGAGGCCTATCACAAAATGGGAGCATGAAAACTCACCAACATGTGTATCACAAAATGAAACGCTATTCCATGGTTGCTAACCATTAATTTTGAGCCGAAGCTCCACAAAACGGCCCGAAGACCATGGGTCGCTGCCCCACCAAATTGAGCCGAAGCTCCACAGAAACGGGGTTTAGTCTCCCTCGTAGACAAAGAGACATCGCACATTTGCTAGTCTAAAACATAAAAATGATCACCAACGATCATCAAGAAGTGTCAATTACAGTAAGCTAGTAAATATATGAGCTTCGCCTCATGTCCCATAACCACTAGCTTAACTTAAATATTTACGAACAAATTGTAAGTTTCCACTAGAAAATTGTCACAAGAGATTCAATCGAACAAGTCCAAGAATTAACCAGCGAAGTAAACGCAAGCGTTTTATACCACTTGTTTTACTTAGCCGTTTAATTAGATTTCTTGTACGAGTGAGATAAAGGTTTGTATACTAGTAGATTGGAAAACGGTTTAAGAAACGAGCTTTGTAATAAAATAGGGTTGAAATCGTTTTGATGAAAGAGTTTTGATATTTACAACTAGTATTGAAACCTTTATATTTTTAAAGTGACAAATCACAAAAATGATTGTAGAAACAATAAATCACAAAAATTCACATTCGAAGACGTGAATAAAATCCAAAGAATTAAATCTCAAATCCATCAAAGTGGAAATACCCTTGCAACTTAACAGCCACGACTTACGACTTAACGCAATACAACACAAGAAATCAGCGGCTCAACTGATGCGACTCCACGGCATACGACATAGCATGCGGCCTAACTGAGCGACTAAACATGGCGCGACCTATAGCATGGCTCGACTTAATGGTGCGAGTAGGCCGAGCGACCTAAGTGATGCGACCTAAGGAGCTAGCGGCATAAAAGGCCAAGCGACCTAAGGGGTTGCGACCTAAGGAGATAGTGGCATAACAGGCCAAGCGACCTAAGGGGTTGCGACCTAAGGAGCTAGTGGCATAACAGGCCGAGCGACCTAAGCGGGTTCCGACCTAATGAATGGCGCAACCCATAAGCTGTGCGACCTAACACATGGCCGAGCGACTTAAGTAAAGGAACGACCTATCCCATGGTGCGACCTAAGCTTGGAGCGACCTATGTTGGTGTGACCTAGATGGCGCGAACTAACTACAAGCCGAGAGGCATATATGCAGGTCGAATGACCTAAGGAACAGAAGTGCAAAAACTCTCTCAATTTGCAACCGGTCGAGCACGGACGCTAGGGGATTACGCCCATCGTCTACCCGATCCTATTGGCTCCTTGATGCATCACCCAAAACGTGTTCAAACACCAAAGTTAGGATTTTTAAAGATTTGAACCTAAAACACTAAAAATTGGGATTTTCACCAATTCAATCTAAATCAAGAGCAAATGCACATGAATAAGTGTTAGGAATTCATACCTAAGAATAAAGATAGTTATAGACAAAGATGTGAGATAAAAATCTCACCTTTTCACAAAATTAATGAAGAAGAAGCTTGAAAGCAAAGGAAGAATCAACCACACTTCAATCTCAACACAAGAAGCTTGAATCAATGGATTCTCTTTGAATTTGGAGTTAGATGTTGGATTTGCAAATGAACTAGGGCTTGGAGTTTTAATTTCCCATTCCTTCCTCCATTTTTGATGAAGCTTGAGTGTTAGGAAATGAAAGTGAAGTTATGAAGGGAAGAGGGGGTTGAGCTAGAGTTAATAGTTTAGGCTAATGGGCTAAACCAAACACAAAGCCCAAAGTGAAAAAGTGGCAAATTCCACTAACACCAAACATATCAAAGTTTATACTCAAAAAGATCACAAACGGTGTTTTGGACCCAATGGAAGTGGTCCCGAGTCCTAATTCGACCGTATGAAAAATGTAACTTTTAGGACTAAAATCCGACTAACGATAAAATATTTAAATATTCAATCGTAAAATATGCGGGTTGTTACAGACTCCCCTCCGTAAAGAAATTGCGTCCTCGCAATATTTAAGAAGAAAATATAAGGTAACAACCATGAAAGCATATCAACACATAAGAAATTTGAAGTAAGAAATTCACCTCAAAGAGCACGGGAAAGTAAGTCCGGATGTGTTCGCTCGATGAACTCTCTAGATTCCCAAGAGAAATCCTTAGGATTTGAGGACCATTGAACTTTAACAAGCGGAACATCTTTATTTCGAAGGCGTTTGACCTCCGAAGCAATAATACGAATAGGTTGTTGCTCATAAGTTAAATTAGGCGAAACTTTAATTTCTTCCACAACACCGGGCTCAAGAATAGAATCGGAATCTCGAAGGCATTTCCGTAATTGAGAAACGTGAAACACGTCATGAATAGCATAAAACTGAGCCGGTAATAAAAGGCGATAAGCCACGGAACCAATACGCTCGGTGATAGGAAATAGCCCAATATATCGAGGCGCTAATTTTCGCAATCGACTGAAACGTACAACACCCTTCATAGGTGAAACACGAATAAACACAAGATCTCCCAATCTCCGGTTATCGGCATAGGATTTTTGTCAACTCTGGGCTTCTTTCATCCTATGATGAATAAGGTCAATCTTCTCTGTAGAATCACGAATAAAATATGGACCTAAAACGAGCTTCTCACCGGCCTCAAGCCAACAAGAAGGAGATCGGCATGGCCTTCCATAGAGTGCCTCAAAAGGTGCCATACCAATACTAGATTGGAAGCTATTATTATAGGAAAACTCAACAAGAGAAATATGATCTTCCCAACTTCCACCAAAATAAAGAACACGTGCACGAAGCAGATCTTTCAGGGTTTGATTCACATGCTCGGTTTGTCCATCGGACTGGGGATGATAAGGGTGCTAAATTAAGCTTCGTTCCCAAAGCTTTTTGAAGACTCTTCCAAAATCCACTAGTAAACAGTGGGTCACGGTCACTAACAATAGAAGAAGGAACTCCATGCAATTTTACAATTTCTTTAATAAAGTGTTGGTCCAAGAGAGGAACTGTAGCGATCCTGACTCGACCTTCGAAAAATCGGCATTGAATACGACACTTATATTCAAATGCCGCAGATCCAAACATCGAACCTGGTGCGCCGGAGCTTATAACACAATTAAGTAAACAACACAGCGGAAGAAAATAATAATAATACATTGATATACAACATCCGATACAAGATCCATATACAATATGATACGATGAATATCAATATACATCAGAGACTTGATACAAGAAAATAGCAGCGGAGAAGAAAAACGATAACACCGGCAGCAGAAAAAATAACTCTAAGATAGTTCTCAAAAGAGAACTCCAGCAGCAGCTCGAACCCCCATCACATTTCACCAAGACAAGCAAGTCTCGTCCACATCCAAAGACTGAACTAGCTCCAGATAACCTACTAATCTGACTATCTGAAAAACTCAACTCTAGACTGCCCGTGTAGAAAAAATTTGAGCACCCAGAGTTTAGGAAAGAAACAATAAACTCTGGATCAGTCATGGGACTAGTGTTAGCAACAAAAATAGTTTATCTTTAAAAACAAACAACGAAATATTTTAAAATCAATTCGCAATGCTTTTTAGAAATGAGACTACCATAAGGCCTCCCGCACACACACACAATGCAAACGCAGAGTCGGAGGAGATTTCTCCTTATGATAGTCAAAGATGCTTGATACGCATTAAAAAGAAATATTTGATATTATTACTAGTGCATAGTGTAGGAAAAATCATTTCGAAACTAAAGATATAAATCTTAGCCAACATACGACCATTATCGTATGCCAACTATAGCTACCATGTTCAATAGCAGGTTACCACCACATTCCATGGCAGGTTATACAACTAAAACCGTACAAGGCTCGTATTGGATGAATGAATTTCCAACAAACTATTAGGCCAAGGAACTTCCTATTGCCACATGGGAACGCCTCTGGAGGGACGCCCCGAGAACCAAACCGTATCTCTGCCAAACAACCCGGCTACCTCCCTTCCCGGGGAATATACAAAACCTCAGATATGCCACTCTCAGTCCTTTGGGACCTTTAAACGAGAGCTCTCTAACCAACAACATCACACAGTAAATAATATAGTGTGTCCACATGAGTAAGTGTCTGGGCTCCATACCATGATACTACCCTTTTCCAGAAGGAATGGTCATATCCTAGGGAAGCTACCCCTGAAACCTTGTCGCACAATTCCTGTTTCGACCATTACCGGTTTGTGAGGCTCGACGAAGTCTCATCCACAAAGCTACGCTTTTTACAAAAGCCACGCTTTAATCAACAAATGATCAGCAACACTCAGCATGCCACATTACCAAGTTGGGAATATATCGCTGATAACCCTCAACTACATAACCTCTAAGGGTGTTAAACTAAGAGAATAAATTCTCTGCCACCAACGGAAATGTATTTGAAAGAAATCTGCTTTATATCTCAAAATGTAATGTCAGACATACAATCCATTCAAGTCTGTTCTGGGTTCGAACAGAACCGAAGGCACTTCCAAAGAAGTCCTTGCAATCCGGATAATCCCTAATCATGTCCGGATTTCCCATCACATATGGAGTCTCTATACCGGGGACCAGTCGATGCAAAGACATTCGACGAAAAACCCTTTCGTTTTCGAAAATATCCGGTCTTCACCATCGGTCTTCAAATGCTATCCATATCGACGTTTCATTATTCGGCATGGGATATATTACACAAGGTCCTCTCCCGGCTAAACTGAATAAATGAGCGTAATATTTAAAACATATGGATATGGGATTTCAATTAAGCCACAACTTAAAACCCAAAACTTTCTTTCAAATGGTTTAAACCAATTACCATTTCAAATCTTTAAATTACAAAAAGACTTATTTCCCAAAGATCAATTAATAGATTTCCAAAATAATTTCATTTCGACAGGATTAACCCATTAAATCTTTAAATCAAAGATTTAACTTATAGTTTCAAACCGTTTCCAAAACTTGGGAGTCATTTTCATTTTCAAACTTGAATTTCTTTTTAACACAAATTGGACGTTCATTTCTTATGTGAAAGCTTTTATTATGTGAAAACAAACAGCTTCGTTTCAGAAAAAAATCCAATTATATTTACACGAGTTAAAGCCCTCGAATTTAAATTCAAAATCCCAAATCAATACATTTAAAGTAGTTTAACCCATATATATCTGGTATAACATCTTTAATACTTAGTTTCGAATCGTAGAATTCAATTTCAAATCTTGTATTTAAGTTTAAATCAAATTATTTAAACTTCAAACTTTATCAAGTTATTCAAAATAAATTTCGTCTTTGAAATTCCACATCAAAAGCTTTTCACTTTAAACCCAATCTTATTTTCAAACCATTTGATTTTAAAATTTCAAATTCAAAACTATTTTCAAAAATCTGTGACTTAATCGATTTCCTCGTGAAATCCATATTTGTATGTGTATGGTGTGGTCTAGGGGTTTAACACAATAGTGCAACATCATTTCAATCATTACAGATTAAAACACAGAAATATAGTTGATAAGCGATATAAACTATAACGCTCATCGCCCATTCACAGATTCACAGATAATATGCAGATGTATCATCAATAAATGAATAAATTATATAGCTCAATTCACAGAACAAAATATCACAGATCAGATAGGACAATCAATTCAAGACATTTCATACGATACAGTCATTCATAAGTATTTAAGGTCAAGTATTTAATAATCATTTATAAACAGGATAAATTAATTATTTAATCCTGATTAATCTAATTTATTTCCAATTTAAATTAATTACTTATTAATTATCCAATCTAGATTAATTAATTACTTTATTAATGATTTCATTATCATTTAAGTGTATTTTAAACATTACACTCTTAAATTTAAATTTAAATTCCATTTTGAATTTAAGATTCAGATTGATTAACTATCTAAAACATTAATCAAATTCAATATCATTTTATAAACCTTAAAATAAATGTACAGAACATTTATTTTATTTTATTTTATTTTTTCCTTTCATAGGAAGCTTATATAAGGGAAAAGCCTTTAAACTCAATTACTTCATTTTTATTTTAAAATTAAGCTTTTGAATTACATTTTATTTTATCTTGCAAAAATTCAAGTTTTAACTTTTCATTCAAAAATCCTTTTTATAAAAGAACTTCATAAAAATTCAATTGAAATATTTATTTGAAAACAATTTACTTTTAAAAGGCTATTTGATTTGAACTTGTTTAAAACATTCAGATTGGAAAACTGATTTAAATCCCAAATTTGAATTCAAAGAAACTTGAATCCATCCATTTATCTTTGATTTTTAAACTTTGGTTTTAACTTACTTTTAAAAACTTGATTTTTTAAACTCTGATTTAAAAATCCAAATCCATTTTAAAACCTTAAGATTCAAAAATTTCATTTGAATCTATACTTTATCTTTGAATTTAAACGACTATTAAAATCCTGGTTTCAAATTTTAAATTAAATTTAAAATCTGAAAACAGTCAGGTTTTTTTTAAACCTGGAATCCACCTTCAATTATTTTAAACTTTTATTTCATTTCAAATTTGAATTCAAAACTAAACTTGAATTCAACTTCAACCTGGATTTAAGCTTTGTTAAATCTAGTTTACAAATTAAAGTTCATTTGAATTTGCTATAGAAAAAAAAATTGCTTCGAGGTTGTCTAAAACCTGTAACCACTACTGTCTCGAAACAAACCCAACTTGCTTCGAGTCTTCCTCCCGCTGCTTCGAGTAACGTACTCGAATAGCTCGAGTCTTCCCCGAGTCTCACACACGAACCCAATACCGGGCACAAATGCTTGGCCGTACACGTGCACGCCACCGTTGATCGCCTCCAGGCGACACCGCATCGTTGAACATGTCAACGATCACCTACAAATCCATCACCGATCACCATTTTGCCGCCATTACTTCGAATTCGAGATCGAGTATAAAAAAACGAAACCTGGAAACATGAATACCCACACCTCCAAAACCAGTCAACACGTCGTCCTCCACGCTCTGACCACCAGAAGAGCTACAACTCCGGCCTCGACTCCATCAACCACCCAGCTATCACCACACCAAAACCCACCACACTCGATCAACCACACGCGCCGTGGTGGTCAATCCATTCGACCCGGTAAAAACTAGGTCACCAGACTTCATCAACCTCCCCTCGCCACCATCAGGACCTACCGTCGCTTCCACCATTTTTCCCACCATCTCCGATCATCCCTCTACCATCTCCACGAGCCCCGATCTCCCTCGATCTTAAGATCACCGGAAATACTCAAAACAAAGATTTTCAGACAAACCCAAATTCCTCTCCAATCTTTATTCTAAAAATCTAAATCTTTGTTTTAAAAATCATGATTAAGTGTAAGCATTCAGTCTGTGTATCTGAATTCATGTTTTAAGGAGTTCGAATTTTTGACAAAAATTTAAAGCTTGCTCGGTTCTTTGATTCCCAGAGGTAAACCAATGTAGTTTAACATAAATAATTTTTTTTAAAACTAGTTCGTGATCAAACATGCATCTTTTGTTTTGGTCCTGAGTCCAAACATTAAGGAAATCAAGTAGAAATTATTTTTGGAAGTAAGGCATGAGCTTGAAAATTTAACAGTGGTAAATTTTACAGGTTATCAATAAGCAGATATCCATTTTCACCATACACAGAGCAATGCACATATGAATATTCACACAAACATACTTTTAGATATTTACATGCAACTATATTTAAAATTTAAGTTATTAAAATGTGTTACCCACCTTTGCTTGAGAATGACAGAGCACTTTTTATTTGAAAAGTTTAGAACTTTAAAAACTGAGAAGTTGTTTGCTTTGATTTTCCCCCATAATCTTCTTGCTTGTTGTTGTATAAAGCTCCAGTTTATAACAATGGAAATGCTTTCAGCTTTGAATTTGAAGCTTGCCTCAAGTTAAAGATTGAATTTTTAAATTTCGACTATGCTTTGCTATGTTTTTACTGAACGAACTAAGATAAAAAGAAGTTGATTTATGTAGAAAGAAGTTTATAGGATATTATACTGTTGTACAGGTTAATATTTTATTTTTTATTCAGGGTGACTATAATATTTGTACAATACAATAGGTATGGATGATGATGCTTGTACAGGTGATAATATTTTGTTGTACTAAGAACATGGCCGAATTGTCGGCTGATATCATGCTTTGCTTGACTAAAGACATTTTTTCCATTTGTTTACTAGCTTATACTTTTTAAATTATGTATGTACTTACAGGTTTGTATTGTAGACATTTGTTTTGTCTTTGCATGAATTAATCCCCAGGCTCTTATATTTGAATGAATTTTTTTGTTTCTTTCTTTTGTTTTATTCTTGCCTTATTACTTAGGAATATAAATGTATATATATTTTTTATTATGTTGTTATAATTTAACAAATTTGTTTAACGTGTATGTTTTATATTTTATAGTTTATCAATATTTCATTTGCCTTGATATTATTTTAAGTGTACACAAAATACTTATAGTTGAATATCTTTTAATCTTATCTTTTGTTTTTGCTTTTATATTGCCTTGTTTTATATGCTTATGCATATCACTTTTTTTCTATTTCCATTTTTTTGTACCATACTTGAATGTATGCTTATCCTTTCTTTTGCAAGCTATTGAATATATTTACATTTTTCTTGTTTACTTGTTTCATATTACAAGTGTGCATACTTATATATACTTACAAAGTTTATTTTATTTTAAACATTTTTGAAAGACTTCATTTTTGAATTTTATAAATCATAGTTTCTTCCAAAACACACATATCTATTATTATAAATAAATTTGAAACGACAATTTCTATTTAAAATAAGAATTCATATGTAAAGACATTTTATTATAAATATTGTTTTAAAAATAACTCAATATTAAATTAAAATAATTTATAAAAGAAACTATCTCTTTCTTAAGAAATAACATATTTTATTTGGATTTGGATAAACCCAAATCAATTTATCATTTAATTAAACAATTTTAAATCAAAAATAATTTAATTATCAATTTAAAATTAATTAAATTTCGGGATCGTTACAGACTTCCCCCCTTAAAAGGAATTTCGTCCTCGAAATTCGCCAGAGAGAGATAACGAAGATAGATGAAAGATAGAGAAATATCTTTCCAGATCAAACTGGATATCAATTCTGCATTTGGTTCACCAAATCAGAATATCAACAATAGATACAAGAACGAATCTATTTAACACTTCTCAAGATAGTCGGGTTATCCTGATCTATAAATATGCAAGGGCACTGGTTAGTTTGAAAGATAACTAACCGTTCGTAGAATATATCAAGACCCATGAAATTACAATAGAATTTCAAATTTGGTTTTAAACGAAATCGTTTTTATCGATACAAGACAAATTTATCCTCATATTCTATTAATCAATTTAACTCAATTTAAAATTTCCAATTTATTTAAATTTTCAATTTATATTCATTAAGGTTTAAATCGAAAAACTGATAAGAAAGCGATGAAGATACGAAGTAAATATTTTCTACAACGATTCGTAGAGCCATCATCACACTAAAACTTCTTCTGGAGCTATCACAAAGAAATCAAAAGAATTTGGAGTCGAATCAAAGAAAATTGATAGAGAAAGTTGTTTCCACTGTTGCCGGGTATTGACCATATGAAGTGGTACTTCCCTGTCCCCTATCTCGTCCTCTTCTTGCACTCATACTCACTATCAGTGGGTAGTAAGAGGATTTACTGAGGCATTCGAACAGATATCTTAGGGATATACTCATTCTAGGGTATACTTCACCCTATCTCTAATGAGCTACTTAATGTGTTATACTCCTGAGCTAAAGTTCAACCTTAGCTCTGATACCAATTGTAGCGATCCTGACTTGACCTTCGAAAAATCGGCACTGAATACGACACTTATATTCAAATGCCGCAGATCCAAACGTCGAACCTGGTGCGCAGGAGCTTATAACACAATTAAGTAAACAATACAGCGGAAAAAATAATAATAATACATTGATATACAACATCTGATACAAGATCCAGATACAATATGATACAATAGAATGATACGATGAATATCAATATACATCATAGACTTGATACAAGAAAATAGCAGCGGAAAAGAAAAACGATAACACCAGCAGCGGAACAAATAAATCTAAGATAGTCTTCAAAAGAGAACTCCAACAGCAGCTCGAACCCCTATCACATTTCACCAAGACAAGCAAGTCTCGTCCACATCCAAAGACTGAACTAGCTCCAGATAACCTACTAATCTGACTATCTGAAATACCCAACTGTAGACTTCCCGTGTAGAAAAAAATTGAGCACCCAGAGTTTGGGAAAGAAACAATAAACTCTGGATCAGTTATGGGACAGATGTGAGCAACAAAAAAAGTTTATCTTTAAAAACAAACGACGAAATATTTTAAAATCAGTTCGCAATGCTTTTTAGAAATAAGACTACCATAAGGCCTCCCGCACACACACACAATGCAAACGCAGAATCAGAGGAGATTTCTCCTTATGATAGTCAAAGATGCTTGATACGCATTAAAAAGAAATATTTGATATTATTACTAGTTCATAGTGTAGGAAAAATCATTTCGAAAGTAAAGATATAAATCTTAGCCAACATACGACCATTATCGTATGCCTACTATAGCTACCATGTTCAATAGCAGGTTACCGCCACATTCCATGGCAGGTTATACAACTAAAACCGTACAAGTGTAAGGACCCGATTCTTCGACTTTCGAAAACCGACATCAATACGTCCACTGTATCAACTGCCGAGCAATCGAATGCTGGAAAACCGAACACTTAGGGTTTTAAGAAAAGAAAAGAGGTAGAAGAAGAGAGAAAAAGATAGAATAGAACAGAAAGAAAATAACAGAACAATATCAGAATCTCACAATCGCAGCGGAACAACATATAATAAATAAATGAATAATCTTTAAACAAAGAACTATATCAGTTATTACATTACATCACATTACATTACATTATATCATCATCAGAGTGTACAACAACAAACAACAACAAACAGCGGAAAAGAAATACTATATACTAGTGAATACGTCATGCCATCCATCTTGCCTCCAGCAACTCCTGAATTCCAGAATATCCTGATAAACCTTAACTCTTGACTGCCCGTGTGGAAATTGGTGGGCACCTAGAGTTTAGGAAGGAAAACAATAAACTCCGAGTCAGTCATGTGACTGGTGTGAGAACTCAAAACAGTTTATTTTATCTTCAAAACAAAATAGAGGAATATTTTTAAAGTCAATTCGCAATGCTTTTAAAAATGAGACTACCATAAGGCCTTCCGCGCACACACACAATGCAAACGCAGAATCGGAGGAGATTTCTCCTTATGATAGTCAAAGATGCTTGATACGGATTAAAAAGAACATTTGATATTATTACTAGTGCATAGTGTAGGAAAAATTCATTTCAAAAATAAAGATATAAATCTTAGCCAACATACGACCATTATCGTATGCCTACTATAACTACCATCCAAACAGTGGGGGGCCACCGTAAGTGAATGATAGGTTCTACAACTAATACCGTACAAGATCGTATTGTTTCTTTGGATTTCCAACCAATGGTTAGGCCAAGGAACTTCACATTGTCACATGAGAACGCCTTTGGAAGGACGGCCCCGAGAACCTAACCGGATCTCTGCCAACACAAGGCCGGGTTACCCCTAACTGGGTAACTACTGACACGAGTATGCCATCCCCCGGTCCTTTGGGACCTTTATCCGAGCGCTCGTAACCAATCATCACACCAAAATAATAAATTGTTTCAACATGAGTAAGTATCTGGGCTCCATACCATGATACCACACTTTTCCAGAAGGAAATGCACATACCCTAAAGGGAGCTACCCCTCATAACCTTGCTGCAACTTTCCTATTTTGACCATTCCGGGGTGTGAGGTTCGACGAAGTCTCGTCCACAAAGCCACACTTTATACAAAAGCTGTGCTTTGGGTCAACAAATGATCATAGAAATGATCACAAAGATAAGTGATCAAACAAATGATCATATCACAAATGATCAAACAATGATCATTTCACAGCAACACTCAGCATGTCACATTACCAAATTGGGAATATATTGCTAATAACCTTCAACTACATAACCTCTGAGCTCGTACATCTCAGAGAAGGGTGTTAAGCTAAGAGAATAAATTCTCCGCCACCAACAGAAATGTATTTGAAAGAAATCTGCTTTATATCTCAATTTGTAATGTCAGACATACTATCCATACAAGTCTGTTCCGGGATTGAACAGAACCGAAGGCACTTACAAAGAAGTCCTTGCAATCCGGATATTCACTAATCACGTTCGAACTTCCCATCACATATGGAGTCTCTATACCGAGGACTAGTCGATGCAAAGACATTCGACGAGTTGTCCTTTGCTTTCAAAAATATTCGGTCTTCAACATCGGTCTTCAATGCTATCTATTACGTCGTATCACTATTCGTAATGGGTAATCCGAATAACGAGCGCAATAATTTAAAAATAAATGTGGCATTCAAATTCAGCAAATCATAACAAATACCTATTCAAAGGTAAATATTGATAGTCGGTTATTGAACTATCAATGGATATGCACAACATAACCAGATTCCAAATAATTTTCCAAATTATTTATTTCCCAAAAATATCTTTACAAGATAAATAATTTTCACACTTCAAAAATAAATCAATATTTATTTTTAAACAAATTCCCCTTTCTTTTATAAATTCCATAGTGAATTTACATTCCAAAATATTTATGAATAAACGATTTCAATTATTCATTTTCAATTTATCTTCAAAAAGATAAATTCTCAAAACGTTTCATTTCACATTGGAAAACATTTCCATACTTATTTATTAATAAGTAATTCACAAATCTATTTATTTTCAACCTTTGGAAAATATTCAATATACTTAAATCGAGATTAAGTATATTTCATTTTTTAAGGAAATCATTCTCTTAAACATATTTATTTGGGTCAAAACGAATGTCGCGTAAAATATCGTTACGACAACCCAAAATCACTAGTATAGGGATTCGAAATTAAAATAGATATATAAATCCCAATAAATCATTTACTATAACAACAGTGTTATAGTCCACCATTTCCTTCTATTTCTCGAAAATGTCTATTTCAACAATGAATGTTGAAATCTATGGTTTCGAATCTTGACACGTTTTAAAAACATCGTTAGATCGTTTTAATTCTATTTAAAACATCTCATCCAAAACATTTCTTTAACATATCATTCACTATTCAAAAACGTGAATATACTTCGTTAACCAATTTCATCATTTCTATACATTTTATTTAAAAAGGATTATTCACTGTCTAAAACGTGAATATAACTCCATTAATAAGTTATAACAATTTTACTTATCAAAATAAGTCGTTTGCGGATTTACAAAACAATGTTTATAAATTCCATTTCTATTTATTTTATAACAACTTCCATTTATAAATCTCCTTTATTAACCTATTCAATTTATAACTCAATTATATACTAAAAGTTCATATTATAAGTTAAATGCTTATAAGTTATTTGTTTGCAAAATCGTTCTTTTAAACTTCCCAAATTATAAATCTTATAACTTATAAGATTCATTTATTTACCCATATCTATTCTTCAAATAACTTTACAAATTTTATAAACCCACTGCTTATAAAATTCCATTTATAACTTCACCGTTTATAATCCTATAAATTTCATTCATTTATGAAATTCATTTGATATTCATTCTAATACTTATAAAAACTCGTTTTATAATTCAAATATTTTTATTTATAAATATCAATTTATAAATCCTTTATATAAATCAATTTATACTATTATTTTAAAATACGTCTTTAAACTCCTTTATAATTTCACCATTTCGATCTATAAAATAATCAAATTCTATAAATCCTATAATTCAAACTTTTTACAATAAATTCAAAAATCCCAATTTAAACTATTTTATAAAATTATTAACCCCATATTTTTAAAAATCAACTTTTAACTATATTTTCTCAAAAAATCAAAATTTTATAACATTAAAATTATAACGTTTATTTATTTGTAATGGATCAATTCCAAAAATATTTTATAACGTATAGTTTCAAAAATCACTTTAAAAATCCTTTTAAAATTCCAAAATTTGGCCCAATGATGCTACACACCAAATAGTCAATCACGACAACAACGACATCATATATCGATATGATAATCCATCAAATATCAAAATATCTGAAATCAAATAAATACTGTTGAGGAATCCAGTTGGATCCCTCCAACCTGTTTTCCTGCATCCACAAATGTTAGCACAATACCAATTCCGTTCCAGTACGAAATTATCGCGGTATATTGGATTTAAAATATTATCCGCTTAATAGACGACGCAATAGGGTCTCATCCGCTATATAATGCGGGAAATCAACTCCAAGTACATAAATAATACCAATTTCACTGTTTATGAAATATTCGCGGTATATGTTTGTAATAAATAACCTCCGCTTACTAACGGCGCATAATGAATATTTTAACAATCAATAGATAACAATCATCATTCAAACATACATTCAAGAATTTTAAATATAACTATTTAAAATTAAAATCGAAACCGATTCGATTGAGTGAGAAGTTCTCACCTTGATTTAAATTTCGTTTTCAGCTTTTATTTCGAATAAAATTAAACGTGCGTTTAATTTTACCCGAAATTTTCGCTAACTCCAACCAACTCCAATCCAATTACATAGCGTAGTGCTCGTCCATACGATTCCAACGCAACTTGTTTCGCGCGTTTTCGACCTCGTATGAAAAAGATATCGCGTTACAAAGATTACACGAATTTTTAATATAAAAATTACAACTTTTATTTTCTTTTTTAAACCTAACTTAAATCCTGGCCGTTGATTGCTTCCTCCTGTATCAAGGCCGTAGAACGTAATTACCCCTCCCCCTTCTTCGTTTGTACCCGTATGAAACCCAAATACACGTTCAAACCCTCCAAGTCGCCCCCCCTCCACGAGCATTTCTAAGTTGATCAACCACCTCCATTCGAAAGCTCATCACCACCTCAACCTTCGGCCAAAACCATAGCGAGCTCGGTCAAGCCATTTGCACGAAAAATGAGGCCGAACGCATGGCCTTTGCAGCCACTTTCCCGATGATCCAAAGCTCCAAACACGATCATGACCGTTGGATATCAAGATCTCATTGTCGTCTACAACTTTCATGATGAAAGTTTCTTGGATTGCTTCACGGATTTAAAGAAATTTGAGGAGGAAGAACGGTAAATTTCGGCCATTGATTCATATTGGAGGCGGCTGCAGCTAATTGAAACCCTAGCCTCTTTTTACTTTGCAAAAATGAAGATTCTAGGGGCTTTTATAGAAAATATTCCAATTTACTATTCACCCGGAATTTCCGAACTCCAAACGAACCGTGCCGGTTGGCGTTTCTAAGGTTTACCCCGCGTTCCGAACACAATGGAACGTGTTTCGGGAGCTAATTCGGTCATCTGTGCGAGTTATGGCAATAAACGTTCAATTTAAAATTAAATCTGTAAGTCAAATTTCTAGGCGTTTTAGATTGCACCGGACAAACGGTAAATCCGATTGACATGAAATTTGAAACCATACAATAATATCACATTACGGATCCGATGAAACTAGTTTCGTCGAAATCCGAGACTGTTTGAAAAATGACTATTTTAACTCGCCAAATAAATATTAAAAACAATTTCGATGCATTTCGAGCTGCCACGATCAACCGAAAACTCCGATTGACACGAAAATTGAAATCCCTAATAAAAAACTATTACGGATCCAATGGAACTAGTTTCGTCCAATTCTGAGACTGTTCGAAAAACGGCTAATTTCGCTAGTCGATTTAATATTAAAATATTCAATTTTCACAGATAAACTTTTAATTCAATTTTAAAAGTTCCATACATCTTTCTAACTTCAATATGATAAAATAAAATTTTACAAATCATTTTCAATCATATTTAACCCAATTTCAATTATTTCTGTATTTTTAAAATATTAAATTATTGATTTAATTATTCAATTAAATCCAATTATTCGAAATAAAATTTATTCGACTTATAAATTTCACTTATTGATATTTAAAATTAATTAAATATTCAAATTTTAATTAATTAAAATTCTGGGTCGTTACATACTTCCCCCCTTAAAAGAATTTGGTACTCGAAATTATCAAGTAAGAAAAGTTACTAAATTTATTAACTTTCCCAAAATTCATGGTTAAACTTCTTACAATAACTTTACCAAGTTTTCAAATCATACTTAGTTATCTTTTCAAACCAATCTACTATTGTTTAACTTTCAATTCCAAATCAAAGTTATAGTTTTCAAAATCTTTCAATTTTTCTCAAATTTTTTCTAACGCCTTAAATTTTCGGAAAAATTCGCCAGAGCCTCCTTTGCGCGGCTTGATCCGAAAAAAAATGACAGTATATATATCACAAATATACATCTCATCAAGTGATGAGGCATCCCGCAGGGAAAAAAGTGTAAAAGTATGGTATGTAATCCGAGATATGTACCTTATTTATTATTAACGAGCATATAAGGCTAATATAGCGCGAAAGCGAGCTCCAAAAGCGAAGCAAGCGCAATCCGCACCTACTAAACACTCAACAACCATGAGGAACATGCATATATGAAAATAATATCAATATACATCATATAGCAACATAATGACTATATATGCCAACATAGCAAATGCAGTAAAAGCAATATATTCAACCATCAACCAACTATCATCCAACTAATCCATATTAAATTAATATTCATTCATATTCTCATTAATATTCAATGAAATGGGTTTCAATTTAATCACATTTGATTCATTAACAGTGGATGTTTTTACTAACATTCATTTTCAATTAGTTTATATTCACTAATCCATATTCAAGTTGGTTCACTTCCAAATCAAATTCAATTCTATTTGAGATTCATTTAACTTCCAATTGAATTTCAATTACTTTAGCTTTAAATTTTCATTAATACTTAATGAATTATATACAATCAACTAACAACCATATAACAACCAAAGTACATTCATTACAACCAAATTCCTTTGCTTTCAATTGGTTTAATTAAATTGATTTTCATTCAATTATTCAACTTCCAATAACATTAGATTTTAATGAATTAACACTTACATTCATTATTTCATATCAACTTTATTTACATTCAATTGATTAACATTTAATCCATTCATTCAATTCAATTACAAAAGTTGAATTTCATTACATAACTCAAGTTCACATTTATCACTTAACTTTAATAATTTACTTTGATACCAAAATCAACTTCATTCAACATTCCTTAAGTTATATTCCATTTTGCAAACATCACTTGGTTTTATTTAACTTAAATTCCCACTTATAAATCAATTTCAGATTCCAATTCTAAAGTAAATTTCCATTTAACTTTAAATTCATTTTTATTTACAACTCATATTCATAAATATATTCATATAGTTTCACTTCTTATATATATAAGTTTATTTCACAATTGTAAATCACTTTAATTATAATTCAATTCTTATAATTCTTTTGCTTATACAATTATTTTTTAATTTAGATTAGTCAAACAACTAAACAATCTACTAATATACACTTTAATAATTCTGAAAAATTATTCCTTTATATATAAAAATAATCAAGGTAAAATTATTTCATTTACCCAATTTAAAACAATACTATGTCGATTTATCTTGTTTAAGAGTTTAGAAACCCCTATCTATGATAGTTAGCTAAACTACATCGACCGGAATCTATAAACAATCAACCGATAAGTCAACACAATAAAAAACAATTTTATATTCACTAACAAATACGCTCTCATAGCTATTATTACACTCAAACTCATTCTAGAGTACTACTGACTCTATCTCTACTGAGTAATACCCAACAGAGCCATGGTTGTCGCTTAACCATATGCTCTGATACCACATTGTAAGGACCCGATTCTTCGACTTCCGAAAACCGACATCAATACGTCCACTGTATCAACTGCCGAGCAATCGAATGCCGGAAAAGCGAACACTTAGGATTTTAAGAAAAGAAAAGAGGTAGAAGAAGAGAGAAAAAGATAGAATAGAACAGAAAGAAAATAATAGAACAATACCAGAATCTCACAATCGCAGCGGAACAACATATAATAAATAAATGAATAATCTTTAAACAAAGAACTATATCAGTTAATACATTACATCACATTACATTACATTATATCATCATCAGAGTGTACAACAACAAACAACAACAAACAGCAGAAAAGAAATACTATATACTAGTGAATACGCCATGCCATCCATCTTGCCTCCAGCAACTCCTGAATTCCAGAATATCCTGATAAACCTTAACTCTTGACTGTCCGTGTGGAAATTGGTGGGCACCCAGAGTTTAGAAAGGAAAACAATAAACTCCGAGTCAGTCATATGACTGGTGTGAGAACTCAAAACAGTTTATTTTATCTTCAAAACAAAATAGAGGAATATTTTTAAAGTCAATTCGCAATGCTTTTAAAAATGAGACTACCATAAGGCCTCCCGCACACACACACAATGCAAACGCAGAATCGGAGGAGATTTCTCCTTATGATAGTCAAAGATGCTTGATACGCATTAAAAAGAACATTTGATATTATTACTAGTGCATAGTGTAGGAAAAATTCATTTCGAAAATAAAGATATAAATCTTAGCCAACATACGACCATTATCGTATGCCTACTATAGCTACCATCCAAACAGGGGGCGCCACCATAAGTGAATGATAGGTTCTACAACTAATACCGTACAAGATCGTATTGTTTCTTTGGATTTCCAACCAATGGTCAGGCCAAGGAACTTCCCATTGCCACATGAGAACGCCTCTGGAAGGACATCCCCGAGAACCTAACCGGATCTCTGCCAACATAAGGCCGGGTTACCCCTAACTGGGTAACTACTGACACGAGTATGCCATCCCCCGGTCCTTTGGTACCTTTATCCGAGCGCTCGTAACCAATCATCACACGAAAATAATAAAGTGTTTCAACATGAGTAAGTATCTGGGCTCCATACCATGATACCACCCTTTTCCAGAAGGAAATGCACATACCCTAAAGGGAGCTACGCCTCATAACCTTGCTGCATCTTTCCTATTTTGACCATTCCGGGGTGTGAGGTTCGACGAAGTCTCGTCCACAAAGCCACGCTTTATACAAAAGCTGTGCTTTGGGTCAACAAATGATCATAGAAATGATCACAAAGATAAGTGATCAAACAAATGATCATATCACAAATGATCAAACAATGATCATTTCACAGCAACACTCAGCATGTCACATTACCAAATTGGGAATATATTGCTAATAACCTTCAACTACATAATCTCTGAGCTCGTACGTCTCAGAGAAGGGTGTTAAGCTAAGAGAATAAATTCTCCGCCACCAACAGAAATGTATTTGAAAGAAATCTGCTTTATATCTCAATTTGTAACGTCAGACATACTATCCATACAAGTCTGTTCCGGGATCGAACAGAACCGAAGGCACTTACAAAGAAGTCCTTGCAATCCGGACATTCACTAATCACGTTCGGACTTCCCATCACATATGGAGTCTCTATACCGGAGACCATTCGATGCAAAGACATTCGACGAGTTGTCCTTTCGCTTTCAAAAATATCAGGTCTTCAACACCGGCCTTCAATGCTATCCATTACGTCGTATCACTATTCGGAATGGGTAATCCGAATAACGAGCGCAATAATTTAAAAATAAGTGTGGCATTCAAATTCATCAAATCACAACAAATACCTATTCAAAGGTAAATATTGATAGTCGGTTATTAAACTATCAATGGATATGCACAACATCACCAGATTCCAAATAATTTTCCAAATGATTTATTTCCCAAAAATATCTTTACAAGATAAATAATTTTCACACTTCAAAAATAAGTCAATATTTATTTTTAAACAAATTCCCCTTCCTTTTATAAATTCCATAGTGAATTTACATTCCAAAATATTTATGAATAAACGATTTCAATTATTCATTTTCAATTTATCTTCAAAGGGATAAATTCTCAAAATGTTTCATTTCACATTGTTCCATACTTATTTATTAATAAGTAATTCACAAATCTATTTATTTTCAACCTTTGGAAAATATTCAATATACGTAAATCGAGATTAAGTATATTTCATTCTTTGAGGAAATCATTCTCTTAAACATATTTATTTGGGTCAAAACGAATGTCGCGTAAAACATCGTTACGACAACCCAAAATCACTAGTATAGGGATTCGAAATTAAAATAAATATATAAATCCCAATACTAAACAAAACAGTTCCTTTCGAAAATCATTTACTATAACAACAGTGTTATAGTCCACCATTTCCTTCTATTTCTCGAAAACGTCTATTTCAACAATGAATGTTGAAATCTATGGTTTCGAATCTTAACACATTTTAAAAACATCGTTAGATCGTTTTAATTCTATTTAAAACATCTCATCCAAAACATTTCTTTAACATATCATTCACTATTCAAAAACGTGAATATACTTCGTTAACCAATTTCATCATTTCTATACATTTTATTTAAAAAGGATTATTCACTGTCTAAAACGTGAATATAACTCCTTTAATAAGTTATAACAATTTTACTTATCAAAATAAGTCGTTTGCGGATTTACAAAACAATGTTTATAAATTCCATTTCTATTTATTTTATAACAACTTCCTTTTATAAATCTCCTTTTATAAATCACGGATTTAAAGAAATTTGAGGAGGAAGAACTGTAAATTTCGGCCATTGGTTCATATTGGAGGCGACTGCAGCTAATTGAAACCCTAGCCTCTTTTTACTTTACAAAAATGAAGATTCTAGGGGCTTTTATAGAAAATATTCCAATTTACTATTCACCCGGAATTTCCAAACTCCAAACGAAGCGTGCCGGTTGGCGTTTCTAAGGTTTACCCCACGTTCCGAACACAATGGAACGTGTTTCGGGAGCTTATTCGGTCATCTGTGCGAGTTATGGCAATAAACGTTCAATTTAAAATTAAATCGGTAAATCAAATTTCTAGGCGTTTTAGCTTGCACCGGACAAACGGTAAATCCGATTGACATGAAATTTGAAACCATACAATAATATCACATTACGGATCCGATGAAACTAGTTTCGTCGAAATCCGAGACTGTTTGAAAAATGACTATTTTAACTCGCCAAATAAATATTAAAAACAATTTCGATGCGTTTCGAGTTGCCACGATCAAACGAAAACTCCGATTGACACGAAAATTGAAATCCGATAATAACAAACTATTACGGATCCAATGGAACTTGTTTCGTCCAATTCTAAGACTGTTCGAAAAACGGCCAATTTCACTAGTCGATTTAATATTAAAATATTCAATTTTCACAGATAAACTTTTAATTCAATTTTAAAAGTTCCATAACATCTTTCTAACTTCAATATGATAAAATAAAATTTTACAAATCATTTTCAATCATATTTAACCCAATTTTCAATTATTTCTGTGTTTTTAACATATTAAATTATTAGTTTAATTATTCATTTAGATCCAATTATTCGAAATAAAATTTATTCGACTTATAAATTTCACTTATTAATATTTAAAATTAATTAAATATTCAAATTTTAATTATTAAAATTCTGGGTCGTTACAACAAGGCTCGTATTGGATGAATGAACTTACAACTAATGGTCAGGCCAAGGAACTTCCTATTGCCACATGGGAACGCCTTTGGCGGGACGCCCCAAGAACCAAACCGGATCTCTGCCAAACAAGGCCGGCTACCCCCCTTCCCGGGGAATATACAAAACCTCAGATATGCCACTCCCGGTCCTTTGGGACCTTTAAACGAGAGCTCTCTAACCAACAACATCACACAGTAAATAATATAGTGTGTCCACATGAGTAAGTATCTGGGCTCCATACCATGATATTACCCTTTTCCAAAAGGAATGGTCATACCCTAGGGAAGCTACCCCTGAAACCTTGCCGCACAATTCCTCTTTCGACCATTACCGGTTTGTGAGGCTCGACGAAGTCTCGTCCACAAAGCTACGCTTTTTACAAAAGCCACGCTTTGATCAACAAATGATCAGCAACACTCAGCATGCCACGTTACCAAGTTGGGAATATATCGCTGATAACCCTCAACTACATAACCTCTAAGGGTGTTAAGCTAAGAGAATAAATTCTCCGCCACCAACGGAAATGTATTTGAAAGAAATCTGTTTTATATCTCAAAATGTAATGTCAGACATACAATCCATTCAAGTCTGTTCTAGGTTTGAACATAACGGAAGGCACTTCCAAAGAAGTCCTTGCAATCTGGATAATCCCTAATCACGTCCGGATTTCCCATCACATATGGAGTCTCTATACTAGGGACCAGTCGATGCAAAGACATTCGATGAAAAACCCTTTCGTTTTCGAAAATATCCGGTCTTCACCACCGGTCTTCAAATTCTATCCATATCGACATATCATTATTCGAAATGGGATATATGACACAAGGTCCTCTCCCGGCTAAACCGAATAAATGAGCGTAATATTTAAAACATATGGATATGGGATTTCAATTAAGCCCTAACTTAAAACCCAAAACTTTCTTTCAAATGGTTTAAACCAACTACCATTTCAAATCTTTAAATTACAAAATGATTTATTTCACAAAGATCAATTCATAGATTTCCAAAATAATTTCATTTCGATAGGATTAACCCATTAAATCTTTAAATCAAAGATTTAACTTATAGTTTCAAAACGTTTCCAAAACTTGGGAGTCATTTTCATTTTCAAACTTGAATTTCTTTTTAACACAAATTGGACGTTCATTTCTTATGTGAAAGCTTTTATTATGTGAAAACAAACAGTTTCGTTTAAGAAAAAAATCCAATTATATTTACACGAGTTAAAGCCCTTGAATTTAAATTCAAAATCCCAAATCAATACATTTAAAGTAGTTTAACCCATATATAACTGGTATAACATCTTTAATCCCTAGTTTCGAATCATAGAATTCAATTTCAAATCTTGTATTTAAGTTTAAATCAAATTATTTAAACTTCAAACTTTATCAAGTTATTCAAAATAAATTTCGTCTTTGAAACTCCATTTCAAAAGCTTTTCACTTTAAACTCAATCTTATTTTCAAACCATTTGAATTTAAAAATTCAAATTCAAAACTATTTTCAAAAATCTGTGACCTAATTGATTTCCTCGTGAAATCCATATTTGTGTGTGTATGGTGTGGTCTAGGGGTTTAACACAATAGTGCAACATCATTTCAATCATTACAGATTAAAACATAGAAATATAGTTGATAAGCGATATAAACTATAACGCTCATCGCCCATTCACAGATTCACAGATAATATGCAGATGTATCATCAATAAATGAATAAACTATATGGCTCAATTCACAGAACAAAATATCACAGATCAGATAAGACAATCAATTCAAGACATTTCATACGATACAGTCATCCATAAGTATTTAAAGTCAAGTATTTAATAATCATTTATAAACAGGATAAATTAATTATTTAATCCTGATTAATCTAATTTATTTCCAATTTAAATTAATTACTTATTAATTATCCAATCTCAATTAATTAATTACTTTATTAATGATTTCATTATCATTTAAGTGTATTTTAAACAGTACACTCTTAAATTTAAATTTAAATTCCATTTTGAATTTAAGATTCAGATTGATTAACTATCTAAAACATTAATCAAATTCAATATCAATTTATAAACCTTAAAATAAGTGTAAAGAACATTTATTTTATTTTATTTTATTTTTTCCTTTCATAGGAAGCTTATATATGGGAAAAGCCTTTAAACTCAATTACTTCATTTTTATTCTAAAATTAAGCTTTTGAATTACATTTTATTTTATCTTGCAAAAATTCAAGTGTTAACTTTTCATTCAAAAATCCTTTTTATAAAAGAACTTTATAAAAATTCAACTCAAATATTTATTTGAAAACAATTTACTTTCAAAAGGCTATTTGATTTGAACTTGTTTAAAACATTCAGATTGGAAAACTGATTTAAATCCCAAATTTGAATTCAAAGAAACTTGAATCCATCCATTTATCTTTGATTTGTAAACTTTGGTTTTAACTTACTTTTAAAAACTTGATTTTTTTTTAAACTCTGATTTATAAATCCAAATCCATTTTAAAACCTTAAGATTCAAAAATTTCATTTGAATCTATACTTTATCTTTGAATTTAAACCACTATTAAAATCCTGGTTTCAAATTTAAAATTAAATTTAAAATCTAAAAACAGTCAGATTTTTTTTTAAACCTGAAATCCACCTTTAATTATTTTAAACTTTTATTTCATTTCAAATTTGAATTCAAAAATAAACTTGAATTCAACTTTAACCTGGATTTAAGCTTTGTTAAATCTAGTTTACAAATTAAAGTTCATTTGAATTTGCTTTAGAAAAAAAAAATTGCTTCCACGTTGTCTAAAACCTGTAACCACTACTGTCTCGAAACAAACCCAACTTGCTTCGAGTCTTCCTCCCGCTGCTTCGAGTAACGTACTCGAATAACTCGAGTCTTTCCCCGAGTTTCACACACAAACCCAACACCAGGCATAAATGCCTGGCCCTACACGTGCACGCCACCGTTGATCGCCTCCAGGCGACACCGCATCGTTGAACATGTTAACGATCACCTATAAATCCATCACCGATCACCATTTCGCCGCCATTACTTTGAATTCGAGATCGAGTATAAAAAAACGAAACCTGGAAACATGAATACCCACGCCTCCAAAACCAGTCAACACGTCGTCCTCCACGCTGCGACCACCGGAAGAGCTGCAACTCCGGCCTTGACTCCATCAACCACCCAGCTATCACCGCACCAAAAGCCACCACACTCGATCAACCACATGCGCCGTGGTGGTCAATCCATTCGACCCAGTAAAAACTAGGTCACCAGACTTCATCAATCTCCCCTCGCCACCATCAGGACCTACCATCGCTTCCACCATTTTTTCCACCATCTCCGATCATCCCTCTACCATCTCCAAGAGCCCCGACCTCCATCGATCTTGAGATCACCGGAAATACTCAAAACAAAGATTTAAAGACAAACCCAAATTCCTCTCCAATCTTTATTCTAAAAATCTAAATCTTTGTTTTAAAAATCATGATTAAGTGTAAGCATTCAGTCTGCGTATCTGAATTCATGTTTTAAGGAGTTCGAATTTTTGGCAAAAAATTAAAGCTTGCTCGGTTCTTTGATTCCCAGAGGTAAACCAATGTAGTTTAACTTAAATAATTTTTTTTTAGAACTAGTTCGTGATCAAACATACATCTTTTGTTCTGGTCCTGAGTCCAAACATTAAGGAAATCAAGTAGAAATTATTTTTGGAAATAAGGCATGAGCTTGAAAATTTAACAGAGGTAAATTTTACAGGTTATCAATGAGCATATATCCATTTTCACCATACATAGAGCAATGCACATATGAATATTCACACAAACATACTTTTAGATATTTACATGCAACTATATTTAAAACTTAAGTTATTAAAAAGTGTTACTCACCTTTGCTTGAGAATGACAGGGCACTTTTTTTTATTTGAAAAGTTTAGAACTTTAAAAACTGAGAAGTTGTTTGCTTTGATTTTCCCCCATAATCTTCTTGCTTGTTGTTGTATAAAGCTTCAGTTTATAACAATGGAAATGCTTTCAGCTTTGAATTTGAAGCTTGCCTCAAGTTGAAGATTGAAGTTTTAAATTTCGACTATGCTTTGCTATGTTTTTACTGAACGAACTAAGATAAAAAAAAGTTGATATATGTAGAAAGAAGTTTACTGGATATTATATTGTTGAACAGGTTAACATTTTTGACTATAATATTTGTACAATACAATAGGTATGGCTGATGATGCTTGTACAGGTGATAATATTTTGTTGTATTAAGAACATGGCTGAATTGCTTGCATTCCCTTTTCTCGGCTGATATCATGCTTTGCTTGACTAAAGACATTTTTTTTCCATTTGTTTACTAGCTTATACTTTTAAATTATGTATGTACTTACTGGTTTGTATTGTAGACATTTGTTTTGTCTTTTCATGAATTAATCCCCAGGCTCTTATATTTAAATGAATTTTTTTGTTTCTTTCTTTTGTTTTATTCTTGCCTTATTACTTAGGAATATAAATGTATATATATATTTTATTATGTCGTTATAATTTAACAAATTTGTTTAATGTGTATGTTCAATATTTTATAGTTTATCAATATTCCATTGGCCTTGGTATTGTTTTAAGTGTACACAAAATACTTATAGTTGAATATCTTTTAATCTTATCTTTTGTTTTTGCTTTTATATTGCCTTGTTTTATATGCTTATGCGTATCACTTTTTTTCTGTTTCCATTTGTTTGTACCATACTTGAATGTATGCTTATCCTTTCTTTTGCAAGCTATTGAATATATTTACATTTTTATTGTTTACTTGTTTCATATTACAAGTGTGCATACTTATATATATTTACAAAGTTTATTTTATTTTAAATATTTTTGAAAGACTTCATTTTCGAATTTTATAAATCATAGTTTCTTTCAAAACAAACATATATATTATTTATAAATAAATTTGAAACGACAATTTCTATTTAAAATAAGAATTCATATGTAAAGACATTTTATTATAAATATTGTTTTAAAAATAACTCAATATCAAATTAAAATATAATATAAAAGAAACTATCTCTTTCTTAATAAATAACATATTTTATTTGGATTTGGATAAACTCAAATCAATTTATCATTTAATTTCATAATTTTAAATCAAAAATAATTTAATTATTAATTTAAAATTGATTAAAATTCGGGATCGTTATAGGAACGGTTCGATTGGACCAAACGGGAATAAAATGGGCAGATTTAGTAAGTCTATCGACTATCACCCATAAGCTATCATGACCCGAACGAGAACGGGGAAGGCCGTCTATAAAATCCATGTAAATTTGGTCCCACTTCCAAATTGGAATTTCTAAAGGTTGCAATAACCCACCGGGCCTTTGATGTTCGGCCTTGACAAGTTGGAAAGTCATGCAACACTTAACAAATTTAGCAGTATCAGATTTCATTCCCTTCCGGTAATAAATTCGCTTCATGTTCGCGTATATTTTTCGACTTCCAGTATGAATGGTAAATTTAGAACGATGAGAATCTTCTAAAATGTATTTACGAAGATTACTAATATTTGGCACGTTAAGTCTATCAAATTTTCGAATACCGCCACGAAAATCAATATCAAAGTCTTTCAAACCTTCAATATCAATTTTATCCCTACAATTTTGGCCAAGAAGAGCCAATTCAGGATCTAGCTTTTGAGCTTCAAGAATGCGGTCTAAAAGAGAAGGACGAGCCTCAAGAACACATAAAACACGAGATGAACATAAATTGGATACATGATCTTGAATCTCACAAGTGGATAAAACTCTGAGATCATTCCATTCGGATATCATCATAGAAACAACCACTTGTTGCTTGCGACTAAGTGCATCGACAATACGATTTTCCTTTCCGGGAGTATAAAGAATATCGAGATCATAAGATGCAAGAAATTCGAGCCAACGTTGTTGACGCAAATTAAGTTCCTTTTGCGAAATAGGTACTTCAAAGATTTATGATCCGTGTAAAGAATAAATTTTTCTCCCAAAAGATAATGACGCCAAATTCAAAGGGAGAAAACAATAGCTGCGAGTTCTAAATCATGAGTGGCATATCTAGTCTCGGCTGGCTTTAATTGCCTAGAAGCATAAGCAATAACACGCTCTCTTTGCATAAGAACGGCACCCAAACCAACGCGACTAGCATCGGTATGAACAATAAAATCTTGGTTTCCCTCGTGAATCACAAGAATAGGAGCATCGGAAAGGAGTTCTTTTAATTTCTGAAAAGAAGCTTCATATTTGACCGACCAAATGTATTTAACACCTTTCTTTGTTAAACTAGCAAGAGGCACGGAAATTTTTGAAAAGTCTTTTATAAAACGACGGTAATAACCAGCCATTCTAAGGAAACTACAAATTTCCGTCACACTCTCCGGTCTCTTCCAATTTTGAATCGCTTTAATCTTTGAAGGATCCACGGAAATTCCGGATTCGGAAATAATATGACCGAGAAATCAAAAAAAGGAGGAGGCCTATTACAAAATGGGAGCATGAAAACTCACCAACACGTGTATCACAAAATGGAATGCGATTCCATGGTTGCTATCCATTAATTTTGGGCCGAAGCTCCACAAGTCGCTACCCCACCAAATTGAGCCGAAGCTCCATAGAAACGGGGTTTAGTCTCCCTCGTAGACAAAGAGACATCGCACATTTGCTAGTCTAAATCACAAAAATGATCATCAACGATCATCAAGAAGTGTCAATTACAGTAAGCTAGTAAATATATGAGCTTAGCCTCATGTTCCATAACCACTAGCTTAACTTAAATATTTACGAACAAATTGTAAGTTTCCACTAGAAAATTATCACAAGAGATTCAATGGAACAAGTACAAAATTTAACCGGCGAAGTAAACGCAAGCGTTTCATACCACTTGTTTTACCAAGCCTTTAATTAGATTTCTCATACGAGTGAGATAAAGGTTTGTATATACTAGTAGATTGGAAAACGGTTTAAGAAACGAGCTTTGTAATAAAATAGGGTTGAAATCGTTTTGATGAAAGAGTTTTGATATTTACTACTAGTATTGAAACCATTATATTTTTAAAGTGACAAATCACAAAAATGATTGTAGAAACAATAAATCACAAAAATTCACATTCGAAGACGTGAATTAAATCCAAAGAATTAAATTCCAAATCCATCAAAGTGAAAATACCCTTGCGACTTAACAGCCACGATTTACGACCTGGCACAATACAACACAAGAAATCAGCGGCTCAACTCGTGCGACTCCACGGCATACGACATAAGGGATCGGCGACATAGCATGCGGCCTAACTGAGCAACTAAACATGGCGCGACCTATAGCATGGCGCGACTTAATGGTGCGAGCAGGCCGAGCGACCTAAGTGATGCGACCTAAGGAGCTAGCGGCATAAAAGGCCAAGCGACCTAAGGGGTTGCGACCTAAGGAGCTAGTGGCATAACAGGCCAAGCGACCTAAGGGGTTGCGACCTAAGGAGCTAGTGGCATAACAGGCCAAGCGACCTAAGGGGTTGCGACCTAAGGAGCTAGTGGCATAACAGGTCGAGCGACCTAAGGGGTTGCGACCTAAGAAATGGCGCGACCCATAAGCTGTGCGACCTAACACATGGCCGAGCGACTTAAGTAAAGGAACGACCTATCTCATGGTGCGACCTAAGCATGGAGCGACCTATGTTGGTGCGACCTATATGGCGCGACCTAACTGCAAGCCGAGTGGCATATATGCAGGCCGAACGACCTAAGGAACAGAAGTGCAAAAACTCTCTCAATTTGCAACCGGTTGAGCACGGACGCTAGGGGATTACGCCCATCGGCTACCCGATCCTATTGGCTGCTCGATGCATCACCGAAAACGTTTTCAAACACCAAAGTTTGGATTTTGAAAGATTTGAACCCAAAACACTAAAAATTGGGATTTTCACCAATTCAATCCAAACCAAAAGCAAATGCACATGAATAAGTGTTAGGAATTCATACCCAAGAATCAAAAATAGTTATAAACAAAGATGTGAGATAAAAATCTCATCTTTTCACAAAATAAATGAAGAAGAAGCTCGAAAGCAAAGGAAGAATCAACCACACTTCAATATCAACACAAGAAGCTTGAATCAATGGCTTCTCTTTGAATTTGGAGTTAGATGTTGGATTTGCAAATGAACTAGGGCTTGGAGTTTTAATTTCCCATTCCTCGCTCCATTTTTTATGAAGCTTGAGTGTTAGGAAATGAAAGTGAAGTTATGAAGGGAAGAGGGGGTTGAGCTAGAGTTAATAGTTTAGGCTAATGGGCTAAACCAAACACAAAGCCCAAAGTGAAAAGGTGGCAAAATTCCATTAACTCCAAACATATCAAAGTTTATACTCAAAAAGATCGCAAACGGCATTTTGGACCCAATGGAAGTGGTCCCGAGTCCTAATTCGACCATATGAAAAATCTAACTTTTAGGACTAAAATCCGACTAACGATAAAATATTTAAATAAAATATTTAAATATTCAATCGTAAAATATGCGGGTTGTTACAGACTCCCCTCCTTAAAGAAATTGGATCCTCGCAATATTTAAGAAGAAAATATAAGGTAACAACGACAAAAGCATATCAACACATAAGAAATTCACCTCAAAGAGCACGGGAAAGTAAGTCCGGATGTGTTTGCTCGATGAACTCTCTAGATTCCCAAGAGAAATCCTTAGGATTTGAGGACCATTGAACTTTAACAAGCGGAACATCTTTATTTCGAAGGCGTTTGACCTCCGAAGCAATAATACGAATAGGATGTTGCTCATAAGTTAAATTAGGCGAAACTTCAATTTCTTCCACAACACCGGGCTCAAGAATAGAATCGAAATCTCAAAGGCATTTCCGTAATTGAGAAACGTGAAACACGTCATGAATAGCAGAAAACTGAGCCGGTAATAAAAAGCCATCAGCCACGGAACCAACAAGTTCGGTGATAGGAAATGGCACAATATATCGAGGCGCTAATTTTCCCGATCGACTGAAACGTACAACACCCTTCATATGTGAAACACGAATAAACACAAGACCTCCCATTCTCCGGTTATCGGCAAAGGATTTTGGTCTACTCTGGGCTTCTTTCATCCTATGACGAATAAGGTCAATCTTCTCTGTGGAATCACGAATAAAATATGGACATAAAACCAGCTTCTCACCGGCCTCAAGCCAACAAGAAGAAGATCGGCATGGCCTTCCATAGAGTGCCTCAAAAGGTGCCATACCGATACTAGATTGGAAGCTATTATTATAGGAAAACTCAACAAGAGAAATATGATCTACCCAACTTCCACCAAAATCAAGAACACATGCAAGAAGAAGATCTTCAAGGGTTTGATTCACACGCTCGGTTTGTCCATCGGACTGGGGATGATAAGTGGTGCTAAAATTAAGCTTCGTTCCCAAAGCTTTTTGAAGACTCTTCCAAAATCCACGAGTAAACAATGGATCACGATCACTAACAGTAGAAGAAGGAACTCCATGCAATTTTACAATTTCTTTAATAAAGAGTTTGGCCAAGAGAGGAACGGTTCGATTGGACCGAATGGGAATAAAATGGGAAGATTTAGTAAGTCTATCGACTATCACCCATAAGCTATCATGACCCGAACGAGAACGGGGAAGGCCGTCTAAAAATCCATGGAAATTTGGTCCCACTTTCAAATTTGGAACGATGAGAATCTTCTAAAATGTCTTTACGAAGATTACTAATATTTGGCACGATAAATCTATCAAATTTACGAATACCGCCATGAGAATCAATATTAAAGTCTTTCAAACCTTCGATATCAATTTTATCCCTACAATTTTGGCCAAGAAGAGCCAATTCGGGATCTAGCTTTTGAGCTTCAAGAATGCGGTCTAAAAGAGAAGGACGAGCCTCAAGACTACATAAAACAAGAGATGAACATAAATTGGATACATGGTCTTGAATCTCACAAGTGGATAAAACTCCGAGATCATTTCATTCGGATATCATCATAGAAACAACCGCTTGTTGCTTGCGACTAAGTGCATCGGCAACACGATTTCCCTTTCCGGGAGTATAAAGAATATCAAGATCATAAGATGCAAGAAATTCGAGCCAACGTTGTTGACGCAAATTAAGTTCCTTTTGAGAAAATAGATACTTCAAAGATTTATGATCGGTGTAAAGAATAAATTTTTCTCTCAAAAGATAATGACGCAGAATTCTAAGGGGGAAAACAATAGCCGCGAGTTCTAAATCATGAGTGCCATATCTAGTCTCGGCTGGATTTAATTGCCTAGAAGCATAAGTAATAACACGCTCTCTTTGCATAAGAATGGCACCCAAACCAACGCGACTAGCATCGGTATAAACAATAAAATCTTGGCTTCCCTCGGGAATCACAAGAATAGGAGCATTGGAAAGGAGTTCTTTTAATTTCTGAAAAGAAGCTTCACATTTGACCGACCAAATGTATTTAACACCTTTCTTTGTAAGCTAGTAAGAGGCACGGAAATTTTTGAAAAGTCTTTTATAAAACGACGGTAATAACTCGCCAATCCAAGGAAACTACGAATTTTCGTCACACTCTCCGGTCTCTTCCAATTTTGAACCGCTTTAATCTTTGAAGGATCCACGGAAATTCCGGATTCGAAAATAATATGACCGAGAAACTTCACACGAGATTGTCAAAAGTGGAATTTAGATAATTTTGCTTTTAATTGATTACTCCTAAGAGTTTCCAACACAATCCGAAGATGCTTTTCATGCTCCTCCTCGGTTTTTGAATACACAAGAATATTATCAATAATGATGAGGACAAATCGATCGAGGAATTCTTTGAAAACTCTATTCATAAGGTCAACGAAATAAGCCGGAGCATTCGTTAAACCAAATGGCATAACAAGCCATTCATAAGATCCATAACGAGTACGGAACGATGTCAAAGGAATGCTATCCTCTACAACACGAAGCTGATGAAAACCGGTAGCTAAGTCTAATTGTGAAAAGACTCTTGCACCACTAAGTTGATCGAATAGATCATTAATCCGAGGTAAAGGATATTTATTCTTGATAGTAAGATCATTAAGCTTGCGGTAGTCAACGCAAAGCCTAAGTGTACCATTGGATTTCTACACAAAAATAGCCGAAGCTCCCCAAGGCGAGGAACTAGAGCGAATAAATTGCTTCGTCTCCAATTTGGATAATTGTTTGCGCATCTCCTCATTTTCCTTATTGGACATGCGATAAGGAGGACGAGTGATAGGTTAAGCTCCAGGGATGAGATTAATTTTGAACTCAATTGCTCGCCTAGGTGTTAATCCTAAAACAGGCTCAAATATGTCGGAAAATTCCCGAACAACGTGAATAAGAGAAATAATATCTTCCTCATCATCATTATCGTCATCGTGAGGATTTAAAGAATATAAAGATGCAGCCAAGCTGGAATCTGAATCTTTAAGATCACTAGAAATCTTCTTAACAGATTGAGGATGTCGAAGATGAATAGTCCACTCAGGACATAGGATTTGGGCTTCATAGCGGTTAAGTCAATCCATTCCCAAAATCATTCCAAAGCCTAAGTAGCGCATAACATGCAAATCGGCTCGGAAAAAAATCACACAAAATAATCTCGACATCTTTACACAATAAATTGATTGTTGCAGATCCACCAATCGGATTCGCAATTCTCAAAGAAGTCATCAAACATAAAACATCCAAAGAAAAAGTATCAACAAGTTCTTTTGAAATAAAAGAGTGGGACGCACCCGTATCAAAAAGAACTCGAATAGGGTGATCATGAAATAAAATAATGCCATCGAGGATAGAATGAGAAATACCTTGACCACGAGATGTGTTGCCAGGGGCTTGAGCAACATTAAGCTTTCCCTCTTTCTTTCCATGAAGTTTGGGACAAGAAGATAAATAATGATCCGGGCTTTTGCAATAGCGACAAGCACGAGGCTTTGAACGCTTGTTCGCATAATGGCCCTTAGAACCACAGTTGTAGCATTGCCCACCACTCGAGGTAGAAGTTCTGGTTGCCGGAGAGGCTTGCTTCCTTTTCTAATTGGGATAAGGACCTCTGAACTTATTAGGCCTTTTCCTGTTGGTGAAGTCGGTTTAGCACTCCCAACCTCAACATCACTTACTCTATCAGCCTCTTCAAGTCGAAGAGTCATATCAATGAGCTGATCAAAAGAAACTTCTAATTTTAGAAGTAATGGCTTCTTGAGATTTTTATTCAAGCCATAGACAAATATTTGGTTTTCTTCAATGGGGTGTTTATGTACTCAACCCGTATTTAGAAAGTGACTCGAATGATGCGACATAGTCTGCCACAGAGGATTCACCTTGAACAAGGTCAATGAAACGGCGAGCCAAAGTCACCTTCTCAGCTTCTGGCATAAATTTTAATTCGAAGCATTCCCGGAATTTCTCCCTAGTAAGATCCGCTTCATTTATTTCAGAAATCAGAAGCTCATACCAATCTAATGCTCTTTCTTGGAGCATACTAGAGGCCACCTGAACTCGGTGAAGATCAATAAGATTCATGCGAGAAAAGATTCGATCGCACGTTCTCAGCCAAGCCTGGACTTCAATAATAGTTTCAGAACATTTGAATGGCTTCCCACCCAAATTGGTATAATCGTTGCACAAACGTGCAAATCCAGACTTAGGGTGAGTAGACTCCGGATTAGATCCGGTTGCTTGAGCATTCCTTACTAGATCAAGAAGCTGCTGGGCAGACATAAATACTCCATCTTGGGGAGTAGCACTAGATTGACCGGCGCTGGAACGGCCAGGTCTAACCATTTCTCTTCCTTTTGAAAGAAAGAAACAACGAAGAAGGAAAAGGTTATTCATAAAATGAATATCAAGCAATCCTGATAGATAAACAAGGAATCATAAAGAAAATAGGATGAATCGGTACGAAGACTCGAATTAAATCTTAAAGCACGACTCCTAAGATGGACTTAGGACGATGATCCTTGCTAGATTATTCTACATCGTTCCGAAGTTTGGCTCTGATACCAAGCTGTGACGCCCCACCTCTGTACCCATTCTAGCCAAGGACACTACGGGTTAATGCCGTCAGCTAGAACGCAGAATAAGGCTGTTGAGGAGCGACCATCCGTGTAATTGCTTTGTGCGAGCACCAATATGTCAGATAGTACAACATGCATTTGGTTTCAGGAGGAAATCCGACATACCGATACAAACTCAAAGCTACTACACAATAGCTATATATATTCTTCGGAAACAAATATAGAAATAAACATAACACAAATCAGTCACAGACATCCATATCACAAAGGCGGAAATAGATATGAATATATAACACAAAAAAGTGTTCATCAAAGTAGTGGTCAGACAAGATCCACAATATCACAAAATAATAGTTACAAGTGCTAGACAAAAGAATATGGATACATCAATGAGTCTATATCTCAAATGTATACAACAAAAACTACTAATCTAAGTAGTTAGCCAAAAGTCAGGATGATAATCCCAGATGTGAAGTCAAGCAGAAGCACCTGTAACATCTCGGTCTGACCCGAGTATTATTTAATAAGAAAATAATAAATGGATCAGTCTAGCTATAAATATCAAATGAAATGATATAGAATAAGAGATATGACAAAAACGTATGATAACCATAAAACCATACTGTGATAAGTATGTAATTGAAAATCAACAAGAGATTAATCAATATCACAAGAATCTACTCAAAGATAAAAAAGAATGTCATACTCTTTATTTTTATTCACTAAACCATAAGTATTGACAATTATATCAATGTCAATCACAAAAGTTAATGACACACAAATTCACCAATGCACAAATATTGATAAAACATATCAATGTAAATCACGAAAGATGGTGAAACACAAATTCTAGAAATCATCAATGGAAATCGAAAAATCACAAAAAGGGGGAGGCCTATCACAAAATGGGAGCATGAAAACTCACCAACATGTGTATCACAAAATGGAATGCTATTCCATGGTTGCTAACCATTAATTTTGAGTCGTCCACAAAACGGCCCAAAGACCGTGGGTCGCTACCCCACCAAATTGAGCCGAAGCTCCACAGAAACGGGGTTTAGTCTCCCTCGTAGACAAAGAGACATCGCACATTTGCTAGTCAAAATCACAAAAATGATCATCAACGATCATCAAGAAGTGTTAATTACAGTAAGCTAGTAAATATATGAGCTTAGCCTCATGTCCCATAACCACTAGCTTAACTTAAATATTTACGAACAAATTGTAAGTTTCCACTAGAAAATTATCACAAGAGATTCAATGGAACAAGTCCAAGAATTAACCGGCGAAGTAAACGCAAGCGTTTCATACCACTTTTTTTACTAAGCCGTTTAATTAGGTTTCTCGTACGAGTGAGATAAAGGTTTGTATATACTAGTAGATTGGAAAACGGTTTAAGAAACGAGCTTTGTAATAAAATAGGGTTGAAATCAATTTGATGAAAGAGTTTTGATATTTACTACTAGTATTGAAACCTTTATATTTTTAAAGTGACAAATCACAAAAATGATTGAAGAAACAATAAATCACAAAAATTCACATTCGAAGACGTGAATAAAATCCAAAGAATTAAATTCCATATCCATCAAAGTGGAAATACCCTTGCGACTTGACAACCACGACTTACGACTTAACATAATACAACACAAGAAATCAGCGGCTCAACTCATGCGACTCCACGGCATACGACATAAGGGATTGGCAACATAGCATGCGGCCTAACTGAGCGACTAAACATGGCGCGACCTATAGCATGGCGCGACTTAACGGTGCGAGCAGGCCGAGCGACCTAAGTGATGCGACCTAAGGAGCTAGCGGCGTAATAGGCCAAGCGACCTAAGGGGTTGCGACCTAAGGAGCTAGTGGCATAACAAGCCAAGCGACCTAAGGGGTTGCGACCTAAGGAGCTAGTGGCATAACAGGCCAAGCGACCTAAGGGGTTGCGACCTAAGGAGCTAGTGGCATAACAGGCCAAGCGACTTAAGGGGTTGCGACCTAAGGAGCTAGTGGCATAACAGGCCGAGCGACCTAAGGGATTGCGACCTAAGGCATGGCGCGACCCATAAGATATGCGACCTAACACATGGCCGAGCGATTTAAGTAAAGGAACAGCCTATCCCGTGGCGCGACCTAAGCATGGAGCGACCTATGTTGGTGCGACCTATATGGCGTGACCTAACTGCAGGCTGAGAGGCATATATGGAGGCCGAACGACCTAGGGAACAGAAGTACAAAAACTCTCTCAATTTGCAACCGGTCGAGCATGGACGCTAGGGGATTACGCCCATCGGCTACCCGATCCTATTGGCTCCTCGATGCATCACACAAAACGTGTTCAAACACCAAAGTTAGGATTTTTAAAGATTTGAACCCAAAACACTAAAGATTGTGATTTTAACCAATTCAATCCAAACCAAAAGCAAATGCACATGAATAAGTGTTAGGAATTCATACCCAACAATCAAAGATAGTTATAGACAAAGATGTGAGATAAAAATCTCATCTTTTCACAACATCAATGAAGAAGAAGCTTGAAAGCAAAGAAAGAATCAACCACACTTCAACCTCAACACAAGAAGCTTGAATCAATGGCTTCTCTTTGAATTTGGAGTTAGATGTTGGATTTGAAAATGAACTAGGGCTTGGAGTTTTAATTTCCCATTCCTCCCTCCATTTTTGATGAAGCTTGAGTGTTAGAAAATGAAAGTGAAGTTATGAAGGGAAGAGGGGGTTGAGCTAGAGTTAATAGTTTAGGCTAATGGGCTAAACCAAACACAAAGCCCAAAGTGAAAAAGTGGCAAAATTCCACTAACTCCAAACAAATCAATGTTATACGCAAAAAGATCGCAAACGGCGTTTTGGACCCAGTGGAAGTGGTCACGAGTACTAATTCGACCGTATGCAAAAAGTAACTTTTCAGACTAAAATTGACTAACGATATGTGGGTTGTTACAGAAATCGTGCACACAAGCAGACAGAAAACATGATGTCAGTAGAGACGGTAAGGTAAAGGAGTGATCCAATCATACCTCTATATTGCTTTTGATCAACTGCCTTGCCTTTTTCATCATTGTCAAGTTTAATTGTTGTGCTCATGGGGGTTTTAGCTGGTTTAGCATCTTTTAATACAAATTTGTTGACAAGTTCCCTAATATATTTTGTTTGAGAAATGAATGTATCTTTATCGCTTTGTTTGACTTGAAATCCTAAAAAGAATTTTAACTCTCCAACCAAGCTCATTTCAAACTTTTCCTGCATAAATTTTTCAAATTTCTCATACAACAAATTGTTAGTAGCACCATAAATGATGTCATCAACATATATTTGAACAATTAAAAGATCATCGTTTTCATACAACAGAAATAATGTGGTGTCTACACCGCCCTTTTTGAACCCATTTTCAAGAAGATAAGTACTAAGGCATTCATACCAAGCTCTAGGAGCTTGTTTTAATCCATATAATGCCTTTTTAAGCTTATATACATGGTTAGGATATTCATGACTTTCAAAACCTTCTGGTTGTTCAACAAATACATCTTCTTTTAAAATTCCGTTAAGTAAGGAACTTTTAATATCCATTTGTCTTGACTTAAATCCTTTGTAGCAAGCAAAAGCTAACAATATCCTAATTGATTATAGTCTAGCAACTGGTGCAAAAGTTTCATCAAAGTCAACTCCTTCAATTTGATTATATCCTTTAGCGGCTAATCTAGCTATATTTCTAATCACATTTCCAGATTCATCATATTTATTTTTGAAAATCCATTTTGTCCCTACGACTGGATAATCCTTACGTCTAGGTGCTAGATTCTAAACATCATTACACTTAAATTGATTTAGCTCTTCTTGCATAGCCATAAACCAGTTTTCATTATTAAGAGCTGTATCCATATCTTTGGGTTCAATTTCTGAAATAAATCCACTATATAGACACAGATCACACAAATTTCTAAAGGAGGAACGAGTTTGAACACCTGTGATAGGATTTCCTATTATCAATTTTGAAGGATGATCAGCTTTGAATTTCAATCTCCCTGGATCTAGATTCCTTCGGACTTCTTTTGTTGTTGTAGTTTCTTTTGGTTTTTCATTCTCATCTTTTTCGTTCTCCTCTTCCACATTTCTTTTTACCATTTCCTGTTCATTAATGCCTTCATCAAACTTCACATTGATTGACTCCATAATTGTTTCATTCATTTTGTTGTAGACTCTATAAGCTTTGCTTCTAGAAGAGTATCCCATGAATATGCCAACATCGGCTTTTGCTTCGAATTTTCCTAATTGATCACTTGTATTGAGAATATAGCATGGACACCGAAATATATTGAAGTAAGCAATGTTTGGTTTATTTTTGAACCATAGCTCATATGGTGTTTGTTAAGAATCGGTCTAATCATAACTCTATTCATTTACATGACAAGTTGTATTTACTACTTCTTCCCAAAAATGCAATGGTAGCTCATACTCATTTATCATAGACCTAGCCAACTCTTGCAATGTTTGATTCTTTCTCTCAGCTACTCCATTTTTTATGAAGTACGTGGTGTAGAAAATTCTTGTTTGAATCCATTTTCATCACAAAAGTTTTCAGATTCATAATTTTCAAATTCTCCACCATGATCACTTCTTAACGAATTAATAGGAACTCCATTTTCATTTTGAACCAATTTTGTGAATTTTGTAAAGTATGAAAAAGTTTCTGATTTTTTAGCCAAGAAATATACCCATGTATATCTTGTGTAATTATCAACTAACACAAAGCAATATTTCTTACCACCAAAGCTAGCAATGTCATTAGGTCCAAACTGATCCATATGAACTAGTTCAAGAACTCTAGAAGTGCTTACATTTTTTTGGCATGAAATGATGATTTTTTAATTTTTCCCAAGATACATGCTTTACATAAATTTTCTGTTTCGAAATCATGTGATTGCAACCCTCTTACCAAATTTTTCCTTTTCAATTTGTTTAACAAATTCATGCTAGCATGCCCTAATCGTCTATGCCATAAATTTACTTCTATATCCTTAGCTACCAAACATTTTGAAAGGGTGAGATCATCAAAAGATAGAGAATATATATTACCTTTCCTCTTACCTGAAAATAAGATTTCTTTTGATGCTTTGTCAACAATTTTGCACAAGTCAGAATAAAAAAAAAACATTCATACCTTTATCACATAGCTGGCTGATTGATATCAAATTATGGTGCAGATTTTCAACATATAGTACGTCATTTGTGATGACCCGGAATTTCTGGCAATATCAATTTAATAATCTGAATTTAAAATTAAATTCATTTGATCATCTTTGTGATAAGATTTGAATTAATTTAATAATCCAATTAAAATAAAAATGTAATTGATAGATTCTATCTTTTAAAAGTTAATAATTGTTTTATATTTAAAATGTACATAGAATATGCATACATTAGATATAGATATTACTTTAATTTAATAAATAAATATGGTTTTAAATACATAAGGAAAATATTGAAATGATTTAAAATATGTGTAACTCAAGTTAAATTTTAATAAAATAACAATAAGAGTTATTTTGATATAATTGAATAAAATAAATAATTTATTAATAAAGAAGATAATTTCTTTTTATAGGTTATTTATGGTTATTAAGTATTGTTATTTCTAAAAATATAATAATGCATTGTTTTAATAAATAAAATTTTAATAAAAATAATTGTCCTTCAAAAATTTAAATTGTGTAAGTTATATTTATAAATAAACTTGATTTCAAAATTTAATTTGAACTTGAACTCAAAGCTTTGAAATCTAAAGTATAAAAGTTTTTGATTTGCTTTGATCTTGAAATATTTGTATAAGCTTCATTTTATAAACTAAATTGGATTTATTCATTTTAAAATTTATTTACATGTAAATAAATACATGATTAACTAATTCATTTAAAACATAAGTTTACATTCATCTTATAATAACATACTAAATTAATACTAATTTTTAAATAAATACTAAGTAAACTTTTAATTAAATACTAATTACTTTTAGAAGACAAGTGTTAATACATAAACATGATAAAGTGACAAGTGTGTAAATTGTAAGTCAAGTGTCATTCATTTTGTTTTTCTTTTATTTTTATTTCAGTTTTTACATATAAACAAATTCTCTTTCATTTTTATTCCTTTTCTAAATCTAAATGCAAAGAAAAACACACCAACTTCTTTTGAAAGACTGTAATCTGTGATCATCTTCATCCAGAGATTTTCCTCAAAGCCAAACTCAGATTCAAATTTAAGATCTGGAATGTTTTTCCCTCAAACCAGAGTCAGGTTTCAACTCAAAGCCTGCATTCATTTTTTTTCTTCTTTCAATTTGAGATCAATAATGATTTTTTCCAAAAATCTGTAATCCCTCACTAAAACCAAATTTGCAAACCTGAGACTTTCCTCAAACCAAAATCATGCAAGTCAAAATTTTGAAATAGCATACAAATCAAATGCATGAAATCAAAGCAAGAAATTCTGCATTTCTTATTCAAGCAAACTTGCATATTCAATCTGAAGACCTGCAATTTCAAATTTTGAAGCCTGCATTTTCATATGCAAGCAATTCTGCATATTTTCAAGTATGAAAGTAAATTTGTTTTAAGCCTGCATTTATTAAAATCTGGAGTCTTTAAGGAGCATGCAAAGCAAACCTGTAACTACTTCAAACATGCAAGTGAATCTGTAACCTGCATCATTTCAATATGGAGCTTTCTGCATACAAATCTGGAATTAAAGCAAGTTTTTTAAAACATACAAACCTGGGAACAAATGCAAGTTGAAAGCTTCAGTAAATCAATTTTAAAGCTTCAGCAACCTAGAGTTTTAAAAGGATTCAAAAGCTGTGCAAATAAAAAAAAAATGCTCTGCTCTTCAAGTTTCAGGTGAGTAGCTTTATTTTAAAAGTTAAGTATAAAATATGGTTGCATGCAAATATAGTTGAAATAAATCACTATGATGAAATATGCTATGTGTATATATGGGTGTTTAGATATGCATGCTATTTATATTGTGTTCTGTTCTGTTTTGTTATGCCAGATACAAAATTTCAGTAAAAATCCATTTCCACTTAATCTGGTTTCTGATAAGGTTTGATTTACAAACAAATATTGTTTGGTTTAACATAAGTTAATGTTTAAAAGTTTAAGTTAGTCAAGATAAAGCCTAAATTTCTCAGGAAGAAGAAAACATCAGAGCATGTAGATAATGTGAAAATTCAAATATTGTAACTGATAAATACAGTATTATAAATTGAATTCATAGATAAAAACATGATTTTTGAAACTAAAATCATAGTTTTTAATGATGGGATGAGTGTGTAATTCTGTAATGAACAGAAAAGGGAAAACTTGTGATTTTTGGTGATCTATTAATATTGAAGGGCCGGGATTCTTCTTATGGGTAGAGGGGTAATCAGTGAAGCTTGGAAAAATAAGTGAAGGTGATGCAAATCACCATGGAAGCAGTGGTGATGATTTATTATCTGTAGCCCTAGTTTTATCTGGATAATTTGTTGTGGTCGATTCAACCTGTAGGAATGACCGAGTGCATTGGAATTATGGGAGGAAGTAGTTTGGGTGACGGTGAAGTCGTAGCCGGAGTTGCAAGGCTTACGGTGGTCGGAGGTTGGTGGTTGAAGTGTTGACAGGTTTGGGGTTGGTTTTCTGTTCCAGGTTTGAGCTTTTGTGCTCGATTTTGATAGTGGGGTTCTGTAGTTTGATTGATGATCGTGTTGGACTTTGGGGCTTGTCGGCGTTGTTAGGAAGCCACCGAAGGTGGCTGGTGATTGCCGGAGGCACGGTGCATGTGCACCGTGCACTTTTAGGTTCAGGTGGTTTGTTTGGTATATTCAGGGGAAACTGGAGAATAACTCGAAGTAGGTAGTATGTTTACTCGAAGGAGAGCGCTTGCAGACTCGAAGTGGATTTGGCAGTGCTCGGGTTTAAGCATGTTAACAGGTTTAGTCCTGCAACCTGTAGCTCTGTTTTGATTTTTAAACTAAAATTTAAACTGAACTTTAATGAAATAAAGATTCAAATGAGATTTAAATGTAGTTTTGAAATCTGGAGTAAGTTTAAATCCTAAGTTTAAAAATAGATTCAAGTTTGAATTTGAATCTAGTTTGAAAAAGAAAAAGAAGAAAACCTGATAGTTTTCTGAAAATTTAATTTCATTTTGAAATCTGAAGCTAATGTAAAAAAAAAAAAAACAGCAGTTTGAATTTAAAATCTAAGTTCATTTTTTTTCTTAAGACCTTTGAATCTTCAGGTTTTTAAAAATGAATTTGTAATTTAAATAAGGATTTTAAAATCAAGGTTTAAATCAAAAAGTTTAATTCAAGTTTAAATTCAAATAATTTAAATAAGAAATGGGTTCAAATGCATTGAACTTAAAATCTGGATATTTGAATATGTTTTAAAATTTGAAGGTTTTCAAACAAGTTTAAATTTAATTTGTTTATTAGAAGTAAATTTGTTTCAAACAAATATTTTAACTTGATTTCCTTGTTTTGAATGAAGTCATTTATAAAAGGTTTATAATAAAAGTTAAATGATTTGTTAACTTGAATTTGTAATAAAAATAATAATAATAATGTACTTAAAACTTAATTGTTAATTAAATTAAGTAAATTAAGACTTATCTTATATAAGTTTTAATTATAATAATAAATGTTTTGTACATTTATTTTGAAAGACTATGATTGGAATTTAAATTTGATTATGCTTAAATAAATATCATTTTGAATTTTAGATTCAAAATGGAATTTGGAGTTAAATTTAAAAATGAAATGTTCTAAGTACACAATATTAATAAAAATTATTAATAGGAAATGGGTTATCTTAGAAGTTATTAAGGTGTTAAGATAATTAAATAAATAAGATAATTAAGGAGTGACTTATTTATTTTATAATTGATAATTTGAATTAATTTAAAATAGAGATTAATTAAGAGGTAATTAAGAAAGTAATTAAAGAATTAATAATTGTTAATGATGGTCATTAACTAAGGTTTATTTAGTAATTAATTAATATGATTAATGTTTAATACTTAATTAGATTAATTAATTAATGACAATAAATTTGTAAAATTTATTTAAGTTAATTACTTAAATAAAAGTAATTAAGACATTAATTACTTAATGTAATTAATGAAGTTTAATGTGATTGGTTTAAATTAATTAATTAAGTTTAATTAATTTTAAACATTGGATTTGATGATAATTACTTGATGTAATTAATGAAGTAAAATTACTCAGTGAAGTAATTAGAGATAATTACTAGATGTAATTAGTGGATGATGTTTGGATTGTGAAAATAATTTAGATTAAATTATTTTATAATTAATCAAGGGATTAATTAAAAGAATTAATTAAGAAGTAATTAAATTGATAAGTAATTAAAGGTAGTTAATTATAGAATGAGATTAATCAAAGGTGATTAATAATTATGTTTTAATTGAGATTAATTAATGAAATTAATTTAATTTAAGATAATTAATTAAATATAATTAAAGATCATTAATTAAAATAATTAATGATGTAATTAAGGATTGATTAATTAAGATTAATTAATCATTAATAAGTGATTAAGGGTAATTAATTAATTGTAATTAATTAAGGTTTAATGTAATTAATTATAGTTAATTAATAAATGAAGTAATTAAGGTTAATTACTGATTTTGGTTAAGAGTAATTAATTTGTGAAAGTAATTAAAGGATAATTACTTGATTGTAATTAAAGAATAATTAATCAAGGGTGATTAATTAAAGTGATTAATTAGAGGATAATTAATTAATTAATTTGTAATTAATTAATGATGATGTAAGCAAGATTTATATTAAGGAAAGTAATTAATTTAATTCACTTTAAATTAATTAGAGATAGATGTAATTAATTTAATTCATTTTAAATTAATTATAAATGTATGATTTTAGATCAATGCTTATGAATGGTTGATATTGGTTGCCTTTAATGGTTTGAATCTCAACTATGAGATTAGTGATATTGTGTGATATGGATGCATTGGTTGCATTGTGATGATGTTATGGATTATCTTTTGATAATGATAATGTGGACTATCTGTTATGATGATAATGTTGATTACCTATTGTGATGTGAATTATCTATCTATGTGTATATAGATAAGTTTAAATTGAATTATTTGTAACTTAAAACAATTTGGACCTAAAAGACACGCTTTGGATTCGATGAGACCGGGATCGGGTTTCCATATTTGGATATCCGAAAACCACATCGATCCAAATTAACGTTAGGTCGTGAATCTAAGTGGAGCAAGTGAAGACTCGAGGTGTAAGAACTATAAGTCAGTATAACTCTGTGGGTGATTCCGTAATGAGTTTGACGGAATAGTACTTATAGATTCGAGATGGTGATTTAGAGTGCAAGGGTTATTGTCGTTAACTCTGAGGGTGATTCCAAAACGAGTGTAACGAGATAATGCCTTCGGTTTCGTTCGAACCCGGAACGAACTTGTATGGATTGAATGCTTTCAGCACATCGTCAGGTGGACGATGAGCATTCTAAGTGATGTGTCCTATAAAGGTAATCGTAGCCTCAAGCCTCATCAACCGGGAATGGCTAAAACAGGGGAGGTGCAGCAAGGCTTCATGGGTAGCCTCCACTGGAGAGCAAGATTGATCCCTGTCTAGAGGTCCCTTTTTATTCGGCTGTGTGGGTGGTTGGAATTGCGCACCAACTGCGGGGTTGTCTTGTTCGGAACTATTCAGTAAGGAATGGTTCCGGCCTTGTGTTGCAGGGGAGTTAGGGTGGCTCCTCGGTACGGTGATCTAGGCCCCGTACTGTGACGGGCGGTACCCCAGTAGCCCTGCCATTGATGGAATCCAAAATCCAATAAGTGCCTGTACGGTTTTGATTGTGCCCAAATATGTTGGAACGTGAGATGTAAGCATTCCAGCTATTTCTGTATTTTATTTTGAAAACCCTAGACCCTATTATAATATCACAGAATTTCCTATCAAATGTTTTGGTTAGCGTAAGGTAAAAACCTTTCCATGTTTATGTGTGGGAAGTCTTACGTGATACCTTTCTTTTCAAAAGGTTTTTGAAAGTTAAGCAACTTTAACCTGTTACTCACACCAGACCCATGTCTGACCCGGAGTTTATTTTTGTTTTTCATAAACTCTTGGGTACTCAAATTTTTACGAGTAGCCAAGGGAATTCAGGTTAGCTTTGACGAATATTGGAGGAGCAATGGAGCAGGAGGCTTCTGCGTTAGATATATAGTTCCACTGTGTATTCTCTATGTTGTATCTTTTGTATTATGTTGTAAATATTAGACAGGTGTTTATAACTGTCTAGTATGTGATGTATACTGTGTAACTCTGATTAGTGTTGTAAACTATGTAATAATTATGTTATTAATATAATTTATTCGTTCCGCTGTTTAGATTCTGATTGTTGTTTCTTTCTTCTTCTCTTTCTTTCTATTCTCCATCCCTTTCTTTCTTTTTAGCGATGCGACTTCCTGGAGTGTAGGGAGTGTGGTCGTTACAGTGGTATCAGAGCATTAGGTTGAGCGAATACCTAGGCTCTATAGTGGTGTCTTTCTTGAGAGAGCGTATTTGTATTTTTAATATATATATATATTAATCTATTTCTACCTATTTGTTGGGTTACCCGTTCAGGTTTTCCAATATAGGTTATAAAGATAGATAAGGTGGTAGTGTGTGTAACACGATTACTACCATTGGTTGGAATTTGTATGTTGAGGTTGGAAGCGTGTTTGTCGAGACTGTAGACCGAATACTGTCTCGAGTAAGTTATGCAGAATGTAGAGATTTCATTGATCTCTGAAGGAAACCTGTTAAGGTTCGAAGTCATTTTTGAAGTGCAGAATTTGGTTAATAGAGTTTGGATCTATCGATTGGGCTGGAACGAGTGATGGTATTTTGATACCTCGGGAAGTTGTAACTGCGTGATGAGATGCAGTGATATGGATGTGTCCGAAGATATTTCTTTGGAACAAATTTTAGGAGGTGTGTCTGCTTCGATGTTGTGGCTGGATTCAGCTGGATGTTGTGGATAGTTTTGAAGTCCGAGTTTCTCGAAGAGCTTTGGATTAGGAAGTTTGGTTTGGTGTCAGCAATGCAGCTTGGAATGTTCGGTGAGCTGATAAAGAGGTCTTAACTGAGTAGTTTATTCTGAAGATGGAGTTCAGAAGTAGCAGAATGAATCCGTTTCTTCAATGAATTGACTAGACCAGTGTAAGCTGTTCTGTTGGGTAAAGAGAGAACAATTTTTCTTTGGAAATTTATCTGGGTGGATCACAAAAGTGACTTGCGATTGTTTGAGTGTTCTCTTGGATTGTTGGAGAATTTTCTGGATGTCTTCTGGAAAGACAAAGTTTTTCTACATCTGGAGTTTGAGCTTTCGAATCGTCTAGTATTGCAGGAGGGGAACTGGAGGTTCAGTTTAGTTGGAGGATGGTTCTTACAGATAGAGTTTGATGAGGTAACTGAGGATTTGGAGGAATTTCTGAGTTTTTCTTTATGGATCTTTTGAACCTTATTTCTGGGAAGTGAGGTCCAGTATGTGCTCGTGTTTATCATTAGCATTTTCTTATCTACTTCGGATCAGAGTTGTGCAGCGGAAGCAGTTGGGAGGTGTTTTTGGTTGTCTTTTCCGGATTAGGAGAAGTAAGTGCAGTCTTCTGCTGGATATGGAGTAGAATTTTGTTTTGGTTTTGGGTTGATCTTGAGGAGATCATTGAGTTGGGTTGTTTTTGATCCTGATTGTTTCTAGAGGAATCAGCAAGGGGTTGAGCTGATTAGCTTAGATGTTGGCAGCCTAGTATTTGTCTGAAGGCTTTTGTAAGTAAGGGAAGGAGGAAATTGGAATTCAAAGTCGGAGACTTCGTTGTTGTTGAAGTTTTCTCTGATTCAGGAGCTATAAGATGGGGTAAGGCTGGAAGGTTAACTCCATGATGTTTAGATCTCTTCTGTATCTTGGATGTTAAGTGATTGATCTATAGGATTGAATTGCCTAACTGGGATTCAATGAGTTTCACGTATCTCTGAGGGAGTACGTGTATGATCTATCTATGGTTGTGGAACCGGCAGTTCGGGAATTTTGGTTGTTGAGTCAGACTCGTCTGTAGTCTAATATGTTGTCTAGTTCTGTAGATCTAGATGAGTAGGAGCTCTATAGCTTAATAGTATTGATTGTTTGAATTCTGTAGAGCAAGTATCCCGATATATATATATACCGGGGAAACTCGAGAAAACTCTATCCAGAATTTTGTTTGGATAGTTAGATTTGTTTGATTGGATGAATTGATTGCTATGGTTGTTAGCATATCATTGGTATATGCTTGTGTTTTGAAATTTAATCTTTAAATAGATTATTAAATTACCTTTGTTTTAAATTTCGGGGACGAAATTCTTTTAAGGGGGGAGGAATGTGATGACCCGGAATTTCTGGCAATATCAATTTAATAATCTGAATTTAAAATTAAATTGATTTGATCATCTTTGTGATAAGATTTGAATTAATTTAATAATCCAATTAAAATAAAAATGTAATTGATAGATTCTATCTTTTAAAAGTTAATAATTGTTTTATATTTAAAATGTACATAGAATATGCATACATTAGATATAGATATTACTTTAATTTAATAAATAAATATGGTTTTAAATACATAAGGAAAATATTGAAATGATTTAAAATATGTGTAACTCAAGTTAAATTTTAATAAAATAACAATAAGAGTTATTTTGATATAATTGAATAAAATAAATAATTTATTAATAAAGAAGATAATTTCTTTTTATAGGTTATTTATGGTTATTAAGTATTGTTATTTCTAAAAATATAATAATGCATTGTTTTAATAAAAATAATTGTCCTTCAAAAATTTAAATTGTGTAAGTTATATTTATAAATAAACTTGATTTCAAAATTTAATTTGAACTTGAACTCAAAGCTTTGAAATCTAAAGTATAAAAGTTTTTGATTTGCTTTGATCTTGAAATATTTGTATAAGCTTCATTTTATAAACTAAATTGGATTTATTCATTTTAAAATTTATTTACATGTAAATAAATACATGATTAACTAATTCATTTAAAACATAAGTTTACATTCATCTTATAATAACATACTAAATTAATACTAATTTTTAAATAAATACTAAGTAAACTTTTAATTAAATACTAATTACTTTTAGAAGACAAGTGTTAATACATAAACATGATAAAGTGACAAGTGTGTAAATTGTAAGTCAAGTGTCATTCATTTTGTTTTTCTTTTATTTTTATTTCAGTTTTTACATATAAACAAATTCTCTTTCATTTTTATTCCTTTTCTAAATCTAAATGCAAAGAAAAACACACCAACTTCTTTTGAAAGACTGTAATCTGTGATCATCTTCATCCAGAGATTTTCCTCAAAGCCAAACTCAGATTCAAATTTAAGATCTGAAATGTTTTTCCCTCAAACCAGAGTCAGGTTTCAACTCAAAGCCTGCATTCATTTTTTTTCTTCTTTCAATTTGAGATCAATAATGATTTTTTCCAAAAATCTGTAATCCCTCACTAAAACCAAATTTGCAAACCTGAGACTTTCCTCAAACCAAAATCATGCAAGTCAAAATTTTGAAGTAGCATACAAATCAAATGCATGAAATCAAAGCAAGAAATTCTGCATTTCTTATTCAAGCAAACTTGCATATTCAATCTGAAGACCTGCAATTTCAAATTTTGAAGCCTGCATTTTCATATGCAAGCAATTCTGCATATTTTCAAGTATGAAAGTAAATTTGTTTTAAGCCTGCATTTATTAAAATCTGGAGTCTTTAAGGAGCATGCAAAGCAAACCTGTAACTACTTCAAACATGCAAGTGAATCTGTAACCTGCATCATTTCAATATGGAGCTTTCTGCATACAAATCTGGAATTAAAGCAAGTTTTTTAAAACATACAAACCTGGGAACAAATGCAAGTTGAAAGCTTCAGTAAATCAATTTTAAAGCTTCAGCAACCTAGAGTTTTAAAAGGATTCAAAAGCTGTGCAAATAAAAAAAAAATATGCTCTGCTCTTCAAGTTTCAGGTGAGTAGCTTTATTTTAAAAGTTAAGTATAAAATATGGTTGCATGCAAATATAGTTGAAATAAATCACTATGATGAAATATGCTATGTGTATATATGGGTGTTTAGATATGCATGCTATTTATATTGTGTTCTGTTCTGTTTTGTTATGCCAGATACAAAATTTCAGTAAAAATCCATTTCCACTTAATCTGGTTTCTGATAAGGTTTGATTTACAAACAAATATTGTTTGGTTTAACATAAGTTAATGTTTAAAAGTTTAAGTTAGTCAAGATAAAGCCTAAATTTCTCAGGAAGAAGAAAACATCAGAGCATGTAGATAATGTGAAAATTCAAATATTGTAACTGATAAATACAGTATTATAAATTGAATTCATAGATAAAAACATGATTTTTGAAACTAAAATCATAGTTTTTAATGATGGGATGAGTGTGTAATTCTGTAATGAACAGAAAAGGGAAAACTTGTGATTTTTGGTGATCTATTAATATTGAAGGGCCGGGATTCTTCTTATGGGTAGAGGGGTAATCAGTGAAGCTTGGAAAAATAAGTGAAGGTGATGCAAATCACCATGGAAGCAGTGGTGATGATTTATTATCTGTAGCCCTAGTTTTATCTGGATAATTTGTTGTGGTCGATTCAACCTGTAGGAATGACCGAGTGCATTGGAATTATGGGAGGAAGTAGTTTGGGTGACGGTGAAGTCGTAGCCGGAGTTGCAAGGCTTACGGTGGTCGGAGGTTGGTGGTTGAAGTGTTGACAGGTTTGGGGTTGGTTTTCTGTTCCAGGTTTGAGCTTTTGTGCTCGATTTTGATAGTGGGGTTCTGTAGTTTGATTGATGATCGTGTTGGACTTTGGGGCTTGTCGGCGTTGTTAGGAAGCCACCGAAGGTGGCTGGTGATTGCCGGAGGCACGGTGCATGTGCACCGTGCACTTTTAGGTTCAGGTGGTTTGTTTGGTATATTCAGGGGAAACTGGAGAATAACTCGAAGTAGGTAGTATGTTTACTCGAAGGAGAGCGCTTGCAGACTCGAAGTGGATTTGGCAGTGCTCGGGTTTAAGCATGTTAACAGGTTTAGTCCTGCAACCTGTAGCTCTGTTTTGATTTTTAAACTAAAATTTAAACTGAACTTTAATGAAATAAAGATTCAAATGAGATTTAAATGTAGTTTTGAAATCTGGAGTAAGTTTAAATCCTAAGTTTAAAAATAGATTCAAGTTTGAATTTGAATCTAGTTTGAAAAAGAAAAAGAAGAAAACCTGATAGTTTTCTGAAAATTTAATTTCATTTTGAAATCTGAAGCTAATGTAAAAAAAAAAACAGCAGTTTGAATTTAAAATCTAAGTTCATTTTTTTTCTTAAGACCTTTGAATCTTCAGGTTTTTAAAAATGAATTTGTAATTTAAATAAGGATTTTAAAATCAAGGTTTAAATCAAAAAGTTTAATTCAAGTTTAAATTCAAATAATTTAAATAAGAAATGGGTTCAAATGCATTGAACTTAAAATCTGGATATTTGAATATGTTTTAAAATTTGAAGGTTTTCAAACAAGTTTAAATTTAATTTGTTTATTAGAAGTAAATTTGTTTCAAACAAATATTTTAACTTGATTTCCTTGTTTTGAATGAAGTCATTTATAAAAGGTTTATAATAAAAGTTAAATGATTTGTTAACTTGAATTTGTAATAAAAATAATAATAATAATGTACTTAAAACTTAATTGTTAATTAAATTAAGTAAATTAAGACTTATCTTATATAAGTTTTAATTATAATAATAAATGTTTTGTACATTTATTTTGAAAGACTATGATTGGAATTTAAATTTGATTATGCTTAAATAAATATCATTTTGAATTTTAGATTCAAAATGGAATTTGGAGTTAAATTTAAAAATGAAATGTTCTAAGTACACAATATTAATAAAAATTATTAATAGGAAATGGGTTATCTTAGAAGTTATTAAGGTGTTAAGATAATTAAATAAATAAGATAATTAAGGAGTGACTTATTTATTTTATAATTGATAATTTGAATTAATTTAAAATAGAGATTAATTAAGAGGTAATTAAGAAAGTAATTAAAGAATTAATAATTGTTAATGATGGTCATTAACTAAGGTTTATTTAGTAATTAATTAATATGATTAATGTTTAATACTTAATTAGATTAATTAATTAATGACAATAAATTTGTAAAATTTATTTAAGTTAATTACTTAAATAAAAGTAATTAAGACATTAATTACTTAATGTAATTAATGAAGTTTAATGTGATTGGTTTAAATTAATTAATTAAGTTTAATTAATTTTAAACATTGGATTTGATGATAATTACTTGATGTAATTAATGAAGTAAAATTACTCAGTGAAGTAATTAGAGATAATTACTAGATGTAATTAGTGGATGATGTTTGGATTGTGAAAATAATTTAGATTAAATTATTTTATAATTAATCAAGGGATTAATTAAAAGAATTAATTAAGAAGTAATTAAATTGATAAGTAATTAAAGGTAGTTAATTATAGAATGAGATTAATCAAAGGTGATTAATAATTATGTTTTAATTGAGATTAATTAATGAAATTAATTTAATTTAAGATAATTAATTAAATATAATTAAATATCATTAATTAAAATAATTAATGATGTAATTAAGGATTGATTAATTAAGATTAATTAATCATTAATAAGTGATTAAGGGTAATTAATTAATTGTAATTAATTAAGGTTTAATGTAATTAATTATAGTTAATTAATAAATGAAGTAATTAAGGTTAATTACTGATTTTGGTTAAGAGTAATTAATTTGTGAAAGTAATTAAAGGATAATTACTTGATTGTAATTAAAGAATAATTAATCAAGGGTGATTAATTAAAGTGATTAATTAGAGGATAATTAATTAATTAATTTGTAATTAATTAATGATGATGTAAGCAAGATTTATATTAAGGAAAGTAATTAATTTAATTCACTTTAAATTAATTAGAGATAGATGTAATTAATTTAATTCATTTTAAATTAATTATAAATGTATGATTTTAGATCAATGCTTATGAATGGTTGATATTGGTTGCCTTTAATGGTTTGAATCTCAACTATGAGATTAGTGATATTGTGTGATATGGATGCATTGGTTGCATTGTGATGATGTTATGGATTATCTTTTGATAATGATAATGTGGACTATCTGTTATGATGATAATGTTGATTACCTATTGTGATGTGAATTATCTATCTATGTGTATATAGATAAGTTTAAATTGAATTATTTGTAACTTAAAACAACTTGGACCTAAAAGACACGCTTTGGATTCGATGAGACCGGGTTCGGGTTTCCATATTTGGATATCCGAAAACCACATCGATCCAAATTAACGTTAGGTCGTGAATCTAAGTGGAGCAAGTGAAGACTCGAGGTGTAAGAACTATAAGTCAGTATAACTCTGTGGGTGATTCCGTAATGAGTTTGACGGAATAGTACTTATAGATTCGAGATGGTGATTTAGAGTGCAAGGGTTATTGTCGTTAACTCTGAGGGTGATTCCAAAACGAGTGTAACGAGATAATGCCTTCGGTTTCGTTCGAACCCGGAACGAACTTGTATGGATTGAATGCTTTCAGCACATCGTCAGGTGGATGATGAGCATTCTAAGTGATGTGTCCTATAAAGGTAATCGTAGCCTCAAGCCTCATCAACCGGGAATGGCTAAAACAGGGGAGGTGCAGCAAGGCTTCGTGGGTAGCCTCCACTGGAGAGCAAGATTGATCCCTGTCTAGAGGTCCCTTTTTATTCGGCTGTGTGGGTGGTTGGAATTGCGCACCAACTGCGGGGTTGTCTTGTTCGGAACTATTCAGTAAGGAATGGTTCCGGCCTTGTGTTGCAGGGGAGTTAGGGTGGCTCCTCGGTACGGTGATCTAGGCCCCGTACTGTGACGGGCGGTACCCCAGTAGCCCTGCCATTGATGGAATCCAAAATCCAATAAGTGCCTGTACGGTTTTGATTGTGCCCAAATATGTTGGAACGTGAGATGTAAGCATTCCAGCTATTTCTGTATTTTATTTTGAAAACCCTAGACCCTATTATAATATCACAGAATTTCCTATCAAATGTTTTGGTTAGCGTAAGGTAAAAACCTTTCCATGTTTATGTGTGGGAAGTCTTACGTGATACCTTTCTTTTCAAAAGGTTTTTGAAAGTTAAGCAACTTTAACCTGTTACTCACACTAGACCCATGTCTGACCCGGAGTTTATTTTTGTTTTTCATAAACTCTTGGGTACTCAAATTTTTACGAGTAGCCAAGGGAATTCAGGTTAGCTTTGACGAATATTGGAGGAGCAATGGAGCAGGAGGCTTCTGCGTTAGATATATAGTTCCACTGTGTATTCTCTATGTTGTATCTTTTGTATTATGTTGTAAATATTAGACAGGTGTTTATAACTGTCTAGTATGTGATGTATACTGTGTAACTCTGATTAGTGTTGTAAACTATGTAATAATTATGTTATTAATATAATTTATTCGTTCCGCTGTTTAGATTCTGATTGTTGTTTCTTTCTTCTTCTCTTTCTTTCTATTCTCCATCCCTTTCTTTCTTTTTAGCGATGCGACTTCCTGGAGTGTAGGGAGTTGGGTCGTTACATCATTCAAGGTAAATGTTCCTTTCATTGTTACCCATTGTGACTCTACCACCTCTGTACTTTTCTAGGCTAAGGAAATTTGATTTATCGCCTGTCATGTGCCTGGAACAGCCAGAATCCAAGTACCATTGCTGTTATTCCTTAGCCTGCCAGCATACCTACACGAGAAGAGAGTTTAGTGACCCATTTGTTTTTATAGGTCCATGATTGTTAGTGTTAATTGATTTTGAAAAATAGTTTTGTGGAGACCCAAAACAATTTATATATGTTCCTTTAGGCATCCAAATTTGTTTAACTTGAGAGATTTCTATTTGTGCCTTTTGAAACCCAAATTGGAATCGTTTTCACGTGTTTGGGTCTGTACCAGCAATTGTTTTGATCGTGTCCAAATTTTCTACAAATTGTGCACATTGAATTTACCTGATTAATCTTATTTCTAACATTTTTAGATTTATACCCAAGTCCTTGTCTAACTGTATTCATAGTTTTGTTTTCCTAATAGCATGTTCAATAATTTCTCACTTTTTGAAAATTTATCTAAAGTCGTTGATAGTTGTTGGACTTGTGTTTTGAGAGATTCATTTTCGTTTAACAATTGTGTGCACCTTTTAATAGAATTTTCTCTTCTTTTATTTTCACTTTCTTTCAAAATCAGAATTTCATTTTCAAGTGATTTTATATTAATTTTCGATTTTTTAATTTCTTCTTCAAATAATGGACACTTATCACACTTAGGGATCCTACTTTGATAGGTTTGAACTAATTGGTCAAGTTGTTAATTTAGATCTATCAAAGTATCTTTTTGTGATTCAAGTTTGGCATACTTCACCCTAAGTCGTTCAAAACAGCCATTTACTTCGTGGAAATATATAAGTAATTCTGAATGAGTAAGTTTTGATACCTCACTTGGCTCACTATCATCACTGTCAGTTATTTCACCATGAAGACACAAATTTGCTCTTTCACTCTCAATACCGGTGCTATCGCTTTCATCTTCATCGATTTCATCCCAAGTAGCTGCAAAACTTCTCCTCTTTAGTTTCTTTTCTTGGCTGAGTCGATTTGGGGACAATTTGGCTTGATATGATTGGGTTTATTGCATTTGTGACAAATGATTTTCTGCTCTTTTGGGTTTTCTAGTGCTTTGTTTAATCTGCTCTTTACTTGTTGATTTTTGACCAGATTGCCATATTTGCCATTCCACCTTTTGAATCTTCTTATTAATAGTGCTAGTTCTGCTTCACCATCATCATTTTAACTTTCAGTTGTCCCTTTAAGAGCTATTGATTTCTCTCGAGTGTCTCCTCCTTCACGCTCTTTCTTGAATTTCATCTCTAGCTCATAAGTGGTGAGGTTTCCGATGAATTCTTCGACTTTCATTTGTTTCAAATCTTTTGATTCTTTAATGGCAGTTACTTTGGCTTCAGAACTTCGTGGAAGGACTCGAAGGATTTTTCAGACTATCTCCAATTCTGTGTATGATTTTCCAAGACCCTTTGATTTGTATTCGATATTGGAAAGTTGCCCATACATTTCTTTGAGATTTTCTTCCTTGGCCATTGTGAAATTCTCGTATTCGCTGCTTACTATGGCAAGGAGAGATTCTTTGACTTGAGACGTTCATTCGTGAGTCACTTCGAGTGTGTGCCACATTTCCTGCGCAGTTAGACAACGTGAGACACGATTAAATTCAAATTGATCCAATGAACAGATGATAGAATTCATAGCTTTAGCATTAGCATTTTGTAATTTATTTTCTAGTTCTATCCATTGTTCCATCGGTTTATCTATTTCCTGATTACGTACAATTATAGTTGGTGCTCTATAACCTGTCTCAACAATATTCCAAGCGTCAATGGTTTTCAGAAAAATTTTCATTCTATTTTTCCAATATGCGTATTCACCATTGAACATTGGTGGTCTAACTATGGATTAACCCTTAGCAAAAGCATTATTAAAAGAAGCCATTTTAAAAATTCAAATTTTTAAAACAAAAATTGATTTTTGAAAAAAAATCAAATTTTCTAAAAACAAAAGCTGACTTCTATTCCTAGCTTTGATACCACTTTTAGGATCGATTTCACCCTAGAGGGGGGTGAATAGGGTGATGTTGTTAATTATAAAAATTACTGCGGAAGCTTATAAAATTATTTCAACACAGATATATCAAAATTATAGCAGCACGGATAATAGCAAAATAATAAATACAGAAATAGAACGACACAGAATTTACCCAGCTTCGGCAAAACCCTGCCTATGTGCTGGCCCTAAGGTTTCAAGTAGAAATTAAGTAGTCACACGCTTATACACGTAAAATCGTGACACCTGCTACTAACTAACCTAACTCTATGCTCAAAACTCTGCCACAATTCAGCCACTGAGTTACGAATTCTCAAACTACGCCATGTAATTTGTCCCCTAGTCACACGACTAGTAATTACAATGACTTAAAAGAGAAAATACAAAAATAACAATTAAAAAACAATTAAACACCAAAGCCCTAATTATTCCTTTTTAATATAATCCAACACTAAAGAGAGAATGGGTCGGCTCAATATAATTTATCACTAAAAAACGCGGCCTCCTTTATCTCTTTTATCAATGTCGGCCCGTTCCATGCTTGTTCCTCTTAGCTCTGAATTTAGGGCTTTGTGAAGTCGCCGCTTAATTGATGGTTGATGCTTCGATTGCTTACTTCAACTGAATCATTCGCGGCTTCTCCTCCTTGATCGAGTTCGACTTTGATTTGGTATGTAAATTTTTCTTTTGCTTCTACTGATTTGCTTTCTTGAACTCGATATTGAATTACCGATGATGTTACTTGCTTATATAGGATTCGAGATCCTTGATTTTTGTTTTTATACATTTATTTGAATTCGTCTTCGGCCATTTGATTTTTTTTTAATGCTTGGGATTAATCTCTGACTTGTTTAAATTACTTGAATAACATGGCTTTTGATTTCTGACTTGGTTCGATTCCTTGATTGACATGGTGTTGATTTCGTTTGTTCTCGTTCCTGTTGTCTTCGGCTTTGACTTGATTTTGACGATGTTGATTTTGTTCGACTTTGGACATACTGTTCACTGCCTCTGGTAGAACTTTCTACATTGTTCGATTTTACTTGCCGTTTCATGACTCCGGCCACTTGAACTATTTTGATTTTGGTACTGTTTCATTTGATATAGATTTGTATGTGTGTGTGTGTGTGTGTGTGTGTGTGTGTGTGTCTATATATATATATATATGCATACATGTATAGTTGTAATTGATCGGCTTTGGATTTTTTCGAACTTGCCACAGTGGTTCGTTCATCTTTAACTTGTACCTGTTGTTGCATGTGATGTTCATTTGAACTGTGTTTGCATTGTTGCCATATTGGCTTGTTCCTTCGAGTCAGTGAAACTTGTATATGATTGTTTTGTTGTCTGCTCTTCATGTACATGCCGAGTCTTATTTCAGATGCACCTATTCTATCCACTGGTTCATTGTAGTTCGATTTGGGTTGTTGTGCCATTTACTGGTTCTCTTAAACTTTATGTAGAGGCTGCATTGTGTATGTACATATGGATTTTGGTTATACAATTTTGGGTTCTGTTGCACCACTGTTGTCGTCTGTGTATATATGTTTTAGTGTTCCTGGTTTAATGGTGCATCCCTTAACTTGTTGACATCACTGGTGCACTGACTTGAGTCTTTGTTGTATTGAGTTATGCTCTTGTTTGGTGCACATTAATTCTGATGTGTCTTTGATGTTGGCTTGCATTGTCACTTGTTTTATTTTCTCTTGCACTCCTATGTGCACTATTCTAGCTTGTAGTGTGTTGTACTTCTGTGTAGACTTGCCCGGCTTGGATTTATTTGAGTGCATTATCTTTGTATGTGCATTCTCTGACCTCTCTTGTATTATCTTGGTGTGTACTAAGTTGTGCCTTGATTCTGTTTTGTTGGTCTTGCCTTGTATGTGCTTTTTGCTTCCCTGAGTTTGGTTTGCTTTTGTATGCTTCATGTTGATTTTTGAAATCACACCTGAGTTGAATCCAGCTTAAGGCTCGGGTTTGACCTTGTGCTGATATTGTGACATTATTTTTATTGCACTTGAGTTGAACCTGGCGTTTTGGGTTTGACATGTGCTCACCTGTCCCTGTAATTTTATCAAGTGTATATAGGTGTGCACGGCCTTGTGGCATATACAGTGATACACTGTGTATGTCACAAACTTTTCGGGTATGATGAATTCGAATTTAAATGATGACGAACTGTGAGAAATGCGGATTACGGATCTTGAGGCTAGAATTAACACTAGAGGGGGGTGAATAGTGTTTATAAAGAATTAATAATTTTTTTGAGTTTATGTTAATTTAAACACAGATGTGTGCAATATATAGACACAGATATGATCACAGAAACAAACATAGATGCAGAAATAAAATAAAAAGCAGTAAAGGAAAGAACACACCGGATTTTATACCGGTTCGGAGTTACCTACATCCAGTCCCGCAACACAAGTACGGATTTCTTTTCAAAAGCAATCTTTACAACTACACCCTCGATTTCAAGGCTACGAGGTACACCCTCCAGAATCACAATCCTTTGGGTAGAGATACTTGATTTTCCGGGCTACAAGTTCACCCACTTGATTTTACGGGCAACAAGTTCACCCAATTGATTTCCCAAGGCTACAATCACACCTTATCATGCTTGATTGATTTTCAAGGCTACATTCACACCTTTTCTCCCTAAGTTGATTACGAAAGCCCTATAACTCTGAATAGCACTGAGGATCTTGTTGAGATAGTGATAGAGAATCAAACTATGAATGATCGAGTTCAATTCAATGTAGATTTCGATAGAGTAATGATAAGAATTTTCATTAAGAAAAGTGGAAGAAGAAGAGGAGTGAAAAACCAGAAAATCTGATGTAAAATTCATTGAAACTATCCCTTTTTTATAGTAAAACAATAGTCATGTCCATTCGTGAAGAGTTATGGCGAATAGACACTTCTTTTGAAACTGAAATTTTGAACTCAACTGACACCATGTCGACATGGTCACCATGAGTATGTCGACATGGTCAACTTGACTATAGTTAAAATTCATAAGTAAATATAGATAATAATATATATATATATAGAATTTAACTATAATTTTACATGTAAATCTAAGAATAAATATTTTAAAAGTTAAATATATTATACTAAAAGGTTGTTTAAAATCAGGAGTAATTTGACTTTGAAATTAAAGATCATTTTGAGGCTAAAATTATTTAAAATCAGGATAGATGTTTTTGATGCTTTTAAAAGGAAGGTTATGAAATCATTTTGAAAACAAGATATAATTTTGAAAAAAATCATTTTGAATAAAAGGTTAGCGGATACAAAACAATGTTCCACTAGATTTTTCGTAGGTTCTATCCAACTTAGGGTTCCATCCCTTTAACAGGCTCGAAGTGGATTCTATTATACGAATTTATTGGATTTTAAGATGCCAGCGCTTTTTCAAGAGTTTTAACAAAATTTTCTAATTAAAGAATAAATTACTTGAATTCTTGAACTCTTGATAATCTTGATACTCATGAGTCTTTAGTCTTGATATCTTTAATCTCTATACTGTACAGTCTTTATTCTTGGTACCTGCATGGTTAAATCCTGCATGTACATATGTATCTAAACTTATAATGTTAGTATTTATATTTTATAATCTATTCTAAGGTTGTTGTCATCAAAACCATCATCTCATGGACTAACAATCTCCCCCTTTTTGATGATGACAACCTTTATTTATAAAATATTACTTCTATCCTAATAACTCCCCCTAAAACTAATAACCCCCCTTTAATCTATGCCTAACTACTCTATTTTATACTTCTCCCCCTTTGTCATCAACAAAAAACAAACTCTAAACTTTATAACTCCAAACTATATAACTCCCCCTAAATCTAATACCCTATGATATGTGATTATAATGATAGTGTTATCATAAATAATCAACACTTAGATAATCCTAATCCTAAACTACTAACTATTTTAAGTATATGATAACCATATAGTTATATTTATTAATAAGGATGAACACTAAGAACACAATTTATTAATCATATAATTATATTTACATTTTCGTTGTAAACGGAAGAAGGAGTAAATAACAAAGGTAAAGAAAGAGAAGAAACTAATGTGCGTTTTTGAACATAGGAGATCTATGAATCAAACAGTTTGGATAATGGAAACATAAATTTCCACGTTGTTCGACAAGATTCCCATCTTTGTTAAAACACACTTCTCTAACGCACACAACACTGTCGTCATCCTCCCCTTGTGCTTCTTCCATGGGTTCTTCTTCTTCTTCGCTGGCCTCTTGTTCTTGATTGAGTGAAGAATCTTCATCAATCAAGATAGGGTTGGCTTGATTATCCATTAGAAATTTTTGCATATTCCTAAGAAGCTTGCCTTGTCACTCTTGTTCCTTTTCCATACGAAGTTGAATCACTTGAATTTCAGTCATCATCTGAAGTGCATCCTTCAGAGACTCCTCCATTTTTGTTACACGAGCGAGAGTAGTACATTGAAATGGACCAGAAGTTGGAGAGGGGAACGAAAATGTTGATTTTATGTTTGATTTGGAAGATGATGCCATGATTTTATTTGTTTTAGAAGACAGAATAGAAAGCGAACATAGAGAATGATCAAAAATTCGAAAATAAGAAGAATATATAACCAATTTTTTGAATTTTGGTGGGAAATTTTTTTTAAAAAAAATAAAAACATTGTATGTCGACAAGGGTATATGGGGGATGTCGACATGCTCCCTTATATTTCTACTATTTGATTTATTTTAGTATTAATTATTTATTATAATAGGTATTTATATTTTATATTTCAGTTATTGAACAAATACCTAATTCTCTTCTTAATTTAGTAAATATTAATTCATTTAAGAGTTTTTTTAAAATATCAGCAATTTGATTCTCAGAATTGATATAATCGAGAGTAACTACTTCCTTACTTATATTATCTCTGAGAAAATGATGTCTGATATCAGTATGTACAGTTCGAGCATGATGAATAGTATTTTTGGATAAATTTATTGTGCTAGTATTATCACAATAAATTGGTGATTTCGAGATATTTAGACCATAATCTTTTAAAGTTTGTTGCATATTTATTACTTGAGAACAAGCCAAAGCAGCAAAAATATACTCTGCTTCAGTTGTTGATAAAGAAACCGTGTTTTTCTTTTTACTAAATCAGGAAACCAGAGAATGCCTCAAAAAGTGACAAGTCACACATGTACTTTTTCGGTCTGATTTACAACTAGCATAATCAGCATCACAGTAAGATATTAAGTCAAAAGAATCATTTGTAGGGTAAAATAAACCATAATCGGATGTGTGTTTAACATATCTTGTGATCGTTTTACGGCTTTTAAGTGGGTCTCTTTAGGTTGGGATTGATATCTGGCACAAAGACAAACACCATGCATGATATCAGGTCTACTAACAGTAATATAGAGTAGTGATCCAATCATTCCTCTATATAATTCTTGATCTACATCTTTCGGGAGATCTTCTTTACTAAGGTACACATTGGTTGCCATGGGAGTGGGTTTTCCACTTGCAGTAGTCAAACCAAATTACTAATTAGGTCTTTAGCATATTTTTCTTGACTAATAAAGATACCATTATCTAATTGTTTTATTTGTAATCCTAAAAAGAAATTTAATTCACCCATATGACTCATCTCAAACTCTTTTGTCATTATTTCAGAAAATTCTTTATTCATTTCAGAATTAGTTGATCCATAAAAGATATCGTCTATGTAAACTTGTACTAGTTGAATATCATTTTTATTTCTTTTAATAAAAAGAGTATTATCTACTTTACCAATTTCAAAATTTGATTGTAATAAATAAGATCTTAGTCTATCATACCAGGCTCTAGGAGCTTGTTTTAGACCATATAAAGCTTTCTTAAGTTTGTAAACGTGATTTAGTAATTTATCATTTTCAAAAAGTGGTGGTTGTTCAGCATACACTTCTTCTTTTAGAAATCCATTTAAAAAGGCACTTTTAACATCCATTTTAAATAATTTGAAATTATTATGATTTGCGAAAGCAAGTAGAATCCTAATGGCTTCTAATCTTGCTACGGGAGCAAAGGTTTCATCAAAATCTATTCCTTCTTCTTGACAATAACCTTGAGCAACTAATCGAGCTTTATTTCTAACTACCTCTCCCTGTTCATTCATTTTATTTTTATACACCCACTTAGTTCCAATTATAGTTTTATTTTCAGGTCTAGGAACAAGTTCCCAAACACCATTTCTAGTAAATTGATTTAATTCTTCTTGCATAGCCAAAATCCATGAATCATCAGTTGATGCTTCTTTTGGATTTTTGCGTTCAATGGTTGATATAAAAGCTACATTACTCATTTGACTTAGTTGATTTCTAATTTTAACAATAGATAGCATATCTCCCAGTATATTTTCTATAGGATGATCTTTTAAAAGTTTGGTCCTTTTATTAGGATGATTAATTTCAATATTAGTTTCAATTGATTCTTGATTTTAAGTGATTAAATCCTTTTCATCATTTGTATCTTCAAAATTTTTGAAATTTTCATCAAATGAAACATGCATTGTTTCTTTGATGGTGTTAGTTTCTAAATTAAACACTCTATATGCTTTACTTCTATTAGAGTATCCGATAAAGATTCCTTTGTCGGATTTAGGATCAAATTTATCTAATTTATCTTTTGTATTTAAAATAAAGCATTTACTTCCAAAATTTCTAAAATAAGATACCTTATGTTTCTTTGAATAAAGAAGTTCATAAGATGTCTTATCAGTTAAATGTCTAATTAAAGTTTTATTTAAAATATAACAGGCGGTAGCAACTGCATCTGCCCAAAAATTCTTTGGTAAATTACTATCTGAAAGCATAGTTCTTGCACACTCTTGAATCAGCCTATTTTACGTTCTACTACTCCGTTTTGTTGTGGAGTTCTTGAAAATGAAAATTTGTGAGTTATTCCCTTTTTATTGCAGAATTCCTCAAACTGTTTATTTTCAAATTCACCACCGTGATCACTTCGAATAGTTATAATTTTTAGAGAAAATTGATTTTGAATTCTTTTTGAAAAGGTCTTAAAACATTCAAAAGTATCACTTTTATGTTTCAAAAATATTGTCCATGTAAATCTAGAATAATCATCTACAATTACAAAAACGTATTTACTATGATTTATTGACAGAAATTGAGATGGGCCAAATAAATCAAGATGAAGTAATTTAAGAGGTTTTGAAGTTGAAATCATATCTTTTAATTTAAAGGAACTTTTTCTAAGTTTTCCTAATTGACAAGCATCACATAGACTATCTACTTCAAAATTCATATTAGGAAGCCCTCTTATAAGATCATGTTTTGACAATCTAGATAAGAGTATGAAATTCAAATGCCCAAATCTCTTATGCCAAATCCAAGGGTCACTTGTATTTGCCAACAGACACAGGTTATTAATTGAAACTTTCATACTAAGAATATAAATATTCTTTTTCCTGACTCCCTCAAATATAATGGTTGAATTATTATCTTCTTTGTGACATTTATCTTTTTCAAATTTAATTTTATGTCCTTTATCGTGTAGTTGACTTATAATTAGCAGATTATGTTTCAAAATCTTAACTAGCAAAATAGTAATAGTAGGAGTTTTAGAATTAACGACTTTGCCGATGCCAATCACATATCCTTTTGAATTGTCTCCAAAATTAATCAGTCCTCCGTCTTTGTATATAATATAATTCAGTGTATCTGGATTGCCAGTCATGTGTCTAGAACATCCACTATCAAGTATCCATTTGTTCTTTCTGATCTGCACAATTTGTCCGTTGTGGATTGATTCCTCAACAGCCACAAAGCATGATTCCTTTAACACAACATCCAGTCCCGTAACACAAGTACGGATTTTCTTTAAAAAGCAATCTTTACAATTACACCCTCGATTTCAAGGCTACGAGGTACACCCTCCAGAATCACAATCCTCTGGGTAGAGATACTTGATTTTCCGGGCTACAAGTTCACCCACTTGATTTTACGGGAAAAAGTTAACTCAATTGATTTCCCAAGGCTACAATCACACCTTATCACGCTTGATTGATTTTCAAGGCTACAATCACACCTTTTCTCGCTAGGTTGATTACAAAAGCCCTATAACTCTGAATAGCACTGAGGATCTAGTTCATATAGTGATAGAGAATCTAACTACGAATGATCTAGTTCAATTCAATGTAGATTTCGGCAGAGTAATGATAAGAATTTTTATTAAGAAAAGTGGAAGAATAAGAGGAGTGAAAAACCAGAAAATCTGATGTAAAATTCATTGAAACTGACCCCTATTTATAGTAGAACAACAGTCATGTCCATTCGTGAAGAGTTATGGCGAATAGACACTTCTTTTGAAATTGAAATTTTGAACTCAACTGACACCATGTTGACATGGTCACCATGTGTATGTCGACATCCCAAATCATTTTTTGATGATTTGATTTTCTTTGAAAATGAACTTTATCTTATATCAAAACTATTTTAAACTTTATAAATATACTTAACTATAGTTGAAATTCATAAGTAAATATAGATAATAATATATATAGAATTTAACTATAATTCTATATTTAAATCTAAGTATAAATATTTTAAAAGTTAAATATATTATATTAAAAGATAGTTTAAAATCAGGAGTAATTTGACTTTGAAATTAAAGATCATTTTGAGGCAAAAATTATTTGAAATCAGGATAGATGTTTTTGATGCTTTTAAAAGGAAGGTTTTGCAATCATTTTGAAAACAAGATATAATTTCGAAAAAAATCATTTTGAATAAAAGGTTAGCGATTACATAACAATGTACTAGATTTTTCGTAGGTTCTATCCTACTTAGGGTTCCATCCCTTTAACAGGCTCGAAGTGGACTTCATTCCACGAATAAATTGGATTTTAAGATGCCAGTGCTTTTCTAGGAGTTTTAACAAAATTTTCTAATTAAAGAATAAATTACTTGAATTCTTGAACTCTTGATAATCTTGATACTCATGAGTCTTCAGTCTTGATATCTTGAATCTTTATGTTGTACAGTCTTCATTCTTGGTACTTGCATGGTTAAATCTTGCATATACATATATATCTAAACTTATAATGTTAGTATTTATACTTTATAATCTATTATAAGGTTGTTGTCATCAAAACCATCATCTCATGGACTAACACGAACAACCCAAATAACTGAGGCAAATATTATTTTCAAAATCCACATTTTATTTTATACTGCAAAAATATTTTGTTTTCAATTTTACTGCGCCAACGTATATTTTTGCAAATTGCTCAGATGCTGGATTCACATTGGAATGAAGTTGAAGGTAAATACGAGTTGAGTGAATGAATGGTATGTAGTGAGGTTAAATGTAAATTAGAAATTGTGATGTAATCAAAATTGTATTTGTAATTGAAGCTGTGTGTATATATAAAGCGAGAGCTTGAAACTTGTACTATTCAAAAATTGTAATAAATATTTGTTTGAATAAAATTTCTGTTTGAATTCAAATTCCGTGTTATTTATTTTATTTAGCAAATATTTATTGAATCTATGAAAAATAAAATAGTACATTAACGAATACATTTAAATGAATATATATATATATATATATATATATATATATATATATTATCATCAAAAAAAATCATATAGTCGCATATTCAACATCTAACACAGCATATCTTGATATACAGAATGTTACTTCAAGGTAAAGTAGCTCCTATAACTAGACCAAACTATATTGAGTGGAGGTGTAGAGGCTAGGGAGTTTATTCGACTAGAATATGGGATGTGGAAATGAAGCACACTAGTTGAAATCTATGAATCACAAGGATTTCTTGGAATTCGGAGCATCGCTTAGGAATTAAGAGTTTAAGGTCTAGAATTCAGAGCATAGAGTTATGTTTCAATGTATCTTGTTTTAATAATAGTTAAGGGATTATATAGTTGTTGAAGGGATGCGAATGTAGGGGTGCAACCTTCTAGATTCGCCATTAATTAAGAGAAGCAACTGTAGGAGCAAAAAGATGCAATTGTAGCTTGATTCAGTAGGCTGTTTTTGATAAGTTTGTCAACTTTGGCTAGCTCAGTCAACTAAATAAGCATAATTTCCAAAAAGCATAATTTCCAAAAGCTTGCATAGTTCATTGGTAAAAGCATGTGCTCATATCTCAGCCCTTTTAAGTTCGAGTGCCAACTTCATATATTTTTAGCCAATTTATTTTTCATCTTTTCCATCATCATTTTGACTTGAAATAACTTAATAAACATATTAGTAGCACTGTTGTATGGTTGTTATCATCAAAACACCATATATATGGTTCTTTCATTTATATATCTATGACATAAGATGGTTGATGTTTATATACCATAATAGAGATTTGTTCAAACTGACTTAGGTAAGCCCTCACAGTTGTAGTTTGTTTCATATTTGCCGAGGAATTAAAAGGACCAACCCAATCAGTTTGTTGCCAAGATGAAATTTTTTATTGAGCACGTTTATAGTTAAAACCTTTAAATTGAAGTAATATATGATTTAAAATCAACTATTTTGAAACAACACAAAAAGCTTCCTATCAGACTAAGCATTTTTGTGTTAGATAGTGACTAAATCTATTTTTATATCTGCAAACGTTAAGTTTTCCCTGGACTGAGCCTTAGGCCTAGGAGATCTAAGTAAGGAAATGATAATGGATTCTACTTCGACAATAGATCAAACATAAAATATCTTTTATAAAAGGATAAAGATGAAGAAAGAGATATTTCAAAACCAACCTAGATGATTGGATTGATAGTTCAGTTAAAATTAAGATAACATTAACAACCAACAAGTGAATGGTAGCCAAGATTCCCAAAATGGATACATCACGCCTTGCGGGTTAAAAATGAATCCAACAAGCTCACAACTCAAAAAGACAAGAATGTACTTTCTATATAGTGGGCTCTACTACCATAAACTTAATCTCTACGAGCATCCCTAATGCTAGGGGTCGATCAGTGGTGTCACGTGGTTAGTTTCACTAACTGACCTCTAGTGTTACCCAATGGGAAAATGAGAGTGTCAACTTATCTAGCATTTATAATGCGGGATAAATCAAAACCCAATTATCACGTGGCAATCTATGTGGGATTTTAAATAAAATCAAAGCTGCTAGTTTATCTGGCATTATTAATGCCAAATAAACTGGTATAGAATAGTCGGCTTATTCCTTAGCCGGCCTCCCCTTTTCCCCACATTTATTCCAGCGAAGCCCAAAATTTTGAATAAATTTACCTTAAAACCACACATTTTTAACTTATTTTCTACCATATTTGCAATAAAATTAACCAAAGATGTGAAGTATATTGCATGCAATTTGCGGCAGTGGTAGATTTTCCCAAAATGTTGGGGGTTGTGGAAGAGTTACATGTAGAGAGTTCTAAATTCATATTATGATTCACTTTAGATGCAGTTTGGTCCCAAAGAGGTCACATACAGAAAGCATAGACATAGTATAGACTAAATGAGCGAAGGGTTCTAGATCCGACGAAACATATTCAAGATCTTACTATTAAGGATGAGGCCACATACCACTATCGAGCTAGACACATTCCTCGCCTAGATATGATGGTTGATTTAGATGGTACTTTTGATTTTATGCATGTTGTAGTTAGGGGGTTGACCCTGATAGCGAGATTCCATACAATAATGACGACGGCAGCGAGGATGATTACGATAATGATGATTAGTTAATTTGTTTGGTTTGTTAGTTTGTTTCATTTACGTAATTGTGTTTAAGGATTATTTCCATTGTTTCATGCAATGGACTATATTGTTTATGTATTTTTATTGGATTGTTGTATCATGGTGGACTATGTTGTGCACTTATTTTGGATTATATCTTATGTTATTCATGTTCTACTCTGCTTGATATTTAATGTGCGTTGGCATCTAAATTGGCCACTAACACCTAGTATAAGAAAGCACCAATATCAAACCCAATCATAGAAACATGAAGAGAAATAAATGAAGAACAAAATTATAACAATCAGAAAGCAAGTAAATGGAGACACAGATTTATAGTGGTTCGGCTAACTCCGACTTACGTCCACTCCAAAATAATCCTTTTTATTATACTGAAGTTTATTTATAGTTACAATCTGAAATCCAAAAATAAAATTGACAGAGTATAGCCTAAGTTGAAGATGAAGAGAAGTAGAAAGAAGACCTCTTTTCTGATGTCATTCTTGCTGTATTTATAGGGGAAGACATGCACGGATCGGGCTGAAACTTTGACCGAGGGTTTAAGAGACCAAGACGAGGCCACCTACAAATTTCCAGGCCTATTGGGGCCCACAATAGGGATCAATATCGATCCCTATTTTGGTGCCCAAATAGGGAGTTATCCCTCTGGGTGGTTCCTCATGGTGTTTGCTACTTTCATCCTAAATTTCGTGCAATTTCGACGTATGGTTTGTGACGTATCGCATTTCTCGTAAAGCGGTATTACTTGAATTTTGATTTCAACTGATACCTATGGAGGGATAGGTACTGATCTCTACAACTTGCTTCAAATACCATGCGATTCCTAGAGGAGTTTCTTTATCTTGTATTATGTTTAGGCTTCAAGTTTCACGCCAATTGGACAAGTAAAACTCGAGCATTGATCAATCTTTGTTGAAATATGTTGTGAAGGCTGGTTATAGTCGGTCCCTATGGAAGGATAGGTAAAGATCCCTCCAACTTGCTCCAAATTCCATGCGATCCCTATGGAGTATCGCATGTTCTAATTAGCTTTTCCTCCAAGTTTCATTTCAATTTGATGTGTAGATGTTGAGATATTGATTGATCTTTGCTATGAAGTTGGGTTTAGCTGATCCCTAAGAGGGATAGGTACCGATCCCTTTTCTTTACCCAAATGATATATGATCCCTAGGGTAGGCTCCCAAAGGTGCCCACGTCTTGCTCATAAAGTATCATATGCATCAGAATTGTAGATCTTGAGATATTGACTGTTTTCCACACGAATGCTCTAGTACTTTAAAGTATGTCGATCCCTCTTGTTGGAGCCAATCTATGCCGATCCCTCTTATGTATTGAGCCATATTTCATTCTTTGAACATTTTTTCCTACATATCTATCAATTCCATTCAATATTTACTTGGTACTATTCTTATATCTAATTTTTGGGCTTACAATCGTCTCTCTGTACTCATCGGCCTTCATAATCATGAAGTCTTTTGGGTTAAAACCGCCTGTATACTGCCTTAGCAAAACGTGGGTCAATAATTTTCCCCCAAAACATACCTTGTGATAAAAAGGTATGTTTTGAATTACCATAAATCCCAAATATGAAATCCATTGATCGCCATATTATTCAATCCATTGCCAACTCAAATCCATGATCTCTCCGGATCGTTAGTGAATTCCATGACCATTCCAAGTCGATATCCAATTCCAAACCCGCAATCTCTCCAGATTGTTAGCCAAACCCCAGACTGCCCTGGGTCCATATCCAAATCCATAGCTGTTCGAAGTTGATATGCAAATCCATAACCTCATTTGTTTATTATTCTAATCCGAATCCTCAATCTCACTGGATCCTTACCAAGCACAATTCATACTCGACGACCCAAGCAGGCCGATCAGTTCGAGCGAAGCGATCTACCCCTTAACAAGCATAGTCCATACTTGACGATCTTGATCTCTCTGGATCCTTTCCAAGCATAATCCATCATCGACGACCTGAGTAGGTCAATCCATCGCATTTGAGCAAAGCGACATACCCCTTGCCAGGCATAGTCCATACCTAACAACCTAGATCTCTCCATATCCTTGTCGAGTACAATCCATACTCGAAGACTTGAGTAGGTTAATCCATCGCATTCGAGCAAAGTAACCTCCCCCTTGCCAGGCATAGTTCATACCTGATGACCTTGATCTTTCCGGATCCTTGTCAAGCACAATCCATACTCGACGACCTGAGTAGGTCAATCCATCGCCTTCAAGTGAAGCGACCCATCCCTTGCCAGACATACTCCATACCTGACGACCTTTGTTATCCATTGCATTGATCCAAATTTAAACATTCCTAAGTCCATAAACTAAGAGTCCACAGAACCAATAAACCAGAGTTCAAAAAAACTAGAAAAGTAAGAGTTTGAAGCAACCAAGAAGAAAAAACAAATTTCACAAACCCTAGCATTACGGTTTATCATCATCTCATAGCATGCCTAGGGCCATCCTCGATCCAGTACATATATAAGTGACTTAGCCGTCCTACTGTGGAGTTTACTACTTATTCCATGCCATCTCGATCAATTGATGACAAGTTGATGATGATGCCTTGATTCAGTACCATTTTCATTCAGGGTGGATGGTGGCTACTCTTGCTCCACTGCCGTAGCCCGAGTTTACATATTGTAGCAACTGACCATTCCTCACAGGTTTCTCAATGATATCCATCAAATTCCTACAGTCATTTGTATTATGCCCATCTGGTTCATGGAATAGGCAGCATTTTCCTGATGTCTGTTTGCATAAGGAGGGTTCCCTCCTTTATGGCCTTTGATATGGAAGGCACCCTCGAGTATCCAGATATATCCGCTCTAGAGTTTCATTCAATTCCAAGTTAGAAGAGAATATGGGTTCCCCCTTCTGTCGCTTTGATCCATCGAAGCTATTGTTCATGTCCCATTTACCCTTGTCCTTTCTTGAGCTTTCAACGTGCGATTCTCCATCTCATACCGTATTAACTTCTATTGCATTTTTATCAGCTTTTGCATCTTCTTATCATAAGAACCCTCTGCTTCATGGTAAAATCCCCGAGATCCATCGGTGGATCCCATATCAGTGATATCTTAAACTTTGAATTATCTACAACTCCCGACACTACTGCCATTAAAACCATCGATGGATCCGGTCGATCCACCCAAAAAAATTCCGCACTGAACCTGGTTAGGAAATCCTTGAGTGACTCTCCTACCAATTACTTTACTAATATCCATGTCATCACATTCCTTGGTCTCGTAATGTTAACTCAAAAGTGCTTTGTAAATCTTTCGACCAATTCCATCCATGTGTTAATAGAATCGCTTTCCAACTGTTTGAATCATAGCGCGGCTACATCGACTAAGTATAGGGGAAACATCGTGCCAGAACTTCTTTCGATACCCAAGTACTTATATATGTTGTATATATCTCATCATATGCATAGTTAGATCTGAATTTACATCATAAGCTTCTAGTGTTAGTAGTTTGAATTCTGGTGGATTCCTGGCATTCTTAATATTTGATGTTTATGGGCTTCTATTTACATTCTCCATATCCTTGTTTGCTAATCCTCCATGCATAGCTCACCTTATCATCTCTGCAAACCTGTCATTGTCTTCCAATGGTAGTCTCCTATCACCATGTCCAAGATGCCCCCCGAGTCTACGAGGGAATTTTAGAACGCATTCCTTCACACAAGCATCCAAATAATGATTTGCACCAAACCCTATAGGATTGATCGCAGGTCCTCTAGCATCACGATCAACCTGACCCAGGGGCATGCCCCCTAGCCTTTGGAGATTGGTACCGAACCCTCTAGAAGGGCAGGTGTCGATCCCTCTAGGATGGCAAGGGACTTCCCCTAGTTGCTTTGTTATATCCATCGGCTCCATTTCCATGCTCCCAGTTTTGATTTCCAACAATTCCTGCTGCTTTAACTCCATGATTTTATGCTCCAGCTTGTCGAATTTGTTGGAGTAAATTATGCATCATCTCCTCCTGTCTTTTCAGCATCCTTTCCTACGTAGCATCCATCATCATTTTCATATCATCCATGGTGATGTAGATAGATGCTTGATTAGGTCCAGCTCTTGACGAAGCTTCTTGACCCCTCGATGGTGGCTCCTTTCCGGTAGCTCTCTCCTTATTGATTGCTTGGTCATTTCTTTCTAGATCCAAGTATCCAAGCTATCAAATCTAAGATCCTAGCTTCCAAATCCTCGAGTGCAAATCCCTCTCAGTGAAAGAAACAAAATGTTAGCATCAAAATTGGCCACAAACACCTGTTGTAAGAAAGCAGGGATATCTAATCCAGTCATAAAACAATGAAGAAAAGTAAATGGAGAACCAAATTAGAACAATCAGAAAGCAAGTAAATAGAGATGAAGATTTATAGTGGTTCGGCTAACACTTGCCTACGTCCACTCTAGAATAATCTTTTTTATTATACTGAGTTTGTTTACAGTTACAATCCAAAATCCAAGAATAAAATTGGCAGAGTGTAGCCAGGGTTGAAGATAAAGAGGATCAGAAAGAAGATCCATATTCTTACGCCATGCCTGCTGTATTTATAAGAGAAGACATGGACGGACCGGGCTAAAACTTTGGTAGAAGGTTTGAGAGACCAAGACGAGGCCACCTATAAATTTCCGGGCCATTAGGGCCCACAACAGGGATCAATACTGATTCCTATTTTTGTGTCCAAATAGGGTGTGATCCCTCTAGGTAGTTCCTCATGGTTTTAGCTAGTTTCTCCCCAAATTTCATGCAATTCAGACATGCGGTTTGTGAGATATCGCATTATCCATGAAGTATTATTGCTTGAATTCTGATTTCTGCCAATCCCTATGAAGGGATAGGTACCGATCCCTCCAACTTGCTCCAAATACCTGGAGAACTCGAGTTATTGATCAATCTTTATTGCAATATGTTGTGAAAGCTTATTATTGCTGACCCTTATGGAGGGATATGTAACGATCCCTTCAACTTACTTTAAATGCCATGCGATGCTTGTGGGTTGATCCACATATTCTACATTCTAATTAGCTTGCTCTCTAAGTTTCATGTCAATTGGATGTGTAGATGTTGAGATTTTGATTGATCTTTGCCATGAAGTTGGGTTTAGCCAACCCCTACGAGGGATAGGTATCGATCCCTCTTTATTCACCCAAATGATATATGATCCCTAGGGTAGGCTCGCTAGAGTCTCCACATCTTGCTCACAAAGTTTCGCATCAGACTTGTGGATCTTGAGATATTGATTGTTTTCCACAAGAATGCTCTTGTACTTTGAAGTATGCCGATCCCCCTTGGTTGAGCCAATTTATGTCGATCCCTCTTATGCATTGAGCCATATTTCATACTTTGGACATTCTTCCTTGCATATCTATCAATTCCATGCAATGTTGACTTGATACTATTATCTATACCTGATTACTTGGCCCTACAATCGTCCATCTGTACTCGTCGATCTTGATAATCATGAAGTCTTTTGGGTTAAATCTGCCTGTATACTGCCTTTAGCAAAAGGTGGGTTAACAATGTGAATCTGTTTTGAATTATATTATCTCATTTTTCTTTGACTGATATTACACTTCTACCATACAATATATATTTTTCGACTATTACTTTACTCCCAAAACATAGAAAAAAGTCAATTGTATAGAATAAGCAATGTAAATATTTGACCATATACTTCAAACTTCAATAAATATTTGAGTGATAGACAGGATATAGTAAATATTTACACACTTCATTAAATATTTGAGTGGGTGGAACAAGCTATAGTAAATATCTGCATATATAGTACAAACTACAAAAATTATCTTAATGGATAAGACAAGGTATAGTAAATTTTTGACCATATAGTACAAAACGTCAATAATAATCCAAGTGGGTAGGACAAACTATAGTAAATATCTAAACATATAGCACAAATTCAATAAATATCTGCTTAGATTTTGACATATTTATATAATTCTAAGAGCGTATATATAGATGCTATTTTTGATACTCAAAACACATAACAAATATAAACATGAATCCAATGAAAATGTCATTTTGCTTCTCTTCTTTCTCCTCCACTTCGTCAACTTTGGATGATAGTCATATATGAAGAGTGCTATGGATCTTGTAATGTGGATATATGATAATACAAAGTGTAGTGATGATAGCTATATAGTAAATAGTGTGGATTATAAAAGCATTTTTATACTGGTTCGGAGCTTCGTCCTACGTCCAGTCTCAAACTCCTTCTGGAATTTCACTAAAACTAAAACCATACTTAATCCGAAGGAATAGGTCTATACAACCCCTGAGTAGCCGAATAAGGACCTAAGCAGCGGAACAGGATTTTGCCTCAGCAGCATAAGAGGACTTCACATGCCTGAGCAGCAGAACATGACTTCTTCAATAAATACAAAATATTGTTCGACTTTTTGTGTTTTGATAACACAGATAAGTCTATTTATAGTACACCCTTCCTGTGATCTTTTCCTCGAGTGTATATATATATATATAAAGTTTATGCAGAATAGAAAGGTATAATATTGCTTAGAATATGTTAATGCATAATATTTGAGAGCATAGTTGCAAGTATATTCAAGAGAGTTAGATAAGAAAGATAAGAAAATTCAGTTGATTGGAATCAAGTTAGAGTATGTATTTATAGATGTTAAAAAGCAGTGACTATTGACAAAGAGTTCCAATTGAAGTGTTGCGCCGAAATCTTTTTGTAGAGATTCATAACTCTTCACAAATAGTCGTATCGTTTTAGAAAATATAGCTATTGTAGAAATTCAGTCAATTGAAACTTTTGGTCAATCAACTAGACATTCAAACGAGTTTTTAATAAATATTTGTTTATTTGTGCACCTGTGCATGTTGCACAGAAATTGTCAGGTCAATCGACTGACCTACCAGGTTAGTCTACAGACCTAGTAATATCTGTGCAATTTGCACATTTTTCATAGGTTTATATATATATGATTTTAAAGAAAACTTTGATAATATATATATTATATGCTTATATGTATAAATCATTTGAAAATAGAAAGATTATATATAAGCTAATATATGCGTTAAACGAGGAGAGATCTTAACAAAATTGATTTAAGACTCAAAACAAGATAATACAAAAATTGATGCACCGATTTTGATGTCTACTCTCCATGTAGTATATATTCTCTTTCTGTCATAACAATCGTCAAATCTGTATGTTGCAGTAATAGCTTTGTATCATGAATCAAAACCGAGTCTTAACGTTCTCCCCCTTTTTGATTGATGACAACCTATAAATAGATATAGATTTTGACTGTATATATAATATAAATACTTACTCCACCTGAATCTTTGACGATATATATCCTGCATTCTTAACGATAGTAATAATATTTCTCCCCCTTTATCATCGACAAAAAGGAATAAAGAATATAAATAAAAGTATGATGTCTTGATAAATATTATGAAAGAACCGTACATTCATACATTACTATATTTTAAACAAGAGTTTTGAAATGGTAAGAAAAGAGTGGCTACTTAGTACAAGCCATAATGTTGTGACGTAAAGGACTAATGTTTTTATAATATAAGAAAAGTAACAACTTACTCCATTGTATGCATACCCCTATCACCATGAGAACTTTGACCCCCACTATCGCCTCCATTTCAACCGTTGTCGCTGCTACTTGCTTGATCATCCGAAGAGAAAGACCAACTGAAGACGGGTTGCTTACCCGAATCACCTAGTGTAGCCATGGAAGTGCCGGATGAACATGAGATAACTTTCCATAACTTTGTATAAAATCCTTTAACGTTATCAAGGTTTTTCACAACCTTAATGATATGGGATTGAAGAATTTGTTGGTTACGGCATATCATGGAAATAGACTCATGTGGTGGAAGGCCTGGATTAGGAAGCATAATTTTGTCTTGTTGTCGAATAGTTGATCTTTGGCGAGTTGGACGATGAGATGCTTCGCCTTGTTGTTGTGGTGGTTGATCTTGAGGTAATTGGCGTTGAGTCCATTCTTCAAAAGTAATGGTATGAGCAGCAAATTGGCTTAGATCTACGAATCAGTCGGCTGAATCAGTTGTTCAGTCGACTGTACCTGAAATTCAAAATTTTCGAACTTCTGGTTTAGTCAACTGAAGACCTGATTCAGTTGATTGAATCTTGGTCATTAAGAATTTATCTTCTAGACCAGTTGACAGATCCACCGCGATAGTCAACTGAATCTGGTTTTAAAAAAAATTATCCAGAATTCAGTCGAGTGATACATTGCTCCAGTTGACTGACCTGTGTAAATTTTCTCAATCATCCTGGTGTTGCGTAATGTTTTAATATTCATACTTATGAAAATTTTAATTTATTTATTTGGATATTAAACCCAGTATATGTGTTGATTAAAAAAAAGAAATGATTTATTCTATTAAAAAAATTGTACATAATTTGTTAAATTATTCGAAAAATAACATATAATAACAACTGCTCTTATTTCGAAGGACTAGGAGTTTTGTAGCCCTATAGCTATTTGCGTCGAACATTGGATGCTTCATTTCGATCCCATAAGTTTGGTGAGACCTGTTGTCGTGGCGAGGATGAAGTAGAAGATCGACGAATAGGCGAAACGGGTTGTTCGTCTATTGGATGTGATGAAGCACCTCCAAATTTCATAGAAATGTGTTCTATAATACCTTGACGTCTTGAGTTAATTTTCTGCTCGTAATATATTTTGCACTGAAGCATTAACGACTCATGTTGATAGTGATGAAAACCACTTACTTTTGTTTTGTGGTTGGAGAGACGCCACAAATCGTCTTCTTTCCTTTCATTTTCCTCGGAATGTATCCGGTATGATCGCGAGAGATAGAAGGTGGTGTAGAATGATGAACGGGTGTTTTTGGTGATTCGGAAGAGGTCGGAATTTCAATGGAGTGAGTTGATCGTGAAGAATATGACATAATGATAGTTGGTTTGTATTTTTGTTTAGTTTGTATGAACAACAGAGAATAAGTACACCTATTTATAGACTAATGTTGAGAATAAAAAGGATTAAATGAATGGATTGTATTGATTTTAGCTATAGCAAGGTTATTAGTTAGGAATGTTAGTTGCTATTTTAGTGGTTTTCCGTTACTTGTGATTTATCCATGTAAATGTAATATGTAGAAAACATATATTTATAAAGGTAAGTGTTATACACAATTTAGAATATAGTTGTCACCATATAATAAAATCCTCGACCTGGATTGTAATGAAAATAATCAATAGCTCAGGTGGTTAAGACATCTGGGCTATTCATAAAAGGTCACAGGTTCGAGTCTCGGCATGGTCAAAAAATGAATTTTGTCAAACATTTTATTTTTGAGTTTTTAGTCCAAAATTTCGTGTTTTATCATTTATATATCTTTAATTGACACTATATCGAGTTCTCGACGTAGCTTTACAAAAGTGTTCTCTAACAATGGTTTGGCTCAATTATCAGCTAATTGATTTTCAAATGGAACGTAATCTAAATTTATCGCATCTTTTTCTATATTTTCGCGTAGAAAGTGATGTTTAATATCTATATGTTTAGTTCTAGAGTGATTTACTGCATTTTTGGATAAATTGTTGATTTTGATAAATTGACTCCGAAATCTTTAAGTGTCTATTGCATTTAGATTGCTTGTTCACAAGCTAATGCGGCAAAAATATATTCTGCTTCACAAGTTGATAGCGAGGCACAATTTTGTTTCTTGTTAAACCACGGTAATAATGATTTGCTAATGAAGTGACACTTACCGCTTGTACTTTTTCTATCCGTTCGTGATCCTCCGAAATCAGCATCACTATATGACACTAACTCGAACGAGCAATCTTTTGGATAGAAAAGTTCAAAATCTTTAGAATTACTAAGATTACGTAGTATTCACTTTACGGCTCGTAAATGTGATTCTTTTGGGTCAGCTTGAAATCTGGAACATAGACATACACTCATCATTATATCTGGTTGACTCGTTGTTAGGTATAGTAATCATCCTATCATACTACGATATTGTTTTTGGTCCACACTCTTGCCGTTTTTATCTTTATCAAGATGTGTTTTTGTGCTCATAGGTGTTGGTTTGGCAGAAGTGTTTTCCATTTCGAATCACTCAATAAGATTATTATAGAATTTTTATTGATTTAAAAATATTCCATTTGAAACTTGTTTTATTTGAAGACCTAGAAAATATGATAATTCTCTCATATAGGACATTTTGAATTCTCTAGTCATTATTTCAGAAAATTATTTACATAATTTATTATTAGTTGAACCAAGTGTAATGTTGTCTATATATATTTGAACTATTAAAATATCATATTTAGAGTCTTTTATAAATAAAGTTTGATCTACTTTTCCTATTTCGAATCCTGATTCAATTAAATAGCTTTTAAGGCATTCATACCAAGCACGTGGTGCTTGTTTTAAACCACATAAAGCTTTCTTAAGTTTATAGATATGATCTGGATATTTTTCATGAACAAATAAAGGGGGTTGTTCTAAAACATTTTCTTTATTATAACCATTTAAAAATGAAATTTTAACATCCATTTGATAGAGTTTAAAGTTATCAAAACATGCATATGCCAGCAAGATTCGTATTGCTTCTAGTCTAGCGACTGGAGCAAACGTTTCTTCGTAGTCTATTCCTTCTTCTTGGTTATACCCTTATGATACTAATCTCGCTTTGTTTCTGTTTATATTTCCTAATTTGTCTGCTTTATTGTTATAAATCCACTTAGTTCCTATAACAGTCTAATCGGTCGGTCTGGGTACTAGTTTCCAAACTTCATTTCATTCAAACTGATTTAGTTCTTCTTGCATAGCAATAATCCAATTTTCATCGGATCATGCCTCCATAGTATTCTTAGGTTCCGTAGTAGAAAGAAAAGCTACATGACCCATTAAATTTAGTTGATTTTTAGTTCGAATATTTGAATTTATTTCTCCAATTATATTTTCTATAGGATGTTTATGTAAGATTCTTCGAGGAGATCTCATTGTATTGGAACTATTTCTATTTTCTGAATTACTAAAAATGTTTTCATCTTTTGTAGAATATAAACAATATTTTCATCTTCTCTTAAATTATTTATTTCTATATTCGTGTTATTATCAAGTAAATCGTCGTCGTCATTTTTTTTTGAAATAAGTTTATAGTTTTCATCAAAAGATATATGGAGTGTCTCTTCAATAGCATTAGTTCGTTTATTGAAAATTCGATAAGCTTTGCTTCGATTTTAATATCCAAGAAATATACCTTCATCACATTTTGAATTCAATTTGCCAAGCTGATCTTTGGTATTTAATAGAAAACATTTTGACCCAAATATTTTAAAATAAGATATGTTTGGTTTTCTACGGTAAAAAGTTCGTAAGGTGTATTCTTAGTAAGGGGTCTAATAGAAACACGATTCAATACATGACAGGCAGTTGCAACGGCTTCTTCCTAGAAATGTTTTGTTAATGTGCTTTCGTTTAGTAAGGTTCATGCACATTCTTGCAGAGTTCAATTTTTTCATTCAACAATTCCATTTTGTTGTGGAGTTCTAGGAAATGAAAAGTTATGAAATATTCCTTTCTTTTTACAATTGTTATTAAACAGTTCGTTTTCAAATTCGCCTCCGTGATCACTTTCGATATTTTTAATTTTTGTACCTTTTAAATTTTGAATTCGTTTTACAAATGTTTTGAAATTTTCAAAAGTATCACTTTTATTTTTCATAAAGATAGTCCATATATATCTAGAAAAATCATCAATTATTACAAATACGTATTTATTTTTGTTTATGGATTGAACTTGGGTTAGTCCAAATAAATCCATATGAAGTAATTCAAGTGGTTGTAATGTCGAAATAACTTTCTTATATATAATGAAGATTTAGTTAATTTACCTAATTAACATGCGTCGCATATATTAATAATTTTAAAACTCATCTTTGGTAATCCTCTTTCAAGATTATTTGTAGAATTTTTATTTATAGTTTTGAAATTCATATGACAAAATCGTTTGTGCCATATCCAGGGATCATTTTCTTTGGCTATTAAACACATGTCTGAGTTATGATTAACTTTCGTATTCAAAACGAAAATGTTTCTATCTCTATCTCCTTCGAAAATAAGATTCTGATTTTGATCGAAGGTACTACATTTATTTTCAGAGAAAGATATTTTAAAACCTTTATCGCATAATTGACTTATACTTAATAGCTTATGTTTTAAATTCTTAACTAATAAAACATTTGAAAAAGAGGTAAATTAGATGTACCGTAATTACTCATATCACCTTTGCCAATGATATATCCCTTGGAATTATCTCCAAAAGTGACAGAACCTCCATCTGAGTATGTAATATTTGTCCGCATATCTTTATCTCATGTCATGTGTTTTGAGCAACCACTGTCGAGTATCCATTTTCCTCTCTTCTTGAGTGGGACCTGCAAAATATATGAGATGACATTGGTACCCACCTTTTTAACAGGGTCCTATCTTAGGAATCCAAACCCAAGTGGGTTCAGTAGCCCTTTTATAAATATAATTCTTATTATTATGAACATTTTCTATCAAGGATCTAATATACTTATTCCTTATTAATTTTTTATTTGTTTTAGGAACCCATATATTGATAGTTTTAGAAACTGGCCTTTTTGAAAAGAATGGTATTTTATTAGACTCAACATTATTTAAATTACTGGACTGTGAATTCTTGACTTTCTTTTTATAATCTAGTCCGTTTTATTATTAGCAGGTTGTGAATTTTCAATAATTCTAGATAAATTCTCTTTGCCTTTATTAAAATTCGATACATTTTTATTGATTCCTTCTAGTTTGGTCTTTAGACTCGAATTGTCTGGTTCTATCATTTTGATATTAGTTTTCAAATCATGATTTTTAGAAACAAGAATATCATTCTTTTCTTTTCGAGTTTCAATTTCTTGACTCAATAATATTAGTTAAGAATTAACATTTGAAAGTGATTCTTGAGTTTTCTCAAGTTCTTCTTCCAATATTTTCTTCTCGTCTTTAAGCATATCTCTTTCGAATTCTGCCTTGTTCTTATTTTCAACAGCCTCTTTATATATTCTTTTGAGACTTTTTAAAGTATTTAACAATTTTGAGTTTATTTCTATCATATCATCAAAAGATAAATCAGTAACCTCATTATCTTTGGCCATAAAGCATATGTTGGCTTATTCATTATCGCTATCACTCTCGCTTTCTGAGGAGGAGGAGGAGTCTGAATCATCCCATATAACTGAAAAAGCTTTTCTTATGAATTTGCTCTTCCTTTTATTGTGATACTCTTTCTTTTGATCCGGACAATCCTTCTATACATGCCCCTTTTTGTGACAGTTAAAGCACTCCAGAACTGATGAAGACGGTGGCTAGTTGCTGTTTGAGCTTATCTTGACATTATTTCTGTTTCCTTTTCTATACTTCAAGAATTTCTTGAAGTTTTTGGCAATAAAGGCTAGATTGTCTTTGTTTGAATCTGATTCTTCTTGATCTTCATGGAATGTTATATTCTTTTTATCTTGAGCTTGAAATCATTTAGGCTGCAAATTTAATTCATAGGACATTAGATTTCCTATTAACTCTTCCGGAGTTATTTTGGAAATATCGTTCATTTGTTCACTTCTTCAATAGGGGGTACTTTTCTTTTCCATTCTTCTGTTAAAGATTTAAGGATTTGGGATATAATATCAAAATCTGAATATTTTTCTCCTAGTCCTACTAACGAATGGTAGATATCCTGAAATCTTGAATACATATCATTTATAGATTCATTATCTTTCATCCTAAAGTTTTGAAACTGTCTTTGCCTTTATATCCAGTCAGGATATAATTTTGAAAAATACTAACATTATAAGTTTTAGAAACTGACCTAAAGACAGTTTACCTTAGATAGATTATAAAATATAGATACTAACATTATAAGTTTAGATATATATGTATATGTAGGATTTAACCATGAAGGTACTAAGAATAAAGACTGTACAGTATAGATATTCAAGATATCAAGATAAACTATCAAGATAGAAGACTCATGAGTATCGAGACTATCAAGAGTTTAAGATTTCAAGGATAAGTATTTTTTATTATTATTAGGAATTTCTATTAAAACTCATAGAAAAGCACTGGCATCTTAAAATTCAATTTATTCGTGGAATGGAATCCACTTCGAGCCCGTTAAAGGGATGGAACCCTAAGTAGGATGGAACCTACGAAAAATCTAGTGGAACATTATTTTGTATCCGCTAACTTTTATCCAAAATGATTTTTCAAAATTATATCCTGCTTTCAAAATGTTTTCAAAACTTCCCTTTTAAAAGATTCAAAACCCTCGATCCCGATTTTAAATAATTTTAGCCTAAAAAAAACATCTTTATTTTCAAAGTTAAATTACTCCTGAATTTAAACTATCTTTTTAATAATATATTTAACTTTTAAATATTTATACTTAGATTTAAATATAAAATTATGGTTAAATTCTATATATATTATTCTTTATATTTACTTATAATTTTCAACTATAGTCAAGTATATTTATAAAGTTTAAATTAGTTTTTATAAAATATAAAGCTTATTTTCAAAGAAATTCAAAACATCATAAAAAGCTTTGGGATGTCGACGTGCCTATGGGTACCATGTCGACATGGTGACAGTTTGATTCAAAAATTCAAATTCCAAAAGAAGTGTCTATTCGCTATAACTCTTCATGAATGGACACGGCTGTTGTTCTTCTATAAATAGGGGTCAGTTTCAACGAATTTTGAATCACTTTTTTCTGGTTTTCACTCCTCTTCTTCTTCCTCTTTTCTTAATACATATTCTTATCATTACTCTGCCGAAATCAACATTGAATCATACTCGATTACTCCTAGTTTGATTCTCTATCACTATCTCTACAAGATTCTCAATGCTATTCAGAGTTATAGACTTCTTTGTAATCTATTAAGCGAGAAAAGATGTGATTGTAGCCTTCGAAATCAATCAAAAGGGAAAAGGTGTGATTGTAGCCTTGGTAAATCAATTGGGTAAACTTGTGGCCCGGAAATCTAGTATCTTTACCCAGAGGATCTAAATTCTGGAGGGTGTACCTCGTAGCCTTGAAACCGAGGGTGTAATTGTACAATTGCTGTTGAAAGGAAATCTGTACTTGTGTTGCGGGACTGGATGTAGGGTAACTCCGAACCAGTATAAAATCCGGTGTGTTCTTTCCTTTACTGCTTTTATTTTATTTCTACATCTGCGATTGTTTCTGTGATCATATCTGTGTCTGTATATTGCTTATTTTTGTGTCTAAATTAACATAAATCGAAAAAGATTTAGTAATTCTTTATTAACACTATTCACACACCCCTCTAGTGTTAATCTTAGCCTTAAGATCCGTAATCCGCATTTCTCACAATATATACGTTAAACGGGGAGAAGATCTTGATAAAATTGACTTAAGACTTAAAACAAGATAATATAAATATTGATGCATCGATTTTGATGTCTACTCTCCATGTAATATATATTCTCTTTTTGTCGTAACAGTCGTCAAATCTGTATGTTGTAGTGATAGCTTTGTGTCACGAATCAAAACCAAGTCTCAACAACATACTCAAGATTCTCAATAAGTAATAGCATCTAATGCACTAGAGCTTATTCAGTTACAAGAGATGGAGGAATCTTCCAAACAAAATGGGAGTGTTTTGGGGTATCAAGATAATTCGAAAAAAATTATCAATCAGGACATTATTAAATAATGGCGAGTTACTTTAACAATGATCCATGTTTTGAGATGTTGAAGTTCAGATAAAGGTATCATTGTCTAGAAATACATTTGAGTGAGTTGTGACAAGGTTGGGAGAGAGAAACATATATTTCATGTAAAGAAATAGTAAGTGGGGTCAATCGGGTTTTTCGTCGCATCAAAAAAACAAGTGCCCTTCAAATGTTAGGCATGAGGGAAGCGATGATAAGCATGATGAGTATGTCCAAATAGAAGATTCCATCGCCCAACAATAAAAGATTTTGTAATGCAGTGATCCTAGCATTTAGCATGGAGTAACTTCGAGCACCAAATAGTAACGATATCAATAAATTATAGGCTATGCATGAACAACGTTGATTTTCAGTTATGTTGGGTAGCTTAGATTGTATGCATTGATGTTGGAAAAATTGTCCAATTCCAATGTAAGGACAATACACCGGACATTACCACAAGACAACCATGATTTTGGAAAGTTATAGCTTCCTTAATTTACATACATACATATGTATGTATGTATGTATGTATGTATGTATGTATGTATGTATGTATGTATGTATGTATGTACGTATGTACGTACGTACGTACGTATGTATGTATGTATATGGCATGCATTTTTGGTATATCTGAGTCTATATTGACATTAATGTCCTACATTAGTCTTACTTATTTAGCTTCTTATCTAATGATACTGCACTAACTTGTAATTACATGATATGGGATATACAACACAACATGAGATACTACCTTGTTGATGGAATATATCCGATTTGGAAAATGTTGGTCAAAGATTTCAAAGAGCCTAGTAATGAGAAGGAACACAAATTCACGGCACAACAAGCCAATTTAAGGAAAGACGATGAGCGTGCTTTTGGAATTCTAAAAGCTGATTCCAAATTTTTAGAAAGGAGGCATACTACAATGACAAAGTGATATCGGACATATTTTACTGTTGTATAATACTTTATAATATGATTGTTGAAGAAAAAAGGGATGGTTATAAACTATAGTTGTGTAATTATACAGAAATAACACGTGCTTTTGGGACTCCTCCTTTTAAAGTACTAATCACTTTTGCACGGTACATGAATAGAGTTATGGAGATCAGAGAAGTACATGAATAGATTTATGGAGATCAGAGATCTCGAGGCTCATATGGATTTGCGTAGAGAACTAATAGACCACTATCATCATTTTGTAGGTGATAGTTAAGTACTAAGGAAATACTATTATGTATTTATTTCCATTATTGGAAGATTTACTAATTGGAGTTATTATATTTATGTTTTAATGTCAATTTATATATTTTTTGAGATTATGAATCTATATTACATATAGGTTCGAAGGAATGTAACGAAGGCATAAATAGAAAAATATAACAACTGCTGATTTTTTCCTTTAAAACTAGATATATTCTGGTAATCATCCAACACATGTTAATGATTATATACAATGCACGATAGTACAAAGATAAACAAGGATGATATTTACCTATGAAGCATACTAGTAAACACACATATTTGGATGTTATCCCGGTATTTTTGTTTCTTTGGTATGATTGTTAAGAAGAAGTTCTAACCTTCTCACTCTCGAGTGACTTTCAAATGCATACTCTTTAACTCGTCGGTAGAGTTGTGGATCAATCCATTGGAAGTAGCTATACCCATTCCAATTAGCCCTGCATGCAAATTATCTTTGACCTACTTTTTACGTGATTTTAAAATGAGTATGATCGCTTTAACTCTACATTCAAAACGCACTCTTTGACTTTGAATTTGTTCGTTTTCGGGGTTGTAAAAACCACCAATGATTGAAACGTTATCTGAGTTTGTGATCGACATTGTTATGCTGATATTCTTGATTGAACCTAAATTGATTGCTGACCTTATTCCAAATCGCATATATAAATAATTAGAATCATAAAATGATTTGAATTATTTATTATTGATTTGATCATTCAATCCAAAGGTTCCAATTAGGTTCTATAGTGCATGGCATGGAATAGCTTGACTCAGAGGTTGATTAGATCGTTCAATGCAAAGGTTCCAACTGTACATTGTATTGCATGGAAGGGAGCGGCATGGTTCATAAAATGATGCAATCATTCACTGAACATATCTAAACCGTACACTATAGAGCATAGAAAGTAGCAGCATGGTTTAGAGAGTGATGCGATCGTTCACTGAAATGATTCCAACTTTACACTGTAGCCCATAGCAGTGAGCAGCATGATTCAAAGAGTGATGTGATCTTTCACTGAGCAAATTCTAACTTTACACTATACCGAAAGAGCTTTATGTAGCTGAAGTGGCATACCGATTTGAATTTTCAATCACAAAATCCAAAAATTACATGATTGGCACATGGGAGATGAAATTAGACTTGGATGGTGTACAAATTTATTTTCCGTATAAATATCTCTTAAATAAAATGTTCGTAGTTCATTATGCAATTTAGAAAGCACCAACTCTTAGGATGACTATTTTTGGCCAGAATCATATAGTTATACCGATCATTTATATGGACCGTCAAATCCTAATCCAGCTCCACCTAAAATTGCAACTACATGGTACATTAAAATGGAAGAATGACATTACGAGAATGTAAGTTAAAGAGAGCTTGAATCGGGGATGCAACAATTGTGACTATAACATCAACCACAACTTTCTATCCACCATACATAAGAGTTAAGTAGAACACCAGTACAAATTGCGACTGAAGTTGATGAGGTACAATTTGTCTTACGTGCTTCTGTAGTTACGAATCATCGATTTTAGTCATACAAAAAGGGAATAATGTTGGCCGTCGATAATTTCACTGTCCACTCTACCCTAACGGATGTGAATTTGGAAATGGAAGAAGAGACCAGGAGGCTTCATAACCAACTCAATGACGTTATTAGCAATGTCGAGGAAAACACTGACTGCCATAGCAGTCGAAACAAAATTGGCAGTTAGCAATGAGTCTAATTTTGAGCACATTGACCTCTTATTGGGGACCAGTCACCAAGTGACCGATCTCCTATTGGGGATGCTCTTAGTTCCCGTCTTTGCTATTAGCAATTCTATGTGTTAGTCCACTGTTACTTGTGTTCATGCATATATATACACAGACACACACATATTACACTGCTATACATACCTACATTATATGTACAAAAGCATCTTCAAGAAATTTCCATCGCCCATGGGAAGAACTATTGTAATGGAAACTCAGATTTGCACATTTGTACTCTTCTCTCTTTTATTTTATTTTGCTACTTCATCACTTCAAATTATTAACTAGTCCTAGCTTTTGTCATATCAAGTTACCTTAACTGCAGGTATAAATGATCACCCACCCAACAACACAACTACTTATCAAATCGTACCCAAAAATTGTTAGGAACAGAAATAAAAGGACTGCTATAGTAGTCCATTGGCTAATGGTGTTCTGGTAAGCAGTTTTCAATAGTTTATTTTTCTAATTTTGTTATCATTGAGTCTTAGGTTTAGTTGGTTATTATATCCTATTTTCATGTTTTGCACATTGATGTATTGCTTATATAATATGATGTTGTTTGTTGAATAAACATACTATTGCTTTTACTTTATCATAGCCGAGTTTGAGTTTAAAGTATTCTCTTCTTCTAATATTTAAAAAAAGTGGTATCAGTGCCTTAGTGCTCATACGAGTTTTTCAATATGTTGAGATTCTACGATTCAAATTATATGTCATTTTGAAGAGGATTATGTGTTCTTCACTATGAAAGAGACGGGAGATCGTTTGGAGCATCGGGGAGGAAGTTATGATAACAAGGAAAGGAATCATGTTTGTTTATTGTTTTTAATATGCAAATGCATAAATTATTGGATTACATTTGCGTAAGATGGTAAGGAAATAAATACATGCATCGGTTATGGAATAAAATATATACAAAAGGATATGCATATTATTTCTTTCTCAGTAAACGCATTGCTTTTAGATTATTTATTTCCATCTTTGCTGATTAAAGGAATGAGTGAATTACTTGCTATGTTTGCACCATTTGTTAACATTGTAAATTATCTCCATTATCTTCTTACCATATCTTAGTAATTAATCGATGACTCCTATGGATTGTATATTGAGGATAGACTTTATTGTAAACCCATTCTAGCATTCAGCCAGCAATTCCCTAATAGAGTGTCTCTTCTTATTAACCCTAACTTAGGGCTTTTTTATGTAAACTCTTATCTTGTAATTTCTTGTAACTCTCTCATGTATAAGAAAATCTCTCCTTTGGACTGGACGAACACTATTTTGATGATAATGGAACGAGTGTAAATATTATGCATCTCTTTTATTCTTTATATTTACTTACTTTTTATTTAAAGTAAAAGAATAATTTTTGTTAGATTGAGTGATTTTCAAATTGGAAAATATAGATCTTGTTTATTGTTATTCCGCATTTGTGCAATTTTTTCATAACAGATCGGTATCGAAGCAAGACGATTTGTTAAATTTATGCATCAATTGTTTCTAGAAAGAGCGGTAGATCCGGAGGTAATTATGCTATCACTCATTTGGATAGAAAAGGACATTTTTTGCAATATGAAAAATAAAAATGAAGGAGATTACGTTGAGAGAGAAGAGTGTTCTATTCTTGGAACATTGGTGATAAAGATTTTAGTGTGTTGAAGGGACAACCGGATTTGGGAACCTATATCTACTTCATGGCTCAACGCTGATATGAGAGTATTATGTTGATTTCCATGAAAAATTTGTTGTTTAGCGAATAAGGTATGTCAGAAGAGAGAGATTCGATTGGTGATTAAGAGAATTTTTTTTGACCTTTATGGCTTTGATATTATTTTGATATCTACCTTTTTTGATTTTGGATATTTGTAACATTTTGTTGATGGCGGGGACACAGCCCGAGCTCGTTAGTAAGGTGTGATGGGAGTGGCTTTGTCGGGACCCATTGGCTAACTATTCATTTTTGGTATTTATCTCGTTAAGAGATTTTGGTTGAAGGTGGAGTTAGTTTTTAAAAGCTTTATATTGAAAAGAGAATTTGAATCGAGGTGGAGTGTTGGGATTCTACGGTTTAAATTATATGCCATTTTGAAGAGGATTATGTGTTCATCACTATGAAAGAGACGGGAGGTCGTTCAGAGAATCGAGGAGGAAGTTATGGTAACAAGAAAAGTAATCATGTTTGTTCATTATTTCTAACATGGAATGCATAAATTATTGGATCGCATTTGCATGAGATGGCAAGGAAATAAATACATACACACTTTATGGATTAAAATATATGCAAAATGATATGCATATTATTTCTTACTTAGTAAACATATTGCTTTGAGATTATTTATTTCCATCTTTGCTAACTAGAGAAATGGGTGAATTACGTACTGCGTTTGTACAATTTGTTACCATTATAAATTGCCTCTATTATCTTAATATATCTTGATAATTTAAGCGACGACGCTTATGGATTTGTGCTGGCTATATATTGACGATAGACTTCATTGTAAACTTATTCTAGTATTCAGCCAGCGATCCCTTAATAGAGTGTCTTTTCTTGTTAACTCTAACTTAGGGTTTTGGTATGCAAACTCTTCCCTTGTGATCTCTTGTAACTCTCTCATGTATAAGAAAATCTCTCCTTTGGACTGGACATACACTATCTTGATGACAATAGAACCAATATAAATATTATGCTTCTCTTTTCTTTTTTATAATTATTTACACTATTTATTTGCAGTAATAGAATAATTGTTGCTAGATTGAGTGATGTTCAAATTGGAAAATCTAAATCTTGTTTATTGTTTTTCTGCATTTATGCAATTTTTACACAACACGTTCTCGAATGTTCCACTTCGGCGACGATAGCCGCTATAAAAGGTTGTTGTCCACTGGGCTAGGTCTTGTGAGTGTTCAATTGTATTGGTTCCTGCAGTGTTTGGTTGTTGTCTTTCTTGTTTACATTAGAGTTGGTGAGAGGCTATTGACAAGGCAGATGAAGTCTCTAAAATGCATAGGGTGAAGCTGAGAAGACGATGGAAGGCGACAAAGCTAAAGGAGAAGCGGTTGAAGTGGAAAGAGAATCTGTGAAAACTGATTTTGGAGTAGCCAATCAATTATCTGAAGTGAAAACTAAAGAAGAAACCGTGAAAATCAGTTAAAGCGCTCAAGAAAATCCCAAAGATACTAGTGAGAAATCTGAATCTACTAAAGTAACCGAAGAAGTAGCAATTGATAAACATAACCCCCAAAGCTACTGTAGATGTTGACGTGGCTGATGTAGAAGCTGACAAAACCGAAGTAGATGCTGAAATGAAGCAAGGTAATATAGAAGGTTACAAGGATGAGAAAGAAGCTGGCAAGACTGACGAAGAGAAGGTTTGATTTGCGCTGATGGTTGTTATCGACGAGGAAGTGCTGGAGTTTGTTTGAGCAGCTTGCTATTGTGAGATCTCATTAGTACTAACGGTGGCTTCAAAATAGAGTTTATATTGAGATATTGAAATAAGTACGTAGGTCAAAAGAAGCGATAGTGGAGCATGGTGACTATTGACTTCAATGCTGGTGATTATTGTACCGTCGATTCTTCGTGTTGCAGTTGATGTTGGTTTGGTGATGTAAGCATATAAATCTGTGCAATCAAGTGGTGCAGTTCTTTGGAATGAGAATGTAACGACCCGTAAAATTTCGATAATTAAATTTGTTAATTTAATGAATCTTTTTTTAATATTGGAAGAAATAAAAAGGTGTAATGTAATAATGTTAAATAATTAGTGCAATTCCAATTAATTAATAAATATAATTAAATATTATGTTAATGTAAATTTAGATAATATTTGAAAATAAAGTCAATTCCATCTATAATATGACAATTGGTTGATTTAAAGAATGGAAAACAAGATTTATTAATTTATTTGACTTTAAATTATAGTGATGAGGTTTATTGCAAGTAAATGGAAATAAACATTTAGATATTACGTTAATGGGAAATTAAGAGAAATTTGGAGATTTGAATGTAATAAATCATGAAACAATGTTAGTTATACCCTTATTCTAATAAAAGACGTGAATAAAAAGTTTAGAAATTTAATAAATGGATTTTGGGAATTTTAATTTATAATTTCTGAATTAATGAAATTGAAATTAAACACTGCAATTGATGGACTAATCAACTTTAAGTCGACATCTAAATTTTTTTCTAAGTTATCATAAATGATTGAGAAATCAAAAATGATAGAAAGGGTAGATAATTAAATTTAAACTAGAAAGATGATTTAATTTATTTATTTAATTTAATAACTATAAAATAGTCGCTTTGTCCTCTGACTCGAATTTCGACGAAACTAGTTTCATCGGATCTGTAATGGTGAGTTATTGTAGGATTTCGAGTTTCGTATCGATCGGACCTGTCGTTTGATCGTACGGGCTCGAAACACGTAGAAATCAATGAAATTGAAATCAATTGAAATCAATTTGAAATAACTTGATTTTAGCATAACTTCTTCATACGATGGAATTTGGACTTGAAAGCTGTTACATTGCGTTTAGAATATCTAAAACATCTATTTTGATATATGGGTTGATCTAATTTCATTTCGGAGTCAGAACGGGCATTTGTGCCGATATTGTTCAATCAAATCCGATCCATTCTTTTATTTTCAACCCCACACACACACACACTCACACACACACACACACATATATATATATATATATATATATATATATATATATATATCCAGTCATAAACCCAAGCAGCCTTTCTATTTCTCATTTCTATATGTACAAAAACTTATGTTGCTCCTCTTCCTCAATGGCTGAAAACCCTAATCTTCCCAGTCCAATTTCAATTCAAAATACAATTTCAGAAATCAAACTCCACAAACTATATCGATTTATATATGGATTTGAAACTCTCGACGAGCGCAAGTCAAATATATGATTCGTTTTTCAATCTCTGATTCGGTGTGGCCGAAAATCGATGAATATCCACGGCTGTTCATTGAGTCATGATCGACTTCGTCTGATCGCCAATCATTTGTCTATTCATTGGGGTCCCGATATATTCTACGAGTGGTTAAGTTATCTCTTCGAACTGACCAATACCCCTGCATATTTCGTAGACCGGATAACCCGAGTATTTCATAAAGTATTGAATGAGTTCGTTTTCATATTTATTGTTAATATTCTGATTTGGTAAGCCAAATATAGAATAAATATTTTAATCTGATCTGGTAACCAATTCTCTGTCTTTTCATATGATGTTTGTTGTCTCCATGTCTAGCAAATTTCAGGGACGAAATTTTCTCAATGGGGGAATTTGTAACGATTCCAGTTTTTAAGCTAAATTTAATTAGTAATTAACATAATTTTTGGGTTAATTTGGGAATTAATTGAGAATTAATTTGAAAAAATTGGGAATAAATATATGTAAAGAGATTTCAAATAGAATCTTGATTTTGAAATTCAAAAGAAAATATCTTATAAATAAAAGTTGATCTATTAACTTTGAAAAACTAAAGTATATATGTATATAAGAATTTTTATTAATAATGTATAACTTGATTTCAAAGCATTTGTCTTAAGGTTATTTAAAAAGTTATATAAGTGTAAATATAGAAAAATGTATGAATAAAATATAAACATTCCTAATAACTTGAATTTAAAATGCAAAATAAGATTTGATAAAAGATTTAAATTACTTTTCTTTTATATATTTAGAAATCAATAAGATAAACATTTGTAAAATATAAACATATGTAAATATAAAATTAATTAATGAGAGGGTAATAAATTAATGAGAGGGTTTAAAGTTAAATTTATAAATTAATTAAAGTAAAGGATTTAAACATAATTTTATCATATGTAACAAATGTTTAATAAGTAACAATATAGATTAACATGTGTTAGTAAAATTTAACAAGTGGCAAAGTCATTTCTTTTCTTTTGAAAATTTAATTTTATAAACATATATTGAAGAGTAAAACCAAGTTACTTTCATTTTCTCAAGTTTTTAATATCAACCTGAAATGGAAATTCAAAATGAATCAAGGAATCAAAACTTGAAAGCTTTCAACCTCAAATCATAAACCTAGAAGATGAAAATCAAAACCTGTTTCCAGAAATCTTCAACCTGGAAGCAAAGTAAATTAAAATTTCTAGTAGCACATCATGCAAATTTAAATCGTAGATCAAATCAACTCAGTTTAAAGCAAGATTCAACACAAATATCAAGCAAAGAGAAGAATCAAATCCAGGTTTCAAAAAACAAAAGCAAGTTTTTCAGATCAAAGAAAAAATAATAGCCTGTCTCTGTTCAACAAAACCATGTGAGCAAGCCTTTAAACCCATATGTTATTCTGGTTTGCATGTGATAAAAATTTGATATAAGTTGTGAAATATGTTTTTATGACTGTGAATTGTGTTGTATGTATATATATATATATATATATATATATATGTATGTATATGTATGTATATATGTATATATGACTGTATATAAGCATATATATGTGTCTGTTACTATGTACAGGCTAGAAACAAACATAGAAAAATCAAGATCTCCTCAAATCCTTCATTTATAAGCTTAGATATACAAATGGAAAATGCTTGAATTAACAAGATGTATGTTTCAAGCCTAAATGATTAAAGTATTTCCTGAAAAACTAAGAAATACATTTGAATATAGAGCATACCAAAAATTCGAGAATCATGTTTTCTGATTTCAATTATATCATCAAAAACACTTTCGAAAATAATGATTTTTAAAGGTGGAATCAGAATTTTTAAGTAAGTATTCGAGGAGAATTGGCGAGTTGAACAGAATCGTGAAAAATGTCAATCCCCGACGATCAAAGAGAAATCAAACCTCGGGATTAATCTTAGAGGAGGTTTGGATGGTGGCGAATACAGGAAAATTGGTGGTTGAATTTATAGTGGACTATGGCGATGACATGGTGGTATGGTAGGGTTTTAGGTCGATGAGGTTTAAGGAGGATTTCATCGTCGATGGTGATCAATAGGCGATCGGTCTAGGGGGGATAGAGGCTATAGGTCGATGTGAGTCTACAGTTGTGGTCGACATGGTTGATAGTGGTCAGGTCATCGATGGCGAGGCAATTTTCGTCGAAAAGTATTATTCACATTATCACAAATAGATAATTCATATCATCACAATTCAACCAAAGCATCACATATCACAGATCAACACATATCTCATATCAGAGATATCAAACAATACAAGGCATTCAATAACATTCAGCCATCCATAAGCAAAAACTATCTCTAATTAATTTAAAATGAATTAAATTAATTAATTCAGTAACAGCTTGTTCGGATGTTAACATAGAAGAAGTTAGGGTGTTAAGTTCTGTTTTTTGTCTTCCTTCATCAACAAAGGTAGATGTTGCTCCTGGAATTACTTCAAGGGTGGATGGTTTTTTGTTGAACAATTGTATGGAGGCAGAGACTTCTTCAGTCAACAACTAGGGCTCTTTTCGGCCAGAGAGTGGTAGTAGATCAGTTTCTAGTTCTCCTTCGTCGAAGAAAGGAAGATGCAAGAAAATAGTAGCTTCTAGTGGTCTGGTTCGTCGAAGTTTTAGGATACGCAGTTGCCATCAGAAGACTATGGGTGAGTTACCTGGATTGAGTGCCATATGTGGCGCTACGAATCCAGGCTCAGGTATGAGTTCTTTTATGGGCAGTACATACTCCACTTATGCATTAGGAAATTTACCATCTACAGAGCTTTGTCAGCTTGCCTATGAGACTTTTTTTATTTTTTCTGATATTGAGATTAATAGAGAGTATATTAGGCGTAAGGAATTAGAGAGGGCTAGTACAGTTAGTTTATGAGGATCATTAGTTGGAACATTAGAGGTTTGAATGATTTGAATAAGTGTGATAAGGTTAGAGCGTTCTTTAAAGACCTATTCTATTGACATTGCTTACTTCAGGAGACTAAAATTTGCTTTCTCAATGTTAGGTTTTTTAGAAGATCAGGTGGGTATCATTTTAGAAAATGGGTTTTTTTTACCTTCTGTGGGTACTTCAGGGGGGATTAATGATAGGTTGGCGGGATAATTATTTTAAATTACTACAATGTATTGTCAAACAGCATTCTCTTCATGTTACTCTTATTAATCTTTCTGATAAATCTTTTTTAAATATTTCTAATGTTTACGGACCTAATTCTAAAATTAATCGAAGATTTTTATAGAATGAATGCCTAGATTTTAGATCCTTTGCTCCGGGTTCTAGGATTTTGGAGGGTGATTTCAATGTTATGTGTTTCATTGGTGAGCGTTATCCTAGGGAAGGGGATTACTCCGCAATGGAGGAAATCTATAAATTTATTATTAATTTTAATTTGATTTAAATTTCCCTTTCCAATATAGAGTTTACTTGGAATAACACTACAGAGTCTCCATCCACGGCTCTTCTCGATAGATTTTTTGTTAGTGATGAATTCGGAGACAAATTCCCAATTTGTAGAGTCACTAGTTTACCTTACACATACTCCTATCATTGTCCAATTATACTTACTTGTGAATACCATAGAGTTATTATTAACAATTTTAAATTTGAAAAGATGTGGCTTTTGGAATCTAACTTTGTGAATCTAGATAAAAGTATATGGGTTTCTTTGAGTTTTCATAATATCAGAAATAAGGAAAACCCTGCTGAAGCTTTTGTTTCCAAACTAGGGATCTTAAGATTTTTCTTAGAAACAGGAACAAAAATGTTTTTGGCAATCTAAAAATTAAAAAAATAATATTCTTAATGAAATGCTTAAAATTAATAAGATAGAAGAATCTAGATTTCTAAATATAGGAGAACGTAATGTTCTTGCTAATTGAATTAAATTTTATTTTAGAAAAGGAGGAGGTAATGTGGAACAGCGATCCAGAATTCAATAGATCGATGAAGGTCATAATAATGCCAAATTTTTTCATAATATAGCTAATGGTAGAAAATGTAGTAATAAAATTAACTCTATATTTGTTAATAATATAAAGTTATTTGATTAAAGAGACCTAAACAAAGCTTTTACAGACTATTATAAGTATATTTTTGGTTCTAAAATCAAACATAGAATCCACATTAGATGGATAGATTTGTATCCATCTGATTCTATTGTTGATTTATTAGAGTTAGATAATCCTTTTACTAAAGAAGAAACTAAGAAATCAATTAATGACTTGCCGAGTGATAAATATCTAGGACCCGATGGGTTTCCGATTTTAGTTTATAATATTTTTTGGGACGTTTTAAAATTTGACTTAGTTAGTATGTTTAATGATTTTTTTAATGGTAATTTGCAATTAGGGAGATTTAACTTCGCAAATGTTATTTTGTTACACAAAAAGTAGGAGCTAAAAATCTAAAGGATTTTAGACCTATTTCTTTGATTAACTGTTCAGTTAAAATCATTTCTAAAGCTCTTGCTAATAAACTTAGTATAAGAATGAATGAATTAATCGATTGTTCACAATCGGCTTTTATTAAAGGGAGAAATATCACTGATGGAGTGGCAGTTGTTCAAGAATATATTAATTATTGTTGTAAGAATAACATAACTTGTGCGATTTTAAAACTTGATTTTGCTAAAGCTTTTGATTCAGTAGATTGATATTTTCTTGTAGAAATTTTTCATGCTAGAGTTTTAGTCATGGATGGATCAATTGGATTTTGACCTTGCTTAGAACTGGAAACTCCAGTATTATGGTTAACGATATATTAGGTAATAGAATTCAATCTACGAGAGGTTTATGGCAAGGGAATCCCTTATCGCCTTTATTATTTAACTTAGCTGCTGATGTTTTTGCTAAAATTTTTAAAAGAACAGCAGATAATGGATCTCTAGGACGTGTGGGAAATGAAATCTCGCGTAATGGTTTATCGGTTCTTCAATTTGCTGATGATACCTTACTTTTTTCTTCCCATCTTCCTAGACACATCATTACCCTTAAGTTTATCCTTTATAGTTTTGAACTTTTATCCGGTTTAAAAATAAACTTTGAAAAAAGTTCCGTGTTAGTTTTAAATGATTTTGATAAAGTTGAAAACTTAGTTGCTAATACTCTTAATTGCAAAACTATGAACTTTCATTTTGACTACCTCGGTTTTGTGATTAGATCCACCAAACTCAAACACGATGACTGGATTATTATCATTGATAAAATTAAAAATAAGATTTCTAACTGGAATGGAATATTTCTCTCTAAAGCTGGTAGACTAGTTTTAATAAATTCAGTTTTATCAGCTCTTCCGACTACTGGATGTCCTTACATTTTTTCCCGGATTGGGTTATTGATAAAATTGGTAAGATTAGAAGAGATTTCTTATGGAGTGGAGAAAACTCTAATAATAATATTAAATGTTTAGTAAATTGGAAAACCGTCGGTAAGGCCAAAAAGGAAGGTGGATTAGGTGTTATTAATTTGCATAATATGAATTTGTCTCTGTTAGGTAAATGGCTTTGGAAGTTTAAAGACATAAATGATAACGCTATTTGGAAAGAGATCATTTCTAAATATTATTATAATGGAAGTAGCAATTTATATCAAATTGCATCTCCAGCCACTCAAAATATATCTGACTTTTGGAATATCATTTTAAAATGTAATGAGATTTTTAATTTAGAATTAAATACAATTGTTCATTCTGGTAATAGTACTTCGTTTTGGCATGACCGTTGGATTTCGATCTTGCCTCTTAAGATAGAATTTAAGGATCTGTATAAAATTTGTAACTTTAAGTATACTTTAATCAATGAAGTTTATTCTCCCGAACATGATCCTCCTTGGAATTTTAGTTTTAACAGAATTTTAGTTAATTCAACTTTTAGACAACTTTCTTTGCTTTTTGCCAGATTAAATCTTATATTGATAATGATAATGATTTTATTAGTTGGGAATGGGATAATAGTAAGAAATATACTTCTAATTCTTTCTACAGTTTTATTAATTTTTCGGGTACAATAAATAACTCATTTAAATATATATGGAAATCTATTTGCTCCTCCCAAATCCAAAATTCATATGTGGTTAATTCTTCATGGAAAACTTAATACAATAGAATTTTTAAAGAGAAAAAATATTCAAAATTACAGTAAATGTTATTATTGTAATATGTATCATGAGGACATTAATCATATATACTTTAATTGTATGGATTCTAGTTATATTCTAATTAATACTCTTAAAATGTTTAACTTTAATATAACAACTAAAATTTCGGATTGTGAATTCTACTGGAATAATTATATATTCAAGTTTAAAAAGAATATTAGATTTTTACTTTACACTTTATTCATTATTATTAGTTGTTTTATTTGGTTTGAAATAAATCGAAGAATTTTCAATAATAATAATTGTCATTTAAACGAATTGATTTTTACGATTTCTTTATTTTTTTTTTAATTGGATCTCTAATCTCAAATATAATTAGCTAAAAATATCCTTTTTAAATGGTATCTTAACAAGGTAAATCATAATATTAATTTTTTTAAACAAAACAATAATTTTTTTAACATTAATAATAGTATTATTAATAGATGATGATACCGCTTCTAATCATTACTTACTTATGATTAAAGGTTCATAAGATAATATTTGTACTAGTCTCTATTCAGTTTTGGTTTTTAGATTCTTCATTTATACTGTTATTGTCCAGTTAGTTTTATTTAGGTTTTTATTTCCTTCTTTATAAATACATATATATGTATATGTATTATACACACACACACACACACACACACATATATATATATATATATATATATATATATCATTCTAATTGTTTCTTTAGTCATTTTCCAGTTACAGGTATGGGAGATAGGGTATTAGATTCATTTTGCAGGTTTTCATATCTTCAGATTGCTGGACAACACATGGTAGAGAGGTCACCAGAGCAGAGTATCTTCATCCAGGACTTCTAGTAGTTTCTTCTCAGTTTTAGAGGCTTCAGAGTTGTTCCTCTTTTTAGTAGATCCACTTCAGTACAGATGCTTATTCACCTCTCCTGATTCAGTTGGTTGGAGCTTCCTCATTAGTCAGGGACGTCGTCTAGTTGTTTTTGTCTTTCCTCTAGTTTTTTGGGTACTTCTACCACATTAATATTGGACGGTAGCCATGCCGGAGCTCGATATTGGGGTGTGATGGGTGGTGGCCTTACTGGAACTCATCTTAGGAGTACCTAAGATTGGATATATGTGTGTGTGTGTGTGTGTGTGTGTGTGTGTGTGTGTGTGTGTGTGTATGTATGTATGTATGTATGTATGTATGTATGTATGTATTTGGTTTTTGTTACCTGCCAGGCATGTCGGTAGCACCATATATTCGTGATATATATATATATATATATATATGCATGTGTGCTCTACTCTATACGTAGAGGATCACACATTTTTCTCAAAAAAAAAATTAATTACTTTATCTCTAATTAATTTAAAATAAATTAAATTAATTACTTCCATTACTTTAAATCTTGCTTACCTAACTTTTAATTAATTACAAACCAATTAATTAACTAATTATCCATCTTAATTAATCACCAACGATTAATTATTCTCTAATTACATTAAGTAATTAGTCTTTAATTAATTATACAATTTAGTTATTATTAATCGTTTACAGTAATTAACCTTTAATTACTTCATTAATTAATTAATTATAATTAATTACATAAATCCTTAATTAATTATTCTATAATCACTTCATTGATTAACTATCCTTAAATTAATCAACCCTTAATTACTTCATTAATTGTATTAATTAATGATCCTTTAATTACTTCCTTAATTAATTATTGTTCTAATTAATCATATATAATAATTAATCTTTTAAATAATTACATTCATTAATCAACCTTGATTACTCACCATCATTAATTAATTACCCTTAGTTAATTACCTTACTTAATTAACTTCTAAATAAATTTTATTAATTCATTCATTCTTAAATTAATTACACTATATAATTAATCCTTAATTACTTCCACTAAGTAATTATCCTTCTTATTAATTGCACGAAGTAATTGAACCCAAATTACTTCCATAATTACTCATCCTTCAACTAATTACATCTAGTAATTACCCATTAATTACCTCACTAAGTAATTACATTAATTAATTATACTTAACAAATAATCACATGATTATCTTAAATTAATTAAACTAATTAATTAACTTAAACTAATCACATTAATTTAATTGATTACATTAAGTACTTAATCCCTTTAATTACTTTCATTAAGTAGTTATACTTAACCAATTCCATAAATGATTATCCTTAATTAATTAATCTAATTAATTATCTTAAATTAATTACATTAACTAATCATTTCATAATCCCTAGTTAATGATCTTTACAATAACTATTAACAATTCTTTAATTTTCTTTCCTTAAGTAATTAAACTTTAATTTACCATTATTAATTACAAATTGATTAATTTCTAAATACCAATTAATTAATCTCTAATTACTTAATTAATTAATCTATAATTATAAATCAATTAATATTTAATCACTTAATTAACTAGTCCTTAATTATCAATTAAATAAATCTTTAATTAATCATAATTTTGATTATAAATTAATTTATTCTTCATCATTAATTTACTGATTCATTAATTATTCATTAATTACCTTATTAACAAATTAATCTTAAATCATTTAAACTTAATTAATTTCAAGATAAAACATTTTCCTTATTAATGACTTAATTACCATAAATCATATTTAAAACATTTTATTAAATCATTTAATTTTAGATTTAAAATAACAAAATCAAGTTAAACAAATTTTAAACACTCACTTTAACATTTAAACTTTTTAAAAAAAAACTTGTTTGAAACATTTATCTTTGCAACTAATTTTTTTTATAACTTTAAAAACTTGTTTTACTTTTCTTTGAAACCTAGAAGCATTTAAAAAGTCCAAGTTCTTTGATTTAAAATCTAAAACACTTCCTTTTTATTTTAGATTTTAAAACCTGTTTCCTTAATCAAAGTTTAACCCGAGACAACTCGACCACTTTCTCGTGCAAACACGATACTCACGTGCTACCTTCTTGCCTCGAGACCAACTCGAAAATGACTCGAGTAAAACTCGAGTTACCCGAAACTTCAACCCATCAGAACCTGATGTGCATGTGTGCACAGTGCACTACCCTCAGACCATCTCCGGCCGTTTCCCCGATCATCGAGAAACCCAAGCCAACCTCGCCTACACAATCGTCCACCCAGAGCGACAATTCCAGCCTTGAATCAAAATCGAACCCATCATCCCATTACGGGAAAGAGTCATCATCGGAAAAAAAACACCCGTTTCTGATGATCTAGGACCTGAGAAACATTGCCGATCACGCCGTAGACTCGCCTCGACTTCTAGCAACGGTCCCTCTATCACGAACGCCTCTGATCCATCCAAGACTACGCCATTACCCCGAGAACAACGATATCCCAAACATCCTACAAAACCCTAAATCGCCATCCCCTGGCCACTACGCCCATCAGGAAAATCTCAACCCAATTTTCCTGAGACCATCCATCTACCAGCCATCTTCGACCACAACCTCCACGCCGACCACCACGTCGATCGTCAGAAAATGGCAAAACCCCCAAAATCCTCTAACTCTGATTGCCTCAGAGATTACCAAACTAAAACTTATGGTATTACCACCTAAATTCATGATTTACTAATACAAATCAGAGTCTGTAATCCAACTCAGAAATTAAGCTGTTTGAAATTTTCAGTTATCTTAAGCTTATACTGTTGTTTTGATTTCCAGAGACATTTCAAGTTTTATTTTAACTTAATTAAAATTTTAAACATTAATCTATAACGAAACAAACAATTTTTTCTTGAAACTTAAATCCTAACAAAGATCAGATCCAGTGATAATGAATTTTGTTTAAAATTCTAGTTCTGAAACTATAAACAGAACGGATCTTGATACAACAGGCATGCACACATCCCATACATCCATATATACACAGAAAATTTCAATATACACAAACATATTTTATTTTAGAAATTCACGTGCAACCATAATCATACTTAAGCTTCTTTATTTAAAAAAATGTTACTCACCAGGCTTGCATGAAACAGAGCACCTTTTTTTTTGAAACAGCCTTTAAACCGTGAAAACTTGAATGCAGGCAAGATGATTTAAGACTTGACGATGACTTAGTTGAAGAAAATGTTTTTTTCCCTAGCTTGCTTCAGATAAAACTCAGTTTGAATAAAACACTTGCATTTAAAATTGAAGTTGCTTGCTTTTGAAAATTTTAGGTTGAAGAATGAGTTCAGGCTTTTGAATTGATTTTCATCTCAGGTTTGAAGAATGTACAGGTTAACGGTTTTATCTTGCAAATGGATTACAAGGTATGGTTCTTTTGATTTTAATATTTCTAGTTTGAGGAGGGACTGGTTACAGATTGTTTTGAGTTATGGTTTGAGTTTATCTTGGTCTGAGAAGTGTGAATTTCAGATTTGTTTTTGAAATTGTTATGAGCTGAAGTTTTCTTAGTTTTTGATTAGAGAATAGATAGAAAAAGAAAAGATGAAGAGGAGAACAACATGATTATAAAGGGTAAAATGTGATTAATTTAAAAAAAATAAAAGAAAAACAAAACTAACAATGACACTTGTGAAAACATCTTAACATTTGTCATATAGAGTTGATTATTAATTAACTCTTGCTAAAATAAGCCTTATATAATTACACTTGTCATTTAAGTAATTAATATTTATTTTAAATGTTAATAATAAAGCTTTTACATAATTTATTAATTTACAAATACTTATATATATATATATATTACTTTAAAGAAAATAAAAACAATTATATATAAATAAAAGCTTATACATATAATTTTAAAATATCTATCTTTTGAATTTCAATTTTAAATCCAAATTCAAATTCGAATTAAATTTAAAATATCCAATTTAAAGTCAACTTATATATATACATATTAAAATTGAAAATAACAATTTTTTGTTTAAAAATCTATTTAAATCTATATATAAAAATAAAACATCATTAATATTGTTTTAAAAATAACAATTTTGCTAATTTTAAATAATTTATAAAGGAGATTATAAATTATTTCTATTACTAAATTAATTAATATATCATATCTATTAAGCAATATTTAAGAAGAAAATAAAACAAATCTTTTTGTTAATTTTATTTATATTATACTTAAGCTAAAAGATATTTTAAACAATAAAACATTTACCTTAAATATTTTAAAACTATATAGTTATTTATTAAAATAATCTTTGAAAAGTTTTATATTAAATTTAATCATAATTTCCAAATTACCAAAATATATTAGAACTTGAAAACATGATTTATTTGCTAATTAAATACAAACCAAAGCTTTTCTATTTACAATATATACAAATATATATACACACATTATAAATAGAAAACATTTTATTAACTTTTTAAAAGATAAAATTATACCAATTTAAATTACAATTATAAAAGAAAATTATCAAATCAATTTACTTATTAATACAGATTATTAAATTGATATTGCCTAAAATTCCGAGTCGTCACATTCCCCCCCCCCCCCCTTAAAAGAATTTCGTCCCCGATATTTAAAAGAAAAGATAATTTAATAACTCATCAAAGATTTTAAATTTAAATCACAAGCATATATTAACAATCATATGCTAACAACCATAGTAACCAATTCACTTAATCAAATAAATCTAATGATCCTGACACAAATCAGGATAGACTTCCTAGCACTATCTAGAGTTTCCCAGACTGGAATACTCTCTCTACTGAATCCAAACAATCTACACTACTAAGCTACAGAGCTCCTATTCATCTAGATCTACAAAACTATACAGGATATCAGACCACAGACAAGTACGACTTAACTACCAAATCTTCCTGAACTGCTGGTTCCACAATCAGTGATGGATCATACACATACTCCCTCAGAGATACGTGAAACGCCATGAATCCCAGTCTTCCAAACTGGCAATTCAACCTAAAGACTAATGCACTTATCCAAAATCAAATCTCCGACTTTGAAATCCAAATTCCTCCATTTCTTATCCACAAAACTCATCTGAAATCCGGGTCTGCCTTCATCCTTCCTGATCAACTCAACCTTTGCTGATGCCTCTTGAAACAATCTGGACCAAAAACAACCCAACAAAAATGATCCTCTCAAGATCAACCAAAATCAAGAACAAACTCTATTTCACAAACATCAGTAGACTTCATACTTACTTCTTCTATCCAGAAAAGACAAACAGGAGCACTCGCCAATCCCACTTTCAGATCCTGAAAAACTTCTTATAGAAACCCTCTAATCCAAGAAAACTTCAAACTTCCAAGGAGTCTAGGGTCGCGTCCACTCTAGAACAGCTGCTATCTTGCTTCCGCTGCACAACTCTGACCTGCAGTAGATGAGAATGCCGATGATGAACACGAGAACAAACATGTTCGACATATCCCAGAAAAATAGTTCAACAGATCCATAAAGAGAAAACTCAGAAGTACCACGATATCCTGAGCTGCTTCACCAAACTCTCTCTCTACGAGCCATCCTTCTATTATGTTGAACCACCGGTAACACTCCTGGAATCCTAGTCGATACAAAAACTCAACCTCCACATGCTATGGCAAACCTCTGACCTCTATGAAGACATCCGAAAAAGTCTCTGACAACCTCGATCCTATGCAAAAGATTACCCAAGAGAATACTTAACTATCACAAGTCGCTTTTGCAATCAACCCAGCCTAATATCTAAAGAAACTGTTCTCTCTTTACCAATTAGAACAGCTTACGCCAGACTAACCAATCCATTAAAGAAATGGATCCACTTTGCTGCTACTGATGCTAAAGACTTCCAATCCAAAGCTATTCGAACCTCAAAGCTATACATCTAATTCCACGCAGAGCCTTGAAATGGGAAGACATCTCCTCAAGAAATTCGGCTCCAAACCAAACACAAACACCCTGCTGAACTTAGTCTCATCACCGATGCAGACATACTTCCCTAAACTTGCTCCGAAAGAAACATCTTCGGAAACATTCGTAGTCGCTGCGTCTCACCATGTAGCTGCTTCTTCTTTCCAAAGTTGCCAAGATACCATCACACGCTTCTGCTCAACTGACAGATCCAAACTCTACTCATCCAACTTGCACTACATTGATGGACTCTGAACCTCAAAAGGCTTCCTTCAGAGATTGGTGAAATCCTTACACCACAGCAAAGCTTACTCGAGACAGTATTGGGTCTACAATCTCGGCAGATACTTCCAACCTCAACATTCAGACTCCTTCCATTGGAAGTCGTGTTAGACACACCACTACCTTCCTACATTTAGAACTCATATTGGAAAACCTGAACAAGTAATCCAACAAATAGGTAGATATATATATATATATATATATATATATATATATATATATATATTATAATTACAAATACGCTCTCTCAAGAAAGAAATCACTCCATGGCCTAGGTATTCACTCAACCTAGCACTCTGATACCAGCTGAGACGACCCGCCTTTCTCTTCACAGAAAGACGCATCATCATTAAGAAAGAAAGGGACAGAAAAGAGAAAAGATAGAGAAGAAAGAAACAAGATCAGAATCTTAACAGCGGAACGAATAAATAATATTAATCACATAAGTATTTCATATATACAACATCTACCAGAGTTACACAAATTATACGTCACATGCTAGACAGTTATAAACACTTGTCTAGTTATTACAACTCAAACAAACGACTCAGAGATCACACAGCAGAACCACTTATATATCTACAAACGTTGAAGTCTCCTGCTCCATATCTCCTCCAGAATTTCTTCAAAGCTAACCTGAATGCCATAGCTAATCATGAAAATTTGAGTACCCAAGAGTTTAAGAAAACGGAAAATAAACTCCAAGATAGACATGGGTCTGGTGTGAGTAACAGGTTAAAGTTGCTTAACTTTGAAAATCTTTTGAAAACAAAAGGTATCTCGTAAGACTTCCCGCACATAAACACGGAAAAGTTTTTACCTTACGATAACCAAAACATTTGATAGGAAATCCAGTGATATCATAATAGGGTCTGGTGTTTTCAAGTAAACATAAAATAGCTGAAATTCTTACATTCATTAAATTCCAGCTACTAGCCACAAAGTGGGTTATACAATCAAAACCGTAATGGGCACGTAGGAAGAATGGGTCTCCATCAATGGCAGGGCTACTGTGGTACCACCCATCACAGTACGTGGCCTAGATCACCGTAATGAGGATCCATCCTAAATCCCCTGCAACACAAGGCCGGAACCATCCCTTACTGGATAATCTCGAACAAGACAATCCTACAGTTGTTTGCAACCAACTGCCCACACAACCGAATATAAAGGGACTTCTAAATAGGGGTAGATCTTGTCCTACTTGAGCGCGACTCACTTAGCCTTGTTGCACCTCCCTTGTTTTAGCCATTCCCGGTTGATGAGGCTTGAGGCTACAATTACCTTTATAGAACACATCTATCTTAGAATGCTCATCGTCTACCTGACGATGTTCTAAAAGCATTCAATCCATACAAGTTTGTTCCGGGTTCGAACGAAACCGAAGGCATTATCTCGTTACACTCATTTTGGAATCACCCTCAGAGTTAATGAAAATACCTTTGCACTTTAAATCTTCATCTTCAGTTGAGATTCATGACCTATCGTTAATTTGGATCGATGTGGTTTTCGGATATCCAAATTTGGAAACCCAATCCCGGTCTCATCGAAATCCAAGACGCCATATTTTAAGTCCAAGTTGTTATAAAGTTAAAACAATTCAATTCTATAATCTATATTCACACAAATAGATAATTCACATTATCACAAATAAATAATTCATATCATCACAATTCAACCTAAGCATCACATATCACAGATCAACACATATCTCATATTAGAGATATCCAACAATTTAAGGCATTCAATAACATTCAGTCATCCACAAGCAAAGATCTATTAATCATACTATCTCTAATTAATTTAAAATGAATTGAATTAATTACTTTATATTTAATTATTTTAAAATAAATTAAATTAATTACTTCCATTACTATAAACCTTGCTTACTTAACCTTTTATTAATTACAAACCAGTTAATTAATCATTCCCTAATTATCCACCTTAATTAATCACCATTGATTAATTATTATCTAATTACATCAAGTAATTAGTCTTTAATTAATTACACAATTTAATTATTCTTAATCGTTTACAGTAATTAACCTTTGATTGCTTCATTCATTAATTAATTACAATTAATAACATAAATCCTTAATTAATTACAATTAATTAATTACTTTATAATCATTTCATTGATTAACTATCCTTTAATTAATCAACCCTTAATTACTTCATTAATTAAGTTAATTAGTGATCCCTTAATTAATTATTGTTCTAATTCACATTTAATAATTAATTACATTCATTAATCAACCTTGATTAATCACCTTCAGTAATTAACTACCCTTAATTAATTACCTTACTTAATTAACTTCTAAATCAATTTTATTGATTAATTCATTCTTAAATTAATTACACTAAGTAATTAATCCTTAATTACTTCCACTAAGTAATTAATCTTCTCATTAATTACACAAAGTAATTAAACCCAAATTATTTCCATAATTACTGATCCTTCAGCTAATTACATCCAGTAATTACCCATTAATTACCTCACTAAGTAATTACACTTTTAAAAATTACATTAAGTAATTATACTTAACAAATCATCAAGTGATTATCTTAAATTAAATAAACTAATTAATTGACTTGAACTAATCACATTAATTTAATTAGTTACACTAAGTAATTAATCCCTTTAATTACTTTCATTAAGTAATTATACTTAATCAATTCCACAAATGATTATCCTTAGTTAATTAATCTAATTAATTATCTTAAATTAATTACATTAATTAATCATTTCATAATCCCTAGTTATTGATCTTTACATTAACTATTAACAATTCTTTAATTTTTTTCCTTAAGTAATTAAACTTTAATTTACCATTATTAATTACAAATTAATTAACTCCTAATTACCAATTAATTAATCTCTAATTACTTAATTAATTAATCTATAATTATAAATCAATTAATATTTAATCATTTAACTAATTAGTCCTAAATTATCAATTAAATAAATCTTTAATTAATCATAATATTAATTACAAATTAATTTATTCTTCATCATTAATTTACTAATTCATTAATTCCTCATTAATTACCTTATTAATAAATTAATCTTAAATCATTTAAACTTAATTAATTTTAAGATAAAACATTTTACTTATTAATGACGTAATTACCATAAATCATATTTAAAACATTTAATTAAATCATTTAATTTTAGATTTAAAATAACAAAATCAAGTTAAAAAAATTTTAAACACCCACTTTAACATTTAAACTTTTTTAAAAAAACTTGTTCAAAACATTTATCTTTGCAACTAATTATTTTTTTAACTTTAAAAACTTGTTTTACTTTGCTTTGAAACCTAGAAGCATTTAAAAAGTCCGGGTTCTTTGATTTCAAATCTGAAACATTTTCTTTTTATTATAAATCTTAAAACCTGTTTCCTTAATCAAAGTTTAACCCGAGACAACTCGACCACTTTCCCGTGCAAATACAATACTCATACACTACCTTCTTGCCTCGAGACCAACTTGAAAATGACACGAGTAAAACTCGAGTTACATGAAACTTCAACCCATCAGAACCTGATGTGCAGGTGTGCACAGTGCACCACCCTCCCAAAAAAAGCATCCATCGCCTATGATCCTGACCCTGAGAAACCTCACTGATCATGCCATAGATTCGCCTCGACTTCAGCAACGATCCCCCCATCAAGAATGCCTCTGATCCATCCAAGACTTCGCCATTACCCCGAGAAGAACGACAGCCCAAACATCCCGCAAAACCCTAAATCGCCATCCCCTGGCCACTACGGCCATCAGAAAAATCTCAACCCAATTTTCCCGAGACCGTCCATCTACTAGCCACCTACGACCACAACCTCGGCGCCGACCACCACGTCGATGGCCAGAAAATGGCAAAAACCCAAAAATCCTCCAACTTCGATTATCTCAGAGATTACCAAACTAAAAATTAGGGTATTACCACCTAAATTCATGATTTACTAATACAAATCAGATTCTGTAATCTAATTCAGAAATTATGGTTTTTGAAATTTTCAGTTATCTTAAGCTTATACTGTTGTTTTGATTTCCAGAGACATTTCATGTTTTATTTTAACCTAATTAAAATTTTAAACATTAATCTATAATGAAACACATAAATTTTGTTTGAAACTTAAATCCTAACAAAAATCAGATCAAATGATAATGAATTTTGCTTAAAATTCTAGCTCTAAAATTATAAACAGAAAGGTTCCTGATACAACAGGCATGCCCACATCCCATACACCCATATATACACATAAAATTTATATATATACAAATATATTTTGTTTCAGAAATTCACATGCAACCATAATCATACTTAAGCTTTTTTTTTAAAAATGTTACTCACCAGGCTTGCATGAAACAAAGCACCTTTTTTTTGAAACAGCGTTTAAACTGTGAAAACTTGAATGTAGGCAAGATGATTAAAGACTTGATGATGACTTAGTTAAAGAAAATGTTTTGTTTCCCTGAGCTTTCTTCAGATAAAACTCAGTTTGAATAAAATGCCTGCATTTAAAATTGAAGTCGCTTGCTTTTGAAAATTTCAAGTTGAAGAATGAGTTCAGGCTTTTGAATTGATTTTCATCTCAGGTTTGAAGAATGTACAGGTTTATGGTTTTTATCTTGCAAATGGATTATAGGGTATGGTTCTTTTGATTTGAATATTTCCAGCTTGAGGAGGGACTGATTATAGATTGTTTTGAGTTATGGTTTGAGTTTATCTTGGTTTGAGAAGTGTGAATTTCAGATTTGTTTTTGAAATAGTTAAAGGCTGAAGTTTTCTTAGTTTTTGATTAGAGAATAGATAGAAAAAGAAAAGATGAAGAGGAGAACAACATGATTATAAAGGGTAAAATGTGATTAATTTAAAAAAATAAAAGAAAAACAAAATTAACAATGACGCTTGTTAAAACATTTTAACATTTGTCACATAGAGTTGAATATTAATTAACACTTGTTAAAACAAGCCTTATATAATTACGCTTGTCATTTAAGTAATTAATACTTATTTTAAATGTTAATAATAAATATTTTACTTAATTTATTAATTTATAAATACTTGTCTATATATATAAATTACTATAAAGAAAATAAAACCAATTATATATAAATAAAAGCTTATACACATTATTTTAAAAAAAACTATCTTTTGAATTTCAATTTAAAATCCAATTTAAAGTCAACTTATATATATATACATATTAAATTTGAAAATTACAATTTTTTTCTTTAAAAATCTATTTATATCTATATATAAAAATAATACATTATTAATATTGTTTTAAAAACAACAATTTTGCTAATTTTAAATAATTTATAAAAGAGATGATAAATTACTTCTATTACTAAATTAATTAATATATCATATCTATTAAGCAATATTTAAGAAGAAAATAAAACAAATCTTTTTGTTAATTTTATTTATATTATACTTAAGCTAAAAGATATTTTAAACAATTAAACATTTACGTTAAATATTTGAAAACTATATAGTTATTTGTTAAAATAATCTTTGAAAAGTTTTATATTAAATCTAATCACGATTTCCAAGTTACCAAAATATATTAGAATTTGAAAACATGATTTATTTGCTAATTAAATACAAACCAAAGCTTTTCTATTTAGAATATATACAAATATATATACATTATAAATAGACAATGTTTTATTAACTTTTTAAAAGCTAAAATTATACCAATTTAAATTACAATTATAAAAGAAAATTATCAAATCAATTTAATTATTAATACATATTATTAAATTGATATTGCCCAAAATTCCGGCTCATCACAGTTTAAAATCAAATTTCCTTCAGTATTTAAAACATATTGCTCTGACTTTTGATTTGTTCCAAGAATATATTCTTCCAAACCATATCCTCTTACTGTTGTTTGAACTTGAAACATCCATCGCAGATAAATTATTTCATTTAATTAAGTTTGTACTAACTGAGTTTGTTGACTTACTATGATTTTTGATATGTTTTCTATAGTACTTGATGGTGTTGGATTTGATCTTGGGTTTGGTGATGTTGATGAATTATTGTCTATGTCTCCTTCAGCCATGATTAAAATTTAAGAAAGAATGAAAAACAAATTATTCAAATGAAAAGGAGAACTAAAAATCTGATCTACAGACAAGAAACTGAGTGAAAGCTAATTATTCAGGTGAACTTTGCCTAATATCTTGAATGAGATCAGAAAGCTGCCACTGATCTTGATTGCTGGCATGGCTTAGTGATGATCCTTGTTTCAGGTTCTTGAATTGTTTCTTTAAACTGAAAGCAGCCGAAAAGTTGAATGGTGAAAAAATTTCTGACAACTCTTCTTGGCATGGCTTTATGATGATCTTGATGAGTTAAAGAATTCAGAGAACTGAAACTTCAGCCGTTTCGGATAATGAGTGAAAAACTCTGATGATCTACAGCCAATTCAAATGATGAGATGATCTCTGATGGATCTTGGCAATACATTGTTCTGTTGGTTAAACAGTTTTGAATTTCTCTGATACCATATTCGAAACTGAGATGTTTGAATTTGAATGTTTATGGAATGGGAAATTATATTGATATTATCAAATTGTACATTTACAATGTGCTATATGCTACTATTTATAATGATTGTGGTGATACAATATTGTGGGTTATTTGGCTTATTCTAAATATAACCCATATCCATACTTTGAGATAAATACCGTATTTCCTTTACTTTGTCGTTCATTTCTTTCGGTTGTGTTTGTTTTTTCATTTTCTTCTAACACACACTACAAAACTAAGAAAACCGATATAGTTGCACTGATACAATTAGAGTATGACATAAATTGCATTCATGACTTTGTTGCATAAACCCTTATTTTTGTACAATTTGCAGTCTGACCCATGATCACTAAACAAGCTAGGTATCTGACCTGATAGTATAGTTCATAACACATGACAATGAACATACATGATACACCTAGATTATAGTGTTATGAAATAATGATTTTATAAAAGTTGCAGTTTTTCTTTCCACATCCATTTTGTTACAAGCACAAAAATATAAATTCCTTGTAAAATGAATTTTTCGCCCTTAACACCTTCTATTCATTTTCAAACTCATAGAAACTCACGTATTTATAGTCGTCTTTATTGTGTTAATTTTCAATTATTGTCAAAATATGAGTGACTTAACCACACTTTAACTCTGCATAAATTTTGAGACAAATTCTTAAATAGTTATAGGTATCTTGAGACAACCGTATCACTGCATAGGCCACATAAGGATTTGAACAATGAACAATTGAGTTCAAAAATGGGTGTATCTCATGCTAATATATAGCTCAATGAAGTGATAGAAGTTCCAAACCTGTGGTAGGACCAAGGTTCGAAACTTCGTTTCCTCTTTTCGTTTCGGTCATTAGAAAATTTTATTTTGAAATTTTCAAAAATTTCATTTTAATTCCAGCTTGTGAATTCTGGTACTTTTTTTATAAATACACAAACAGATATGCAATATTAATAGTTAATTACACTAAATCATTCAAGTTACATAGAAGCTACAAAACGTATAGCATAAAAGTTAAAATTTTAACACAAAAAACTATTTCTCTGAGCATCATGTAAATTTTGTCCATCGCTACCTTCATTTTGTTTCGGATTATAATATGCTGGAAAAGCTTGCTGCTGCATCTGATATGAACTTAAAAATGTCGTCGTTATATTATCATAGGGTGGGGGCTTATCTTGGCTACTTGATGGTTCAGCAGCATATTGTTGATTTACTTCACAAAACGAATAACCTTCGGTATAGTTAGACGTAGAATATGTGTAACTGAGGACATTATTAGAGGTATATTTTCCATTATAATTATGTTGATCTCCATGTTCAACGTTTAAATTTTTATCTCTTCGGCCACTATAGTCATCTGCATCTCTTGTAGAATAGTTTTGGATATATCATTGAGAATCATCAAAAGCGGAAACAACACCATAATAATTAAGACCAATACCATCACCACCAGCTTTATCTGAATCATCATTTGACGAACTATCATTTTCAATATTTTCTATAGGTACGTTATCATTGTCTAGCCAAGGACTATAGCTTCCATTATCAAGTGGTGGATTCTCAGCTTCTTTAGTCCATTCTGCAAGTGGATCCTCCTCATGAAAGATGTGCTCTAGGTCAATAAATAGCTCGGTTGTTTATTTCCGTTTAGCGTGTCGTATTCTCAATCGCATGTTATTATGTATAAATACCATTTTTTCCAAATTCTCGATTTTTATTCATTTTTTTAACTTCATGTGAATCATCGTAATTTTTGTCCAATTTACTTCATAATTTGAAAAAGAAACTGTCTGGCTAAGAATACGCCTAGCTATGCGTGTTAAATTGGGAGCAGCATCCCAGCCAACTATTGACCACCACATAGTTGGCAGATTCGACTTAACTGCATGTTTCGCTTTTGGGGAACCAAATACATCAGGCTTTATTCTTTATTTTTCCACGTACATAATGTTCATTAATAAACCAAGTTATTCTTTGCGCTAAATATAATAATACGAACCATGTGTAGTTAAATAGTTTTTTTATTACATCTTTTGAAATTTTAATCTGCATAGCAATAACCGGTGCCATTATTCAATAACAATTATCCATTCATTTAAAATCTCAGCATCGTTTATTGCATTGTTTCCATATTATATATAGGAATTGAGAAAATAACCTAAAGCAATTTGATAGTTTAAGGAAATATTTACATGATATGTACTTTTATAATTGTGTGATAATTAAAAAAAATTACCTACTGCATGAATAGGTCGATGCAATTGTCTTTTCCATCTTTTACCTATTATATTTTAGCACTTTTTACACTGTCTTGCGCCAACATTTTTCTTAGTTGATTCCTTCACTTGATCCATTTCTTCATATAGATATCTCATCTCTGTTTTATTATCATTGTCCATCATTCTTAAACTTTTACAAGTGGACCAAATACGAGAAGGATAGCAGCAATGTTGGTCTAAAATTTATCATTGTAAATCAGGTTATAGACAAGAATTGCTGTATTTTTACCCTTAGGACCGAGTTTAGGAATCTTTGCGCTTCAATCTCTCAAAGAAATTTTCTTCTTAAATTCTCTTTATTTGTGTATATGGATTCTAATGCAACAAAGTGAGTGGCAAAACTAATTACGGCTGGATGAATTAGTTCTTAATTATTGGTTTCTTTCTCATTATGGTAAGAAACCAACAATGATTGTATATGAATCGTGTTATAGACTGACAATTTGAAATAATCGTTTTTACCTCAATTTCCTTTGAAATGTCTTCAAGAATCGAACCGACTCAATGTGCTGCACATGGTGTCCAATATAGTTTCCTTCTTTCTTCCATCAATAGCTGGCCAACAACTTTGTAATTTTCTCTATTATCAGTTACTATTTGCACAGTTCTATCTTCTCTCCAGTAAAATTAACAACATTATCCATTAGACTACAAATATACTTAGCATTTTGAAATTTTTTGGTAGAATCTATATATTTAAGAAAGACAATTCCTTAGGTAGATTACATAGGAGAATTTATGATTTTTCTTCTATTTTTTATGCTCCAATCGTCACATATCAACATACAACCAGACTCGTCACAAAAATTGAAGTAAGTGTCAATGTGTTGTTTGATTTTAGCGCACTTTAAACCTGAATATGTTTTTTATAATCATGTGTTGTGGGTCCTTTAATTGTAGGATTAGCTTCTTGAATGGTCACTACCATAGTTTCATAATAAGGACTATTAGAAGCATTGCATGTGATATAATTAAAGTAAAAAAATTGATATTGCACGACCTATATGTTTTATGGCATCTTTAATGTCTGTTATTACAATTCTAATAGAAGGTTGAGTTCTCACTCCTCATTGTTGCAAATAGGGATCAATCCTTCCATCTGCTCATGTTACTAAATTTTCATGCATTCTGATTGATTTAAAATGATCATTGCTCTTTATTCCACTAGATCCATACACTTGATCATACACCTAAATTCATGTAACTTTTTTTAATTGCTTGAAAGGCGTGTCGAACCTCTCTATTGTCTTCACGTCCAACATCGTCCATATCTTAATTTTGTTATTTGGACTTGCTCATTAGCTCTTCTTGCATGCTCTTTTCAAGCTTTCCTTACTTCTCTTTTTATTCAGATGTTCTCGTATAAGTTTCTTGACTTCTTTGGAAACTTTTGGACATACTGCCACATCGTCTGTTTTTTCTGCTAAATATTCTTTAATGCGTGTTATACTACCATTAGAAATTACTTTGTGACAATAGGAACACTTCTTTTTTCTTTTTTCAACAATAACAACTATACAATAATTCTAAACTATATCACGATTTGCCATGATGAACTATCTAAATGAGAAACAAAATAATTTAACATTTAATTACTCAACATTAATACATTTTAATGCAAGCTAAACAATATATTATTTACATGATGAACTTCCATTCGCAGTTATTTAGTTATCAAATTACAAATAACTAATATATATTTTTATGTAGTGGTTTTTATCACAATTTTCAAGTTACAAATTACAAAATAAACGTGTTTTACATAGTTTTTATCACAATGTTTCAAATTATAGTCAAATGGGTAATTTACAAACCTGGCCATTTTAACCCCAGTTATTTATAAATCCAACTACTACTTTATATTCCATTTATTTAAAAATGGCTCATTATTTAACGTTAATCTATCTACCTCTTTAGTCACGCAGTTCTTTTATGCCCTAATCAGTTCAATTCTAATGCAAACAGATGAAGAAGAAAAAATCTGCATCGTCGGTCGAGATGATTCGAACACAAAAAGATGATCTACCGAGGTCAATTCAAGATCGATGCTGCCAAGGTCGATCGTTACTGCCAAGCTCATATAAGAAAACTCGATGATGATGATGCAAAGGCAAAATTGAATGAAAAGCCAAATTTTGTTTTGCATTTGGTATGAATTATATTCCATTTTATAGAACAAATATAAAATCTTACTCATATTAATTTTCTATATAGAGTTTGTTTTTTTTCTAATGGCAGACAAGAACTCGATTAATTGAAATAAAGTTTAATGTTCTTTTAATTTACGATTTGCTCCATATGAATTGCTGTACAGATTGGTATTTTCACTCTTTTTTTGGGTGAAGAAAATCGAAGCTGTTTTCTAGTGCTGTTCAAGTTCGGTTCATAATGGAACCGGGCCGAGATAGTTGGAACTCTCGCATGCCAGCCGAACTTTAAAACCTTAGGTACGACTCCCTTAAAATCTCTTCAGCATGTTCCCTCACATAGTCATATTCTTGTAGAAGAACTACATAAGAAAATGTAATCAATCAAAATTTTCACACACGTCAAAACCAGCCGAGTAATAAAACTACTTCGAATCAAAGACTACTATTGATCATTTGTCAGTCTATAATGCATTCATTTTTGACTCACATGACACACATAGCAGCGCCAATTAGTATACAGTTTAATATAATCCATGTAATATAGAGAGTGATGGTGGATTGTGGGTGGTTCTTCTATATTATACAAGTAAAACCTCTAATCTCAAATGTTGAATCCACAAAAGATAGTGCCTTATAAGTTGAATATAATGTTTCTATATGAATACCAAATGCAAAGTCATAAAGTGGAAGCATGGAATAATTGTATATTGGAAATCCCAAAATCAAAACTCTATACCATTCCTAATCTCTTTATCAGAACTTCCATTGAAACAAAAAGGTCGCTTTGGTGACATGTTTCAATTAGCTCATTTTGAATGTAAGATGGTTACAATTAATTTGAAACTAATTCTACTTAATCATGAAAAATTATCGAGTACCCCCCTACAAAACTGAAAAAACCACTTATCCATGTTTTTGTTAAGTATACCCATCTTATTGTTAAATTTCCCTTTATACCATTTTCTAATAAAAATCAAATCCGCCAAATTCCACCGTGAAAAATCACTACAGCAAAATCATGCAACAATGTAAAATTCAAGTTTTACCTCTTTTGCAAAGCGTGAATTTTTAAATTTAAAAATCGTAACAACATGAAACTTAGGTTTTACCACTTTTGATTCCATTAGATTTGTATTACCAATCATTGAAACTTATTGATTTAGACATAAGATTTGTGAATCTACCTAAAATTAAATTTAGGATTTGTTGGATAAGGGGGATAGAAGAAAAAATATATGATGAGAGGTAAAAAGATAGTGAATGACATATGTGCAATTTTTCCTTGGACTTTTTTTAAAAAAATTTAAGGGAGCTACTCAAAAATGTCATGTGTTTAAATAGAATTAGCCTTAATTTGAATTTATTGGTATTATTACCGCAATTCATTCATTTCTATATTTTCTATAAATATTATTGTCAAATTTCAACACATTACACAATGTATAGTAAAGTAAGATTCTCATAACAAAAAAAAATTAACACTAATTAAAATATATAAATACAAAAATTTGCACTAAATATTGACTTCAAAATAGTCTACGTCTTATTTAACCGCAACTCATTCCAAGACATGAAAGTGAAATATATTTTCAATGAGCATGGGTTACGCATACAATATCTATAAGTACCAAACATATATACATCAAATTATAAACCATACACCATTCTTTTACCAAATACGAGCATACTGCTTCATTAAATTTACTATAACCGACATATTTAATTTGTTTATGATAATAAATTAATTAATTAATTACCATAATAATCACATTTAATGCATTTATGATAATAATAAATACAATTGACGATCTAAAATATAAAGTAGTGTTACAACAAGTTTATTTCATTGAAATATATTAATCAATTGAATCAACATTACAATTTGAAAATTAATGTAAGCGTAAATATATACATATATTTATATGTATTTAGACAAATATATTTTTAAATCATTATATTTATTATTTCTATGCCATAAATTCATTAATTGACAAACATTCATTAAACAAAATTTGTTTTTAATCAAACTGCCTAATTTGTTTAACCATATCTTTCGTTACTAATGTAATTAAAGTAAAACAATTCATCTCAGATTTTAGTACAATATTACTCAATAATAAAATTAAAATGAACACCTCAAAAAAAACAAAATGTATTTCTCAATAATGAAATAATAATTAAAAAATTATGCATATTAGATCGAAGGTATTTCACATATCAAAATTCATAAAAATTTTCACAAAATATATCATAATAAACATGTAGATGTTTAACCAAAACAAGTTGTTTTCGAAATATAGCGAGTTTAGACTATTTTCCAAAAGTAAAATCATTTTAAAATTTTAACTTATTTCACAAACGACATACGGAATATTTAGATCTATATTAAATAGTTTCATAAATCTGCCTATGCAAAAGTTTACGTCCACAAATTACATATAAATACCCTCCTCTTCGTTTTCAAGACCATACCTCTTTGTTTTAACAAATCTTCCAAAATGGCTTCTTCTAGCAAAACCAATCTTTTTTCTGGAATTCTGAGTTGTCCACATTGTTCATAAAAATTTACACAGAAAAGTTCTCCACAACTTAAGAAAAAAGGAAAAATAGGAATTTACCAGAAAATCGCTGATAAATTTGACCCGCTCCAGAAAACGACCACGGAACTAGATAAGACGGCTGCAAAAAACAAGAACGGCACTAATCACAAAGGATTTACAAAGTGAGAGAAATTGCGCGACAAAACTGGGGAAAATTGGGATCTTCAGACCAATACAATGGCTGACGATGACGATTTGTAGGCTGATCCAGTTAAGGCCTTTTTTAGTTTCTAAAAATTACCGTTCTTGATTACTAAATAATTTTTTATCAGGAAATTGGTAATATTTTCATGAAGTGGAGATATAAACCAATACCAGATATGGACTATTTAGAGTAGATATTTAGCAACTGGAAAATATGTCGTAATTTTCAGGCAGACTGATCCTCCAACAACTGAAATCAAGGATGAAGAATTACTTGAGCTTCCAATCACGGCATCAAATCCCACGCTAAATGTAACATCCCACCTTTCCGCATGCATTAAATCAACACACGTGCCAATTCAAATCATACGGAAGGGCGGATTGTTATGGGGTAAATAGGAAAAAGCAGAGAAATAAAAAAAAACAAAATAAAATCTTGCAGCGGAACGATAAAATATAATAATCAAATATACAGTTTATAAAGTTGTTTTACAATATTCGATTATACTTATACAACATATATCAGAGTTACACATACCAATAAAACAATGCAGCGGAGTACATGATGCAGTGAATAATATAATAGATAATAGTAATAATATCTTCGTCTGCGTCCTCCAGAAAATAAAGTCTTTGATCCTAAAATGCTCGGACTGATCCGAGCGAATTGAAAAGACAAAACAGTCGAGTCAGAACTAAAAGATTTTATGTAAGTTAAATCAATAGAAGTAAATATGAGTGCAGTAACTTAAGAGGTGTTCGGGATTCACACCTCCTAAGGATCCGTTAAACTATCTACTATGTAGTAATATACGCTATTATAATAGTGTCTAAAGTAAAGTATAATAAACTGAAAATAGCATTAAGGCTTTACATTTTCCACCTTAACACACTTTTATATTCCTATAGTCTATACAGTACCGTAATCTCCCCCGTACTGGGCGTCGTCAGAGGGCACTCCATAGGTATGGTATAAAAAAAAATCGTATAAGGCGCGTTAGGGTAGGTGACACGGCACAACTAGGCAATGCCAGGGTAGATATACCAATTGCTATCCGGACTGGTGGTAACGCATAGCCTCAGCTACCGCCCACCTCGAGCCACACCCCCAAATCGAAAAAATAAGAAGTGGCCACCGAATAACCCCAAAAGCCAGAGTATAATATCGAAGGGATGTGTCCGATAAGAGGGGCTACCTCATTGGCCCGAGAATCGCTCCTGTTTAAGCCACCTTATGCCAACTCACGGGAGTCGGGTCCACGTATTTACCTTAAAGGAAACGTCGCCACCATCCTACTTCATTCTGAAATCTCCACCGCGTACACGGTTGTTGAAGTGGTTTTCGGAGTTGGCAGAGAGTATGACAACTTCCGATCCCGGTCTCTTCAACAACCAAACGTTATTATAACACCGCGGTCTTTTCAAAATAGTTAATACTTTTAAAACCAGAATAAAATATCCATTTCAAAACCACATAAATACGATATCATTTCTATATTCTAAAACCCAAATCAATATGATATCATTTTATTTTAAATATATCTTTTACAAAAATCATAGTACTTTCAAATATATATACCTTAAATCCATAGCTTCGAAACAAATTTTTTTAATAATAAATAAAGTAAATTAGCTTTTTAATTTCTCAAATCAATTCCAAATACAGATTTGAGTTCCCAAATAAACCATTTAAATTTCCCTATATTTCAAAGTTTTAAATATTCCACCATTTCAAAACTAATTTTTTTTTCACTTTACTATTATTTAGTTTTGAAATACTTGCTTAATAAATCCAGTATCCTTTAAATAAAACTTTCAAATTCAATAATTGAATATTACTCAATTTATTTAGACTAGATAGGTCCACTAAAATCATCTTAAACCAAGTTTAGTTATAACACCATATTCTTTTTAAAGCTAAATTTCAATAAGATCTTAATTAAATAAAATCTCAAATCAATTTCAAAACTATCTTCTCAACTTTGATTTATAAAAATCAATATAAACTCTATATTGGAATATAATTTAAGTAAATACTTATCCATAATATATTTTAATGAAATCAACTTTACTATTAAACTTACTTCATACTTTAAACAATTTTATACATAGCTTAAAACCAAGAATTTAACTATATATGAAATAACCTTTATCAAGTATCTGAAATCAATATCTCATAAAACCATATATATATTTCTTTACAAAACCATAGAAAAATTATTTCAAATATATATATATATATATATATATATATATATATATATATATATATATATATATGTATGTGTGTATATATACATCGCGGTGCCTGTATATAATTTTCTATCCTATGGTCAAGTGATACGGATATTTATAATTTCAATCCGCAATTTAAAAATAAAATTTACGGTTATATATCCCGAATGAAATGAAAATGCATGATAACTTGCAGTTTATTCAATATAAAATACAGCACCCATTCATCCAATATCAACCATCAACCATTTATCACAATCATCATCCAATTCAACAATAGCATCAATTTAGAACAGAAAATAAACAACAGGTATTAACTGGCAGTTTATATTCAAAAATAAATTAGAACTGTTTAACTGGCAGTTTATATGCAAAAATAAACAAATAAAAATTTAACTGGCAGTTTATATGCAAAATAAATTAAATAATAATTTAATTTAAATAAATGCAATCTAACTGAGATGATGATTAAATAAATGCCAAAACAGTCATAGATAAATTTTAAATCAAATAAAAATTTAATTTAACAAACATAAGAAATCTTAGAAGTTGTGAGTGGGTTAAAACACTCGCCTTTTGAATTTAAATTGAATTTAAATCCAATTTAAAACAAAAATTTAACAGTCTCGGAATCCGTCCGAACCAGCGTCAAAATGTCCGAAATCCAGATATGATCCTAACAAAAGAAACCGCGCATAAAACGGATATCGTACGTAAAAGTTATTAAAGTTTGAATCTTTGAATATTAAAATAAAATAGATAATAATAAAAACAAGTACACGTCACCATATGCCTTCTCCTACACGAGCTTCAGGAATTCGAACGAGACCGTAACCCTAGCCGCCACCCTTGCTCAAAATCGCACGCTGCCTCATGTGCTTTGCCCACGATCTAACGTCAGCAACCCCATCCTTACCTCCGGCCGAGCCAGATGGCCCCACACGCACGCGCAAACACCCCCCCCCCAACCCCAGAGAACCGCCGCCACCCACGTTCACACGCCAAACACGGCCGATTTCGTCGCTTACAACCCAGCCTAACCGCGTAGATCTCCACCCCTCGACGACCTTTATGAGTACCTGCCCTCCGATCGACGCCAGAATCAAGATCCATCGTTAATCCTCCACAATGACACATGAACGGCCGAGAATTAAACACAATTTCTGATCAAACGATAAACTGAATCGAAAAACGAACACGGCCAGTGAATTACGCTATTCGAGAGCTTCAACATATATTTTTTCCAGATTTTTCTGAGGACTTTGAATTTTATGCTTTGGATTTGATTTGCAATTGGATCTGGAAATATAGAATTTTGTCTGCCATTGAGAAAGAGAAAATAGAATGAATTTACATACAGACAACTGAGAATTAGCGAGGCTAAGGTTTATAACCGGGTTAATATAGGTAGGTCAGAAAATAGAATGGATGGATAAGGTTGGATATACGCGCTAACGCCAAAGTGGCCCAAAAAGCCCGTTTCGACTTCGGAACGAAATTGGGTCAACCCATATATCAAAATAGATATTTTAAAGTATTTTAAACGCGATGGAACAAGTTTCAAATCCAAATTCCATCGTATGAAGAAGTTATGCTAAAAACAATATTTTCAAATTGATTTCAAATTGATTTCAATTTCATTGATTTCTAGGCATTTCGAGTCTGTACGATCAAACGACAAGTCCGATCGTTACGAAACTTGAAATCCCACAATAATTCACCGATACGGATTCGATGAAACATGTTTCGTCAAAATCCGAGTCAGTGGCCAAAATGTCTATTTTTACATTAATTAAACAAATTAATAATTAATTAATTAATTAAATCAAATTTTCAATTTTAATTCGATAATTGACAAATCTTATCATTTAAAAATTTCTTAATCATTTACAATGATTTTAAACAAATTTAGATGTCAATTTAATATTGATTCAGTCATAAATTTCAGCGTAAATTCAAATTTCATTTTATTCATAAATTATAAATTAAATTTTAAATAATTCCATTGGATTCACTATTCATTCTTATTATTCAATTCATCATGGTCAAATGGAGGAAATTAACATTGGGTTCAAAGCTATTTCATAAATATTCTCCAATTTCAACTTAACTTTTAAATTAACGTAATATTTAAACATTTAATTTCAATTAATTGCAATAAAACTAATTACCCTAATTTATTCAAATAAATAAACAAATCTTGATTACCGTTCTTATTATTCAAACAACATCATTATCCTATCAACATATTTAACATTTGTTTGTGTTTCATTACATTGATACTTCCAATTTCACCTTTGTTCGTATTAACTAATTTATTTCCACTTATTGTGTAATAACTACTATAATTAAATCATATTGAAATTTGTCCATCTCACCCATAAATTAAGATTTTTAAACCAATTAACTAATTTACTTGGTGCCATCCTTTATTATATCAATTGTTACTTTAATTTACATTAACAAAACGTTAAATTTAGATTTATTACAATTGATTACCAAAGTTTATTTAACATATAAAATAAATAAGCAACCTATATTAATTTGTCACCTATTTGCTTTTAATTGCATTTATGAGCTCGTTACTTATCAATTCAGATTATAATTCCATATAACGCAAATCTTATTTCATTACATTAATATACGCTTATTTACATCTTAATTTGAACTTATTTCCCAATTCACCAACTACTACCTTACGATAAATTTTCGTTTCTATTAAATTTACATTCACACTTCCGTTATTATTTTAATAATCACTCCAGTAACGTTTATTATCAACCATAAACATTATAATTACTTAATGGACATTGATTTTATTCAATGACCATTTATTATCATTTAAATCCTTAATTAAATTCACTGCCTTAGAATACCCAAATTTAACACTTCTATTAATGTAACATTTATTTACATTTATTACAAACTTATTTCAAATTTCAATTAACAATCTAAATAAATAAATAAATAGGCAACCCACCGTAAACATTACCGTTACCTTTTTGTCACATAAATAAGCTTTTATTACTTAAAATCAATTTTGCCATTTATTTTCATACTACTAATTTCATTCACTTATGTTCAAATTATAGCCAAACATGACATTTAAATTATTTTATATAAAATTGGAATTTCGTTCAAGTTTATTTATTATCCTTAATTAGCATTTATTACCTTGCATTCCCGTTATTATTTCATAGATATGATTCCCAGTTATTACTTTAATCTATACTAACATTGATTCATTCAAATTGCACTTATTATGTATTATTTCAACATTTTATTTATAACTGAATCTATTCCCCAATTTTCACATTTCAATTATTATATTAATTTGAATTCCATTCTATTTAATATTTTAATTGAAAATTTTAATTAAAAATCTTATTAAATTAACTCATTTTAATCATCGAATTTTACGGGTCGTTACACTCTCCCCCACTCAAAACTTTTCGTCCCCGAAAAGGAAAAAGAAGGGAAAAGAAGAAATTGAATAGTCAATACATCTTATTCAAATTATTAATTTACAAATAAATAAATTTACAAAGTTTAATACTTTATATAAAATATATCTATTTATAACTATTAAGTCTTTTTATACTCACATTAATGAAGTTTGGAAAACATTTTTTTTCTTTTTTTTCCAAAAATTTTCTAAGTCCAAAATTTACAAAAAATTTCGGCAGAGTCTCCTTTGTACGGAGAGGCTCGGGAGAAAATATAATATCAAATATACAATATACAACATATATTTTCCAAAATAATATATAATCCCAACTCGGGAAAATAATATAATAACACTATAAACCGTAATCCGAAAACGTACCTATTTGTCAGGCAATTACGCTTAATTATGAAACCAAAAGCAGTAGCAATTGCTTCCATAACCTGTATTTCACTTCAATGATCCAAAAAGGGTTAACAATTATATAAAATGAGATATTTAAGGTTATTTCAATCATAACAACAAATCAATACAAACAACAATCTCTTGCAACAAGGCATACACCCATCACATAAAAATCAACACGCATCAATCATTCATTCATATCAAACAAAACAAATAGTTGTTCGGGTTCAAACTGTAAATTGTACGGAATGAAAAATAAACGACTAAGTGTACCCTTCACTCAACAATCTTAGGGGAAACTAAATAGATTATTCATTCATCCAAACAAATTTTAAAGTATCCTTCCCTAAACAACCATAAACCAAACAAACAACAAATTCCAAACAATAAATCAAGTTAAATTTTGTTAATCTCGTTTCAAACTATTGTTGTTTGATTTCCTTTTTATCCATATATTGATTTATCTTTTTAATTTTTCATTATTTCTTGCAAATTTTCAATTTTAATTCGATTTCTTTGCATATTAATTCATTTATTTACTGCTTATTTCCAAAATAAATAACTTCAATATTTACTTAAGTATATAATTACTTGCTCACAATACCTACTTTTCATTACTTTTAATTAGTATCATCTCAAATATACTTAAGTTTACAACAACCACGACATCCAATTCTTATTAATAAAAGCAATTTATTGAACACTTCATTACATACTCTTACTTGTACAATTTCCCTTACATTTTCTTATTAAACATTTCAACTTTTAATATTTGGTAAGTTATATATATGCTTTTTAAGAATGTAATTGAAAGCTATACATGTTTATTCTATTTCTTTTAATTAATTTAATGTTCAATAATAATATCCTTTGTCTTATAGGTTACACATTTTAATTTCTTTTAATTTCCTTTATCCCCTAGCATTAAATTTCTTATTTTAATCAAAGGTTTCAATTATTGGTAAAATTCCATTTTACTACACTAACTTGAAACTATTAAACAATGGAAACTTAAGAATTAAATCTCGGGTTTCATCCAAAACCATTTAAAATAATAGATAAATATATACTTACAACATAAATATCAATTATATTTAAAACAATTTAAAATTTATATTTGTTTATCAAAATAAATCTGCAGTAAAACTACTACAGTGGCCTTTCCACTTCGAAACTCAAAAATGAATGTCGATGATGCGCGCACTCATCACTGAAATTATTTTCCAGCGACAGAGAGGGTAGTACAGAAATTTTTCTTTTCAAAACTCATTTTTAAACAATTCTTTCAATTTATATTGAAATATTTATATCAGAAAATACTTATAAACAATACTACTATATTCCAAAATTATTCGAAAGAAATTTTCAAAAATCCCGGAACTAAAGTTTTAAGTTTCCAATTTCATTTATCTTATTTTAAATCTTATTTCGACTATTAATTATAATTTATTACCTAACAACCAATATATTGTAATCAAATATATATATATATATCATTTAAAAATTAATTTTATATATACAAAATTATTTCATTCGCATATATTAAAAACAAATATTATGTCGGTCTGTCCTATTAAGTGTTTAGAAATCCCTATTGATGTCACAGCGTTCCATGCACCAACCAGAATTTATAAATAAAAAACGGAACTGATTAACACAATATTAAATCCCTTTTATAACACTAATAAATATGCTCTCTCATATATATACGCTCAGCGACTCCCATAGAGTACTACCCAATTAATAAAGAGTCAGACCCCACAAAGCTAAGGTTTATCGCTAAACCAAAGCTCTGATACCAGATGTAACTTCCCGCCTTTCCGCACGCTTTAAATCGACACACGTGCCAATTCAAACCATACGGAAGGGCGATTATTATGGAGTAAATAAGAAAAACAGAGTAAGAAAAAAACAAAATAAAACCTTGCAGAGGAACGATAAAATATAATAATCAAATATACAGTTTATAAAGCTGTTTTACAAAATATTCGATTATACTTATACAACATATATCAGAGTAAAACATACCAATAAAACAATGCAGCGGAGTACATGATGCAGTGAATAATATAATAGATAATAGTAATAATATCTTCGTCTTCGTCATTTAGAAAATAAAGTCTTCGATCCTGAAATGCTCGGACTAACCCGAGCGAATTGAAAAGACAAAACACTCGAGTCAGAACTAAAAGATCTTATGTAAGTTAAATCAACAGTAGTAAATATGAGTGCAGTAACTTAAGAGGTGTTCAGGATTCACACCTCCTAAGGATCCGTTGAACTATCTACTATATAGTAATATACGCTATTATAATAGTGTCTAAAGTAAAGTATAATATACTGAAAATAGCGTTAAGGCTTTACATTTTCCACCTTAACACACTTTTATACTCCCATATTCTATACAATACCATAATCTCCCCCGTACTGGACGTCGTCAGAGGGCACTCCATAGGTATGGTACAAAACAAAATCGTATAAGGCGCGCTTGGGTAGGTGACACGGCACAAGTAGGCAATACCAGGGTAGATATACCAATTGCTATCCGGACTAGTGGTGACGCATAGCCGCAGCTACCGCCCACCTTGAGCCACACTTCCAAATCAAAAAATCAAAAGTGGCCACCGAATAAATCCAAAAGTCAGGGTATAATATCGAAGGGATGTGTCCGATAAGAAGGGCTACCTCCTTGGCCCGAGAATCGCTCCTATTTTAGCCACCTTATGCCAACTCATGGGAGTCGGGTCCAAGTATTTACCTTAAAGGAAAAGTCGCCACCATCCTATTTCATTCTGGAATCTCCACCGCGTACACGGTTGTTGAAGTGGTTTTCGGATTTGGCAGAGAGTATGATAACTTCCGATCCCGGTCTCTTCAACAACCAAACGTTATTATAACACCGCGGTCTTTTCAAAATAGTTTATACTTTTAAAACCAGAATAAAGTATCCATTTCAAAACCATATAAATACGATATCATTTCTATATTTTAAAACCCAAATCAATATGATATCATTTTATTTTAAATATATCATTTTCAAAAATCATAGTACTTTCAAATATATATACCTTGAATCCATAGCTTCGAAACAAAATTTTCAATACTTAAATGGTTTAATAATAAATTACTTTATAAAGTAAATTAGCTTTTTAATTTCCCAAATCGATTCCAAATACTGATTTGAGTTCCCAAATAAACCATTTAAATTTTCCTATATTTCAAAGTTTTAAATATTCCACCATTTCAAAACTAATTTTTTTTTCATATATATATATGCCAAATTCACTTTACAATTATTTAGTTTTGAAATGCTTATTTAATAAACCCAGTATCCTTTAAATTAGACTTTCAAATTCAATAATTGAATATTCCTCAATATATTTAGACTAGATAGGTTCACTTAAATCATCTTAAACCCGAGTTTAGTTATAACACTATATTCTTTTTAAAGCTAAATTTCAATAAGACCTTAATTAAATAAAATCTCAAATCAATTTCAAAACTATCTTCTCAACTTTGATTTATAAAAAACAATATAAACTTTATATTGGAATATAATTTAAGTAAATACTTATCCATAATATATTTTAATGAAATCGACTTTATTATTAAACTTACTTTATACTTTAAACAATTTTATACATAGCTTAAAACCAAGAATTTAACTATATATAAAATAACCTTTATCAAATGTCCAAAATAATATCTCATAAAACCATATATATTTCTTTACAAAACCATAGAAAAATTATTTCAAAAATAATTATATATATATATATATCGCGGTGCATGTATATAATTTTCTATCCTATGGTCAAGTAATACAGATATTTATCATTTCAATCCGCAATTTAAAAATAAAATTTACGGTTATATATCATTTCAAACCGCAGTCCCGAATGAAATGAAAATGCATGATAACTTACAGTTTATTCAATATAAAATACAGCATCCATTCATTCAATATCAACCATCAACCATTTATAACAATCATCATCAAATTCAACAATAGCATCAATTTAGAACGGAAAATAAACAACAGGTATTAACTAGCAGTTTATATTCAAAAATAATTTAGAACTGTTTAATTGGCAGTTTATATGCAAAAATAAACAAATAAAAATTTAACTGGCAGTTTATATGCAAAATAAATTAAATAACAATTTAATTTAAATAAATGCAATCTAACTGAGACGATGATTAAATAAATGCCAATACAGTCATAGATAAATTTTAAATCACATCAAAATTTAATTTAAGAAACATAAGAAATCTTAGAAGTTGTGAGTAGGTTAAAACACTCACCTTTTGAATTTAAATTGAATTTAAATCCAATTTAAACCCAAAACTTTAACAGTCTCGGAATCGTCCAAACTAGCATCAAAATGTCCGGAATTCAGATACGATCCTAACAAAAGAAACCACGCATAAAACGGATATCGTACGTAAAAGTTATTAAAGTTTGAACCTTTGAATATTAAAATAAAATAGATAATAAAAAAACAAGTACACATCACAATATACCATCTCCTACACGAGCTTCAGGAATTCGAACGAGACCGTAACCCTAGCCGCCGCCCTTGCTCGAAATCGCACGCTGCCTCACGTGCTTTGCCCACGATCTGACGTCAGCAACCCCATCCTTACTTCCGGCCGACCCAGATAGCCCCACGCGCACGCGCAAACGGCCCCCCAGCGAACCGTCGCCACCCACGTTCACACGCCCAATTTCGTCGCCTACAACCCAGCCTAACCGCATAGATCTCCTCCCCTTGATGACCTCTACGAGTACCTGCCCTCCGATCGATGCCAGAATCAAGATCCACCGTTAATCCTCCACGATGACACACGAACGGCTGGGAATTAAACACAATTTCTGATCAAACAATAAACTGAATCGAAAAATGAACACCACCAGTGAATTATGCTAGTCGAGAGCTTCAACATATATTTTTCCCCGATTTTTCTGAGGACTTCGAATTTTATGCTTTGGATTTGATTTGCAATTGGATCTGGAAATATAGAATTATGTCAGCCATTGAGGAAAAGGAGGAATAGAATGAATTTACGTACAAACAAATGAGAGTTAGGGATGCTAGGGTTAAGGTAGGTCAGAAATTAGAATGGATGGATAATGTTGGATATACGCACCAACGCCAAAGTAGCCTAAAAAGGCCGTTTTGACTCCGGAACGAAATTGGTTCAATCCATATATCAAATAGATATTTTAAAGTATTTTACACGCAATGGAACAAGTTTCAAGTCCAAATTCCATCGTATGAAAAAGTTATGCTAAAAACTATATTTTCAAATCGATTTCAAATTTATTTCAATTTCATTAATTTCTGGGCGTTTCGAGTCCATACGATCAAACGACAAGTCCGATCATTACGAAGCTTGAAATCCTATATTCACCGATACGGATCCGATGAAACTGGTTTCGTTGAAATCCGAGTCAGTGGCCAAAATGACTATTTTTACATTAATTAAACAAATTAATAATTAATTAATTAAATCAAATTTCAATTTTAATTCGATAATTGACAAATCTTATCATTTAAAAATTTCTTAATCATTTATAACGATTTAAACAAATTTAGATGTCAATTTAATGTTGATTCAACCATAAGTTTCTGCGTAAATTCAAATTTCATTTTATTCATATATTATAAATTAAATTTTAAATAATTCCATTGGATTCACTATTCATTCTTATTATTAAATTCATCATGTTCAAATGGAGGAAATTAACATTGGATTCAAAGCTATTTCATAAATATTCTCCAATTTCAACTTAACTTTTAAATTAACGTAATATTTAAACATTTAATTTCAATTAATTGCAATAAACCCAATTACCCTAATTTATTCAAATAAATAAACAAATCTTGATTACCGTTCTTATTATTCAAACAACATCATTATCATATAAATATATTTTACATTTGTTTACATTTCATTACATTGATACTTCCAATGTCACCTTTATTCGTATTAACTAATTTATTTCCACTTATTGCGTAATAACTACTATAATTAAATCATATTGAAATTTGTCCATCTCACCCATAAATTAAGATTTTAAAACCAATTAACTAATTTACCTTGGTGCCATCCTTTATTACATCAATTGTTACTTTAATTTACATTAACCAAACGTTAAATTTAGATTTATTACAATTGATTACCAAAGTTTATTTAAAATATAAAATAAACAAGCAACCTATATTAATTTGTCACCTATTTGCTTTTAATTGCATTTATGAGTTCGTTACTTATCAATTCAGATTATAATTCCATACATAACGTAAATCTTATTTCATTACATTAATATACGCTTATTTACACCTTAATTTGAACTTATTTCCCAATTCACCAACCACAACCTTACGATAAATTTCCGTTTCTATTAAATTTACATTCACACTTCCATTATTATTTTAATAATCACTCCAGTAACGTTTATTATCAACCATAAACATTATAATTACTTAACGGACATTGATTTTATTCAATGACCATTTATTATCATTTAAATTCCTTAACTAAATTCACTGCCTTAAAATACCCAAATTTAACACTCCTATTAATGTAACATTTATTTACATTTATTACAAACTTATTTCAAATTTCAATTAACAATCTAAATAAATAAATAGGCAACCCACCATAAACATTACCGTTACCTTTTTGTCACATAAATAAGCTTTTATTACTTAAAATGAAATTTGGCATTTATTTTCTTACTACTAATTTCATTCACTTATGTTCAAATTATAGCCAAACATGACATTTAAATTATTTTATATAAAATTGGAATTTCGTTCAAGTTTATTAATTATTAACCTTAATTAGCATTTATTTCCTTGCATTCTCGTTATTATTTCACAGATATGATTCCCAATTTTTACTTTATCTATACTAACATTGATTCATTTAAATTGCACTTATTACGTATTATTTCAACAATTTATTTATAACATTGAATCTATTCCCCATTTTTCACATTTCAATTATTATATTAATTTGAATTCCATTCTATTTAATATTTTACTTGAAAATTTTAATTAAAAATATTATTAAATTAACTCATTTTAATCATCGAATTTTACGGGTCGTTACACTAAAAGGCATTTAGGAAGATGAGCCAGTACTTTCAAATGGAGTGATCCTTTAGTTTCCTAAAAGTTTCAGCAGACACGGCCAGAGGACTTAGCTCAACCCGACCCAAACATCGATTTTGATATGGACAGTCCTTCTTTAGTGTGTCATCCTACCGGCGTTCATACTACTGCTCGTGCTAAGAAAATACGCACACAATGGACATTTTACGATGATGTTCACCAAATGGTGGAAATAACGGAAAGAAGAATGAAGTTCAAGTCATCAAATTCTTCTGGAGATAGTTCCTCATCATGGAGATCGTAAGTTAGTAGATGCTATGGCCTACCGGGATAGATGCATGAAATTGGGCCAATATAACATCATAAAGATAACAAAATTATCTCTTGATAGAAATTTTCAAATAGGATTGCTAACGTCGGGCACAGACAATGTAGCACACTAGTGGATCGAAATGGAATTAAGGATATTATGAAAGCATCTTGAATTTGTGTTTTTTGTATTTATATTTTTAATTTATGTTTGATGATTAGTAGTAAATTTGTAGTATAATTTGAAGTTGAAATTGAATTTAAATTTGAATTATAAATTCTGAAATATTAATTTAATTATTTAATAATTAACAACTAAAATTATTATTTAATTATTACAAAAATAAATAATTATTTCCAAATTACTCAACATTTTTTACATCCTGCCCAACCTATAGCCAACCTCTTATCAATAAAGTTATCCGCAAATGCTCTAACCTCTAACCTCTACCCCAATTTGTCTACGAAAGCACCCTTAGAAAAAAAATAGATATTAGAAAAAAATCTAAAATCATCATTTAAAAAAAACCTTGATGCACGGATCAAACAGATCCATAATTTAAGTAAGATATTGCATTCAATGACTTCTTGATGAAGTTCAATTTCAAACCTACTCATAAAAAAACATAAGAATTTCTCAATGAAATCAATGATGGGTAGCTTTGATACTGCATATTAGAATTGAATACTCTTTAGATCTAATTAATCATTAAATCAAACATCTGAATAGATAAACCATATTAATTAAATTAAGAAGAAACTAGGTGAAATTAAATAAATTAGCAAAAGTTATACCAAATTTCATGAATTAATTAAGAGAAAGAGATGGACCCAAAAGAAAAGAGATGGATCTGATCTTCCAAATTATCACAGTTTACACATGTATTTCTCTTTAGAAGAGGGTTAGAAGAGAAATAAAGCTTGTGTAATTTAGATACCATAACCATATTATATATATAAGTTAGTGTGATATTTTTAATTTTTCCGTTCAACAAACTGGATATCACTTCAATCTCTATGCATTCTTTCCCTGACAACTATATCTTTATGCCTTAAATGTTTCATTACCTTATTTGATCACTTTAATTAGGCTCTACATAGAAATAGCATTATTTTACATGTGTGGCTCATATATTGATATTTTCCAGCACATCCGTCCATCCATTGCATCCTAGACCTTTGTTTTCATAATATTTTCTCTTAAATGACATTGTTTAGACTTAATTCCCTTTAAGAGTTTACTAGTCCATAAGGTTCTCCTAGAGTATATTCAAGAAAAAAACTTTGCTTAGTTCTTTTTTGAAATCTAACAGAACATTTTGTTTAGAATTTTTAAGATTCTTGATTCTTCTAATTTATTTAAATTTTGAAATTTTGAAAAGTAATTTTTATAAGCTTGATGTTGCTGAAAATCTTTATTTTATTTCTTTAGAGATAATCTAAGGTCCTTAAGCTTATTAACAAAAACTTTAGTTATATTGGCCGATTATTTATTATTATTATTTCTCATATAAATTCATTTATTAGAAACTTAATCAAAGAATTCTAAAATCCACATCTTCTCAAATCTAAAAATTCTATTAAAAATTAGATGGTTCTAAAAAAAAAGAATAATGGGACAGTGAATAGAATACATTGTTGTAAACCCATTAACACGAAAAACACGGAACCTATCTTCCATTTCTTCACTAAACAAGAAGCGATCGAAGAGCGCCATCGAAGGTATTTTCCTAGAGGTTGACCTAAAATTTGAACTTTATAAATTTGCAATTGAAATAATAAAAAGATGAAATTTTGAAAATTCATGCTTTCAAAATTGTGAATAAAAAACATTAAATTGGTAAATTTTGAATTTTTGAGTTTTCTTCTTTAAATTAGAAAGTAAATTCTGATTTTGCATTTGAAAATTTAAAATTTCGAATTCAAAAATTTACAAATTTTAAATTCAAAATTTTTTTAATTCAAAATTTTATAAATTTAAAATTGAAAAATAAAGTTCTAAAAGTTTGAATTCGAATCATGAAATTAAATTCTGTAAGTGTGGAATTTGAAAGGTTATGGAAAATGTCAAAACATTTTAAAGGAAAACATACTATCGTTACAATACCGAACCAAGGAGGAGAAAAATGATTCAACATATTTGCAAAGAGAGTAAAGTAAAAAACATTAGAGTAATTTAAGTGGACATGTTGAAGACAATATCTTTAATGTTCCTTTTTTTGTCTTCATGCTATTAGATTTTATACGGCTAGACTTTTCGATTTGAATGTGAAAATCAAAAATTTTGAAATATCAATTTTAAAGTTGTATATTGAAAGTCAAATTTTCATTTCTAATTAAAAATTAAAAATTAAAGATTTGTATTTGAAATTAGAAATTTTCAAAATCAACAAGTTAAATCTTGAATTTGAAATGACATTAGAATTTAAATGACAAAATTCAAATTCGATTATCTTTAAAATTTAACTTTTTCTTAAAAAATGTTTAATTGGCAAACCTTCTTCAAAAATGGAAAATGTGACGGCCCACCTTTCTGACCTTTGGCAATGACACTTAATACATCCATGGTATTCATGTGTCATTGCCCAAGCGTTCAAAAGACAAGTTGTAATGGGGTAAAATAAAGAACAGAAAGAAAAACCTCATAACAGAATGGTTACATGTAATACAAAATGGTATGGTACAAAATGTTACTCCTTACATGGAGTTATCAGAGTTATATAAAAGAAATACACCTGATTGACTGGTAGTTATACATTTTGACTTTACATTTTTCAAATGCCTAATATACCAACTTAATCATACAGCCTAAATAAATAATAAGGAGCCACATGCTCAATCATCGTCTTCAAAGAGCCTTAAAGAGAAACCTGCTATTCTCGGACTACTCAAGTATAATTGAGTACTAGAGAGTTTAGGGAAAATATACAACTCGGGTCAGACAATGCGTCTGGTATGAGTAAAATTCTAAAACAAAAGGGAGTGTATTTAACAATAATATGTGGGACCACGCTACTAACGTGGAACAGGTTTTCTTCCATGTAAAAAACAACCAAACATAAGAATGGAAAAGAATAATAGGAAACAAATTCAAACATTGATGGTGGAAATAAATTTTATAAAGATCCAGACTTGAAAGAATGGAAATAGGCTGAACAAAATTCAAACTGGACAGAATGGATAAAACAAGATAACAGTCCAAACTTGATAGAATGGACAAAACCTATAATTAAAAATTGCGAAGTACGGTTGACTCTTCTCGTTGCAATTACAGAAAAACAACTCAAATTTCCGATAAATGAATAGGAAGGTGCACCCCTTTGAAGTATAGCTCTAGTAATATACATCCGAAAAGCTTATTTACCCTGTGACATTTCTTGGAAAATACCAAGCTGGATCTTGCCAATCCATACCTAGTATTCGAATATTTCCACATTTAAGTGCACAATCTAATCCAAACTAGATGAGATGTGAAAATATCCTTTTGATGGGAGCAACCCCACATAGCTTGACTTCCTCTAACGCTTTGGGTTTAATTATTTCCGACAAAGGATAATAAAGCTCAATGGAGCAAAAAATCATCTTAGAATAATGATAATAAAGAATTTAAGGTAATCCATGGCTAGGAAACCAACCATCGAGGATATAAAATGATCGTATATGGAAACTAAGTCTTGTTAACTTATCACCACTCATCGAATACAAACTTGTACTATTTCTTGGTTAACAATAACACCAGACAAGTCAAGGTAGTGTTACATCAAAGTCATATCTCACGATTATTCTTAACTTTCAAAATAGCAACAAGTCTACTTCTTCGATAATTGGTGCCAATCATATCCATATAAGTGAATCACTTTAGAGAAATCATTTCGTTTCCATAAACGAATTAAACTTTTTTCTTTTAAAAACTGAATTCGTGCTTGGTCTCACATTACAGGTCTTAGCTTTGAAAATACTTCGTTAAAGGAATTCACTAACTTTAAACATAATAATAAAAAGGTTTTAATAACTTAAACACATCTTAATTATATTGATTAATTAACTTTAATATTTCATTAATTCATTTGGTGAATTTACTTCAATAGCATTTAATCCAAAAGAAGTTAATCACTTTTAAACACCATTAATTTAATTAAAAATTAATTATAATTAATTAAATAAAATAAACAAATAACTTATTATCATTAATTAAAATGAATAACGAAGTCAAAACATGCTTGTTACTTTGACAAATTCGCTTTGAAACTTCATTAATTAAGTTGATAAATTAACTTCAAATGCCTTTGATTAAAAAGGGTAAATCATATTTAAAACATCATTAATTCAATTAATTAGTAGTATTTAATATAATTAATTTAATTAATTAATTAATAATTGATTATCATTATTTAAAATGATTACCAACTTTAAACATCATTAAGGAAAGATTGCTTAAAGTTAAAACAAATAGATTTACTTTTAAAAAAATCATTAATTAATTTAAAAACATCATTGGTAAATTGATTAATTAACATTAATCCATAATAAGGATTAATTAGCCCTAAAAATCATTAAATAAAATGATTAATCAATTTCAAAATATCATTAACCAAGTAATTAGTTAATTTTAAAACACATCGTTAATAAGTTAATTCGTTAACCCTAATCCTTATTAATATTTAATTAAATTAGTTAATCATTATTAAAATAATTGATTAAATTTGAAATCATTATTATTTAAAAAATTACTTAACTTGTAAAACTGATCCAAGCATGAAAATGAAACCAAATGATTTCAACAAGAAGTGATTTTTCGAAAATGCCGATATAACGACGACCATCGCTACGCGGGCAGTTCGGTAAACAAGTTTATATCATATCAATTCAACCAAACACCACATAGTAGCAAGGATATGAGAAACCATACATTGTAATTTCCGATGATACAACATGTAGAAAGCATTTACTAACAATATGACTAACATTAATTGCTACTTTTTCATATAGTTTACTAATTATTTACTAACTTCCCAAGGCGACAACTTTTTGCAACATGGACCAAACAAATAATCAATACACCAAATATACGACAAGCATTAATAAGTCACCAATATGAGAATTAAAATAGTTTAAAAACTTTGGTTTACGAGGGTAAAATTTTACTCACTGAAACACTTACTAGCTTTACCGAATTTGCACTAACTTCTCGAACAACATTAGAACTAGGCTTTGTTATGCAAATGACTTGACTTAGTGGGCCTTGGAGGTGCTTTAGGGCATGGTCTAGATGCTATATGGCATGGACATGATGAAAAATGGGCAGTTATGTAAAGTGAGGTGAAATGGTTTTAACTTGATTTTAGGAATATATAAACTAGTTTTAAGGTAAATGGACTAACCTTTTGACTTAAGCCATGAATGTTCATATATGAGGAGATGAAGGGTACGGAAAATGAGAATGGTATCTTGATGTATAAAATATGGAGAGTGGATGCCTATATATAGGCATGAAACATATAAAATGACTAAACTAGTCTTACCTCTTCTCCACCACTCACAAGACGCCATGTGTCCCCCTCGCTCTCCCTTCTACACGTTACCTAGGGCCCACATTCATGCTTGAACATGCCTTGCTCCATAATGTGCGCTAAGATATGGTTTTGAGGTATGGTGATACATGAAAAGCTTATTTTATGTTTTTACTTTTCTTTTAAACATAACGTGTCACATCATGTTTGTATTTAAAGTAAGCATTGTTTATTGCTACTAATACCTTAATTAACTTACCATATGACATGTATATGTGTTTTCATGTGGGATACAATTTTGCACGACGTTTCCAACGACTTTCTAACACCAAAGAGTCGAAATTTCAGAAAACGTTTTTTGGTCACATTTTCTATTTTTATTTGAGCTAACTATTTTAGTAAACATACTTTGAAAATGATTTTAACATCATTAATTATTATTCAAAAGAGATTTGTTTGGTTATTAAAATCCATTATTTAAATATTCAGATACAAAGCAATTAATTTATGGGTCGTTATGCTCTCCCCCACTTAAAAGAATTGTGTTCTTGAAATTCTTATGGAGTGGAAGAAGTAATAACCATCCTATGAAAATCGATTTACTTATTGGTTTTCAGCAAAGCTGATTAACTGTATTTTTCCTACCATAAACATGTGCAATATAAACACTATAACAACTATATACAATCAGGTAACATGATACAACTAATAGCAATGTAATAATCATATGCAACAAAATACAGAGAATATTCGATAATAAATGTTATGCATCCAATATTTTTCAAAATACTTCCAAAATTTAGAACCAAATGTCTGGATTTTACATTCAAAATATTTTCAAAATTTATTTTCGAATTCCTTAAAAAGAGAAGTAAATCAAAAAAAATAAAAAATGTCAAGGAGGGGGTCCTCTTAACAAAAGATGTTAAACTCTATTATCAAAACTATATGGAGCTTCTAGTGGTATTCCTGTTCCTCCTAAAATAGCGATTAGAGAAAATAATCTATTTATTTCTCAAATTTTTCCAAAAAACACTTTCAGAATCACCGGGATTTAGATTCTAATAATAACAGTTGAAAAAACTTTGTTTATAAATTTTAACTTTGTAAACCATGGTATATAAGATCACACAATCAATCAAACAAACTTCATAAAGAAAATATAACACTTAACATTATTTTAAAATGTCAAATGATTAACAAACAATTCTTAGCTTAGGTTCAAAAAAAATTGATTGCCTAAGAATATAAATAATTTCCTAAATGTAGCATTTTTCTCATTATCATTTGGTTATTGCTAAGAGGATTACCTATGCTCCTGTAGACAAAATTGAAAGTCACTCTCTAAAATTATTGGTTTCTTAACTATACCAATATTTCTAAATCACATAAACTTTCTTTTAGTATTTTTATTCAATACCAAAATCATTTATGAATTATTTTATACATTTTCGCCTAAGTTTAAAACTATTTTATAAACTCATTTCTTTAAAAACACCAAATAATACTTTATTCCACCTTATTTACTTGTATAATACTCTTCTATATCCTAAGAGTACATACAAATACAAACTTTATTTTATTTCTCAGAATTTAGTTGAAGATCTATAAAATTTGGGTCTTTTAAAATCGAGTCAACCTCTCATTGTCTTTGACTTAGAGTGTTAAAATGGACGATGTTTATGGATTGACCTAAAACAACAAATAGTTTACACCACTACATGTCTTAAACAAAAGCTATGATTTTAATAAAACAATGTCTATTAAAACCTTGCTACTTTTTTATCCTATGGTGTTATAATGGATGATGTTTATGAACTGACCCAATAACACCAATTAGTTTACAGTGCTTGGAAACTTAAATAATACCTATGGTTTTGATAAAACAATGTTATCAAAACCTTCCTATCCATCTAGCCCAAATAAATCAGCGTTAACTTATCCTTATCTTATCTAAAGGTAAAAATCTATTTATCCAAAACAATCTTTTACCAAAAATACTTTATATTTTTAAATAAATTCCCTACTAAGGGAACTTAATGAAATACCCAGTTTTCAATTTCAAAAACTCATTGCAAGCACACTACATATATTTTTTATGAAATAACTTCGAACAATTTGATTACTAAATATCACTTTTGTTCATTTCGATTTGAACTCATTTCGATCGCACAATGTCAAAGAGAATAGTTTACTAATTACTCCACAACATTCGCCTAAGAAACATCCGATCGTCACTTAGAAGATTATTTAGATTACCACAAAATTAACCAAAATGTTTTCCACCAAATTATTCAAAGAAAAAGCAATTCTCTTAAAATTTCTTTTCCAAAGTATATAGAAATATTTTCAAATAATATTGCGATTGCTTTTCTCAAAATCTTTTGAAATTATTTCAAACAATTTTGGGATTCAAATTTTCCCAAAAACTCTTCAAAATTTTATTTTAAAAGACAAATTTATAGTACTAAGTGTATTAAAACAAGGGTAAAAAAATATCATTTTAAACATCGTTTAGTAAAATCCCAAAACACTTTACTCTTAGCTTATTTATAAACAATTCTATTCAAATGTTATCATTTAAAAACCATCATTTATTTATTTAAAACAATGTTAATCGTCCTAGGGGATAATTTATAATACTCTTTTATAAATCTAAAATAATATTAATCAATTCGAAAGATAATTAATCACATTTATAATCTCTTTAAAATAAAATAATCAATTATTTTAAATAAGATAGTTAATTATTTCCTAAACACTTTTATATCATTAATAAATTAAATTCAAAATCTTTGTTAAATCAGTTTATTAACTTTAAAACAATAAATCGGTTAATTAACTTTAAAAAATTAAATATATTAGTTAATTTTCTTTAATTACTTTTATTTGATTAATTGTTTAGCTTTAAATATCATTAATTAAAATGAGTAACTAATTTCAAATATCATTAAATAAAGTGATTAATAAAATTAAACACCGTTAATAAAAAAATTAACTAAATTCAAATAATCATTAGGAAAATGATTTATCATATTTAAAATATCATTAATTAAAATGAATTAGTTAAATTCAAACATCATTAATTAAGATGATTAACAAAATTTCAAAATACTATTAGTTAAAACAATTAATTAAATTTAAACAATCGTGAATTAGAATGATTAATTGAAGTTCAATATCACTAATTAAATTGATCTAATTAAATTCAAATCTCATTTTATTAATTAATTTTAAACATCATTAGTTAACATTATTAATTAATTTAAAATATCATTAATCAAAATGATTAATGAATTTTAAACATTTACTTTTGTGAAAGCACAGGTCCAAGTTCAAACACACACACAAGGGTTTAGGAGATGATATTCAATAAACGACGATACAATGAAAATTGCTATAACGGCACTTAAACAGTTTAAATGGAATATCTAGATTAATTTCAATCAAACAATCAAACAAACAAATCTAATTATCGCCCAAGAAATCAACAATAGTTTATAGCATCACATATATGATATAGTAAGTTTGAATGTTAGTTCAATGCATATTTAAATAATTCTCCTTTACTACAACTAAATTTTCTCATATATTTATCCTCTAAATGTATTATCCTACCATTTGGATTATATTAAAAACATCTTGTTATTAAAAGTTTGTTTTCAGCTAACGCTGTTAAAAGAATTTTTTTACTTAACCCTTTCATCGAACACCTTATAGTCAAACTGTGAAACTAAATTCACAAAGGGTTCATTCCAAAGGATTTTATAAAGAAAATTTACCTAAGGAAAATTTCTTTTGAACTTATTCCTATACCTTACTAAGGAAAATTTCTTACGAACTTATTCAACAATAGTTAACGCTCAAACAAGATGAGCATAACTAAACAAATCCTAAATGATAACAATAAAATATTATTATTTCCTAATAATTAACTCATTAATATATTAAATTTTTGAAAATCTCCCTTTTATATGTGTGTATATATATATTCTATTTTAAAATTATCGGTAGGTCTATTCAAGTGTTTAGGAATCCCTATCGATAACGATGATCAGACGCATCGACCATAATTCATATACCACTCAATGGATCAAACAAAAAAATATAAACATTTTTGTAACACTAACAAATACGAACTCAATATACGTATACACACACATACACTCTCACACTTATCCTAGGACATTACTAATCCTATCCTTAGAGAGTTTATCCCACTAGGGCTTAGAGGTTTTCTAAACCTAAGATCTGATACCAACTGTGACGACCCACCATTCTAACCCCTGGAAATGACGCTTAACACACCATGGTATTCATGTGTCATTGCCCAAGCGTTCAAAAGACAAGTTGTCATGGGTTAAATAAAGAAAAGAAAGAATAGAATAGAAAAACCTCATAATGGAATGGTTACATATAATACAAAATAATATAGTACAAAAGGTTACCCTTTACATGGAGTTATCGGAGTTATACAAGCCTAAAAGATTGGTAGTTATACATTTTGACTTTACATTTTACAGATGCCAAATATATCAACTTAATCATACAACAGAAATAAATAACTAGATAACTAAAGTGCCGCCACCTGGACCATCGTCTTCAAAGAGCTCTAAAGAGAAACCTTCTATTCTCGGACTACTCAAATAAATTGAGTGCCTGAGAATTAGGGGAAAATAAACAACTAGGGTCATACTATATGTTTGGTGTATGTAAAAATTACAACAAAAAGGGGTGTATTTAACAACAATATGTAGGACCACACCGCTAACGCGGAATGGATTTTCTCCTACATAAACAACAACCAACCATAAGAATGGACAAAAAACAATAGGAAACAAATCTAAATATATAAGAAGGGAAAAAATCATAAAGATCAAGACTTGAAAGAATGGAAATAGTCTAAACAAAATCCAAATTGAGCAAAATGGATAAAACAAGATAATAGTCCAAACTTGACAGAATGGAAAGCACCAATAATTAAACATTGTGAAGTATGGTTGACCTTCCTGTTGCAATTACAGAAAAACAATTTGTAGGTTCGAATCAAATAACCAAAAGAAAATTTTCCAACAAATGACTAGGAAGGTGAAACCCCCTTGAAGTATACCTCTTGTAATATACTTCTGAGAAGCTCATTTACTCAATGACACTTCTCGGGTAATACCAAGCCGGACCCCGCCAATCATTACCGAATATCCGAATATTTCCACATCTAAGTGCATAACTGAATCCAAACTAGATGAGATGTGAAAGACACCCTTTTGATGGGAGTAACCCTACATGGCTTCGCTTCCTCTGACACTTTGGTTTTAGTCATTTCCGACAAAGGATAACAAAACTCAATGGAGCAACAAATCATCTTAGAATGATGATAATAAAGAAGTTGAGGTAGTCGATCGCTAGGAAACCAACTATCAAGGATATAAAATGATCATATATAAAAAATAATTCTTGTATACTTATCACCACTCATTGAATTCAAACTTGTACTATTTCTTGGTTAACAATAATGCTGGACAAGTCAAGATAGTGTTACCTTTAAGTCATGTATCACGGTTATTCTTAACTTTGGAAATAGCAATAAGTTTACTTCTTCGATGTTTAGTGCTAATTATACGAATAAATCGTTTCCATATAACTGAATCGCTTTACGGAAATTAATTCATTACCTTAAACGCATCAAACCTTTTCTTTTAAAAACCAAAATTGTAATTGGTCTCACATTACAAGTCTTAGCTTTAAAAAAAATTGTTAAAGAAGTTCACTAACTTTAGACATCATTATAAAAAGGTTTTAATAACTTAAAACATATCCTTATTATATTTATTAATTAATTTTAAAAGTTCTTTAATTCAATTGACGAATTTACTTTAATAGCCTTTAATCTAAAAGAAGTTGATCACTTTTAAACACCATCAATTTAATTAAATATTAATTATAATTAATTAAATTAAATAAATAAATAATTTATTATTATTAATTAAAATGAATAACAAAGTCAAAACATTCTTGTTACTTTGATAAATGCACTTTGAAACTTCATTAACCAAGTTTATAAATTAACATTAAAAGCGTTTAATTAAAAAGGGTAAATCATCTTTAAAAAATCATTAATTCAATTAATTAGTAATATTTGAATATAATTAATTAAATTAATTAATAAATAATTAAATATCATTATTTAAAATGATTAACAACCTTAAAACATCATTAAAGGAAAGATTACTTAAAGTTAAAACAAATATTACTTTAAAAAAATCATTAATTAAAAAGATTAATTAATTTAGAAACATCATTAGAAAATTGATTAACTAACTTCAATCCATCATTATCAAAGGATTAATTAGCCTTAAACATTATTAAATAAAACTATCAATTAATTTCAAAACATTATTAACCAAGTAATTAGTTAATTTAAAAACACATCGTTAATAAGTTAATCAGTTACCTCTAATCCTTATTAATTAATAATTAATTAAATTAGTTAATCATTATCAAAATAATTAGTTACATTCGAAATTATTATTATTTCAAAAACTTACTTATCTTGTAAAACTAATCCAAGCACGATAATGAAATCAAACGTTTTCTATGAGATGTGATTTTCCAAAGTGCGATATAGTGACTATCGCGATACGGGCAGTTTGGTAAAAAGTTTATGTCATTGTCAATTCATCCAAACGTCACATGGCAAGGATATGATCATATATACATCGTAATTTTTGATGATACAACATGTAGAGAGCATTTACTAACAATATAACTAACATTACCTACTACTTTTTCATATCGTTTACTAATTGTTTACTAACTTTCCAAAGCGACAATTTTTCATAACATGAACCAAACCAACAATCAATACATCACCAAACACATACAATGAGCATTAGCAAATATGAGCATTAAAATAGTTTAAAAACTTTGATTTACGGGGGTAAAGTTTTACTCATCGAAACACTTACTAACTTTACTGAATTTGCACTAACTTCTCGAACAAAACTAGAACTAGGCTTTGCTATGCAAATGACTTGACTTAGTGGGTCTTGGAGGTGCTTTAGAGCTCATCCTAGAGGATATTGGGCACGACCATGATGAAAAATAGGGAGTTATGGGTGTTGTTTTGAATGTAAAGTGAAGTGGAATGATTTTAACTTGGTTTTAGGAATATAGAAACTAGTTTAAAGGTAGATGGACTAAATTTTTTGACCTAGGAATTTTCCTAAGAAGCCATGAACGTTCATATATAAAGAGTTCAAGGATTTAGAAAATGAGAATGATATCTTAAAGTATGAAAATGTGGAGGGGGATGGGTATATATAAGCATGAAACACATAAAATGACTAAACTAGCCTTACCTCTTCTCCACCACTCATATGATGCCATGTGTCCCCCTCCCCCTCTCTTCTACATGTTTCCTAGAGCCCACACCCATGTGCTAACATGTTTTGCACCATAATGTGCACTAAGGTATGGTTTTGAGGTATGGTGATACATGAAAGCTTATTTTATATTTTATTATTTCCTTTTCTTTTAAACATAACGTGTCACATCATGTTTGTATTTAAAGTAAGCATTGTTTATTGCTACTAAATTAACTTACCATATGACATGTATATGTGTGTGCATGTCGATACAAATGTGCACGACGTTTCCGATGACTTTCCAATACCGAAAAGTCAAAATTTCGAAAAACATTTTTCGATCACATTTTCTATTTTTATTTGAACTTGTTGTTTTTGTAAATATACCTGGACGTTATTTTAACATCACTAACTATTATTTAATGTGGTTTATTTGGTTATTAAAATCTATTTTTTAAATATTAAAAATGATTTAAATATTCAAATACGAAACAATTAATTTACGGGTCGTTACAGAAAATCTATGGGGAATTCGAAACTTTAAGAATTATAGTTTTCGAATTTTAAAATTTTGAAATTTGAAAATTGAAACTGAAAATTTTGAAATTTAAAAAATTGAGTTTTTGAAAATTCGTACTTTCGAATTTGTGAATATGAAATTTGAATGAACTAAAAAATTTGAGCCTGAAATTTGAAGTTACTAGGTCGCAAACATTGAATTTTTGAATTTTTTTCTTTGAATAAGAAAACTAAATTCTGATTTGCATTTGAAAAATTGAATTCTGGCTTAAATTTACAAATTAAAAATTAAAAATTTGAATGCTAAAAGTTTAAATTTGAATTCTAAACCTGAAATCTATAAGTATGAAATATGAAATTTTATGAAAAAAGTCAAAAACATTTTAAAATGAAAACCTGTTATCAATGAAATACCAGACCAAGTATGAGAAATTTGATTCAAGGTATCTGTGGAGCGAATAAAATAAAAAACGTAGAAAAAATTTAAGGAGACACGATAAAGATAATATCTTTGATATTCCTTATTTTTTGGCTCAAAATATTTGATCTTGCAAGCATATGGTTGACAAACTTTCTAACAATCGGTTTAACTAGTGCAACTGGACAATGATGGTGAAACTATTGTCGGATTACATAATTTCGAAAAAAACATACTTAGTGTAGTTTTTCATTAATTTTAGTTAAACAACAAATGATAGTATTTTGGAAAAAATTAAGGGTGAAGTGGTTTAAAGAGACATTTGTGGATAAAACAAAGTAAATAACATTGAGATGATATAAGGAGACATGTTAAAGAAAATATCTTTGGTTTTTTAGCTTCAAGCTATTTGGTTTTACAAAATTACAATATGCAAACCTCCATTGCAATCGGTTTAGTAAAAAAACTATTATTAAAGCATGAAAATTGAAGAAGAAGAAGAAGAAAAAGAGTATGATATAGAGTTATAATCAGAAGAAGATATTTTTAAAGCGGAAATAGATGAGGATTGTGATTTTGTTGTGGAATCTTGAGAAGAAGTAAACTTCTCACTTTTTACCTTATTTCTATCGTTAAGGAATAAGTTGTATTTACACATAATAGATCATAATTACACTAAGAATAATATTCTGCCTAGTGCATCTAATATGATGACTATGAATCACACAGTTCCTTCCTAATTTTATATTATTATCTTTTACTTACTTCATAGAATTGTGTTTATGTGATTAATTAAACTCAAGTTCCATAATTCTATTTAGATCATCTCAGGACATAATAGTTAAAATGAAGGTGATGGTAGAGATTTAATAGTGGACATGGCAATGAGTTTACAAATACGACGTAAGTGAGATTGCATTATATGTTTTGTATTTCAGCTTTAGTAGCATTTTAAAAACTTGCTGATATTTTTGAATAGAGGAAAATTAGTGGAATTGGTGCGTAATTGTAGCGACCCATCTCTCGTAATATATAAAATCCATGCATACAAGCAACATGATTCCTCAGTGATGCACCTTAATCGTAAAATGGGTCGCCAGAAAGTCACTAGTTGTGTTCCCAAAGGGAATCGATTTCCAAGTACAAAAGCCCCAATATTCTTCAGACCTAGCACTTTCTCTATTGATGATGTATATGCTGATATAAGCGATCTTCAAGTTTCCTCCAAGAGTAGTACCTATTATTGATCCTTTCCAATCTACCAAAGGTGAATGGGCCATGTTGAAAATTAAAGTCCTCTTAAATTTTCATAGGGTTATTTCTATGGATTCAACAACAATGTTAAAGGAAGAAGAAGATTACGAACTAGGCCATGCAAACAAACAATACCCTTAAAATAAAGGAATGCGAGTCAAGGAGGAGATTGTTACGGTTGTCCTGCATGTTATAGAAATGAATGATGGTTTGGAATCAGAATAGTTCCACATCGCTAAATAACTTAGAGAAGTGGTGTATAAATATGGGTTGGTAAGTGCATAATATTGTGGATTCCTTTTGTTACAACAAAATGTGTGTCAACTCATATGCGTACAGCATGTGCTGGAGATGGAAAGCTTACGATATTTCGTTAAGGGTAAGATATATAAACAATAATAAATATCAAAGAGGGAATCTATCACCATCAACTAATACTCATAGCGAAAGGATATAAAATATAAAATCAACGTATATATGTAGAAGACTATATGCGTATCATTCGAGAGACATAAGATCCAACATCATAATAAAAATAATAGGTGAGATGTCAAATCTCATAAGAATCGTGTACCAAAATAATACATAAGTCTAAATGTCAATGCACCTAAAAATTAGATGGATAAAATATTACCAGTAATAAAACTATGGCTCAATAAATTGCCTCCAACTAGTGTATATTCCCACCTCTAAGTCAACCTACTAAAAGAATAGATAACAAAGAAACAGCAAAGAGAGGGTTAGACACAAAGTATAATAAAAAGAAAACATCACTAATCTACATAATTACCAATATATTAATGTATCATGAATAATAACAAATGGTAATAATTGGGGTAGTGAAACCATATCTCAATCTTCATCTTCACATACATCCAAAAAGTTAGCACATTCTACTGTCTGCTATGCTATATAGTAAAAGTATCATATAAAAAACATCATGACACCAATCTTGACTCAACCACTACATATTAGGTTGTAAGCCATGGGCCCTCGGTAAGACCAAACTTGCCAATTATACTCTCCAACATGAAACCCATACCCACAGTGCTTTCAATGCAATCGCCCACCACCTACACTCGTATCAAACTCAAATTGATATACATGTGTAACCGCTACCATTTGCTTATCATGAGAACTATATGCCAGGTACTTCCAATCTTATTACCCTTGTTACATTATATCAACGGTCCATAGTTGCATTACCGATACAGGACATCTTCTTTCAAATGCATCAGTCCACCAGAGGGTGCATACCTACTCATACTACAAGTGGCCTATAAATAACTAATCCCAAGGTCGAAGCCAAGAGATATGGACTCAATCCATATATGTAATATCTTATAGAATCATATATCATAGTACCCTAATCGTCACGTCTTAAAAACCACCGGATGGCTCCATAAAGTTTACCATATCTATCAAAACGCATCTCAACATCACATATGACCTTCATGTCATTCTACGTATTTGATACACCTTTCTACTATATCTTCAAATCTTTTCATTTTAGAATATGTATCAAAGTGGGTCCTGCACGGTCCTCGAAATAAAAGTACACCAAAACCTACCAAAAATTCATAGATCATTGTCCTTAAAAATTGATGATTACCGATGCAAAATGCAACCCAACACAACTTTATATGTGAAAGATATCATGTCCCAAAGTTTCAATCAAAACCAATCAAAAAAATCACGCCTTGATAAGCCATTCAGACATCTATATTCTCATTTAGTCTTATAAATACAACTTTCAAATGTATGACCACGATTATGGACATTTGATCAAAATATTTAGATGTTTGAATCCCTTTTAGAAAATATTAGATCTGATCTGCATCCTTGTTCTAACGTCTAAACTTCATATTATGGCGTCTAACTATTTTCAGATGTTTCAACTGAAATTCTCAAATACATGAATCCCTTCATAAATGAAATGATTCCATCTACATATGCTTTCCCCTCTATCCAGTAGTCTGAATATCCATTCAGACGTTTGAACCACTTTTCAGACATTTGAATTTATTATTCAGACGCTTGAATGCTTATCATAAGCATTGCTTATTTTCAAACGTTAAAAACTTCCGATTGAAAATTCTATATAGCTCATTATTTCTTTTATTGCGATCATGACGACATCCTCTAGATCTAGTGACCTTAAATCTCTGATTCATACACTTTCTATATGGTTATTTCCACAAGTGCCATTGGTACATGACATCGTATCATCGATATATGTCACTTGGACATCATTTTACACGAATTCATTCCTTTATTATAAATTGTTCAACCTATGAGTGAGTGCATCTTTACACTCGACAAACGAATTTGAGGCAATACACTGATTCAACAAACTTCATCTTTAATTGCTCGATCAACCATTCCAACTTCAACTCCAAACTCTAATCTTCCAATGATTGCTTTAATTATCGTTGAATACAATCCTAACATTCTACCAACAATTTAATCAACAATCAGGCCAAGCATTCTTTTCCAATATCATTCCATTTTACCAATCCCTAACACATCAAAATATATGGTTTATACTATGACATTCATTCAACAAGATTCTCATTTCTAAAATCTCTAATCAAATTTAATACTCAAGTCTTAACCAAAATTAGCGTCAAATCATGATTTTTACATATCAAATGATCATATAGCATATAGAAGAGATCTCATTTACCAAACTCATTAGAAATCTAAGCTCAAATGAAACCCGATTTAAGTTTCCTTTGATACTCAAGGTTAATCTCCAATTGTCTCCAAAATATCAACTAAATGGTATGGATTTATAGAGAATGTCCTTAAATATAAATATTTTATTTTGAATTTTGATTAAGGGATGAAAGAGTTATTGGGATTTCAAGTTATGAAAACATTTTTTCTTACTTAGAATTAAAATAAGGAGAAGATAAAGATGAAAATAACAATAGGATGATTCATCTTTGAAATTATAGAGGTGTTACAGCCAAATGACCATTTTTCCTTTATTACTTTTTTCTTCTTATTTACATATTTTATCCAATTTTAACAAACTTTATATATATTTCAAATGTACACATTATGAACTCAACAGGATAGGTCTCAAGTCCTAATCCATTTCTCCTTAAAAAATTCATTTTTTAAGTCGTTAGTTCACTTAACATTCATTTAAATGATTAATTATAATTGACTAGTAAGAAAAAATCATGGGTTGTTACATTCTCTTCCTCTTAAAGGATTTCTCCCCAAGGGCGGAATAATGTATTGCACTAACACTCATTCGTCCCTGCCAGACATACTTAGCAACATAACAACGAAACCAGCAAATCCATCACAACAATATAAAGCAAGTTCTATACTAGTATGCAATTCTAATCAACTTAATAGAAATAAAATACTTAGAGTAAATGGATTAATATGGTAAAAAATTATAGATTAAAAGTATGCATCTTCTCTTCCAACTCCTAAATACTATTTTCGGAATCTTCACAACTGTGGCCCCATCAAGCTTCATGACCATGTTTCAAAATTTCTTAGCACTACACAATATAATCCGAATAAGTCCTCTAGCCATAGAATTGTCCCATTCCACATCCACTCCTTCCAATTGACTTCGCCCAAGAACACACTTGTGTTATGCACACACTTTCGTAGTATGAAACATGAAACGCATTGTGCACTCTGGACATTTTTTTGAGAAGATCAACTCGATATGCAATCCTTCTACTCTGTTCCATAATTGGAAATGGCCTAATGAATCTAGGCGCAAGCTTTCTGGAATTTTCAAATCTCACAACTTTCTTTAATGGTGATGTATTCAAAAAGATCGAATCACTAACTTCAAATTCAAGGTCAATGCATTTCTTATCGGCACAAGGGTTTTGCTGATCTTGATATGCTTTCATCATTTTCTATATCAACCTGACTTTCTCAAAAGCCTCAAGGATTACATCCGGTTCAAGTTTCACCTTACTGTTCATGATGTGCACGTAAATATGCATATTTTTACCACCATATTTAATCTATTTGAATTAAATAAATGATCATATCGGGTATTTTAACTTGTTTAAACCAAAAATTCAAATTACTCCAAATTGTCACATACTCATCTTCATATATGGGCAAAACGGTCATTTGTGTGCATATATTTCTTTGAGAAAAATTAATTGAAAATTTGTATATATTTTTGTAGGAATTTGATCTCAAATAGAAGTGGTTTCATGAAGATATGCATGCACAAAATTAATACAAAGGAATGAAGATGGAAATAATTCAAAGTGAAGAACATGGAGGACCCCACCTACCCACATACCTTAATGTACAAATTAAAGGCTAATGCACATGCTTTTGGAGTTAATGGCTTCATGTACACTTAATGGGGGATTAAGACATGTTAATGATTACTTGGCCTCCACACTTCCTAAGGGGAATTTTGGGCATTCCCCAAAAAAATGAATTAGGGTTTTAACACTTGTATAAATACCCCTTATGTTTCATGTAACAAAATCTATTCTTTAGTCTCTCTTAGGCCTCCTTCTCTTTAGTTTAGTTTAGATCAAATAAAAGAAAGCTCTCTTTCTCTTTTCATGGCTACTTAGCCATTTTTATTTTATGTAATGTTCTTTTATTTTATGCAATTTAATACATACTCTTTCTTTTTCATGTTCATTTACTTTCATGTTGTAGTGTAGATCTCTTCTCTTTTATGCAAGTAGAATAATTTTTCCTTTCATTTTGCTCTCTTTTTTCTCTTCTTTTTATTCAATGTTGCTTGCCACATTTGTTCACATGATGACAAATATGAGAGGCTAAACCCCTTCAATTTAGGGGTAATGAAGCTCTCTAATTAATGTAGCTTCAACATTTTGTTAATTCATGCTCTCTTTTTGTGCTTAATGATGATGATAGAAGTGGTTTTATTTGTTGTTTTTGCCTTAAATTTGATAGTCTATATTGTTAACACCAAATAGGCTATGCTTAAACAATCACTAACACAAATGCATCTTCGTCAATATATGATTATGGCATAAGAAAGTGATTTGAAATTAAAATTTGATGGACTATGTTTCTAATCAATAGTTAATAGGCCATACTTAAAATAGATTTCATTTTCATTTTCTTTGTCAAGTTTCATGAAAGTTAGTAAGTGTTTTAAGGGGTGTGTTATAGTTTATGACTTATGTTGGCTAATTAATAGCTCAAATATGTCATACTTATGATAAACACATCAATTAAAACACTAATAACCATAAAAGAGAGATCATGATTTCATGTGTTGAACTACATGATCTAGAGAGTGGATTTATTCTCTAAATTGACATTTAACTCTCATATTTGCATTTCTTTTCTTTTTGCTAGTTAGTTCATTTTCTCATTTTCTAGCTTAAATACACTCTCGACTTTGGTATAATTTGATTGAGTAGGAAATTTAAATCATCAATTCCCTGCGGATCGACCCGTATTCGTCGCGTGCTACATTCGTACACCGTGCGCTTGCGGTTATTTTTAATTTAAATTCATTCGACGGTTTTCTAAACCGATAGAATTTCCGTCGACGAACAAGTTTTTGGCGCCGTTGCCGGGGAGTCGTGTAAATACATTTCATTTTCATGTAAATAATAATAAACATGCTTTTCACTTGGGTTGACTGTGGGGACACAGTCAAAATCAAGTGTGGGGGGGAGACTCGTCTTCTTCTAGATTTTTTAGGATTAATTTTTCATTTTTCTTCCAAAAACTCAAAAAAAAAATCAAAAACAAAAGAAGATTTTTTTTTTAGCATTTTGATTTATTTTTAAAAGAAACACTATAAGATAAATATATGGTTTGGGTTTATTAAATTGAAATTTTTGGAAATTTATTTGTCTAAACAAAAATAAAAATGAAATTTGATTACAAATAATAATGGTTTAACTAGTATATAGGAAGATTCATACGTGTTAATTATGAAGTATATTCTAATTGAAAATCTTTGTTTTAAAAAGTGGTTGATTTAAAGTAAAGGATATAACATTTTTTTTGTCTTCTAAGTTAAATGGTGCTAAGATGATTTTGCAAAACTCTCTCTCTCTCTCTTAAAAAAAATAAACAAAATAATAACATCCAAGTATTCACTCTCATTTAAAAGTCCTCACGGTTATGTATGGGTGAATTACTTGAAATCTTTGATTATGTGCTTTCATACTCATTTAAAAGTCCTCACGGTTATGCATGTATGGAACACATGTAAAAAAACAAAAATAATAAAAACCACCTACGGTCGATAGGTGTATGCACGAAAGTGTGTGCACTCGCCATGCTCTATACTCCCCTTACATAAGCCTGAAAGGCAGTGCATGGGTGGTATATCTGGCCTCAGTTTACCTGAGCTAGGTGTGTAATTTTTCTTGCAAATAATGAGAGAGCAAGCAATTGAAATCCTAGCATTACTTTTACTTTGTTGATTTGATTTGTTATTGAAAATAAATGAAAATACCACTTTGATAAACTTTGACAATCAACTAAGGATCCATTTCATAGTTACATTGTGTTATTAACCAAAACAACGAGTTAAACTATAGTCTATTTGTTATGATAACTTCGTTTTTATCGGAAATATTGACGAGTAAATAACTTAAATTTCAAGATAATGACCAAAACCTATATTTAACTTATTCGTGTCAATTTAAAAATAAATCTTTCATTTGTAAATATTTCCAAAACTCGCATTCATCACTTTGTAAATAAATCTTGCATTTTGTAAATATTTTCATCCTGCACTTGGATTTTGTGGGTAGTATCCACTGAAAACCCTCACGAGACAACACTCGTCCTACTGGAGACACCCAGAGGTTTAACGGCTTGTTGCATACGCTCAATGCAATCGTGCTCCCTACGAAAACGGATTTATCTTAGTTTTTTTCCTTTATTCGAGGACGAATAAAAAGATAAGTGTGGGGGTATTTGATGTGCACGTAAATATGCATATTTTTACCACCATATTTAATCTATTTGAATTAAATAAATGATCATATCGGGTATTTTAACTTGTTTAAACCAAAAATTCAAATTATTTCAAATTGCCACATATTCATCTTCATATATGGGCAAAACGGTCATTTGTGTGCATATATTTATTTGAGAAAAATTAATTGAAAATTTTGTATATATTTTTGTAGGAATTTGATCTCAAATAGAAGTGGTTTCATGAAGATATGCATGCACAAAATTAATACAAAGGAATGAAGATGGAAATAATTCAAAGTGAAGAACATGGAGGACCCCACCTACCCACCTACCTTAATGTACAAATTAAAGGCTATTGCACATGCTTTTGGAGTTAATGGCTTCATGTACACTTAATGGGGGATTAAGACATGTTAATGATTACTTGGCCTCCACACTTCCTAAGGGGCATTTTGGGCATTCCCCAAAAAAATGAATTAGGGTTTTAACACTTGTATAAAAATCCCTTATGTTTCATGTAACAAAATCTCTTCTTTAGTCTCTCTTAGACCTCCTTCTCTTTAGTTTAGTTTAGATCAAATAAAAGAAAGCTCTCTTTCTTTTTTCATGGCTACTTAGCCATTTTTATTTTATGTAATGTTCTTTTATTTTATGCAATTTAATACATACTCTTTCCTTTTCATGTTCATTTACTTTCATGTTGTAGTGTAGATCTCTTCTCTTTTATGCAAGTAGAATAATTTTTCCTTTCATTTTGTTCTCTTTTTCCTCTTCTTTTTATTCAATGTTGCTTGCTACATTTGTTCACATGATGACAAATATGAGAGGCTAAACCCCTTCAATTTAGGGGTAATGAAGCTCTCTAATTAATGTAGCTTAAACATTTTATTAATTCATGCTCTCTTTTTGTGCTTAATGATGATGATAGAAGTGGTTTTATTTGTTGTTTTTGCCTTAAATTTGATAGTCTATATTGTTGACACCAAATAGCTATGCTTAAACAATCATTAACATAAATGCCTCTTCATCAATATATGATTATGGCATAAGAAAGTGATTTGAAATTAAAATTTGATGGTCTATGTTTCTAATCAATAGTTAATAGGCCATACTTAATATAGATTTCATTTTCATTTTCTTTGTCAAGTTTCATGAAAGTTAGTAAGTGTTTTAAGGGGTGTGCTATAGTTTGATGACTTATGTTGGCTAATTAATAGCTCAAATATGTCATACTTATGATAAACACATCAATTAAAACACTAATGACCATAAAAGAGAGATCATGATTTCATGTGTTGAACTACATGATCTAGAGAGTGGATTTATTCTCTAGATTGACATTTAACTCTCATATTTGCATTTCTTTTCTTTTTGCTAGTTAGTTCATTTTCTCATTTTCTATCTTAAATACACTCTCGACTTTGGTATAATTTGATCGAGTAGGAAATTTAAATCATCAATTCCCTGCGGATCGACCCGTATTCGCCGCGTGCTACATTCGTACACCGTGCGCTTGCGGTTATTTTTAATTTAAATTCGTTTGATGGTTTTCTAAACCGATAGAATTTCCGTCGACGAACAGTTCATCTCCCACCAACATGCAGATGACTGTAAGGTCGTCCACATAAAGCTTTAAATGGTGTCTACCGATACTAGCTTGGAAGCTATTGTTGTATACAAATTCAACAGGTGGCAAGTAATCTTCCCGTGAACCCCCAAAATCAAGAATACAAGCTACAAGTTTTCAACTGCACAGTTTACTCTTTTGATTAGGCCATCGGTTTGAGGATGATATGTCGTACTCAACTTCAATTCTATGCCTAATTCATGTTGCAAGCTCTTCTAAATTTTATTCATGAAAAGTGGATCTCGATCACTCACAATATTATAGGATACACCATGTAACCTCACTATCACTTGTACATGCAAGATGGAGCGCTTCTCGAAACCTTCATCGAAATAAAATGAGCATTCTTTGTCAAACGGTCCACAATGACCCATATGTCTCATTTCCTTTCCAACTGCATGGCAAACCATCTATAATATATATGAAATTATGCTTCTATTTCCAACATGGAACTTCCAAATGCAATAATAAACCATGGAGCATCTTTTATTTAGTCTTGACTCATTGACAGGTCATGTACTTCTCCATGAACTAACATGTTTTTTACATGCCTTTGATAATATGTGCACTTTACATCATTGTATATTTTATAGCCACTAGGATGAATAGTCATCCTAGAACGATGACACTCTTGAAGCAGGTCATCTATCAAACTCTCCACTTTCGTAAAATGCAAACTTCCATCCCTAGGAAGCCAAACCTTTGCATCAATGAAATGCTGGCCAATGTGATTAGACTTTTCTCCCTTTCCCATCCAGTCCAAGATCTCCATAATGCACGCATAAAGTCTTTGGTTAGAATCGATTTGGTGAATAAGTGCGGATCTAACTTACAATGTTGCCAACAAACAGAACAATAAATTAGAGGCATGTCCCGACTGATGCCGATTTGATGAGCGGTTGTGTTAGTGGAGGTTTTGCAGATACTGGATTCATTCTTTCTGCTTTTCTCTATCAAATGTCCTCTCTTCCAAGTTTGAGTTTACATAGGGATGTTTTATTCTTTTTGTATATTTCTATTTTTGTAGGTCTAGTTATTAAGTTCGGGAGGGTTTCATTTTATATTTTTGTTCTATGGGTTCATAGGGTAGAGCTACTTGCCATGCATATTGGCTGCTCTATTTTTAAGCGCATAATAAAATTACATGAGTAATCTGTTCAAAAGGAGATCACTTATTTTCTCAATATATATATATATGTATGTATGTATGTATGTATGTATGTATGTATGTATGTATTTTCGATAGAACAATTGATTTTTCTGGCATACATACATATGTGTATGTATTTTGATGTTTTTAGACCAAATAATACTTTAAATTTTAATAACACTTTTTTAATTCAAGCCGATTATTGTGCGCGCGCGCGCGCACACACACACACATGTATGTATATATATATAACTTAAAAAAATTCATTTATTAAGGTCGAAGCCCTTTACATACAAATTTATTTTTTTAGGGGTATTTTGTTACAAGGACAAACTTCTATTAAAATTTGGTCCATATGCTACCACCTTCAGAAATTAGCCACAAGGACAAATAAAGAATACATATTTATATCCCTTCTCATCGTGTATCTCAAACTGCCGGCACCCATATCCCCCACTGCACTTATTGTTGTAGCTTTTCCTCCTGCTAATATCCGCTACTATAGTCACAACAGCTGTTGCAGCCTCAACCACCACTTACTTTAATGCTATAATTGCCACATTCTCAAACCTTATCTCAAACAACCAAATCCATGTCTCTTCCCACCATTTAACGCACCACCTTCATCCTCCTACACGTAATGATATAATTTTGTTATCTCACTTTGCTCATCAATCATCGGATACAAAAAGATAGCGGTAGATATAATCTAACATTGTATGGTATCATTATAAAAGAATATGTAGAAAAAATAAAAAAAATAAAAAATGCTACTATGTAGTAGAATTTAAACATAAACGGATACTACAAGGTAAATTAAAAAGTAAATGTCAATTTTATTATAATTAATTCAACAAATATAAAATACTAAGTTGCAATTGCATTTAAATGCTACAAAAATGTAAAATAGAAAAGTAAATGTTATATCTTTTTTGATTCAGTAAATATAAAAAGCTACTAAGTAGTAATATCTAAATATGGTACTACACGGTCATTAATCATTAACTACAACAAAATAGCAACAACATCAAAATGGTAGCACGTGGTATCACCATCCGGAAAAATTATGTAAAAAAAATTATATCAAGTACAAAATGCTACTAAGGCATGACTACTAAATATAAAATGCTAATCCAATGTAAGATTTCTAAAAAAAGCAAATGTTAATTTATTAAAATGGCACTACAAATCATAAAATGATACTATAAATTAAAAATGCTAATATAGTTCATAAATTGCTGCTATAATTCTCAAATGCTACTATAAAATAACAATGTGAGTCAGAATATACACATTTCATCAAAGAAATGATAATACTGCTTATAAATTGCTACTACAATTCAATAACTACTATTAAAATTCATGTAATGCTATTCCGAAAAAGCGTTGTAAGTTAAAATGTAAATGCTTTGTCTGTAGATGTACTGCAATCCATATGATGCTGATACGAAATAGCATTACAAGCATAAATATACAAAGTTAATTTATTTTTCAATGAAAAACATAAATGATACTATATTGTAATATTACTGCAGTTGTCTTCTTCTTTACCTGCTTGAAACTGATCTATAAACATCATTAATTACCATATCATCAAGAAACCTTTAGTTGACAACTTCAAGGTCATCACCAAGAAGGCACTATTACCAAAATGCTCCGGCAAAATCTTGCTTCAAATAGCGTTTTGAGCTAAAATATACACACTTCATGAACAAAATGGCACTACAATTCATAAAATTATACCATATAATAGCATAAGAAGCATAATTGTACATAATTATTTTTCTTCAGAAATCAATCATAAAATGATACAACATAGTATCCCTACCAACTGTTATCTTCTTCTTCCTCAATTTTTTGTTGCTTCTCCATGAAGCGCCACACATGTCAAAACTCTCATTCATCGCTATAACCAAAATCATCCCTTCTTTAACCTTAGTCCTCACTGTCAAAGTCGTCCTCTTCGAATCTCACGTCGTTCTTCTATGTCCTATCCACCTCTACATCATTGACATGACTTCAAACCCTAGCCTTCGCTCAATACAACCCATTCACCACCAGCGATGTTGAATTATTTATATTCAATGTTGAATTGTCATGAAAAACATCGTGTCCTTAGTATAAAAGTTTTGAATTCTCCCTTATTTTTTGGAAATCTTTGTACTTGTCTTTGGAAATTAAAGTGGCTATCATTAAGCCATTTTAAATTTGTCCTTCAAACAATTTACTTGTATTTTATAATGTAGTTATATTTTTATTAAACTTTGTTTCAAAAAATCTAAATATATATGTTGAAATAGAAAGATAAAAAATTGATTGAGGGCACTAAATATATATAAATAAAAAATACGTTAAGTCTATATGTCCTAAAATTTAAATGATGAAGTTATAAATCAACATACTATACATACATATTGTTACATTTTGGTGATACAAAATCACAAATATAGGAAAATAAATATGCAAAAGAAAGAAAGAGAAGATTTTGTTCCACTAATCAATAGATATATTTAGATATGTTTATTTCTCTCTCTAATTGGCTAATTAAATTATTTTTTGTCATCTAATGTTAACTTGGACATTAAGTAATTGATATATAAATAGAGACTAGAAGAGAGTGTAAAAGTGTGGTAGAAAATCTATTTACTAATTTTCTTTTCTCCTTCTTTGTTCTTCTTCTCCAACAATTTTAACCATATAGGTATTTGCTCTCTTTCTCAATTTGGTTATTGATTCAATGGTATATTTTATTTTAGCTTTATTCTACTAATTATAAATAAAATTTTGGTGAATCAATAAAGTGGGCGATTGGGTGGAATATCTTGTGTTATTGCGTTTTGATTTCAATTTCGTCTTCTTTTCAATCCAGGTTATCTCTTTGTTATTTGGATGACAAAGATCCATTGATAAAAGCTTCCGCAAAGCGCTACTATTTCTATAACAGTTTGGTATCAAAGCATAGATCATCGCAAATCTTAAAGTAGTTTTGGTTTGAAAAATTACTGATGTCGCATATGATTTCGTTTTCGAAGATGGCTATTTTGGATGAGAAAATTGGAGTATTTGGAAGCCTAAGATGGAGAATTTTTTGTACCTCAATGGTCTTCATGATCTGATTGATGGAGATGGAAAGAAGTCCTTTGACGTAAATGAGGGAAAATGGAAGATGTATAAGAATGTGAATGCTTTGATTCGCCAATATCTTGATGATTCAGTTTTCCATCATGTGGCTAGTTCTGAATTCGTGAAGGCTTTGTGGGATACGTTGGTATCTTTGTATGAGTTAAAGAGTGCTACTAGTAAGGCTTTTCTGGTTCGAAAATTGGTACAACTGAGATAGATGAAGAGAGGTCTATTGTAGAGCATTTGAATGAATTTTGAGATGTAATAAATCAATTGGAAAATATGAAGGTCAATTTTGATGATGAGTTACATGCTCTTTTTAATGAGTCCGCTTTCAGAAAGTTGGGAAACTTTGGTTGTTTCATTAAATAATTCCAATGCTAATGGAACTATCTCTCTAGAAACTATTCGTAGCAGTCTTTTGAATGAGGAGCTTAGAAGAAAAGTGTCAGGTATGAAATGAATTTAAAGTGAAGCTATGGGGGCAAGAGACTCAAAGAAAGATATAATTTGGAAGAAGAAGGACGCTAATGGTAAATGTGTTATCACTTGTCATTATTGTAACAAGAAAGGTCACGTACGCAGCAAGTGTTATGCTTATAAAAGAGATCGGAAAAAAGGTTGCGCATGGTGATACTAGTAGTGATGCACATGTAGGTTTTGCTGAAGGTACCGATAGTGATGCTTCTTGTGATGTCCTCTTTAGCGAAAATAAGCATTGGAAGATGGATTCGGGAGCCAGTTTCCACATTTGTAGAGAAGTGAATTGTTTTTCTTCTTATGAGAAGAGTATCGGTATGATTAGGACAGCTAATGGAGAAGAGCTACCGATTTGTGGTATTGGATCTATTCGGTTACGTATGCATGACGGTATGGTTAGAGAAGTCTTTGGAGGGAAATATGTACCCACTTGTTTACATAATCTTATTTCTTCCAGTCAGTTGGATCTTAGTCGTTGCACTTATGAGACTCAAGATGGAGTATAGAGAGTAAAGAAAGGTGATCGTTTAAGAATGAGAGGAGTATTGGAGAAAGGAAACCTTTATAACTTGGTTGGTTCTATAGTCGACAATGGAAAGCAAGTGACGGTTGAAGGACCTAGTCCACAGCAAGGTGGAGAGGTTAATGTGGTCACTGCTCATGATTCTAGCATCGATGATCACATTTTAGAAAGGGGTCTTCATGTTGATGATACTCGAGGGTTCGATGGTGATCAGGTAATGAGCTCATACCGAGTGATAGACGGGTGTCGAATTGCAAAATCCACAAAGACAAGACGAAAATCTTTGTGGTATTACAAACGTTTTTGAGACCGGATTTGTGTGGTGCACCTCATGTGGGAGATGCATCACTTGTAGGTGGTGGTTGAGGTTTGTAATTTAGTGTGGTTGAGACGCAGAGATTTGTGATAGATCCAGATGCACCTCATGTGGGAGATGCATCACTTGCAGGCGGTGGTTGAGGTTTGTAATTTAGTGTTGTTGAGACATGGAGATTTGTGATGGATCCAGATATGACATGCTTGATATATTAGAGATATGTGATTTTGCATCAAGGTGGAGTGTTAAATTTTGGTGATGCAAAATCATAAATAGAGGGAAATAGATATGCAAAATAAATAAAGAGAAGATTTTGTTTCCTCTAATTAATAGACATATTTGAGTATATTTATTTCTGTCTCTAATTGGCTAACCAAATTATTTTTTTGCGATCAAATGTTAACTTAGTCATTAAGTAATTGATTATATAAATAGAGGCTAGAAGAGAGTGCAAAAGTATGGTGGAAAATTTATTTGCTAATTTTATCTCCTCCATCTTTGTTCTTCTTCTCTAACAATTTTAGCCATATAGATATTTGCTCTCTTTCTCAATTTGATTATAGATTCAATGGTATTTTGTTTATTTTGGCTTTGTTCTATTAATCGTAAATAAAATTTTGATGAATAAATAAAGTAGGTGGTTTGATGGAATATCCAGTGTTATTGCGTTTTGACTTCGATTCCGTCTTGTTTTCGTCATATGTTATCTCTTTGTGATTATGGTGACAAAGATCCGTTGGTAAAAACTTCTGCAAAGCGCTACTATTTACATAACACATACATTCATACATACATATAATGTATTTAGGAAATATTAAATTACATTATGCCCAAATATGCTTAGGGTAGACTTTATGTTTTTTTTAAATGAAGTATAACGTACGACTACAATATATTTTAGTTGCTCAACAATGTGCATATGATTGCATACAATGCAGTTATAAATTCCAATAACGACATATACACTTATACCTACATATAACAGTATGTATATATTTTACTAGGCTATTAAATGCATATATAACTTATGACATCTTTACCATGCCATGTATGTTTTTATAAATAGATGACATCCAATGATAAGTATAACACTATTTTAATCAAATTAACATTAGATTTTAAAATATTAAACTTTTATCATCTCAAATTAACATTAAATATGATTAAATGTAATCAAATTATTCATGACAACACAAGCTAAAGATGTAGTACAATAATTAACAAATGATTTTTTGAAATTTGCCTCCTTCCCTCAATGCCAATGCATGTGATGCAGCAAAATGATTCGTCGCCAAATCAAGTTTCGTTGATATAGGCCTGTAACTCTTGTCCAAATTTGAATTTTCATGATTTTTATTTAGTTTTATGGATTGATATGTTGTTTTGGTGATTTTTATTATTAAACCAATGAAGGAAGATGGAGAGGAGTAAGTTACGTGATTTGGAAATGAGGGGAGATCAACCATCCGTTTATCAAGTGGGTTGATTTGGGTTATAGGATAAAATAATATAAATTTCTTCTGTTTTTATTAAACCTTATTTCACTTGATACTTTCTTTTCGTAACTCAACATATCAAGTTTATAGTCCATTTTCAGCGGAAAAACATAATTTGCATAATAGAAAGACTTAAGACCTTAATTCTTTCATTTGCAAAAAATAACATGATGTTTTTAAACAAATTAATTATACAAATTACTATACTATGTGTAAAATTATGGATTGTTACACGTTACAAAAAGTGTTGCAAGAAATGAAGATGAGAAGGATGGGGTTGCTTGATATAAAGCCCAATTTGTTGGACATGACTTCTCGTATAGACGGAGGATAGACTTTGATGAAATATTTAATTAGTCTAGCAGTTTCAAAAGGACTCGGCATGCAACTAAACTATGCGATTATTGCATGTTATAGTGAGTATTAGATACATACATTAATACATATAGAAGTTTCGGAAGGACTTCATTTCCCCAAAGCAAAAACCTCATCACTTGTACACAATAAAAACCACACGATCGTTATACAGATCAAAACAATCGACAAGATCGTGGTACAATAGCTAAGTGAATACTTGGCTAAAGTAGGTTACACTAATAACCCCATATGTTCCTGTTTATTCATTAAGAAAAATGAATCTGGATATGTTATCACCACCATATATGTTGATGATATTAATTTATTTGGTAGTTTTGAAATGGAAAATTACCGTCAGAACATTAGAAATTTGCGATGATAGATATTTGAAAATCAAAATATTGTCACGTTATGTAGATTGCGCATTGTTTAGATGGAAATCTTATCCATCAAACAACTGATGCTGAAATCGTCCTAAAGCACTTCTGATAAGAATATTATCATCTACCGAGTTGTCATATCCAGTTCGTACGAAAGAAGACAATGAGAAGGTACTTGGCTTTGAAGTATCTTTGTGCTATCGATGCTTTGTTATGATTGGCATATTGTACAAGGTACAATGTTGCTTTTTCAGTTAGATTATTAGCCAAATTTAGTTCAGAACGAACTAAAATGCATTGCAACGGAATTAAAAATACCTTGGGTTACCTTCGTGGTACAACTAATGTGAAATTATTCTGCTCGAAAGATTTATCAATGTAATTAAGTGGCTACACGGGTGCCGAATGCACTTCTGATCAACATGTGGCTCGAAAGATTGTCAAACTTTAGGAAATAACAAGTCCACGTGTTATTTTCGAGAGATTAACAATACATTAGTTGCTACGCCATCCAACAATTCAAAGATATTTGCACTTCATGAAGTAGGTCATGCATGCGAGGTTAAGATTAATTATCAATCATATAGAAGGAGTTGTGAGTAGCCTATTACTGCTAAATGTCCAACTACATATATGAAGACAACGCTGCGTGTATTAATTACTAAATCAAATGTAGGGGTAGAACAAAGGAAACATCATCATTGTTCCCTTACACATATGGACTACAATACAATAACACGATTAAAGTTATGCAAATAGGATCAGACAATAATCTTGCTGAAATATTCGTAAATGTATTGCCGCTGTCAATCTTCAAGAGATTTGTTTACGGCACTAGCATATGGAGAGTCGGTGATCAACCATTGTTACGAACTAACGCTTAATCAAGGAAGCAATGATTGTTGTGAAAAAACTGTACTCTTTTCTTCATCTAAATCTGATCCCACTAGGCATTTCCGGTAAGTTTCAAACAAGACAGCTATCATAAACTGTCCATCAAGAGGAAGTGTTACAGAGACGGAAGAGCATACGTTTACATTGGATGTAGTACTATCAACAATCTAACTTACAGCTCATGAATAGATTAGCCAATATATAAGTGTATACTTCAAGCTGTAAAACATAAGAAGATGGTAAAAACTAAAAACGCGCTATTTCCGAACTTTGCTTTCCTACTTCTCGTATAAGTTTGTAATGTACTTCGTTTACATATTAGTATAACATAGCTCATATTTGTGTTTGGCACGATAAATTAGTTTAGTTCACGAAAGAATTGTACTGTTCTATCTAATATCTGAATTAATCAACTATTACCAAATAAACAAAAATTCAGTCTGCGTTCCATACCCACAGATATTCAGTAAAAAAAAACGATACGTACACATTAGTACGTTGGTTTAGATATTAGTATAAATGCTGCAGCATTTCCCATGACGTGGTTGTACTATACCAACAAAATTAATTGACAATTCCAGAGATCAATTTCAATTAAGGCTGTACGATAATAAATCAGCTATTATAGTCATGGTTTATCTATAAAATAAAATTCAAATGACGATACAATTCCAATACATCTTACTTGCAATTAAAAATAGATCAAACGTAACAGCTACATACAACTGAAGAAAGACCTGATTGGGTTAACGGGTCGGTTAACGAATAACTTAAGATGTAAGAAAATAGATACATCACGCCTATTACAGAATCAGAGTAAATCCACTAAGATCAGCTCACAATTCAAAACAGACAAAAAATTCTATTTTATACACAATTGGCCCTACGTTCCCACCTTTGCCATTAGCAATTCCATGTGCTATAGACTGTAGTACACTGTTAATCGGTGTTCCTATACATATACCCGCACGGACACATATTACACTGCTGGTATACATAAATACATTATATGTTCAAAAGCAGCTTCAAGAAATGTCCATCTTCTCAGGTACGTACATATCTGCTCTTTTTCTCCTCATTTTTATTTTATTTTGCTACTCTATCACTTCAAAGTCTTAATTAGTTCTAGCTAGCTTGTCATATCAATTTAACTTAACCACAGGTGTCAATGCTCACCTACCCAACAACACTGCTGATCAAATCACACCCCAGAATGGGGACAAATTTTCAAATTATTTCGATCAATGGATAGAGCAACAGCGGTATGACCTCCAAGCGCTGCTAGCTGCCACTTTAGCCTTCTCCCCTTCTACTCCTGCTGAAGAGCAAGAGAATCGTCAAATTCAGTCCCTCATCGATCGAGTTATATCAAACTATGAAAACTACTACAACCATAAGTCCAACTTTGCTAAAATAGATGTGAAGTTGATGTTCTCTCCTTCCTGGACCTCCACTACTGAAAATATGTTCCTTTGGGTTGGAGGATGGCGTCCCAGCATGGCCTTTCATCTTCTCTACTCTAAGTCTGGCATTCAACTCGACTCTCACCTTGCTCAGGTCTCTTTTTACCTACTTATTTACTATTTCCACGCATTTGTGTCTAAAAATGTAAAAGGAACGTCAAGGATAATTCTGTAGATAAAGGAGACCATATCTTTCAGTTTTTCTGACCAATATCTATATCATATATGTATTTTTTTCTGCCATAAAACCTGTTAAGTTCCCATACAGTGAACAAGGTATAGCCAGGCATAAATGTAATTAAAACTGACATGATAATCTATGTCCTCTGTCTGTTTTGGAAGAGCATCCACTTACTAAAACCAGACTTTTACAATTGCTAGAACACAAACTTTTCTATCATCTAAATACAGGTTCCACGTGATAACTGGGTATAAGTAAATAAATGATGACGCAAAGTATGAGGAAATCTAACATGGAAGCAGGGGCCACGTTAGGAACATTTTGACACAGAATTGAATAGCAGACAGTCGTGAAATATTAAACATGCAGGTTATCAATGGAACATCCACACATGACTTGTCAGACATATCTCATTCCCAAATGCAGCAGATCGATAAACTACAAATTACGACAATAAAGCTAGAACGGGAAATATCTGGAAAAATGGCAAAAAACCAAGAAACAGGAGCAAACAAGCAGATGGTGGAGGTGGTAAACATTATTACGGAGACAGGTGGAAGCGGCGGTGAAAACGAAGGTGAGAATATGCTGAAACCACAGATGGAAACAATTGAGCAGCATATGGAGAAGGTTCTGGAAAAAGCCGACCAACTCAGAATGAATACACTGCGAGGAGTCATTAGCATTTTGAAACCTTTGCAGGCCTTGCATTTCCTCGTAACCGCAGCGGAGCTGCATCTCAGGGTTCATGAATATGGTAAAAGCATGGATGCACAGAGGACACCACCTACTTAACTTTATTATTTCAACTTCATATGTTGTAACATGTATGCCTATCGAATTTTCGTTTTGTTTTAATCTATGTTGTTTGAACTTTGAAGTGGGGCAAAACGTTGAGACGCTATGGATGCATCTAAAACTTAGAACATGCCTACTCGCTATGAAATTTATTTGGTAACATTAGTCTGCATTAAATATCTCCATGAAATGCCCATCCAATTGTCCCCATCGCTAAAAATCCGTTGAAAAAAGTGATACAATATTGGGTTTTGATGTTATGTTTAGTCAAATCACAATACAAGTTCAATCTTAAGTTCTAACGTCTGTAGTTAAAAGATGTTAATATGATGAAAATAATTGTATCTCTGTGTAATCCTTTTCCTATGTATTATTAAATATTATTATTTTCTTAGTGGACACACACTGTCGCATATTGTTAGTGGAACCTCTTTAATAAAATCTGGTATGCTTCCTTCATTTATTATTAATTAGATAATGTCATCGTTGTTGTGAATAAATCTTAATTATTTTATATGTCTGTTTCATAATTTCTATATTTGATCCTATCTGTTTCCGCATCAGTATTGTTGAATAATATTGGCTTGAAATGATAAACCTCAACAATCACGTATCAGACCATCTAGATTGGTTTATAGAAGGTGTGAGAAAGCATGACAAAAGATGAGCTACCCTTATTGTAACAAGACCTTATGTCAGAGGTTCTTATATTGCATTTGAATCTTATTTGGCATTGAATATGTGGAACGAGATGAAAACTTCGAGAAGTGACAATGGAAGATGAATGCTATTCTCAAAAGAATTATAGTTCATCAGGTAGTATTTAACATCGAGGAGTTATCAGCTAAAATTTCTGCTACAAAAAAGAAAGAGGTGGAAGAATGGGCGTTTACTACTCTAAAACTGGACATGGAAGAAAATGTTATCTTAGAAATTAGCATGGGAACCACCGCCAAAGGAATTTGGACCAAGTTAGAGAACCTCTAACTAAATAAATCACTCACTAATCGTTCGATTCTACTGAAGACGTTTTTCACCATGTAGATGAGAGAGATTGCCAATAAAGGAGCATCTTAGTTTCTCCGATGATCTTGTAATGAAGATGAAGATTGTGGACTTAAAGGTAGATTATAACGACCCTGACCCGACCTTCGAAAATGGGCACCGAATACATCACTCGTATTCCAATGTCGCAGATTCAAACATCGAATCTGGTTCGCCGGAGCTTATAACACATTAAGTACAACATAGCGGAAGAAAATTGAACAATATCATATAACTTCAATGAATACAATATCCAAATATGATACAACACTGATCACCAACATATATCAGAGCACAAATGCAATGCTACAACGGAACAGAAAACTACAGCAGTGGAACAACAGCTGAGAATGATATCATGACTTGAACTTCTAAGAGAGAACTCCAACATTTGCATCTCCATATCAAATGCTCCAATCCAAAACTAGCTCGAATCTTCTTTCAAATTGAATTAAGCAAACGCGATCCACCATGCAATTGCCAAACCAAAGGCTTCGAAGATTTCCAAAAGCTACCAAATCTACACTGAAAAACCTAACTCTAGACTGTCCGTGTGGAAAATTATGGACACCCAGAGTTTAGGAAGGGAACAATAAACTCCAGGTCAGTCATGGAACTGGTATGAGCAAACAAAAACAGTTTTATTTTTAAAACAAACAACAAAAGAATTTAAAACATTGAAATCCGCAATGCTTTTTGAAAAATGAAACTACCATAAGGCCTCCCACCATACACACCATGCAAACTAAGAATTGGAGGAGATTTCTCCTTGTGATAGTCAAAAATGCTTACTACGCAAAAAAAAACATTTTGATATTGTTATTAGTGCATAGTGGAAAACATTTCGAAAGTATAATATTAATCTTAGTCATCATACAACATTTCGTCGTATGCCTACTATAACTACCAGTTCAATAGCAGGTTACCACCACATTACATGGCAGGTTATACGACTAAAACCGTACATGGCTTTATTGTTTCTTTGGATTTTCCAACAAATGGTCAGGCCAAGGAACTTCCCATTGCCACATGGGTACGCCTCCAGAGGGACGCCCCGACAACTTACCCAGCTCTCTGCCAACACAAGGCCGGTTTCCTCCCTGTCCGGGAGTAATACCTAAAGATATGTCATCCCCGGTCGTTTGCGACCTTTATCCGAGAGCTCTCAACACCGACAACCACAAAGTAATGTATTTGCAGTAACCATATAGGTTAAATATCTGGGCTCCATACCATGATATCACCCTTTTCCAGAAGGAATGGACATACCTTAGGGGCGCGACCCCTGCGACCTTGCTGCATCTTACCTGTTTCAACCATTTCCGGGGAGTGAGGTCCGATGAGGTCTCGTCCACAAAGCTACGCTTTTCACAAAAGTCATGCACTGATCAACAAATGATCAGCACAACACAGCAGTACTCAGCATGCCACGCTACCAAACTGAAAATGTATCACTAGTAACCATTAACTACATAACCTCTGAGCTCGTACGTCTCAGAGAAGGGTGTTAAACTAAGAGAATAAATCTCTGTCACCAAACAGAAATGTATTTGATAGAAACCAGCTTTACATCTCAAAGTGTAATGTCAGACACACGTCCATACAAGTCTGTTCCGGGTTCGAACAGAACCGAAGGCACTTCCGAAGAAGCCCTTGCAAATCCGGATAATCCCTAATCACGTTCAGACTCCCCATCACAAAAGGGTGATCAAATCTCTATACCGTGGACCATTCGGTGCAGAGACATTCGACGGGTTATCCTTTCGCTTTCGAAAATATTCGGTCTTCACCACCAGTCTTCAAATGCTATCCATAACGTCGTATCATTATTCGGAATGGGTTATATGACACAAGGTCCACTCCCGGCTAAACCGAATAATGAGCGCAATATTTAAAATCATATGGATATATGGATCTCAATTAGGTCACAACTTATTATCCAAAACCTTTCTTTCAAATGGTTTAAACCAAATTCCATTTTCAAATCTTTAAACAAAAAGATTTACTTCACAAAGTTCACCAATCTTTCACAAGGATTCATTTATAGCCCTTCAAAACATTTCATTTCAATCCCAAATCTTTTATACAAAAGATACCATTTTCCAATTTCAAAACAAAGTTTAACAATCTACTACAAAGATTCAATTATAGCCTTTAAAACAATTCACAATTCAAATCTTTTATACAAAAGATACATCCTTGAGATCCTCTTATTTTGGAAACAATGTTCATAAATCTTTAACCCAAATTCATTAATAGCATTCAAAATAATTTACAATTTAAACTTGAAATCCTTTCAACACAGATTGAAAATTCCTTCCTTATATAAAAGCTTTTATTATTTGAAAACAAATAGTTTTCGTTTCGAAAAAATCTGATTACATTTATACAAGTTAAAGTCCTTGGGTTAAATTCAAAATCCCAAAACAATATTTTTAAAATGGTTAAAAACCCATATAAACACATTTATAACTTGTATAACATTTTTAAGCCATAATTTCTAAACATAGAATTCAGTTTCAAATCTTGAATTTAATTTCAAATCAAACTATTTAAATTTCTAAACTTTATCAAGTTAATAACTTTTATCTTCAAAACTCCTTTTCAAAAATTTCTCATATTTAATCCAATTCAATTTCCAAAACCATTTGGATTCAAAATTCAATTTTTTTAAAAATTATTTTAAAAAATCTGTGACTTAACCAATTTCCTCGTGCAATCCATATTTGTGTGTGTAAGGTGTAGTCCAAGGGTTTTACCCAATAGTGCAACAACATCAATCATCACATATTCAAACACGGCATAACGCTTATCTTTCATTCACCGATTCACAGATAAATAATATACATTTATCACAAATAAAATAAATTACATTCATCACAGCTTGAATGAAAACAATTCATATCACAAAGCATCACATAGTAGAGATATCAAACAATTTACAACATTCAATAGAATACAGTCATCCATAAGCAAGATAAATTGATCATCTGATTAATTAAAACCAGATTAATCACTAATTCAGGTTAATTAATTAATTACAAATCATTTGATTAATTATTCTTTAATCATTTATTAATCAACCTTTAATAATTAATTAATTAACCTTTAATTATTAATTTAACCTTAATTAATAGATCAATTTACCTTTAATTATTAAATAATTAACCTTTAATTATTTAATTATCTATTAATTAATCACATTAATTAATTAACCCTTAATTAATTACCATTTAATTAATTATCCTTAATTAATTAATTAATCTTTAATTAATTATCCTTTATTAAAAAAATTAATTACTATTAATCGTGTAATTAATAATCCTTAATCAAGTAATTAACCTCAATTCATCCCTCAATCATCAATTAATCTTAATTATTAAGTGATTAACCTTTAATTAATAAATTAATCACCTTGATTAATTATTCTTAATTTTAGATTAATCATCCTTAATTGATCTTTGATTACTTAGATTTGGTAATTATTCTTTAAAGAAATCATCCTTTAATCACTTGGTAAATTGTCCCTTAATCATTAACCAATTATCCTTAATTATTTTTATCAAGTATTTCCTTAAGTAATTTACTACCCTTAATTTCCTAAAATTAATTCAGTTTAAAAATTTAGCCTATACATAAATTTATTATTAAAACATAAATTCATTTATATTCTCAAGCCACTTAATAAAACATTTTATCTTCATATTAACCTTTTAACTAAGCTATTAAATTTTATTCAAAATAATCTTAACAATGGAAGTATACATATATTAAACACTTAAAAACTTGATTAATGGAAAAAAAATCCTTCTAAAAAATCCTTAGCTAATTTCAAACTAAAGATACAATACTTATCACTTTAAAAGAAAATTTGTTTAAGAAGACAATTAAAAACTTAATTAATTTGAAACTTAAAACTTGATTTGTTTGAAGATTTGAACCTGCTACTGCTTTAAACCGAGGTATCTCGTGTCCATCCCAAAACAAAAATACAATTTTCTCGAGCCTTTCCCGAGCAATACCCAGTTTCTACTTTTCCTACCTCTTTTTAACTTTTTTTTCAAACTGTTTAAATCCACCTTAATTCACGTGAACGTGAACTCGAGCCACAACCTCTTTTTCCTGGAATCATCTTCGAGTTAGCAACTTCTTCCAAACCTGACACTCAACCAGAAACATAAACGTGCACAGTGCACGTGCACAGAGGAACGACGACATTCGGCCATCACTGCGACCGTCCTCCAGTCATCAACAACTTCGTCAACAACCTCGATAACCCAGACCGATGATCTCGTGCCAGAGTTCAAAATCGAGTTAATCGATTTTCCTTAGAACCCAACCATCAACCTAAAATCCCTACGCTCCGATGAACTCGGCCATTATCGATCACGCCGACCGTACCCCAGACAATTCTCGGCCTCCAACTGTTATTCCCCTACTCGCGATCGCCTCCGATCCACCGAGGTTGACGAAAACGTCGCATTTCCCTCCTCGAACAAAACCGATTAATAAGCCCTAATTCTTCATCATACCACCAACTTGATCATTGATAAATTTAATCAGTATTTTTTCGACAATTTCCAACATACAGACTACCTTTGACATAAATTACGAAACCCAATATCTCCCCGATAATCAGAAATTGATGAATTTGCAATTTCTATTCATCTTAAAATGTCTCACTGTATACCTATTTAAAAATTATAATTATTTGCCTAAATTTATCATTTTTCCATACGAATCACCTTATGAAATCCCATCTCAAAATTTTTAACATTGATTTTCCAGATTTAAAAAGTTTACTGTAATTTTCTTCCTTTCCAGTAAAATAATTTGCTGATTTTCTTATAAATATTTTTAAAAATGGCATTAGGTTAATATAAACAAAATTTCTTTAAGGATTATAGCTTAACATCAATTATATAGGAAAAGATGTTGAATTTTTTTTATCTTGTTTCTGAATCCTATACCTAAGAACAGAGCCTACTTTCCTATAGACATACATATGCTCTCAGATATTTTGCATATATACAAACATGCAAGTAAATATACACATAATTCAAACACATTACTTATCCTAATTCACAAATCATTTAGATATATAACAGGTTGAGTTTGCTCGCCTGAAGGATGTAGACAGAGGACGCAAAGTCTGGGAAAAGATGTTGAAAAATCTAGAAATGCATTTTAAATTTGATCTGCTTGAAGTTGATCGGGTCTTGTTTTTCATCCAAGCTTCCAGGTTGTAAACCATGAATAAATTTTGATTTTGTTTTGAACTACTTTACTTTCCAATCTGTTTTGAAAATAGGCTTTGATTTTTCATTTCCAGATTAACTTGATGTTTGCATACTACAGATTTGGACCAGGCTTTACTTGTTTTGATTTGATTCTCAGGCTTTGATTTGAAAAAAAATTTGAATCCTCCTTTGCTTCCAGATTAGTTTCCAGGCTTGAAAACTAAAATCTAGACTTTAATTTCCAGGTTTCTTTATTTTGAATTCCCAGACTTGATCTTCTTTTCTTTCTTTGATTTAAAATTTTGTTTTTTTCAAATTTGAGCTTTGCTTTTGTTTTTGAATCGTAGTCTCCTGGTTTTTGATTTTGTATAAGGTAATTTGTTTTGAATTTTTAAGGAGAATAGCCTTATTTTTCTTATGCAAAACTTTATAAAAATTATTTATTACAATTTAAGAAGGAGATTTATGCCACTTGTTAAGGTAAATGAACACGTGTAATATGAATGAGATTATTAGTTTACAAATGTCATTTAATGATTAAATTATGTTTAAGTCCTTAGTATCACTTTTTATGTTCAAATCCCTCTACTTATTTTAATTTATAAATTTTTGTTCAAACCCTTTTCTCTAATTGATTTACAAATTCATGTGTATATTATTTGCTATCTATATTTATTTCCTTCTTAAGTTATTATACTAAAATGGATAACTAGAAACAAGTACTAGTGTTAAAATGAGTAATTTAACTTTAATTTACTTTTTTTTAGAAAAAAATCTTATATTAATCTCAAATGACAACTTCCAAATATAGATATATATTATAATTGGAAAACAACCTTTTACAAATTTCAAATATAATACCTCAAATTCAATTTATTCCCAAGATATTTCAAATTCAAAAATTAATATACAATCAATTTGTATTTATAAATGAATAAATAATCAAATACCTTTTCATAAATATATTTTTATATTCCATTCATCATCTATTTATTTTAAATTTCAAATCAAATTCTTAATTATAATAAACGCATATCCTAATTTATCTTTGGAATATCACATTTATTCACATATATATATATATATATATACACAAAAATACATTTTCATTTGTTTAGGAAATTTTCAATTTAATTCACAATTAGATTTATAATTAATGCATTATTCAAAATATTTATTTCTGACTTTCCAAATAGAAATTTTATTAAAAAATCATTTTTTTACATTCATTTATATTAATAAACAAACAAATATCTATTAAATTTTGAAAAATACCAGATTAATCCATAATTTAATTTCAAAAGTTAAATTTATTTCCAATTTGAATTTGATTTAAAAACAGGAATGTTACAGATTCCCCCCTTAAGAAAATTTCGTCCTCGAAATTTGCAAGGGAGACAAAAGATGGATAAACAAAGATGGAAAATCGACTCATCATCAAGCTGATTATCTATTCTGCTTTGGGCTTACCAAATCAGAATATCCCCAATAATTATGAGAACAAACTCATTCAATATTACATAAGATACTCGGGTCACCAAATCTATGAAATATACAGGGGCATTGGTTAGTTCGAAGGATAACTAACCATTCTTAGCATATATCTGGACCCCAAAAGAACAAATAATGGATACTCAATACAGGTTGGAATATCCTAAAATATACACCAACTTATTCCTCTTCGGACTTCGATCTTCACAAGAAATCACAATAGAATTTTAAATTTTGTTCTAACTGATATCGTTTTATCGATACAATTCAAATTCATCTTCATATTCTATTAATCAATTTAACTCAATTTAAAATTTCCAATTTGTTAAAGTTAACACGAAAAGCCGATAGGGAACCGATGAAAAGAATACGAAATAGAAGTGATTCGCAGGGCCATCACCACACCAAAGCTTCTTTCCGGAGCTGCCACGAAGACATCAAAGAATTGAAACAGAATCAAAGAAGATTGATAGAGAAAGTTTTTTCCGTTGTTGCAGGGTATTGACCTTTTGTAGTGGTACTCCCCTGTCACTCATACTTACTATCAATGGATAGTAAGAGAATTTACTGAGGCGTACGAATGGATATCGTAGGGATATACTCATTCTAAGGTGTACTTCGCCCTATCTCTAATAAGTTACCTAATGTGTTATACTCCTGATCTAAAGTTTCAACCTTCGGCTTGGATACCAATTATAACGGTCTAGGCTTTTCAACCATCGACAACAGTCAATCTCGATTGGTAGGCTTTTCAACCATCTCAGCCCCGCACCCAAACTTGATTTTACGGCCAGCCTTTCGACACTCAACCTAACCGGTTAGCCAACCCCTACCTAGGGACATGTAGGGGTAAGAGTCTCTCGTTCGCCACCAAATGCGAAGGGAGAACCCCCTATCATTTAAAAATTAAACAAGTCTGGTCCGGATTCGAACAGAACCGAAGGCACTTCCAAAGAATTCCTTGCAAATCCGGATAATCCCTAATCACGTCCGGACTCCCCATCACAAGAGGGTGATCAAATCTCTATACCGGGGGCCATTCGGCGCAGAGACATTCGACGGGTTATCCTTTCGCTTTCGAAAATATCCGGTCTTCACCACCGGTCTTCAAATGCTATCCGTAACGTCGTATTATTATTCGGAATGGGTTATATGACACAAGATCCTTTTCCAGCTAAACCGAATAATGAGCGCAATATTTAAAATCATATGGATATATGGATCTCAGTTAAGTCACAACTTATTATCCAAAACCTTTTTTCAAATGGTTTAAACCAAATACCATTTTCAAATCTTTAAACAAAAAGATTTACTTCACAAAGTTCACCAGTCTTTCACAAGGATCATATATAGCCCATCAAAACAATTTCATTTCAATCCCAAATTTTTTATACAAAAGATACCCTTTTCCAATTTCAAAACAAAGTTTAACAATCTTCCACAAAGATTCAATTATAGCCTTTAAATCAATTCACAATTCAAATCTTTTATACAAAAGATACATCCTTAAGATCCTCTTATTTTGGAAACAAAGTTCATAAATCATTAACCCAGATTCATTAATAGCTTTCAAAACAATTTCCAATTTAAACTTGAAATCCTTTCGACACAGATTGAAAATTCCTTCCTTATATAAATTTTTTATTATTTGAAAACAAATAGTTTTCAATTTGGAAAAATCCGGTTACATTTATACAAGTTAAAGTCCTTGGGTTAAATTCTAACTCCCAAAACAATATCTTTAAAATGGTTAAAAACCCATATAAACACATTTATAACTTGTATAACATTTTTAAACCATAATTTCTAAACATAGAATTCAATTTCAAATCTAGAATTTAATTTCAAATCAAACTGTTTCAATTTTAAAACTTTATCAAGTTAATAACTTTTATCTTCAAAACTCCTTTTCAAAAATTTCTCATATTTAATCCAACTCAATTTACAAAACCATTTGGATTCAAAATTCAATTTTTTTTAAATTATTTTCAAAAATCTGCGACTTAACCAATTTCCTTATGCAATCCATATTTGTGTGTGTAAGGTGTAGTCTAGGGGTTTTACCCAATAGTGCAACAACATCAATCATCACAGATTCAAGCACATCTATTTATACATAAGCGGTATACTCCTATAACGCTTATCTTCCATTCACCGATTCACAGATAAATAATATACATTTATCACAAATAAAATAAATTACATTCACCACAGCTTGAATTAAAACAATTCATATCACAAAGCATCACATAGTAGAGATATCAAATAATTTACAGCATTCAATAGAATACAGTCATCCATAAGCAAGATAAATTGATCATCTAATTAATTGAAACCAGATTAATCACTAATCCAGGTTAATTAACATTAATTAATTACAAATCATTTGATTAATTATTCTTTAATCATTTATTAATCAACCTTTAGTAATAAATTAATTAACCTTTAACTATTAATTTAACCTTAATTAATAGATCAATTTACCTTTAACTATTAAATAATTAACCTTTAATTATTTAATTATCTATTAATTAATCACATTAATTAATTAACCCTTAATTATTTACCATTTAATTATTATCCTTAATTAATTAAAATTAATTAATTAATCTTTAATTAATCATCCTTTATTAAAAAAAAATCACTCTTAATCGTGTAATTAATAATCCTTAATCAAGTAATTAACCTCAATTCATTTCTCAATCATTAATTAATCTTAATATTTAAGTGACTAACCTTTAATTAATAAATTAATCACCTTGATTAATTATTCTTTATTTTAGATTAATCATTCTTAATTGATCTTTGATTACTTAGATTAAGTAATTATTCTTTAAAGAAATCATCCATTAATCACTTGGTAAATTGTCCCTTAATCATTAACCAATTATCCTTAATTATTTTTATCAAGTAATTCCTTAAGCAATTAACTACCCTTAATTACCTAAAATTAATTAAGTTTAGCCTTTATATAAATTTATTATTAAAACATAAATTCATTTATATTCTCATGCCACTTAATAAAACATTTTATCTTCATAATTAACCTTTTAACTAAGCCATTAGATTTTATTCAAAATAATCTTAATAATGGAAGTATACACATATTAAACACTTAAAAACTTGATTAATGGAAAAAAATTCATTTTAAAAAATCCTTAGCTAATTTCAAACTAAAGATATAATACTTATCACTTTAAAAGAAAATTTGTTTAAGAAGACAATTCAAAACTTAATTAATTTGAAACTTAAAACTTGATTTGTTTAAGATTTGAACCTGCTACTGCTTTAACCCGAGGTATCTCGTGTCCATCCCAAAGCAAAAATACAATTTTCTCGAGCCTTTCCCGAGCAATACCTAGTTTCTACTTTTCCTATCTCTTTTTAACTTTGTTCTCAAACTGTTTAAATCCAGCTTAATTCACGTGAACACGAACTCGAGCCACAACCTCTTTTTCCTGGAATCATCTTCGAGTTAGCATCTTCTTCCAAACCTGACACTCAACCAGAAACATAAACGTGAATAGTGCACGTGCACAGAGGAACGACGACATTCGGCCTTCACTGCGACCATCCTCCGGTCATCAACAACTTCGCCAACAACCCCGATAACCCAGACCTATGATTTCGTGCCAGAGTCAAAATCGAGTTAATCGATTTTCCTCAGAACCCAACCATCAACCTAAAATCCCCATGCTCCGACGAATTCGGCCATTATCGATCACGCCGACCGTACCCCAGACAATTCTCGGCCTCGAGCTGCTATTCCTCTACTCGCGATCGCCTCCGATCCACCTAGGTTGACGAAAACGTCGCATTTCCCACTTCGAACAAAACCGAGTAATAAGCCCTAATTCTTCATCATACCACCAACTTGATCATTGATAAATATAATCAGTATTTTTTCGACTATTCCCAACATACAAACTACCTTTGACATAAATCTCGAAATCCATTATCTCCCCGATCATCAGAAATTGATGAATTTACAATTTCTGTTCATCTTAAAATGTCTCACCGTATACCTATTTAAAAATTATAATCACTTTGCCTAAATTTATCATTTTGCCATACGAATCACCTTATGAAACCCCATCTTGAAATTTTTAACATTGATTTTCCAGATTTAAAAAGTTTATTGTAATTTTTTTCTTTCCAGTAAAATAATTTGCTGATTTTTCTTATAAATATTTTTAAAAATGGCATTAGGTTAATATAAACAAAATTTCTTTAAGGATTATAGCTTAACATCAATTATAGGAAGCGATGTTGAATTTTTTTTAATCTTGTTTCTGAATCCTATAACTAAGAACAGAGCCTACTTTCCTATATACATACATATGCTCTCAGATATTTTGCATATACACAAACATGCAGGTAAATATACACATAATTCAAACACATTACTTATCCTAATTCACAAATCATTTAGATATATAACAGGTTGAGTTTGCTCACCTGAAGGATGTAGACAGAGGACACAAAATCTGGGAAAAGATGTTGAAAAATCTGGAAATGCATTTTAAATTTGATCTTCTTGAAGTTGATCAGGTCTTGTTTTTGATCCAAGCTTCCATTGTAAACCATGAACAAATTTTGATTTTGTTTTGAACTGCTTTACTTTCCAATCTGTTTTGAAAACAGGCTTTGATTTTTCGTTTCCGGGTTAAACTTGATGTTTGCATACTATAGATTTGGACCAGGCTTTACTTGTTTTGATTTGATTCTCAGGCTTTGATTTGAAAACAAATTTGAATCCTCCTTTGCTTCTAGGTTAGTTTCCAGGCTTGAAAACTAAAATCTAGACTTTAATTTCCAAGTTTCTTTATTTTGAATTCCCAGACTTGATCTTCTTTTCTTTCTTTTATTTAAATCTTTTTTTCAAGTTTGAGCTTTGGTTTTGTTATCAAATCTTAGTCTCTTGGTTTTTGATTTTGTAGAAGGTAATTGTTTTGAAGTTTTAAGGAGAATAGCCTGATTTTTCTTATGCAAAACTTTATAATTTTTTATTATTACAATTTAAGAAGGAGATTTATGCCACTTGTTAAGGTAAATGAACACTTGTAATATGAATGAGAATATTAACTTACAAATGTCATTTAATGATTAAATTGTGTTTAAGTCCTTAGTATCACTTTTTATGTTCAAATCCCTCTACTTATTTTAATTTATAAATTTTTGTTCAAACCCTTTTCTCTAATTGATTTACAAATTCATGTGTATATTATTTGCTATTTATATTTATTTCCTTCTTAAGTTATTGTACTTAAATGGAAAATTAGAAACAAGTACTAGTGTAAAATGAGTAATTTAACTTTAATCAACCTTTTGTTTTAGAAAAAAAAATCTTATATTAATCTCAAATTACAACTTCCAAATATAGATATATGTTATAATTGGAAAACAACCTTTTACAAATTTCAAATATAATACCTCAAATTCAATTTATTCCCAAGATATTTCAAATTCAAAAATTAATAGACAATCTATTTGTATTTGTAACTGAATAAATAATCAAATACCTTTTTATAAATATATTTTTATATTCCATTCATCATCTATTTATTTCAAATTTCAAATCAAATTCTTAATTCTAATAAACACATATCCTAATTTATCTTTGGAATATCACATTTATTCACATCTATTCATATATACAAAAATACATTTTCATTTGTTTAGGAAATTTTCAATTTAATTCACAATTAGATTTATAATTAATGCATTATTCAAAATATTTATTTCTGAATTTCCAAATAGAAATCCTATTTAAAAATCATTTTTTTTACATTCATTTATATTAATAAACAAACAAATATCTATTAAATTTTGGAACATACCAGATTAATCCATAATTTAATTTCAAAAATTAAATTTATTTCCAATTTTAATTTGATTTAAAAACGGGAATGTTACAGATTCCCCCCTTAAGAAAATTTCATCCTCGAAATTTGCAAGGGAGACAAAAGATGGATAAACAAAGATGGAGAATCGACTCATCAATCAAGCCGATTATCTATTCTGCATTTAGTTTACCAAATCAGAATATCACCAATAATTATGAGAACAAACCCATTCAATATTACACAGGATACTCGGGTCACCAAATCTATGAAATATACAAGGGCATTGGTTAGTTCGAAGGATAACTAACCATTCGTAGCATATATCTGGACCCCAAAAGAACAAATAATGGATACTCAATCCAGGTTGGAACATCCCCAAATATACACCAACTTGTCCCTCTTCGGACTTTGATCTTCACAAGAAATCACAATAGAATTTTAAATTTGGTTTTAACTGATATCATTTTGTCGATACAATTCAAATTCAGCTTCATATTCTATTAATCAATTTAACTCAATTTAAAATTTCTAATTTGTTAAAGTTAACACGAAAAGCTGATAGGGAATCAATGAAAAGAATACGAAATAGAAGTGATTCGCAGGGCCATCACCACACCAAAGCTTCTTTCCGGAGCTGCCACGAAGACATCAAAGAATTGAAACTGAATCAAAGGAGATTGATAGAGAAAGTTATTTCCGTTGTTGCAGGGTATTGACCTTTTGTAGTGGTACTCCCCTGTCCCCTATCTCGTCCTCTTCTTGCACTCATACTTACCATCAGTGGATGTAATAGAATTTACTGAGGCATACGAACGGATATCTTAGGGATACACTCATTCTAGTGTATACTTCACCCTATCTCTAATGAGTTACCTAATGTGTTATACTCCTGAGCTAAAGTTTCAACCTTCAGCTCGGATAACAATTATAACAGTCTCGGCTTTTCAACCATCGACAGCGGTCAATCTCGACTGGTAGGCTTTTCAACAATCCCAGCCCCGCCGTGGCTCACATTGGTACCCCAAACTTGATTTTATGGCCACCTTTCGACACTCAACCTAACCGGTTAGTTAACCCCTACCCGGGGACATGTAGGACTAAGAGTCTCCCGTTCGCCACCAACCGTGAAGCGAGAACCCCCTATCATGTTAAAACTTAAACAACTTTGGTCCGGTTTGGAACAGAACTGAAGGCACTTCCAAAGAAACCCTTGCAAATCCGGATAATCCCTAATCACATCCGGACTACCCATCACAAAAGTGTGATCAAATCTCTATACCAGGGGCCATTCGGTGCAGAGACATTCGACAGATTATCCTTTCGCTTTCGAAAATATCCGATCTTCACCACCGGTCTTCAAATGCTATCCATAACGTCGTATCATTATTCAGAATGGGTTATATGACACAAAATCCTCTTTTGGCTAAACCGAATAATGAGCGCAATATTAAAAATCATATGGATATATGGATCTCAGTTAGTCACAACTTATTATCCAAAACTTTTCTTTCAAATGGTTTAAACCAAATACCATTTTCAAATCTTTAAACAAAAAGATTTACTTCACAAAGTTCACCAATCTTTCGCAAGGATTCATTTATAGACCTTCAAAACAACTTCATTTCAATCCTAAATCTTTTATACAAAAGATACCCTTTTCCAATTTCAAAACAAAGTTTAACAATCTTCCACAAAGATTCAATTATAGCCTTTAAATCAATTCACAATTCAAATCTTTTATACGAAAGATACATCCTTGAGATCCTCTTATTTGGAAACAAAGTTCATAAATCTTTAACCCAGATTCATTAATAGCTTTCAAAACAATTTACAATTTAAACTTGAAATCCTTTCGACACAGATTGAAAATTCCTTCCTTATATAAAAGTTTTATTATTTGAAAACAAATAGTTTTCGTTTCGGAAAAATCCGGTTACATTTATACAAGTTAAAGTCCTTGGGTTAAATTTTAACTCCCAAAACAATATCTTTAAAATGTTTAAAAACCCATATAAACACATTTATAACTTGTATAACATTTTTGAACCATAATTTCTAAACATAGAATTCAACTTCAAATATTGAATTTAATTTCAAATCAAACTATTTAAATTTCAAAACTTTATCGAGTTAATAACTTTTACCTTCAAAACCCTTTTTCAAAAATTTCTCATATTTAATCCAATTCAATTTCCAAAACCATTGGGATTCAAAATTCAATTTTTTTTTAATTATTTTCAAAAAATCTACGATTTAACCAATTTCCTCGTGCAATCCATATTTGTGTGTGTACGGTGTAGTCCAGGGGTTTTACCCAATTGTGCAGCAACATCAATTATCACAGATTCAAGCACATCAATTTATAGATAAGCGGTATACTCCTATAACGCTTATCTTCCATTCACCGATTCACAGATAAATAATATACATTTTCACAAATAATATAAATTAAATTCATCACAGCTTGAATTAAAACAATTCATATCACAAAGCATCACACAGTAGAGATATCAAATAATTTACAGCATTCAATAGAATACAGTCATCCATAAGGAAGATAAATTGATCGTCTGATTAATTGAAACCAGATTAATCACTAATCCAGGTTAATTAACATTAATTAATTACAAATCATTTGATTAATTATTCTTTAATCATTTATTAACCAACCTTTAATAATAAATTAATTAACCTTTAATTATTAATTTAACCTTAATTAATACATCAATTTCCTTTAATTATTAAATAATTAACCTTTAATTATTTAATTATCTATTAATTAATCACATTAATTAATTAACCCTGATTTAATTACCATTTAATTAATTATCCTTAATTAATTACAATTAATTAATTAATACTTAATTATTTGTCCTTTATTAAAAAAAAATTAATTACTCTTAATCGTGTAATTAATCATCTTTAATCAAGTAATTAACCTCAATTCATTCCTCAATCATTAATTAATCTTAATTATTAAGTGACTAACCTTTAATTAATAAATTAATCATCTTGATTAATTATTCTTAATTTTAGATTAATCATCCTTAATTGATCTTTGATTACTTAGATTAAGCAATTATTCTTTAAAGAAATCATCCTTTAATCACTTGGTAAATTGTCTCCTAATCATTAACCAATTATCCTTAATTATTTTTATCAAGTAATTCCTTAAGTAATTAACTACCCTTAATTACCTAAAATTAATTAAGTTTAAAATTTAACCTTTATATAAATTTATTATTAACACATAAATTCATTTATATTCTCAAGCCACTTAATAAAACATTTTATCTTCATAATTAACCTTTTAACTAAGCTATTAAATTTTATTCAAAATAATCTTAACAATGGAAGTATATATATATATATATATTAAACAGTTAAAAACTTGATTAATGGAAAACAAATTCATTTTAAAAAATCCTTAGCTAATTTCAAACTAAAGATACAATACTTATCACTTTAAAAGAAAATTTGTTTAAGAAGACAATTCAAAACTTAATTAATTTGAAACTTAAAACTTGATTTGTTTGATGATTTGAACCTGCTACTGCTTTAACCCGAGGTATCTCGTGTCCATCCCAAAGCAAAAATTCAATTTTCTCGAGCCTTTCCCGAGCAATACCCAGTTTCTACTTTTCCTACCTCTTTTTAACTTTGTTTTTAAATTGTTTAAATCCAGCTTAATTCACGTGAACACGAACTCGAGCCACAACCTCTGGTTCCTAGAATCATCTTTGAGTTAGCGTCTTCTTCCAAACCTGACACTCAACCAGAAACATAAACCTGCACGGTGCACGTGCACAGAGGAACGATGACGTTCGGCCTTCACTGCGACCATCCTTCGGTTATCAACAACTTCGTCAACAACCCTGATAACCCAGACCGATGATCTCGTGCCAGAGTTCAAAATCGAGTTAATCGATTTTCCTTTGAACACAACCATCAACCTAAAATCCACATGCTTCGATGAAATCGTCCATTATCGATCACGCCAACCGTACCCCAGACAATTCCCGGCCTCCAGCAGCTATTCCCTGCTCGCGATCGCCTCCGATCCACCGAGGTTGACGAAAACGTCGCATTTCCCTCTTCAAACAAAATCGAGTAATAAACCTTAATTCTTCATCGTACCACCAACTTGATTATTGATAAATTTAATCAGTATTTTTTCGATAATTCCCAACATACAAACTACCTTTGACATAAATCTCGAAACCCAATATCTCCCCGATCATCAGAAATTGATGAATCTGCAATTTCTCTTCACCTTAAAATGTCTCACCGTATACCTATTTAAAAATTATAATTACTTTGCCTAAATTTATCATTTCTCCATACGAATCACCTTATGAAATCCCATCCCGAAATTTTTAACATTGATTTTCCAGATTTAAAAAGTTTACTGTAATTTTCTTTCTTCCAGTAAAATAATTTGCTGATTTTTCTTATAAATATTTTTAAAAATGGCATTAGGTTGATATAAACAAAATTTCTTTAAGGATTATAGCTTAACATCAATTATAGGAAGAGATGTTGAATTTTTTTATCTTGTTTCTAAATCCTATAACTAAGAACAGAGCCTACTTTCCTATATACATACATATGCTCTCAGATATTTTGCATATATACAAACATGCAGGTAAATATACACACAATTCAAACACATTACTTATCCTAATTCACAAATCATTTAGATATATAACAGGTTGAGTTTACTCACCCGAAGGATGAAGACAGAGGACAAAAAGTCTTGGAAAAGATGTTGAAAAATCTAGAAATGCATTTTAAATTTGATTTGCTTGAAGTTGATCAGGTCTTGTTTTCGATCGAAGCTTCGAGGTTGTAAACCATGAACAAATTTTGATTTTTTTGGGAACTACTTTACTTCCCAATCTGTTTTGAAAACATGCTTTGATTTTTCATTTCCAGGTTGAACTTGATGTTTGCATACTACAGATTTGGACCAGGCTTTACTTGTTTTGATTTGATTCTCAGGCCTTTGATTTGAAAACAAATTTGAATCCTCCTTTGCTTCCAGGTTAGTTTCCAGGCTTGAAAACTAAAATATAGACTTTAATTTCCAGGTTTCTTTATTTTGAATTCCCAGACATGATCTTCTTTTCTTTCTTTGATTTAAAATTTTGTTTTTTTTTTCAAGTTCGAGCTTTGCTTTTGTTTTTGAATCTTAGTCTCCTGGTTTTTGATTTTGTATAAGGTAATTTGTTTTGAAGTTTTAAGGAGAATAGCCTGATTTTTCTTATGCAAAACTATATAAAAATTATTTATTACAATTTAAGAAGGAGATTTATGCCACTTGTTAAGGTAAATGAACAGTTGTAATATGAGTGAGATTATTAGTTTACAAATGTCATTTAATGACTAAATTGTGTTTAAGTCCTTAGTGTCACTTTTTATGTTCAAATCCCTCTACTTATTTTAATTTATAAATTTTTGTTCAAACCCTTTTCTCTAATTGATTTACAAATTCATGTGTATATTATTTGCTATCTATATTTATTTCCTTCTTAAGTTATTATACTAAAATGGATAACTAGAAACAAGTACTAGTGTTAAAATGAGTAATTTAACTTTAATTATTTTTTTTAAGAAAAAAATCTTATATTAATCTCAAATTACAACTTCCAAATATCGATATATATTATAATTGGAAAACAACCTTTTATAAATTTCAAATATAATACCTCAAATTCAATTTATTCCCAAGATATTTCAAATTCAAAAATTAATATACAATCAATTTGTATTTATAAATGAATAAATAATCAAATACCTTTTTATAAATATATTTTTATATTCCATTCATCATCTATTTATTTTAAATTTCAAATCAAATTCTTATTTATAATAAACACATATCCTAGTTTATCTTTGGAAAATCACATTTATTCACATCTATATTTATATAAAAAATACATTTTCATTTGTTTAGGAAATTTTCAATTTAATTCACAATTAGATTTATAGCTAATGCATTACTCAAAATATTTATTTCTGAATTTCCAAATAGAAATTCTATTTAAAAATCATTTTTTACATTCATTTATATTAATAAACAAACAAATATCTATTAAATTTTGAAAAATACCAGATTAATCCATAATTTAATTTCAAAAATTAAATTTATTTCCAATTTGAATTTGATTTAAAAACGGGATACATGGGTGATGAACAGAAGGCGATGGTTCTTTTGTGTTCTCTTCTGGAGTGTTATATAGGTTTCACTAACAATATGATTTATTAGAGAGACACTTTGACTATAGATGATGTAAAGTCAAGTTTTCAATTTGAAGACTTAAGGGATCAAATGAAGGAGATGAATGAAGGAAGAGAAGAGAGTAGTAGTCAGGGCCTATTTGTTAAGAAATGAAGAGAGGAGAAGAAGTGTTGGAAACATATGGTGCGTTCCAAGTCTAAGGATACTTGAAATAGTTAGAGGGCAGAGTCTAGGGATGAAAAGTTCCACTATTGTAAGAAATCAGACCATTGGAAGAGAGAATATCCAGATTTGAAAAAGAAGGCCGAGGATGGATCTTCATCGATTGTCGTGAAGAAGACAATATTCGACAATGTGCTGACTGCAGCGGTGTCTGATGTATTAGACCATTAGGTGCTTGATTTAGAAGCATCGTTCCATACGACACCAAACAAGGATTATTTCAGCTCTTTTGGTGGAAAAGTGGGAAGTGCAATCCTAATGGGAAATGATGCTCATTGTAGTGCCATGGGAGATGGTACTGTTTGGATTAGGATAATTGACGGAGTGATACGTATTCTAATAGGTATCTGCTATGTTCCGAGTCTTCGAAAGTCACTGGTTTCTTTAGAACAGTTGGCATCCATGATATGCAAAGTGACTATGGAGAAGGATGGTTTAAAAGTTTCTAGAGGTGCACTTGTTTTGAAGAAGGCATATATGTTACAAAATCTGTATCCGCTAAAGGGAACCACGGTTCTTGAAGAGTCTTTTTGTTGGAGTGGACAGTTCTCTCGTGTTTTGGATGCCACTAGACTTTGACATTTATGAATTTAGAAGAAGGGCTTAAAGTTGCTTCGTAGTCGAAAGATGATCAAAGGAGTACTACAACAAAATATGCTTATTACAACGTTTATTTTCAAAAGGTTGTAAAAAAAGCATTTTTACAACATTTTTCATGAGTTTTTTACAACATTTTTCAACAAAATGTTGTAAAAACGTTGTTTTTTTACAACGTTTGTGAGCAAACTTTGCAACAATACCCCTTAACAACTTTTATTACAAAAAATAGTAAAAACATTATTTTTTACAGCTCTTTCCTAAACGTTGTGATATTAATTTACTATAAAAATGGTTTTACTCGCATGTTGTAAAAATCTTTGAGGGAACATTTACTATAGGAAAATACCAAATTCACGCTAATTTCTTTAATATATCTGTTATTTCTTTAAACGTTATAGTAATCAATACTTAGTAACTTATAATTAATAACAAATATATTTACTATTGCTTTAAAAATCCACGGCTTATTTATATAGGTCATTATTTATAATTTTTTATAATTAAAAATTATTTGTACATAATTTTTGATTACTAATTATTATTTTTAATCAGTGATTATTTTTATATTTAATAATTTTTTGTAATTAATTGATAATAATCACTAGATTATCATTAATAGTTATTAATTACATTTAATTAATAAATAAAATCAATATTAAATAATTATTATTGATTAATTGATATTAAATATTAAACAATCAATATTCAATTATAACTTAGAAGAAATAAGTAATAAATAATAATTAATAAACAAGAAGCAATATCCAATACTTAATGATAAATTAACTACAATTAAATAATTAAATATCAATAAGTAATCTTTATTTCTTACTAAGAAATATTTACTTGTAGTATTTAACATTTAATGATTAGGATCCTTGATCCATGATCCATATTCGCGACTACGCTTTAGAACACCAAAACGTCGACACATCTTCAAGATCCAAATCAAAACCTAGTCCGATAAAAATATTCACGACTACAGTTCGAAACATCTGTACTTCTTTTGGATCCAAATCAAAATTCCATTCGAACAAAACAACCTACCGCCGTGACCGTGATTTCAAAACAAAGTTCTGAAATTTTCAGAAAATTCAAAAATATTTTTGAATAAATTAACAATAATTATATTTTTCAATAATTACTATTAGTATTTACTGTTAAATAATTGCTATTACTATTAATATTTAATAACTAATTTAATAATTAGTAATTAACAGTAGTAATAATTATATAAATAATTATTAATTGATATTAATATTTAATACTTAATTTAATAATTAATAATATTACATAATTAATTATAAAATTAATATTTAATGTTTAAAAATTGATAATTAATAATATTATTTAATGATTAAGAAGTTATATTTATTATTTAGTATTAAAATTTTAATAATTATATTTAATATTTAAAGAAAATTGTAACTTATAATAAATTAAAAAATATTTATAGAATTTAAAGACAAAATTTTAAAACTTTATGTAAAAGTTTAAATATATTCATAATATTTGAATATGAAGATTATCGCAAAATATATTGCAACTTTGTATTGCAACAAAGTATTACAATTTTCTTTTGGCCTCTAAACCAAACTTTTTGACTCCAAGGAAATTTTGGCTCCACGCAAATTTTATTTTCCATCCGTCCCAAACTTTAGCTGATATTGGTTTCAATCCCTTCTCAGTTCCAAATCCCTAATTGAAACTAATTCACATGTGCTTCTCAATTCAGCAATTTATTTTATCCTTTAAACCCAAATCCCTAATTGAAACTATATTAAGTATGTTTCTCAACTCCAAATCTCTAGTTTTCTTTTATCCTTCATCGTGAGATGAAAATCAGATCTCTAAAAAAAAACTCTTTACTCTAAAATCGCTGCTTTTAGAAACGTCGTGAGGAGACCGATGATTCTCTAAAGCCGTGTTTGGAATATTTGATGTCGTCGATTCTTAAAGTCGACCTGATGCCGATGAGAAGCTCCAATTTGATTTGCGATGAGTTAAAAGCCCTGTGGTCGTTGGATCTGAAGCTTGACCTTGACTTATTGCCATCGCCGCTTGTGTGCTTAAAGCTAGAAGCTGGCCTAATGTGTCTTTCGAGATTAGATGTCAGAGTTTGGACCTACAATGTTGTTTGAGGTTGATAATGTTGCAGTGCTTGGATGAGAGTTGCGTTCCTATTTCTTACAAGGTGAATAACTTCAGTAATTAATTAATTAACTTCAATAATTAATTAATGCAACTGTATCATGGTTGGCTCAGATTATAAAGAAAGAGAAGACCCAAATCAAAGTGTATTAGGTTGGCTCAGATTAAATCATTTTATCAAACGTGAGTTATGTTAATCGTGGTGATTCAATTTTGCTTAGACATATCGTACCAGAGGACATCATATAGGAAATTTGATGTTCACATGAATATTATCTTATTAATATATACTCCTTCTTAACTATAAAGGCATCTGGAATACAGCTGATGCAATTTGTTTTTTTTGCTCGGCTTCAGCTTTGTGGAAGCAAAGCACGGAAGTAAATTTCTGTTATTAAGTCTGATTGCATGTTATTTGCATGGTAAGTTGGAGAGCGTGATGGTTATTGATTTCATCTTTCCATTTTTCTACTCTTTTGCAAATGTGAAGACGGTAATTAGAGAGAGTTTTCAGAAAGTACCACGATATAATTGGTTTAAACCAAGAACAAAGTTTATATATTTTCAGCTAACAACAATACTAGTAATGAAATTAGAGTTCAAACTGAGCAGTGAAAAAATAGTGAAGACTGGTTAATAACCTGACACTAGTTGCATGCATCTAAAATGTTGATGAAGATATACAGGCAGAGTCATCAATGTATTGTAGTAAGAGATTAGTCGTTGCTTATGCTTTTACCTACTGTGCTTTTTCTTCTTCGTTTTTTCACATTAATATTTTATAATTTTTTTAATGCAGGGTGGCAAGACAAGTTATAACCGCAATGGAAACAACAATGACATAGCCTAGTCTTTGAGCCCTGTTTATTCAAATTCTTGTCAAAATCTACCTTCATGGCACAAGCACTTGAAGTCTAAGGGCAACTCCAATGGTTACATTACTTACTGAATATCACGAAAATAATTTTCCAGTCGTCGAATTAAGGTTCGAAATTCAGTTGAATGTTCAGGATCCAATTCAGGATTCTGAACTGGGCTTGGACGCCCATTTAATAAACGCCCAAGCCCTGACGCTCATTAAATGGGCGCCAGGCTTCTGGCGCCCATTAAATGGACGCCCAAGCCCCCCAATTGTGGGGGGCTTCAGGCTCCCATTAAATGGGCGTCTGACCCCTGGAATTCTCAACCCACTTCAGGGCTGAATATTCATGGGTCTGAATATTCAGCCCTGAATGGACTGGAGATATCAGAATATGATTATGGTCAGTCAGGTACTTAACCATTTTTTGGTCAACAATTTATGAAAATTTCTAAGCAATAAAGCTTTTTCTTTAGGTCCTTTGAATGTAATTACAATGTTACCTTTCCCCAAATGAAGTTGCTAGTTTTATGCTGATTTCTGCAACAAACCACTGGGGATTAACATAGGTTCAGCTTGCTACATGTTGATTTTAAGTTTCTTCTGCAAATAAAATGAATTTAGTTTAATTAAAATGATGTCTAGACCTCTAGCTAGATAAAGTTTAATTAAAATGATATATTTGTTTCATAAGTGTACATAATGTTAACAAAGTTTAACTTCTTTTTAGTGGTTTTAGTGAAGGTAATTTACCAATTCTATTACATTTGGTTCACGTTTATATAGCCAAGTTTGCACAGGTCAACTCTTTAAGTTATTAAAACCAACATAACTTATATATCTACAATTGATGCACATTAATTATTACTTACGTACATGAAGTAAACACAAATATACACATGTCGTGTACGTAAATAAACCATAATAGTAGTCCATGTAATTCCAAATAATAGCACTATCAAATATGTAAAATGAAGGCACAGAGGCAAGTGGGCATACTAATTCTTGTATGGAAAAATAAAATAGAAAATCACTTCACAACCAACAAACATATTATTTACAGGCGATCACACATACAAACAGCTGATGATGCGTATGCATAAATATTGAATTCTCGAGACATGCTACTATATTAAAAAGAAAACTGACACCATGAAATATATAGTAATTAAAAGGAAAATATAGCATAAAACTTTCAAATCTTTGCTACAATAAATAAATAAAATGAATTGGTAAGCAGTTATATGCATACATATTATTATCCAAAAATCCATTTTTAAGGATGCTACATACTGTCTAATACAACAAACCCATGCATCTGTTTTGCATTACTACAAGCTCATTTTCTCCATATTAATCATCAATGGCTGATGATCATATAATTTCATCAAGAAATTAATTTCATCTGTTGTAATTACCACCACTATACTATGAGTAGTTGCATTTATTTGATATACTGTCATAGTTAATGGATATCTTATTGAATTTTGAATCAGCAAAAAATTATATACTGTCTCTGACTGATCAACAAGTTTTTGAAGTATTTGGATATATTTATTCACTTAGCATACGTAAGGGCCTATCTTAGCTGCAGGCTCACAGGTTATCATTGCAACTGTTATGACATCATATATCAGAAAGTTAAATATCTCTTAAATTATGACCATGAATTGTTCATGGACCTTTGGCAGAACATCGTAACTGTTGTTAGACTGGCATAAACGACCATATACTTTCTTAACCACAAGTCCATTTATCAATCACACATAGCAGACGATAGTGTTTGTTCATCGCATACCATGCACTGTTACTTTGTACATCTTCAATACAACCATCATGCAGCTATAATAAATGTTGCACCAATTAACTTTGTCCGTATAACTATATAAGTCTATCTATCTTTTTCAGCCAACGTATCTTTTTCAGCCAACGATTAGCTAATCATTCTGATATTTAGAGCCAACCTTACTTAGGACAATTGTTTAAATGACTTTTTGAGTTTATTGGAAAAACTAAAAATAAAATGAAGAGCGACTCGATCAATAATCAAACTCAAAAACAAGTGCCAACCGAGAATTCACCAAATTTAACAACTAAACCAGCTACACCACATAACCTTCATGTTAACTTAGAGCAAAGTTATTGCTTTGTACTATAATAAATTGAAAATGACTCGTGTTTGTATACATTAGCCTTTTTTTTTATTCTTTAATTTAAGTGAAAATAAGTTTCTACCGTATTATTCTTTTATGAGACTTAATATGTAATTAATTTATCATTATTGCAGAAACATATACCACGCATACCGTCACAACATTGTAGTACTAGTTTTTCAAACACTCATATGCAGCTTTCATTAAAATGCAAGCTACTCAATTGGCAGAAGAAGGATGTGGTTGAAGGAACACTTACATCTATTGATCCCACTACTTTGGTATACCATATTCTTCTTGGGGCGGATAGTTGGAAAATTTTGGTCGATGTGTCAGTGGAACCTCAAGCTCCATTGTGGAAAGAGACTTCAGAAGCATGTACTATTCAATAAGTTGTAGTATTAAACGGTTGTTTGGCATAAGGATTTTGTCGTTGTTTTCAATTAGACTTTGGGCTATGGTATGTTTTGATCTTTTTGTTTGTATATATATGATCCAATATATGTGTATGATGGTAGAAGCCTAAAATATTTTGTCTATGTTGTGTTGGAATCTTTGATATTTTGTTTGTATTGAAACATGTGTTAACTTATTTCGAATGAATTAGTTTGAAAAAGTGTTCTATTTAGTTTGTGTTTCATGTATTTAAGTTACTATGGTTTTATTATTGTATTTGTTGTAACACAATATCGAGCTAGCCAAGAAGCTGCACTACATGTGTGACTTTTTATATGTTATAGTAATGTTTTCGCAACATTAAAAAATGGTTATAAATATGTATACCGCAACATCAATAAAAAGTTGTAAAAATTTATTTTACAATGTTTCTAAAATATTGTAATAAACTTTTCACGCAACAGTTTAAAAACGTTGTAAAAGGGCTTTTATATTATTGATTTACAACAACTGATAAAAGTTCCAAAAGAGTTTATTACAACATCTCAGAAACGTTGTAGTAAATTTTATTACAACGTTGTCTTACAACTCAATAAAAATGTTGTAAAAGATGTTGATCCTATTACAACCTGGCCTAAGAAAACATTTGCAAAAACATTGTGAAACCTCTATTATAACATTTTTTTTGATGTTGTAATAAGATGTTTTGTTGTAGTGGAGGAAGCTTAGACAAGTTGGAATTTTGCTTGAAGTGTGTACTGGAAAAGTAGATGAAGCTATCTTTTGGAGTTGGACTTCATAGATTAGAGAGAGTGCTTGATTATATGCATATAGATGTCTGGGGACCAGTAGCTACCGCTTTCATTGAAGGGCGAAGTAATTTATTTCCTTTATTGATGACTCTTCTCGAAAAGTTAGGATGTATTTGATGAAGGCCAAATCTGAAAACTTTGAGAAGTTTAAGGCTTGGAAAGCTCTAGTTGAGAATTAATCTGATTGTAAGTTGAAGATGCTTAGATCTAATAACGGTGGTGAATTTGTTTCTAAGGAGTTCCTCAATTTTTGTAAGCAGCATGGTATTCAGAGATATTTTGCTACATCAGGAGACCCGTAATCCAATATGCTTGCTAAGAGGATGAATCAAACTTTACTTGAGAAGACGTGTTGCTTGAAATTGACGGTGGGCTCTACTATAGAATTTTGGACTGAAGCTTTGTCGACTGCGGCACATATTATAAATTGAATTTCATGCTCAGCCATAGATGGGAAGATTCCGGAGGAGAAGTGGAGAGGTAAAATAGTTTATCTTGGTTACTTTTGTATTTTTGGTTATTCTATGTATGTTCACCATACGGGTGATGATAAGTTGAAGACTAGATCATACAAGGCCATATTTATGGGATACATGGATGATATCAAAGGGTATCTCATTAGCAACCTTATTGATAGAAAGATTGTGCATTCCAAACATGTTACTTTTAATGAGTCTACAATGTTTAATCCTAAGAAGGAGTTGCCTACCACATCAAATGGTTCTGATAGGCCTAAGGAGTTGGAAGAGGTTTCTATATTTCAGCCTAGTAGTAGAGTTGTTGCTATTGTGAAAGATGTAGATACGGTTTATTAGACATCATAGAGTAGTCCACAAGTTCCTTCTAATTGTTTGGGTGATGCGCATGAGACATAAGGAAATTCGGTTCAAGTTCGAGCTAAATGGAGTTTAGGCGAAGCTGTGCATATTCGGGCCAATTGTAGGACTATTAGGCCGTTCGAGAGGTATGATTATTAGCAGTATGTGAACCTTAGCCTTGGAAATTAGTTTGATTATGCCTTATATGTGGTTCATAATGAACCATTTTACCTTGAAGAAGCTATGAAGTCGAGTGGTAGCTCGAAATGGATGTACGCTATGAAAGAAGAGTTAGAGTCATTGAGAAAAAACAAGACTTGGGATTTGGCAACACCTCTTAAGGAAGCCGAGTCATACGTTGCAAGTGGGTATTCAAAGTGAAGGATGATGGGAGATACAAGGCTAGATTAGTTGTTAAATGGTTTTTATAAAGGACTTTAGTGGAGTATGATGAGATATTCTCCCCCATAATGAGGCATACCTCCATCCACATTTTTATTGCTATTTTTGCTGCTCATGACTTAGAGTTAGAGCAACTTACTGTGAAGACCGTGTAGGATCGATTTCACCCTAGAGGCAGGGGGTGAATAGGGTGATACTATTAATTATAAAAATTATTGCGGAAGTTTATATAAAATAATTTCAACACAGATTTCAGTTGAATAATAGCAACAGAGATAATAGCAGAATATAAAAATGCAGAAATAGAACACACAGATTTACCCGCTTCGAAAAACCCTGCCCACGTGCAGCCCCCAAGGTTTCTACTAGAAATTAAGCAGTCAGACGGTTACACATGTAAACTCGCGACACCCGCTATCGACTAACCTTAACTCTATGCTCAAAACCCTGCCATTGCTCAGCCACTGAGTCCGTAGTTCGTCCCCTAGTCACGCTACTAGAAATTACGATGTTTAAAAATTAAAATACAAAATAAAAACAATTTAAAACAAAACCCTAATTATCTAAAGCCTTATATAATTAATAACCAAATAAACAAGGTCGACCTAATAAAAAAAATAAGTGATAAGGTAATCCCTTTCTCCTTTTTATTTCTTCGGCCCGACTCGTCTTTGAAAATGGCTGCTCGTTCTCATTCGTTTCCTCTTCAACTAAATTAGGGTTTTTGTGAAATTTGAAGAAGCCGACTTTAAATGCTCGATTGAATAGACGATTCAGCATTCCTTGTTTGTCAATCGATGGTCTCTTTTATTTACTTCGACTGCTTTGAATTCGATCGAGTTCGAAAAGGCTTCAGTATGTAATTTTTATCTTTTGCTTTTCTGGTTGAATGCTTGAACTCGATCGATGATTCGAGTTATTGATGTAATATTTTCTCTATTGTTGCTTGAGCTTGAATGATCCTTTACCGATGATGTTAAACATTTATATAGGATTCGAATTCCTATTTTCTCATTCGTTTGATAATTTGCTCGGTCGTTTGATTTTTCAATGATTTGTGATGATTTCTGACTTGTTCAAAATCGTATATTTGTTTCCTTGATTCTCAAGGCTTTGTTTTTTGACTGGTTCATTTTCTTGGCTATCATGGTTTCGAATTTGCTGCCATTCAAATTTCACTTTGGTTTGAAATCCCCTACGACCTTGTTTTTGGTTCGAACTTCCGCATCACTGTGTATGTGTTGTGTTGATTGATTTGCGACTTGATTTCTAATAATTTGAAATCTCCTGCGACACTGTTTTGGTTCGAACTGCTACACGATTATTTTGAAACTGCTACTGTTAGTCTTCATGTAGCTTGACTGCACGTGATGTTCACCATGAAGTTGGCTCTGATTTGCATTTTGAAACTGAATCTGGCGAATTACATTTTGTTTGATCATTAGCTTGCTATTGCCTCTGGTTTCACTACAAATATATGTTCATGTTATACTGCTCTATATGTATGTACATGTGTTTGCATTGAGCTCTTGTGCAGTTTGGTTTGATATTGATTTATGGTTCATGTCTGAACCTTCCAGTCAGGTCTGCTTGCTTCATATGCATTGATCTTGAGTTGATTTCATGTTGCATTTGTTTATGTGTATGTTGTGCACTTGGTTTGTACTTAATGTTGTCACATATGGAAGCTGCTTTATCGACTTGTATTTGGTTGTATGCATTTGAACTCGTAGCTTTGTCTCTTTATATTCTGGTAGTCCTGCCTTGGTTCTGGTTGCATGTGCACCACTTTCTATTGCAAGTGTTCACGTACATTTGGGTATGGTCTCTATAGCATTGACTCATGTGTTCTTGTACTTGTTTGTCTGGTATGTCATATATGTGTGTGTATTGAGCCATGTGAGCTTGTGTGGTTTGGTGCACTTGATTTTAGTTTGTAGCTGAAGCTTTGAACTGTTACACATATATGCACTAACTTCTCTTGAGTTTGCATTGTATTCTTGAGTCATATGCATTGCTTCATCACTGACTGTTGACATGTGCACCATTTGTGTACTATCTGGAGCTTGTTATGAGATGCTAGCTCGAGTTATGTAGTTCCTGTGTGCATCACTAACTTTGTACATATCGTGCTTGTATTTGCAGTGCACCACTTCTTATGTGCATGTTGCATATTCACTTATACTCGACAATTTTGTAATGCAACTGCGTTAAATCTAGCTTATAGCTCGGGTTTGACCTTATGCTCATAACGTGACTTTATTTGTTTTTCACTTGAGTTGAATCTGACTTTTAATTGTGTTTGACCTTGCGCTCACCTGTCCCTGCGATTTTACCTAGTGTACATTGGTGTGCATGGCCTTGTGGTATGTACAGTGATACATTATGCATGTCACAAGCTGTCCATGTATGATGAATTCAAAATTAAATGATGATGAACAACCTAAATAACCGAGGCAAATAATATTTTCAAAAATACACATTTTATTTTACAATACAAAACATTTTCATTTCAATTTTACTACGTTAATGTTTATTTTGCAGATTGCTCAGATGCTGGATTCAATTTGGAATGAAGTGAAGATCAATTTTGAGTGAACGAATGATATGTAGTGAGGTGCTGATGTAAATGATAATTGTAATGTAATCAAAATTGTATATATGCATATATATATATATATATGCATATATATATATATATGCATATATATATATATATATATATATATATATAGTGAGAGCTCAAATTTGTACTATTCAAAATTGTAATAAATATTTGTTCGAATAAAATATCTATTTGAATTTAATTCTATGTTCTTTATTTTATTCAGCAAATATTTATATAATTATGTGAGAAATAAAATAGTACATTAACAAATACATTCAAATGGATATATATATTTTTATTATCATCAAACAAAAATCGTATACTTGCATATTCAACAATATCCCCTTTTTGATGATAACAACATATATTTAAGATTTTGAATTTTGTTAAATGTATTTGATCATTCAATTTGCTCCCCTATTTGAATGCTCTCTCTCTACAACAAAGCTCCCCCTTCATATATGCATGAAAATAAATAAAAATATGCAAATGAGCCTAGATGCATATAGAAAATACAAAATAAAACATTTGACCTTTATTTTTCAAAATCTTAACCTTTCTCTCCCTCTTTTGTTATCAGCCAAAGAGTAATGGTGTTAGAAAATAAAGATATAGTGATATTAATACAACATTAATACCCAATAGAGTATAAGTATTAAATTTCAATAAAAAATCAAACAAAAATTATAAATACTCTGTTAGGTGCATATTTCACTTTTAGAATGATAGGGATGATGCAAAAAACCATATAGTTGTATCTATTTGTTGGTATATTTATCTCAGGAATTTGAATATCTACTAACCATGCATAACCGTTAGGACTTTTAAATGAGATTAGTAGCATTGCAAAAAAAATTTAAAAATGAATTCAAGTATCTTCTAACTACGCATAACCAAGATGACTTTTAAATGGGATTAGAATCAACTTGTCTATTACATGAATCAATTTTGATATGCGTTCCATACATGCATAACCGTGAGGACTTTTAAATGAGCATGGAAGCACATAATCATAAATCCCATGTAATTCACCCATGCATAACCATGAGGACTTTAAATGAGAGCGGATACGTTGGATGTTTTTTTATTGCTAAAAATATAATAAAATGAAAGCGTATAATTCCCCGTTTAAAATACCACATATTGACATACCATATTGGATTATGATGAGTGATGGTCGATAAAAATATGATAGCAATGGAGATGGTCATGGAATTTTTACCATACAAAAAGTTTTTATAACTCTTGTTTAATTTCTAAAGAAATTTACTAATTATACCGTCTCACGTTATAATATATGATTAATATCAACACTCATCACTTTTTCAATCACTATTTATCTTTTCGATAATCAGTAGGGAGTCAGATTAGTTAATGTAGTCATTAAAAATCAAATCCAAAAATAATTATAAAATCAAATTTTCAAAAATTACTAATCTGAAACAAGGTCAACAAAAATTATTTTCTTGAAGGGGTTTTATAAGAAAAATTCTGCTATTTGAAAATATTTGAAATGAAAAATATGCAGATATTATCTTTGAAAAACGATGCAGCTACCGAATATCTCAATATAAATCACGTTCCACTAGTAATTTTTCTATCAACTAGATTACCAGTGTAATCTGCATCTGAATTTTCTTTTGACTCAAGCTTATCATTAATTAAATGTTATAGACCAGACAGTGAAGTTGCAACAATTTCTTGAAATTCTTTTTTACATCATTGAAATTCTTTTGGATTTCAGTTGAAGCCATGTCAATAAAAAGAAACCATGAATATAGAGTCGACCGTAAAATAACCAAATGTAACACCATCATTAATCATTTAAACATCATCAATAGTCCACACAAATAGTTCAAAAATGATTGGTTAACAATTTTGAATAAGTCGGATTAATCATCAAAACTCATTTCTTTATCACATAACTGGCTGAACTAATTCAATTTATGGTGCAGATTGTCACATTTAATGATCATTCAAAATAAACCGTTGCCTTTTTACCTTTACGACAATTTTTCATTATTTTCCATTATGATTCTGCCACCTTTATACTAGGCTAAGGAACTTTGATTTTCTTCTATTGTATATCTGGAACAGTCAGAATCCAGATAACACTGATGTTGTTCCTTAACCTGCCACCGTACCTACACGAGAGAATATTTTTATGACCTATTTGTTTTTATAGGTCCATGATTGTTAGTGGCAAATGATTTTGAAAAATAATTTTGTGGAGACCCAAAGCTATTTATGTATGTTCCTTTCGGCATCCATATTGGTTTAACTTTAAGGGATTTTATATTTGTTCCTTTTGCAACCCAAATTGGAATGGTTTTCACTTGTTTGGTTCTATACCAACAAATATTGTGATTGTGTCCAAATTTTCCACAAATTATGCACTTGAATTTGACTTGATTAATTTTGCTTCTATCAAGTTCAGATTGATTATGTCCAAGTCCTTGTCTATCTGTATTAACAATTTGTTTTCCTAATAGCATTTTCAACGATCTTTCACTTTTGGAAATTTATCCTAAAGTCGTTGACAGTTGTTGGACTTGTGTTTACAGTGATTCAATTTCATGCAATAATTGAGTGCATCTTTTAATAGAATTTTCTCTTCGAGTATTTTCACTTTCTTTCAAAATCAAAATTTCATTTTCAAGTGATTTAATTTTAATTTCTTATTTTTTTAATTTCTTCTTCAGGTGATGGACACATTCACACTTAGGGCTCCTACTTTGATGTTTTTAACTAATTGGTCAAGTTGTTTATTTGATTCTATCAAAGTATCTCTTTGTGATTCAATTTTAGCATATTTCTCCCTAAGTCGTTCAAAACAGCCATTTACTTCGTGGAAATATATAAGTAATTCTGAGTGAGTGAGTTTTGATACTTCACTTGGCTCATCATCATCGCTATCAGTTATATCACCTCGAAAGCCCAGATCTGTTTTCTCACTCTCACTGCTAGTGCTTTTATAATCATTATTGCTTTTATTCCATGTGGCTGCAAAACTTCTCCTTTTTGAATTCTTTTCTTGACCGTGTCGATTTCAAGGAAAATTGGGCTTGATGTGTCCAGGTTTGTTGTACTTATGACAGATGATCTCCCACTCTTCTGGGTTGTCTAGTGCTTTGGTTGTTCTGCTTTTCAATTTCTGATTTAGAGCTGGATTTCCGTATTTGTGATTCCACTTTTTGAATTTCTTCATTAATAGTGCCAGCTCAGCTGCTCCATCATCATCATCATTACTTTCTGTTGTTCCTTTAAGTGCTATTGATTTCTTTCGAGTATCACCTCCTTCTCGTTCTTCCTTGAATTTCATTTCGAGCTCGTAAGTGGTGATATTTCCGATGAGATCTTCAACTTTGATTTGTTTCAAATCCTTTGATTCTTGAATGGCTGTAACTTTTGCTTCAAAATTCCGTGGAAGGAATCTACGGATTTTTCGGACTATTTCCAACTCCGTGTATGATTTTCCAAGAGCTGTTTATTTGTATATGAGATTGGAAAGTCGTGCATACATCTCTTTAACATTCTCTTCCTTGGCCATTGTGAAGTTCTCGTATTCTCTACTAGGCATTGCAAGGCGAGATTCCTTGATTTGAGATATTTCTTCATGAGTCACTTTAAGTGTGTGCCAGATTTCCGGCGCAATTAGACAATGTTAGACACGATTATATTCAATATGATCCAATGAACAGATAATAGAATTCATGGCTTTAGCATTAGCATTAGCATTTTGTAACTTATTTTCTTGATCTGCCCATTGATTAATTGGTTTTTCAATTTCGTGATTATTTACTACTATAGTTGACGCTCTGTAGCCTGTCTTAACAATATTCCAAGCATCAATGGCTTTTAGAAAAATTTTCATTCTATTTTTCCAGTAAACATATTCACCATTGAACGTTGGTGGTCTAACTACGGAATGACCTTCAGCAAAAGCGTTATTGAAAGAAGTCATTTTAAAATTTTAAATTTTAAAACAAAAATTGGTTTTTGAAAAAAATCAGTATTTTTTAAAAATGATTTTATACCTAGCTCCGATACCACTTGTAGGATCAATTTCACCCTAGACGGAGGGGTGAATAGGGTGATATTATTAATTATAAATATTATTGCGGAATTTTATATAAAATAATTGCAATTAGATTTCAGTTGAATAATAGCAGCATAGATAACAGCAGAATATAAAAATGCAGAAATAGAACACATAGATTTACCCAACTTCGCAAAACCCTGCCTTCGTGCTGCCCCCAAGATTTCTACTAGAAATTAAGCAGTCAGACGGTTACACAATAAACTAGAGACACCTGCTATCGACTAACATTAACTCTACGCTCAAAACCCTGCCACAACTCAGCCACTGAGTTGCAAATTCTCTAACTACACCACTGTAGTTCGTCCCCTAGTCACACGACTAGAAATTACAATAGTTTAAAAATTAAAATACAAAATAAAAAAAATAAAACAAAAACCCTAATTATCCAAAGCCTTATATAATTAACAACCAAATAAACAAGATCGGTCTAATAAAACAAATAAGTGGTAAGATAATCCCTTTTTCCATTTTATTTCTTCGGCTCGACTCGTCTTTGAAAATGGATGCTCGTTCTCTTTCGTTTCCTCTTCAACTAAATTAGGATTTTTGTGAAATTCGAAGAAGCCGACATTCAATGCTCGATTGAATAGACGATTCAGAGTTCCTTATTTGTCAATCGATGGTCTCTTTTATTTACTTCGAATGCTTTGAATTCGATCAAGTTCGAAAAGTCTTCGGTATGTAATTTTTGCTCTTTTGCTTTTCTGGTTGAATGCTTGAACTCGATCGATGATTTGAGTTATTGATATAATATTTGCTCTGCTATTGCTTGAAATCGAATGATCTTTTGCCGATGATGTTAAACATTTATATAGGATTCGAATTCGTATTTTCTCATTCGTCGGATAATTTGCTTGGCCCTTTGATTTTTCATTGATGACTGTAATGATTTATGACTTGTTCAAAATCGTATATTTGTTACCTTGATTCTCAAGGCTTTGATTTCTGACTGGTTCGTTTTCTTGGCTATCACGGTTACGAATTTGCTGCCATTCAAATTTGACTTTGGTTTGAAATCCCCTGCGACCTTGTTTTTGGTTCAAACTTCCGCATCACTATATATGTGCTGTGTTGATTGAACTGCAACTTGATTTCTAATAATTTGAAATCTCCTATGACACTGTTTTGGTTTGAACTGCTACATGATTATTTTGAAACTGCTACTATTAGTCTTCATGTAGCTTGACTGCACGTGATGTTCATCATGAACTTGGCTCTTATTTGCATTTTGAAACCGAGTTTGGCAAATTACATTTTGTTTGATCATTAGCTTGCTGTTGCCTTCTGGTTTCACTGCACATATATGTTCATGTTATACTACTCTATATGTATGTACATGTGTTTGCATTGAGCTCGTGTGTAGTTTGGTTTGATATTGATTTATGGTTCACGTCTGAACCTTCCAGTCGGGTCTAATTGCTTCATATGCATTGATCTTGAATTGATTTCATGTTGCATTTGTTTATGTGTATGATGTGCACTTGGTTTGTACTTAATGTTGTCACATATTGAAGCTGCTTCATCGACTTGTATTTGGTTGTATGCATTTGAACTCATAGCCTTGTCTCTTTGTAGTCTGGTACTCCTACCTTGGTTCTAGTTGCATGTGCACCACTTTATGTTGCAAGTGTTCATGTACATTTGGGTTTGGTCTCTGTAGCATTGACTCATGTGTTCTTGTACTTGTTTGTCTGGTATGTCATATATGTGTGTGTATTGAATTATGTGAGCTTGTGTGGTCTGATGCACTTGAATCTAGTTTGTAGCTGAAGCTCTGAACTGTTACACATATATGCACTAACTTCTCTTGAGTTTGCATTGTATTCTTGAGTCATATGCATTGCTTCATCATTGACTGTTGACATGTGCACCACTTGTGTACCATCTGGAGCTTGTTATGAGATGCTAGTTCGAGTTATATAGTTCCTATGTACATCACTAACTTTTTACATATCGTTCTTGTATTTGCAGTGCACCACATATGCATGTTGCATATTCACTTATACTCGACAATTTTGTAATGCAACTACGTTGAATCCAGCTTATAGCTTGGGTTTGACCTTGTGCTCATATAATGACTTTATTTTTTTTCACTTGAGTTGAATCTGGATATTAATTGGGTATCACCTTGTGCTCACCTGTGCCTGCAATTTTATCAAGTGTACGTTGGTGCGCATGGCCTTGTGGCATGTACAGTGATACATTGTGCATGTCACAAGCTGTTCGTGTATGATAAATTCAAAATTAAATGATGGTGAACAACCCAAATAACTGAGGCAAATACTATTTTCAATAATAGACATTTTATTTTACACTGTAAAATATTTTCTTTCAATTTTACTGCATTAGTATTTATTTTGCAGATTGCTCAGATGCTGGATTCAATCTGGAATGAAGTTGAAGATCAATTTTGAGCGAACGAGTGATATGCAGTGAGGTGCTGATGTAAATGACAACTGTAATATAATCAAAATTCTATATATATATGTGTGTGTGTGTATATATATATATATATATATATTGTGGGAGCTCAAATTTGTACTATTCAAAATTATAATAACTATTTGTTTGAATAAAATATCTGTTTGAATTTAAATTCTTTGTTCTTTATTTTATTCAGCAAATATTTATTTAATTATGTGAGAAATAAAATAGTACATTAACAAATACATTTACATGAATATATATATATATAAATATATGTTTATTATCATAAAAAAATCATATACTTGCATATTCAACAGACCGCTTTCTTACATGGTGCTAAGAGGAGACCATTTACATGAAGCAACTAAAAGGAAATGTTGTAAGTGCAAAAGAGAAATGCGCTTGCAAGTTGAAAAGTCACTTTATGGAATTAAGTAGTCTCCTTAGACAATTATACAAGAGGTTTGACTCTTTTATACTCTCACTTGGTTTTGATCGTAGTATTAAAGATTCTTATGTGCATTTCAAGCATTTAGAGAGCAACAGTTGGGTGTATTTACTTTTGTATGTGGATGACATGTTGATTGCTTCCAAGGATAAAGTTTAAATTGATTGTTTGAAGATGAAGCTAAAGGAAAAATTTGAGATGAAAGACATTGGGGAAGCAAGGAAGATTCTAGGTATGGAAATCCAAAGAGATAGAAAACTATGACTTTTAAGGCTCGCTCAAAAGAAATATTTTAGGAAGGTGCTTGCTCGAATTAACATGGAAGGAGAAAAAGCAATTAGTACACCCATGCCTTTGCTATAGCTTTCTAATAAAGGCTCTTTGATCTCAGAGAAGGATAAAGCCAATATGGTAATGGTGCCATATGCGAGTGCGGTTGGTAGTTTGACGTATGATATGATTTACACTAGGCCTGACATTGTGCAGGCTTTTGGATTGGTTAGTAGATTATGGAAAATCCAAAAAAGACATATTGGGAAGTAGTATAGTATATTTCAGATATCTTAAAGGAACTAGATCATGTGTTTTTTTTGGCTATGGAGATAGAGATTTCAGCTTGGTCAGATTTTGAGATTTTGACTACGCCGGCGATAACAATCAAAGGAAGTCCGCCTTAGGTTATGTGTTTACTCTTGGCGGGGCAGCTATTAGTTAGAAAGTGAGGCTGTAGACCCTTATTGCTTTACCTATTGTGGAGGCAGAGCTTATACTTGCCATTGAAGTGGCTAAGGAGGCATTGTATTTAGGGCGATCAATCTGTGATCTAGGCTTTGTGTATGATGGATTAGAAGCGAATTGTGACAGTCAAAGGGCAATTCACTTAGCTGAAAATATAACTTTCAGCTCAAGGACGATGCATAGAGAGGTTAGAGAATACTTTATTGTCTCAATGAATTAAGAGAAGCTAATTCTTCTCAAGAAGGTTCGCACGGAGCAGAATGCATGAGAGATGTTCACCAAGTCCTAACCCGTTGCAAAGTTCGAGCATTGCTCGAATTTGATCCGCTTATCAGGATGTTAGGTGCCATATGGTGGCACGGGGAAGAGAGAATTTGTAGATGGAGACGTTTGTTTTCATTGAGAAGATTGATAGGTCCTATACGGAAAGGATATGTTTAAACACTTTATTGGCGGGCGGTGGCCTTACTGGAGTTCCTAGAAAAGTGTAATGGTGATGTCATTTTCGAAGCTCACTGGGGAAGTGTCAGTTATACTCGCGATTGCTCGGAGTTTGAAGGTGTAGATGGATTTGGATGGCTTTACTTAAATATGTATTTTGAATCAAGATGTAATGTTTAAAAAAAGTGATATAATATTGGGTTTTGATGTTTTGTTTTGTCCCACATCATGGGATAATTTAAATCTTAAGTTCCAAAGCTTATATTTAAAGGAGTCTATGTAATGAAAATAATTACAACTCTCTGTAATCTTCTTTCTAAGTATTAACAAAATTCTTCTCCCTTAGTGGGCGTACCTTATCACATTAATAGTGGAACCACGTTGAAAAATGGTGATGTGCTTCCTTTCATTTATTATTAATTGAGTAATGTCATCTTTATCATGAATAAATTAACCCCAATAATTTTATTTATTTCACCATATCTCTATTTGATCTTATTTATTTCCAAATCAATGTTATTGGGTAATATCTCTTGGAAGGATAAACACTAACAAAATTCGGATTGCAACATACTAATTATTCAAGTATATATCATCTGAACATTACCAATTATTATATACTGCAACTAACAAGAATTGAGCAATTGATATACCTTACAAAATGGAATTATGTCCAAGTAAAGGATATTATCAACACTCGAGAACATTCAATAGTGTCCTTGAAATGAGACATGATTGAGTAAACAAAGTAAGAGAGATGGAGCCTTCTTAATGCTCAAAACGGCAAAAAGATGGCTCTATGATGTTAAAATTTATAATTTGCAGTAGCATTTTTATGCTTCATCAATAAAGGTTAGCCAGAGAATGTTTTTGCTATTTAATGCCACTATATAACAACTATTATCAATTTCAATTGCAGGTTAAGTGGCACCCGACCCTATTTCCACCTATGTTAATTTCCCATTGAGATTCTAAAGTTCTAGTAATTCACAATTTGATATAACTAATGCGACTACTGCTACAGATCGATTGTTATATCTTGTATGGTTGTACTTAGTAGTAGTGACGCATCAAAGAAATAAATCAACAATCAATTTTGGCAAGCTTATGAAGTTGACAAAATATGTTAAAGTTGCCATCTTTTTCAAGTTAACAGTTAGAGAAAACAATTAGCGTACATCATCGCCTTTATGTTGGTGTTGATTTATGAATTTCTGGTGAAGTGGCACAGCAGTGGTAAAATCAAATCTGTAGAGATCGATCCAAGGCATGTTAATGATGCTCTCTTTAAGATGTTATTTACCTTCACCACTCGTTTGACAAATAAATAAGTTCTGTGTGTTAAGGCAAATCGTCTTTCAAGATAAAGGGAGCCGATATGATAAATCTATTCAACCGATTGTGATAACACTGTCGAAAGCGATTCAAACTATCTTTTCAATTGATAGTAGCGACAAGAGCATTAGGTTTGTGATGACCCGGAATTTTAGGCAATATCAATTTAATAATCTGAATAAAAAAAAATTAAATTGATTTGATAATCTTTGATAATAAGAATGGAATTAATTTAATAATTCAATTAAATAAATATTTAATTGATAGATTTTATCTTTTAAAAGCTAATAATTGTTTTCTATTTATAATGTATATAGAATATGTATATATGGTAAATAGATAAACCTTGTTTTAAATTTAATAAATAAATAAATCTTGTTTTCTAAATATAAATAGTTTTGGTAAAATTGGGAATTATGATTTTATTTAAGGTTAAACTTTTAAAAGCTATTGACTAAATAAAATATGGTTTTAAATTGTTAAGATAAAAATTTAATTTGTTTAAATTGATTTATTTGATATTAAGTTTTTTTTAAAGTATATAATAAATAACTATATGATTTTAAATACATAAGGTAAATATTTAAATGGTTTAAAATATGTTTTAACTTAAGTTTAAATTTAAATAGAATTAACAATAAGGTTTGTTTTATTTTCTTTTTAAATATAGCGTGATAAAATAAATAATTTATTGATAAAGAAAAAAATTTCTTTTATAAATTATTTAAAGTTATCAAATTTATTATTTTCAAAATATAATAATAAGATATTGTTTTAACAAATAGATTTTTTTATAAAAATAGTTTGTTTTTCAAAATTGAATTTTGTAGTTATATATGTATATATATAACTTGATTTCAAAAATTTAATTTTAAAATTTGATTTGAAATTTGAGTTTAAAACCTTGAAAACTTAAAGTATAAATTTTTATTTGCTTTGGATTTTAAAATATTTGTATAAACTTTATTTTATAATTATAATTGGTTTTATTCATTCCAAAATTATGTACATGTAAATAACTACATAATAACTAATTAATTAAACGTAAGTTTACATTTATCTTATATTAATCTATTAACTAAATAACTAATTAACATTTAATTATAAATAATTAACTTTAAAAGACAAATGTAAACATTTTATAAATTAAAAGAACATGTGCTAACTAATTAATATACCTACTTGACAAATGTTAAATTTGGAGACAAGTGTCTTTTATTTTAGTTTTTATTTTATTTTAATAAATCAAATTTCACCCTTATAAATACATATGTTTCTTATCTTTTTTATTTATTTTCATTTTTCAAAGGGCAAGTATGAATCAATACTTCGTAAAAACAAATTACCTCAAAACTAAAATCTGAAAACACCTCCACTAAAACCAAATTCATGAAATCAGATTCCTATAATCTCAAAAATCTGCAGCATGCAAAACAAATCTGTTTTAAAACCTGCATATTCAATCAAGGCCTGCATCATTTAGAATTTGGGAATCAAAGCAGCTGCACGCAGTTTTAAATCAAGTTTTAAGCTTCAGTAACTCAAGTCTTCAAAGCAATTCAAGTTTTTAAAAGGGGTACTGCATATTTCAGTTTTCAAAAATCAAAACAGCTTTTCATAAGGAAGGCTCTGCTCATATTATTTAACAGGTGAGTAACTTTATTTTAAAAATAATTTAGTATAATATTCTGGTTGCATGCTTGTGATGATGAGATGAATATGATTGTGTGAACCTGCTGTGTGTATATATATATGTAAGATATATGCTTCTGTTTCAACAGAATTTTCTCTATTTATTAGTTCCTGAATTTTGTTTTGATTTGAATTCAATTTTCTCAAGGAATAATTGTTATTAGGACTTGTTTTATAAACAAGATGTTGATTTAACATAGATTAAGGTTTAAAAACTTAATTTAGTTAAATTAAAAACTTGAGTATCTCTGTATATCTTAAAACATCAGTACATGCTCTGAATAAATTAAATTTCAAACAGTGAAAATTTTAGATTCAGTATTAGGAAATGAATATATAAACAAAATCATGATTTTTAACACTAAAAATCAAGATTTTTAAGAATGAGGAATAGGTGCAGTTCCGAAATGAACTGAAAATGAAAAATTTGGGATTTTGGGAAGGTCTCTGCTTTCTTGGTGGTCGGAAGCCTTGACATTGATGGAGGGGAGAACAGAGAAAAGGAAAAAAAATACTGGATGGCGATGAACTTCGTCGAGGAGGCAGCGGTGGAGAATTATCTCCTGGAACCCTAGTTTTAACTAGGCAACTTGATTGGGTCGGCACGGGCTGTAGTGGCGATCGAGTGCAACTAGGTTTTAGGATTTAAAAGCTTGGTCGTAGACGAGGCTGTGGCCGGTGGTGGTGGCTGTCTGGTGGTCGGAGCGCCGTGGATGAAGCATTGACAGGTTTTGGGTTAGTACGTTCTGTTGTTTCCATGTTTGAGAAGAAAACTCGAATTCGATTTCGAGCTGTGGAAGGGTGAATTGTTGGTTGTGTTGGGACGTGGGGTTGGTCGCCGATGTGGGAAGACCACCGGAGGTGGCTGGAGTTGATCGGAGGCACCGTGCATGTGCACCGTGCACTTTTGGTTTCTGATGTATTCTAAGTGGAAGCAGAATAGTTGTCTCGAGTTTTCCTCGGGTAGTCCGATGATTTGCTCGAAGTTCGTAGCTTGTTGACTCGAAGCAATATTTGGGTGGCTCGGGTTTGGTATTTTGTGACAGGTTTTTAACTGAAACCTGTATTGATTTGTTTTGTAATTTTTAAAAAACTGAAATTTAAATGTAAAGCAAGGTTTTAAATAAGTTTTAAACCTAGTTTATAAAATTTTGAATTTCAAGTTCAGGTTTGAATCTCAATTTTCAAATAAGATGAAGTTTTTAAATTTGATTTGATTTAATTACTTTAGAAATGTTTAAGTAGTTTGAATTTTTAAAATAAAGTTTTCAAAATGTAAGTAGAGTTTTAAAATCTGAAGATTAATCTGAATTCAAATTTTAAATAAGTATTTCAGTTTTGAAATGTAGGAAAGTTTTAAAATTTAAAATGTTTTAAATAATTTGAAATGTTTAAAGTACAATTCAAATTGATTTGAATTTAAATATAAATTGGGTTTTAAATCCTTTTAAACTTCTTTATTAAATGAGTATATCTTTAACTTGGGAAATGAATGGTTTAGAATTATGTTTTAAAACTTTGTTAAAGATAATTTGAATTTATTTTAAATCTTAAATTTAAAATGATATTTGAAAGTAAATTTAAGTAAATTGTTTTAAATACTTTGTAAATGATAACTTGATCATTAATAAGAACAATGTTTCATCTTAAAGTAAATTATAATTTAATGATTTGTAATTCATTGAATTTTAAGGAAACTAAATGAAAAATTAATTAATTTATTTAATTAATCATTTGGATTAATTAAATAGGTAATTAAAGGTTTAAATTAATTAATTAATGGTTAAGATTAATTAATTAAGGATAATTAATTTGTAATTAAGGATTATTAATTAGAATATTAATTAATAATAAAGAATCAATTAATCAAGTAATTGTGAATTAATTAAGTTACAGTTAACACTTAATTAATTTAATAATTAAAGGTTAATTAATTGGTTATTAAAGATTAATTAATTTGAAATTTAAAAATGATTAATGTAAGTTAATTACTTTAGGAAGATAATTAAAGAATTTTTAATTATTAATGATGTTCATTAATTTGCGATTATTTAATAATTAATTAATATGATTAATTTTTAATAATTAATTAGATTAATTAATCTACGATAATCAATTGTGAAATTTATTTAAGTTTAATTACTTAATGGAGTTTAATGTGATTGGTTTAAATTAATTAATTAAGTTTAATTAATTTTAAACACTTGATGATTTAGATAATAATTACCTAATGTAATTTATGAAGTATAATTGCTCGGTGAAGTAATTAATGATAATTACTGGATGTAATTAGTGGAAGATAGTTTAATTATGGAAGTAATTTGGATTAAATTACTTTGTATAATTAATCAAGGGATTAATTAAAGAAATTAATTAAGGAGTAATTAATTTGATGAAGTAATTAAAGGTAGTTAATTACAGAATGTGATTAATCAAAGGTGATTAATAATTATGGTTTAAATTGAGATTAATTACTAAATGTAATTAATTTAAATAAGATAATTAATTAAATATAATTAATGATCCTTAATTAATATAATTAATGATGTAATTAAGATTGATTAATTAAGATTAATTGATCAATGATAATTGATCAAGGGTAATTAATTAATGTAATTAATTAAGGATTAATGTAATTAACTATAGTTAATTAATTAATGAAGTAATTAAAGGTTAATTACTGATCTTGGTTAAGAGTAATTAATTTGTAAAATTAATTAAAGGATAATTATTAGAATATAAATAAAGAATAATTAATCAAGGGTAATTAATTAAGTTGATTAACTAGAGGATGATTAATTAATTAATTTGTAATTTATTAATGATATGTAAGCAAGATTTATATTGATGTAAGTAATTAATTTAATTCACTTTAAATTAATTAGAGATAGAAGTAATTAATTTTATTTATTTTAAATTAATTACAGATGGTGTGATTATAGATCATTGCTTGTATATGAATGGATGATATTGATTTGCCTTGAATGGTTTGAAATCTCAACTATGAGATTAGTAATGTTGTGTGATATGGATGCATTAGTTGCATTGTGATGATAATATGGATTATCTTTGATAATGATAATATGGATTATCTGTTGTGATGATTATCTATTGTGAATCTGTGGATTATCTATCTGTGTGTATATAGATAATGAGATTGAATTATTTTAAACTTTAAAACAACTTGGCCTTAAAAGATACGCTTTGGATTTCGATGAGACCGGGATCGGGTTTCCAGATTTGGATATCCGAAACCCACATCGATCCAAATTAACGATAGGTCGTGAATCTCATGTTAAGAGTGAAGACTCGAGGTATTAGGGCTGTTCATCGTTAAAACTCTAAGAGTGATTCCAATACGAGATTAACGGGGTAGTACTTTCAGATTCGAGATGAAGATTCAGAGTGCAAGGGTTATTGTCGTAACTCTGAGGGTGATTCCAAAATGAGTGTAACGAGATAATGCCTTCGGTTTCGTTCGAACCCGGAATGAACTTGTATGGATTGAATGCTTTCAGAACATCGTCAGGTGGACGATGAGCATTCTAAGATAAATGTGCCCTATAAAGGTAATCGTAGCCTCAAGCCTCATCAACCGAGAATGGCCAAAACAGGGGAGGTGCAGCAAGGCTAAGTGATCATTCCCAAGTAGGACGAGATTTTCCCCTATCTAGAGGTCCCTTTTATTTCGGCTGTGTGGACAGTTGGAATCGCGCGCCAACTGCGGGGTTGTCTTGTTCGGGACTGTCCAGTAAGGGATGGTTACGGCTTTGTGTTGTAGGGGATTGAGAGTGATCCTCGGTACGGTGATCTAGGCCACGTACTGTGACGGGCGGTCCCCCGGTAGCCCTGCCAATGTATGGAATCCAAAATCCAATAAGTGCCAACGGTTTTGATTGCATTACCCACTTTTGTGGCTAGTAGCTGGAATTTAATAGATGTAACAATTTCGGCTATTTCATATTTACTTGAAAACCCTAGACCTATTATAATATCACTGGATTTCCTATCAAATGTTTTGGTTAGCGTAAGGTAAAAACTTTTTCATGTTTATGTGTGTGAAGTCTTACGTGATACCTTTCTTTTCAAAAGGTTTTTAAAGTTAAGCAACTTTAACCTGTTACTCAAACCAGACTCATATCTGACACGGAGTTTATTTCTGTTTTTCTTAAACTCTTGGGTACTCAAATTTTTACGAGTAGCCAATGGATTCAGGTTAGCTTTGACGAATTGTGGAGGAGCAATGGAGCAGGAGGCTTCAGCGTTGTAGATATGTTTAGTATTCCGCTGTGTTTGTATCTCTGTGATTTCTCTGAGTTGTATTAAGTTGTAAACTAGACAGGTGTTTATAACTGTATAGTAAGTGATGTTTAAACTGTGTATCTCTGATAGTTGTTGTATACTATGTAATACTTATGTTATTAATATAATTTATTCGTTCCGCTGTTTAGATTCTGATGTGTTGTTTCTTCTTTCTTCTCTTTCTTTCTCTCTCCTATCCCTTTCTTTCTTATTAATGATGCGTCACTCTGTGGAGATGGATGGCGGGTCGTTACAATGGTATCAGAGCGCTAGGTTGAGTGAATACCTAGGCTTTGGAGTGATTTCTTTCTTGAGAGAGCGTATTTGTAATTTTAAGCATATTTATATATATTTATTTATTTATACCTATATGTTGGGTTACATGTTCGGGTTTTTCAATATAAGTTATAAAGGTAAATGAGGTAGTGGTGTGTAACACGACTACCATTGGTCGGAGTTTGTATGCTGAGGTTGGAAGTGTATCTGTCGAGACTATAGACCTAATACCGTTTCAAGTGAGCTTTGTTGTGATGAAAGATTTCATTGATCTCTGAAGGAAACCTGTTAAGGTTCAGAGTTCATCTTTGATGTTGGATGAGTTGAGTTTGGATCTGTCGGTTGGGCAGAAGCGAGTGATGGTATCTTGATACCTTAGGAAGCAGTAGCTGCATGATGAGACACAATGACTATGGATTGTCTCCAAAAATGTTTCTTTGGAACAAGTTTAAAGAAGTAGATCTGCTTCGGTGTTGTGACTGAGTTCAGCATGGTGTTTCTGTTTGCTTTAAGGTCCGAGTTTCTCGAAGAACTTTGGATTTGGATGTTTTTGGCTTTGGTGTCAGCAGTGCAGCTCGGAGTGTTCTGTGTTGGTAGGAAGTTTTCAGGTTGAGTAGTTTTTCTGGAGGTGGAGTTCAGAAGCAGCAGAGTGGATTCGTTTCTTCGATGGATTGGCTAGGCCAGTGTAAGCTGTTCTGTTGGGTAAAGAGAGGATAGATTTTTTTGGAAATTGGTCTGGGTTGATCGCATAAGTGACTTGCGATAGTTTAGTGTTCTCTTGGATTGTCAGAGATTTTCCGGATGTCTTTAGGAAAGTCAGAGGTTTGTTCGCATCTGGAGATTGATTTTTCTTATCGACTAGGATTCCAGGAGTGGAACCGGTGGTTCAGCTAAGTTGAAGGATGGTTCCTAGAGATAGAGGTTGGTGAAGCAACTCAGATTTTTGGAGGAATTTCAGAGTTTTCTTGTATGGATCTGTTGAAACATATCTCTGGATGTGTCGTCCAATTTGTACTCGTGTTCATCATCAGCATTTTCTTATATACTTCGAATCAGAGTTGTGCAGCGGAAGCTGTTTGGAAGTATTTCTGATTGTCTTTTCCGGATTAGGAGAAGTTTGTTGTCTTCTGATGTTTGAAGAGTAGAGTTTGTTCTTGGTTTTGGGATTGATCTTGAGGAGATCATTGGGTTGGGTTGATTTTGTTTCTATTTGTTTTTAGAGGCATCAGTAAGGGTTGAGCTGATCAGGAAGGATGTTGGCAGCCTAGGATCGTCCGAAGACTTTTTGTAGATAAGAGACGAAGGAATTTGGATTCTGGAGTCGGAGATTTGGTTTTGTTTAAGTTTTCTCCGATCAAAGTGAGCTATAAGATTGGGTAAGGCTGGGAAGCTAGCTCTGAAGTGTTTTGGATCTTTTCTGTGTATAAGTGTTTGGTCTTCAGGAGTGAATTTCTAGTTTGGATAACTAGGATTTGATGAGTTTCACGTATCTTTAAGGGAGTACGTGTTTGATCTATCTCTGGTTTTGGAACCAGCAGTTCGGGAGTTTTGGTTGTTGAGTCAGACTCGTCTGTAGTCTGATATGCTGTTTAGTTCTGTAGATCTAGATGAGTAGGAGCTCTGTAGCTTTATAGTTTTGATTGTTTAGATTCTGTAGAGCGAGTATTCCGGTATATTTACTTGGAAAACTAGAGGAAACTCTATCCAAAGTTTTGTCTGGATCAATAGATTGGTTTGATTGGATGATTTGGTTATTAACATATGTTTGATATATGCTTGTGTTTTAAAATTATTTCTTTAAATAGATTATTAAATTACCATTGTTTTAAATTTCGAGGACGAAATTCTTTTAAGGGGGAGGAATGTGATGACCCAGAATTTTAGGCAATATCAATTTAATAATCTGAATAAAAAAAATTAAATTGATTTGATAATCTTTGATAATAAGAATGGAATTAATTTAATAATTCAATTAAATAAATATTTAATTGATAGATTTTATCTTTTAAAAGCTAATAATTGTTTTCTATTTATAATGTTATAGAATATGTATATATTATAAATAGATAAACCCTGTTTTAAATTTAATAAATAAACAAATCTTGTTTTCTAAATATAAATATTTTTGGTAAAATTGGGAATTATGATTTTATTTAATGTTAAACTTTTAAAAGCTATTGAATAAATAAAATATGGTTTTAAATTGTTAAGATAAAAATTTAATTTTTTTAAATTGATTTATTTGATATTAAGTTTTTTTTAAAGTATATAATAAATAACTATATGATTTTAAATACATAAGGTACATATTTAAATGGTTTAAAATATGTTTTAACTTAAGTTTAAATTTAAATAGAATTAACAATAAGGTTTTTTTTATTTTATTTTTAAATATAGTGTGATAAAATAAATAATTTATCAATAAAGAAAAATTTTCTTTTATAAATTATTTAAAGTTATCAAATTTGTTATTTACAAAATATAATAATAAGATATTGTTTTAACAAATAAATTTTTTTATTAAAATAGTTTGTTTTTCAAAATTGAATTTTGTAGTTATATATATATATATAAAACTTGATTTCAAAAATTTAATTTCAAAATTTGATTTGAATTTGAGTTTAAAACCTTGAAAACTTAAAGTATAAATTTTTATTTGCTTTGGATTTTAAAATATTTGTATAAACTTTATTTTATAATTATAATTGGATTTATTCATTCCAAAATTATCTACATGTAAATAAATACATAATAACTAATTAATTAAACATAAGTTTACATTTATCTTATATTAATCTATTAACTAAATAATTAATTAACATTTAATTATAACTAATTAACTTTAAAAGACAAATGTAAACATTTTATAAATTAAATGAACATGTGTTAACTAATTAACATACCTACTTGACAAATGTTAAATTTGGAGACAAGTGTCTTTTATTTTAGTTTTTCTTTTATTTTAATAAATCAAATTTCACCCTTATAAATACATATGTTTCTTATTTTATTTTTTTCTATTTTCATTTTTCAAAGGGCAAGTATGAATCAGTACTTCATAAAAACAAATTACCCCAAAACTAAAATCTGAAAACACCTCCACTAAAACCAAATTCATGAAATGAAATTCCTATAATCTCAAAAATTTGTAGCATGCAAAACAAATCTGTTTTAAAACCTGCATGTTCAATCAAGGCCTGCATCATTTAAAATCTGGGAATCAAAGCAGCTGCATGCTGTTTTAAATCAAGTTTTAAGCTTCATTAACTCAAGTCTTCAAAGCAATTCAAGTTTTTAAAAGGGGTACTGCATATTCCAGTTTTCAAAAATCAAAACTGCTTTTCATAAGGAAGGCTCTGCTCATATTTTTTAACAGGTGAGTAACTTTATTTTAAAAAAAGAATTTAGTATAAAATTCTGGTTGCATGCTTGTGATGATGAGATGAATATGATTGTGTGAACCTGCTGTGTATATATATATGTAAGATATATGCTTCTGTTTCAACAGAATTTTCTCTGTTTATTGGTTCCTGAATTTTGTTTTGATTTGAATTCAATTTTATCTAGGAATAATTATTATTAGGACCTGTTTTACAAACAAGATGTTGATTTAACATAGATTAAGGTTTAAAAACTTAATTTAGTTAAATTAAAAACTTGAGTATCTCTGTATATCTTAAAGCATCAGTACATGCTCTGAATAAATTAAATTTCAAACTGTGAAAATTTTAGATTCAGTATTAGGAAATGAATATATAAACAAAATCATGATTTTTAACAATAAAAATCAAGATTTTTAAGAATGAGGAATAGGTGCAGTTCTGAAATGAACTGAAAATGCAAAATTTGGGATTTTGGGAAGGTCTCTGCTTTCTGGGTGGTTGGAAGCCTTGACATTGATGGAAGGGCGAACAGAGAAAAGGAAAAAGAATACTGGATGGCGATGAACTTCGTCGAGGAGGCAGCGGTGGCGAATTATCTCCTGGAACCTTAGTTTTAACTAGGCAACTTGATTGGGTCGGCGCGGGCTGTAGTGGTGTCGAGTGCAACTAGGTTTTAGGATTTAAAAGCTTGGTCATAGACGAGGCTGTGGCCGGTGGTGGTGGCTCTCTGGTGGTCGGAGCGCCGTGGATGAAGCGTTGACAGGTTTTGGGTTAGCGCGTTCTGTTGTTTCCAGGTTTGAGAAGAAAACACGATTTCGATTTCGAGCTTTGGAAGGGTGAATTGTTGGTTGTGTTGGGACGTGGGGTTGGTCGCCGATGTGGGAAGACCACCGGAGGTGGCTGGAGTTGATCGGAGGAACGGTGCATGTGCACCGTGCACTTTTGGTTTCTGATGTATTTTGAGTGGAAGCAGAATAGTTGTCTCGAGTTTTCCTCGGGTAGTCCGATGATTTGCTTGAAGTTCGTAGCTTGTTGACTCGAAGCAATATTTGGGTGGCTCATGTTTGGTATTTTGTGACAGGTTTTTAGCTGAAACCTGTATTGATTTGTTTTATAATTTTTAAAAAACTGAAATTTAAATGTAAAGCAAGGTTTTAAATAAGTTTTAAACCTAGTTTATAAATTCTGGAATTTCAAGTTTAAGTTTGAATCTCAATTTTCAAATAAGATGAAGTTTTTAAATTTGATTTGATTTAATTACTTTAGAAATGTTTAAGTAGTTTGAATTTTTAAAATAAAGTTATAAAAACGTAAGTAGAGTTTTAAAATCTGAAGATTAATCTGAATTCAAATTTTAAATAAGTATTTCTGTTTTGAAATGTAGGAAAATTTTAAAATTTAAAATGTTTTAAACAATTTGAAATGTTTAAAGTATAATTCAAATTGATTTGAATTTAAATATAAATTGGGTTTTAAATCCTTTTAAACTTCTTTATTAAATGAGTATATCTTTGACTTGCGAAATGAAAAGTTTAGAATTGTGTTTTAAAACTTTGTTATAGATAATTTGAATTTATTTTAAATCTTAAATTTAAAATGATATTTGAAAGTAAATTTAAGTAAATTGTTTTAAATACTTTGTAAATTATAACTTAATCATTAATAAGAACAAAGTTTCATCTTAAAGTAAATTATAATTTAATGATTTGTAATTCATTAAAATTTTAAGGAAATTAAATGAAAAATTAATTAATTTATTTAATTAATCATTTGGATTAATTAAATCGGTAATTAAAGGTTTAAATTAATTAATCAATGGTTAAGATTAATTAATTAGGGATAATTAATTTGTAATTAAGGATTATTAATTAGAATATTAATTAATAATTAAGAATCAATTAATAAAATAATTATGAATTAATTAAGTTACATTAAACACTTAATTAATTTAATAATTAAAGGTTAATTAATTGGTTATTAAAGATTAATTAATTTGAAATTAAATAATGATTAATGTAAGTTAATTACTTTAGGAAGGTAATTAAAGAATTTTTAATTGTTAATGATGTTCATTAACTTGTGATTATTTAATAATTAATTAATATGATTAATTTTTAATAATTAATTAGATTAATTAATCTATGATAATCAATTGTGAAATTTATTTACGTTTAATTACTTAATGGAGTTTAATGTGATTGGTTTAAGTTAGTTAATTAAGTTTAATTAATTTTAAACACTTTATGATTTAGATAATAATTACCTAATGTAATTTATGAAGTATAATTACTCAGTGAAGTAATTAATGATAATTACTGGATGTAATTAGTGAAAGATGGTTTAATTATGGAAGTAATTTGGATTAAATTACTTTGTATAATTAATCAAGGGATTAATTAAAGAAATTAATTAAGGAGTAATTAATTTGATGAAGTAATTAAAGGTAGTTAATTACAGAATGTGATTAATCAAAGGTGATTAATAATTATGGTTTAAACTGAGATTAATTACTTAATGTAATTAATTTAAATAATATAATTAATTAAATATAATTAAGGATCACTAATTAATATAATTAATATGTAATTAAGATTGATTAATTAAGATTAATTGATCAATGATAATTGACTAAGGGTAATTAATTAATGTAATTAATTAAGGACTAATGTAATTAATTATAGTTAATTAATTAATGAAGTAATTAAAGGTTAATTACTGATCTTAGTTAAGAGTAATTAATTTGTAAAATTAATTAAAGGATAATTATTAGAATATAATTAAAGAATAATTAATCAAGGGTGATTAATTAAGTTGATTAACTAGAGGATGATTAATTAATTAATTTGTAATTAATTAATGGTATGTAAGCAAGATTTTTATTGATGTAAGTAATTAATTTAATTCACTTTAAATTAATTAGAGATAGAAGTAATTAATTTAATTTATTTTAAATTAATTATAGATGGTGTGATTATAGATCATTGCTTATATATGAATGGATGATATTGATTTGCCTTGAATGGTTTGAAATCTCAACTATGAGATTAGTAATGTTGTGTGATATGGATGCATTAGTTGCATTGTGATGACAATATGGATTATCTTTGATAATGATAATATGGATTATCTGTTGTGATGATTATCTATTGTGAATCTGTGGATTATCTATTTGTGTGTATATAGATAATGAGGTTGAATTGTTTTAAACTTTAAAATAACATGGCCTTAAAAGATACACTTTGGATTTCGATGAGACCGGGATCGGGTTTTCAGATTTGGATATCCAAAAACCACATCGATCCAAATTAACGATAGGTCGTGAATCTCATGTTAAGAGTGAAGACTCGATGTGTTAGGGCTATTCGTCGTTAAAACTCTGAGGGTGATTCCAATACGATTTTAACGGGGTAGTACTTTCAGATTCGAGATGAAGATTCAGAGTGCAAGGGTTATTGTCGTTAACTCTGAGGGTGATTCCAAAATGAGTGTAAGGAGATAATGCCTTCGGTTTCGTTCGAACCCGGAACGAACTTGTATGGATTGAATGCTTTCAGAACATCGTCAGGTGGACGATGAGCATTCTAAGATAAATGTATCCTATAAAGGTAATCGTAGCCTCAAGCCTCATCAACCGGGAATGGCTAAAACCGGAGAGGTGCAGCAAGGCTAAGTGGGTCATGCCCAAGTAGGACGAGATTTGTAACGACCTAGAATTTCGGTCATTTGAAATTGGTATATTTAATTGATTTTAAATATTAACAAGTAAAATTTGTAAGTTGAATAAATTTTATTTCGAATATTTAGATTTAATTGGATAATTAAATCGATAATTTAATATTTGAAATTATAGAAATAATTGGAAATTGGGTTTAATGTGATTAAAATTGATTTGTAAAGTTGTATTAAATCATATTGGAGTTAGATTGATGTTATAGAACTTTTAAAATTGAATTAAAAGTTAATTTGTAGAAATTGAATATTTTAATATTTAATTGATGAGTAAAAATAGTCATTTTTCAAACAATCTCGGATTTTGGCGAAACCAGTTTCATTGGATCCGTAATGTTAAATTATTGTATGGTTTCAAATTTCGTATCAATCGGATTTACGGTTTGTCCGAGGCAAGCTAAAACGTACTGAAATCGGTTTAAGTGAATTTTTAAATTTAAATCTTCGATTCAAAAACCTATCTTCCAAATATGATCAAATTGGCTCCCGATATATATTCCATTGCATTCGAAATGGGGGTAAAATATTATTAACGCCAGACGGCACGCTTCGTTTGGAGTTCGGAAAAATTTCGGGATGAATAGTGTTTTGTAATTTTCTATAAAAGGCCACCATAATTCACATTTTACACAAACCCTAACCCTAGAAGCTTCAGCCGCCACTTTTGCAATCAATGGTCGAAATGTTCACTTCTTCCCCCTTAATTTTCTTCAATTACGTTAACAATTACAAGAAATCTTCAACTACAAACTTCTAGAGCACGTTGAGATCTTCCTATCCAACGGTCAAGATCGAAATTCAAGCATGGGATCAACGAAAATTTTAGATTGAAGGAGCAACGTTCATGCACGGTTTTTGAAGCATATAGGCGACCGAGCTTCAAGTGTCTCTGGCCGAGAGTAGGGCTCGTCACGAGTTACGAAACCATGGTCTTCGATCGTTGTGGAGTTGCTCGAGTTGGCTCGTTGATCTAGGGTTTTGTGGCGGCTCTATGGGTTAATTACGTTCGTATTTAGCTGATGGTTGGAGAAGATGAAGTCCACGGCTCTGATTTTACTGAAGGAAATCAACGGCCGGGATTTAAGGTTTAAAATTAAAAAAAAGAAAATAGTTAATTAGTTTATATTAATTTGTGTAAACTTTAAAATCCTATAACTTGTTCATACGAGGTCGGAATTGGACGAAACGACTTGCGTTGGAATCGTATGGACGAACACTACGCGATGGAGCTAGATTGGAATCGATTGGAGCTAGGAAAAATTTTGGATAAAATTAAACGCGTGTTTAATTTTATTCAAAATAAAACACCGCAACTGTATTTGAAGCAAGGTGAGAACTTCTCACTCAATCGAAACTGTTTCGATTTAAATTTTAAATAGTTAGATTTAAAAATTGCTTGACTATGTTGATTGTATGTTTGGATGATAAATTATTATCTATGTATTGAAATAGACCCTATACGCCGTATATTAAGTGGATGTTATTTTTTAAACACATATACCGCGATATTCCATCTTGAAGTGAATTGGTATTATATATGTACTTGGAGTTGATTTTCCCGCGTTATATAGCGGATGAGACCCTATTGCGCCGCATAATAGCGGATAATATTTTATATAAACCCATTACCGCGATATCCCATCTTGAAACGGGATTGGTATTGTGCTAACATCTGTGGATGCAAGGAAACAGGTTGGAGGGACCAACTGGATTCCTCAACAGTATTGATTTATTTACAGATATTTGCGATATATTCTGTTATCATATTGATGTATGATGTTTGGATTCGTGGTTGATGTATTGGTGCTGTTGCAGCATTGGACCTATTTTTGGAGTTTTAAAAAAAATGTTAAAGTAATGATTTTGAATTTAAAAGGATTTTCAAGTGATTTTTGAAAGTACACATTTTATTTAATTTTGGAATAGATTCATTTTAAATAAATAAACGCTATAATTTTTATGTTATAAAAATTATGATTTTTGTGAAATATAACCGAAATGTGATTTTTGAAATAAGTAGTTGATTATTTTGTAAAATAATTTAAATGGGATTTTTGAATTATTTTAAACGGTTTATATAAAAGATTTATAGAATTGATATTTATAAATTAAAATATTGGAATTATAAAACGGGTTTTTATAAGTGTTAGAATGAAGTATAAATGGATTTCATAAGTGAATGAAATTTATAGATTTATAAATTATGCAGTTATAAAATGAATAAATTTTGTAAAAAAAAGAATTATAAGTAATTTACTTATAAATTGGATTTTGGCAATTAAATGAGATATAAATAGAAGTTGTTAATTAAGGGATTTTATAAGTTGAAATTTTTAAAAAATATATATAAATGTGAATTTATAAACGTTGTTTTATAAATCCAAAACCAATTGAATTTGATAAGTAAATATGAGAGCTTATTAAAGGAGATATATCCACGATTTTGGACGGTGGATAATCCTTTAAATTAAATATGTAGAAGTGTTGAATTTGGTAAATGATTTATATTCACGATTTTGGACAGTGAATAATATATTAAAGAAATGTTTAGGAAGTGATCTTTTAAATAAAATTAAAATGATTTGAAGTTGTTTTAAAATATGTTAAGGATCGAAACCATAGATTTCAACATTCATTGTTGAAATAGACGTTTTCGAGAAACAAGGAAAAAATGGACTATAACACTGTTGTTATAGTAAATGATTTTCGAAAGGAAATGTTTATATAGTATTGGATATATATATCTATCTAAATTTTGAATCCCTATACTAGTGATTTTGGGTTGTCGTAACGATGTTTTACGCAACATTCGCTTTGACTCAAATGAATGTGTTAAGAGAATCTTTTCCTTTAAGAATAAAATATATACTTAATTGTGATTTAGGTATATTGAATATTTTCCAAATGTTGAAAATAAATAGATTTGTGAATTACTTATTATTTAATAAGTATGGAAATGTTTACCAATATGAAGTGAAATGTTTTGAGATTTTATCTTCTAAAGATAAATTGGAAGTGAATATTTGAAATCGATTTGAAAATTGTATATCAGTGTATATTTGGAAATTTAAATTCACCATGGATTTTATAAAGGAATGGGGAATTTGTTTAAAAATAAACATTGATTTATTTTTGATGTGTGGTAAGATATATCTTGTAAAGATATTTTTGGAAAATAAATAATTCGGGAAATTATTTGGGATTTGGTGATGTTGTGCATATCAATTGATAGTTAAATAACCGACTATCAATATTTACCTTTAAATGGGTATTTGTTGTGATTTGCTTAAATTTGAATGCTACACTTATTTTAAAATAAGCGCTCGTTATTCGGTTTAGCCGGGAGAAGACCTTTGGGTCATGAATCCCATTCCGAATAGTGATGCGTCGTAATGGATAGCATTTGAAGACCGGTGTTGAAGACCGGATATTTTCGAAAACGGAAGGATTACCGTCGAATGTCTCTGCATCGGCTGATCTCCGATATAGAGATTTTATCACCCTTTGTGATGGGAAGTCCGGTCGTGATTAGAGAATATCCGGATTGCAAGGACTTCTTTGGAAGTGCCTTCGGTTCCGTTCGATCCCGGAATGGACTTGTTACGGATGTGTGTCTGACGTTACAATTTGAGATGTAAAACTGGTTTCTATCAAATACATTTCTGTTGGTGGCGGAGAATTTATTCTCTTAGCTTAACACCCTTCTCTGAGACGTACGAGCTCAGTGGTTATGTAGTTGATGGTTACTAGTGATATATTCCCAATTTGGTAATGTGGCATATGAAGTGATGTTGATCATTTGTTGATCAAAGCATAGCTTTTGTATAAAGCGTAACTTTGTGGACGAGACTTTGTCGGACCTCACACCCCGAAATGGTCAAAACAGGAAAGATGCAGCAAGGTTTTAGGGAGTACCGCCCCTTAGTGTATATGCATTTACTTCTGGATAGAGGTGGTATCATGGTATGGAGCCCAGATACTTAACCTATGTTGTGGCTGCAAATTTATTTCTTTGTGGTTGTTGGTATTGAGGATCCTCGGATAAAGGTTGTTTACAACCGGGGGATGGCATACTCGTGTCAGTAGTTACCTACTTTTGCAGAGGTAACCCGGCCTTGTGTTGGCAGAGATCCGGTTAGGTTCTCGGGACGTCCCGCCAGAGGCGTTCCCATGTGGCAATAGGAAGTTCCTTGGCCTGACCATTTGTTGGAAAATCCAAAGAAACAACACGAGCCTTGTACAGTTTTAGTTGTAGAACCTGCCATCTAATATGGTAGCTATAGTAGGCATACTATAATGGTACCTATGCTGGCTAAGATTAATATTGTACTTTCGAAATGTTTTCCTGGACTTTGCACTTATAGTAATAATATCAAAGAAATTTGCGCATCAAGCATGTTTGACTATCATAAGGAGAAATCTCCTCCAATTCTGCATTTGCATTGTGTGTGTGGTAGGAGGCCTTATGGTAGTTACATTTTATAAAAGCATTGTGGATCTATTTTAAAATATTTCTTTGTTTGTTTTAAAGATATAACTGTTTTAAGTTCTCACACCAGTCCCATGGCTGACCTGGAGTTTATTGTTTCCTTCCTAAACTCTGGGTGCCCACCAATTTCCACACGGGCATTCTAGAGTCAGGTTATCAGGTCACTTTGGAATTCCGGAGTTGCTGAAGAGATCTGGGAGCAAGTTGGATGGCATGGCGTATCAACCAGTATATAGTATTTCTTTTCCGCTGTTTGTTGTTGTACACTCTGATAATGTAATGATAATGTGATGTAATGTAATAACTGATATAGTTCTTTGTTTTAAAGATATTCATTTATCTATTATATGTTGTTCCGCTACGATTGTGAGATTCTGATATTGTTTTGTTGCTTTTTCTCCTTTCTTCATCTATCATTTTCTTCTTCTTAAACCCTAAGGGTACGATTTTCCGGCCTTCGATTGCTCGGCAGTTGATACAGTGGACTTATTAATGTCGACTTTCGTGAGTCGAAAATCCCTTTTCTGACAAGATTTTCCCCGTCTAGAGGTCCCTTTTATTTCGGCTGTGTGGGCAGCTAGGATCTCGCACCAACTGCGAGGTTGTCTTGTTCGGGACAGTCCAGTAAGGGATGGTTCCGGCTTTGTGTTGCAGGGGATTGGGAGTGATCCTCAGTACGGTGATCTAGGCCACATACTGTGATGGGCGATACCTCGTTAGCCCTGCCATTGTATGAAATCCAAAATCCAATAAGTGCCAATGATTTTGGTTGTATTACCCACTTTTGTGGCTAGTAGCTGGAATTTAATAGATGACAATTTCGGCTATTTCATATTTACTCGAAAACCCTAGACCTATTATAATATCACTGGATTTCCTATCAAATGTTTTGGTTGGCGTAAGGTAAAAACTTTTCCATGTTTATGTGTGGGAAGTCTTACGTGATACCTTTCTTTTCAAAAGGTTTTTAAAGTTAAGCAACTTTAACCTGTTACTCACACCAGACCCATATCCGACCCGGAGTTTATTTCTGTTTTTCTTAAACTCTTGGGTACTCAAATTTTTACGAGTGAACAAGGAATTCAGGTTAGCTTTGACGAATTATGGAGGAGCAATGGAGCAGGAGGCTTTCACGTTGTAGATATGTTTAGTGTTCCGTTGTGTTTGTATCTCTGCGATTTCTCTGAGTTGTATTGAGTTGTAAACTAGATAGGTGTTTATAACCGTCTAGTAAGTGATGTATAAACTGTGTATCTCTGATAGTTGTTGTATACTATGTAATACTTATGTTATTAATATAATTTATTCATTCCGCTGTTTAGATTCTGATGTGTTGTTTCTTCTTTCTTCTCTTTCTTTCTCTTTCCTATCCCTTTCTTTCTTATTAATGATGCGTCATTCAGTGGAGATGGATGACGGGTCGTTACAAGGTTTGTGATCTGCATTATCATAAATCTAAAGTAGCATTGAAAGAAATAAGAGAGGAGAAGAGAAGGAGATTTTGAACAAAGAAAAATTGAATTTGAAACACATTTCGGGCATTTCTGTTTTCAAAGAGAAAAGTTCAATAGATTCTGAAACACTTTTCAGTTGTTTCTATTTATGGTTACATAGAGATGTCTTTTCACATTTGAAACGTTGCGTTTTCTGCCAAACGATGCTTCCTCTCATTTGAGTTCAAATGTCCTGCCACTTTTAAATAATCGCATCTTCCATCATTTTCGTCTATTCAAATTCGAATTCTTGGCTTGATAACAGCTTTAGATCAAGCCCGTTTTACTAAAATAATTCTGTTTAAAAAATATAATTTGGACAAAAACCTGGCCTGGTCAGACGGAGGTGGTGGCACGTATGTGTGTGGTGGTTATGCATAGTCTCCCTCCTCACAAAAGAGCAACCATTAGATGCCTAAAGAGCCCGACCTTCTCTTGAGGAACATATAATTAAACAAAAATAGTTCCTTATATTCTAAGATGTGAGACTATTTTAGTCCTACGTTCTTTGTCTTCTCTTTCTCTTCCTTCTTTTCTAAAAAAATGACTCACACAAACAATTTTATAATTTCCCTAACCATCCTCCACCAAATTATAAAAATATTTTCCTTGTTATATGTTGCAGGAAAACTTGTGTATAAGTATAGATGTCTTATGGACTTGAATCGATTCATAGTGATAACTTATCAAAGCATGCCATGATGAGGTGATTCACTAAGCATTGAACCAACGATCCTATGCGATGTACCGGATGTATTTCACACACTTGTTTTCTTTTCTTCAGATAGTTCATAACCCAACACATGGATCGGCCTTATGTATATATCTTGGTTTCATGAAATGCCCTTAGAGACTTAAGCCATAGTCTCATAGAAGGCGGCACCACCTTCGTGCATTCATATAGGTAGGTTTGTAGGAAGTGCCCTATAACTATACATTTCAACATTATTTCTTTTATAAACCTATTAAGTACTAAGTAGTACAACATCCACCATATCATTATGGATACTAAGCACTCTTCTTGAAATAGATATAATATTAGTTATTCAAACTAATATCATAGTGATTTAAAACTATTCCTTTTCATGTTTTCAACATCAAATCTCTTGCAAGTCCTTTTGTAAATGGATCGGCCAAGTTTCTGCTAGATCACAGGAAATTTATGGTAATTACCCTATTAGCGAGCATTTGTCTCACTGCATTGTGCCTTAGGCCAATATGCCTAGATTTGCCATTATATACTTGACTATAAGCTCTTGATAGTGTTTCTTTACTATCACAATGCACAGATATTAGAGGCATTGATTTTGGCCATACAGGAATTTCCAATAGCGGATTTCTTAACCCTTATGATTCTTTACTACAAAAAAGCCAGTGCTATAAATTCAGTAGCCATGGTAGAATCTGCAATACATGTTTGTTTCTTTGAGGCCCAGGATATCGCTCCCCCACCAAGAGTGAATACCCATCCACTGGTTGATTTATTGTTACCCTCTTTTCTAGTGTTCCAACTGACATCCGTGTCATTCTATTACACTTGGATACCTACTATATAATATACCATAGTCCATGATTTCTTTTAAATATTTTTAAAAAATCTTTGTACAACTATATAGTGAATATTAGTAGGGCTACTCGTATATCTACTCATTTTTTCAACAACTTAGGCAATATTAGATCTTATGCATGTCATGACATACATTAGACTACTAATAACTTTAGCGTATTATAGTTGGTCTTTTGATCTACCTGTATTAGAATATAGTTGCATATTTGGGTTAAACGGGTTGCTTACAAGTTTGCAATCAAATTGATTAAACGTTTTTAGAATCTTCTCTTTGTAATAAGACTAGGTAACGACCAACCCTTCTACTGTTTTTATGATTCTTATTCCTAGAATCACTTCCGCTTCCCTTATAACTTTCATATCAAAACAAGAAGACATGAATATTTCTGTTTCTTCAATACTCGAGGTATCATTACAAATATCAACGTAAAGGCATATAACCGCACCTTTACTAGCATGAAATTTGTTATAAAAGCATTTTTCTAATTCCCAAATCCTAAAACCATTTAATATTATGGTTTTATCAAATTTCTCATGTCACTGTTTTGGTCTTATTTAAGACAATAAAGTGATTTAATACGTTTACATAATTTACGTTCTAGTCCAGGCATCGCAAAACCTTCTGGTCGAGACATATATGTCACCTCATCGAGTTATCCATTTATGAATACAGTCTTGACGTGCATTTGATTTTATAAATAAATGCAAATACCATTAATGGTCTAATTGTTGCAATTCTAGCTACATGTGCATAGATATCAAAATAGTATATTCCTTCCTTTTTGGTAAATCGCTTAGCAACTAATCTTGCCTTATCGTACCTTCTTCTCTTAATTTCTTCTTAAACATCCACTTACATCCTATTGGTTTAGAACCAAGAGGTAAGTCTACTAGTTTCCATGTTTGATTTCCCATAATAGAACCATTTTATGATTTATAGCTTCTTGCTAAAAGGATAAACCCCGAAACTTTATGGCCTCATCATATTTAAAAGGATCTGAATATGTGATTGTAAAAAGCACAGCTTGATGTCTAATGCTATCTAATTGATCTTTCAACCAAATAAATGATAAAATCTAGTCCGAATGACTTTTCATTCCTCATTCTTTTACTTATACTAAGAATTTCACCGGTTTCATCATTATTTCTTGAGTGTTCTCAAATTAATGGATAGTTTAATGGCCTTCACCATTTCACGTATAGGCATATTAACTTCCACCGTTTCATTAATAGATGGATTTGATGGAATAGACATGAATCTAATTTCATATAACATCGCATCTCTAGATTCTATTATTATTTTTACCTTAATCAAATTATTAGGTTCTATTACTAGAAACCTATAACCCTTGCTATATTTATCATATCCTAAGAAAATACACTCGATGCCCTTTTTGTGCCAATTTCCTAATTTTTGGTTCAAGTAATCGAACAATGGCTGTACAGCTCCAAACTTGATAATAATCAAGATTTGGTCTACGTTTCTTCCAAGTTTATAAGGTGTAACTTTAGTCTTCTTATGAGGTATTCTATTTCTGATGTAACAGAAGGTAAGTAATGCCTTACCTAAGAAATTAATATTGAGACTAGAATTACACAACATAGCATAAACAATTTTATTAAGGGTCCTATTTTAATGTTCTGCTACTCCATTTTGTTATGGAGTATATGCTACAGATGTCTTGTGTATAACTCTTGCAAATTCATAAAATGCAGGAAAATGGTATTCAACTCCCTTATTAGATCTAAAGGTCTTAATTTTAACATAACATTGGTTTTCTATTTATTTCTTATAAGTCATAAATGAATTTAACACTTCATCCTTAGTATGCATTATAACCATAACAGTACTTTGAATAGTCATCTATAAATGTGACAAAATACTTCTTTCTCCTTTAGTAAGAGTGCTATGCATATCACGAACATCACTATAAATCAATTGTAACAGGCTAGTGGTAGTAACAGATTTCAATGGAAATGGATTTCTAGTTATTTTGGTTAAAGAGCATATCCTACACTTATCATCAGATTAATTATCGTATTTACGGACCATGTTTAGTAAAATCATATTATCCATACTTCTAATGTTAACAAGTCCTAATCTATTATGCCATAAATAAAAAAGTCAACAATATAAGTAGAAGCAACCATTTTATCAATATTCAATTTGAACATTCTATCATCTAAGCACTCTTTGCCAACAAACATGACATCTTTGGTCAATACATATTTATCCGACTCAAAGACTTATTTAAAGCCAAGATTATTTAATAGACTTCCAAAAACAATGTACTTCAATCTGGAGTGCGTAATATGCATCAATCAATTCCCGGACGTGAAGTACAAGCCTACTGTCCCCTTTCCCTTGATTGTTGCTTCTGTTGTGTTTACTATATAGTGGCAATTTTCATCCTCAGATGGTTTAAATTTCTTGAATAGACTCTTGTCGTTGCAGGTATGCTTAGTAGCACCAGAGTCAATCCACCAAGAATAATCTCTTTCAATTATGTTGATTTTAGGGATTACAGCTGCAAAGTTTTCTTTTGTCAATTGAAGAATCTTTTTATGAAAATGACAATCTCTTTTAAAATGACAGGATTTTCCACAATTGTAGCATCCATTCACTTTATTGGCTTTTTTGTTATCAAGTTTTTCTTATTCTAAAATTTTCTCTTTTGATTTAAAATAGTGCTCAAAGGTTTTAACTTTCCTCTTTTCCCTCCACCATGTTGATCTTTCATGGAAACACTGTTGGTTCAGTGATTTCTTTCTGCCTAAGTTATTCTTCTCTTGCAAGACTGTGCAAGGTTATCCAAACTTATATCCTCCTTTTTTGTTTGTCTATTATGAATGAGACTTTTATCTCCTCATCTATATTCCTACTACACTGGTTGAATTGGTTTAGAAATATCAGTGAATTGCTTTGCTACTGGCCTAGCATCAGTCATTTTATAATTAAAAAAGATTGTAGCCAAAAATTGCTTACTTGGAGCATCCTCCATTAGATACTTGGTCTCCAGTATATACCATACTTCTTTGGCAATTGATTTATTATAGTACATATCGAATAGAGTATCCATCATTCAATTTCATATGTGCCCCTTGCATATGTAATCATCTTGCTCCCATTTTTTGTTTCCTTTGGCTTTAGAGGCATAAGAACATAAAACACTTTTAGTCCAGCCAACAAAAAATGCAGTTTTTCTGCTAATGCACAAAATTAATGCCATTGAACCTTTCCTGTTTGGTGAGATTAGAAGAAAACTACCTCAAAATGTGTAGTGCCATAGTCGAATAACGTCTTCAGATTATTGGTTCGGATTTCTAGATTTCTGATGAAGTGGCACATCAGTGGTAAGTTAAATCTATAAAGATCGCTCCAACGCATGTCGATGCCGCCCTCCTTAAGATGTTATTTGCCTTCACCACTTGTTTGAACAAATACATAGGTACCGTGAGTTAAGGAAAACGTCTCCTAAGATACAATAGAGCAGGGATGATAAACATCTTCAATCGAACGTGATGTCACTGTTGAAATCGATTCAAATTATCTTTTGAATTAATTGAAGTGAAAAGAGTATTGAGTTTGTGATCTGCGGTATCATAAACCTGAAATCTTATTGAAAGAAATAAGAGAGGAGAAGAGAAGTAGAATTGAAACAAAGTAAACTTGAATCTGAAAAGCTTTTCAGGCGTTTTTGTTTTCAAAGATAAAAATTGAATTGATTTTGATACACTTTTTAGGCATTTCTATTTATAATTGCAAAGAGGTGCCTTTACATATTTGAAACGGCGACGCTTCCATTCGTTTGAATTCAAAACTCCCATCATGTTTAAACAATCGCATTTCCTCCTATTTTCATATAATCAACTTTGAATTTTTGGCATGTTAACAGGTGTTGATGTTGTCTATTTGAACAAAAATAATTCTATCCAAAATTTATAATTTGGACTGAAACCCGACCCAGTTGGTCGGGCGGACGGCGGTGCGCGATGTTTGGTGGTTATGCAGCTTCTCTCTTCACAAAAGTGCAAACATTAGGTGCTCAAACGGCCAAACCTTCTCTTGAGGAACCTATATTTAAACAAATATAGTTCCTTATATTCTAAGATGTGGGACTATTTCGATCCCACATTCTTCATCTTCTCTTCTCTTATTCATATTTTAAAACAAATAACTAACACAAACAATTTTATAAAAAAATTCACTAGCACTATTGTTTGTACCAAAATTGGGCACAACACTTTTCGGAAGTTTTTGAAGAGATAACAAATGAAGAATGTAAATTGAAGATGAGGATTATCTAACAAAAGCTCCAAATAACAGTAATGTAAATGCGAAGACAAGCGATTTATAGTGGTTCGGCGTGTTGCCTACGTCCACTGTGAAGTTTTTGCAATTTTATTGATTCTCTTTCAACGTTTACAAGTGATTACAGCGGGCAACAACAAGTTACAACTGGAAATTCGAATTCTACAGCAAGAATATGATGTAGGATGATGGAGATCTCGATCTGGTAGAGTCTGGGCGCTTGAGAATCCAAAGATCCTTTTTCTGTTGGCTCTGGGGCTCTATTTATGGGCGTAGGAGGCTGAGATCGCGTTCAAATCTCGGGAGACTTTTTCTGGCACATGAGCGGGCTCACGCGACCAACCTCAGAAAGTTTCAAGTCGATCTGTGATCGATACGAAGTCATTTCGTATCGATCAAGATGATGTCCAATTGAGTTGAAATTTGGTGGAGACATTCCTCAGCATGCATGCAGGCTTCTGTGAAAATTTCATGGCATTTGGATCAGTGGATCATGAGATATCTTCAATACGAATTGAGCATTCTCGAGTGGCTGTTTGGTTCGAATCCATCTCTTCGAACCGATTTTCGAATCGATGGTGGCACGCGTCTTTGTGATGACGTGGAGTGCAAATTTCGCCTCGATCTGGTCTTCACTCTGAGTTGACCGCATCAACTCCATATATCTCGGCACGTTCGCATCGATGGATGGCACATCACCTAGGTTCGTTGGCTTGATGGATTCGAACGAAGCCTCACTGATGGATTCAAACAAGGCTTCACTGATGGAGTCGAACAACCGATGGTCGATGGATACGAACAAGCCTTTCTCTGATGGATACGAGCCTTGTAGCTTCTCCATGGATACGAAGTCAATCGATGCGAACTTGAACCCTTCGATGGATACGAAGGATGGTGATCTGATGGATGCGAAGCAGATACTGGCTGATGGATACGAAGCGCTTCATCTGCCGATGGGTACGAAGTCCATCGATACGAACTCGATGGATTCGAACACGGCCAATCCCGATCGATACGAACTCATGGGAGTTGATCGATACGAAGTAGGTCATCTTTCGATGGATGCGAAGTAGGATTTCTGCCAATGGGTTCGAATGAGACCGAGTCGAACCGAGGTACTTCGGTGGATTCGAACTTGATCGATACGAACCGAGACACTTTGATGGATTCGAAGTTGACCGATATGAAAGTGATCGATTCGAACCAGAGTTCGGTGATGGATACGAAATCACCCATAGTAATGGATACAAAATCTGGGCTTTTCCCTTCAAATTGAATCGGTCATAACTTGAGCGTATGAACTCGGATTGACTTGAAATTTGAGATGCTAACTTCTATGGCTTTGCTTGTTATGTCCTATCAATTGTAGCCTGATCCGGGCTCGGAAAAAATTCAGCGATATCCATAGTGAAGCAAAGTATAACCAATCTTTGAGACGAACTGTCTTTTGTTTTCGATCGATCATTTGGTATCACGGCTTTGCCAAAAAGTGGGATAACATTTGCCCCCCAAAGTACGTCTTGTGGAAACATGACGTGCTTTGAAAAGCTGCAATTTCTCTCTGCACAATCATTGCTTTCTTTCGTTGAAATTTGTACTTTGTGTTGCTGTATAATAGTGCTTAGCTTTTTGTTGTTATAAGTGAGATGAGTATTTGATCCCTGCGAATGTTGAAAATCGAATATTAGTCTGACATATACACATATACGTTAATTTGACTCTCGTTAACGTTGTGTGTTCACGAGTCCTTGTCAGTTAGTTTGTTGTCGAATTTCGTATCGATTCTCTCCTAAACTGATTTGAAATTCGAGTTGAAACAACGCTTGATGGTTGTTTTTGACTATCCTCTTGTATCGATCCTCTCCTGAATCAATGTAAAAGGTTGAAAAGTAATTTTTCATATCGATGCGAGTCGAAATGATGGATACGAAATGATAGTTCGCATCGATGAGCTTGGGTGGATACGAAACATTCGTTTGTATCGATGAGTTTGGATGGATACGAAATATCTGTTCGTATCGATGAGAAATGATGGATACGAAATTGCTGTTCGTATCGATATGCAGTGGATGGAGCTGCGAACTTGTTGATGCGAACGAGTGCTTTGAGCCAATGGAGTTCACTATCTTCAGCCGTCCTTGTTGCTTGCTTCGTATCGATGGAACTACTATCCATTTCGAATCAATAGGGAGTCTTGGTCCGAAGGATTCGAATAGGGCGTTCGATTCGATCCCGTGGTTTGACCGGTTGCGACCGATTGAGTGGACTATGAGGCGAAACGACCCAGTTCTTCCTAGGCTTCATATAAATACCGTGGACTTAGCCATTTTTCACCTTTTTTACTTTTACTGCTGCCTTTTGCTTTCGTATCGACAGAAAGTCCAAGAGAAAGAACTGTTTAGCCTTCGAATCGATTCAGTCCTTCAATCCTTCAAAATTAAACATCAAAATCAGGTAATTAATGGATACAATCATGTTTAGAACGATGAAACTCGAAATCTCAATCCATCCTTCTTGCTTTTATGACTGGTTTCGATGAATTTAAGATCTGGACGAGTTAGAGCAAGATTGGAGATGGAGCGCGGCCATGGAGTTGAGGCCTTTTTTGAGAAGCAGTTGTGGAGGCGATTCTGCCTTCGTTTCGTGTCGATCTGTAATAGGAGTTTTCGAATCGATCCTGACTATATGATTTCGTATCGATACGAATACGAGAGCGGCGATCGATGCGAAGCCAGTGTTCTCAGATCGATGCAAACTGTCGTGCCCTCGATCAATACGAAACGTATCGTTTTGAACTGGATCGACATGAAACGTATCGAGTCGAACCTGATCGATACGAAACGTATCGAGTTGAACCTAATCGATACGAAACATATCGAGTCGAACCTGATCGATACGAAACGTATCGATTCGAACATGGTCGATGATATATCTTTGAATCGATACGAATTTGAACCGCGGCGACCAATTCCAAGTTGAAACTAAATGAATTTAGAGAACTTTGCGCGTTATAATACTCGACTCCGACGAGATTCTGCCTTACATGACTGAACTTGACCGTAGAACTGCATATTGGACCTCCTTTCGAAGCTCGCCGATGGAACCGTAACTTAACAAAAATATAACGAACTTTAACTTGGATCGACCGCTTGCATCTGGATGGAACGGTTGTGACGGTCAGCGATGATGGTCATTTCCGGTTTGATTTTCAGAGTTTTATCGTTCATACATTTCAGTTTATTCTGTAGAATTTGCTCAAGTAATGCATAACACTGCACGACACGCACTTTACATCGGGGAATGCATGGGCTTTTTAGCATCTAATGATGATTTCTCGTGAGTTAGCTAGTTATGGAAACTTCAAGTTTGCAGCCGCAAGAAACTCAGAGTTCAGTCCCTCCCGTGCTTGAAGTACCGGAGATTGAGATTGAAGTTATCGGTCCAGCTCCAAACGAGTTACCTGACGCATCCTTCATTAGTAACCCATCAGACTCTATTCCGTCCAACATTTCGGAAGACATGCTGGGAAGAATATGTTTAAGGCATGGTTTGTCGATGGATGACGTGCAACTGCCGGGGCCAAATGATAGACCGCACAATGCACCGGAGGGATATACCGCATTCAATCGCCATGCGTGCGCAGCTGGGACACTCCCTCTGTTTAACCAGTATATAAGAGAAGTATTGTCGTTTTTGAGGATCGCCCCATCTCAACTGCATCCGAACGGATATGCGTCACTCAATAGCTTGTTCATTGCATTTATGGAGTATCTCCATCGACCGCCACTCCCGATTGAGATCAGGTACTTGTTTAACTTCAAGAGTCGGACCGATAGTCCATCTTTTACATTCCTGGAGGCGATAAGAAATTGCGAAGTGATCATAGGGGCTTGGAATAGATTGAGCTACTTCAGGACGGAATGGTTTTATGCTAGGTGCCCCCCAGGGTTCGCTCGGCGATGGCTATTTAGACGTGTGTATTGCTATTTTTCGGGTAGTTGATAAGACTGATGTATTTGAAGTCGAACTCACATCTCTTTTCCTTTTCAGCCATAATTCAACGACCCGAAGGTGAACATTTCAAGGAGATAGTTTGGGTTTTCAAGAAATCCCAAGTGAAGAGAGGAATATCGAGATGCTATTGACAGATAGGAATCTCAGGATTCTTGGACTGATTGAACGAAGACAAAGCATAATGCTTGACGGTCTTAAGAACTGCCTTGAAAGAACGAGTTAAACGAAGAAAGCCTAAAGTTGTCATAATTGAGGAGGCTGACTCTGAGAGAACTCATACTAATGAGGAGCCATTGGGGGAATCTGCGGATGCAGCCCAGGATATCGAAGAGCAAAGAAAGGCAAGGCAGCCGCTGTTAAGTCACCTAAAAAGGGAAGATGGAAATCGGTTGTCACGGCTCGACCCACCTCCGGAATTAGAATTTCGGAGATGTCTCCTCCAAAAACTGAGAATCTTTATGAAGGGCTCGCCGATATTCCAATTCCGGACGATGTGTCCTTGCAGCATGATGTCGGATTGGACGAACTTTCAGAAGCCTTAGTTTTAAGCGAGTCTCTACCCACTAGTGCGGTTGACACATCTGGTTGGTTGGGGGGTTGCACCTACATTCACACCTCACTGCACTACACGATTTCTAAGTGTAATACGTTCACTGTGAGAGATTACTACTTTCGTTTTATATTTTTGCTTCGCAGATACTATGTCTGGTAGAGGTTCGATGCTTGGTAGCCTTCGTACGAAACGCCAGTCTTCTTCATATTATGAATCATACAGGAGGGAAGGAGATAGAGACTATGACTATGGACGCTCGAGTCATGAGCGCTCTGACAGAGACAAAGATTATAGGCGTCGGTCTCGATCTCGCACGCCACCTCCTAGAGCTCCCGCACCGCCTCCGGTTCATGTTTTGAGGCCTCCAGAAACTTCACGGCCCAAGCCGTCTTCCCAATCATCGAGGTCTGATACTCATCGCAAAATGGAGATCGCGGCCTCCCCGTCAACAGAGAAGACATTGACGGAGCCTTCGGGGGAAGGAGCAGTTTAGGCTTGCTCAGCTGAAGAAAGATTTTCTTGAAATTTGCTTCGATGGTTTTGTCTTACCCCTGCATCTAAAAAGGATACCGGCGACAGTTGCACCTATGATGCATGATTACCTATCAGATGTATTCTTCCAGTATCAGGAATGGTCTAAAACCGCAAAGAAAGCGTCAAAGGTGGCCTTTGATCGAGCGGCCACGATTGAGAGGTTGGAGAAGGAACTTGGTCAAAAGGACCGTATTATTCAGGCGCTCGGCAGTAAGGACGAGTCCTCTCGAAAGTCAGAGATTGAAGCTCTTAGAAAGGCTTATGAAGCTCAGGCAGCGATGGATAGGATGAAGCGTGAACATTATGCTACGGTGGAGGACATGGGACACCGAAACACCATCGTAACCGCCGAGCGGGATGCCACCTTGAAAGAGATAAACGAGCTCAAGGCCAAAGTTTCAGAGATTATGAAAGAGAGGGACACCGTTAACGTTTCTGCACAGGAAGTGTGTGATCAGGCGGTGGAATTTCGAAGGGAAAGAGATGCGGCCTTGGAAAAGGTCCGCGAGATGGAAGCCGAAGTCGATGAGAAAGTTCGTCAAGCAGAGATTAAACTTGAGACAAAGATAGAAGAACTTATCATTACTTATAATGCTAATGTGCCGAGGCACAGAAATTTGACGTGGCTTGACGATTATCCGACACATTTGTTCAATGCTTGGAATTTATTAGTTGAAGAAGAGAAAGCATTACAGCCAGGCGAAGTTTTTGATGAGTTCGAGTTGGAGAACCGTATATTGACTGATGATGAGAAGATGGTTCTCCACGATTTCATGATCTCTCATGCTAGAGAGAGGCTGGGTACCCAACACTTGGAAGTTGGTGAGGGGTCTGGCGTTGCGCATCCAGCTACAAGTTCAGAGATGATTACTTCATCTGGATCGGAGCCGACGCCAGCGACTGAGCCGCAACTGGTCCTAGGCTATGACCCTGAGCAGCCACACTTATCTCCCATAAGGGAGCATTCTTCTGAAGCTGTTCAGTCAGCCACGAGTCAAGTTGAGGAAGGTAATCTGCACAAATCTACTGTGTGTCTGAACTGAAGTATTTGTATTGAAGCGTGTTCTGATAACTTCTTTTCTTTCTTGTCCAGCGAGAAAAGTTACATCGACAACGCCTCCTGCAGTCCAAGAGTCACATCAAGAACAGGAGGCCATTATTACTGAAGCGATCGCCACGACGACAGCCGCGCCGACCGAGGTGACACAGGGGGGTTCAATTACTTTCGAAGAACAGATGATGAATGAACTCTTGAGCCAGCACAATGACCCTTTTGTTGACATGCCATTTGTTCTCGGCGCATTCCCGCCTGTTTCTATTGTATCGTCGCAGTCCACCGCTGCCTATCGCAAATCTCGCGCTGCTCGTGAGGCTGAGATACTTGCTCAAATCGATGCAGAGATGGAAGCGGCAGCACACGGCTGTAATTCTGAGTGTGTTACTATGGCGGTTGGCCCCACTCCTCTTGCAGTGACATCTTCCGGGGACACGCTTGTCGGAACCAGCGCGCCCATTCCTCCCCCGGTGGTAAACCGGACTCCTCGACTCCTCCAGAAGAGAATATTCCTTTAAGTTCAAGTTCGGAGGAATATATAGATATCATGCCTTCGTCAGAGGAAGATCATCCAAAGGGTACGGGGTCGAAGCGGAAGGCTGTAAGTGGTTCCAGTGGTTCCGCGTTGAAGAGAAATCCGAAGAAGAAAAAGTAGACGATCCCCTATGGTTCATTTTTGGAAGTTAGGAAGTCACTTTTATTTTTCTTTCGTAGGATATGTATAGATGCAGGCTTGGCCCCCTGCTAGTAAGAATTTTTTGGAAGAACTTGTGCATGAATCTTCACATACAGTTAGTTGAAATAAAGTTTAGTTTCTTTGTTTCAATTCTCATTTCTTTTGTGCTTAAGTATTTGCAGTATTTGGCTTTCAGTCCGGTGTACTTGTGGTGTTTTTACCGTCAAGTAGAGTTTGTTTTATTTGCCAAGTCTGAAAATCTTGATCACATGTCGTGATTGATGAATGAGTTGAACTTCAGACATTGTATTGCTTCGGTTAGTGATTAACGCTCAAGTTTTTTTTGCCCCCCAGTTTCGGGGAACAACATTTGTATTTCGGTGGTCGATCGCAATTATTGCGAATCTTAAGCACATGTCCACACTCTGGGGACTTAGGATAATTTGTGATCGATAATCTGGTTCGCACTCTGGGAATTTGAGAGTTATCGATGTTTGTAATACAGTTCGCACTCCAGGAACTTTGACTTGGTATTTGTACACTAATTCACACTCTGGGAATTTGGAGTCGACATTTATAGTTTGGGTCCCAATCCGGGAACCTGGAATTGATGTTTATACTCCACTTCACGCTCTGGGAACTTGGAGTTAGCGTTGATATTTCGGTTCGCACTCCGGGAACCTGGAATTGATGTTCGCACTCCAATTCATGCTCTGGGAACTTGGAGTTAGCATGGATGTTTCGGTTCGCGCTTCGGGAACCTGGAATTGATGTTTATACTCCAATTCACGCTCTGAGAAGTTGGAGTTGGCATTGATGTGTCGGTTCGCACTCCGGGAACCTGGAATAGATGTTTATACTCCAGCTCACACTCTGGGAATTTGGAGTTTGCATTGATGGGTTGGTTCGCACTCCGGAAACCTGGAATTGATGTTTATACTCCAATTCGCACTCCGGGAACTTGGAGTCAGCTGATAGATGGTCAGTCACACCCATTTGGGCTTTTTAGGAATTCGTTCACACTCTGGGAACGATGGATTTGTACTCGGTTCGCACTCTGGGAACCTAGGGTCCATTCACACTCTGGGAACGATGGATTTGATGTTTATACTCCAATTCACACTCTGGGAATTTGGAGTCCGTTCACACTCTGGGAACGATTTATTTGATGTTTATACTCCAATTCGCACTCTGGGAATTCGGAGTCCGTTCACACTCTGGGAACGATTTATTTGATGTTTATACTCCAATTCACACTCTGGGAATTTGGAGTCCGTTCACACTCTGGGAACGATTTATTTGATGTTTATACTCCAATTCGCACTCTGGGAATTTGGAGTTAGTTGTAGGACTGTCGTGTGTCGGTCCAGTTCAGCCTTTGATGTGATGGCTTGCCCCCGAGCCGAGTTTTCACGTAGTGAGTGGCCGGTCGTATCACAGTCACTTGCTATTTGAATAAATTCCATTGTTTGATGGAACTTAGCTCTTCGTGTGTCGTGATTGTTGAATGTTGCATTCGGTGAATCACACCTCTAGCTTGAAGAGATAGTAATTTATTGCTGGAACGGAAAAACATGGCAAAGTCAGTGCCTTATTACAAATTCAAACTTCAGAATGTAAAGGAAATTGCAAAGTATTCATAGATTGAATGAGCCTGTCATGTGTAACAGTGACAAAGATCTTCGTCGTTCCAGGCTCCTGAAAAAGTTGGTCCGCCACTGATGGCGTTTATCACCAATCTTCCACGGGGACAAGTGGAGCCCTCCTGCCTCGGTCGATCGGGATCATTGTTTTGATTTGATAGGCCCGCTTCTCTATGCTGCGGTGCCCGCACAAACTGTTCCAGCTTCCTTTCTCTAATCAATTTTTCTACGAGATCTTGTGAGTGACGACATTCATTCGTATTGTGCCCGTAGCTTTCATGGAACCTGCAAAATTTTCCCGTCTGGATTTGCCTCTCTGCCGACGGTTTTGGTGCAGGTTTTTGGTACTGAATTGTATTACAGGTTTGTAAATACAAGTTCTCCAGTGATGTATTCAAAGGAGTATAACTGTCAAACATAGGATTCTTGCGCTGTGGGCTACGATTTTGATCTCGTTTTCTAGTTTGAGTCACGCTCTCTCTTCGCCGAGTTTGTTTGTTTTTAACGTTCAACTGAACTTTTCCAGAGTTCTCACCGGACTGTTCGATCGTGACATTGCTTTGGATTCCTTCCGTGCTTGGCCCTACATCAGTCTGCTTCCTAGACTGTTTCGCATCTTCCCTTATCAGGAATTGAGCCGCCTTGGCGTGGAAACGGTCCAATGATGCAGGTGGTTTTCCAGCCAACCAGTAGTCAAACTCAGAATCGGGGTCGATCCCCTTAGTCAACGCCATAAGGATGGAGTTATCATTCGGATTGCTGATCTCCGCACATGCAGTATGGAATCTCTCTAAGTAGTGTCTAAGCGTCTCTCCAGGAGCTAGGGTGACGCTAGACAGAGTGTTGACATCTTTTGGCCTTGCGACGTGCATGCGGAATTGTTCAACAAATTTTGTGGCCAATTGGTCGAATGAAGAGATGGATCGAGGTGGCAGTTGAGTGAACCACATGGTAGCGATGCCCTCCAAGGATATGGGGAAACTATAACACTTCACTGCATCGTCAGCTCTGGAAGCGGTCATCGACCATTCATATTTCAGAATATGTTGGTTGGGATTGGAGTTTCCCTCGTACACGGGCAGAGTTGGCATCCTGAATCACCATGGGGGTTCAGCAGTAAGAATATCGTCCGTAAAAGGAGTGTGACTTCGAAAAATTCCCCAATCGTCATTGGTGAGACCCTGGCTCTCACGGATCATCTGACGTACCATGGTCGGAACATCCGACATTTGTATGTTCTGTGCGGCTCGTGCCGGAATGTGATTGAATCCCACATCCTGGAGTTGGGCCGGATGCTGTTGGTGGTCCAAATCTTGCCTTCTTGGCTCGTAGTCCTCTGGGACGTACGGTTCAGGGGTATGCCCATGCTGGCGACTGTCCGGGTTTGACTGACTTGGGGCATCGACCCTTGGTTCATCCGCGGCATTCGTAGCGCGGTATTCTGCGGTGCAGTAAGGAATGGCACCTCCTCGGGTGGAGGGCCTGGTTTGGAAACTGGCTGATGGACCAACTCTCAGTTGTCCAACAGTCATTGCCGGTTGATTTCCAGCAGTTTGTATGTGACTCCCATCTCGCCGGGGTCGTGGAGATTGATTATGATAATCAAAAGAGGAGGAACTTTCGCTGGAGGAGCGAGAAGCATGGTCTCTCTTGGATCTCTTTCGCTTCTGGCGATCCAGCTGGTTGATCAGCTCAGCGTTAGCACGTAGCTGTTCTGTTAGTTGTTGCCGACTTTGGGTCAGCTCTTGGAGTAGCAACTGGAACTCTTGTTTAGTAACCGGACCTGATGGTTCTGAGTGTCCAGTGGAGTCTTGGTTAGAGGGAGGTAGTGGCGCAGGATTCTGTCTATTCTGTTCTTCCTGATTGATAGCGTTAGAGGTGGTCCTTGTGCTAACCATCTTGAAAGTTGAATTCCTTTCCTAGACTTTATGCAAATTTGAATAGAAGGGAAGGAACTTGGATTTGTCATCTGGATCTCTCTCTTAGATTTATTCAGTCCGGTATCGATGACATATCCAAAGAGCAGGAGAAAATTTGGATTTTCTCAGTGAAAGCACCAAAGTGTTTGTACCAAAATTGGGCACAACACTCTTCGAAAGTTTTTGAAGAGATAACAAATGAAGAATGTAAATTGAAGATGAGGATTATCTAACAAAAACTTCAAATAACAGTAATGTAAATGCGAAGACAAACGATTTATAGTGGTTCGGCGTGTTGCCTACGTCCACTGTGAAGTTTTTACAATTTTATTGATTCTCTTTCAACGTTTACAAGTGATAACAGTGAGCAACAGCAAGTTACAACTGGAAATTCAAATTCTACAGCAAGAATATGATGTAGGATGATGGGGATCTCAATCCGACGAGTCTAGGCGCTTGAGAATCCAAAGATCCTTTTTCTGTTGGCTCTGGGGCTCTATTTATAGGCGTAGGAGGCTGAGATCACGCTCAAATCTCGAGAAACTTTTTCTGGCACGTGAGCGGGCCCACGCGACCAACCTCAGAAAGTTTTAAGTCGATCTGTGATCGATACGAAGTCATTTCGCATCGATCAAGATAATGTCCAATCGAGTTGAAATTTGGTGGAGACATTCCTCAGCATGTATGCAGGCTCCTGTGAAAATTTCATGGTATTTGGATCAGTGGATCATGAGATATCTTCGATACGAATTGAGCATTCTCGAGTGGCTGTTTGGTTCGAATCCATCTCTTCGAACCGCTGGTTTCGAATCGATGGTGGCACACATCTTTGTGATGACGTGGAGCACAAATTTCGCCTCGATCCGGTCTTCACTCCGAGTTGACTGCATCGACTCCATATATCTCGGCGCGTTCGCATCGATGGATGACACGTCACCTAGGTTCGTTGGCTTGATGGAATCGAATGAAGCCTCACTGAAGGATTCGAACAAGGCTTCACTGATGGAGTCAAACAACCGATGGTCAATGGATATGAACAAGCCTTTCTCTGATGGATACGTGCCTTATAGCTTCTCCATGGATACGAAGTCAATCGATGCGAACTTGAAACCTTCGATGGATACGAAGGATGGTGATCTGATGGATGCGAAGTAGATATTGGCCGATGGATACGAAGCACTTTATCTGCTGATGGGTACGAAGTCCATCGATACGAACTCGATGGATTCAAACACGGCCAATCCTGATTGATACGAACTCATGGGAGTTGATCGATACGAAGTAGGTCATCTTTCGATGGATGCGAAGTGGGCTTTATGCCAATGGGTTCGAATGAGACCGAGTCGAACCGAGGTACTTCGATGGATTCGAACTTGATCGATACGAACCGAGACACTTTGATGGATTCGAAGTTGATCGATACGAAAGTGATCGATTCGAACCAAAGTTCGGTGATGGATACGAAATCACCCATAGTGATGGATACGAAATCTGGGCTTTTCCCTTCAAATTGAATCGATCATAACTTGAGCGTATGAACTCGGATTGACTTGAAATTTGAGATGCTAACTTCTATGGCTTTGTTTGTCATGTTCTATCGATTGTAGCCTGATCCGGCCTCGGACAAAATTCAGCGATATCCATAGTGAAGCAAAGTATAACCAATCTTTGAGACGAACTGTCTTTTGTTTTCGATCGATCTTTTGGTATCACGGCTTTGCCAAAAAGAGGGATAACAACTATATTGCGTATTAGCTTTCAGTTACTATCAATTTATGAGAGATGCTTTAGTCATATTTTACCTCAGCTTCAAAATTCCCTTTTTTGTTTTCATTCTAGTCAATTAGAAATTTTAAAATATTGATTTTGGAAAATCCGATTTAATTCCAGTGTGTAAATTCTGGTATTATTTTAAATATTCATTAATCAATATAATTTTTCATATAAATAATTTGAAGTTAATTTAAATTAAATAAATATAATCTTTATGTAAATTTTATAAAAATAATCTTAATATGGTTCTCTAATATAATAACTTGACGTAAGTTATTTTACATTAATTAATCTATAGCAATTTTTATTATCAACCCATAATTTCTTAACAAACTAATAATAATATTTCAAAACTTTAAAAGACCAACCCGACAAGCATAAAATACACATACCAGTCATTTAGGTAGCATACTTAGTCTAACATCAAAAATTTTATAACCTAATAGACGAAGAAAAATTGAAAACGGTACTGCCTCCCTCCTAAAATGTCACCGCGTCAATTTCTCCTCGACCTCTCTCTACTCCTCTCTCTACTCCTCTCTTTTCACATGTATCCATAGATATAAATCAATTTTTTTCCTTTTCATTTGACTGCCATGTCGAACATGAATTTCTAAATGAATTCAGGTCCGACTGCTACCAAAATTGGACTAGAATGGTTGGGATTCCAGGGTAATGGCCAGAATCTTGAACTATGCATGGTCTTAACTATACGTAAACATGGATATGATATAGTCATGTATGCATAAATATATCATTATTATTCATCAATGTGGTAAACAATTGTACCAGTCAAGCACAAACTGAAACACTATCACGAAGCAATAAGCAAGCCATGTGAAGAAAAATTATCTTTTCTTTGTATTAAAATTGTTATAATAGTGCTAGTTTGTTATAAATTATTTGATTCTCGAAAGCCATGTGGCCTATCGTATTATCAAAATAATAAATAGCTAATGGAAGGGATAGAGGTTCCAAATCTACAGTAGGATTCCAACAAATCCCTTTAGTATGTACCCCCATAGATGCTAGGAAAAAGAACTGCATAAACTAATGTGATAATGTAAAGTTTTTGCACATTATAAAATTGGTCGATTAAGAAACAGTTGTGAATCAAAGATCACATCAGTCATTTGTCGGTATATATTGCATTGATTTTTGGTTTAGACAATGCACAAAACAATGAGTATGGAATTCAATATACCTTTGTAATACTAAAAGTGAGTTGATTATGAGCGATCGTCATCCGTTACATGTAAAACCTTCAATGTCAAATGTTGAATCCTTGTAATATAGTGAAAAAACTTCTTACAAAAATATAGCATAAATATTGAAATACTAACTACATATAGGAGTAAGTTCATGAATATTAATGTTGTATCATATTAACCTGTAAATAGCGTTCAATTACTATTAAAAAGTTGATATTTAGTGACCTGAACCTAACTGCAAGGTAGTAATAATCCAAATATTTGGGAGCAATATCCTAGATCGTATTTTATGCTTTCCTCTTTCATATTACTTATGCAGGCTGACATACTACACATAGATAAAAATGATAAATATTAAGCTAATCAACTTATTAGACACAAAAAATGACAATACAAATCATACAACATCGTTGTTAAATCCTACATTTCGATGAAAACAACATAAGTGTTCTTAGATATGCCGGATCAAATAAAAGACCGATGCCGTATCATTTTGCAAGATGAATACAAGAATGGAGAATAAGATATCTAATGGCATGTCGTGTTTTAGTATCCAGTAGAAAATAATATGTTAAAAACCAAAAGACTCATATTTTAGTTCTTAGATATCTTTTTCATAATTATTCTCAATGAGCTTGGACATAACCATCAACCATTGTACTTTATTAGCAAGCTCCAACAAGGTCACCGTCCACCAACACAATGTTGAAAGTATCTTGTAATACCCCATAGTTTTAGTAACATTATTTGTGATATTTAATTAGCTAAATAAAATAAATAATGTAAATTTATTAGTGGTTTGACATTTGTGATTAAATAAGGGGCAGTCGTGCCATGTTAACAATGAACTTAAGAATGAAAATGAAGTGTTATGTAAATATACAAGGGGAAATATAGGAAAAACATTATTCTTATACCCTAAACCCTTAGGACATAAAATTCACACTTTCATTCATACATCCACAAAAGAAAATATAAGTTAAGGCCAGCCACCATTAACAAGCTCAAGAGAAGATAAAGCTAGGATTTCAAGTGGAGGAATCAAATCAACTTAATCAAGACAAAATCTCAAAAGTTAAGGTGAATAATTATTACATTTTATTTTTCTATTGTTTTTGGTTTAAAGACGAATCCGAAGTATTTTGCATGTTTATGCCATGTTTTTGAATGATTAATTGTTTATATATGCTTGTTGATGATTTATGCTTAATCATATAGGTTCTGTGATATGTTTTAATGTGAAAATCCTGTTTAACGACATCCCTATTTAATGACATCCAAATGCCTTGCGATTTTAGATATAGATTAGAAATGATATTTTAGAGAAGGGTTTCAATTTTCATAATTTTCTGTATTAATGTGGATTTTATATTAATTTTCTAGTGTAGAAAATGATTATTTGGGTTTTAAATTACTTACCGCTAAATAATTAATATTTTGGATCTGAAATTTATATATGTTAGAAAACATATTAAAATTGATTTTCTGCAATTTTTTCAGAATTTTCCTAAGTGTTTTGATAGATATATAAAATTATTTAAGGTATGGGACTTAAGTGTTTTATATAAAAGGAGAAGGGGTATTTTGTAAACAAAGTAAATTGTTTATTTCTTAATTTCAGCAGTGCTTTTAGAAAAGAAAATTTTCAACCAATAAGATTTTGAAAAATAAGGCAGGTTAGTTAAAAAAATTACTTAAAAAGGCTAAAAATAAATTTTACATGCAAAATGTATGTTTCGCCACTTTCGACACCCTACTTCCGACATAGATGGCTTTCAACTTAGTTCCTCTGTCTCCATCACTATCGAAACCAATGCGCATGGCATCAAAGACTTAGTGTGCAAAGAATTGGAAAGAAGGTGGAAGGTATGAGGTCAGAACCAGGGGTTCCAAAGGGGTCGAAGTGCTGCTTTATTTTAAATAATAACGTGCTTGCTTTGCTTTCGACTAGGTCAATGATTTTAAAGAGATTGCGCCTTTGTTTTTAAGTATATGCTTTCGACTAGGTCGAAGCCCTTAGCTGCCGCTTTTTAACCTTTCGATGCCAATTGTTTCAGAAGGTATACTTTGTTTATAAAACTTAGCTGCATCTCCATTGCTGTCGGAAGGTTGATTTCGATACAACCACTTCTTTGCTTAGGAAATGCATTCGAAATAGTGCTTTCGAATTAATGCTTTATGACCTTTTTTGCTTAGTTGAAGGTTGAATCCAAATTGTTTCGAAGGAGTTAATTTTTAATGGCTTCGAAAGGTGTTTCCACACCATTTACTTGAACCAAAGGATTTTAGAAAGACTGATGTGTTATTCCTTTCGAAAGGTTTAAAGAATGGTTTCAAAGAGGTGGCTCCCCAATATTTTCAAAAGGTTTGAAAGGAAAGATTTTCCAATGTATCTGAAAGGTAATATTTAAAGGTTTTGAAGAAGGATGTCTAAGGTTTTAATGCTTCCGAAGGAATGGTCTTTCAATGTTTTCAAAAGGAAGGTTGAATGGTTTTGAAAGGAACGTTCTGGTTTTTCAGCCTAGGTAAAAGAAGGGTTCTACTTAGTTTCGAAAGGGGTACTTTCAAGGGATTTGAAATGGGTACTTTCAAAGTTTTAAATGTTCTCATCAATTAAGATTTGATTAAAGTATATATAACATGGCAAGGTGATTTTAAAGAATAGAGTATATATTTTCTATGTTAGGTTCTTAAAGGTTTCAAATCAATTTGAGATGAAAAGGTTTTCAATAAAAATTTAAGAGAAGATTACTCTAAATGACTCAGATATTAGAATACCAAATGGGACTGGTATAAGGTCGCGCTCTATACAATAATTATTAGCCCCTGCTAATTTAGTCCAAAGTTCCAGTACGAAGGGCTTTGTCACAGGTAAGATTAAAATTATGATTACATACGGAAGGGAACATATATTTGTATACAGATAGGTTATTGGTGAGCCCACAAAACCGTTAGGATCAGGTGACCCTGGGAGATGTTAAGTTAAAGACAGACCGCTTAGAAGAGGAGTATTTACTAGATAGTTAGGGATAGACCGTATAGAAGATGATTGTCTAACAAGTGTTAGATTATTTTTCTTACATTGTCTGGTAGGCCCGAGTTTGCCAAAGTTTAGTAATTAGCCATACAAAACTATAACGTTCATATAAATAGTTCATTTGTTACTGATATGTATGTTTACAATAATGCTTTACAGTATTTAACCAGTTTTCATTGCAGGAAAGGTTTGCAAAAGATATGTTTTAAAAGGACATTAGTGAGGGGAAACCCGTTTTTCTAAGTGGCATGGTCTCACTTAATATCAAATAACTGAGATGTATAGTATTATTCACACCAGGCTTTATGTCTGGCTCGAAGTTTATGTTTTCCCCTTAAACACTCGGGTGCTCAAAATTGACTTGAGTAGGCACAGGGTTGAGGTTTTAGTAGGTAGATGAATAGAGCTTCCGGAGACAAGCAGGTTGTTGTTTTGTTTTGTTTTTATTCAGCTATGTTGTATTAAGTCAGTTATGACTATGTAGTGCTCTGGTCAACAAAGGGGGCATCATATGTTGCTCTTGGCGTATTTGTGTAATAAATATATTTTATCTGAACCTAGGAAATGATTGTGGGATTATGTAATATGAATGTGAAACATGTGTTTTGAAATGTAATCAATAAAAGATTGTTTTTGAAATTTGTGATTTTGTTTTATATTCAAGTGCTTTTGATATTATGGATACCATCAACATAGCTGTATTTAGCCGTCGGAAGTTAATACTATGGATGACTGCAGCATCTGTAGCGCTTAGCTTTGGGCCTTTAGATAGGGGATGTTACATATCATCTCAATATAGGACCTATTAAGCACTGCCCGCCTCCCAATGTGTTTTTCCTCAATTTGCTATATATCTACTAGCCAGTCCAACAAACTATACAATATTAGGTCTAGTGAAAATCATAACATACATCAAGCTACCAACTACACTCACATAGGTTGCCTTTTCCATATACATCAAGCTATATATTCAAAGACATGAGTGTACTGATTGCATTTGCTCCTTCGATGCTAAACATAATAGGCCCTTTCGAATATACTCCTTTTCTGTGAGCATCAAAAGTCCTAGTTTTCTATCTATTTGGATTTCCATTCCTAAATTTTTCTTTGCTTCTCTGAGATCCTTTATCTTGAATTCTGCTTTTAATCTCAACTTCAATTCGCGATCTAAGCTTTATCCTCGGAAACAATCAACATACCATCCACACACAAGAGAAAATGCACATGTTACTCATCTTTTCGTAAATAAAATGATACGCCGATCAATGTTTCTTGGCTTTGTCTGGTCCAACCCATGTCAATCGGGTCCAGATATGCCCACAAACCAACCAAAGCTAAAGACAGACCGATTGGCTTCTACACCTGATGTCGACCCAAGTTCTAAACATGCACACATCGATCCCTATACTCAATTGCACATCTGGCCTACCGAGGCACTTCAGTAGCCATCTCACCAGTCAAACTGAGGTATTAGCATAACATAACCTGTTTCACTTCGACACATCTCGCTTACGCGGACACTGTCATGTCAACCCGCATTCAACGCAACACCAAATCTTCTTGACCGGTTAAGCATTTATCCCAAATATTTGCTGATCATCACAACTCGAGGTCGACTTCAACATGGCTTGTCATTTGATCTAGTTTTAGTACAGCCACATGTGGCTTGCAGGTCGTCTCGTCATCCTCCACCCGGCTCAGAATGACCTCAACCCTCAGCTCCTAGCAACTTCATATCCTCTTCATGGTCCTAACGGCCAACAAACTAACCTGACCCATCTTGCCGTCTAGGCATGTAGGAGTAAAGCAACAACAGGTACAACTTGGGGTATCTACTCCTGACAAGAAGCATGTTTCATTTTCCTTAGCGTACATCATAGTACAAATGTAATAAATGCGAGGTAAGGCAGGGCATGAATCTGATATAGTTCTCTTGTTGACATTCATCTCAACCACACTTATAACACCCCATAAAATGAACCATAAATAAATGAAGTAAATTGAATTAAATATGATAAGGTTGAATATGGAAATTTCATAAAAGTTAGAATTTGACCATGAAAGTTATTCTGTTGCTTTTTGGTGAAATTATGATCTATTTCCATATATAATATGTTGAAAACTAGGCTCAAGCAAAGAAGTTATAAGCATTTAAAGTTTTCAGATTTAAAGTAATATAATTTGAATTCAAATTCAACCAAGAAATCAAATTTGGGGTTTAAATTTCAAAAATTATCTTGGGGGTTAAGTAAACGTTTAACGTTAAAAAGTTAATTAAGGAATAAAATAATTATGCAATGGAACAAAATAAACTTTCCTCAAAATAGAGCAGCGGTCGACCTATATAGGTCAACTGCTGGACCTTAGTGGTTGTCCGATTGCCCGTAGGCGGTCGACTGCTTAACAATGAAAGCTACCAGTGCCGCCTAGGTTTGAAGCTATGTAATATTAAGTTGTACACTTCAGATTTATTCATTTCGTGACGATTTTCATTCTACGATTCTGTTGCATTTCAATTCCTATAAATATAACCCTATCCTCTCCACTTTTTTTTCATATTATTTTGGGGAATATGACAAAATTATGCCATTGCTATCTCTCTAATAAGACCCGTAGAGAATTCAGGTAAGAATTCAAGTTATTTCTTATTCGTTTCTTTTCCTTCCAATCTATTCTTATTCTATTCTTCCCAATTATTCTAAATCTAACGAATATATATACATCTTCCTTATTGCTTGGACATATATAAAAAGAGAGAGATTCTGAAAGAGATTGGAAAGCAATAAATCCATTTAAGTGAAGCTAAGGCTGATCTGTGAGTGGAAACCTTAGTATTTCTTTTCAGCAATTGTGTAGTGTATTTCTTTTTGGATTTGAATATGCCTTAGGCATTTTGGGATTTCGAAAATATGATAGATAAATTCCCCTAAAATTCCTTTTTATTTCGATATGTCAATTCCATGTTGAGATTCCCAATTATTTACGTTAATTTGATGGGGTTTATGCAACTTTTGATAATTTCATAGTCTATTTCACTTCTCCTTTTTCTTTGGTTCAAAATTGATTCTTCAATAAATTAAGGGGTTTAGATTACTAATTCTATTCGTAGTTTACACTACTTATTTTTATTTATTTCGTTATAGAAGAGGAATTAAATAAAATGTGGGGTTTAGATTGCAATTCTTACGGTTTAAGATATTACATTGAATTAGTGAAACAAATTGAGTTTCCATTTTATTTACAAGTTCGTTATTGCAGTTTTGGTTATAAATATTTATTCTTTGCTTTTGATATTAGAATCCCATTAAATCTTGGAAATTTAAAGGATAAGGATTTGTAATAATATTTAGTTAGGGAATTGACATTTAACGCTAGTTTTGAGCATAAAATCATGTGTTTAGAACTTATTAGGCATGAATATTTTTTTTATCTCTATTTGCATGATTAACGTATAATTATTGCGTATATGGCTTAGTTAATAAGCTACTTCTTTTCATTTATTTCCCCGTTAGGAAGGTAATTTATTGTTAGGCAAAAATATGAGGAAAATCTTATGTAGCATAATTATTATTTTAAGGCGTAATAAGGAAGATTTCTTACAAGGCCTTATTTATAAGTCGGTGAGATGAGTGTATGTGTTAGTGTGTGAGTGTGTATAGTAATTGATGTATGGCTAAGTTATAAGGATGCAAGGTTAATGGAGTTACAAGATGGAATTTGCCATTCACTTTGAGACTACCAGCAGCTGTGTACATTTGATTGATGTGAGATATCCTTATCATATATATTTATAATGATTCGAGGTTGGTCCCAAATTCTGAAGGAGAAATCTGCCTAGCTAATCTGGCTACCAGTTCCTACGAATATTTTTGACTAATGTGTGACGTCGTTAGGACTATGGGCCATAAGATGAAGGGCCTTCTTTGGGGTCTTGAGGAATTAATTTGTTGGACCCGCCTCTTTTCTCCAGATGAAGTATTAAATGACCAAGGGGCACGTTAGGCCGTATCTCTATGCAAAGGTCTGCTTTTGGAAATAGGTATTAAATGATGTGGTCTGCCTTAATTAAGGTATTGAATACTTATTTTTTACTAAAAGGTATCAAGTGGCTTGGTTACTATCTCTCACATTATTAATGATTTATGACGCATGATTGGGATATGTGATTTTAGAAACCTGCTTCTGAAATGAAAGGTATTAAGTGGTTAGACTCTCCTCCTTTTCTTATAAAGATGTATTAAATGGTCTTAATGGTTTTATGTTGGTAGACATATTCTTATTTTAAAATATACCGCCACAGTACCGAAAAGGTAACACTCGAGATTTTTATTCATCATACACTTGTTTTTCTAACTCCCTCCTCATCACAACACAAGTTGAGGATGGAGTAATAGCGGTGACGATGCTTAAAGATGGAGAAGCTTGGCTTGTGGTGGTATTTGTTTTACTACTTTCTTTCATGTGTATCCATGTATTTAGACAACTGTTGTAACAAATATTATGCTACGGTTTTTATGGAATTGTGTATTATGATATTTTTATTATTTTGAAATAAATGGGTACACTTTATTATTATATTTTGTTCCATATGTCATGAGTTCTGAAAGTTTACTCATGTTTCTGCAATGTTATTTTTTTTGCTACTAACAGCTTACCGTATTTCTAAGTTTCAACGGGCCTTTTCTGGATCGAAATTTAGGCATGTCCGGGGGTGGGTTGTTACACAAATTCATTTCATTTAGCCAGTTGTCTCCCATCAAGCCCGTTCAGCCTGATCAATGGCCAAGCGCACTTCCTGCCTATTACTGCACGATCTCAACCGTTAAAGCATCGATTCAGCTACTATAAGAACTCCATGCATTGCCACGTTATAGGTTTGGAGAGTTAGTCAACTACGTCATGCATTACAACCTTGAAAAGGCTAATCAAAGAACATATGGCCACATCACCAGTTATAAACCACCAAAGAATCCTTTACTCGGCATATTCCTAAGATGAGAAGCTTCATCAGTCCTAGGCATGACACCTTTTTTATTATTCTCTTGGAATCCTTAGTAATTGAAAGAGAGCTTTGCAATGGACATAGGTAGCTTTGTCAAACTACTTTACATCTTGTATCATTTATCTTTAAATGCTTTCTTTCCTCTCATCTTTGGTTTTAAGCCTACCAACTAATAAGTAACCTTTCTTTTCACGATGCATCATCTAAATTTCGAGGTTGATGAAAAGTATCATCTATATTTTGACGCTAGAAGGAGGGAAACCTTAGACTTTGCGATTAACAGCCACATGCTCCAACACATGGTAGGCGTTAACACCTTGGCGCTAGAACTGGTAACTAAGCAAGATTCCATTGAGAAGTTAGGTCATAATCTCCATCTAATTTCATGTCCTATGCGACTGCAGTGTATGCCCAATCCCTTATATTTCTGATGTTGTTAACGAAGTTATGGAGGTTGCACGTATATTCTATATAAGGATCATGCCAACCATTGAAGTGGAGTTCCTTCAGACCCCTTCTTTCATTAAGTGGCATCCGCTATATCAGTATACACGGCTTGAACCATCTAATGACGAGTTCTTTCCATTCAGGAATGCTCACTCCTCTAAGAATACCTAAGCCTATTGTGCTCACGGCTAAACCAGGACAAGACAACAAGACTAGCTATCGTGGCGACCCACCGGACGTCCACCGTTGAAGTTTCCTTGAGTAGCCTAGCCCTTCGGGTTATATCTTGATGAACCGCTCTAAATGCATTATGCAACACCCTCGTTCATCTTCGCCTTTAACTGTGTTTAAAGGCAGCCGACCCCCAGTTGACATGTCTGAAGATGAAAGGGCTTAAAGGCCTATGTCCTCAAGCATACCTATAAGCACAACCCAACATTTTAAGTAAGTTCTTACTCCAAATAATAAGTTCAACTGTTTTCTAAGCTCTTGTGAATGATGGCACTTGTCGCCTGTCTCACCATTTGAGATAAAATCTACAAAAATGCTCGAGCCAACCATATTCTCTGGCTTGAGCCTCGACCTTCTAGTCATCTATGACTAGCAATGTGTCACCTAGGAGAATGTAACACCCCGTAAAATAAGTAGTAATTAATTAAAAGAATTAATTAATTAATAATGCCAAAAATATTTTTTTTTTGTAAATGTCAGAATTTGGCAACGAAATTGCAACATTGTGTTCGTGGAAAATTTCTGATCAATTTTCATATATAAAGTCTAACAATCCAAGTTTAAATGTAGAAGATGTTAACGTTTGAAAATGTTGAATTAAAAATAATTAAACAAATGGGTATAAAATAAATAATGAATTAATACTAATTATAATGCTAATGGAAGCTTAAACATTAAGAAAGATTAACGTTTTATAGGATCTAATCAATTGTAACAAAGTCAGAAAAAAATCCTCGAACCAAGCAACAAAACTGAAGACCCATCGATCAAAATGCTTTTTGCGACCAATCGACCGCTAGCGGTCGATCGATGAGATAAAAGTAGCCAACCACTGGATAGAGTCCATGCATGTTGAACCCATGCCACTACGGCCCATATTCAATAAATCTTTATTTAGTGGACAAGAATGATATAACTGCCTATAAATAAAAGCCTAGACATTACTTCTCTTCTCATATTTTCTACGTAACAAAGTAGAGCTTCACCATTCTCTTTTCTTCACAATTTCTAGAAATTCTAAAAGTGATACACACACACACACACAAGTGGAGAAAAGCGGAGAATAAAAAGAGAAGAAAAGATCGGATTGGAATGCCAAAATAAAGTTAAATCGAGAATCATAACTCAAACCTGAACATAATTCAATCCTTTTCTCAGATCTGTAATTCTAATAGGTGTGTATGCCCTTTTTTTATATTTTTATTTAATGTAAGAGGAAGTCAAATAAAAAAGGAATGGATCAAGATTTGGAGAATTGGAGCTAAAACGAGCCGAGTGAGAAATTATATATTTTTATATAATATTGGACTCATATCATTGTAGATCAGTTCCATGTATGCCTAAACGTAAATTTTGGAGTGGTAAGCTTAAATATATACGTGTAATGAAATTGAAAATTATGCTTATATATTCTATGGACCTTTAATTTTGATTAAATAATGTATGTACTTATATCTGGAAAGTAAGGGTGGATCGAAATGGTCCATAAATTTGTGAGATTTCATTAGCAAAATTATATGATAATTCCATATTTGTTGGGTAATTGATATGGACTTGTAAACATAAATTGAAAGTGTTATACATTGGATTGGGTTTAAGTAGTATTTTTAATTCATTTGAATGAAGTATATAACAATGAAAAATTATATATATTATACAGATCATAAATAAAAATGCATCATTTGAAATAACAAGGAATACTCTTAAAAGAAAGAGAAATATAAAATATGGATATTTACTATATTTTATACCGTCTATTTCAATAACTATAGAAGGACAATTCCTCCTGATTCCAAACGTAACACAATCTCCTTTTTGGATAAGATATAAAAATTTACAGCATTTAACCTTTCCTTTTGAGGGAGATGTAATTTTAATGCATTAAAATGCAGAAATCCCTGAGTTTGAATTAAAGAATTATAGTTGTGATAATAATAATGGTTAAATTGTGACGTTAATATATATACAATAAAGACAAGATAGAAATCAAATAATAAATGATAAAAAGACAGGCAAGTAATAAAATGAATAAATGCAAGTAATAAAATGAATAAATGCAAGTAATAAAATGAATAAAGGCAAGTAATAATTTAAATAAAAGAGTAATGGCAATAAAAGTTAAAAAGAACGAAAAGAAAGTTTTATTAGTGATAAAGTGTAGTAAATAAAAATGTTATTTATATTCTTTAAAGAAAGCAGTAAATGACATTAAATTGATATTAATGAAGTAAAGAGTCAATCAAATAAAAATAATTGAATATAAGTAGTTGAATATTGGCGGCATAATAATGACATAAGAATGAAAACGCACACACACACACATACATACCCACACGTACATACACACACACATATAGCCTCAAGTATGCATTTATAAAGTGTATGAATTATAGCCAAGGCTTATTTTAGATAAGGATGACATGGTCATTAAAATGGGTTGGAATGTGAGGTAAGTTGTGTTACACAACAGAAGTCTGCCCACTGTAAGGGCCTACAGTAGTTGTGTACACATTATACCGATGTGAGACGTATCCAACTGTAGGATCCATGGGATTATACATTCGCGGTTAGGTGAAGGGAATGCCAAGTAGGATGTTCGCCTTAGGTTAAAGTGTCAAAGGACATGTAGAGTATGCTTCAACCATTTATTGGGTATTACGTAACAAGGGGCATTTTCTAGATTGCATCAGGAAATATAAATAGAACGGTGAGCAAGGCTTGTGCTATGACAATGAAATTGGTACCAAACTCATGAGTAGGTGCTGCTTCATAGGTCGATAACGTCATCGGTCCTGAGCGGTCATTGGAAAGATAGGTGGTTAGGCCTAAATGGACTATGCCTCCTGCTAGTGTAGATTCCATTTAGGACTTACACCGTGTCATAGTTGTTTGTTAGTTTGTTTGTGATAGGAGGCAAGTCTAGATAACCCTTTGATGGAGTCTTTCTAATACAAATAGAACACGCCTAAACTATTGTGGCGCATTATTAGGCACTACAGGAGTTCCTTAGTATGCATGGCTATCGAGGACGTGATACTGCATTGATGATGGACACCAACAAGGTGCTAGGTTATGGATACTAGCAGGGAATTATCTTGGTTACACACACACACATGCAATCTGTAACATTCTTGGATTTTAGCTAAAAATAATTTGATAATTGTTTTAATATTTAGGATTAAATTTTGGAAAAATTGGTAATCAAATTTAATTTTGGATTTAATTGTGAATTTATTTAGTATTTATTGGCATTTGAAATATAAAAATAAAATTGAACTCTTCAAATTTAATAAGATAAACGTTTATTTAGTTATACAAATGAATTATAATTGGGGAATTAGATTTTGAAATTTAATAAATATGTTAACAATGAATATTGTTGATTTGAAAATACTAAAATGAATATCTTGGAAACAAATTTGATTTATTTTTGAATTAATATGAAGATTCCAGAATGAATCAAAAGTATGTGTTTATAAAGTAGTATTTTGGGTTAGAATTCAATTATAAACATTTTGAAAATAAACTGAATTTGGAAACTCTACATTTTAAAAGCAATGAACATTTGTTTTCTAATTTTAGTGTGTATATATATGTATAATGATTTGGAAAAAGAAAACATTTGCTTAAGATTAATATGTAAATATATAAACGTAAGAGAGTTGTTTAAAAGTTAAATTCAAATATAAACATATTATATATGTTTATTTATTAATGTTTGATTTATTTTAAATCACATTCTTTAAAGTTATATATATGGATAAAGGTAAATTATTAGTTTAAAAGTAGAAATGTATATTTTGAAAATAAATATAGTTGTATATAAATATATAAAAGTAATAAGTACAAGATTTGAATTTTATTCATGTACAAAACATAAATAAACATAGTTAATATATATAAGAAAATAAAATTTGTAAATATAAAACTAACTAAGGATCTAAACATAAATTAGATTGAATATATTTAAATATCAATATATAAATAAAAACATGTTAGATAAATAAGAATCATTTCCTTAAGGTTGTATAAATAGTTATAAAAGGAAATATAAATAGAAAATAATATAAAGATATTTGAATTTAATGGATTTTAAAAGTTGTATAAACATAACGTGTGAATGAAAATGTAAAATAAGAAATAAAAGTTAAGATATACATATCTTTTGAGAACTAATAAGATTTGAAATAAAATATTAATAAAGGAATAATGTTCTTTCTTTTGAAATTATATATATGAACTAAGTACAATTTGTTTAGAATCTATAAAAAGTTTAATACCTTTTCTTTTCAAAATGAAATATATTTACATGAAGTGTTAAAGCAAAAAAATTTAAAATAGTAATAATAATTTGAACCAAGGTTATAAACACAAATTTCCTCCATGTTAACAAGTGTAAGGCATGCAATCACAAAGATTTACAATTGTAGTTGAATTGGCATGCAATGCAAACAAGTGGCAAATGAATGTTTTCTTCCAAATAAAAATGTAAATAACATGTTAAAAGAAAAACCAGGCTAATCAAATATTCCTTCATCTTTATTTTCTAAAACCTATAATACAAAACAAAACGGAAGAAATGAAATCAGATCAAAAATCTGGAAGCAAATCAAACTACAAGTTTCAAAACCTGAAGCAAAGTTTTCAAGATTCAGACCTGAAGCATTTCAGATCTAAAGCATGCGAATGCAATCAAGTTACAAGATTAAAGTAAAGCAACCAGATCCAGTGGCAATTCAAAGCAAAATCTAGAAAACAAATCTCTGATACAATAGAAAAAAAAGAAACTCAACCTGGAAAATGAAGATCAGTTTCAAAATTTTATGGAAAACAAGATTCGAAGTCATCAAGCTAAAGATCAATTCAAATGGATTTAAATTAAAACAAGCAGGCAACTATCAATTTCCAGATTTCAGAACAATAAAAATGTCCGGTCGTCTGTCTTTTCTCTGTTCCATGCCAGGTGAGCAAACTCACTTATCTACCTTTGTGCCTTTGATATTATGGTTTATACTTGAAGTGTGATTGTTTAAAATGCCTGCATGTTGTATTAATATGAAGTTGTGAATGGGCATGCCTGTACATGCCCCTATTTGCTGTTTACAGACATATGATAAGTTTAAAATTTGAATTCTCACCCCTCAACCTCCTTTAAGATTTGATGTTTAAACAATAAAGGCTTGAATCTGCAAGATCCAAATTTTAAATACTGTTAAGTATTAAAAATGAAAGGGTTTACTGGGAATAAAAAAAATACAGTAAGAATCAAATTCAGGTCAAAGTTTTGATCATCGAAATTTCAAGTTTTTTTTTCATGTCTGGATTCAAACTTAGAAATCATGATTTTTGACATGTATTTCACAATTTTTAGTATTATGGTTATCGAGATGTTGCGAGTTGAAGGAATAATGATCTTTTGCCGATTGCCGATGACCGGTGTTGAAGTTTTTGACGAGGCTTCGACTGGAGGTGGCCAGAGGGTGGTGGATCACAGGAAAAATGAATGTGGATTTTTCTGATGATCGGGCAGTGAGGTCGGAGCCATATTAGGGTTCGAAGTTCAATTTGGGAGAAGGATGTTCATGAGGCAATGGCGATGGACATGGAGGATCGGGGATGATCGTGTGGTGGGAAGTAGGTGCGGAAGGTAGAGATGAAGGTCCGGTGATGTCGGTGAGTGATCTCATGGTCGAGATCGACGGCAATGGTAGATTCTTCCGATGAGTTTGTTTTTCCATTTTTTTTGATCGAACGTCGAATTTTTGATTTAGCTTTCGATTTCTTTTTCTGGGTTATCGTACTGATGGTCAAAGTCATGGGTGATGTTTTTAGCTGGAGAAGATGGTCAGAGAGGCCCTGGATTGTTGTGCACGTGCACGATGCATTTCTGGTTTCTGGCCATGATTTGTTTGGGAAGAAGTTAGGAATCTCGGGTCTTGACTCGAGAAGTTTTCTAGTTGTCTCGAGTTTTGTTTCGAAGTGGTTTATGCTCGTGAATGCTCAGGAAGGGCTCGGGTAATTGAGAACGTAGCTCGGGTCTGTTTAAAAACAAATACCAAATTTTCAAATGGTTAGGGAAAACATGTTTTCAGGTTCAAAATTTGAAAATAAATCATGAACAGATTTTAAAAAGCCGAGAAAATCCAAGTTTAAAATAAAAGAAAATTTTAACAGGTTTTTAAGGTTAAGTTTTAACAAATTTTGTTAAAACAATTCTTTTATACAGTAAGTGTATATTTAAAGTTTGGGTTTAATTAAAGGTTAATAAATTAATGAAGGTGATTAAAGAATGATAATTAATTGAGGAGTAATTTATTTATGTTATTAATTAAAGATAATTACTCTATGTAATTTCATTAAAGAATGGTTAATTAAGTAAAGTTAATTAATGACAATTAATTAAAGGTAATTAATTACTTAAGCAAAAATAATTTGGGTATTAAAGTTGATTTATTAAGTAATTAAAGGACAATTACTCGATGTAATTAATTATAATTAGGGATAATCATTTATTATAATTAATTAAGGATAATTAATTAAATAGTAACTAATTAAGGGTTAATTAATTTATTTATTAATTTAGGGAAATTAATTAAAGGGTAATTAAATAATTAAAGGCAAATTATTTAATGATTAAAAGTTGATTAATTAATAATTAAAGGTGGATTAATTTATTCTTTAATCTTAATTAAGTAAGATGGTTTGTAATTAATTAATATTAATTAACCTAGATTTGTGATTAATCTGGTTTCAATTAATTAGATGATTAAATTAACCTTACTTATGGATGATTGAATTGTCTTGAATGCCTTGTACTGTGTGATGTCCCAGTTGTATGATGCTTTGTGATATGAATTGTTTTAATTCAAGCTGAGATGAATGTAACTTTATATCTGTGATGAATGTAATTTATTTATCTGCGGTGTACTTATATTATTCATCCATGATCGGTGTATATAGATAAGCGTTACTGGAATATACCGCTTATCGATATTGTTATGATTGAATCTGTGATTATTGATGTTGTTGCGATATTGTGTGAAACCCCTGGACTACACCTTACACACACAAATATGGTTCGCACTTGGAAATCGGTTAAGTCACAGATATTTGAATTAAATATTTTAAAATGATTTTAAAGTTAAATTTTGAATTCAAATGATTTTTGGAAATTGAATGGAATTAATATGAAAAGCTTTTGAAATGGGATCTCAAAAATAAAAGTTATATTGAAAACTTAATAAAGTTTTGAAATTTAAATAATTCGATTGGTGTTTGAATTCAATATTTGAAATTGAATTCAATGATTTGGAAATTTTGGTTTAAAAAGATTATACAAGTTATAAAGGTGTTTATATGGGTTTTTAACCATTTAAAAAGTATTGTTTAGGAATTTAAATTTAAACCCAAGTTTATACTTGAATGGCTTTAACTTAGGTAAATGTAATTTGTTTTTCCCAAAACGAAACTATTTGTTTCAATTAATAATAGCTTTCATATAAGGAAAGGGTTTCCAATTTGTGTCAAAAATTTTGAAATGAAATTGTTTTGAAAGCTATGAATGAACTTTTGTGAAAGATTATTAAACCTTGTTTTGGAAATCAAAGAAGATTTTAAATGGTGTATCTTTTATACAAAAGATTTGAAATTGAAATGAGTTTGAAAGCTATTAAATCTTTAATCTAAAGATTGGATAAGTTAATCCAATTTGAAATGGAAATTGTTTTGAAAATCTGTGAATGAATCTTTGTGAAACTGGGTGAATTTTGTGAAGTGAATCTTTCTTAAAGATTTGAAATGGTAACTTGTTTAAACCATTTGAAAGAAAAGTTTTAGGTTTTTAAGTTGTGACTTAACTGAAATCCCAATATCCATTGCTTTTAAATATGCGCATATTATTCGGTTTAGCCGGGAGAGGACCTTGTGTCAAATAACCCATTCCGAATAATGGTGTGATGTTATGGATAGCATTTGAAGACCGGTGGTGAACACCGGATATTTTCGAAAGCGAAAGGATAACTTGTCGAATGTCTCTACACTGAATAGCCCCGGTATAGAGACTCCATATATGATGGGAAGTTCGAACGTGATTAGAGATTATCCGGATTTGCAAGGGCTTCTTCGAAAGTGCCTTTGGTTCTGTTCGAACCCGGAACAGACTTGTATGGATGTGTGTCTGACATTACACTTTGAGATGTAAAACCGGAATCTATCAAATACATTTCTATTTGGTGGCGGAGATTTATTCTCTTAGCTTAACACCCTTCTCTGTGACGTATGAGCTCAGAGGTTATGTAGTTGATGGTTACTAGTGATACATTCCCAATTTGGTAATGTGGCATACGAAGTGCTGCTGATCATTTGTTGATCAAAGCATGGCTTTGTGAAAAAGCATAACTTTGTGGACGAAACCTCATCGAGCCTCACAAACCGGCAATGGTCGAAACAGGAAAGATGCGGCAAGGTTTCAGGGGTTGCTCCCCTAGGGTATGTCCATTCCTTCTGGAAAAAGGTGGTATCAGGTATGGAGCCCTGATATTTAACCTATGTGGTTACTTCAAATACTTTTCTTTGTGGTTGTTGGTGCAGAGGATCCTCGGATAAAGGTCGCAAACGACCAGGGGTGGCACATCTTAGGTTCTACTCCCCGGGAAGGGGACAACCGGCCTTGTGTTGGTAGAGAGCCGGGTAGGTTCTCGGGGCGTACCTCCTATGGCGTTCCCATGTGGCAATAGGAAGTTTCTTAGACTGACCATTTGTTGAAAATCCAATCATCCAATACGATCCCTTTACGATTGCAGTTGTATTACCTGCCACCTTAGGTGATAGCTATAGTAGGCATAGTATAATGGTGCCTATGCTGGCTAGGATTAATATTACATTTTCGAAATGTTTTCCACTATGCATTAATAATAATATCAAAAAGGATTTTGCGTAGTAAGCATGTTTGACTATCATAAGGAGAAATCTCCCCCAAGTGTGCAATTGCATGGTGTGTGTGCCGGGAGGCCTTATGGTAGTTTCATTTTCTAAAAAGCATTGCGAATTCAAATTTAAATTCTTTTGTTTGTTTTAAAGGCAAAAACTGTTTTTGTTTGCTCATACCAGTCCAATGATTGACCCGAAGTTTATTGTTCCTTTCCTAAACTCTAAGTGCCCACAATTTTCCACATGGGCAGTCTAGAGTTTGATTTTTCAGATAGTCAGATAGTAGATATCGATTTGGTAGCTTTCAGTTTTCCCTTTGGTATTCTTTGGAGACTTTGGATATTGGAGTCTTTGGAGTGCATGACCGCACTTTCTTAGCTTTGTGCAGCGTGATGGTGGTTCGAGCAGTGGTTTGGAGTTTTGGCTTTGGAGCATTGGATTGGAGTTGCAGTTTGATATTGGAGTTATCTCTTTTGCTATTCGTTTTCCGCTGTTGTTTATTGTCTCTGATATTCTTGTATCATACATTTTTGTATATCATTGGATATTATATTCATTAGAGTTGTATATGATATTCATTTCTTTTTCTTCCACTGTGTTGTTATACTTAATGTGTTATAAGCTCCGGCGAACCAGATTCGACATTTGGATCTGCGGCATTCGAATACGAGTATCGTATTCGGTGCTGATTTTCGAAGGTCGAGTCAGGGCCATTACACAATCATATGTAGTTATAGTCTACTTCGAGTAGATGGAGTGTATACGTACATTTACGTGGAGTCAAGACGACTAAATAGAACAATAGACATAACATGTAATGGAAGGCAATCGGCGTAAACTAGTGTTATGTATAAGTGTGTGATTCACCAGTCACCAAAATGTTGTTTTGACCCCCTCCTTATTACAAATCACATGATAGCTTTAGAGGGACATGTACCAGTGTAAGGCGAGAACGGTGAAAGGACATATTTTCTTATGCATGCTCAACATTAACAAGGACACTAAAGATTATAGGTGTCGACCTTGGTTAGTAATCATATGCTTTATTATACTTCACTTTTTCGCTATGAATTTATATCGATAGTGCTCTGATATACTTTTGCTATTTGCAGCATACCAAACCCCAACTATCTGTATTTTTGTAGACTTGGGTTTTCGATATAGCAAAATTCAGACCCATTGGCATGCGTGTTATCACATTTGGTATCAAAACACAGGATAATCAATCTTAAAAATAAAGATATGTTGAGTGAACGTATTTGTATTTTTACCATAATTATATATGTATATATATATATTATGTCAAACTCTACAAACTCTGCCTATTAAGTAGTTCCAATCATATTCTGAAAAGATGGAAATGCGACTATGAGTTAGAACAATGGACGAAGTTGAAGATATTCACCTACCGCGATTATCCTATGGAAAATAGATCGTATGGAAAGCCGTTGACTTAAGAAGAGCATAAGTGCATCATATGGAAGGGTCCCAGAAGCTAGATGGTATGTGACTACCTTGTAGAGCATAGATTGCTCTATGGTTATAGATCCCAGCAGGATTGACGATTGATGATGTACAATAGATCCAGATAAATGGGAAAATAAGAACCTATATGTTGTAGATATCCAAAACAAAGGATTGAGCTAGTTCCTAAAGAAACAAGCACAACACTTAACGCTTGGGGTGAGACTGCTAAGTATATAAACTAATCTTCTCCATCTACCAGCTTGGACAGGATTGGCGGGGTTTTCATAAATGGAAGTGGCTCTTCGCACGCAATTTAACAAGCTTGATTCCATTTAAAGTTCTTCTTTCCCTTCTTTAACGCGTCAAAGAATGGTATACATTTATTGGTCACTTTTTTGATGAACCAGTTTAGTGCTACAACATTTCCATTCCTGCTTTGTAACTCCTTCCTATTCCTTTGAGCCTCGGCTTCCCATAAAGCAGTAATTTGCTTGAGATTTGCTTCAATGCCTTTGGCTCTTGCAATGAACCCAAAGAACTTTTCAAAGGCAACCCTGAAGTGACATTTAAGTGGATCGAGTTTCATTCCATATTTGCAGAGTGTTTCAAACATTTTGGTGAGGTTGTCAAAGTGATCTGCGGCTATACGTAATTTAACCAACATATCATCTACATAAACTTTCATAGTCTTCTTGATCTAATGTTTGAACGTGGCGTTCACTAGTCGTTGATAGGTTGCCCCACATTATTTAAGCCGAATGGCATCAATTTGTAGTAGTATAATCCTAGATCAGTAATGAAACTGGTAGTTTCCTGGTCAGATTTATTCATCATGATCTGGTTGTACTACAAGTAAGCACCAATAAGTGACAGCAGTTCATGTCCAGCTGTTTTGTCCATAAGTTGGTCGATTATAGGTAGAGCAAAGCTCTCTTTTGGGCAATCATTTTTTAGGTCCGATTAGTTGATATAAGTTCGCCATTTTCCATTGGACTTCTTGACCAAGACTAGGTTGGATAACCATTCGGTGTGGGTTGCATCGCGAATAAAACCATTCTCCATCAGATCATTCACATCTACTCTCAGCACTTTGGACTGTTTGGGTCCTAGGCTACGTCTCTTTTGCTTCACTGGTGTATACTTGAGATCAATATTAAGTGCGTGGCATGCAATCTTTAGTGAAACCCTATACATATCAGAATGTGTCCAAGTGAATACCTCCAGGTTGGCCTTAAAAAATTTAATGAGTTCCGGTCGCATCTTGTTTTCAAGATGAGATCTAATTTTTAGGACCTATATTGGGTCATCCATATCGATTAGGACAGACACCGTCAATTCTGTCGGTGCTACCTGTTCCTCCCTTAAACTCTTCTTTCTAGGGTCTAAATTCTTGTCAAATCGGCTAGTCCCCAAGTAATGGGCGGTTCTGTAGTTGCTAGTTAGTAAGTTCACCAATGTGGAGAGTTCTTCCCACATTCTTCTTCTTTTCTTTTCTTCTAGACTCGCGTAGTTCGACGATGTAACATTCTGTAGCGGCATTTTGGTCTCCTTTGATCACCTCAACTCCATTCTCTATCAGAAATTTCATGGTTAGAAAAAATGAGCTAAAGAAATCCTAAAATCTACCAAAGTAGGCCGACCCAAGAAAGCATTATAGGCGGATATTTCACTTATAATCGCAAAAGTTAGGATAAGGACGACTCTTCGATCACCTTCTCATAGTTGTATTGGTAAATCGATTATTCTGATAGGTTGATAAGGCTCACTGGTGAATCCCTGGATCTTTGTTTGACAAGCGGATATGTCTTTCATACTGACCTTCATTTGATCAAACGTGTGTTTGAAAAGGTTATTCACAGAACTGCCATTGTCCACCGGTACTCGTCGGACCATAGCTGGTCTGATTCCTACCATCATGACCATGGGATCATGGGTTGGAGCTTCTATTCCTTCAATGTCTCGATTCTGGAATACCATGTCTCATTCAAGGTTTTCTTTTGCTTGGCAGAAGTTCCATCTACGATCGCAAAGCACAAATCTTTTAAAGCGTGTTTTAGTGAGCTTGCATATCGCTCCATTTCTCACCAACTCTTCAACACGGGACGAGGTCCTCCAGATATTGTTCCAATAATGAGTCTTCGGTCGGTCCATTTGGATCCCTCTTCTTGGTTCCAACTTGGTTTCCCCAGTCTGTAGGAGCTTGGGGTACCACACGCTTATTAGGAGTTTTTGTTTCCTCACATACTATTGAAGCTTGTTTTCCCGAATCAGATCTTTAATCGGGTTCTTCAAGTGACGGCACTCATTCACGTTGTGACCATGTGTTTCATGAAAGCGGTAGTACTTTTCGGAATGCTTTTACTATTCAGTAGCTCCTTTTCTAAGTGTCCTTTTGTATTCCTCTGTTCCATGTGTCACAGGGTAGATGTTCTCTGGATATCATCGAGTGGGTTGTAGTCTTCAGGCCTCAAGTCTTTAAGTCGCTATTTATTTCCATTTCGCTTGTTGGAATTCTGGTTCTTTCTTTTTTGATTCCCGTTCTTTGCTGTGTTTCCTACAACAGTCCTTGGGGTATTTGCATCTGGGTTCACCGTCATACCATTCTACCCAATGTTGTTTGGTTTTAAGTTAGTAGGTTTTCCTTCTAGCTCCTCTACTTCTTCCAATCTCAAATACTGGCTTGCATTTCAGTTGAAGTCCTTCCTGGTGGTAGTTTATTTCATTTTGATCAATTTTTTGAATTTAGTGTCGGGATGGATGGCACGAACTAGGGCTGTGAAGACTATATTTTTATTTAGATTATTTACTTCAATCACCATGGTGTTAAACCAACTCATGAAGGATTTCAGAAATTCATTTCATCCCTAGAATAGGCCCGATAAGGACATCATGTCCTTTGGTTGTGCCATGTGAAGCCTAAATTAATCAAGGAACCTTGTTGCTAATTCAGTAAAAGTGGAGATGGATTTAGGTGGGATTCTGATGAACCATATGGAAGCAATTCACTCCAGAAAGATTGGAAAACTTCTACATTGAATAGCATTTGAAGCATGTGCTCCATCCATGTACCAAGTGTACTTGTGCAAGTAAGGTTTCGGGTCTTTGGTTCCATCGTAGGACGAAATAGTCGGCATAGTAAACTTTTTAAGATATTGTTCATTAAGAGTGTCATCAGTGAAAGGAGTCCGGCTTGGAGCAGATCCTCGTTCATCATATCTTCTATTCTAACTTTCATCCATTAGGTGCTTGATTATGTCCGCGATATATGCATCTGATGTCCGGTTGTTCATAGATTGGATGTTAGTGACTACACCAAGTGTTTGATCTTGCAAACGATCTTGGTAAGTGGGTTGAAGCCTCGGCTCTCCTGTCTTTGGGAGACCCATTCCCTCGAAATTTCATTGGCTTGTTGTTGGTCAAGTAGGGGCAGTTCGGACCTCTCTGCCGGTATTGAGTACATTAGTTTTTTCTTTCAACTCATCGTCGTCAAGTTATTCACCATCTTTAGAGTCGGAGAGATCCACTGCTATATCTTCCCATGGTGTTTTCGTCCCCAGAATCAAGTTCATGGGGGGCTGCTTTGCAGTTGGCAGAGTGCTTGTGTTTCCTTCTATTGTTATTCTTGCAGTTTCACCTGCTACTCCTTTTTTTTTTGCTTTTCGTTTCTCTAGTTTAGGCTAGAAACAGAAGAGTTTTCCTGCTCTATGCCAGTACCGGGATCTGGCATAGTTCTCGAAGGTGCAAGTGATTGCAAATCACTTGCAAGGTCAAGAGGGCATTTAACTTTTCCATAACAGCTTTCTGGCTATTCTCCATCTTTTGATTGATTTCATTAACCATCTTGTTTAATTTGCCTCTAATAACAACTTCATGCTCAATGTAATATCCTAGCACCCGATCTCCTGTATTGGCGCTAGAATTTGCTCTGACTAATGGGTTGTTGGTGCCATTGACTTCAATTTGCTGAGGTTTGGTTTCCTCTCCAGCTATTACAGTTCTTATGGATCTTCCAGAAGCAGTTCTCTCTCTTTCTAGTACCATTGATTCTCTAGCAAATCTTCTAAGCAAAGATTGAGTATCTAACTTCAGAACCTATCTTATCCAAAGTAGATAGCTAGATCTAAGCCTGAGTTGGGTTCTCAGTGAAAGCATGAAAATTTTAATCCAAAAAATGGATCGACGCCTTGAATTGAGTGTGAAAGCATCAGCTCGGTTTATCAAGGCAAATAAAATAGAGAGGGCTAGGCTGCTTTGCCAGGAGCCTATATTTGATGATATGAAGACGCTCCAAAAATTTCACAACAAGCCGACCTATCCTGATGGATCGCTAGCGATCCATGTAGCATATATATATTTTTGGATTGTTTCACTTGGTTTGCACTCTTTGCCTTATGTTGATACTCTCCCTGGAATTTCATAACTTGTTGCCTTGTTTTGATGGTGATTCATACACAAATTGCATTGAAATATAACTGGAATCAAATGTATGCTCACTTCTCATACTAGCTTGCTCGGAATATCATGACACTTGGCAGACATCCCTAGAAAAGATATTGGTTCATGATGCAAGAAGTTTGAAGGATCCATGAGCAATCCTTATGGATCGTTAGCAATTCATAGATGCCATCCACTTGGCCTAATTTTTCATTTCCCTCTTGGGTCTCTCTTAGCTTCTTCGTCTGGTCCTTTTGGTTTATTCTTAAATTATTTTGACTTGACGTGGATATTTTAGTTCCCATTGAATTTTATTGGGTTAAAAACCCGGTTAACTTTTTTGTAAAATTCAGAATTTGGCTATGAAACTTGTACCGTTGTGTTTGTGACGATTTTTTGATCAATTTTCATATATAAAATTTTACAATCCAAGTTTAACCGAAGAAGGTACTAACATTTGAAAATACTGAATTAAAAATAATTAAATATGCAATTATGGAAATAAATAAATAAATAAATAACCAACATCAATTATTAATGCAAATGGAAGCTTAAATGTTAAGTAAGATTTAGGTTACATGATCTAATCAAATACAACAAATGAGAAATAATTTCTCAAACCGAGCAATAAAAGTGAAGACACACCGGTCGACCGTGAGCGATCGATTGGTGGGATCAAGGCGGTTGGCTATTGCCAATGCAAGTTGAACATAGGCCAAAACAACCTAGATTTAATAAGTCTTTATTTAACGGACGAGATCGATTTAAATGCATATAAATACAGGCCTAGACCATCACTTCTCTTATCATATTTTGTAGGTCATGTTGTGGAGCTCTACATTCCCTTTCCCCCACAATTTCTAGAAATTATAAAAGTGATAAAATATTGTGTTATATATATATGTATATACACACATATAAGTGGAGAAAAGAAGGGAATAAAAGAGCAGAAGAATATGATTGAGTTAGAATGCCTAAAAAATGGTAAATCATTTGAATCTTGACTCAAATCAAAATTTAATGCAATACATTTTCCAAATTTGTAATTCTAATTGGTATGTACACCTTTTTTATACATATTTTGATTTAAGTAAGAGGAAGTCAAATAAAAAGGGAATGAATATAAATCTGAGAAGTAGAGCTAAAAAGAGGTGAGTGGGAAATTATTCATTTTTATTAATACTAGAGTTATATCATTGTAGATCTATTCTATATATGCATAAATGTAGATTTTGGAGTTGTTGGTTTAAATATATACGTGTAATGAAATTGAAAACTATGCATATATATTCTATATATATTTAACTTTTATTAAATATTGTATGTATTTGAATCTAGAAAGTAAGGGTGGAAATAGTCCCTAAATTTGCGAGATAATTCATTAGTAAAATTGTATGATATTCCAGATTTGTTGGGTAATTGATATGGACTTGTAAACATAAACTGAAAGTGCTATAAATTGGATTGAGATTTAAGTAGTATTTTAATTCATGGAATAAAGTGTGTAATAGTGTAAATTTTTATAAATTATCCAAATCATAAATAAAAATGTATTGTTTGAAATAATAAGGAATATGCCTAAAAAAGAGATGTAGAAAATATGGATATTTACCATATTTTATACCATTTATTTAAATAACTATGAAAAGATAATTTCTTATAATTCCATATGCAACACAAATCCCTTTTTCGGATAAGATATAAAAATTTACTGTGTTAACCTTACTTTTTAAGGGAGAAGTAATTGCAATGCATTAAAATGCAGAAATCCCAAAGTATGACTTAAAGAATTGTAGTTGTGGTAATAGTAATAGTAATAGTTAAATTAAGACTTTGCATATATATGCATAAAGATAAGATAGTAATCAAATAATAAACGACAAAAAGGTCGACAAGTAATAAAAATGAATAAAGGCAAGTAATAATTTAAATAAAAGAGTAATGGCAACAAAAGTTAAAAAGAATATAAATAAATATTTAATAATGAGAAAGGGTAAGGATATTTAGTTCTTTTAAAGAAATCGGTAAATGACATTAAATCGACAATAATGAAATGAAGAGTCAGTTAAATAAAAATAATTGACACTAGTACAAAACAGGTCTGCTGCTTCTCCTCATTTGCGTCGACTGTGCTTACAACCAACATGAATAAAATCATTTATGTCAGTTCCTTCTTAACAGCCAATGCAATTGACATATGAGAGCGGTAGAAAATTAAAAAACTACAAATTTTGTCGGTTGTTAATTACAACCGATGCGAGTAGACTGAAGCAATAGAACCTATTTGCATCCGTTTTCTTTACAAACCAATGCAATTAACTTCATTTTTGCCGCGTACCCGACCCATCCCCGCCTCCTCCATCTTCCCAAATGAAAAAGCTATTGATTCTAAAAAGAAAAAAAGAAAAAAGAAAACATCGATACAAATGGTTTTTTAGTGGATTTATAAATTTCCATGAAGAGTGCCAGTTTCCATCGATCGATTCACCGCCAGTTTCCATCAATTTTCTTTTATCAATTTTGATTGGCCGCTTCCTTCAGTTATTGTATTTTGTTTTTTCAGTCGATTATTAATTTCAATTTCGATTTTAATTTCCAGTTGTATTGTTCTTGTTTTAAATTTTGTCATATTTTTTCTTCAAGTTCGATCAAGGCAATGAATGGTACAATTAGGGTAGAATTTGGTGGCGGTGATGTACTATCGTTTTGGTTGTTGCGAGTTCATCACTGGCCGCAGACATAAATTAAATTATAACCTAAGTGTTTTCATATTTTACATGAAATATGCGCTTCCTTTTTTTGGTAGAGAAACTGAAGTTCTCATGCTTTATAAATGGTGTATGCACATGAATTGATATTGCTTAGCAGGGCATATTTGTTGATATTTTGAAGCGCTACATGATATGTTCATTGGTTGTTGTTTTGTAGGTGAAGTGTTTGATCTCTTATTTTACTTTTTTTGCTATGGATGTTCTTTTATTAAACAATCCAATAGCTTTTTTGGTGGTAACTGCTTAATAGAACTTAACAGATCATAGTCATCGACTAGTGTTCAAAAATGACGTGAAAAAAAGATTATTGAATATGCTTTAAGAGAAAAAGCGCTTTTCTAACAGATTTGATATTATTGATGGAAACCATTAAAGTAATAATTTAAATATCCACCAATACCACACACATGTTAATCGATGGAGTATTTGTCTGCTATATGAGCGATAATTCAGCAGCATGACATGCTTTTCTTGATAAGATAATAATTTGACTATGGGCACATCTTTTTGTATGAAGTTTATACGAAATGGACAACATTTTCAGATACAACATTTGTTTTTGGTTTTATGGTGATCATTCAGAAAATTAAACAAAGAAAATGCCAGTAATAATCAAATGAGTGATGATATCCTATTCTCTCTTTTTAAAAACTTGTATCGCACACCGATTACCAACTTTGCTATTGCTTTTTCCTAGTGGATGCGACAATATGAGAGTGTGCTATTGGTAAAAGATTGAAGTTAGATAGAGCAATTATTGAATTGCCCGACTTCAAGAAGATCAATTTATTATAAGTGATTAATTGTGTGTATGTGTATGTACGCGTGTGCTCTCCTCTATTAGAGGATCAAACGTTTCTCTCGAAAAAAGTGATTAGTTGTGTGTGTGAGCACTAGAAAAGATTGGCGGTATTTCTGTGTGCTACATGATAGTGGTAGGCTATCTTTCACTTGCTTGCATTTGTTTAAATAGCCTGTGTTCGTTTATTTGTCATTTTTATCGTATCGTACACAACTTTGTATAAAGTTACAAAATGTAAGACATTGGGATAGGAAATGAATCACTAGGGCAGGTTATTCACACATGGCCATGGTGCTCAAAATTCCTAAGTTAGTAGAATAAAATCGGGAAGATAGAAGTGACCAAGATTAAAAAAAATTAATTTTTAGGATGCTAAGTTGTCATTACATACTAAGTTAAGTCAAACTAAAGAACTATAAATGTTCATAACTTAGAGGCTAAGTTAAGGGGAGCTCATAAAACTATAAATATTCATAATTTTACAGCTAAAGAACAAAGTCTAATTCATAAACTCTGCATCAAACTTTAAACCGATCCCTCTAAAATTTGGGAAATGTGGAAAGAAAGGAAAAATAGTATAATACATACGTTCAAGAATAATTTTTGATTTTCAAGCAATTGTGCAATACACGGTGATGCCTATAATAGTAAAAAACACTCTTAAAAAACAAGGAGAAAGATAAAAGGAACTAAAATGCCTAAAAGCTGAAGAAAAAAGCAGTAGATAAAGGAGGCAGCATGAATAAATTTGGATTGCTGATCGAAAGAGAAAGACTAAAAGAGTGAGAGAATAGCTCTTTTTCTAGTTTTGGCGTATTGATGTTTAATTATTCGATATATAGAAAGAAATGAAAAAAAAACATTTAACCCTTAGATATGGACCTTGTAATTAATTGACCTTTAAATCAATTTATTGCTATAACCTTTATAGCTGAGTTGTGATACTTCTATTATTTTATATCAATTTTTCATAACATATAAAAATAACATTGTCAGTTTGCGACCTTATGCCAATATAATGTATGCAGACCAAGTCGAGTAGTACAAGAAATCACAAATGTTAGCAGATTGCATGCATGCACCAACAGTTTATCAATTAACTAGCATAACATTAGAATAAAAAACAATAATGATAACAACTATATGATAAACTGTCCACGTCAGACTCTAAAAAAGCTAAAAAACTCTAATCTAGATAAACAAATAAGATATACCAGAATAATTATTTAAACCCAAGTAACAATTAAGATAGAACCTAAGACAAGGCAACAAGTACAAAACAACACATAAAAGGAAAAGAGATGAAGAAGAAGCAACCTTAAAAGCATAGGACTTTGGTGGAGTGGGTTGCTGATCGGAGGCAGCGGGAGACTGGGAGGATGGAAAAAGGACGGGAGAATTTTTTGGAGGGGAGACAGGAGGAGCAGGGGGAGAAAGGGGAGTGACGATGGGGGAAGGAGGAGAAGAGGATAGAGAGGACATAATAGGAATAGGCTGAGGAGAAGACGTCATTGGTAATGAAGGTGAAGAGGGAGGGGTGATAGAGGATGGGGAATGGACATCAGGAGTAGGGGTGAGATGTTAGAAAATTTTCAGGTTGAAGATTGATTGGATAGTAAGTGTGAAATGAGAGATTGATTTTAAAGGAGAAAGTTGTACTTTATTACAAACTTTTGCTTACAATTTTTTTTTGCTTGCTTGCAATTGAGATACACCACTCCTATTTATAGTAATTCACATCTCAAATGAATGGTGGAGATGTGTTTGATCCTACGGTATACAACTATTCTCTAGAGTTTTCTATAACTTTCATACAAAGTATCTTTAGATAAGAAAACTCTAGATTCTAGTTATTTTATTACAATTTGAGAATGGAAAATTCTAGAACCTCTTCTACCATGACAACATGTATATAGATAATTCTATCTAGATGTTTCTTTCTAACTTTCTCTAGAATTCTCTTTTAGCTTTACTCCTTTGTTTGTGGCCCAAATTAAGTCCAATAATCTAGCCCAAAGTCAAGTTTAATTTTCAACATCCTCCCGTAAACTTGACTTTGTCACTCCAAGCATCTTCCGCAGTCTTTGAAAGTCTTCATTTTTTAATGCCTTTGTAAAAATGTCTGCTACTTGTTCTTTTGAGTTAATAAACTTTGCTTGTACTTCCTTTTTTGCAATCCGCTCTCGAATAAAGTGATAACGTGTATCGATGTGTGAACTTCGTTCATGGAAGACGGGATTCTTGGCTAGAGCGATAGCTGACTTATTATCCATGTAAATTTCTGTCGCATTGTGTTATGGTATATGCAACTCCATCAATAGATCTCGAAGCCAAATAGCATGACGAACACAAGTTGAAGCAGCAACATACTCAGCTTCACAAGTGGAAAGCGTCACAATTGGTTGCTTTTTTGAGCTCCAGGTGAAGGCTGTATCTCCCATGAAGAAGACAAATCCAGTCGTACTTTTACAATCATCAACATCTCCAGCCCAATCGCTGTCACTGTAACCAATTAACTTGAAATTATTAGAACTTGAGTATAACAAACCGAAATCAATGGTACCTTTAATGTATCGAAGAATCCTTTTTGCAGTCTTCAAATGTGATGTTGTAGGAGCGTCCATATAGCGGCTAATGAGTCCAACACCATAAAGTATATCGGGTCTTGTGCATGTGAGGTATCTTAAGCTACCAACCAAACTCTTGAATAGTGTGGGATCCACATTATCTTCATTGGTATATTTTGAGAGCTTTGTTCCACATTCTATTGGGATATTAACTGGTTTACTTCCATCCATCTTAAATTTCTTCATTATTTCTTTTGCATATGCTTCTTGTGAAATACATATTCCATGCTCGCTTTGAATCTCTTGGATACCAAGATAATATGACATGAGTCCAATATCGGTCATCTCAAACTCTAAACTCATCTCCTTCTTAAAATCTTCAAATGCTTTTGGATTATTTCCGGTAAAGATTAAGTCATCCACATACAAACATACAATCAAGATATCTCCACTTTGATTTGTCTTTATGTAAAGAGCATGTTCATGGGGGCATTTTATAAAGTTAGTTTCTAGAAAATATTTATCAATTCTAGTATACCATGCTCTAGGGGCTTGTTTCAAACCATAAAGTGCCTTTTTTTAATTTTAAACTTTATCTTCACGTCCTTTAATTTTATAACCAAGTGGCTGCTCCAAATAAACTTCTTATTCTATAGTACCATTCAAGAAAGCCGATTTCACATCCATTTGATATATTTTCCATTTGTTTTGAGCCGCTAAAGAAATTAATAATCTTATAGTTTCTAAACGGGCAACATGAGAAAATACCTCGTCATAATCTGTACCTGCTCTTTGCTTGTATCCTTTGGCTACCAATCTAGCTTTGTACCTTTCAACTTCTCCTTTAGCGTTCTTCTTTACTTTGTATACCCATTTTACTCCAATAGCTTTGTGTCCATTAGGTAAATCAGCCATCTCCCATGTATCATTTTTCACAATAGCTTTGATTTCTTAATCCATAACACTCCTTCATCTTTTGTCTTGTTTTGCTTCTTCGAAATCTATTGGCTCACAATTTGCAAAAAGGCAAAATAAAGTAATATTATCACAAAGTGGTGTTACCTCGTATAGTTCTTGTAAAGATCTCATGCGCGGCATTCTTTCACTTGAACTTTCTTCTTATGGAGTTTCTTGATGAGTGCTTGATGGAGATGACGGTGTTGGACTAGTCGGCTCTTCTTGCACATCACTGCTTTCTTCTTCTTCGTAAAAGGGAAGGAAATTATAATCATATTCTTGTGTGCTCCAATCCCAAGTGTTTTCTTCATCAAACTCCACATCTCGACTAACAACAACTTTTCCATTTATAGGATTATATAACTTATACCCTTTTGACCTTGAGTCATAGCCAATGAATATATATTTTTCACTTTTATCATCCAATTTGGAACGCTTTTGATCCGGCACATGGGCATATGCTAGGCTTCCAAATACTCTCAAATGTGTTATACATGGTTTTCTTCCACACCAAGCTTCTTCGGGAGTTTTATTCCACACACTTCGAGTTGGAGAGCGATTAGTTAAGTACACTGCACATTCAACGACTTCGGCCCAAAATTCTTTTGGAATTCTCTTACTTTTCAACATACTCCGTGACATATTAAGTAGAGATCTATTCTTCCTTTCTACGACCCCGTTTGGTTATGGAGTATACGGGACGGTTAAGGGACGGTGAATTCCATTTTCTTAACAAAATTTCTCAAATTCTTAAGAGGTAAATTCTCCACCTCGGTCGGACCTCATGGTTTTTATCTTATAACCACTTTCATTTTCTACAAAAGTTTTAAATTTCTTAAAGGCATCAAATACATCGGACTTTTGTTTAAGGAAATAGGCCCAAGTGTTTCTACTATAATCATCAATAAACAAAGCAAAGTAATTACCTTTTCCAAGTGTGCACGGTTTTATTGGACCACAAATATCGATGTGAATTAACTCTAGTGGTTATTTAGCCCTTGTGTTGGATTCTTTTGGAAAACTTTTCCTTGGTTGTTTTCCAAATAAGCATCCTTCACATAGTTGATTCATATGATCGATTCATGGTAAATCTTTCACCATGTTTTTATTCTTTAACAACTTTAAACCCCTAAAATTAAGATGTCCAAATCTCAAGTGCCAAAGCCATGATGAATCTTTATAGCATACTTTTGAACATTTGGCAATATTATTTGAAATATGGAGTGGAAACATTCTATTTTTTGACATTTCTACTTTAGCAACCAGATTTCCTTTAGCATCTTTCATGAGAAGGCTACGATCTTTCATATGAATGTCGTACCCTTTTCTAAAAGTTTCCCCAAGCTTTGAATGTTACTTTTCATATTAGGCACATAATATACGTTAGAGATAAAATCATGTTTTCCATTTTTTAAGCGAATTGATATTTTTCCTTTTCCCTTAACTGGAATTTTAGATTCATCACCAAAATAAATGTTTCCACTAACTGATTCGTTAAGCTCCGTGAACATGTTCCTTCTTCCACACATATGATTGCTAGCCCCCGTATCCAAATACCATGTATTGTTATCACCACATGCATCTCTCTTTTGTGCCAAAAGTAGTGTAGAATATTCTTTCTCTTCTTTAGCAAAGTTAGATCTCTCTAGAACTTTATTAGAAGTAGATCTACATTCAGAAGCAAAATGCCCAAATTTATCACAATTGTAACACTTAATTTGTGTTTTATCATACGTTGGTCTTCCATTTTGTTTCATGTTTCCTCCTCTTCCTCGACCTCTTGTAGCATATGCGTTTTGGCTTCTCTCCTCTTTATTGAAAAATTTGTAACCACCTCTTCCACAGCTTTGACCTCGACCTCTTCCTCTTTGGCTATGACTACTTATATTTCTAAATGTTTCATTCTCATTTAAGGTGAGTTTGGTTTGAAGAGCTTGCTCCAATGGCTCATCTTTAACCCTTTTCTTTAATTTTTCTTCATGGGCTTGAAGTGATCCCATGAGTTGATCAACGGTCATGGATTTTAGATCTTTAGATTCTTCAATAGCTACAACTATGTAATCGAATTTTGAATCTAAAGATCGTAGAATTTTCTCAACCACTCTAGAGTCCTCCAATTTTTCACCATTTCTTTTCATTTGATTTACTAATGCCAAAACTCGTGAAAAAAATCATCAATCAAATTGGTTGATTTGATATGTAAAGCTTCAAACTCACCTCGCATAGTTTGTAGTCTTATCTTCTTCAATTTATCGATGCCTTTGAATGCATTCTCCAAAATCTCCCATGCTTCCTGACTACTTTGCGCACTTGCTACCTTCTCAAACATAGATTCATCCAAGCCTTGATGAATGAGAGTAAGAGCCTTACGATCCTTCTTTCTTGAATCTTTCAAATTATCCTTTTGTGTTTGGGATAAAGTGGTGATATCGACGGGTTCAATATACCCATTTTCAACGATATCCCACACATCTGGTGAACCGAGCAACGCCTTAATGCGGTACTCCAATTATCATAGTACTCCTTCTTTAGCAATGGAACTTGAAATGGTATCATGCTGCTTGCCATATTTTCTTGACTAAGAACCTGGCTCCGATACCAATGTTAGAAAAATTTCAAGTTAAAGATTAATTGGATAGCAAGTGTGAAATGAGAGATTGATTTTAAAAGAGAAAGTTGTACTTTATTACAAACTTTTGCTTACAATTTTTTTTTGCTTGCTTGCAATTGAGATACACCACTCCTATTTATAGTAATTCACATCTCAAATGAACGGTGGAGATGTGTTTGATCCTACGGTATACAACTATTCTCTAGAGTTTTCTATAACTTTCATACAAAATATCTTTAGATAATAAAACTCTAGATTCTAGTTATTTTATTACAATTTGAGAATGAAAAATTCTAGAACCTCTTCTACCATGACAACATATATCTAGATAATTCTATCTAGATGTTTCTTTCTAACTTTCTTTAGAATTCTCTTTTAGCTTTACTTCTTTGTTTGTGGCCCAAATTAAGTCCAATAATCTAGCCCAAAGTCAAGTTTAATTTTCAACAGATGAGTGGGATGGGTAGCACCGGAAAAGGAGGGGAAGGAGTCACTAGAGCTGGAGCTGTTGGCATCGGGGTACTCGATGGTGAAGGAGGAGGGGTCATTGGTGTGGTTGTTGGAGCTGGTGATGGCGTCATTGGACTTGGAGAACAAGGACTTGCACTGACTGCATTTCCAAACTTATATTTAAAATTTGAATATCAATTATTTGGAATTCAAATTTTTTAATGCTCAAATTAAAGAGTCACCTATAGCGAAACAAATTGAAAAAATGCATAAACGGTAAATATTCTATTAATTTCATAAATATCATGTGTAATATCCACAGATTGGGAGTTTCCTTATTTTTCCTTTTGTATGTTAAGACAAATGCAGGTTTTGATGGAGTATCGAAACTAAAAACGTATCTTATGTTAATTTATTTGTTAGAGATGAAATTTAAAACGTAAGCAACATGGCTGGTTAGTTATATCTAAAATAAGGCTCAATGGGTAGCATTAAGACTTGTGCATACGCTTACTATACTTGACATATCCAGATTTCTTATGGAAAAAGGAAACACGTTTAATGAAATAAAGTCTGCAGATTCCAAAATATATTACTAAAAATATAGAGATAAAATTGTATACAAAATATAGTTTGGATGTGAAATAATTTAACTGAAAAATGTACCTTTAACAGACGCAATCAATTTGAATAGAGTGAAATTATTTAAAGCAATCAAAATCTTTAATAATTTTTCAAACTAAATTTGCACCATTTTAGTAATTTGAAAGTTTTTGAAAAAATAATTTTTAGCAGTAAATATCAAAATTTTGTTTCAACCCAACAAGTATATTGGATTATCAATATGCCATATCATCATGCAATATAAATAAGAAAATTAAATAAAGTTAACATAAATAAAAAAGAGGAGTACTATTGCAAGTTATTTTTATCCGCTATGACAAATCGATATCAATTTATGTATCCTTGTATATGGTCATGAATTTATTGCTTTTTTATCTTTGTATATGCCCATGTTAGAGATATGTTAATTTAAACTAGCATAGCACAACTGCAAATGCATAAACAAGCGACAACTTTGTTATGTTTTTTCACTAATATCAAGGATGTGGTTCGGGATAATTTACCTAGTCATATGATGTATAATTGGATGTAGCTGTCTTTTGTTATGTACGTTCTTTTGTTATGTATGTTAATCTTTTGTTGTATACGTTGATGTGTGTGATGGATTATATACTATTTTGTGCTTTTTTTTGGTCTGTAAATATGAACTATGTTGACAGATAATAGAATCATATTGTTTGTTCGATCAGATTTGTAGTAGCATTGCATTTATGAAAATTTTAAATTCAATTTGACATCGTTTTAGGTTTTAAAACAAAACATAAAATGGTATCAATATTTTTTTCTTTAGGTGGATTTTGCATCAATCGTCATATCACCAAATACCGACGCAAATATTAATCAACTACGTCAGTCATTAACAAAAAGTCGATGCAAGAAGCGATTATTATACACGTTAATTTTCATTAGCCATTTGTTACATCCGACAAAATGACAATTATAAGCGTCGGTTGTTTGACAATGATCAACACTAGATGCCGTCGTTTACTTCACTATACAAGTTAAGTTGCATCAGTTGTTCGTTAACGATCGATGCAATTGGACATCGTTTGGGTTGGTTGCTTTAAATTGCCGATGCAAATGATGGTCATTTGCATCAGATATACAGCCGACGCAACAAAAAATTATCTGTTGCATTGTCCTCATTTGTGTCGGTCGTACAACCAAAGCAATAAGGGTATAATGACTGACACAAATGACATGTTTTGTAGTGTGAATATGAATGGTTGAACATTAGAGGCGTAATAATGAAATTAGAATGAACGCACACACATATACAGACACATATATATACACGTAGCCTCAAGTATGCGTTTATGACGGGTGTTAATTATAGCTAAAGCTTGGTTTAGATAAGGATGACATAGTCATTAAAATGGAATGTATGCGAGGTCAATTGTGTTATACAATAGAAGTCTTTCCATCGCAAGGGACTACCAGCAGCTGTATATATATTATACTGATGTAAGACATATCCAACTACTGGACCCATTGGATTATACGTTCACGTAAAGGTGAAGGGAATACCAAGTAGGATGTTCGCATCGGTTTGAAGTGTCAAAGGATAAGTAGACTCTGCTTCAACCATTCAAGGGGTATTAAGTAACAAGGGGTATTTCCTAGATTGCATTAGGAAATCTAAATGGGATGGTGAGTAAGACTCAGTGCAGCGACAGTGTTGTTGGTACCAAATTCAGGAGTAGGAGCCGCATCATGGGTCGAGGACGTTATACGTCCCGAGTGGTCAACGGAAAGACGGGGGTTACACCTAAACGGAGTATGCCTCCCACTAGTGTTGATTCCATTTTGAATATGCACCACCTCTTAGTTGTTTGCTAGTTTGTTTTGGATAGGAAGTAAGGTTAGATAACCGTCTAATGGAGTCTTTCAAATAAAAATAGAGCACGACTAAACTATTGTGACACCATTATAAGGCACTACGGGAGTTCCTTGGTATACATAAGTGACGAGGTGCTGGGTTATGTATACTAGCGGTGAAATATCTTGGTTATACATACACACACATACACATACATACATACACATATATAGTAATTGTATACTACAAGTAAATGGAGTGTGTCGTACGTATACTTGGAGTCAAGACGACTAAGTAAAACAATAGACATAACATTAATAGAAGGCAATCGATATAAGCTAGTGTTATGTATAAAGTGTGTAATTTACCAGTCACTAAAACATTGTTCGAACCCCCTCCTTATTATAACCCACTGGATAGCTTTAGAGGGACATGTACTAGTACAAGGCATGGATGGTGAAATTATCTATTTCCTTACGAATGCTCGATAATCCCAAAGATAGTAAAGATTAAAGGTATCAACTTTGGTATGTAATCATATGTTTAATTACACTTTACTATACCGTTGTGATTTTATATTTATAGTGCTCTGATATACTTTTATTCTTTGCAGGATACCAAACACCAACAATCTGTATATTGGTGGACTTAGGTTTCCGGTTTAGCGAAAATTCAGGCACATTGGGGCTTCACAGAGAACCCTTGAGCTATCGTGTGCTCAGGTTCGAGCGGGCCTGTCTGCCACTCTATACATAATGCTTGTCGTAGAGAACCCACGGGCAAACATGCGCTCTAACCTAACACTAATGTCGCCCTCCACCCGACACCTGGCCAACACCTAGTTTATATGCATGTTCGGGCTCAACCCGCCACATAATCACATTGTTATTTAATATATCCTAAATTGAAGTAAACATTTTCTATAAATAATTTAAGGAGTATACTAGCTATCCTCGATGCGCTATTCTATAAGTCGTAGGCAACCAAGTGATGGCAGAATAACAAATTCCAAAGACAAAATTTGCAACAAAAGATCTATTTCATTCAGTTCAAAGAGTGCGTGGACACAGCGCCTATCCCATGAGACTTACAAAGAATTTTTATCGCTAACTAAATGAAAAAAGAAAAGGAGAAAGAGAAGGAGAGGCCCCCGAATTGGGGCTTCTTAGAAGATCCAGCTTTAAATGTGTAGATGAGCATCCTTGGCACCAATCGATCGATAGTTTGTTCTACAAGTAGAGGTGCACAACCACCTTCGAAACCTTCCGCATTGAATCTCATAAGAGGTCTCAAAAAGTTTCCAAACAATGCCAAGAAGTAAACCAAGATTTCAATCATGACATTGAAAGTAGAGGCGACAACTACTACTCTTTTCAAGAAGGTAATTGGGTTCCTTAACCGACCTTGGTTCAGGAATTTCAGAGCAATATGGCAAGGAGGCCCACCAAAAACAACTAGATCATTAGCTCGAGGCGGCTGAATAATCACCATCAGAAAGATAGCTAGAAACCCGAGCCCATGCCAAGAAGTGAGGCAAGATCCTTCTTAAGAAGCAAAGTTTCAAACACCATTCCAACCGCATACAAAAAAAATAGTTCAACACATAAGAAAGTTTTCTCCTTCCTTTTAACTCTAAATAAGTTTGGAAAAAACCAAAGGCACTCAACAGCGTTTGGAGAGAAAGAAGAGGACGAAGTTAACCATTTTTACCAATAAAATACTATGTAAGATTCAAGTTCTTTGAAGAAGTTATATGGAAAAATCTCAATGAGTTCAATGCAGAAGAAAACGGAGTATTTATATCCATCTCCATTCTTTCATAGCCATTATGAAAAAATGGCAAAAAAGGTTCTCAACCGTCAAAGAATAATCAAGTGTTGAGTCACACTGGGCATGTAGGGGAAATGACATCTCTCTGCCATGTCTCGAGAAGCATAGCCGCAGTCGCCAATGATGCAACGCCATGTGGAAACTATAGTAAATGCATAGCAGAGCCGTCAATTTATAAAGTCTTCATGATTTAAAAAGCTCATGCCTTCATGTGGGCATGGGCATGTAGGGAAAAATGTTACTTAATTTTTTTCATAAGTAATAAGATAGACTGATTATGGTCTATTGGCCCAACCATGCCCCGTGCCGACTTAGGTCATGGTCAACCCACAAACCAATCAATGCTAGTGACAGTCTGGTTTGGCTTCTATACATGATGTCGACCAAAATCCAGGCCACGCCAACATCGACCTCTTTACTCAATTCATATCATGCCAGTCTAGGCACTCCACCAGCCAACTCGTTATCAAACTCAGGCATTAGCATAACATAGCCTGGTCCGCTTCGAACCATCTCACTTACAATCAGCTCTCTCCTGCCGACCTACATTCAATGCAACACCAAATATGCTAGTCCACTTAAGCATCTCTCCAAGTTATTTATCGAACGGCGTAGGTCAAGGTCAACTTTAGCATGGCCCTTCATTTGACCCGCTTTTAGTAGAGCCACCTACGGTTTATAGATTTCCCATCATCTCCCCCCCATCTCAGCATAACCTCAACCCTCAGCAACTCTCTGCTCTCTTCATGGTCCCGACGGCCAACAAACCAACCCGACCCATCTTGCGAACTAGGCATGCAAGAGTAAAGAGATAAGAGGTACAACCAGAGGTATCTACTCTTGCAAGAAGCCTATTCTGTTTCCCCTAGCATACCACCACTGTAGAAATGCATTAAATGCAAGGTAAGGCAGGGCATGCTTTTTGGTACAGTCCTCTTATTGGCATTCATCTCACCACATATTCCTTTCATATAATAGTTTCTCCCATCAAGACCATCCAGCCAAATCAATGGCCCGAGTGCCTTTCCTTCCTGGTTTTCTGCACGATCTCAGTCGTCCAAGCATCAATTCATATACTACAGAACCCCATGCATTGCAAAATTAAAGGAGTTGGTGAGCTGGTCAACTACATCATGCATTACCACCTCGAAAAGGCTAGTCAGAGAACGCTTGGCCACTTACTAGTTACACACCACCAAAGGGTCCTTTACTCAACAAATTCCTAAGATGGGCAACTTCATTAGTCTTAGGTGCCACATCTTTTAATACTATTCCCTTATAATTCCTTGTAATTGTAAGAGAGCTGTATAATAAGGGGGCTTTGTAGAGGGCATGCAGCTTTGTCGAACTACTTTACATTTTGTGTCATTTATCTTTAAATGCTCGCTTTCCCCACATTTCATTCTTAAGCCTAGATATTGGAAAGTAACCTTTTCTCTTTGTGATGCACCATTATAATTTCCAGGTTAATGAAAATTATTATCAACAACACCCATTTACCATTTTTCAAATGCTTGAGTTAAATGCATGCATCTTAGTGCTATGATTAAAACCAAGTTAAAGCATAAAAAATAAAACCTCTTGTGTCGTTGTTTAGTTGAATGCTTAAGTCCATAGTGATACTTCTACATGTTGCAAACCTAATCTTCTTTCCGCTTCTAACAAATTTGTCTGCCTGCTTTATGTAAATTATCTTCTCCAAGTCACTATGCGAGAAATCGATCGTCACATCAAGTTGCTCCAACTCTAAGTCATGTGTAGCAACTATGAAAAATAAAATCCGAATGAAGGTATATTTCGCTACAGAAGAAAAATCTCATCATACTCCATTTCTTTCTTTAGTGAAAACCTTTCTGAAACCAATCTCGCCTTGTATCTCCCATTATTGTTTATCTTGAACACCCCCTTGCGACCTATGGCTCAGCTTTCTTGAGGAGATGGTAACAACTCTTTGGTATTGTTCTTCTTCAAAGACTCTAACTTTTCTTCCATAACACAAATCCACTTCAAGGTATCACTCCATGTCATTGCTTCTTCAAGGTTAAATGTATCATCTTAAAACACATGTAGGGTATAGTCAAATTGATCATCTAGGCTTAGATTTGCATACTTCCAATCACCATATCTATCAGATGACCGAATAGCCCATTACTTGCTTAAGTAGGCATAACATCGCCTAAACTCCTTTCTGCTCCACTTGCAATGAACTTCCTTTAGCTTCATGCACATCACTAACACTACTAGAAGTCACATATGGACTACTTTATGATGTCTCATCAACTTCATCTTTACCTTCATCAATAATAGCTACAACCCTACTACTAGGCTGAAATGTTTGAACGTTTTCCATCACCTTAGGCATATCAGAATCAATTAATATGGTGGGCAAACCTTTCTTAGGTTTGAAGATTGTAGACTCATTAAATTGGTATTATCTAATCCTAGCCAATCAACGAGAACTTTCAAAGTGTATAACACCAATATCAAACTAGAATCTAACCAACATACTAAAAATCAAAATTATACCTTCCACTCTTTCCTTTTTCCTCGGCAGTCTGTCCAGTTGATGTTCCTTCTGATTGAGTAAGGAGTATTCCCTAGAGGTAATTATGTATTTTGTTACATATATCTAACTCGATAATCATTCTTGTTGAAATAAACAGGTTTTGCTTTCGTGTACACTTGTTATATTGTGATATCATTAACCAAATAATTAATTTAAAGTATATTAAATAGAAAATCATTCAATGATATGTTATGTGATAGTAATTACAATGTGTTGTGATCGTGATAATTTTGTCATATTGAAACATAACACATTATTTTGAATATCCATACTCAAGATTTCAAGAAAGGACATCTATTCATCTGTTGAGGCTAGGGTACTTATCGCTCTTCAATTATTGGGCAGTGAATTGATCATGGTCGTTGTATACACCAAGGGATTATGTGTTGATAATTATTGGATAAATATGGAATGACTCACTAAAGAGTTCTCTATCGGTTGATATAACTAAGGTCAAATAGACAATCTTGAAGTGATGAAGTTACACAGTTCCCTCGACTTAAGAATATAGCGGAACTTCAATGTGGACACTCCACTTTAATACTGTTAAATCATGGCATAACATCCATAGAATGACTATAGTTGAATCTCAGTTGAAGCATTGGAAGTGAAACACAATTCAATAGAGAATTCGTATGCTCGGTTATACAAGGTCAATCATGGTCATAGTCAGCTCAATCTCAAAGTCACTGTCTGCAGAAATATGATTAGTAATAGTAATTATAACGGAACCAAGTATTTTGTGCTTGGATTTACGAAGTTGAATGTGGGCAATGTTGGAATTTTGACCAAAACCAAATTCTATGAGTCCTAATGTGATAAAGTTTTGACAGAGAGAAATAGTGTAAAAAATCTTTACTACCATGTACCATTTATAATAAATTTTTGAGGAAAATGAGTGATCCTCTCTTAGAAGGAGGTCATTAATATAAGTTTACTTTACAATTTAAAATGGATCTACTAACAAGTATGTGTAACTTTTCCCTATGAACTCGTACAACTTAAAAAAATAATAGGAAAAAACCCTGCCAAAAATATCTAGGAAAAAACTAGAAAATGTGAAAAAGGAATTTTTCAAAACAAATCGGTAGCCACTAAAGTTGAAGGAAATGACAGAGATAGCTTCTCATGGAGAGAAAGACGTTTTCCAGTCCTCGAAGAGGAAGTAAACGATATAAGTAACTTTCAAGAATGTCCATGGATGCTGTTGAAGGCCCTACAACATATCGAAACTCTGCTCATCCGTTGGAGGAAGATGCTCTATTCAAACAACTTACGTCAATAGCTAAAACTGTAAAACTCAATAGACAATATGAGACTTAAACACATATGTGTACATAAGTCAATTATTTACATATAGAGGTAGAAGGAGAAGAAGGAATGTCTACGAGATATAGTAACCTAGGCATGGCATAATACACGATAGGAAACAAACTCTTTCACCATTGGAAAATGTTTACAGAATAAAATTTAAATATTCAGCAAAGAGCAAGAGGAGGGCCATCAAGAACCTATTCATAACACAAAAAAGCTTATGAGCTAATATGAACATAAATTCATATCTGGGGTGAACAAGAATTGGGGATCGAACTAAACCCACTGTAGTATGATTACAAGTTCTAAACGTGTAACAACCCGCATATTTGTCGATTTTATATTTAAATATTTTATCGATACTCGGAATTTAGTCCAAAAAGCTACTTTTTGCATACGGCCGAATTAGGGCTCGGGACCACTCCCATTGAGTTTAAAATGTCGTTTGCGACCATTTTGAGTATAAGCTTCGATACGTTTGGAGTAAGTTGATTTTTGCTACTTTTTCACTTTGGGTTTGGGTTCAGCCCTATGTTTAACTTATACTCAAATCTGAGCCACTCCTCCCCATTCACCCTCACTTTCTCTTCTCTTCAGTTTTTAAAGCATCAATGGTGGGAGAGATGGGAAATTAAAACTCCAAAACCCTAGTTTCCTTTTGCAAATCAAGCTTTAGCACCAAACTTATAGAAGAACCCATTGGTAAGCTTCTCTTCTTCTTCTCCAACTCTTTCTCTCTTTGATTTCAGAAAATTCCTAAACCTAATTTGGGAAATGTTTCTCTTTTAATCAAGCTTCTTAAGTTGGATTTGAAGAGTGGTTGATTCCCCTTTTTGCTTTCAAGCTTCTTTTTCAATTGCTTGGGTTCAAAGGTGAGATTTTTATCTCACATCTATGCTTATATTTATCTTCGATTGTTAGGTATGAATTCCTAACACTTATTCGTGTGCAATTGCTTTTGGTTTGGATTGATTTGGTGAATATTCCAATTTTTAGTGTTTTGGGTTCAAATCCTTAAAAATCATAGCTTTGATGTTCAAATGCGTTTTTGGTGATGCATCGAGGAGCCAATAGGACCGGGAAGCCGTTGGGCATAATTCCCTGGCGTCCGTGCTCGTTCGGTTGCGAATTGGTGGAGTTTGCACATCAAGTAAATGGGTTTCAATTTGCAGAACATCAGGTTCGGCCGACCGAACCCCTGGGCCGGTCGACCGACCTGCTATTAAAAGTGCTTAGCACTTCTCTGTTTATGGTCCGGTCGACCAACTACAGGGTTCGGCCGACCGACCTGCTTCCCGAGCATTTCTGTTTTTTTGGTCCGGTCGACCGAGCTCTGTAGCCGGCCGACCGACCTGGTGCATTTTTGCCTATTTCGTCTAGTTGTTTGAATTTCCAACTTTAATCGATTCGTGTTGTTTCCTATGTGTTTTTATCATTTGTTATGACTTTTATGACTCCTTTTTAGGGATTTTTGAATATCCATTTCGATGGATTCTTTATCGATTTCTTTGGATTTTCATTCACGTCTTCGAATTTGAATTTTAGTGATTGATTGTTCCTACAATCTTCTTTGTGATTTGTCACTTTAAAAATATAAAGGTTTCTATACTAGTAGTAAATATCAAAACTCTTTCTTCAAATGATTTCAACACTATTTAGTACAAAGCTCGTTTCTTAAACCGTTTTCCAATCTATTAGTATATACAAACCTTTACCTCACTCGTATGAGAAATCTAATTAAACGACTTAGTAAAACGAGTGGTATGAAACGATTGCGTTTACTTCGTCGGTTAATTCTTGGACTTGTTCGATTGAATCTCTTGTGACAATTTTATAGTGGAGATCTACAGTTTGTTCGTAAATATTTAAGTTAAGCAAGTGGTTATGCGACATGAAGCTAAACTCATATATTTACTAGCTTAGTGTAATTGACACTTCTCGTTGATCATGACGATCATCTTTGTGATTTAGACTAGCAACGTGCGATGTCTCTTTGTCTGCGAGGAAGACTAAACCCCGTTTTGTGGAGTTTCGACTCAATTTGGTGGGGTAACAACCCATGGTCCTCGGGCCGTTTGTGGAGCTTCGGCTCAATTTGTGATTGTTAGCAACCATGGAATTAGCGTTCCGTTTGTGATACACGTGTTGGTGAGCTTTATGCTCCCGTTTGTGATAGGCCTTTCCCCCCTTTTTGTGATTTCTGGATTTCTTGAGATGATTTCTAGAATTTGTGTTTCACCAATTTTCGTGATTTCCATTGATAAGTTTTATCAATATTTGTGCATTGGTGAATTTGTGTGTCATTGACTTTTGTGATTGACATTGATATAATCGTCAATATTTGTGGTTTGATGAACGAAATAAGGAGTATGACATTTCTTTGGTTCTTGTGTAGATTTTGTGATATTGATTAATCTCTTGTTGATTTTCAATTACTTATATATATCACGCTTGGCATTGTGATTATTATGTGTTTAGTCATATCTCTTACTCTATATCGTTTCATCTGATTTTTATAGTTAGACTGATCCGTTTATTATTTTCTTATTAAATAATACTCGGGTCAGACCGAGATGTTACAGGTGCTTCTGCTTGACTTTACATCCGTGATTACCTCCTTGACTTTTGGTTAACTACTTAGATTAGTAGTTTTTGGTTGTATACATTTGAGATATAGACTCCATGATGTATACTTATTCATTTGTGTAGTTCTTGTAACTATTCTTTTGTGTTATTGCGGATCTTTTTAGACCGCTACTCTGATATACACTTTCATGTGTTAGTTATATATTCATATCTTCTTCCGCCTTTGTGATATGAATTATCTGTGACTGATTTATGTTATGCTTATTTCTATATTTGTTTCCGAAGGAATTACATAGCCACCGTGTAGTAGCTTTGAGTTTGTATCGGTATGTCGGATTTCCTCTTGAAATAAAATGCATGTTTTACTATCTGACATATCGGTGCTCGCACCAAGCAATTACATGGATGGTCGCTCCTCAACAGCCTTATTCTCCGTGCTAGTTGACAACATTACACTGTAGTGTTCTTGGCTAGCGTGGTTATAGAGGTGGGGCGTCACAGCTTGGTATCAGAGCCAAACTTCGGAACAATATGGAATGTTATAACAAGGATCATCGTCCTAAGTCCATCTTAGGAGTCGTGCTTTAGGATTTAATTCGAGTCTTCGTACCGATTCATCCTATTTTCCTTTTGATTCCTTGTTTATCTATCAAGATTTCTTGATATTCAATTTGGTGAATAACCTTTTTCTTCTTCTTCTTTCTTTCTAAAGGAAGAGAAATGTCTAGACCAGGCCGCCCCAGAGCCGTACCATCTAGCACTCCACCTCAGGATGGAGTTTTTATGACTGCTCAACAGCTTCTTGATTTAGTGACAAATGTTCAAGCAGCTGGAGCTAACCCGGAACCTACTCATCCAAAGTCGGGATTTGCACGCTTGTGCAGCGATTACACTAATTTGGGTGGGGAGCCATTTAAAGGTTCCGAAACTATTATTGAAGTATAGGCTTGGCTAAGGTCATGCGATCGAATCTTTTCTCGCATGAATCTTATTGACCTTCACCGAGTTCAGGTGGCCTCTAGTATGCTCCGAGAAAGAGCATTGGACTGGTACGAGCTTCTTATTTCTGAGATTAATGAAGCGGATCTCACCTGGGAGAAATTCCGAGAGCGCTCCGAGTTAAAATTCGTACCAGAAGCTGAGAAGGTGACTTTGGCTTGCCGTTTTATAGACCTTGTTCAAGGTGAATCTTCTATGGCAGATTATGTCGCGTCTTTTGAATCTCTCTCCAAATATGGGGTTGAATACATCAACACCCCATTGAAGAAAAATCAGAGGTTCGTCTGTGGCTTAAACAAAAATCTCAAGAAGCCATTACTTCTAAAATTAGAAGTTTCTTTCGACCAACTCATTGATATCGCTCTTCGTCTTGAAGAGGCGGATAGGGAGAATGATGTTGAAGTGGTGGGTTCCAAACCAAGCTTCAGCAACAACAAGAAAAGGCCCAGTAAATTCAAAGGCCCTTATCCCAATAAGAAAGGGAAGCAAGCAACCCCAGTGGCAAAGACTTCTTCCTTTGGTCGTGGGGAATGCTATAATTGTGGTTCGAAGGACCATTACGCGAACAAGTGTCCAAAGTCTCTCTCTTGTCGCTACTGCGAAGGTCCCGGTCATGTTAAATCTTCATGCCCCAAGCTTCAGGGAAAGAAGGAGGGAAAGTTAAATGTTGCTCAAGCCCCTGGCAACACATCTCGTGGCCAGGTATTTCTCATTCTATTCTGGATGGAATTATTTTATTTCGTGATCATCTTATTCGAGTTCTTTTTGATACGGGTGCGTCCCATTCTTTTATATCAAAAGAACTATTTGATACTTTTTCTTTGGATGTTTTGTATTTAATGACTTCTTTGAGAATTGCGAATCCGGTTGGTGGATCCGCAACAATCAGTTTATTGTGTAAAGATGTCGAGATTATTTTGTGTGATTTTCCTTTCCTAGCCGATTTGCATGTCATGCGTTATTTAGGCTTTGGAATGATTTTGGGAATGGATTGGCTTAACCGTTCTGAAGCTCATATCCTATGTCCTGAGCGGACTATTCATATTCGACATCCTCAATCTGTTAATCAGGTTTCTGTTGTTCTTAAAATTCGGATTCTGGTTTGGTTGCATCTTTATATTCTTTAAACCCTCGTGATGACGATGATGATGATGAGGGTGATATTATTTCTCTTATTCACGTCGTTCGTGAATTTTCCGACATATTTGAGCCCGTTTTAGGATTACCACCTAAGCGAGCAATTGAGTTCAGAATTAATCTCATTCCTGGAGCTCAACCTATCGCTCGTCCTCCTTATCGTTTGTCCAATAAAGAAAACAAGGAGATGCGTAAACAATTATCCGAATTGGAGACGAAGCAATTTGTTCGCTCTAGTTCCTCGCCTTGGGGAGCTTCAGCTATTTTTGTGAAGAAATCCGATGGAACACTTAGGCTTTGCGTTGACTACCGCAAGCTTAATGATCTTACTATCAAAAATAAATATCCTTTACCTCGGATTGATGCTCTATTCGATCAACTTAGTGGTGCTAGAGTCTTTTCACAATTAGACTTTGCTACTGGATTTCATCAGCTTCGTATTGCAGAGGATAACATTCCTTTGACATCGTTCCATACTCGTTATGGATCTTACGAATGGCTTGTTTGCCATTTGGTCTAACGAATGCTCCGGCTTATTTCGTTGACCTTATGAATAGAGTTTTCAAAGACTTCCTCGACCGGTTTGTCCTCATCTTTATCGATGATATTCTTGTGTATTCAAAAACTGAGGAGGAGCATGAAAAGCATCTTCGGATTGTGTTGGAAACTCTTAGGAGTAATCGTTTAAAAGCAAAATTTTCCAAATGCCATTTTTGGCAATCTCGTGTGAAGTTTCTCGGTCATATTATTTCCGAATCCGGAATTTCCGTGGATCCTTCAAAGATTGAAGCGATTCAAGATTGGAAGAGACCAGAGAGTGTGACGGAGATTCGTAGTTTTCTTGGATTGGCGGGTTATTACCGTCGTTTTATCAAGGACTTTTCTAAGATTGTCGTGCCTCTCACTAGCTTAACAAAGAAAGGTGTTAAGTACATTTGGTCGGACAAATGTGGAACTTCTTTTCAGAAACTAAAGGAACTTCTTTCTAGTGCTCCTATTCTTGTTATTCCCGAGGGGAATCAAGATTTCGTTGTTTATGCCGATGCTAGTCGCGTTGGTTTGGGTGCCGTTCTTATGCAAAAAGAACGTGTTATTGCTTATGCTTCTAGGCAATTAAAGCCGGCCGAGACTAGATATGCCACACATGATTTAGAACTCGGGGCTATTGTTTTTGCTCTTCGGATTTGGCGTCATTATCTTTTAGGAGAGAAATTTGTTCTTTATACCGATCATAAGTCCTTGAAGTATTTATTCTCTCAAAAGGAACTTAATTTGCGTCAACAGCGTTGGCTCGAATTTCTTGCACCATATGATCTTGATATTCTTTATACTCCCAGTAAGGGTAATCGTGTCGCCGATGCTCTTAGCCGAAAACAACAAGCTGTTGTTTCTATGATGATATCTGAATGGAATGATCTCGAGATTTTATCCACCTGCGAAATTCGAGACCGTGTTTCCGATCTATGTTCATCACTTGTTTTGTGTAGCCTTGAGGCTCATCCTTCTCTTTTAGACCGCATTCTTGAAGCTCAAAGGCTAGACCCCGAATTGGATCTTCTTGGCCAAAATATTAAGGGTAAGATTGATATTGTAAGTTTGAAAGACTTTGATATTGATTCTCGTGGCGGCATTCGAAAATTTGGTAGTCTTATCGTGCCAAATATTAGTGATCTTCGTAAAGATATTTTAGAACATTCACATCGTTCTAAATTTACATTCATCCCGGTAGTAGCAAAATGTACGCAGATATGAAGCGACTTTATTATTGGAAGGGAATGAAGACATCGCTAACTTCGTTAAGCGTTGCATGACTTGCCAACTCGTTAAGGCCAGCATCAAAGGCCCGGTGGATTATTGCAACCTTTAGAGATTCCAATTTGGAAGTGGGATCAGATTTCCATGGATTTTATTGACGGCCTTCCCCGTTCTCGTTCGGGTCATGATAGCTTATGGGTGATCGTTGATAGGCTTACTAAATCCACTCATTTTATTCCCGTTAGGTCTAATCGAACCGTACCTCTTTTGGCCAAACTCTTTGTTAAAGAGATTGTTAAATTACATGGAGTTCCTACTTCTATAGTTAGTGATCGTGATCCATTGTTTACTAGTGGATTTTAGAAAAGTCTTCAAAAAGCTTTGGGAACGAAGCTTAATTTTAGCACCGCTTATCACCCCCAGTCCGATGGACAAACCGAGCGTGTGAATCAAACTCTTGTAGATCTTCTTCATGCTTGTGTGCTTGATTTCGGTGGAAGTTGGGAAGATCATTTTTCACTTGTCGAATTTTCCTATAATAATAGCTTCCAATCTAGTATTGGTATGGCACCTTTCGAGGCACTCTATGAAAGGCGATGCCGATCCCCTTCTTGTTGGCTAGAGGCCGGTGAGAAGCTGGTTTTAGGTCCAGATTTTATTCGTGATTCCACAGAAAAGATTGAACTTATTTGACATAGGATGAAAGAAGCCCAAAGTAGACAAAAATCCTATGCCGATAACCGGAGAAGGAAGTTAGAGTTTTCTGTGGAAGATCTTGTGTTCATTCGTGTGTCACCTATGAAAGGTGTTGTACGTTTCAGTCGATCGGGAAAATTAGCGCCTCGATATATTGGGCCATTTCCTATCACTGAACGTATTGGTTCCATGGCCTATCGCCTATCATTACCGGCTCAGTTTTCTGCCATGCATGACGTGTTTCATGTTTCTCAATTACGGAAATGTCTTCGAGATCCTGATTCTATTCTTGAGCCCGGTGTTGTGGAAGAGATTGAAGTTTCACCTAATTTAACTTATGAGCAACATCCTATTCGAATTGTTGCTTCGGAGGTCAAACGACTTCGAAATAAAGATGTTCCGCTTGTGAAAGTTCAATGGTCTTCAAATCCTAAGGATTGTTCTTGGGAATCTAGAGAGTTCATCGAGCGAACACATCCAGACTTACTTTCTCGTGCTCTTTGAGGTGAACTTCTTATTTCAAACTTCTTTTGTGTTGAATATGCTTTTATGGTTGTTACTATATATCTTCTTCTTAAATATTGCGAGGACGCAATTTCTTTAAGGAGGAGAGTCTGTAACAACCCGCATATTTGTCGATTTTATATTTAAATATTTTATCGATACTCGTAATTTAGTCCGAAAAGCTACTTTTTGCATACGGTCGAATTAGGACTCGGGACCACTCCCATTGAGTATAAAATGCCGTTTGCGACCTTTTTGAGTATAAGCTTCGATATGTTTGGAGTAAGTTGATTTTTGCTACTTTTTCACTTTGGGTTTGGGTTTGGGTTCAGCCCTATGTTTAACTTATACTCAAATCTGAGCCACTCCTCCCCATTCACCCTCACTTTCTCTTCTTTTCAGTTTTTAAAGCATCAATGGTGGGAGAGATGGGAAATTAAAACTCCAAAACCCTAGTTTCCTTTTGCAAATCAAGCTTTAGCTCCAAACTTATAGAAGAACCCGTTGGTAAGCTTCTCTTCTTCTTCTCCAACTCTTTCTCTCTTTGATTTCAGAAAATTCCTAAACCAAATTTGGGAAATGTTTCTCTTTTAATCAAGCTTCTTAAGTTGGATTTGAAGAGTGGTTGATTCCCCTTTTTGCTTTCAAGCTTCTTTTTCAATTGCTTGGGTTCAAAGGTGAGATTTTTATCTCACATCTATGCTTATATTTATCTTCGATTGTTAGGTATAAATTCCTAACACTTATTCGTGTGCAATTGCTTTTGGTTTGGATTGATTTAGTGAATATTCCAATTTTTAGTGTTTTGGGTTCAAATCCTTAAAAATCATAGCTTTGATGTTCAAATGCATTTTTGGTGATGCATCGAGGAGCCAATAGGACCGGGAAGCAGTTGGGCATAATTCTCTGGCGTCCGTGCTCGTTCGGTTGCGAATTGGTGGAGTTTGCACATCAAGTAAATGGGTTTCAATTTGCAGAACATCAGGTTCGGCCGACCGAACCCCTGAGCCGGTCGACCGACCTGCTATTAAAAGTGCTTAGCACTTTTCTGTTCATGGTCCGGTCGACCAACTACAGGGTTCGGCCGACCGACCTTCTTCCCGAGCATTTCTGTTTTTTTGGTCCGGTCAACCGAGCTCTGTAGCCGGCCGACCGACCTGGTGCATTTTTGCCTATTTCGCCTAGTTGTTTGAATTTCCAACTTTAATCGATTCGTGTTGTTTCCTATGTGTTGTTATCATTTGTCATGACTTTGATGACTCCTTTTTAGGGATTTTTGAATATCCATTTCGATGGATTCTTTATCGATTTCTTTGGATTTTCATTCACGTCTTCGATTGTGAATTTTAGTGATTGATTGTTCCTACAATCTTCTTTGTGATTTGTCACTTTAAAAATATAAAGGTTTCTATACTAGTAGTAAATATCAAAACTCTTTCTTCAAATGATTTCAACACTATTTTAGTACAAAGCTCGTTTCTTAAACCGTTTTCCAATCTATTAGTATATACAAACCTTTACCTCACTCGTATGAGAAATCTAATTAAACGACTTAGTAAAACGAGTGGTATGAAACGCTTGCGTTTACTTCGTCGGTTAATTCTTGGACTTGTTCGATTGAATCTCTTATGACAATTTTATAGTGGAGATCTACAGTTTGTTCGTAAATATTTAAGTTAAGCAAGTGGTTATGGGACATGAAGCTAAACTCATATATTTACTAGCTTAGTGTAATTGACACTTCTCGTTGATCATGACGATCATCTTTGTGATTTAGACTAGCAATGTGCGATGTCTCTTTGTCTGCGAGGGAGACTAAACCCCGTTTTGTGGAGTTTCGACTCAAATTGGTGGGGTAGCAACCCATGGTCTTCGGGCCGTTTGTGGAGCTTCGGCTCAATTTGTGATGGTTAGCAACCATGGAATTAGCGTTCCGTTTATGATACACGTGTTGGTGAGCTTTATGCTCCTGTTTGTGATAGGCCTTTCCCCCCCTTTTTGTGATTTATGGATTTCTTGAGATGATTTCTAGAATTTGTGTTTCACCAATTTTCGTGATTTCCATTGATAAGTTTTATCAATATTTGTGCATTGGTGAATTTGTGTGTCATTGACTTTTGTGATTGACATTGATATAATCGTCAATATTTGTGGTTTGATGAACGAAATAAGGAGTATGACATTTCTTTGGTTCTTGTGTAGATTTTGTGATATTGATTAATCTCTTGTTGATTTTCAATTACTTATATACATCACAGCTTGGCATTGTGATTATTATGTGTTTAGTCATATCTCTTACTCTATATCGTTTCATCTGATTTTTATAGTTAGACTGATCCGTTTATTATTTTCTTATTAAATAATACTCGGGTCAGACCGAGATGTTACAGGTGCTTCTGCTTGACTTTACATCCGTGATTACCTCCTTGACTTTTGGTTAACTACTTAGATTAGTAGTTTTTGGTTGTATACATTTGGGATATAGACTCCATGATGTATACTTATTCTTTTGTGTAGTTCTTGTAACTATTCTTTTGTGTTATTGCGGATCATTTTAGACCGCTACTCTGATATACACTTTCATGTGTTAGTTATATATTCATATCTTCTTCCGCATTTGTGATATGAATTATCTATGGCTGATTTATGTTATGCTTATTTCTATATTTGTTTCCGAAGGAATCACATAGTCACCGTGTAGTAGCTTTGAGTTTGTATCGGTATGTCGGATTTCCTCTTGAAATAAAATGCATGTTTTACTATCTGACATATCGGTGCTCGCACAAAGCAATTACATGGATGGTCGCTCCTCAACAACCTTATTCTCCGTGCTAGTTGACAGCATTACACTGTTGTGTTCTTGGCTAGCGTGGGTATAGAGGTGGGGCGTCACAAAACGACATCAGTTTAAACATGAGCTAGTTACCTTATAAAGGCAGGGAGTCAGAATGCGTGTGTGTCATCATCTAATAGGAAGACACTTACGACTTTATTGTTTCTATTATTATCAGCAATTCTCCCTTATAAGGCATCGATATTAGACTTTAGTTTATTAAGGAACTCCTTAAAGCCAATGATTTTAGCTATTTTATAAGCATTTTATCCAATTAAAACAAATATTGTGGATGTATAGGTCAAATTATCCATTGTATTATTATTATTATTATTATTGATTTTTTTTTTGGTTTATATCAAACCAAATATACCAAGCTATAATAGATAAAAACGTATCTAATAAGAATCGCTGACCAGAAGTTTCAACCTAGACCAATAGAAATCATAATTAAGAACATTAAAAGTGATATCAAAACCAAAAATTCCAATGAAGTGTAGAAGTTTAAAATTGGTAAATTGGCAATCGTAGTATAAGTGTACAATTGTTTCTAGGTTTATATTATAGAAATACATTTTTTTTCAGTGTGCATATTTTTTTTTGCAAGTTCAATAGTATTAAGTTTTCCATGTAATATTAAAGAAAATATGAAACTTTGATTTAAGAGTCATGTTCACTTTCCACTAAATTTAAAAGGTTTAGATTTATGTCTAGAGAAATGCAAAAATGAACTAGATGTAAAGATATAGTCTTATCCTAACATTATTATCTGTATTATAAAACTCTAATTTGGCACATAAAAGAGAAAACTAGTAAAAAAAATAGTTCATTCTAGTTCCCGATTAAGCCGAATCCCTAAGGAATGTTCACATTAGGTTTGTAGATTTTTGAAATCGATACATTTTTATCATTGAAAATATCGTAGAACTATGGAAATTCTATTCTATGAGGGACAATAGAGATCCATCAATCATGCCAAAAGGATGTGTTATTCCTCGAGTAGACATTGTTACCAACATGGTTTAAAAATATTTAAGCTTTTTAGAATTGATTTCCAAAAGTGTGACAAATCATTGTTTTATTAGGCGTTAATCGGTGTATGTTAAGAGGGTGCACAAAATTGATTAGAAATTTGTTCTTTTCAAATTAAGCTAAAATTATTAGTATTAATCTTTCACACTTGTTCCCCAAATAAAGAAACATTGGGGCCATAAAGATTAATAATCTCTAACCCTCTTTCTTTTTCGGTTTACAAATCGAATCCCAAACTAACGAGACACCGAAAAAAACTACTGGAGTTATCCCTAACCCATAAGAACCCTCCCTTGATCTTATCTATTTTATCCTTTACCCGTTCGAAAAGAAATAAATGACATCCATAATGGGAAGTACCAATAAAAGAGAGTTGACTAGTACTATTCTACCCGCCCTTGATAAAAGTTTAACATTCCACCAACATAATATTTTGCTAATTTTATTAGTGATATTAACCAATCATCATGCTTAATTTCATTGGTCTTATTAAAAACCCTAAGTAACATATGGGAAAATTCATAGTGTTACAGTTTAATATGGTCGAAACCTGACTATCTACGTTACCTACGTCATATAGTACTAAAACCGAACTTTTATGAAAATCAGTTTTTACACCAAATAGAAACTCAAACTATACAAATAAATTTTAAGAGCTATAATATGACAAGGAAAATGCTAGGTAAAGAGCATTGTATCCTCTGCGCACTGAAGGAGAGGCATACCAAATCTTGTAATCTCATTTCCAACCCTATTTAAAATTCAATTACTAGTAGCTACCTTAATAATCTTAGCAAAAATGTCACATGTTAAATTGAACAAAATAGGTTATAAAGGATTATCTTGCCAAAGTCCTCATTTTGATTGAATTTTATTGCTTAAATTACCATTTACCATAATTCTAGATTGCGTGTTTTAAGAAGAGCACAATCCAACATACACTTTTTTTAAAAACCTTTAGCCAGTAATAAGTCTTTGAGGAAAGACCAATCCAACATATTGGTGAAATCTAGTTTTAAAGTGTGCCAAGTGACATTATTTTTACAACAACATTTTATTAACTCTTGAGCAACCACAATCCCTCCATGATATTTCTGCCTTTGATAAATTCAGTTTGCATACTATCGATAGATCATTCATTTTAGAACTAAGCCAAATAGCTAAAACTTTTGAGATTACTTTAAAGGAGCAATTAAGAATCAAAATAGGTCTAAAATATTTTAATTCATTCACACAAATTTTCTTATGTAACAAATTATATTGGTAAAACTAAATCTACCTAACTGCAATGTACCATCACATAATTCATTAAACAATTTTATTAGATCTGATTTTATAAAACACCAAATTTTGTGTAAAATAAAATTGGAAACCCCCGGACCTGCCGCCTTATCACAATGCATATCACTAATAGCCCTTAAAATTTCGTCTTTTAGAAATATAGGGTCCATGTCGCCTAAGTCAATCCTAGTATCCACAGGATATAACTCTTTCTAGTTAGCTTTAATCCTATGACTTATCTCAGTTCCAATATTTTCTTTGTAATAGTTCATAAAATCCTTAGTTAATTCATTCTGATCAAAATTTTCTACATCACTAATAACAATAGAGGTAGTGGTCTTACTATGCTTTCTACCGTCAGCAACTTTATGTAAAAAATTGTTTTTTTGTAACCCTCGTGCATTCACTATATTCTACCTCTTTATTTCCACATAACTTCCTTCTAAGTTAAAACTTTATCCAATTCCTTCTTTAAATTTGAAAGGGCATTCTTTTCAATAAGTTCAGGGCCCTTGATTCTTCAGTTTTATTTAATTTTAGAATCCTATAAAGTAAATTCTCTTTTTTGAGTCTAATATTCCTAAAAGCATCCTTCCTACATTTTTAAAGAAAGTTTCTTAAAACTCTTAGTTTTCTTACAAATATCTTGGCTATGATACCTAAAAATCCACTACTATAAAAACATAAGGAAAGCTATTTATATTTAATTATATTCGTAAAGCTGTTTTTCAAACAACTTTATCTTTTCAAATTTGATTTTTTTACCGTCGTTAAGGTTATCTCAAGAAAGAATAATGGGATAATGATTCGAGTAAATACTATGCTGGCTAGCAATCTTGCATATGAAGAACTTAACTTTACTGTCATCATTAATGGAAAACCTATCCAAGAGCACCATAGAGGGCACTTCTCTTAAATTCGACCAGCTGTGACGTCTATTGGTTAATGGTAACTGGATCAAGTTACAATCAATGATAAGCTGATCAAAATCTTCCCTAGTGGGAAAGTTACCTTCTCTAGGAGCCCAATCCCATATAAAACTTAGAACATTGGAGTCACCATTCAAAACCCAAGGACCCGAGGAAAGTGCTCTAAAATCAAGACATTCACGCTAAAGGGCCCTATGCTCAACCTTGGAGTGATTCCCATAAACATCATAAACATCAAGGATCGAATTATCGGTAAGATCTAAATAAATAAGGTGCATGGAATGAATATTAATAATATGCTGCAAAATCTGAATGCATCAATCACACCAACCTATAATAAGCACCAAGCTACGCCTAGCCAGAAGGAAAACCCAACGAAAAAAGTGAAAGCCTCCTAAACTCCTACAAAAATGATAATTAGGATTTTAAATTTTAGTTTCTTGCAATAGTGCAATGTCAATATTGTTATCTTTAAAAACGTCATGATTTTGTTATATTTGTCTAAAACGTGAAGACCCATAACATTGCAACTAATGTACCTCATGATCTAAAGATCGAGCCCTCTCCAATTCCCTACTCTTATTGAATTCAACGTCAATCCGAAAGCCATCAACGGAAAAACCTTCACTAGTAGCTAAGTAATGTAATGCATGAGTAGATAGGGTACTAAGGGCATAAGGATTATACGTGCTACTGAAGAGAGGATCTACACTAGAGCTTGGCCCAATGGTGCTGCATTCAGCACCCAAGCTAGGGGAAGCGCCCACGAAGGGTACTACTTGTAATAAATAAAATTAGATTTTATCGAAAGATGTGGAAGCGACGAATTCAAATAAAATGTCATACTACTTGCTAAGGTGATGTGTGAACATTAGTATTTATATTGTTTGATATTAATCGCTAATTGAATCACCACCTTTGAGTCACATAACCAAATTTATGAATAATTTAAATAAACCACATGATTTAATTAATTTATAATCATTACAAATTAATTAAATGAATTAATATTTGTGAAATATTAATTATTAATTTTATTTGATGTTTGAATATCATTAGTGTTTAATAAAGTGCATGTACAAAATTTATAAATGCGTCTATCTATATAAAGATCGATAGAATATTTAAGTTAGATTTAAATGGAAGAAACGCTGAATGGATTTGAAAAATTTTCAGCCCCACTACATGTCATTCTGTAGCCGACCATACATGGTGGGTGGGGGAGTAGATGTTTGATGATATTTAACTGAGAATAAAATAGGGAAGGTTTTAAAGAAGGGAATTTAAATGTTTCAATGTTTCCTTTAAAACATACCCTCTCTCTCTCCAATTCATTGATCATTATTTTCTCCTGGCAAAGTCTTCACTCTTCCTCCCATCAAGCAGTGGCCAAATGTTTCATGCTGGTATAGGGAAAAAATCTCCAAAACCAAATAAAAATTAAATCAATTTATTAAAGATGATTTATACTTCTTGATCTTTGCAACATCTAGAGGTTGATTCAAGAATGTAACAATAGAAAACAACGGCCATTCATCGATGCCAAAATGTAATCGACGAGATATTGGTAAATAACCTACCAATGCCATGTCAATGATATATTAGGCATCGATAAAAAAATATGTCAGAAAAAGGATTTTGATGCCTTGAAGATGCTTCATGTGGTACCATTCCGACGCCGGGCGGAGGATACGGGCTAACACCTTACTGTTGCCACTATGCTGATGTCATTTTGACTACATGTCGAATATTTCTAAACTTATAAAATTAGGAATTACTGATGCCTTTTGGACTATTTGCTAATGCCATAGCATCACCTAATTAACTTAAAAAAAATTGGATTTTCCGATGCCACGCAGACGCCCTTAAGATGCCTCAACTGAAACATATTGTTAGTATTTCTGGTGCATTTCTTACCTCAGTCACACATTCGTTGTGTGTATGTATTTATACGTATATATCATTGTAATATACCATATATCAAATACCACAAGAAAATATCATGTATTACATATCACATCCAAATATCATCTATCACATATCACATGAAATCATACCTTCACAATACAAATCAAATATCTAAAGCAAACAATACCATCACAATACAAACCAACTATCCAAACATTCTACAAGAGAATATTCAAACACCAACAACAATCCCAAGCCAATTATCTAAACACCGACAACAATACCAAGCCAAATATCCAAAACAAACCACATAGACATAAGCAATCACCATCACTATCTCTAAACAGACCAAATATTTAATCAAACTAAATGTACACATACAATCACCATCTCCCATGTGACAACCCGAAATTTTTAGATATTTAAAATTGGAATATTTAACTGATTTTAAATAATTGAAATTTAGTTTAACTTGAATTTCAAATATCACTATTTATTTGGATAATTAATTTATTGGATTTAATAATTGAAAGTTGGGTAAAATATTAAATCTGGAGTTTTAAGCTTATTAAAAATACTTCAGAGGCTTATAAAATTTATATTGATAATACTGAAGATAGTAAAAGCTTTAAAATTGAAATTTAAAGTGATTTGTTCAGTTTTAAAAATATAACATTTAAATTGAATTTAAAAAATAAGTACCTTCCGAGGCACGGTCTCGGACCTCGACGAAACCCATTCCATTGGATCCATAATAGTGTATTATTACTGGATTTCAAATTTCGTAGAATATGAAGTTATCGTATGGCCGTATGGTAGATAAACGCGCTAAAATCTATATCGTAAATTCAATATAATAGCTGGGTCCAAAAAGCTGTCTTCTTCATACGATCGAATTAGAAATCAAAACATTTTCCATTACGTTCGGTATAGGGGTATGACATTATAAACGCCTAGCGGCACTTCTCGATAGGAGGTCGATATTTTGAGTTGTAATTCGAGACGGTTAGATTCAAATAATATTTATATTCAAATTGTTTTGACAAAAGTTTTCTCAACAGCCTTTCTCTTTATTCAAACACGTGTCCCCCTGGTATAACACGTGTCCACCCTGTTAACACGCGTCCCCTCCTCCTCTTTTTAAATCGAAACCTGAAAAATATTTGAAATGGACGAATTGCTAAATCTCATTCCTCCCTTCTTTTCTCTTTTTCTAACCCAAATTTCACTCGGAACAAATTCGTATTCGAAAAAAAGGGATTTCGAGAAAATTTAACGGCTGAACGAAATCGCGTCTCCCATCCTTCTTTTAAAATTTCATTCATGAATCATAATTCGTTCGAAATCAAGAGAAAGCAGACTCCGTTCTTGAATCAATTAATAAAAGGGGAGGTTCACGACTTCACTTGGAGTGTGCGAGGCTAGGCGCGATAGCGTGAGTTTCGTTCAAGGAGGCGAGTTGCGAAGTAGCGGTTTGCGAAGTCAGGCCTGGAGTTCTTGTGCCTGTACTACTGTCAGGATCAAGAATTCGATGATGATGTCGAGTTCACCTGGGCTCGTGAGAGCGTCGAGTTTTCCAGCAAAGGCTAGTGATCAAAGCCTGACGGCGCGATTGTGTGGGGATGGCAGTGGTGGGGACAGAGAGGTATAGGATTTTTGTTTTCTTTATTTAAAAATTTAATATATATATATATATAAGAGTGTATGCATATTATAACGACCCGAAATTTCCGAACCCGAAAATTTCAGATAGTTATGAAAAAGAAGAAAGGGATAGAAGAAGAAGAAGATCAGAAATATCTCACATTCGCAGCGGATAAAATATAATAATAAATAATAACAGTTTACAAAAGCATTCTGTATCTGTCAATTACATTTTCATACATCAGAGTTACACATATACTCAAACACTAGACATATACAAATCAACATGTCTCAGATAATCAGAAATATATAACAGCGGAAATACACCATACGTTCCTGCCATCCAGCTCGCCTCATGAGCTCCAGAACGTCCTTACCTGAAAATCTATAATACTCGGTCTGACCGGAGCATTACATCAAAGTAACACCCGAGTCAGGCTGGAAACCAGTGTGAGTAAACCCATCCAACATGGAATACAAAGCATGCAACTTATATAGAACCCGGGTTAACTCGAATCAATTTACAAGTTCACAATATTTTATAGACATCACTTATTTCACACATAAGTTTTCTAAATACCAAAGATTTAGATTTAAAATAGTCCAACTCCTTTAAATCACTTCATTCCAGTGTATAGACTTCACATATCAATCTATAAAAATCTAAAGCGTTTCGGGTATTTCCTAATACCCGACCCCGGTCTCTTCGAGTCTCATGTCTTCCTAACTCAAGTTATCCAAATGAAATACACAGCATTTCATATCATAGATATCAACTCATTCAAAGCATCCAATACCATTTAATCATCCATAAGCAAAGCATAATCACATACAAATTTAATTAATCCTGATTGAATTACTAACCTCGACCACTTAGATTTTTTCATTTAACATTACTTAATTTCAAATCAATTAATCAATCATCCCTTCATTATTCATCTTAATTAATCACCCTGGATTAATTATCCTCCAATTACATTCAAGTAATTAACTTTAATTAATTTCACAATATTAATTATTCTTAACCAAAATCAATAAGAAATCTTTAATTACTTCACAAATTAATTAACTAAATTAATGACATTAATCCTTAACTACTTATATTAATTAATTTCTCATAAGTCACTTATTATTGATTCATTAGTCTTAATTAATCAATCTTTAATTACATCATTAATTATATAAATTAATGATTTCTAATTACATTTTAATTTATCCTAATCTAATTTAATTACATTAATTAAATCACAATATTAATCATTCTCGATTAATCTCAACATGTAATTAACTATCTTTTTATTTACTTTATTAAATAAATAAATTTCCTGTTTTAAAATAGTAGTTTAAAGGAATTTAAAACCAAATTCATTTTTAATTTCAAATCAATTTTTAAAAATGCACTTTAACATTCGAGTTTCTAAAATAATTAAATTTTAAAACTTATTCGTTTGAAACCCAGATTCACGCTTGAATCCCAGATTTAACTCTGATTTAAAACTTGTTTAATTCTCTACTTTACAATTTTAACTTCAGTTTTTAAATTTCATTTTCATTTCTTTCCAGTTCATTTTTATTTTTATTCTATAATTATTTCACTTTCAAAATTCACCCTTATTTCCTTTCAAAAGTCCAATTTTTTTTATATATTTTGATAGCTCAGAGTACCGAAATATTCAAGCAAACCACAGCATTCAATATTCCAATTACCCATAATATCCATCACAGAATATCAATCGCATCAATATATACTATATACTATTATATATAACATAACACATCAAAACAATCCAATCATTCAACCAGTTATTTAAATTCAACCATTTAAATTTAAATAAAATCTAGGAGAGTGAGATTAACTTATCTTTGATTTTGTTTTGCAATCCACTTCAATATAGCTTTGGTTTTCCCGATTTAACCTTGAATAAACAATTTATATGGTTCTTATTAATATTTGAAATGACCTAAAATAATTTACCACTAAATAAATTCAATCAACTAATTTTTTCGATTTAAAATTGATTTTAAATTTTAAAGTGCTTTAACCAACTAAATTTTTCTTTCGAAATCTCCTACCTTTACAAAAATCATTCATATATAATTTCCAAACTGAGACATTTTTTTTATTTTTTTATTTTTTAACCGCATACTTTTACTCAATTAACTTGTTAAATTGAAATTTAACATACCAAAAGTTTAAGCTATCTCACCTAAATCGCCGTAGAAGCCACCTCAGCTGCTCGAACTTTGAAGAACTCCTCCTTGCCACTTTTCAGACCCTCACACGCACGATCGAACGACTGACCTCACCACCCTAGAAATGAATAATGCCTCTGCCTCGACTTCATCACCGTTGCAGCACCGCACGCCACCATGCGAGACTCCACCCATCAACCTTTCAGCCTTGCCACAAACGCGCGCAACACCAACAAACCCCCAAACTCGATTTCGCCAGACCTTCATCGCGCCTCCATCAGACAGGCGATTTCAGCTACCCACGTTGCCGCCTGCGCGAGACAATACCCAAACCCTAATCGAGAGACTCCCATGTCGCGACCCTACTTCGCGCAAGAGCGCGTGCTCAACAGCCCCACGCTCGAGCTCAAAATCCCCCTTCCCCCTCGAGTTCGAGCTCGATTTAACCCTGCGTCGCCATTAATTTTTTTTATTTGACTTCGGTTTCATTTTGTCTGAAAAAAACGAAGATATTTATCCTAAAGGAGGCTTCGGGTATAAGCTAGACCGTAATCACGTGACTAGGGGGATTCAATTTAGACTTTGAATTGATTTTATACAGTTGACTGTTGAAAATATGTCGTGTTGCATACTGTGAAATTTCGAACTCCTAATGAGGCGTGCGACCTGACGTTCATAATGTTATACCGCTACGTCGGACGCAATGGAAAAGGTTTCGAAGGCTAATTCGATCATATGCACAAGTTACGAAAATAAACGATCAATTTTAAATTAAATCGATTAAAATAGCTTCTATGCGTTTTGAGCTACCAGGGTCAAACGAAAACTTCGATTGCTACGAAAATTAAAATCCGATAATAACTAACTATTACGGATCCCATGGAACTGGTTTCGTTGAATTCCGAGACTGTGCCTCGAAAGGCTATCTTTAAATATCGATTTAAACGATAAAATCTCAAAACTTAACAAAACACTTTCGAATCACTTTTTAACACTTTTACTATCTTCAGTATCATCTATATGAATTTTACAAGCCTTTAAATTATTTTTAACAAGTTTAAAACTTCAGATTCAATAATTTACCCAATTTCAGTTTATTAAATCTAATAAGTTAATTGCTATTAATAATAATATTTGAATTCAATTTAAAAATTATCTTTTTAAATATTTAAAATTAATTGAATATTCCAATTTCAAATGCCTAAAATTCTGGGTCGTCACATTCCTCTCGAAATTACCAGTTAGGAAGAATGGTCCAATACCCGTTTACCTTTTCCCAAAGCCCACAATTCAACATCGTACCAACTATCTTTTATTAAAGACCTACTATTACTTTAACCAACTTCCCAAAACCTTCTATAGTTTCCAACAACATTATTTTCTCCATATATTCAAATTTAAATTTAAATTCCAATTTAAATTACCACAATTTCTCAAAAAAAATTTAACTCTCTAAATTTCCAAAATTTTTTGCCAGCGTCTCCTTCGCGCGGTTAGCTCGGTACAACTACAAAATGCCTCTACGGGCTCTCAAATTTCAAAAGGAAACAAAAAGCCAAGTGGCTAGATCAAAAACCCAATCAAATTTCATATAGAAATTTAAACACATACCTTTTAGTCGGGCAATTCAAATTATCTCCTGAAATCAAGTCCAATTTTCCTTTCCCTTTATTATACCTGCATATCTTACTTAGCCATTTCTATTCAAATTAGTTTTCCATTTTCATATGATTTCAATTTATCTTCAATTCCGAATATTGAATTTATCTTCCATTTATAACTGATTCATATCATTGTTTAAATTAGTTTCATCCACTAATTTATTTCAATTTCCAATTTGAAATTGTTTTGCCGTTAACAAAAATTTTCTCAAAAGTTTTCAAAAATTTTCTAACTCCCAAAATTTTCAAATTTTTTTGGCAGAGTCTCCTTTGTACGGAGGAGCTTTTGCAATTTGACAAGAGATATAAATATATATACATCGACCCACCCGGTCAGAAAAGCAAAAACAGTTCATATTTCCTATTTTTCCTACGTAGGCGTACCTTATTTAGCATTTTAAGCAAACGTCTTATTCATTTTAGCAATTAGTGCAACCAAATCCAGCCAAACGGCTTCCCGGTACCTTTACTTACTCAATTTAAATATGTAAGTGGCATATATAGAAAATTTATTAGCATTTCGCATACTCAAACAACTACAACACATTAACTCCAAAGAAATGCATTCTAAATAACTCCCACAAGAAATTGATATGATTTCAACACTAATTCAATTGCTTTCAACCAATTTATATACCATTTCCTTCAATTTTAATGGCTTACAACTCAATTGCTTACATTCAATTTATTTATAAGCAAAAAAAACTCATATTCACTTCAAATGATTCAAAAATGAATTTTATTTTCTTCTATTAATTTATAGAATTTCTTTACCTTCGTTTACGTCAAACGACAACTATTTTTATGCGAATTCGACGATATTCGCTTAATAGAGTGTCCATTTTAATTTATACTACTTCAAATTAATTTCAACTCATTCTGTATTTAATTCCATTTCATTTCTAATTTGTTCACCAACCGTACATTTGCATTTCATTTTAAAACTATCTTATTGAGCTTGACAACATTCGATGCTCATATTAATATCCAATTTCCAAATAAATTTTGTGATATCCCGGAATTTTTGGCAATATCAATTTAATAATCTTTACTTAAAATTAAATTGATTTGATATTATTGATTAGTAAAATATATTATTGGTTTAATAATCTAATTAAATAAATATTTAATTAGTGATTTTACCTTTTAAAAGCTAATAAAATATTTCTATTTATAATGTATATATATACTTGTATATATAATATAAATAATTTTTGATTTGGAAATTAATAAACAAATAAGGTTTTGTTTTCAAATTCTAATAATATATTTAGTAATTGGGAAATTATATTGTAAATTAATATTGTGTTTTTCAAAGTTATTTAAATTAATAACTATATGGTTTGTAAATACTTAAAATAAATGTTAAATTGTTTAAAATTATATCTTAGCTTAATTTTTAAATTTAAATAAAAAGTTTGTTTTATTTCTTTTTAAATATTACTTGATATCAATGTGATTTGAAAATTTTATATATAGGTTTAATTTACAATATAATATATGATCTTAATTCATTAAATAGCTAATTTATAATCTCTTTTATAAATCATTTAAAATTGTTAAAATTGTTATTTTCAAGACATATTAATAATGTATTATTTTTCCATATAAATATAAAAAGAATTAAAATAAGAAAATAGAATTATCATTTTTAAATTGAATAAGTTGATTTTAATTTGGATTTCAAAATTTTAATTTGAATTTGGAATTTATTTTGAAATTCAAAATAATAGATTCTTAAAGATATTTGAATAATTTTTAATTTTTAATTTGTTTATTTACATTTTCTTTAAATAAGAAATTCACATATATTTATATAAGTATAAATAAATTAAGTAAAATCTTTTATTAACATTTAAAATATAACTAATTTAAATAAGAGACATGTGTTAACATATTAAACAATCAAACTACATGTGTTAATTAAAGAATAAAGGTTCATGACAAGTGTCAATTTATTTTTATTTTTATCCTTTTCTTTTGTTTTAATTAATCTAATTTCAGCCCTTATAAGCATATTTTTTTTCTCCTTCATTCATTTTCCTTTCTATATTTTTACTTAACTAAGAAAAAATCAAATTTCCTCTCAAAAACAAAATCTGCCTCAAACAGAAATTGCCAAACAAAAATATGAAAATCCCTCAAACCAAAATGTGTAATCCCATTCTGTAACACTCCTCAAACCTAAATTTCAAACTAAATCAAAAATCTACATTTCTTTTCAAACCTGAAATAAATTCCTGCAAAAATCAAATGTTTGCATTTTCAAAACCCAAAGAAATCAACCTATATATCTTCCTCTAGAAAATCACCAGCATGCATGTACTTTTGGTCAGGCAGCATAAGCAACCTGGAATTAAAGCATTTTCAAACCTGTAATTTCTTCTAGAATTCGGAAAACTCCTACATGCATGAAGTTTTGAAAACTGGAAGCAAAAGCATTCAAGTCTTTGGCCATTCCAGTTTCAAGATATTATCAACTGCTCTGTTCTTTTTAAAAATCAGGTGAGTAACAGTTCTTACAATAAAATTTAAAGGTAGGTCTGGTTGTTTGAATTATGTTTAAAATAAGTTGTATTTGTATATATATGTTGAAAAACTCCTGTGCATTTGTGATGTGTGATACATGTTTGATTTTGAAATGCTTGTAGAACATCTCTGTTCTAGATTTCAAGCCCAATTTTTCAATTTAAATCATTTCCCCTTGATCCATTGATTTTTAAGACTTAGGATCTAAATAAATATTGTTTGTTTGGTTATAAACTAAATTTTAAAAATTTATTTAACTTAAATAAAAACTGTAATTGCTCTGGTAATCAAATTAAACAGAAAACTCAAAGTCTCTGTAAAAATTCAATCACGTTAACTATGCAATTCAAGTACATAAACTAAATCCTTAACCCTAGACATGAATTTTAAAAGTGAAATTATGATTTTTAGTTAAGTAGTGAATGAGCAGTTCCTGTTTGTTCAATTTAGAGGTTCTGGGTGGCCTCTGGCGATCCAGTTGATCTGAAATGTCAGAGTTCTTTCTGAAGGTAGAACATAGGTCGGAGGGATCAACAAAATTGTCAGGATGATGACCTATGAGTTGTGGTAGCTACGTCGGCCAATTTTTGATTTTAACCCTAGTTTTGATCAAGTTAGGAATATTGATCATTTCTGTTTCTATGGTTCATCGAGTGTGAAGAGGCTTTGAGGGATGGTAGCTGGGTCGATGACGAGGGTATGGAAGGAATTGCAGCACTTAAGGTGGTCGGAGGACGGTGATTGGGCCGTTGACAGGTTTGAGGAGTTTTGTGTTTCCAGGTTTGGAGTGGGTTCCTGTTTGGTTTTAGTTACTCGATTTTTGATTCGAGTGTGTGGAGAAGGTTCAGTGATCGTAGGTTGATCTGGAGATGGTCGTTGATTTGTGAAGTTCATCGTGGATGGTCAGAGAGGGGAGACTGGTCTGTGCATATGCACAGAGCATATCAGGTTTTGGTGAGTTTTAGTGGATGGTTGGTACGGGGTTTTGTCTCGAGGAGTTCTCGTAAAAATGTTGAATTTGCTCGAGTTTGCATGAGGTATGACTCGAAGTAAATTTGTATAAGCTCGGGAAGTTTAGTTTCAGGTTTTTGAACCTGACAGTTTTCCTGTTTTGAAAATTTAAACTAAATTTAAATAAAGAAGAAAAGCAAGTTTTAAAACAAAAAATTCAAATAAATTTAAATCTGAATTCAAATGAGTTTGAATTCTACTTTTTAAATATAAATAAGTTTTTATAAAAATGAAATGTTTTAACCACTTTAAAATGTTAAAGTATTTTATAAAGTGTTTTAGAAATCTGAAATGAGATTTAAAACAAGATTTTAAATTTAAGTTTAAAACTGAATTGTAAATCTGAATTCAAATTGAATTTGAATCTTAGGATTTGAAAAGAAAATAAAGTTTATAAATTCAAATGTTGTAATTAAGTTTGAATCATGAAGTATTTTATAATAAGATTTTAAAGTCTAAAATATAAGATTTAAACAAAGTGTTCAAATCTAAGTTTAGAATTTAGAATTCAAAAATGAATTTGAATCCTGGGTTGAAATAAAATAAGCTTTTGAATTTAAATGTTTTAAAACAACCTTGAAAGTTTTAAAGTATGGTTTAAGTTAAAAATTGAATTTGGTTTTAAAATTCTTTTATAAGACAAATAGATTCTTTAACATGTAATACAAAAGTTTTTGAATTGTTTTAAAAGTTTTGTTAAAGTTAAAAAAAATTGATTTCATTTTAAATCTTGAATTTAAAATGGAATTTAAAGGAAATTTTAAAAATAGATTGTTTTTAAAATACCTTGCTAATGATAATTTAATCATTAATAAGATTTATGTTTATCTTAAAGTTAAGTAGAACTTAATAATTTATAATTCATTAAACGATTAAGGTAATTAAGTTTTGTAATTAATTAATTAAATTAATCAATGATTTGGGTTAATTAATTAAATAATTAAGGGTTTTATTTAATTAATTAAAGGATTAAGTAAGTTAATTAAGATTGATTAAATTGTAATTAAGAAATCATTAATTAGATAAGATTTGATTTGATTTTAATTTAATTAATGATTTGAATTCATTAATCAAGTAATTAAAAAATTAATTAAGCTTTAGATTAACACTTGATTAATTAAATAATTAGAGATTAATTAATGGGTTTTATAGATAATTTAATTTGTAATTAATAATGATTAATCTCAGTTAATTACATTAGAGAAGTAATTAAAGATTTGTTAATGGTTAATGAAGGTCATTAACTTAGGATTATTTAATAATTAATTAATGTGATTAATTTTAATGATTAATTGGATTAATTAATTTAAAGATAATAATTTGAGAATTGTTTAAGTGTAATTACTTCATGGAAGTAATTAAGAAATTAATTACTAATTGTAATTAATTAAGTTTATTTTAATCAGTTTTAAGTTAATTAATTAAGTTTAATTAATTTAAAATAATCATTGAGTAATTTAAGAAGTAATTACCCAATGTGATTAATAATGAATAATTACTTAGTGAAGTAATTAAGAAGATAAATTACTTGATGTAATTAAATTGAAGGATAATTGGGTGATGAAGGAGTGTTGGAAATTAATTACTTTGTGTAATTCATATGAGGCATAATTACTTAGAAGAAGTAATTAAGAATTAATTACTTAGTATAATTAATTAAGAATTGGTTAATAAAGTTATTTGAAGATAATAAAGAGATGTAATTAATTAAATGTAATTAATTACTTAATGTGATTAATCAAGAGTGATTAATCAATATGGATAATTGATAATTAATTACTTAATTTAAATAGGGTAATTATTAATAGATATAATTAGGGATCATTAATTTGTATAATTAATGATGTAATTAAGGATGGATTAATTAAGAACAATTAATCAATGAAGGGATTAATTAATGTAATTAATTAAGGATTAATGTAATTAATTATAATTAATTAATGAAGTAATTATAGGTTAATTACTGAATTTGGTTTGGAATAATTAATTTATGAAATTAATTAAAGGTTAATTACTTGAATGTAATTAAAGGATAATTAATCAAGGATGATTAATTAAGGTGATTTATTAGAGGGTAATTAATTGATTGATTTGTATTTAATTAATGGATATGTAAGCAAGATTTATATGGATGAAGTAATTAATTTAATTTGTTTTAAATTAATTAGGGAAGAAGTAATTAATTTAATTTAATTTAAATTAATTATAGAATGCTGATTAATAAGTTATTGGTTGTGAATGTTGGTTAATACTGATTACCCTGAATAGTTGAGATCTCGGATATGAGATAAGTGATGTTGTGTGATTTGGATGCTATGGTTGCATTTGAGTTGATAATATGAATTATCTGTTTGGGATGATAATATGGATTATCTGTTGTGATGATAATGTTGATTATCTATTGTGATGTTGTGTATTATCTATTTGTATGTATATAGATAATATTGAATTGAATTGTTTTAAACATTAAAATAACTTGGACCTAAAAGATGGCGATTTGGATTTCGATGAGACCGGGATCGGGTTTCCATATTTGGATATTCGAAAACGACATCGATCCAAATTAACGATAGGTCGTGAATCTCAAGTGAAGATGAAGATTCAGAGTGCAAGGGTTATCATCGTTAACTCTGAGGGTGATTCCAAAATGAGTGTAATGAGATAATGCCTTCGGTTTCGTTCGAACCCGGAACGAACTTGTATGGATTGAATGCTTTCAAAACATTGTCAGGTGGACGATGAGCATTCTAAGAGATGTGTTCTCTAAAGATAATCGTAGCCTCAAGCCTCATCAACCGGGAATGGCTAAAACAGGGGAGGTGCAGCAAGGTTAAGTGGGTCATGCCCAAGTAGGACGAGATTTTCCCCTGTCTAGAGTCCCTTTATATTCGGCTGTGTGGGGCGGTTGATTGAAACAACTGCCAGGGTTGTCTTGTTCGGGACTGTTCAGTAAGGAATGGTTTCGGCCTTGTGTTACAGGGGATTGGGAGTGATCCTCGGTACGGTGATCTAGGCCACGTACTGTGACGGGTGGTACCCCAGTAGCCCTGCCATTGTATGGAATCCAAAATCCAATAAGTGCCAACGGTTTTGATTGTATTACCCACTTTTGTGAATAGTAGCTGGAATTTAATGAATGTAACAATTTTGGCTATTTCTTATTTATTTGAAACCGTAGACACTATTATAATATCATCGGATTTCCTATCAAATGTTTGGTTAGCGTAAGGTAAAAACTTTTCCATGTTTATGTGTGGGAAGTCTTACGTGATACCTTTTCTTTTCAAAAGGTTTTTAAAGTTAAGCAACCTTAACGTGTTACTCACACCAGACCCATGTCTGACCCGGAGTTTATCTTTTGTTTCTTAAACTCTTGGGTACTCAAATTTTTACGAGTGGCCAAGGGATTTAGGTTAGCTTTGACGAATTGTGGAGGAGCAATGGAGCAGGAGGCTTCTGCGTTGTAGATATATAGATTCCGTTGTGTGTTCTCTGTATCGGTACCTCTTTGTTGAGTTGTACTGAGTTGTAATAACTAGACAGGTGTTTATAACTGTCTAATATGAATGTATGTTGTGTAACTCTGATTGGTGTTGCATATTATGTAATACTTATGTTATTAATATAATTTATTCATTCCGCTGTTGAGATTCTAGTGTTGTTTTCTTCTTTCTCTTCTTTCTCTTCTTTCTTTTCTCCTTTCCCTTTCTTTCTTAAAGATGATTCGACTTTTTGTGGAGAAAAAGTCTGGTCGTCATAAATTTAACCCAACCTTTTATTTAATGGTCTTCCATTCTTACTTGAAACCAAGCTTTTATTGATTTAAGTAATTTTATTTCAAATTAATACCTTCATAACTTAAGTTCATTCTGATAACCCAATTCCAATTACAACTTTGATTTAGTTTTTATTCAATCAGACCTCATCCATTTATTGTTTAATTCAATTAACCCATTTATTCACCCCATATTTAAATTTTTAATTCACTTACTTAATTTATTTTCGAATTTATTCCATTTATACAAAGCCATTCTCAATTTATTTACACTTACCTGGGTTTTGTTTGCAACTCAAACCATTTCCATTATAATTCACTTTCATTTCATTTGACAACACTTCCCTTATATCTAATTTACTTGCAAATTTCGTTAAATATTATTCATATCACACTTGACTTATATTTGTAATTCAAACCATCACTATTTCGATCCAACTCTATTTTATTTTTATTTTTACAGCATCTCCACTTATTTAATTCATTATCAAATCCAAGTCGAATTTTATTTACAATTCGAATTCATTTCCAAACTCCATTATTAACTTACAATCCATTTTATTTAACCGAGTTAAATTTTATTAATATATTCTATCAAATAATTTATTTAGCTAATTAGCTTACTTCCAACTTTTATTTCAATATTCGATTTTACTACAAAAAATCACTTCATTAAATTTTCCTGAATTGAATTTTTTTTACAGTTCCAGTTTGGATTTCCCTTTATTTTCCAAAATTCCAACTCTTTTATTTTAAAATTTTAGAAATGCTTTTAAATTCACATCATACTAATAAAATAGATCTTTATAAAAATATTTCTTATAACTCAATGTCTCAACCAGTCCATCCTTGTTCTTATAGAAATTCAGTCATACGTTGATCAGGCGTAGGACTGAAAATCTATAAGTACTTGGTAAATCCGTTTCAACACCCAGTGAAAATAGTTGGGAAAATAATTTTATTGAAAATATAGAAAACATTTTTTTGAAAATAGAGGAAATATTTTTGTGAGAATGCTCTGGAAATCATCACCCTCATCCATGGTCGCAGTTACATCCTGGGTTACATTGCCATCACAGCAAAAGTTCATGTAACTATAGGCACTCCGTGCCCCTCGATTACGCCATGGAACCCACAACAGATCGCAGTTACATTCCAGGGTTACGTTGCCATCGCAGCAAAAGTCCATGTAACTATAGGCATCAACGCCTCTCGATTTTCGCTATCGAAATGAAACTTCTCCACTCCTACATAGGTCGCAGTCTACCGATGTAAAATCAAACGCAGACTGTTGGCTCTCAGCGGCACAGACGACTTTTGCTATGTTACCATGGGTCGCAGTCTACCGATGTAAAATCAAACGTAGACCGTTGGCTCTCAACGACACACACGACTTCCGCTATGGTACACATTACTCATAATCCTCAGGAACTAGTTTTGTCCGGACTCCTCATAGGATCAACTTGAGAACCCCACCAAAGGGCTCAAGGAAGCACCACCCGGTGACACTCCTGAGAAGTTCATTTCAAGGGAGCGCCTTTTTCCCCAGAGACATTATCAAAACACTTTATACTACATATATATAGTATCTTTCAAATCATACACCTAGTATGATCTCATACAAAGCTCCTTTACACAAAATCGATTATCCCAAAATTGATAATTCTTAAACTAGGCTTTCCCAATTCCAATATTAATTTTACCCAAAAATCAAAAGCCTTTCCATATCAAAAGGTTCCTAAAACCTTTTTCCAAAATCCTCATAAGATCCTCTATATATGTGTGTGTGTGTGTGTATATATATATATAATCCTTGATAAAAATCTTTGGATCATTTCAAACTTATATAAAATTCCTTTTATACTTCAAACATTTTCAGAACCCTTTCCTTACGGCAATAGATTCAACAAGGGGAGATTTATCTTATATATAACAAAGATATATAACTTTGTTTATTCAAAATCAAATATTCAAATTTGATTACTCTTTCCTATACCAATTTCATTCAAAACTCTACGATGTACACTTATCATCCGTACGCTATACTAATCTGATCGCTCACTCGATCACACAATTTCACTTTCGAACTAGTATCGTCCACCCGACTTCTTAGTGCGGACACTGATCTGGTTTCTTGATCAGAAACTGTCATTCTCCTTGCATAGCTATAACAATGATAGAGAACATCCAAAACCAATCAACAATCCATATCCAGGTTCGCCATCAAAAATCGAGTGAAAAATCTCAACTCGGATTGATAAACTATCTCGAAATTCTGTGCTCGAAACTGGATCAAATCATTATGCGAATAGAATAATATACGTACATCCTACGTATTTAACTTCATTGATTATTAGCTAAATCAATTTCCTTTCCATTCACATTCACTTAAATTGTCACTCACTTATTCACATTTGCCTTAATCCCCATTTGGATTATCACTTTAATTCTTATCTCGGTTGGGTCTTTAATTAATAATAGTTTGAACTCCGACCAGTTCATTTTTATAAAATAGCTTGAAAATTTAATAAAAATAGATAAGTAGTTCAAAAATAATTATTAGTTTGTAAAATTGCTATAAAATAGTTAACCAATTGTAAAATAGTTGAAAAATAGTCAAATAGTTACAGAAATTTTACATAATTGCAAAACAGTTGTAAAATAGTAATTAGTTTGTAAAATAGTTGAAAAATAGTAATTATTTTATAAAATAGTTGAAAAATGGTTAAATAGGTCCAAAAATAGTGGTAAAACAAATATAAAATGATTTGGCTTTAAAAGGAAAGGTTGTATATATTTAATAGCTTGGAAAAATAAGTTTATATTAAAACAATGTATATTGAAAATAGTCCAGAGTCAAAACTGTTCACTTTCCCATCAATACAATTTAAATTTCCACTTCCATTTAAATTAACTCAATTCTAACTTCAATTTCCCTTGAAGTTGACTTAACCCCAATTTCAAATGAAATTCCATTTGATTTTAAACCTGTTCAACTTTAATTATAATTTCAAATTATTCCAATCAATTTGGACTAATATCAATTGAATCCACTTCAATTTCAAATCATTTCAATTTAATCCAATACAAACTTTCCATTTAAAATTTTAAACTTATACGTCTTCAATCACAAACCCAATTAATTCAAATCAAATTCAATTTTGAACTAATTCAATTTCAATCTCAATTTTAAACCATCTCGAATCATATAAATTCAAGTTAAATTCTCAAAGGTTGGTTTAACTTTTTAAACCAAATTAACCTTTATTTAAAGTTTTTAAACAATTTAATTTCTCTGCTCAATTTCTAGAATTTCATTTCCAATCAATTTAAATTTTAATTTGGTTGTATTTCTGTTACCACTTAATTTAATTCCAATTTAAGATTTCAATTTAGTTGAATTATATATTACTTCTTAATTTAATTCCAATAATTTAACAACCAATTATCTTAATATTTATTAGAAGGAAATATTGCTTTATATATCAAAATATATTTTTATATAAAATCATTTAAAACCTTTATATAAGAAAATAACAAGTACGCGCTCATATATACACACACACACACACACACACACACACTCAACTCATTCTAGAGTACTACAGACTCCACTTAATGAGTAATTCCCACCAGAGCCAAGGTTCTCGCTTAACCTTTCAGCTCTGATACCAACTGTAACGACCCGAAATTTCCAAACCCGAAAATTCCAGATAGTTATGAAAAAAAAAGGGATAGAAGAAGAAGAAGATCAGAAACATCAACATCTCACATTCGCAGTGGATAAAATATATTAATAAATAATAATAGTTTACAAAAGCTTTCTGTATCTGTCAATTACATTTTCATACATCAGGGTTACACATATACTCAAACACTGGACATATACAAATCAAAATGTCTCAAATAATCAGAAATATATAACAGCGGAATTACCCCATACGTTCCTGCCTTCCAGCTCGCCTCATGAGCTCCATAACGTCCTTACCTGAAAATCTGTAATACTCGGTCTGACCCAAGCATTACATTAAAGTAACACCCGGGTCAGGCTGAAAACCGGCGTGAGTAAACCCATCCAACATGGAATACAAAGCATAAAACTTATATAGAACCCGGGTTAACTCGAATCAATTTACAAGTTCACAATATGTTATAGACATCACTTATTTCACACATAAGTTTTCTAAATACCAAATTTAGATTTAAAATAGTCCAATTCCTTTAAATCACTTCATTCCAGCTAAAAGACTTCACATATCAATCTATAAAAATTTGAAGTGGTTTCGGGTATTTCCTAATACCCGACCCCGGTCTCTTCGAGTCTCATGTCTTCTTAACTCAAAATGAAATACACAATATTTCATATCAGAGATATCAACTCATTCAAAGCATCCAATACTATTCAATCATCCATAAGCAAAGCATAATCACATACAAATTTAATTTAATTAATCCTGATTGAATTACTAACCTCGACCACTTAGATTTCTTCATTTAACATTAATTAATTTCAAATCAATTAATCAATCATCCCTTCATTATTCATCTTAATTAATCACCCTGGATTAATTATCCTCCAATTACATTCAAGTAATTAACTTTAATTAATTTCACAATATTAATTATTCTTAACCAAAATCAATAAGAAATCTTTAATTACTTCACAAATTAATTAACTAAATTAATTACATTAATCCTTAATTACTTATATTAATTAATTTCTCATAAGTCTCTTATTATTGATTCATTAGTTTTAATTAATCAATCTTTAATTACATCATTAATTATATAAATTAATGATTTCTAATTACATTTTAATTTATCCTAATCAATTTGATTACATTAATTAAACCACAATATTAATCATTCTCGATTAATCTCAACCTCTAATTAACTATCTTTTTATTTACTTCATTAAATAAATAAATTTCCTGTTTTGATATAGTAGTTTAAAGGAATTTAAAACCGCATTCATTTTTAAATTCAAATTAATTTTTAAAAATGCACTTTAACATTCAAGTTGTTAAAATGATTAAATTTTAAAACTTATTTGTTTGAAACCCAGATTCACTCTTGAATCCCAGATTTAACTCTGATTTAAAACTTGTTTTAATCTCTATTTTACAATTTTAACTTCAATTTTAAAATATCATTTTCATTTCTTTCCAGTTCATTTTTATTTTTATTCTATAATTATTTCGCTTTCAAAATTCACCCTTAAATTCCTTTCAAAAATCCAATTTTATATATGTATCGATAGCTTAGAGTACCGAAATATTAAAGCAAATCACAGCATTCAATGTTCCAATTACCAATAATATCCATCATAGAATATCAATCGCATCAATATATACTATATACTATTATATATAACATAGCACATCAAAACAATCCAATCATTCAACCAGTTATTTAAATTTAACCATTTAAATTTAAATAAAATCCAGGAGAGTGAGATTAACTCACCTTTGATTTTGTTTTGCAATCCACTTCAATATACCTTTAAACAATAAAACGTTGGCGCATGCGCGAGACAATACCCAAACCCTAATTGAGAGACTCCCATGTCGCGACCCTACTTCGCGCAAGAGCGCGTGCTCAACAGCCCCACGCTCGAGCTCAAAATCCCCCTCACCCTCAAGTTCGAGCTCGATTTAACCCTGCGTAGCAATTAATTTTTTTTTTAAAATTTGACTTCGGTTTCATTTTTTCTGAAAAACGTAGACATATATCCTAAAGGAGGCTTCGGGTATAAGCAAGACCATAATCACGTGACTAGGGGGATTCAATTTAGACTTTGAATTGATTTTATTTAGTTGACTATTGAAAATATCTCGTGTTGCATACCGTGAAATTTCTAACTCCTAAAGAGGCGTGCGACCTGGCGTTCATAATGTTATACCGCTACGTTAGACGCAAGGGAAAAGGTTTCGAAGGCTAATTCGATCATATGCGCAAGTTACGGAAATAAACGATCAATTTTAAATTAAATCGATTAAAATAGCTTCTATGCGTTTTGAGCTGCCAGGGTCAAACGACTACTCTGATTGCTACGAAAATTGAAATCCGATAATAACTAACTATTACGGATCCAATGGATCTGGTTTCGTTGAATTCCAAGACTTTGCCTCGGAAGGCTATCTTTAAATATCGATTTAGTCGATAAAATCTCAAAACTTAACAAAACACTTCCGAATCACTTTTTAACACTTTTACTATCTTCAGTATCGTCCATATAAATTTTACAAGCCTTTAAATTATTTTTAACAGGTTTAAAACTTCAAATTCGATAATTTACCCAATTTTAGTTTATTAAATCTAATAACTTAATTGCTATTAATAATAATATTTGAATTCAATTTAAAAATTATCTTTTTAAATATTTAAAATTAATTAAATATTCCAATTTCAAATGCCTAAAATTCTGGGTCGTCACACATATAGGTCAGAAAATACATATAACCCAGTATTGATTTTACAATGAGGTATTAGATAACTTGATTTTAAATGAAATTAAATGTATATAGACATATGTAAATAACTGTACAGTAAGGTAAAGATTTTTTTAAGGAAAAAAAGGAATTTTAAAATGTTGTAAAGTCTATATATAAATTTGATTTTTATGAAGTCTATATGGATTATATTTTTTATATACCAAAAATAAATAAATATACATTCTAAAAACTACTAGTTATTTTAAAAATATGTATTGTGGAGGTCAATTTGTTTAATTAACTTATTTAATTATTTTAGAAATTGTAAAAGGGAATTAGTTTAAAACTAAAATATTAGTTGATTGAATTTAAAATTGGCAGTTTGATTATTTGAAATATTAATAAACTTTAAATGTCTATACAAAGCCAAAACTATGAAGAAAACAAGTCGGAATGGAAATGGGTTGCAAACAAAAATAAAGGTGAGTTAATCTCACTCATTTGGATTACCTTTTAAATTTAAAATTATTGGTTGTTGCTTGAATTGTTAATTTATTATCATCTTGGATGTGATATGTTATATATATATATATATGTATATATATATATATAGTGTGTGTGTGTGTGTGCGTGTGTATTGGAGTGATTGATTTCCTGCATTATATAGTGGATGAGACCCTATGCGTCCGGCATAATAGCGGATGACCCTTTATACCACGATATCGCCCTCGAAGTGGGATTGGTATTTTACATTATGCTAACATATGTGGATGCAGGGAAACAGGTTGGAGGGATCCGACTGGATTCCTCAAAACGTTGAATTTATTTTATATTCAACGATGTGATTTATTTGATGATCTACGATAGATTATATCGATTATATTGGGGATTGAAAATTTTGAATGTTATGCTTAGCTGAATATATATGGGTATTTTGAGAAATGGATATATATATATATATATATATATATATAAAGTTTGGATTTTTAAAGGAAATGAAGAGAAAATTCTTATGTAAATTACTATTGGGAATTGGATAAATCGAGTAATAAATTTGAAAAGGAATTTAAAACCAGGAAATCGATTTGAAATCGATTTAGTCTTTTGGGAACCGTAATTTGAAGGAAAATGAGAAATGGAATTTGTAAACTGGTTTATAAATGAAGTGAAATATTTATCAGTGGATAAATTCGAAAGTACAGATTCCGGTGGAATTTATAAGAAAAGTGCAATTCATTTTAAAAATAAAGGTGATTTTATTTTCAAAATTTGGAAGTATATTTTTCCTGGAAAACTAAGTATATTTTCAAAGAAAAGATTTCAAAGTATAAACTAGAAGTTTAAAAAATATGTCTTAGAGTAATTATTATTTTAATTATTTTTAAGAGAAAAGTAAATATTTATTTAGGTTAATTGTGGTAGTTAATTATTTTTTAAGGTAAATTAATATTATGATTTAATAAAAAGTATTTAACATAAATATTTGATATACTAACTTTATTTCAAAAGGAAATTTTGGTTTAAGTTTTCCTTAGAAACTCTTATAAAATTTCTTAAGTATTATTTTTATTTAAGTAACCCCAGTAGCCTTAATGCAGATTATAAGGAGATGGAAATGTGTTTTAAAAATAAAAAGTGGTTTTATTTTAAAGTGATGAAAGAAATTTACGGGATTGGGATGTAAATTAAAATTGGAAAAAATCGAGCAGGATTTATAAAGGATTTTATGGGTTATACTGAAATGGAAGTGTATTTACCTGTAAAACCAAGTATATTTTCAAAGGATATTATATATATATATATAATTTGGAAGCTTTAATTTATTTAAAAAGAATGTTTTAGGAAATTTTTTATTTAATCATTTTAATAGTTTTAAGCAAATATTTATTAAGTTAACTATATTAGTAATTATTTAAAGGTTTAACTAGTATTATGGTTTAAAAGATAATTATTTAATATTTATGCCTTACAGAATAACTTTTATTTTAAATTAGTTTTGGCTTAAATTTTATAGGAGAAATTATTATAAAATTTCATAACTAGTATTTTAAATAAAGTGTTTTAAGTAGTTTTATTTTAAATATTTTAAAGTATATATTTTTGGATAAAGTGATTTAAATTATTCAAAAATCTAAAGTATTAAGGCTTTGTGATTTTCAGTGGAAATAAAACAATTTGGTGGAAATTTATTCCGCAGGAGAAAAGTGATTTGAAAACTATTTTCAAAGGGTTGAAGTGTAGAAAAATATCTTGCAAAGATATTTTGAAATAACTAATTTGGAAAATTATTAGGAACCGATGGTTGTTTGTGGATGTTATATGATAGTAAAATAACCAACTATCAATATTGGCTAATGCACTGATCGCTTCGAAGAGACCGGGATCTGGATTAATTTTTCGAAAACCACTTCGATCTGGTTTGAACGTTTTCGTGAGAAAGACAAGAGCTTGGAGTCGAAGATGGAGCAGTAAAGTGTAAGGGATAATCGCCACTAATCCTGAGGGTGATTCCAAAATGGATGTAGTAGGAGTAGTGCCTTCGGTTCCGTTCGGACCGGGAACAAACTTGTATGGATGAATGCTATCAGAACATCATCAGGAGGACGATCAACGTTCTATGTGAGATGTGCTCTAAAAAGGTAACGCGTAGCCTCGAGCCTCATCAACAGGGAATGGCTAAAACAAGGGAGGTGCAGCAAGGCTAAGTGGATAGCAACCAATTAAGGTAAGGTCACTCCTGTCTAGATGTCCCTTTTTATTCGGCTGTGTGGGCGGTTTTTGATCCCAACTGCGGGGTGATCTTACTCGGACTATCCAGTAAGGGGTAGCTCATGTTTTGTATTACAGGGGATCAGGGTGGATCCTCGGTACTCTGATCTAGACCGGTACTGTGACGGGCGGTACCCCTGTAGCCCTACAATTAATGGAAACCCAATCTCCAATAAGTGCCATCGGACTTGTTTTATACCAATTATGCTGGAATTTAATGAATGTAACAATTTCGGCTATTTGAATAAGTATTTGTATATAGACACTACTATAATATCAAAGGATTTGATAAAAAAAATATTTTTGTTATCGTAAGGTAAAAACCCGGCATGTTTATTTGTGGCGTGGTCTTACGAGATAACTTTAATTTTTAAAGGATTTTGAAATTTTAATAATCCAATTGAGTGTGTATTCTCACGCCAGTATTCCAGACTGAATCAAGTGTTATTTTACTATAATGCTCGGGTCAGACCGAGTATTATAGAATACAAGATAGGATGTTATGGACTCAGGAGGCGAGCAGGATGGCGAGACGAAAAACTTGTACTTGATGTATATTCCGATGTATAGTATAAGTTGTATAGTCAGCTTTTGTGAGGACAAGTTAATATAGCTATCCAGTATTTTTCTATTAATGGTGTTGTTCTTGATGACGTAATATAGAAAACAGATATAACTCTTTGTGTAAAGATCAGTTATTATCTATTATATATTGTTCCGCTGCGATTGTGAGATTCTAATATTGTTATCTATTTCTTCTTCTACCTCCTTCTTCTTTCCCTTACGGTCTGGTTTTCCAGCATTCGATTGTTCGACATTTAATACGGTGGGCATATTGATGTCGATTTTCGAGCGTCAAAAAATCGGGTCGTTACATTTTGGTATCAGAGCTGAAGTTTAAGCAAGAACTTTGGCTTTGGTGGGGATTACTCATTAAAAACAGAGTCCATAGTATTCTAGGATGAGATTGAGTGTAATAATAGATATGAGAGCGTAATTGTTAGTGAATACAAAAACTGTTTTTATGTTGTGTTGACTTATCGGTTGAGTGTTTATAAATTCTGGTCGGTACGGGAAGTACAATTGTATCGATAAGGGTTTCTAAACTCTTGAACAAGATAAACCGACGTAGTATTGTTTTAAAATGGGTAAATAGAATAATTTTACCCAAAATTATATTTTTACATAAAATAAATAATTTTCTGAAATTATATATATTTGGATGTTTGGTTGTTAATATTATAATCAAATAAGAATCTAAAAATTTGAAATGGTTTATATATATAACTAAATAGAATTGTATAAGTATTAGCTATACAATGAAGAATAACTAAAATTTAGTTTAAGCCAGAATTTAAATCCTGGAAATTTTGGAAAAAAATGAATTTAAACAAAGAGTTTGGGAATTTTAAATCGTGGGAATTTTTGAAATGTTTTCCAAAGCGTTTGAAGGAAATAATGGAGTATTATTTCGTAAATATTTTTGAACTGGATTTGAAATCTGGTGAGATATGGAGTTTAAAATATTTGAAGGGGGTTTTAAAGAGATAAAAGCACTGAACTCTCTTCGGTCGTTGGAAAATAACTTTGGTGATAACTACAACATCATCGATGTTCATTTTTGAGTTTTCAAGGGAGGAACTGCTGCTTAAATATTTTAAATTGGTGTTTGTTTGCAAAATTAGTTTTGATTTTGAAAAGCAAAGGAATAAATTGGGTTGGGTATATACGATTTCAAAAATGTTTTTGAATGTTTACGCAATTGTTTAAATTACGGAATCTTATTTAAAATGTTTATGGAATATAAGTAAGCCCGAAAATCTTATAAGAATTTGAAATTGTTAGGATAAAATCTAACCGAAGAAAATTTAAATGAAGATAGGTGTGATAATGAAATAAATAAGTAAAATAACCAATTGAATTGGAATGTAATTAAATCAAGTTAAATAAAGTGAATTTGTGGAAAATAAGCCTAAGTAGGCTAAAGCAATGGGCATTGAAATAAAATTTATTAAGTTGAAAATAAATTGTGAATGAATAAACTTATTTATACTGTAAGTAAATGGAATTTAAGCTGAATATTAGAACTCAATTTGGATTGGGTAAGGTACGTAAAGTGGTAGAATTAGTTCAAAGTGAACTAAATAATAAGAGTTTGGAAAATTAAAATACATCGAGATTTAAAATAAATTAGTAGTGGAACTAATTAAAGAAATGATTAATTGAATATGGTTTGAGATAGAAGTGAATAGAATTCAATATTGGGGAAAATGAAAGGTAAATTAAATTCGAAATGGAATTGAAAATTTGAGTCAAATAAAAATAGATATAAAAGCTTAAGCAGTGAAGTAAAAATAAATATTAAAGTATATGGAATATTTATGATAAACTTAAGAAAGGTAAATGGTGAAATTCTCAAGTAAAAATTGGTATTGGAAAAATATTCCAAGTTAATATTTGAATGAAGATTAAGTAAAGAGAAATGGGAAAATTGAGAATAGGAGTACGAAAATCAAATGTGAATAAAAAGAGAATTATATAGCTAATAATCAAGTGAGATAAATACGTAGGATGTACGTATGTTATTTTATTCGCATAGCATTTGATCCAGATTCGAGCATAGAATTTCGAGTTAGTTATATCGATCCGAGTGGGATTTTTCGCTCGATTTTCGACGGCGAACCTTGGATATGGATTTTTGATTTGTTCTGGGAATTCTCTGTCATATTTTATAGCCATGCAAAGAGGATGACGGTTTTCGATCAAGGAACCAGATCTGAGTCCACACTAGGAAGTCGGATGGACGATACTAGTTCGGAAGTGAAATTGTGTGATCGAGTGAGCGATCGAATTTGGTATTGTGTATGAACGATATTTGTGCATCGTACGGGCTTAAATAAAGCAAATATTCGAAATTTTGTAAAATAAGTAAATAAAATGATTTTGAATGATGTGATTGGATATTATTGCTAAGCAGGATATATAGGTATTTAAAAGCAAAAAAGTAATTGATGATTTTGATTTCAGAAGATAAATTTGATAGCCGGCAAAAGGTATGTATTTAAATTTCTGTATGAAACTTGATGGTTTTCTGATCTAGCCACTTGGCTTTTGTTTTCTTTTTGTATCCGTAGGCCCGTAGAGGCATTTTGTAGTTGTACCGATCTTGCCGTGCAAAGGAGACGCTAGCATAATATTCGAAAATTTAGGGAGTTAGAAACTTTTTGAAGAAATCTTTGATAAGTTTAAATTTGGTTTAAATTATAATTTGAATGGTTGAGTAGATAATGTTGTTTGGAAACTATAAAAGAATTTGGAAAGTTAGTAAGGGAATTAGTGTGTTCTTGATAAAAAGATTGTTTTGGGGAGTCGTTGAAAACTGTTTGGTTTTGGAAGGTTGTTAAAAACCATTTGGATTGGTATGGATCATTCTTCTTAACAAGCAATTTCAGGGACAAAATTCTTTTAAGGTGGAAGGAATGTGACGGCTCGGAATTTCTAGATATTTGAAATTGGAATATTTAACTGATTTTAAAACTTGAATTTCAAATATCACTATTTATTTGGATAATTAATTTATTCGATTTAATAATCGGAAGTTGGGTAAAATATTAAATTTGAAGTTTTAAGCTTAGTAAAAATATTTTATAGGCTTATAAAATCTATATTGATAATACTGAAGATAGTAACAGCTTTAAAATTGAAATTTGAAGTGATTTATTCAGTTTTAAAATATACCGTTTAAATTGAATTTAAAAAAATAATAACCTTCCAAGGCACAGTCTCGGATTTCAATGAAACCAGTTTCATTGGATCTGTAATAGTGTGTAATTATCAGATTTCAAATTTCGTAGCATTCAGAGTTGTCGTGTGGCTGTAGGGTAGATAAACGGGCTAAAATCTATATCGTAAATTCAATATAATAGCTGGGTCCAAAAAGCTATCTTCTTCATATGACCGAAGTAGGACTCGAAACCTTTTCCATTGTGCTTGGAATAGGGGTATAACATTATGAACGCCTAGCGGCACGTCTCGATAGCAGGCCGAGATTTTGAGTTGTAATTCGAGATGGTTTAGATTTAAATAATATTTATATTCAAATTATTTTGACCAAAGTTTTCTCAACAGCCTTTCGCTTCATTCAAACACGTGTCCCCCTGGTATAATGCGTGTCCACCCTGTTAACATGCGTCCCCTCCTCCTCTTTTTAAAATCGAAACCATAAAAATATTTGAAATGGTCAAACCGCTAAATCTTGTTCCTCCCTTCTTTTCTCGTTCTCTAACTCAAATTTGCACTCGAAATAAATTCATATTCGAAAAAATTAAATAAAAAGGGGATTTCGAAAAATTTTAATAGCTGAACGAAATCGCATCTCCCATCCTTCTTGTAAAATTTCATTCATGAATCAAACTTCGTTAGAAATCAAAAGAAAGCAGACTCTGTTCTTGAATTAATTAGTGAGAGGGGAGCTTCGCGAATTCACTTGGCGTATGCGAGGCTAGGCGCGGCAGCGTGAGTTTCGTTCGAGGAGGCGAGTTACGAAGTGGGGGTTTGCGAAGTCACGCTTGGAGTTCTTGTGCCTACGCCACTGTCATGATCTCAAATTTGATGATGGCGTCGAGTTCACCCGGGCTCAAAGCCTGATGGCTCGATTGTGTGGGGATGGCAGTGGTGGGGCAGAGAGCTATAGGATTTTTATTTTCTTTATTAAAAAATTTAATATACATACATACATTCATACATAAATATATATATATATATATAAATATATATAACTGTATGCATATAGGTCAGAAAATACATATAACCCAGTATTGATTTTACAACATGGTATTAGATAACTTGATTTTAAATTAAATTAAATGAATATAGATGTATGTATATAATTTTACAGTAAGGTAAAGATTTTTTTTAAGGAAAAAAAAGGAATTTTAAAATGTTGTAAAGTCTATGTATAAATCTGATTTTTATGAAGTCTATATGGATTATATATGTGTGTGTGTGTGTGTGTGTGTGTGTGTGTGTAGTTCCGAAAATAAGTAAATATACATTCTGAAAACAATTAGTTATTTTAAAAATATGTATTATGGAGGTTAATTTGTTTAATTAACTTATTTAATTATATTAGAAATTATAAAAGGGAATTAGTTTAAAACTAAAATATTAGTTGATTGAATTTAAATTTGACTGTTCGATTATTTCAAATATTAATAAACTGTGAATGTCTATACAAGGTCAGAACCATGAAGAAAACAAGCCGGAATGGAAATGAGTTGCAAACAAAAATAACTATGAGTTAATCTCACTCATTTGGATTACCTTTTAAATTTAAATAGTTAAATTTAAAATTCTTTGTTGTTGCTTGAATTGCTAATTTATTATCAGCTTGGACGTGATATATTATATATAGTGTATACATATACATACATACATACATACATACATACATACATATATATATATATATATTTATTGGAGTGATTGATTTCCCGCATTATATTACGGATGAGACCCTATGAGCCCCGCATAATAGCGGATGACCCTTTATATCGTGATATCCCCCTCGAAGTGGGATTGGTATTTTATATTGTGCTAACATATGTGGATGTAGGGAAATAGGTTGGAGGGATCCAACTGGATTCCTCAAAACGTTGAATTTATTTTATATTCAGCGATGTGATTTATTTGATGATCGACGATAGTTTATATTAAGGATTGAAAAATTTGAATTCTATGCTTGGCTGAATATATATGGGTATTTTGAGAAATGGAAATATATATATAAATTTTGGTTTTTTTAAAGGAAATGAAAAGAAAATTCTTAAGTATATTATTATTGGGAATTGGATAAATCGAGTAATAAATTTTAAAAAGAATTTAAAACCAGGAAATCGATTTGGTGTTTTGGGAACTGTTATTTGAAGGAAAATGAGAAATGGAATTTGTAAACTGGTTTATAAATGAAGTGAAATATTTATCGGTGGATAAATTTGAAAGTATAGATTCCAGTGGAATTTATAAGAAAAGGTGCAATTCATTTTTTAAAAAAAGGTGATTTTATTTTTGAAAGTTGGAAGTATATTTTTCTTGGAAAACTAAGTACATTTTCAAAGAAAAGATTTCAAAGTATAAGCTAGAAGTTAAAATAATGTTTTTAAATTGTTTTAGAAAATTTGTCATTTTAATCATTTTTAAGAGAAAAGTAAATATTTATTGAGGTTAATTATGGTAGTTAATTATTATTCAAGGTAAATTAGTATTATGATTTTTTAAGAAAAGAATTTTAACATAAATATTTGATATAATAACTTTATTTTAAAAGAAAAATTTGGTTAAGTTTCGCTCAGAAACTCTTATAAAATTTCTTAAGTATTATTTTTATTTAAGTAACCCTAGTAGCCTTAATGTAAATAATTTAAGTATATATTTTTAAAAGTGATTATAAGGAGTGGAAATGTGTTTTAAAAATAAAAAGTGGTTTTATTTTAAAGTGATGAAAGAAATTTACGGGATTGGGACGTAAATTAAAATTGGGATAAATCAAGCAGGATTTATAAAGGATTTTATGGGTTATACTGAAATGGAAGTGTATTTACCTCTAAAACCAAGTATATTTTCAAAGGAGATTATATATATAATAAGTTGGAAGTTTAAAGTTATTTAAAAAGTATGTTTTAGGAAAAATTTTATTTAATCATTTTAATATTTTTAAGCAAATATCTATTAAGTTAATTATAGCAGTAATTATTTAAAGGTTTAACTAGTATCATGATTTAAAAGATAATTATTTGATATTTATACCTTATAGAATAAATTTTATTTTGAATTAGTTTTGGCTTAAGTTTTACATGAGAAATTATTATAAAATTTCATAACTAGTATTTTAAATAAAGTGTTTTAAATAGTTTTTATTTTAAATATTTTAAAGTATATATTTTTGGATATAGTGATTTAAATTATTTATAATCTAAAGTATTAAGACTTGGTGATTTTCAGTAGAAATAAAACAATTTTGTGGAAATTTATTCCGCGAGAGAAAAGTGATTTGAGAATTATTATCAAAGGGTTGAAGTGTAGGAAAATATCTTGCGAAAATATTTTGAAATAAATAGTTGGGAAAATTATTAAGGCCTGATGGTTGTTTTTGGATATTATATGATAGTTAAATAACCAACTATCAATATTGGCCAATGCGCTAATCGTTTCAAAGAGACCGGGATCGGGATTAATTTCCCAAAATCACTTCCATCCGGTTTGAATGTTTTCGTGAAGAAGACAAGAGCTTGGAGTCGAAGATGGAGCAGTGCGGTGCAATGGCTAATCGCTACTAATCCTGAGGGAGATTCCAAAATGGATGTAGTAGGAGTAGTGCCTTCGGTTCTGTTCGGATCGGGAACGGACTTGTATGGATGAATGCTATCAAAACATCGTCAGGAGGACGATGTGCATTCTAAGTGAGATGTGTTCTAAAAGGGTAACGCATAGCCTCGAGCCTCATCAACCGGGAACGACTAAAACATGTGAGGTGCAACAAGGCTAAGTGGCTAGCAACCAATTAGGGTAAGGTCATCCTACTCTAGATGTCCCTTTTTATTCGGCTGTGTGGGAGGTTGCTGATCCCAACCATAAGGCGATCTTATTCGGACTATCCAGTAAGGGGTAGCTCCAGTCTTGTGTTGCAGGAGATCAAGGTGGATTCTTGGTACTCTGATCTAGACCAGGTACTGTGATGGGCGGTACCCAGTAGCCCTGCCATTGATGGAAACCCAATCTCCAATAAGTGCCTTCGGACTTGTTTATACACCTATTATGCTAGAATTTAATGAATGTAACAATTTAGGATATTTGAATAAGTATTTGTATAAAGACACTACTATAATATCAGTGTATTTGATGAAAAAATGTTTTGGTTTTCCGGCCAGGTCCCATTAATTAATCATAACGATATCACGGAAATGCTGCACGGACCCATATATATAGAAAGAGAAAAAGAATCACCTTTATACTAAACCAGATCAAGCCCAGGATTGAGATGGATGAGCATGACTTCATTCACACACGGGATTCGACTTTCACTTGTTTGAGTTGATGAGTTCGCAATCAAATATAGAAGCTTTTTCTCTATTTCTCCTCTCGTAAGGTAAAAACTCGACATGTTTATTTGTGGCATGGTCTTACGAGATACGTTTTATTTTTAAAGGATTTTGGAACTTTAGTAATCCAATTGAGTGTGTTTTATCACGCTGGTATTCCAGACTGACTCGAGTGTTATTTTACTATAATGCTTGGGTCAGACCGATTATTATAGAATACAAAATAGGATGCTATGAAGCTCAGGAGGCGAGCAGGATGGCGAGACGTATCACACGTACTTGATGTATATTCCACTCTACAGTATAAGCTGTATAGTCAGCTTTGTGAGGACAAGTTAATATAATTGTCCAGTATTTTGCTATTGATGGTGTCGTACTCTGATGATGTAATATAGAAAACAGATACAGCTCTTTGTGTAAAGATCAATTATTATCTATTATATATTGTTCTGCTGCGATTTTGAGATTTTGATATTGTTATCTATTTCTTCTTCTACCTCCTTTTCTTTCCCTTACAGTCTAGTTTTCGGTATTCGATTGTTCGACATTTAATACTGTGGGCGTATTGATGTCGATTTTCGGGCATCGAAAAATTGGGTCGTTACATCTAAAGAAACCAAATATACACAACCAAATACATACTCGCTTGAACCCTACCCACATCACCATCTCCATCTCAATTTCCACCACCACTAGCAAGACTGTCCTTTTCGTAAAGCATCACAAAAATGCATTCGTAAGCAATCTAAGATGTATCCATAGTTGACCAATGCGTGATTTCAACTGTCGGTTGTGTTCTTCTACAACAGTGCTAAATGTGGAAGCTCTGTTTAATATCGATCTCTACATTTTAACTAATTTTTTTATTAATAATTAATAGTTGGTATTTCAACTATTATATTTATTAAAAAAAAATTATTAAATTTTCTTTAACTATATATTATTTAATTAATTGAGTGCTTAAACATATATATTTATTTAATTAACTAGGCATTTACCTTATATATTTGTTTAATTGTATATACGAACATTTAATTTATTGACTGATTTAACTTTTACAATCATAGTCTTGTTTAATTTATTGAAATTTCTTTTGTAATTTAACTCAATAATATAGATATTTGTTTTTATTTATTGAGTTATTTAACTCATATATTTATTTATTTATTAATTTATTTAAATTACATATTTGTTTAGTTTATTGTGTTTTTTAGCATATATATTTGTTCAATTTTTTTAAATCTATATTTTGACTCGTATACTCTTGTTTAATTCATTGAAACAAAATTACTAATTTAACTAATTATATTTACATTTGTCTAATTTATTGAGTGATCTAACTGATATAATTTTTTAATTTATTATGTGTTTAAAAAAATCTATATTTTAACTTGAACTAACCCTAGTTTAATTTATTTACAATTAATTTAACATCGTAGGGTAGGGATTATACCTAGCATTCTTATAAAACACACACATACATATATGTACATGTGGTTTTTAGGATTTAAAACCAATGTTATACACGTGTAGTGTATTATACATACATACATAAATACATACATACATACATACATACATACATAGATATATATACATATATATATGGTTTTGTGTACATATACACTGAGTATCATATCTATATAACGAATATTTAAGTTATTGCATACCTGAGGTATATTGCTGTAGCTACGCTTACAATCCTCCCTTTCTGCAGCAGTTCTAGTGAGTGCGTGAAATACACTTTCGTCAACTGCTCCTGTTATCTCCACACCTTGACTTTGAAGCTCGTTGATCCTAGCCCAGTATTTCACCTATTTAACATTTTACATATTCTTTAGAATTTTATACATGTGTGTGTATTTACGTAAATATTATGTAAATGAATTAAATTTTGCGGATAACATACCGTAAACTCGGTGGATGTATTAATGCATGATAGACGGTGAAGGTGAATTCTTTAAAAAATAAAAGAACTTTTAGTGGTAGTTTGGAGGCCAGTTCTAAGCTATTGGTTTTAAAATTTCATAGAGATGAAATAATGAAATAAAATTTATAAGTTAAATTATATTAAATTATTTAGACTTTGAAATGAATAAGCTTAAGGAGCCAGGAAATCGTAGTTGTATTATTTAAATTAAAATAAATTATTATCCATCCAAGGAGTTTTTGAATAGAATGGTGCAAAGGCTAGTGATGTCTAAAATTTAATGTTATATGGCAAGGTGCCTTGACTTGGGAAGTTTATATAGGGTTCAATTCAATTAAACTAGACATTAAAGTAAGCTTATGGCAGGGTGCCAAACATCAGAAAGGTTGTATTTACTGAATGAATCGACAACTCAAAACGAAAGTATTTCTAGGACTAAGGGGGTTATTGAGGCTTGGTAAGGACGCTTCCTATAATATGTTCATGGTGCTTACATTCATCCTCCTAGGAGAGTTAGGTGGCTCCTATGGTGGAATGAGTGGTCATTTCACCAGTGACGTTTACAAATTTGTATCGAAAGTTCAAAAAATTGCTAATTTTTTCGAACCAGTAATGGAATTGCCACTAAGAAGGGCAATTGAATTTCGAATAGATTTGATACCTGTGGTACAACCAGTTAGTAAACTACCTAGCTGAATGCCACCCAGGGAGATGGAAGAATTAAAGAAGTAGTTGGTGGAACTTGAGCATAAAAGTTTCATCAGACAAGGTAGTTCATCGTAGGTAGCGTCAACGATATTTGTTAAGAAGTTGGATGGATCAATAAGGATGTTTATCGACTACTGAATGTTAAATAAGCTGACTGTGAAGAATTGTTATCCATTTCCTAAGATAGACAATCTTTTGATCAGTTGAGTGGAGCTAGAGTATTCTCATTGCTTGATTTCGCAATGAGATTCCATCAGCTAAAGGTAGCTGAGGATAATGTTCAATTAACCATGTTAAAACAAGGTATAGTTCATGTGAGTAATTAGTCATGTGCTTTGGACTGACCAACACTCCGACGTTCTTAGTGGAGCTGATGAAGCAAATCTTCCACGGTCATTTGGATAGATTTTTTATGGTCTTCATTGATGACACTTTGGCATACTCCAAGAATGAGAGCGCCCATGAAATCTATCAAAGGATTGTGTTGGAGGCCTTGAGGAAACATAAGCCAAAGAAGAAGTTTTCGAAGTTTCATTTTTGAAAATTAGACATGATGTTTCTTGATCATGTTGTTTGAGATAATGGATTAACAATGGATCCGTTGAAGATTGAGTCTATTAGTGTTAGAAGAGACTAGAGATGGTTATCAAGATGAGAAATTTCTTGGGATTGGTTGGCTATTATCATAGATTCATTAAGGATTTCTTGTGTATAGCAGCACCCTTGACTAATTTGACCAGGATGAACGAGAAGTTTGAACGAATCGATAGGTGCAAAGGGTCATTTCAATAGTTGAAAAGGTTATTAACAAATGCTCCTATCTTATTGTACCTAAAGGAAATCATGATTTGGAAGTTTACACTAATGCTTATGGTATTGGACAGGGAGCTCTATTGTTGTAGAAGCGAATAATGCTAACTTATGTATCTCAATAGTTGAGGCAATATGAAGTTCGCTAGCTGATTCATGACTTAGAGTTGGGAGTAGTTCTTTTTGCATTGAAGAATCGAAAAACATTACTTGTTAGGAGAACAACTAAAGCTGTATATGTATTATAAGTCTATTAAGTATCTACTCTCTTAAAAGGAGACGAATATGACACAACGATAGTGTTTATAGTTCTTGGTAGCATACAATTTTGAGAGAGGATATACATTGGAAAAGGGAACAAAGTTGTCAATGCTTTGAGTAGAAAGCAGTAGAATGGATTATTGGTCATGAGTAAGGAGTAGAAGGCATTTGTGACGACCACCCTACACTTTTGGTACCCAATATACCTGTAAAGTGCACTGCAATGGCACCCAACCGATTCAGAGTGGAAGTCAAGCGTAAAATAACTAAAATTCCAAGTATACCTATTGTATATCTCATAGCACAATGATAAAATATATTAATGAATCACATATATAAAACAGGAAAGACTATAATACTAAAATAAACCGCATAATCATAGTGCATAGGTTCATCGCAATTATATACACAAATCATAGAATTTACGCATCAAATAATAAACCCAATTATGTCTCTAAATAAAGTAAAGCACTGATAAAGCTCCATAGTGATGCATAACGAAATAAGCAATAAATTTTAATAATAAATATATAATAGCACCAGCCTCCTGCTCCACCTTTGAACATCTCCATGAACTAATCTCAGCCCTGCTATTTAGTCTTCTCATTTAAGAGTAACCAAGCTAATAATAAGAAAATCATAAAACCTTGAGTTAGACAAAAGTCTGGTGTGATTGATACATATTCTCTAAACACAATAAGTGTCGATATAGTGTAAGGAACACTAGGTACAAGGAGCTATACCTTCCCTATCCCTATATCCAACAAGTTAGCACATAATCACTATAGCTATGTTAACATCTTAAGGGTGTACTATACTAAGTATAATGTGGGTGTCGGGGTATCTATCACTATATACCTACATCATAAGGCACCCATAATAATTACATAATGGTCACACCAATCGTTATAACATATCGGACATATAATAAATGCATGACAACAATTAATGAGGTTTACACATTTGCAGCCCACACCAAGGTACCGTATTACTATGACTATTACTAAGGTACCGCATTATTAGTACCATCACAAATATAACGCATCACAACCACCACCAAGGCCTCACATCACATTGCCAACATGTTGGCTTCACATCACCGACAAGATGCTTTTGGATACTAAACAACTCGGATGACCATCACCAAAGTCGGCAAAACACCACATTGCGGTTGAAGTTGGTTCTCAATCATATACCTATCCATATGCACTGCCTTTAGTTGGGAAAACTAGACCATCACCTAGATCCAGGGTACATAGGTATGCATCCTCACATACACTTTCCCTAAGAAACACATATAACATATAGAGTTATCAATGATCCCTACGGCACATGACTTAATTTGGAACAGTCATGCCCCCATCACATTGCTTCACCTTATTGAATGTGCCAATTTAGAATCACCAAGTCCATATACACTTTTTCCTCCTCGCATACCACCAAGTCCACATACAATTATCACCTAAGGTACTCAACGAAAACAATTTACTCCTTAAATACGTCAAAGTCCTGAAACATCTCTAGACGTCCATCGCAAGCAATAGAGTCCCCTTGCCAAAGTTCTAAAGTAATCACATCGAAGCATTCACAACATTGTTTCATCATCTAAATCGCTTATCGTAGGGCTATAATGCCAAAATCAATGTCAGAAGCATGAAAAAACACGACAAGAATTCTAATGCCAACCCGTCAATTCCCTTTGGCTTGCAGTTGATCGTCACCTACTATATCAGGTCATCACCAACCTGTTTATTTAGCCAAATATTTGTAAATTGCATCAACTCAAACCACTCATCCAACCCAAAATATCCTGGAATAACTCTTTCGCAAGCCCGAAGTCAAGTGTAGTCGCATTCAGAGTTATGTGCTACCTAATCCAACGCAAGACCTCTCGATGCCGAGAGCTCCAAGTCCCCAAAATTTTTCTAAGTCCAAAATTTTCCCTACCTTCCCTTGCCTGAAGTAACACCCGTGTTTCTTCAACCAAGGCCTGAAGTCGAGCACTAAAATCCCGAAGTAGACTAACCTAAACCTCTAGGTGCTGAGAGGTTTCTGACTCCACTTATTTTCTAAGCACTGACCGTGTAAATTTCCAACCTTGTTCGAAGTTCTCCTTACGTCATGGCCTCTCTGGCTTGGAGTTCCCCTTCAATTTCCCTAAAGTTAAGCTTACTCCCTGTCCTGTTTTGCACTCCACCACTGACTTATTTGCGCTTTCTTCAGAACTCCATCATTTCTAATCCAAATCACTTGCCACCGAAAGTGCAAGGTCTCTTAATCTTTATAAACACTTCTTAATACTTTCTTTATGCTTTGACCAAATTTGCTACCCGGTCCACTCAAATAATAACCACTCTTAAACTATACTCAAATGGATTAAAAAACAAGCAAATCACTTCACACGACATTAAGTAACATCCAAACGTCATATACAAGCAATCCAAACATAATTCAAATACTTATTTTGTTCTAGATCTAACAAAATGGAAAATGATGATGTATTTAGTCAAACACTTAAAAACTAATCAAAATCAACATTTATCTTTTCAAAAGCATTTGAAAAGTGTTATTAGGGTTAGATCTATCATGAAAGTTATTTTGATGCTCGAAAATTTAAAAGATCATTTTTAACTATATATACAAGGATAGTATAGTGAGAAGGATAAACCACTAACCTAGATCTAAAATAGCAAGAATATCCATACAAACTCGAGATGAACAACACTTCCAAGAATCTCAATGCACCTAATCAGAAAATCCTAAAATCATCTTGATCTACATTGCTAATTACTCACTAATCACTTAATTTAACTAGTTAAATTAACGAAAGTGATGGAGTTTGGTCTAACTCGGATTAATGGACGCTTGGGATTGCTTAGAAAAGAGAATATTATTAGCGGCTGCTCGAGGAGATTGCAATTTCCCATAATTATGAAACGGGTTAATAAACCATACTAATCGCCTCTTAATTACCTTCTAATCTGCCTAAAGAATTTCCAAATGTAAAATAACCATATCTCCTAAACAGTAAGTCCAATATCCAATTATAACCAATATATGGAATTAGAAACCATTATATCTTTGATCTGTAAGTGGTTCGGATTCTAATTCAGTTCATATCAAAGTTTTTCCTTTTAGGATTTTTAGGATTATAACCATCCAATGAAAATTCTGATGGTGAAAAATGTCATTACTGAACGTTACAACCCCACATGACCCAATTTGGATTTTAAAATAATATTTTATAATCCTTCAATTTTTAAAATATGAAGTTACACATTTAGGGCCTTTAATTCCTGTTGTAAGGACCCAATTTTTCGACGCTCGAAAATCGACATCAATATGTTCATCGTAATAAATGCCACACAATTGAACGCCAGAAACTAAACCATAAGAGAAAGAAGAAATAGAATAATAATATCAGAATCTCACAATCGCAGCGGAATAACATATAATAGATATCAACAGGTTTTTTTATAAAGAAACTGTAATTGTATTGTACATTACATCATCAGAGTACAACATCAAACGAAAACACAACATTGGACCGTTATGATAACTTGTCCACATAGAAATTGATTATGCACCAACCCATACACAGTAGATAATACATCAAATACGAGTGATACGTCTCGCCATCTAGCTCATCTTCTGAGCATCACAGCATCCTTTATTGTATCTACAATGCTCGGTCTGACCCGAGCATTACAGTAAAATAACACGCCGGTCAGTCTGGAAAACCAGCGTTAGAAAACACACCCAATTGAATTTTTAAAATTTTCAAACCCTTTGAAATCAAAGGTATCTCGTAAGACCACGCCACACATAAACATACCGGGTTTTTACCGTACGATAACCAAAACGTTTTCATCAAATTCATCTGATATTATAATTGTGTCTATAGAAAGTAAAATAGAACCTAGCTGAAATGCTTTCATCTCATGTTCCCGCATAATTGGGCATAATCAAAACCATACAGGCGCTTATTGGAGATTGGATTCCATATAATGGCAGGGCTACTGGGGTATCACCCGTCATAGTACCTGGTCTAGATCAACGTACTGAGGATCCACCCTGATCCCCTGCAATACAAGACTGGAGCTACCCCTTACTGGATAGTTCGAATAAGATCTCCTCGCGGTTGGGATCAGCAACCGCCCACACAGTCGAATAAAAGGGATGTCTAGACAGGGATGACCTTACCCTAATTAGTTGCTAGCCACTTAGCCTTGCTGCACCTCTCCTATTTGAGCCATTCCCGATTGATGAGGCTTGAGGTTATACGTTACCTTTTTAGCAAGCATTCACTTAGAATACTCATCGTCCTCCTGACGATGGTCGATAGCATTCATCCATTCAAGTCCGTTTCCGTTTCGAACGGAACCGAAGGCACTACTCCTACTGCATCCATTTCGGAATCACCCTCAGGATTAGTAGCGATTAGCCCTTGCACTTCACTGCTCCATCTTCGACTCCAAGCTCTTGTCTTCCTCACGAAAACGTTCAAATTGGATCGAAGTGGTTTTCGAAAAATTAATCCCGATCCCGATCTCTTCGAAACGATCAACGCATTGGCCAAAATTGATAGCTGATTATTTAACTATCATATACCATCCACAAAAAACCATCAGGCCTTAATAACTTCCCAAATTATTTATTTCAAAAGATCTTCTCAAGATATTTTCTACACTTCAATCCTTTGAAAATAGTTTCCAAATCACTTTTTCTCTCGCAGAATAAATTTCCACCCAATTGTTTTATTTCCCCTAAAAATAACCAAGTCTTAATAACTTAGATTTTAAATAATTTAAATCACTTTATCCAAACATTTAAAATAAAAACTACTTAAAAGACTTTATTCAAAATAATAGTTATGAAATTCCATTAAAATTTTCAAGTAAAACTTAGCCAAACTACCTTTAACATAAAGGTTATTTATATAAAGTATAAATATTTAGTAACTATCTTTTAAATCATAATACAAGTTTAACCTTTAAAATAATTATTACTATAACTAAATCAATAAATATTTACTTTAAAATCTTAAAACAATTTAAATAATAAACTTCTCAAAAGAAAACATTCTTCTTTAAAAATTTAAAAACTTCTAATTTATGCTTAAAAATCTTTCTTTGAAAATACACTTGGCTTTTTCGGGAAAATACACTTCACATTCCAATATAGTCCATTTAATCAATTAACAAATCCTTCTCGATTTATTCTAATTTAATTTACGTCCCAAACCCGTAAATTTACTTTCCACAATTTTGAAAATAAATCACTATTTATTTTTAAACAAATCACCCTTTCTTTCGAAATTCCCGTTCTAAATTTATATTCCAATTTATCCTTTGATAAATATTTCACTTTATTACCTTGTTTATAAATTTCAAAATCTCATTCTCCTTTAACCACAGTTCAACACTTAATCGGTTTTCAAGTCGATTTCCAAAATCAACTCCATTTTAAAATAAATTCCTTTACTTATCCAAATTTATTTCAAAACTCATTAATTCCATATTCACTCCTTTATTTAGATTCGAAATCTTATTTAAATCTGAAATATTAATTTCATACTAAATTTCAAAATTCTTCCTTTATTTCTCTTAAACCATTTAAATCCCGAATTTCAAATAGATTCTTCAATTTTTATTCAATATAACATAAGTTCTCAAAATTTGTTTCCCCATTTATTCAAAATCTTTTTTCCATACTTAGAATTTATTCGGTAGAATTTTCAAAATCAACTTTTTATTCTTTTCCAAATTCATTCTTTTAATTTATCCAATTCTCTAAAATTATTTTACTTAAAATTCTCTATTTTATTTTCCTTAAAAATAATCCAATTTTTATATTTTCGATAACTTAAAATATCAAAATATATTCAGCCAAACCATAGCATTCAATAATTTCAGTTGCCAATTTAATCTATCACAGATTATCAAATAAATCGTATCACAGAATATGAAATAAATTCACATTTTGAGGAATCCAGTTGGATCCCTCCAACCTGTTTGCCTGCATCTACAGATGTAAGCACAATATAATAATGTCAATCCCACTTCGATGGGGATATCGCGGTATGAAGGGTCATCCGTTGTTATGCGGGGCGCGTAGGGTCTCATCCGTTATATAATGAGGGAATCAATCACTCACACACACACACACACACACACACATATATAATATATCATATCCGAGCTGATAATAAATTATCAAATTAAGCAAACAACCAATAATTTAAATTTAACTATTTAAATGTCAAAGATAATCCGAATGAGTGAGATTAACTCACCTTTGATTTTTGTTTGCAAACCACTTCCAATCCGGCTTGCTTCTTTCAGATTTTGACCTTGTATAAACATTTATACTGTTTATTAATATTTGAATTGATCGAACAATTAATTACCATTTAATTAACTAAAAATTTAATTTAACTAATAATTTTCACTTTAAAAGTCTTTTAGTAATTAAAATAATTAAACAAGTTAATTAACCAATTTAATTAACCTAAATCATTATTTTAAAATAAACTAGTAGATTAAAAATTGTATATAATTTATTTTTGAAACTTCATATATACTTACAAAAATAATCTATATAGATTAAAAATCTAATCTTTATATAAATCCCTACGTTTTCCAAAGCGCTATATATATAATTTTCTGCTTTATCCATATATATATATACATACATACATAAATATACATACATACATATATATATATATACTAAATTCCTTTCAAACTTATATATATATATATATATATATATATATATAATGTCTACACCTTACTGTAAATACATTTTCTGACCAAATTATAATTAATAACAAGGCGTGTATATATACATATTATAATTTCCACTATACACCTTTTCAAATTAAACAGAAATGGTCTTATACTTACTGTAACATTTTTTATACACACACACACACACACACACATATATATATATAATTGATAAATTGGAAACAACATAAACCTCACCATCGTTTGCTTGCGTCGCCACCATACTGCCATCAAGTTCGACACATGACCGAGCACGATCCCACACTCGCAAGAAACCACACACGCCTTGCCTCGATTCCGCTGCCCTTGCGTCATCACTGACCACCACGACCTGCGAGCCGCGCCTTCATCAACTCGACTTAGAGACGCCTCATCCCTACCTCCTCACGCGCACTCCACCTCGCTTCCAATCAGATCTGAAACAATCGATATCCCTTCCCACCAGCCCAGCTCGAACCACACGCGACCCTGTTTCGATTGCCGATTTGAATGAGAGAGATAGGCGATTTGAAGTTCCCCTCATTTTTTCATGCTTGATCGAATTGAAGAAGAAGGGAACTAATGCGAATAATTAAATGGGAAGGAGAAGATTATTCGTGCATTTTACAGGAGGGATTTTTGTTAGGAAAAGGAATGAAGCGAACTATTTTTTTAAGGTTTTTATTTCCTTTTCTCGGCTGATTAAAAAGAAAAAGGGGACATCCGGTACGTGTAGGTGACAGATGGTGTGAACCAGAAGACAAGTGGCCATGGTATGGAAAGATAAACTTCATATGTTTAAATTAATTGACCAGTTAAAGAAAGTATACTTACGATTTAAATTTAAATCGTCTCGATTTCTGCAACTCACAATCTCGACCTCCTATCGAGGCGTGCCACTAGGCGTTTATAATGTTATACCCCTATTCCAAACACAATGGAAAAGGTTTCGAGTCCTAATTCGATCGTATGGAGAAGATAGCTTTTTGGATCCAGTTATTATATTAAATTTTCGATATAAATTCTAATGCATTTATATATCGTACAATCACACAACAACTTCAAATACTACGTAATTGGAATCCGATAATAATACACTATTACGGATCCAATGGAACTTGTTTCGTCGAATTTCAAGACTGTGCCTTGGAAGGCTATTTTTAAATGTCAATTTAAACGATATATTTTTAAAATTGAACCAATCACCTTTTAATTCAATTTTAAATTATTAACAATCTTCAGTATTATCAATATAAATTTTACAAACCTTCAAATTATTTTTAACGAGCTTAAAACTCAAGATTCAATATTTTACCCAACTTCCAATTATTAAATTAAATAATTAAATTGTCCAATAAATAGTGATATTTGAAATTCAAGTTAAAACTTAACTTTTAAATATTTAAAATCAATTAAATATTTCAATTTCAAATATCCAAAAATTCTGGGTCACCACACCTGTGGTGTGCACTTTAGGATTAATGAGGGATAAAGTAAGAATCTTAGTGTATTAGCATGTTTGGAAGTTCGTTTAGCTATAGTTACTTGCCATTTTGGACCATCGGATTCAATGCTCGAATTGATGTTCAAATCTTGAAAACCGAAAAAACAGATCATTAAGTTAAATAGCAGTAATAAAATAAAGTCTAGCTATAATGTAACGACCCAATATTTTCAACCCTTCGCATCCGCTCATGTCGGACTTGAAGTGTTCAAAGTACTGCGTTGTAGAATAATTTTGGCAGAACTCAGAATATGCAGTAAATAAAATCACAGAATCACATACACAGATATCAGAACTCACAGCGGAAATAAAATATTTAGTGGTTCATGAAGCCACCATAAAACTTTTAACCAAAAAGAATTTACATAGTTTAGAATCTGCAATACAGCTGTAGACATAAATAGAAACAGATTCCTCCAAAGTCTTGATTGCAGATAAGATAGGGACTGAAAAGCTTCCGGCAGCACGAATGATCTACGGGATGACCTAGCTCCGGAGAGAAAAACTGAAACTGCAACTCAGGCTGACCCGAGCGTAAAATAAAACATAACACTCGAGTCAGGACATACATACTTATATAATGTAAGCTAATTCAAGTGTACTGTAATATAGAACAAGTAACTTAAAGGATGCTTGGGACCGCCCATCCTCTAAGGATCCGTTAAACTATTTACTATGTAGTATATTGCGCTATTATAATAGTGTCTATTTATAAAATAAACTTACTTTTTAATAGCGTTAAGGAGTGACCCAATATTCCCCTTAACACAAATAATGCCAATAGTCTATACAGTACCGTAATACCTCCTGATCGGGAAGCTACCAGAGGATACTCCATAGGTACGACACAAATAGAAACTCGTAGTAAAGGCTCGGTATGGTAGATGACACGGCACAACTAGGCAATGCCAGGGTAGATATACCAATTGCTATCCAGGCTGATGGAAACGCGTAGCCGCAGTTACCGCCCACCTCGGACTAACTCCCCAAAATCAAAATATAGAGGTGGCCACCGAATCAATCCAAAAACATAGTATAATATCGAAGAGGAGCGTCCGATCAGAGGAATGACCTCATTGGCCTGGAATTGCTCCTGTTTTAGCCACCTTATGCCAACTCACGGGAGTCGGGTCCACGTAATTACCTTACAGGAAACGCCACCACCGACCTACTTCATTCTGGAATCTCCACCGCGTACACGGTTGGTCAAAGTGGTTTTCGGTATCGACAGAGAGTATGTCCATATCCGATCCCGGTCTCTTTGCCAACCCATCGTTATTATAACCCGTGGTCATTTAAAACATTTTATACTTTAAAACCAGAATAAACATTTCCATTTCAAAATATAAATACGATATCATTTTAAAACCCAAAAACAATATGATATCGTTATATTCAAATATAATTCTTTCCAAAAACCATACTGCTTAAAATTTATAATATCTGGAAGCCAAATATTTGAATTATATCTTCAAAACATAATATTTGGAATTTTTACTTTAAAACCATAACTCCCAACACACAAATGGTTTGGATATTCAACGGTATATAGAATAATGGTTTAACTTTATGGTTACTTTGTAAAGAAGATAATTTATATAGCTTTACAAATATATTTCTTTATTTAAAGTTTAAACCATAATTTAAATATCACTTTATGTCCCCAAATCCATTACAATTCCTGTATATATATATATCCAATTGGAGTATTTCCTATTCAAAACTAAGTTTGGATTTTATTCTTTCAACAAATCAATGTTTTATTATTTAGTCTTGAATATTCCCATAAATTCCATAAATAAACTCCAAATGTTAGTCATTTAATATCTTCAAAATTCACTTAATACTAGAATATTCATCTTAAATTTATTAAGGAAAATCCAGTTATAAATATCATATCTTAAGATTTTCCAAAACTTAACATAAAATAAAATTTATCAAATTCCATGAGTTTTAAAACAATCAATTCTAGATTCTGTAGCACTTAGGAAATGCTACCTAAAGTTACGGGTAAAACTAGTCCAATTTCAAAAAGACAGCATTTAAAATGCTGTAGCAGATTTGTTTAACTAAATAAATATTTCCAAATATAACTTATTTATCTATTTATTTATTAACTGAAGGCTTATTTTTCAAAATCCAGAATTTCCAAAATAAGTTATATTCCAAAATTCTATTCAAATATTTATTTATTTATTAACATTTATAACTCATTCAAAAATAAAAATAAAAAAATCCTTTAAAGATATTAAATCAAATATTTAACTTCCAAAATAATTTTAAATATTTCAGAAAATATTATAAGAACCACGGGCCTGTATATAGTTCTCTAGCCTAGGTCAAGTGATACGGATTTATATCATTTCAACCCGTAATTTACAAAACCCCGGGTTCTATCATTTCAAACCCGCAATCCCAAGTTATCAGTTAAGCAGTTAACAGACTAGTTTAACAATAATCATTATTTCAGCCCATAACAATCCAACTTTAACAGGGAACTTGCAGTGGTGATTTAAGCAGTAAATAACAATTAATAATATAACTGCAGAAATAATATAACAGATAATACTGATGAGGTGTCAATTTAAATGGGGTCCATCATTCTATATTACATTACAGACAGATAATAGTGAAATACAATTTTACACATACACTTGCAATAATTTACCAAAATATAAATACGTATGTCTGGTGAGAAATACTCACCTGAAAGCTGCAGAAAATTTGATTCAAGCGAAAATGAAAAATCCACCAAAAAAAAGAAACGCACAGAGGGTAGCGATCAAATTTCCCTGGATGTCACGCCTAGATTCAAATCTATAACAAGATCCAAATACCGAATACGTGACTTTTAAAATTTATGGTCAACGCAAATATTTGAAACAATTGGAACGAATAGAGTCAAAGAAATTTGGCACGATACGCTCGACCACTACACCACCCTACTTGACGAACAACTCGGCCCAAAATAAAATCTTTTTTTTCTTCTACCTTTTATATATATACTCTATTATTTAATTAAACAAAACGCACAACCACCACATTACTAAACTTCAACTGGAAGTATGCATAAGGTCGCGGCCCAAGCCTATATCAACTAAGAATGTACGCTCACTGTAACCCAAAGAAATGCAAATACTTCACTCCCTTAATTTTTTCCCTTCACGCAAAAACACACTGCCTATTTCCTACTAGATTTGCGTGTACACATGCAAAAGTTTTCACCCAGCCTATACTACAAACTAATGCATGGATAGTACATTATTTGATCTGCACGTTACTTCCTTTATAAAATTTTATTATATCATTTCTAAATTATAAATATTCTCTTTTTTTTTTTTATATGTGTAACGACCTGTCATTTTCGTTAATTAAATTTGTCATTTTAATAAGATTTACGCAAATTTACTTTAGAAGAAATAAAGATTTTAAAATTAATAATGAAGCAAATGTTGAGAAGGAAATGAAACCATGGGAATATAAGGCTAAGTATTTACAGTTGAAACAAAATGACGAATAAATTGAAGTGATGTAAATTGTTATATTAGGCTAAGAGTTGCATACAAGAGAACAAAGGTAAGTAGTGAATTTAGTTAATGAATTAATAATATTAAATAGTAAATTGAATTAAATCAATGTCCGGTACAAATTGAAATATTGTTTGGAATGAAAGCTTATAAATTGTAAGCATTTAATTTACAAATGAAATCAGTGTGTGTGTTTTTTTTTTTTTTTTTTATAAATATATATATCACATGCACAATTCGCCCAATCTTTCGACTAAATGCATGGATCTTTTTTAATAGATGCTTGCACACACACTATATGGTCTGAACTATATTTGTGTTAAAAATATGCAGGCACTGCTTCCTATATGATATGCATTTAGTACAGGTAAATTATCTAATATATGCAAAAAGGCAAAGCTTCTCACTGATACACGCATGTACAGGTACCCTCAAATCTCTCCTCTCCCTCTTCCCTTCCTCTCCTTCCTCTGTTTTACATATATATTTTTTTCTTCTTTTTTTTTTCTTTTTTTTTTTCAATGAACATTATTGACTTTCTATTTTGTTTGACCCAAAACTAAGTATGATATATACAATGAATAACCCATTTTTCCGTAGTGATAGTACGCGTAAACTTTAAGCTAGCATTAAATTAAATCTGGGTCAACTACACCATCTCTTTGCACACACATATTAGATTTCTACAGATGTGATGACTCATAAATTTCCAAAGTTTGTCAACTAGATCGGGTGAAGTAGATGGGTTGGAGTGGCCGAGCATATCAAATGAGAACAAAAAAAAACTGAGGAAAGGAAAAACTGGAAGGAAAAGAAAGAGAAAACAATAAGACAATTACCTGATGCTTCGAACGAAATTGCCAGAGGAAAATTTGCAATGCTTTGAAGAGTGGTGAGTTTTTTTTTCTTTTTTTTTTTGAGATGTGGATCTCTGGCATATTTATACACGAATTTGTGAAACGGCAAGGCAGTGATCAAGGGATGTGGCGTGATTAACTCATTTCAGTTTTGCAAAAGGATAAATTTTTTTTTTCCAACGTATAAAGTTTGATCAGTATTCGAAAATTTGTAAACAAAAAGGCAGAGAAAATGGCAGCTTGGATTATGGGAAATAAATGACTTGCGTGATACATGGTTTGATTTATAAAGTTTGTACGTTACTTAAGGGGAATATTGATCAAAGGAAGGGCAAGCGTGATGTTTGGTAAAGCTGATGACAACAGAGGGTAAGAGGAATAAGCAAAAATGCGAACGTTACATATATACAAATGCACTAATGTTGCTCACGTGTGGTCCATTTTATTTTAGCTAAAATCTTGATTTTAGTTTGATACCCATAAATGAAAAGGTGAATATTTATGTAAGCTTTAGGCAAAGAACGTATACCATTTATTAAAAGAAATCAAACGGTCCTTTAAAACAAAATAACGTCCGTCTTAAAATCACTGACTGATATTTTTCTCCATAAAGATATTTAAATACGATTTTTTTACTTTATATGCGTGATTATAGGAACGAAAAAAAAATTATCTTGCAAAATAAAGGCAGTGGAAACAGAGAGATATAAATAGGAATGTGAGAATTTGAAAAGATAGGCAAGGTTAAATTTGAATGCTTGAGTTGATTTTTAGGCAATCAAATATATTAGTCCATTTAGGTTGCGTGAATAAATGAATACAGTGACATGCTCAAGAAACAAAAAGGTAAGAGGCAAATGCCAAAAATGTTAAAAGAATAAAATTTTGTGTCACGCGCAAAGGAAGGCAAAATTGATTTTCTTTCAAATGATATATGCGTGATTGTAGATTTAGGCAGATAAGGTTTCGTGATCAGAGGAATGGCAAAATATGAACCGTTCCAATTATATGAGAATTGATATATTATTTTTTTTAGTTTGATTTAATTAAATGACGGCAAGAATTTTTCAAAGCTTTTGGAAATGGAAACGTATATACACATTTTATTTAAAACCAAACTGTCAGTTACAACCAAAAGTAACGTTCGTCTTAAAAATCACTAACTGATGTTTTAATCCATAAAGGTGTTTATATATGATTTTAAAAGTACGTCAAACTGACGTAATACAAAACATCAAAAATATATATATAAAATAACGTTTTAAATTTTACACGTTTTGTTACATTACTTACCATAAATTTTACGCGTCCTTTTAAACGCGATATTTAACAGTTTATAAATACACTAAATCCTTCAAAAATAATACTTAACTAAAATTTAAATTGGTTTACATTCTTCATATTTTATATATATATATACACGGTACTTATTCCCTAGATTTACGCGCCCTTTTTAACGCGTGATTACCCAGTTCATTTATACATAAAAAAAATTCGAAATTCTGACCGTGCTGAGACTCGAACTCGTGACCTGTCATGAATAGCCCAGATGTCTTAACCACCTAAGCTATAAATGTTTTCTTAATTAAAACTTGATTTTTTCAGAGATCTTATTAGTTAGTCCTAATTTTTTTTTTCATATTTTGTTTTAATCACTTTAAATAAACCCCAAAGTTTTTTTTTTTAAAAAAAAAAAAAATACAAGTGAAAAATACTTGTAAAAAAAATTGGGCTGTTACACTCTCCCCCAATCAGAACTTTTCGTCCTCGAAAAGGAAGAAGGTAGGGGAATAGAAACAACCTGAAAGAAAACTGAATTAAAACTTAAATTAGAATCATTAATCTAAACAATAAAATTCAATTTTAAATTAATCTTTGATTTCATCTATTTATACTTAAAATTTTAACATTTATTTATTTACATATTTACTTGTATAATATCCCTACACTTAAAAAAAAATCATTCATATTTTTTTTTTTTTTTTATCCAAATTTTTCACAAGGTATTATAACATTCTAATTTAAAATGTTTAATTTTAATCCAAATTTGAAATGGTAATTTAACTTAATTTTTTAAAGTAAATTTACCATTTCCCAAAATAAACAAAATTCCCCATTTAGTTTCTTCTTTATTCCAAATTAAATTTATTTTTCTCAATATTTTTCTCATCTATGTCAAATATTTTCTCAATTTCTAAACCATATAATTTCAATTTAAATTAATTAATATTCAATAATTGATTTAATTCATTTGATTTTTACAGAAGTTAAATCAATCTTAACTATTTCCAAATTAATTATCTTATTATCCAATTATTTTCTAAAATCAAAAATTTGTATAGTCATTTATAATAATCATCTTTTATTCAACAAATTTAATTTTCTTTATTCCAGATTATTATTAAATATATTCTGCTTAATATATCTATCGCACATATAAAGTAGATTATATTTAATATAACTATTCCAATATATTTCTAAATTTCCTTTAACACCATTTGATATTGTATATTATTCAATTATTATTTTATTTCTATTTACCTCTATTTGTCTTGTTGTAACTGAAACTTTAAGTGTATAACATTTATTATAACCACTCAAATTTTATTTATAAAATCCTTTTATATTATACATTATCCAATTACATAGTTAATTTATGAATGATTTAGGTAAGTTATATTGGCATGCAATTTATACAAGTAAAAATTCCAACTATATTATTCAAGTTTAAATATTCATTCCAAATTTGACTTTATTTTATCATTAGAATCACCTTTTAACATAAATTTATGAATTAAATTTCCAATTAACTTCAAACCCTTTAGAGATAAATAAATACATACATATAGGATATGTCAAATCAATTTAAATCATATATCTATATATATTATAAATTAAGTCATATTTAGAAATTCAAATCAATTAAATTTTTGAAACAAAACTACAACGTGGTCTCTTTACTTTGATACTCGAAAATGAATGTCGATGATGTTGTAGTCATCACCGAAATTATTTTCCAGCGACAAAGAGAAGAGCACTAATTTTTAAAACTTTTAAAATTCTTTGGAAACAAATTTATATTCGAAAATAATTTAAATAATATATCCTTTTAAGACTTTAAACACAAGGTTTGAAACTATCAGAAATTAAATTCTTAAATTCTTGTTTTAAATTCATTTTTTGTTTCTAAATAAATTTATAACCATGTTTTATAGTTCAATTATTTATATAAGACAAAACCAATGGTTTACAAAACCATAAATAAAATCAAACACTATTATCTCTAAACAACTAGTTAAATTTTGAAAATTATACTTATATATATAATATTAGATTTTTCCCAAATATAGGAATAAATTTTTTTTTCAAAACAAGGATAGAGATTCAAATTTTGAAGGACTCAAATTAAAGAGAATTTTGATTTAAAGATAAGTTGGAATCAGAAGATCCGATGGTTAAATAACAGAATAAGGAACCAGATAAGTTTATATAAATCGCGGGCAACCTTAACCGGGTCAACCGTGACTTAAAGAATAAGATCGATGTGGATTTTCTAGGGTAAATCTACATTCGATCTGAAGAGATAGAGTTTAGAATAACCAAAGATACTAGCATCTAAACTGAGGATAAATATAAATCTCCGGTGAACCAATGCTAGTTGTAAAGGAGTTTCACCCCTATATTAGAATATTGGCGTAACCGCCAATTTACTATAAAGATCATCCGAAGTGGAGTTATGGGATACTCCAGAATCGGAAAAATGAATAGTGAGGGACACGAATGAACTTCGGAACCGCAGGGAACGTTCCAAATTCGAAAAGGAAGAGATTCAAGCTCAAATGAAAGTGATTCTGTAAATCAATTTTACCATACATTCTAAGTTTTGCCTAGAGCCAAAGCTCTGATACCAAATGTAACGACCCAATATTTTCAACCCTTCGCATCCGCTCATGTCGGACTTGAAGTGTTCAAAGTACTGCGTTGTAGAATAATTTTGGCAGAACTCAGAATATGCAGTAAATAAAATCACAGAATCACATACACAGATATCAAAACTCACAGCGGAAATAAAATATTTAGTGGTTCATGAAGCCACCATAAAACTTTTAACCAAAAAGAATTTACATAGTTTAGAATCTGCAATACAGTTGTAGACATAAATAGAAACAGATTCCTCCAAAGTCTTGATTGCAGATAAGATAGGGACTGAAAAGCTTCCGGCAGCACGAATGATCTACGGGATGACCTAGCTCCGGAGAGAAAAACTGAAACTGCAACTCAGGCTGACCCGAGCGTAAAATAAAACATAACACTCGAGTCAGGACATACATACTTATATAATGTAAGCTAATTCAAGTGTACTGTAATATAGAACAAGTAACTTAAAGGATGCTTGGGACCGCCCATCCTCTAAGGATCCGTTAAACTATTTACTATGTAGTATATTGCGCTATTATAATAGTGTCTATTTATAAAATAAACTTACTTTTTAATAGCGTTAAGGAGTGACCCAATATTCCCCTTAACACAAATAATGCCAATAGTCTATACAGTACCGTAATACCTCCTGATCGGGAAGCTACCAGAGGATACTCCATAGGTACGACACAAATAGAAACTCGTAGTAAAGGCTCGGTATGGTAGATGACACGGCACAACTAGGCAATGCCAGGGTAGATATACCAATTGCTATCCAGGCTGATGGAAACGCGTAGCCGCAGTTACCGCCCACCTCGGACTAACTCCCCAAAATCAAAATATAGAGGTGGCCACCGAATCAATCCAAAAACATAGTATAATATCGAAGAGGAGCGTCCGATCAGAGGAATGACCTCATTGGCCTGGAATTGCTCCTGTTTTAGCCACCTTATGCCAACTCACGGGAGTCGGGTCCACGTATTTACCTTACAGGAAACGCCACCACCGACCTACTTCATTCTGGAATCTCCACCGCGTACATGGTTGGTCAAAGTGGTTTTCGGTATCGACAGAGAGTATGTCCATATCCGATCCCGGTCTCTTTGCCAACCCATCGTTATTATAACCCGTGGTCATTTAAAACATTTTATACTTTAAAACCAGAATAAACATTTCCATTTCAAAATATAAATACGATATCATTTTAAAACCCAAAAACAATATGATATCGTTATATTCAAATATAATTCTTTCCAAAAACCATACTGCTTAAAATTTATAATATCTGGAAGCCAAATATTTGAATTATATCTTCAAAACATAATATTTGGAATTTTTACTTTAAAACCATAACTCCCAACACACAAATGGTTTGGATATTCAACGGTATATAGAATAATGGTTTAACTTTATGGTTACTTTGTAAAGAAGATAATTTATATAGATTTACAAATATATTTCTTTATTTAAAGTTTAAACCATAATTTAAATATCACTTTATGTCCCCAAATCCATTACAATTCCTGTATATATATATATCCAATTGGAGTATTTCCTATTCAAAACTAAGTTTGGATTTTATTCTTTCAACAAATCAATGTTTTATTATTTAGTCTTGAATATTCCCATAAATTCCATAAATAAACTCCAAATGTTAGTCATTTAATATCTTCAAAATTCACTTAATACTAGAATATTCATCTTAAATTTATTAAGGAAAATCCAGTTATAAATATCATATCTTAAGATTTTCCAAAACTTAACATAAAATAAAATTTATCAAATTCCATGAGTTTTAAAACAATCAATTCTAGATTCTGTAGCACTTAGGAAATGCTACCTAAAGTTACGGGTAAAACTAGTCCAATTTCAAAAAGACAGCATTTAAAATGCTGTAGCAGATTTGTTTAACTAAATAAATATTTCCAAATATAACTTATTTATCTATTTATTTATTAACTGAAGGCTTATTTTTCAAAATCCAGAATTTCCAAAATAAGTTATATTCCAAAATTCTATTCAAATATTTATTTATTTATTAACATTTATAACTCATTCAAAAATAAAAATAAAAAAAATCCTTTAAAGATATTAAATCAAATATTTAACTTCCAAAATAATTTTAAATATTTCAGAAAATATTATAAGAACCACGGGCCTGTATATAGTTCTCTAGCCTAGGTCAAGTGATACGGATTTATATCATTTCAACCCGTAATTTACAAAACCCCGGGTTCTATCATTTCAAACCCGCAATCCCAAGTTATCAGTTAAGCAGTTAACAGACTAGTTTAACAATAATCATTATTTCAGCCCATAACAATCCAACTTTAACAGGGAACTTGCAGTGGTGATTTAAGCAGTAAATAACAATTAATAATATAACTGCAGAAATAATATAACAGATAATACTGATGAGGTGTCAATTTAAATGGGGTCCATCATTCTATATTACATTACAGACAGATAATAGTGAAATACAATTTTACACATACACTTGCAATAATTTACCAAAATATAAATACGTATGTCTGGTGAGAAATACTCACCTGAAAGCTGCAGAAAATTTGATTCAAGCGAAAATGAAAAATCCACCAAAAAAAAGAAACGCACAGAGGGTAGCGATCAAATTTCCCTGGATGTCACGCCTAGATTCAAATCTATAACAAGATCCAAATACCGAATACGTGACTTTTAAAATTTATGGTCAACGCAAATATTTGAAACAATTGGAACGAATAGAGTCAAAGAAATTTGGCACGATACGCTCGACCACTACACCACCCTACTTGACGAACAACTCGGCCCAAAATAAAATCTTTTTTTCTTCTACCTTTTATATATGTACTCTATTATTTAATTAAACAAAATGCACAACCACCACATTACTAAACTTCAACTGGAAGTATGCATAAGGTCACGGCCCAAGCCTATATCAACTAAGAATGTACGCTCACTGTAACCCAAAGAAATGCAAATACTTCACTCCCTTAATTTTTTCCCTTCACGCAAAAACACACTGCCTATTTCCTACTAGATTTGCGTGTACACATGCAAAAGTTTTCACCCAGCCTATACTACAAACTAATGCATGGATAGTACATTATTTGATCTGCACGTTACTTCCTTTATAAAATTTTATTATATCATTTCTAAATTATAAATATTCTCTTTTTTTTATATATGTGTAACGACCTGTCATTTTCGTTAATTAAATTTGTCATTTTAATAAGATTTACGCAAATTTACTTTAGAAGAAATAAAGATTTTAAAATTAATAATGAAGCAAATGTTGAGAAGGAAATGAAACCATGGGAATATAAGGCTAAGTATTTACAGTTGAAACAAAATGACGAATAAATTGAAGTGATGTAAATTGTTATATTAGGCTAAGAGTTGCATACAAGAGAACAAAGGTAAGTAGTGAATTTAGTTAATGAATTAATAATATTAAATAGTAAATTGAATTAAATCAATGTCCGGTACAAATTGAAATATTGTTTGGAATGAAAGCTTATAAATTGTAAGCATTTAATTTACAAATGAAATCAGTGTGTGTTTTTTTTTTTTTTTTTATAAATATATATATCACATGCACAATTCGCCCAATCTTTCGACTAAATGCATGGATCTTTTTTAATAGATGCTTGCACACACACTATATGGTCTGAACTATATTTATGTTAAAAATATGCAGGCACTGCTTCCTATATGATATGCATTTAGTACAGGTAAATTATCTAATATATGCAAAAAGGCAAAGCTTCTCACTGATACACGCATGTACAGGTACCCTCAAATCTCTCCTCTCCCTCTTCCCTTCCTCTCCTTCCTCTGTTTTACATATATATTTTTTTCTTCTTTTTTTTTTCTTTTTTTTTTTCTTTTTTTTTTTTCAATGAACATTATTGACTTTCTATTTTGTTTGACCCAAAACTAAGTATGATATATACAATGAATAACCCATTTTTCCGTAGTGATAGTACGCGTAAACTTTAAGCTAGCATTAAATTAAATCTGGGTCAACTACACCATCTCTTTGCACACACATATTAGATTTCTACAGATGTGATGACTCATAAATTTCCAAAGTTTGTCAACTAGATCGGGTGAAGTAGATGGGTTGGAGTGGCCGAGCATATCAAATGAGAACAAAAAAAAACTGAGGAAAGGAAAAACTGGAAGGAAAAGAAAGAGAAAACAATAAGACAATTACCTGATGCTTCGAACGAAATTGCCAGAGGAAAATTTGCAATGCTTTGAAGAGTGGTGAGTTTTTTTTTTCTTTTTTTTTTTGAGATGTGGATCTCTGGCATATTTATACACGAATTTGTGAAACGGCAAGGCAGTGATCAAGGGATGTGGCGTGATTAACTCATTTCAGTTTTGCAAAAGGATAAAAAAAAATTTTCCAACGTATAAAGTTTGATCGGTATTCGAAAATTTGTAAACAAAAAGGCAGAGAAAATGGCAGCTTGGATTATGGGAAATAAATGACTTGCGTGATACATGGTTTGATTTATAAAGTTTGTACGTTACTTAAGGGGAATATTGATCAAAGGAAGGGCAAGCGTGATGTTTGGTAAAGCTGATGACAACAGAGGGTAAGAGGAATAAGCAAAAATGCGAACGTTACATATATACAAATGCACTAATGTTGCTCACGTGTGGTCCATTTTATTTTAGCTAAAATCTTGATTTTAGTTTGATACCCATAAATGAAAAGGTGAATATTTATGTAAGCTTTAGGCAAAGAACGTATACCATTTATTAAAAGAAATCAAACGGTCCTTTAAAACAAAATAACGTCCGTCTTAAAATCACTGACTGATATTTTTCTCCATAAAGATATTTAAATACGATTTTTTTACTTTATATGCGTGATTATAGGAACGAAAAAAATTTTATCTTGCAAAATAAAGGCAGTGGAAACAGAGAGATATAAATATGAATGTGAGAATTTGAAAAGATAGGCAAGGTTAAATTTGAATGCATGAGTTGATTTTTAGGCAATCAAATATATTAGTCCATTTAGGTTGCGTGAATAAATGAATACAGTGACATGCTCAAGAAACAAAAAGGTAAGAGGCAAATGCCAAAAATGTTAAAAGAATAAAATTTTGTGTCACGCGCAAAGGAAGGCAAAATTGATTTTCTTTCAAATGATATATGCGTGATGGTAGATTTAGGCAGATAAGGTTTCGTGATCAGAGGAATGGCAAAATATGAACCGTTCCAATTATATGAGAATTGATATATTATTTTTTTTAGTTTGATTTAATTAAATGACGGCAAGAATTTTTCAAAGCTTTTGGAAATGGAAACGTATATACACATTTTATTTAAAACCAAACTGTCAGTTACAACCAAAAGTAACGTTCGTCTTAAAAATCACTAAGTGATGTTTTAATCCATAAAGGTGTTTATATATGATTTTAAAAGTACGTCAAACTGACGTAATACAAAACATCAACAATATATATATAAAATAACGTTTTAAATTTTACACGTTTTATTACATTACTTACCATAAATTTTACGCGTCCTTTTAAACGTGATATTTAACAGTTTATAAATACACTAAATCCTTCAAAAATAATACTTAACTAAAATTTAAATTGGTTTACATTCTTCATATTTTATATATATATATATACACGGTACTTATTCCCTAGATTTACGCGCCCTTTTTAACGCGTGATTACCCAGTTCATTTATACATAAAAAAAAATTCGAAATTCTGACCGTGCTGAGACTCGAACTCGTGACCTGTCGTGAATAGCCCAGATGTCTTAACCACCTAAGCTATAAATGTTTTCTTAATTAAAACTTGATTTTTTCAGAGATCTTATTAGTTAGTCCTAATTTTTTTTTTCATATTTTGTTTTAATCACTTTAAATAAACCCCAAAGTTTTTTTTTTTTTTTTTTGAAAAAAAAAAAATACAAGTGAAAAATACTTGTAAAAAAAATTGGGCTGTTACATATAAACTTTCTAAATTCAAGTAGAAGAAAAAAACATTTAATATAAATCGTCTTATATTCAACATAGATCCAAAATTATAGTTGGATATGTACAATAAATCCCAATCCACAAGACACATGAATGTACTAGTTATAAGATACATTTACAATTTACACAATATAAGGTCTTCATCACCATGTCCTCCATGTTACCAGGCTCCACCAGCCTAGTGATATCTATAAAACGGAGAGAAGGAGAAGGTTAAACATATGTTTGAGTGAGTTAAACAAATCTATCTCATATATACTACAAAAGGACTGCTAAAACATCTTTACTGTTTCTCAATCCATACACACCTACCTTAACCTACCAAGTTGCATCCGAGAAGTAATATCAACACTATTCCTAGGTTGACTAGTCGATTAAAGTCATACTACGTCTCATCATTCACTATACACAAATATATACTTATGCGATAGTGTATACAAGTCCACATTATTGAGGAAACAACAATTTTCTTGGAAAACCCAATAATTTATTACTGAGGGAACAACCATTTCCAAGGAACAACTATTTCTTGAATTATTATTGCCGATACCTAGGGAACAACCATTTCTCCAGTTTTCTTTTAAATACCAAAGGAACAGGTATTTCCCTAGGATAACTATCCATGCACCAAATGTGCCCTATATAATTATTCAAAACCCAATAGCACACTAAATGTGCCCAATATGCATTATTTGACCGTAAGAAATCAAACGATATCCAAACATCGGTAAATAAATCAAACATCTAATTTCACCCACATCGAACTCATATATATTCAACGACATCTATATGCTTTGCCATGCCAGAAACTTATTGCATTGCCTCCTCCAAAGTAACCTAAATGTCATACTAAGCCCTGGTTCCACAAATGCTTCCTTTTTGCACTACCCCGATTAGGTCTAGGTTCCGGCCCAACTGGCCTTTACTGGCCTATCGGTGGTTCAACAACTGATTTACCAGTCGTAGGCTGATACACCGGAGTTGCTCCCATATTCTTCATTTTTCAATCTGTTTTACTATTTCATTCTCCAATCATTTAATTTTTCCTATATTTCTAGTTTAGCTTCATTTATTTTGACTTTATCTTCATTTTACTCCATTATACACTTGGTTTGCCATTGTTTTTCCTTGCCAATTCAGTTATATCACTAAACAATTAATTTATTTCATTTGTCAAACTAGACTACTACTAATACTAATGATTTGCAATTATCCAATTTAATCATTAAAAACATACTATAAATTCGTTATTTACATCTAATTAGACTACTAAAGGTAACAAGTCATGTTAATTGCATTATTTTGCCCACCCACTCAAATATGAAAACCACATCCCAAAATCCTTCGCTATCCAAACTTCTAAGCCTATGGTTCTCCAAAAATTTTCCTCCAATTGATATCAAGTCTTAGTGCGCATATGCTTTGAGTTGACACGGTTTTCATCATTTTTTGTCGAGAAACAAGTGGAACATTGCAATTTGAAGTTCTAAATAGAAAAGGAAAAAGAGGACATAAACGGGAAGAAAACGAAAATGAAAATTATGAAGTAACATACAATTATTTTGGGCTTGTATATATGGAGTTAAATGTCCATTCAATTCATTTCCAAAATATTGGGCCAAGCCTATCTAGACCAAACCAAACGTGAAAGTTATTTTTTCGCATCTACTGCACTTGACCTTAGAATCAAAGCAATTTATGTATTACGGAAATCAAAAAATGAGCTGGGTGCAATGCCACAAGTTCCTTCATCAAATTTCAAACTTGAAAAAGTAACTATAATATTTGAATAAATTAATTTATCATTTAAAATCCATTACTATTTATATTAAAATAACGAGACATTGCGTTCTCCCTTCTTAAAAGAATTTCATCCTCAAAATTGACAAAGGAAAAAAAACGTAATTCGCCCACACTCTTATTCCGTGTCACTTATATGTTTGTTTATAACACATCCCTAACTTCGAATTAATCTACAATCCAGTTAAGTAACCATCCACACAAAGAAATCAACCATATAAAACATTCATAGATAATACATAAAATGCATAGTTGAATTCATTGGTAAGTGTGTGTTCTATTAGTGCATCAAAATTTCTAAATTAGTGCTTGTGTACTTTATCAAATGCAACCAATAATATAGCATCATAATATGTGTCAAATGGCATATGACATTATCTAAATGCAAATATATATTAGTCGGTCCCTCCTGTATGAATGGGATGATATGACATATAAGGAATCTATGCAAGTAACCTAGGGTGAACTTTTAAATTATATATGTATGTAACTAAAGCCACTTCCAAAAAAAAACTTAATATTCATCCAATTTTAATGAACGCAAATTTCAAAGCTGTACGACGCCTCCTTCTTCTTCCGTTTCTCTCATTCGCCTAATTTCTTTTGATCCCCTACTTTACTTTTTTCCTTTCATGGCTACTTGTTTAGCAATATTACTCTGGCTCCCCTATCTTTAAGAAACCATCTCTTCTGAGATCTGATTGCACTTTCAATGCTGAATTGATTTCGACCAATCACACCTTGTCTCTGCCTGCATTTGTAGTTTTTGACCATAAATTTCCCTCGTTTGAAACCTCTATTGTAGGTTGCATGTCTCCTCCAGTCTTGTTAATTGGTTCTAAGCCTCCAATGTTATCCATGAACCCTTTCATTTCTTTGAAACATCCTTGAAGAACATCGATCCCTCTAGCTCTCCAATATTGGGTGTGCCTACTTCTATTAAATATGTTGGTTCAGCTACCTTTCCTTCGCCTTCTTTATCTACTAGTAGTATGGAAGGTTAGTGGCAGGCCATTGAAAACTGTGATGTTAACGTAAATTTTGGCAAGGAGGCAGTAATGGATGGTGATTGTGTAGATGGGGTAGGATTTTATGGGATGCGCAGTAAGCATGCAATTTGTTTGCATAAATGCCTAGTATGAAATTGAATTAGATAAAGCATCCCAACCAACTATTTGCAAGGTTCAAGGATCCAACCTTATATTGCTTCCCTAAAAGCTGGAAATAAGCGGTCTTCGCTTTTTAATGTGTTGCCAAGAAATGCTAGTGAATACGTTCTCCGATCTTTTGATATTGTGGAGGTAGGTGGTGCCATGGTTCTAACTATTGAAGTGTTGGAAGTAGGAGTTGAATTTTGGTCAAAGTATTTAGTGGGCTTTTTCCTTGATTCTACCCCCTAATATCAAGTTGTTAGCAACAATTGTTGGCAACTTCGAAATGTAAGGGGAAGACTTCAAGCTCACTTTCATAATTCTATGTTATTTTTTAAGTTCTTTAGAAATGATGTAAAGCTCTACGTCTTTATTATAGATCTATCCATTATTTAAGGTCAACCTTTCGTTATTATCCGATGGAGTCCGACGGTGGACAAAGCTAAGGGAAAAAAATCTTTCTACTCCAGTCTGGGCGCATTTTACTCATATCTTATCTATGTTGTAACCCATGATTACGATAAATTTGTTAGCAAGTGTTGTTGGATAGCTCAAATGTTTTGATGCTAATACTGTAGCTTAGAATAAGCTAGTGTATGCCAAGGCACTTATTGAAATATCTCTTGAAAATTCTTTACTTCTAAGATAATTGTTTGTACTACTAAAGGGAATGAATTAGTTGTTGCTATCCATTACAGTTCGAAACCAGATATTTTCATAACATTTCACTCTTTCAGTCATCTTATGGAAGCCTATAAAATTTGGATTGCCATTACCTCTGTTCCATTTTCTGATAGGATTCCACTTTACCTACCTCTAGCCATGAAGTGGGTTCTAAAGGTACGCCCAAATATTGTTGTTTCTCCATTCGAGATTGTGCTTTTGGTTACATATGGTTCCACTATTGAAGTTATTGATGATAGTGCTAAGGAAAAACCGAATGGGGTTCTTCCTCCCTTTGATGATTTTTTTAGGGTTCGTCCAAGCAGGCTTGGTTTCGTGATCCTTCTAAAATAAGGTATGGTCCTTAGGGTGAAAGTTTCCATAATTATGTAGGTGGAGATGATCAAGAAAAGGTGGATATTTTATCATGTAAATAAAGAAGGTCTCACTTTCCCCATATTTGGTCAATTTGGTGATATGGATCACTCAGTTTATTGGATGATTTGTGGAGTAGGAAATATCTTTACTGCTTAGATTTAGTGGATTCTTTCCTTTCCTCGACGACTCTATTTTTAAGGTTTTATCATGTTATTGGGTCTGAATCTTTGGATGATGGTAATGGATCTTCCTTTACGAAGGAGGACTAGTTTTTGGATAGATAAGATTTTAGTGGTTTGATATTCTTGCAAACTCCTATGCTTTATTTTTCTTTAATCTATTCTAATGCATGTGTAGAACTCTTGTTCCTTATTCATTTATATATGTGGATGACCCATAATAAAGCCTACTAGATTTGCTAAAAAAACAAAAGTCACTTCAGTATAACATGTGGTGGATACATACATTAGTAAATCATAAGAATCAAATCATATGAAACACGTCGAGACTATATCATAATCCATGACATGATCAAACTAAGCATCCAAGTTAGATATTGACATGCCTAATTAACCTAAGCAAAAGCAACAATGAATCATAACAATTATCCAACCAAACCTAAATATAAGTCTATTATCATTTAAATAATAGGAAAATGTTTCGAAAAGGAGCTGAAATGTAAAGATCGAAACTATATCACCACCTTCTAGGTACTCCTAACGAAATCATTCTTCCCAACTCAATCTAACAAACTCTACTACTGACATAAAGTCATTCTTAAACATCAACTTCAAATCTATGTGAAAATATATAACTACAACAATCCATGATACAAACTTAAATAAATGAAACCACAATGTTGAACAATGGGTAGCCTTAGCACAATCATGCTCCAAACAAAAAAGAAGTCTCTCTTACTGCTCCTAAATTAGCATACACAACAACAAATCATTCCAATAGTATTTCCTTGATTCATTTTGGATTGCTAAGGTAAGACAGCTCAAACGTGGATGGTGTCTTACCCAAACAAACCCAAACGTCTTGAATCACCAATCTATTCCTTTCAACATAGAACATCAAAATAGTAGATGCCTTAACTTGGTGGTCATTGATAGAGTTAGGGGTATACCCAAGGGGCAGTTTGGAATTTACTGCAAATCATTAGATCTGTAATAAAATATCATTCGAAATAAAAGGTATTTGTCTTTCCATTGTATACTTGTCATATTGTGATATGTTAATAAATTATATACTAATGTACATTAAATAGAAAATCCTTAAATAATACGTTAAGTGATTGTAATTATAATATGTCATAATCATGAGAAATTTATCACATTAAAATAACATATTATTTTAAATATTCCTAGTCAAGATGATTAGAGAAAGGATATCGACTCATCCATTGAGACTAGTGAATATAATGCTCGTTAAATGTTGGGTAGTGTATTACGCATGACTGCTAGGGACACTAAGGGGTTTCGTATTGGTGATTATTAGATCACTATCGAATGACCCACTGGAGAGTTTTCTATTAATTAATATTACTAAGATCAAATAGAGAATCTTAAAGAGATGATTTTACATAGTTCTCTCGACTTGAGAATACTATTGAACTTCGATGTGGATACTTTATTTTAACTATTGTTAAATAGTGGCATGATGTCCATCAAATGACTATAGCTGGGTTTGAGTTGAAGCATTAGAAATGAAACACTATTCAATAGAAAATTATTCTCCTCAGTTATACGGGGTTGGTATCATGGTCAACTAAAATCAATTCAAAGTCAAATTTTTGGCCAGAGAGGTACCGTTAATAATAATTATTGTGAAATATTAATTATTAAATTCTATTTGATGTTTGAATACCACTAGTATTTTATAAAATGCGTAAAGTCTAAGATTTGAAATATAATAATTCTCATTCCCCTAATGTAAGGGCCAGCCAATAAAGGGAGAAGAGGAAAACTGGAGGAACTTTTGAATTTGAAATAAAAAGGCTAAGAGGTAACTAAGGGAAAGCAAACCACCCCGCTCTTTAATGATCTTTTTTTACATCCTTTATGATATTTCTGGATTAGCAGTTTCTTTGTTCCTTTTATTTTGTTCTAGCAAATTTCAATGGTGATCTAGGGATAAAAAAATTTCAAAATCAAAAATCAAATAGAATATAAAACAAATGGTGGTCGTACCTCTTTATTGCTAAAAAATCCAGAGATCGATTCAACTAAGTCTAGATGCTTGATGCGTCGTTTCAAGGTGTGATTTGTTGGCAACATCCCAAGGTAATTATTTGATTTTATTTATTTATTTTATTCACATGTTTGGATTCCATATGTTTATCTGGTGTTTTAATGGTTCATCTTAAAATCAGTAATTCACACCCTTTCGCGTCCATCTATGTTGAAAGTATGTCAACAGTGTTGAGCTAGTTCAGATCTACTTTTGCTCTTCATCTCTTTTCATAATATATTCATTATTATCGATACGATTTAAACCATCTTTCTCCTTTGTTAATTTTTTGTTGCACTGTGTTATTTGGATTTGAATTTTATTATCACAAATTTACATGCGCCTAATTCGTCCATTTCATTTTCAACCGCATTGGAATTTTTGTAATGAGAAAAAACCTAATTTTTGATTGAGCTCTATTTTATAATATTAAATACACGATGTAAATAAATTGTTCATGTTAATTAATTATCTTTCACCTTAAAAGTTAATTTATTTTGTTATATGATTGATATCTGTTTGTATCAAAATTGAGCACAACACTCTTCGAAAGTATTTAAAGAGATAAAATGAAGAAAATATATGGAAAAAGAGGATTATCTAACAAACGCTTCAAAAACAGATCAGATAAAAACAAAGAAACACAATGATTTAGAGTGGTTCGGCGTATAGCCTACGTTCACTATGAAACTGATGACTTTATTGATATTTTCTTGCGGATTACAACTGATTACAGTGAACTACAATAGTAATTTTCAAGTTTAACAGTGGTCTTAGCTTGCAAAATGAATTCGGTAGAGTCTGGACGTAGGTTAGCCAAAAAATCCTTTTCCTGTTGGCCTTGGGATTCTATTTATAGGTGTAGGCTACAGATATCTTGCTCAGATATTGGAAGACCCCTTCTAGCACGTGGACGGGCCCATACGATCGATCCCATGTGATTTGCCCTCGGTCTGTGATTGATACGAACCAATTTCTTATCGATCAAGATTTGGCCCAGTCGAGTTGAAATTGAGCAAGAACATTCTTTAGGTTGTACGTAAGCTCCTGTGAAAATTTGGTAGCATTTGGACTTATAGATTGTGATATATGATCGATGCAAGCTCGGGTTTTATGTATGATGTCCTGTTCGCATCGATGCCCCTTGTATCGATCTATTCGAATCAATCCAGGCATATGCCTGCAAGTTGATGTGGCGCTAACTCTTCGGATCAATCCACTTTTCATACCGAGTTGACCGAGTCGTCCTACGTTTGCGCCTTGTTCTTGTCAATTTGACTTGTTTTTGTTCGAATCGATCGAAGCTACTCTGTTCGTGTCGAGTGTCGTGGTCTTGTTCGTGTCGATCTTAACTGTTCTGTTCATATCGATCGGTCATGTTGTTCTGTTCGTATCGGTTCGCAATGCATTGTAGGTATCATTCGTTTGATGTTCAATTCGTATCGATCTTTGGCCGAATGATACGAATTCACTCCCACCAATGGATTCGAAATCGAACCAGGCCAGCTGGATATGAAATGGAGTCTACGTGGTAGATACAAACAGAGGGACACTTGATGGATAAAAATAGAGGGACGCTTGATGGATATGAATAGAGGAATACTCATTGGATACGAACAGAGTGGTCATGGATGGATTCAAACAGATCGACTCGAACAAGGCTTTTGATTGGATATGAACGACTTGTTTACTTGGGTTGTATTAATCATATCTTGAGCATACGAACTCTGATTGACTTGAAATTTGGAACGTTGGCTTTCATAGCTTCGTTAGTCATGTCATATCAATTGTAACTCGATCCGAACTCGGACAAAATTCATCGATATAAATATTGAGCCTGCATATAATCGATATTCGGGATGAGTTGTATTTAGTTTTCAGTCAACTCCTTGATGTCACGGCCTTGCCAAAAGGCGGGATAACATTTGCCTCCAAAGTATGTCTTATGAGAAAATGACATGCTTTGAATGATCGTTTCTTTCTGAACAGTTCCGTCTGACTTGCCAACCGATTGTTGTCTTTTCGTCGAAAGATATAACCTTTGATTGATTTTTCAGTAATACGAATTGTTGACTGCCAACTGTTGTATCATGCACTGTTGTAATTGTTCATCAGGTGGGCATTCGACCCGTGAACTTTGAAAATTAAAAATTAGTCCAGCATACATGCATATATGTTAACCTTACTCTCGTTAAAGTTCGCACGCTCACAAATCGTTGTCAGTTTTCTCGTATCGAATTCCATATCAATCCTTTCCTAAATCGGTGTGAAATTCGAATTGTAACAATGCTTGATGGTTGTTTTGGAATGTCCTTTCATATAGATCCTCTCCTGGATCGATGTAAAAGGTCGAAAGATTGTTCTCGTATCGATGTAATTCGCATTGATGGATATGAAATAAACATTTCGCATCGATGGATACGAGTTTCGGTGAACTCCAAAACAATGGGTATGAAGTTGTGACCTCGTATCGATGGACTTATGAGGGATGCGAATAGAGCAGCTGGTTCTTTGGGTACTATTTGTATCGATGTGTTTCATGTCGATTTGAATCTCTACAGGCTCGATAGCAGTGGACATGGAGTGCGCGTTTCGTATACGGGTTTATTTATCGTCTAATGATCGTTTTCATAAGTTAGTTAGTTATGGAGTCCACAAGCTCGCAACCACAGGACTTGGAGTTCACTCCCCTTAATAATAGAGATACCGGCCATCGCGGCCGAAGTCATCGACCCAGTTCCAGATAAGCTACTAGATGCTATTTTCATCGGTAACCCACAAGATTCTGTTCCGTCAAACGTCTTCAAAGATATTTTGGGACGAATATGCCTAAGACATGGCTTGTCGTTGGACGATGTACTATTACCGAGACCGAATTATAGACCGCATGCTCCCTTATAGGGATTTACTGCCTTTAATCGCCATACATGCATAGCGGGAACACTTCCTCCGTTCATACAGTACATTAGAGAAGTGTTATCTTTCTTCGGAATTGCTCCATCACAACTACATCCGAACGGATATGTTTTGCTAAACAACCTATTTATTGTATTTATGGAGCATTTTTTCGACCATCGACCCCGATCCAGATCAGATACTTATTTAATGTCAAGACTCGAGAAGATAGTCCCTTGTTCACATTCCTAGAGTCGGTCAGGAATTTTCAAGTTGTGATCGACTCCTGGACCAGGTTGAGTTATTTTAAAACGGAGTGGTTCTGTGTCCGATGTCCTCCAAGATTCGCTAGCCGATAGTTAGTCAAACGTAAGTGCTGCAATCTCTTCGAGTAGTTAATAAGATAATCATAGCTGATACCAAAACTAATATCTTCTTTCCTTTACAACTGTAATCCCACGACCCGAGGGCACACTTTAAAGAGATAGTTCATGTCCTTCAAGAAGTGCCGAATGAGATGAGGGAAATAAAGTCGTGTTGACAGACTGTAACTTGAAGATCATTTGGTTAATTGAGAGAAATCAGAGTATAAAGCTTGAAGGAACATTGAGGGCAGTCCTGACGAGACGGGTGAAGCGCAAAGTGCTCGAGGCCGTAAGTTTTGAGGAGGGTGGTGAAGAAAGTATACCCACGAATGACAAACCCATAGCCGAGCCTTCTAGCAGCTTTCAAGATCTTGAGGGAGGGAGAAAAGGCAAGGCCATAGCCCATAAGCGTCCTAAGTCTGGGAGATGGAAATTTGTGATCGTGTCTCTCCTTATTTATGGTATTAGAATGTCAGAGGCTCCTCCCTCACATGTGGAGAACCTTTTCGAAGGGCTTGTTGATATTCCAATTTTAGATTATGTGTTACTTCAACACGACGCTGGATTAGAGGAGCTTCAGAGTGCCTTAGACGTAAGCGAGTCTCTTCCCATAAGTGTGACCGACATTTTCGATTTGTCGAGGGTTGCACATACATATACACCTCATGGCACTACACGATTTCTAATCGCAAGTTGCTTACTTCAGGAGATTATTAACTTTGTTTCTCTTATTTTGCCGATACAATGTCTAGACGTGGGTCGATGTTGGGGAATCTTCGCTCAGCTCGCTGATTCTCTTCGTATTATGACTCATGTTGGAGAAAGGTAGAGAGGGATTATGATCATGCATACTCTAATTAGGAAAGATATGACAGGAATAAGGACAAGGACTACAAACATAGATCCCGATCTCGTTCTCCACCTCCTAGAATCCCTACACACCCCTCGAGCTATGGAAAACAAATTGTAGAGCCTCCCTGCCATAAATCATCTTCCCAAGCCTCTAGGCCTGAATCACACCGTCGTAGACATGAGGCCGAAACCCCCGTTGTCACTGAACATGCTATTACTGAGCCCATCAGGGAAGGGGGATATTAGAATCACTTAACCGAAGAAGGATTCTCCGAATATTTTCTTTGATGTCTACATCTTCCCCCCGCACTTAAGGAGAATTCCAGCGGAAGCAGACAACACGATGCATGATAATATTCATCACATCTACACTCGGTATAGGGAGTGGGTGAAAGCCGCAGAGAAAGCATCGAAGCTGGCCTTTGAGCAGGCGACCACCATAGAGAAATTAGAAAACGATCTCGCTCAAAAGGATCAAATCATCCAAGTGCTTAATAATGAAGCTGAATCCTCTCGAATGTCAGAAATAGTGGCCACTCAAAAGGCCGACGAGGCGAACTTGGCCTTGGAGAGGATGAGGCAGACACACTTTGCCTTGGGGGAGGAGATGGCCACCAGAACACCACTGTCACTGTCGAATGGGATGCTTCTCTCAAAGAACTTAAGAGCTTGTAGCCAAATTCTCCAAAATTATCAAGGAAAGGGATGACGCAAATAGCGCATCCCAGGAGGCATGTGAACAGGCCGTAGTGATCCGGGGCGAACGGGATGCGGCAACAGCTAAAATCAGTGTGGTTGAGACTGAGGTTGAGGAGAAGGTCCGGATGGCGGAGTGCAGGCTAAAGGATGACATTGAAGATCTTCTCATCACCGATGATGCCAACATCTTGAAGAATAGGAACCTAGCCTGGCTCGATAAGTATCCGACACACTTGTACAATGCCTGGGCCCATTTAGTTGAGGATGAGAAAGCTGCCCATCAGGGCGAATCAGTCGATGAATTCGAGCTTGAGCGGCGAGTGCCGAACGAAGATGAAAGGAAAATTCTCCATGATGCTATGATTTCGAATGAGTAGGAGAAGCTTGGCGCTCAGCATTAAGAAGTTGCAGAAGGTTCTGGTGTCGAGCACCAAGATACAAGTCCTGAAACTCTTGTGCTGAATCAGCCTGAACCGACCTCTGTGTTTGAATCTCAATCCTTTCCTGCTTATGAGCCATATCAGCCGTAGATATCTCAAGCTAGCGAGCAACTTTCTGAGGCCATTCAACTGTCAACAAATCAAACTGAGGAAGGTACTTTGAACATTTCTTATACTTGTTCACGATCGAAAGCTTCACCTGAAATACATAATAACAGCTTTTCTTTGTCTCTTTCCAGTGATTGCAGTCTCATTACGCGCGCTTCCTACAACTCAAGAATCGTATCATGTGCAGGAGGCCATCGTAACTGAAGCGGTCGCTACAACAACTACCATGCCGATTAGCAGAATGCAAGTGTGCACACTTTCCTTTAATGAACTGATGATGGAGGAACTTCTCGGTCATCACAGTGACCCCTTTGCGGATCTGCCATTTGTCATGAGCGAGAGCGCACCGGCGACTAGCTCCTCAGGTCCAACTGTAATTATTCTAGGACATGCACAAACACTCCACGAGGAGGAAATTATAGCCGAGATTAATGCTGAAATGGAAGTAGTAGCTCGAACCAGCAACTTTGGAAGTGGCATGGCTGGACCTGGCCTGGCTCCGTTATGGATGATATCTACCGACGGTACTGTTGTCGATATCAGCACGCCTATTCCACCTCTTATAGTGGATCCAACCCATTCGACTCCCCCTGCAAGAAGTATTCCTATTCGTTTGAGCTCAAAGGAGGAGGTGGATATAATGCCATCCACTGGAGATCAGCCGCCAAAAGGCAAAGGCTCGAAGAGGAATATCACTGGCAGCTCCAGCGGGTCCATGTCGAAGAAGAAACCAAGGAAAAAGAAAGAGTAGATAGGCCTCTTCGGCTCATTTTTGGATAGATAGGAATTTGCTTTTGTTTTTCTTTTATACCCCGTGTATAGATGCGGGTTCGGCCCCTACTTGTAGGATTTTTGGAGATAACTTGTGCATAAATTCCTTCCAAAAATAGTTGAAACGAAATTTCTATCTTGGCTGCAACCCAATTGTTGTTCGTTTGCTTAGTTGTTCCAGTATTTGAATTCCAGTTCAGTGCACTTGTGAAGTTTCGACCTTTGAGTCAAGTTCGTTTTTACTTGTCAAGTCCTGAAATTATGGACATGAGTCATCACCGAAGATTAAGTTGAATTTTGATGTTGCACTGCTTCAATCAATGGTTGACGCTTAAGTTCTGCCCCCAGCTTCGGGGATGAGTTGTAAAGATCGGCCAGCGATTGCGTTTTGCCTTCTTTTCGTCGATCTCAACATCGTTGTATCGATGCTGAAACAAGTGAGAGTTTAGTGGTCGAATCATGCTCGCTCACTTATTAATGATCACATCGCACTACGAGGATTTGCATTTGTACATCGACGGTCGATCACACCTGTTTAAGTTTTAAGTATGTGTCCACGCTCCGGGGAATTAAGTTTGTTTACGATGGGTCATTCACACCCGAGCTATGTTTATACTCGGACCACACTCTGAGGACTCAGAGTTATTTGCGGTCGATACTCTGGTTCGTACTCTGGGAATACAGAGATAGTGGACATTTGTACTCTAGTTCGCACTTTGGAAACTTGAAGTTGGTTGATGGCTATGCTCCAACTCACACTCTAGGATTTGGGAGTTGATGTTTGTACTACGATTCGCACTCTAGGAATTCGAAGTTGGTGTTTATACTCCGACTCACACTTTGCGAATTCGGAGTTGATGTTTATACTCCAATTCACACTCTGGGAATTAGGAATCGGTCGAAAAATGGTTAGTCACGTCTGTTTAGGCATTTGAATTTCGTTTGCACTCTAGGAACGATGGATTTATCAGGATCGTGGATAGTCGATTCATATCCACCCTGAGTTAACAAGTGAGGTCGCTAGATGGACGGGTCCATCCTCCTTGAACTTGGTTAAGATACGGTCGAAGTCGTTAGGTGGACGAATCCACCCTCTTCGAAACTGCATTCACAAGTTTATACTCTAGCTCGCACTCTGTGAGACTTGAGTTAGTTAAAGGGTGTCGTGTGTCATTCCTTTTTTGGCTTCAGTGTGATAGCTTGCTTCTGCGCTCAGGTTTCACTTAGTGAGTGGTCGGTCGTATCACAGTCACTCCCCATTTGAATAAATCCCACCGTATGATGGAACTTCGCTCTTCGTGCATCGTGATGGTTGTATGAAACATTCAATAAATCACAGCTCTGGCTCGAAGAGATGGAATTTTACTGCTGAAATGAGAAAATATGGAAAAGTCAGTTGCCTTATTACAAATTCAAATTTTGAAATGCGGAAAAAAATTGCAAATGAAAAATAGACTAAATAAATAAAGCCTGTCATGTGTAGTAGCGACAGAGACTCTCTTGTTCCAGGCTCTTGGCAAAGTAAGACCGTCAATGGTCAATAGCTTAAATGTGCCATCTCCAAGCTTTCGTTCAATCACATACGGCCCTTTCCACATTGGTTTCATGTGTGAAGGAACTAGGTAGATTCTTTTGAGGACGAGGTCGCTAAGTTCAAAGTTTTGGGGTCGGACCTTGGCATTGTACAATCGGACGACTCGACTACAGTATGTCGCTGCCCTCAAATCAGCCTCTTCGTGCTTCTCATCCAACAAATCCAAGGATTCAGCAAGTAGTATGGCATTTATCTTTGGATCATAATAAGTCACACGATGAGAAGGTACTTCCAACTCGACTGGAATAACGGCTTCGAAACCATAGGAAAGAGAGAATGGAGTGTGCTTGGTCGCGGACTTGTGGGTTATTCGGTAAGCCCATAAAGCCATAGGAAGTTCCTCAACCCACTTGCCCCCAGCCTTTTCCAGTCATTTCTTTAGAATAGACTTGATAACCTTATTAATGGCTTCAATCTGACCATTCGCTTGAGGGTGTGCAACTGTAGAGAGTTTCTTCTTTATGTGGAATCGTTGGCAGAAATCTTTGAACTCAGAACGGTCGAATTGGGTCCCATTATCAGTGATGATGGTATGTGGGAGACCAAATCGGTAGATGGCGTACTTCGCACCACCTTTGGCCAAAGGTTGGGAGCCAATGATATCGATGCCCCATACTGAAAATGGCTATGGACTGATCATTTGGGTTATCTCGGCAGGTGGGTCTCTAGGAATTCGAGAATGCTTTTGACATTTATCACATTTTCTAGCATAATCTACTGCACCGCGGTTTACAGTCGGCTAAAAATATCTGTATCGGAGTACTTTCTTAGCAAGAGCTTGCCTCCAGATATGATTGCCACTTTCTCCTTCATGTACATCATGTAATACTCGCTTAATTTCATCGTGAGTGATATATTGGAGTAGAGGAATGGAATATCCTCTTCTATACATGATTCCATCTTGAATAGTGAACCGCGAGGTTTTTCGAAGAATCTATGTCTTCTCACTCCTGCGCTTAGGTAATGTTCCATGCTAGATGTAATTTCGAAACGGAGTCATCCACGACTCCTTATCGGGAGTGATTTCAAATATCCAATCTGTCTCCATCTGATCGATGCTTTGGGAAATAACGTTTCCACAGGACGAGTCCCATTTGTTGTGCTTCGCCCGTGCTTGCTAAGTTTGCCAATGAATCAGCCTTTTGACTGCGCTCACGGGGTATGTAGAAGATGGCATAATAATCAAACTGATTAAGTATATCCTGGGTTCGAGCTAGGTAATCAGCCAGTCCTCGATCTTCTGCCTGATATTCACCCCGATCTTGACACACAACTAATTATGAATCACAGTAAATTTCCACAGCTAAGATTCTCAAATCTTGGGCGAGTTTCAATCCGGCAAGAAAGGATTCATATTTATATTAATTATTAGTCGCATGAAAATCAAATTTTAGAGCATATCATATGGATCAACCTTCGGGGGTTTCAAGTACAACTCCAGCACCTGAGCACCGGTCATTTGGCGCACCGTCAGTATGCAGCTTCCAGATATACTCGGAAGATTCACTGGTTTCGAGCAAGTCCTCTGGGATGGTAAATTCGGCTATGAAATCTGCTAGGACTTGTCCTTGAATAGCTCGCCTCGGATTGTAAGTAATATCAAACTGGCTCAGTTCAATATTCCATTTGAGTAACCTACCAGACGTCTCAGGCCAAGTAAGAACCTGTTGTAATGGCTGATCGATGTAAACAGTGATAAGATGAGCTTGAATATAAGGATGCAGCTTCCTTGAGGTAATAACGAGACAATAAGCCAACTTCTCTAGCTTGGATAATTTCTTTCAGCTCTGGTTAGTCCTTTACTAATGTCGTAGACAGGTTTTTGCACTCGGTCTTCCTCCCAAACTAAGGTAGCACTGATTGCATTTTCTGATACCGCCAAGTAAAGGTACAATTGCTCGTGATCGATAGGCTTTGAAAAAATAGGCAGTGTGGAGAGGTGATGAATTAGTGCTCGGAATGAGCCCTCACATTCCATGGTCCATTCAAAATTTTGTTTCCCTTTTCGAATCAAATCGAAGAAAGGAATGCATTTGTCGGTGGACTTTGAAATGAACCTGCTCAGTGCTGCTACTTTCTCGTTGAGGCTCTAGACTTGCTTTATGGTTCTTGGAGTCTCAAGATTTATGATCGTCCAGATCTTTTCGAGATTTGCTTCGATTTCTCGAGTATTGATGATAAACCCAAGGAATTTGTCGAGCGACCCCAAAGTGACATTTCAATGGTTTGAGCTTCATCCTGTATTCTTGAAGGATTCTAAACATCGATTCCAAATATTTAATATGATGAGTGGAGAAACATGACTTCACCAGCATATCGTCTACATATAATGCCATGGTCTTTCTGATCTGGTTAGCAAACATTCGATTGACTAGTTGTTGGTATGCCGCCCAGGCGTTCTTCAGTTTGAAATGCATGACTTTGTAGCAATAGAGTCCCAAATCGGTTACGAAGCTGGTATGTTCTTGTTTGGGTAAGCGCATCGGTATCTGGTTGTAATCGGAATATGCATCCATAAAGGCTAAGAGCTCATGTTAAGCCGTTGATTCTATGAGCTGATCAATTCGAGGAAGTGGAAAAATTTCGTTCGAGAATTTAAGTATGAGTAGTCAACATACATTTTCTATTTCCCAATTGGCTTTCGGACAAGTACAGAAATGGATACCCACTCCGGGTATAAGGCATCTCAAATAAACCCATTGTATTTTAACTTATCGAACCCTTCTTTAAGGGCGGCGGATCTCTCTGGATCTATATCACGCTTTTTTTGTTTGACCGGGATGTACACGGGTCGATATTCAACGTGTGGTTCGCGATGTCCGACGAGATCCTACACATGTCAGAATGCGTCCAGGCAAACACGTCAAGGTTTGCCCGGAGAAATTCAACCAATTCCTATTGCATTTGTTGGCTTAATTGAGACTCAATCTTTATCATTCTAGAATCACTGCTATCATCGATTGGGACATCGATTGTCAGTTCGGTCGGAGAAGCTGTCTGTCTCTACTTTCATCTTCACTTTCGCTATCTCTCGGGTCAAGATCTCTTTGGAATTTTTTGGGGTGCTCGGGCCTGGGCCCGAGCACCAATTGTGAATTTTCAATAAAACGGACATAGAGAGATTTCGCTAAGCCCTTTCCTTTTTTCCTTTCGCTGCACCCCGCGGAGCTCAGCAACATAACAGGCTCATCCAACAGCCTGATCTCCTTGGACGACTCCAACCCTACGATCAGTGGGGAATTTTAGAGTCAAGCTCCATGGGGCAATGGCTGCCCTGAATTCAGCTAGGGTTGGTCGGCCCAAGAAAGCATTATACGACGAGTCTACATCCAAAACAACAAACTGCAGTATCCAAACTCTCCGGAGCTCTCCAACTACCAACTCCACTGATAGTTCCACTATTCCAGTGGGTATAGTAGCGCTTCCATTGAAGCCATGGATTCGAGACTGGCAAGGCTTCAAATCTTTGGCTTCCATTTTCATTTGGTCGTAGGCTCGCTTGAACAAGATATTAATAGAACTTCCACTGTTAACCAGGATCCTCTTCATCCAAGAAGGACCTACCTAAGCTGATATGGCAGGTGGATCAATAGTGTGGGCTTCGACCTTGTCAGCATCTCTATTTCAAAACACGATGGCATCAGTCATCGTCTTCTGTTGTTTGGTCAGATCCCCGTCATCAAAACTACTATAACACTCGAAGTCCCTATGCCTAATAGAACTGGCATACGACTCTACCCCACAGCTTCGGTCTGCTGGATGAGGACCACCACTTACAATATTTATCACTAACCTTCCGTCGGTATAAGCGAGTTCTCCTGTCTCGCCTGATTAGGTACATTATTTTGATTCGATGGACCCGCACCTCCAGACTGCAGCGCCCGCACAAACTATTCTAACTTCCTCTCTCTTGTCGACTTCTTAATGAGATCTTGCAAATGACGACACTCATTTGTATTATGGCCCTAGCTCTCATGAAATCCACAAAATTTCTTTGTTTGGATCTGCCTTTCCGATGTTGGCTTCGGAGCAGGCTTCCTGTACTGGATAGTATTGAAGGTTTTAGATGTACATCCTCCATCGACGTATTCAGTGGAGTATAATTATCAAACATAGGAGCCCTACGTTGCGGGCCACGGTTATGATCCTGCTTTCTATTCTGATTCCCATTGCCTTTTTGCTGAGTCAGTTTATTCTGTATATTCAACTGAACTTTTTTGAAACTCTCCCCAGACTGTTTAACTGCAACATTACTTTGAATTCCTTCCATGCTAGACTCTACGCCATCCAGCTTCCTAGACTATTTTGCATCCTCCCTTCTCAAGAATTGGGCTTCCTTGGAATAGAAACGGTCCAATGACGCAGGGGTTTTTTCGGCCAACCAGTCGCCGAATTCAGAATCGGGGTGAATCCTCTTAGTCAGTGCCATAAGAATGGAGTTATCATTAGGGTTGCTGATCTCAGCACGTGCAACATAGAATCTTTCTAAATAACGTCGGCGTGTCTCTCCAAGAGCTTGAGTGACAATAGACAGAGTGTTAACATCCTTCGGTCTTACAACATGCATCCGAAACTGCTCAACAAACTTGATCGCCAGTTGCTCAAAACAAGAAATAGATCGAGGTGGCAAATGAGTGAACCACATAGTAGTTATGCCCCCTAGAGAGATCGGGAAGCTTCGACATTTAACTGCATCGTCAGCCCGTGCAGCATTCATCAACCACTCATACTTCAGGATGTGTTGGTTGGGATTAGAACTTCCTTCGTAGACTAGTAAAGTCGGCATCCTGAATCGTCGAGGTGGTTCAACATAAAGTATTTCATCAGTAAAGGGAGTATGACTCCACGAGATTCCCCAATCGTCATTAGTAAGGCCTTGACTCTCTCAGATCATCTAATGGATCATCGTGGGGACGTCTAACATCTGTACATTTTGTGCATGTTGGGCCAAGGTGTGGTCGGATTTCATAATGAAAGGATTGATCGGTCTTGGTCAATAGTCTATATCTCACTTTCTTGGCTTGAAGTTCTCTGTAACATAGGGTTCGGGCGCATGTCCGTGTTGACGATGGTTCGGATCTGATTGGTTTCGGGCATTAACTCCTGGTTCAATTGCAGCGGTAGTAACGTGGTTGTCTATGGTGTAATGAGGAACGGTACCTCCCCGAGAGGAGGGTCTAGTCTGGTAGCTGGTTGACGGGCCAACTCTGGGTTGTCCAATGTTCAGTGTAGGTTGGTGTCCAGTAGCTTGGGTGTAATTCCCGTCTAGCCATGGGCGCGTAGATCTGTGATGGTAATCCGAAGAGGCTGAACTCTCCATGGATGAATAGAAGGCCTGATCCCTCTTGGATCTCCTATGTCTTTGACACTTCAGCTGATTAGTCAATTCTTCGTTTGCACGCAACTGTAAAGTGAGTTGCTGACGGCTCTAAGTCAGCTCTTGCATAGGCATATGGAATTCTTCCCTTGTAACAGGGCCTGACGGATCTGATGGTCCGGTAGCATTCTGATTAGATGGAGGCAGTTGTACGGGATTCTGTCCTGTCCTATCCTTCTTGATCTACAACCGTAAAAGCGGTCCTTCTGCTAACCATAGTTTATGATGGAGTCCTTTCTTAGATCTGATGCAAATCTGAATAGGATGAAAGAACTTATGAACTTGAAATCTGGATCTTCTTCTCAGATTTGTGCAATACGGTATCGATAGTAGATCCAAAGAGAAGGAGAAAAACTGTGTTGCTCTTAGTGAAAGCACCAAAGTATTTGTACAAAAATTGGACACAACACTATTCAAAAGTATTTGAAGAGATAAAATGAAAAAAATAAATGGGAAAAAGGATTATCTAAAAAACGCTTCAAAAACAGATCAGATAAACACATAGAAACACAATAATTTAGAGTGGTTTGGCATATAGCCTATGTCCACTATGAATTTGATGACTTTATCGATATTTTCTTATGGATTACAACAGATTATAGCGAACTACAATAGTAATTTTCGAGTACAACAGTAGTCTTGGCGTGCAAAAATGAATTCGATGGAGTTTGGACGTAGGAGAGCCAAAAAGGTCCTTTTCCTGTTGGCCCTGGGATGCTATTTATAGGCGTAAGCTGCAAATATCTCGCTCAGATCTCGGGAGACCTCTTTTGGCACATGGACGGGCCCACGCAATCGATCCCACGTGATTTGCACCCGGTCCAAGATCGATACGAACCAATTTTGTATCGAACATGATTTGGCCCAATCGAGTCGAAATTGAGCATGAACATTTTTTAGGTTGTACGTAAGCTCCTATGAAAATTTGGTAGCATTTGGACTTGTAGATTATGAGTTATGATCGATGCAAGCTCGGGTTTTATGTTTGATATCATGTCCGCATAGATGCCCCACGTATCGATCTATTCGAATCGGTCTAGGCACGTGCCTGCAATTTGAGGTGGCGCTAATTCTTCAGATAGATCCACTTTTCATGCCAATTCGATCGAGTCGTCCAACGTTTGCGCCTTGTTCGTATGGATTTGACTTTTATTTGTTCAAATCGATCAAAGCTACTCTGTTCATGTCAAGTTCCGTGGTCTTATTCGTGTTGATTTTAACTATTCTGTTCGTACCGATTGGTCATGTTGTTCTGTTCGTATCGGTTTGCAATGCCTTGTTCATATCGTTCGTTTGATGTTCAGCTCGTATTAATCCTTGGCCAAATGATACAAATTGACTCCCATCGATAAATTCGAAATCGAACCAGGGCAGTTGGATATGAAATGGAGTCTAGTGGTGGATACGAATAGAGGAACACTTGATGGATACAAAAATAGAGGAACGCTTAATGTATAAGAATAAAGGGATACTCGATGGATATGAACAGAGTGGTCATGGATGGATTCGAACGGATCGACTCGAACAAGGCTTTCTGATTGGATACGAACGGCTTATTTACTTGAGTTGTATCGATCATACCTTGAGCATACGAATTTCAATTGACTTGAAATTTGTAACGTTGGCTTTCATAGCTTCATTTGTCATGTTATATCAATTGTAGCTCGATCCGGACTCGGACAAAATTCATCGATATCCATAGTGAGCATGCGTATAATCGATATTTGGGATGAGCGATCTTTATTTTTCAGTCAACTCCTTGATATCACGGCCTTACCAAAAGGCGGGATAACAATATCTTAAATAAGAATGTTTTAAATATTGTTTTAAAAAAATCTTTTGATCTAAAATTCATGAATGGACTTTTGTGTAAATTATAAATCTTTTATCTATTTTCTAATTTTAAAGTCAGGTGTAAAATTCTAAACTTTAGTTTCCTTTCTAAACTAAAAGTTCGATTTAAATGTTAACTTTAAATTCTAACATGTATATTTTGAATTACAAATGCTTACTTATAAATAAATTGTTTTAAATCTAGAAATCATTTGTAATACACATATATACATATGATTGTATGTATGTGTGTGTGTATATGTATCCATGGTAACATACATGTGTTGCTCTAATTCAAAATCACAAGATTGATCTTATATAACAAATGTTATACCTAATATCGAACATTTCTTTAATTAAAACCAAATTCAGTATTGTTAATTTTGGATTTCAACACACATACACACACTTCGACACATCTATTATGTAACTATATATAATTTTAAACAAAAATCCTAGACAAAAAGGCATATATAAAGGGGAAATGGATCTACTGCAAAGAAAATCCCAACAGCTGTATACGATCACATTAACTATGTACACTTCTTATTTATGACATGTGCACTTCACATAAACAAGAGTATTTGGCACATTTGTAAACTAAAACTTAATAAAATATTACATACATTCATATATATACCATTAACCCAAAAAATGGATCAATACCCTGGATTGAGTGTGAAAGCACTAGCCTTGTTCTTACATAGCAATAATATAGAAAACAATCCCAAAAAAGCTAAGATAGTAAAAAGGAAAAATGATTTTTATAGTGGTTCGGCCGTAAATGAAGCTTACATCCACTTTATAGGTTTCCATTAACTGGTTGCTGTTAAAAGTTGAATTGGATTACAATATGATTGAATCTTCTAAGTTAGATCAAGTCACAAGCTTAGGAGTTCACTCGATAATCATAGTGAACCCTTAGATGATTATTGTGTGGGAGGAGAAGAGTGAAGAATAATCTCTGTCGAGTTCTAGCAGCTAGCTCTGTCGAGTTCCAACAGCCAGTCCAGAAGATTCCCTTTATGTTGCAAGTAAGAATGTATTTATAGTGGTTGAAGAGCTATTGGGCTAGGCTGTTTTGCTAGAAGCCTACACTCAATGATACGAAGATGCTTCAAGAATTTCATTATGATCCAACTTAACCTGATGGATCACTGGCGATACATAGAGCATGGATCGTTAGCGATCCATGTACTTAAGATATTTTTGGATCGTTTCCTTTGGGTTGCATTCCTTGCCTTATGTAGTTGCTTTCCATGTAATTTCGTAGCAAGTTGCCGTGCTTTGATGATGTTTCGTTTACAAGTTGGATTGAACTATGAATGGAATCATATAGTTTTTTACTTCTTGAACTAGGTTTCTTAGAAGGCTATCAAACTTAGCACACATCCATTGAAAATATATTTATTCACGATGCAAGATGTTTCAATGACCCATGAGAAGTCCTTATGGATCGCTAGCGATCCATCCTATTAGTTGATTTTTGTGTGTTTCTTCTTAAGTCCTTCTTGGCCTATTCTTGTGGTCCTCTTGGCTGATTCTTAAGCTGCTTTGCCTTGGCCTAGATGTTCTAACTTCTATTCAATTCTGGTGGGTTAAAACCTAGTTAACATTTACTCCCCAGGGTATATCTACGTAGGAAACAAGGTATGATCTGAAAGCAACTGCTTTTGAGTTTCCGTATTGTGAAATCTAGTTGATTGTGTTGATGTTACCATGCAAATTCGGCTTTGGCTATTCAGCCATCCGTTGAGTTTTCGATGTGAATCATCGTTGCTTGTAATAATAAATCAATTTCGATCCCACAATTTTTAAGATGGTTGTAAATAACATATAGATCATGCCTGGCAGTTTAAAGAAGATGGGATATAACCTGATGGATCGCCAGTGATCCATAGACTTAGCAAAATTTCTTTAATTGATCCCCTATTTAGCTTTGCTCGAATCGACCCTTCTCATCGTCCTTCGTTCGCATATTTCCTTTTGTGATCCTAGTCGACCATGACTAAACCTTAAATTTTATTTTTCTGCCACCACTGTCGATCTCCACCACCGAAGCCTTCTTCTGCGGACCTCACCTACCTCCACCATCACTTTGAGCTAAGCCCTAGTGGAAGAATTGCCGCTTGCTAGGATAGCTTCCAACCTTCCAATGCTTGGATCACCAAAAACTCGAAGTTGAACGCATTTTCTTTTGACTTATGGTTGGTGATGACGTCGCTACTGTGTTGGTGGTGTTTTCCAATGGGTTTAGGGCGATCAATGAGAATGGTGAATGAAGCGGGTTGATTGCGATTTATTAGAGGTAGATAGTGGATTCGTGCCTTGCACTAGACTTACTCTACTACCTTCATTTAATAAATCAAATTCAATTAGCGCGTGGCCTCGGCGGCTCCATCCAGACGGTTTTCTATAGACTTGATCAAATTTTATTACCGCACGCTCGGTGTACCTGAAAATAGAACGACCTTTCCATGTCACTTTGGACAACATATCCATTACCAATCATTGACCATAACGGGTAAGTGTAGGAGGAATAATTTCAATGAACGGTATGGAAAGCATTTCATTTCACCACTATAGGTGAACTATTTACAGAGGATAGATTTTTTATAGTGTTTAGACACCGAGCCCATCCCACATAAATAACACACTGCACTTACCTCCAGTCAAGGCGTGGAATCTGGATGAGTTGGCACAGGTTAACGTCCTTTCGAAATTCAAGCGTTAAACATAAGGGGATTTCTAGTTATAAATAGAATTACTTGACCACATTGGATACAAGTTCTGTTATATAGAATGAAGCATCCGTTATCCCGATGTAAATCCAGTGGAGGATACCGGACACTCATGGAAATAGAATCGTCATCAGTAATGCCTTCGTAAACCGTTCCAGCAGTTTCTACTTCTTTGGCACCACCGGTCGAATATGGTCAATTGGTGCCGGTTAGTTCGGTTGTTGATCGAACCCTTCAAAACTTTAGAGTTTTACTCAACCCTCTAGAGAGAGCTTCCATTGTATTTTCCGCAAAATTTTTGCACAGTATTTGTTTACAGCATGGCATTGCAGATGATAATGTGCACCTTCCACTGAAAAATGAGTTTGCACACATGGAACCTTTGGGATAAACCACCTACCATCGATACATGTGCTTGAATTATGCGACGCCTCCATTCAATCATTTCTTAAAAGAGACTCTTTTGAATCTAGGAATAACCCAGTTTCAATTCATCCCAACAGATACGTAATTTTGACCTTTCTTCATGTTTTGTTTATGCGAACATTCTATCGTGCCCCAAGCTTCGATAAGCTGAGATATTTCCTCTCATTCAAGGAGAGAAATGAATGTCCGTCTCTTGTGATTATTGAGGCTCAATGAAACCGCCAAATCATGCTGCTACTCTAAAGTGACTTGTCCCAGTTCAAGACCTACTATTTCTTCGTTAGATACCCTAAAGGATTTAATCATCTTTGAACGACTGGGGGTGAGTTTTTTCTTCACTTTTTGAGGTTTATTATGAAGGTGCGGGGTTTTAATAGACTGAATACTCCTTGCAGTTATTCTAAGGTGAAATAAAGACCCATCGCTTGATCTCATCTTCCATGCTTTAAAGGTCATAGATGTTAGAGAGAAATCAGTCTAATCTTTTTCAATGGATGAGAATGTGCATTAGTACAAATTGTTGCATCTTATGAGATCTACCATCATTGTTGCAGTTTCGACCCTAACTTGTTCCAAGTTTCAAACACGTTCCACTTCTTCATCGCACGATTCTAAAGACGGTGGTCTACCAGGAGGAGAAGATCCATTTGGTGGATCTACTTAGGAAACCCATGAAGGAAAAGGTGTTACAATTGGAACCAGTAGCTCGGTTAGGATGCCCTCTGTACTGGAGGAATGGGAAGACGTGCTTGAATAGCGAGAAGGCAAAACTGCAGTGATCGTAGAAAATAAGGAAAGTGAAATTGAGAGCCCGCGTAGCTATGATTACTCTTCTAGAGATGTCAAATTTGATACAAGTTCTAATGAAGGAAATTTCAAATCATGTGATGAAACTTTGAGAATGAGTCCCATTCTCTCGAATTTGCCTCCCCAAGAGATTATTTCTAGAGATGCTACCCCAGCAACCGAACGACTTCATGGTTCTCCATCTAAGGAAATTAATATAAACTTTGGGGACTCGAGCAACGTTTATGTAGACATTTCAGAACTCAAGGGGGATGATTTTGAGGGATTGTCTTCCTGCTCTAGCCATGCTTTTTCTAGAGCTAGCCCGACCTCCGCTGTTGTCGCTTCCTAAACCGTTTTGTGAAGACCTTTTAGGCCACCCATGACACATCAAACAATCCACTAAGGCCACATACACTCATATATGAATTATTTGAGCCGATTTTCTGTCACTAAAGTTACTTCATTTTTTATTAGGTACCATGGTAAGTCATGGACTTTATTAAGACCTTGAAAAATTTACAGATGCACAACGTGGGTCGAAATGGACTTTAAGCTGCCGCCAGCCTCGAGAAACCGACGAAGAATGGCGAAGGAGAAAAGATCGGGAATCTCAAGCTCGTCGTTGGGATGACAGGGACTGAGGCAAAGCTTACAAGGGTGGATATGAGGAGAGGAAGACCCTTGATGATTGGGAAGAGCCATCCAAAAATTCGAAAGTAGACCATAATCCTCATCCTTTCGAGCACCATACATTTGACCCAGCTCCGGTTTCTACAGGAATTGAAATCCCGACTTCTACTTTTCAGGTTATTCCATCAACCTAGACTCCGTCAACTCATGTTGTGGATTCTTCTAGTTTTCCATGCTCTCGTAGGTGAATTGTTTATATTCTTCCATCTGACCCAACCAAGCTTGAAGCCACGCTCGTCGGATGGTTCCTAAAGGGAGTTAAATTCAATTGTGACCTGCATCTGATCCATAAGGATTCTTATATGCCCCATCTCTAGGCGATTCAGAGCGACTTGGATCAAGTTGAAAGATGGAAGAAATTATGTAAGCAGTTAGCGGATATAAACCGTAACAACTATCAAGAGATCCTTTTTTTCGAGTTTGAAAAAGATGATTACGAAAGGATGCTGATAGAACGTGACGTTGGAATTGACCAATTGACAAAGGAGAGAGATGCCGCCATTCGAGAGAGTAAAGGAAATGTTAGTTTGCTAACGGAGTTGAAAGAGGTTCATGCAAAAATTGAGATCCTATTTAGTGATGAAATCAAGAAAACCCACGCTGATGAAGTCAAGCAAGAAAAGGAGCTTGAAACTCGAGATGAGATCATCAAAGCTCAGAAGAGAACCATTGCTGGTCACGATAAAACCGTCGAAGCTTATAAGAAGACAATTGCTGATTTTGCAGGAATGGTGGAATCCCAAGATAAGACCATCTCTAATCAGGCTCAAGTGATTGCTTCTCTTAGAGAAAAACTCATGCAACATAATGCTCAAAAGACCAAAGTCAAAGTTAAGAAGGCTGCTGTGATGGCAGACTACTTAGAGCTACAAGATGCCTCTGAAAGGAAGATGGAAAAGAAGGATGGCACCATTTTGAACTTCTACGTCAACTCCCTATTGCATCGAGGCAGCCTCTTTTATTTGGGTCCTAAATTCCTGCATATACTTGCTATGATTTAGGCAGAATTCCTGGCACATTTTTGAAAAGATGGGGATGCATACACTGAACAAGAGTTGGATGATGCCTATCTTAACGAAGTATCAAAGAAGGCTTTGGTAGAGGACCGAGATATTATTTAGGTGGAAAAGGAGCGAGAAGCCACCGATGTTGCTACAATTATAGTTGCTAAAGCACTATCAGAGTCTTTTCGTTCTGGGCCTGACGAATCATCCAAGCAGCCTCTTGATCAGACATGAATCATTCCAGCTTTGACTGGTGCTGCTTTATTGTTTGCGCCTTCAGCAGATATCTTTGAAGCTTTAGGTGGTCTTGAAACTTCGCCCAAGATCATGCAACCATCCAGAGAAGGAAAATGGTGGGGAGTATGAGGTTGAGATTCACTGTCACACTTCTGATGTAAGTAACTTCCTTGTTTCTCCCAAGTTTAAAGATTTTCAACTCACAACACAAGAACAAGATGAATTGAATACTTTCTTTTTTATCTTATAGGTCCGTCTTTTTTACCTGTCGAACTACCAATTTCTCTAGCTCTTGGGCCTATTGCCATTTCGAATGCTTCAATGCTTGTTTCTGTAGCTACTTTGATCACCACGCTGGTGTCTGCTCACAACCAGGACTGGAGTCGAAGGATATTGTTGCATTTCACGGCTTGGACGACTCTTTCGTATCTCTAAAAGGGGATTTAGTAGTAGCTTATACTTGAGTAGGCAGACCAAGCTAGCTAGGTGAATAAAGCTGAACAGCAGTTGGTGACAGTTAAGAAGGAAAAGATTGAGGAGAGAAAATCTTCGAGGAGCTCCTGCAAGTGTAAGACCAAAGGGGAGTCTTCCAAGTGGGTCAAAGAACAAGAAGGAGACATGGGCATGGAGCCTATTATTAATATCTCTAATAGTGATACAACTCCTGGCAGGGATGCTCAAAGGAAGACGAAACTTCCGACCAAAGGTGGGAAGGGAAGCGGTGGCAAGAATACTGATAGGCTCGAGTAATAATGGAGGCGGATATTGAAACTTTCTGACTTGTTTGACATATATTTTGTATAAGTGTAGAGTCTACATTTATTACTTCTTTTAGCAAATATTGTGTGGGTACGGCGCCCACTTTTTGACTTTGTATAGAAAATGATATAAGGAATGAAAAGATCAATGTTTCTACTCTTATCTCTTCTGTGTTCTTCCTTATTTATCACGTACTTAGCTTATTTTTATACGACTTATGTATGTACATGAGACGGTTGCATGTTCTATAATTTCTATACTTCACATTGTCATGCCGTGTTTTATGGTATATTGTGCCTTTATTTCTGTGATTTCACGCATTATGTATGTATTTTTTTTAACTTTTTAACTATATCTATTGTGATTGCCATTGTAATTGCCAAAATTCTTTTTTCGGTGAAACAGGACTGTTGTGATTGCCAAAATTCTTTATTCGGTGAAATGGAACTATGGAGTAGTTTTCATTTGATAAATTCTATGCTTTATAGGGTTGTTTTCTCTGAACACTAGATAAATGGCCGATTGATCCGAGCGATTCCTAGGATGCCCATAGCTGAATCTACTTTGCGGTTCCTATCTTCGAGAACTTATGACTCAAGTGTCTCGACCCAGAGATTTTGTTGGTCAATGATCGGAATTCTTTGTCAATCGCTAGTTATGTGACATTTCTAGACTCACGTCAACTATTTTTAATAGTGGGAGTTGATCCTTGTTAGTCCTGTAATGGACGAGTTTCCCGGTGTTGTCAGGACAATATCGGTACTTACAAGATCTTAATAGTTTGACGACGATGCCGAGGCAACATCAAGTAATGCATGTGCAGAATGCATGGCTTTTAAGAGTGCATGGCTTACGAAATGCACGGCTTTATGAGAGCGCATGACATACAAAATGCATGACTTTTAAGAGAATGTGCGGCTTACGAAATGCTCGGCTTTTAAGAGTGTGTGCGGATTACGAAATACATGGCGTTTTGAGAGTGCGAGGCTTTCAAAATGTGCAGCCTTTAAGAGTGTGCACAACTTACAAAACGCACGGCATTTTGAGCATCCATGGCTTACGAAATGCAAGGCTTGTAATAATGTGTGAGACTTATGAAATGCACGGCTTTTGTTTCGATCTGATTTACTTTCGTCGACTTGGCGAGTAGGCAGAGCGTACGTGGGTGTGGTTTCACTTTCCCAAGCAGATAATGGATGATTTTTGAGTCATTTTGCTTTCGCCGACCCAGCGAGTAATTTACATGAACACCGTTTTATTGGTTCAAGAAGCTAAAGAGATTTTACTGATAAAACGGAAAGCAAATTAAATTTTGTCTATTTACAATGCCCCAGTGCAGTCAAATGGCATATTTGCGAAAATAGAAAATACATGGATAAAAGATAATTAAAGTAATACCGAAGTGAGTCGCTATTCCAAGCACTGGGAATCTGAATTCCGTCAACTATGGTCAGCTTGAAAGTGCCATATTTGAGCTTTTTCCCGATTGAGTAAGGCCCTTCCTAGTTTGGTCCGAATATTCCTAGAGCCAGATAGATCTGTTTCAGGATGAGATCTCCCACTTCGAAGGAACGATTGCGTACTTTGGAGATGAAGTGTTGTGTTACCCTTTTCTGGTGAGTCGTGTTCTTTAGCTCGGCTTCCTCCCATTTATCATTATTCCAATCTATTGACTCGAGCAGGAGCCATTCGTTCTCTTTTTTTTATTGAAGTATCATTCCCGATGAGAGAGGACTTCAAATTAAACTAGGATCATTGCTTCATATCCATATGCTAAGGCAAACGGTGAGTGCCCAGTTGCTGACTTTTGCGCCATTCGGTAAGCCCCTAGTGCAAATGGGAGCTCGTCAACCCAGCTTCCTTTGGCTTTCATCGACTGTTTTTTGATGGTGGATTTAATAATTTTGTTTACCGCCTCCACTTGTCTGTTTGCTTGAGGGTGTGCCACTATAAAGAAACTCTTTTCGATCCAGAAATGCTTGTAAAAGTCCTTGAAATCAGCGCTTTTGAATTGAGCACCATTATCTGGGATGATTTTCTACGACACTCCAAACCAACAAATAGCATTTTTAGTGACAAAACTAATTGCTTTCTTAATGGTAATAGTAGCAATGGTACCACTTTGGCCTATTTTGTGAAGTAATCAACAACAACAATAGCATATTTGGCCCCTCCTTTAGAAATTGGGAGCACGCTGATCAGGTCAATTCCCCAAACCACAAATGGCCATGGGCCAACCATTAGCATAAGTTCTGTGGATGGAGTTCTCTATATTTTGGCAAACTTTTGGCATTGTACACATCGCTTGGTGAAGTCTGCTGCGTCGTGGTAGATGGTTGGCCAGAAGCAACCATGTCGAAGGATCTTCTTGGCTAGAGACTGCCTTACAATGTGGCTTTCACAATCACCTTCATGGACTTCTCTGAGGATCCTTTTGGCTTCACTGTTGGTTACACATCTGAGTAGGGGACTAGAGAGTCCCCACCTGTAAAGAATTTCACCTTGCAAGATGAACCGTGGTGCTTTCTAAAGTAGCTTCTTTCACTCATTCCGATCCCAGAGGAGTGTACCTTCGATCAAGTAATCTTTGATTCGCATCATCCATGATTGTTCTTCCTTTATGATTTCCATAATCCTATCGATATCCATATCATCTATGCTGGGTGATGTAAGAATTTCAACCGGGGCCAATCCTATTGGCTGAGCCTCTCTGGAACTGGCTATTCTGGCTAGGTGATCCACCTGCATATTCAGTTCCCTTGAAATGCGACTTAAAGTGTAGTGCTCGATGTCCTACAACAACCATGCTCTTGACAAGTAGAGGGCGAGGTTTCCCTTTGCCTGGTACTCTTATTTCACTTGAAAGATGATTAGTTAAGAATCACTGTAAATATGCATAGCTTTTACTCCTATTTCTTTAATGATTTTTAATCCTACCATCAAAGCCTCGTATTCTACTTCATTGTTGGTGGTAGGAAATTCCAGTCTCAAAGCATACCAAATAGACCGTCCTTCTGGGGTTTGGAGTACCACATTTGTTCCTGAACATAATTCATTTGACGGACCATTGACAAACAACTTCCATTATGGCACCATGTACAAAATGCTTTCTTCTTCACCGCGCCGATCGGTAAATTCGACGATTAAGTCTTCTAGACTTGTCCATTGATATCTCTTCATAGGTAATAAGTGAGTTTGTATTATCTTAATTCGATGTTCCATTTTAGAAGTCGACTTGATGTCTTTGAGTGATGCAACACATGTTTTAGAGGTTGCAACCCCTTAATGGGATGAGCCTAGAAGCATGGTCGTAGCTTTCTTGACGCGATCAACAGGCAATAGGTGAGTTTTTCCAATTTTGAGTAATTCATTTCAGCTTCAGTGAACCACTTATTGATATAATAGACGGGTTGTTATACCCTAGCCTCTTCGTGTACCAATGCTGCACTCAGAGTATGAGTCAATACAGCGAGGTAAATGAACAAATCTTCCCCATTTATCAGCTTAGGTAAAACCGAACGGGTTTCCATATGATGGAGTAATTCTTTGAAAGCTGTCTGGTAGGCTTCCTTCCATTTGAAATTCTTCTTTCCCTTTTTTAACACATCGAAGAATGGTATGCATTTGTCAGTCACTTGGGAGATGAATCGGCCCAGCGCTGTGATCTTCCTGTTTAGACTATGCAATTCCTTTTTGGTTGTGGGGGATTTAGTGTTTCTTAGGGCGGTAATCTGTTCAGGATTAGCTTCAATGCCATTTGCATTCATAATTAAACTGAGGAATTTGCTAGAAGTGATGTCGAAGGAGCATTTCAAAGGGTTAAGCTTCATTCCATATTTCTGCAACATCTCGAACATTTCTGCTAGGTTGTCAAAGTGCTTCCCTGATACACGTGATTTGATAAGCATGTCGTCCATGTATACTTCCATCATCTTCCCGATCTGATTTTTGAACATTGTGTTTACCAGTTGTTGGTAGGTTGCCCTTGCATTCTTTTGTCCGAAATACATGACTCAATAAAATTATAACCCAAGGTCGGTAATGAAACTATTATTCTCTTGGTCGGGTTCATGCATCATGATTTGGTTGTATCCTGAGCAGACATCCATAAATCATAGTAGCTCATGGCCGTCGTGGCGTCAATAAGCTGATTGATCTTGGGTAATGGAATGCTATCCTTTGGCCAGGATTTTTTCAAGTCCAAGTAATTAATACAAGTCCACCACTTCCTATTGAACTTCTTTATCGAAACCGAATTTGATACCCATACAGCATACGTTGCATCGCGAACAAAACCATTTTCCAACAGCTTATCCACTTCCCCTCTTAGTGCATCAGACCATTCCGATGCTAGGGTGCACCTCTTGTGCCTCACTGGAGTAACTTGATATTAAGTGTGTGGCATGCTTTCTTTGGCGATATCCTGCATATATCGGAATGCGTCCAAGCAAACACGTCTAGATTGGCACGAAGAAGCTTGACTAATTATTTCATGCCTTGGTTCTAAGATGTGATCCTATTTTTCGTACCCGTGTCGGATCATCCATGCCTATAGGGATAGGCACCGTAATGTCTTCCGGTACTATCCTTTCCTCCCCTGAATTCTTCAATCGACTGTAGTCCCCAATCTAGGGGCAATTCTATAGTTGTTATGCTAATGGTTCGCTAATATGGATATTTTTCTCCACATTTCCGTTTTCTTTCTTTCTTGTTCCACGCAATTTAGCAATGTATCATTCCCTTATGACACTCTGGTCTCCCTTTATCATTCCCACTCCATTTTCTATAGGGAATTTCATAGTGAGACACCATTGTGCTAGGACAATTCGACAATCAGCGAGGACCGGCCATCCTAAGAATGCATTATAGGCCAAGATCTCGTCAATTGTCATAAAGGTTTGTGTGAGAACCACACTTCGATCTCTTATTTCAAATTCAACAGGCAGATCAATTGTGCCAACTGGTTGTAGTGGATGGCTGGTGTATCCTAGGATTTTGGTTCGGCATGCAGAGACATCCTTCATGTTAAGCTTCATTTGGTCAAACGTATGTCAAAACAGAATGTTTATTGATCCTCTGTATCGACCAGTACCCGTTGCACGATAGTGGATCCAATTCCTATCACCGCCACCATTCGATATAAAGGGGAAGGTTCTATTTCTTCACTATCTTCGTTTCAAAACACGATGACGTCATTAAGAATCCCATGCTGTTTAGCAGAGGTCCCATCTTCGATTGCAAAGCAAGTTTTCCTTGGAGCATGTTTGAGTGAACTAACATATCTTTCCATGTCGCCTCAACTTTTTTATGGAGAACAAGGACATCTCGAAATGCTATTGCTGACAAGCCTCTGTTTAGTTCGCTTGGATACCTCTCTACTAGATCCAGATTGCTTTCTTCAAGAATTAACAGCATGAGTTCTGATTGGCTGATTGGAATTTTAGGGATTCTTCACATACTATTGGAGCTTGTTTTCTCTAATTAGTTCTTAGTTCACATTCCTTAAATGGCGAGACTCGTTTGTGTTATGGTCGTGGGTTTTATAGAAGCTAGAGAGCATACCTGACTTCCTTTATTACTCTGACTCTTCTTTCCGAGGAGGATTCGGGTACTCTTTTATTCCCTGAGTTACTAGGTAAATATTCTTTATGTTGTTGATCAATAGAGTGTATTCTCCACGTTTCAGACCTCTGAGTTTCCTTCTGCCTCCGTTACCGTTGTCGGTTTTCTGATGCTGGTTCTTCCTTTTTTGGCCCCTACCTTTTGCAACAGTTACTTCGGAATTCTTGCCATTTTGATTAACCGTCGCATTACTCTGAATCAATTCATTTGGTCACATATTGGTATTTTTACCTTCTAACATATTTTCCTCTTCCAATCTTAAGTACTGACTAGCCTTTTGATTAAATTCTTTCATGGTGGTTGTTTACTTCATTTTAATCCATCTCCCAAAATCTGTCTCTGCATAGATCGAGCGGACTAAGGACATGAAAATCATACCCCTATTTGGATTGCTTACTTCAATGACGGTTGTATTAAAGCGGTTCATGAATGATTTTAATAATTCGATGGGTCCTTAGAGGTAACTGGACAGAGATATCATGGTCCTTTGGCTGAGCCATGTGTAGTCTAAACTGTTCCAAGAACTTCCTAGCTAGCTTGTCAAAGGTTGAGATAGATCGCGGAGGGAGCCAGGTAAACCATATGGAGGCGACACCTTCAAGATAGATGGGAAAACATCTGCATCAAACCGCATCTATTGCCCTTGCACTATCCATATTCCAAATGTACTTGTACAAGTGTTGTTGAGGGTCGGTATTTCCATCATAGGAGGGCATAACTTATGGCATGGTGGATTTTTTAGAGTACTCTTCCCTCAAGATACTATCGATATTATCGGTGAAGGGAGTTCGACTCGGAGCGGAACCCTAATCATCGTCCTTTTTACCCTTATTTCTTTCATTAAGCGTCTGACCATGTCTGCAATGTATGCTTCACATGTCCATTTATTCGCAGGTTGGGTGTTAGTAGCAACGCCAAGTTTTTATCTTTGCAGATGGTCTTGGTTGGATAAAGCATAGGCTCTTTAGTCTTTCGGTGAGCCACTCCTGTAGAAGTCCATAGGTAGGCAGTTGGTCTTGTGGGTGGAGTTTGATCGTTTGAGTTCAATTCACCTTCCTTAAGTCGCCCGTCTTCCTCAAAGTCTGTATCTACCACTAGTACGTCCTCCCGTAGAGTTTTTACTTCTAAGTTCAGATGTGCATATGTGTTTTTGCAATGGGTGGAGTGTTAATGTTTTCTTCCGTCATAATTTTTGGATCTCCATCCACCACTTCCTTTTGCTATGGTCTTTTGTTTCTCCCATGAAAGCCAGACTTAGAAAAGTGATCTTGCTCCGTAGCAGCCATGGCTTTAGGCACCATTCTGGGAATAGATAGTGATTGGAGTACTAAAAGAGCATCTATCTTATCCATAATAGCTTTTTGACTATTTTCAATTTTCTAGTTAATTTCATCAACCATCTTGTTCAATTCTCCCTTAGTCATAACTTCATGCTGCATAGAGGATCCCGAAACCTGACCTAAAGAGTTAACTCCTAACAGAAGATTGTTAGGGTTGTTGACTTCAATTTACTAAGGGTTTGTTTCTTCTCCAACAATGCTAGCTCCTATGGATCTTATGGAGGTAGTACTCTTTCTTCCTTATGCCATTTGATTCTCAACATCAAATCTTTTAGGCAGAGATAGAGGATCCAACTTCTAAACCTATCCGGTCCAAATTAGATAGCTAGATCTAAGCATGAGTTGGGCTCTCAGTGAAAGCACTAAAATGTTAAACCAAAATATAGATCGACACACTGGATTGAGTGTTAAAGCACCAGCCCTGTTTTTACAGAGTAATAATATAGAAAAAAAATGCAAAAAGAGACGAGATAGTAAAAAGGCAAGAAGATTTTCATAGTGGTTCGGCTGTAAATGTAGGCTACATCCACTTTATAACTTTATACTAACTGGCTACTATTACAATTTGAATTAGATTACAATATGATTGAATTTTCTAAGTTAGATCAAGCCACAAGCTCAGCAATTCATTGGAGAATCACAGTGAACCCCTAGATAACTATTGTATGGAAGGAGAAGAGTAGAGAATAATCTTTGTCAAGTTCCAACAGCCAGCCTAAAAGATCCCCTCTGTTTTGCAAGTAAGACAGTATTTATAAGGTCGGAGAGCAATTGGGCTAGGCCGCTCTGCTAGAAGCCTAACTCAATGATACGAAGATGCTTCGAGAATTTCATTGCGATCCAACTTAACCTGATGGATCGCTAGCGATCCATAGGGCATGCATCACTAGCGATCCATGTATTTACGGTATTTTTGGATCGTTTCCTTTGGGTTGCATGCCTTCCCTTATGTAGTTGTTTTCCATATAATTTCATAGCTAGTTTCCTTGTTTTGATGATGGTTCATGTACATGTTGGATTGAAATATGAATGGAATCATATAGGTTTTTGCTTCTTGAACTAGGTTGCTTGAAAGGCTATCAAACTTGGTATACACGTCTAGAAAAGATATTGGCTCACGATGCAAGAGGTTTGAATGACCCACAAGGAGTCCTTATAGATCCTAGCAATCCATCCCCTTAGTTGATTCTTGTCTGTTTCTTCTTGAGTCCTTCTTAGCCTATTCCTGTGGTCCTCTTGGTTGATTCTTGAGTTGCTTTGCCTTGGCCTAGATGTTCTAACTCCTAATGAATTCCACTAGGTTAAAAACCCAGTTAACACACACACAAACATTGTTGCTACCAAAAACCACTCCAACCAATTGAAGCCAAGAAGATTATGAAGGTGGGCTTCATGAAAAACAATAATAATAGAAAGACCTTTCAAAAGAGTTGAAGGGACGCTTCTACAAGTATTAAATGAATTATGGGCTTCCAAAGGGGTCGAAAGAGGTCAAGACCGCCCTTCTGCTTCAGTTGGTACCTTCCACAAGAGATGAAAGCAAGAGCTTCCTTTGACATTACCCTTTCCATATATATCAAACCTTTCGAAACGATTGGTTCCGCCACTGTCTACCTTCCATAAAAAAAGATTCTACCAAAACTTCCCTTTCGTAAGCATGGTTTTGCAAAGACTAGCCTTTCGAACTAGTTGAACTATTCCATAGGTATTAGAGGGATTTCATATATGCCAGCGTTGCTTCCTAAACCGTCGAAAGATGGACTTCCGTAGTAACCAAGAGGATTGCCTTCGAAAGCTACCTTCCGTAACCAACCAAGCAGATGCTTTTGAAGTAGTTGACTCTTCCAAAGGAGTCACATCATCATTTACCCTTCCATCCTCAATGAATGCTTCTACAACCACTAGAATAAAAGCTTTCAAAAGCATCAATGCCTTTCACAGGTATTGTATATTTACCTTCCACACATGTTGGGACACCTTTTCTTGCTTATCCAACACATCTATAACAGCATAAGAGTCACTGCTATACCTTTCGATGGAGTCGAAGGAATCTAAATCTCATTCGAAGAAACATTAAAGAAGTGCTCTGGATTCAACAACGGCGGAAGGTACTAAAGGCATCCTTTCAATTAAGTTGAAAGGAATGATGTGAAAGGGGGTCCAACCAGCACTTATAATTAAGACTACAGGGGTGTCGTATTTGGGACCCGAATTTATTGCATCCATGCTTGTACTATTCTTGAGCTTGTAAACCCTAATTTCCAAATCAAATTAGGGAATCTAGTTTATTGTAATACCTTAGCTCTTGCGTTCATAAAAATTATCAATAAAATAATTTCATGGCACTTTCGAATGCATGGAGTCTGATTCACCGCTTATATATGGTTTCATCTATGGAACACGCTCATCTATGCCTTTCGAAGGGGTTGCTTATGAAGGAGTAAAACCCTCTCAACTCAGTTCATAACTTTTGTTCCTACTAGGAGACGACCTTAGATCACTCCAACCAATTTGAAAGGGGTTTCGAAAGGGTCAGTCACTCTTCTAACCTTGCTTTGGGGTATTCACAAGATTTTTCGTTAACATTTTTAGCTTTAGAAGGAGAAGGGATTAAACCTCCGACTTTTTTGAATCCCCAACATTACGTTCCCTTATCCCTATTCCATTCCAAGCTAACCTAAGCCCGACACCACAATTCTCAACAAAACCAAGAAGTCCCAGCTATGATCTTCAGAACCATATTTAGTTGGACACTCTCATGAAATTGCTAAAGGTTCGAAGCTATGTGAAGAACAAATGTTAAGATTGGAAGCTTTAAGGATCAAGGAAAAGATAACTGAATCTTATGATCCAGATATTTGGAGCTTAAACTCATTTAGCTTTGGCCTTGCACGCATCTTTGCTTTAGGAGAAACAAGATGTAGGGGTGATAATTTTTTTTCCAAATGAAGAAGACTATTCAATTCTACACTAAAGGAACTATCTTTGGAGAAGGAACGATGGAAATTTACTATACATTTGCTTAGAAATGGCATCGGGTAACAATTGGACCATTACCACCATACAAGATTTAAAAGATTCTAAAAGGAAAATTGGTCATTAAGGGTGAAGATCCTGAATCAAGCAATAAAAGATCTAGAAATCAATCTCAAAAGACAAGCTTCAAATCAAGACTTCCTAAAGAACGCTACTTTACTACAAAAAAGAAGAACTCGATTACTGGCCATATAAAAAGAAAAAGCCCAAATATGAAAGAAATCTGAGAGGGCCTTACTGCCATTATCATATGATGAATAGACACAAAACCAATTAATGTAGAGCTCTTAAAGGGATGATCATCAATTTTTCAGACAAGGAAAGATTGATGGATTTGTAAAACAATATTAGAGGAATCCAATAAAGAATCGTTCAAATAAGAAAAGCTACATGGTTGGGATTAATATTCTCCATAAAATTGGAAATTATCTTAAATAGTCATAGGCCTTTGTCTGCGCCAAGATGGTCAGGTCAAAGCACCTCCTAAGGGGAGGTTAGAATAAGGCTTTAGTCGTGTCAGAAATGGCCAGGCTAAAGCATATGCAAGCCCTAGATAGCGCCTATGTGTCCAAGTTAAGGCACTTCCTGGAGGGAAGACAGAGTAATCCCTTGAACGCGCCACACTATGGCTAGTTCAAGGCACCGACCAACCATCGGTCCCGCCTGCAAGTCCTTGCTGGAGCACCTTATGGAGGGAGAATGGAGTAAGCCCTTAATCCTTCCATGTAACACCCTACATTTTTTATAATCAAATAATCAAATAACGATGAACGGTGAAAATAAAGATTTTTGGAATTGTCAGAACATGGCCTCGAAACTTATACCATTGTGTCCGTGGTAATTTTTTGATCAATTTCCATAAATAACTTGTCAAAATCCGAGTCAATATGAAGAAGTTACAGGAGAAATGAGAGACGGGCAATAATAAAAAAAACAAATATGGGTCGACCTAGAACATCCTTAAGTCGACCGCCAGGTCGACCCAAAGGAAGTACAGGTCGACCCACGTTACTACCTGGACGTAGTTTCATCCAGGTACATGCCGAACCAATTAAAATATTATTTTTTTGGTAATTTGAATCATACGTTGATTTATCTGATGGATCCAAACGACCCTGTAATGTGGTGGCTCCAGATTCAATCCAGAATCCAACGGTCTGAGAATCCCAAACTCCACTACAAATAGAACCCTAGGCCTAGCTATTTTCTCACAATCAGATTTTCTCCCAATGAGTTCATTGCCTGAGGTTGGACCTTAAATAGAAAATATTTCTTTGGGTTCATTGTTTGAGCCTGGACGCTAAAAGGAAAATATTACTAAGGAGGTGATTTTATCAATAAAAATATTATACACCTTAGAAGGGGGTCCAAAAGGACCATGGAGCCAAGCTGAGTACAAGAAAAGCTAAGGATGACGGGCGAGTGGATTTAAATTATATACCTTTTTGTATATGATATATTATCGTTAAATTCCCATCAATTATTTAATTAAGCATTTATTTCAGTAGTTATTTCTGTAAATTTATTATGCTAAGACTGTAAATCTATATTTAACTTTTAGGTGGAAAAGAAAGATAGAGATCTATTTAAATAGGAATGAAACTAGGCTTAACAATTAGTTAAAAAGGCTTAAGCCTAGAAGGAAGACATTTACAATAATTATGCTAAAAAGGGAGTAATAAATTGAAATCTAATAACTTGATTTGGAAGTAAGTGATAGGTTATTTGATTTGTTTAGAAATAGAATGCATTTTTACAGTTTGATATTTAAAAAAAAGATAACGATAAACGTAATCGTAAGAATAAAAGAAAGAAAAAGGGAATTAATGTAAAATAGAGAAACCATTGTATTTTGCACTATCCAAAAAGTAAAAAATAAAAAGAAATATCTTGTATTTACGGATTATTTTTTATAGCATTTTTAGGATTAAAATATGGAAATGGATTTTTAGTACAGTTTTCGTAGCCAACCAAATAAAATAAAACTACTTTCTCGAATATAAGAAAATAAAGTAAATAATTGAAGGAATAAGGTTAATTATTAGATAAGACAAGAGCTATAAACAGAGATGTACCTAGACCTGCATTTACTGCGCAGATAATAGAATAAAAGTAAAGCAGTTATTATGATAAGTAAATTTGTGACAATCGAACATAGTTTCAAGCCAATATTGTCATATAATCTAAGAGAATTAAAGAGAATTGAATATCATAATAAAAGAAGACAGCCTAGAATAGAAAAGAGACTCTTGTAATTATATTTATAATGTACAGATTATAAAGGAGAATAAAAGTGACAGTTACAAGTAAAATTATAACATAGGTTATAACTAAGTAGAAAGAATAGAAAAGGCTTATTTAAGACTTAAATAAAGTTAACTAGCAAATGGAGCAGAAATAATGAAGAGGGTTATTTTAATAAACTTAAGACTTAAATTAAGTTAATAAGCATGATAATAGAATTGGGCCATACCAACAGCATTCCCTTTCAATCAAGAACTGATGGTCTCACATTAATTAGGTGAGGATGGGACAAGATTATGTTAATTAGGGAAAATAAGTAGCCAACAGAATAAGAAAATAAAACAAATGCAAAATAAAAGATTAGACTTAGGGTCTGATAAAAGAGTGAGATGTGTTTGAAGCAACCCATTTCAGCACAGAAGAAGCATGTCAAACTTAGTTATTTTGGGCTAGAAGGAAGTATGAGACTTCAACGGAACGCGAGAGTACTCTAGGATGACCCTTTGGGGTAGGCGTAGCGGAGCAGTCCTCCAAAGTCAGGTCTGTAGGTGTTCCATCAAAAGAGTATGTCTTGACTGCTTTTTGCATGGCAGGACCATTGTAGGCAGTTAAAAGGGGTTGATGTTTAGAGTAGGGTATATGTATGTCCCAGTACTTGAATGTATGTTTTAGTGGGTAGGACCAAAAAGGATAGTCATATGAGGATATCGGGCCAGCATCAAAACCAAGAAGTGAGTTTGGGAAAGACTTGAGTTAAACCAACAGTCTAACCTTTCACTATCAAGACATTGGAAGAGGAGCACATCCAATTGGATGTTTAGATTGTTTGCAATAAGGCATAACTACTTAGCTCTTTAGAGATCTTTTGAATAGTTGAGGGGTGGCTGCAAGGGACCATAGCCACGATAAGAAAAGAGACAGATCAAATAGCTGTATTGCAGGCCTAACAGGGCAGTCTTTTATAGAAATAGAAAATCCCAACTGAGATCCGTTACAAGGTAGACCTTGTTAAGCGGGATTCATGGAGTAGACAAAAGGATTAAATATATTCCTCAAGGTACGCATTGGGTGGTACAATATGGATGTCCGGGCATTAGTATAGACTAGTGCGGACGCAATTTTACGTTTTCATAGTAGACTACAGAAGATCTGTATTGTAGGCCTTATGAGGTAGCCCTTTATAGATGTAGTCACAGAACGCCATAGTAGCAAGACGGTGGAGTCCTTTGCGAAGAGGATACGGAAGGTACTATGGGTAGTATCTAGGACTGATGCGATCAATGGGCACACAGCTATATATATATCAGTTATTTTGTTTTAATCTACTAGATAGTAGATGGCACGATTCACGCACTGAGGCGAGAGTATTATAAACCCAATAAACCTAGTATAACAGTGAATGGAAATAAAACGTTATATGCAGAATTAAACATAGAAGTGTATAATTTTTCCATTCACCAAAACTTTAGTTTTGACCCCCTCCTCATAACATCCTACAAGTTTGGCAGATAGCAGAGATTTTCTAGCTTTAAGACACTTGTTTAGAAAGTGTTATTTTGTTGGTGAGTATTTACTTACTATTATATTTTTGTCAGTTCCGCTGTGAGATATTTATCTGAGTTTCGATATATTTACCTTTGCCTATTTTGCTGGATACCAGATACCCTACTCGGCTTTCAGTTGGATTGGATTTTAGCATTTGTGTGAAAAATCCAAACTCGCTGGAATTCGGTTTGTTACATTTGCTATTAGAGCCTAGGTTTAGGATTCCTAGGTAGATAGTGAGTGAATGTATTTGTAATTTTAATATAATTAAATATATATATATATATGTATATGTATATATATACACACCTAGACCCAAGAGAAGTTCATTCTTTTGAGAAAATCAACATTTTGAAAGAGTTTGGGAAATAGTTTTATGTATTAAAGTTTGGACTGTAGAAATCCAAAGAGCTTTATGCCCTAGAATGGCAAAGATTTTCGATATACAATAGATTTAATATAGAAAATGGGAGCCTCGTGAAAACAATTACTGATTCATAATTGTTTTAGGAAGCAGATTTGAGCGATATGGCCTTAGAATAAAAATAAGCATAAGAGAGGAAATGGATTAAGATCATATATAATTGGATTGAGTAGAATAACTTGGTGGGGACATTTGGGAAATTGTAAGGAGGTTAAGAAGCCACTTAGAGTCTAGCCCAACAATTAATTTTTTAAGAATTTGAAAATTTAGAAAGTTTTCATGTTTTAAACTTAAAAGTTTGCAGCTTTATATTTGTACTCGTTTGAACATGGAAAATTATGAAAAAATAATTTTTGAAAGAAGAAGAAGCATTTTTGAGATTTGAAAAAAAAGAAGTGGTTTGAATAAAAAGAAAAGCTATGGTTTTAAATAGGAAATACATAGAAAACTTTGCAGTTTTAAAAATATATTATTTACTTGGATTAAATCTATAAACAAGTATTTTAGGCTGTAGTGATGGTATTTTACGCAACATCTATTTTGGCCCAAGTGGAAACGTGTTTTGAAAATAATTTCTAAGCATAAAGTGATTTGTAAGTACACTTATTACTTAGATAAGTATATTAAAATATTTTCTAGCTGCAAAAATATTAAAAACAGTCTTGAAAAAGGAAATTTTAGGGTTAGGCGATTAGAGTGGTTGGAGCAAGTTTGTGGATATTAATAAAGGTTTAGAAGAAGTATAGAAGACGTCAAGACTCCACTTGGAGGGTGGAGAGTGGTCAGGAATATTTAGCCAAAGTCATAACCGCGACTTAGACGACTCGAAAATTGATGGCATTGGATTGGGCTTAGCTTAGTTAGGAAGGAGATGGGCAAGGTGGACATGGCAGTTAGGCGAAACAATGACAAAAAATTAGGCCGACCCAGGTCGACCGGGCCGTCGACCGTATAGTCCCCCAAGGGGAAAGGCAGGTCGACCGCCTTTGCCCATTTCAATGTGCATAAACACGTATGAGGCTTCTGCCTCGTCATTTTCTCTCCTGGCTCCCACAATAGCAGCAGTTGAACCCAATTCCACCATGTCCAACAAACCCCAAAACCTCAAAACTCCACCAGTCAACTCACGGTTAGTGTCCAATTGAAGCGTATCGCTAGATCTACCCATATCCATACATTTTTCTCGTAGATCTGAACGTTTTTTGCCCTCCCTCTAAGACCATCTTCGGTTCACCTTTTTCCTCATCTTAATCCCTAAGAGATAGCCTTCTACCAAGGCAATATGAGGATAGTTCAGCTTACTCTGATACAGCTTCATACCATTTTTTGCAAAGGAGAGATGTGAGATTTTATAATTTTCATGGCATGTCTTTAGAGCGGCCCTTTTTGGATACCAGATTGCTATAGATTCTGAGACACAAGACATTCGAGTGGAGAGTTTACTCCACGTTAGTATGCATTTTTGACGCTAATTTTCATTAGAAATGATGGGGATGATGAGATGGCCTTCCAGTCGGAGGTCAAGGGAGTAGAGGTAACATTTACTGAGACATGGTTTGCATATATTTTGGAGATTAGAGGGCATGGTCTAGATATAGACCATATTGAGATGATGGACCATGCCATTTTGCAGTAGATATAAGTAGACCTCCAACATCCCGATTGGCACGTTGGATAGTTGCGCCCTTAGCTAGGTTGGTCATACGCATTCTACTGTACAACCTTTTCTCCAAGATGGGGAGCTACGACCAGATCTACCCCATGGTGAAGCAGGCCACCTACGCCATATTTGAAGGTTTACAAGTGAACTGGGATAACGCGATCATGGCCCGGTATGTGATAGTAGCAAGAGGTCGTCGGTCTTCTATGATCTTTAGTCATTTTTGGACACGGGTCTTTAGGTAGGCTGGAGTAGAGATGGATAGAGAGACTTATAGTGAGCAGACCCACCCTATGATTGATTCCTCCACCCTGAGGAGGAAGGTTATAGAGTTGGCAGAGATATAGGCTCCACAGGAGGAGCAGGTTCCCAAGCCATATCCCTCTCCACACTATCAGGCACCGTTGTATTTCCACGGGCAGTAGAGCTTTCCTTCACCACTGTTTGGAGGCGGTGCTGGACATACAAAGTCATAATGGCCCGCTTGGCCGCTAGAGCCCGAGACATATAGTACTTGGAGACAGGGATCATGGGGAGAGGGAGAGGGACCCTCTGAACCCCCTCTGCCGATGAGTTACAATGAGAAGATGAGGACCACTGTCGAGAGGCAAGAGCAACTCGCCAGCAAGCACACAGAGTTCCTACGAGGACATCAAGAGATAGCTAGGACAAAATATGAGATTGTGCCGAGCACCAGACGGCAGGAGGAGCACATTAGCTATTTAGATTCATTTATTAGGACCTACTTATATCACGGCGGACATGGTCCTAGGCCTCGTATCCTTAGATGATAGCTGTGTTAGCCTACTATTAGTACATATCTAGTATTACTTTGTAGTAGGATTTGTTTTCTTTTTTAATTATAATATTATACTCTTATGTAAACATTTAACTCCATTTATAGTAAATCAAAATTGATGCTTTTTCTATGTGTTTTTGTGATATTCACAAATAAAGATTAAGAATATAAGAAATTAAAAAAAGTAAAAGAAGATATAAGAATAACTAAAAGGAAAATGACCAATTTAAAGCAAGCGACAGAAACGTCAAAAAAAAAAGAGTTCTTATGTAAACTGTGCTTGGGAAAGTAAAAAGGGATTTTTATAGGATAGCAGCTCAAAATTCCAAGTACGGGGGAAGATGTGCATGAAAGAAAATCAGAGAAATATGAAGGTTTTCCGCTTTCTACATTCTTTCTGATATAAGAAATCATATTTAGAAAATTAGATTTTTCTGAAATTCAAACTTTAAAAGTTGTGTGTTAGGATTTGGATGAAAAATTCGTTGAACTACACCCACGTTCAGTAGGAGTGTGGGAAAAATTGGATGAAAATTGCTTTAAGTTTTCAAAAGATTGCATTCATATAGAAATTGCAAGTATATCTAGAATGCATGCATCATGTATTAAAAATAAAATTTTATAGAAGAAAAGCATTCATATAAAAGGTACCGCTTAGAAATTCATGCACATGCAAATATTTTTTATTGAATAACACTTTGCATAAGAACACAGATGGTCGAAAAATTGGATGTGCACAAAGTAGATGTATTTGGATGCATACACATATATTTTGTAATTGATGCAATTAATGTAAGGGTGGGAGAACGTAACACCCCGCATTTTTAATAATTGAATAATCAAATAACGATGAACAACGAAAATAAATATTTTTGGAATTTTCAGACTATGGCCTTGAAACTTATACCATTGTGTCTGAGGTGATTTTCTTATCAATAATCATATATAACTTGTCAAAATCCGAGTCAACATGAAGACGTAACGGGAGAAACAAGAGAAGGAAATAATCGAAAAAAAGGAAAACATGTATGGGTCGACCCATAGGTCGAACCAGAACATCCTTAGGTCGACCGTCAAGCTAACCTGAGGGAAGCTTAGGCCGACCCGCGTTACCACGTGGACATAGTTTCGTCCAGGTACGTGCGGAACCAATTGAAATTCAATTTTTCCGCAATCTGAGCCATACATTGATTTATCTGATGGCTCCTAACGACCCTATGACGTGGTGGCTCTAGATTCAATCCAAGAATCCAACGGTCTAAAATTCCCAAGCTCCACTGTAAATAGAGCCCTAGGCCTAGCTATTTTCTCACAATCAGATTTTCTCTCAATGGGTTCATTGCCGGAGGCTAGACCCTAAATAGAAATATTTCTTTGGGTTCATTACCTGAGGATGGACCTTAAAAAGAAAATATTCCTAAGGAGGAGGTCTTCTCAATAAAAATATTATACGCCTTAGAAGGGGGTCCAGAAGGACCATGGAGCCAAGCTGAACACAAGCAAAACTAAGGACGATGGGTTAGTGGATTTAAATTATATACCTTTTCGTTTATGATATATTATCGTTAGATTTCCATTAATTATTTAATTAAGCATTTATTTCAGTAGTTAATTCTGTTAATTTATTATGCTGAGACTATAAATCTATATTTAACTATTTAGGTGGAGAAGAAAGACAGAGATCTATTTAAATAGGAATAAAACTAGGCTTAAGAATTATTGAAAAGAATTAAGCCTGGAAGGAAGACATTTACAATAATTATGCTAAAATGAGAGTAACAAATTAAAATCTAATAACTTAATCTGGAAGTAAGTGATAGTTTGATTGGTTAGTTTAAAAAATAGAATACATTTCTATAGTTTAATATTTAAAAAAAGATAACGATAAACGTAATTGCAATAATAAAAGAAAGAAAAAGGGAATTAGTACAAAATAGAGAAACCATTGTATTTGCACTATCCAAAAAGTAAAGAAATAATAAAAGAAATATCCATCAGTTACGGATTATTGTTTATAGCATTATTTAGTATTAAAATATGGAAATGGATTTTTAGTACAGTTTTCATATCCAACTAAATAGAATAAAAATACTTCCTAGAATATAAGAAAATAAAGTAAAGAATTGAAGGAATCAGGTTAATTATTAGATAAGACTACAAGCTATAAAGAGAGATGTACCTAGATTTGCATTTATTGTGCAGATAATAGAATAAAAGTAAAGCGGTTATTATGATAAGTAAATTTGTGACAATCGGACATAGTCCCAAGCTAAGACTGTTATATAATATAAGAGAATTAAATAGAAGAGGGTTATTTAAGACTTAAATCAAGTTAATTAGCTAATAGAGTAGAACTAATAGAAGAGGATCATTTTAATAAACTTAAGACTTAAATTAAGTTAATAAGCAAGATAATAGAAGTCGCCCGTACGAACAACATTCCCTTTCAGTCAGGAACTAATGGTCTCACAATAGTTAGGTGAGGTTGGGACAAGATTATGCTAATTAGGGAAAATAAGTAGCCAACAGAAAAAGAAAAGTAAGCTAAACGCAAAATAAAAGATTAGACTTAGGGTCTAATAAAAGAGTGAGACGTGTTTGAAGTAGCCCAAAGGATAAAGAGCCTAACGAAGCAGTTCATCACAGATTTCAACACAGAAGAAGCATGTCCAACTTAGTTATTTTGGGTTAGAAGGAAGTACGAGACTTCAACGGGACGTGAGGATACTCTAGGATGGCCCTCAGGGGTAAGCGCAGCGGAGAAGTCCTCCAAAGGCAAGTCTATAGGTGTTCCATCAAAAGAATATGCCTTGACTGTTTTTGCATGGCAGGACCATTATAGGCAGTCAAAAGCGGTTGTTGTTGGGAGTAGGATATACGTACGTCCTAGTACTTGCAAGTAAGTTTTAGTGAGCAGGACCCAAAAGGATAGTCACATGCAGATATCAGACCAGCATCAAAACCAAGAAGCGAGTTCGGGAAAGACTTGAGTTAAACCAACAGTCTAATGAACCTTTCACTATTGAGACATTGGATGAGGAGCGCAGCCAATTGGATTTTTAGATTGTTTGCAGTAGGACACAACCACTTAGCTCTTTAGAGATTTTTCGATTAGTTGAGGGGTGGCTGCGGGGGTCATAGCCACGATAAGAAAAGAGACAGACCAAATAGAATATCTATATCGTAGGCCTAACAGAACAGTCCTTTATAGAAATAGAAAATCCCCAACTAAGTCCCGTATAAGGTAGACCTTGTTAAGCCAGATTCAAGGAGTAGATAAAAGGATAACGTATAGTCCTCAAGGTACGCACTACGTGGTTCATTGTGGATGTCCTGGCATTAGTATAGACTAGAGTAGAAGTAATTTTACATTTTCATAGTAGACAACGGAACATCTGTATTGTAGGCCTTATGAGGTAGTCCTTTACAGATGTAGTCATAGAATGCTACGGTAGCATTACGTCGGAGTCCTTTGCGAGGATGATACGGAAGGTACTATGGGTAGTATCTAGGACCGATCTGGTCAAGGGGCATATACATACATACATACATACATATATATCGGTTATTAGGTTTTAATCTACTAGGGAGTAGATGGGCACGACTCACGCACTGAGGCGACAGTATTACAAACCCAATAAACCTAATATAAAAGTAAATGGAAATAAAACAATATATGTAGAATTAAGCTTAGAAGTGTATAATTTGTCCATTCACCAGAATTTTAGTTCTGATCCCTTCTTCATAACATCCTACAGCTTAGGTAGATGGCAAAGACTTTCCAGCTTTGAGACACTTGTTTAGAAAGTGTTATTTTATTGGTGAGTTTTTACTTACTATTATATTTTAGTCAGTTCCGTTGTGAGATATTTATCTGAGCTCTGATATATTTATCTTTGCCTATTTTGCTGGATACCAGATACCCAACTCGGGTTTCAGTGGGCTTGGATTTTAGCCTTTTTGCAAAAAATTGGACTCACTGGGATTCGGGTTGTTACACGCCATGGCCTGGTCACGGCATCAGACATGCCTTCAATCCCGCCTATAAGGTCTGGATGGAGCACCTCTTGAAGGGAGAGTATTTAGGTACTGCTTGTGGATAAGCTAACTAAGCGCACCAGAAAACAAGGACTAAGATGTCCAAGCCCAAGAAGTGGCACACAAAGCATTAACAATATATGAAAAATAAGGATGGCACATATGGAAAGAATCAGGCACTTGGAATCGAGGAGGTAACATAAAGAAAAAGCTTTCAATAATCAAAGCCTAAAGAGTGGTGCAAAACAAAAGGCTCGGACAAGAATTTCTAAACTTATATTATTTGAATAATGATTTCTAAACTTTCCTTCTGTTTGCCAAGGATTTCTAATCTTATTTCTGAACGATAATTCCTGGATTACATTCATTACTAGACATGAATTTATGGCCTTCGGCAAATTTCTAGAAGCCGACTTCTGGACTTCACCTATCAATACCTGAAGCTGGGTTTTGGGTCTTTTATTATAAATTCATGGTCTTACACTATATTAAGATGATGATTTCTAGACTTCACTTATCAATACCCGAATCTAGGTTTCAGATCTTCTATTATTTCTAGAAAAGGGTTTCTAGACCCCTATTATCTGTCCTTTAATGAGGATCCTAGTTTTTTATTACTTATTTCCTAATGATGATCTCTAGGTTTTATTATTACCAAAGAATTGCCCTTGGTCTTCTATTAGTTAATTTTAGAAGAGGGTTTCCAAACTTCTATTTTTAATGCCAGATTCGGATTTTTGGTCCTCTATTATCAATTCTGTAATTAGGTTTCTGGTCTTTTGTTATATAACCACATTTGAATTTATGGTCTTCTCTCTTCATTATCAAAGTTGGATCACAAGGCTTCTAATATTGTTAGACAACAATTTCCAGTCTTCAATCAGTCCCAACTATAGATTTCTCATCACTTATTATCTTCAGATGAAGATCTATTAATTTTCATTATTCCTAGATTTATATTTCTAGAATTATATTATTAGGAATTCCAATACTATCTCCAATTATATGGACAAAATACTAAACGTATTCTTACATAAATCTCAAATTAATGATAAGAATTGTAGTTTACATTATACTTTGTAGGAAAATAAGATTGATGAGAAAGACCAAATGATTCAACGAATAAAAAAACATAGCTAAATTTATCAATAAGCGGATTCAGAAATAACGGTACAAGTACATATAAGGGCTACAAGCTAGGTGATGATTACATCTCTACCAAATTATTTACAAAAGTAAATTTTGCAATACATTAAGATTACATACCAACAGATCAAAAACAAGTGTGTTCTTTAAAGATCCTGTGTGATCTTATCTAGATTTTTAGAAGTCAAGGATCAACAATATGACGTATTGTCATACAAAGAGTTTCTTTAAGTTTTTTTTCTTTCTTCTTAATCTCATCAGCATCATCAATAGACTTGATACAAGTCTTCAATGCATGACTGAAAGGATTATTCACACCTTTAAGGGTCTTGTTCTGTCTTTCCGATTCAATAATATGTTTTCGAAGAAGATATCTTTCATGTTTGAGTTTTTGAATTTTAGCCGCTTACTCATTGATGCGTTGTGAGTATCTTTCTTTTGTTGATTGTCGAAATATTTCATCATTTCAAATTTGACTTTTCGGCACCATTCGCCCACCACTTTTTCATTCAAACCAGGAGAAGGGTTTGTTGTAGCAAGGAATTTTTGAATGACTAAGGAACAAGACCTTGTTGGTTTCCCAACAGTTAGGGTGATTGGAGAAATCGGATTAATATTCGGAACATTACCTCCCATGATAAATTCCAAAGGTTTACACCGTGCTTGACTATCCTTTAGTCTTATTTCCAAATTAATTACCTATTGGTAAAGCTCGGACATCTCATGATCGAAATCGGACAAACGGTTTGATTTAACTTGACGTTCCAATTGAGAAACCATTTCATCATTCTTCTTAGTGTCTGTCTCGAGACTAGTAATTTAATCTTTGAGACCTCTAATGATTGTCTTTTGAAGCAAAAATTTCTTATGCAACTCCAATGGTTGTGTATTGCTTTGGAGTTTTGTAGAAAAAGGATCTTTAGATAAGATCCTCTTTTTAAGATCCACAGTAAATCTATCCCTAAGACTAGTGAAACGAGATGAAAGATCCGATGAAAGTGACATAGTCCTTAGCTGCATTTCCTAAAAAGAAAAAGAAATCAATACCAAAAAAATAAAAAAAATTATTACAATAGTAGGAGTTACAACTCAAGAAGAAATAAGATAGAGGGTATAACATCATTATTATAATCAAGTTCTCTCCTTGCCCTACAACATTTAAAGTCTAGAAACAACATTTTTAACCTTTTCTAAAGAGTTAGCCGAAAGAGTAATTTGTTGATTCAAAAGCGGTATTAAATCCTTCTAGGGTAACAATTGGAGGGCATTTGCTATAATCCCATTCTCCAACTGGAGGACTATTACGACCATAAATTAATTTCATATGATATGTCCGAATTTCCTTAAGAACTTGTTCCTTTTCCTCGCCTAGAAAATCATAGTGAAGTCGAGGAAATTGCATGCAAAGCTTTTGCAGATCTCTAAGAAAGCCATATCCGGTCAATCTTGAGGATTTCAAGAGCGAGGACTTTTATAAGTAATCTTTTCTTAGCCTTTCCTAATTAATCTCTGGTAACATGATTGCTTGAGAGACGTTTATTCGGTAACAACATAATAAAATAAAACTAAGAATAAAATGACTAACACAGCAAAGTCCATATATCAATATAATTAAATGATTTACAAATTTACTTCTGGTTCGTACAAGATTAATCTTTTAAAATCTTAGAAATAAGCTTATCCTTATAATATTTGAGTTTTTTAGAGGTAATGTGCGGGGAATTAAGTAGACGCATGGTAAGTTCCAACAAGCCCTCTGCTGGGGTTCAGACTCGTGTTCGTACAAATATCTCTCATGTTAGTGTCTAAACAAGACCCCGCTGAAATCACCCAAGTATGAGTAATCCGTGGTTGGATGTCTTCATGAATACCAAGATATCTTTGTCTTCGATTAACATCCATAAGAGTGTCATTAATTCTTTGTTCTCCTCCCAAATCTTGTCATAACAAAGACGTGCCCTTTTAAATCGAGGGGCCGCTTCTTGATCTTTGAAAGAAGTTAACACCATAACACTTTTATTAAGCTTATAATACTTATCGGATAGTGTATTCTGTTCTTTTAATTGTTTGTCTAACTCCCTATATAGGCCATTTATTTCCACTTGTTTCTTTTCAAGCTTTGTTTATAAAGGTGTATGTTTTTCCTCTTTATCTAAAATGGTAAGATATTAGCTAGGCTTATCTTGAAAATGAAAGCCATTTTAATAAAAAATCCCACACGTGAAAAATCGAAATCGAGGTCTGTAAAATTTGCTTTTTCTCTGACACCAAAATCAACATCTTTTCTTTGGGGATCAAAGGAGTCGAGGAATTCAGTCTGATCCGCTTCATGGACGGTAGAATCACGGTTAACTTTTATTGGTCCATCTTTGTTATCTAGAACTCTAGAAGTCTCACCTCCATCCCCTCTAGGAGTATCATCACGATCGCCCTCAATGTCACCATCACCCTGACCTTTGCCATCATCATTACAGTCATCATCGTCACCGTCATCTTCATCAACGATGGCTTCATTGCCCTCTTTGTCTTGCTCCTCATCTGAGTTAGAATCATCTTCCATAGGATGAGCCTCAAAAGAAAGGAGTTGGATGGTATTAATTTCCTCTTTATCAAGAATCTCAATCGCTTGCTTTGTTTTCATAAGCTTAGCCATGAATCTTTCGATAAGCATAGGGTCAAGAGAAGGAAATCTCGAACCTGGGCACTTTTCTATGTTATCGTAATAGGCTATCATGAGTTCATCCTCATAGAATTTAGAATAATATCATTTAAAGAAGTGCTCAAAAACTGACACATGTTTTGCTTAGCCACAAAAATAGTGTTGATAGATTTAGATAAAGAATCCTTCTTCTTATCTAACCTCTTTTTAAGAGAAGTAAACTTCTCCTTAAGTGAAACATGTCTAGCATTAACCCTGGTTTTTTCATCCTCGGACTCTTTCAAAGTCATTTTCAGAGCCAAAACTTCATCAACTAAAATATTTTTAGCCTTCCTCTCATCAGAAATTATAGACTCTGCCAGAGCAAAATAAGCAATCAATCTTTCTTGTTCTCTCACTGCGTTATTTTTAGCAGTAGTCAGGGTAGTAATCTGATTATTTAAAGTCGAGACTTCTTCCCTGAGTTTTGATGTTTCAACAGGATTTAAAAAAAAATTTACGAACAAGAATACTAGCTTTTGGTAATCTAAAAGGGATAATAAGACATGAGTCAAGATTCAGTATAAAAATAATAATAAGAAAATCAGGTAGTATAGAATATACCAGAAATTGTTGTTGGATAAGAGATCGACATTGATTTGGTAAATCCCATATAGAGGTGGGTGGCTGGACAGCAGAAAAGGATGAAGAGTGTATAATCGACTGCTTAACTTTCTCAAATTCGATAGGAGGCATTAGTGATGAGGGTCTTGAAGGATTCAAATCCTAGGAAGGAGTTAAAGTGCCTAGACCGTTCTGCATTTGATCAATAACATTAGGAGAATCAGATACAACAATATGAGATATAAAGTCATCATTCAAAGAAACCATTTTAATATGATTAGCAGTTGCAAAAGGTAAGTCATATATAGAAGAAGTGGAGTCAGAGTTAGGACCCTCTAAAGCCTTTTCAACACCAATAAATTTACCCTCTTTCGGGGTAAAAGAAGACTGAATATCACTAGGCTTAGCTTTCTTGGGACCAGAGCGTACGGCAGTTACTCTGCTTAATTTCCTTTTTGCAATCATTCGGGACCTAGCAATGACTTGTGTCAAAGCCAGACCATGAGACTTCAAAGATTGAGGGGGTGGATAATTTTAATTATTTCATATGAAGGAGCGGCTGTTGAAACCAAAGGGCATAAATTAGGAAAACATTGTAAGGAATGACATGACAAAAAATTACAAATGATACACTTAAGTTTACCAGGTAAATCTGGACAAACTAGGGACAAGGATGAAATTTTTTGTGTCTCCCACAGAAAAGAAGCATTTACTTTTCGAAATGTGTCGGACAAGAGGAGGTTGTTCGAGAATCTTCTGGCCTTTTGGTATGAGGGAATTTTTCTGGAGGTTGCTAGGAGTTAGCAACGTAAGTCTATTCCTAATATGGCTTGAAGCAACGGTCATCAACTTTATGGTCCTCTTGCCTTCATCATCAAGATCCATGGGGGCAAAGCCTAATAAGAAAACATCAGTCAACCAAAGAAAACAAGTTAATAGAAGTAAAGGCAATGGTCTACTTACGGAGAGAAGAAAAGCTTCCACTGATGTTATGAAACCATTTTACATAAAAGAACCGTGTTTCCCAATCCTTAAATTTGTTTATTCCATCTTAAACATACTTTTTGGGAGGATTAGTCCATAAAATTTGGAAGTTCAAATTACCGAGTTTGACAAGACATGCTAAATAGTTAAGAACATCAGTACTTAGAGAAGGAATACCCAACTATAAGGCCATGAGCTCCAAAGAGACAGTGTATATGTGTAAATTGGGTGATAGCTGGATAGGAGCAATGCCAGTATGACTTAAGAATCTCGAAAAAAACCTATAGAAATGGGTTAAAAACTCCATGCCAGTATGAATGGCAGTATAAGTAAAGTATCCTTTAGAAGAATTTTGAATTATGTCATTATTTCCAGGAGGTATAGCTTCAACTCATGTGATCCCAAAATCGTTGAGGATCGCATCTACTTCATCTTGAGAAGTTATGAGAGAGTGCCTCAAAACTACTTCAACATTCTTTGGAGAAGATTCTAATTTTGAAACAATATCCTTGTTAGATTTCTTAGAAGTTCTTTTGATACCCATGATCATGACAGGTGATATAATTTCATCAAAGTTATGATTTATTCTACTATAATACCTTTAGAAGGTGTCGGAAACCTATTACAACGGCTCAAGTACCCGTCGTAGCACTTGGTTTCATGCCTTCGAAAGGGTCGAAGCTAATTAGAAATATGTGAATCATTGAGCTTTCGGTTTTGTCGAAATCATCATCAACATCCTCCATTTTATGGCATACATTCACTTCGACTTACCCTTCGACAACATTGAAGCCCATTAATTTTATTCTATCTTATAACAAGCATAGCTCTCCATGTAATATCCATTTAAAAATATACATTGTAAAAATTCCATACTCCACTTAAGTCGAAAGACTTGAAACAGAGTGACGTTGACACCAACGAAAGGACATTGTAACATTTCGACAATGTTTGTGTTGGAAAAGAGATAATAGCTACATTCTTATTAACTATTGTGTGTTTCGAATTAGTCGGAAGAGCATAATAGTGTTTTGGAAGGGTCAACACTAAATTGACATAATGTAAACAGATGTGCTACCGACTAAGTCGAAAGGTTGTTTAATGGTTTCAACGATGACAAAAAGCATATTTTCTTAACTTATTTACAGTAAGGGTCATTAATTTTCAACTTTTAGTATCCTTCAAATAAATTAAAATTCAACATAATATGTTTCGAGTTTGAATCCGCATCCAATAGTGGTAAATAACCCCAAATTAGACAAATTATTGTTCAAACCCGAATTGGTGCCATGGATCAATCAAAATCAGCATGAAATTCGAGTCTAGGATCATCTTACACGATTAATTAACTCGGATCATTGTAAAAATTCAAAAAGTAGAATGGACATAAACCCTAGAAATCTGAACTTAAAATAAAGAAGACTAGTTTCTAATTTGAAATCATAAATACTCAGCTCAAATCTGAGAGTTTCGCCCTTTTAAATTTGAGATTGATGGAAATTTAAAGAATATAATTCTTGCTTTAGAAATTTTCAATTGCAGGTGAAGATAGAGGAAAAGGAAGAGTGCAATTTATAAGCTGAATGGATGAAAGGACGACCATCCTATCAGATTCAAGAAAACGGTCGAGATCAACGTAGGAATACTAATAGAAGAAAAGTTTTAGAAGGTGCCATATCAAAAAAATTGACTAGAAAAGTCAAGAGCATCCATTTTCCAGAGGGAGGGGGCAAATGTTACTGCCAAAAATCACATCAACCCTGTTGAAGCCCAAAAGATTATAAAGAAGATCTTCATAAAGAACAATAGTGATAGCAAGAGCTTTCGAAAGGGTCGAAGGGATGCTCCTACAAGTATTGCTTTAAATTATTAAACACGGTTAAATTTTTGAACTTTAGAATATTGCGAAAAAATGTCATATTATGTGGCTTTTAATACGAAGCTTTCCTTTTATCGAGTCTATTGTCAGTAGAGTAAAGCAATAAAAATCAAGCTGTAGGAAACAATAAGGAATTCGTCCAACGATGGGGGTATATGGAACATTGTTATTAAAAAAGTTCAGAAGAAAGTACCTACAAATGTGCATAGTAATTAAAATACACAAATACCTCCTGTAATGCATATTTAAATTATCCGTTTAAGGTATTGAGTAAAAGTAAAAAAAAATTACCTTACAATATAGACAATTGACATATACAAAAATTACCACTCAAAAAGCTAAAAGGAATTGGCAGTAAAAGAAACTCTATTGCAACACAAAATGGATTTTTTTTGAACTTTTTGAAATATATGTAGCATAAAAAATCAGTGGCAAATATTTATAAAATCAACTTATTCAAGAGTTACAATTAATTAGGATAAAATAATAACAAAGCAAATGCATTTACATGGTTCACTATAGCAATTACTAAACTATATCAATAAGAAAATATTCTTCCATTAGCTTACCTTTGGATTCTGCAAAATTTGGAGCTGCATCACTCTTCATCATGAAAAAAACTCAAACATTAATAGTTTAACAAATAAGGGGCATCCTTGTTAAACTTCCTTGTCCCAACTCGTTAAAATCCAACCAAATATAGGATTCTATATATGACTAATATGAGAACTTGTCTCTAATTTAACTCCAGTCCTGACCCATGGCTATCATCATGATCTTGAAATTTGCATTTTCAAATAACAATGCACTAAAAAATGATAAAAATAGAACTGTTAATTGTTGATCTGTACTTGTTTCAACAAATGCATCTTTTCGATATGTCTGTTAGATTCAAATTTTACTTTATTATCCATAATCTGATTATTATTGTTTTAATTTTCTCTATTATTTAAGCATGCAGTCCCTAGACACGAATAATTTTCTTGTAATACCAATCAATTATCTATCTTACACATCCTGAATACCAATTTATAAAATAACAAACATTAGAAAATTTAATTTGATATAAAAACCTAGTGTTATGACAACAAAAAAGATTAACCAAGTCCCAAAATAAATGAAAATTATAGTTAGAAGGCAAGTATCACTACCCATTTCATCTAATAATGGAATCTACCAGATAATAAATAACTAAGGAAATAAATAAAATGAAATTATTTTTTAGAGTAGTTTGTACAAAATGAGAAACAGAGGGTATAATTAAAAGGCAATACTTTATCTTGTCTTTTGTATCAAGTTACTGAATCAAATTGATTACAAACAATTGATCACAAACAACACCATTAAAAATAATAACATTTCTTTGGTTTAATACAATGAAATTGGTTGATTTATTATTTTGCTAGCTAATGTAATATAATGTTTAGAATAATCATAAAACAACTTACCGCGAAATTTGAAGTAAAGAATCTGAAGAAAATCAAACGATTATTAGAAAAATATCACCATCCAATATTTGTTTTTTGAGAGAAATGTGTGAACCTCTAATAAAAGTGGAGAGCACACACGAAGCTATATATATAACACATAATATGGTGCTGCCAACATGCCTGGCAGGTGACAAGTCTATGTACTAGAAAAAATAAAGAAACAGGTACCCCTATAATGAGCTCTGACAAAGCCATCGTCCGTTACACCCTAATATCGAGCTCCGGCAAGGCCACCGCCAGATAATAGGATGTTAGAGGTACCTAGAAAACCGAACAAGTATCAAAATCCATAGAAACTGAGAGTCGGCACCATGAAAAAGGGACTCTATGAAGCTGCCGCAGAAGAAATAAGCTAATCTCGAATAAGAAATGATCTAAAAAGAGGAAATCCAAGAAATAATTCGAAAAGAAGAACTCCACTCTGAAGTTACGGTATATCAGAAATAAATGCCTGACGCGACCAGAACTCCATAGTATGGCTATCCTGCACACCTGTATAAAGACGAAAGCTATCCTGCAAACCTGAAAAGAGAAATTAGCAATCTACCTATTCCAAACCTAAAATAAAACTAGGAAAACAAATTAGTATGAGTCATATATATGTATATAAATAGAATTTATTTACATATATGCAAGAGAGAAATCAAATGTGAAAAATAAAGCAAAGATAAAGTAGTACTAAAACAAACAATACTAAAAAGTAAAGGACATATGAACCAAAGTAAAAAAGGTAAAAAGAAATTAGGATTAAAAACTAATATAAAAACAAAAACAATACTAGAAACATCTTTGAGTGCCTATTATAGGAAGAAAATTATTATACATCGTGTGAACATCATTTAAATTAGAAAGGGTATTAATATAAATATTTTTAGTGTCAAAATTATTAATGTTATGTTTGAATCTATTAATATTATTACTAACCTTGTTAAGATATTCCTTAAAACAATTATTTCTGGCTAATTTATATTTAGGATTAGAGACCCAATTTAAGCAAAAAGATGGAATTAAAAATATTAAATTATTGCAATGAATATTGTTATTATTAAAAATTCTTTGATTTCTCTCAAACCAAATGTACCAACTAGATATAGTGAATAATGTATCAAGCAAGTATCTATTATCCTTATTAAACTTAAATCTAAAAGTGTTCCAATAGAAAAAAAAATTAGTAACTCAAGAGCCAATTTTAAACTCAAAAATATTAAGGGTATTCATAAGAATAAAATGAGTATCTATGCATTCATAGTAAATATGATTAATATCTTCAAAATAAGTATTACAAAAATAACATTGTTTATCAATGTTGATATTTTTTATTTTTAGAAATTCAATAGTATTTAATTTACCATGAATGATAAGCCACATGTGAACTTTAGATTTTGGAGGAGCGTTAGACTTCCAAATAAATTTATAACAATTATCAGTTACACCCGAAAAGTTAATAAATTTGTAAAAGGAATTAGTAGAATATTTCTTACTCTTATCCCACTCCCAACTAATATAATCATTATCGTTGTCCATATTATAAAGATTTAATCTAGCACAAAGCAAATTAAGCTGTCTAAAGGTTGATCCTACTAAAATTCTATTAAAGCTGAAAATCCAAGGGGGTCATTTTCAGAATTAAAAACTTCCGAAATAAATGCATATTTAAAGTTACAAATATCATACAATTCTTTGAACTCATTCCTTAGAGGAGTAGCGGAAATCCAACTATCATGCCAAAAAGATGTATTATTACCTGAGTGAACAATAATATTAACACCTATATTAAAATCTCACTACAATTTAAAATAAATTTCCAAAAATAAGATTGTTTACGAGAAATCGAAGGACTAATTTGATAGAGATTATAACTCCATTGTAGTAATATTTAGAAATAATCTCCTTCCATATAGCATTATCATTAGTATCTCTGAATTTCCATAACCATTTACCAAGAAGAGACAAATTCATATTACGTAAATTAATGACTCCTAAACCACCATCTTTTTAGATTTACAGACAGTTTCCCAATTAACTAAACGTTTTATGCAACTGTTTGGATTTTCACCACTCCATGGGTAATCTCTTCTAATTATATCTATTATATCTATCACCCAATCAGGAAAAAGATGCATAGACATCCAATAGATAGGGAGAGCTGATGAAACAGAATTAATTAAAACCAGTCTACCAGCTCTAGATAAAAATCTACCATTCCAGTTAGTAATCCTATTTTTGATTTTATCTATGATTATTAACCAATCATCATGCTTAAGTTTTGAAGGTCTAATAACAAAACCAAGATAGTCAAACGGAAAATTCATTGTTTTATAATTTAATGTATTAGCAACTAAATTTTCAACTTTTTCAAAATCGTTTAAAACTAAAACAGAACTTTTATCAAAGTTTATTTTTAAACACGATAAAAGTTCAAAACTATAAAAAATAACTTAACAGCAATTATGTGTCTAGAATGATGAGAGGAAAAAAGCAAAGTATCATCTGCAAATTGAAGGACTGATAAACCATAACTCGAAATATCATTACCTATATTACCCAGAGATCTATTATTAACTGCATTTTTAATAATCTTAGAAAAAACATCAGCCGCTAAATTAAACAGAAGGGGTGATAAAGGGTCCTCTTGCCTTAAACCTCTCTTAGATTGGATTTTGTTACCTAAAATTCCATTTACCATAATACCAGAGTTGCTAGTTTTAAGCAAAATCATGATCCAGTTAATCCATCTATTGCTAAAGCCTCTAGCATGAAAAATATCTATAAGAAAATCCCAGTCAACCGAATCAAAAGCCTTAGCAAAGTCTAATTTTAAAATAGCACAAGTAATATTATTCTTACAACAATGATTAATGTATTCTTGAACAACTGCTGCACCATCTGTGATATTTCTTCCTTTTATGAAAGCTGATTGTGAACAGTCAATTAGCATTTTTATACTAAGTCTATTAGCTAAAACTTTAGAAATAATTTTAACTGAGCAGTTAATCAATGAAATGGGTCTAAAATCTTTTAAAGTATTAGCACCTACTTTTTGGTGTAATAAAATAACATTAGCAAAATTAAATCTACCAAATTGGAGATTTCCATTATAAAATCCATTAAACATACTAATTAAGACAAATTTTAAAACTTCCTAAAAAGTTAGAACTTTCCTACCCCAAAATTATAGCATTTTCCATCCAAAATGAGAAATTTTACTAAAATAGGAAAAAAGATGAGAGAATAAAAGAATCACTTCTAAAAATTTTCATACCAAAACTATCCACAAATGCTCTTTTCTATGTATTGATCAACTACATGAACACCTTGATGAAGAGATGGTACTATAATAAAAACAAGCATTAGGCAAAGTGGGCTGAGAAAGACTAAAGCAAATGAAACATCTACTGGTTTTCTCATATTCCACAAACTGCAGCAAAAACAATAAATAAGGATTAAAAAAATCCATATGGAATTCTAATTAACATAGATTAACGGTTTTATATTCGGTGAAAGTTATGTAATTACCATGGTTATAAATATATTCAGAAAAGTAGAGGAGGACACATAGTAGAAGAACTTTAACTTCACTTCACATGCACATTCATCTAGTTCCTTTCAAAGGTTGCTAATAGGTAAGAAAATCAATCTAGTTCCTTTCAAAGGTTAGTCAATTGGGCTTTATTTTCCTCTTTATAATATTAGGCCTCTTCTTTGACGGAGGCTGGCTAGCTCTGGGAAATATATTTTTCTTATGCCACATGTATTTGTTACTTGGTTGGAAATCCATGTTCAGACAGTTCACAAATAAAATGAACTTCAACGGTATGATGTCTTTTTCTATTGGCCTATTCCCCACTTTTTTCATTGGCCTATAGTTGGAATCATCTTGCAAATATGTATTGCATTCTTTCTCTTCGGTGGGCTTTGGCCATCAATAATGAATTCCTTTATCATACTCATCCATTAGGTTTGCATATGCAGTTTTATCTTGAATAATTTGAAAGCATAAGTATCTTCGTATCTTCTCAAAGTATTATAAATCATGGCAGCATAGCAAAACTCTTAATATACATTAGATGAGATGTTAATCTTGTTGCCATTTGAATGGTCTTTCAAAATTTGGTTAAAATATAGAAGATATATATGCTTTTTTAGAATACTTTGTTCATGTTAGTGCATCTATTTGCAACCGAATTCTTTAGGCGATCGCAAGAAGTTAAAGAAGTTTAAGAATTTGAAATATGTCAACAGGATTAAAACCAAATAGTATCGTATGTGATTTAAGTCACCAAAATCTGTTGTTACTTATATAAAAAAAAATCATAAATGTCAGAGATGGGTACTGTAAAAAAATAGAAAAAAAGGTGCTGAGATTTTGTGTCTTAACTGATATACATTCAATATTTATACTATATCATTGCAGATAAGGTTCACACTTACCATTAATGGTAATAATCAATTTATTTATTGGCTATATAAGTACCCAAACTTTTAACGGTGAAGGATACCTCTTTATTTCACTGAAGCGACTGTAGTTGTCCCCGAAACTTGTATAAAGTCGTAGTGTAGCTTCACTATTGAACCTACACATGCTATCTAGTGGGGAAAATACATTGAGTCTTCTTAGACCCCACCTCCATACGCTAAAGGATATCAAAGGATAGATGTTTGTTGTATCACATTCCTCCTTCTCCTTATGCGTAAACAAATCATCATTAAACCAGCAGCAGAACCATTAGCATCCCCGCTGATAAGATAATTTGTGCAACTCATAGAAGCTCCATGAGTTGAACCAGCTAAAACTACCCATTGGACCCCATTGATAATCAATAAACATCAAATGAGTAATATTCGTGTCCCTCCCTCGTAGGATTGGCTACGTCAGAATTTTTAGTTGTGATTATATCAGTATCAAGAAGCCTTCCTGAAAATAGAAATTTAGTATCAAAAATGCATAGTTAATAATTAATCTAGAAAAATAGTGCAAGCATATAATCTAAAAAAAAAAAATTGAGAAAAATTATTCAATAACGTGTGATGAAGTACATAACTATATCTAATATAATATATGAAGACAGGAACCAAAAAAAATAAAATCGGTAGATCTCTAGCACGGCTTATTTTGATATGATTTTATATTCTAATCATACTGCATTTCAGCTCCTCCAGCACATTTGGTAGTTGCATGAAAATATAAATTTATGTCATATTATTATTCAATTAATCATATAAATAATTGGAAGAAGAATAAAATTGTTAATAAAATGGTAAAACAACATAAGCATACAATGTTTTTTCATTTACCTTATGCATTGACATCACATATATAAGAATCTCTTGTGCCTTTCAATGTATGTATTGTCTCCAAAATCTTATGCATAAATTAGATGTTGTACAAAAATATTATACGATAAATTATTTTTCATTTTTTATACCAAATACATTAATTTACTAAAACTGTACCAAAATTATAGTGTTATCAATTTCCCATCGCAAACTTCATAAAATAAAATGCATAAGTATTTGGGAGAAGAAATATATTTACGTACTTGCATGTTTGTGCTTTTACTATACATATAGTATTGCTAATAAGAAAACACTATGCATTAAAAATATGATTTTTTTTTATTTTTTATTGCTTTGTTTATCCTCCTAATTTGTGGTATTAAAGTGCTATAAGGTAGTTCTCAAGAAAATTATCATCTAACTTTTGAGATATTAACACAACCAATATCTCAAAAATTAGCTAAAATATGGCAAATTTACCGAGAAAGTACCTTATAGCAGATTAATATAACAAATTAATAGGATAAACATAATAATAACAAAAAAGGTATGAGTTCCACACTTATTATCGATATTTTCAAGATATAAATCTAATATTGTACTAAAGTATTCAACCATACTCCTGAATTCACAATTGTAATGTATAATAACTTTCATAAACGATGAAAATAAAAAATGCAAATGTATCAAATACACAACATAAAAAGCAAACATGGATTACCTTCTTTTTTAAAGGTTTGAACCTATGAACAAAAATCATAAAACTATTAACCTTGATAAATGTAATACTGGTTTGAAATGGTAAACAAATAAGTTATAGTGTTAAATTTAATCATTCCAAAGATCGAATATAAAAAAACCATGAAAAATGAAACATAGCAGCTGGAAAAGGTAGAAATGAAAATAAAAACCTAAATGTCAAACTCCATGTGTAATCAGAAGCTGATACAAACAAAAGTAATCAGAAGCTTGCAATAGAGAATGAGAATACCAAAATATAAACGTAGCTTTAGAGGCAATCACATAAATATACATCAAAAAGTAAACTTCAATTGAGTACCCTCAGGAATAGGCCGGCCAACCAGAGTCATGTTCTATAGTGTTAAAACTATTATTTTATAGTTCAATGCAGAGATATCATCAAAATTTTACTCATTGATCTCTTACAACTTTAAAGGGCATTAGTCAAGGTAATTAGAAATATCCAACAAAATGAGAGTAACCGGTTATTATTTTTATATATTAAAAAATTAATGTGTATTTTATTATGCCTAAATCTATACTTTTATGTCAAACGTATAAAGCATAAGAAGCAGGCAGTATCCATAGTAACTAGACTAAATTTATTATTTAACTGTACATACAGAAGTTAAATCAGATAGGACATTCTCTTTATTTAAACAAAAAAACCCTATAAAATAATAATGATCATAACATCTTTAAACATTAATAGCATGGAATCCGGAATTAGAGGAATGAAAATAGAAACATATTTTGCATTGTTTTTCAACTCTAAATAATATGCACAAAAGAAGACTGATACATTTATCTTCTATAATAGATCTAATCCAACAACTGAAGCAAAGAAAAAAATCAAATTAATATGAATATCGTACGTAATAAAATATCAAAACTGAAAGATTTGGTATTTAATGAAATAAGCGGAAGAGGCAAGATTACCTCACCACGTAATTATACTGTAGCAACCTTGATTATCGTAGCACCCGTGGTTGGTGCTCGCAATTTTACATCTGAAAAAAGATTAATACATTTCCTAATTATCCAACTTAAGAAGACATTGTCATGAAACAGGGGTATCTTGTTATATGTCTAGTATACCAAAACAGAGAATAATCAATTATAAACTCGTCGCACAAGTTTATAACTCAGATTTCCACTACACTGGAATTATGTAGTAATTATAAAAACATTATGAATTTTGTAAATAAGTTACAACAACGGCGTTATACTATTTTGAATAAATAGTATAACCAGAATAACGGATACAATATAGAATAATGTATATAAATATACAAACAAACTAGAACTCTAACCGGATTAATAAAGGAAATTTCGTCTGAGGCGTGTCGTAACAATTTCCTTAAGAATTTTATTTCAAAATTCCCCCAAGATACGACAGACGTATTCTGCTCGAGATTGTAATGAGTATATCACTCTGTGATTTAGAGTATAGTAGCAGAAGAGAAGAAGAAAATTCGGATTCTAAAATCAGTAAGGAAAGTGATCAGTTTTCCTTCTTATTTATAGTTGGTCCGTATCTCTTCCGAACGGTCGTGTCTGCACCCGTTCGCTCAAACAGTCGCGTCCGCACCACTTCGTACAGTCGCACCCGCCTGCTATTTGCTTCTGTTTGCCCGCTCCACTTCAGTCGGGTCGCACCCGCTCATGCCGCATCCATTCGCCCGCGTTTGCTTCAATCGGGTCGCATCCGCCTGTGTTCGCGCCTATTCAACCCGCGTCCGCTTCCGAACAGATCCGCATCTGTTCGTATGGCCTGCACCTGTCAGAAAGCCCGGTCCAGTTTGCAGTAAAAATACGAGTATCATATTAGACCCAAACCCAAACCCAAACCCGAGTCCGGCCCGGTTCGGTCGGTCGTACGGCGGCGGCGGCGCGCGTGTGGTGGAGATGCATTATCTCCCTCCTCACAACGAAGCATACATTTGGGTGCCCCTAGGTCCCAACATCTTCATTGCAAAGCCATATATATATTGGAATGGCTTTGCAAATTTGACGATGTGGGACAAGTGTATTTCATTTACACTAGGAATTCCAACAATCCCCCACATAAATGATAATATACTTTTCCCCCACACAAAGCGAAATATCACAGAGTACATATGGAATAATGTTTTATCATGGATAAGTAGATATTTCACTTTGAACTTTCGCTAGTTAAAACTTATCGGATCTACTTGGCTAATCGGTGAACTATTTCATCTTGAACCGTCGGCCTTTATTGTATATCCAGACAATAAGCTTTACGAAGCATTGATTCCCTTCTCATCCAATCTCTTGGTTGTGTTCATTTTGGTCCTGAACAATTTTTGGTTCTGCGAGTGTTTTAGAGAATAAAAGCCTTTTAATATTCTCATAGAGCCGACCCAGCTCACACTAACATAGGTGATCGCAACCATTAAGAGTATCCTACATATACCCCACTTGTTATTTTCAAGATATGGTCATCATTAAAAAACATAGTTTTAACCTTTAAAATACTTCTGTAGGCATGCATTTATGTTGTGCACCATAGAAATGGAGTTGGACTATGTCCACGCAAATGCATTACGTCTTGAGTTATTCAGAACTGGTTTGCCTATTGATCCTAGTCCGTGAGATCTCCAGTCGCTAGGATAGGTTTCCGTTAAGATAACTCTTATTAGATTAGGCTTTTAAACTCATTCCCCTCGATGCGCAGTTAATCTTTTCTCTTGATAAACCTTTAGTAAACGGATCCGCTAGGTTATCATTTGTTCTTACATAATCTATGGAAATAGTTCCATTTGAGAGTAACTGCCTAACTGTGTTATGGTGTCGACGAATGTGTCGTGACTTTCCATTATACACAAATTTTTGCGCTCTGCTTAGCGCTGCTTGGTTATCGCAGTGTATGCATATGGCCGGTACAGGTTTAGACCAGAACGGAATATCTTCTAAAAAGTGACGAAGCCATTCTGCTTATTCGTCTGCTTTATCTAATGCAATGAACTCTGATTCCATAGTGGGTCGAGCTATGCATGTTTGTTTAGTAGATTTCCATGACACTGCTGCCCCTGCTAGGGTAAAGACATAACCACTTGTTGATTTTGATTCTTCTGAATCTGCAATCCAGTTTGCATCACTATATCATTCTAAGACGGCAGGATATGTTTCATAATGTAAGGAATAGGTAGTGGCAATTTTTAAATATCCAAGCACTCTCATTAGTGCTTTCCAGTGTTCCTTTCTTGGATTGCTTGTATACCTGCTCAGTCGACTTAGTGCATAAGCTATATCTGGTCTTGTGCAATTCATGAGATACATGAGACATCCTATTACACGAGAATATTTTAGTTGCATTACACTCTCATTAGTGTTTTTATGCAGTACTTCTGATGGATTAAAAGGTGTTTTTACTCCTTTAATTCCAAAATTTTGAAATCTTTCAATCACTTTTTCTACATAATGTGATTGAGATAACTCAATTCCGTTAGGTGTTCTTATTATTTTTATTCCCAAAAGAACATCTGCAACACCCAAGTCTTTCATGTTGAAATTGTTGATCAACATTTTCTTTATGGTCTCAATTACCTGAGTATTTGGACCGAATATTAGCATATCGTCCACATATATACAGATCATCACATATGATTGTCCAAGTTGTTTATAATAAACACATTTGTCACATTCATTTATACGAAAACCATTTCTCATCATGACACTATCAAATTTTGTGTGCCATTGTTTTGGGGCTTGTTTTAGTCCGTATAATGATTTGACTAATCTACAGACTTTGTTTTCATTTTCTTTGGAATAAATCCCTCAGGTTGCTCCATGTAAATCTCCTCATCGAGATTTCCATTTAAGAATACTGATTTTACATCCATCTGATGAATCTCTAGATTATAGATGGATGCAATTGCTATTAGCATTCTTATGGAGGTTATTCGTGTTACCGGCGAACATGTATCAAAAAAGTCTACTTCTTTTTGACGATATCCTTTGGCTACTAATCTGGCTTTATACTTGTCGATAGAGCCATCTGCTTTCATTTTCTTCTTGAAAATCCATTTGCAGTCAATTGGTTTTATTCCTGGTGGAATATCAACAATTTTCCAAGTTTTATTACTTAGAATTGAATCAATCTCACTTTGGATTGCTTCTTTCCAACATGAGGATTCAGAAGATGACATTGCTTCCTTGTACGTTTGAGGTTCGTGCTCTAATACATATGTAAAAAAGTCTGAACCAAATGTTTTGGAAGTTCTAACCCTTACGCTTCTTCTTGGTTCAGCATCCTCAATTTCATGATGAGTTTCATCTTCATGCGAATCGTTTGATTCTTCCCTTGTCCTTTTTGGGATATTATTTCCTTCATTCCTTTTGTATGGAAACAAATCTTCAAAGAATGAGGCATATCTTGATTCCATGATTGTATTTACATGAATATCAGTTATATCAGACTTGAATACCAAAAATCTGTAGGCACTACTATTTTGGACGGGCCCAATATAATAACAATCTACTGTTTTTTGTCCAAGTTTGACTCTCTTGGGAGGCGGAACTGGAATTTTTGACAAGCATCCCCACACTTTGAGGTATTTAAAACTTGGTTTGTGTCCTTTCCATAACTCATATGGAATTGTTCCTGTTTTATTGTGAGGGACTTTGTTTAATATGTGATTAGACATATTTAATGCTTCCCCCCACAAGTTCGTCGGTAGACCAGAAGTTAAAAGCATGGCAGTAATCATGTCTTTTAACGTTCTGTTCTTCCTCTCGGCTACACCATTTTTTTGTGGTGAAAATGGAGCTGTTGTTTGATGAATTATACCATTTTCGGCACAGAACCATTCAAATGGTGATTCATATTCTCCACCTCGATCAGATCTTAGTATCTTGATCTTTTTATTTAACTGATTTTCTACCTCAGCCTTGTATTTTATGAATGCTGTTATTGCTTCATCTTTACTATTTAAAAGATATACATAGCAATATCGCGTATAATCGTCAATGAAAGTAATGAAATACTTTTTCCCACCTCTTATAGGTAGTGATTTAAAATCACATAAATCTGTATGTACCAAACCTAATGGTTCGGTGCTTCTGTCAACAGATTTAAATGGTTGTTTGACCATTTTTGCTTCTACACATGTCTCACATTTGTAGTTCTTCTCTACTTGGAATTTTGGAATTAATCCCAAGTTTGATAATATTTTCATTTGGCGGAAATTTATGTGTCCCAATCTATCATGCCATAGTAAAATTTCGTGCTCAAGCAAATAAAAAACTTCAATTTTATTAATAGCACAATCAGAATACATATTTTTGTTGCCGACAACGGCTACATTTGCCTTAAATAGGTCATCACATAAATATCCCCTTCCTATATACATTCCAGCCTTGGACAGAACCATCGTGTCTGACTCGAACACCATCTTGAATCCCTTCTTTGATAGGACTACACCAGAGATGAGATTCTTGCGTATGTATGAAACATGGAGCACGTCATTCAACTTAACAGTTTTTCCAGAAGTAAACTTGAGGATTACTGTGCCACTGCCTTCGATCATGGAAACTGCAGAATTACCCATGTAGAGTTTTTCTTCGTGATCGAATTTCTGATATGTAGAAAACATGCATTTGTCAGAACAAACATGACAAGTAGCGCCTGTATCAACCCACCATTGGTTAGGATTCTGAACCAGATTGCATTCAGATACCACCGCCGAGAAGTTGGACTCGTCTACTTCCATGTTATCCACTATATTTGCCTCTTTGTTGTGTTCCTTCTTGAGTCTGCAATCTCTAGCTGCATGTCCAACTTTTCCACAAACCCAACATTCGCCATTAAACTTCTTGGTTCGTTTGTTGTCTTGAGCTTTCCTTTTCTTCTAGAAATTCTTCTTTTTGTTTTTGGTCTTTGACCCTTCAGCCACAAATGCCTCCTCGCTTGGTTTTGTAACTGCACGGTTGTCTGCCTCAATTTTTAATCGGACTATGAGATCTTGTAAAGAGATTTCCTTCTTCTTATGCTTTAGATAGTTGCGGTAATCTCTCCATGACAGCGGCAGTTTTCCCGTGATGGCTTCAACCAAAAACGATTCTCCAACCTTATGACCTTCCGCCTCGAGTTCATGAATGATGATTTGCAGTTCATGCAGTTGAGCAGTCACCGGTTTGGAGTGAACCATCTTGTAGTCCATGAATTTGTCTACAATGAATTTCTTAAGACTGGTATTCTGCGTCTTGTACTTTGTGGTAAGTGCATTCCAGAGTGCTTTTGATGTCTTTGAAGGATGATATACTTTGTATAGCACCTTGTCGAGACAATTCAGAATATAGTTTCTGCATAAAAAATCGGAATGCTTCCACGTATTCACCTCTGCTTCCTTGCCTGGTGCAGGAATCGGTTCCTCCTCCTCGAGGTACTTTTGCAGACCGAGTGTGGTGAGATAAAACAACATCTGATTCTGCCATGTCAAGAAATCATCACCATCTCCCTTGAACGGTTCAGGTCTGTTGTGAGTAGTATTCTTTGAAAATTCTATTGTTGCCATCTCTGTTTTAGTAAGAAAACGATAAAATTCTTAAGATGTTATATGTCTAGTATACCAAAACAGAGAATACTCAATTATAAACTCGTCGTACAAGTTTATAACTCAGATTTCTACTACACTGGAATTCTGTAGTAATTATTAAAACAATATGAATGTTGTAAATAAGTTACAACAACAGCGTTATACTATTTTGAATAAATAGTATAACCAGAATAACGGATAGAATATAGAATAATGTATATAAATATACAAACAAACTAGAATTATAACCGGATGAATAAAGGAAATTCCGTCTGAGGCTTGTCGTAACAATTTCCTTAAGAATTTTATTTCAAAATTCCCCCAAGATACAACAGACGTATTCTGCTCGAGATTGTAATGAGTATATCACTCTATGATTTAGAGTATAGTAGCAGAAGAGAAGAAGAAGATTCGGATTTTAAAATTAGTAAGGAAAGTGATCAGTTTTCCTTCTTATTTATAGTTGGTCTGTATCTCTTCCGAACGGTCGTGTCTGCACCCGTTCGCTCAAACAGTCGCGTCCGTACCACTTCATACAGTCGCACCCGCCTGCTATTTGAATCTGTTTGCCCGCGCCACTTCAGTCGGGTCGCACCCGCTCATGCCGCATCCATTCGCCCGCGTTTGCTTCATTCGGGTCGCACCCGCCTGTGTTCGCGCCTATTCAACCCGTGTCCGCTTCCGAACAGATCCGCATCTGTTCGTATGGCCTACACCTGTCAGAAAGCCCGGTCCAGTTTGCAGTAAAAATACGAGTATCATATTAGACCCAAACCCAAACCCGAGCCCGGCCCGGCCGGTCGGAAGGCGGCGGCGGCGCGCGTGCGTGTGTGGTGGAGATGCATGATCTCTCTCCTCACAACGAAGCATACATTTGGGTGCCTCTAGGCCCCAACATCTTCATTGCAAAGCCATATATATATTGGAATGGCTTTGCAAATTTGACGATGTGGGACAAGTGTATTTCATTTACACTAGGAATTCCAACATATCTAAACATCCATTATAAGTACAACAACATGTTATGAATTTCATAAGCTAGATATCCACTTTAGACTTGAAAAAACCCAAATCTTTGTAATGAATTTACGTAGAACACTTCAAAGAAGAAATTATATGTTTAGTACATGTAGTAAATGGGGTGCATTAAAAATCAAAATGTGATCATCATGCTTAGGTTATCATACTAGATGCGATGAAGTCTTATAAACATTATTTATGTGCACATAAATGAAGCAACTATAGAACTCTATGTGCATAGTCAATCTGTATCAAAACACAATATTGTATTTGATGATAACTTTTCTAGTAACTTCTCTTATGCTTTTGGAACACCACTTCTCTTAGCACTAAAAGAATCAATAAACTCATTTGCACTAATAGCAACATCTATGGTGACAACAACTACTTTTCATATATCCTCGGTACTTTATGCTCCTAATAAAATAGAAAATTCAATTAGTTCCGAATTTTTCAATATATGAATGCCATCATAGAGTTCAGTTGACGGAGTAAGAAATGGAAATTTTTTTGTGGACTATCAATGGTTTTTTTTTTCACTGTATTTCTCAAAGTGGCGATAATTAAATTGGACATTTTCTTGAATTTGTTCATTAATAGTTCACGAAAGTTGAAATTTTAGTAGTTTAAAATTTTGTAAAATTAAACAGCCAAATAGACCATAGTTTAGACCGAAAAAAATATGAGTTGCTTTTGTTACATAATCGCATGTGTCCAGTTTAGCATGAATAAATTATTAACTATGATCATTTCCATACTAATTTTTTTCAACCAAGATAATTTTCATATTCAAACCATATAAAAAAACCTAACATGAGCATTGAATTATCATAGATGTGAAAATCAAAATATTCAACCTAATTTTTATGATTCCTTGTTTTAATAATCTAATTTATCTCCTAATTTAAAGCCTAAATTTGTTTTACAATTAAAGCTGTCGATTTGAACCACAATCTCCATGAATATGAAAATTTTTAAATGACAAAACCTAATAAAATTGATTTATGAAAACAAAATAAATAATTGTTTAAAGAAGATTTCCTAACTGTCACTAAGTGAATCGAAAATTACACATATTTATTTAAGAAAATACAGTAGAAGTAAACATTGTGATACAAATTAGATCTAAAATTGATGCAGTGCAACAAAATCGGTCTATAAATTACCCGGACCCAAAATTGTACGTGTAGAAAGACCACAATATTTATCATGTTGACTAGGCAGGAAATAGAAACTTGTTTGTGGATTATGAACGGTCATTTTTTTTTTCAGTATATTTCTCAATATAGTGATAATTAAGTTTGACATTTTGTTGAATTTGTTTTCTAATCTTTAACAACAGTGAAATTTAGGTAGTTTACAAAAAAATTTAAACTTAAATTGCTAGATAAGCCACTGTTTAGAGCTAGAAAAAAAGAGTTTCTTTTATTGTATAATTAAACATGTATTGTTCAACATGAGTAAATTATAAACTAAGATAATTGTGAAACTAAATTTTGGTTAACATAGATAATTTTCATGTTCAAACCATATAAAATAAAGGTACTCGATGATTGAATTATCATATGTGAGAAAAAAAAGGAATATTTAACCAAACCATTATGATCCGTTGTTTTAACAGTGAAGTTCATTTCTCTGCCTAAAGCCTGAATTGGGTTTATCAGTGAAACTATATATTTGAAGCACAGTTTGCATACATATGAAAATTAATAAACAGCGAACCCTACTAAAATTTATTCAAAAAAACATAATAAGTAACTTTTCAAGGAAGATTTCCAAATTGTCATTTCCTAAACTAAAAATTGCGCAAACTTATTCAAATAAATACAATGGAAGCAAACAGTGTGATACATTTGATTTAAAATTGATGCAGTGCAACAAAATTACCTTAACCAAAAATTGTACATGTAGTAAAACTCCAATAGCCATGTTGACAAAGCAGGAAATGAAAATTTCTCTGTGGATTATCAATGACTTTTTATTTCTTTCCATTTTTTCTATCAATGCGTTGATAATTAAGTTGGATATTTTGTTGAATTTTTTTTTTAGTATCTAATAAAAGTTGAAATTTTAGTAGTATAAAATTTTTAAACTTAAGTTCCTAGATAAGCCACAATTTACAATAAAAAAATGAGTTACTTTTGTATACAGTAACACGTGCCTAGTTTAGAATTGATAAATTACCAACTAAGACATATTTTGTACTAATTTTTTTAACGTAGATAATTTCATATTCAAATCATTTAAAAAAATTACTCAATTATTGAATTCAGCATTTAATAGTCAAATTTATTTGTCAACCTAAAGACTAAGTTGGTTTTATTATTATTGACTAGTTCATGTTATCTTTTCTAATTTGAATTTAGTTATGTCCTAATAATTCGTGCACGCCTACTTTTTCTGGATAAGTTTTGTACTTTTTAACAATAATACATCTTTTATGGCCTGTTAAATGAAATGGACTAATTAGGCAATAATGTTGCTGTAAGGTTCTAAATCTTTGATCTATAATTATAATTGTCCTAAAATAATTATATTTACCACATCAGGTAATTGAAATTAGCATTGAAGGTTGACTTACATTCTATACCTCACGTTCTTATCCGTTAATATATTTCATTATGCTACTTTTTATAGAACAAACATATTAGCTGAAATTAATTGTCAAAGAACAGTCAAAAAAGCATATGAGCTAAAAGGCTTAGACGACTTGTAACAAAATGCAAACTAAAACAATTATTGAAGTAACAAATTGACCAAATGATCAAAAATCAAACTAATATCCAAATTAACTGGAAAAGGATAATTAAAAAATTTGTTGACTAATTATATTATTTGTGGCTTTATTTCCATCTTTTCTTCCTTGCTCTGTTTCCATGAACATGATGTACATAACATAAAATTAAAACATAAAAGAAAAATACATGTGCTAAGGAAAAAACAAACTATTACACAAAGTTGAAATCTGTGTGCGGAAAATAACATTACTTTTGCAGAAGAAAAAAGAATACGTTGAACAATGTAAATTTTATATGTAGCAAACTACACTAATTAGGGGAAGAGGCGGCAACCTGAAAGACACCCCATGAATTAAGCGCTATTGATGACTAGTATAGAAAAAGCAGATGAAGAATACTGTCGAGCAAGGTAAGACAAAACGAAAGGAGAGACTTAGGCGGTTAAGGTCCTGATCTTAGGGACTCTATAATATTGGTAAATGTGGGGTAAAATCGATGGAAACAGAATGGATAAGGTACAAACTGAGGGGCGTTTATTGATTTTGACTGAATGAAAAGGGGTAGAGGAGATCAGAGAGAGGAGAATATATTGGTTTCGACTGGACGAAAATGGAGAAGATGAAATTACGGTGTTGAGAAAGAAATTTTCAACTAGACGAAAGAGCGGAAAGGTCGATATAAATAGAAAGGAATAAAAAAATGCGACCGTTGATTTCACAAATTATTCAAGGGGCTTATCCGCTCTCGAAATGAAACTCAGTCATCATAGTAGTACTAGTGCAAACTCGTGCTACGCATACGGACCGCACTCTATCTCTTATCATCATAACATGTTTAAATGATTTATATGGTTCATTGATTAAGAAATAGTGATCTTTTTTTATCAATTTTCAAAGAAGTTTGCATTTTTTCCAAAACTTGTGTATAAATCTTTGAAAACAGTAATGCAGATAGTATTGGTGTTTGATAAACAATTGCAAAATATTGAGCAAAAATGATTTCAAAGATTGAATTTCCACACAATACATATATAAATTTATTGTGTACATCAGCTATTGCTCCATGCATCAACTGTATTATATGTAACTTCATTTGGTGAGATACCTTTATCAATCATTTCCTTTAATACTTGATGTCGTTGATTCCATTTACTGCTCCGGTAATAACTATCTATAAGAGCAGTGCAGGTAAAAAATTTGGTTTACACTTGACCATTGATCCAAAAATGCCACAAGCAACGTTGACATGATTCATGAGAACGCAAGTGTTGATGATGATTTAATAAAGTCAAACAGATTTAATAATTTTAATAATATGAATAATACGAAAAACTATGATTTTAAAAAAAATTATTTTTAGGTACCAACAATGGATATCATTGGAAAGCATATTAAATTTGAGATTTAATAGTGAAATCGATTCTTAAATCCAATTAATGTAGAAAAAGTTATCACATTTCAAAGTTTGGAATAGAAAGAAATTAAAAACGTGACTGTTCATTTTCCAAAATATGAAGGAGGCACGTATGCTCTTGAAATCTAACTCAATAATAATATTATAATTTAGATATAGATGTCTTTGAAACTCCTCCAATCGCAGCAAAGCTCGGATTTGCCTTTCGCTTCGATTTTTGATGACAAATTTGGAACTTTATTCCTTAGATCTATAAAATCTAAAGGAAGAAAATGATTATAAGCTAAGTGTTCTTTATTTTCTAAAATAACTTTCAAATAGTGGATGCAAGCATCTGAAAACCTACTAATAATGATTTTAATGCCTATAGAAGAGCAACAGAGACCCAAATGCAACTTGGAAGGGATAGAAAGCTCATAGAAGTGATTATGTATGATTAATATAGACTGTAACATAATATTTTGTTAGGAAAGTTGTAAACTAATATAGGAAAAAAGAAACTTTACCCAGACGCAAGCTACTCAAAGATTTAGGAGTATTTCAATCTCAACTAGGCAGTCACCATGAGGCATGGTGGTAGGTATGAACTTATAACATCCATTCATTATAGATGTGCTGTTTTGAGTTGTTTAAACTATGGTTGTTCTTAGATTTAATTGCTCGAATAAGCACCATGCTTTTAACAAGTTCTTTGTCCACGGTTATGGATTTGAGCGAAAACACTATTATCCCGCTCTTTCCAAATACTCAAAATTGTACTTGATAGCATAATAAATGCAACATCCCTAAGGAAATTGTTTCTAAAGAAAATTTAGGAAAAACTTTCAATTTCAGACTCAAGATGAAGTATTTCAGTGCGTTTCGCTGGTCAACAAAGTATGATTCAGCACCATTTCCAAATGTATGCCGAATAATTGCACTGGAAGAAGAGATGAGCAACCATATCTTCTTTCTCATTACACAAAGGATAAATTGTGTCAATGTTTATCTATTTATCTCTACGTGTATGTTTGGTAGGAAGAAGGTCGTTAATAGCCTTGAAAACAAATTGACATTCTTGGAGTGTGAATTTTATCCCATACAATCTTTGCCTATTCAAAATGATCAAATTCTGCTTTGATTGCTTTCCAAACACATTTAAATATGTAACTTTCATCCTTAGAACATCTCTAAGACCAAATATCTCCTAACCAACCATTGAGTATTTTAGTTTCTTCTACGTCGAGCTTAACTGGATTCAAAAAACTATATTTATCAACATTCCAAACATTGTTTTCTAAAGTATCCCCCACTAGCATGTTTTTTGTTATGGAAGAGAAAATAAGATCTCTACCTAAAGTGTTGATTAATCGGCTTCCTTGAATTCATGGGTCGCACTAGTAAAAGTTGATATACCATCAATAATTCTTTTGTGCATACATTTTAACGCCTCCGATCTAATCCTTAAAAGAAATTTCTAGACTCCAGATTGATCATTTCTGCTACTAGGTTCCACAAAAGTGTCATCCTTGATGAATTTCCTTCTCATCCATTTAGCCTAAATACCTTGATTATTGATCGGTTTCCAAATTAATTTATCCCTGCAATCGCATCAAGGTTTTTCTATCTTCTCAGGCCCATACTTCCTTCTACTTTGGGTTTACAAATCATGTCCCATAGAACTTTACTATAATGCCCCTTGCAAAGAAAATTTAAATAGATATGTTTCAATCTTTTGTTTGTGGCAACAGGAATTTTAAAGCAATTCATCTAATATTGTATTATCGGATAGATAATGGATCTAATAAGTTCAATTCTCCTCGCTACGCTCCACAATCGGGCTTCCATCCACCAATTTTCTATTTGACTCTATCAATTAATACTCGACCATCATCATCTTTAATATTTTGGCTGACAGAGGGATACCCAAATAACGAATAGGTAATTCTCCTTGTTTTAAATTCAAAAAATCTGAAATTTCCTTGTTGTTACTAACCCCTCTTCCAAAGAAAATGGTTGATTTATCCACGCTAAGTTGTAAACCAATGCTCATAGGGTAGCAAAAATGAATCCTCATTGAATATAAGGAATGATGGTATAAAACTAGAAATAGTTTGTTAGAGAGTGTGGAAATCATGAGAAGAACCCTTAGAAGGATGAGGAGTGGTACCAATGTACAATTTTGCAAGGCCCATGGTATACTCGCATGAAGGATCAAGGATGTAGAGGAAGTAAATACTAAATTTTGAGAATATTTTCTAGAGAATGTGATTAAGAGAAGATAATGCTATAGTTGGAAAATAAAGTAATAAGATGGCAACTCCACATGAAGGACGTTGGTTAACTCAAAGCTGAAGAAGGTAAGATAGTTGGTAAAGAAGTTATTCCACCAAACAAAAGTTTTTGACGAGTCATTCTAAATGTGTATAGTTCATATATCTTATCTATTCTGGTGTAGGGATGCATAAGTTATCCCATAACTGGGTATAATAATTGAAGTAACGGATGAACCACATTTATTGAAAGCCAAGAAGGAGAGTTAAGAAGGTGGATCACTGTAGAATGACATACTAGGAATATCCACGTTAATTTAGTAAGGATGTTAGGGCCATAACATCATTAACACCAATTGATGATGAATGACAACTTCCAACAAAGTTTTCTTTTATGGTCTTTGGGTTGTAATCTCTAGTCGTCTCCCTTATGTTAATAGAAAAACGCATGATATGGTATGAGATATGTTTCTGTTTCATCACCATGTCGACTTATTGGATAGGATTAGACTGCTATATAAATATGAATATATCGGAAAATAGTGCAAATAAGGAGATCTAATAAGGACATTTAACTAGTGTTAAAAATGTAGGTAAGACTGGAAGTTTGTGAAGTAAATTAGGAAATTAAGTTAGAAACTAGAAATAAAAATGCTTCAAGCTAAAAACTTTAGGATCTCGGGAAAAATTTAGAAAACGGAGTACAGGTAATGGTTTTTGCGAAATCTCTGGTCACTATCCTATGCCTTTAAAACTACAATTTATAAATATGCTTGTGGATAGTTTGTTGTTTTGGAATAAAAGAAAAGGTTCTCTAGATCTAAGATTAACTACATAATACTAAGGTCAATCATATGCATTAACTCACGGACTGAGTCCCTATTACATTAAGACATGGCCCGATTTGTTTTAAGAATGGAGAAGCAATTATTGAAAAGTCATGATCAAATGCTTTTGAGAAGTTGCGTTTAAATGTTTTTGAAAGTTCTTTTGAAAATGGTAATAATAATAAATAAATAAAGTTATAAAAAATTAAAAAGATAAAATATAGTGATTAAATGCTTTTAGGAATTTGATTTTTTAATTATTTGCAGGTTTGATTTAAAGGGAAAAAAATATTTTTAATGGAAAATGAAAAGTTTTTGATTTTACAGCGCCACTGCTTAACGTAGGATGGGTCGACGCATTAGTGAATATGAATTTTACTGTCTGACAAGGACGACGGTATACTAAACGTAGATAAAAACAAGCGAAAGGATTGTTTTAGTTTTGGAATTTCTATTTCTATACCTTGTCGAGAGTGAAACAAAAGCTTGCGCACAGGATAATTGCGCTTCAACATCCAAAAATAAACCTCCTTATGAAATTGTACTTGAAAAAGTTGAAAAAAATTTAGAGGCGGAAGAGGTAGTTCTAATGTATAAGGAATAGGTATTCAAAAGTATGGTGGAATTGTAAAATTTTCCATCTAAATTCCTTTTCCATATAAGAGTATAGATTCTAAAATTGGATCTTCAAAACTTTTGGATTTTAAAAATTTTGTGCTAGGTTTTGAATGGTAGGGATCAGATGCAAAATTGGTTGAACCATAATCCTACTCGAAGAAGTGTGGAAATAATTATGTGAAAAGGATTTTTGAAAATTTGTACACATGTAGAACTATCAATGTAAATAGGTTGTTTGTATCATATTTCTAGAATGTTTTGAAAAGAATGCATTCATATAGGAAGCATCGATTTAGAGTCATTTTGCGTACACGCTTATAAATTGTGATACACCTAGCACTTACACACATTTGGTTGCAAAATTGGTTATACACTAATTGGTTGGATAGCTTAGATTGGTTGTGTAGTATGTTACATGATTCAACCCTTAGGGAATTTCAGGGATGAAATTATTTTAAGGAGGGAGAATGTAATACCTCATAAAATTAATGATAATTGATAAATAATAAATAAGAAGTCAAAAAGAGAATTTGAGAAAATGTTGAAATTTGACCATGAAACTTGCACCGATGTATCCATGGTAATTTTTTGGGCAACTTTCATGTTTGGAGTTTGATCGGAGCTCCAAAAAAAAGTTACCGATGTTTGAAGTTTTCAAAGCGAAGATAATTAAAAACAGAAAAGGAAATAAATAACATTAAATAGGGGACCCCATCGATCAACACCCTCCTTATGCCAATCAACTGCTAGCGGTCGTCCCTCTATAGGGGAGCGATCGACCGGTTCAAACATGGAAGTTAGAGTTTGAACCTTGACCAACGGTCTGAATTTAATTATTTAATCTAACGGTCACGAATGATTTGTGTGCCTATAAATAAGGCCTAACCCTTCACTTGTCTTCTCATATTTTCTTATCTAAGTAGTGAATCTCTATCATTTTCTTTTCTCCACTACTTCTAAAAATTATAAAATACTATATATACATATGGTCGGAGAAGGTTAGAAAATAAAAGAGAAGCAGAGAAGGAGAGAATCAATGCTGCAGCAAAAGGTAATTTTTATAATTATAAATCTGTATTCCCTTTAATTCCAAATCTCTTCTCCGATTCATCATCCTACTAGTGTGTGTATGTGTAACAACCCGCATATTTATCGATTGTGTATTTAAATATTTTTATTTAAATATTTCATCGCTCGTCGGATTTTGGTCCGAAAACCTACTTTTTGCAAACAGTCGAATTAGGACTCGAGACCCCTCCCATTGAGTTCAAAATGCCGTTTGCAACCTTTTTGAGTATAAGCTTCGATATGTTTGGAGTTAGTCGAGTTTTGCTACTTTTTCACTTTGGGTTTGAGTTTGGGTTTCAGCCCAATGTTCCACCTTAAGACTCTAGCTCCACTCCAACTCTTCAATACTTCATTTCATATTCCTAACACTTCAAGCTAAAGTAAAAATGGTGGAAGAGATTGGAAATGGAAATTCCTAAGACCTAGCTTTCTTTGTAAATCCAACTTCTAGCTCCAAATTCAAGAGAACCCATTGGTAAGCATCTCCTTCATCTTCCACAACTCATTCTCTCTTTGATTTCAGAAAATTCCTAAACCTAATTTGGGAAATATTTCTCTTTTAAACTTAGAATCAAGCTTCTTGAGTTGGGATTGAAGAGTGGTTGATACTCCTTTGTTTTCAAGCTTCTTCTTCATTGATTTGGGTTCAAAGGTGACATTTTTATCTCACATCTTTGTCTATAATTATCTTCGATTGTTAGGTATGAATTCCTAACACTTATTCTTGTGCAATTGATTTTGGTTGGATTGATTTGGTGTATATTCCAATTTTTAATGTTATGCAATCAAAATCTACGAAAATCCTTTTATGGATATTTGGACATTGATATTTGAGGCGTATCGAAGGGCCGTTAAGGCTGGGTTGTCGCTTGGCGTAAATCCTTAGTCGTTGTCGCTCGATCGATCACTTCCGGTATCCATTTGGCCATTTTTGGCCTAGGTTCAGTTAATGACCTGAACCCCAGATTCAGACGTCTGAAACGTAATATTTAGACGTTTGAATATTGTTCTGGGAAGATTCTATTCCCAGATTCAGACGTATGAATATATGATTTCAGACGTCTGAATTGGTTCATTTGGAACCAGAAAGGAAATAGGCTAAAAAGTGCCTATTTCAGACGTCTGAAATCAAAGATTCAGACGTCTGAATTCTGTTTTGGAAAATATTTTATTTTCCAGATTAAGACGTCTGAATCCTTGATTTCAGACGTCTGAATCTGCACTCTTTTGCCTATTTGCCTATTTGCTTGAGAATTCCAACTTTAATCGATTCGTGTTGATTCCCTTTTTGTTGTTATCATTTATTATTGACTTTGATAACATTTTCTTTGTGATTTTTGGGAATATCCATTTCGATAGATTCTGTAATCGATTTCTTGGGATTTTATTCACGTCTTCGAATGTGAATTTTGATGATTGATTATTTCTACAATCATTTCTATGATTTGTCACTTTAAAAAATATAAAGGTTTCAATACTAGTAGTAAATATCAAAACTCTTTCATCAAAACGATTTCAACTCTATTTTCAATAACAAAGCTCTTTTCTTAAACTGTTTTCTAATCTACTAGTATATACAAACCTTTACCTCACTCGTATGAGAAATCTAATTAAACGGCTTAGTAAAACAAGTGGTATGAAATGCTTGCGTTTACTTCATCAGTTAATTCTTGGACTTGTTCGATTGAATCTCTTGTGACAATTTTCTAGTGGAAATCTACAATTTGTTCGTAAATATTTAAGTTAAGCTAGTGGTTATGGGACATGAAGCTAAGCTCATATATTTACTAGCTTACTGTAATTGACACTTCTCTTTGATCATGATGATCATTTTATGTTTGAGACTAGCATTGTGCGATGTCTTTTTGATTTGGTTCATCGGATGTCACGCTGTACGACGTCGTTGTTCCCTTTTATTGTGCTTTGGTTCATCGGAGGTCACGCTGTACGACGTCGTTGTTCCCTTTTATTGTGCTTTGGTTCGTCGGGCGTCACGCTGTACGACGTCGTTGTTCCTTTCTATTGTGTTTCTGGATCATCGGACGTCACGCTGTACGACATCGTTGTTCCCTTTTATTGTGCTTTGGTTCATCGGATGTCATGCTGTACGACGTCGTTGTTCCCTTTTATTATGCTTTGGTTCATCGGATGTCACGCTGTACGACGTCGTTGTTCCCTTTTATTGTGCTTTGGTTCATCGGATGTCACGCTGTACGACGTCGTTGTTCCCTTTTATTGTGCTTTGGTTCATCGAATGTCACGCTGTACGACATCATTGTTCCCTTTTATTATGCTTTGGTTCATCGGATGTCACGCTGTACGACGTCGTTGTTCCCTTTTATTGTGCTTTGGTTCATTGGATGTCACGCTGTACGACGTCGTTGTTCCCTTTTATTGTGCTTTGGTTCATCGGGCGTCACGCTGTACGACGTCATTGTTCCTTTCTATTGTGTTTCTGGATCAACGGACGTCACGCTGTACGACGTCGATGCTCCGAATTATTTGACTTCTGGATTTCTTGTGTTGATTTTTGGAATTTATGTTTCACCAATTTTTACGATTGGCATTGATATGTATGTCATTTCTGTGGCTTGGTGAATGATATAAATAATATGATATTCTTTTTGGTGCTATGAGATCCTTGAGATATTTGTATGATTTTCCTTTGTTGATATTTCTATGTATACTTGTCGCGGTATGACATTTTTGGTTATCATACGTTTTTACTACATCTCTTCTTATATCTCATTTTATATGATAATTATAGCTAGACTGATCCGTTTATTATTTTCTTCTTAAATAATACTCGGGTCAGACTGAGATTTTACAGGTGCTTCTGCTTGCCACCTTATCGGACCATCATATGATCTTTTGGCTAACTACTCTAGTTTAGTAGTTTTTGGTTGTATACATTTGAGATTTAGACTCCTTGATGTATACATATTCTTTTGTCTAGCACTTGTATCTATTCTTTTGTGATGTTGTGGATCTTATTTGACCACTACTCTGATATACACTTTTATGCGTAATATTCATATCTATTTCCGTCTTTGTGATATGAATTGCCTGTGACTGATTTGTGTTATGTTTATTTCTATATTTGTTTCCGAAGATTATATATAGCCACTGTGTAGTAGCTTTGAGTTTGCGTCGGTATGTCGGATTTCCTCTTGAGACGAAATGCATGTTATATTTTATCTGGCATATCGGTGCGTGCACAAAGCAATTGCACGGATGGTCGCTCCTCAACAGCCTTATTCTCCTTGCTAGTTGACGGCATTACCCCGTAGTGTCCTTGGCTAGCGTGGGTATAGAGGTGGGGCATCACAGCTTGGTATCGGAGCCAAACTTCGGAACAATGTAGAATAATTTAACAAGGATCATCGTCCTAAGTCCATCTTAGGAGTCGTGCTTTAGGATTTTATTCGGGTCTTCGTACCATCCTATCCTATTTTCATTTATGATTCCTTGTTTTATCTATCAAGACTGCTTGATATTTATTTTGATAATAACTTTTCTTCTTCTTTCTTTCTTAAAGAAGAGAAATGGTTAGATCAAATCGTCCTAGTGCCGGACAATCTAGTGCTACTCCCTAAGATGGAGTATTCATGTCTGCTCAGCAGCTTTTAGATCTCGTGAAGAATGCTCAAGCTGCAGGACCCAATCCAGAGCCTACTCATCCTAGATCCGGTTTTGCATGCTTGTGCAGAGACTATACCGATTTGGGTGGAAGGCCATTCAAGGGATCCGAGAGTGTTATAGAGATTCAAGCTTGGCTCAAATCATACGATCGCATCTTTACTCGCATGAATCTTATTGATCTTCATCGAGTCCAAGTGGCTTCTAGCATGCTCCAAGAAAGAGCGTTAGATTGGTATGAGCTCCTAACTTCGGAGATTATCGAAGCGGATCTTACTTGGGAGCAATTCCGGGAAAGATTCGAATTGAAATTTGTGCCGGAGGCTAAAAAAGTAACTTTAGCCCGGCGTTTCATAGACCTTGTTCAAGGTGAATCTTCTGTGACAGACTATGTCGCATCTTTCGAATCTCTTTCTAAATACGGGGTTGAGTATATTAATACCCCGATGAAGAAAAATCAGAGGTTCGTCTATGGGTTGAATAAGAACCTCAAGAAGCCATTACTTCTGAAACTAGAAGTTTCATTTGATCAGCTTATTGATATCGCTCTTCGTCTTGAAGAGGCCGATAGAGAAAGCGATATTGAAGTTGTGCGTGCCAAACAGAACTTCAATAACAACATGAAGAGGCCTATTATATTCAAAGGTCCCAATCCCAGCAAGAAAGGGAAGCAACAAACTCCGGTAGCAAAGACTCCTACCTCTAGTCGTGGACGATGCTACAATTGTGGTTCCACGGACCACTATGCAAGGGAGTGCCCGAAACCTCTCTTTTGTCGTTATTGTAAAAGTTCGGATCATCTTATATCTACATGTCCCATTCTTCAAAGTCGGAGAGAGGGAGAGCTGAATATTGTGCAAACTCCTAGTGACACTTCTCTTGTTCAAGGTATTTTTCACTCAATCCTTGATGGCATTGTTTTATTTTGTGATCTTTTTATTTGAGTTCTTTTTGATATGGGTTCCATCTCACTAATTTATATCAAAAGAACTTGTTGATTCTTTTTCTTTGAAAGTATTTTGGGCTTGATGACTTCTTTGAGAGTTGCGAATCCGGATGGTAGATCCGCAACACTCAATTTGCTTTCTATTGATGTCGAAAACTATTTTATGTGATTTTTCTTTCCGAGCCGATATTTTTTCACTTAGGCTTCGGAATTGATTTTTGTAAGGATTTGGTTAATCGTTGTGAAGCCCATATCCTGTTTTCCGTGTGGACTATTCATCTTCGACATTTTCAATCTGTTAAGCAGATTTCTATTTTTTCTTGTGATTCCGATTTCAAATTTTTGAAGGCATCATTTTATTCTTTAAGCCCTCAAGATGAGAAAAGTGTTATTTCTCTTATCTAAATAATTTGTGAAACTTTTCCGGTATTTATGATTTTGTCTTAGGATTATCACCTAAGAAATCTTTTGTGTGGTGTTAAGGTCTTTCTAGTTCGACCTTGCCACCGATTTTCATTTGGCTACGAGTTGCGGGAGTTAGCATTCCACTTACTGCATTCCGCACTCGTTATGATTCTTATGAATGACTAATTATGTCATTCAGTTTGTCCATCTTGTTTCATCCATTTTATAAATCGAGTATTCTATGAATATCTCGATGACTTCATTTTTGTATTTATTGGTTTTGGATGAAAATAAAAATTTAAAATCTTTGCAAATCTTTTTCATTAGATTTATTTATAAGTATAGTTGGATTTTGTTCTTGAACATGCAAAGAATATTCTTAAAGGTTTTTAAGAAACATGTTTATTATATAGAAGATGATTTTGTGATTGTATTGCCCGTTGAGTGCTTTAAGAATTCTGATCGATGCGCTTGATCAACGTTATCGATAGGAATTTCCTAAACGCTTTGATGAGACAGTCAGACACGATATATTGACTTGTAAGAATGTAAAATTTTCTAGAAATATTTTTACATTGAGATAATTGTGATTTTGAAAGTTTTAGCTTTTCGGGAAAGAAAATTATTTAAAAGAAGTTCTTTCTTTTCGATACTCTTATTCTTGTGATTCCCGTGGGGAACCAAGACTTTATCTTTTGTACCAATGCTAATCGTATTGGTTTAGATGTCGTTCTCTTGCAAAAGATAACGTGTTATCGCTTGTGCTTCTGAATCATTAAAAGCCGATTGAGACTAGGTATGCCACTCATGATCTAGTGCTCGCGGCTATTGTTTTCACTTTTAGAGTTTGGCATCATCATTTTGGGGGAGAAATTTATTCTCCACCTCGATCATAAATCTTTGGAATATTTATTTTCTCATAAGGAACTTCATGTCGACTCGAGTTCCTAGCATCTTATGATCTTGATATTCTTTATACTCCCGGAAAGGGAAAATTGTGTTGCCAATGCGCTTAGTCGTAGGCAACAAGTGGTTGATTCTTTGATGATGTTTGAATGGAATTATCTTTTTATCAAGTTCATCGGACATTTTGATATACTTCATTTTATTGAGCTTTGTCCCATTTCTTTTATGGACTAGCGTCCGATGTTCTTTTATGGTGTTCGGTTCACTGGACGTACCGTTTTTGTACTACGTCGGTGTTCCGAATTATTTGAATTTCGGATCATTGGACGTACTACGTCGGTGTTTCAAAATTATTCGAGCTTTGGATCATCTGGCGTACCGTTATTGTACTACGCCGTTGTTCCAAATTACTCGAGTTCCTCATTTCTCGAGCGTACCATTTTTGTACTACGCCATTGCACTGGCTCAATTTTCTGCTATTCTTGACGTTTTCTGCGTCTTTTAACTATGGAAATGCTTTTAGGTTTTCTATTTTTATTCTTGAGCCCGGTGTTAGTGAAGAAAGTGAAGTTTCACCAGATTTGACTTATGAGCAACATTCCATTCGCATCATTGCTTCGGAGGTTGAGCGCCTTCGAAATAAAGATGTTCTTTTCGTGAAAGTTCAATGGTTCTCAGATCCTAAGGTTTGCTCTTGGGAATTCATCGAGCGATCCCGTTCTGGTTTACTCTTTCATGCTCTTTATGGTGAACTTCCTATTTCAAATTTTCTTTTGTGTTGATATGCTTCTATGGTTGTTACTTCTTATTTTCTTCTTAAGTATTGCGGGGACGCAATTTCTTTAAGGAGGGGAGTCTGTAACAACCCGCATATTTATCGATTGTGTATTTAAATATTTTTATTTAAATATTTCATCGCTTGTCGGATTTTGGTCCGAAAACCAACTTTTTGCAAACAGTCGAATTAGGACTCGAGACCCCTCCCATTGAGTTCAAAATGCCGTTTGCAACCTTTTTGAGTATAAGCTTCGATATGTTTGGAGCTAGTCGAGTTTTGCTACTTTTTCACTTTGGGTTTGAGTTTGGGTTTCAGCCCAATGTTCCACCTTAAGAATCTAGCTCCACTCCAACTCTTCATTACTTCATTTCATATTCCTAACACTTCAAGCTAAAGTAAAAATGGTCGAAGACATTGGAAATGGAAATTCCTAAGCCCTAGCTGTCTTTGCAAATCCAACTTCTAGCTCCAAATTCAAGAGAACCCATAGGTAAGCATCTCCTTCATCTTCCCCAACTCATTCTCTCTTTGATTTCAGAAAATTCCTAAACCTAATTTGGGAAATATTTCTCTTTTAAGCTTAGAATCAAGCTTTTTGAGTTGGGATTGAAGAGTGGTTGATCCTCCTTTGTTTTCAAGCTTCTTCTTCATTGATTTGAGTTCAAAGGTGAGATTTTTATCTCACATCTTTGTCTATAATTATCTTCGATTGTTAGGTATGAATTCCTAACACTTATTCTTGTGCAATTGATTTTGGTTTGGATTGATTTGGTGTATATTCCAATTTTTAATGTTATGAAATCAAAATCTATGAAAATCCTTTTATGGATATTTGGACATTGATATTTGAGGCGTATCGAAGGGCCGTTAAGGTTGGGTTGTCGCTTGGCGTAAATCCTTAGTCGTTGTCGCTCGAACGATCGCTTCCGGTATCCATTTGGCCATTTTTGGCCTAGGTTCAGGGAATGCCCTGAACCCCAGATTCAGATGTCTGAAACGTAATATTCAGACGTCTGAATATTGTTCTGGGAAGATTCTATTCCCAGATTCAGACGTCTGAATATATGATTTCAGACGTCTGAATTGGTTCATTTGGAACCAGAAAGGAAATAGGCTAAAAAGTGCCTATTTCAGACGTTTGAAATCAAAGATTCAGACGTCTGAATTCTATTTTGGAAAATATTTTATTTTCCAGATTAAGACGTCTGAATCCTTGATTTCAGACGTCTGAATCTGCACTCTTTCGCCTATTTGCCTGTTTGCTTGAGAATTCCAACTTTAATCGATTAGTGTTGATTCCCTTTTTGTTGTTATCGTTTATTATTGACTTTGATGACATTTTCTTTGTGATTTTTGGGAATATCCATTTCGATAGATTCTGTAATCGATTTCTTTGGATTTTATTCACGTCTTCGAATGTGAATTTTGATGATTGATTATTTCTACAATCATTTCTATGATTTGTCACTTTAAAAAATATAAAGGTTTCAATACTAGTAGTAAATATCAAAACTCTTTCATCAAAATGATTTCAACTCTATTTTCAATAACAAAGCTCTTTTCTTAAACTGTTTTCTAATCTACTAGTATATAGAAACCTTTACCTCACTCGTATGAGAAATCTAATTAAACGGCTTAGTAAAACAAGTGGTATGAAACGCTTGCGTTTACTTCATCGGTTAATTCTTGGACTTGTTCGATTGAATCTCTTATGACAATTTTCTAGTGGAAATCTACAATTTGTTCGTAAATATTTAAGTTAAGCTAGTGGCTATGGGACATGAAGCTAAGCTCATATATTTACTAGCTTACTGTGATTGACACTTCTCTTTGATCATGACGATCATTTTATGTTTGAGACTAACATTGTACGATGTCTTTTTGATTTGGTTCATCGGATGTCACGCTGTACGACGTCGTTGTTCCCTTTTATTGTGCTTTGGTTCATCGGATGTCATGCTGTACGACGTCGTTGTTCCCTTTTATTGTGCTTTGGTTCATCGGGCGTCACGCTGTACGACGTCGTTGTTCCTTTCTATTGTGTTTCTGGATCATCGGACGTCACGCTGTACGACGTCGTTGTTCCCTTTTATTGTGCTTTGGTTCATCGGATGTCACGCTGTACGACGTCGTTGTTCCCTTTTATTGTGCTTTGGTTCATTGGATGTCACGCTGTACGACGTCGTTGTTCTCTTTTATTGTGCTTTGGTTCATCGGATATCACGCTGTACGACGTCGTTGTTCCCTTTTATTGTGCTTTGGTTCATCGGATGTCACGCTGTACGACGTCGTTATTCCCTTTTATTGTGCTTTGGTTCATCGAATGTCACGCTGTACGACGTCGTTGTTCCCTTTTATTGTGCTTTGGTTCATCGGATGTCACGCTCTGCGACGTCGTTGTTCCCTTTTATTGTGCTTTGGTTCATCGGGCGTCACGCTGTACGACGTCGTTGTTCCTTTCTATTGTGTTTCTGGATCATCGAACGTCACGCTGTACGACGTCGATGCTCCGAATTATTTGACTTCTGGATTTCTTGTGTTGATTTCTGGAATTTATGTTTCACCAACTTTTACGATTGGCATTGATATGTATGTCATTTCTGTGGCTTGGTGAATGATATAAAGAATATGATATTCTTTTTGGTGCTATGAGATCCTTGAGATATTTGTATGATTTTCCTTTGTTGATATTTCTATGTATACTTGTCGCGGTATGACATTTTTGGTTATCATACGTTTTTAGTACATCTCTTCTTATATCTCATTTTATATGATAATTATAGCTAGACTGATCCGTTCATTATTTTCTTCTTAAATAATACTCGGGTCAGACTGAGATTTTACAGGTGCTTCTGCTTGCCACCTTATCGGACCATCATATGATCTTTTGGCTAACTACTCTAGTTTAGTAGTTTTTGGTTGTATACATTTGAGATTTAGACTCCTTGATGTATACATATTCTTTTGTCTAGCACTTGTATCTATTCTTTTGTGATGTTGTGGATCTTATTTGACCATTACTCTGATATACACTTTTATGTGTAATATTCATATCTATTTCCGTCTTTGTGATATGAATTGCCTGTGACTGATTTGTGTTATGTTTATTTCTATATTTGTTTCCGAAGATTATATATAGCCACTGTGTAGTAGCTTTGAGTTTGCGTCGGTATGTCGGATTTCCTCTTGAGACGAAATGCATGTTATATTTTATCTGGCATATCGGTGCTCGCACAAAGCAATTGCACGGATGGTCGCTCCTCAACAGCCTTATTCTCCTTGCTAGTTGACGGCATTACCCCGTAGTGTCCTTGGCTAGCGTGGGTATAGAGGTGGGGCGTCACAGTATGCCTTGTTATGCTTATTCTTTTGGAATAAAAAGGAAAAGGAGTCAAGTAAAGGAAGCAATTCAAATTTTGAGATTTGGTAAGCTTAAAGTGTGAATGAGAAATTATATAATTTACTGATAACATTGAAATTTTGTTCAATGGATTTTAATTAATTACTATGCCTAAATAAGATCTGATGAATTATAGGCCTGAAACAAATGTATAGGATTACCGCCTACACATTCATTAAAATGGGTAATTAGAATAGAAATAATATGTACAATCTAACTTGAAAATTTGAATTCAGTCTCGAATATTTAGTATTGTAGAATGTTTGTATATTCCAAATCTATATTTGGGTTGTAAATTAGGTTAACCTAGTTGACTTAGAATGTGAAATTCTATGTTTCAATATTTTTATAGCAGGTTTCATGTTATTTCCATAAATTATCAAATTCCAAAATATATATAAAAGCATGTCATTTTAATTAACAAGGGATATACTAAAAAGGGAAAGAGATGTGTAAGATATGGATATTCTTTTTCATAGTTTACACTGCCTATTTCAATAAAAGAAAATAAAATAGTTCCTTATAATTTCAAACGAAGTAAAGTTCTCACTTTTGGTTAATTTATGAAAAGTAATAATGGTAATCCTTTTTGAAAAGAATGTTATGATAATTTAAAACATGGAAAAGAATGTACTAGTTTAGAAATTAATAGGTAAAATTATAAAATAAATAATTAAAAATGTATAACCACGCTTAACATTCAAAAATAAAAATACATAAATAAAGTAATTTACGACGATATTCGTATTAGTTATTAACGGGACTAAAATTTAAGGACACTAATTAAAGAATTAATCGGCAATAAATTTGTAAATAATAGAGAGTTGAAAAGGAATTAAATAGAGACTGAAGAATTTAATACGGCATTTGTGTAGGAACTGAATAAGAATGATAGATGGATTTTTAAATGGGTAAATAGATTAAATGAAGATTGATTAGAGATTGTCTAATTTTGAAATCAATACTAATTATTAAGGGTAATATGCATTACAAGGAAACCAAAACCAAAGCGTATAAATTAGAAATAATTACGTAGTAGACAAGTAAGTATTAAATATACGTAGAAGGCAATGTAATTTTCATAGTAAGAAACTATATAGCTTCAATTTTACATTTAGAACAAGCATGAATTAGTAGGTTTAGCCCAACACTTAGGCTTTGGGTGACTGTGTCAGTTTAGTGGGATGGGATGCATGGTAGATAGGGATACACAACAGAAGTCTGCCCATCACTTAGAGGGTACCAGCAGTTGTGTATACTTACTACTGATGTGGGACATCCCTGGCCATAGAACTCATGGGGAAAGGATATACTTTGCACGTAGGACCTGCTTTTGGGATGGAGTTATTAAGTAGCTAATATAGGGTCAGCCTTCTCCCTATTTAGGAAGTATTAAATGGTCATGTTTAGTGGTTAGGCACGGTTGTGGATATCTCAGAAAGGGTCCGCTTTGGTTTTTGAGGTATTAAGTGGCTATTATAGGGTCCGCCTCTCCCATAAGAAGTATTAAGTAGCCTAATGAATTTTGCACAATATCAGCTAGATAGTATTAGAGAGGAGTCCACTTTCAGATTGGTATTAAATGATGGGGACCTGCCTAAAATGTAGGTGTTATATGGTCAGTATCTGCCTAGTTTCCATTGAAAAGGTATTAAGTGGCTTCGGTACTATCTCTCACATTGTTAAGACATTATTGATGGTAGTTGCGTGGAACTAAAAAGGGCCTTTGACCTACAGTTGAGCGCAAGTTGTTGACTTGAGACGCGTTGCAATTATTATAAAGCCCAGGTGTCATCGGTCTCTGTAGTTAGGATCAATTGACTAGCGGTTATGTTGCGGAGAGCCCGATTTGGAGATAAGATATTAAGCTGCAATTTTGGGGTCAGTATTAAGTAGCTGGGTTTTTTAGATAGTGAAACGATTGGATATATATGTGGATAGACATATACTTAAATATTTGTATCATGGAGAGGGTTAGGTTAGACAACGTGCGTGCACATAAGATTTAACAGATTAGCCATAAATAATGGACATAACATTTAAATGAAAACCAATAGGCATAAATTAATAGGATGGGTAGAGTATGTAATTTTGTATTCACTCGAATGTTGTTCTGACCCACTTCTCGTACTAACCCATAAGTTAGGTTTAGAAGGACTAGATACTGGAGCAAGATGATAACTGTAGTTGGTGAAGTCTTTTTATTCATGCTCGGCGCTAACAAGCCAAATAAATATACATGGAACGATATTTCGAGGTAATAGGCTTGTCAATACATATATTATATTATATTTTCTAATTTCTTCTATGAGTTCATATTGATCGTACTCTGATATACTTGTGTTATTACAGGTTACCAAACGAACATCCATATCCTAATGGATTTGAGTTTTGATTTAGTCGAAATTTAGGCCCATTAAGGTATGGGTTGCTACATAAAAAGTGGTTGGTACTAGCCTGATTTTTAATAGGAGAGCTTGGTCTTCCTCCCTCCTTTGGCTTTCTATATTTGTTTCATCATATTCCGAGTACTTTTCCTTGGAGATTGTGTTGTTTCTGAGAGGTTCTGATACCATTTTTACTTGTCCGCTTTCCTTCAAAATTCCTTGGAGTCGCCTACCTACTCCTCTAGAAATGCACTTCAAGACAATTACACAAGCCATGTTTCCGTGAACCAAAGCTTCAAGGCCGCACTGGAGGTGAAAAATGGGTTTGAAACAGAGAAGACCAGCTCGATATCAAGTTGTTTCCTTTGACCAAATTGCTCTGCAACTTCTCAAGCCCATTCCTATTAACCTTCTAAGCAGGTTCTCAAGTCCGTAAATCATTTCGTCTTCATCCAGATGTTCAATTTCAAGTAAAGTCCTTCTTAGTTAGAAAGGCGGATAACACTTTCTCCCAATGTATGATTTCGCTGGATAAAAAGCATGCTTTAGAACGAGACATGCATTCAATATCATACACATATGTTCATTGGCTATCCAAAAGTTGCTTCAATGTGTTCTCCTTATTATGTGGATATCCGTTCAACTGCTTTAAATAGAAGAAATTCCATTCTCCATCCTAAGGACATGATCTACACTTTGGAGATTGTTCCATGCCTTATCCAGGTATCTCATACTTTTCCTTTATCTTTTTCTTAATTCTTCTTAGTACCAAGCTAATCTGCCCGATACCAAGAGCTTTTGCCTAGTCACCAAGTGGGTTAAATACTTGGAACTTGGAAAAAATTTCTTCGCTTTTTTGCCTTTCCTTCTTGCTCCTAAGTTCTTGCTTCCATTGAGATCTTTGCAAATTCCAACTCCTTGGAACTGAACCCGATCGCTGCTTCCCCCTTTGCACCGTCGCCGACCCCTTGGTTTCACCGCCATCTCCTAACACCATTTCTTTCGTTATTGCCGGCTCCAAAAATTCATCATTAATTTTCTTGTTCCAATTCAATCCTAAATTCTCTAAGTAAACAATCAAATTCATGAATCACTATGGTGGGCTGCTAGTCGTTGATTGAGTCATTACTATACTAGGGTGGCCAAGGATAATGATGTTGATTTGGAGGGTTTTAGTAAGAGATTGGTTAAGGAAAGCCCTAAGCCTTTCTATGGTTTTTCTTGGGTTTGGCCTTGGGTGCACTTTGGTTATACACGAGGGGTGCTTGTCTGCTTTAACTCTAAGCTTTGCATCCCAAAGTGACTTGGTTACCTCTTATCAAAACTTAGCGGATCATATATTGCCTTTAGAATGTCCATAAGACAGTTCTCTTATCAAAGAACGGTCATGTTGATCATGCTCCAATATCTGGATGGCCATATAGCATAGCACTTCTCATTACTGGACTTCTTATGTTCTTGTAAAAGAAAAACTTATGTTCTCAGTCTGAACCGAGCGTAAAGAAAAACACCAAAACACTCGAGTCAGGATTAATATCAATAAATCCAACTCAAGTGAAATATCAACTGAAATACAAGTAACTCAAATGATGTTTGGGATAACCACCCTCTAAGGATCCATTAGACTATCTACTATGTAGTAATATAACTTATTATAATAATGTCTATAGTAAAGTAAAAATATTAAAATAGCATTAAGGCGTTACCCATTTCCCCCTTAACACATTTTATAGTGCCAATAGTCTATACAGTACTATAATACCTTCTTATCGAAAGGCTACTAGAGGATACTCCATGGGCACGATAAAAAACAAACTCGTAGTGGTCTCGATAGGGTAGGTGATACGACACAACTAGGAAATGCCAGGGTAGATATACCAATTATACTTCCGGGCTGGTGGTAATGCAGAGCCGCAGCAATCGCCCACCTCGAGCCACACTCCCAAATCAAAGGTGCGCACCAAATCAATCACAAAGTAATAGAATGACATACGATGGAGTGTGTCCGATCAGAGGAGCTACCTCACTTGGCCCGTCAATTGCTTCTGTTTTAGCCACCGTATGCCAAACTCATGGGAGTCGGGCCCACGTATATACCTCAATAGAACGTCGCCACCATCCTACTTCATTCTGGAATCTCCACCATGTACACAGTTGTTAAAGTGGTTTTCGGTATTGGAAGAGAGTATGACAATATCCGATCTCGACCTCTTTAACTACCAAACGTTATTATAACACCGCGGTCATTTCAAAATAGTTTATACTTCAAAACCAAAATATCATTTCCAATTCAAAACCATATTAATACGATATCATTTCTCACTTCAAATATATCCATTTCCAAAAATTATAACACTTTTCAAGATTATAACTCTTTCAAAGTTATAGCACTATTAAAACCATAACACTTTGAAAATCATTGCACTTTGAAATCAAAATACTTGGAAATCATAATACCTTGAAATCATAATTTTGGAAACCATAACACTTTCCTCTAAACAGTTTAGATATTAACATAGTATATATATATAATAAAATAGTTTATAAAAATAGTTATAAGTTAAAATAGTTTATATTAAAATAATTAGTATATTAAAATAGTTTATACTAAAAATAGTTTATATTAAAAATGATTTATATTAAGATGGTTTATTTTAAAATGATTTATATTAAAATAGTTTATATTAAAATAGTTTATAAAGTAAAATATATAAATAGTTTAAATATAATTCAAAAATACTTTATATAATAAAATAGCTTCCTCAAATTTCATAAATCAACTCGAATTCCAAAATTCAAATTTAATTCAATCTCAGTTCATCAATTTCAATTCAATTCAGTTTCTCAATAAACCATTTCAAACTATATCGTTTTCAAATACAGATTTGAACCACAAAATAACCGTTTCAATTTCAGTATATTTAAAAGCTTTAAATATTCAACATTTCAAAAATAAATTTGACAATTTCATATGTATATCAAATACACTTTACTATTATTTTGAAATATTTACTTAATTATTCAAATAACATGTAAATAAAACTTCAAATTTCGAATTTAAATAAAACTAAATATACTATTTCAATTTATGTAAATTTGAAATATTCGTTTAAATCACTTTTAATCAAAATCAAGTTATAAAATCATATCTTTAAAATCCCAAATTTAATAAATTTTAAATCAAACTTATTTTCTTATAATTCTTAAATAAATCCAATTTCAAACCAATTTCTATTTCTCTTTCCAACCTAAATTTTATTAAAATCATTATAAACTCTATATCTGAAAATATAAATTTTAAATAAATATTTAACCATATTGTATATTAATTAAATCAATTGTATTTAATCAACTTTAGTAAATCAAATCTTATTATTAACTTATTTTATATATCTTCTAAAATAGTAAAATTGTAAGTAAAATCTTATAATTTATAATTCCAAAACTAACTTATAATTTTAAAATTTTCAAGACACGTTATTTTTAAAATCAACATTTAAAACCTTTATAAAATAACACACACACACACGGAGATATATATATCTTAAAATAAATATTTATTAAAACCAAAATATTCATTTCAAAACCTTAGAAATCATTTCAGTATATATATATATATATATATATATATATATATATATATATATATATATATATTGATAAACGGTGTCTATATATAATTTTCTATCCTATGGTCAAGTGATACGAATATTTATCATTTCAACTCGCAATTTAAATATATGCGGGTATATATCATTTCAACCCGCAATCCCAAATTCAATTCAATGGAAATCGCTTGGGTTCATCGTTTCAACCCATAACAATTTTCTCCGATTCTTCAGATCGTTCGGGTATGTATTATTTCAACCCATAGGGAATTCTATACTAACAGGGAACTTGCAGAGTGATAACAAATATGATAATAATGTAACAGGCATATATCTTCAATATAAATAACAGATAATGGTGTCAGATGTCACAGGTGAACAGATACAGATAATAACATACATACAACAATGTAAATAACTAACAGCAGCATATTTCAATTGTTGTTTCAGTTGGAATCAAATTTAATAAATATAAGAACGTTAACCATGGGTGACTGCTCACCTTTTGAGGTTAGATAGATTTGACGAAGAAATGAGCTACGAATTCCAAAGCAATGCTAGATGGACACGATTCGATGAAGAAAACAAGCACGATGGGCAAAGCTGATAAATGGGAAATCGATGAGAACTAATTAGAATCAGTTTTGATATAAACTAAAAATAGATACATTATTATTATATATTCGGTATTTCAATTTAAGACAAAGATTAAAATATTATAAAATTTCTAAATCATTATTCTTAAACTCAAGCATTAAAATCAATGATTTTTTATTATACTTGTAAACAACAAAATTTCCTACTACTTTTGTGACCTCACGTGTGTGTGTGTGTGTGTTTCTATAACCACATATTACATACCCCTATATAATTATGCAACCTAACAGACCACCAAAATAACCAATACATTGAGAGAAACTTAATATATACAATAAAATATACGTATGCATTCAACTAAAAGAAGACGCAGGCCATATATACGATCAAAATATATGCAGATCTGAGTATATAAATATACGTATAAATATACTATGCAGGTTAAAACAAATACACATACATCATCAATAAGTACAACCATATGTAATTTATATCTGACCTTGTATATTATATTTTAAAGACAAATGTTTATTAAAAAAAATCAAGATGGCATTCTATACTTATTAATTAGTACCTAAGCAGATCAACAGCTTATATGTATATATAAACAAATATATATATATATATATAACTCAATATATTGTATATAACTAAACATAAAGAAATTTACATAGAACTTATATACTTTAAAACAAACGAAATACAGTACTTAAAACCATCCTTATATATGTAAATATATATATCTTAAAATAGTAATTTAAAAATTCTTTTTTTAAGAAGGCCTTACATTCCATGAGGGAGAGAGAGAGAGAGAAACCGGGTTTGACGAACTGAGTTGCGGAGGTCGAGAAGGAACAGTGAGGAGATGCTTGTTTTTGGGAGGCATGACTTCAGCCATGCCGGGGTTTGTTGATTAGAGGGAAGGGGGAGCAAGACGTGGTGGTTGTGGGGTTCGATCGGTTGAAGTTAGGCTGTGGGGTGGCAGAGGCCGACGTGCGAGCTGGCGTGCAGGGAAAGAAAGAGCAGAAGGAGAGGGTGTGAGTGCAGGGCGGGGAGGAGAGGTTGACGTGGAGTGTGCCTCTGGAGGGAGAAGGCGGAAGGAGGAAAATGTATATGAATTTTAAGCTTCAGCCAAATGTAAATGAGCAAAGAAATGATACGAAACTAACATAAATATTTGAATCGGTGAAATGAAAAGTCAGGGAACAATGAAAATGAAATGACAGAAGAGAATAATTTATTAAAATGGGAAAGGAAAGGTCACGTGCGATTTCAGGAAATTATTAAAAAAAAGACTATTGGTATTACAACGGTGGAAAATGAATGGTCACAATGAAACAAAAAGACGGACCATTATGGTTAATCGTTTCGTGTATTCCATCCCGTACCGGACTTCGAAACATACAAATGAACATACTATGGGGCTCAGCATGATGAGACGATCAAAACAGTATACAGATATCGGTGGTATGACCATCCTATCAAAAATCGATATCTGGTACCGAAAATGCTGCTAAAATGCTAGAATTAAGATAAACGAAGCAATAACATTTCAAATTTGGAAAAACGAAATATGATGTCTCACTGAGAAGATGATTTATAAATTTATTGTACAAAAATATTCAGGTTTGGAAAACATTTTATTATCATCAATTTTTAACTGATTTAAATTGAAATAGAATTATACAAGAAAAATAAACTTTCATAATTTCTGATGAAAATTTACCAATTGCTATGTTTAATTAGATAAATCCCAAATATTAAATTTTTAGTTTAAAATTTTAAAATTTCACCAAATTCAATTAATTACATAAAAAAATTATTAAAAAATCTAGGTCGTTACACTCTCCCCTCTCAAAACTTTTCGTCCCCTAAAAGGAACGAGGTAAGAGAATAGAACCACCAGAATGAAAAAAAAAATTGAAAAAAAAATAAAACAATTAATTTAAAACTATATAAATTTCAATTTAAAAAAATTTATATTCAATAATTAATTTCAAATTCAGGGTAATTTTTTTAGTTGATTTAGTTTCAATTTATTAATATTTGATTCAAAGATTTCATTCAAAACAAAATTTTATTTAATTAGTCTCATTTACTATTCAATCAACTTATTATTCTATTTATCTCTATTAACATTTTTATAACTAAAATTTAAGTGTATAACATTTATTATAACCACTCAAATTTTATTTATAATTTCTTTTAACATCCTTTAATATTGTACTTTATTCAATTACATATTCAACTTATGAATGATTTAGATAAGTTATATCTTGGAAAGTAATTGAGTATTATACAAGAAAAATTTTCCCAATTCAATTATGTCAAGTGCAAATATTTATTCCAAATTTTTTGATTTATTTATAATTAAAATCATCCTTTAACATAAACTAAAGAATTAAATTTTAGTTTCAGTTCAAACCATTTGGAGATAAATATATATATATATATATATATATATTATATATATCCAATCAAATCTATAATCATATACTAATATATATAAATCAAGTCACACTTAAGAAATTCAAATCAATTTATTTTTCGAAACAAAAGTGTAGCAAAGCTATAGAATGGTCTCTCCACTTTGAAACTCGAAAATGAATGTTGATGATGCGGCCGCCATCATTGAAATTATTTTCCAGCGACAAAAGAGGAGAACACTGATTTAAACATTTAAAAATTCTTTGGAAATGATTTCTATTCGAAAATACTTTCAATAATATATTTTAAAAATTTTAAAACCAAAGTTTAGAATTACTGGAAATTAAATTCTCAAATTCTAAATTTAAATTCAATTAAATTTCCGAAATAGTTTCTAAACCATGTTTTTATACTTCCATTTATTTATATCATGTGACAATAGTCAATGATTTACAAAGCAATAAATGAAAATCAAATATTATCATTTCAAACAACCAATTCATTTAACTATTTGATTTCAGAAAAATTTACTTATATATAATATAATCACACAAAATTTATTTCATTTACCAAATTTTAAAAATAATATTGTGTCAGTTTTCCCTGTTTAAGTGTTTTGGAATTCCTTTCAATAGCGTTGATAAGACGAATCGATCAAAACCCCAAATCAACATCAACAACTCAAACAATCACAATATATAAAACAATTTAATATTAATACGAATACACTCCCCCACTCGATAATTCAAGAATAGATTTCAAAGAAATGATATAGATTCAAATACAAGGACCCAAATCAAAAGAATTCTAACTAGAAGTTAGGCTCGAATGGAAGATAAGATAATCGCATTGCAAAATAGGAAGATGGATACACTTATATAAATCGCGGGCAACCTTAACCGGGTCAACCGTGACTTCAAGAATAAGATCGATGTGGAATTCTGAGGCAAATCGATATTCGATCGCAAGAGATAGAATTCGAGCACAGCAAAAGATAACAGCATCTAAACCGAGGATACAGAAATCTTCGGTGAATCGGCGCCAATTGCAAAGGAGTTCCACCCCTTTAAAAAACATATAGTGGAGCTATGGGATACTGCAAAATCAAGAAAAATACGAATAGGGAGAGATAAGAATGGATTTTTCAAATCGAGGGAACGTTCCAAAATTCAAAGGAAACCGAGCCAAAGAGGAAGGAATTCAAGCTCGAACGAAAGTGACTCCGCACTAAATTTACCATATATGTTGAGTTTTCCTAAAACAAGAGCTCTTATACCATATGTAGCAGCTCGGTATTTCCAACCATTCGCATCCGCACATGTCGGACTTGAATTACTCAAAATATCAGATTGTTAATTTTGTTTGGAAAAACTCAGCATATACAGTAAATAAATAAATCAAAGAATCACAAACATAGAGTAGTATAACAATAAGCAGCAGAAATAAAAGAATAGAATTTCATGAACCTACTATATATAACAGAGTTAAATAAGATGCAACAGAAGTCTCAAATACAATAGTCAAATACAAGATCAGAATGCATCACTGGAATCAACTAAATAATTGCAAGCTGAATAGGTAGATGGGTCTCCAAGCGAAGCTCCGACTCCAAAGGTGAGTCTCGAAAGCTGTATCATTCGGTCTGACCCGAGCGTAAAGCAAAACACCAAAACATTTGAGTCAGGATTAACATTCTTATGTCAATAAATCCAACTTAAGTGAAATATCAACTGAAATACAAGTAACTTAAAGGATGTTTGGGATAACCACCCTCTAAGGATCCGTTAAACTATCTACTATATAGTAATATACGCTATTGTAATAATGTTTATAGTAAAGTAAAATATTAAAGTAGCATTAAGGCGTTACCCATTTCCCCCTTAACACATTTATAGTGCCAATAGTCTATACAGTACCGTAATACCTCCTGATCGGGAGGCTACCAGAGGATACTACATAGGTAAGACACAAAAAAAACTCGTAGTGGTCTCGATAGGGTAGGTGACACGACACAATTAGGCAATGCCACGGTAGATATACCAATTACACTTATGGGCTGGTGGTAATGCAGAGCCGCAGCAATCGCCCACCTCGAGCCACACTTCCAAACCAAAGGTGTGCACCAAATCAATCACAAAGCAATAGAATGGCATACGATGAAGTGTGTCCGATCGGAGGAGCAATCTCGCTTGGCCCGTCAATTGCTCCTGTTTTAGCCACCTTATGCCAACTCACGAGAGTCGGGTCCACGTATGTACCTCAATAGAACGTCGCCACCATCCTACTTCATTTTGGAATTTCCACCTTGTACACGGTTGTTAAAGTGGTTTTCGGTATACGCAAAGAGTATGACAATATCCGATCCCGGTCTCTTAATAACCAAACGTTATTATAATACCGCAGTCATTTCAAAATAGTTTATACTTCAAAATAAAAATATCATTTCCATTTCAAAATCATATTAATACGATATCATTTCTCACTTCAAATATATCCATTTCCAAAAATTATAACACTTTTCAGGATTATAACTCTTTCGAAATTATAGCACCTTTAAAACCATAACACTTTGAAAATCATTGCACTTTGAAATCAAAATACTTGGAAATCATAACTTTGGTAACCATAACACTTTCCTCTAAATAGTTTAGATATTAAAATAGTATATATGTAATAAAATAGTTTATAAAATAAAATAGTTTATAAAAATAGTTATAAGTTAAAATAGTTTATATTAAAATAATTACTATATTGAATAGTTTGTATTAAAAATAGTTTATATTTAAAATGATTTATATTAAAATAGTTTATATTAAAATGATTTATATTAAAATGATTTATAAAGTAAAATATATAAATAATTTAAATATAATTTTAAAATACTTTATATAATAAAATAGCTTCCTTAAATTTCACAAATCGATTCAAATTAACTCGAATTCCAAAATTCAAATTTAATTTAATCTCAATTCATCAATTTCAATTCAATTCAGTTTCTCAATAAACCATTTCAAATTATATCATTTTCAAATACAGATTTGAACCACAAAATAAACCGTTTCAATTTCAATATATTTCAAATCTTTAAATATTCAACATTTTAAGAATAAATTTGACAGTTTCATTTATATATATATATATATATATATATATATATATATATCAAATTCACTTTACTATTATTTATTTTGAAATATTTACTTAATTATTCAAATAACATTTAAAACTTCAACTTTCAAATTTAAATAAAACTCATTTCAATTTATGTAAATTTGAAATATTCATTTAAATCACTTTTAATTAAAATCAAGTTATAAAATCACATCTTTAAAATCCCAAATTTAATAAATTTTAAATCAAACTTATTTGAGTATAATTCTTAAATAAATTCAATTTCAGACCAATTTCTATTTCTCTTTCCAGCCTGAATTTTATTAAAATCATTATGAACTCTAATGCAGCGGAAATACGAAATAACAATGAAATCGATGAAACTGGCAATCGGTGGATTGAAGATACTGAAATGCCAAAATTCGTTGATCCGAAGATACCGAATTCTAACTATCTCTGACACGTTGATCGCGCACGATACCGTGAAGAGAGATCTGCAATTCTTCGAGCGTTGATCAAGCGCACTTGATTCCGCGAATTGGCTTCAACGATCGAAGATTCAAGCGCACTCGAATGTCGAAAGTGGAGATAGGAGATCACACTCAACTACCAATTTAATGAAAGACAAAGCTAACAAAACAAGAGTTTATTCAAAAATCAACCACCTTACAACTGACCCGTCCATGCCTATTTATAGGCTTACAATATGTACACGACTCATCTGCGCGACTTAGCATAGGTCGGCCATGACCTATCAACGAACGACTCAACATCAGAGACAGGCGACTTAACAGACCCAAACGACCTAAAAACACGCGGGTTACGACCTATACAACCCCGCGACTTAACAGTTACAACACACAAACAATACACGATTTAAAAATAACACGTCTTAACGACTTAAAATGACACGACTTAACACGACCTAAGTACAACACAGTACAAACAAAATTACACGACCTACGACTTAAAGTAGCCCGGCTCCAGAAAGGCTTCAGCGACACACGGCCTGAGCGACTTAAGCTCTGAACGACATAAGGAGATGGGATGCGGCATAACATTGAGCAACCTAACATAGGTCGTAGCTTGATAAGGTCGTGGACGACCTATCTTGTCTTAACAACAGGACATTTTATGCGACCTAACTAGGTCGTAGGTCGCTGGCATTGACAATAATAGTTTGGCTTGCTTAGTTTGCTTGTTAACTTGTAAGTCGCTAGGTCGTGGCTCTTTTAGGTCGTGACTCGCAAGCTCGTTAGGTCGCGAACTCAGTACAACTTCCCCCTCTGGTTCCTGATTAGGTCGCGAGCGACCTTCATTGGCTTCCATTGTGCCATCTACGTTCCCTAGCTCGTTACCCTTCACTCCGTAAGGTCGTGAACAACCTAAAGCTTCTTCATTTGGTCGTGAGCGACCTAAAACTTCTTCCTTAGGTCGTGAACAACCTAAGTCTTGTGATTTTGTAGTTTGCACTGCATCATCCTCCCCCGGTTGACAGAAATTCATCCTCGAATTTTCACTATATTCTTCAACTACAAGTTCACTTTCATGATACGGAATTAAGTATTTGACGTTGAAAACATCAGAAGTATACACATCCTCCAACAGCTCCAATTTATACGCATTTTCATTGATTCGTTTCACAATCTTTACAGGACCAATCTTTCGAGCTTTAAGTTTATTATATGTTCCTACCGGAAAACGGTCCTTCGTTAGCACAGCATATACTAAATCTCCTTCCTTAAATTCAACACTTCGTCGCTTCAAATCCGCAGATCGTTTATACTTCTCATTCGACTTTTCCAATCGTTCCTGAACGATTTTATGGCATTCTGTCAAACCAACCACAAAATCAGCAGCTCGTTTAACTGTCCCCTACGGTTGTGGCACTATCGTCAAATCCAACGGTCCCTTCGGCAAGCTTGAATATACAATCTGAAATGGACTGAAACCTGTACTACGATTCACCGCATGATTATGAGCAAACTTTGCTTGACATAACTTCACATCCCAACTCTTCAGATTATCTTTCACAAGACACCGCAATAAATTTCCCAACGATCTATTCACAATTTCCGTTTGTCCATCTGTTTGCGGATGATAAGCGCTACTAAATTTCAGCTTCGTTCCGACCATCTTCCACAAACTTAGCCAAAAATGACTCAGAAATCTAGTATCCCTGTCTGAAACTATAGATTCTGGTAAACCATGTAGACGATAGATCTCTTTGAAGAACATCTGTGCCACATGAACTGCATCCGCCGTCTTCTTACAAGCAACAAAATGTCCCATCTTCGAAAATCGGTCAACCACCACATAAATGGAATCGTTACCCCTTTGAGTTCTAGGCAAACCCAAAACAAAGTCCATGCTCACCTCAACCCAAGGTTTAGTCGGTACAGGTAACGGCATATATAATCCGGCATTTGTAGCTGTCCCTTTCGAAACTTGACAAACATGACATCTCTCCACAAACCGTTCAACCTCTTTCCTCATTGACGGCCAAAACTAAGATTGAGAAATCAAATGCAATGTACGATCCCGTCCTACATGTCCTTCCTCATGCAACTCCTTGATAATCTTCATTCTCAAGCTGCTATCTGGTATACATAATCGATTTCCTTTAAACAGAAAACCATCCACCAACACAAATTCATCAGCACTCCCCTCCTTGACTTTTTCAACAAATTTCATAAAGTAAGGATCTTCTTCAATCAGCTCTGGTAATAATTCAAACCCTGTCACCTCAACCTTCATTGTTGTCAACAAATGATTCCTCCTGCTCAAAGCATCAGCGACACGATTCGTCACTCCTGACTTGTGTTTCACAACAAAAGTAAACTGCTGCAAATACGCGATCCATGAAGCGTGCCTCGGTGAAATCTTGTCCTGCCCTTGCAAATGCTTCAAAGCTTCATGATCCGTATAAAGAACAAATTCCTTCTGAAACAGATAATATCTCCAGTGCTTCACTGCTTGAACAATTGCGTAAAACTCAACGTCATAAGTGTTGTATCTCAACTTGGCTCCATTCTCACTGAAATAAGCAACTGGCCTTCCACTCTGACTCAATACTCCTCCAATACCAACTTTAGATGCATCAGTATGTAGCTCAAACAACAACTGAAAATCCAGCAAAACTAGCATTGGTGCTGACGTCAATAGTGTCTTGATCTTCTCAAAAGCAACCCCTGCTTCCTCTGACCATGCAAACTTCTTTCCCTTCATGCAATTGGTTACAGGTGCCATCACACTGCTAAAATGTGGAATGAATCTTCGATAAAAAGATACCAACCCATGAAAGCTCCTCACTTCAGTAATTGTCTTGGGCTGTGGCCAACTCCTGACGGCTTCCACTTTACTCTCATCCACTTGAATGCCTTCCTTCGACAGAACATATCCCAAAAACAAAACACTGGGCGTCATAAACACACACTTCTTTGTTGCAGCATAAAATTTCTCCTGTCGTAGAATCAACAGTACTTCACGCAAATGCTGGACATGTTCTTCCATACTCCCACTATAGATCAAAATATCATCAAAGTAAACTACTACAAACTTCCCAATGAATGGCCTGAAAATCTGGTTCATCACTCTCATAAAAGTACTCGGTGCATTTGATAAACCAAACGGCATAACCAGCCATTCGTATAGACCTCTAGTTTTAAAAGCAGTCTTCCACTCATCACCCGGTCTTATACGAATCTGATGGTATCCACTCTTCAAGTCAATCTTTGAAAACACAACAGCCCCACTCAACTGATCAATCAAATCATCGAACCTCGGCATAGGAAACCTGTATCTCACAGTGATCTTGTTTAGAGCCCGACTGTCCGTACACATCCTCCACGAACCATCCTTCTTTGGCACCAATAAAGCTGGCACTGCACAAGGACTCAAGCTCTCCTGAACACGCCTATGTTCTAACAACTCCTCCACCTGCCTTCTCAGTTCCTCATGCTCCTTAGGACTCATCCTGTAATGTGGTCTGTGTGGTAATACTGCCCTTGGCACAAGATCAATTTGATGTTGAATATCCCTCAACGGTGGCAACTCCGTTGGCAACTCTTCAGGAAACACATCACTGAATTCTTCCAATACTGGCTTTACTTCCTCTGGGATGTCAACAGATTTAGTCGTTTCACGTCCAATCAACAAAAATACCTCTAGACTCTCCTCTACTTCTTCGACAAATTCTTTCAAAGTCAACAGAGTCTTCAGCTCCTCAATCTCTTATGATTTGCTTTCTCCTTGTTGTCTCTTCTTCGGAACTAAAATAATCTTAACACCTTCAAATATAAAACTATAGCTATTGGTCCGACCGTCATGCTGTACTGCTCGATCATACTTCCATGGTCTTCCCAAAAGCAAGTGACAAACATCCATTTCCACAACATCACACCAAATTTCATCTTTATATTTCTTCCCAATAGAAAATGGAACATGAACTCGCCTGTCGACCTTCACCACTCCTCCCTTTCTCAACCAAGCTAATTTGTAAGGATTTGGATGCTTCTCCGTCTTCAAATTCAACTTCCTCACAGCTTCAGTAGAAATGATATTGTCACAACTTCCCGCGTCAATCACAAATTTACAAACTTTTCCCAGAATAGTGCACGTTGACTGAAAGATGTTACTCCTCAACCAACTAGCCTCTTCTTCCTGCTTCGGTATCAAACAAGATCTCCTCATCATAAGATTACATCATTCATCTCCTGACGCAATATCCTGTTCATCCTCCTCAACTGGACTAGAATAACCTTCCCCAACATCCTCACCTTCAACTTCAGCAATCATAGTTCGTTTCTTCGGCTTTGGACATTCATTACTCTTGTGGCCCACTTCTTGGTAATTGTAACATTTGAAACTATTGTTGACCTTCGCCTTCGCAATTTCATTCACAACTGGTTTACTGACAGCTTTCGAAACATTGGAACTCCCACTAGCACCTTTGTTTTGAATATTGGAACTTGTAAACACACCACCTCCACGTCTACCCTGCTTCTCCCAAGCCAACGCTTTCTGATGTGCATCTGCAATAGATCTAGGATCAAACATATTCACCATATCCTGTATCTGCATTCTCAACCCTCCAATAAACCTAGCAGTCAGTTGTTCCTCTGTCTCTATAATGTCATTTTGAGCAATCAGTTGATAAAATTCGTCAGTATAATCACTAACAGTCTTTGTCCCTTGCCTCAGATTCTGCAACCTCTGATACATAAGTGATTAATAATTGTAAGGTAAAAATGTAGCTTTCATTAGCTTCTTCATCTTATCCCAAGCAACAATCTTCGACTTTCCCATCCGTTCTCGTGTAAGCTTAGTTTGCTGCCACCACGCCATAGCTCTTCCTCTCAACCTAGTAGCAACCAACTTCACTCGACGATTTTCCGGAACCTCCTTGAAATCAAAGATTTCTTCAACATTAGACAACCAGTCTAAGAATTCTTCTGCAACCATTCCACCTTTGAATTCTGAAATTTCCATCTTCATCCCCGATTCCCAACGTCGATCATCATCTATATCCTGATACTGACGTCGTCCTTGCTCTCGATCTTGGTAATGAACACTCCCTTTATCACCATCAAACTCCTCATCAAAATCTGATGCATAGCGTTGTCGATCACGACTACCAACATCTATACCACCACCACTTCTACCACCAACATCCCTTCGATCTTCATTCCTCCTGTCACGATCATCAACATTCCTACTACGATTATCAGCACTTCTGCGATCTTGACTTTCTCTCCTCTCTCGATCTAAACGTGGTGAAATTCTATTTCCCCTATGGCTCGATTCAGGTGAAACTCTTCTTCTACTTTGATTCATTTCAAACATCATTCTTTCTAATCGACCAATTCCTTCATCAAACTTTTCATGCATGCGTTGTTCCATTTGATCGGCCTCTTCTCTTCTATACAATGTTTCAATATTTTGATGGCGGTTAGCTCTTCTTGGCGGCATGATTACACAATCACAAATACTTCAACAAATCAAACAGTCTTCAAAAATTTCAATTCAAATTTGAACAACAAAGCATGGCCTCTTCACTTAGCTCGGCTTCAACTTCAAACAAAAAAATGCACGGCTCAAAACTTCAACAAGATGTACTTCAACTTCAAACTCTCGGCTTGAATACTTCTCAACTCAAACTTCAAACTCGGCTCCAAGACTCGGCTTAGCTATGATTGGCTAAGTCTCGCTTTGATACCAAAAATGATGCAGCAGAAATACGAAATAACAATGAAATCGATGAAACTGGCAATCGGTGGATTAAAGATACTGAAATGCCCAAATTCGTTGATCCGAAGATACTGAATTCTAGCTATCTCTGACACGTTGATCGCGCACGATACCGTGAAGAGAGATCTGCAATTCTTCGAGCGTTGATCAAGCGCACTTGATTCCGCGAATTGGCTTCAACGATCGAAGATTCGAGCGCACTCGAATGTCGAAAGTGGAGATAGGAGATCACACTCAACTACCAATTTAATGAAAGTACAAAGCTAACAAAACAAGAGTTTATTCAAAAATCGACCACCTTACAACTGACCCATCCATGCCTATTTATAGGCTTACAATATGTACACGACTCATCTGCGCGACTTAGCATAGGTCGGCCATGACCTATCAACGAACGACTCAACATCAGAGACAGGTGACTTAACAGACCCAAACGACCTAAAAACACACGGGTTACGACCTATACAACCCCGCGACTTAACAGTTACAACACAAAAACAATACACGACTTAAAAATAACACGCCTTAACGACTTAAAATGACACGACTTAACACGACCTAAGTACAACACAGTACAAACAAAATTACACGACCTACGACTTAAAGTAGCCCGGCTCCAGAAAGGCTTCAGCGAACTTAAGCTCTGAACGACATAAGAAGATGGGATGCGGCATAACATTGAGCGACTTAACATAGGTCGTAGCTTGATAAGGTCGTGGACGACCTATCTTGTCTTAACAACAGGACATTTTATATGACCTAACTAGATCGTAGGTCGCTGGCAATGACAATAATAGTTTAGCTTGCTTAGTTTTCTTGTTAACTTGTAAGTCCCTAGGTCGTGGCTCTTTTAGGTCGTGACTCGCAAGCTCGTTAGGTCGCGAACTCAGTACAACTTCCCCCTTTGGTTCTTGGTTAGGTCGTGAGCGACCTTCATTGGCTTCCACTGTGCCATCTACGTTCCCTAGCTCGTTACCCTTCACTCTGTTAGGTCGTGAATAACCTAAAGCTTCTTCATTTGGTCGTGAGCGACCTAAAACTTCTTCCTTAGGTCGTGAGCGACCTAAGTCTTGTGATTTTGTAGTTTGCGCTGCATCAAACTCTATATTTGAAAATATAATTTTTAAATCAATACTTAAACATATTATATATTAATAAAATCAACTTTAATAAATCAAATCTTATTATTAACTTATTATATATATTTTAAAATAGTAAAATTGTAAGTAAAATCTTAAAATTTATAATTCCAAAACTAACTTATAATTTTAAAATATTCAAAACACATAATTTAAAAAAAAAATAACATTAAAAACCTTTATAAAATAACATTTATATATATATATGTGTGTGTATATATATCTTAAAATCAATATTTATTAAAACAAAAATATTCATTTCAAAACACTGGAAATCATTTCAAAATATATGTGTATATATATATATATATATATATATATATATATATTGACATATATTTGTGTGTGCATAATAATGGCGGCTGGAACAAGTATTCCCGAAACCCTAGACGTAGATGAAGATGACGGTGGTGGCTGGAAGGAGGTTAAAAGTAGGGGAAAAGCGAAAATAACGTTTGCTGAAGCTCTTAAATCCAACAAGGAAGCAACTAGAGCCAGATCTTGGATCGAAGCAATCGGATCTAATATTGAACTCAAAGGATCTGCGAATTTTTATGCTCCACAGAAAAATGGGGAAGAGATCTATCAATTGATAGATGATGAAGACTATGAAGAGTCTAAAAAGCTATGGCAACACTCGATTTATGCGTATATGGCTGGGAAAAGGCCTTACTTTGTTCACTTCAATGCCTATATCAAACGAATCTGGAAGCCAAAGGGATCTTGGGATGTTTTCCCCCGTGATAATGGATTCTACTTAATTAAATTTGAATTAGAGGAAGATTTTCAACGCATTATCAACGGTGGCCCTTGGTTCATGGACAGCAAATTAATTTTGATGAGGAAATGGGAAGCAGATTTCAATTTCGAACATGTTATGCTAACAACATATCCAATCTGGATCAAATTCAATAATCTGGACCTTGCTTTATGGAATATGAGATGCATCAGCAAACTTGCAAGTATAATAGGGAGGCCAATTGATATTGATGAGAACACAAGGAAACTTAAAAAAATTAAATTTGCAAGGGTACTGGTAGAAATCTCAGCTAATACAGTGCTACCAAAAACAGTTAAAGCTATTGATAAGCGGGGATTCATTTACAATCAGGAGGTGGAATATGAGTTCGTTCCACCAAAGTGTGGTGAATGTTTTTGTTTTGGTCATACAAATTTACAGTGCCAAAATAAAGTTACTGACAGACAAAAGATTTGGGTTGAAAAACCAAAAAACACATCATTTCCATTTGAAGCTAGTAACCCAAAAAATCAGGAGGATACTACAAAAAATTTACAAAATATATCCCCCATCATCATACCTAGTGAATTGCAAAATGTCACTATGGTGTCGGACTGCGTAACAGAGCAAGAATCTCATCTATCTCTTGCTCAGAAAGAGAAGACACCCTGTTCAAAGGATCATCTGAAGAATGCTGAACATGATGAACCACTTCATGATCAAGATCAAAATCTGGTACTGCAGGCTGAGGTACCTCCAATTGTTGAACATAATAAGGAGGAGGAGGAGCTTCCAAACTCCCTAACAGATATCCACAAGATGGACATTGATTTGGAATCAACTGATGAAGAAAAAGAAGAAGAAACATCAGAAGACATAAGTAAGTATACAAAATGCAATACTGAATATGGCAATCAATTCATTCAAATTGATAAAGGTAGACTCAAATCAGTCTCGGTGGGTAATGCTCCGGTTACACGGAGTAAATCTACCAAAAAATAATGTCTATCATATGCTGGAATGTGAGAGGTCTCAACAATGAAACACGTAGGTTAGACCTCCATATTTTAAAGGCTTATCATAAGCCTACTATTGTTGCTCTCTTGGAAAATAAACTAAATAACTTTAATTTGGAGTTACTGAAAAGTCAGTTTGGTAATCAATGGCAATTTATCACATCTCAATATAAAGGCAGAATTATTGTAGGATGGGAGACTAATTATTGGAATGCAAACATTGTTGATAATGGTGAACAACAAATCTCTATTAAATTTCATAACAAAGGGGGATTACAAATAGCAACCACGTTTGTGTATGCAAAAAATCTAGCATCTGAAAGATTGAGTCTATGGAAACAAATTACTGAATTAGCTAAAGATATTAACATTCCCTGGATAGTTACTGGTGATTTCAATTCTGTTCTTAAAACTAATGAAAAAAAAGGAGGACTTACACTGCGTGTTTCACAAGTGGCTGAATTCAATAATTGTGTATTATCTGCGGGTCTTGTTGAAGCTATCCACTCTGGCCTAAAATACACATGGAGAAGTGGTAAGTCAAAGAAAATTACTTCTAGATTAGACAGAGTTCTGGGTAATGCGGAACTATTTACAAAAATTACAAATTTGAAAGTGACTGTTCTACCTTGTTCAACAAGTGATCACTGCCCCCTTTTAGTACAATTCAATGATGATGACAAAATGCATAAAGGAAAACCTTTCCGATATGCAAACCACTGGCCTCTTATTGATGGATTTGATGAAGTGGTGAACTTTAACACTGTTATAATTCCTCCAGGTAACCACATGTACAGTTTTGTAATGCTCATTAAAACCATGAAAAATAGACTCAAGGAATGGAACAAAAACAGACCCAAAAACAATGATAATATCACAAAATTCCATCAACATTTAGAGGAAATACAGCATAGACTTGATGAAGATCCGCTAAATGAATACCTAAACAATGAATTCCACACGGTTCAAAAATGCCTTAAAGAAGAAATACACAAGAAAGCTGTTGAACTGAAGCAAAAAGCAAAAGAAAAATGGTTGATGCAGGGAGATGAATGCAACAATTTCTTCTATGCGAAAATGTCCATTAGACAACATCATAACAATCTGCTTAACTGCATAGACGAACATGGTGATACATCAAAATACATACAAAATATAGAAGAACAAGCTATATCATATTTTACTAATTTATACAATGGGGACAGCAATGATCACTTACCTCAGGTCAACTGCAGAAGGATCATTTCCACTGAAGGAAGCAGTATGCTGATTGCACCAATTCATGAAAGGGAACTGAGAGAAGCTATTTATTCCATCCATAATGACTCCTCCCCCGGACCTGATGGAATGGGGGCAGCTTTCTTCAAACAGCACTGGATAAACCTGAAGGATTTAATGTTAAAAGCTTATAATGAGGCCTTACAAACAGGTAAGTTTATTAAAGAAATTAATCATACTTTTATCTCTCTTATCCCTAAAGTTAAAAAACCAGACAGAATTGAAGAATATAGACCAATTGCATGCTGTAATGTGACATACAAAATCCTCAGCAAGATTATTTGTACAAGATTGAATAAAGTACTGCCAGATCTGATATCTCAATGTCAAAGTGCATTCATCAAAGGAAGATGTATTTCAGAAAATTCTCTTTTGGCTCATGAGTTGATAAGAAATTTTAATAAAAAAGGAGCTGAAAAAATTTGTATAAAAGTTGACCTCCAAAAAGCTTATGATAAAGTCAATAGGAGCTTTATTATTCATATGCTAGATTCGATGGGTGTTCCAGTGAAGCTTTTAAAACTGATAAAATACTGTATAGACACTCCAACTTTCTCTATATTGGTGAATGGCAAACCTACAGGTTACATACAAAGCAACAGAGGGATTAGGCAAGGTGACCCCCTTTCACCATATCTCTTTGCAGTAGCAATGGAGTGGTTTACTCTCCAAATGGAACTGGCACACAATCAGGGCTTAATACAACCAGTTTTCAATCATCAACCATATGTAACTCATTTACTTTATGCTGATGATTTACTGGTAGTAATAAAAGGGAACTTAAAAGCAGCAGAAAAAATCAAAAATATATTCAGAGATTTGGAAAGTTTTGCAGGGCTAAAATTAAATGAAATGAAAACTAAATGCTACTTCAACAAATTCTGCTCAAACAAACAATCAATGCTAGATAAACTGGGATTTACTGAAGGTTCCCTCCCAGTCAAATATTTGGGAGTACCTCTATCGAATAATAATATTACTGATGTGGAGTGTGGTAAACTTATAAATGAAATCAGGGATAAGCTACAAGGATGGAGATCAAAACTTCTGTCTTTTGCTGGAAGAGTGGAGCTAGTTCATACAGTTATAACATCTAAGGTCAGATTCTGGCTTCAAACTTTCCAAATACCTGATTGTTCTATTGCAAAGATTAACTCTGTTTGTGCTAATTTTATTTGGAGAGGAGGGATACACAAGATTAAATATTCAGACCTATGTAGGAAAAAGAAAGAAGGTGGAGTTGGATTGAAAAATCTATTTGAACTCAAAAAGGTATATTGCCTTAAACAAGCCTGGAAAGTATTAACATCTAATAAATTATGGGCTACTTGGATGCGAGCTAGATATTTGAAAGATAACTTCTGGACTACTAAAATAGACAATAATGCTTCAGTTACTTGGAAAAATATTCTTAAAATCAGAAATGATCTCCAAAAACATTTAGACAAACAAATAGCAAATGGTAGAAATACAGACATTTGGAAAGACCCATGGTTGAACTCGAAAAGTTTCATTGATAGACTTGGTTGGGATATCTTCTCGACATATGGTACTCCTAATTGGAGGGTAGCTGAAATAGTGGATAATGGTACCTGGAAATGCAATAATCATTCAATAACTCTTAACTATATTGAGGAAATCAGGAAGAAATACATTTATACAGATAATTCTGAAGATAAATGGGTATGGAAGGCTAGCATGAAAGATCAGTTCAAGTTCAAAGACATCTGGGAAGAAATACGAGAAAAAAATACAGAAGTTATCTGGTCTGATGTTGTCTGGAGCAAATCTATCCCTCCCAAAATGGCTCACACCCTTTACAAAGCGATAATGAGAAAACTTCCAACAAAAGACAGATTAAAAAAATGGAAGATTTTGGATGACTCAAAATGTAATTTCTGTTGCATAGAAGAGGAGACACATGACCACATCTTCTTTGACTGTGAATTTTCAAAAAGAATCTGGAACACCCAAAAATGCAGACTCCAACTCAACAAATGCGCTACAAACCTAAAAGAGGAATTAGAATACCTGCACAGTAGGAGTCACCTCTCTGATTTGATGAAGGAGATTGGAAAAATTGGCCTCGCAGTCAGCTTGTGGTTCATTTGGAAGGAGCGGAACGGCAGGACTTTTGAAAACAAAAAGCAAGACACTTTAACTATTACAAAGCTAATCAACAGAGAAATTGCTACTGTAATTGGAAGAATTCCGACAAAGAAACTTACCATTGCATCGGAACAAGAAAAACAACTACTGGAGAAGTTGAAGAAGATGGAATTGATCGAACGAACTCCACCAGGGAATTGGCAGCCGCCATAATCGCCCCAATTTAGAAAGTTTGGAAGTTATATTGACTGATCTATGTTATGTCGGCCTGTGATATATTTGTAATGCTATTGGGCCGCAAAGCCTGTTTAGTAATTCAATTAACCAATTTTCAAAAAAAAAATATATATATTGACCAACGGTGTCTTTATATAATTTTCTATCCTATGGTCAAGTAATACGGATATTTATCATTTCGATCCGAAATTTAAATATATACAGGTATATATCATTTCCACCCGCAATCCCAAATTTAATTCAATGAAAATTGCTTAGGTTTATCATTTTAACCCATAACGATTTTCTCCTATTCCACAGATCGTTCGAATATGTATTATTTCAACCCATAGGGAATTCTATACTAACAAGGAACTCGCAGAGTGATAACAAATATGATAATAATATAATAGGCATATATCATCAATATAAATAACAGATAATGGTGTCAGATGTCAAAGGTGAATAGATACAGATAATGGCATACATACAACAATGTAAATAACTAACAGCAGCATATTTCAATTGTCGTTTCACTTGAAATCAAATTTAATAAATATAAGAACGTTAATCGTGAGTGACTGCTCACCTTTCAAAGTTAGATAGATTTGACAAAGAAATGAGCTACGAATTCCAAAGCAACGCTAGATGGACACGATTCGATGAAGAAAACAGGCACGATGGACAAAGCTGATAAATGGAAAATCGATGAGAACTAATCAGAATCAGTTTTGATATAAAAAAAATAGATACATTATTATTGTATATTCAGTATTTCAATTTAAGACAAAGATTAAAATATTATAGAATTCTAAATCATTATTCTTAAACTCAAGCATTAAAATCAAAGATTTTTATTATACTTGTGAACAGCAAAATTTCCTACAACTTTTGTAACCTCACGTATATATATTTATATAACCACATATTACATACCCCTATATAACTTATGCAACCTAACAGACTACCAATATAACTAATACATTGAGAGTAACTTAATATATATAATAACATATATGTATGCATTCAACTAAAAGAAGACGCGGGCCATATATACGATCAAAATATATGCAGATCTGAGTATATAAATATACGTATAAATATACTATGCAGGTTAAAACAAATGCACAGACATCATCAATAAGTACAACAATATGTATTTATATCTGACCTTGTATATTATATTTTAAAGACCAATGTTTATTAAAAAAATCAAGATGGCATACTATACTTATTAACAAATACCTAAGAGATCAACAGCTTATATACATATATAAACAATATATATATAACTCGTTATATTGTATATAACTAACAATAAAAGAAATTTACACAGAAATTATATACTTTAAGACAAACAAAATACAGTACTTAAAACCATGCTTATATATATCTTAAAATAGTAATATAAAAAATCCTTTTTTTAAAGAAGGCCTTACATTTCACGAGAGAGAGAGAGAGAGAGAGAGAGAGAGAGAGAGAGAGAGAGAAACTGGGCTCGGCAAACTGGGCTGCGGAGGTCGAGAAGGCACATTAAGGAGATGCTTGTGTTTGGGAGGCACATCTTCGGCCATGCCGGGTTTGTCGGTTAGAGTGGAGGAGGAGCAAGACGAGGTGGTTGTGGGGTTCGATCGGCTGAAGCTAGACTGTGGTGTGGTAGACGCCGACCTGCGAGCTGGCGCGTGGGGAGAGAAATAACAAAGGGAGAGGATATGAGCGCGGGGCGGGGAGGAGAGGTTGACGTGGAGTGTGCCTTTAGAGGAAGAAGGCAGAAGGAGGAAAATGCAAATGAATTATGAGCTCCAGCCAAATGTAAATGAGCAGGGAAAATATATGAAACCAACATAAATATTTGAACTAGTGAAATGAAAAGTCAGGGAATAAATGAAAATGAAATGACAGAAGAGAATAATTTATTGAAATGGGAAAGCAAAGTCATGCGTGATTTTAGGAAATTATTAAAAAGAAAAGTCTATTGGTTGCTACAACGGTGGAAAATGAATGGTGACAATGAAACAAAAAGACGGACCGTTATGGTTAACCGTTTCGTGTATTCCATCGTGTAGCGGACTCCGAAACACACAAATGAATATACTGCGAAGATCAGCATGATGAGACAATCAAAACGGTATGTAGGTATCAGTGGTATGACCATCCTATCAAAAACTGATATCCGGTACCGAAAATGCTGCTAAAATGCTAGAATTAAGATAAACGGAGCAATATCGGTCAAAATTTGAAGAAATGAAATATGATGTCTCACTCGAAAGATGATTCATAAATTTATTGTATAAAAATATTCAGGTTTGGAAAAACATTTTATTATCATCAATTTTTAACTGATTTAAATTAAAATAGAATTACACAAGAAAAATAAGTTTCCACATTTTTGGATGAAAATTTACCAATTGCTATGTTTGATTAGACGTATCCCAAATATTAAATTTTTATTTTAAAATTTTAAAATTTAATATTTGACCAAATTTCAATTAATTACATTAAAAAAAGTATTAAAATATACTGGTCGTTACAAGTGAGCTATCTACACGGGATGGTCAGTTCACCATGTATGAGACACGAGACTCGCATTGTACAGATTAACACCTCCAGTTTCCCCGGTCGACGATCAGAATCCAATTAGTCAACGCACTCGACGTCCATTAAATTCTGGAAGCCTGTCGCATGGTTTAAAATTTGAAATAGAATACTAAAATAAAACAAACATAACTATGTTGAACATTGAGTCTTCCTATTCAGAATGACTTGTCAATATTCTAGACTCCATACCAACATTGGGCCATCAGCTCCTCCCGAAGCTGGATCTGCTAGTGCTTAAGCTTCCACTTCTATGACTTATAGATATAGGTAATTTATCACCTCTAAACTTCAAAGAATGATAGTACCAATGGAACTAATGCAAGACCCAACTCTTCCTTTAAACCAGTTTATTAGTTTAAGGGTCCTAGATGATCTATCTTAACAGGTGCCAACAATTACACCAATATGCACCAAAACGTCTGCCGATAATGTGGAATTCCCAAGGCAGTGTTCTACTTTCGACTTAAGGAAAGCAAGCTCACAATCTTCCGATGGGATATACTGCATGCAATAGATACATGTGCTTAGGTTGCACCATAACTCTTTTCAATCTACTCCTATGCATGATCCTCCAAAAGCTCGTATTGACTCCGTCCCAGCTCAATCCCAATGGATATGCTCTCCCAAGCTCCTTATAAGTGCTTTTTTAAACCGATTCGAACGATCTTCCAATTTCAGGGAGTTAACCCACATTCTGAGCTTCAAACATCGACAAAACTCGCCATCTTATATGATAATCAGGGCTTGGTGTTGATGTAAAGTCATATAGAAACTTCATAACAAATGCTCGTATTTCAAGAAGGAGTATTCTTTGTCCGATGCCTATACGGCTTCAACAGGCCTTGGATCTCTAGTAGTAAGTCCCTTTCTCTTCACACTTTCCACATTCAAATTCCTTCCATCCAAATGTTTAAATTACTATCCAATTCCTTTTTTATATTCTTTCTTAAGATGCAAATGACGAGCATGTCCAAACCCTAAAGGCTTTGAAAAAATTGGCTTCTAACATCATACCACCACGTACTTCTTGAAAAATGAGAACCTTTGCAGGTGCTATCTATTGCATCCTGCTGCTTCGCCATTCCTTCAACTACTCCACCGTGCATCTCTAGAACACCTATCTGATCTTCAACTCCCACTTCAACTATGGTTATGATCTTTAAGGAGAAGCTGAAGGTCCATCGGTATGATAAATGTTGATGGGATAGTTTATAGAGCATCGGAAGATCCTGTTGCAGGCGAAGTTCGAAGAGAAGGAGATGAAGAAGATGGGATGCAATTGATTCTAGAAGAAAGTGATAGAGTAGGAAGAAGAGAGGGGAAGGAGGAGGATATAAAGAAGAAGAGGAAGAGAGTAATGAGGGAGTGGACAATAATTACGATGGCGGTTAGGAAGGAGATGAGTTGTACAGCGAGACATTTTACGAAGGCATAAAGTTCTTGCCTCGCCTCATCCAAAACACATGATCGTCAAAACTTATAAGAAAGCTGCGTATTCGAGTGCATCACCATCAACCAAGGAGACTACTTCAAGTTGTCCCTTTGATGATATCTTTGGCTCATTGAGCGATTTTGAGTTCAAAATCTCCAATCTTCTCAAAGATTAATCTCCGGGTTTAAACTTTCCATCCAGGGATATCCTAGCTGAAGGAGGTGAGACTCCACCTTTATTTCCACATGAACACGGTCTATAGAGTACTTAGGGGGGATACAGACACTCAATGCACTATTAGAATCACGAATACACTCCCTTGCATTCTTTTCCTTCCTGACATTCTGAAGCTTACACCAGTTTTTCTTAATTAAGGTACCGTAAGTAGAGACAGATTTGATAATCTTCAATATGGTGGTGACAAATAGAGAAAGCATATCCCTAAGCCATCTCATTCCATCTCTTATACAGGACGATAAATCAATGAAGAGAGAGCCCATAATAAATAACGCGAGGTTGAAAATAAGCGGAGAGAGAGAGAGAGAGACAGGCTGAGGAGACACGGTCCTATAATCATAGTAAAGGCTCAAAGATTCATATGATCGTCATAGCTCTTACTCTTGCATTCCGCCTCCTCATGCTCAACCCCAACCTCCTTCACATTAGAAAATTCCTACTTCTCAATCTTTGACCGTAACCATTCCTACTCAATCCAAGGGAATTATTACCCCTACAATTCCTATTCCAACTCCATCGACCCATATGCTGGTTTCTTTTCTTGACCTTTTCTCGACTGGTGTCATGTTCGATCATGGCATCAAAAACCTTCCTAAGGAGGAAGCTGACCAGAAAGTCAATGGGTCCAGGAGCTCATTGATCAAGGTTATGCATGGTAGAAGCTTATTTATGCCCTCTCCAACATCAATTAGATTAATCGGACAAACATCTAGTCATCTGAATCTAAGAAGAAAACTTTACGACGGTCTGATAGAGGGGTATAAAGCAAACTTTTAGAAGATAAAGGCAGATAGAGATGCGGTTGTTAGATCCAAAGCGAGTGCCAAGAGCTTATGGAGGAAATGAGAAGAGATCAAACCAATGTAGAGATTCTGCTTAAGGACCATTTGGAAACCGTGGATGAAAGAACACCACTTTTAAGACGTAGCTTGTTGAAAAAGACTCAGATCTCACCACAAAGGATGAGATTATCCAGGCAAGGATAAAACTATTTAAGACCAGGCAACTGAAATTCAAAGGCTTCTAGCTGACAAAGACCGACTAGGGGATAGCTAGCTACTAGCAAAGGCTAAGAAATTAGACATGGAAGTTGAATATTCAATTGCTGTGCATGATATAAAAGCACTCAAAGAGTAAAAAGCCAAGGAGCAAAAAGTACTCAACGACACTCTCCGACACTTCTTCTCCAATATAACATTGTATAAAAACCTGAAGTGGCTGAGTAGTAGATATGTCGTCACCTTCATAAATGCTTGGGAAGATGTGCTACACCATGCCGATGCGACTGCTAAAGACCTCACCGAGGTAGAATTGATGGACAAGTACCTTAATATGGACGATATAGCAAAATTTGAGGAGGCAAAAGGTGTCATCGTCAAGGATGATACCATTGAAACTTTCTTCGACCTAAGGGCATATGGTCAGGTAGAATTATCGACCCCAAAATCCTAGGAGATTGCGACAGACATTCCCCTTACTAAAGGGGCTAGCTCTAAAGCCACTTGAATCATTTGAGTGTCTGCAGAGATCACTTCCATTGAACCGTATATTCCTCCTTTCATTGATCAAACAATCCAGAATTCACCTAAAGAAGGCAAGATCACAAAATCTCTTAGCCAGAAATCAAGTCTAAGCAAAGGTATATCCTTTGTTTCACCAGTTTTCAAGACGCTCCGATTTTCATTTGCATCCGTCTCTAATCTTTACCATTCTATTTGTCAACTTGTTGGTTGTCCACATCTTCCTCTTCCGTCACCAGCTGCTCAAGGTCTAGGCTCTATAGAAATCTTTATTGCATAGACCTTCATCTCCATATGACTTATCATTCATGTTCCTCATTCCATTTGAAGCCTAACGCCTGATTATGAGAAGATAATAGCTCTGGAAAACCCAGAGGAAGTGTCTTCATCCTCAAAGGAAGATGTTGCTATTACAAGCGCTACGGACCCCACTAAGTAAACCATAATAGCGGAGAGACTAAAGACTGACCTTTCGAAGGTCAAAATCAAGACTGAAACCGGGACCAAAAGGCCGATTGGTTCTGCACTGACAAGTCCTTCTACTAAATTTCCCCTAATCAAGATGAAGTCACTCAAGATCAAATCTTTTGATGCCCGTACTAAAAAGACCGACAAGACCCATTTACAACCGAGGTTGAGACCACCCAGTCTGAAGGTGACACTCTCAAAGAGGGCAATATCCAAGGCAGGCAAAAATAGAAGAGGCCATCAAGAGGTTCCGATGGCAAGGATAACAAGAGAGCGAAGAACAAATAGAAGATTCCTAGGACTTGTGAACAAAATAGCTCCTTTTGTTGTACATTTTTTTGTCATTTTGTTGTACACAGGCTACGTTAGTGCTAGAACGGCCCCCACAATCTTTGTACACATATAAGATGAAGTAATGAGTGATCACTCTTGGTTTATAATCTTGCTCCATTTATTGTTCCATGCTTTTATATATTGTATCTGCATATGCACAACTTCCTACATATATAATATGATTGCTTTATTGCAATTTATCTACATTATACATGTTTACTTCCGTGCAATGCTTTTATTTACTGCAACTCTGTGCATATAAATAAAATTCTCATAGTTGCTTTAGTTATATATTCCATTATTTAGTCATGTTTATTGTTGCTAAATTTTTTTCATTTAGCTAAATAAAACTAATATTCAACCAACTCTGTGGTTATTTCAGTTTATGTTAGGTCAATCATTCCTTCAACCTATTATTAACTGTAAATAATCCAAGCTGCATGCATTTTTTGAGTTTCGAGGAATAACAATTTGAATGTCGATATCTCGACGTTCTTGATTTTGCCGATAACCAAGCTCGGTCGATTCTATCAATAGATTTTGACTATTTGTCCTTGGCAAAGCATGTCTCTCTTAACCGTGAGTGAAATCACATCTTTTAGTATAGTTCTTCCATGTTCCAAGTCTAATTTGCGGGACTACTTACTCCAAATGCTAGAGTTTGGGCATTGGTAAGAGACTTAAAGTTACCAGGAATATTATCCGATCGCCCCCAGTCTGATTGTGCTTCCTCAGTCCTAATTTAGGACTGGAGGAATTTAATAATACCTATTTTCGATTTTCAATGACTATCCTTGCTTATCCTCGGCCAAATGTGTCCTACCATGCTATAAGTGCGGTCATGAATATCCCAACCATAAGCCAATTCAAATATCAGAGAACCTATGCCTTTGGACGCCAATCTTTGGGCATCCACTCCATTCCTGCCTATTCCAAGTGTAGATTGTGAGTATCCGCTAAAGTCGGTACAGGAATTGGAAGCTTCTATTCACCGGAGGACAGTCAAAATTCTCTCTATGCTAATAAGGCATAAGAAAGCTTACCGCCAGTATATTAATTCCAGTTAAGTCCTGTCCTATTAGAGATAGGAAAGACATTCCCTTCCAGTTCGTTTTAGTAAACTCTTCTCTAAAATTTCACAGCACCTTCTCTTTTGTCAAGCAAGGTGCATAGCTGGGAAGTATTCATTAAGCAAATCTGTAAATAAATCAGGATAGCAGTTAAATAGGGGAGGTGCATACCCTATACTAGGGCAAAGTAGTCAATCGATGGAAGGCAAGCAACTCTCATAAGAGGTCTTCTCAGTTGAGATGTCTGAGGTTACAAACGGGAATGGTATCAACAATTGTCGCAATAGATGTGGAAAATTCAAACTCTAGCATTTCAATCAGTTGAATTGGTTTATCATTTATTATAGAATAAGCTAACTATTGCAACGTTTAGCAGGGTAGGTGTGTGCAAAAGAAAGATAAGCTTGAGATGCTACAATAGCTTCAGCCTGATCGATCCACCTTTAATATTGGTAAGTTCCCTTATTAGTCTCTATCGTAAGAAGGAAAAATAGACTTGACTGAGATGGTTGGCTCCGTAAGGATGAGAGATTGTTTGTTTTCGATGTTGATGGATTATGTGATAGGAATTTTGTAAGTGCCATCACTCTAGATTGACTATATATCCAGGCAGTAAAAGGATGTACCATTATACAAGGCAGATGTATTATTAAAAGGGGTTGAAGAAGGATGTTGGGACATTCATCTCGAAGTATGAACTTCCAGTTGGTGAAGGCAGAGTAGAATAAGTTGAGTAGGTTTATGCAACCACTTGAAGTTACCAAGTTAGTGAAGATAAGTATCAATGGATTTTATTAATGGATTGCCAAGGATCAGAGGAGACTACGATAACATTTGGGCCATATAGATAGATTGATGAAAAGTGTCGGGTTCATACTCATTAAATGTAATAGAATGACATCTAAATTGGTTGAGTTGTATGTGAAACGAATGGTGTGATTCCAGAGTGTACCAAAGAGCATTATGAGTAACCAAGACCCTTTATTTACTACTGGGGTTTGGAAGAGCTTACAAGAGGTGTTGGGGATGGAGCTGCATCTCGGTACAATTTATTACCCATAACGGAGGGGAAGACCAAGAGAGTGAACCGTATATTAGAAGATCACTTTGCTTTCTCGATTTCGAAGGATCATGGGACGATCATTTGCATTTGGTAGAGTTTGCATACAATAATAGCTATCAATCTATTATCGATAAGGCATTATATGAAGCATTGTACGCCTCATGTAGTGCTCCTTCATGTTGGTGTGAAGCAGGCGAGAAACTAATACTTGAGCCGGATATGATTAGAGAGCCATGGAGAAGATTGAGACCATTTAGCAATGAACGAAAGCTGCTCAAGATAGGAAGAAGAGCTAAGCTAATAAGAGATGTCAAAATCTAGAGTTATCCATCTGTGATATGGTGTTTGTAAAGATTTATCCATTAAAGAATATTATCTAATTTGGCAGTAAAAGAAAGTTGGCGTCAAGATTCATAGGCTATTTTCCAATAGTAAAGAGGATTAGGAACCTAGAATATAGAGTCGACTTACCTTAGATAATGACGAATGGGACAATGTATTCCACGTCTCTCACTTGCGGAAGTTTGTGCCCAATTCAGGTTGAACTATAAGCTTCGAGACCTCATAGACCGATTCGTATTATCAACGCGATACAAAATAACTTAGGAGGAAGATGGTAAATTAGTGAATATTAAATGGAGCGAAAGTAAAGACGATTGCATGTGGGAAACCAAGGAAAGCATGAGTGCTGATCATCCAGAGGTCTTTGCTTGGAAAGGCCTAATATTTATCGTACGTATTTACTTCCACTTTTGATATCATATAGGATAGTTTAGTATCTCACATACTAAGATAGGGTTATTTATGCAATTGATTACATGACTGCTTGTTTGATATGTTTGATGGTTGCATATGGTTGGAGGGTAACTATGGTCGACTATCTTTGATTTGTTTCGGGATTTTTGGAAAAAAATTCCTAAGGTGGGAGAGTGTAAAGAACCATATTTTATCTATCGAAGGATCATAAAATATTATTATTTAATTCATATAAGGTCGAATTACTTTAAAACTTTGGGAGATGACTATTAGGAACATTTTCCACACTTAAAATTTCTACCAAAAAGTTCAGACCCAAAAATTCTTGTAAATGCTATAAATTTTCTAGGGATTGTATTATGGCCTAAAACCATTTTTATTAGATTGGATTTGTGGTTTCTCTTTCCATGGAGAGGTCAAAATAGAAGAATGGTCTTACCGTTTAGAAGATATGGTCGTTCTAAGTTTTGTTTGCTACTGGATAGATTAGTAGGAAATTAAACTAAGCCATTGCTTAGGCCTACTAATCAAATTCAAGAACTGTGCCTAATTGAGGGTGATGGAACATAGATGGATGATTTCCCACTTTCCTAAAACTATTTCAAACCTCCACTAACCCTAATTTCATCAAAAAGTACATTTTTTTGTACCAATCTTAGTTTATCTACCATTAGAACAATAGTGTTATAGATTCATCATTTAGGGTGCTTTAAACTTGGATTTTCAACTTTAATTTCCAATTTGGGGGAATTAGATTGGTAATTTGGGTATTAGTGAATGGTTATTAATCTCTCATTATTCTATGCTTGTCCATATAATTAAAAATGGTGTTTTTGATATGATTTTCTTGTTTAAAATGATTTTAAATGTTAATTTAACCCTTAAAAATTTTATGGTAGGATTTAAAAAGATTTTATTTGATTTTAAATGTTTTTGCAGCCCTTTTTGGACCATATTGTCGTTTTAGTGCAAAACTAGATCTAGGCTAACCCTTTATGTTATCATGTTTTGAACTGATTGCTTTTGCATAATGAATGTATATGGATGATGGCTACTATTGAATGTTATGTTTTGATACGGTTTTCTAGTTCTTTTAGATTACTCAAAAACCAATTGTCCATTTGGGAAAACCAAAGTCAAAATTTCTCAAAATAAGATAAAACTTGGAGGGACTCTGGAGGATAGGATGAGCTTGTACTTTAGGTCGTACGTCATTTGGAGTTGGTTTGTGGGTCAAATCTCATTTCAGTAACAAGCTAAAGTTAGGGAGTTGGAACTTGTAGTTTTGATTGGTAGAAGGAGTTGCTTCGAGGCAAAGGCGAAGAAACCTCGAGGCAAGGTTCAGGACAAGGCAAGGAAGGAACTCCAGAAGACAAGAGCCAAAAAATGGCCAAGTATGTAACTCAACGCTGACCACTTCAGGTCGGTACCGACATATTTTCTTGGTGGTAGGCTGGTGCTGGGGGCTCTAAGAGCTTATGGTATGGGAAGAGGGAGCTCAGGGCATGAAAATAGGAAGTGATCGATGGGAGAAGTACTTAGCAAAATTTTTGCTAAGTATTGGTAGGAAATTAATACCGGTATCGAACTCTTTTGGTCGGTATCGACATGAATTTGTGAGTCTTATGTGGGCTAAACTTCTAGGAGGGGAGAGGATATTCTACAAATCGTGCTGAAGGTACTAATTTGTTTGCTTGGTGATCGATGGCGATGTGGTAACACGATGAAAGATGATAGCTTTGGGACTTCGATAGTGGTAACTCGATGGTGAATTGAGTTACGTTTCAAGGATGATGGCTCGATGTTGAATGGAGTAGGAAGGGTGACCCATGGATAGAATGTTGAATGATCTATAGTGGAAAGAAAGGAATGTGGAATGGTTCATTGAGGATGAATGGAAACTAGGTGGAGCAAGGAAAGGGATTGGACATGCATGCTAAGGGATTGCTGATACTTGAAGTGTTTATTGATGTACTCAATAGCAGCGGTATTATGGGGATGCTCATTGGGTAATTGAAATAGCAATCCTAGATCGGTGGAATGAATCTGTATACCTTGGACCGACTAATTGGTTCTAGTGTTAGCTTCGAGCTATGAGTGAGTACACTGATAATAGGGATTTTTCCACTAATCCCTAGCAAAGGAATGGTCATATGAATTATCATATATCTAGGTCATATTGAGTGACAGTGAGGACAGTTCGATGGATGTTATGTTTACTTTGGTTGTTTTTCCTGTAACCCCTCACTATAGGGATGTCATGACACAGGTATTTTAGGCGTGGATACTTGGATACTTATTATAGTACTTAGTATGTAGCACACCTTTTTTATGTTTGTTGGGTATCATATTATGCTCATGATGTGCTAACTCATTATTTATACGGACAGGTCATATATGGTTCATATACCCTTGCTCCTTCTTTATAGAGTTGTATACTAGTTTGTGATTTCTTATCGCTCGTTCAAAACTGTCATCTGACTCAAGCTTTTGCTTTGGTTCTTATTATCTCGGGTACTCTTAAATGAGTAGACTAGATAGCTTGTCTAAGTGGTACGTGGTGGCAGTATGGAGGAAGAGAAGGAGGGAGAGTTCTCCTATTATATATGGGTACTTATGCTTATTCTTCTATGGGACACTGTGGATCCTAGACATTGTTCGTCTATTATATATATTAAAGATAGTTTTAGTTTATTATCAGTTCTTAAACTCTATCATCATTCTGCATAACCTGTGAACCGATGTACTCTAATGTTGTGGTTTATTTTAGTTATCACTGTCTCGTCTGTTTTATATTTGTGATATATATATATATATATATATATTATATTCGATATGCTATGAGATATACGATAGGTTCTATGATTGTTTTTATTCTTTTCACCCTTGGCAATCATCCTACAACGACCGAGAACCACAGCAATGTACTATTTAGTTAATTGGATGCCGGAAGCGTAGGATCATCATCACAAAACACAAATTTAAATAAAACATGACAACAATCTGTAGATCATTCAATTGGGTAGTTCTTTCGGGAGGAATTTGAATTCATATTCAAAAGGAGTCAATTAGATTCTACATTGAAGGTCTAATTTCCAAGTTGTTGTAAGGTTGTATCCTTGATCACATTTTACACAAACACGTACACACACACACACACATATATATTTGTTCATATTCGATTCTTGTATAGTTAGATCAGATATATTATCACGAATCCTTTTACATGTATTCTGTGAATATATGATGTGATTATACATTTATATATGTATATATTGTTGTTATTAAAATTATATATGTGTGTATGCGCGCGCGTATATAGGCTTTCGATTAGAGAATAAAAATAAAAAATTAATTTTCAAATTTGATAATAATTAAAATGGGTTTTCAAACAAAACTGATTTCAATAAATAAATATGAGTATATGATACATATATTTATTAAATCATTTACATGGTTGTCTTTCCAAAAATTATATATTTGTTTATATATTAATTTAAATCTGTATATATATATATATAATTTATTGTAGAGATATAACACATTACTTTAATTGTAATATATATTATGTACATATATATAAATATATAATATACAAAAAATAATATATATATATTGTGAAATTTAGTTTACAAAAAAAATTATTTTTATGTTTTTCCATAGAAAATTAGTTAAGTAAAAAAAATATAAAAAACCAATAGATTTTATAGAATAAAAGGTTTGATTTTGTAAAAATATTTTTTGGCTTAAAGTATGTATATATATATATGTGTGTGTGTGTATGTATGTATGTATGTATAATTTTATTTATTTATATTTAAATATATATGTTAATTTATATGTGATTTTCTAATATCAATTTTAATATATAAAAATATTATCATAAATAACAATTAATTCCATAAGTGTGCGTTGTATATATTTGATTAAAATATAGTATACTAATTTAAATTTGAAACTAGAAGATTTTTAATATCTAGATCTAAATATGAAGTTTGAATTTGAATTTAAAAATTATTTATGTTTTTATTTATAAGTATTACTATTTCACAATGTCATATATACACACTATTAGAAATATAATTTTATATTACATTAAATTATATATATATATATACAATTCATATGTATATAGTGGGGCAAGCATGTCTGTTGCTGAGTAAATCCCAATACTAAATATGGGACCCTTAAACCATACACACTGTATATGTTTCACGTGCACATACACATACACATACATATGTATATGACACGTGTGTACATACTAGATAATAGAAATGTTATATCAAAATAAAACCTTTGTTTTCAAATAAAATAAAATAATGGTTATATTTAGAATTAATTTAGATCAGATCTGATTCAATTTAGACTACATAGGCCTAATATATCCAAAATGGTGAAAAAAATTGAAATTCACTCATTTAGCCTGTTACATGCAGGTCCAGATCTAACAAAGGTATTAAAGCCTAGTAGCCTATACAGTCTAAATTAATCATGTTAAGGCAAACTAATTAAGCTTCCCATTTAGTAGGGTGCTTAGAAAATAATGTCTAGCGTCGGTTTGGGTAATCAAGTATTCTACCCTACCCAGCTACCAGCCTGACCTGAAAGGTAAAGTAAGCCCGAAGGTTGTCCTTAGTTGAAAAGGCTTAATTTGATTTGAGTCTTGGGCTAATTTCCAAAAAAATTTGAAAATAAAATAGATTTAAATTTAAATTTAAAACAAGTAAAACATTATAAATGATATAATGTGATTTTCAAAATTGTTTTGAAATTTTTATAAATAAATTATGATTTTTTAAATTATTAACGAGATTGTTAAATTAATTAAATAATTAATTAACTAAATACATATAGCATATATAAGATGTAAGTGTGTGTGTTTATAGAAATTTTCAAAATTAATGTTTAACTAAAATTGTTTAATTGCAGGTGTTAATTAATATAAAATACATGTATATAAGATATATGACTATAAACGTTATAATATACATATTTTATATTAAATGTTGAATCGAATAATATAAAATTAATAAATGTTAATTAATAAAATTAGTTAAATAAGATTTAATTAATTATATTAAAATAATATCATACATAAGAATGTTATATAAGTTAATTAAACTATCAAAGTTATATAATAATAAAACTTATATAATATGAATGTTTATAAAAAGTAGAACAATAAGAAACCCTAAATAGACTTAAGGGATAAATACATATGTATAATACATATACCGTGATTTCTATTGTGCCTGACACTTGAATCACAAGTATCTCCATAAGAAATACATTATTCCATAATTCGGTAACATTCAATTAAATGTATTAAAGATTATGAATCTTTAATGTAAAGTTTCCCTCTACCATTTATGTAGTAATAAATTACTTGCATACTCTCTAGTTGTTGAGCAAACTAAAGCTAGAGATGTTATCTTTAACCTTATTAATACATAGAATAAATAAGGTAAGATAACCATATGTATTTGTTAAGTAAACTCAAGGTACATATATTATACTTAGGTCATTGCAAAATGTTAGGTACAAGTGAATAATCTTTTAGTTTCTTGAGCATACTCAAGGTCGAAATGAGTTTGTGCCATTCATATTAAACTATAATCCTAACCAGTTTAATGTAAGTCTCATAGAGATGCTCAATACGTTGAGATCAGCTAAGTCTCTGTCCAAGAATCAGAATGTGGTGCTCGTATTTAAGGGGAATGCATTATCTTCCAAAGGTTCAAAGAAATGGAAAATGGTTATAAGAAGAACAAGAAGATTGCTCAAGTTGACAAGGGTGGATATCATTATTGTTACAAAAAGGGTAACTAGAAAAAATCGTTTGGAGTACTTAAAGATTATGAGAGTGACCAAACGAAATGGTTCTGTTGCTCATATAGGTATATTTATGATTCAAAGTATGTTGTAATCAATAATTTATCTTCGGTTTTAGATGTTGGATCTTGAACTCACATCTGGAATTCATTTCAGGGGCTCCTGTGGAAAACGGAATGTAACAGTCTTAACTTTGATTAACATTATTTAGGACATTTAATTAGTTAAATTAAATGAAATAATGTAAATGGTTAAGGAAATTGAGATTTGAATAATATAAGGGTAGCCGTGCCAAATTAAACAATGAACAAGAGAGAATAAAAACAAAATATTTAGGGTAATAGATAAGGGAAAAATAGGAAAAAGATATATTCTTATACCCTAAACCCTCAAGCCACATTCATTTTGACATTAACAAACTAAAAACTAAATCTAAGAGAGGCCGACCACCATTAGGAGAAGTTAAGAGGAAGATAAGCTAAATCAGGAGAAAGAAGCTTAATCAATCTAGTGTAAGAAGCAAATCTCAAACTCCTTCATCAAAAGCAAAAGGTGAATAATAGGTTACATTTCATCTTATTATTTTCGGTTTTCGCTGAGATCCGAATTTCTATTACAAATGATTTGCCATGTTTTGATTGTTTAAATAGAGATATATGGTTTTTGATGATTTATGGTATTTCATATAGATTTTAGGATAAGGTTTAACTTGAAAAATCTAATAAATATGATCCAAATGCCTTGCGATTTTGATATAAGGCCAGAGATATTATTTTAGAGATGGGTTTCAAGTTTCATAATTTTCTGAATTAATGTGGATTTATCATGAATTTTCTAGTGCAGAAATTGGTTAAATTAGGTTTAAAATTAATAGTGACTATTTTGTATTTTCTTTGGGTTAGAAATTTATATATGTCGGAAAACATGTCAAAATTGATTTATGGGAATTTTTGGAGAATTTTCCTAAGTATTTTGATAAGTATATAAAATTATTTAAGGTATCAGACTTAAATGTCTTGTATGTTTATAAAAGGAGAGGGGGCAATTTTTAAATGCTTTAAAATGGTAATCTTTGAAATTCGACAACATTTTTAGAAAAGATTTTGGAAAAGTATTGGAAACCAACCACATGTTGATAAACAAAGCAAGTTAGTTAGAAGGAAATTACTTTATAAAGCTAAAAATTAGTTTTACAAGGTTTTGTTGTTTCGCCACTTTCGGCAGCTACCTTTCGATACCATACTTCCGCTCCATCCTAGTTGAAACCAATGTACATGATATCAAAGACTTGGTATGTAGTGGATTGGAGATAGGCGAAAGCTATAGAGTCAAAACAGGGCTTTTAAAAGGGTTGAGACCTTATTTTGCATTCAAAAGGAAATATTGCTTGCTTTGCTTTCGAAAAGAATGCTTTTGAATGAAATAACTTTCGACTTGGTCAAGTGTTTTAAAAGAAAAGAGCTTTCGAAAGAGGCTTCCGGCTTTGTTTTAAGAAAATTCTTTCAAAGGGGTCGAAACCTCTACTGCCACATTCTACCTTTCGAAGCAGTGCCTTTAAGAGGGTTCTTTCACTTTAATCCTGGAGCTGCTTCTCCAATGCTTTCGAAGGGATTGGTTTCGACACCATCCACTTCTTTTACTTAGGAAATTACTTTCGAATGAGTTGCTTTCGACTTAATTCTTTTAAGACCCTTTTGAGATTTTGAAAGTTAAACCCAAAGGTTTCGAAAGGAATGGTTTCGAAACTATGTTCCACGTATATTTACTTGAACCCAATGCTTTTGAAAGGTTTGATTTATGTAAAGGACTTGATGCTTTTGAAAGGAATATAATAAAGGTTTCGAAAGAGTGGTTCCCCAATGTTTTTGAAAGGTTTTCCTCAATGATTAAATGGAGGGTTTTCAATGTTTTCAAAAGGCCTGATTAAAATGTTTTGAAAAGAGGATGTCTAAGGTTTTATAAAGCTTTCGAAAGGATACTTTCAATGTTTTCGAAAGGTCTACTGTAAATGGTTTCGAAAGGTATGTTTTGGCCCTTCAGCTTAAGGTTATAAAGTAAAGTAGGTTACTTGTATCGAAAGGGGTACTTTCAATGGTTTGAAAGGGATACTTCAAAGGTTTCGAAACAGATTGTTTAAAGGTATTAAACAAAGGTCTCGAATGTTTTCATCAGCAATGTTTTGTGTAAAGTATATATAACATGGAAAAGTGATTTGAGCAAAGCATAAAGTATATTTTCTTTATTTAAGTATGATTTATAGGGTTAAATCAATTTGAAAGAAATATTTTCAAGGAAAATTTGATGGGGTAATTGATCCTAAGTAAATCACTCAAATATTAGAATACCGAATGGGACTGATATGGGGTCGCACCTTATATAGTAGCCCTTAGCTAATATAAGTCCAAAATTCCATCGGTAGGGCTTTGTCATAGGCAAGACTAAAATGATGTTACACACAGAAAGGAATATATAGAGAAAGATAGGTTGTTGGTGAGCCCGAAAATCCTTTAGGATCGGTTGACCCTGGGAGAAGTAAGTTAGGGATAGACCATCCATGAGCGTGTCTAACAGAAGTTAGATTATTTGTTTATTTTGTCTGGTAGGCCCAAGTCAGCTAAATGTTAGTTGTTAGCCAAACAAGACTTATAGTCCATTAATTACCTGATTTGTATGCATATATGATATTGCTATTATTGCTTTAATCAGGTTGGTTGCAGGATTTTGACTTATAAAAGATATGTTTAAAAAAAGATATTGGTGAGTGGAAAACCTTTCCGCAAAGCGGCGTGGTCTGACTTGATATCAATAAACCGAGATGTGTAGTATTAATCACACCAGGCTTATTATCTGACTCGAAGTTTATGTTTTCCCCTTAAACTTTGGGGTGCTCAAAATATGATTTGAGTAGGCTAAGAGTTGAGGATTTACAAGTTTTAGTAGGTGGACGAATAAAACTTCCGAAGACGTGCAGGGGGCATGGATAGCTATTTAGGAGTTGTTATTTTTAATTATATTTTTGCTGTGATGTATTAAGACAAATTTTCTATTTAGTACTCTAATCATGCAAGTGGGCAAATTCAAATGTCGCTCTTGGCGTATTTTGTATAATTATATTTGATCAAAACCTAGGATATGTTTTGGGACTGTGTAATGGAATATGAAACATGTTTTGAAATGTAATCATTAAAGTATATCTTTTTGGAATCTGTGATTTTGTTTCATATTCATTAGCTTTTAATATTATGGATGCCATTAACATTACCGTACTTTGTCACCAGAAGTTAATACTGTAATGATTCCGGCATCTGTAGCGCTTAGCTTCGGGCCTCAAGATAGGGGATGTTACAACTTTGTATCAGAGCGTAGGCTTGTGAGAAACTTTAAACTTAAAATTATTTTAAAAACATAATCCTAAGGAATTTGAAGAAATATTGGAGTATGGGATAACGCTATAGAAACGTACTTGTATTTGCTACATATAAGCATACGTTTTATCTCTATTCTCCCATCGCTCTTAGGCTATTCTTTTGTATCTTACGAAGACTCGAATGCAAATATGGATGCTAGAAGTGGAAGAGTTAACCTTGGCGGGGGACGCACCACAACTAATGGAAATGCCATACGAAATACCAAGAGGAAGCCATGTCAGACACAAGCTGCAAATGTGGTTGTTGGAGTCCCGCAAGTTGACATGGGTGCAACGTATAAGTTCTTCGTAAACATGATGCAAGCGTGAGTTACTATTGGAGCAGTTAAAGGAGGAAATCAAGAAGCTTTGGTGGTGAATAACTATGTTGTTTTTAGTAGAGATGATGCTCGGCTGGGAGTAAAGCTATTTATTTGTACTGAAGATGCAATTGAAGTGGAGAATTGGTTACTTCATTGCTGAAGTAATTGGAGAAGAAAAAGAGACTTGCTTCTAGACAGCTACAAGGAGCAGCACTGTATTAGTGGAACAGTGATATTATCGGAGTTAATGAGGAGACTATGACTTAAGGTGAGGTCAAAAGAAGGTTTGATGAGAGGTTTATCTTAGAGATTTCTAAGTCTGCTTTGCTCAAAAAGTTTGCTGAATTAGAGCAGGGAGATATGACAGTGCTTGAGTATGCGACTAGGTTTGAGGAGCTAACGAGATATAGCTAGGCTACGGTCAATACTGTTATTAAGAGTAATAAAAAGTTCATTCGTGGGTTGAAACCTAAGCTTGCAAAGGCCACATTAGCACATATTAGGGATCCATGTGATGTTGTCGTTGAGATGGCCTTAAGCATGAAGAGATGCTTGCTTTTTTTGAAAGAAATAAGGAAAAAGAAGCTCAACGAGGGCAGAGTCAGAAAAGGAAGTCTTTCCACAAGAAAGGGGCTCAGAAAGGTGGACCTACTAAGAAAGGAAAGGCGGAGGTTGTCTGCTGTAAATGTGATAAGAAAGGGCGTTTCGCAAATGAATGTCGCTCGGGAGATGGAAAGAAGGTGATCGGGAAGAAGAATAGTGGATGCTTCAACTGCGATCAAATTGGAAATTATAAGAACCAGTGCAAAGAGCCAGCCAAGGATGGAAAGGGAAAAATATTTGCATTAGAGCCAGCTACCTCGAGGCCAACGGTAGAGGAAAAGGGAAAGGCTGTGTTGAAAGGTACACTTACGATTCATGGTATGTCAGATAGCATTATATTTGATATTGGTGCATCGCATTCTTTTATATCTTGTTGTTTGGTAGTAAGCTTAACCTAGAACCCACATACCAAGTTAATGCCTTAACGGTTTCCACCTAGAGTCATATCTTTGTTAGGTCATACCTTTGTTTGCAAATTGCATGTGTTTGATTTCATAGGGTTCAGAATAATTTTGGGTATAGATTGGTTAAGTAAATACGATGCTAGGATATTTTCCCACGATAGGAAAATATCACTCAGAAACCCTGACAATAATGATCGGATCATATACTCCATAAAAAACCATAGTTTTGAGGATAACGCTTTGTTGGGTGTTGTGGAGGTAGAAGATGAGTTGAATCGAGTTTTCATTGTTAGCGATTTCATACATGTTTTTGAACCCAGAGTAGGATTGCTATCGAAATGAGCTATCGAGTTTCTGATAGATTTAGTACCAAGAGCAGAACCGGTGAGTAGACCGCCAAGCAGAATGACACCTACCGAGATGAGGGAACTAAAGTGGCGGTTGGTGGATTTGGAAGGCAAGAATTTTATTAGATCAAGCAGTTCGCCTTGAGGAGAGGCCATAGTGTTTGCCAAGAAGCCGGACGGATCGTTAAGGTTGTGTATCGATTATCGTAAGTTAAATGAGAAGATGATAAAGAATCGATATCCGTTACCTAGAATTTACGAGTTGTTCGACCAATTGAGTTGATCCAGAATATTTTCCTAGTTGGATTTAGCAACATGGTTCTATCAGCTTAGAGTAGCTGTAACGACCCGTAATTTTGCTACTTCGAAAATGAGAGATTTCGTTCAATTTAAATTTTAAAGGAGTTTAAATCTTAAATAAATATGTTATATATAATAACAATTATCTATTCTTATAGTTAATAAATTAAAAAAGTATAAATTTGAATTTTGAAACAAATCGACAAAAGTTAAGTTTTGTTAATAATAAATAAAGGCTTAAATAAAGGGATTTAAATATTTATTTAAAAAGGTTAATCTTATTTAAAACATCTAATAAAGATAATAAAAGTATGTTAAAAGATTTTAAAGTATGTTAATAATCGTTTTACAAAAATAACCAAAATTTGTCGCATTTTGTCAGTGTTACATACACTGTAAAATTAGAGATTTTGATATTAATTAAACATGATTTTAAAATATAAAGAGACTTGTTTTAATTTATTTAAAGTAAAAAGTTCATTTTTAAATTTGGTTTACATAAATAAATAGTTTAACTAAAAACGTAAAAATGTGACCGTAAAACATTTTGTCGAAAAACGACGTTTTATCAATTAAAAGTCGTCGCAACGTCGTCGCACCTTTATTTTCTTATATAGGAACATATATTCTAATAGTGTTAGTGTTAATTAATAAACTAATCAGGTTTGCTTTTAATAAACAAGGTTAGAAATTTCTAGAAAACAATTAAGAAAAAGTAAGCACAAAAATACAAAAATGTCATTTCAAAGCAAAAAGTAAAAACATCAAATCAAACCAAACATAATTATTACTTTACTTTTCTTACTTCTTAAGTGAAAGCGACATAAAGCATGATTTGAAATGTGATGTTAAGTTAAAAAGTATGTAAAGGGCATTTTGGTCATTTTACATAATAATATTTTATTCCAAACTTTTTCCTATAAATAGCCATGCATACCTCTTTCATTTTCACACAAATCTTTCTTTTCTTCTTCTTCCTTTAAGCTATTTTAATGGCTTCTCTCTTTAAGAGAGGTAGGAGGGTTAAAAATAGTGGAGTGCTTAAGCACTAATCCACTTGTTACTCTCTAACATCTTCTTAATTCACTTCTTCTTATTCTCTTCTTAAAAAGGGTCTTATGCCGTGAGTTTAGGAGTGGATAAGGGGAGGGCGTGAGCAAAGCAAGTAGAGATGGAGATGGTCGAGCACTTGGAAGCATGGTTCTGATTAGGTTTAGAAAGGTTTAGTGAAGCGTTGAATTAAATGAATGTTGGTAGGAAGTTAAATGTTTTGGTTAAAGGTGAGAAATTCTCATTGCCTTTGAATTTATATTTTGATTATGTTATAAATCATATTTACACCCTTATGACATATGAATGTTTATACCAAATTGATTGTTAATATGGATGATTTGATAGTTAGTAAATTAAGTGAATTGTGATAATATATCCCGTTATGATATTAATAGTGAATGTTAGATTTGAAATCATATGCATGAGATTGGTTGAATGGATGTTATGTTAGTGATAAATATGAATATTGGATATGTTCATTTTGATTAAGTAATCCCTTTATCTAAAAAGCCATATTTTAGTAATATGAGATATTGTGGAAAAATAAGTCTCTTTTCATTTAGAAGTGAAATTAAAATTAAAATGGAAGAGAATTTGAAATTTGAAGTGAATCGGATTTGAAAAGGATAGTTTATTAGAAATTGAAATTAAGATGAATAGTGAAATTGAAATTGAAATCGGTTTTGAAAATTTGAAGTTTAGTTTGAGAATGAATTGAAGTTTAAATTGAAATTAGATTTGAAATCTAAGTTTTAAATGTGTTTAATTTGAGATTAGAATTGAAATTAAGTTGAAATTGGAATTTAAAATTTAATATTAAAATAATAGAAATATAATAATATTATATGGTAATAGTGAAAATATATTTTAAATACTTTAAAAAAGTGAAAATATTGATTTAAAATAGTTTCTAATAATTTTATAAGTGTTGAAATCAAATTTGAATAGATTATTTCAAATATTGAAAAATAAGTTAAAACTAGACGCGTCGCGCAACGGTAGTTCGCGATTTCGCGTCGAAAAGTTTAAATGATTTAAAAGAGATTTGGATTGGAAAATATGACTTATCGAATGTTTAAAAGTGGTTTAATTCAAATAAGCTTATATAGCACTTTCCGCAGCACTTTTATGTGCGAATTGTATAACTTTTGGAATATGAGTTTAAACGTAACGACGTTTCCCAGAATAAAATGTGAATGTTTTAAAAAGGGTAATTAAGCGTTTTGAAAGATAATTTGGGATATTTATAAGAAATTCCAAAATAAAGTTGAAAATCTGACTATGCAAAAATGACTAGTACATTTGTCCCGCCTATGAGATCTGGGAAGATAAAACAAGGTGTTTAACTAAGGTTAGGGATGGAGCAACCAGTGCCCTGAACTTACATGGCCTATGTTTTCTTTTCTTAGACGAGGGGTGGAACAGATCGAAAGGAAAGCCCGGATGCTCTTAAATAAAAAGATTCTGTATTAAGTTTTTTGAATTAAAAGAAGATTGGTATTATGCAAAAGTTAAGCAATATCCAAAAGTGAATGATTTCTATGATCCTATTTACTCAAAAAATATTTGTTCAGATTGATTTAGGGTTTAACGTAAATGATGTCTTAAATAACATTGTTATTGACCCGTTTAAAAGTTAAGGAATTTGGATCAAGAATTAAGTAAGGAAATCTGAGATATTTTCCAAAATAAAAGAATGAATTACTTAGAATTATCCTAAGTTAAAAGAAAGATATTTCGAAATCATACGAAAAGAATTAAAGTGAAAAGAGACTTAATAAATCCTATATACTCGTATTCACTTTTTATCGATGATTGGATTTCGAAGGAACCAGAGTTGGATTTGGTTAATTCCTATCCGAAAACCACTTCGAACCAATGTATACGTTCGAACGTGAAGACATGTGGAAGATGGTGATTGAAGACCGTGGATCTTCCTGGCGTGAGGACTGCTTGTTGGCTTGCTCTGGGTAGCTCCCGAGTTATATATAGAAGTGGTCTCCTCGTGATGGAGATTTTGCGGATTGCAAGGGCTTCTCGCCTAGTAATGGCCGAGGAAAGTGCCTTCGGTTTGTCCTGTTCCTGGACAACTTGTATGGACGTTTGTCTGACATTGCATTTCTAACGATTACGTACATTGGTTTTTACAAACGTACATCAGTGGTGGCGGAGAAGGCAACTTCTCTTAGCTTAACACCCTCCTTGAGACATACGAGCTCAAGGGTTGTATTTTTGTGGAAGGCAATTAGTAGTTAAACGGAAATGGAAATGTGGCATTCAAAGATGTGATATGTGCTATGTGAAAAGGTAATCATAACCTCAAGCCTCATCAAACCGGAAATGACCGAAACAGGATTAGATGCAGCAAGGCTAAGTGGGTCATTCCCAATTAGGATATGATTATCCCCTTCTAGATATATTTCTTCCCGCTATGACGTTCGGGATGTTAATTAATGTGGTGTATGGAAAGAGAGCTCTCGATTAAAGGTCGGTAACGACCGGGGGATGACATATTCAGTACCATCTAGTTAAGAGGTGGGCCGGTCTTGTGTTGGTAGAGGAGCTTTATGATGGTTTCTCGGGACATCCATCTAGAGGTGTACCCATTTCGGAAGGTAGATCCTGCGCCTGGTCATTTGTACGGAAATCCATTCTCCAATAAAAACCTACGGTTTTGTTTGTAGAGCCTAGTATGCTGGATTTTAATAATGGTAACAATTTCAGCTAAGATTAATAAGTTTATTTGCAAATGTTTTAAAAGAGATGTCATTAGAAATAATATCAAATGTTTTGATATAAAAGTGTTTTAGTTATCATAAGGTAAAACCCGTCCGTGTTTATGTGTGGGCGTGGTCTTATGAGATACTCTTTATTTTCAAAGGATTTTATCCAAAGGCTGATATATGACACCGTCATTTATTATTGAGTTTTTCTCATGCTGGTTTATCAAGCCTGATCCGGGTATTTTCAATACTCGGGTCAGATCCGAGTAGTTTCAGGATAATCAAAGACAGTTGGAGTTTCCAGAGGAGAGCTGGAGATATTCATCGACGTATGGAGATATTCGTTTATCGGCTTTGCTTAGTGTAGTTTGTTTGATGTTTGTCAGCAATTGTAAGGGCAGGTTTTATAACTGTCCAAGCTGAATTTAGGTTAGACTCTGATATATGTATTTAAAAGTTTTTCGCTGTAAAAATATTTGTTCAATATTATATGTTATTCCATTCGTGTGGGATTCTGTTCTGTCTACTTTTCTTTATCACCCTTAAAGATCCGTCTTTTCGTGCAATTTGAGTTAGACATGTGTAGTTTATTGTCGATTCAAAGGGTACGAGAAAATGGGCCTTTACAGTAGCAAAGGATAGTATTCATCTGATGGTGTTTAGAACCAGATATGGATCGTACGAATGGTTAGTATTGTTGTTCGGACTAACTAATGTGCCAGCATTCTTTGTAGATTTGATGAACCGAGTTTTTCGAGAACACTTGGATAGGTTCGTATTAGTATTCATAGATGATATATTGATATACTCTAAAGATGAAAGAGAGCATGAAGTTCATTTTAGAGTGGTGCTTGAGACGTTGAGGCAGCATCGGCTGCAAGCAAAACTTTCGAAGTGTCATTTCTGGAAGAAATAAGTGAATTTTCTTGGTCATGTTCTCAGAGAAAGGGTTGTCTATAGATCTGACTAAGATCGAAGCGGTGCATAATTGGAAAAAATCAGAGACAGTGACTGAGATAAAAAGTTTTCTTTGATTAGCTGGTTATTATCGGAGATTCATCAAGGATTTTTCATGGATAGAGGCATCAATGACCAAGCTAACACGAAAGAATGTTAAGTTCATTTCGACCGATAAGTGTGAGGAGGCATTCTAGAAGCTGAGACACTGATTAACTATTGCACCTGTGTTAGTTTTTCCAGAAGGGAATCGGGATTTAGTAGTGCACACAGATGCATGTGGAACAGGCTTAGGAGCTGTGTTAATGTAGAGAGGTAAAGTGATTGCCTATGCATCTCGATGGCTTAGAACGCACAAGGTTAGATATCCAACGCATGATTTGGAAGTAGTTGCGGTAATTTTTGCGATGAAGGTAGGTAAACATTACCATTTGGGAGAGATATTTGAATTGTATACTTTTCATAAGTTGCTGAAGTATTTATTCTCTCGAAAGGAGTTGAATATAAGACAGTGGAGGTGGTTATAGTTTTTAGTCTCTTATGAATTTGGTATTGAGTACACACCAGAAAATACAACAAAGTTGCGGATGCTCTTAGCAGAAAATATCATAATGTAATATTGGCAATGATAGCCGAGTGGAAAGATTTAGAAGCGTTGACTACATGCAGATTACAGTGGAGATCTAAGAGTAGTTCTAGTACAGAGACTACTATGTTGTCGTGTTTAGAAGTTCGAACAGTGATGATCGAAAAGTTTGCTTTTAAGCAAAAAGTGGATCCAATGCTAGCTGAGAGGATTAGAAGGCAAGAGGTTGGAACTGAGATCGATGATCTAAAGGATTTTAGTCTTGATCAGAAGGGAAAGTTGAAAAAGAAGGGATGGTTGTGTGTTCAGAATGTTGAGGACTTAAGGAAAGAAGTTCTTAGGGAATGTCATCGATCCAAGTTTACGATTCATCCTAGAGGGACCAAGATGTATCAAGATATGAAGAGAAGCTTCTATTGGGAAGGTATGAAAAAAGATGTACGCTTATGGGTGAAACAACGTTTGAATAGTCAACAGGTAAAAGCCGAACATTAGAAACCAAGTGGGTTACTTCAACCTTAAGATGTTCCTATATGGGAATGGGAATCTATCTCAATGGATTTATAGACGGGTTGCCTAGGTCAAATAGGGAAAATGAAAGTATATGGGTTATGGCGGACATGTTGACCAAGAGTGCTCATTTCATCCCAGTTAAGTCAACTAGGATGGCACATATTTTAGCTAAGTTATTTATGAATAATGTAGTTAGAATGCATGGAACTCCTAATAGTATAGTAACTGATAGAGATTCCTTATTCACTAGAGAATTCTGAAAGAGTCTACAGGAGACATTAGTACCAAGCTCGAGATAAGTACTGCATACCATCCGTAGACAGGTGAGAAAATAAAAAGGATTAACAAAGTCTTAGAAGATTTGTTACGAGCTTGTGTGCTAGATTTTAGAGGATCATGGAAGACCATCTACATTTATCGAGTTTTCATATAACAACGGCTATCGGCCTAGTATATAGATGGCACCGTTTGAAGCTTTGTATGGAAGGCCATGTAAATCTCTCGTTTGTTGGTTAGAGACCGGGGATAGATTAGTTTTTGGTCCGGATTTGATTAGAGAAGCTGCAGAAAAGATTGAGTTAGTTAGAGCTAGAATTAAAGCTCAGTCTAGGAAGAAGAGTTATGCTAATAAGAGAAGGAAAGAATTCAAGTTCTCGGTTAGAGATCATGTTTTAGTCAAGGTATTACCGATGAAAGGTGTAATTCGATTTGGAAAATCAGGGAAATTGGCGCTGAGGTTCGCTGGATCATTTCCTTTTGTAGAAAGGATCATGAAACTCGCATATGAGGTAGAGTTACCGAACAAATTGGCAAGAGCCCACGATGTTTTTCATATTTCTCATCTAAGGAAGTGTATTCGAGATCCAGAGACTACTATTGCATGACTATATTAGATGGCTTAGTAGTGGATCTGGATTTGACTATAGTTAGAAAGCCAGTTCGTATAGTCTCAAGGGATGAGAAGGGGCTAAGGAACAAGACAGCCAGATTAGTTAAAGTCCAGTGGAGTGACGATAAGAGATACTATAGTTGGGAAACTGAGAGCGGGATTAGAGACGCTTATCTTGACTTGTTTCGTGGTATGTTTTACCTTTATGATTGATTTTGATGAGTGCCATATTTTAATTTCGAGGACGAAATTCTTTAAGGAGGGGAGTCTGTAATGACTCTAATTTTGATTAATATTATTTAGGACATTTAATTAATTAAATTAAATGAAATAATGTAAATTGTTAAGGGAATTGAGAATTGAATAATAGAACGGTAGTCGTGCCAAATTAAACAATGAATAAGAGAGAATAAAAAAGAAATAGTTAGGGTAATAGATAAGGGAAAAATAGGAATAAAATATATTCTTATACCCTAAACCCTCAAGCCACGTTTATTTTCTCGTTCATGAGCTAAAATTAAATCTAATAGAGGCTTCCATTAGGAGAAGGTGAGAGGAAGATAAGCTAAATCAAGAGAAAGAAGCTTAATTATTCTAGTTCAAGAAGAAAATCTCAAATTCTTTAATCACAAGCTAAATGTGAATAATATGTTACATCTCATCTTATTGTATTCGATTTTAGTTGAGATTCGAATTTATGTTGCAAATGATTTTCCATGTTTTAAAGTGTAGAATGAAATCATTGTAAAATCATCATAAGTGTTTTAAAGTGTAAATTTCTCATTTTTGTTCATTGTTGGAATTTTATCTCATGTTGGATAAACAAGAATTTAATTAAAGTGAAATTTGTTGATAAAACTAAAATGTATTCATTTTTGAAATGCTCAGAGATGGTTTTATTTCTTAAGTTGTAATTAGTTTGAGTTCAGAGCTTTTTGAAAATTGATGAAGGGTTTGGTTAATAAATAAAGAGAGGATAAGTTTTGTTGTTAAAATGGAATTTATAAGTTCATTAGACTAAGGAAATTAGCAATTAAAAGCTTAATTGGGTTAGGCCTATTTACTAACGAAATGAAGAAGTGTTTTCTTCTCATTTCAAAAAATCTGTACGTTTATGATAAAAAACTTAGAAACTAAAAATAGAAATCTCTAAGTTTTAACTTTGAAAATACTTAGCGAAATCTCCTCAAATAAATTGAAATAAATTTCTAGAACTTCGTGTAAATTCAAAGTAACTTTATCCTATCTATCTTTACCTTTAAAACTTTTGATTTCAGTTTTGGTTGAGATTTTAATCTCTATTTTGTTATGCGTAAAATTGATTAATTTAGGGTTTTGCAAAAGTTAGAGAAGAAGAATGTTGCAGTGTTGATTTGTGTTAGCTAAGGAAAAAGGTGAAAATTTCTCACAGTTATCTCCAAATATACTTTGCATGTAGTAACTAAGTGATTTAGATTATATATATATATATATATATATATATTATTTACTGTTAGTCTTTTCTTTTGAGAAATCATTTGTGGTAATTTAACTTTGAAAACCCTGTCCAAATGCAAGTTTTACTATCCAATTTCGTTATCTATGATTGCATGCTTGTTCCTTGATGATATATAGATATATCGCATTGAAATTACACTCAATGTTAAAACATACTTGAGATCGTTGGAACCATCATCGGAGACGTGAAATCCGGAGCGAGTGTCCAGAAGAATTTGTGTTACCGGTCCACTGTTAGGGTCTATTGGTGGGCTGGTCGTAAACAAAACTGGAGCATTCACTCCAGCTTTTAACTAGTTTTCGATATAATTTTTTTTCGTGATTTTTTTTCTTGGCTTTAAATATAGTATGTAAACTGCTTTAAAGGTGTATGATAGTTTGAATTGATGAAAGGAAATTATTATTACATATATGGTTTTATAGAAATGTTTTATAAATCAATTTCAAAGAAGGAATTTATAAACCATAGTTATATATATATTAGCTTAGCTCTAAAAATCATTTCTAGCTCATATATAACCATATTAGCATTCTCATATCAGAAATCTTTGTTTTAAAATGAAATGGAATATTTTATTAAAAAGCGAGAAATAAACTACCTCTTATATTGAGATAGTTGATGGATTTAGTGGAATTTGGCTTTTAAGCTAAACAATTCTTTTGCTATATGATGAGAATCATATTTAAACAATTTAGTAATAATAAGTGGTTACAGGACATTATTTATTACTTTGTTGTTTAATTATTTGACTTGGTTGTGTATAAGACTATGGGATTTAATAGTATCTTAATGGAAACGTATTATTCGTAATTCGTTATATTCGTTAGTTCATTCGATAGCTTGACTTTGAAGGTAAGGGCCAACTATCTCGAGTTTCAATCCTAATCTATATCCTAAGTTAGTAGATATAAAGGAATGTGAATACTTAAACAAAACCCAAATAGAAACATCATAAATAGAAAGAATACCTTGAATCACAATACCCATCCCTTCTCCTTCACCAATGGAGCACTCAACGAAGTAGGAATAACATTCATAACACATGCCTTCAAAACCTGCTTCTACTTAGCTACTTCTGGGCAATCCTTCTACATATGCGCGCAATTCTTGTAGTTGAAGCACTTTTTTCATCATCTTTGCATTTCTTACTCATATGGACTTTCTCGCCATAGTTAAATAAGTGGGCTCCCATGTACCCTTCTTTTAGCCATCCTTCCCTCAAGTCTGCTTGTCACTATTCCATTTTCACTTCCCATAACCTGGCCTTACAATTTAGTTTCTTCCTTAGGAGCAACAACAGCTTGTTAAATTTAGGATAAACACTCCGGTGTCTAAAAGCATCCATGAGCTTCTCGAAGGTCTCATAAAAGCGGCTAATCATCCGCTCACCAAGATAGTCAATTAGACCAATAATGAATTTCTCGTTCTTCTTTAATGGAATGTTAATAAAAGACATTCCATACGTTGACAGCATATCACACTCAGCAATGTACTCCAAGATGGATAAGTCTCCTTGCTTCATAACAAAGAAATCTCCTAAAAGGAACCGAGTTATGAGCCATCGATATAAATGTTTTCTTTAAATCTAGCTTTGAACTAGCCCTAGGTAGAATTATCTTCGAGAGTTGCCACCTTCACCGCATTTTACTATTTTATTTCCCTAATATGGAGCTATTAAGAAGTCAACTTCCTTTTCGTAGCAACCTCCAACTTTATATCCTCAAAGATCCACTTACAAGTATCAACTCAATTTGCACTTCAGTTGTCGACTCCCTTCAAAGGAACAGTTTGTCCTATAGATCCACAAAGTCATTATTAAGCATGGAAAAATTTGCCTCTGGCACCTGCACTTGAACTCCACTACCTATAATAGCTAGAGCAACTCTTTGGGTATTCTAAAGCATGTTCCTTACCACATCATTGAACATCGCTTGTAGTTCAAGCTAGAAACCACTCGATTGCCAGCTTCTCCTTATCTTACCATATTCCTTATATGATGATTAATTCTTTCAATTTGTAATAAGAAAGACTAGTTTCTTATAACTAGGATAAGCAGTATCCATGTGTGTAATGAGCCTTTAGTTCAAATTTACTACTAATATAAACACTACAATAAACTGGACCTTTAAAATTTATTGTAAAAGGATTTAACAGCATTTTTAAGTACGTTGTATAACAACATGCCATTATAGGTTTGAAACATACCATAGAAATAGTGTAAACAATATAACAAGTATGATTTTAATAGAGTTTTGTATACGTTGTTTATACCTATGATAGCGTTTATGTTGATGAGCTAAAACACTATTCGAGCGTTCCACTTTAGTTACCAAATATATTTAACAGCGATTTTCTCTTGTTAAGATAATTTTTTTATAGCGTTTAACTCTATGTTGTGTTAAATATACACAACATTAAATTTTTTCTATGGAATAAGGGCATTGTTAACATTGTTATGAGTTCTTTCCATAGCGTTTTTCATTGCTAAGACTCTTTGTTAAGCACTCTACAAATACTATTAAAGTTAACATAGTGATTTTGAAACGATCGTTTATAGTATCTACACAACGAGTTCCATTTCTATGCGCATCAACTACAATATATACTATACATATAGCATAGTTAAAATCAACACATTATATATTATTCGCATTTCATAACCAATATATTATATTAATCACACATCTTATAATCAAATGTAACATTACCTAAACTTACATACACAATATTCTTACACCAAAATATATATAATACGTCCATAATATTTCATAAGAAATATAGAACAAGCAGGAGCTAATGACTCAAAGTAGTAATACATACAAGCATACAAACCAAAATGTAGTTCTGACATTAAAAATAACTTTGAATGGATAACTTGTTGTGGCATGTTACTACTTTTTTTGCATCAAAGATATCTATCTACATGTAAAGTAAAAGTTCAAAAGACAGAAAAATAAATCATACACAAAATAAATACAAATTTGAAAGGCGAGAACCTTGATCATAGTAAATGTTCGATCAACTCCAGTACAGGTCACACCATTTTAGTTGAAAACTTTGATTCCCAATGATGTAATTCAAACAGTACAATCTAGTATATGCATTATCTTTAACTACCATTTAAACCAACGAAGGTACACCAAAGTTACCTTAAACTTTCAGTTCTTTTAAAAGGGACGAAGACCATTGCAAACAAGAACAAGTATGACTAATGGTGCAGAATAGTATGACTAACGGTGTGACATCGACTAAAGGGGATACTTAAAGAAGCTTTGACTAAATTAAATAGGTAATGATTATTTAAGAGCTGGATTGACATTTAATTTAGAGATTCAAGGTACGGAGGGCAATTTAAAAATTGGTAAAATGTCTTTAAATGAAAGATGCGTGCTTGATTCAAGTGGCAACAGTGGCCTAACCAACAATGGCTCAATATGAAGTAATGGCCTAACCAATCGCGTATGGTTAATTTTTATAAATTTAACTAATTCTTTAGTTACTAAGTCAATGTAGTTAAATTATTGTAAAACATAGTTAATTTTCGTTAACTTATTTAATTTTTATAAAACTCGGATAAATTTTACAAACTTAGTTAATTTCGTAAGACATTTATAAAACTTGGTTAACTTTTGTGATAATTAGTTAAATTTTATTAACCCGGTTATTTTTGTAAATTTAGTTATTTTTTAAAAACTAACTATTTTTTAAAAACTCGGTAATTTTTATAAACTTGGTAATTTTTATAAAACATAGTTAAGTTTTCTAAAATTTAGTTAACTTTGTTAAGTTAGATTAATTTTTATAAACTAGGTTAATTTTTATAAATTTAACTAATTTTATAAAACTTAGATAATTTGGTTAATGTTTTATAAAATTTAGTTGGTTTTTACAAAATTTTGCTAATATTTAGAAAATTATTTAATTTTTATAAAACATGGTTACCTTAGTTAAATTTTTATATAATTTAGTTAATTGTTATGACTTTATTTAAGTTTTATGAAACTTGGTTAATTTTTAGAAAATTGCTTAACTTTTATCAAACTTGGTTAACTTAGTTAACTTTTAAAAACCTAGTTAAATTTCATGAAAATTATTTGATTTTAATGAAAAATTTAGTCAACTTGGTTAAATTTTTATAAATTTAATTTTTTTTTTTGTAAACTTAGTTATTTCTTTATAAACTTACTTAATTTGTGTGTTTAATTTTTATAAAATTTGCTTAACATAAATCCTTTTTGTGAAAATTAATTACTTTTTGTAAAATTAGTTACTTTTTGTAAAATTAGATAATTTTTGTAAAATTAGTTAATTTTTTTTAAATTGCTTAATTTTAATCAAAATTCAACTTAGTTAAATATCAATAAAATTCAGTTAGTTTTTATAACTTAATTAAGAAAATAAACCTAGCTAATTTTTCAAAATTTAGTTAGTTTAGTTAAATATCTATGAATTTGGTATATTCTTTAGTAACTTACTTAATTTAGTTAATTTTTTGTAAACCATAGTTAATTTTGATAAACTTATTTAATTTTTATTAAACTTAGTTAAATCTTACAAACTTTGTTAATTTAGTCAAACATTTATAAAAGTTGGTTAACTTTTATAAACACTAGTTAAATTTTATCAACTTAGTTATTATTATAAAAGTTGCTTAACGTAGTTACTTTTTTTAAAATTAGTTATAAAAATTCAACTTAGTAAATTTATATTAAACTTAGTTAATTTTTATAAACTTATGGAGTTTCATAAAATTCTGACAATACATCCTTTGCACGATAAGTGCTTTTCCGAACATCTTAATTTAATATATATTTACATAATCAAAACAAGACTGTATTGGTATCATATGTAACAAAATATACTCGATATAGCATACACATTTAAATGCACAAACTCATATCTTTTATTAGCAATTTTAGCTAGCAACCTTCCATATAGCAAAGCAATGTTTTGTGTACCTATATAGCAAAGTAAATGGAATAATTAATGTGCAAATCTATAAAAGAGAGAATTATGTAATTATGCAAAGCAATTAAATTCTTAATATAAAACATAATTAATATAAAATTATTTTAAATGATGAAGTATCCAAATGAAAAAAAGGAATAAAAAAATACCTGCACGTTTACTCTTCAGCAACCTTCAGAATAATCGCCAAACCAAAACCATTGTTGTCTTAGTCCAGTCTAAAAAATAACCAACAATATTAGTATTATATAATATTCTTAAGGATATTTCATAACGCTGAAGTTCAGGGTCCAAATTCATCAAATATGGTTTATATCAAGTGATAACAAAAACGCAATGACTTGTAGGAGAGAAAATAAGGACAGAAGCTTTGCCAAATTTACCTTGATTAGCAGGAAACTATATTATACTTTGATTCCTTCTAAACATTGACTGTAACGACCCCAGAATTTCTGTCAATTAAAATTTGTATATTTAATTAATTTTAAATATCAATAAGTGAAATTTATAAGTCGAATAAATTTTATTCGAATAATTGGATTTAATTGGATAATTAAATCGATAATTTAATATTTGAAAATACAGAAATAATTGGAAATCGAGTTAAATATGATTGAAAATGATTTGTAAAATTTTATTATATCATATTGGAGTTAAAACGATATTTTAGAACTTTTAAAATTGAATTAAAAGTTAAATTGTGAAAATTGAATATTTTAATATTTAATTGACGAGCTAAAATAGCCATTTTTCAAATAGTTTCGGATTTCGACGAAACTAGTTTCATCGGATCCATAATGTGATATTATTGTATGGTTTCAAATTTCGTGTCAATCGGATTTACGGTTTGTCCGGGGCAAGCCGAAACGCATAGAAATTGGTTTAAATCGATTTAATTTAAAATCGATCGTTTATTTCCGTAACTCGCACATATGACCGAATTAGCTCCCGAAACCTATTCCATTGTGTTCGGAACGCGGGGTAAACCCTAGAAACGCCAACCGGCACGCTTCGTTTAGAGTTCGGAAAATTTTCGATGAATAATGTTTTGAGAAATTTTCTATACAAGGACATCAACATTTCATTTTGCACTCAAGTCCTAGGGTTTCAACAGCAGCCGGACCTAGATTTTAATGGCTGAGAATTTCGAAACTTCCTCCTCTATTATCTTCAAATCCATAAACAATTAGAAAAAGTCGTCAACTACAAAGTTGTAGAGGGCATCAAGATCTAGCTATCCAACGGTGTAGATCGGAAACGGAGCCACGGATCGACGGAAATTTCAGTTCAAAGTCGCTGCATTTTTCACATCGTTCGAGGCTATGATGTGGCCGAGCTTCATGGTGCTCTGGCCGAGTGTAGTGCTCGTGACAAGCTTCGCGATGGAGGTGGCCGATCGTCTTCAAGTTGAGTGTGGTGGCCGTGATGTTTAAACCTAATTTCGGCTTCATGGGTTCCTATGTACGTGTGTTTTACCTGTAAATGGATGAACGTGAGGAAGAAAGGAAGGGGGGCGGCCAGATCTGAAGCACAAGGAGATGGACGACCTAGATGTAAAAGTAAAAAAAAGAAATTGTAATTTATTATATTTATAATTCGTGTAAACTTTAAACAAGCATAATTTTTTCATACGAGGTCCGTTTTGGACGAAAATAATTGCGTTGGCTTCGTTTTATCGAGCACTACGTAATGGAGCTGGTTTGGAGTTGTTTGGAACTAGTCTGAATTTTGGATAAAATTAAACGCGCGTTTAATTTTATCCGAAATAAAACGCGAAAACCAAATTGAAATCAAGGTGAGAACTTCTCACCCAATCGAATTGTTTTGATTTAAATTTTTAAATAGTTAGATTTAAAATTTTCTTGAATGTATGTTTGAATGATGATTGTTATCTATTGATTGTTAAAATAGACATTATACGCCGTTAGTAAGCGGAGTTTATTTATTAAAAACATATACCGCGAATATTTCACAGTACAGTGAAATTGGTATTATTTATGTACTTAGAGTTGATTTCCCGCAGTATATAGCGGATGAGACCCTATTGCGCCGCATAATAGCGGATAATATTTTATAAATCCTATATACCGCGATAATTCCGTACTGGAACGGAATTGGTATTGTGCTAACGTCTATGGATGCAGGGAAACATGTTGGAGGGATCCAACTGGATTCCTCAACTGTATTGATTTATTACAGATTTTGTTGTATATTCTATTATCATATTGATATACGATGTTTGATTGTCGTGATTGACTATTAGGTGTTGTTGCATCATCGGATCCATTTTCGAAGTTTAAAATAACGATTTTGATTTTTAAAAAGGGTTTTAAAGTGATTTTTGAAAAGATACGTTTTATTAAATTTTGAATTGATTCATTTTAAAATAAATTAACGTTATAAAATTTAATATTATAAAATTAAGATTTTTGTGAAATATAACCAAAAGGTAATTTTTAAAATAAATAGATTTATAAAATAGTTTAAATTTGGATTTTTGAATTATTATAACGGATGTATATAAAAGATTTTTAAAACTGATATTTGTAAATCAAAAATATTGGAATAATAAAACGAGTTTTTATAAATGTTAAAATGAAGTATTGAAGGATTTCATAAGTGAATGAAATTCACAGTTGTATAAATGGTGAAATTATAAAATGAATAGATGTTGTAGAATAAAAGATTTATAAGTAATTAACTTATAAACTGGATTTTAGCATATAAATGGGATATTAATAGAAATTGTTAATAAAGGAGATTTTATAACTTGAAGTTGTATAAAATATAAAGGAATCTTATAAGTAATAGAAGTTTTAAAAAGAACGATTTTGTAAATAAATGAATTATAAGTATTTAACTTATAATATGGACTGTTGGTATATAATTGAGTTATATAAGTTGAATTGGATTAATAAAGGATATCTATAAATCGAAGTTTATAAATAAAAATAGAATTTATAAACATTGTTTATAAATTCGAAATCAATGGAATTTGATAAATTGAACATAGAAATTTATTAAAGGAAGTATATTCGCGACTTTGGATAGCGAATTATTCTTTATGTAAAATGCGTAGAAATGTTGAAATTGGTTAATGAAGTATATTCACGATTTTGGACAGTGAATATATTATTAAATAAAATGGTTATGTTTTGGAAAAGCGATATTATAAAATGAAGTTAATTATTTTAAAAGAGGTTTTAAAATGTATTATGAATCGAATACATAGATTTCAACATCCATTGTTGAAATAGACGTTTCGAGAAATAGAAGGAAATGGTGGACTATAACACCGTTGTTATAGTAAATGATTTCCGAAAGGAAATGTTTTATATAGTATTGGGATTTATATATCTATCTTAAATTTCGAATCCCTATACTAGTGATTTTGGGTCGTCGTAAATATGTTTTACGTAACATTCGTTTTGACTCAAATAAATGTGTTTGAAAGAATGTTTTCTTTAAAGAATGAAATATATACTTAATTTCGATTTAAGTATATTGAATAATTTCCAAGTGTTGAAAATAAATGAATTTGTGAATTAATTATTATTATTAAATAAATATGGAAATGTTTTCCAATATGAAGTGAATATTTTGAGACTTTATCTTTTAGAGATAAATTGAAAATGAATATTAGAAATTGATTTGGAAATCGTATATTCATAGATATTTTGGAATTGTAAATTCACTATGGAATTTATAGAAGAAAGGGAAATTTGATTAAAAATAAACGTTGATTTATTTTTGAAGTATGGAAATAAATTTACGGATTTGGAACGTAAATATAAAGTAAATCGGTAAGGATTTATTTAAATTGGTTTAAATGAACCATTTTGAAATGAAAGTATTTCCGCGTAAGGAAAATGATTGAAAATTTGTTTTTAAATGTTGAAGTGTGGAAAATATATATCCTGTAAAGATATTTTTGGAAAATAAATAATTTGGGAAATTATTTGGAATCTGGTGATGTTGAGCATGCCTATTAATAGTTAAATAACCGACTATCAATATTTTCTTTTAAATAGGTATTTGTTGTGATTTGTGTGAATTTGAATGCTACACTTATTTTTAAAATAAGCGCTCACTATTCGGGTTAGCCGGGAAAGGACCTTGGGGTCGTATAACCCATTCCGAATATGTGATACGTCATTATGGATTGCATTTGATGACCGGTGTTGAAGACCGGATATTTGTGAAAACGGAAGGATTACCGTCGAATGTTTCTGCATCGGCCGATCCCCGATATAGAAATTTATTACCTTTTGTGATGGGAAGTCCGGTCGTGATTAGTGAATATCCGGATTTAAAGGACTTCTTTGTAAGTGCCTTCGGTTCCGTTCGATCCTGGAACGGAATTGTATGGATGTGTGTCTGACATTACAATTTGAGATGTAAAGCTGGTTTCCATCAAATATATTTCCGTTGGTGGCGGAGAATTTATTCTCTTAGCTTAACACCCTTAGTGGTTATGTAGTTGATGGTTACTAGTGATACATTTCCAAATTGGTAATGAGGCATACGAAGTGCTGTTGAGCATTTGATGATCAAAGCATAGCTTTTATATAAAGCGTGGCTTTGTGGACGAGACTTCGTCGGACCTCACACCCCAGAAATGGTCAAAACAGGAAGGATGCAGCAAGGTTATTAGGGGGTAGCACCCCTTTAGTGTATGTCATTCCTTCTGGATAGAGGTGGTATCATGGTATGGAGCCCAGATACTTAACCTATATTGTTGCTGCAAATTTATTGCTTTGTGGTTGTTGGAAATCGAGGATCCTCGGATATAGATCGGTTACGATCGGGGAATGACATATTCGTATCAGTAGTTACCTAGTTTGAAAGGTAACCCGGCCTTGTGTTGGCAGAGATCCGGTTAGGTTCTTGGGGCGTCTTTCTAGAGGCGTTTCCATGTAGCAATGGGAAGTTCCTTGGCCTGACCATTTGTTGGAAATCCAAACTTCAATATGCACCTTGTACGGTTTTAGTTGTAGAACCTGCCATTTACTTATGGTGGTCACCACTATTTAGATGGTAGCTATAGTAGGCATACGATAATGGTCGTATGTTGGCTAAGATTTATATCTTTACTTTCGAAATGATTTTTCCTACACTATGCACTAGTAATAATATCAAATGTTTCTTTTTAATGCGTATCAAGCATCTTTGACTATCATAAGGCGAAATCTCCTCCGATTCTGCGTTTGCATTGTGTGTGTGCGGGAGGCCTTATGGTAGTCTCATTTTCTAAAAAGCATTGCGAATCTATTTTAAAATTATCCTGTACTTTGTTTAAAAAAATAAACTGTTTTACTTCTCACACCAGTCACATGACTGACTCGGAGTTTATTGTTTTCCTTCCTAAACTCTGGGTGCCCACTAATTTCCACACTGGCAGTCTAGAGTTAGTTTATCAGGATATTCTGGAATTCAGGAGTTGCTGGAGGCAAGCTGGATGGCATGGCGTATACTAGTATATAGTATTTCTTTTCCGCTGTTTGTTGTTGTTTGTTTTTGTACACTCTGATGATGTAATGTAATATGATGTAATGTAATAACTGATATAATTCTTTTGTTTAAAGATTATTCATTTATCTATTATATGTTGTTCCGCTGCGATTGTGAGATTTTGATATTGTTCTGTTGTTTCTTTCTGTTTTGTTCTATCTTTTTCTCTCTTCTTCTATCTTCTACCTTTTCTTCTTCTTTAACCATAACGGTACGGTTTTCCGGCATTCGATTGCTCGGCAGTTGATACAGTGGACGTATTGATGTCGGTTTTCGAGCGACGAAAAGTCGCGTCGTTACATTGACATATTGAACCTATCATCCATATAACATTATCATTTTGTCAACTCTAGAAATAAAGTGCATTTGACAAATAAATCTTGTATTCAAACAACTCAAGCAAAAATCTTTGGCCTAACAAACTTAGCTGTGCTACGCTCAATTGAAATTACAGATGGGAGAAAGAAATCAGATTATGAGAGAAATTGTTGCATGGTTAGAAAAATTAGAGCATTTATACAAAAGGTAATTGCATGTTTCTCCTTTTTTGAAAAAAAATGGTGCCTTAATAGCCGTTCCTTCTCCGAATATGATTTTGTTCAACGATCAAGTCTTTAAAATCAAAATATATAAATAAAAATATTGTATAAGCTAAGAATAAAGAAGGTTCAAATAAAAAACCTTGTATATTGATTATATGATAGTGTGGAGTATTAAGTTTAATAGCATGTGAACAACACAATTATACCTTCATTTAGATCAATCAAGATGTCAAGTTCATCCAGTAATAGTATCAAAACCTCTGGTACAGATAACATCTTTTCTGCAGTCATAACTATTATCACCCTCAATAAGTCAGAATATAAAATATGCTTATTTTTTCTTCAGCAATGTTATATAAATTACCTCTCATTTCTATGTCAACAAATAAAGCTTTAACTGTTGCATGCACAGTGGTATTAATTGTTGTTGCTTTTTTAATTACAAAGTATTGTCTAAAAAAGAAGAGTTGTTCAAACAGTATTACTGGTACTGGAACCACCCATATAGAATCAAATGTTGTATTTGCATCAACATAGAACTTTTTAGATGAACTCATAAAAGAAAACCGATCAGGTTTAGCCCACATAATCTAAAAGAATTCACAAATAACTATACAACCAAATAAGGTTCAGGCAGATTCAGCGAAGTTTACAAAGGATGATTTTCAAATGGGATGCATAAGGCAGTTAAAGTACTTCATAAGACATTAAATAAAAGCGCAGAAGAACAGATCATAGCGAAAGTCGGTACCATTGGCAGAACATATCATACCACTCTAGTTAAATTCTATGGGTTCTGTTTCGAAGATACGACAAAAGCGTTGGTATATAAAAAGAATCACGTATGAAAGCTAGTGACAGTGTTCGGTTAGAAATACAATAGCTAGCGGTGTATTATTACATCTTCTCTATAACAGTTAGTCGATTCCTGAAGACTAGAAAACATAGAGTGAACATATCTATATTTTGTATATAATATAAATGTAGTATATGCAAAAATCTTAAGAATTCCTTCTATATAGTAGTCTCATATGGAGTATCCCTAAAACTGGATGGTACATGACTCCCTGGTAGGGCCTTGATAGTCCAATGATTGTTGATCCATGTCGAATGATAATGTATAATAGGTCTATATAAATGGAAAATAAGAACCCATATGTTATAGAGAATGGAAGATGGAGAAGTTTTTGACGAAAGATGTGAAATGTTCACTCCTAATTAATGATTGGATTTGGAAAGGTGGATGTCTTGGGAGAATTGTTAGAAGTCCACTTTGAGTCTAACTTAATAATAAGAAATTTTAGAAAATGAGTAAAAGTATAAATTGTATAATTTAAAATGACTTTTAGTAGAAAAGTAAATATATTGGATTTTGGAAAAAATATATATCATAAGAGTTTTGTAAGAAAATTTCTTTCGAAAAGAAGTGATAGAGAAATATAACTCGTGGATCTTTTTATGCAACGAAAGTTTTTAAGATATTAAATATTTTTGTGGACGGATAATATGAGTGGTATACAAATCGGAATAGGGTGAATGGTACAGAAAAGAATGTAGGAAATGCGGATTACGGATCTTAAGGCTGGTTTAACACTAGAGGGAGGGGGTGAATAATGTTTAATAAAAAAATTATCTTTTTGAAATCTTTTCGAATTAAATCCAAACATATGCAATTCACAAACACAGAAACAATCACAGAATCAGAAATAGATGCAAATAGTAAATAAAAGCAGTAAAGGAAAGAACACACTGAAATTTTATACTGGTTCGGAGTTACCCTACATATAGTCCCATACAATTTCTTGTGCATATTTCTTTTCAAATATAATGTCGATATTACAATCTCGATTTCAAGGCTACGAGATACACCCTCCTATCTTTGAGTTCAGGGCAGACTCTCTTTATTTAACCAGGCTACAAGATCACCTAATTGATTTACGGGCTACAATCACATCCAATTGATTTACAGGTCGCAATCACACTGTTTACAATATCACTTTGATAGATAGAGAGACTCGATACACTTCTTTGATTATAAATGATCCTATAAATCTGAATAGCACTGAGATCTTTTAGAGAGAGTGATAGAGAATCAAACTAGAGATGATCGAATTTGATTCACTCAGGATTTCGACAGAGTTTTGTTAAAATATAAGAGAATATTTGAGTGGAGAAGAAGGAGTGAAGAAATGAAGAAAAACTAACTTAAAATTCATTGAAAACAACTGGTATTTATAGAAGAACAATAGTCATGTCCATTCGTGAAAGGTTATGACGAATAGACACTTCATTTGAAAATTTGAAATTTGAATTTCTACGGCTACCTTGTCGACATGGGGATGGGGTATGCCGACATGCCCTAATTAATTTTGAAAATTGATTTTTGTTTTTAAAAGATGTTTTCTTTCTAAAACTTGTCAAAACAATTTCTAAAGTTTATAAACCATCTTGTAGTCTAAACTTATAAAAGTGATTTAAAAAGTAATCTTAAAAATATACAACCTATAATATAAAGGTAGTATTAAAAACTAAGTATAGAATATATTTTTGAGATTTAAAGCTTATAATATTGAAATCAGAAGATAGTTCAAATACAAGAAATGATTTTGAAATAAAAATATAAAAAATAATAAAAATAGTTTAAGGCTAAATATTTAAACAGAGAGATGACTTTTAAAAGGTTTTTTTGGAAAAATATTTAAAATAAATCATTTTGAAAGTTTCTTAGATTCCATTCCACTAGAGAAGGCCGTGGTTCCATCCCACTAAGAGATCGTGGGTTCCATCCCACTATAAAAGTGAGAAGGTGGATTCCATTCCATAATTAAAATCCGAATAAAGATTTTAGTGCTATTATGAAGTTTTAACATAAGTCTAGACACTATCACTTATCTTGGTATCTTGAACTCTTGAAATCTTAAACTCTTAATACCCATAAGTCTTTAGTCTTGATTTCTTCAATCTTGAATGTGTCAGCCTTGAATCTCTGTACTCAGTCTTGACTCTTTATATTATACAATCTTCATTCTTTAGTACCTGCATATACATATATATCTAGACAAGAATGTTAGTATTTATATTTTATAACAAGTCCTAAGGTTGTTGTCATCAAAACCATCATCTCAGGAACTAACAATCTCCCCCCTTTTGATGAGACCTATGTTTATAAAATATACTCCAATAAACTCTGATTCCACTCTAACTCCCCCTTAATCTAAGCCTAACTAACATATTTTATAGTTCTCCCCCTTTGTCATCAACAAAACTAAGCCTAAACTACGTAACTCCTCCTTAAACTAATACTATGGAACTAAATGCTAATAACAAAGTATAATAAGCGAAAACATAAATCTAATTTTATTATATATGTTGTTATATTACACAAACATATAAACCAATATATACAAATACACAATATATAAAAAAAACATTATCATAAAAACAATCTAACGAGAGTCCTTGACAATTGGTGATTTGTGAATCGAACAATTAGGGTAATTGAGACAAAAGTTTCCACGTCGTTCGTCCAAATTACCATCTTTATCAAAACAGACTTCTCCAACGCAAATAAATGTATCGTCTTCGTCCATTTGCACTTCTTCTTCATCTTCCTCTAATGGATTATGAATATGAATGTTAGAGGGTCATCTTCAATCATGATTGGGTCCGCATGGTTATCCATCAGAAATTTTTGCAAATTTCTATGGATTTTGCCATGTTTATCTTGTTCCTTAGCCATCTTTATTTGCATGACTTGCAACTCAGTTCATCGTTTGTAGAGAATCCTTCAAAGTTTCCTCTATCTTAATGACTCGGGCCAGTGTAGTTCGTTGAAATGGACCGGCATTAGGAGAATTGAAAGAAAAGGTCGCATTTTGGTTTGATTTGGAAGAGAATGCCATTATTCAATATTCTACGAAGTTCATTACAGAAAGAAATGAAGTAGAAGACAAAAGAATTTGAAATATAGAAAATATATAACTACCAAACTAATTTTAGAGGGAAAATCAAAATTCAAATTTTACCGTTGTATGTCGACATGGGGGGCAGGGGGATGTGGACATCCTTATGGAAATTTTGATAATTTTTATTTTTCTTTATTTATTTAAATATATATGTTACCATATCTATGTTCTATATCTCATTTATAGAGCAAATACCTAATTCTCTTTTAAATTTAGTAAAGGTTGATTGATTCAAGGGTTTGGTCAGAATATCAGCTATTTGATTCTCAATGTTGATAAATTCAAGAGAAATAATGTCTTTACTTATATTATCTCTGAGAAAATGATGTCTGATATCAATATGTTTGGTTCTGGCATGATGAGTCAGATTTTTGGATAAATTTATTGCACTTGTATTGTCACAATAAATTGGTGATTTTGAAATATTTAATCCAAAATCTTTTAGGGTCTGTTGCATATAGTTTACTTGAGAACAAACCAAAGCAGTAGAGATATATTCTGCTTCAGTTTTTGATAGTGTGACAATATTTTGCTTTTTACTAAACCAAGAAACCGGAGAATGTCCTAAAAAGTGACAAGTTCCACTTATACTTTTTCAGTTTGATTTACAACCAGTATAGTCAGCATCACAATATGAGATTAAATCAAATGAATCATTTTTTGGGTAAAATAGACTATAGTCTAAAGTGTGTTTAACATATCTTAAGATACGTTTAACAGCTTCTAAATGGATTTCTTTGGGTTGAGATGGGTATCTTGCACAAAGACATACACTATCCATGATATCAGGCCTACTCGTAGTTATATAAAGTAGCACTCTAATCATTCCCCTGTATAGTTTTTGGTCGATATCTTTTGACATGTTCTCTTTATTTAAGGCTTCATTGGTTTCCATAGGAGTGGATTTTCCACTCGCAGTGGTCATTCCAAACTTATTACTTAGATCCATATCATACTTTTATTGATTAATGAAAATACCACAATCTAATTGTTTTATTTGCAATCCTAGAAAGAAAGTAAGTTCACCCATATGACTCATCTCAAACTCATTTTTCACTATTTTAGAAAACTCTTTATTCATTTTATTGTTTGTTAATCCAAAAATTATATCTAAATTTGTACTAATTGGATATCATTTTTGTTTCTTTTAATGAAAAGAGTATTATCTACTTTACGAATTTCAAAATTTAATTGTAATAGGTAAGATTTAGTTTGTCATACTAGGCTCTGGGAGCTTGTTTCAGATCATATAAAGATTTCTTTAATTTGTAAACATGATTTGGAAATTTTTCTTCCTCAAAAGTGGGGGTTGTTCAACGTAAACATCTTCTTTAACAAAACCGTTTAAAAATGCACCTTTGTTATCCATTTGAAATAATTTGAAATTGTTGTGATTTGCGAAGGCAAGTAGAATTCACTAAAGCAAAATGTACCTATCATAGCATTTCAAAAACGCTATAAAAACCTTTAATACGTTTTTAACCACGCTGTATATTAACATGCCATTATAGGTCAGGCATAAACCATAGCAAGACAGAAAACGCTATAGAATTCCCGTATCTATAGCGTTTTTTATGACATTAATACGTTTTACATCGTTTTTGTTGATATGTTCAATAACGATTATAATATGCTATGTTAACTTTATACAACATTCTTTTCATCGTTGTAGTTTCTTTTTACAGCGTTTCATTTGTTGTTATGACGTTTATTTACAACGTTTTCTGAATGCTTGGGTCCTATTTTATAGCATTCTATTGCGTTTCTAAAACGCTGTTAAAACTTTCTATAGCGTCTCCAAAACCCGTTAAAACTTTCTATAGCATTTCGAAAACACAGTTTAGTCTTTTCTATAGCTCTTTGGAAATGTTGTTAAGTATTTTCATAGCATTTTATAAACGCTGTCAAATTTTGTCCATTTCCTAACCAACATATAGCTAGCCAATTCTATATGCAGCCATAATTTATGTATAACACGGTTTAATACTATATTGTATTAATCACACATTTTAGAATCAACATATTATATTAATCACACGTCTTACAATTAACATGAAACATTACATAATAAACATACGCAATATTATTACATCAAAATAGATAATAAGTTCATTATATTTCAATGTAGAACAAGTAGCAACTAGTGACCAAAGTTAGTAATACATACAAGCATGCAAACCAAAATGTAGTTATGACACCAAAAATAACTTCGAATTCATAACTTGCTGCGGTATATTACTATTTTTTTCATCAAGTATATCTATCCACCTTCAAAGGAAAAATATCATAATACTATTTTAGTTTCCTTTTGTCTTTATCTTTTCATATTAAAAAAAGAAGAAAAGAATATGATACTAATATTGTTCAGGAAACTCTAGGGAGCACGCAATCCACAATACAAAATTACATTTATACTATAAACCATTGTTTAAGAATGCATGCTATAATAAAATTTACAAAGTACTATAAAAAATTTAATAAATTACAAACTGCAACTTCATGGAGGTACCAACAACATGTCGATGAATATATCACAATTTTGGATAAAAGCATAACAACTTTCCCTTCTTTAATGTTTTATGACAATTTTATAGATAATACTAGTTAAATAGCAATAATTTCTAACTAAGCCATCATTAATAAAAATTACATCTGATTTTAAACAAGAAGTACCTGATAAATAGTGCTTTTCACAGATTCAGGTGTTCCAGCAACTTTGAAGAACAAATTCCCCAAGCTTGTACTCCTAAAAACAAAGCAAATCCTCTCATTATCACTACAGATAGAATAATGGAGTGAAAAATTAGGATAAGACAAATACACGCCTGTTGTGCATGGAAGAGAAGAACATTAGAATAATCTATATCCATATTTTTGAATACTCTGGAGGCAACGGTTAAAGCAGTAATAGTTTTGACAATTAATCAGAGCTGGGATGAGAAGCATTAAGTTGATGAGAATTATGGGTAGTAGTCATACCTTTTGGTCTTAGCCAACAATGATGATCAGAGTTGCCATGGCCTATTTCTACATAAAACACTTCAAGTCCAGGGTTGGACATGATAAAATAGTATGTTCCCCATTTGATAACTTTTTTTAATTGTTGAGCTCGTTTCTAGCTACAACTCAAAAGAAATAAAAACCAAGATTATTGGCCATAATTATAGAAGATACATAAATCGATACAGAGGCCATATATTACTATCACATTTTGAAGATACTAGCTTATTTCTAATCATTTGAAAAACTACATTATGTTATAAAAGATACTTATGTCGGGATTTGAATTTGAATCATTTGAAAATTAAATTAAATTTCATCATATAATCGTTTCTAATCTATGTAGTGACCATAAGATTAATTGTCTTCCCATCCTCTCATGATTCAAATTTTTAGGATTCACTTCATTAGTTAGTACGCTCATTTCTAGTTACAACTTACACTAAGTTGGAGTAATAAATTTTCCATAATGGTTATGCCTTACAACAAGTATAGTAGTCCACCTTCCTAAGGCTCAGTTAATTAATAATCAATTACAGAATGATCAAGATATTATGTTGTATCGTTTTAATACATTCCCCATTCTATAATGTTTAACTTTGATGAACCTATTGTATGATGATCTATGTGGTGCTAAACGATTCATCTAGAATTCTATAGTATATAATGAAAATATGTTTCCTAAATGAATAAAGAAACCTGACCATATACTTAATAGAAACGAGCTCAACAATTTAATTGATAGCCTCTAACAAGCCCACCACTTAGATTTGGCACCACCTAAAAAAGAAACCCGACCATGCAATTACACTAACCACCATCACAGACTTCGCAAATTCATATATAATTATGCATTTTTTTCATACATATATTTTTATGGTATGCTTATATCTTGTGGTTTAATAAGTTTATTAAGAAATTAGTATTATAACCTATTTCTAATTCTTCATAGTTAATTCAATTTAGATGTAGATACATAAATTGTTTGTGATAGCAGCTTGCTCAAATGTAATGTATGAATATATAAATACTTTGTACAATATAGTTAATTTTTATAAACATGTTTACTTTTTATAAATATGTATAATTTACAAAATTGCTTTATTTTTTGTAAAAATCGGTCAATTTTTGTAAACTTAGTTAATTTTTATATAAAAGTTTTATAAATTAGATTAATTTTCATAAATTTAGTTAAATTTTATAAAATACTTAACTTAGTTAAATACATTGTTAAAATTAATTAATTATTATAAATTTATTTAATTTTTATAAAATTTTATAGTATTTAGAATTTATTTAATTTTTATAAAACTTTAACTTAGTTGATTTTTTTATAAAACATAGTAGCTTTTTATAAATTACTTATGTTTATAAAACTTAGGTAACTTTTAGAAAATTATTTAATTCTTATTAAACTTGGTTCACTTAGGTAAATTGTTATAAAACTTAATTATTTCTTATAAACAAAGTTTTTGTATAATTTAGTTAACTTGGTTAAAAATTTATAAATTATAATTAATTTTTATAAGTATGTTTAATTTTTACAATTGTGTTTAATTTTTATAAAACTTGCTTAACATTGTTATCTTTTGTAAAAATTTGCCAATTTTTGCAAAATAGATTAATTTTTTATAAAATTCAACTTATTTAAATCTTTATAAAACTTGGTTGATTTTTATATACTTATCGGATTTCTAAAATCTAACAATGTCTTCTTTGTGCGATTAGTACTTTCCCACACACCCTAGTTCAATATATATATACTCGATCAAACAAGATCAGGTATGTATTATATATAAAAAAATACACTCCATCATAGCATATATATTTAAAGCAAGGTTCGAGATCTCAGTTTTGATCTTTGTTTCGGTCTTTTGTAATTTTAGGGGTTTCGATGTAATTCGAAAATTTTGGAAATTTCGATTCTTGTTTTGGTTTCAGATGCCGCTATTTGTTTTTCATATAATTACACATATATTTGTTTAATTGATTGAAACAAGACACATAATTTATATTTAACAGAAAAAATAAGGTATAAAAGGATAATACTGGTTAATTATAATTATCTATAACACTAAAAAATGTTTATTCATTATTTCATTTTTAACCTTTTTAGTTACTCCATTCACATTTTTGTGAATTTATATGTTTCCTAAGTTAGAATTTTAAGTTTGAATGTTCATATATTTTAAACTCAAATTAATTCTTTTTTTGAGACTTTTTTTAGCTGTAAAATTTGAAGTTCATTAGTTTTTATTAGACTGCAATTTCGCCTTGGTATCGTTTCAGTCCCTACCGAAACCTAAATGGAACGATCGGAATCTCGGTGTTTCGATCGAAACCTCAAACATTGATTTAATAAAGGCATAAAAAAGATACATTTTAACCGTTTTATCTAGAAATCTTTCATATAACAAAGCAATGTTTTGTGTACCTATAGAAATAAGTAAAGGGAATAATTATGATGCAAATCTATTAAAGAGTCAAGTAATTATGTACCTAATGCAAGCATGGCCCACATACAACCATTGATCCATGTCAACAATTATTAAATATCTTCCATAAATTTCTTATACGCAATAACCATCTAAAAAGGGACATGCAGTTCATTTCCTCAAAATGTTACTCTCGAAAATGCTTATATTTTCTTAAACTTTTGATAACTCGGATTAGAATGTGGTTTGTTATTGCTGCTTAAGGTGATGGTGCGTTATAGATATTCTAACTAGTTTGAAAATTAGAATTTTAGTCATGAGTTTATTTCTTGTGAAATGACAGTTATCAAGTAAGGAAAAAGATAGAGAATATATAGTACCTATAGAATTACCTCTCAGATTTTTCAACCGACCATAAAATAATAAATGCTCCTTGCCTATAAATGTTTCCCATAATAAGCTGTAAAAACAAATTAGTGACCAGTCAGATGAAGTATTGAAGACCAGCTTGCTATGTCTTCATAAATATTTCTTAATTGATAAGTGCAGGAAAAAAATGTTACTCATGTTGTGGGCATACATCGATGCTTGAATAAATTTCTTCCATGCTTGTCGGAATGTCTAAACCTTGAACAAATGCACTTACCATATGTAAGGAACCAAAGACCAATCATCTGCAAATATAGAAATAAAAACATCAATCAAAAATCTATGTTGAGAAATATACATAATTCCTTTCTTGTTTATGGTCAACTTTGTATTTTAATATTACAACGATTCTCTCGTGCATAGGAAATTTCATGTGCTATGACACAGTTAACATTATATCTCCCAATTCCAAACTAAGATCCAAATGATCTAGGGCTATGTGCCAGGTTCAATTTGAATTATACCACATGAAAATTCTACTGATACAAAATAGATTTGTTTTTTTTTGATATTATTATGACTAGATAAAAATGTTTGATCTATTATCTTCGATAAAGACTAATTCTCTTTATATGAAGATCAACACTGATGTCAACTGGTCCAGTAGAAAGACGGCTTGCCTAATTTGTTGCTAGAGATTTTGTATTTGATCCTCAAATCTACATAATAACCATGTTAAAGAAAACAATTAATGGTAGCTTCTGGCTTCTTTCTCATGTTAAAACAATATGATGGGATTTAAAATGCCTAAGTAATATAATAGCATGGAAGATGTAATTTTGTTTATAGGTATTTTGCTAAAAATGAAGTAGTTACCATGTTTATAAATGAAGCTTTTCCAGCTCCATTTGGACCCATTTAAAGATATAGTCATTTCTCCCATTGATTTATGTAGACTTAATTGCATGGTGCTAACTTCCTTTTGTTATTAGTTTGATGAACATTTGTTTAGTTTTCTTCCAATCAATAAAATTAATGATTATTATATTATAAAACACTTCATAAACATAAAGCTCTAACTTTAAAAAAACCCTTAATATGTACAAAATTCTTACTGTAAACAATTATTTTAGTATATTTTTTAAAGAAACACGTAAATTTGTGAATATTCAACAGTGAAACATCCAGTTGCTAACAAATGCAACCTCATCTTGAACTCCACCTAATAGCATACGGCATACGAGTCCAAAGGATAATTGTGTCCATTTGACAAAGCCATCATATACTAAGGGACATTCCTGGACATATTAATCAGACCAGTAGTGTGTTTTACATGTTTTATATTGGATGTAAGTTTATGTCTAAATGAACGTAAGATTTTGTCACCATTTCTATAAATCTGTCCAAATATTGGAAATTAGAAGGTTTACGTTTGATTTTAGATTTATGTTCGATTAAGTTTTCGCAGTCAAATGTAAGCTTTGAAACTACGTCTTTTAATTTGGAAAAAATTAAGGATTTACTTGAATTAATTCAGGAGAAATAGGGGAGGAAAACAAATAAAACTAAATCTAACAAAATATATTTGTAAATTAGAAAAAGTAGGCATTGACCAAGGAGGTCTGTCATACGCGGCATGCCTATGTGTGATTTGTTCGTATATTTTCATGCATTCACTTCTAACACACATAAACAACTGAATGCTCAAAAGAAATCAAACTCGAGAATAGATTTGATATATAAAAGATGCATCTATACTATTTAAAGTATTCACTTCTCATGTGAGCTTACTTCTCATGTAAGCTTACATTTTTCAGTTTATTTTATTCTTTTCGAATCAAAACTTTATGCATTTATTAAATTTTATCATAAATTTTATATTATATTCATAAGTTTTTAGAATAATAATATAAATCATTATTTAATTTTTGTAGCAATTGATTAATTGTTTAATTTTAATTTCAGCTATTATTGTCTCAATAATTATACTTCATATGATATCCCATTATTCATTAAAGAGGAAGTCAATCGAAAGAGTGTGTACGGTGTAGCATAATCTTTACTGAAAAGTTAATAAGTATGTGGATGGCCATCAAAACTACAGACATAATTATTTCAATGAAGCTTATAAGTGGGAGAATAAAAATTAAAGAAGACCATATGTGAAGAAATATAAAGTAAATTCACCCTACAATAATATGAGTAAGAGAGAAACAACTCACCATTCTTAAGTGGTTTGTAATGAGAGAATTTGGTAATCATTATGACCAAATGCATGCTCAAAATATAACTAATAGTAATCTTTTCGCGGCACTTGTTAGTTGAAAAATAAATTAGCAATCCAATATAAGGATTAAAAAAAGTTAAAAGTATTCATTTATATTGATTATTTTGAATATGCTAACATCATGATTATTGATAAAACATCACGGTACCAGTATGAAACAAAAATGCATGAAACAAAAGTACATAAATATGATGATGCCATACCTACTAAGATGTAAAGGAGAGTTCCTTTAAGAAATCTTAAGTGTCCAGTTCAAACAATGTCATCCATCATGGTAGGGAAAAAATTATAATGACACCCGGAACATTTCAAAACTTCAGCATGCACTTCACCCATAACAATAAAATCATGCAATTGGGATTTTTAGACAACATAAAACAGTAATGAATTACTGATATAACCAATATTTTCGATGTATCAATACCAATTAGCCATTCATAACGAACCAATGTTAAATACTTCACCTAAAGAGTATGAATCTAACAATTGGAAATATTGGATAAAATATATAGTGGCATATTACCTGCCTTTTCTTTTGCTGCATTATGTATCATATCTGTTAGCATCATCTCACTCTCCACAAGCATCATGATAAACATGTTATCGATACTAACAACATGAACTTGCAAATTTTTATTTCTAACTTGCATATTTTTATTGCAAACGTGTTATTATATGCTTGCATATTTTTATTTCTAACTAGAAATTTATTTTTTTGTTGTATTGTTATAGCAAAAATATTTTATTTTGATACTTTAACAAACACCGACACCGTGGACAGCACCAAACTATCATGTACAATTACAATGTATTATCTATATGCAATGTATTATCTTTAAAGTGTTTCTCTTATACCAACTCTAGAAGCATTTAAGCTTATGAAAAATTATTTACTGGTGTTTTGTATTCATTTTTCTATTTCCACACGGAGCATGATCATTCTAAATGATATAAAAGGCAAAAGATGTGATAAATGCAATATAAAACTTCAAATCTACATCAATATTTTGAATTATTTTTCTTCAGCACACAACCACATGTAAATTTAGTTTTCTAAGATTTTCGGTGGAATACCCTACACATCACCAGATTATCACTTTCTTAGATCAACAGGCCCACTAAGGTATGAAGCGAAGTGTGCAATTGATTGCTAATTCCAGGTAACTTGACAATGGTTTGAAATCAATGATTTATTATTTTAAAGGATTTTTTATTTTCTACACTATTTTTTAAAGTACAAAAAAACAAAAAAAAACAAACAATTAGCACTTAATTGGTCAAAATATTCATTGCTAATGTAAAATTAAGGGACTATTCCAGGTGTGGTTCTGTGTAAATTTTGTATTGAGATCCAAGGAGGAAAATGTTATAAAATGAACATCATGGATGAAAAATTACTATCAGTGTGACATCTAATATTCAATCATCACTTACTGAAGGAAATATACATTGCCAATCTTTTTTCCCACCAAACATATAATTAGCAAAAGGAAGTTGGGAGTGGCAAAAAAAAGTACATGGTTATTCCTTTGCTTTCTTTACTTCCATAAACCAAACCATAAATTCTACTTATCATGAACAGCTCCTGAACTAAAAGAATATGTAAGAATTATAACAAATAAACTGACCACCAATATTTGGTTGATGAAATACACAAAAAAAATGTGTATTGATAATGTGTACAAATATTCACATTTCTATGCTTTATACTATAACTCATAATAGAATCAAGTGATAAAGTCACACAAATCATGATTCCTATGATTTTAATACTATTTCTAAGGACCTCTGTTATATTCCAGGTTGTGTTATTTCATAATCAGTTTATCCATTACACATGTCTACAAAATGTGGGTAGGAGGATAATCACTTTATTTTGTGCATCACGGTATAATTTAAAACATATAATTGTCTAATAAGTCATAAAAAATTCATATTCTATTTAACTAATAATAAAAACTCAAAATCAAAAATGTAAAACAACACTAGAACTTTAAAAATATCTTAAAAACAGAAAAGTGCCTCCTCCAAGCTCTCCCAAAGTGATGAACAAGAATAGCGTTAGAGTTTAATCCTTCACAAATTAGAAAAGAAATTCACTTTATGTGCTTACAAAAAAGCAAGTGAAAAGTAATCGAAAGATGTCAAAAGATTGTATCTATGGTTTAAAATACTTGAGCAACAAGCATTTGTCTACTTCGTATCATGCATCCCTATCCAACATCGCTAGTTAACTTTGAATTAACCATAGTTTGAAAACCTAGAATGAAAGTGCAATGCACATATAAATTGCATGGTACAGCAAACTAGTGAACATTTTTTATTTCCTTTTTTTGGCAGGATAACAAATAAGCTCATGAGGTATCTCCATACAAAACATAACCTATGAATAACGTTAATTCTTCATAGCCTCGTGTTACATGTGATATGAAGTATCTAGTATACTCATCAATCTCCTTAGTTTTCAACATGCAAAAAGCCGTTGAATACTTAAGCAATTAAATGAGCATGTTATGGATCTCAGATTCTCCAAAGTAACAACCTTTTCTATATGTTATCCAAATTCTTGACGAAAAATCATGCAAAAAGTCAGCTGACGCATCATGAGTACCAATAGAAGATGATTTAGCATGTGAAGCTTTATAGCGAGTTCCAAGAAGCCATATTTCACTTGTTGAGCTTGTCATGTCAGTGTTGCTTGTACCTAATATGCGCTCTTGAAATCTTCTCATTGTATTCACTGTTGTTGTCCATCTATTGATTCTAAACATATGAACCTTCTCATTGATAAATGATGGACTATAGTCAGTTGATTTGGAAATGAAAGGAATTTTTTTGACCCTATGAACTTCTTTCATATATGACTGCTACTTCCCTCTATTGTACTATTATTTAATGACTTGGTTGAGAGTGCTACATATAAAATGAAGGTACAACATTCTCAGGTAAGTATATCACTATATAAACATGCATAAGTTGGCTATAATGGAACATATACTTGATGATAATACATAACATATTCTGTGCATATTATAATGTGATGGTTAATAGGCACAAGCAAGATGCTCCAACACATCACACAGAGACAGGCGCATAAGCTATAAAAAATAAATACTAACAAATTCATCGTCTACAAGATAGATACAAAAATCTAGAGCAAGATCACCATTCCATCAAATATCATAAGACCAATAAATTGGGTGATTTGCAAAGAACTTGCAACCTTATTGCCCGCATTGAAAATATAGCGGTAATGCTTTTAGTATTTATTAACTTATACATTTCACCCAGCCCGCTCATGATAAGGGTCATAGCTGCACTTATTTCTATTAATAATAGAAATAAAAGAGATAAATAATTTGGGAGTACTTGATTTGTCAAAATTTTCAAAATTAACATATCAAATATACCAACTGGTCAAATAATATATTAACTAGTAATAGTAGCGCCTTTCCATTGTTTTTTTGGTCATCCTATTTTTTCAACTATCTTTTTCCTGATAACAAATGAGAATATTAAGACAATATAATATGTTTCAACTAATGAAATTTATTCTTAAAATGTAAATAATTTTCACATTTTAAAATCAAAAGAGAGATCTTTTCCTTTACACACTATTTTACATATGGAAATCATGGATGACAAGTTGTGAACTCTAATTACAACATATTTCTAAATCTGTTCACCTTCCAAATTTGACAAGGCATAAAAAATTTAATCAGCTTAATTGAAAGGACAACAAACTATTCTCATTGAATTATAGAAATACAAAAATATACCTCATTCGGTAATTAAATTCGCCGACAGCCATAGAGGAATTGGCACATTGCTATTATATTAGTTGCTGGAGTCGACTAACCTGTAGGTACAAAGTCTAGAGGAGCAACGTGGGAGCTAGCATGGCGTCATTGCCTGCCGCATCATGCGATTTATATTAATGCGATTTATATTAAGCGATCGAGCAGGTCGCGATTTGTAATTGCGGGTTTTATTCGATCGATATTGTCCTTGCGGTTTCTCTATTTGGTGGTGCATAGAGCCTTGCCAAATAGCCAGCCCTAGCGATGGTCTAAATGAAACCCGAGGTGGAGGTGAAGATGGAGGTGGAGGATGATACTTTGTGAATAGAGATAGAGACAATGAGAACTGAAGTTTGGGTTATCGAAGAGGGAAATGGAAAATTTGAGGAAGAGTAAATTAAAAAAAAGGCGGCCAGTGAAAATTGACGAGCGCGTATTTGTGAACTGAGTAAAAATAACTCTCTCGGCATTTGCGGTAAGAAAGTGAAAAGGACAAAAAATGTAACGCCCCGGATTTTTCGACTTTCGAAGATCCGACATCGACACTCACTTTATCGACTGCCGAGAAATCGAAGGCCGAAAACACGGAATGTTATGGGTTTTAAAAAGAAAAGAAAAAGAAAGAAGAGAGAAGAGATAGGAAATAGAGAGAGAAGAAGATAGAGAATTTTTAGAAAACAGAGAATTTGAAAAATAGAAGATAGAAAATTTTAAAAATAGACGGAACAGAAAGAAAAAGAGAATAGAGGAAAAAGGAAACAACAGAAGAAAATAGGACGGGACAGAAAACAACAGAACAACAACAGAATCTCACAATTCGCAGCGGAACAACATATAATAATAAATGAATAACCTTTAAACAAAGAACTATATCAGTTATTACATTACATTTCATTACATCACATCATATCAGAGTGTACAACATCATACAACAACAAACAGTGCAGCGGAAAAGAAATACTATATAAACTAGTAATACGTCATGCCATCCAGCTTGCCTCCAGCAACTCCAGAATATCCAGAATATCCTGATAAACCTAACTCTTGACTGCCCGTGTGGAAATTGGTGGGCACCCAGAGTTTAGGAAGGAAAACAATAAACTCCGAGTCAGTCATGTGACTGGTGTGAGAACTCAAACAGTTTATTTATCTTTAAAATCAAAAAGAGAAATATTTTTAAATTCAATTCGCAATGCTTTTAAAAATGAGACTACCATAAGGCCTCCCGCACACACACACAATGCAAACGCAGAATCGGAGGAGATTTCTCCTTATGATAGTCAAAGATGCTTGATACGCATTTAAAATAATATTTGATATTATTACTAGTGCATAGTATAGAGAAAATTTCATTCAAAAGTAGAATATAAATCTTAGCCAACATACGACCATTATCGTATGCCTACTATAGCTAACTATGTTCAATAGCAGGTTACCGCCACATTCCATAGCAGGTTATACAACTAAAACCGTACAAGTCACGTATTGTTTCTTTGGATTTCCAACGAATGATCAGGCCAAGGAACTTCCCATTGCCACATGAGAATGCCTCTGGATGGACATCCCCGAGAACCAAACCGGATCTCTACCAACACAAGGCCGGGTTACTCCTAACTGAGTAACAACTGACCGAATATGCCATCCCCCGGTCCTTTGGGACCTTTATCCGAGAGCTCTCTAATCAATTCACACAATCATAAAAACAAAGTGTTTCAACATGAGTAAGTATCTGGGCTCCATACCATGATACCACCCTTTTCCAGAAGGAAATGGACATACCCTAAAGGGTGCTACCCCTCATAACCTTGCCGCATCTTTCCTGTTTTGACCATTCACGGGATGTGAGGCTCGATGAATTCACGTCCACAAAAACATACTTTATACAAAAGCCATGCTTTGGGTCAACAAATGATCAACACAATGATCACTAAGATAGACGATCAAATAAATGATCCTATCACAATAATCAACACAATGATCATTTCAGCATCACTCAGCATGTCACATTACCAAACTGGGAATATATCGCTGATAACCTCAACTATATAACCTTTGAGCTCGTACGTCTCAAAGAAGGGTGTTAAGCAAAGAATAAATTCTCCGCCACCAACAGAAATATATTTGAAAGAAATCGGCTTTATATCTCAAATTGTAATGTCAGGCATACAATCCATACAAGTCTGTTCCGGGCTCGAACAGAACCGAAGGCACTTACAAAGAAGTCCTTGCAATCCGGATATTCACAATCCTGATCGGATTCACCATCACATATGGAGAACTCAATACCGTAGCTACTCGGTGCAGAGTCAATCGATAGTTCATCCTATCACTCTCGCAAATACCGGTCTTCAACACCGATCTTCAAATGCGATTCACAACGACGTATCACATATTCGGAGTGGGTTATACGACCCCATGGTCCTTTCCCGGTTAACCCGAATAGTGAGCGCTTATTCAAAAATAAGTGTGCATTCAAATTCAAACAATTCACATCAAATACCCATTCAAAGGGAAATATTGATAGTCGGCTATTGAACTATCACTGGATATGCACACATCACCAGATTCCAAATAATTTTCCAAATTATTTATTTTCCAAAATATCTTTACTAGATATATAATTTCAACACTTCAAAAATAAATCAATATTTATTTTTAACAAGTTTCACTTTCACATATAAATTCCATAATGAATTTATATTTCAAAATATCTATGCATATACGACTTCAATTCTTTTTTTTTCATTTCAATTTATCTTCAAAAAGATAAATTCTAAATATTCACTTCATATTGGAAAACATTTCCATACTTATTAAATAAGTAATTCACAAATCTCTTTATTTTCAACACTTAGAAAATATTCAATATACTAAATCCAATTAAGTATATATTTCATTCTTTAAGGAAATCATTCACTTAACATATTTATTTGGGCCAAAACGAATGTTGCGTAAAACATCGTTACAACAACCCAAAATCACTAGTATAGGGATTCGAAATTAAAATAGATATATAAATCCCCATACTATTCAAAACATTTCCTTTCGGAAATCATTTACTATAACAACAGTGTTATAGTCCACTATTTCCTTTTATTTCTCGAAAACGTCTATTTCAACAATAAATGTTGAAATCTATGGTTTCGAATCACAACACCTTTTAAAACATCGTTAGATCGTTTTAATTCTTATTTAAAATATCACATTCAAAACATTTCTTTAACGTCTTATTCACTATTCAAAAACGTGAATATACTATGTTCACAAATTCCATTATTTCTATTCTTTTTAACTTAAAGGATTATGCACAGTCTAAAACGTGAATATAACTCCATTTATAAGTTATAACAATTAACTTATCAAAATAAGTCGTTTGCGGATTTATGAAACAACGTTTATAAATTCCGTTTCTATTTATTTATAAAAACTTCCTTTTTATAAATTCCTTTATTTACCTATTCCAGTTTATAACTCAATTATAAACTAAATGTTTATATTATAAGTTAAATACTTATAAAACGATTATTTTACAAAATCGTTCTTTTTTTTAAAGACTTTTCAATTTATAAACCTTATAACTTATAAGATTTATTTATTTAATCAATCTATTCTTCAAATAATTTCACCAAATTTATAAATCTTACTATTTATAAATTTCATTTATAACTTCACAGTTTATAATTCTATAAATTTCATTCTATAATGAAATTCATTTTCACTTAATTCAAACACTTATAAAAACTCATTTTATAAGTCAATATTTCAATTTATAAATATCCATTTATAAATCTCTTAATATAAATCAGTTTATATTATTATTCTAAAACGTCTTTAAATTCCTTTATAATTTCATCATTTCGATTTATAAAATAATCAAATTTTATAAATCCTATATTTAAACTTTTATTATATATTCAAAAATCCAATCTAAATTATTTTATAAAATCATTAGTTCATATTTCTCAAAAATCGACTTTTAATCGTATTTCTAAAAATCAGCTTTTTAACTATATTTCACAAAAACCATAATTTTTATAACTTTAAAAATTATAACGTTTATTTATTTATAATGGATCAATTCCAAAAATAAAGTATATTTTCAAAATCACTTTTAAAATCATTTTAAAATCCCAAAATCTGGGTCCAATGATGCTACACACCAAATAGTCAATCACGACTAACAACGATATCATATATCGATATGATAATCCATCAAATATCAAAATATCTGAAAGTAAATAAATACTGTTGAGGAATCCAGTTGGATCCCTCCAACCTGTTTCCTGCATCCAAAAACATTAGCACAATACCAATTTCGCTTCAGTACGAAATTATCGCGGTATATGTTCTTATTAAATATTATCCGCTTACTAACGGCGTAATAGGGTCTCATCCGCTAAACAAAAAATGCGGGAAATCAATCAACTGCAATATATACATATGCCAATATATATATATTGATATTATATATAATACCAATTTCACTGTTTATGAAATATTCGCGGTATATGTTTTTAATAAATAACATCCGCTTACTAACGGCGCATAATGTCTATTTTAACAATCAATAATTTACAGTCATCATTCAAACATGCATTCAAATATTTTAAATCTAACTATTTAAAATAAAAATCGAAATCTATTCGATTGAGTGAGAAATTCTCACCTGGGTTTTAATTTCCGTTTTAGCTTTTATTTCGAATAAAATTAAACGCGCGTTTAATTTTACCCGAAATTCTCACTAACTCCAAAAATTCCCAAACCAGCTCCATCGCGTAGTGCTCGTCCATACGATTCCAACGCAACTGAGTTTGCATTTTTTCGACCTCGTATGAAAAAGTTATGCATTTTACAAGTTTGAACGTATTTAAATCAACTAATTTACAACATACTTATATTTTTCACCTACAACAATTTCCAGCCACTAGATCTTGATCCTACGGCCCCCCCCCCTTTTCTTCCCCACTCACGAACATCTCCAGATAGAATAAGATGGAGGCCGAACCCAATTAGTAAATTAGGGTTAAATATTACTCCTTCCATAATCAACGAAATTCGATCACTCCAACGCCATGACGAAGCTCTCGACAAGAGCTACCTCCACCTGCCACACCATGAAGCTCGGCCTCATCTAGGTGCTCGCGCACGCAAGTGCACAGCCCACGCACGGCCCCCTCTAGCTCCCTCCACACGACTCCGTTTCCGATCACCACCGTTCAATCTCTAGCTCTCATCGCCCTCTCCAACTTTCATGTTGACAACTTCCTCTAATTGTTGACGGATTGGAAGATCTTTGGTGATGAAGATGGAGCATCTCTGGCCTTAGAATAGAAAGTGGCGGCTAGGGTTGAATTAGGGTTAGGTTTTGATATTTTTATCAATTTATGAAGAGGTAGGGGCTATTTATAAGGAACCGTTCGACACTATTCACCCGGAAATTCCGAACTCCGATTTAGACGCCGTAACCAGCGTACCTAGGGTTTATCCCGCGTTCCGGACACAATGGAACAGGTTTCGGAAGCTAATTCGGAAGTATGTGCGAGTTATGGCTGAAAACGTTCAATTTAAATTAAACCGATTTAAGTCGATTTCTAGGCGTTTTAATTTGTACCGGACAAACGGTAAATCCAAACGACTTAAAATTTGAAACCTTACAATAATATCACATTACGGATCCGATGAAACTGGTTTCGTCGAAATCCGAGACTTTTTGAAAAATGGCTATTTTGACTCGCCAAATTTAAATTAAAAATAATTAGATGCGTTTCGAGCTGCCACGATCAAACGATAACTCCGATTGACACGAAAATTGAAATCCGGTAATAACTAACTATTACGGATCCAATGAAACTGGTTTCGTTCAATTCTGAGACTGTTCAAAAATTGACTATTTTACAGTCGATTATTAAATATTAAAATATTCAATTTTCACAAATTAACTTTTAATTCGATTTTAAAAGTTCTAAAATATTTCTATAACTCCAGTATGATTAAATAAAATTTTCCAAATTATTTTCAATCATATTTAACTCAATTTTAAATTATTTCCATAATTTAACGTATTAAATTATCGATTTAATTATCCAATTAAATCCAATAAATCAAAATAAAATTTATTTGACTTATAAATTCACTTATAAATATTTAAAATTAATTAAATATTCAAATTTAAATAAATAAAAATTCTGGGTCGTTACAATCTTTCCCCCTTAAAAGAATTTCGTCCTCGAAATTACAAGTAAGAAAAGTTATCTAATCTATTAACTTTCCCAAAATCCATAATTAAATTTCTCACCATACTTTACTAAGTTTTCCAAATCATATTTAGTTATCTTTTCAAAAACAACTACTATTGTTTAACTTTCAATTCCAAAATCAAAGTTAAAGTTTTCAAAATTTTCCAAATTTTCTCTAATTTTTTCTAACGCCTTAAATTTTCAGAAAAATTCGCCATAGTCTCCTTTGCGCGGCTCGATCCGGAAAAAAAAATGACAGTATATATATCACAAATATACATCTCATCAAGTAATGAGGCATCCCGAAGGGAAAAAAGTGTAAAAGTACGATATTTAATCCGAGATATGTACCTTATATTTTATTAGCAAGCATATACGGCTAATATAGCGCGAAAGCGAGCTCCAAATGCGAAGCAAACGCGATCCGCACCTACTAAACTCAACAAACAACATGAGAACATGCATATATGGAAATAGTATCGATATACAACATATATATCCATATGCTAACATAGCAAAAGCAACAAATGCAAACATCAACCAACTAACATCCATATCCAATCAATATTCATTTATATTCTCATTATATGCAATGAATTGTTTTTTTTTTTCAATTCAAATCACATTTGATTCATTAACATTGGATTTACTAACATTCATTCTCAATTTTAATTAGTTTCAATTAGTTAACATTCACTAATTAAATCCAATTCACATTCAATTCTATTCAAATCTATTTACTTTCAATTTGAATTCAATTTCGTAGCTTTCAATTTCATTAACTCTTAATGAATTTTATACAATCATATAACAATCATATAACAACCAATTTATATTAATTACAACCAAATTACTTTGCTTACTTTCATTCTGGTTTAATTAAATTGATTTCCATTCCAATTTTTTTTCAACTTCTAATAACATTAGATTTAATGAATTTACACTTATATTCATTATTCCATATCAATTCTATTTTCCATTCAATTGATTCACAATTCAATTCATTTATTCAATTCAATTACCAAAGTTGAATTTCATTCACATAACTTAAGTTCACATTTCTTTTAATCCACTTGATTATTTACTTCGATACCAAAATCAATTCCATTCAACAACACTTAAGTTATATTTCATTTAACCTTATATTCAATTTTATTTACAACTCATATTCATATAATTTTACTTCTTGTATATATAAGTTTATTTCACAATTGTAATTCACTTTAACTATAACTCAATTCTTATAATTCTTTTGCTTATACAATTATTCTTTAATTTAGATTATTCAAACAACCTAACGATCAACTTATATACATTTAATAATTTTGAAAAAAATTATTTCTTTATATATAAAATATAATCAAGTAAAATTATTTCATTCACCCAATTTTAAAATCAATATTGTGCCGAATTGTTCTATTCAAGTGTTTAGAAACCCCTTCGATTCAGTTTCGAGCTGCGCCGACGAAGGTTCATATACCACTCAACAAACCAATCATCACAATATAAAACAATTTTATATTCACTAACAAATACGTTCTCATATCTATTATTACACTCAAACTCATTCTAGAGTACTGCTGACTCTATCTCTAATGAGTAATACCCTACAGAACCATGGTTGTCGCTTAACCATAAGCTCTGATACCAAATGTAACGCCCCGGATTTTTCGACTTTCGAAGATCCGACATCGACACTCACTTTATCGACTGCCGAGAAATCGAAGGCCGAAAACACGGAATGTTATGGGTTTTAAAAAGAAAAGAAAAAGAAAGAAGAGAGAAGAGATAGGAAATAGAGAGAGAAGAAGATAGAGAATTTTTAGAAAACAGAGAATTTGAAAAATAGAAGATAGAAAATTTTAAAAATAGACGGAACAGAAAGAAAAAGAGAATAGAGGAAAAAGGAAACAACAGAAGAAAATAGGACGGGACAGAAAACAACAGAACAACAACAGAATCTCACAATTCGCAGCGGAACAACATATAATAATAAATGAATAACCTTTAAACAAAGAACTATATCAGTTATTACATTACATTTCATTACATCACATCATATCAGAGTGTACAACATCATACAACAACAAACAGTGCAGCGGAAAAGAAATACTATATAAACTAGTAATACGTCATGCCATCCAGCTTGCCTCCAGCAACTCCAGAATATCCAGAATATCCTGATAAACCTAACTCTTGACTGCCCGTGTGGAAATTGGTGGGCACCCAGAGTTTAGGAAGGAAAACAATAAACTCCGAGTCAGTCATGTGACTGGTGTGAGAACTCAAACAGTTTATTTATCTTTAAAATCAAAAAGAGAAATATTTTTAAATTCAATTCGCAATGCTTTTAAAAATGAGACTACCATAAGGCCTCCCGCACACACACACAATGCAAACGCAGAATCGGAGGAGATTTCTCCTTATGATAGTCAAAGATGCTTGATACGCATTTAAAATAATATTTGATATTATTACTAGTGCATAGTATAGAGAAAATTTCATTCAAAAGTAGAATATAAATCTTAGCCAACATACGACCATTATCGTATGCCTACTATAGCTAACTATGTTCAATAGCAGGTTACCGCCACATTCCATAGCAGGTTATACAACTAAAACCGTACAAGTCACGTATTGTTTCTTTGGATTTCCAACGAATGATCAGGCCAAGGAACTTCCCATTGCCACATGAGAATGCCTCTGGATGGACATCCCCGAGAACCAAACCGGATCTCTACCAACACAAGGCCGGGTTACTCCTAACTGAGTAACAACTGACCGAATATGCCATCCCCCGGTCCTTTGGGACCTTTATCCGAGAGCTCTCTAATCAATTCACACAATCATAAAAACAAAGTGTTTCAACATGAGTAAGTATCTGGGCTCCATACCATGATACCACCCTTTTCCAGAAGGAAATGGACATACCCTAAAGGGTGCTACCCCTCATAACCTTGCCGCATCTTTCCTGTTTTGACCATTCACGGGATGTGAGGCTCGATGAATTCACGTCCACAAAAACATACTTTATACAAAAGCCATGCTTTGGGTCAACAAATGATCAACACAATGATCACTAAGATAGACGATCAAATAAATGATCCTATCACAATAATCAACACAATGATCATTTCAGCATCACTCAGCATGTCACATTACCAAACTGGGAATATATCGCTGATAACCTCAACTATATAACCTTTGAGCTCGTACGTCTCAAAGAAGGGTGTTAAGCAAAGAATAAATTCTCCGCCACCAACAGAAATATATTTGAAAGAAATCGGCTTTATATCTCAAATTGTAATGTCAGGCATACAATCCATACAAGTCTGTTCCGGGCTCGAACAGAACCGAAGGCACTTACAAAGAAGTCCTTGCAATCCGGATATTCACAATCCTGATCGGATTCACCATCACATATGGAGAACTCAATACCGTAGCTACTCGGTGCAGAGTCAATCGATAGTTCATCCTATCACTCTCGCAAATACCGGTCTTCAACACCGATCTTCAAATGCGATTCACAACGACGTATCACATATTCGGAGTGGGTTATACGACCCCATGGCCCTTTCCCGGTTAACCCGAATAGTGAGCGCTTATTCAAAAATAAGTGTGCATTCAAATTCAAACAATTCACATCAAATACCCATTCAAAGGGAAATATTGATAGTCGGCTATTGAACTATCACTGGATATGCACACATCACCAGATTCCAAATAATTTTCCAAATTATTTATTTTCCAAAATATCTTTACTAGATATATAATTTCAACACTTCAAAAATAAATCAATATTTATTTTTAACAAGTTTCACTTTCACATATAAATTCCATAATGAATTTATATTTCAAAATATCTATGCATATACGACTTCAATTCTTTTTTTTTCATTTCAATTTATCTTCAAAAAGATAAATTCTAAATATTCACTTCATATTGGAAAACATTTCGATACTTATTAAATAAGTAATTCACAAATCTCTTTATTTTCAACACTTAGAAAATATTCAATATACTTAAATCCAATTAAGTATATATTTCATTCTTTAAGGAAATCATTCACTTAACATATTTATTTGGGCCAAAACGAATGTTGCGTAAAACATCGTTACAACAACCCAAAATCACTAGTATAGGGATTCGAAATTAAAATAGATATATAAATCCCCATACTATTCAAAACATTTCCTTTCGGAAATCATTTACTATAACAACAGTGTTATAGTCCACTATTTCCTTTTATTTCTCGAAAACGTCTATTTCAACAATAAATGTTGAAATCTATGGTTTCGAATCACAACACCTTTTAAAACATCGTTAGATCGTTTTAATTCTTATTTAAAATATCACATTCAAAACATTTCTTTAACGTCTTATTCACTATTCAAAAACGTGAATATACTATGTTCACAAATTCCATTATTTCTATTCTTTTTAACTTAAAGGATTATGCACAGTCTAAAACGTGAATATAACTCCATTTATAAGTTATAACAATTAACTTATCAAAATAAGTCGTTTGCGGATTTATGAAACAACGTTTATAAATTCCGTTTCTATTTATTTATAAAAACTTCCTTTTTATAAATTCCTTTATTTACCTATTCCAGTTTATAACTCAATTATAAACTAAATGTTTATATTATAAGTTAAATACTTATAAAACGATTATTTTACAAAATCGTTCTTTTTTTTAAAGACTTTTCAATTTATAAACCTTATAACTTATAAGATTTATTTATTTAATCAATCTATTCTTCAAATAATTTCACCAAATTTATAAATCTTACTATTTATAAATTTCATTTATAACTTCACAGTTTATAATTCTATAAATTTCATTCTATAATGAAATTCATTTTCACTTAATTCAAACACTTATAAAAACTCATTTTATAAGTCAATATTTCAATTTATAAATATCCATTTATAAATCTCTTAATATAAATCAGTTTATATTATTATTCTAAAACGTCTTTAAATTCCTTTATAATTTCATCATTTCGATTTATAAAATAATCAAATTTTATAAATCCTATATTTAAACTTTTATTATATATTCAAAAATCCAATCTAAATTATTTTATAAAATCATTAGTTCATATTTCTCAAAAATCGACTTTTAATCGTATTTCTAAAAATCAGCTTTTTAACTATATTTCACAAAAACCATAATTTTTATAACTTTAAAAATTATAACGTTTATTTATTTATAATGGATCAATTCCAAAAATAAAGTATATTTTCAAAATCACTTTTAAAATCATTTTAAAATCCCAAAATCTGGGTCCAATGATGCTACACACCAAATAGTCAATCACGACTAACAACGATATCATATATCGATATGATAATCCATCAAATATCAAAATATCTGAAAGTAAATAAATACTGTTGAGGAATCCAGTTGGATCCCTCCAACCTGTTTCCTGCATCCAAAAACATTAGCACAATACCAATTTCGCTCCAGTACGAAATTATCGCGGTATATGTTCTTATTAAATATTATCCGCTTACTAACGGCGTAATAGGGTCTCATCCGCTAAACAAAAAATGCGGGAAATCAATCAACTGCAATATATACATATGCCAATATATATATATTGATATTATATATAATACCAATTTCACTGTTTATGAAATATTCGCGGTATATGTTTTTAATAAATAACATCCGCTTACTAACGGCGCATAATGTCTATTTTAACAATCAATAATTTACAGTCATCATTCAAACATGCATTCAAATATTTTAAATCTAACTATTTAAAATAAAAATCGAAATCTATTCGATTGAGTGAGAAATTCTCACCTGGGTTTTAATTTCCGTTTTAGCTTTTATTTCGAATAAAATTAAACGCGCGTTTAATTTTACCCGAAATTCTCACTAACTCCAAAAATTCCCAAACCAGCTCCATCGCGTAGTGCTCGTCCATACGATTCCAACGCAACTGAGTTTGCATTTTTTCGACCTCGTATGAAAAAGTTATGCATTTTACAAGTTTGAACGTATTTAAATCAACTAATTTACAACATACTTATATTTTTCACCTACAACAATTTCCAGCCACTAGATCTTGATCCTACGGCCCCCCCCCTTTTCTTCCCCACTCACGAACATCTCCAGATAGAATAAGATGGAGGCCGAACCCAATTAGTAAATTAGGGTTAAATATTACTCCTTCCATAATCAACGAAATTCGATCACTCCAACGCCATGACGAAGCTCTCGACAAGAGCTACCTCCACCTGCCACACCATGAAGCTCGGCCTCATCTAGGTGCTCGCGCACGCAAGTGCACAGCCCACGCACGGCCCCCTCTAGCTCCCTCCACACGACTCCGTTTCCGATCACCACCGTTCAATCTCTAGCTCTCATCGCCCTCTCCAACTTTCATGTTGACAACTTCCTCTAATTGTTGACGGATTGGAAGATCTTTGGTGATGAAGATGGAGCATTTCTGGCCTTAGAATAGAAAGTGGCGGCTAGGGTTGAATTAGGGTTAGGTTTTGATATTTTTATCAATTTATGAAGAGGTAGGGGCTATTTATAAGGAACCGTTCGACACTATTCACCCGGAAATTCCGAACTCCGATTTAGACGCCGTAACCAGCGTACCTAGGGTTTATCTCGCGTTCCGGACACAATGGAACAGGTTTCGGAAGCTAATTCGGAAGTATGTGCGAGTTATGGCTGAAAACGTTCAATTTAAATTAAACCGATTTAAGTCGATTTCTAGGCGTTTTAATTTGTACCGGACAAACGGTAAATCCAAACGACTTAAAATTTGAAACCTTACAATAATATCACATTACGGATCCGATGAAACTGGTTTCGTCGAAATCCGAGACTTTTTGAAAAATGGCTATTTTGACTCGCCAAATTTAAATTAAAAATAATTAGATGCGTTTCGAGCTGCCACGATCAAACGATAACTCCGATTGACACGAAAATTGAAATCCGGTAATAACTAACTATTACGGATCCAATGAAACTGGTTTCGTTCAATTCTGAGACTGTTCAAAAATTGACTATTTTACAGTCGATTATTAAATATTAAAATATTCAATTTTCACAAATTAACTTTTAATTCGATTTTAAAAGTTCTAAAATATTTCTATAACTCCAGTATGATTAAATAAAATTTTCCAAATTATTTTCAATCATATTTAACTCAATTTTAAATTATTTCCATAATTTAACGTATTAAATTATCGATTTAATTATCCAATTAAATCCAATAAATCAAAATAAAATTTATTTGACTTATAAATTCACTTATAAATATTTAAAATTAATTAAATATTCAAATTTAAATAAATAAAAATTCTGGGTCGTTACAAAAAAAAATAAAAGGCAAGTAAATAATAAACGTTGTACTATTTTACCACCGATATGTAACTTTGTTGTAGTGATTCTAATGGCTTCTAATCTTGCTACTGGTGCAAAGGTTTCATCATAGTCTATTCCTTCCTCTTGACAATAACCTTGCGTGACTAATCAAGCATTATTTCTAACGACCTCACATTGTTCATTCATTTTATTTTTATAAACCCATTTAGGTCTTATTATAGTTTTGTCCTCAGGTCTCGGAACAAGTTCCTATACATCATTTCTGGTGAATTGATTAGTTATTCTTGCATAGCAAGAATCCATGAATCATCAAATGATGCTTCCTTTGGATTGTTGGGTTCAATAGTTGATATAAAAGCTACATTACTCATCTTGTTTAGTTGATTTCTAGTTCTAACAACAGATTCAATATTTCCTAGTATCTTTTCTACAGGATGATCTTTTAAAAGCCTAATCCTTTTATTAGGATGAATGGTTTTACAATTTGTTTCATTTGATTCATTATTTAATGCAACAAAATCATCTTGAACAAAATATTTGAAATTTTCATCAAAAGATACATGCATTGTTTCTTCAGTGGTTTTGATTTTTCAGTTGAAAACTCTATATGCTTTACTACTATTACAATATGCGATAAAGATTCCTTTGTCGGATTTAGGATCAAATTTATCCCAATTGTCCTTCGTATTTAGAGTAAAGCATTTACTGCCAAAAACTTTAAAATGAGATATCTTTGGTTTCATATTAAAAGAAGTTCATATGGTGTTTTATTGGTTAAAGATCTAATTAAAATCCTATTCAAAATGTAAGAAGATGTAGCGACTGTTTCAGCCCAAAAATTTCTTGGTAATTTACTATGTGAAAGCATAGTTCTTGCACACTCTTGAATCATCCTATTTTTATGTTTCTACCATTCTGTTTTGTTGTGGAGTTCTTAGAAAGGAAAAATTATGAGTTATTCCTTTTTGATTACAGATGTCTCAAAATTTTCATTTTCAAATTCTCCACCATGATCACTATGAATAGTTTTGATTTTTAAAGAAAGTTGAATTTGAATTCTTTTTGCAAATGTTTTAAATGAATCAAAAGCATCACCTTTAAGTTTCAAAAAAATTGTCCATGTAAATCTAGAATTGTAACGACTCGGAATTCTAGTCGTTAATTTTGAACATTTAATTTATTGTAAATGTTGAATTTGAATTATTTATTGATTTTGAATATGGAAGAATCAGTGAAATGGTTTATAATTTCAAATATAGCGACTTATTTGATTTGGTAAAATCTAAACTAATAATTGAAAATGGGGATAAAAATGGGAATCTGGGAATAAATCTATATGAAAATGATTTCTAAAATTTTATTTAAATTCTATCTGGATTTCAATTATAATATTGGACTTTGAAATGAAATTAAAAGTCGATTAGTTAAAATTGGAAATTTATATATTAAGTAAACAGGGCAATTTAATATATAATAATAGTGTAAATAATTGAATTTTGATTTAATATGAATAAGAATGATTTATAATATGGAAATAAATTCTATTTGAATTATAAAGGAGTTAGTAAGTTTATAAAATTTAAATTTTAAATGATTTCGATGATTTTGAAAATCGCTCGATTCAATCGATGAGTTAAAATAGCCTTCCGGGGCACAGTCTCGGAATTCGACGAAACCAGTTTCATTGTATCCAAATAGTGTATTATTATCGGGTTTCAAATTTCATGGTGTTTGGAGTTACCATTTGTTCATATGAGAGAGAAACGCGTTGAAATAAACATCGAACATTTTATCTTTAAACTCGATACAAAATGCTATCTTCCACATATGATCAAATTAGGCCCCCGAAACATGTTCCATTGTGTTCTAAATAGGGGTAAAATATTAGATGCAAGATGGCATGTTTCGTTCGGATTTCATTTGAATAAGTACGTTTAAATTGAAAATAATAATAAAATAATGTTTACATGCGTATATATGTACATGCGCTACAATAAAACCCTAATTTATATTCGTAGCCGCCATTATCTATTATTAATGGCCAAAATGCTCCCGATTTCTTCTTCAAAATTCTCCTTATCCATCAACTTTTAGCAAAAATGTTCGACTGTAAGATCGAAGAACTCCTTGAGCTCTTCGCATCCAGGAGTCATAATCTGATAAGGTGGAGAGAATCAACGGTTACGTCCATAGATAGGTGCGACGTCATATGGGTTTGCGAGCATCATAGGGAGGACCGAACTGCTCATTATTGGGAGCAGTGTTGCTAGATAGGTAGGGACTCGAAGTGAAGGCGTTTGATCGATTTATGGTGGCTTGGGATGGAGCGGCAATCGAAGAATGGGGGGCACCTATGGGTTCGTTCGACAGTGTTCACTAGTGGGGGAAGAAGAGAGAATAGCGACCAAGATTCCTCTCCTCAAAACTAACGGCCAGGATTTGTTTTGGTAATAAAAAAATAAAAGAAAAATTATTTATATTAATTTATATATTCAAACTTTAAAAATCCGTATCTCATTCATACAAGGTCGGTATTGGACGAAACAAGTGGGACCGAAATCGCTGCGATGAGCAATAAGCTGTATGCAGATTTGGAGGCAATCGGGGCTAGTGAAAATTTTAGGTTAAATTGAACACCATTCGATTTAATTTAAATTAGAATGTTTGGCAATATAAAACTAAGGTGAGTTAATCTCACTCAATTTTGGACTGCCGATGTTAATTTTAAATAGTTAAATTAATAAATGATTGTTTGATTAAATTGATGCAATTTTTATCAGTTGGATGTGATATTATATATATATATATATATATATATATATATATATATATCGGATGAGACCCTATGCGCCCGCATAATAGCGGATGACCCTATATACCATGATATTCCACCTCAAAGTGGAATTGGTATTTTTATGTTGTGTTAACATCTATGGATGCAGGGTAATAGGTTGGAGGGATCCAACTGGATTCCTCAAAAATGTGAATATAAATTCGTATATAATAATATATGTATTGTTGAATAATCAGTGATAGATTAATGTGTAAATTGGATTGATTGGATGTTGTGGTAGATTTTGACTTAGATTCGGGTATTTTTTAATACCAGTAATATATGCTTGAATTGGAAAAAAGTTTAAAGGGATTTTTGAAGTAAAAAATTTACTTAGAAGTTTGGATAAATTGATCTAATGAAATAAAAAGTTTTGGGGGATTGTACTTAACTAAAGTCGGAATATTGCGAATCAAATTTTGGAATAAAAGTATACGAAAAAGGGTTTTTAGACAATAAATGTTTAAGTGGTACTTGTTTAAATACATCAGGTTTATAAATCGAGATTTTTAATATTTTTGAAAGAATGTGGTGAATATGGAAATAGATATAAAAATTGGTTATACTTGTGTTCAAGTAAGGTTTCCCAAATTTACGAAGTGAGGTTAAATCAAGGAATTGGGTTTGTTTTAAAAGAGGATTTTTAATCAGTAATTTAGTAAATTGAAAGGTGTTAAAATATTATGGAAAGTATTTATTGAATTGTTTTAAATTTCTTGAAGCATATTAAATTATTAATAATTACTTTATAATGATTTTTAGGGATTTATTATTATTTAAGAACTAGTCAGCATTTTGGTTTTAAAAGATAAGTATTAAATATTAATATGGTTTGCTATAGTAACTTCTTATTTTAGTATATTTTCCTAGATTAAAGTTGAAATTTATTTTAGAAACTTGTAAGCATTATTTTGAGATAATTTTTAAATAAGGTTTTTGGAAAGTAATGGTATACACATGTGGCGTAAATCGGAGGCAGTGAGTGCCTGCAGCTAAGTTTTGAATTTCTCTAGGATTGAGATGTAAGAATTAAGCTGTGATCCATGTTTTGAAACCGCAGTGGTACTTTCCACATTATGTAAAAAAGGTTTTTTAAATACTTTTTAAAAAGATACTTTGTGAATATACCGAGTTCGATAAGATTAGTACAAACATTGGATAAAGAGATTTAATCCATTTAAAATTTAATTTAAGTAAGATTTGGTGTTTTCCAGTGAAATTAAAGTATTTGGTTGAATTGATTGTTTATTTGATAGTTATATAACTGACTATCAAATCTGGACCCAAATATAACTTTGGAAATATCTAGAAGAAGTATGGCAACTATATAGTACAATTCCCGTTCGAGGTGCTATACTATACGTGTAAACTCGTTTCGTTCTTCTAGGATGTTTATAAGGAAATCCATCCACTAACGGTTAGGAGGTGATTCCGATCTTACTTTCGTCTTTTTATTTCCTAAAGAACCGGGATTGAGTTTGCCAGGAATATCGAACGTTGTTTCGAAGAGACCGGGATCAGATATGTGACTTGAAAACCACTTCAATCTAATGAACATGTTTTCGTAATGAAGACCGGAGCATGGAATCGAAGATGGAGCAGCGAAGTGCAAGGGCTAATCGCTACTAATCCTGAGGGTGATTCCAATATGGATGTGATAGGAATAGTGCCTTCTGTTTCGTTCAAACCGGGAACGGACTTGTATGGATGAATGCTATCAGTATATTGTCATTGGAGGACAATGAGCATTCTAAGTGAATATTTATAAAAAGGTAATCGTAGCCTCTAGCCTCATCAACCGGGATTGACTGTAAATCAAAGGGAATGCAGCAAGGCTAAGTGGGTAGCACCTAAGTAGGGTATGTCAATCACCTTTCTAGACACCCTCGGATATTATTTCTACTATGTGTGGAAGGAGCTCGGAAAGGGTGGGAACACTCGGGGTGATAGCATATTCGGTCTATCCAGGTCAGGGATAGTCTGGTCTTGTGTTGGTAGGGATCGATAGGTTCGATCTCGGTACAATGTTTCTAGACATGTCCTGTGATAGGTGGTACCCCAGTGCCAAGTCATTCAGTTGGAATCCATTCTCTAATAAGCGCCGAACGGTTTTGATTGTGCCCAACTATACTGGAACGTGAGATGCAAGCATTTCAGCTATTTGAATAAGTATTTGTACTTAGACACTATTATAATATCAGAGGATTTTGATATGAAATGTTTCGGTTATCGTAAGGTAAAATCCCATCATGTTTATTTGTGGCGTGGTCTTACGAGATACCTTTGATTTTCAAAGGATTTTGAAAACTTTAATAATTCAAATTGAGTGTGTTTTCTCACGCTTGTTTTTCAGACTGACTCGAGTGTTATATTATTATAATGCTCGAGTCAGATCGAGTATTACAGGTTCAGGTTAGGATGCTATGGAGCTCGGGAGACGAGCTGGATGGCGAAGACGCATTACTCATACTTGTTTATTACTGCTGCAGTGTTTTTCTGAAATTTCCAGCAATTATGAGGGAAGGTTATTATAACTGTCCAGGCCGATAATTATTGATTTGTGTATTCTAATGTGAAATGTGTATATTACAGTTTTGATTTGTGTAAAGAGCTATTGATATTATATATTGTTTCTGTCTGCTGTGAGATTTTGTTTTGTTTTAGTTTTCTTCTTCTTCTACCTCCTTTCTTTCTCCTCAACAATATGTCTTTTCGGCATTCGGTCGATCGACATGTTATGAAATGTGCATTTTTATACCGATTTTCGATGGTCGTAAGGGCGGGTCGTGACAAGAATAGTCATCTACAATAAAAAAAACATATTTACTATGATTTACTGACTGAATTTGTGATGGACCGAACATATCTAAATGAAGTAACTCAAGAGGTTTTGAAGTTGAAATCATATCTTTCAATGTAAATGAACTCTTCCTAAGTTTTCTTAATTGACAAGCATCACATATACTATCTACTTTAAAATCCATTTTAGGGCGACTCTTACTAGATCAAGTTTTGAAAGTCTAGATAAGAGTTTGAAATTCAAATGCCCAAATCTTTTATGCCATATCCAAGGGTCACTTGCATTAGCCAAAAAACATAGATTATCATTTGAAAATTTCATACTAAGAATATAAATATTTTTCTTCCTAATTCCTTCAAAGATAATATTTGATTCATTATCTTCGATGTGAGACTTATCCTTTCAAATTTAATTTTGTACCCTTTATCACATAGTTGACTTATGCTAATTAAATTATATTTTAGATTCCTAACTAAAAAAAATCGGAAATAGTAGGAGTTTTAGAGTTACCGACATTGCCGATGCCAGTCACATATCCTTTTGAGTTGTCTCCAAAGTTGAACAGTCCTCCATCTTCATAAATTATGTCATTCAGTATCTTCGGATTTACAATCATGTGTCTCGAACATCCACTATCAAGTATCCATTTATTTTTCTTGATTTGCACCATCTGTCCATTGAGTTTTGATTCATCAAAAGCCATATAACATATTTGTTCCTGCACAACACACCAATTCGGTAGATAACATGATTTTTTATAATAACAATATGCAGACTTATGGAACAATGCTGATATGGACAGTTTTGAACTAATGTTTACAAAATCTCCAAAAAAATTCCATTTTAAACTTTTCAAAATTTAGATTATGATAACTTAGAAAACCAATACCCCGATACAAAATCTAGGAAATGAGGATTACGGATCTTAAGGTTGGTTTAACACTAGAGTGGGAGTGAATAGTGTTTAATTAAATTTATGTATCTTTTTGAAATCTTTTCAAATTAAATCCAAATAGATGCAATTCATAGACAAAGAACAATCATAGAATCAGACACAAATGCAAATATTAAATAAAGGGGCATTTCACTATAAGGACAAACTTTGCAGCCCAATTAGTTTCTAGGACATACATCTACAGAAATTAATTTCAAGGCCAAAGTCAACAAAATAATTACTTTTAAGAACAAAGTCAGCAGTCCATTTGCTTTCAAGGACATAATTTCATAGGTTTTTAGGCCTTAAAAACTAATTATTTTTCAATTTGTCCTTAAAAGTAATTATTTCAGTTGTGTATCCTAGAAACTAGTTGTACTTACTAAAGAGGCCCTTGTGGCTAATTTTCACTTAAATAAAAGCAACAAAGGAAAGAACACACCGGAATTATATACTGGTTCAGATTTACCCTACATCCAGTCTCATACAATTTCTTGTGCATATTTCTTTTCAAATATAATGTCGATATTACAACCTCGATTTCAAAGCTACGACATACACCCTCCTGTCTTCGAGTCCAGGGAAAAATCTCTTGATTTAATCAGCCTACAAGATCACCTAATTGATTTATGGTCTACAATCACACCCAATTGATTTACATGCCATAATCACACCTTTTCCAATATCACTTGGATGGATAGAGAGACTCGATACACTTCTTTGATTATAAATGATCTTATAACTCAGAATAGCACTGAGATCTTTGAGAGAGAGTGACAGAGAATCAAATTAGAGATGACCGAGTTTGATTCACTTAGCATTTCGATAGAGTTTTATTAAAATATAAGAGAATATTTGAGTGGAGAAGAAGAAGTGAAGAAATAAAGAAAAACTAACTTAAAATTTGTTGAAAACAACTGGTATTTATAGAAGAACAACAGCCGTGTCCATTCGTGAAAGGTTATGACGAATAGACACTTCATTTGAAAATTTGAAATTTGAATTTCTACGGCTACCATGTCGACATGGGGTGATGAGGTATGTCGATATGCCCTAGTTAATTTTTAAAATTGTTTTAAAAAAAAAGAGATTTTCTTTCTAAAACTTTTCAAAATAATTTCTGAAGTTAATAAATCATTTTGAATATAGTTTAAACTTATAAAAGAGATTTAAAATGTAATCTTAAAAAAAATATTCTGTAATATAAAAGTAATATTAAAAACTAAGTATGGAATTTATTTTTGAGATTTAAAGCTTATAATATTAAAACCAAGAGATAGTTTAAAACAAGAGATGATTTTGAAATCAAAATATAAAAGATAATAAAAATATTTTAAGACTAAAATATTTAAATTGAAAGAGATGGATGTTAAAAGGTTTTTGGGAAAATGTTTAAAATAAATCATTTTGAAAATTTTAAGGATTCCATTCCACTAGAGAAGGTTGTGGGTTCCATCCCACTAAAGAGATCGTGGGTTCCGTCCTACTATTAAAGCGAGAAGATGGATTGCATTCCACAATTAAAATCTGAATAAAATTTTTAGTGCTATTATAAAGATTTAACATAAGTCTAGAGACTATTACTTATCTTAATATCTTGAACTCTTGAAATCTTGAACTCTTGATACTCATGAGTCTTCAGTCTTGAATCTCTATAGTCAGTCTTGAATCTTTATACCGTACATTCTTCATTCTTCGGTACTTGCATATATATATATATATATATATAGACAAAAATATTAGTATTTATATTTTATAACAAGTCCTAAGGTTGTTGTCATAAAAATCATCATCTCAGAACTAACAAAGAAGACATAGGGTCTTAAAAAATTAAGCACTAAGTGGCTACAATATAATAGTTTAAGTAAAATGGATGGTAAATTAAGGGAAAAACAGTTGGAATTAGTGCAGTTTGGGTTGAAGGATTGAGTTGTAGGAAGTTAGGAGGTATAAATGAAAAGGAGGTTTGACTTATTGTAATTAGGTAGGGATTCGACAAATTTTAATTCATTGGAAGGAAAAAAGATAGCAAAATACGTTTCTATGAATCAATCAGGTTACGAATGAAGGTATTTTGTTTGATATGACAAAGAATGTAAATGCAAAGGAAGAATGAATAAAAAATCAAAAATTCCAAATTTTATACTATCTATTTCAATAAAGAAATAAAATAAAATTCCTTATAATTTCATACAAAACATGAATCCTCTTTTAATAAATTCATAGAGAATTACAACATTAACGATTCGTCTTTTAGTTCCAATGCATTAAAATATAAGATCCTTAAGTATAATAAAAAGTGTAGTAATTAGAAGTAGTATCGGTAAAATAAATATTAAAGAAATAGCGCAAGTAATCTAAATTGAGAATAGGATATTAAAAGCAGAACAAAGGAATGGTTGATAAAGCATAATAGAGAACAAAGTCGAAACTAATGAATGTAGCAGCAACAATATTAATAAACAGAAACAGGAAGTGGTAATTGAATTTAATAAAGAAAAAGTTAAACACATAGTAAAATAAAAACCTATGGTTAAAGATGTAGAAGCAATAAAGAAAGTATAAGAAGAATGAATATCATGAACATGAAATATGTATATATGTAGCCTGAGATATGCGTTTATGACAGATGTGGAAAATTATAATTTAATATATGAATTATAGAAACAAAATGACATTGTGAGTTACTAAAGTAGGATAAAGCTCGAAAGCATATTCAACTGTAGGACCTATGAAGAGTATACGCTTGCGTTTAGATGAACGGATATCCTCAAGTTATATTAGTGCTTGGAAAGAAACCTCCATAATTGCAGAAACCAAATGGGCCTTTTGCAGGTGGCCTGACTATACAAGCACTATAGAGAAGTGTGCTTCAGATTTATTTAGAGGGGGTATTAACTTAATTGCACTAGGCGATCTGAATGGACGATGGGGTGGGATCACACTTATGCGACATGGATCTCAGGCCTGGCATGCATGAGTACCAAAACAAGGGGTAGGAGTTGCATATTTAATGAACTTGTCATCATCCCTTGCAGTCAACAGGAAGGACAAGGTCACACCTAACTGATCTCTTCCGCCTACCAAGGTTGATTTTGTTGGGTTATGCACCGCTACAATTGTTTGTTAATTTTTTCGATTAGGCAAGGCTAGTTAACCCATATAGAGATTCCTTCAAAACATGGATGGGGTGGAGGTGCATGGGCCTGAAAATCCATGATACATGATGCAGATAAAGGTCAAAATCCCAAAAAAATATAGGACTTAATAGAGTAAAGGTCGTCGGTGAGCACTATAGGATTTCCTTGAGTGATACAATGATCATGATGCAGCAAGGCGATGGATCCTTACGAGGTGTTGAGCGATAGATAATAGTAGGTATAGTATCTTAGTCCATTAATGGATGATAGGATATATACATATGTACACGGAGGTAGATGAGAACGATTCGTACGTAGTGATGGAGTCGTAGGTAGTAACGGTAAAATCTAACATAACAAGAAATGGTGAACAATTGACATATGCTAGTGTTATGTATAAGATGTATAATTTTCCAGTTACCAGAACATTGTTCTGACTCACTCCCCATTACCACCTATAGGATTTAGTAGGGCGGGTACTGGAATTGTTTGGAGCAATTTTTTGGCCGAGGCACTTGACATTTGAGATGTAATTCTAGGTCAGTGATTATTATGATCTATTATATTTACTTATTTCCGCTGTGAGTTATTATGATTAGTGCTCTGATATAATTTCTTTTTTGCAGGATACCGAACTGAAAATCCATATTTTAGTAATGCTGACATTTTCGGGTTTGTGAAAAATGTGGGCCTATTGGAGTGCGGGTTATTATAGGGGCATTGAGTGGCTCGTGCATCCATACGAAGTAGCACTATGGATGCCAGGTTCAGAGTTACAATGTGCGAAACTACTTCGCCATGGAAACAATGCACCATAATGCTCGAGGGATGGAGAGCATCATGGGAGAAAGAATCCAAACCACTGTGCTGGTGGTCTCGCCATCAGTTCTTCGATGCCTCCGGCATGGATGGGAGCATTGAGTGGCATGTGCATCTTCATGGAGTGTTTAGCGCATTCCTCGATTGTAGAGGTAGATTTTTCTAGCCTGCTCTCTCTAGATAACAGCGGTTATAATGTTCCTGGCATTGTTGGGGGTGTAGATAATCCCATCCCAATTGGTTAGCTTCCTTTTTTTCTTGGATAAAGAATGCTTAAGAACGCTATGTTTTACTTGCCGTACACCAAAAGATTTAATACGAGTTCTACTACCTTATAATGGAGGCAACATCTCGTAGCTGTATAACTGCTGCTCATAGAATATCATACATAGTATGCCCGGAGGTGCTCTAGAACCCATGTGCTGGACACATGGGTGCGAGAGGTGGTAGGCACCATTGAGGTCGGTGCTGATTACATACGGACCTTACCAATTTGGCCATAATATCATTTCATATGGGATTTTTTTTGTTTGCAAAGCGTAGCACAAAGTCTCTGACCTTAGATTGGTTAAGTTTTACTCTTGCATTGCAGTTTCTCTATTTTCCTCTTCGTTCTTATTTCTTTTGAACCATCAAGCCCAAGCTTAAGCGGCTCTTTTTTTTGGGTTGGGGTTATGAGTGAGGCGCCTTGGGAAAGGCACGTTGACTTCAACAAGAAGCATAGCTTCATACCCATAGGCAAAGAAGAATAGTGAATGCCTGACCGATGTATGACTCGAGGTGCGGTATGCCCAAAGCACGAATGGTAGATCTTTAGCCCAATTTCCTTTGGCTTTTGTTAGGCGTTTCTTCAATGATGCCTTGATGGTCTTGTTTATAGCCTCGACTTGCATGTTCGCCTATGAATGGGCGATTGAGGAGAAGCATTTTCGTAACCCGTTTCGCTCATAGAATCCTTAGAACAACCTACTCTCAAAATAGATGACATTTTTTATTTTGAATTTTTTGGAGGTTAGAATCGGTGTACGATTTTTTTAATCACAGATTTAAGGATCTGGGGCATGGTGACCCAAGAGAGGTGATCCACCTCGGCCCATTTTGTAAAGTAGTCTATGATGACAATAGCATGGTTGTATCTACGTTTGGCATTCAAGCGTTTGCTGATTAGATCTATCCCCTAAGTGTCAAATGACCAGGGGGACATTATAGGAGTTAGGAGATTTAGGGAGGCTCTCAAAATGTTGCGAACCACTAGCATTGGTCGCATTTCCTAACATAGTTCATCACTTCCTTGATTATGGTAGCTAATAGTAGCCTTATTGGGCAACCTTCTTTCCCAGACTTTTCCTCGGCGTGGTCTACACAGAAGCCTTAATGCAGTTCCTTCAATTTGTGGTTGTTCTCCATGCCTGTCACACATTGTCGAAGGGGAGTTGAGTACCTCTTCCGGTAGAGCTTTCCATCTGTGAGAGTATAATGGGATGACCAATACTAAATTTCCAGTCCTCTCTTCTCTTAGTGGGAAGGTCGTTGCTTGTGAGATATATTAGCAACAAGGTCATCCAAGAGTCAGGGCAGGCTTCATCTATAATGACCCAAAAATTTGATGAAGTTAATATAAATTAATTAAAAATGGTTTTTTAATTAAAAGTTAAATTGAGTATCACATTTATAACCATTGCAAAGGTATTTTAGGTTAATTATGTCGATATATAATTGAGGCAGTTTCGAGCCAAACTGGATACACAACCCATAACCCAGCTTAACAATTTTATAAGTGAGGCCACGAAACCCTATCTATTGCCTCTATCTACAATTTTTTGTCTAATTCCAAAAATTTCTCTAATCACCTACTGATAGCAGATGATTATATCCAATCCAAAATTGATTTAAAAATCAATTGTTTAAACCCAAATGAATTATATGTCATTTCGAAGCTCTCGATGAGGAAAATCAATGCCAAGTATTCATTTGTCATAAAAATGCTTGAGTCAATGGCAAATCATAGTCAAACATTAAAATCGATGAATTCCTAACAGAAAATTTTAGGGTCTTTAATTCGACGACCGATTAAGGCAACTAAGGGTGCAAAATTGTAGTGCTTCACAAGGAGAGTCTAGATATGGTTTCCATCTGATGAATAGAGTAGCGAGGTTGCCATAATTAGGTCTGAAAGATCATTACTACACGAACTCCACCAACAAAATTACAGCCAACGACGACGATCTAAGCGGCAATGCTATTCAGCATAGGTGAAAAAGGCGACGATCTTCAACTGTAAGTGGTGGCACGACTACAGGTAGTTTGAGCAAGGAGAAATTGATGGTCAAAGTTTAGTGCATCGTACGTTGGATATGTGTGGGTTCCAGTAGGTACATGAATATAATTTGCATTAAAGTATTATTAAAAGTGGAAAAATAATTTTTTAGTGAGATTGCAATTGAGATCTTATAACCATTATATCTTTTGTATACAAACTCTAATCCACACACAGTTTCTTCTGTTGGACTCATGGCGAAATTCAAGAGGATTTGTTGCTGGATTTGCTTAGTTTGAGGCTATTAAATAAAGCTCAATGGTATGAACTGTTAATCACATCAATTGAATTCTAAATTTTCAAATCACATCTATTGATAAAAATCATATTTTATTGATATATTTTGTGTCTTATGGAGGATTGTTTGATTATTATGGTATTCTGGATGTGTTATGCATTATTAGGTAATTATTGTTGGTTGTAGTACTTTGGATGCTTAATTGAAATAAATATTTGATTTGAACAAAAAAAATAATTGGTTGGAATAAAAACTATTATAATAAGAAAATTAGATAAATAAACGATAGATAATACTATTTACATATTTTGGATGTTTTCTGTAAATAATGATATTTAACAAACTTTATTGAAATTAAAGTATAGAATTAAATAAAGTTATCATTTATGAATTTCCAAGGAAAATCATAAATAATAAGTGAAATTATATTTTAAATTAATATTCAAAAAATTTATTATTTATAAAATATAATAAGACTTAAATAGTATGGATTTCGGTGAAAATAGTAATTTTTTTATGTATGTTTGATTTTATGGTATTATGTTTGAAAATATTATTATTACTATTTAAGAAATAAAATAATAAGGTATTCTCTAAATAGGAATAATAATAGTAAAGAAATGTTTTCCAAAGTACTTTTGGATAAAATAACTATTATTTTGCGATAAACAGAAATAAAAAGGAGTTTTGATGATTTAAAATAAACCATTGTATTTTAGGGAATAAATAGTAATAAGTCGATTTTGGAAAGTATTAAAGAGGCTTTAATGTATATTATTATTTTCATGTAAAATAATAATAAAATCATTTAAAATAGCGATTTGATGAAAATTACTATTTTGACATAACATTCGGTGTTTTGAGGTATCTGAAGAAATGGAGTGACATAAAGGATTTCATATGTATACTATCATTTTCAAAGTCGTATTGTTGTTTTAACATGTAATAAATAAATTATGCTTTTTAAAATAAACAATAATAAAGTGATTCTATACATAAAGCATAATGGATTCAAATATATTATTTGGATGGTTGTTGAGTGTGTGATTAATTATTGATTGTAATTATCACATATATTTGATGTTTGATAACAACATCTCATTTTGATGAGTGTGTAATATTTATCCATTATTTCTGTGACGCCCCACCTCTATACCCACGCTAGACGAGAACACTACGGAGTAATGCTGTCGACTAGCACGGAGAATAAGGCTGTTGAGGAGCGACCATCTGTATAATGGCTTTGTGCGAGTACCGGTATGCCAGATAAAAATATAAATTTTTCATCTCAAGAGGAAATCCGACATACAGATACAAACTCAAAGCTATCACACAGTGGCTATATAAAATCTTCGGAAACAAATATAGAAATAAACATAACTTAAATCAGTCACAGATAATTCATATCACAAAGGCGGAAGAAGATATGAATATTACACTAGAAAGTGTACATCAGAGTAGTGGTCTAAAAAGATCCACAATATCACAAAAGAATAGTTACACGAACTACACAAAAGAATAAGTATACATTAAGGAGTCTATATCTCAAATGTATACAACAAAATAACTACTAATCTAAGTAGTTAACCCAAAAGTCAAGGAGTTAATCCCGGATGAGAAGTCAAGCAGAAGCACCTGTAACATCTCGGTCTGACCCGAGTATTATTTAATAAGAAAATAATAAACGGATCAGTCTAACTATAAATATCAGATGAAACGATATAGAGTAAGAGATATGACTAAACACATAATAATCACAATGCCAAGCTGTGATATATATATATATATATATATAAATATAAATATATACTTAGTTGATAATCATCAAGAGATTAATCAATGTCACCAAATCTACACAAGAATCAAAGAAACGTCATACTCCTAATTTCGTTCACCATACCATAAATATTGACGATAATATCAACGTCAATCACAAAAGTCAATGACACACAAATTCCAGAAGACTACACAAGAAATCCAGAAACCACTAAAGTCAATGACACACAAATTCACCAATGCACAAATATTGATAAAACTTATCAATGGAAATCACGAAAATTGGTGAAACACAAATTCTAGGAATCTACACAAGAAATCCAGAAATCACAAAGGGGGGAGGCCTATCACAAACGGGAGCATAAAGCTCACCAACACGTGTATCACAAACGGAACGCTAATTCCATGGTCGCTAACCATCACAAATTGAGCTGAAGCTCCACAAACGGCCCGAAGACCATGGGTTGCTACCCCATCACAAATTGAGTCGAAACTCCACAAAACGGGGTTTAGTCTCCCTCGCAGACAAAGAGACATCGCACATTGCTAGTCTAAATCACAAAGATGATCGTCATGATCAGCGAGAAGTGTCAATTACACTAAGCTAGTAAATATATGAGTTTAGCTTCATGTCCCATAACCACTTGCTTAACTTAAATATTTACGAACAAACTGTAAATCTCCACTAGAAAATTGTCACAAGAGGTTCAATCGAACAAGTCCAAGAATTAACCGACAAAGTAAACGCAAGCGTTTCATACCACTTGTTTTACTAAGCCGTTTAATTAGATTTCTCATACGAGTGAGGTAAAGGTTTGTATATACTAATAGATTGGAAAACGGTTTTCTAAACGAATTTGGTATTAAAAGAGTATTGAAATCGTTTGAGTAAAGAGTTTTGATATTTACTACTAGTATAGGAAACCTTTATATTTTTAAAGTGACAAATCACGAAGAAGATTGTAAGAACAACCAATCACAAAAATTCACATACGAAGACGTGAATAAAATCCAAAGAAATCGATAAAGAATCCATCGAAATGGATATTCAAAAATCCCTAAAAAGAGTCATCAAAATCATAATAGATGATAACAACAAATAGGATTATCACGAATCGATTTAAATTGGAATTCCAATCCAAAAAGGCAAATTGGACTCAAACAGCAGGTTCAGTCGACTGAACAGAGAATTTCAGTCGACTGACCCTGTACATGGAAATTTTCCAGGTTCAGGAAACTTTCTGTTTCCAGTTTCAGTCGACTGTGCAGAAGTTTTCAGTCGACTGAATCATGCCTGGAAACTCTCGGGTTTCAGGTTCAGTCGACTGAACAGAGATTTCAGTCGACTGAATCATGCCTGGGCTGTTTTTCAGCCTTATACAAATGAAGAGCAAACTCTTCCAAAATGCAATCGGACGAACATTGGCTCTAAGGGTTTATGCCAAACGGCAACCCGGCCCTATATGCTCCTCGATGCATCACCAAAAGCATGATCAAACATCCATAAAAGGATTTTACACAAATTTGTTTTAAAAACCCAAAAATTGGAATATTCACAAAACCAATCCAAATCAAGAGCAAATGCACATGAAGAAGTGTTAGGAATTCATACCCAACAACCAAAGATAATTATAGTCATAGATGTGAGATAAAAATCTCACCTTTGAACTAAATTTATGAAGATGAAGCTTGAAAGTAATGGCAAGAACAAGCACTCTTCAATCTCAACACTAGAAGCTTGAATCTAAGCTCAAAACCAAGAACATTCCCGAAATTAGGTTTAGGAATTTTCTGAAATTGAATGGAGAAAGAGTTGGAGAAGGTGAAGAAGATGCTTACCAAAGGGTTCTTCTTGAGTTTGGAGCAAGGAATTTGATTTGCAAGAAAGTTAGGGCTTGGAGTTTTAATTCTTTTTCCTCTCCACCATTTTCAGTTGGAGCTTGAGTTTGAGGAGTTAGAATGAAGTAATGAAGAGGAGAGGGGGATTGGGACTGAGTTAGTAAGTAGGTTCAGCCCAAACCAAAGCCCAAAGCAAAAAGTAGCGAAATTCAACTTTCTCCAAACATATCGAAGCTTATACTCAAAAAGGTCGCAAACGGCATTTTGAACTCAATGGAGGTGGTCTCGAGTCCTAATTCGACCGTATGCAAAAAGTAGCTTTTCGGACAAAAATCCGACTAACGATAAAATATTTAAATAAAATATTTAAATATAAAATCGATAAATATGCGGGTTGTTACAATTTCTACTAAACGATAGGTAGTTAATTATGGTTTTTTGATGACGGGTGTTGCATTACTAATATTAATTGAACTAGTACACATTTGATGTTACTGATAATTATGTTACTATAATGGAATGATCAGTATACATTGGATGATTTATACTTACATTGATGATGTATTACTATAATTGATGACCAGTACGTATTCAAGTTAATCTTTTTTCTTATTTGGTGATTGGGGTTGACATTGAATGTTGTCCGTGCTTGATGGCTATGTTTTATTATTGTTGTTGCCCAAAAACAAAGTTTTTTTGATGGATGAGTATGAATATTGTTTTGTGCTTGTATTGTTTGCATTGGTTGTGATGGTTGCAATGCTTGCATGCATGCCATGATTGTTATGTATTAATAAGTACTTGGATGTAGGAGAAGAGCAAGACACAAGACTGCACAGACTTTATCCCCCAAAAGGGGCACATAGGCAGCTTTTACCTATGCGATAGCCATCAAGCCTATGGTCGTAGTGTAAAGGATAAAGCCCAATCCAAACATAGTTAAAACCTTTTTTCCTCCTTTATTATGTGTATATGTGTGTGTTTGTAAGTTTGCAGGTGGAAATAAAGGAGGGAATAAAGGGTCTGAAATGAGTCATACTTATAATATGGTTCGATACATTTGTTGCATAGTAGTTACATAGTTCTTGTTTTAAAATTGAGTGGTTAATGTATTAAAATATGTATTTTTACGTATTGAATTTGTAGCGACCCAACTTCCAAAACTGCTAGAAGTCGTATCGCTAATAAGAAAGAAAGGGATAGAAAAGAGAAAGAAGAGAAGAAGAAGAAACAACACATCAGAATCTAAACAGCGGAACGAATAAATTATATTAATAACATAAAATATTACATAGTTTACAACCACTATCAGAGTACACAGATATACTAGACAGTTATAAACACCTGTCTAGTATTTATAACATAATACAATCCAGAGACAACACAGAGACACACAGCGGAATACTATATATCTAACGCAGAAGCCTCCTGCTCCATTGCTCCTCCAATATTCGTCAAAGCTAACCTGAATCCCATGGCTACTCGTAAAAATTTGAGTACCCAAGAGTTTATGAAAACAAAAGATAAACTCTGGGTCAGACATGGGTATGGTGTGAGTAACAGGTTAAAGTTGCTTAACTTTAAAAAACTTTTTTTGAAAAGAAAGGTATCACGTAAGACTTCCCACACATAAACATGGAAAAGTTTTTACCTTACGCTAACCAAAACATTTGATAGGAAATCCAGTGATATTATAATAGGTCTAGGGTTTTCAAGTAAATATGAAATAGCCGAAATTGTTACATGATTAAATTCCAGCTACTAGCCACAAAAGTGGGTAATACAATCAAAACCGTTGGCACTTATTGGATTTTGGATTCCATACAATGGCAGGGCTACTGGGGTACCGCCCGTCACAGTACGTGGCCTAGATCAACGTACCGAGGAGTACGCCCGCTCCCCTGCAACACAAGGCCGGACCCATTCCTTACTGAACAGTTCCGAACAAGACAACCCCGCAGTTGGTGCGCATATCCAACTGCCCATTAAGCCGAATAAAAAGGGACCTCTAGACAGGGATCAATCTTGCTCTCCAGTGGAAGCTACCCACGAAGCCTTGCTGCACCTCCCCTGTTTTAGCCATTCCCGGTTGATGAGGCTTGAGGCTACGATTACCTTTAAAGAACACATCTCTTAGAATGCTCATCGTCCACCTGACGATGTTCTGAAAGCATTCAATCCATACAAGTTCGTTCCGGGTTCGAACGAAACCGAAGGCATTATCTTATTACACTCGTTTTGGAATCACCCTCAGAGTTAATGACGATAACCTTTCACTCTGAATTTCCATCTCGAATCTATAAGTACTATTCCGTCAAACTCATTACGGAATCACCCACAGAGTTATACTGACGTATAGCCCTTACACCTCGAGTCTTCACTCTTCACATAAGATTCACGACCTATCGTTAATTTGGATCGATGTGGTTTTCGGATATCCAGATATGGAAACCCGATCCCGGTCTCATCTAAATCCAATGCGTGTCTTTTAGGTCCAAGTTGTTTTAGAGTTTAAAACAATTTAATAACATTATCTATATGCACACAGATAGATAATTCATAGATTCACAACAGATAATTATCATTATCATAACCACAGATAATCCATATTTATCACTATCAAAAGATAATCCATATCAATATCACAATGCAACCCATACATCCATATTAATCAACATAACTAATCTCATCTCTGAGATTCAAACCATTCAAGGTAACCAATATCAACCATCTATAAGCAATGACTTATAATCATACCATCCATAATTAATTTAAAATGAATTAAATTAATTACATTCTCTTTAATTAATTTAAAATGAATTAAATTAATTACTTACACAATATAAATCTTGCACATTATCATTAATTAATTACAAATTAATTAATTGATTAACGTCTAATTTATCATCTTAATTAATCAATCCTGATTAATTACACTTTAATTAATTTCACAAAATTAATTACTCTAAACCAAATACACAAATTAACTTTTAATTACCTCATTAATTAATTAACTATAATTAATTACATTTAACCTTAATTAATTTCAATTAATTAATTACATTTAATTACTTATTATTGATTAATTAATCTTAATTAATCAATCTTAATTACTTCATTAATTATATTAATTAATGATCCTTAATTATATTCAATTAATTACTCAATTAAATTAATTACATTCAGTAATTAATCTCACTTAAACCATAATTATTAATCTCCTTTGATTAATCTCAATCTGTAATTAACTACCCTTAATTACTTATCAAATTTATTACCCCTGAATAAATTTCTTTAATTAATCCCTTGATTAATTATACAAAATAATTTAATCCAAATTATTTTCACAATCCCAACACTATCCACTAATTTCATCCAGTAATTATCTCTAATTACTTTACTGAGTAATCCCATTAATTACATCAAGTAATTACTATCAAATCAAATGTTTAGAATTAATTAAACTTAATTAATTAATTTAAACCAACCTTAATAAACTTCATTAATTACATTAAGTAATTAATGTCTTAATTACTTTTATTTAAGTAATTAAACTTAAATAAATTTCATAATTTATTATCATTAATTAATCAATCTAATTAATTATTAAAAATTAATCATATTAATTAATTACTAAATAAACTTTAGTTAATGGCCATCATTAACTATTATTAATTCTTTAATTACTTTCTTTAATTACTTTCTTTAATTACTTCTTAATTAATCTCTAATTAAAATTAATTCAAATTATTAATTTTAAATTAAATAAATAAGTTACTCCTTATTTATCTTATTTATTTAATTATTTTATTCTCTTAATAATTTTTAAGATAAACCATTCCTTATTATTAATTATATAAATATTAAAGTGTACTTAGAATATTGCATTTAAATTTAAATTCAAATTCCAAATTTGAATCTAAAATTCAATAATGATATTTATTAAAGCATTATCAAATTTTAAATTCCATTTATTCTTTCCAAAGTAAATGTAAATAACATTTATTACTTATAATAAAACTTATATAAGATAAGTCTTAATTTAATTGAAAATTAAGTTTAAAATACATTACTATTTAAATTTCAAATTCAAGTTAATAATCATTTAACTTTCTATTATAAATCTTTTATAAATGACTTTATTCAAAGAGGAAATCAAGTTTAAAATATTTGTTTGGAAACAAATTTACTCCTAATAAACAATTTAAGTTTTAAAATTGTTTGGAAAACATTTAAATTTTAAACTTATTCAAATATCAGATTTTAAATTCAATACATTTGAACCCATTTTTAAAACTTCTTTATCCAAAATTCAAATTTCATTTTAAAAAGAAACTAAAGATTCATAACCCTTAAGAAACAAGACTTAAATTCAAATTCAAATTTACTATTTAAATTTTTGTTTTCAGGTTCAAAATGAAAATTTCATTTCCAGGAAAGAAACTGTCAGGTTTCTTTCTTTCTTTTTTTAAAACTGAAACATCTTCACATTTGAAAACTTATAAGATTTTCAAAATCATTTGAAACTCTAATACATATTAGATTAAAACTTAACTTAGATTTAAAACTAGATTTAAATCTCTTTTTGTTTTAAAAAAAACTTTACTTTCTTTTTTGAATGCAGGTTTTAAATTCTATTTTTATTTAAAAAAAACTGAAACCACATTCAAATTTTAAAACATATAAGATTTCAAACTTCTTTAAACTAAAACTCTTCTGTAGATTTAAACTTATTTAAATCTTATCACAACTACTAATTCATTTTAAATTTTGATTTAGATTTTAAAACTGCAGACAGTTTCTACAGGAAACTGTAATACAACACACTCCCGAGCTAACCCTATGTATGCTTCGAGTTATCTAGTTTGTAACTTCGAGCAAACTCAGTATACACTCGAGTGTTACTCGAGTCAAACACTGCAGTACCCAGCAAGAACAACACAGACCCAAATGCACGGTGCACGTACACCGTGCCTCCGGCCATCATCATCCAACTCAGGCAACCTCTAATCATCCACGACCATCCTTACAATCAACCACCACCATCAGTTCTACACTCCACAACCAAAAATCAAATTCGAGTAGCCTTACAAAACCTGGAACTGCAGAAACAGGTTTCACCCCCAAACCTGAAACTCGACTCCTTCTCCATCTCTTGACCACCGGAATGGCAGTGACTCCGGCCTCTAGTTCATCCATCAACCTACTATCATTTCCCAGAAATTCAAACAACTCGATCACTTCTTCGAGAAGAACCAGCCAAAACAATCTACCTATCTAAAGCTAGGGCTACAGACCAGAAAACCACATCACTTCTACCATGTTGATTTGCATCAACATTAATTATTTTTCCCTGCTTCAATGGTTAATATTCTACCCACAAGCAAAGTACCAATAACCCCAAATCGTTAGATCATCAGAAATCATACAATTTCTCTTTTCTGTTCAACAGTGGACTGCACCCTTATTTCTAGTTTATAAATTTTGATTTAGGTGTTAAAAATCATGATTTTGATCATGTATTCATTTCATGTTATTGAAACTAAAAATCTCACAGTTTGAATTTTTCATATAAATCAACATTCTTTGATACTCTGGGTTTTACAGAAGTACCGGATTCTATTTTAATAATATTAAGTTTTTGAAACTTAATCTACATTAATTCAAACATACTTGGTTTGTAAATTGAGTCTTAACAAACTAGATTAGGTGGTTAAAAAAAACAAAACTAAAAACTTGAGCCTGGAAAAAATAAAATAAAAACAGAGCTCAACATCTCAATACTCACTATACATCCATATGATTATACAAAAATATACTTATAAATGCATCCATAAACATATTTATTATCTGTGATAAACATGCAACCATACTTATATTTTAAATCACTTAAATTATATTGTTACTCACCTTAATTTTGATGGCAGAACAGTGAATTTGAAAGAAGAAGACTTGTGCTTTTGTTGTTGATTTATAAACCTTACATGCATGCTTCATTTCTTTAATTTGAAACAGCAGTGGCTTTTATATTTGAGAAATATGCAGGATTGTTTGAATCTCAGAAATGCAGGGTTGCTCCTTAAAGACTCCAGATTTTTGAAATATGCAGGTCTTTTGAAAACCCAGATTTGCATGTTAGAAAAATGTGCAGGTTTGTGAAGTAGATTTGAGGATGATTTCAAGAATTTTGTTGTTGAATGGAAGTGTTTGTTATATTTTTTCTTAATTTGTTTGTCTTCAGATTTTTTTTAGAAGAAGAAAATTTGATGAGGGAAGAAAAGTTTTATATAAACTGAAATTATTCAAAAATAAAAACAAAAGAAAAATGATAAATTAAGTTTTTGACACTTGTTTCACAATGTAACATTTGTCAAGTAAGTATGTTAATTAATTAACACATGCTCATTTAATTTGTAAGATGTTTACATTTGTCACAAGAGTTAATTAGTTATAATTAAATGTTAATTAGTTATTTATTTAGATGTTAATAAGCTATAAATTTAGTTAATCATGTATTTATATAGATTTTAAAATGAATAAATCAAACTATATTTATAAAATTAAACTTATACAAATATTTCAAAATCAAAACAAATTAAAAACATTTATACTTTAAATTTTTAAAAACTTTGAATTCAAGTTCAAATTGAAATTTTGAAATCCAGTTTATCCACAAATACAACTACAAATTTGAATTTTGAAAAACAAAAATTTTTATTAAAAATTTATTTGTTGAAACAATGTATTATTATATATTAAAAATAACCACATTTGATAACCATAAATAACTTATAAAAGAAATTATCTTCTTATTCATAAATTATTTATTTTATTCAATTATATCAAAATAACTCTTATTGTTATTTTATTTAAATTTAAACTTGAGTTACACTTTTTTTTTTAAATCATTCAATATTTATCTTAGGTATTTAAAACCATATTTATTTATTAAATAACTTTTAAAAGTTTATCTTTTAACTAAAATCATAATTCACAATTACTAAAGATACAAATTTTTATTGAAAACATGATTTATTTATTAATTAAATTTAAAACAATATCTATTCATAATATATACAATATTTTATACATATTATAAATAGAAAACAATTTATCAGATTTAAAAAGATAAAATTTATCAATTAACTATTTATTATATTAAATTAATTCAAATCTTATTACCAAGATTATCAAATCAATTTAATTTTTAATTCAGATTATTAAATTGATATTGCCAGAAATTCCGGGTCATCACAGAATTTATCTAATGTCAAGTTGTTGAAAAGATATTTATGTTTAAACTCCGCTATAAGGTTTCCCTTTTTATGTTCACCATTTTACTCTTTTAACTTTTATATACCCATTGTCCATTGCCTTTAACATTCGCAATTAGTTATAAGTATATTTTACTGGTATTTAAAATTAATTTTAGATGTTAAAAATAGTAGATCATCACATTCGGTATCAGAGCTTTAGTTTAGCAATTCCCTAAGCCTAGGGAAGATTTGACCATAAAGTATGATGATTTACACCTTAAGTTGTGTTAGAATATAGAATGAGAGAGCGTTTTCGTTGACAATGGTTATTGTGTGTGTGAATTGTTTATTAACCAACATTGCCTCAACCTAAGATGATGTTTATCTATGATGACTTTTGTATGAAAGATAAATAAGTAAGAGTGAGGAAGGATAAATACTTATTAGATGGGTTAAGTGTTGGTTATAACCGGAGTGACACACACTTGATGTTAAATTATAATCGAAACCCGGCATTTTTAAAATGTATACCTATGATTTTTAAGATATTTTAAAGTGAAAAATGGTTATTTCGGGCATGAAAGTTATTTATCGAATTTTTTTATGAGAATAAAGTACTTAATTTGGAATAAAATATTTTTATGAAGATATTTTCAAAAAGAAAAGTGAACGTAGTAAATATATTTTATTTGAAAGTACTTTTGGTAAAAGGTGTTTTAATTAGATATTGAAAATTTATTTCAGCCTTTGAAGAGACATTTTTGCATGAGAAACTTCAATTGTTTTTAAAACATCCTTAGGAATGTGTTTCTATAATAGTATTGTGATTTAAAAATGCTTTATGAAAAGTAGAAATTTTGTTGATAAATATTTATTTTAAAATATTTTAATAAAGGATGTTTGGTTTAAAATATTTGACTTGATAAAAAGTTTTGATGAGAATATCTTGGCTAAAGCGGTATTAGTTTGGGAATATCCTTTGCAAAAAAGAGGGGTATTTTGTAACCTCGGTATGACTTAGAATACTTTGCAAAAAAAAAATTTGAGGAATATTTTGGAAATAACTATTTTTGTTAAAGGATACTGTAAAGATTATACTGTGAGATTTGAGGAGTATTTATTTAATAAGATGTTTTGAGAAAGAGAAGAATACCTTGATATTATTATAGAATTTAAAATGTTTTTGTTAAAAGTACATTGTTAGGTAATGTTTAGTAAGAACCTTTATACTAAAAGAAGAGAATATTTTGCTGAAACATTCTTTACAATATATATTTCCACAAAATTATATTTTATTCTGAATGAATTATTTTTTCAAAAGGAAGAATTTGAAAATAATATGATGGAAAAAATTTGTTTGAGAAATTATGTTATTGGTGGAAATATTTGAAAATAGTTTGATAGAGGTATTTTATTTGAGAAGTGTCCTTTTGGGTCAAGAATGATATAAAATATTTATCCAAAATAAAAGTTTTACCTAAACAATGTATTTAATTTTAGAAAACATTTTATTTGGAAACTGATTTTTATTGTAAGGATTTTTACTCAATGGTTACCCTTTGAAAAATGTTCATAAAGAAAAGCATTTTTGACTACAGAGTTTTGGGATGAAAAAGACCTAAACTGAAAATTGTTTATTAAGGATATGTTTGGAGAAATTGTATTAAGAAATTATGTATTATAAAGTATTCGGTTTTACGACACTTTAAAAAAATATTTTACTAAGATGAGGATTATTTGAGTTGTAAAGTAAATGATTGAAAAGGTAAAATTTTATTGAACAACAAACATTAAAGGTGTTTGTTAAAGTCATAATCTTTTAAAAAGATGTTTTATTTGGAAATTTTAAATAAACACTATAAAACTGGACTTTGTAACATGGGGTGTAAGACGATGATGAATAATGAATGAGTTTTGAGTCTACCTAACACTTATTACGACAATGGTACCTTATGAATTTTACTTGTGACTTTCTCTTAGAGAGGTTGTGGGAATGTCTAGTTATTCCTTTATATATAAGAGGTTGGGATACGGCGTAGGGACTATCCATTTTGATGTTTGGAATATGACTTTTTTTGTTAGATTTTTGCATTGTAGTTAAATCATTTGTCCATAATTAATTTCACTTATTAGGATATGTTTGATTCCTTATTTGTATTGTTTGACCGTTTATTCAATTGATTTATGTCGTGCTTGTTTCAATTGTTTCCTCTTGTTTGTATTGTATTAGTCGTCTGATTTGCTGCGATTAGTTTTAGTTACTGTTTATTTGCTTTTTTACTTGGTTGCTTACTTGTTTGTTTACTTGCCTATTTTTCTGATTGCTATGTATGATAAACGTAGGATGAGGTAGTATCAAATGTTAACTTTTGATGGTGATAGAGTTAGGGGTCTAGGGAAAATTATGTAATTTGTTACATATATCTAACTTTGTGACCAATCTTGTTCAAAGTTAAAGGTATTCTTCTTTTTATCATATACTCGTGATATAGTGACATAAATAATTAAGTAATTAATTTAAAGTATATAAATGAAAAATCCTTAAATGATATGTTATACGATAGTAATCACAAAGTGTTGTAATTATGAGAATTTATCACAATGAAAATAACCTATTATTTTAAATATTCCTAGTCAAGATGCTTCGATAAAGGATATCGATTCATCCGTTGAGATTAAATTACGCAATGGACTCCAAAGACCAACCAGTGTATTTCACATGGTCGTTAGGGAACCATAGGGTTACATATTAATAGTTATTCGATAATTACGGAATGACTCGCTCAAGAGCTGTTAGCACCATAATTGGTCACTAACACCCTTGAGTAGAGTTATGTAGAGAGATTAATGAAGAAAGTAAAGTTAAACGGAGAACAATACGCAGATTTAAATGCCGAAAATACAAACACCAGATTTATAGTGGTTCGGCATAATTGCCTACGTCCACTTTGAGGTTAATCTTTATTGCTTTTCTCGATAATCGATTACAGATACAATCCGTACCAATTATATTGGATACAATTGCTAAGCAAAAAAGATAAGCCTTGAGTGAGTCTTGAATGCGGTAGAATCTTCCCGGTGTTCTCATAAAAAGGTCCATTTCATTGTGTCCCTGCCTCTCTGTTTATAGGCGAAGATGGGTTGGACTTCCCTGGTGGGCCAGGTAGCTAAGTAGCTTGGCCCAAAAAGAGCGATCTCTGTGTGTCGATCCATAGATGTCGAACGGCAAAATGCCGAGCAAGGCATGAATGCCGAACGATATCCTCATGCCGGACGAAGTGATGCCGAGCACCCTGAATGCCGAACGAAGTGATGCTGAACACTCTGAATGCCGAATGACACTAGAAGTCGATCGTTCGCGAATGCCGAACGACACTGGAAGCCGACCCAGTGCGTTGTGCCGAATGACTGGATGCCGAGCGATCTCGAATGCCGAACGAGATTTGTGCCGAACAAGGTTTTGTTGCCGAGCTGTGATGTCCCGGAAATTTGGACAATATTTATTTAATAATTTCCATTAATAATTATTTTAAAATGAGAAATGTTGATTTAATAATCTAATTCAAACAAAAATTATCTTTTGAAAACTAATAATTATTTAATTTGACAAATGTTATTCTTTTCAAAATTTATAATAATGATAATGATAACTTTATATTTGGGAATCTTATTCTTTTCAAAAGTTAAAATTATTTAAATGATAAAATTTTCTTTCTAAGCAAATTTAAAGGATATTTTATTTACAATTTATATATGTGTATACATTGTAATAGAGAATTTGATTTTAATTTAAATTTAAATTTAATAAAGATATTTTCAAATTTATAATATATGTATGTGTATAACTTGTGAATTTCAAAATTTGATTGAAATTAATATAGAAACTTTTCAAAGGTTTTTTTAAAAATCTATCTTATATTTTCAAAAGAAATTAAAGTAAAATATTTATTTTGTTTATAAAAATGTAATAGTTTAAATTGTATATATAATAAAAGTTTATTTTGTTTTCTTTTAAAAATTGTTTTTTTTGAAATAGACTTAGTTCATATACATTAGAGTAAAATATTTTAGTTTCAAACTTTGGAATAAAATTGAATTCAATATTCTTTTTCTTTTTAAAATTTTCTTTCTTGAAAATTTAGTTTTAAAAATATTCAAATAAACATTAAAACGTGTGATTTTATAAAGGAAGTTTATATGTAATCATTTAAAGGCTAAATATAGATAAACATTTAAAAACATGTTAAATTAAATAAGAAATTGATTTAGAAGAATTTTTAAAAACATTTATAAATTAAGAAATTTATTTTAATGTTAAATTGTACATGTGTAAGACATTTAACTTTTAGGAAAACACTTGTAAAACATTATATAACATTAGATAACAAGTGGCATGATTTTATTTATTTTAAAAAAACATTTTATTGAAAATATATCAAGTAGAAACTTAACAATTCATTATTGTTCAAACCATTTTCTTCAAATGAAAATCTGAAATCAGATTTAAAGAAATTCAAAACCAATTCTGCAAACAATTTCAATATAAAAAATCTGCAAAAACCAAATATAATATAAAATCTGCAAACAAATTCAATAGCAAAATCTGCAAAACCAAATCTGCTCCAATTTTCAACTTCAATATGAAGTTCAACTCCAAATCTAAGCAAAGAAGAATAGGGGTCAGCTGCATGCATTTAAGGCAAGGATTATCTTCATCAAAATGCAGTTTTAAGATCAACTACAACAGCAAACTCACCAGATTCATAATGCGGATTCAAATCTGATCCAGGAAAATATGAATTTGCATCAGAATATTTTCTGCTTCTTCAATAATAATGCGAGTAAACTTTTATTTCTAAAAACAGTTCTTTCTTTAAAATCGATGATAAAGAAATTTCCAGTACTCAAGTTTCTGATTCAAACTGTTTTTTTTTCAAAAATCAATCTGTTATGGATAAAAACTGCTCTGTCTTCTTTTTTTTAAGTGAGTAACGTCACAATTGAAAAGCTTAAATTTATTTGTTGCATGAGGATAAATAGGACTAAGTATGCTTGTATGATTGTATGTTGATGAATGTTCTGTGTATACATATATAAATATATATATATATATATATATATATATATATATGTATGTATGTGTGTGTGTGTGTTGTTGTTGCCAGGTATCAGCACACCTGGTTCTGTTTTTAAAACTAAGATTTTAAATAGAAAAACCATTACCTCTTGATTTGATTCTCTGTTAGGATTTGTTATGTAAATGAAAGATGTTTGTTTAGTATGGATTAAGTTTATAAACTAAAATTAAGATTAATTAAAAACTGTTGTCTCTGTAAACAATAAGATCAGTTATTGCTTCAAATAAGAAAATATCAAACATCTTAAATTATTAAAACAGGTCTATAACTTGAATGCACATATGAAATTATGATTTTTAAAACTAAAATCACATTTTTTAGATAACTGTGGAGTGGGCATTTCTGCATTGAACAAAATAGGGGTTTTTGGGTTTACCTGATTGCCTAGTGATTTTGGGATGATGTAGTTCTTCCTGGAGGTGGAGGGCTGATAGGTGAGTGGTGGAAAATTATCAGGCGGATGGTCAGAGGTTGGTGGCGACCGTGGTTGGCTATTCCAGTTTCTAACCCTAGTTTTCTGGAGGTAGGAGTTTTGTAGCTTCTTGATTTCTCTGTTGCATCGAGTGATGTAAGGCTTTAGGGATTAGCAGAGGGTATGTATGTGAAGGAATGGCCGGAGTCGTAGGTGATCAGATGGTCGGAGGTGAGTTTGCGCAGCGATGACAGGTTCGGGCAGTGTGCAGTGTAATTGTTTCCAGGTTGGCTTGGCTATCTCGTTTTTGATTTCGAGCTGCTGTGGGACCTCTGGTGGTCGTGATCAGGTATGGAGATAGTCGGCGACGTGGTGAAGGGGGTAAGGGTGGCTGGAGGTTGCCTGAGCGCTGGTGCATATGCACCGTGCATATTTTGGGTTCTAGTGGTCTTTTTGGGTTGTACAGGGATGCAGCTCGAGTTTTCTCGGGTAGATCGAGGAGTTTACTCGGAGTAGTTTGGGTGTGGACTCGAAGTAATTATTGAGGGGTCTCGGGCATGTTGGTTCCAGGTTATAAAACCTGACGGTATTGTTTTTTTAATTTAAATGAAATTCAAATTTTAAAGCAGTATTTTTAAAACAGGGTTTTTTAAATGCAAAGTTTAAATTTGAATTCAAATGAACTTTTGAATCCAAAGTTTTAAAAATGAAAATTTTAAATTTAAGCAAGATTTAAATCAAGTTTTAAATCAAGACTAAAATATGGTTTTAAGTCTACTATGAACCCAGATTTTGAATTTAAACAGTTTTGTAAATTTTAAATTGTTGAACAAGTTCAAATGTTTTAAAGTAGATTTAAAAATGATTTTTTTCAAATAAATGTTTAAACTTGATAAAATTCTCTTCTTTAGTATTTGAATAAAAGTTATGATGTGTTTAACTTAAATTTAGAAGTTAAATAATCAATTTATTTTTAAAACTTGATTTCTTTTAATAAAATTAAGTAATTTAAATTTTTAAACCTTTTCTTATATATGTATCTTTTATAAGTAATGAATGTTCTTCACTTTTATTTTAAGGTTTATAAATTTATTTAAATTTGGATAAATGTGTTTAAATTGTTAAACATTTTGAATCTTAAATTTTAAAAATGGAATTTGAATTTAATTTAGAAATGTATTGTTTTAAATACTTTTGAATGTTAATGAAGTCATTAATAAAGTAAATGAATTATTTTAGAAATAATTAAGATAATAAAAAGAATTTAATTTATAAGAGAATTAAGGAATGTCTTAATTATTTGATTTTAATTAATATTTTAGATTAGTTTATAATTAGGGATGATTAATAATAATTAATCTAAGATAAATTTATTAAGAAAGTAATTAAGGAAAATGTTGTTAATCAATAATGATATTTATCCAAGGATTATTAAGTAATTAATTAATGTGATAAATTTTGATAATTAATTAGATTAATTAATTGAAGATAAGCAATTGTAATTTATTAAGCATAATTACTTGATAAAAGTAATTAAGGGATTAATTACTTATTGTAATTAATTATGATAATGTGATTTGTTTAAGTTAATTAATTTAGTTTAATTAATTTAAGATAATCGTTTGATGATTTAATAAGAGTAATTACTTAATGTAATTAATGGAGCATTATTACTTAAGGAAGTAATAAATGATAATTACTGGAATGTAATTAGTGAGAGATGATTTTTAATGAAGTAATTTGGGTAATTACTTTTGTAATTAATCAAGATAATTAATTGTGGGATAATTAATTGTTAATGAGTAATTAATGGTAGTTAATTACTGGATTGATATTAATCAGCGGTGATTAATAATTGTATTTTTAAATTGTAGATTAATTATTAAATGTAATTAATTTTAATAAAGTAATTAATTTAAATATAAATTAGAGATCATTAATTAATATAATTAATGATGTAATCAAGAATTGTTTAAATTAAGTAATAATTAATAATTAAGTGTTTAATTAATATAATTAATTAAGGATAAATGTAATTAGTTATAGTTAATTAATAAATGAAGTAATTAAATGTTAATTACTAAATGATTAAGGTTAATTAATTTGTGAAATTAATTAAAGACTAATTACTTATTGTAATTAGAGAATGATTAATCAAAGGTGTTTAATCAAGATGAATACTTAGAGAATGATTAATTAACTAGGTTAACTAATTAATGGATATATAAGCAGGATTTATAGATGTATTAATTAATTTAATTTACTTTAAATTAATTAGAGATAGAAGTTATTAATTTAATTCATTTTAAATCAATTGTAGATGATGATTAATAAATCATTGCTTATGGGTGATATTGATATTTCATTGGATGGTTGTGATCTCAGTAATGAGATAAGTAATATCTATATGATATGGATGCTTAGTTAAAGTATGATAATATAGATTATCTGTTTGTGATGATTATCTGATTGTGATGATTATCTGTTTGAGATGATGATACGGGTTATCTGTTTATGATGTGAATGCGATTACCTATTGTGATATGTGGATTATCTATCTGTGTGTATATAGATAATGATGAATTGAACTAATTATTCAAACTAAAATCACTTGGACATTAAGATGGCGTTTGGATTTCGATGAGACCGAGATCGGGTTTCCAAATTTGGAATTCCGAAAACCACATCGATCCAAATTAAACATTAGGTCGTGAATCTCAAGTGAAGAGTGAAGACTTGAGGTGTAAGGACTATTCGTGTTAATGCTCTAAGGGTGATTCCAATACGAGTTTAATGGGGGTAGTACTTTCAGGTTCGAGATGAAGATTCAAAGTGCAAGGGCGATTGTCGTTAACTCTGAGGGTGATTCCAAAACGAGTGTAGCGAAATAGTGCCTTCGGTTTCGTTCGAACACGGAACGAACTTGTATGGATTGAATGCTTTCAGAACATCGTCAGGTGGACGATGAGCATTCTAAGATTGATGTGTCCTAAAAGTAATCGTAGCCTCAAGCCTCATCAACCGGGAATGGCTAAAACAGGGGAGGTGCAGCAAGGCTAAATGGGTCATGCCCAAGTAGGACGAGATTTACCCCTGTCTAGAGGTCCCTTTTTATTTCGGTTGTGAGGCAGTTGGCGACGGCCATCTACGGGGTGGTCTTGTTCGGAACTGTTCAGTAAGGAATGGTTCCGGCTTTGTGTTGCAGGGGATTGGGAGTGATCCTCGGTACGGTGATTTAGGCCACGTACTGTGACGGGCGGTACCCCAGTAGCCCTGCCATTGATGGAAACCCATTCTTCCTATGTGCCCCTACGGTTTTGCTTGTATTACCCACTTTTGTGGCTAGTAGCTGGAATTTAATAGATGTAACAATTTCGGTTATTTCTTATTTACTTGAAAACCCTAGACACTATTATAGTATCACTGGATTTCCTATCAAATGTTTTGGTTATCGTAAGGTAAATTTTTTCCATGTTTATGTGTGGGAAGTCTTACGTGATACTTTTTCTTTTCAAAGGATTTTCAAAGTTAAGCAACTTTAAAACCGTTTACTCACACCAGACCCATGTCTGACCCGAATGTTTATTTTCTGTTTTATTAAACTCTTGGGTACTCATATTATGTATGAGTAGTCAAGTGATTCAGGATTGCTTTGACGAGTTCTGGAGGAGAAATGGAGCAGGAGGCTTCAACGTGTAGATAAATATATATAGTGGTTCCGCTGTGTTTGAGTTGTATCTGTTTTTCTCTGATGTACTTGAATTGTAATAACTAGACATGTGTTTATAAGTCTAGTTTGTGTTGTATTAGCTGTATAACTCTGATGTATATGATACTATGTAATGTTTTATGTGATATAATATAATTTATTCGTTCCGCTGTGAGATTCTGATGTTGTTTGTTTCTTTCCTATCTTTTCTCTTTTCTATCCCTTTCTTTCTTCTTATTGATGCGTCTTTCAATGGAACGAAAGGCGGGTCGTTACATTGTGGTATCAGAGCGCTAGGTTGAGCGAATACCTAGGCTCTGGAGTGGTGTCCTACTTGAGAGAACGTACTTGTAATTTCGAATATATATATATATATATATATATATATATATATATATATATATTTCTACCTATCAGTTGGGTTACCTGTTCAGGTTTCCAATATAAGTAATAGAGGTAGATAGGGTAGTGGTGTGTGTAACACAACTACCAATGGTTGGAGTCCGAATGTTTGAGGTTGGAAGTGAATCTGCTATGGCAGTATTGGGCATCTTGAGCAGTTTTGCAGTTTGGTGTGAAAGATTTCACCGATCTCTGAAGGAAATCTTTTCAAGGTTCGGAGTTTATCTTTGGAATGTAAGCTTGGTTGCACTCGTGCGAGTGGATTTTCTTCGGTTTGGATCGGTCGAGAGTGTTGTCGCAGTGATGGAATCTTGGCAAACCTTAGGAAGGAGTTCTGTCTGTATTTGAGTTTGAGACTCAATTTGGCAGAGTGTTTTGTGCTTGGTTTGAAGTCGAGTTTCCTGAGAGATGTCTGTCTACTGAAGGCTCTATTGTGGAAGTGGCTGATGTAGCTTTGTGACTCGATGATCTTTTGGATAAGAATGTCTTTGGCAGCAGTAGCAGCCTGGAGGTGTTGAGTGTGCTATCAGGATAGTCTCTTGGCTTAGCTGTATCCTAGAGGTGGAGTCCGGAAGCGGTAGAGTGGCCTGTTTCTTCGATGGTTCAGAAGTCTCTGTGATTCTTTTGTCAGTAGGTCGGGCAGATGGTGAAGCTTGTCCATTTCTTCTGGAAGCTTAGTTGGGTGTGATGTTGTGGTTGAAGGTGGACCACTAGTTTCTTCTTTGGATTAGAAGGCTCTAGCTGTTCTGATTGTTGAAGAGAGAACGGTTTCTTAAAATCTGAACTGAGTAGAATCGCAAAAGTGACTTGCGATGGTTCGAAAGTTCTCTGAGTAATCTTTGCTTTGGATTGAAGCATCTCTAGAGGATGTTAGAGTTATCGAAGTGGTTTGGTATTTTCCAGATATCTTCGAAGGGGTTAAGGTTTGCATCCGTATCGAGAGATTGAGTTCTGTATCTACTTGGTTCATGGAGCTTTACTGGTGGTTCAGCTTAGTAGGGGTAGTATGTTTGAAGTCTTCTGATATTTGTGTAGTAGAGTTTGTATGGTGGATTTTGATGGATTTTGGGAAATTTAATTTTGGATAAGTTTTCTTCGATCGTAAGAGCTATAAGATTGGGTAAGACTAGAAGCTAGTTCAGAAGAGTATTGTTTCTTTCTGTTTTCTCTTAAGGGTTAAGTGTTTGGTCTTCAGGATTGAATTGCCAGTTCGGATGGCTGGAATTTGTTATGTTTTTCACGTATCTCTGAGGGAGTATGTATGGTCTATCACTGATTTTAGAATTAGCAGTTCTGGGAGATTTGGAAGTTGATCAGGACTAGTTTGTGGTCCAGTATCATGTTTAGATTTGTAGATCTAGATACATAGGAGCTCTAGATCTGAGTGGTATAGCCAGTTTAGATTCTGTAGAGCGAGTATTCCGGTGTTTGTACCTGGGAAACTCTAGGGAATCCTATCCAGAATTTTGTCTGGATAGTTAGAATTGTTTGTTTGAATTGGTTGCTATGATTTCTAGTATTTGGTTGATAGCATATGTTTGCTATTTTAAAATTAAAATCTGTGTGGGGTTATTAAATTACCCTTGATTTTAAATTTCGAGGACGAAGTTCTTTTAAGGTGGAGGAATGTGATGTCCCGGAAATTTGGGCAATATTTATTTAATAATTTCCATTAATAATTATTTTAAAATGAGAAATGTTGATTTAATAATCTAATTCAAACAGAAATTATCTTTTGAAAACTAATAATTATTTAATTTGACAAATGTTATTCTTTTCAAAATTTATAATAATGATAATGATAATTTTATATTTGGGAATCTTATTCTTTTCAAAAGTTAAAATTATTTAAATGATAAAATTTTCTTCCTAAGCTAATTTAAAGGATATTTTTTACAATGTATATATGTGTATACATTGTAAATAGATAATTTGATTTAAATTTAAATTTAATAAAGATATTTTCAAATTTATAATATATGTATGTGTATAACTTGTGAATTACAAAATTTTATTGAAATCAATATAGAAACTTTTCAAAGGTTTGTTTAAAAATCTATCTTATATTTTCGAAATAAATTAAAGTAAAATATTTATTTTGTTTATAAAAATATAATAGTTTAAATTGTATATATAACAAAAGTTTATTTTGTTTTCTTTTAAATTTTTCTTTTAAATAGACTTAGTTTATATACATTAGAGTAAAATAATTTAGTTTGAAACTTTGGAATAAAATTGAATTCAATATTCTTTTTCTTTTAAAAATTTTCTTTCTTGAAAATTTAGTTTTAAAAATATTATTTTAAAAATATTCAAATAAACATTAAAATGTGTAATTTTATAAATGAAGTTTATATGTAATCATTTAAAGGCTAAATATAGATAAACATTTAAAAACAAGTTAAATTAAATAAGATATTGATTTAGAAGAATTTTTAAAAACATTTAAAAATTAAGAAATTTATTTTAATGTTAAATTGTACATGTGTAAGACATTTATCTTTTAGGAAGACACTTGTAAAACATTCTATAACATTAGATAACAAGTGGCATGATTTTATTTATTTTAAAAAAAAACATTTTATTGAAAATATATTAAGTAGAAACTTAACAATTCGTTATTGTTCAAACCATTTTCTTCAAATGAAAATCTGAAATCAGATTAAAAGAAATTCAAAACCAATTCTGCAAACAAATTCAATATAAAAATTGCAAAAACAAAATACAATATAAAATCTGCAAACAAATTCAATAGCAAAATCTGCAAAACCAAATCTGCTCCAATTTTCAACTTTAATATGAAGTTCAACTCCAAATCTAAGCAAAGAAGAATAGGGGTCAGCTGCATGCATTTAAGGCTAGGATTATCTTCATCAAAATGCAGTTTTAAGATCAACTACAACAGCAAACTCACCAGATTCATAATGCAGATTCAAATCTGATCTAGGAAAATATGAATTTGCATCAGAATATTTTCTGCTTCTTCAATAATAATGCGAGTAAACTTTTATTTCTAAAAACAGTTCTTTCTTTAAAATCAATGCTAAAGAAATTTCCAGTACTCAAGTTTCTGATTCAAACTGTTTTTTTTTCAAAAATCAATCTGTTATAGATAAAAACTGCTCTGTCTTCTTTTTTTTTAAGTGAGTAACGTCACAATTGAAAAGCTTAAATTTATTTGTTGCATGAGGATAAATAGGCCTAAGTATGCTTTTATGATTGTATGTTGATGAATGTTCTGTGTATACATATATAAATATATATATGTGTGTGTGTGTGTGCGTGTGTTGTTGTTGCCAGGTATCTGCACACCTGGTTCTGTTTTTAAAACTAAGATTTTAAATAGAAAAACCATTACCTCTTGATTTGATTCTCTGTTAGGATTTGTTATGTAAATGAAAGATGTTTGTTTAGTATGGATTAAGTTTATAAACTAAAATTAAGATTAATTAAAAACTGTTGTCTCTGTAAACAATAAGATCAGTTATTGCTTCAAATAAGAAAATATCAAACATCTTAAATTATTAAAACAGGTCTATAACTTGAATGCACATATGAAATTATGATTTTTAAAACTAAAATCACATTTTTTAGATAATTGTGGAGTGGGCATTTCTGGATTGAACAAAATAGGGGTTTTTGGGTTTACCTGATTGCCTAGTGATTTTGGGATGATGTAGTTCTTCCTGGAGGGGGAGGGCTGATGGGTAAGTGGTGGAAAATTATCAGGTGGATGGTCAGAGGTTGGTGGCGACCGTGGTTGGCTATTCCAGTTTCTAACCCTAGTTTTCTGGAGGTAGGAGTTTTGTAGCTTCTTGATTTCTCTGTTGCATCGAGTGATGTAAGGCTTTAGGGATTGGCCGAGGGGATGTATGCGAAGGAATGGCCGGAGTCGTAGGTGATCAGATGGTCGGAGGTGAGTTTGCGCAGCGATGACAGGTTCGGGCATTGTGCAGTGTAATTATTTCCAGGTAGGCTTGGCTATCTCGTTTTTGATTTCGAGCTGCTGTGGGATCTCTGGTGGTCGTGATCAGGTATGGAGATGGTCGGCGACGTGGTGAAGGGGGTAAGGGTGGCTGGAGGTTGCCTGAGCGCTGGTGCATATGCATCGTGCATATTTTGGGTTCTGGTGGTCTTTTTGGGTTGTACAGGGATGCAGCTCGAGTTTTCTCGGGTAGATCGAGGAGTTTACTCGGAGTAGTTTGGGTGTGGACTCGAAGTAATTATTGAGGGGTCTCGGGCATGTTGGTTCCAGGTTATAAAACCTGGCGATATTGTTTTTTTAATTTAAATGAAATTCAAATTTTAAAGCAGTATTTTTAAAACAGGGTTTTTTTAAATGTAAAGTTTAAATTTGAATTCAAATGAACTTTTGAATCCAAAGTTTTAAAAATGAAAATTTTAAATTTAAGCAAGATTTAAATCAAGTTTTAAATCAAGACTAAAATATGGTTTTAAGTCTACTATGAACCCAGATTTTGAATTTAAACAGTTTTGTAAATTTTAAATTGTTGAACAAGTTCAAATGTTTTAAAGTAGATTTAAAAATGATTTTTTTCAAATAAATGTTTAAACTTGATAAAATTCTCTTCTTTAGTATTTGAATAAAAGTTATGATGTGTTTAACTTTAATTTGGAAGTTAAATAATCAATTTATTTTTAAAACTTGATTTCTTTTAATAAAATTAAGTAATTTAGATTTTTAAACCTTTTCTTATATAAGTATCTTTTATAAGTAATGAATGTTCTTCACTTTTATTTTAAGGTTTATAAATTTTTTTAAATTTGGATAAATGTGTTTAAATTGTTAAACATTTTGAATCTTAAATTTTAAAAATGGAACTTGAATTTAATTTAGAAATGTATTGTTTTAAATACATTTGAATGTTAATGAAGTCGTTAATAAAGTAAATGAATTATTTTAGAAATAATTAAGATAATAAAAAGAATTTAATTTATAAGAGAATTATGGAATGTCTTAAATATTTGATTTTAATTAATATTTTAGATTAATTTATAATTAGGGATGATTAATAATAATTAATCTAAGATAAATGTATTAAGAAAGTAAATAAGGAAAATGTTGTTAATCAATAATGATAATTATATATCCAAGGATTATTAAGTAATTAATTAATGTGATAAATTTTGATAATTAATTAGATTAATTAATTGAAGATAATCAATTGTAATTTGTTAAGCATAATTACTTGATAAAAGTAATTAAGGGATTAATTACTTATTGTAATTAAGGGATTAATTACTTATTGTAATTAATTATGATAATGTGATTTGTTTAAGTTAATTAATTTAGTATAATTAATTTAAGATAATCATTTGCTGATTTAATAAGAGTAATTACTTAATGTAATTAATGGAGCATTATTACTTAAGGAAGTAATAAATGACAATTACTGGAATGTAATTAGTGAGAGATGATTTTTAATGAAGTAATTTGGGTAATTACCTTTGTAATTAATCAAGATAATTAATTGTGGGATAATTAATTTGTTAATGAGTAATTAATGGTAGTTAATTACTGGATTGATATTAATCAATGGTGATTAATAATTGTATTTTTAAATTGTAGATTAATTATTAAATGTAATTAATTTTAATAAAGTAATTAATTTAAATATAAATTAGAGATCATTAATTAATATAATTAATGATGTAATTAAGAATTGTTTAAATTAAGTAATAATTAATAATTAAGTGTTTAATTAATTAAGGATAAATGTAATTAATTATAGTTAATTAATAAATGAAGTAATTAAATGTTAATTACTAAATGATTAAGGTTAATTAATTTGTGAAATTAATTAAAGACTAATTACTTATTGTAATGGAGAATGATTAATCAATGGTGTTTAATCAAGATGAATACTTAGAGAATGATTAATTAATTAGGTTAATTAATTAATGGATATATAAGCAGGATTTATAGATGTAGTAATTAATTTAATTTACTTTAAATTAATTAGAGATAGAAGTAATTAATTTAATTCATTTTAAATTAATTATAGATGATGATTAATAAATCATTGCTTATGGATGATATTGATATTTCATTGGATGGTTGTGATCTCAGTAATGAGATGAGTAATATCTATATGATATGGATGCTTAGTTAAAGTATGATAATATGGATTATCTGTTTGTGATGATTATCCGTTTGAGATGATGATACGGGTTATCTGTTTATAATGAGAATGTGATTACCTATTGTGATATGTGGATTATCTATCTATGTGTATATAGATAATGATGAACTGAATTAATTATTCAAACTAAAATCATTTGGACATTAAGTTGGCGTTTGGATTTTGATGAGACCGGGATCGGTTTTCCAAATTTGGAATTTCGAAAACCACATCGATCCAAATTAAATGTTAGGTCGTGAATCTCAAGTGAAGAGTGAAGACTCGAGTTGTAAGGACAATTCGTGTTAATACTCTGAGGGTGATTCCAATACGAGTTTAACAGGGGTAGTACTTTCAGGTTCGAGATGAAGATTCAGAGTGCAAGGGGCATTGTTGTTAACTCTAAGGGTGATTCCTAAACGAGTGTAGTGAAATAGTACCTTCGGTTTCGTTCGAACCCGGAACGAACTTGTATGGATTGAATGCTTTCAGAACATCGTCAGGTGGATGATGAGCATTCTAAGATTGATGTGCCCCAAAGGTAATCGTAGCCTCAAGCCTCATCAACCGGGAATGGCTAAAACAGGGGAGGTGCAGCAAGGCTAAGTGGGTCATGCCCAAGTAGGACGAGATCTACCCCTGTCTAGAGGTCCCTTTTTATTTCGGTTGTGTGGCAGTTGGCGACGGCCATCTGCGGGGTGGTCTTGTTCGAAACTGTTCAGTAAGGAATGGTTCCGGCTTTGTGTTGCAGGGGATTGGGAGTGATCCTCGGTACGGTGATCTAGGCCACGTACTGTGACGGGTGGTGCCCCAGTAGCCCTACCATTGATGGAAACCCATTCTTCCTACGTGCCCCTACGGTTTTGTTTGTATTACCCATTTTTGTAGCTAGTAGCTGGAATTTAATAGATGTAACAATTTCGGTTATTTCTTATTTACGTGAAAACCCTGGACACTATTATAATATCACTGGATTTCCTATCAAATGTTTTGGTTATCGTAAGGTAAAAACTTTTCCATGTTTATGTGTGGGAAGTCTTACGTGATACTTTTTATTTTCAAAGGATTTTCAAAGTTAAGCAACTTTAAAACCGTTTACTCACACCAGACCCATGTCTGACCCGAGTGTTTATTTTCTGTTTTATTAAACTCTTGGGTACTCATATTATTTATGAGTAGTCAAGTGATTCAGGATTTCTTTGACGAGTTCTGGAGGAGAAATGGAGCAGGAGGCTTCAGCATGTAGATATATATATATATATATATAGTGGTTCCGCTGTGTTTGAGTTGTATCTGTTTTTCTTTGATGTACTTGAATTGTAATAACTAGACAGGTGTTTATAATTGTCTAGTTTGTATTGTATTAGCTGTATAACTCTGATGTATATGATACCATGTAATGTTTTATGTGATATAATATAATTTATTCGTTCCGCTGTGAGATTCTGATGTTGTTTGTTTCTTTCTTTCCTATCTTTTCTCTTTTCTATCCCTTTCTTTCTTCTTAATGATGCATCTTTCTATGGAATGAAAGGCGGGTCGTTACACGAGCGGTATGGAATGCCGAATGGCTCTGCCATGCCGAACGTCCATAGATGCCGAATGATATACAATACTGAACGGTACTCAATGCCGAACGCTCTTGCATGCCGACCGTCCCATAGATGCTGAACGAACTTGAGTGTCGAATGAATCGGTTGTGCCGGACGACTCTAGAAGCCGAGCGCTCTCTAATACCGAATGCTCCTAAATGCCAAGCGTTCCTGAATGTCGAGCGTTCTGGATGCCGACGATTCATAAATGCCGAACAGTATGCAAATGCCGAGTACTTAGTTGCCTGGTCAAACCTTCAGGTAACACTTGCCCCCCAAAGTGCATCACGTGGTCAAACGTGATATGCTTTGAACCATGAGTCCATTGTGCTTTCGATGGTGACTTCCCTTGATCACTAGTTGAGGCAATGTGTGCCGAATATCACGCAAATGCCGAACGGTACAGCCGAAGCCGAACGTTCCATGTATTGCCGAACGGTACAGCCGAAGCCGAACGTTCCATGTAAATGCTGAACGGTACAGCCGAAGCCGAACGTTCCATGTAAATGCCGAACGGTACAGCCGAAGCCGAACGTTCCATGTAAATGCCGAACGGTATAGCCGAAGCCGAACGTTCCATATATGCCGAACGAATTTAAAAGCCGATCCCGAACAAGGTCGTCCTGACCGGTTCTACCGGTCATTGTCCCTTCTACTTCCTCTCTTCTCCTATAAAGGTCGGCATTTTCCTTCTTCTTCTCTTTTCACTTTTTACCTCCGTTATTTTCTAAGAACTCGCAACTTACCTCCCTTGAATCTCGTTTACTTCTTGGATCTTCCTTTCCTACCTGGAATCCATCACGCCTTTCCTAAGTTAAGTTCTAACAACCTTCAATCCTAAACTCACAGACCCCCACGCTCCCTCTGTACTCTTCGGTAAGAACCTTTCGATCACTCTCTCAAATTAGGAGACATTAGATATTACTCGAACATGTGAATCTTTCATAGGTCGTAGAAAGTAGAGGGCGTGTGAATAAGCGTGATGAATTGAGGCTCGGGCGCGTTCTAGGGCTGGAACTTAGTATGCTCTTAGGTGATTTCGAGGTGGATGCATCAGAGAAGAAAATGGTGGAAGATGCATTGTAGTGGCTCGGCATGATCTTTCAATGCCGAGCGGTCCTATGGTAGCATAAGAATGGAGTTAGAGTTTAGGCATGTTGGTGTAGATTGATACAACCATGGTTCGGCATGACCTCCCCGTGCCGAACGAAATTTGAGTGGAAAAATTGAAAGGAAGTGGAGAATGGACAGGATGCCGAACGTCATGGCTCGGCATAACTTGCCGAACGACTCGGCCATGCCGATCGGCAAAGATGGAGGGAAAAAAGGCAGATAATGCTAAGGGCAGAATGCCGAGTGGTATGGCTCGGCACAATCATGGTTCGACATGATTTGCCGCGTGCCGAACGGCCAAGAGGAAGGGTTGGAAGAATGATGCTTATGTCGAACGACGCTTGAATTTAAGCCGAACGACATGAATGCCGAAAGACTTAGGCCGAACGATATTTAGGCCGACCAATATTTTGGCCGAACAATACTTAGGCCGATCAATATTTTGGCCGAACAGTACTTAGGACCTAAGCCAACTAGCATATCAAACTAATCTGGACTGTTAGCTTCCTAGTTTCAGTAATCACAAGTCTGAACTTAAAATGACAAAAACGGATAATTGCCCTTAACATACAGCGCCAATGTCTGAGCCCGAAATTGAAAAAATCATAGGGCAGGCTTTTTGAGACGATCAGCGATGACGGTCTTCGAAGGCGACAATTCAAAGCTCAATTTTATACCATCAACTCTATGACTTTCAATTTCTCAGCACTTATATTTGAATCATAACACTAGTTCACACACCACACGGGGGGAATACTTGTGTTGTTAAGTCTTACATCGATTGTTTTTTCAAGTATAGTTAAAACTGGTGCTCTACTAGATTCAATTTCTATCAAAGATGTCTAGAAAATCTAACTCCGCCACGATCTCAGATTGACCTGGGCCGTCTTCTAAACAAGGAGTCGCTGATACTTCAAACCCGTCGACTTCCCCTGCTCATAACTTAGCTCCCGACGCCTTGGAGGCATCAATTTTCTTAGAAAACCCGGTCGATTCACAGGCCTCGAAGATTAATGAAAGTGCACTCTGTCGGATATGCTGTGTCCATGGAATCCCCTTCGACGACGTATTAGTTCCATCGGGGCACGATTGTCCACACTTTCCCCCAGTTGGATACACAGCTTGTAATAAGTTTATGTGCTGGGTCGGCAGCGTGCCACCATTCAACTCATTTCTTCGGGACGTGCTGCAATACATCGACATTTCCCCATCACAACTGCACCCGAATGGTCACGCCTTCATCTACGGTACCTACATCCTCTTCATGAATGTCCTCTCTAGGCCTCCAACCCCGGGTGACATCAGATATATATATATGATCAAGAAGAAGAGAGATAGCCCCTCTTTTATGTTTCTTGAGCCGCACCACAAATGCCAGATCTTGACTGGGGAATGCAGCAAGTTTGTCCTGTACAAACAGGAATGGTTTTATGTGCGTTGCCCTCTTGGTTTCGCAAGAAGATGGGTGGAAGGAAGTAAGTCTTTTCTCTGGATCAATATTCATTCTTGGTCAAAGCCGTGCGTTTTCTAACTCTTTTTCCCATCTTTTCAGATATCAATCCACGTCCTGACGGCCGCGGATATTCTGAAGCCGTCGAAGCTATTAGAGCCCTTCCTGCCGAAGAACGGGACATCCAAACTCCCATTTCGAACGAGTCACTTACAACGTTTGGACTATTGGCAGAAGGCCTTCGGATAAGACTTCCTCAGGGCGTTACCATTCCCAAGCCCGCCTTTGGCAAAGGGATAAAACAAGCTGAGTCTTCAGCACGTAATGCTCCTGGCGCACAAGAAGGAGGAGAAATCAAGGAAACCGAAACACCCGAAGCACAAGATGAGAATGTTGGTCCTACTCAGGACCCGGTAGTCGAAGTTCACGACATCGAAATGTCATCTTCCCCTTCGAAGAGGAAAAAGAGACTGACGTACAAGAAAAGGAGGGGAAAAGTTGGTGCAACCTCTAAAGTTACTCTTATTCCAACAGAGAAAGAGGCTTCCTCACAACGTTTAGAAAGTTCTTTAAAGGGCCTCTCGAACCTCTCCATACCCGACGATCTACTTAATTATGATTTTGATGATCCGGAGGCACTTAAACTTCACTCGTCCATCAGAGGCGATGCAGGCGTTCAAGCCCAAACTCAGGGAGAAAAAACTCCCATTAGTAAAGAAACTGGTCCGTCGGGGGGGAACACTAGGACACACACAAACACATGCACCCCACCTTGCACTTAAATTTCCGTCGTCACACTACTCTTCGCTAATTCATTGTTATTTAAATTCTGTGTAGGTGACATGGGGCGTACACACGGAATTGATCGTCTCAGCGGGTCATCTATCTTCCATCCACTACAAGAAATTTGATTTTTAGTGGCACTCAGAAAAACGCTACAGAAAGTTTTGGTGGCGTTTTGATAAACGCCGCTAGAAAACATGGGACTAAAAATCCATGATTTTTTGTTGCATTTATTTTAACGCCACTATAAATGAATTTTTGGCAGCGTTTTTTAAACGTTACTAAAGATCTTTTTTGCAGCTTTTAAGAAACGCCACCGGAAAGGTGCCGTTTACTATCTTATTTTTTTGTTGCACTTATTATTATTATTTTTTTCATCGTTTTTTGAACGCCACGGAGATTATCTGAGTTACTATAATTGCTGATTCTGTAGCGCTTTTTAAACGCTACAAAAAAATATTTTTGGTGGCATTTTTTCTCCGCCACCGTATGTTTCGATTTTATTGCCTGCTCTTCCACGACTATATCTGATTTCGCCTCCAATTCAAGTACTTCAAAACTTATACAATAACGTAATATATAAACACATACACATTCAAAAATAACACATTCAATGAACCACAATAACACAAACAAAAGCAATTACTAATCACCACTATATCATAACATTAGTGTCAAGACAAAAGGTTAACCATACGTTTACACAGCCAAACTACCACAAACAGTTTCATAATAGTACATGCAGCTAAAGTAGTGTTGCTACCATACATACTAGTCTCATAACAGTTTTAGTCAACCTAACTACATACATGTGCTGCCACCATACCAAAAACCAGTGCTGCTGCTTGAATTCTTCACAAACGTTTATCTACCTGTAAACAGTAATAATCATGTTACTAAATATTTGTGAGGTGAAGGTATCAAAGATCAAAAATGGACAAATATAGAAGTCCTTAGACTATAATACTTCAAAAAAATATGCCTCTGCGTATTAACCACTGATGTGAGCACATTGTAATCGTCCAACAACTTTTACATCATATTTGTGAAGTCAATGCACTAGACTTTCCATACGACAACCATCCTCTTCAACCATGCACTCTATTCAAAACAGCAAGTTCACCTGATAACATCCCCATTTCCTTTCTTCATTCCCTCTGCCTGTACACTACTTGTTCACACCAACTTCTAACAAAACACAGTCAACTTCTCCACCAAAATTTCCTCACAATCATATTTGATACAAACTTCCGACCATACCCACAACTCGTCCCACAACACAACCAAAAAAAATTCGAACCTGCCAAACAACTCGTCCATCTTCCCTGTTCTCCTGTTCTTCATCACTGGTACAATCGAACCACCATGCTTCTGAAACCTAACTGAAAATCCTCTTATCACTCAACAGACCTACTGCAACCTAACCTTTCGTGCATTGCATATCTCTATAGTTCAGCACAAATGCACTTCGACCACACTTCATTCATCTCCACACTTCGACCACTCAGCAATCTCCCTTTCAATCTTCCAGTCACTCCTCTTTAACACTTGCTTCATATACCACCCTACATCCAAACAACACACTGCCAACATATCAACACCAAACCCTTGAATACAAACTCTAACTCCACAGCATATCCAAATCCGACAATAGCCAAACTGTCCACCATCTCAACTTCACCAAAATTCCACCACAAAACTGCTAACATCCCCGACGGTTCCCCAACTTCTGGATCATCACTGCCAACACTTCCTCCTCCCTATGACCTCACCCAAACCTGATAACAACCATCATCACAACTTCCTCAAACTGCCACTCCAACACCAAGTCAAAATCATTCCTTCCTCAATCACAAACAATACAACCCTCCCTATCCCTTAAACAACCCACCACCAATATCACCCTTACTTCTAAAAACTTCACCTTCACTTGAACTGTTCCACCTTCAAACTACTCCAGGATCTAAACAAAACTTGTTTGTACGATCATGATTTAGGTCTTAAAAATACTGTTAAGAAGAATTAATTTAAACTCACCTGGAAATTTAAATAAACAGAGAAAAATTGGAAAATGTGTTGGAAATCAAAAATCATGTTTTATTATTTCAATTATATCATCTAAAAATTTTGAAAATGATGAATTTTAACGGTGGAATCATGATTGTTAATCATGTATTCATAGAGAACTATCGTGTTGAACAGAAAAGAGATTTTTGTTAAATCCCGTCGATCGGCAGGTTTGTGTTCTTCATGCTTTGGTCGGAGGGTGGATCGATCATCAATGGTCATCAGAAAATAATCGAAAGAATTTTAGTTTACTGTGGTGGCCATTCGAGGTCAAGATAGGGTTTGATCGCCTATTTTTAATTGACGTGGAACCAAGGTACTTGCTTGGCCTTAGGCGAACTGGAAGTGATCGCATATGGGGGAAAGGGAAAATCTGCCGAACATTTGGGCGAAAAGGCAATGTTGTAGATGGTCGAAGGTGATGGTGGTTGGCGTTTTAGTTGGTCAATTTCGTTCCTATATGATTTTATATTGCTCGATTTTTGGTTATGGCGAAATTGATGATCCTAGGTGATCAAAAGGCTGGGGCAGGTAGTCGATGACGTATGGAGGGTGGCAGCGTCGATCGCCGTGGCTCTGATGATCGCTGCATGTGCACGCGATAGGTCCGTGTATCTGGAAAACGAAATTGGTTTGGGAAGAAGGTTACCCTCGGGTCGAACTCGAGGAAATTGTGAAGATGCACGGGGAAAATGAAAAATGTAGAAGACTCGAAGTTAATCTCGGGTATTCATAAGTGTGAATGGGTTGTTTTTATGTTTAGTTAACCTGGTTTTTGAATTTAAAGGTATCAAGTTCCAAATCTTAAATAGATATAGATTAATCAAGTTTTAAAAAAAATATTTAAAAGAATAAGTTTAGTTAACCTGGTTATGGACTTGCACTAATACATGGATATGTATGTGGTAATTTCTCATTCGATAACAGCAGTATATAGTATATACAAGTAAAGGAAATTTAGTTACATTAAAGAAGTACTTACCAGAAAGAACAGGTTGAACACAGTTTAATAGAATTGTTAATGCCAACAAAACTGAAATATTGTTTACAGCATCAAGCACCTCTGAGCTTGTTGTGAAAATAAGAGCAACTTTGTCATGAAGAACAATCACCAATATGCAGAAGAATACACCGATTATGGTAGAATTCAGAACAGAGACCATGGTAGCAAATCTTGCATTTTTTTCCATTTCTAGCACTGAGTTCATTTGCAACGTGCACTCTGCTCAGGGGAAATAAAGTTACTAATCATTAGGGTGTTGATGATGCATTTTAACTAGCCAACAAAAACTATTTTTCTGTTTCGGTTATAATAGTTGTCCAGAATCTGTAATTTTAAATGGACAAAAAAAGTGGCATGTGTAAATATATTTCTTTGAATGCATGCAGTTATAAAATTTGTCCTATTTACTTGTAAAGTGACAAATATTAATAAGAACTTACCCAGTGCTAGGAAAGAATGCTAAGGGAATCATCATTTCCGATCCATTTATGGTCATGCTGTGTAAACACAGTTGAATAGAAGAAATGGTTATAAAAACTACTTACAACTATTCGGATCCATAGTTAAGAAAATCAGCAAAAGAGAAATACCAAATAGATAGCGCATCAACAGCGATTTTGGCATTCTTTAGATTACCAGTCAATAAGAGCAATATTTTGTAGTACCAGTTCTCCAAACTATGAATTCACGAACAATATCAAATTAATGGCTAATAAACTTGCGCACGATAAGTCTTAGAAACATCATATTCGTCTTAAGTAAAATATATTTTGGCTGTGCGTTGGCTGCAAAACCAACATACCACAAACCTTAAGTACAAATAATATGCTGACGTTATTTTTTTTCTGACCAACAAACAGAGGATTTTTTTTTTATAGAGTTACAAGCATCTAGACTCTCTAGCAGTTAACAATTCCAAACAAAGAAGATAAATGATCTTCACTCTCAAGTATCAATTTTTTCCTATATAAATTAGTCTCGTTATCTTAGACATAAACTGCTAAGCACTTTTTCGGTGAATATTTAACGTGGTACCTAGGCACTTTTTTTAAGATACATTCTGACTTGTTGGGAAGCTCTTACTATTACTATTACTAATGCATGCTCTTACTATTACTATTATTACTATTACTACTACTATTGCTATTTATAAAACTCAGTTAGCTATATTACTATTATAAATGTCTGAACAACTGTAAATAAAACAATATAAATGATGAGCGTTGCTAATAGATAAAACAATAAAATTAATCTCATGGTCAATGTTTACCTGTATCATTGATAGTTAAGGAAACTCCAATGCTGAGAAGCAATTTACATAAGTGCAACAACAGTAGAATGTAGAAAATAGGTAATTGATTAGAAGCAGAACTGAACCAAGCATCATAAACAGAACCACCATGCCAAAGGAAACTCTTGACACTGAAAGAAGAGAAGAATGGCCGCCTTTGGTAGCCTAGACTTCGTATTCTCCAATTAATTCTCGGTCAGTGGACAAGTTTAGGAAGACTATAATGGCATCATCTGATTGATGTGCTGCCATTTTGCAGATTGTTTCTCACAGCCATGCATTCTGCCTATATAAAGGTATAGCTTAGCCTTTAAAAAACAAGAACAAAAAAAACAAAAAAAACAAAACTTTTGTTAATAACAATTCTCAAGCAAGATTCTAACAATGGAATCAAGGATGCGTGAGTTCGTAAAACATTCAAAATCTTGGAAATTCGAAAATAATTCACTAGCCCCATCATTCAACCTTTTTTAGTAAGGCATGAGGACATAATATAATGGTTTTAATGGCACTCAATTCACAATCAACTAACACGTAAGTTGAGTTGATATCCATATAAGGCTAGATACATCTTGGAAGCTATTATCAAACTACTTGTAATTAAAATTTCCTGTAACAAATTGAACTGCTAAACTTGCCAATCCAAATTAAAAGGATTTTTTGTTAGAGATCTAGTCAATATACATTGAAGGCAAAATAGCAGTCAATAACAATTTGTATGCTTAATAGGTATTAAAACTTTGCAGTAAATTAAATGAAAACCTATTAAAATCATGTCACGAGAAGCTGACCCAACACCTGTTATTCAAGAAGATTTCCTTACATCCATAAACATTGAAATTTAGAAAGCTTTATAATGTTTGATAAGCTTAACACCTGTCAATATCAAGGATCAATAGACATTTGTAAGATATAGGTTGAATTATTAGTTGAAAAAATATATAGATTTCTGAATTCATCTATACTCACTTGTTTCACAGCTTGTACTCATTTGTTTTAGCACTTAATATTCACTCACTTTGAAAGTTTTCTTTATCTCTCTTCGGTGTACCCTTTCAGCTTTGTTTGTCCTTTTTTATACAAAGTAGTAGCTATAACGTTTTGCACCAATAGCCATAAAACAACCACTTAGCCTCTCTGCGTCTCATCAAATAAAAGTTCAAATTCAGCCACAAATTCATATTGTAGTTACACAGATCTCTGCATTGTACTATGGCTGTTGTTCATCGTTAGCTCATGCATTTGTATACCAGCATTACTTTGGAGTTCAATCCCTCGTGCATTTGTAGTATAGAGCTTTATAACCAGTTACCATCCTCGACACCAAGTTTTATAGTTTGACCTCTCATTTATTGATTTTGTGGCCGAGCCATCATTCGCTACTCGTCGCAACAATCATTCTGCAACTCTCCAACTCAGCAATAAGCACTATCTCGTTGTATTATTGTTGTTGTTCACTCAGTTGCAGTTGAAGTTTCACATTGCTCTCCATTCATTATCTCATGTAGTTGCACATAGTCTTGAGCAACACAATTAGTCGACATCCTCTCATGCACTAGTCATGTTGCCTAGGTACCATCATCTACTCATCGGAACTTTATTATCCTGCAACCCACGCATCTGAACTTGCCTGGCAACTTCACACATCGCCGTAACCTTATCATTTCTGAAAGCAATAAGGCAGAACTTAATTTGAAGTTATTTATCATAATCAATGTATATATATTATTATATTCCATACTTTATTTATCCTTTTAGTCGATCTCTATATCTACCATCAACGAACGTTGAGACATATGTTAAGCTTGATGAAGAAGCCGAAACATGGCTATCCATGCATGAATCACAAAATACTTTACGTCGCCTCCCAACATTAGCATAGATAATTGTGGCACTAGTATTGTGTTTACCTATTGTTAAAGATTTTCACTAAGAACAACTACTGCAATTATGCATTATGTTCATAATAAGATGAGAATGTGTTAGTTTTGGGTCTCAATATTTGGTAGAATATGAACAAGTTTTATGGTCAGAATGAGATGAGGTAAACTTTAAGACCCTGAAATTGTTTTCAATAATGAACGATATAAACCGTAAGACTACAAATATAGACCACCTTTATGACAATAATTATAAACATTCATCACATACCTCCATAGCATGAACTACATTACAAGGCCCTTTACTCGATCTAAATCAAGGGGGATCTAGCCATCATCATTAATCACAAAGGGATTAGCCATCATGTCGCCTATTAAACATAGATATACGATGTAGTTCAAACAAGTCGAAAGTGTTGTATACCTCCACTAGAAAGTAGTAGATTCACAGTTTGGTAGAGTCCTTATTTTGCAGCATGGTGCAAAGCAGTTCCAGCTTGAGAACCTATAGCACGTAAATAATCAAGAAGAGATTGAGGCATTTTATTCTCAAATGATACCACTTCACACTAGCTAGTCAATCATATGTGTAGTGTGAAATTACATTTTAGTCAATGCACATCAAATAAAACAACACAAGGAAAAGATACTGTTGATTACCCTCTTTAGCAAGTATTTTCCTTCTTAGTAATCTTATTACTCTACTTACTCTTAAATTGCATACCTGTAGAAGAAACATTATACATAAATTCATGATGTATACATATAAATTCTTCGTTCTATTCTATTAGATTTTGTCATATAGACATTTAGCCAAATAAACAGTACGTGCTCATTATAGACAATATACTTTATAACATAATCATAGTCTCATAGCTCTAAGCTATAAGTTAATCGAACAAATGCAAACTGAAAGTATATCAACAAAAAACCAGACAAAAAGTAATTAAAGCATTAATCAAAACTTTATCAACATTCATCAAATCGGGCCTCAAGCAAGCCAACATTAATGATGTTTTTCCTTTGTTATCAATCCACTACAGCACAAATTAAAGGCTACCAAAATTAATAAACAACCAAAAATTGTAAATCAGTTTAAGTTATATTAAAAACTAAATGCAATCTTTACCCCATCTTATTTTGAACGTAAAACTGAATGCAATGTTTACATCTATGATTTCCCAAGTGAAAACAATCTCTCAAGAGGCAGAGGCACTCAATATTAGGCGATGGCATATACAATTTGATGGCAGCGGCACGAAGAATTTTTATTGTGGCGTTGAAGCTTAATAAAATATAACTGAAGATTAAATATAGTTGCACTTAGCCTTAAAAGCCACCAGTAAATGCTACTAAAAGCAGGTTTTCTTGTAGTGATCATTCTAGACGGGACTCGGGTTTCGGAAAACGTCGGGATAGAGACGGTGATGACGATAGGGATTATCATTCCTGAGATTCATCATCTCGGAAGAAAACATATTATCAGACCAAATACCACCAACATCCCTCTTCTCACTCGGGGAAAAGCAAAGATAAGAACGGCCATAAGGGGTCGCAATCCGATGTTCTTCGTGATCAACACTCTGATTCCTCCTCCACCCGACAGTCCTGAGATCCTCACAGGAGAGCTGAACTTTCGAAGCCGTCTCCTTCTGTTCTTGCAACAGATCCATCGGTATCGGAGAGACTGGCCGAGCTTAAAGTTAAATTCCTAAAAATCTGCTTTGATGATCTGAAGTTTCTCCCGACGATCCATCATATTCCTGGAGATGTCAAGCAGAGCGCTATCGCCTACACCAACGATGTCTACGTTCAGCATGACGCGTTCGTTCATCTTGCTGAGAAAGTGTCAGAATTCTCTATAGAACGCCAACATGAGATTGATCGTCTTAAACTTGAGGCTATTCATGAAAAAGACATTATCAAAGCTCAGGACGAAGAGATTGCATCTTACAAATCTCAACTTGAGGCCGCCCAACAGAGCGCCAAAGATACCACCGAAGCCATAACTCGTTTGGAATCATCTCACAAAAAAGAAATTGACGAGGCGGTACAACGCTGTGGGGCTTTAGCTTTAGTGAAAGACTCGGTGCAAAAAGAGAGGGACGCATTCCGCCTCCGAGTCAAAGAACTTAAGGAGCGACTCCCCAAAGAGCAAGAAGAGAAAATTGCTGCCTAAGAGGAGTCGCAACGCGACTTCTAAAGGCGAAACTTGAGGGCGAGCTTTCAAAAGTTGAGGTGCTGAAGGATGGAACCCATGAAGAGGGCAAAAAGATAGCATCTGCGGAGATCGACACCCGTCTTGAGGCGGCCAAGGAAGAAGGTAGGGAAGAGATCAAAAGCATGTTCGACCCGCTTATTGCCGAATTCAATGTCCGCGTTCTCATGCACCGGGACTTAAGAGGGCTATCTCGAATCTTTGGCCGAGGCGTGGGAGACCTTAATTGAAATCAAGAAGGCCGAATATCGTATTGAGGAGGTTGAGGAGGGGGCTTTGATAAAAGAATTCCTTAAGGGAAACGAGCCTTCGGACCTGTCGGCGGCCAAAGCCCTTTATTGCAAAGGCTCCCCCTCAACGAAAAGGAAAGAAGTTACCACCGGTCCATCCGGGATCGAGTCTCCAGCTCGTGTGCCTACCAGCCGGTCGGTCGGCCGATACTCAATCCTTTTAAATAGTACATCGGCCATGACCCGGAGGACCCCGACCTTGGTGTTCACGTTTTTTCCCCTATTCCAGAGGGTGAGACCCCCCTAACGGCTGAGAGCCAGCCGGAACCTATAAACAACTCTTTTGCTTTAACATTCCAAGAGTTTTCATTTTTCATCAGAAGCTATCGCATTCTAATACTTGCTTTTCGTGATTTTGTGCAGGTCGTTCTGATCTTGAGCCCACTTCGAGGAGCGATGTCGCTAAGGAGGTGAGGGAAAAAAAGAGTGAAGCCACTCACGCAGGAGAGGCTCCCGGTCCAGATGCTCAGGTGATCGGAGCACTTGATGAGGACAAATCTGAGACTTCCTCTCCCATCGATGGGAGTTATGAAGTTGAAATTATAGGCGTCTCTGAGCACACATCCGAACTGAGCATGAAGGAGCAGCTTGAGAAGGAAAAGACGATCAAGATCAAGGTCGAACCTCAAGTTGTGGACCTGGACGATCCTTTGAACAAGCCAATGAAGGTCATCCTCCCAGGTGGGTCCAAACCCATGGATGTTCCTCGTACTTCTTTAGCTGTCACTCCCCCGTCAAAGAAAGCTATCAAGGGTAAACGTACCGGGGAGGAGTCATCTAGCAAAAAGTCGAAAAAGTCAAAGAAGTAGTCTTCGCACTCGTTCAACAAGAGCTAGTTTAGATTATGTAATTATTTTTGTTTTCGTAGTTCATGTAAATAAAATTATTTATGATGAATAAAACTTAGTTCTTTTCCCTCTCGGAGAACTGTTGTTGTTTGGTTTTTTGTGTCAACCGTGGTCAAAACCCGAGCTACTGCGAGTTACGTGAACTTCACGATTCATCTTCAAACAAGTTGATAACCTTTTTGGTATTTGCACATTCTTTTATCCCACGTTCTGGGGACTTAGAATTTTTTCCAATCCGTACGCTAAGGGCTCGATGACTTCAAGTCATTTATATCCAATCCGCCCTCAGGGGACTTGGACATTTAAATCGTTTATACTCTGGTCCACACTCTGGAGACTTAGAGTACTCCAGTCCGCACTCCGGGGACTTGGAGATTCTAAGTCCTTTATACTCGAGTCCACACTCTGGGGACTTAGAGTACTCCAGTCCGCACTCCGGGGACTTGGAGATTTTGAGTCATTTATACTCGAGTCCACACTTTAGGGACTTAGAGTACTCCAGTCCGCACTCAGGGGACTAGGAGATTTTGAGTCGTTTATATTCCAGTCCACACTCTGGGGACTTAGAGTACTCTAGTCCGCACTCCGGGGACTTGGAGATTTTGAGTCATTTATACTCGGGTCGGCACTCTGGGGACTTAGAGTACTCCAGTCCGCACTCCGGGGACTTGGAGATTTTGAGTCGTTTATACTCGAGTCCGCACTCTGAGGACTTAGAGTACTCCAGTCCCCACTCCGAGGACTTGGAGATTTTGAGTTGTTTATACTCGAGTCCGCACTCTGGGGACTTAGAGTACTCCAGTCCGCACTCCGAGGACTTGGAGATTTTGAGTCATTCATACTCGTTCGTACGTCAGACAGAGTAATGTATCTCTTAGTCATTTGTTACGGCGTTATCATACATAGGAACATCGACAATTCAAGAAATGGCTTCAAGCCTTTATTAATGCAAATAAGCTAAATTGTCTTTTTACATGCCGTAAACTAGGAATAAAAACTTGCTAGAAATAAATGCAACTAGAATATGATAGAAATGAACTAAGTGTAATAATGCCGCAAATGTTTACCATTCCATGCTCGGGGGAGTGTCGCACCATCAACGGTCGATAGCTTGAAAGTTCCTTCTCCAAGCTTCCGTTCAATGACGTATGGACCTTCCCATGTGGGGCTCATGTGTGATGGAACTGGGAAACTCGTTTCAAAACGAGATCACCCACGCCAAAGATTCTTGGTCGGAATTTTTCCCTATAATATCGAGCAACTCGGTGCCTGTACGCGGCCGCTCTTAAATTAGCTTCTTCACGTTTTTCATCAATGAAGTCCAATGATTCCAGCAAGAGATCTTGATTTGACTCAGGGTCATAATAAGTTACCCGATATGATGGAACTTCGAGTTCCATGGGTATGATAGCTTCCATGCCATATGATAATGTGAATGGAGTGTGGCCAGTCGCGGACTTGTGGGTGGTTCTGTAAGCCCAAAGTGTTGTCGGAAGCTTATCCACCCACTTGCCTCTGGCCTTTTTCAAAGGTTTTTTCAATATGGATTTGATTATCTTGTTTATGACCTCCACTTGTCCATTAGCTTTCGGATGAGAAACTGCTGCAAACCTTTTCTCAATACCATATTTTTGGGGAAATTCCTTGAACTCTTTGCTTTCAAACTGAGTTCCATTGTCTGTAACGATGGTTCGTGGCAGGCCAAAGCAGCATATAATATTTCGTACAATGAAATTAATGACTTTCTAGGTGGCGATAGTGGCCAAAGGCTCTGCTTCTACCCACTTAGTAAAGTAATCGACCACAACAATCGCGTATTTTGCACCACCTTTGGATAGGGGTAAGGAACCGACTATATCGATCCCCCACATTGCAAATGGCCAAGGACTAACCATTTGTGTGAGTTCCGTCAGTGGAGGTCTTGGGATTTGCGCATACTTCTGACATTTGTCACATCTTCTCACATATTCTACGGCATCCCGATTTACAGTTGGCTAATAGTATCCATAGCGGAGGATTTTCTTTGCTAACGTCTGCACTCCGGTATGGTCGCCACATTTACCTTCATAGACTTCCATCAGGACTCGTTTTATCTCATCATGGGCGATGCACCGGAGCAATGGGGTCGAGAATCCCTTCCGATACATTATTCCATCCTGCATTACATAACGAGAAGCCTTACGAATGACTTATCTTTCGCTCCTTCTTTCGGGCATGGCCCCGTGTAACAAGTACTGCTTGAATGGGGTCATCCATGACTCCTTCTCGATTTCTGTTTCTAACATGAAATCTATCTCTATTATATTTATGCTCGGAACATGTAAGGATTCAACGGGAAACAATCCTATCTGCTGCGCATCACCAGTGATTGCAAATTTTTCCAATGAATCAGCTGCTCTGTTTTGTTCACGCGGAACCTGTGAAATATCATAATACTCGAGATTCCCTAGCAGCACCTGAACTTGGGCCAAATACGGGGCAAGTCTCTGCCCCCTTGCTTGGTAGTCTCCACGCACTTGATACACCACTAGTTGCGAGTCGCAAAAAATTTCAACCGATATTATTCCTAGTTCTTTGACGAGTCTTAAGCCTGCAATCAATGCTTCATACTCGGCTTCGTTGTTCGTTGCTGTGAATTCGAGCTTCAAAGCATAGTAAACTGATCGGTTTTCAGGAGTTACAAGAACTATGCCAACCCCCGAACAACGATCATTAGATGCCCCATCGGTGTACATCTTCCATTGTACGGGAGGTATGACATTATGGCCGTTTGATTCGTCTGTCATGGTGAATTCAGCGATGAAATCCGCTAGCACTTGTCCCTGTATGGCCTTTCGCGGCAGGTAAGTAATATCGAACTGACTCAGTTCGATATTCCATTTTAACATTCTTCCAGAAGTTTCTGGTCGTTGGAGTACCTGACGTAAGGGTTGATCAGTGTAAACACTGATTGGGTGTGCCTGAAAATATGGGCGAAGCTTGCGTGATGCAATCACCAAGCAATAGGCTAATTTCTCGATCTTGGGATAGTTTCTTTCTGCCCCCGTCAGACGTTTACTAACATAGTAAACTGGCTTTTGTACTCGGTCCTATTTGCAAACCAAAGCCGTACTGATAGCATGTTGGGATACTGCCAAGTACACATACAACATTTCATGGTCTATTGGTTTCGATAGCACTAGGGGGATCTCTAAATGCCTTACCAGAGCTCAGAATGCTTCCTCGCAGTCGAATGTCCACTCGAAATTCCTTTTTCCCTTCTTTATCACATCAAAGAAAGGAATGCACGTATTCGTGGCTCTGGATACGAATCGGCTCAGCGCTGCCACCTTTCCGTTCAAGCTTTGTGCTTGCTTTATAGTTCTGGGCACTTATATGTCCCGAATAGCCTGAATCTTTTCCGGGTTAGCTTCAATTCCACGTGCATTCACAATGAAACCCAAGAACTTTCCTGATGCCACACCAAAAGAGAACTTCAAGGGGTTGATCTTCATATCGTAATATTTGAGTATATCAAACATTTCTGCTAAGTCTCGGATGTGGTCGTTTGAATGTCGTGACTTCATGAGCATGTCATCCGCATAGACTTCCATCGTCTTACCGATCTGGTTTTTAAACATTCGATTCACCAGACGCTGATACGTTGCCCCCGCGTTTTTCAATTCAAAGGGCATTACTACATAGCAATATAGCCCTATATTTGTGGCAAAACTGGTGTTCTCTTAGTCTGGAATGTGCATCGGGATCTGATTGTATCCTGAATACGCATCCATAAATGACAATAATTCGTGTCTGACGGTAGAGTCAATGAGCTAGTCGATTCTAGGTAAAGGAAAACTATCCTTCGGGCATGCTTTATTCAGATCGGAGTAATCAACATAAGTTCTCCACTTTCCATTTGCTTTATTCACTAGCACTGGGTTAGATACCATTCAAGGTAGAGGGTGTCGCGGACGAACCCATTGGCTTTGAGTTTGTCCATCTCCTCTTTGAGAGCCGCGGACCCCTCCGGGTCCATACCTCTCCTTTTCTGTTTTACGGGTATGTGTTTCGGGTCTATGTTCAACATATGACTCACAATTGCTGGAGAAATCCCGCACATATCAGAGTGTGTCCAAGCAAAAACGTCCGATTCGTTCGGAGGAAATCAATAAGATCCTCGGCCACTGAGGGGTCGAGTTGTGATCCAATCTTAAGAACTCGTGATGGGTCATCTCGACTGCCTAGAATGTCGATCGTCAGCTCAGCCGGTGCTGCGTTTGTTTCCCTGAGTTCCCCATCATCATCTCTTGGATCTAAATCTCTAAGGATCCGAGAATGCTGCCCGAGCCGGGGCTCGGGCACTACTTGTCAATCATCAGTCTTTAGGATGTGGACGGAGCTATCTGCAACCTTTCCCTTCTCTCTTCGTTGAGCTTTCCTCAGTTCTGCCACATAACATGCGCGACCGGTCACCTGATCGCCATGCACAATACCGACTCCTTTGTCCATCGCAAATTTTAATGTCAAACACCATGGGGCCAAAGCAGCCCTAAATTCTGCCAAGGCTGGGCGACCTAAAAAGACATTATATGGAGAGTCAACATCCATTACTATGAACGGTAGGACTCGCACTCTCCTACGCTCACCTTCCCCCAGTTCAACTGGTAGCTCTATATACCCCATTGCATCGGTTGCAGCACCGTTAAAAACGTGAATACGGGCTTTGCATGGTTTCAAATCTTTCATTTCCATCTTCATTTGGTCATAAGCCTTCTTGAAGATGATGTTGACAGAGCTTCCACAATCAATCAAGATTCTTTTCATGTAAGCTGGCCCAATTATTGCAGATATAACCAGCGGGTCGATAGTAGGAGCCTCCACCTTGTCCACATCTCAACTCCTAAACATTATATCGTCGTTAATCATGCGTTGTTGTTTTACGGGGGTTCCATCTTCCATATTTGAACAACATTCATAATCTGCATGCCTCAAGGAGGTAGCATATCGTTCTATCTCCTGCCAATTCTTGTCCGCAGGATGAGGTCCTCCGACAATAGTGTTTATGATCAATCTACCCACAGTCCGAGCAGGTTGTTCTGGTTGGCGTGGAGCCGGCCCGCATCCGGGGTTTGACGTTCCTTGCCTTCCATCTTGCGGGTTTTTGACAAATTCCTGCAGTTTTTTCTGTCTGATCAACTTTTCTTTGGCGTCATGGAGGTGTCTACACTCCTCAGTATTGTGCTCATGGGTATCATGGAAGCGACAGTACTTCCCTGTCCATTTCTGCTCTTTAATGGACTCCTTTGGGCGCGGCTTTCTGTATTCAAAGGTGTTACAGGTAGATAGATAAATGTTTTCAAGAAAAGTATTCAACGGGTGTATTCATTGTAGGTCGGAATCCTTGGCTTCCATCCCCCTGCTTCTCTTTTCTTTTCGGGATTTCCACCACCGGATCCTTTGGACTGCCCAGGCTTGTTCTGGACGTTGACTTGAAATTTTCCCGAACTATCGTCGGACTGCTTCACGGCAATGTTACTTTTCACAGTCTCCTGAACAAGCCTTGGTGCCTTATCTCGTCTCATCCATCGAGCTTCCTCCCTCCGTATGAACTGATGAGCTTTGGAATAGAATTGTTCCAACGTAGTTGGGGGCTTTCCCACCAACCAATCTCCAAACTTTGAGTCTGGATCTACACCTCGCATTACCGCCATCAAAATTGCATGGTCATTACGATTGCTAATTTTAGTGGCGGCAACATGAAACCTCTGTAGGTATGCTTTCAAAGACTCTCCCGGAGCCTGGATTACGCTTGATAATGACATTACGTCCTTTGGACGGGTAGGATGTATCCTGAATTATTCAACAAATTGCATCTCTAACTCGTCGAAGCTGGATATAGATCGCGGAGGGAGCCGAGTAAACCACATAGTGGCGATTCCGGATAGAGTGATTGGGAAACAAACTTAGTCACGTCATTTGCCCTAGTCGAATCCATCATCCATTCGTACCTCATCACGTGTTGCCTAGGGTCAGTCTTCCCTTCATAGGCTGGGACAGTCAGCATATTGAATTTCTTGGGGTACTCAACCTGTAAGATAACATCTGTGAAGGAGTATGACTCCTGAACACTCCCCAATCTTCGTTGGTCAGGCCTTGGTTCTCTCTCATCAACTGCCTAACCATTGCTGATAAATCTAGAGTTCGTATGGAAGGTGGAAGGTTGGGTTCCGTTCTATGGGATCGTGCGGGTTGATGTCCCGCTTGATTTGGGTCTTGGTGATCCGGGCGTCTGGTCTCATCACGTGCCTGATCCCTGGCGGATCAATCAGTGGCACCTGCTTGTGCAGCTTCATCCCTATGGAGTCTATGCCTAAGAGGCTCATCAGCTGAGGTCGAGCTGTCAGATTCAGAATAAGGAGCAGGGCTACTTCCAGCATTCTGATGCTGCTGTTGGGCAAGCTGAGTCATGAGATTAGTGTTGGATTGAATCTGCTTAGCAAGTTGCCTTCTACTTTCCCTGATTTCTCTTATTAAGTCGTTGAACTCTGTTCGGGAAACGACCTCCTCTTGGTTCTGAGTGGAGGGTCCTGTGCGTTGGATCGCCTGTTGGTTGCTAGGCCCAACTTGTTGCACACTAGCAGTCTCGTGGACATCTACGTTGTGAGAGTCTGATCTAGTTCGTGGTCTCCCTATGGTAGAGTTGTCGGTGGTAACTATGAGTAGAATCAACATATGTCTTGTGAATGATTTGGATCTCCTTCGGGGGATTTTTCAATCCAATAGCTACAAAGCAGATCCTATCGTACTGAGAATTCGATTCTCAGTGAAAGCACCAAAATGTTAGCACCAGAATTGGTCACTAACACCCTTGAGTAGATTTATGTAGAGAGATTAATGAAGATAGTAAAGTTAAACGGAGAACAATACGCAGATTTAAATGTAGAAAATACGAACACCAGATTTATAGTGGTTCGGCGTAATTACCTACGTCCACTTTGAGGTTAATCTTTATTGCTTTTCTCGATAATGGATTACAGATACAATCCATATACCAATTATATTGAATACAATTTCTAAGAAAAAAAGATAAGTCTTGAGTGAGTCTTAAATGCGGCAGAATCTCCCCGGTGTTCTCGTAAAAAGGTCCATTTCACCGTGCCATGCCTCTCTATTTATAGGCGAAGATGGGTTGGACTTCCCTGATGGGCTAGGTAGCTAAGTAGCTTGGCCCAAAAAGACTGATCTCTATGTGTCGATCCATAGATGTCGAACGGCAAAATGCCGAACAAGGCATGAATACCGAATGATATCCTCATGCCGAACGAAGTGATGCCGAACACTCTGAATGCCGAACGAAGTATTTGTGTCGAACGACACTCGAAGCCGATCATTCCCGAAGGTCGAACAAGATTTATGCCGAATGACACTGGAAGCCGACCCAGTGCGTTGTGCCGAACGACTCTGGATGCCGAGCGATCTTGAATGCCGAACGAGATTTGTGCCGAACATGGTTTTGATGCCGAGCGGTATGGAATGCCGAAAGGCTCTGCCATGCCGAACGTCCATAGATGCCGAACGATATACAATACCGAACGGCACTCAATGCCGAACGCTCTTGCATGCCGACCATCCCATAGATGCCGAACAAACTTGAGTGTCGAACGAATCGGTTGTGTCGGACGACTCTGGAAGCCAAGTGCTCTCTAATGTCGGATGCTCCTAAATGCCGAGCGTTCCTGAATGCCGAGCGTTTTGGATGCCGAACGATTCATAAATGCCGAACAGTATGCAAATTCCGAGTACTTAGTTGCCTGGTCAAACCTTTAGGTAACAAGAGCTATCTACTGGTTAGGTCAAACAGACAAACTCGAGTGATGGCGTCACACAATTCCCTGGACTTGAGAATACCGAGGAACTTCAATGTGAACATTCCACTTTAATTATAGTTAAATCATGGCATGACATTCATCAGACAAATATAAGGTCTGGATGAAGCGTTAGAAGCGAAACACTATTCAATAGAGAATTTCTCTCCCTAGTTATATGTGATTAGTATCACGGTCAACTATAGTAAACTCAAAATCAAATTCTCTTGCCAGATTAGTAAGGTTAATAATAATAGTTATTATTGAACTAAGAATTTTATGTTTGGAATTACAAATTTGAATGTAGAAGATGTTGGAGTGTTGACCAAAATCAAATTCCATAAGACTTATTGTGATATAGTTTTGATGAAGAGAATTGGTGTAAATGATCATTACTACCAAATACTGTTTATAATAGTAAAATTGGATTTTACTAAAAAGATGTGTAAGCAATAAATTTGACAAAATGTCATACCACTAGCCAACGTATTATGAGAACATTAATATTCGAATTGTTCGACATTGATTGCTGATTGAAACTACACCTTTGTGTCGCACAACCGTAACGATGAATTCTTCGAAAACCACTCAATTTAATTTATTTATAAAATATAATTAATTAATTAAATTAATTAATATTTATGAAATGTTAATTATTATTTGGTTTATTTGATGTTTGGTATGACTGTAATTATTTGAATGCATGTATAAAAATTACATTTATGTGCACTGATATACGAGATTAGTGTATTTTTGAAAAGGATTTAAATAAAAGATAGTTGCATGAAGAGATTTATAGAAATCTTATGCCATTTAATGGGAAGTATTTTTTTGCCCTACCATGTAAATAGAGAGAGTGGAGAGAGAGAATTAAGGAATTAATTAGATAAGTTTTAATTAAAAGAATGGAAAAAGTTTCGTTCTTTCAATAAAAACATGTCCACTAATTCATTTCCTACAGAGATTCATTCTTCCGTATAAAAAAATCAATTGATATATGTGTATATATATATATATCATTGTGAAATTAAATCATTATGTATCATAGTACTTGATCTCGTCTAGTCTACACAAACATTGATTTGTTTAAATGTGTCTTTTAAGTTTGGAAGTGAAAAGGTGCTCTTTATTACAAGGATATCAATCACACATTCATTCTCCTTCTTTAATAAGAGATTGCCTCTTCATTTTCTTTAGTCTCTTTATCTGTTCAAATACAATTTCATATGATAACATTTAAATATCTTCGATGTAATCATTATAAATATATATATGTATGTATGTATGTATGTATTCTGTATAACTACATACACACACACATACGTTCATTTGGATAAAATATTTGTATATGAGAGGGGCTAATTAAGATGTTCATTGTGGTGCAAATACCAACACCTACATGTGGGCATGTCAAACCATGTACACATTATTTTATTGCATATGCACGAGCATGCATATGTGTATTCGATACACACATGTATATAAATTATAATGCAAATAGTTTAAAATAAAACACCATTCATAAAGTTAAATAAAATATTGATTTTATTTGAAAGAAAACTAGAGAAGTTATAAATGAATTTAGACTTCATAGTCCCATTAAAGATAAAATAAAGACCTTTTTTTAAATTTACCTCTTAACTCCGTTGTGGGTTGGCCCAGTTCCAACAATGGTATTAGAGCGAGGTTGGTTGAGGTGTTCACGTAGTACATTGAATGTCCTAGATTCGATCCACGAAACTAACTTGATAGGGGGTTCTCACAAGCATTGCCTCTAACCCATACATGTTATGTGATGGTTAGCTAATTGAAAGATTGCGTGTAAAACTCGCTCGTGGGGTACTAAGTTGTGTTACCTCAAAGGAGTTTGGGCTGGAGCAACAATGATATTAATGCCATACAGTCTATGGGGTCTAAATTAGTCATGTTAGGGCTAATTAATTGAGCTTATTAATTTAGTATGGTGTCTATAAATGTGGTTTCTAGGCTTCGGTTTGGGTACTCAAGTACCTTACCCTCCCTTGCTATTAGCTTGGCTAGAAAAGTGTAGCAACCCGTAGTTCCGTACCCTTTAGTTGATAATAAATCACTCCTGTTCAACCCGAATTGTATTAAAGAGCGAATAACCAAGGTAAAGAAGAAAAAGGTGGAAGAAATAAAATAGAAACAACAACGCAGAACGTCACAATCATAGTGGAACAAAATATAACATAAAATAACAGATTTTTATATAAGGGGAGTTGTATCTGCTAAAATACATACAATCATCAGAGTACAACCATTCGATACATCAAAATGGACAGTTATAATAACTTGTCCTCACGCAGCGGAAATATAACCAAGTATGGAGATATATCTCTATCACCTAGCTCATCTCTTGAGCTCCATAACACCCTATCCTGAATCCGTAATACTAAATCTGACCCGAGCATTATATTAAAATAACACCCGAGTCAGTCTGGAAAACCAACGTGAGAAAACACACTCAATTTGAATTATTAACTTTTCTCAAAATCCTTTGAAAAACAAAGGCATATCGTAAGACCACGTCACACATAAATACGACGGGTTTTTCCCTTACGATAACCAAAACATTTTTATCAAAATCATCCGTCAATAATGTCTAATCAAAATAAATAGAAAATAGCTGAAATGCTTGCATATCACGTTCCAGCATAGTTGGGGACAATCAAAACCGTTTGGCGCTTATGGGAGAATGGATTCCATACAATGATCGGGCCACTGGGGTACCGTCCATCACAATACAACTCCAGAACAATGTACCGAGCACCTCGTCGGGATCCCCTGCTACACAAGACTGGCCTACCCCTAACCTGGATAGACCGAATATGTTATCACCTCGGGTGTTCCCACCATTAAAATCAAGTGCTCCTTCTTTCATGCACAACCATATCCATAATAAATAGGTTTCCTAGGGTACCTAGAAAAGTGATAACATACCCTAATTAGGTGCGACCCACTTAGCCTTACTGCATCTCCCATGTTTTAGTCATTTCCGGTTGACGAGGCTTGAGGCTAATCGTTACCATTTTAGAAACAATCCTACTTAGAATGCTCATCGTCCACCAGTGACGATGCTCTGATAGCATTCGTCCATACAGGTTGTCCTGGGTCTGGACAAATCGAAATACCGTCTTCATAATCTTCACGGTATTCATTCGTAACGTTCAAACTGGATCGAAGTGGTTTTCAGATAATTAAATGCAATCCTGGTTTCTTCAAAACGATTAACGAAACTGACCAATATTGATAGTTGGTTATTTAATTCTCAATAAAACATCCATAAGCAGTGACTAGACCTTATTATACATTTTTCCAAAATATATTTTTCAAAAATCTTTATAAGATATATCAATCCCTTCCAACATTTGAAAACAGTTTCAAATACTTGAATTCGTAATAGGATATTTCCAAACCATCTCGACACTTAGAAATATTTTCAAATTTCCACTTTTATACTTAGGAAAAACATTATAAGTCTTACTTTCCAAAACATCTCAATATTAACTCTTCTGAGAATATTTCGTAACTTATTCCAAAATATCCGGAATCACTAATAAATTTCCTCTCCTCAAAATCATATCTATTTATAAGCCCCCATTTACGAATCTCGAGAGAATTTATAATTTAGTTTTCCATCACTTCAAAATTCTATATATATACAAAATAAGTATTTAAAAGAATAATAACTTATTATCAAAAACATGTTCAAATAATCATTCAAAATATCAAAAACACTTTTATAAACATCAATAACTCATTTTTAGTTAAACAAATAAATTTTCAAAGCTGATTTTAATAGTTAGGATTTACTAGAATAAATATTTAATATTTGAAAATCTACTTACCGAAGTATTTCAATCCTAACTAGTTTAAATTTTTGTAGTTTTAAATAATAAAAATTTCCTTTTTAGAAAAAAACTTAACTTCTCAGAATTTAAAATATATTTTTAAAACCTCAATAACCAGCTCAATTTATAAATTCCTCTCGAATCACATCACATCACTTCCGTTCCGATCTCCTTAACCATTTTCACTTTCCAAAAATAGTTTTCACTATTTTTCTTACCCAATTTCCGTATTCTGATATAAATTCACTCTACGAATTTTATATTCCCAAATTTTCATCCGCTATCGATTTCCTTTATTTATAACATCGTTTATAAATATATAACTTCTCTGAATTTCACTTTTTATTAAAATAATCTAAATTAAATTCCATTTTATAAATTCAATTCCTTACAAATTCTTTTCATTTCTGCCAATCCATCTTTAATATCGACCTCAACTTCTTTTCATATTTTCCAAAAATACCGTTTTAAAAATCCATTGTTTAAAAATCCTTTATATAAATTATTTTAAAAATCTCTATTTAAAATATTTTTGTGAATAGTTAAATATAACCCAAAAATTAATTTATTGTTTTAACCAAATCAAGTCTTTTAAAATAATCCAAACTTCGATATAAATATTTTTATATTCAAAATCTCCTTTTAAACTCCTTCAAATTCCAAAAATAATACTATGTTATATAAAATATCAAAATTTAGGTCAGTGCTACTTTAGCATCCAATTATTCAATCACAACAATCATCTATAACAGATTATTCTAACCCATCGTATATCACTATATATGAAATTTAAAATCAATATTTTGTACGAATCCAGTTGGATCTCTCTAACCTGTTTTCCCTGCATCCACAGATGTTAATACAACATAAAAATATCAATCCCACTTTGAGGGGGATATCGCGGTATATATGGTCATCCGCTATTATGCGAGGCGCAAAGGGTCTCATCCGCTATATTGTGCTGGAATATCACTCCAAATACTAGTGTGTATATATACACACAACTATATATATAATATAATATCATTTAATAGATTATCAATTCAACCAAACATCCAGAATAAATTTTAACTATTTAAAATTTAAAATTGAGCAGTCCAAAAGGAGTGAGATTTACTCACCTTGATTTAATTTGCAACCCGGTCCAATTCTAAATTAAATTGAACAGGAGTTCCATTTAATTTAAAATTCCAACTAACTGAAAAAATCTCCGAACAAATTTTTATTGCATGGCACTCGTCCATACAAATCCGTTATCGCTTACTTCATTTCGATCGAACCTCGTATGAGCAAATAATTCAATCTATATGTTATCAATTTTTGTATTATAAATAAAAATACAAATTACCAATTCAAATGCTTAATTACTTATTTGGCTCAATCCTTTCTCTGGTAAATAAATTAGCATTCCTGATAATTCAAGTGAACGACTAACGGTGGCTGCACAAGAAATTTTGACATATAGCATCATCTTCAACATCGATCGTATCCAAATCTCAAGAGTGACTTAAGCAGCAACTTAGGATCCCAGATTCGTTTTCAACATCGATCCTAGCATCATAGATAGAAATCTGTCGCGAGTTACAGGAAACACGAACTATGGGCATCGACATTAGGGTTGATTTTGATGAACATCTCCAGATCACGCCTCTGCCAATCGACTATCCACGCCGCTCCTTTTAGGTCACACGCCTCCGACACTAACATATTCGCACACCACCACCTATACACGACATCGCAACCGACTCTATCTCTACATCGACTCGCGAATTCACCTATTCCACCGCAGATCGAAGATGTTGAACTCCCTTCCTTCAAACGTCGAAGCATCACCCAACTTTCAAGCCAATGACTTCAGTGCGACTATGTCGCGGCCACTACGCACCTCAAATCCAACGGCCTCCTGTCATCGCGACCTTACTCCTTGCGACTTCGAAGCCACCACCCGATCGACTTCCCCTCGCCTGCTCCTTTGGACGCGAGTGCGTCTTTATTTTTTATTTTTTTCGAGCTTGAGATTCATTCTCGTTTTCTTTTTTTCGATTGAAAATGATTTCGTTTTAATGCGTCGATTAAATCGATGATTTCGAAAATTCCAAAACCGCTTGAATTTTCGGTTTTAAATCGTACTAGCTAAATTATAATCCCAAATCCAATATTTAAACCATTTAAATATTTAAAATTAACCATCGAAAAATTCGGGTCGTTACATTCATCCCCACTTAAAAGAATTTCGTCCCTAAAATTGCTAAGGCGGGAAAAATGCTCCAAAACCATTTCTTATCAAAAACCTACTTAGTTTAAACTCGATATTCACTTTTTTAATCTTTTAGTTCCACCCAAAACAATTAGTTTTCGATTCTAATTTCAAAACCCTTTAGTCCAATCTAAATTCGAAACCAAATTGTCGTTAAAAAAATTTCCAAAATTTTTCTAACACCCCAAATTTTCGAAATTTTTTGGCAGATCCTCCTTTGTACGGAGGCCTTTTTCAATATGACAAGAGAGATAAATATATATACATTGACCCACATGGTAGGAAAATTATATATATATCCATATTTATATTTTGCGGTATTTAATTAGCAAACGTACCTTCTATTAGCATTATTAAGCATTATTAAGCAAGCATTTACTTAGAAGCAATTTCGCAACCCAAACCTAGCCAAAAAGTCCCCCTATTCCTGTACTTAATATTAATCATATGAGTACCAAAACATGAAATTATAATAACGTTTCACTTATTCAACTAGTTGACACTTGAATTTCATAAGCAATGCACGCTGAACATATATTTATAAGCAATTATGAGGTTCCAACACCAATTTAGTTACTTCCAATCAATCCATATACCATTTCATTTAATTAAAATGATTTATAACTCACTTTAAATGCATTAGATTTATTTTTATATCAAACAAAACCATATCCACTCCAAATTTATTAAAAATCAATTTAATCACATTCTATTTATTTATAGAATTTTATTTACTTTCGTTTGCGTCGGACAACAATTTTTCTATGCAAATTCGACGCTATTCATTTAATAAAATAACCATTTAAGCTTTTGATTCCAAATAAATTTATATTCAATTTTATTCTAAATTCAATTTGATTCTCTATCAATTCAATTGAATTCCATCCATATCTACATTCATTACATTCAAATTCACTTTATTAATCTTTAAGTCATTCCATGTTATTTTATTAAATAACCATTTGACAAATTTATTTAAGCCATGCCTCCATTCAAAATATTTACTTAAGTTATTCCGTTATTTTATTTATTTCATTTATATAACTTAAGTTTATTTTTATTTCAGTTTAATTCCATTTAAATTTTAGATCGATTCTTATTCAATCAAATTCTATTCCATTACTAATTTATTTATTTGGTTCCTTCATTTAATCTACTTCAAAACTTAACTTCATACTCAAATTCATTTAATTAGTATCCCAAGTCATATCCAATTTATTTATGCTTAAATAGAATTTATTTATAACCCAAGCCATTGCTGTCTTAATTCAATTCAATTTTATTCGACAATATTTCCACTTATATTAAATTCACTTACAATTTAAGTCGGATTCTATTTATAACTCAAGTTTCAATTTCAATATTCCCTTTAAATCCACAATCCTATTTATTTAACTAAGTTAATATCCATTCTATATCTAATCAACTAATTGATTGTCTAATTAGTTCACCTCTAATTTATTACTCAACATTTGAATTTTATTTCAAAAATCCCTTCACTCAACCTACTTGAGCTCAAATTTATTTTATAACTCAAGTGTGGATTTTATTTCTTCACTTTAAAATATCATACCACTTTATTTTGGTTGTTCTATCCCATTTTTCCAATTTAACGAGTTATACGACTATTTTAACATTTCCATCAATTCTATACTTGAATATATGTTCACATTTTATTTTTAACTCGAGATTATACATTTATTCATTGCCTAAGTATATTTTTATTCCATTAATTACGAATTTTATAAGCTATTCAAATTTATTTATTCATAATTCCAGATTTTCACTCAAATTTTATTTCATTCAAGATTTGTAACTTATGGTTATATAATATTGCATAACTCAAAATTTATATTTACTTTAATTCGGTATTATTTCTAGTCTAATTCAAATTTTATAACTTACAGTCATATAGCCACTTTATAATTCACATTTTCATATTTAATTCAATTTCCATATGGTTCAAATCCAATTCACCTTTTTATTTAATTTCAGTTCCTTTTAACCAATATTTCAAAACCAAATTCGAATTATTCATACTTAAACTAATTTCACTCCAAACAATTTTATTTTTAATCCTTTCAATTTCATTATATATTCAAATTTCTTTGCTAAGGTAACTCCCATTTCATTAATACACTATATTAATTCAATTCAATTCAAATCTAGTCAATTAAATTTCTAGAATTTAATTTACTCAACTTAACTTAAGTTGAATTCCATTTCAACTTTCAGACTCTAAGTTTTATTGCAACTTCAATTTTCACACTTCCCTTCTATAACGACCTGCCTTTTTAGACGGTTTAAATTGACGATAAACCACACACGTCAGACTCAAACCATTCAAAAGGGCAGATTGTTATGGGGTAAATAAGAAAAAGTAGAGAAAGAAAGAAATAAAATATAGAATCTCGTAGCGGAATGACAAAATATAATGATAAAATAAATAGTTCATGAAGCTGTTTACAAATAACATTGATTATTCTTTTATAATACAGATCAGAATTACAAACAACAAGAATAAATAATAAAAAATGCAGCGGAACAACATGATGCAGTGGAATAAATATAATAATAATAGTATAAAAATCTTCGTCTTCATCCTCCAGAAAGCAGTCTTCGATAAACTGCAAAGCTTGGACTAACCCGAGCGAATTGAAAAGACAAAACACTTGAGTCAGAATTAAAAGATCTTATGTAAGTTAAATCATAAATAAATAAATAAATATGAGTGTAACGATGTCGCAGATGTTTACGGCGTTTAACATTTCCTATCTAGTGTCTAACGTGAGTGTAGTAACTTAAGAGATGTTTGGGATTCCCATCTCCCAAGGATCCGTTAAACTATCTACTATGTAGTACAATACGCTATTATAATAATGTATATAGTAAAGTAAAGTATTAAAATATCGCTAAAGGCATTACCTATATCCTCCTTAACCCATTTTTATATTCCTATAGTCTGCACAGTACCTTAAGCTCCTCCATGAGGTTTACCTAAAGGGCACTCCATAGATATGGTACAAAAAAAACTCATAAAAGGCGCGATATGGCATGTGAACACGACACTCGAGGCAATGCCAGGGTAGATATACCGATTGCACTCCCTGACTAGTGGTAATGCATAGCAGCTACTACCGCCCACCTCGGACGCACTCCCATAAACAAAATCGAGGGGTGGCCAACAAATCAATCACAAAGTCAAAATATATTATCGAAGAAATGTGCCTGATAGAAGGAATGAACTCACTTGGCCCGGTATAGCTCCTGTTTTAGCCACATCTAAGCTGACTCACGGAAGTCAGGGTCACGTAAATACCTCATACAAAATCATTCGTCAAACCATCCTACTTCATTTCTGGAATCTTCACCGCGTACATAGTTGTTAAAGTGGTTTTCGGTATTGGCAGAGAGTATGACAATATCCGATCCTGGTCTCTTTAACAACCAAACGCTGATTTCACGCCGGATGGTTCTTTTACATTTTCAAAGCCATTTTTATATTGATATCAAAATATCATATTCAATTTAAACCAATCACTTTCGAAATCATATTCACTTTTGAAATCATATTTTAAAATAGGTTAAACCCTCATTTCAAAATCATCATGTTTACTCAAAATATGTTATTTAAATCCCAACTTAGGTTATTACATCATTTAGTCGTATTCTACTTAAGATCAATGATCTAAATATAAATTTCCCCTTTAAAAAACCAGAAATTCAAAAAATAGTTTGGATAGTTTAAATTAGTTTTAAAAATAGTTCAAGATAGTTTAAAATAGATTAACAGATTAATATAGTTTAAAATAGGTTATAATGGATTAATATAGTTTAAACTAGGTTATAATGGATTAATATAGTTTAAAATAGATTAATATAGTTTAAAATAGGTTAAAATATATTAAATAGATTTAAAATAGATTAATATAGTTTAAAATAGATTAAATATAGATTTAAATAGATTAATAGATTAAGTTGTATTAGTAGATTAAAATAAATTAAATTAGTTTAAATTAATTAAATTAGTTCAAATAGTTCAAAATAGCATAAATTAGTTTAATAGTTTGAAAATCTTAATAATTAGGATTTGAAAGTAGAATGTTATAAAACAGTTTATATTAAATATAATAAATTTGAAATTAACATCAAATTGAACTATTTCTTCCATTTTAACAAATCTAGACCATATCCAGATTTCCAATGCAAACACAATTTCAAATCTTAAAATATCAATTTTAAGCTATTCCAATTTCAATAGATTTCAAAGTTACAAATTTCATACATGTCAATAACTCAATTTCGATAAGTTTCTTTTATACTTCAAAATTCTACTTTAGAATTCCAATTTAAACCCTTTACGCAAATTACTTAATACAATTTCAAAATTTCAAATTTAATCTTTTAAGTAATTCATTTAAACAATTCAGTTTGTATAAATCAAATTCTATTTCAAAAAATCTTTTAGCGAATTCAATATTTAAAATCATTTAATTTAATCAATCCGTTGGTCGTATATTATTTTCAACCCAATGATCAAGTGATATGGACATTTATCATTTCAATTCGCAAAAATTTAAATTTACGGGTATATATAATTTCAACCTGCAATCCCAAAATTTAATTTCAAATACACGAAAGTGCTCGAGTCTGTCTTTTCAACGCATAACGATTTCTCCCTAATCTATAAGATCGTTCGGGTATGTATCATTTCAACCCATATGGAACTTGCAGTGTTATAACAGTATAAAAATATAACATCCAATCATCCAATATCAACGATCAAACATACATCACAATCATAAAACAATCAACTAATAATTAACATCAATCAGCCAATTATCATTAACACGGACTAAATTTGATAATTAAATTCAGTATTAAATTAAATGATGATTAAATGCAATAAAAATCATATTTAACTGGAATGACAATTTAAATATACCAAACATCAATCAATCAATTTCTAATTACATCATAAATTTAATTTAACTAACATAAGATAATTTAGTAGTTGTGAGTGGGCTAAAACACTCACAATCGAATTCAAATTGATTTGAAATCCAAAATAAGGTCCAAAGTTGAACAGTCTCAGAATTCGTCCAAACTAATTCCATAATATCCAAAATTTCTATACGATCGCAGCGGAGCATACCGCGCATGAGTCGGACCTTGTACGTAAATGTTATTGAGATTAGAATGTTTTGAAATTAAATAAAAAAAATCTGACCATGTCGGCACCTATTTCACTTTCCTGCTAGAAACCTTAATACTCGCATAACCTCGACCATAGCCTAGGTCTGACACCACCGACGTCTTCCCCTTGACCAGCCGCCACATACCCCACGCGTGTCGCCTTGTGGCGCAACCCACGTCCATCTGCCGCTGCATGCTACTATGGTCGATTATGGCAAAATCATTACCTTTTGGCATGAATGAACGGTATGGATGCGACCTTCTCAACAACACCTTCCAAACGCCACCTTTCGAACGTTAAATGGTCGACATCCAATAGTTCAATCCCAAAACCTCGTATGAATGATTGAGAATTATTTGGCCATTACAAGACAAACCAGAATTCGATTTCGAAAATGAATGGCATATTTGAGTTGCGCTCATCGAGAGCTTCGAATCGATATATAATATGATAGGGTATGGATAGTTTGAATTTTGAAATTGGTTTTGGAATTTGATTGAGGGTATGAACTGGAATTGGTTTCTGCCATTGAGGAAATGAGCAGCCATAAATTGATGTATGTAAATGAATAAGAAATAGAAAGACTGCTAGGGCTAGAATAGAACAATTTATATTAACAAAGCCCGACAAGAAATAAACACATGTCAAAACTGTACAAACGACGAATAGCGACCAAAAAGCCTATTTCGCTTCCGAAATGAAATTGGATCAGCCCATATATCAAAATAGATGTTTTCAATAGTTTTAAACCCAAGGAATGGGTTTCAAGTCCTAATTCCATCGTATGAAGAAGTTAACTTTTAAATCATCTTATTTCAAATTGATTTCTGCGCGTTTCAAGCCCGTACGATCAAACGACGAAATCTGAACGCTACGAAACTTAAAATCTTGCAATAATTCACCGTTACGGATATGATGAAACTGGTTTGTTCGAAATCCGAGACAGTTGCCAAAATGGTTAATTTCACATTAAATAAATAAATTATTATTAAATTGACTAAATCACTTTTTAATAACTAACAATTTTCATCATTTTTGATTATTTGGACATTTTTCAATGATTTAAAATTAGTTTACATATCAATTCAGTGTTAAATATTACACTAATTTCAGTGTTTAATTTTAATTGCAATAAATTCACTAATGATAAATTAAACTCCAATTAATCCATTAGACTTTATTTCAGTTCTTTTTATTCAATCAATTATTACTCTACAGACATAGCTAACATTTGTTTATATCATATTACACTAATATTCTACCATTATCATCCTTTACCATATTAGTTGCAGTACTTTAATTTTATTGAACTTTTTTCGATTTCCACATTAATTGTAATTTGAAATCCCAATTAATTAATTTATCCTGGTTTCATTCTTTTATTAAATCAATTATTGCCTTATGAATATAATTGACATTTCTGTATATTTATTACATTCGCCTTTTACATCTATCATCTTAACTCATTTTACGTAATATTTAATTTCATTTAATTATAGTTGATTAAATAAAATATTAACAAATAACAATTGTCACCATTTCTACATTTAATTACATTTGTTTGTTTGTTATCTACACAAATGTTGTAGTTATTTACACAGCACTAATTTTATTCAATTACAATTTATTGCTTATTATTTAATTAATTAATACAACGTTTAAATTATCGACTACTCTTTTAATCCAATTATCAATTAATACACACATTATCACAATTAATTTACAATCCATAACCAGTTGTAACTTTTTAATCATTTCAATTAATTGAAATTACATTTAAAGCAGTTATCAATTACCTTAAATTTACACTATTACATTTCATTCCAGTTATATTATTTTTATTAAATCACAAATTTTTATTTCTTCCAATATTAAATCATAAAACCTTATTAAATTAACTATTTTTAATTATCGAAAATAACGGGTCGTTACACTCTTCCCCACTCAAAACTTTTCGTCCTTGAAAAGGGAAAGACGTAATTAGGAAATTAATATATCTTATTCAAAATATTAAATTTATAAACAATTAATTTACATAAATTGTAACGATCCTGAATTTTTATTTAATTTAAATTAATAATTAAATGAAATTTTGAATAAAAATTTATAAAATTTATGATAAATATTTAAACTAAAAATAGAAGTAAAATAAATATTTGAGTTATAAATAGAGATAAATTAGGCAAGTTAAAAAGTCATTTCAGAAAATAAAATTGGTTATGTAAACTATAAAATGTAAAATATACACATGAAACAAATTAGTTAAAAATTTAAACAATATATTGACAATAGAAATTTATGTTCATATACAAGCAAAAGATTAGTATAAAAATAAAATAATATATGTATATACTTTGGGAAACTATGATTGTAAATATAAAATAAATCTTATAAAAATGTACATAAGTTTGAAATAATTTTAAGTAAATTAAGTATTTAATAATATAAGTTTAAAAATAAAGAAAAGATAAGTATGTAGGCTGTAGCTTATAAAAACAAGTGCAGAATATCATCTCAGCAACTAAAATATTGATCATGTCAGCCGTAACAAAGGAATAAACAAAGTGATATTGTACAATGGTAATTTATGTAACATGCTTCATGCATTTAATGCAAGCATACCAAGCCATGCCTATTATACAAAACAACTTGTATGTAAGATAAAATAAATACTTAAGTTAAAAAGTATATACTGTACTTGCCTACCTCCTTTCCTCTGTAAACAATCTTCATATATACTTACACATCCATAAACTTTAGTTCATTCGTTTAAACAATTCAACAAAGAAAAAAACAGAAATAAAAGAGGAAGAATGAAGTTTCAGCTTGCATTTCCAGGGCTCTGTTTCAATATGAAGCTCTGTCTTTTTTTCTCAACACTGTGAGCAAACTTCACCCTCATTATTTTTGAAGTGAGTACCATTTCCTTTTAAATGCAGTTTATACCTCTGATGCTACTAAAAATGTTGTGATGGAAGTTGCTTTGAAATATGGTATGAGCATGGATATGAATCTGATATAAGTATGCATTTATAAAATGTCTGTGTGAATACAAAATACTCCTCTGTCTTCTTGTTGCAGAGCACCCACCCTGATCCAAACTAAATATCTAAACATTCGATTGTTATTAGGCTTTGTTTCCAACAGCAAAGATGTGAGTTTAGGTATGAATTCAAACCTAAAAATAGTTTCAAAGAAAAAAAAAATGATGAATGGTTTACTGGGAAAGGTAAAACACAGTTAGATTCAAAAATATGGCCAAATTCGATTTGGATAATTTATTGATTCATTTATATAATCGGTTTCGTAATCAAAAATCATGATTTTTAATATAGTTCTCAAGATTTTTAAGCCTGGGGTGTACGAGAATTTAAGGGTTGAACGAAAAAGTGTTCGGTCCAAATTCTGACTATCGATGCAATAAGAATGGTCGGGGTTATTCTTGGAGGGGGAGGAGGACTAAGGCATCACCAGAAAAATATAAAATGAATTTATAAATGGCGATGGCGACGGTGCGGTGGTGATTTAGGGTTTTAGTAGTTGTTTTGGTTGAGGACGGGGAGGAAGCGTTTCCTCCACCACTAGTTGATCGAGCTTGACCGGACGGTGGGAGGAGAAACGTGAGTGGGTGAAGTTGCTTCGGTCGGAGTTGCTTAGTCGCCAGTGACATGACGTGGGGATGCGAGGCGATTTACTGGAGATGATTGGGTTTCTGGTGGGAACCGATGAGCTCGATTTTGATTTCGAAATAGTTTTGAGATTTTGGTGGTTGAGATCGAAAGTGGAGATGGTCTGAGACTTGGCGGTGGGTGGCGACTCGATCATTGGTGGCAGAGGTTCGCGTGCATGTGCACGTGTCAGGGTATCAGTGAGTTGCAGATGGGAAGCCTCGAGTTGAACTCGAGAAATGCAGGCTTGGCTTCGTGGAGGAACTCGCGTTTACGAGTGTACTTCCTGTTGTTTAGTTTTATAAAAAAAAAAAAAACTTAAGTAAATTTAAACTCTAAACTGGAAAAGAAAGAGGAAGAAGAAGAACCGAAGGTGACAGGGGGTGGAGCTCGGGGAATTAGGCCAGGAAACTCGGGTTCAACACGGGTAAACTAGGTTTTTGCCTGGGTTTGTTTCAATGCAAGGTTTTAACATCATTAAATATAAACAGGTTTTGGTAAATACAAGATAAATACAAGATAAAGGTTTTAATTACAAATTTAAGACCTAATGGAAATTGTAATTAAGAGATGTCATTGCTAATTAAAATATTAATAAGTTAAAATTAACTAAATTGAGTTAATTAAAGAATAAGAGTTAATTAGTTTAAATTCTAATTTAGAAGTAATAATTTATTGATTACGAAAGTAATTTAGTAATTAACGAATAAATAAAAGGGTAATTAATTAAATAAAAATTAATCAATTTTGGGCTAATTAATTAATTAAAGATCATAAATGAAAATGGTATAATCAAAGGTCAATTATTTAATAATTTAAAAGTCGACGAAATATAATTAAAGGTTTAATTACTTAATTAAAGTTTAAAGATATATTAAGTTAATTAATTTGTAAATTAAGAATTATTAATTGGATATTAATTAATAATTGAAGTTAATTTAATCAAGTGATTAAGCAATTAATTGATTTAAGGATAGTGTGATAAATTAATTTAAGTAATTAATTTGAGAATAATTAATTTATCAAGGGCAAATTATTAAATAAAAGTGATCAAGAATAATTATTAATTAAGGAGTAATTAATGATTAATTAAAGGATAGTTTATTAAATGTTTTAAAATTAATTGATTATCAATTTACCATAACTAGAAAATTTATTCACGGAAATTTATCTAATTAAATTAATCAGATAATTGAATAAATCCTACCTATGGATGCTTGGATTATATTGGATGTTAAACTGTTTGATATCCCTGATATATGATGCTTTATGATCATCCTGATTTGTGTTGTGATCTGTGATATAGTTTATTATTTGTGATATATATATCTGCGAATCTGTGTATGAAAGATAAGCGTTATAGTTATATCGCTTATCGAATATATTGTTGTACTTAAATCTGTGATGATTGAATGATATTGCACTATTGTGTTAAACCCCTTGACCACACTTATACACACACCAATATGGATTTCACGAGGAAATCGATTAAGTCACAGATTTTGAAATGATTTATAAAATTGAATATTTGAATTCAAATGATTTTGAAAATGGATTTGGGTTAAACGGTAAAGCTTTTGAAAAAGGTTTTCACAGATAAAAGCTATTTTGAATAACTCGGTAAAATCTCTAATTAAATAATTCAATTTGAATTTGAATTCGATATTTGGAATTGAATTCGATGATTGGAAATTATGGTTAAAGATATTATAAACATGTTTGTATGAATTTAAACCATTTTAAAGGTATGGTTTTGGGAATTTGAATTTAACCCAGGGATTTCAACTCGTATAAATGAATCAAATTTCTAAAATGAAAACTGTTGTTTTCAAATGACAAACACTTTTAGATAAGAACTGAGATTCCAGTTAATTAGGGGAATTTCAAGATTTAATAGAGAAATGATTTTCCTAAGTTATGAATGAATTCTTTTTGAAAACTATGAATTAAATCTGTTTATTTTTAACAGATTTAAATTGATGATTTGTTTAAATCAAATTGAAATGAAATTGTTTTGAAGGCTATAAGTTAAATCTTTGATTTAAAGATTTAACGAGTTAAATCAAATTGAAATGAAAATTGATTTGGAAAATCTGTGAATGAATCTTTTATTTAAAAGATTAAAATGTGAAAATTGTTTAAAACCGTTAAAGGTTGTGAAAATGAATCTTTTTGTTTAAAGATTGAAAATGGTAATTTGTTAAGCCATTTGAAGAAAAGTTTTGGGTAATAAGTTGTGACTTAATTGAAATCTCATTATCCATTTATTTTTGAAATATCGTGCTCACTATTCGGTTTAACCGGAAAAGGACCTTTGTGTCGTATAACCCATTCCGAATATGTGATACGTCGTTATGGATAGCATTTGAAGACCGGTGATGAAGACCGGGTATTTGCGAAAGCGATAGGATGACCTATCGATTGTTTCTGCACCGAGTCGCGCCGGTATAGAAACTCCCTAAGTGATGGGAAATCCGATCGGGATTGTGAATATTTGGATTGCAAGGACTTCTTTGTAAGTACCTTCGGTTCTGTTCGAACCCAGAACAGACTTGTATGGATTGTATGTCTGACATTACAAATTGAGATATAAAGCCGATTTCTTTCAAATATATTTCTGTTGGTGGCGGAGAATTTATTCTCTTAGCTTAACACCCTTCTCTGAGACGTACGAGCTCAGAGGTTATGTAGTTGAATGTTATCAGCGATATATTCCCAATTTGGTAATGTAACATACTGAGTGTTGCTGTAAATGATCATTGTGTTGATTATTTGTGATAGGATCATTTATTTGATCGTCTATCCTGGTGATCATTTCTATGATCATTTGTTGACCCAAAGCATGGATTTTGTATAAAGTATGTTTTTGTGGACGTGACTTCGTCGAGCCTCACACCCCGGGAATGGTCAAAACAGGAAAGATGCAGCAAGGTTATGAGGGGTAGCGCCCTTTAGGATATGTGCATTTCCTTCTGGAAAAGGGTGGTATCATGGTATGGAGCCCAGATACTTACTCATGTTGAAAACACTTTATGATTGTGTGAATTGATTACGAGTTCTCGGTTGAAAGGTCCCAAAGGACCGGGGGATGGCATATTCGGTCAGTTGTTACTCAGTTAGGGGTAACCCGGCCTTGTGTTGGTAGAGATCCGGTTTGGCTCTCGGGGATGTCCATCCAGAGGCATTCTCATGTGGCAATGGGAAGTTCCTTGGCCTGATCATTCGTTGGAAATCCAAAGAAACAATACGATCTTGTACGGTTTTAGTTGTAGAACCTGCTTCCTCAGGAGGTAGCTATAGCAGGCATAATATAATGGTACCTATGCTGGCTAAGATTTATATTCTACTTTCGAAATGATTTGTTCTACACTATGCACTAGTAATAATATCAAATGTTTCTTTTTAATGCGTATCAAGCATCTTTGACTAACATAAGAAGAAATCTCCTCCAAGTCTGCGTTTGCATTGTGTGTGTGGCGGGAGGTCTTATGGTAGTCTCATTTTTAAAAAAAAAACATTGCGAATTGACTTTGAAAATATTTTGTTGAATGTTTTAAAGGATAAACTTTTTTTGTTGCTCACACCAGTCCCATGACTGATCTGGAGTTTATTGTTTATTTCCTAAACTCTGGGTGCTCATTATTTTCTACACGAGCAGTCTAGAGTTGGGTTTTTTAGATAGTCAGATTAGTGGGTTATCTGGAGTTAGTTCAGTCTTTGGACCGGACCAGACTTGCTTATGCTAGGTGCATCGTTATTGGGAGTTCGAGCTATTGCTGGATTGATTCTTGGAAATGGAGTTGCAGTTCTTGGAGTTCTTGCTTGAAGACTATCTCAGAGTTATATTATTCTGTATGCTAGATGTTATCTATTTTTCTTTTCCGCTGCTATTTTATTGTATCATATCTCTGATGTATATTGATATCTATTGGATCATCTGTTGTATCAGATATTGTATCAATGTATTATTCTTTTATTCCGCTGTGTTATTTACTTAATGTTGTTATAAGCTCCGGCGAATCGGATTTGAACGGTCGAATCTATGGCATTCGAATACGATTTGAAGTATGGATGTCGATTTTCGAGCGGGCAAAATCCGAGTCGTTACATAAATAAATAATTTAAATAAAATATGTCAATCCGAAATAATTAAATCCTTTTATATTCAAGTCAATAAAAATTTTGAAAAACATTTCACAAAAATTTTATAAGTCCAAAATTTGCGGAAAATTTCGGCAGCGTCTCCTTTGTACGGAGAGGTCTGGGAGAAATAATAATATCAATAATTATAGTATATATCATATTTTTCAAAATATAATATCCCAAACCATGGGAAAAACAATATAATATCGCAATAAAACCGTACTCCGAAAACGTACCTATTTATCGGGGAAACAAACGCTAATTTATTAAACCAAAAGCACTAGCAATTGCTTCCATAACCTGTATTTCACTTATATAATCCAAAAGAGTTAATAGATATATATAAGGGAAATATTTAAGTTGTTTCAATTAGTCACAAACAAATCAACACAACATACAATGGTCATAAGCAACAAAACCATACAATCATCGCATGAAATCAAAACAATTAACCATCCATCAACAACAATCAAAACAAAGAGTTTATTCAGGTTCAGAAACTTTTAATCGTATAAAATAATAAATAAACTACTAAGTTTACCATACACTCGACAGTCTTAGATAAAACTCAATATGTCATTTATACATCCTTGCACAATAGAAGTATCCTTTCCCAACCAAACCGTAAGCCACACAAGCAATAATTTCAAACCATATTTAAGTTTTATTCTTATTACTCATTTTTTTCACATTATTCACTGTTCATTTTCATTTATTCATACGATGCTTGTTTAATTTCTTTACATTTATCACTTACAAAAATTTCTATTCATTTATACAATACCATTTTTCTTTTCATTACTTTACATTCATTGCTTACATAATTTATTTCCATTTCAATTATTAGATTATTTTTTATTATGTAAATCTCGTTACAATTTAATTCACCATTAATGGAGTATTTCCTTTTCACATTCATTCTTCCATATATAGTATTATCGAATATTAAATCCATTCCTAAATCATTTCAATGCCTTTTAAAGTTATAACCATTCAATTAATGTAATACTCATTTTAATTATAAATGGCTTCTACATTAAATTAAGTTTATAATTATTTACTTATAGTATTCACCTTTTACTATTCAATCTGATCATAAATAGCTTAAAATGTTAACTTAAGTTTATAATCGTTTTTCTTACATTATTCACATTTCTATTACATTTGATTAGTAACAAACTATCAACCTAAGTTTATAACAATTTCTAATATCAGAATTCTCATTTATAAAAGAAATTCCATTGAATACTTTTATTTTCTAAGTTTTACTTGTATAATAGTCTATTACATATCCTTATTTAACATTTCAACTTTTAGTATTTTGGTAAGTCATATATATAAATGTCTTTTAGAATGCAATTGAATATTATACAACCTTGTCTTATTTGTTTAGTAAATATAATGTTCAATAATTACAATTTCTTATTTTTCATTTCCTTTTTATTTATAGTTCGCAAATTTCCAATTTTCTTATATTTTCATCAATCATTTAGCTTTTATTTTCTAATTATACATCTTAGAAGTTCCCAATTATTATATAGTTAAGATTTTATTTCATTATAATAATTGAAATTTCCAATTTGCAGAAACTTAAAAACTAAATATCGGGTTCCTTTTTAATTATTCTAAAATTATATTTATATATATATATATATATATATATAAATCATATCTCGTATATTTCCAAATCCTATTTACAAATTTAAAATTAAGATTTGTTATCAAAACAAGTGTGTAGTAAAACTACTACAATGGTCTTCCGCTTTGAAACTCGAAAATGAACGTCGATGATGCATGCACTCATCACCGAAATTATTTTCCAGCGACAGAGAGGGCAGTACAAAACTAATTTCCTTCCAAAGTTCCTTTAACACATTACTTTCAAATCATATTGAAATATTTATATCCGAAAATACTTCCAAATAATACTAATATTATATTCCAAAATCTTTTGAAAGAAATTTCCAAAATCCTAAAACTTAAGCTCTCAAATTTCAATTTATATTCATTTTATTTGTATATCTTATATTTCAATCAATATTTATAAGTTTCATTCTCTAACAACAAATATATAACAACCAACTATATCATTTATAAATTTATTATTTTATATAAAAAATATATGATAAACAAAATTATTTCATTTACCAATATTTCAAAACAAATATTGTGTCGGTCTGTCCTATTAAATGTTTAAAAAACCCTATCGATGTCATAGCGTCCTATGCACCGACCAGAATTTATAAATACTAGACAAAACAAATTAACATAATACAAAATCCTTTTACAACACTAACAAATACGCTCTCTCATATATATACGCGCAACGACTTATTCTAGGGTATTACTACCCTATTTAATATGAGTCAGATCCCACAAAGCTAAGGTTAACCCTAAACCAAAGCTCTGATACCAACTATAACGACCTGCATTTTTGGACCGTTTAAATCGACGATAAACCACACATGTAAGACTCAAACCATTCAAAAGGGAAGATTGTTATGGGGTAAATAAGAAAGCAGAGAAAGAAAGAAAACAAATACAGAATCTCACAGCGGAATGACAAAATATAATAATCAAATAAACAGTTCATGAAGATGTTTACAAATAACATTGATTATTCTTTTATAATATAGATCAAAGTTACATACAACAAGAATAAATAATAAATAAATGCAGTGGAACAACATGATGCAGTGGAATAAATACTAAATAATAATACTATAAAATCTTCATCTACAACCTCTAGAAAGCAGTCTTCAATAAAATGAAAAGCTCAGACTAACCCGAGCGAATCGAAAAGACAAAACACTCGGGTTAGAATTAAAAGATCTTATGTAAGTTATATCAATAGTAAAAAATATGAGTGTAACGACATCGAAGATGTTTACGGAGTTTGACATCTCCAATCCAGTGTACGTGAGTGCAGTAACTTAAGAGATGTTCTGGAATTTCTATCTCCTAAGGATCCGTTAAACTATCTACTTTATAGTACAATACGCTATTATAATAGTGTCTACAGTAAAGTATTAAAATAGCGTTAAGGCATTACCAATAACCCTTTAACACATTATATATATTTCCATAGTCTTTCGATACCTTAAGCACCATCATGAGGTTTACCCAGAGGGCGCTACATAGGTATTGTACAAAAAATTCGTAGAAGGCACGATAGGGCATGTAAACACGGCACTCGAGGCAATGCCAGGGTAGATATACCAATTGCACTTTTAGACTGGTGGTAACACATAGCAGGAACTACTGCCCACCTCGGACACACTCCCATAATCAAAATTGAGGAGTGGCCACCAAATCAATCACAAAGTCAAAATATAGTATCGAAAAAATGTGCCCGATAGGAGGAATGACCTCACTTGGCCCAGTATAGCTCATGTTTAGTCTCATCTAAGCTGACTCACGGGAGTCAGGGTCACGTAAATACCTCATACAGAATTGTTTGCCAAACCATTCTATTTCATTTCTGGAATCTCCACCACATACACAATTGTTAAAGTGGTTTTCGATATTGGCAGAGTGTATGACAACATTCGATCTCGGTCTCTTTAACAACCAAACGCTTATTTCACACCGGATGGTTCTTTTACATTTTCAAAACCATTTTTAAATTGATATCAAAATATCATATTCAATTAAACCATATCACTTTCGAAGTCATAATCACTTTCGAAATCATATTTTAAAATAGGTTAAACCCTCATTTCAAAATCATTATGCTTACTCAAGATATGTTATTTAAATTTCAACTTAGGTTGTTACATCATTTAGCCGTATTCTACTTAAGATCAAAGATTTAAATATAAACCTCACTTTACAAAACTTGAAATTCAAAAAATAGTTTAGATAGTTTAAATTAGTTTTCAAAATAGTTGAAGATAGTTTAAAATAGATTAACATATTAATATAGTTTAAAATAGGTTATAATGGATTAATATAGTTTAAAATAGGTTATAATGGATTAATATAGTTTAAAATAGATTAAAATCGATTAATATAGTTTAAAATAGGTCAAAATAGATTAAAGAGATTTAAAATAGATTAATATAGTTTAAAATAGATTAAAATAGAATAATAGTTAAATTGTATTAAACATATTAAAATAAATTAAATTAGTTTTAATTGATTAAATTTGTTCAAATAGTTCAAAATAGCTTAAACTAATTTAATAGTTTGAAAATCTTAATAATTAGGATTTGAAAGTAATATGTTTTAAAACAGTTTATACTAAATATAATAAATTTGAAATTAATATCAAATTGAACTATTTCTTCCATTTCAACAAATCTGGACCATAGCCAGATTTCCAATCAAAAACCAATTTCAAACCTTAAAATATCAATTGTAAGCCTTTCCAATTTTGATAGATTTCAAAGTTACAAATTTCAAACATTTCAATCACTCGGTTTTGATAAGTTTCTTTTATACTTCAAAATTCAACTTTAGAATTCCAATTTAAACCCTTTAAGCAATTTAATTAATACAATTTCAAGATTTCAAATTTAATCTTTTAAACAAATTCGTTTAAACAATTCAGTTTATAAAAATCAAATTCTATTCAAAAAACCATTTAGTTGAATTTAAAGATTTAAAATCATCTAATTTAATCAATTCGATGTCCATATATAATTTTCTACCCTATGGTCAAGTGATACAGATATTTATCATTTAAATCTGTAAAAATTTGAATTTAGGGGTATATATCATTTCATCCTACAATCCTAAAATTTAATTCCAAAAACACGAAATCGCTCGAGTCTATCATTTCAACCCACAATGATTTCTCTCTAATCTATCAGATCATTCAGGTATGTTTCATTTCAACCCATAGGGAACTTGCAGTGTTATAACAATATAAAAATATAACATTCAGTCATCTAATATCAACGATCAAACATACGTCACAATCACCATACAGTCAACTAATAAATAACATCAATCAACCGATTGTCATTAACATGTATTAAATTTAACAATTAAATTTAATATTAAATTAAATGACGATTAAATGCAATAAAAATCATATTTAACTGGAATGAATATTTAAATATACCAAACATCAATCAATTTTTAATCACATCATAAATTTAATATATCTAACATAAGATAATTTAGTAGTTGTGAGTAGGTTAAAACACTCACCTTCGATTTCAAATCAATTTAAAATCCAAAATAAGGTCCAAAATTGAACAGTCTCGTACGTAAAAGTTATTGAGATTAAATGTTTTGAAATTAAATTTAAATTAAATAAACAAAAAAAAAATTATCTCGTCAGCGCCTATTCCACGTTTGTAACGACCCATAAATTTTCGATGTTAAATTTTTGTTATTTTAATAATATTTTATGAGTTAATATTGAAAGAAATAAAATATTGCAATTTTATAATGGAATGATGACTAAATTTAGACTGAAACGGTGTTAATACAAGTCAATTGTCAACAATCTAAATGAAACTCCAATTCATTTTATTTAAGCATGATACGTTTGGTTATAAAACTAAATATAAGTAACAAACGTAAACATTTAGTTATTGTACAAAATAGATAGTTAATGGTAATTAAATAAGATCAGTATTGTGTAAGGAATGATAATATGGGTGGTATTAGTGGTTACACTGATTTATAGTGGGATGTAAAAGGTAATAAATTTATGTATAATTGGGGTAATAAAATAAGTTTATTTATGGAGTTAGATTGGTTATATTATCTTACTATAAACCAAATAGAAGAGAACAAGCGTAAATCTTAAGGGTATAATAACAATTATTATATATTACCTAATTTATTGGTCAATCAATTTATTTGAAATAAAGTCCTCTTGAATAATTTTAATACTGTTATGGAGGAAACGTTACTTAATGATTTTTAATTTTAGTAACGGAAGAGTGAATGAGAATTTACAGAGAACATAAATTATTTATAAGTAAAAAGGAGTATATATTGAACAAATTTATGATATTTGGATAATGCAGTGTTATTGGAAATTAATTAGTGTTATATATGGGATTTATACCTGGGTGGGCAAGTAGTAAACTTATAAATGAAAGAAAGTGAGTAGGTGACCCTTTATTTAGGTTATTTATTCATTTAGTATGTTAAATAAAAATTTGGGAATCAAATCTCAATTAAGAGAAATTAAGTTGTACGTTAATTTGAAATAAAATCTATTAAATATTACATTTATAGGGAATGTAGTACAAATGGTTAGGGATTGTCAAATTTGGTAAAAAGGGATTGGACTTAGGAAACTTTGTTAATTGAGTTTAAAACCTAAATTAATACGCGTAATTGACAAGATTCACATTTAAAAAAAATAACCATTGATACAAATATAAGATGTATATAGAAGTATTAAGGTAGTGAAAGACAAACAAATATTAACTATGTTATTTGTGTAATTAATGGATAGGAATACCAAAGGCTAATTGTAGTAAGGAATATAAGTGGTAGAATAATAAAAATTTATGATTTTATTTTTGTTAACATATGTTAAGAGATATGTTTATGATCTTAATTTGAACTTCTACTAATAACATGTATTACAGTAAGATAAAAAAATGATAACATACGTCAGGTGTATTTAATGACATTGTTTGTTTGAATGTAATTAATAACGGTGATTATAATAATAAATGTTAATAAAGAATAAGAATGAATAAGTTTAGTAAAAGAGTAAACATTCGTTTAGTCCATTTTGAAACTTAATCAACTAAAATTAATGTAATTGAAAATTTCCAATTAATAGGAGAGAGAATACTAATTGTAAATTAATAGGTGTAAATAAAAGCAGCATATGTTTTGTGAAAATATAGGGAAAGTTTGATTTAATAAAAATAAAATTTTACATCAAATAAAATGAATGTTTCATCTGTGAATGTACGTTTAATTTCATTAAAATAAGAACACAAAGATTGATTTTAAAAAAAGAAATATATGTTTATTTGAACTGTGTTTTAGCTTACAGACTGATTAAAAAAATAGGAAAATAATCTATTTATTACGCTTGTGTATAAACAATAAATTGATAAACGTGTTTAAATAAACAATTGTTCTATTTCTTTATCCATTTTAGTTGTCTGTTTTAAAATTTAACTTTGTAAGTAACTGCAATTAATGTAATTCAAATGTTTCGATTAAAAAGAAAGGAAACGTTGATTACAATTAATAGATTTAATAAAATAAATGCACGTTTTGTGTTAAACAAAAAGGGTGTTTTAATGGAAATAAAAGATCATTTTGAGAAAACAAAATTGAACGTTCTCATTTTTAAGGTAAGTATAAATATTTTATTTTGCGTAGATAAAACCCTAAATGCGTACAAAATTCTACTTTCGTTTGCAAACTTTTCCATTCCTACGTACATTCCCTTATCTATTATTAATGCCTGAAGCTTTAATAATAAAACGTGACATTTATTTTTGTCCCTCCACATTCATTTCCTAATTATAAATAACCTACATCTTATTTCTTCTTCTACATTTTGTTTCTCCTAACACCTCATAATCAAAAGCCCTTATTCTTGCAACTCCAAAAGCATTCTTTTATAAAAATGATTTTTTTTCATTTTTCGTACTGGAGAAGAACGAGGTCCTGTAGCGTGCTAAAGCTTTTGCTGACATGGCTTATATTTTTGTTAGGTATGTTTATTTGTTTGTTTAAATTAATTTTGTTTTCAAGCGATTTAACGCGTGTAACTTTCTCATACGAACTCCGTTTCACACGCGATTTTTTTTGGTTAGGATCGTAATAAAATTCCGGGTCTTTTGATGCAAGTTTGGACGAATTTGAAGACTGTCCAATTTTTGGGTTTAAATTGAATTTTACAATTTAAATTCAAAAGGTGAGTGTTTTAACCCACTCACAACTTCTAAGTTTTCTTATGTTTGTTAAATTGATTTAAGATATGAGTAGAAATTTATTTATGACTGTTTTGCATATTTTTTTCATCGTCTCAGTTAAATCGCATTTATTTAATTTAACTATTAATTAATTTTATTATTGCATATAAATTGACAGCTAAAATTTATTTATTTTGCATATAAACTGCTAGTTAAACAGTTATTTATTTATTTATTTATTTTGAATATAAACTGTTCGTTGATACCTGTTATATTTTATATGCTCTATTGATGTTTGTTTAAATTGGTTGATGATTGATATTGGGTGAATGGATGGTGTGTTCTATATTATATAAACTGCAAGGTATTATGCATTCTCATTTCATTTGGGATTGCGGTTTGAAATGATATACAACCGCATTTTTTTATTTTCAAATTTGCAGATTGAAATGATAAATATCCGTATCACTTGACCATAGGATAGAAAATTATATACAGGCACCGCGGTATATATATAAAATTATTTTTGAAATGATTTTTATGGTTTGGATAGGATGCGGTTTAATAAATATTAATTTTGATCTTATTTAAAATCTTATTTTATATATACGTATATAGTTAAATTATTGAATTTAAGCTATGTATGAATTTATTAAATGGAAATAAATAAGTTGAAAAATAGAGTTTGATAATTATATTTATGATTAAGTACAGGTTTAAGATTTTGCATATATATATATATATATATATAGTTTTAAATAGTTCAAATCAATTAAGATTGGAAATTAAATTGGAAATTTATTTGGAATTGGGCTTATTTAAAAATTAAACTCCACAAGTTGGTGTAAACTTATTAATCTTGGAAATTTTAAAGGTATGATATTTATAACTAGATTTTTATTCAAGATAAATTAAATGAATAATTCTAGTATAAATAAATGGAAGGAAATATTTAGTGTTAATAAATTAGGTTTTATTTTAAATGGTTATGGATCTATTATGTAAACGTTTCAAAACTAAATAATAGGACAATGAATTGTTGAATAGAAATTCCCAACCTTAGTTTTGAAATTTATTAAATACTCAAAGATTGAAAATATTGAAATTGAAGTGTTTTTATTCAAAATGAAAGTGAATCTAAAGGTTATGGGTTTAAACTGAATTTAAAGTAAATAAAATTGTAAAGGCGTGGAAATTATTTACTTTATAAAGAAATTTTAAATTCAACTGTTTTATTTTATATACTGTTGAACATCCAAACCATTTAAGTTTTGAAAGTTATGGTTTTAAAGCTATGAATTTCGAAGTATTATGTTTTGAAAGTTATAATTCAAATGTTTGGGTTTCAGATATTATAAATTTTAAAGCAGTATGAATTTGGAAAAGATATATGTGAAATAAAGATGATATTATACTGATTTGGGTTTATAAATGATATCAAATTTATTTGGTTTTTAAAATGAAAATGGTATCGTATTATATGGTTTTGAAATGGATAATTATATTCTGGTTTTAAAGTATAAACTATTTTTAAAGACCGCGGTGTTATAATAACGTTTGGTTGTTGAAGAGACTGGGATCGGAAGTTGTCATACTCTCTGCCAACTTCGAAAACCACTTTAACAACCGTGTACGTGGTGGAGATTCCAGAATGAAGTAGGTTGGTGGCGGCGTTTCCTGTAAGGTAAATACGTGGACCCAACTCTCGTGAGTTGACATATGGTGGCTAAAACAGGAGCGATTGACGGGTTAATAAGGTAGCACCTTTGATCGGACACTTCCCTTCGATACTATACTCTGACTTTGGATTGATTCGGTAGCCACCTTCACTTTTGATTTCTTTGATTTGGGGGAGTTTGTTCGAGGTGGGCGGTAGCTGCGCTCTAAGCGTCACCACCGACCCGAAAGCGTAATTGGTATATCTACCCTGGCATTGCCTAGTTGTGCCGTGTCACCTACCCTATCGCGCCTTGTACGAGTTTGGTTTTCTCCCGTAGCCCGTGTGGTATCCTTTGGTGGCTTCCCGATCAGGAGGGACTATGATATTGGATGGACTGCTGGGACTATTATTGTGTTAAGGGGGAGATTGGGTAACTCCTTAACGCTATTTAAAAGTAATTTTATTTTACAATTAGACACTATTATAATAGCGCAATATACTCCATAGTAGATGGTTTAACGGATCCTTAGGAGATGTAAATCCCGAGCATCTCTTAAGTTGCTGCACTCATATTTATCTCTGTTGATTTAACTTACATAAGATCTTTTAGTTCTGACTCGATGTTTTGTCTTTTCAATTCGCCCGGGTCAGTCCGAGCGTTTCAGGATCGAAGAATTTAGCTCTAGAGGACAAAGACGAAGAGTTCTATTATTATTATATATTATATTCCACTACACTCATATTGTTCCGCTGCATTGATATTTATGGGTATGTGAACTCTGATGTTTATTGTATAAAGAAGAATCAAATGTTTGTAAATAGTTTTATGAATTGTATATTTATTATTATATTTTATCCTTCCGCTGTGTGATTCTGTTTAGTTTTTTTCTCTTCTCTGTTTTTCTTATTTAACCCATAACAATCCGCCCTTTTGTATGGTTTGAATCGACATGTGTGTCGATTTGAAGCGTGCGAAAAGGTGGGATGTTACAGTTGGTATCAGAGCTTTGGTTTAGCGATAAACCTTAGCTTTGTGGGGTTTGACTCTTTACTAATAGGGTAGTAATACCCTATGGGAGTCGCTGAGTGTATATGTATGAGAGAGCGTATTTGTTAGTGTTATAAAAAGGTTTTAATATTGTGTTAATCTGTTCCATTTGTATTTATAAATTCTGGTTGGTGCATGGGACGCTGTGACATCAATAGGGATTTCTAAACACTTAATAGGACAGACCGACATAATATTTGTTTTTAATATAGGTGAATGAAATAATTTTGCCTATTATATTTACTATATAAAATAAAAAATTTCAAATGATATCTGTATTTGGCTGCAACAGATTGGTTGTTAGGTAATAAAGTGTATAAATAATAATAGAAATAAGATTGAAAAATAAAATAAATGAAATTTGGGAAATTTAGAACTTAAGATCCGAGGTTTTGAAATTTCTTTCGAATAAATTTTGGAATATAATAATATTGTTTATAAGTACTTTCTGATATAAATATTTATTATAATTCGAAAGAATTGTTTTAAAGAAGATTTTGGAGAAAATAAGTTTTGTACTTTCCTCTCTGTCGCTGGAAAATAATTTCGGTGATGGCGGCCGCATCATCGACTTTCATTTTCGAGTTTCAAAGGGGAAAGGCCACTGTAGTAGTTCTACTGCAGATTCATTTTTGAAAAATATATAAATTTTGAATTATTTTAAATATAATTAGAGATATATAAGTTGTAAGAACATATTTATCTATTGTTTTAAAATAAATTGAAATTTTAACCCGGTATTAAAATCTTAAATTTCCATTAATTAATTGTGTCAATTATTGTAGTGAAATGAAAGGTAAGTAATTAATAATTGAAACCTCTAATTTAGGTAAGAGATTTAAGGCTAAGTTATAAAGAAAATAAAAAGGAAGTTGAAATTGTAACTTATAAGGAAAAGGTAAAAATTTACTGAACAATGAATTAATTAAAAGAAATGAGAAAACTTGTATAAGTTTCAATTACATTCTTTAAAAGCATATATATAACTTACCAAATATTAAAAGTTGAAATGTTAATAAGAAAATGTAATAGATATTGTACAAGTAATAAATTTGAGGTAATGAAAGTAATTAATGAAATTCCTTAATAAATAGGAATTTGATGTTGTAATATTATAATCTTAAGTGTAATTGAAAAGACTACTAATAGAAAGGTAGGTATTAAAAATGGAAGAAAATAAATAAAATTAAGTAGTATATATGGAAGATAATAAACTTAAGTAAAGGATTGAAGCTATTTATTAATAAAATAAGAAGAAAAGATGAATGCAGTAAATATATAAGTGTAGACTTAAATTAATGTATTAATGTGCTAAGAAATTGATTTTCACATGAATACTATAAACAAATGAAGTTATGCAATATGAAATGAAAAGAGAAAAATGAATTATATATATAAGTATAAGTGCAAACAAGTGTAATAAACACTAAATTAATGAATGGAGATAAAAGTTGTAAGAAATAAATGTAAAGTAATAAATGAAATTTATAAGAATGAGCTTGATTTATTATTTGGAATTGTTGCTTGTTTGGTTTATGGTTGTTTGGGGTAAGATACTTTAAATTTGGATTTGGATGAACGAATAATCTATTTAGTTTTATCTAAGGCTGCTGAGTAAATGATGCGCTAGTAGTTTATTCTTCATTCCGTGTAATTTAAAAGTTTTAGACCCGAATAACTATTTGTTTGTTTGATTGAATGGTTGTTTTGTATTGTGTATGCTGTTTGTTGAAATTGATGGTTGTTGTATTGATTTGTTGTTAGTGATTGAAACCACCTAAATATTTCATTTTTTATAAATTGTTAACCCTTTGGATTATATAAGTAAAATGCAGGTTATGGAAGCAATTGCTACTACTTTTGGCTCCATAAAATAAGCGTTATTGCCCGACAAATAGGTACGTTTTCGGATTACGGGTTTTAGCGTTATTATTTTTTTTTTTTCCCGTGTTGGGATATATATTATTTTAAAAATATATGACATATATTGTTATAACTAATATTTTATTTTTCTTCCGAGCCTCTTCGTACAAAGGAGACTCTGCCGAAATTTTTCGAAAATTTCGGACTTAGAATTTTTTTTCCTCCAAACTTCAATAATTTAAATATAAAAGATTAAATAGTTATAAATTAGGATATCTTATTTAAAGTAATTAATTTTGTAAATTTAATTATTTATAAAGTTAATGTTTTGATAAGATGTATTGTTTTTATTTCTTCTTTTTCCCTTTTTTTCCTTTTCGGGGACGAAAAGTTTTGAGTGGGGGAGAGTGTAACGACCCATAAATTTTCGATGTTAAATTTTTGTTATTTTAATAATATTTTATGAGTTAATATTGAAAGAAATAAAATATTGCAATTTTATAATGGAATGATAACTAAATTTAGACTGAAACAATGTTAATACAAGCCAATTGTCAACAATCTAAATGAAACTCCAATTCATTTTATTTAAGCATGATACGTTTGGTTATAAAACTAAATATAAGTAACAAATGTAATCATTTAGTTATTGTACAAAATAGATAGTTAATGGTAATTAAATAAGATCAGAATTGTGTAAGGAATGATAATATGGGTGGTATTAATGGTTACACTGATTTATAGTGGGATGTAAAAGGTAATAAATTTATGTATAATTTGGGTAATAAAATAAGTTTATTTATGGAGTTAGATTGGTTATATTATCTTAGGCTATAAACCAAAAAGAAGAGAACAAGTGTAAATCTTAATGGTATAATAACAATTATTATATATTACCTAATTTATTGGTCAATCAATTTATTTGAAATAAAGTCCTCTTGAATAATTTTAATGCTGTTATGGAGGAAACGTTACCTAATGATTTTTAATTTTAGTAACGGAAGAGTGAATGAGAATTTACAGAGAACATAAATTATTTATAAGTAAAAAGGAGTATATATTGAACAAATTTATGATATTTGGATAATGCAGTGTTATTGGAAATTAATTAGTGTTATATATGGGATTTATACCTGGGTAGGCAAGTAGTAAACTTATAAATGAAAGAAAGTGAGTAGGTGACCCTTTATTTAGGTTATTTATTCATTTAGTATGTTAAATAAAAATTAATACGCGTAATTGACAAGATTCACATTTTTAAAAAATAACCGTTGATACAAATCTAAGATGTATATAGAAGTATTAATGTAGTGAAAGACAAACAAATATTAACCATGTTATTTGTGTAATTAATGGATAGGAATACCAAAGGCTAATTGTAGTAAGGAATATAAGTGGTAGAATAATAAAAATTTATGATTTTATTTTTGTTAACATATGTTAAGAGATATGTTTATGATCTTAATTTGAACTTCTACTGATAACATGTATTACAGTAAGATAAAAAAAATAACATACGTCAGGTGTATTTATTGACATTGTTTGAATGTAATTAATAACGGTGATTATAATAATAAATGTTAATAAAGAATAAGAATGAATAAGTTTAGTAAAAGAGTAAACATTCATTTAGTCCATTTTGAAACTTAATCAACTGAAATTAATGTAATTGAAAATTTCCAATTAATAGGAGAGAGAATACTAATTGTAAATTAATAGGTGTAAATAAAAGCAACATATGTTTTGTGAAAATATAGGGAAAGTTTGATTTAATAAAAAGAAAATTTTACATCAAATAAAATGAATGTTTCATCTGTGAATGTATGTTTAATTTCATTAAAATAAGAACAGAAAGATTGATTTTAAAGAAAGAAATATATGTTTATTTAAACTGTGTTTTAGCTTAAAGACTGATTACAAGAATAGGAAAATAATCTATTTATTACGCTTGTGTATAAACAATAAATTTATAAACGTGTTTAAATGAACAATTGTTCTATTTCTTTATCCATTTTAGTTGTCTGTTTTAAAATCTAACTTTGTAAGTAACTGCAATTAATGTAATTCAAATGTTTCAATTAAAAAGAAAGGAAACATTGATTGCAATTAATAGATTTAATAAAAGAAACGCACGTTTTGTGTTAACAAAAAGGATGTTTTAATGGAAATAAAAGATCATTTTGAGAAAACAAAATTGAACGTTCTCATTTTTAAGGTAAGTATAAATATTTTATTTTGCGTAGATAAAAACCTAAATGCGTACAAAATTCTACTTTCGTTTGCAAACTTTTCCATTCCTACGTACATTCCCTTATCTATTATTAATGCCTGAAGCTTTAATAATAAAACGTGACATTTATTTTTGTCCCTCCACATTCATTTCCTAATTATAAATAACCTACATCTTATTTCTTCTTCTACATTTTGTTTCTCCTAACACCTCATATTCAAAAGCTCTTATTCTTGCAACTCCAAAAGCATTCTTTTATAAAAATGATTTTTTTTTTCGTGCTGGAGAAGAACGAGGTCATGTAGCGTGCTAAAGCTTTTGCTGACGTGGCTTATATTTTTGTTAGGTATGTTTATTTGTTTGTTTAAATTAATTTTGCTTTCAAGCGATTTAACGCGTGTAACTTTCTCATACGAACTCCGTTTCACACGCGATTTTTTTTGTTAGGATCGTAATAAAATTCCGGATCTTTTGACGCTGGTTTGGACGAATTTGAAGACTGTCCAATTTTTGGGTTTAAATTGAATTTTAATTCAATTTAAATTCAAAAGGTGAGTGTTTTAACCCACTCACAACTTCTAAGTTTTCTTATGTTTGTTAAATTGATTTAAGATATGAGTAGAAATTTATTTATGACTGTTTTGCATTTTTTTCTTCATTATCTCAATTAAATCGCATTTATTTAATTTAACTGTTAATTAATTTTATTATTGCATATAAATTGACAGTTAAAATTTATTTATTTTGCATATAAACTGCTAGTTAAACAGTTATTTATTTATTTATTTATTTTGAATATAAACTGTTCGTTGATACCTGTTATATTTTATATGCTCTATTGATGTTTGTTTAAATTGATGATGATTGAAATAAAATTGGTTGATGATTGATATTGGATGAATGGATGGTGTGTTCTATATTATATAAACTGCAAGGTATTATGCATTCTCATTTCATTCCGGATTGCGGTTTGAAATGATATACAACCGCATTTTTTTATTTTTAAATTTGCGGATTGAAGTGATAAATATCCATATCACTTGACCATAGGATAGAAAATTATATACAGGCACCGCGGTATATATATAAAATTATTTTTGAAATGATTTCTATGGTTTGGATAGGATGCAGTTTAATAAATATTAATTTTGATCTTATATAAAATCTTATTTTATATATACATATATAGTTAAATTATTGAATTTAAGCTATGTATGAATTTATTAAATGGAAATAAATAAGTTGAAAAATGGAGTTTGATGATTTATATTTATGATTAAGTACAGGTTTAAGATATTGTATATATACATATAGAGTTTTAAATATTTCAAATCAATTAAGATTGAAAATTAAATTGGAAATTTATTTGGAATTGGGCTTATTTAAAAATTAAACTCCACAAGTTGGTGTAAACTTATTAATCTTGGAAATTTTAAAGGTATGATATTTATAACTGGATTTTTATTCAAGATAAATTAAATGAATAATTCTTGTATAAATAAATGGAAGGAAATATTTAGTGTTAATAAATTAGGTTTTATTTTAAACGGTTATGGATCTATTATGTAAACATTTCAAAACTAAATAATAGGACAATGAATTATTGAATAGAAATTCCCAACCTTAGTTTTGAAATTTATTAAATACTCAAAGTTTGAAAATATTGAAATCGAAGTGTTTTTATTCAAACTGAAAGTGAACTAAAAGTTATGGGTTTAGACTGAATTTAAAGTAAATAAAATTGTAAAGGCATGGAAATTATTTGCTTTATAAAGAAATTTTAAATTCAACTGTTTTATTTTATATACTGTTGAATACCCAAACCATTTAAGTTTTGAAATTTATGGTTTTAAAGCTATGAATTTCGAAGTATTATGTTTTGAAAGTTATAATTCAAATGTTTGGGTTTCAGATATTATAAATTTTAAAGCAGTATGATTTTGGAAAAGATATATGTGAAATAAAGATGATATTATACTGATTTGGGTTTATAAATGATATCAAATTTATTTGGTTTTTAAAATGAAAATGGTATCGTATTATATGGTTTTGAAACGGATAATTATATTCTGGTTTTAAAGTACAAACTATTTTTAAAGACCGCAGTGTTATAATAACGTTTTGTTCTTGAAGAGACCGGGATCGAAAGTTGTCATGCTCTCTGCCAACTCCGAAAACCACTTTAACAGCCGTGTACGCGGTGGAGATTCCAGAATGAAGTAGGTTGGTGGCGGCGTTTCCTGTAAGGTAAATACGTGGACCCAACTCCCATGAGTTGGCATAAGGTGGCTAAAACAAAAGCGATTGACGTGTTAATTACTTTTCCTCACACGGTGGAAATATAACCAAGTATGAAGATACGTCTCTATCATCTAGCTCGTATCGTGAGCTCCATAGCACCCTATCCTAAATTTGTACTCAGTCTAACCCGAGCATTATAGTAAAATAACACCCGAGTCAGTCTCGAAAACTAGCGTGAGAAAACACATTCAATTTGAATTATTAACTTTTTTCAAAATCCTTTGAAAAACAAAGGCATCTCGTAAGACCACGTCATATATAAATACGACGGGTTTTTCCCTTACGATAACCAAAACATTTTTATCAAAATTGTCTGGTATTATAATAGTGTCTAATCAAAGTAAATAGAAAATAGCTGAAATGCTTGCATCTCACGTTCTAGCATAGTTGGGAACAATAAAAACCGTACTGCGCTTATTAGAGAATGGATTCCATTCAATGACTAAGCCGCTAAGGTACTGTCCATCACAGCATACCTCTAGAACAATGTACCGAGTACCTCGCCGGGATCCACTGCTACATAAGACCGGCCTACTCCTAACCTGGATAGAATGAATATGTTATCACACCGGGTGTTCCCACCCTTAAAATTGAGCACTTCTCCTTTCATGCACAACCATATCCATAATAAGTAAGTTTTCGAGGATATCTAAAAAAAGTGATAACGCACCCTAATTGGGTGTGACCCACTTCGCCGTGCTGCATCTCCCCTATTTTAGTCATTCCAGGTTGATGAGGCTTGAGGCTAAACGTTACCTTTTTAGAAACAACTCTACTTAGAATGCTCATCGTCCTCCAACGATGCTCTAATAGCATTCGTCCATACAAGTTGTCCTCGGTGTAGACAAACCGAATTACCATCTTCAACATCTTCATGGTATTCATTCGTAATGTTCAAACCAGATCGAAGTGGTTTTCGGATAATTAAATCTGATCTCGGACTCTTCGAAACGATTAACGAAATTGGCCAATATTGATAGTTGGTTATTTAAATCTTAATAATACATCCATAAGCAATTACTAGGCCTTATTATACATTTTTTCAAAATATTTTTTTTCAAAATATCTTTATAAGATATATCAATCCCTTCCAACATTTGAAAACAATTTCAACTACTTGAATCCGTAACAGGATATTTCCAAACCATCTCAACACTTAGAAATTTTTCCAAATTTCCATTTTTATATTTAGGAAAAACATTATAGGTATTACTTTCCAAAACAACTCAATATTAACTCTTTAGAGAAAATTTCGTAACTTATTCCAAAATCACCAGAATCACTAATAAATTTTCTCTCCTCAAAATCATATCCATTTATAATCCCCCATTTATGAATCTCGAGAGAATTTATAATGAATTTTTCCATCACTTCAAAACTATATATATATATATATAAGTATTTAAAATAATAATAATTCATATTTAAAAACATGTTCAAATAATCATTCAAAATTGGGAAAACACTTTTATAAAAATCAATAACTCGTTTTTAGTTAAGCAAATAAATTTTCAAAGTTGATTTTAAAAGTTAGGATTTACTAAAATAATTACTTAATATTCGAAAATCTACTTACCGAAGTATTTCAATCCTAACTAGTTTAAAATTTTATAGTTTAAATAATAAAAATTTCCTTTTTAAAACCATACTTAACTTCTTAGAATTTAAAGTATATTTTTAAAACCTCAATAATCAATTCAATTTATAAATTCCTCTCGAATCACATCACTTCCATTCCGATCTTCTTAACCATTTTCACTTTTCAAAAATAGTGTTCACTATTTTTCTTACCCTATTTCCATATTCTGATATAAATACACTATATGAATTTTATATTTCCAAATTTCCATCCGTTATCGATTTCCTTTATTTGTAACATCATGTATAAATATATAACTTCTCTGAATTTCACTTTTTATCAAAATAATCTAATTTATAAATTCCATTTTATCAATTCAATTCCTTACAAATTCTTTTCATTTCTACCAATCCATCTTTAATATCGATTTCAACTTCTTTTCATATTTTCCAGAAATATCGTTTTAAAAATCTATCATTTAAAAATCCTTTATATAAATTATTTTAAAAATCTCTATTCAAAGTATTTTTACGAATAGTTAAATATAACCCAAAAATCAACTTATTGTTTTAACCAGATCAGTTTCTTTTAAAATAATCCAAACTTCGATATTAATATTTTTATATTCAAAATCTCCTTTTAAATTCCTTCAAATTCCAAAAATAATAGATGGTATTTAAAATACCAAAATTCAGGCCAGTGCTACTTTAGCATCCAATTATTCAATCACAACAATAATCTATAACAGATTATTCTAACCCATTGTATATCACTATATATGAAATTTAAAATCAACATTTTTTAGGAATCCAGTTGGAGACCTCCAGCTTGTTTTCCCTGCATCCACATATGTTAGTACAACATAAAACTACCAATCCCACTTCGAGGAGGATATCATGGTATATACAATCATCCGCTATTTTGCGGGACGCATAGCGTCTCATCCGCTATATTGTGCGGGAATATCACTCCAAATACTAGTATATATATGTACTACTATATATAAAATATAATATCATTCAATAGATAATTAATTCAATCAAACATCCAGAATGAATTTTAACTATTTAAAATTTAAAATCGAGCAATCCAAAAAGAGTGAGATTTACTCACCTTGATTTAATTTGCAACCCATTCCAATTCTAAATTTAATTGTGCACACATTCAATTTAATTTAAAATTCCAGCTGACAAAAAAATAATCTCCGGACATATTTTTATTGCGCAACACTTGTCGATACAAATCCGTTGTCGCTTGCTTTGTTTCGATCGAACCTCATATGAGCAAATTAATCAATCTATAAATTATCGATTTTTGTATTATAAATAAAAATACAAATTACCAATTCAAATACTTAACCACTTATTTAGCGCAATCCTCCCTCTGGTAAATAAATTATCATTCCTGATAATTCAATGAACGGCTAACCATGGCTGCACAAGAAATTTTGACATGTATCATCATCTTCAATGTTGGTCATATCCAAATCTCTAGAGCAACTTAAGCAACAACTTAGGATCCCAGATTCATTTTCAACATCGATCCTAGCATCGTAGATAGAGATCGATCACGAGTTACAGGAAATGCGAACTATGGGCATCGGTGTTAGGATTGATTTTGATGAGCATCTTCAGATTGCGCCTCTACTAATTGATTTTCCAAGTCACTCCCTTCAAGTCACATGCCTCCGACACTAACACAGTCGCACATCACCACCTATACGTGACATCGCAACCGCCTCTATCTCGACATCGACTCACGACTTCACCTATTCCACCACCAACCGAAGATGTTGAACTCCCTTCCTTCAAACATCAAAGCATCACCCAACCTTTAAGCCAATGAATTCGACGCGACTATGTCGCAGCCACCACACGCCTCAAATCCAACCGCTTCCTATCATCGTGACCTTACACCTCGCGACTTTGAAGCCGCCACCCGATCAACTTCCCCTCGCCTTCCCCTTTGAATGCGAGCGCATCTTTATTTTTTTTTCGAGCACAAGATTCGTTCTCATTTTCATTTTTTTATCGGATGAAAACGATTTCGATTCATTTTTTTGAGACGAAGGGATTTGGTTTTCAATATGAATAAAGAAAGGCAGTCTTCATTTTTTTTAAAGTTCCGTTCAACTTGAACAAATGAAAAAAGGGAGGGATGCGATTTTAAAATGAAGAAGAGGCGGCCTATGGATTTAACTGAAAGGAAAGGAAGAAGACTTGATTTACATGTGAAACAGTAGGTCGGCTGAGGAATTTGACCTTGATTTGATTTTGTTTTATTTTATAAATATTCAAAATATGCCGCTTTGCATAACTCAAAATTTTCGAACCCCTATCGAGGCGTGCCGCTAGGTGTTTATGATGTCATTCCCTATTCTGAACATAATGAAAAAGATTTCGAGTCCTAATTCGATCGTATGTAGAAGATGGCTTATTGGACCCAACTGTTATACTAGGTTTTCGATATTAAATTCAATGTGTTTATCTCCTCTATGACCAAACTATAACTCCAAATTCTACGAAATTTGAAATCCGATAAAAATACATTATTACGGATCCAATGGAATTGGTTTCGTTAAATTCTGAGACTGTGCCCCGAATCGCTATTTTAATGCATCGATTAAATCCATGATTTCGAAATTCAGAAACCGCTTGAATTTTCAATTTTAAAATCTTACTAGCTAAATTATAATCCCAAATCCAATATTTAAACCATTTAAATATTTAAAATTAATCGTCGAAAAATTCAGGTCGTTATAAAAAGTGAAGTGAGCCTAAAGGTTGCCGCTAATGGAAAGGCCTAATTTAAATTAGCCTTGAGCTAATTTTCAAATTTTTTTTGAAAATTGAAAATGAGATTTTAAATTTAAAATAAGAATTTCATTATATATGTTATAATATGATTTTCAAAGTTGGCTTTGAAAACAATGTACATTATAAATGTTATAATTTCAAAAGTGCTTTGAAAATATAATAAACATATTTCTAAAATTTTATTGTTTATTAATAAGATTAATAAATTAAATAAATAAATTAAATAGTTAATTAATTAAAGTATATACATGTACTATATGTGTGTGTTACATTATTTTGAATTGTTTAAGATAATGTAAGTATATATGCATATACATTTTTGAAATTAATATTTGATTGAATTGACTAATTAAATAAGTTAATTAACAAATAATAAAACACATATACATATAGATATATGTTTATAACCATAAATGTTATGGTATACATATTCAATTATAATGTTTAATTGAATAACATATAACTAATTGAAATGTTAATCAATTAGATTAATTAAATAATATATAATTAATGTAATGTAAATAAGACTATTATATAAGTTAATTAGAAGATAAAAGTCATATAATAATTAAAGTTACATAATATGAATGTATAAAATCAAGTGGAGCAGAAAAAAGAACCCTAATATACTTAACGAATAAATACATTTATATAGTATGTATACCGTAATTTATGATGTGTCCACCACTTGAATCACAAGGGTATATTCCATAACCCAATATCACTCAATATAATATATTAAAGATTATGAATCTTTAATATAAAATTGTCCTCCACCATTATATATTAATAGATTTCTTGCATACTCTCTATTTATTAATATTCCTCAAGCTAGAGATGTTATGTGTAACACAATTAGTATATTGACTAGGCGATGTAAGATACATGCTTGTATCTATTAATATTCCTCAAGGTATGTGCATTATACTTAGGCCTCCGCAAAATGGTATAGGTATGAGTGAATAATCTTTTTTTTCGATCTGTTGATATTCCTCAAGGTCGAGATGAGATTAAGGCAAAGATTACGGGTTAGGAGTTGTATTTGATACAACCGAAAAAGTGTTATCCATTGCTTACAGGCCTATAATTTGTTAACGTTCCTTAAGATTAGAATCTCAAGGAAAGCGTGTCCTAACACCCACTAATGAAATCAAATGAATTCTTTATTTTTCTAAGGGTGTCCATAAACATAAAAATATAGTGGAACCTTATTAGAAAAATGAAATGGTAATATTTACCTTTATAATATTATAATAACATTTTCCATTGAAACTATAATAATCTACATAGATAAATTTATGAAATTAATATAACTGATAAAATATTTATCAATTAAATTATGCAGATGAACTAAATTAACGATTGACAAAAGAAACATAAAATATACATGCTAGTAAATATTTTCTTCACGTTATTGTTTCAATACCCATGCAAGCGCCTAATTTTATAACTATGAAATACATTCGTAATTGGTCACTTACGTGTTTATTTGCCTGAAACTATGTGTTGTCTTTTTAGATTTGAACTCATAAACGATATAAGAAAATGGATATTTGGTCCATATTTAATCACATGCAAAGTTTGTATGGTGTAAAGTAGTCATTCATAATGTATAAAACTTAAATTAAATTTGTTCATTTAAAACAAGCAAATAAATCATAATGTAAGATCGTGTATTCAATATGATTAATTATAGTAAGGATTTCCTTTGAATGGTTTGACCATTTTGGAAAGGAAAGCAAATATACGAAGTTAGATATAACAAGAGGTACAGTTAGGATGAAGAGAGTGAATGGTCACTTCTGCTTTATGAGGAAATATCAAAAATGGTATTTGTAAACTAATAATTAATACTTAACATTGAAATGAGAAATCTGATATCTATTCCAAAATTTAATTTTTTATACAGAAAATTGTTTTCTATGAAATTTATTCTTTTAAGTTCAAGATGTTTGATCTGAAAACTCTCAACTATGAAATGGTTGTAGTATATGAAATAATAACCTACATTAATTGGTTGAACGGACCTTCATATTTCGTATTATATCATAGTAATGGAAGAAATAGTGGAAGAATGCCATATAACGCTTATTGTTCGCATCAAGTTACAGAAATTGTTTTTGTAAAATGTACCGAACATTATTTATGAAACGATAATTATTTTTCGGTATTGACTGAAAAAATAGACATTGTTCCGTTTCAATATGAATATCATGGATACTTGTTATAAAAAACTATAGTACTAATATTTGTGATACATTCGAAAATGCAGAAGTATCTAAATTTATTTGTAATTATTTTGGAATTATGGACTAAGCCACATTTTTTAGAGATAATAGTTGATTGTATGATTATGAATCATATAGTACTGGTAAGTTATATCGTTGGCAATTACGGGAAAAACACCCATTCAATAGGAGCATCATAAGTGTTGATGAAATCTACGAATTGAGATATATAAATGTATGGAACCACAAGTCTATTAATCTGAAAATGGATCCACATACTTTGTTGTATTCACCGATGAATTATTGCAAACATGAACACGTGTATTATATACACATGTGATATATTAATAATGAGTTCATAGAATATAAAATAGAAGTAAATAAATTAACATGCAATAGAAAATGAAATGATTCATTTTGATCTAGTAGGTGAGTATATTGGAAAGAGATTCAAACGTATCTAAAAATGAATAAAGATTCAATCTTAATATCACTCCTTAGTATGATACATAATGCTGTATTGATAAAAAGTAATCAAACTATGTTGAATGAAGTATGATTAGTCGTGAGTGAACTTAAGTTAACTTCTTTCTGTAATATCGTTTACTTAAGATTAGTACACAAGGTTAAAATTAATTTCACCTAAAGAATGGTTCACAAAATCATAAAAGATAAGGGTTTATAAGAAACTCCAACACATCCTAGGCTATGGACTTGGCATGTTATACGAGTCGAAAGACTATACGTAATAATTGTTAGTGAGCGATTTTGTATGAATCACTCCAAAAGGAGTTTGGGAATGATAATCATTGATTGAGAAATTCATGATTTAAACATAATTATTGTAAATTAATACCAAATCAATTTTGTATATAAGTCAATTCATTATGTATGTATGAAGACCTATTCCATTGCTCTGAGAAACAATTGTTGTTCAAGAATTATCAACATTGCAGCAAATGAATTTCATTTAGAAATTATTAGTAATAAAACGAATTTAGATACAATCAAAAGATGAAAATAATTAATTATGTAAGATGAAATGAAACTAACCTAATTTAAACGAACACAACACATTAGAGTGTCTAATAAGTATTCTCGCATGGTATAGAGAAATTATGAGTTTCTTGCTAATATCGAGAATAGATAATCCTCGGTTGTCAATCAAATCAATAAGAGTATTGACTCTACAATAAGGTATGATGAATAAATCTAAAAGGATTTCAAGTACATTATTAAAATATGATTTTGATATTTTTACACAAAAGGATGTGATCCATTGGCTGCAAAAGTGTCTTTTGTAAGAAGATCAATACAGTTGGAATATAAGCCATGTTGAAAAGGATACCATCGTAAATTTTAATAAATGAAACTAACGCAACAAATTCGTCATTCAACGTGCTATAGTTAATTCGGATTTTACTCACAAAATTATTGTCTGGTATGACTTTGTGATTTGGTATGTGTGTGTGTGTGTGTGTATATATGTTGAAACAGAAAATTCTAAATGATCGATTTGACTAGACTGTTTGCACATAACAATCAAAATGTCTCGAAGTCAGTGAAAGCGTTGTTGGGTTTTGTGGGTATGATCCAAGAAATGATACTAAAGTATCATTCTAAGCATCAAAATTGAATAAGTATTTTGATAGAAATATCATGTAGTTTGATTTTCAGTCAAAATGCAAAGAAAGTGTGTGTCCATAAGAAAGAACATTAAAGGCTACATAGATATTTCTAAAATTATAAATAAACAATATATAGGCTATTGTTAACGATGAACTTATGTTAAAATCAGCAATGATCTGGTTGTTTAATACTCGATATTGGATTTATAAATTATATATTTTTTGTAATAAGTATAAAGGATGTTGGGAATGTTCCATACTATATGTGAAGACACCATATTAAAATGTTTAAAATGGAACACGTAAGACGGATTTGTTAGTCCTTGAGATGATGGTTTTGATGACAACAACCTTAGAATAGGATTATAAAATATAAATACTAACATTATAGTTTATATATATATATGTATGTATGTATGTATATGCAGGATTTAACCATGCAGGTGCCAAGAATGAAGACTGTACAGTATAGAGATTCAAGATATCAAAATTAAAGACTCATGAGTATCAATAATATCAAGATTATCAAGAGTTCAAGATTTCAAGAATAAGTAATTTAATTAGGAATTTTGTTAAAACTCCTAGAAAAGCACTGGCATCTTAAAATCCAATTTATTCGTGGAATGGAATCCACTTAGAGCCCGTTAAAGGGATGGAACCCTAAGTAGGATGGACCCTAAGAAAAATCTAGTGGAACATTATTTTGTATCCGCTATCTTTTATTCAAAATGATTTTACAAAATTATATCTTGTTTTCAAAATGTTTTCAAAACCTTCCTTTTAAAAGAATCAAAAACATCTATCCTGATTTTAAAAATATTTTTAGCCTCAAAATAATCTTTAATTTCAAAATCAAATTATCCTTAGTTTTAAACTATCTTTTAATAATAATATATTTAATTTTTAATATTTATACTTAGATTTAAATATAAAATTATAGTAAAATTTTATACATACCAAAATATTATTCTCTATATTTATTTATGTATTTTAACTATAGTTAAGTATATTTATAAAAGTTTAAAATAGTTTTAATATAAGATAAAAGTTATTTTCAAAGAAAAACAAAACACCAAAATTTCCTTTGGGATGTCGACATTCCCAAGTTACTCATGTCGACATAGTGTTAGTTGATTTCAAAAATTTGAATTTCAAAAGACGTGTCTATTCGTCATATCCCTTCATGAATGGACATGGCTATTGTTCTTATATAAATAGGGGCTGTTTCCAACGAATTTCTAACCATATTTTTCTGGTTTTCACTTCTCTTCTTCTTCCACATTTCTATATACACATTCTTACCATTACTCTGTCGAAATCAACATTGAATCTAACTACATCATTTCTGGTTTAATTCTCTATCGCTATCTCAACAAGATCCTCAGTGCTATTCAGAGATATCGACTTCTTTGTAATCAATTTAGCGAGAAAAGGTGTGATTGTAGCCTTGGAAATCAACTGGGTGAACTTGTTGCCCGAGAAATCAAGTATCTCTACCCAGAGGATTGTGAATCTGGAGGGTGTACCTCGTAACCTTGAAATAGAGGGTGTAATTATAAAGATTGCTTCTGAAAGTAAATCCGTACTTGTTTGCAGGACTAGATGTAGGGTAACTCTGAACCAGTATAAAATCCGGTGTGTTCTTTCCTTTACTGCTTTTACTTTATATTTGCATTTATGTTTGATTCTATGATCATATCTGTGTCTGAATATTGCATACATTTGTGTTCAAATTAACATAAACTCAAAAAGATTTAGTAATTCCTTAAAATACTATTCATCCCCCCTCTGGTGTTAATCCTAGCCTTAAGATACATATTCTGCATTTCTCACAATTGGTATCAGAGCAAGGTTTTCAAAGTTTCATAATCTGATTTTTGAAAAAGTTTTTAAAATGGCTATCTTTGTTAATACTAGTTTAGAAATATTCAGATCATCATTGTCTCTTGAGTCTGCATATAATCAATGTTCAAATTCAAGTTGTCTACCAAAATTGTTTGATGTGCAGGAAACATGCTTTATGGGGATTAAGGAATCAATCCACAATGGACAAATTGTGCAGATTAAAAAGAACAAATGGATACTCGATAGTGGATGCTCTAGACATATGACTAGAAATCCAGATATGCTGAATGATATAATATACAAAGACGAAGGGCTGGTTAACTTTGGAGACAATTCAAAAGAATATATGATTGGCATTGGCAAAGTCGGTAATTCTGAAACTCCTATTATTACTAATGTTTTGCTAGTTAAGAATCTGAAACATAATCTGCTAAGTATAAGTCAACTCTGTGATAAAGGATATAAAATTAAATTTGAAAAAGATAAGTGTCACATTGAAGATAATAATTCAACCATAATATTTAAGGGAATTAGGAAAAAGAATATTTATATGGTTAGTAAGAAAGTTTCAAATGATAACCAGTGTCTTTTAGCAAATACAAGTGGCCCTTGGATTTGGCATAAGAGATTTGGGCATTTGAATTTCAAACTCTTATCTAGACTGTCAAAATATGATCTAGTAAGAGGTCCCCCTAAAATGAATTTTAAAGTAGATAGTCTATGTGATGTATGTCAATTAGGAAAACTTAAAAAAAGTTCCTTTAAATTAAAAGATATGATTTCAATCTCAAAACCTCTTGAGTTACTTCACCTTGATTTATTTGGTCCATCTCAAATTCTGTCAATAAATCATAGTAAATATGTTTTTGTAATTGTAGATGATTATTCTAGATTTACATGGACAATATTTTTGAAACATAAAAGTGATACTTTTGAATGTTTTAAGTACTTTACAAAAAGGATTCAAAATCAACTTTCTCTAAAATTTATAACCATCCGTAGTGATCACGGTGGTGAATTTGAGAATGAAAAGTTTGAGAAATTCTGCAATAAAAAGGGAATAACTCACAATTTTTCATTTCCAAGAACTCCACAACAAAACGGAGTGGTAGAACGTAAAAATAGGACGATTCAAGAGTGTACGAGAACTATGCTTTCAGATAGTAAATTACCAAAGAATTTTTGGGCAGAAGCAATTGCTACCGCTTGTTATATTTTCAATGGAATTTTAATTAGACCTTTAACTGATAATACATCTTATGAACTTCTTCACTCAAAGAAACCTAAGGTATCTTATTTTAGAATTTTTGGAAGTAAATGTTTTATTTTAAATACAAAAGATAATTTAGATAAATTTGATCCTAAATCCGACAAAGGTATCTTTATCGGATATTCTAATAGAAGTAAAGCATATAGAGTGTTTAATTTAAAAACTAACACCATCGAAGAAACAATGCATGTTTTATTCGATGAAAATCTGAAAATGTTTGAACATACAAATGATGAAGAGGATTTAATCACTCAAAATCAAGAGACAACTGAAACTAATAATGAAATTAATCATCCTAATAAAAGGATTAAACTTTTAAAAGATCACCTTATTGAAAATTTACTAGGAGATATGCAATTTGTTGTTAAAACTAGAAATCAACTAAGTCAAATGAGTAATGTAGCTTTTATATCAACTATTGAACCCAAAAATCCTAAAGAAGCATCAACTGATGATTCGTGGATTTTGGCTATGCAAGAAGAACTAAATCAATTTACTAGAAATAATGTTTGGAAACTTGTTCCTAGACCTGAAAATAAAACTATAATTGGAACTAAACGGGTTTATAAAAATAAAATGAATGAACAAGGGGAGGTTGTTAGAAATAATGCCCGGTTAGTCGCTCAAGGTTATTGTGAAGAAGAAGGAATAGATTTTGATGAAACCTTTTCTCCCGTAGCAGATTAGAAGCCATTAGGATTCTACTTGCTTTCGCAAATCATAATAATTTCAAACTAATTCAAATGGATGTTAAAAGTGCCTTTTTAAATGGATTTGTAAAAGAGGAAATATATGTTGAATAACCACCACTTTTTGAAAATGAAAAATTACCAAATCATGTTTACAAACTTAAGAAAGCTTTATATGGTCTAAAACAAGCTCCTAAAGTCTGGTATGATAGACTAAGATCTTACTTATTACAATCAAATTTTGAAATTGGTAAAGTAGATAATACTCTTTTTGTTAAAAGAAATAAAAATGATATTCAACTAGTACAAGTCTACGTAGATGATATCATTTTTGGATCAACTAATTTTGAAATGAATAAAGAATTTTTTGAAATAATGACAAAAGAGTTTGAGATGAGTCATATAGGCGAATTAAACTTCTTTTTAGGATTACAAATAAAACAATTAGATAATGGTATTTTTATTAGTCAAGAAAAATATGCTAGAGACCTAATTAATAAATTTGGCTTGACTACTGCGAGTGGAAAACTCACTCCCATGGCAACCAATGAGTACCTTTGTAAAGAAGATCTCTCGAAAGATGTAGATCAAAAATTAAATAGAGGAATGATTGGATCACTACTCTTTATCACTGCTAGTAGACCTGATATCATGCATAGTGTTTGTCTCTGTGCAAGATATCAATCCCAATCTAAAGAGATCCAGTTTAAAGCCGTAAAACGTATCATAAGATATGTTAAACACACCTTTGATTATGGCTTTTTACCCTAAAGTTTTGACTTCATATCTTACTGTGATGCTGATTATGCTGGTTGTAAATCAGACCGAAAAAGTACAAGTGGAACCTGTCACTTTTTAGGGCATTCTCTAATTTCCTGGCTTAGTAAAAAGAAAAACACAGTTTCTTTATCAACAACTGAAACAGAATATATTTCCGCTGCTTTGGCTTGTTCTCAAGTAATATATATGCAACAAACTTTAAAAGATTATGGTTTAAATATCTCAAACTCGCTAATTTATTGTGATAATACTAGTGCAATAAATTTATCCAAAAATACTACTCAACATGCTCGAACTAAACATATTGATATAAGACATCATTTTCTTAGAGATAATATAAATAAGGAAGTAATTACTCTTGATTATATTAATTCCGAGAATCAAATTGTTGATATATTAACAAAACCCTTAAATGAATCTATATTTACTAAATTAAGAAGAGAATTAGGTATTTGTTCAATAACTGAAATATAAAAATATAAATAACAAAGTATAATTAAAAATTAAATAAAAATAAATTAAATAACAAAAAAAATCAAGCACCATGTCGACATCCCTAAGTACCCCATGTCGACATACAATGATTTTTTATTTTTGAAATTTTTCCCACCAAACTTCAAAAACTTGGTTATATATTCTTCTTATTTTCAAAATTTTGATCATTCTCTTTGTTCTCTCTCTATTCCAACTTCTGAAATAAATTAAACCATGGTCTCCTCTTCCAAATCAAACAAAAATTCAACCTTTTCGTTCCATTCTCCTACTTCTGGACCGTTTCAACGAACAACGCTCACTCGTGTGACAAAAATGGGGGATTCTCTGAAGGATGTACTTCAGTTAATGACTGAAATCCAAGCGATGCAACTTCGAATGGCCAAAGAACAGGAGAGGCAAGGCAAAATTATTAGGAATTTACAAAAATTTCTAATGGACAATCACGCTAACCCAATCTTGATTGATGAAGACTCTTCAGGAGATCAAGTACAAGAGGCCAGCAAGGAAGAAGAAGAAGAAGCCCCCATGGAAGAAGGGCACGTGGAAGAAGACGACAAATCGTTTGTGTTGGCGAAGTGTGCTTTGAAAAAGATGGAAATCTTGTCGAACAACGTGGAAATTTCTGTTTCCACTATCCAAATTGTTCGATTCATAGATCTCCCATTTTCAAAGACACTCATCTGTTTCTTTTCTATTGTTGTACGCTTTTTCTTACGTTCCCTACGAAAATGTAAATACAACTATATAATTAATAAATAGTTCGTGTTCTTATTCGTGTTCTATTAAAAGTATTATTATATGGATACTTAGAAAGGATAGTTAGCAGTTTAGGCTAAGTTTTAGAGTTGTGTTGATTATTTATGATAACACTATCATTATAATCACATGTCATAGAGTATTAGATTAAGAGGGAGTTATATAGTTTGGAGATTATATAGTTTCGAGTTAGTTTTTTTGTTGATGACAAAGGGGGAGAAGTATAAAATAGGATAGTTAGGAGGGGTTACTAGTTTTAGGAGGAGTTATTAGGATAGCAGTAATATTTTATAAACAAAGATTGTCATCATCAAAAATGGTGAGATTGTTAGTCTTTGAGATGATGGTTTTGATGACAACAACCTTAGAATAGGATTATAAAATATAAATACTAACATTATAGTTTAGATATATATGTATATGCAGGATTTAACCATGCAGGCACCAAGAATGAAGACTGTATAGTATAGAGATTCAAGATATCAAAATTGAAGACTTATGAGTATCAAGATTATCAAGAGTTCAAGATTGTAAGAATAAGTAATTTAATTAGGAATTTTGTTAAAACTCCTAGAAAAGCACTGGCATCTTAAAATCCAATTTATTCGTGGAATGGAATCCACTTCGAGCCTGTTAAAGGGATGGAACCCTAAGTAGGATGGAACCTACGAAAAATCTAGTGGAACATTGTTTTGTATCCGCTAACTTTTATTCAAAATGATTTTACAAAATTATATGTTGTTTTCAAAATGTTTTCAAAACCTTCCTTTTAAAAGAATCAAAAACATATATCCTGATTTTAAAATATTTTTAGCCTCAAAATAATCTTTAATTTCAAAATCAAATTATCCTTAGTTTTAAACTAACTTTTAATAAAAAGATATTTAATTTTTAATATTTATACTTAGATTTAAATATAAAATTATAGTAAAATTTTATATATACCAAAATATTATTCTCTATATTTATTTATGTATTTTAACTATAGTTAAGTATATTTATAAAAGTTTTAAATAGTTTTAATATAAGATAAAAGTAATTTTCAAAGAAAAACAAAACACCAAAATTTCCTTTGGATGTCGACATACCCAAGTTACCGATGTTGACATAGTGTCATTTGATTTCAAAAATTTAGTGTCTATTCGTCATATCCCTTCACGAATGGACATGGCTGTTGTTCTTCTGTAAATAGGGGCTGTTTCCAACGAATTTCTAATCATATTTTTCTGGTTTTTACTTCTCTTCTTCTTCCACATTTCTATATATACATTCTTACCATTACTCTGCCGAAATCAACATTGAATCTAACTAGATCATTTCTGGTTTGATTCTCTATCGCTATCTCAACAAGATCCTCGGTGCTATTCAGAGTTATAGACTTTTTTGTAATCAATTTAGCGAGAAAATGTGTGATTATAGCCTTGGAAATCAATCAAGCGAGAAAAGGTGTGATTGTAGCCTTGGAAATCAATTGTGTGAACTTGTTGCCCGAGAAATCAAGTATCTCTACCCAGAGGATTGTGAATCTGGAGGGTGTATCTCGTAGCCTTGAAATCTTGGGTGTAATTGTAAAGATTTCTTTTGAAAGGAAATCTGTACTTGTGTGTGGGACTGGATGTAGGGTAACTTCGAACCAGCATAAAATACGGTGTGTTCTTTCCTTTACTGCTTTTACTTTATATTTGCATCTGTGTTTGACTCTGTGATCATATCTGTGTCTGAATATTGCATACATTTGTGTTCAAGTTAACATAAACTCAAAAAGATTTAGTAATTCCTTAAAACACTATTCACCCCCCTCTAGTGTTAATCCTAACCTTAAAATCCGTATTCCGCATTTCTCATGGGATTATTTATGTATTGACAGTAGAAATTATCATTCGTTTGTATTGTCCACAATATTGCATCTTGCTTATGTATTTAATGCATGAACAAAATATCAAATTTAAATTAAGATTACTAAATAGCAGCTTAGATTGATCTCGAGTATTTACAAAATACTAGAGAATTATTTATAGAAAGAACAAACTCCTTATGAAGGAGTGTCACACTCAAACTTCATAAGTGCTATCGAATATAATATGTCAATATTAAACTCATGTTCAAACACTAAATAAGAAGCTTTAAGTTGGAATTGTTCCAAACAATAAGTAGTAGCTTATTCAACTAAAGGCTACTATAATATAATAAGTATGGTAAATGCACAAATTTATAACTAAGAAAAAGGTGATTCCAAATGTTGAGAATTGCATGACATTGTTATATTATAACCATGTTGCGATATAGTGTGTAAAGGAACCTAGAACTCACTAAATGTCGAAAGACATACTCCGAATAATTCCACATGATAAAGGCAGTTTATCAACATCAGAAAGAGTTAATTGACACAATAAATAACTAAAACAAAATAACATACCCATTCACTAAGGTACCGAACCGATTAGTTTTTGAGAAAACCAATCGATGAAGTTGGAATAAGATTCCATAGTTGACTCCAAATGCAAGCGGGAGATTGACATAATTAAGGGTATGCCTTAGGGGCAATTATGTAATTTGTTATATATATATATATATATATATATATCTAACTCTATGATCAATCTTGATCAAAATAAAATGTTTTTCTTTCTATCATATACTTGTTATATAGTGATATAAATAATTACGTTATTAAAAAGTATATTCATGTAAAATCCTTAAATGATATGTTATGCCATAGTAATCACAAAGTGTTGTAGCTATGATAATTTTATCACAATGAAAGTAACATGTTGTTTTAAATATTTCTAGTCAAGATATTTTAAGAAAGGATTTCGATTAATCCACTGATACTAGGTACATAACGTTTTTCAAATGTTGGATAGTGTATTTCTCATGGCTAATAGGGGCATCAAGGCGTTACGTACTGATAGTTATTGGATAACTGTAGAATGAATCACTCGAGAGTTCTCTATTAGTTAATATAACTAAGGTCAAACAAATAATCTCAAAGTGATGAAGTTACACAATTCCCTCGACTTGAGAGTACCATGGAACTTCAATGTGGACACTCTACTTTGATTATAGTTAAATCATGGTATGGAATCGATCGAATGACTATAATTGGGTCCGAGATGAAGCACTGGAAGTAAAACAATATTCAATAGTGAATCTGTCTCCTTAGTCAATGAGTTAGTATCATGGGCAACTGTATTTAACTCAAACTCTCAGTCTTTGGCCAGAGCAGCAAGGTTAATAATAATTGTTACTATTGAACCAATAATTTGTGCTTGGAATTACAAAGTTAAATGTGGACGATGTTGGATTTTTGATCAAAAACAAATTCCATAAGTCCTAATGTGATATAGTTTTAACAAAGAGAATTGGTGTAAATAATCGTTACTACATGGTACCGCATATAATAGTAAAATTAGACTTTACCAAAAAGTTGTATAAACGATAAATTCGGCCAAAATGTCGCACCACTGGCAAAGTGATACGAGAAATTTAATATTTAAATTGTTTGATATTAATTACTAATTGAATTTACACATTTGAATCGCATAACCGTAATGATGAATTCTTTAAAAAACCACATGATTTAATTAATTTATAAAATGTTATAAATTAATTAGTATTTTAGAAATATTAGTTATATTCAATTTATTTAATGTTTGGAAGTTGTTTGTAATTATTTGAATGCATATGTATAGTTATATTATGTGCACTGATATAGAATATCAGCGCATTTTCAAAAGGATTTAAATAAAAGATAGTTGCATAAAGGGATTTATAGAAATCTTATGTCATTTGATGGCAAATAATTTTGACATTACCATGTAAATACAGAGGAGTGGAGAGAGAGAGAGAGAGAGAGAGAGAGAGAGAGAGCGAATTAAGGGAATCAATTAGGGAAGTTCTAATTAAAAGAAGGGAAAAAAATTCTTTATTTCAATAAAAGCATGTCTACTAATTCATTTCCTACAGAGATTCATTCTTCATGATAGAAACATTAGTGCAGTATATGTATGCATACAACATTGTATGCATACATCATTGTGAAATTGAATCATTATGTATTGTAGTACACAATCTCGTCTTGTCTATACATACATTAATTTATTTACATGTGCCTTTCAAGTTCTAAAATGAAAAGGCACTCTTTATTACAAGGATATTAACACACATTTATTCTCCTTCTTTAATAAGAGATTGCCTATTTCATTTGTTTTAATCTCTTCATATGTTCAAATATAATTTCATATGATAAAACTTGAAGTATCTTCAATATAATTGATATATATTCTATATAACAACATGTATACACAACATACATTCATTTGGACAACATATTTGTATATAAGCGGGGCTAACATGTCCATTGCAGTGTATACCTCAATACCTATCCATGGGAATGTCAAGCCATGTGCATATTATGATGTTGCATGTGCATGTACACACATATGTGTATTTAATGCACACACAAATAGACATATATATAATAATAATACAAATAATTTAAAATAAAACATCATTTATAAAGTTAAATAAAATATTAATCTTACTTAAAAGAAATTTTGAAAATTTCTAAACGAATTTAGACGTCGTAGGCCCATTTAAAGATCAAACAAAGGAATTTTTTGTAATTTACACTTCAGCTCCATTGTGGGCTGGCCTAGTTCCAAAAGACGAGATGTACATTGAAGAAATTATTGGACTGATAAGGGACACATTTTGTTTAGTCATAGTGGAACGGTATAGTTTCCTAAGTTGAGGAAGATGGGATATTCAAAATGACAAAGAAATTTAAAGATGTTTCTTGAAAATGAGAATGATAATTAAAGAACTTTAGTGACTAAAAACATGATGAGTACCACTGAGGAATCAAAATGACGATTGAGAAGGTTCAATATATGAATTTATCAAAAATGTGTTTCGAAACATACATTTTTCAAATAATTACTAGATTTCATGCACTAGTACACAATATGTCTGTTGCTTTACCTCATTTGCTTTGGTTGTGTTAACAACTGAAGAAAATAATATCATTTGCTTTAGTTCACCTAAACAACCAAAGTAACGTCCCCTTTCTAATCAATAGAACATTCATTTTCTTCAGTTGTATTAATAACCAGAGTAATAGACCAATCATTTGCTTATATTGTTAACACACTGAAGCAATAGACTACTTATTCACTTTTTTATAAACACAACCAAAGCAATAAACCACTTGTATTCAGCCCACACCATCTACCCTATAAAATATTTGCCCCTTTGTTTCACCCTTTCACCCACCGTAATCTTTCACTTTTCAAATAAAAGAAAAAACTCAAATCAAAATCTCAAACCCAAATCGAAATCTCAAATCGAAATCATCTCCACATATACTTGATTTCCATATCATCACATCTTCGCATACACCTGCATCTCCAGATATAGCCGACTTTCCACTACATCTCCTATAATGATCCGGAATTTTATCGTTTTGATTTGTGAATATTTAATTTATTTTAAATATTCGATTAATAGTTTAATAATTAAATAACGCTCTTTTATTTAATAAATAATGATATAAAATTCATTTTGAATTTTGTTTACTACAATAGGTAGCTTGTTTGAAAAACAGAAAATATGACCAAAACTCAATTTTTGGATTTTCAACTTTTTGTCTAGCAATAAGTTGTGGAAAGTTATTTAACCTTTATATGCATTTTTAAACAGCATTTAAAGGTTTAATATTTTATTTGAAAAGAGTAATGAATTAAAATGTAATCAGGATTAAGAAAAATAAAATATATTCAAATTTATTGAGTTCGATTTGATGGCTTAAGTACTAAAATCAACTAAAGTTGTTGAACCATGCTAATATCCACCATTTGTTCATATGGCTGACATTTTGGTTGCTTGGAAAAGAAAGGAAAGTTGAAAATTTGAGTTAAAGGGCATTTGTATCTTTTAACCTTTCCATTCATTCATAAAAAATAAGTTTTTAGTTCACTTTTGCATTTATGTTTTTCCATCTTCATTTTATACTTTCTAATTTCTCTTTTCCACTTCCTCTTCCATTCTTAGATTAATAGAAAAAGCTGCTTTTTCTTAGCTAAAAGCGTTGAAATTAAATTGTGTAATTGGTTTGGGGTTGGCTGCTAAGGAGAAAATTTGATTTTACAAAGGTGAGAACACTAAATCTTTAATCTTTGCTAAATATTTTAGAAATGAATGTTGAGTAAGTTTGTAGTAACCTGTTTGTGATTTCGAGATGATACCCATGTTTTAAAATTTATCGTTTAAATCATATTATGTTTTTAATTTGGTTTAAAATGGATTTATGCTTGCTGAGAAAAAAAATGAAAACATGCACAGACTTGAAAAACAGACACAAGAAATGGACACAGGATTCGTCTTCTTCTTCTTTCTTTGCTCATTGTAAATGAAATCAAACTCCGCTCTCACCTCGTTATCTCTTAAATGTAGGGAATTAGCTTATATGATCAACTTGGAAGTTGTTTGCCTCAGTCCCGGTTAATTTTTAATATGGCCGCTAGGCGTTTCATTGAGTGGGGTGGGCAGAATTGGCCGACTGCAGTGAGTGTCGAATATTGGTTGATTTTTTTTGCAAAGCCAGTGGGGTGGGCTCTACCTTTTATTTATAGCGTGTAAAAGTATTACAAGTTTAAATGTAGAAACAAAAGAGAAAAACTGAAGAAAAGAAAGACTAAAATAAACGTAAAAGGAGTTGTAGTGCAATGACATGGGAGTCCTCGTAGCAGTAAGTAAAATAGCGCGATGCAAAACAGAATAACCAGAGGAAAATCGTGTAGGAAATGGCCAGAATACTCCAAGCAGCAAAGGCAATACAAATTACAGGCAATAAAGATGCAGATGGTTGTGGATCAGCATAACTACTAAATTGCACAGACTAAGGCTCGAAAGAGACTGCGTTTAGAGGAACTAATTCCTGAAAAAACTCTAGAGTTTCTTTCAGTCCAAATCATATGAATAACAGCTTTTAACACTTTGAGTAGTAGCATTGATTTGTAGCTTCTCCATCTGGTGGTCTTAAATATGATGTACCATTCCATTTTAGAATCAACTGAAGGCTTATGTAGGTGAAAATGAGCTAAGATACTGTTCCATTTAATACTGGCAAGAAAAAAATAGATGTTCAACAGTCTCTACATGACTCCTACACAAAATACAAGTTGAAGATTGAATAAGACCCATAGAAGCAAGCCTATCACAAGTAGGGAGAAAACCCCTAACAACTCTCCAAAGTAACAAGTTGTTCCTAGAAGTAGAATTGGAAGACCAGATCCTTCTGTACCAAGTAAATAGAGAAGTGGTAGAGTGGTATGCAATAAGCTTACTAACACCTTTTGACAGAATGACCAGCATCTCCCTACAAGCAGGAATACACAAAACTTGAATATTTTCTGTTTTCCAAAAATTTCCTAATCTCCCTAACTTCATAGGAACTAGAATATGGCTAGTTAACTATGTTATCATATAAGTAAGATGATAGTTTAGCCACCTCAGGAAGTCCAGTAATGCTTCTCATGGATAATGGAAGGACATTAGCTAGGATGACACCTTTAGCTGACCATGGGTCAAACCAAAAGGAAATCTGAGAGCTTTTCTTCCTTCTAAATTGAAAATATGGTATGAAGAAAGGCCTTAGCCTCAGAAGTTTCCTCCAATTGCTACTGCAGGCATCTGGAATTTCCACGGTCCAAAAATTTTGACTTTTAATTAAAATCTTCCTGCACCATTCACCCCATAGGTTGCTGTCATCGCCGAACAATTTGTTTACACGAGTGGAGTAGGCCGCAATGTTCCACTTTTTAATATCCATTATTCCTAGACTACCTAAAGACAAAGGCAGGCAAGAGGACTTGACAGATATTGGGATTAGTTTCTTGGAAAATGGATTACCATGGCACAAAAAATGGTTCACAGCAGAGTTGACCATAAAATAAGTTTAACTGGTAATATGAGGATTCTTGCATAATACTGACACATTACGGTAGCTATGGATGTTACAATTACAAGCCTACCAGTAATAAAAAATTTGGATATGGGCTTCATATAGAGGCAAACAACGAGATTTTTGAATTGAGGAAAATAAGAGAGGAGCTCCTAAATAAGTTTCATCATGATCAAAAGGAGATAAAGTAGATAAATGGATTAAATTAGCCTTGACCACCTCAGAAACACCAGCAATATGAAATTTGTATCTAGCTTTGTTAACTATGAGGCCAGACATTAAGTGAAAAGAATCAAGAATGTTTAAGACCGAAATAATGGATTTTTCATTAGGTCTAGGAAATAACATCAGGTTGTCTGCAAACATTAAATTGGAAATTTAGGGGCTTCTACAGTGAGGATGATAGTCCATCAACTTGTTATTCGTTGCAAAATTAAATTGTGCATTCAGTAATTCCATAATGCGGAGAAATAAATAAGGGGAAATTGGGTCCCCTTGCCTTATCCCTTTCTTTCCACTAAAGTAGCCAAACACTGCACCATTCCAACCGATAGAGTAAGTAACTAAAGAAATACAATTATAAATCCATGCCAAGAATGCGTGGGGAAATTTCATACGGTAAAGAATATGTGTGATGGTTGTCCAGATAACAATATCAAATGCCTTCTGGATATCAAGCTTCATGACACATCTAGGAGAAATGTACCGTCTATTATATCCTTAAGTAATTCAGAGGATGGTAAAATGTTATCAATAATATCCCTTCTAGGAAGAAAAGCATTTTGGTTCAAGGAAATCACAATAGCTAAAGTAGCTTTCAACCTAGTGGCTAGAATTTTTGCAATACACTTGTAAATAACATTGCAGCAGGCAATGGGTTTGAACTAAGAAATGGACTTAGGGTTGTTAACTTTAGGAATCAATGCAATTTCAGTAGCATTTATTCTTGACAACATAAGGTTGTGCTTGAAAAAAAAATATCACTGCTTTAATAACACCCTTCCCAATAATGTGCCAATAAGTTTTGTAAAATTGAGCATTGAAATCATCAGGACCCGGAGAGCTATTAGAATTCATGTAAAATATAGATGTTTTTATCTCCTCATCAGTAACAAGTTGAATCGATTCATGAATTTGAGTATAAGAAATAGAAGGGAGATTCAGATTGGAAATTGTGGAAATTTGAGGTTCTTCAAGCTGCTTGTCAGCCAATAAATTGGTGTAATAATGAAGAAAAATCATTTTTAATAGAAAGAGGGGAGGAACATAAATTACCATCCTTATCCAATATGCTATGAATGTGTGAATTTGAATTTTTAATTTTCAAGGAGTTATGAAAAGCAGCAGATTTTTTATCACCATACAAGTGCCACTGAATTTTTGATTTTTGACCCAACATTTTATTTTCATCAGACAAAGCTTTAGACAGAGAGGGAGTAATCGTTGGGGTTGGAGATTAGAGAGGATTGTATATTCTGTAGCTGAACTCTTATGCCTTCACACACGTTAGATCCTCTGCCATATGTGTTGAATGCCCAAGTTTTTAGCTTAACCTTTAGTTCTTTAAGCTTGTACCATAAGATAAACATAGGATTACCAAAAATATTACAATTCCAGTTGTCAGAAACTAAATTTAAAAAATCAAGATGATTAATCCAAGCATTAAATAATGAAAATGTGAAGTTTCTTTTCATAGCTTGTCCCCAATCAAAAATAAGAGGGGAATGGTTAGAAATAGATGGAGGAAGAGAGTGATAAAGGAGGTGAGGCCATTGAGTGAGGGAGACATGTTGAAAAAGGCTTTATCAAGTCTGCAATCTAGTACCATTCCTGCTACAGTTATTCCAAGTAAAATAGCAAACATCAGATGGAATAGGAGAAAGGTTGGAGGAGAATATTGAGTTGTTTAAGGGATTAGTGTGTTGAAGGGAAAGGAGGACACCACCACTTCTATCAAAATGAGACTGCATACAGTTCCAGTCCCCAACACATATCCAAGGGGAATTTAAGGTATGGAGAGTAGGAATGGTGTCTAACATATGTTGCCTGCTGGCCATAGAATTATCTGCATATATGGCAGAGAAATAGAAGGTTTGACTAGAATGAATATGAGTGATTTTGGAGTGAATGAGCTACCTCTGAACTGAGATAGGGTCTAAAGAAAAAAGTAGAAGGGTTTCATATTATTAGAAGTCTTCCATAAGGGGCTTGAGCTAAGTTATGCAGTATGGACCAGCATGGATTGATCACTGCTGCACTCTTCATGGTAGTGATGCAATTGAGTTTAGTTTCAGCCAACACAATCAATTGTAGGTTGTTAGAGGCAATTAAATTTTTTACTTCAAGAAGCTTGGCTATGGAATTAGAACCCGTGACATTCCAAAACCCCATTTTTGCAATTTTGTGTATCATTAAAGAATTGATGAGGATGACCTGGTCTTAACACCAGGTGTGGCATCAGTTGAATGTTGCGAGGAAAGATATTTGCTCAAAAGAAAAATCTGCACCATTATCCAAATCATCAGAGGATTGCAGAGAGTGAATTTTTCTTGGTCTACCACGTTTATTCTTTGATGGTGAGTCAGAGGTTACCAGGGGAGGTTTGGGAATGTGGGATGGTTTTGGAGGGAAGGACGACTAAAGAGTATAACACTGGAGGTGTTGAAGGCGGACCAGAAGGAATGTTGGCAGTAGAAACTAGATGTTGATGGAAGAAATCATGAGAATTTGAAAAAGTGGAGGCTTGAGGAGTGTTGTGCATGTCTTTATGCATGTTAGTGCATGGGGGAGGCTGATGGGGAGGGTTATTTATTAAATGTATTGGAATTTCAATAGGGGATTTTCAACATACTCCTCTATAAGTAAGAGTGGATCAAATGGATTGGATATGGTAGGATCATCAGTGTCGGGACAAGTCATGAAAACTAGAGGAGGTAAGCACTGAGGCTCAGTTGGATTTGCTGAGTTCGAAGGGAAAAAGGATAAGACAAGTAGTAAATGAGGAAGGTTTTGACACCGTGTCCTTACTTCGAGTCAAAATAGAAGGAAATTTGGGCCTTTTATCTGGGGACTTTGAGTTTGTTTTGAAACCATAGAACGATTAGCAGTAACATCAGAGGCCTTTATTAACTTTTCTTCATCACCAACTATGACCAGAGAATGTGTATCAGTGGCCTTGTTTGGAGGAATTGGGTCACTTACTTCGAGGAGTTTCTCAGCACTATTAGTATTTAGAATACCGACATTAGAACAATTAATCGCAACTGAAGAGATCAATGGATTTCTACTCAAATTTTCCACACTTTCCACATCTTCCACTCCCATATCCATATTAATATCATCGTTATTATTGTCTGCCATTCCAAAATCATCAACTTTATATTTTTAGTGGGACTTGAATGATTGATTTTTTTCCATATTTTCTTTAGGTTCTTCCTTTTCCTTCTAACAAATATAAATTTACCTATTGTTTTGCCATCAGTGACATCTTTTAATTTTAGAATATTGCCATCATCATCATTCTTTCCTTCCAAGTTATCAACATGAAGATCCTCTCTGTCATGAATCATAGCCTCACACTGAATAGTGGTCCAAAAGTCTTGCAAATTGTGCATATTAAAGGAACCCATGAATACTCTATTATAACATCAGGACAGTCACCATCACCCACCACAATTGAACTGGGTAGCTCCTTGTCTGGCCTCACCTCCACCAAACATTTTGCATATTCAAACCATTTCATCTTTTCAGTATTTTCATCCAAACACGCCAATTTCCCTAAGTGACAAGCCAACCAATTTATTCCTAGTAGAGTCTAAGTCATCAATGGGATTCTATAAAAATGTACCCACATTGGCACACTTCTAACTGATGATTGAGCTGAGCAGAAGCTAGGGTTCCATGCTGAGACTATGAACATGTGTCCTCTTATAAAAGAGGGGTCTTTATGCAGGACATATAATTTATCTTCAGGAGAAGAAAATTTAAAGTAAAATTTTTGCTTATCTGACAGCATTTCATAAGACTCTTTTAGTTTCCACATCTTGTCAATATGAGCTTTAACAGCCATGTAATTCACTGTGCCATCTAGAAAAAAGCCTACCAGAAATTTTGACCAGTCTTTGACCTCTCCTTCAACTACTTCAGTGGGTGGAGACAGAGGTTTTCCTTTGTAGTCAACATCAAAATGGACAGGTTTTTAATGACCTGCATTGTGTGGTTTAGCGGAAAAAAGGGATGACCGGTTAGGGAGAGGGGCACCAGAAGGTTGAGGAGGAGAAGAGGAGGAATGGACGAGAGGGGGAAAAGGGTTAGGAGGAAGGGGTGGTGGAGGCAGATCACATGGAGGGAGGGAGGAGATGGATGATGAATGAGAGACTGACACAGCCGAGGGAGAAAGTGAAGGGATGGAGGGAACAGTTGAAGGAGTGATAATAGGAATGAGTATTGGGAGGGTGATGGAGACGAGAGCTGCCATGAAACAAAACCCAAATGAGTTTATGATATTGGTTGATTTTCAACAAGAAATGGAGATTTGAAGGTACGGGTTTGTTCATATCGGCGAGTGGGGATTTTTGATGGTGGTCGCAGGATGTCAGTTGGCCGGAGTTGGTCGTGGAGAAATTTTAACCATTTTCTAAACATATTTTTTTCCAATGAACTGGTGGTCGAGGGGACTTGAATTGGTGCTGAAGGGGATCTTGGGTCTAGGGGAGGCATGGTATTGATCGGAGGTGGTCCGGTGGATCGTGGTGGCGGCGACATGGAGAACTAGGGTTTTTGGGCACATTTTTATGGGTTCGGTTATCAAAGTGGAGACAATAGTTAGCAGTGCTGGGTTGGCTAAGATATGGGTCGGATATGCGTGGGGGCGTGGCGAAGCGAAGGGAGCTAGTGGTAGTGGCTGGTTGTGGCCAAGGTGGTGGTGGTTAGGCGTTGACAAGGCGGGTTTCAATTTCCTTTTAAATATCTGGGTCGTTATTTGAACATTCGATGGGAAAGAGACGTTGCATTGGGTTTAGGTATGCAAGCCTTTGGCCGCATGAGTTAGGGTGTGAAACATGGTTTTATTTTTTCAGGTTTATAATCTGAGTGTGACTTTGAAAATTCATATCTGGTTCTTGTTAAATACGTTTGATCTAAGGATTTTTGCGTTAGACTCGTATGGACGAGTACAACACTATAATATAAATTGTTGGCAACATTTAACAATGAATTAATTTAAGATTAAATAATATTGTTTGAATTTAATTGCGTTATTTTAAGTAACAACGTGGTTAAATTAATTATACATCATTGGTGATACCTATTTGGAAAAATAAAACCGTTCTATTAAATTAAATTGACTCGATTATTTTGGACGTCTATTTAGCAGAATAAATCCCCATTCTATTATTAAATTAATTTGGACATTTAATTTTATATCAGTTGATCTATATAGGATAAACGACACATGAACTATGGATTGCTAATTATGAATTTGATTTACATATATGTTGCTTATAAATAATAATTATGTGACTCGAAAGTCAAATTGAATTGAATGGTTACTTGATTTAGTACCATTGTGTTCACTAAGGCTCTTTCCAAATTTGTAAAGTTATGGATTTAAAATGACTACAATTTTATGACAATTTGAAAATGATGTTTTAAAGTAAGTTAATTAATTATTTTACAAATGATGTTTAAAGTTAATTAATTGTTTTAAATAAGAAATTTAAAGCTATTTAAGTATATTATTAATTATATTTTAAGTTATTTAATTATATTATAAATGTTGTTTAAGTTAGTTAATTAGTTTTGTTTTGTTTAAATGCAATTAAATATTTTATTCATGATGTGTTTAAAGTTAATTACTTATTTTATTTAATGATGTTTTAAAATTAATTAATTCTTTATTTTTGATGTTTAAAAGTCATTGATTAATTGAGTAAAGGTGTTTATAAAACGATAAATCATTTTATGAAATGGATTGTACTTAGTAAAAGGGATTTATTTAAGTAGATTTATAAATGATGTTTCGTAAAGGAGATTTACAAATGATATTTTGTAAAAAAAGGTATATAATTGATATTTGTAAAGGAGATTATAAATGATATTTGGTAAAGGAGTTTTATTAATGATTTTATAATTCATTTTAAAGATTTATAAAAAAAGTTTTATGAATTAATATGGATATTGTAACGCCCCGGAAATTTTCGACTTTCGAAAATTCAACATCGATACTCACTTTATCGACTGCCGAGAAATCGAAGGCCAAAAACCCGAAATGTTATGGTTTAAGAAAGAAGAAAACGAATTTAAGAAAAGAGAAGAAGAAAGAAAAAGAGAGAAAAAGATAGGACAGATAGAGAGAGAAAAGAGAATAGAAAACAAAGAAAAAAACATAGAAGATAGAACAACAAACAGAATCTCACAATTCGCAGCGGAACAACATATAATAATAAATGAATAATCTTTAAACAAAGAACTATATCAGTTATTACATTACATCACATTTCATTACATCATATCATCAGAGTGTACAACAATATACAACATCAAACAGTGCAGCGGAAAAAGAAATACTATATAAACTAGTAATACGCCATGCCATCCAGCTTGCCTCCAGCAACTCCAGAATATCCAGAATATCCTGATAAACCTAACTCTTGACTGCCCGTGTGGAAATTGGTGGGCACCCAGAGTTTAGGAAGGAAAACAATAAACTCCAAGTCAGTCATGTGACTGGTGTGAGAACTCAACAGTTTGTTTATCTTTAAAATCAAAATAGAGGAATATTTTTAAATCAATTCGCAATGCTTTTAAAAATGAGACTACCATTAGGCCTCCCGCACACACACAATGCAAACGCAGAATCGGAGGAAATTTCTCCTTATGATAGTCAAAGATGCTTGATACGCATTAAAAAGAACATTTGATATTATTACTAGTGCATAGTGTAGAGAAAATTCATTTCGAAAGTAGAATATAAATCTTAGCCAACATAGACATTCCGAACTATGCCTACTATAGCTACCATTCAAACAGTGTTGCGACACCATAAGTGAATGATAGGTTCTACAACTAATACCGTACAAGTCTCGTATTGTTTCTTTGGATTTCCAACGAATGATCAGGCCAAGGAACTTCCCATTGCCACATGAGAATGCCTCTGGATGGACATCCCCGAGAACCAAACCGGATCTCTGCCAACACAAGGCCGGATTACCCCTAACTGAGTAACAACTGACCGAATATGCCATCCCCCGGTCCTTTGGGACCTTTTCACCGAGCGCTCGTAATCAATTCACACAATCATAACAAAGTGTTTTCAACATGAGTAAGTATCTGGGCTCCATACCATGATACCACCCTTTTCCAGAAGGAAATGCACACATCCTAAAGGGCGCTACCCCTCATAACTTTGCCGCATCTTTCCTGTTTTGACCATTCACGGGGTGTGAGGCTCGACGAAGTCACGTCCACAAAAACATACTTTATACAAAAGTCATGCTTTGGGTCAACAAATGATCATAGAAATGATCACCAAGATAGACGATCAAATAAACGATCCTATCACAAATAATCAACACAATGATCATTTCACAGCAACACTCAGCATGTCACGTTACCAAATTGGGAATATATCGCTGATAACATTCAACTACATAACCTCTGAGCTCGTACGTCTCAGAGAAGGGTGTTAAGCTAAAAGAATAAATTCTCCGCCACCAACAGAAATATATTTGAAAGAAATCGGCTTTATATCTCAACTTGTAATGTCAGACATACAATCCATACAAGTCTGTTCCGGGCTCGAACAAAACCGAAGGCACTTACAAAGAAGTCCTTGCAATCCGGATATTCACAATCCTGATCGGATTCACCATCACATATGGAGAACTCAATACCGTAGCTACTCGGTGCAGAGTCAATCGACAGGTCATCCTATCGCTCTCGCAAATACCGGGTCTTCAACACCGATCTTCAATGCGATTCATAACGACGTATCACATATTCGGAATGGGTTATACGACCTCATGGTCCTTTCCCGGTTAAGCCGAATAGTGAGCGCTTATTCAAAAATAAGTGTGACATTCAAATTCAAACAATTCACATTAATTACCCATTCAAAGGGAAATATTGATAGTCGGTTATTGAACTATCAATGGATATGCACACATCACCAGTTTCCAAATAATTTTCCAAATTATTTATTTTCCAAAATATCTCTACTAGATATATAATTTTCACACTTCAAAGATAAATCAATATTTATTTTTAATCAAATTCCACTTTTCATTTATAAATTCCTTAGTGAATTTAAAATCCAAAATATCTATGAATATTCGATTTCAATTATTCATTTCAAATTATCTTCAAAAAGATAAGTTCTCAAAATATTCACTTTATATTGGAAAACATTTCCATACTTATTAAATAAGTAATTCACAAATTTTATTTATTTTCAACACTTGGAAAATATTCAATATACTTAAATCGAGATTAAGTATATATTTCATTCTTTAAGGAAATCATGCTCTTAAACATATTTATTTGGGCCAAAACGAATGTTGCGTAAAACATCGTTACAACGTCCCAAAATCACTAGTATAGGGATTCGAATTTAAGATAGATATATAAATCCCAATACTATACAAAACATTTCCTTTCGGAAATCATTTACTATAACAACAGTGTTATAGTCCACCATTTCCTTTTATTTCTCGAAAACGTCTATTTCAACAATAAATGTTGAAATCTATGGTTTCGAATCTCAACACATTTTAAAACATCGTTAGATCGTTTTAATTCTGTTTAAAATATCACATTTTAAACATTTTCTTTAACATATTATTCACTATTCAAAAACGTGAATATACTACGTTAACAAATTTCATCCTTTTATTCATTTTATTTTAAAGGATCATTCACAGTCAAAAATGTGAATATAACTCCATTAATAGGTTTCAACAACTAACTTATCAAAATAAGTTGTTTGCGAATTTATAAAACAACGTTTATAAATTCCATTTCTATTTATTTTATAACAACTTCCTTTTATACATCTCCTTTATTAATCTATTAGATTTATAACTCAATTATAACCCAAAAGTTCACATTATAAGTTAAATACTTATAAAACGATTATTTTACAAATTCGTTTTTTTTTAAACTTCAAAATTATAAATCTTATAACTTATAAGATTCAATTATTTATCCAATATATTCTTTCAATAACTTTATAAATTTTATAAACCTACTGCTTATAAAATTCCATTTATAACTTCACCGTTTATAATTCTATAAATTCCATTCACTTATGCAATCTATTTTCACTTCATTCAAACACTTATAAAAACTCGTTTTATAATGTCAATATTCCAATTTATAAATCTCTTAATATAAATCAATTTATATTATTCTTTAAAACATCTTCAAATTCCTTTATAATTTCACCATTTTGATTTATAAAATAATTAAATTTTATAAATCCTATATTTAAACTTTTCACAATAAATTCAAAAATCCCGATTAAACTAATTTATAAAATCATTAGCATCATATTCTCAAAAATCAGTTTTTTTAACTATATTTCTCTAAAATCATAATTTTTATAACTTTAAAAATTATACGTTTATTTATTTTAAAATGAATCAATTCCAAAAATTTTTTATAACGTATACTTTCAAAAATCACTTTGAAATCATTTTAAAATTCCAAATTTGGTCCAATGATGCTACATACCAAATAGTCAATCACGACAACAACGATATCACATATCGTATATGATAATCAACGAATATCAAAATATCCATAATCAAATAAATACTGTTGAGGAATCCAGTTGGATCCCTCCAACCTGTTTTCCTGCATCCACAAACATTAGCACAATACCAATTTCGCTCCAGTACGAAATTATCGCGGTATATGGGATTTAAATATTATCCGCTTAATAGACGGCGCAATAAGGTCTCATCCGCTAAACAAAAAATGCGGGAAATCAATAACTCCAATATATACATATGCCAATATATATATATTGCTATTATATATAATACCAATTTCACTGTTTATGAAATATTCGCGGTATATGTTTTTAATAAATAACATCCGCTTACTAACGACGTATAATGTCTATTTTAACAATCAATAGATATCAATCATCATTCAAACATGCATTCAAATATTTTAAATCTAACTATTTAAAATAAAATCGAAACTGATTCGATTGAGTGAGAAGTTCTCACCTTGATTTTAAATTCCGTTTTAGCGATTTATTTCGAATAAAATTAAACGCGCGTTTAATTTTACCCAAAATTCTCACTAAGTCCAAACAACTCCAAACTAACTGCATCGCGTAGTGCTCGTCCATACGATTCCAACGCAACTGATTTCGCGCGTTTTCGACCTCGTATGAAAAAGTTATGAATTTACGAAGTTTATACATGATTTAAATAACAAATTTACAACTAAATCTAATTAATTTTAAACCTAACCATCCACAGCCCTAAGATCCAACTTCACTGCATCTCCACCGTACATCCCCTACCCCTTTCTTCTTCATCTTTGTTCGGCTACAGGTATACACAACGCATCCAAACCCATGAGCATAGAATTAGGTTTTCACTTTGCTCCTCCTACACTCGACTACACTTCATCAAACCACCGCCATCTCGAAGCTCATCTCCCATGCTACACTCGGCTGGAGTAGCTCAGAGCTCGACCCTCCATGGCTCGAGAAAAACGAGCACGAACTCGCTACCTTCACACACGAATTGCCGCCAATCCGTGCAACCAAATTCGATCACAACCGTTGAAGTTGTAGATCTTCATATGTTCTTGAATTCTCTAGTTGAAACTTTCTTGAATCGATGCATGGATTAGAAGATTTGGAGGGAGGAAGTTCATTGATTTTCGGCCGTGTATACGTGAGTGGCGGCTGAGCAAATATTAGGGTTTAGAAACTTTTATTTTTATTTTTGTGAATTTATGGGGTATTTATAGGAAATTTTCCAATTCACTATTCATTTCGATTTTCCAAACTCCGATTTACGCGCCGTGACCGACGTTCCTAAGGTTTATCCCGCGTTTCGGACACAATGGAATATGTTTCGGAAGCTAATTCGGACATCTGTGCGAGTTATGGCTACAAACGTTCAATTTAAATTAAACCGATTTAAACGATTTTCTAGGCGTTTTAATTTGTACCGGACAAACGGTAAATCCAATTGACACGAAATTTGAAACCTTACAATAATATCACATTACGGATCCGATGAAATTGGTTTCGTCGAAATCCGAGACTTTTTGAAAAATGGCTATTTTAGCTCGCCAAATTAATATTAAAAATAATTCGATATGTTTCGAGCTGCCACGATCAAACGATAGCTCCGATTGACACGAAAATTGAAATCCAGTAATAGCTAACTATTATGGATCCAATGGAACTGGTTTCGTTCAATTCTGAGACTGTTCAAAATTTGACTATTTTCACTAGTTGATTTAAATATTAAAATATTCAATTTTCACAAATTAACTTTTAATTCGATTTTAAAAGTTCTAAAATATCATTCTAACTCTAACATGATAAAATAAAATTTTACAAATCATTTTCAATCATATTTAACTCAATTTTCAATTATTTCCATAATTTAACATATTAAATTATCGATTTAATTATTCAATTAAATCCAATAATTCAAATAAAAATTTGTTTGACTTATAAATTCACTCCTTAATATTTAAAATTAATTAAATATTCAAATTTTAATTATCAAAAATTCTGGTTCGTTACAATCTTTCCCCCTTAAAAGAATTTCGTCCTCGAAATTATTAAGTAAGAAAAGTTAAAGAATCCATTAATTTTCCAAAATTCATAGTTAAACTTCTTATAATAACTTTACTAAGTTTTCAAATCATACTTAGTTATCTTTTCAAAAGCAATTACTATTGTTTAACTTTCAATTCCAAATCAAAGTTAAAGTTTTCAAAATTTTCCAAATTTTCTCAAATTTTTTTCTAACGCCTTAAATTTTCGGAAAAATTCGCCATAGTCTCCTTTGCGCGGCTCGATCCGAAAAAAAAAATGACAGTATATATATCACAAATATACATCTCATCAAGTAATGAGGCATCCCGAAGGGAAAAAAGTATAAAAGTACGGTATGTAATCCGAGATATGTACCTTATATTTTATTAGCAAGCATATACGGCTAATATAGCGCGAAAGCGAGCTCCAAATGCGAAGCAAACGCGATCCGCACCTACTAATTACTCAACAAACAACATGAGAATCATGCATATAGTTAATAGTATCGATATACAACATATAGCAACATAATAACTATACATGTCAACATAGCAAATGCAACTAAAGCAACAAATGCAAACATCAAGCAACTATCATCCATAACCAATAATATTCATTCATATTCTCATTAATATTCAATGAATTGGTTTTCAATTTTAATCACATTTGATTCATTAATGTTGGAATTTACTAACATTCATCCATATTAAATTTCAATTAGTTTGCATTCACTAATTAAATCCAATTCACTTTGAATTCTATTCAAATTTATTTACTTCAAATTTGAATTCAATTTCATAGCTTTCAATTTCGCTAATTCACTTTTATTAACACTTAATGAATTTATATACAATCAACTAACGATCATATAACAACCAATGTATGTTTATTACAACCAAATTCCTTTGCTTTCAATTGGTTTAACACCTTTACTTTCATTCAATTATTCAACTTTCTAATAACATTAGATTTTAATGAATTAACACGTACATCCATTCATTCAATTCAATTTCTAAAGTTGAATTTCATTTCTTTATTACAACTCATATTCATAAATATATTCATATAGTTTCACTTCTCATATATAAGTTTATTTCACAATTGCAATCACTTTAATTATAATTCAATTCTTATAATTCTTTTACTTATACAATTATTCTTTTATTTAGATTATTCAAACATCTAAACAATCAACAATCTACTTTAATAATTCTGAAAAATTATTCCTTTATATATAAAAATATACTCAAGGTAAAATTATTTCATTTACCAAATTTTAAAACAATACTGTGTCGAATTGTTCTATACAAGTGTTTAGAGATCCCTATCAACAACGTTAATTACTCGTATTAACCAGAATCTATATACCACTCAACAAACCAATCATCACAATATAAAACAATTTTATATTCACTAACAAATACGCTCTCATAGCTATTATTACACTCAAACTCAATCTAGAGTACTACTGACTCTATCTCTAATGAGTAATACCCAACAGAACCATGGTTGTCGCTTAACCATAAGTTCTGATACCAAATGTAACGCCCCGGAAATTTTCGACTTTCGAAAATTCAACATCGATACTCACTTTATCGACTGCCGAGAAATCGAAGGCCAAAAACCCGAAATGTTATGGTTTAAGAAAGAAGAAAAAGAATTTAAGAAAAGAGAAGAAGAAAGAAAAAGAGAGAAAAAGATAGGACAGATAGAGAGAGAAAAGAGAATAGAAAACAAAGAAAAAAACATAGAAGATAGAACAACAAACAGAATCTCACAATTCGCAGCGGAACAACATATAATAATAAATGAATAATCTTTAAACAAAGAACTATATCAGTTATTACATTACATCACATTTCATTACATCATATCATCAGAGTGTACAACAATATACAACATCAAACAGTGCAGCGGAAAAAGAAATACTATATAAACTAGTAATACGCCATGCCATCCAGCTTGCCTCCAGCAACTCCAGAATATCCAGAATATCCTGATAAACCTAACTCTTGACTGCCCGTGTGGAAATTGGTGGGCACCCAGAGTTTAGGAAGGAAAACAATAAACTCCAAGTCAGTCATGTGACTGGTGTGAGAACTCAAAACAGTTTGTTTATCTTTAAAATCAAAATAGAGGAATATTTTTAAATCAATTCGCAATGCTTTTAAAAATGAGACTACCATAAGGCCTCCCGCACACACACACAATGCAAACGCAGAATCGGAGGAGATTTCTCCTTATGATAGTCAAAGATGCTTGATACGCATTAAAAAGAATATTTGATATTATTACTAGTGCATAGTGTAGAGAAAATTCATTTCGAAAGTAGAATATAAATCTTAGCCAACATAGACATTCCGAACTATGCCTACTATAGCTACCATTCAAACAGTGTTGCGACACCATAAGTGAATGATAGGTTCTACAACTAATACCGTACAAGTCTCGTATTGTTTCTTTGGATTTCCAACGAATGATCAGGCCAAGGAACTTCCCATTGCCACATGAGAATGCCTCTGGATGGACATCCCCGAGAACCAAACCGGATCTCTGCCAACACAAGGCCGGGTTACCCCTAACTGAGTAACAACTGACCGAATATGCCATCCCCCGGTCCTTTGGGACCTTTTCACCGAGCGCTCGTAATCAATTCACACAATCATAACAAAGTGTTTTCAACATGAGTAAGTATCTGGGCTCCATACCATGATACCACCCTTTTCCAGAAGGAAATGCACACATCCTAAAGGGCGCTACCCCTCATAACGTTGCCGCATCTTTCCTGTTTTGACCATTCACGGGGTGTGAGGCTCGACGAAGTCACGTCCACAAAAACATACTTTATACAAAAGCCATGCTTTGGGTCAACAAATGATCATAGAAATGATCACCAAGATAGACGATCAAATAAACGATCCTATCACAAATAATCAACACAATGATCATTTCACAGCAACACTCAGCATGTCACATTACCAAATTGGGAATATATCGCTGATAACATTCAACTACATAACCTCTGAGCTCGTACGTCTCAGAGAAGGGTGTTAAGCTAAAAGAATAAATTCTCCGCCACCAACAGAAATATATTTGAAAGAAATCGGCTTTATATCTCAACTTGTAATGTCAGACATACAATCCATACAAGTCTGTTCCGGGCTCGAACAAAACCGAAGGCACTTACAAAGAAGTCCTTGCAATCCGGATATTCACAATCCTGATCGGATTCACCATCACATATGGAGAACTCAATACCGTAGCTACTCGGTGCAGAGTCAATCGACAGGTCATCCTATCGCTCTCGCAAATACCGGGTCTTCAACACCGATCTTCAATGCGATTCATAACGACGTATCACATATTCGGAATGGGTTATACGACCCCATGGTCCTTTCCCGGTTAAGCCGAATAGTGAGCGCTTATTCAAAAATAAGTGTGGCATTCAAATTCAAACAATTCACATCAATTACCCATTCAAAGGGAAATATTGATAGTCGGTTATTGAACTATCAATGGATATGCACACATCACCAGTTTCCAAATAATTTTCCAAATTATTTATTTTCCAAAATATCTCTATTAGATATATAATTTTCACACTTCAAAGATAAATCAATATTTATTTTTAATCAAATTCCACTTTTCATTTATAAATTCCTTAGTGAATTTAAAATCCAAAATATCTATGAATATTCGATTTCAATTATTCATTTCAAATTATCTTCAAAAAGATAAGTTCTCAAAATATTCACTTTATATTGGAAAACATTTCCATACTTATTAAATAAGTAATTCACAAATTTTATTTATTTTCAACACTTGGAAAATATTCAATATACTTAAATCGAGATTAAGTATATATTTCATTCTTTAAGGAAATCATGCTCTTAAACATATTTATTTGGGCCAAAACGAATGTTGCGTAAAACATCGTTACAACGTCCCAAAATCACTAGTATAGGGATTCGAATTTAAGATAGATATATAAATCCCAATACTATACAAAACATTTCCTTTCGGAAATCATTTACTATAACAACAGTGTTATAGTCCACCATTTCCTTTTATTTCTCGAAAACGTCCATTTCAACAATAAATGTTGAAATCTATGGTTTCGAATCTCAACACATTTTAAAACATCGTTAGATCGTTTTAATTCTGTTTAAAATATCACATTTTAAACATTTACTTTAACATATTATTCACTATTCAAAAACGTGAATGTACTACGTTAACAAATTTCATCCTTTTATTCATTTTATTTTAAAGGATCATTCACAGTCAAAAATGTGAATATAACTCCATTAATAGGTTTCAACAATTAACTTATCAAAATAAGTTGTTTGCGAATTTATAAAACAACGTTTATAAATTCCATTTCTATTTATTTTATAACAACTTCCTTTTATACATCTCCTTTATTAATCTATTCGATTTATAACTCAATTATAACCCAAAAGTTCACATTATAAGTTAAATACTTATAAAACGATTATTTTACAAATTCGTTTTTTTTAAACTTCAAAATTATAAATCTTATAACTTATAAGATTCAATTATTTATCCAATATATTCTTTCAATAACTTTATAAATTTTATAAACCTACTGCTTATAAAATTCCATTTATAACTTCACCGTTTATAATTCTATAAATTCCATTCACTTATGCAATCTATTTTCACTTCATTCAAACACTTATAAAAACTCGTTTTATAATGTCAATATTCCAATTTATAAATCTCTTAATATAAATCAATTTATATTATTCTTTAAAACGTCTTCAAATTCCTTTATAATTTCACCATTTTGATTTATAAAATAATTAAATTTTATAAATCCTATATTTAAACTTTTCACAATAAATTCAAAAATCCCGATTAAACTAATTTATAAAATCATTAGCATCATATTCTCAAAAATCAGTTTTTTTACTATATTTCTCAAAAATCATAATTTTTATAACTTTAAAAATTATACGTTTATTTATTTTAAAATGAATCAATTCCAAAAATATTTTATAACGTATACTTTCAAAAATCACTTTGAAATCATTTTAAAATTCCAAATTTGGTCCAATGATGCTACATACCAAATAGTCAATCACGACAACAACGATATCACATATCGTATATGATAATCAACGAATATCAAAATATCCATAATCAAATAAATACTGTTGAGGAATCCAGTTGGATCCCTCCAACCTGTTTTTCTGCATCCACAAACATTAGCACAATACCAATTTCGCTCCAGTACGAAATTATCGCGGTATATGGGATTTAAATATTATCCGCTTAATAGACGGCGCAATAGGGTCTCATCCGCTAAACAAAAAATGCGGGAAATCAATAACTCCAATATATACATATGCCAATATATATATATAGCTATTATATATAATACCAATTTCACTGTTTATGAAATATTCGCGGTATATGTTTTTAATAAATAACATCGGCTTACTAACGGCGTATAATGTCTATTTTAACAATCAATAGATATCAATCATCATTCAAACATGCATTCAAATATTTTAAATCTAACTATTTAAAATAAAATCGAAACTGATTCGATTGAGTGAGAAGTTCTCACTTTGATTTTAAATTCCGTTTTAGCGATTTATTTCGAATAAAATTAAACGCGCGTTTAATTTTACCCAAAATTCTCACTAACTTCAAACGACTCCAAACCAACTCCATCGCGTAGTGCTCGTCCATACGATTCCAACGCAACTGATTTCGCGCGTTTTCGACCTCGTATGAAAAAGTTATGAATTTACGAATTTTATACACGATTTAAATAACAAATTTACAACTAAATCTAATTAATTTTAAACCTAACCATCCACAGCCCTAAGATCCAACTTCACTGCATCTCCACCATACATCCCCTACCCCTTTCTTCTTCATCTTTGTTCGGCTACAGGTATACACAACGCATCCAAACCCATGAGCATAGAATTAGGTTTTCACTTTGCTCCTCCTACACTCGACTACACTTCATCAAACCACCGCCATCTCGAAGCTCATCTCCCATGCTACACTCGGCTGGAGTAGCTCAGAGCTCGGCCCTCCATGGCTCGAGAAAAACAAGCACGAACTCGCTACCTTCACACACGAATTGCCGCCAATCCGTGCAACCAAATTCGATCACAACCGTTGAAGTTGTAGATCTTCATATGTTCTTGAATTCTCTAGTTGAAACTTTCTTGAATCGATGCATGGATTAGAAGATTTGGAGGGAGGAAGTTCATTGATTTTCGGCCGTGTATACGTGAGTGGCGGCTGAGCAAATATTAGGGTTTAGAAACTTTTATTTTTATTTTTGTGAATTTATGGGGTATTTATATGAAATTTTCCAATTCACTATTCATTTCGATTTTCCAAACTCCGATTTACGCGCCGTGACCGACGTTCCTAGGGTTTATCCCGCGTTTTGGACACAATGGAATAGGTTTCGGAAGCTAATTCGGACATCTGTGCGAGTTATGGCTACAAACGTTCAATTTAAATTAAACCGATTTAAACGATTTTCTAGGCGTTTTAATTTGTACCGGACAAACGGTAAATCCAATTGACACGAAATTTGAAACCTTACAATAATATCACATTACGGATCCGATGAAACTGGTTTCGTCGAAATCCGAGACTTTTTGAAAAATGGCTATTTTAGCTCGCCAAATTAATATTAAAAATAATTCGATGCGTTTCGAGCTGCCACGATCAAACGATAGCTCCGATTGACACGAAAATTGAAATCCGGTAATAACTAACTATTACGGATCCAATGGAACTAGTTTTGTTCAATTCTGAGACTGTTCAAAATTTGACTATTTTCACTAGTCGATTTAAATATTAAAATATTCAATTTTCACAAATTAACTTTTAATTCGATTTTAAAAGTTCTAAAATATCATTCTAACTCTAACATGATAAAATAAAATTTTACAAATCATTTTCAATCATATTTAACTCAATTTTCAATTATTTCCATAATTTAACATATTAAATTATCGATTTAATTATTCAATTAAATCCAATAATTCAAATAAAAATTTATTTGACTTATAAATTCACTCCTTAATATTTAAAATTAATTAAATATTCAAATTTTAATTATCAAAAATTCTGGGTCGTTACAGATATTTACAAAATGATTTGTAATTATGAAATGGGCTTATAAAAGACAATTTTATAAAAGGAATAAGGCTTGATTTTGATAAATAATCCTTCTTAATTATGGTGGTGTGGAAACATCCTTTTCATACATAACACCGTAGGATAATAGTTTGGTTTACGTTAGTAATGTTTTAAATATTTTTTTTTGGCCCATTCAAATATGAATTGGGAGAAAATGGGATCGGCCTTAAGTTTTGTTAATATACATATACCATTGAGATAAGTATATGGATATTATCTAAGTATCAAAAATATAATAGTCTGTAATATACTTAAAACGATGACATAAGTATATAAATGTTTTCCTAAAAACTGAAAGTTATATAAGGGGTTTTGTGAATATTATATTTTATAAAGATATTTGGAATCAAATAATTGAAAGAGATTTTAATTAATGGAGGATTAATTAATAGAGGCTTAATGGATCGCAGATGGAATAAATCTATTGGATTGTTTGTTGTTTGATAGTTAAATAACCAACTATCAAATTTTGGTCCAAAATATAACTCTGAAAATATCTAGGAGAAATACAGGAGTTACATAGCACAGTCATCTTCGATGATGTTGTACTGTGCATATAAATCTAGTTTTGTTCTTCTAGAGAAAATGATAAGGAAATCCGTCTACTTAAACGGTAAGGAGGCGACCTCCGCTCTTATGTATTGTCCGATTATACCCAAAAGAGCTAGAGGTGAGTTTATTGGAACTATTGATTTGGTTTTGGAGCGACCGGTAAGTAGGATAGTCTACTTATATGAGATAACTCGAAAACGTAACCACTTGAAAACCAAATGCACATTCTTTTCAATCTTCGTCTTCATCCTCGTCCTCCAAATAATAAATAAAGTAATACAGAAAACAACACGATGCACGAATAATAATAGTAGTAACATACCAAACCTTCGTCTTCGTCCTCCAAAATAAATCTTCAATAAGCTGAAAAACTTAGGGCTGACCCGAGCATAATGAAAAGACAAAACACTCGGGTTGGGACTAAAATATTCTTATGGAAGTTAAATTGTTGTCGCATAAAATATGAGTGTAACGGCGTCAGAGATGTTTACGGGATTTCGCATCTTCTATCAGGTGTATAACGTGCATGCAATAACTCAAGAGATGTTATAGGATTTTTCCATCTCTTAAGGATCCGTCAAAATATTTATATGTAGTATAATACGCAACATATATAATGTCTAATCAACAAAATAAATATTTTTCTTAGCGTTAAGGCTTTGCATTAATCCCCCTTAATGTGTTTTTTAGTATTGTCGTACAGTTTGCATATAAAACACTAGTTAAACGGTTGGTGGATAGGAATGCGCCGTGATATGACAACACTAAACCAAAATCGCATGGGTCTCGTTTAGGGATAAAAGTATGACAAGGCACATAAGGCAATGCCCAAGGTAGGATACTATCAGTTCGGGTCGTAGGGCTGGGGTAATGCATCATAGCCATGACCGTCCACCACGTCCATCCATTCTATATCAAGTCAAAGGGAGGCTATTCTAAATCAAGGTACACCAATCGAAACCAACAACAAGAGCAATAATATGGAGCGAGTCTATGAAAATCAAAGAACTGATATCCGCTGGGAGTAATTAGTCCACTTGCCTCTATCAAGCCGTCATGTTTTAGTCATTTCAAATTGGCATAAGTATTGAGGTCTATCCATTATCGTTCTTTTTCTTCAAATCCAGCAATCGACGCCAATCAAACCGCTTCATTCTGGAGTCTCCTCCCAGTACATATTGTTAAAGTGGTTCTGGTATCGACAGAGAGTATGCCCATATCCAGCTCTGGTCTCTTTAACAACCAAATGTTGTTTTAAGCAACGATTAGTATTTTTACATTTCGAAAAAAAGTTCATACTTGATATCAAAATATCATATTCACTTCGAAATCAAATTCATTTCAAAATTATCATATTTACTTAAAATATACTATTTCAATTCAAAATCATTTTTGCCTTAATATCTCGATTTTGATTCCAGAATTGTTTCGAATTCAATTTAGATCATAACTTCATTCGAAAAGGTTCGTACTTAAATCCATGATTTAAAAATAGCACTCTACCCTTGACCTATTTGAATTTTTGAAAAATAGATTGAATAGTTTTAAAATAGTTTAAATGGTTAAAATAGTTTAAATGGTTAAAAATAGTTTAAATGGTTAAAATATTTTAATATAAAATAGTTTAAATATTAAAGTGGTTTATATAGTAAAATAATTTGGAAAACCAATATGATTTGAATATTTAAAGAATATAGATTTCAAATAGTTTACACTAAATAATTCATTTGAAAAATAGTTTCAAAGTCAAACTAATTCAATTTTCAAATCTTCTCAATTCAAATCAATCCAATTTCCATTTATATCAATTCAATTATGATTTCAGTTCGAATATACTTCGATTCCAGTTTATATTTAAACCAGTTCTAATTCTGTTTTTAATTAATTCAATTTCGGTCTCAATTCCAATTAATTCAATTCAATTCCAATTTAAACTAATTCAATTCAATTCTCAATTTAAACCATTTCAATTTATATACATTCCAAGTTCAGTTTTCAAAAAATCGAGTTAAAGTCCTTAACCCAATTTTCGAATATAATTCAATTCCGAGCTCAATTTCAAAATATCATTTGTACCACTTTTCCTTAGGAATATTCAAAGTTTGAATAAAAATCCAACCTTTTAAAACAAGTCAATTTCCAAAAATTCAAATTTTATTTCGATTATAACTTCAAAATCTCAACTTCGATTATTTAAACAATTTTGATTGCCAAATTTAAATTTCGACATTCAGGGCTCAAGTCGAAAATAATTTAGTTTCTATAAACTTGATTTTTATTTCTTTTAAATCAAAAACCATTTAAATAATTCCAAATCAAAAATTTTAAAATCATTTAATTTAACCAATCTGGTGTCCGTATATAATTTTCTATCATATGGACAACCAATTAGTTATTTTAAACTAATTTTAGGGATGGATATGTATCTTTTCAATCTAAAACACAATGTCATTGGTATATATTGTTTCAACCTATTTCTTAATTCATTTGAAATAATAAAATTTACAGTTTTATATACTGTAAATAATATACAGGGTAATAACAGGATATATAGAAGATAAAAAAACATCCAATCATCTAAATATCAATCAATTAGCATTCATCACAATCAATCATCCAAACAGTCAAAATAATTCACAACAATTTCATAGTTATTAATATCGGTTACTTTACCGGCAATTCAATTCCAATTTCAAATCTAACCATCAATTTTAATTTTTAATAATTAATTCAAACGACAATTTTGATGATAATTAAATTTATCCGACAGCAACCAATAAATTTATATCACTTCAATATTCAAATTTAACTAGCATAAATATACTCTAGTAAGTTAAGCGTTATAAAACACTCATTTTGAGTTTTCAATTTTAAATCAAATCGAACAACGTTCGATTTAACCGAAAATTTTAATTAGCTCCAAACGACTTCATATAAGTTCCATTGCATAGTGCTCATCGCCACGATCCCGTCGCCGCTTTTTCATCCGATTTCGACCACGTACGAAGGAGACACGCATTTTTAAGGTTTGAATACAATCTATATAAATAATTTTAGATTGTTTTTCTTCTTCTTTTACCAATCAGATCTGGGCCGCTTATTACAATATCCTCAAATCCAGGCTGTGAATAAGCTTCTTCCATTATCACTCAGTGCGTATGCAACTTCCATGTTCGAGATTCACTACACACGCAACCAACAAACGATGGTTGCAACCACCATCGACGACCGTACAACGATCAGGGACTATTGTTTGAAGCGCCATGGCCTACTGCAACACTGCCCTCAACCCCTTGATACTCGTCCCCACCATCTCCTCGAAAACTGCAAATGAACGCAGCCCAAATGCACGCCAATTTCTCCCCCTTCGCTGCGAATCAGGCGATCTCCACCGTTGGTAATGAAGAGCTCAACGTGCTCTTCGACTTTCCTGTTGATGCTGAGTCGCGAAACTAAGTGGATTTGGAGATAATCGAGTAGGAAGAACAATGTTTTCGGCCATTAATTACAATAGTGGCGGCAACGTTAAGAAACCAGGGTTAGGTTACTGTGCACGCATATTTATAAACATGCAAACCTATTATTTTATTATTATTTTCAACTTTTTTTGGACAAACTCCAAACGAAGCGTGCCACCAGACATTTATAATATTTTATCCTTATTCTGAACACAATGGAATATGTTTCGAGGCCTAATTAAATTGTCTATGGAAGATAGATTTTTGAATCGGATTAAAATATTAAATTTTCGACATTTAATTCAACGCGTTTCTATCTCGTATAACCAAAACGATAACTCTAAACGTTACAAAATTTGAAATCCGATAATAACATACTATTACGGATCCAACGAAACTGATTTAATTGAAATCAGAGACTGTGTCTCGGATCGCTATTTTAACGTCTCCATTATAATATTAAATTTTCAATTTTTAATTATTCACTTTTAAATCCAATTGTAAATGTTAACAATCTTTATTTTTGTTTAAATAAAATTCACATAAACTTCTGATATCATTTTCAATCATATTAAATTTAGAATTCAATTATTCAAATAATTTTCAATATTAAATTTAAACAATTTAATTATTCAATATTCAGCAATTTCAATATTAGATATTAAATGAATTTTAGTTATCAATCAATTACTTTATTTGTATCTAATGAATTCAACATTTATATTTAGTCCAACCATTGGTACATTCAGTACATAGCATTACCTTTCAATACTTGTTATTACTTAAATTTTCGAAATTAGTTTATTTCAAAATTTTATTCAAATTCACATCCAGTAACTTACATTCAAAATCATTATTATTTTTTATTTCTAACCATTTTTATTTGATAATTATATTAAATTTCATAATTTAAAGTGGTTAAGTATACAGGTCCTTACAAGCAGCCGTGTAAATAAGTGGGGATCCTCAAAATGTTACATAGCCGATCCAACCCCAAATAAAACAAAATTAAAATAAGCAATAACACTATGCAATAAAGCGTTATCTATTGACGTTATAAAAAACAACTTTTCTTGTAGTGATTGTTTGATTATACCCAAAAGAACTGGAGGTGAGTTTATTGGAATTACTGATTTGGTTTTGGAGCGACCGGTAAGTAGGATAGTGTACTTATATGAGATGACTCGAAAACGTAAGCACTTCAAAACCATATGCACATTCTACACTTTGGAAGGGATCTAAGACTGGTTCGAGATAATGGAAATCGAAGACGGAGTTCTTTGAAGTGCAGGGACGACTTGCTACTAATTCTGAGGGTGATTCCAAAATGGATGTAGTAGTAGTGCCTTTAGTTTGTTCATATCCTGACAAACTTGTATGGACAAATATTGGCATTGCATTATGCACGAAAGGCAGTGTTAGTAATCCAAGCGGGATTTAAGGGAAAATGTAATCGTAACCTCATAAGTCTCATAACTCGATAATGACTGAAACATGTGACATGCAGCAGAGCTATGTGGTTTGCTACCATTAGAAGCATCGTTCCTCGATCTCGATTCGACATTTATGGATTTTGGTATGCGTGCGCACGGGAAGAGTGGGGTTTGGTGCAAATGTTTTGTAGTCTTGGTGCCAAGGGATGATGGTTAAGTGGGGCAGCCTACTCTGTGTAGCAGAGGTGTAAGAAGTTCTTGTTGATCATGGTACATTTTGTCTAGAGGTGTACTGTGACGGACGGAACTCCGTTAGTTCGGTCATTGATGGAAATCCAATTTCCAATACGTGCCCTTACAGATTTAATTGAATACCTATTGATGCAGCGGATATAACGAATGACAACGAAATGAAGATTTCGTGTCAAACTAATCGAAGAAACGATTAGATGAAACGAGATAAATCGATGGATTGAAAATACCGAATGCCCAAATTCGTTGATCTTTAGAGATACCGAATTCTAGTTATCTCCAACATGTTGATCGCGCACGATACCGTGTTAAAAGATCTACGACTCTTATACGTCGATCTCGCGCACGAGATTCCGTGAATCGGCTTCAAATCCGTTGATTCGAGCGCACTCGAATAACCAAAGATGGAGAAAGGAGATAACACTCAACTTCCAATTTCAAAGAGGCACAAAGCACTCAAATTTTTATTCAAAATTCAACAACCTTACAAATGACACCACCATCCCTATTTATAGGGTTACAACAACACACGACTCAACCCATTCACGACCTAACTCATTACAACACACACGACTTAGCTCATGCACGACCTAACACATATACACGACTTAACCTCAACGGCCTAAATCAAACGACATAAGATATTACAACAACATACGACTTAATATGTACAAGTACAACAGATACAACATACGAGTTACACCACTCACGACCCAACAATAATGACCTATCACTTTAGCGACTTAAATGAACTGAACGACTTAAGGAAATGCGGCAGTGAGAGACTTAATCATTGAGCGACCTAAGAAACCCCTCCAGGAGTGACTTAAGGAGACTCGCGACTTAAAATACACGGCAGTGACCTATCTTCACAACAACATAAGGTCGAGCGACCTAAAATGAATGCGACTTAAGCTTCGGCACAAGAGAACGGCTTAAGACAGAGAAATATAAGAAATTCCGCGACCTAACATAGGTCGCAACTCGTTCCCGCAACCTAACTTAGGTCGTAACTCGTCAAAGTCGACACTCGAAAGGTCGAAGTGACCTAATGAAATGCACACTGGTTTGTTTATCTCGCTTGGTTTCCCGTATGCCTTAACGCTGAATCCATTAACTCGCGAGCGACCTTCACTAGGTCGTGAGCGACCTAAGGTCCTTGAATGACTCAAATCCATGGAGTTGGTGGATTGCACTGCATCATCATCCCCCGGTTGACAAGAATTCGACCTCGAATTTGCACCTTCCTCTTCCTTAACAAGTTTATCCCCATGACACAGAATCAAGTATTTGACGTTGAAAACGTCTGCAGTGTGAATATGATCCGACATCTTCAACTGATATGCATTGTCATTGATCTTCTTCAAAATTTCCACTGGTCCAATTTTTCGAGCTTTCAACTTATTGTAAGTTCCCACTGGAAAACGATCTTTCGCCAAAACGGCGTAAACCAAATCACCTTCTTTGAAATCTACACTCCTTCGCTTCTTATCCGCCATTTGTTTATACTTCTCATTTGATGCAAGCAATCGTTCATGAACCATTCTGTGACACTCCTGCAGCTCATTCACGAAATCACAAGCTCGCTTAACAATTCCTTTGACATGGCAGTGTCGTCAAATCCAACGGTCCCTTCGGAATTGCTGAATATACAACTTGAAATGGACTGAATGCAGTACTTCGATTAACAGCGTGATTATGTGCAAATTTCGCTTGAATAACTTCATATCCCAGCTCTTCAAATTATCTTTCACAAGACATCTCAACAAGTTTCCCAATGATCTATTCACCACCTCCGTTTGTCCATCTGTTTGCGGATGATAAGCGCTACTAAAATTCAATTTCGTTCCAACCATCTTCCACAAACTGTTCCAAAAATGACTTAGAAATCGAGTGTCCCGATCAGAAACAATGGTCTCTGGTAACCCAGGTAGTCGATACACCTCTTTAAATAATAATTGAGCAACACGGACCGCATCAGCGGTCTTCTTACAAGCTATGAAATATGACATTTTCGAAAATCTATCTACCACCACATATATGGAATCATTTACTCGTTGAGTTCTTGGCAAACCCAAGATAAAATCCATGCTGATATCAACCCATGGTCTGGTAGGCACAGGCAATGGCATATACAATCCTGCATTCGTAGCCGTCCCTTTGGAAACTTGACAGATGTGACATCTCTCCACAAATCTTTCAACTTCTTTCCTCATGGAAGGCCAAAAAGAAGATTGAGATATCAACTGCAATGTGCGATCTCTACCCACATGACCTTCTTCATGTAACTCCTTCACAATCTTCATTCGCAAACTGCATTCTGGAATACATAATTGATTTCCCTTAAATAGAAAACCATCAACTAGAAAATATCCATCCATGCTTCCCTGCTTCACTTCGTCTAGAATCTTCGCAAAGTAAGGATCCTCAACAAAAAATTCTGGCAAAACATCAAACCCCGTCACTTCAACTTTCATCGTGGTCAACAAATGATTTCTTCTACTCAATGCATCTGCAACACGGTTTGTAACTCTCGATTTGTGTTTCACAACAAATGTAAACTATTATAAGTATGCAATACACGAAGCATGTCTGGCTGCAATTTTATCTTGTCCTTGCAAATGTTTCAACGCTTCATGATCAGTATATAAAACAAATTCTTTATGGAACAAATAGTGTCTCCAATGTTTCACAGCTTGCACAACAGCGTAAAATTCTACATCATAAGTGTTGTATCTCATCTTAGCTCCCGAAAGCTTCTCATTAAAATAGGCAATGGGACGGCCCCTCTGACTTAACATCACTACACCACAAAAGGCTTTTAACAGCGTTTGATAAACGCTGTAATATGATACAACAGCGTTATTAGAAACGCTGTATAACGACATGCTGTCGTATATATATAACTTACAACAACGTTTCTATAAACGCTGTTGAAACATCTCTGTGACAGCGTTTATTACGAGCTGTCAATAATATTTTCAACAGCGTTTATAACGTGCTGTATTATGTTTTCTAAACGCTGTTATTAAATCATCAACAATTTCGACAGCATGTTAAAAACGCTGTTATTTAATCATCAACTATTTCGACAGCATGTAAAAAATGCTGTTATTAACAATTTCAAGATAATTACAGCACGAATTAAACGCTGTTGTTTCTTTATTGACAGCATTATTCAAACGCTGTCTTCTATATATTTTCTATTAAAAAAAATAAATAAACAATATATTTTCTATTAAAAAAAAGAGCATCCACAATTTCATTTCAGAAATAAATTTTCTATTTATTCATTTTCTTTTTTACAACTTTCTTTTTCCTTTACAATTTTACATTTACATTGATAAAAAAAATTGGTTGCATTTATCTCACATTCCCGAGCACTATTTCAGCCAACCCACTATCATCCTCCTCACCTTATTGTAACTGCCTACCTTCTCGCATACAAGTCCTTGCAGCACCTACCATTCTCTCTAAAAGAATTACAGCACTTCTACACTTCAATTACATCTGGCCACTGCAATATCATCTGTCACTCAGCAACAACCCTACCACCCACTTCCATCCTTCAGCATCTCCTCTGCTAACACTTCAAACAACAGAGCTTCACCACCCTCTTCCACCAGACTGCCATACCTCCCAATACATTAATTGCCACTGCCCTATACAACCTCCACTATCACTGCAGTCAGCATTCCAACCGACCACAAGGTCACCGAAGCCCATACAACCCCTCTGCCATATTTTCCCATCACTGCAATAACAAGTTCCATCACAACTATCCACCTGAAACACTTAAATCATTCACCAACCATCCATCATTTCAACAATCCCCTCTGCTTCACAGTGCTATTACAACATACAAGTGCAACTCTACTTCCCACTGCTCACAACTGCACATATACATCTCAAACATACTTCCACTGAACATCAACAAGCTGTGGCCAGTGCTTCCTCCTCGTATACAACATACATCCAAACTACTGCATCCTCTTCATAAATACACCCATCTTCTCATGCCCAGTTGTGCACTGTTCTGTGCTGAGGCTGTGGAAGTAATTGATGAACTTGAAGAAGGAGTTGAATAATTGTTTTTGGATGGTGGACTATGGTGGGTGGACAGTGTTATGACAGTGAATGGTAAGGATCTGTTGTGTGTGGTTTGTTGATGAATGTGATGCAGGGTTGTTTGTTGAGGGGGTTGTAGCAGGCAATGTAATATTTACATTTTAGACTTCTCTGTCCACAAATCTCTGTTGCATTCCACGCTCCTGCCAACTGTGACCAAAACTGCCAAAACCAACTTTCATCACAAACCGCAACCCACTCTTGCAATCAAACAGTTTACAACAGACACCTTCATCCCACAAACCAAACAACATCAGTTGCCTTAACACTTCACTCCTCTATATTTCTCACTGCCATCTTCCAAATTACAGCTCAACAACCACCAATACCCATACGTTCCCTCCTTGCTCTGTCCGCAAACTACAGTGCCATTCCTCTCCACAACCATCAAATTGTTGTACATTCTCTGCAATCTCCTCTGCACAACATCTACTGTTTTACTCCACAGCATCATTTCAACACCCCTTCCACAAACACAATCCCCTACTTCAACAACATCACGCTGCAACATACAACCAACAGCCTACCACACAGCCATCAATCTTCCACTCTGCCTGCCTTCTCACTGCTAAATCCCCTGCCCTGACCATCTCAGACAATCCCACTGCAGTGCTTCTACATCACACATACCTACCCAATACTTCTTCCACCTTCACATTCTCATACCACTGTCACATTACCACTCTGCTCCACCAGTTTCCAACCCCTTCAGTTGAACTGTGCAACCAAACCCACAGTCAAATCCCAAAATCCTAAAGAAAAAAAATTATTGATTAAACCATGAATAAGGATGTATCAACTTTACAATGCTGTATTCCAACGTCCCTAATAGCTTTGACATATGGGTGAAATGGTATTAGATAATAGCAAAGCAGATCATAACTTTAAAATATCTGAATTCAGTAAGTCCTATAGTCAAAGTGTCACAATTGGTGATACAAACTTACTGTCAATAGCGCATTACATCAAATGAAAAAACAATTTTGATTGTGTAGTTATATACATTATAATTCTGTAACTAAGCAACTAAGTATACATGGTCAAACATCATGTAAATGTAATAAATATACCTTATTAATTTGCACATTCCAACGACATATCAACATTTTATGTATGGGAGTACTGATGCTTGCAGATGCAAACAGAATCAGAATGCGAACCCCAAAGGAAGTAGTCAACTGCATCAAACAATAGCAGTTATTATATGATGGTACACATAATAGTTCACAAATTTAATGCATTACTCACTTTTATTCTGCATGATCATTGACCTATAGGAAAAATTGAACTGCACCTCCATAAATGTTGGATAAAGTTACCCCAAAGTGGCTTTAAGTAGCTGTGGCAACGGTAAAAAATCTTTGTAACCATCAACAACGATTATGTTTGGGGATATAACAATAGTTACCGCAATCATAGCACTCCTAGATTTAAGTAAATCTAACAATGGTTAAAAAGATGAAGAATTATGCTATTAGAAAAGGATGACATTGACAGGAAAAAGGGGTCACAAGTCGTGTAATACTTTCAGATATCATTGCATATGAACGATCCAGATTACAGCAAAACATTAGGAAACAAGTGAATGATTTAAATAAAAACAGATTAGATAGTCAGACACACTAGGCTACCGCATAGTACATTGGGCAGGAACAGAATTCGTGGATCATGCATAATAAGCCTATTTTCCCCATGGTATGAAAAAGCCCTATAGCCATCAGTTGTATGTTTGGAACCACAAATGCTTATGCAGCCATATAACCCAATTCATGCAATCATTGCTGATTTGAGTTATTTGATCAATGTTAGGTGCATTATTTAGTAAGCTGGCTATGCCATGATTATTGGGTATAAACATAAATATTATATACATCGTTCTAGAGAAGAAAATACATAATCATATTTCCTTAAAAAGACTTGATATATCAGTATCCAAAATTTAACCCAAATCATAGCATTGCCATCTTAGACCAAGATTTTAACTATCATGTGGGATTGCGATCAAACATGCTGTATCATGTTAGTAACTTATTTACAAGTTGTATCATGCAAAGGTAATCTGAGAAGAATAGCTTATTGATAGAACTTGAAGGTGATCTCATGGACATGTAGAGCTTGCAGGGAGGAACTGGGAGTTATTCTAGCTAAGACAAGTAGTGATAGCTTGTTTATATGTGGATGAACAGCTTTAGAGTGGCTTTGTTTTTTACCGACCTGTTTATTCATTATTGTACTGTTTCATGGCATAGTTGTTTACTCTGTAGTTCTTTGTACCTTTTTGTATTTGTTTCTATTAATATCCGGTTGTACGGAAACTCTGCTAACCAAGTTAATTCTTTAAACTTGTTCAATATTGTATTTGTTTTAATAATAAATATGCATTCTTATAGATACTATTATTATTTTCATTATTCCTAATAATATTAATTTTTATGAACTTATTTAACTTTTATAAAACTTAGTTTATTTTTATAAAAACTAGTAAATTTTTAGAAAATTAGTTAACATAGCTAAATATGTATGAAACTTAATGAATTCTCTAGAAACTTAGTCAATATATAGTTAAATTTCTGTTAAACATAGCTAACTTTTATGAATTCATTTTGGTAAAACTTAGTTAAACTTTGCAGACTTAGTTTATCTAGTCAAATATTTATAAAACTTGGTTAATTTTAACAACTTGGTTACTTTATAAGCTTAGTTATTTTTTAAAAACTTTTAATTTTGTTAAGAAAAATTCTATTGGGACACAATAATGGGTATTTTGGGAAAACCATCATATCCTTCACTTTTATACTGAACAGCCATCTTGTGTTTGTCCCCTAGGCCTGCAATTACTTTGAATGGCCATAGTTTCATTCATTACATAGGAAAAATATTAAGAATGACATAAAGCTGGAAGAGTTATTTAATGGTAATTACATAGGAATTTTTCTCTATTGTATCACTAAATGTCATTCATTAGATATTGATTATTACTTTCTCTATATTGAATGTTACTTAGTCTTTCTTCAATTTTATGAGGACTGATAATAGCCACTTCTTAGCAAGCAGGCATGCACACATCTCTTTGTTAAACTATTTTATTAATTCAGTTAAAAGTTATAAAGTGCTTATGAGTCTAAAATTTTAAAGATTTGGTAAAAATTTCATTTTGCAGTTTAGCATACTCTATTAGCAACATGTGTAGCTGTTCCACATAACATAATGGGATGAATGAGTTTAGGTTAGAAATGAAGTAAGAATTGTACACTTTTCGCTTTACATTTAAGCATTTGATCTTACTACCCGATATTTATAACATGTAAGTACATATAATTTATTAAAATAAGAATCTATTAAATCTATAATTCAGAACTGAAATCCAGATTTGATTTAATGTTTGGACAGTATGATTTACCTTTTGAATCTTGTTTAGAATACCTTGTTTCCACATAGCAAGTAAGATGTACACAAACAATGTTCTACCTTTAACTTGAGGAGAGCAAAGAAAGCTACACCATTAACTTTGTCCTTTTCATCCTCATCACCCAATATGTCAATATTAATGTCCTGAAAAGAGAGAGAAAAGAACCACAATGTTAGTTGAAAGTAGCTAAAAGGCTGTAAAGTACAACAAAATTATATACTTATTCACACGAAAAAAACAGAGGCCATGGCTTCTGCCATTCTTCTTGCTTTTCTCTATCTGCCACAATTTAAGAAAAACCACATCACAACCTTCAACTTTACAATGTCTCAAAAAAAAAAAAAACCAAATAAGTCTCTAACCTCCAACTATATGTTTTACATTTGCCCTAAACCCAAACTTCATCAAACTGTCACACTACAACCATACAAAACATCCACACTACAACATTCAAACTATTCACGAACTGCTGTGCACCTCTCCCATCGCTGCTTGCCAACCATAACATCATCAACTGCAGCCAAGCAATAACCGAACCTCCTCCTCTTCCACTGTTGGTTCAAAACTGACATTAACCTCTGCCTACCATCATACACTTCAATTCACACTCATCCTCTCTGCCATTTTTCCCACATCACATCCCTGATAGCAAATCCAACAGTGCATTTCTACAGCCTTGCACGAAACTGCCATCTTCACAACCCAGAGCGTACCATCACACTAAATTAAGTTTGTAATTTTTTTGATATTGTGTCAGCAAGCTCAATAAATGAATAAATATTAGTAAAATGGGTAAATTTACCATTCTACGATAAATAAATCGTGTAGGATCCAACAACAAAATGCCTTATCATCACCTGGTTCCAGAACATTGGCTTCTTCCACTGGTGCAAATGCCATGCATATGCTCAGTTCTTGAACTGCTTCAGCATACTTCCTGTTTGAATAACAAGGTAACATAACGATGTTATTGTTTCAGTGACTGAACTATCCAAATTTCAGATGAAGAGTTTGATTGAAAATTGTTCGTACTTGTTGTAGTACAAAAGCATGCCATGATCTCTCCTTAGGCTCCAATTGAGAGGCTGCAGAATCAATAGTCTTTCTGATGCCATAACTGCCAACCTTTGTAGAAAAGTATAAAGTGCCCATAAAAAATACACAAACAAGGTTAGACACGTCCAAATTATAAGAATACTGATATAACATGCAAAATACATTTTTATGTGTTATATTGGTTTCATTTCAGGCGTCATATTAGTCAACTTCTGAACTTGAGTAAAAATGACAAAACATGCCATTCTTATGTTATTGGTAGTTGGTTCATGATAAAATACACCAAATTTGTTTTAAATGATTGTTAAAGTGGAAAAAAAAAGTTGGAGAAAAAAAGCATGACTGAAACATATAACCTTTGACAGGGAAAATATTAAAATAATGTAAGACCTTACTAGATGTGCTTATATGATTTTCAGAAAAATGACAATATTTCAGAAAAAATAAATGAAAAAAACAGTTTAAAATTCCACAATTTTCGAAAATTATAATCTTTAAAAATTTCGAAATCAGGCTAAAAATTATGAAAAAAATTCAAAGATTTTATTTTGTTGAAAAAAATGTTATTTTAATTATTTATACCAAACAGGAAAAAGAAAATCATATTTTGTTTTTTTTCCTTATTGATTTAAAATTTCCCCTAAAACAATGTTCCAAAATGATTTTTCCATTAACAGTCACCATTGCTTATCTCAAGAATCTAATGTGCAGTTAAAATAATTTTAACGGTACTTGTTATAAAAAAAAGTTGTAAGTTCAGGCATCATATCCTGATTACTATTCTTGTTAAGATTATATCCATAACAAATGAAGTTTTAGCACATAAGAAATCGCAAAATGCAGCTAGCATAATTACAGTAAAAATTGATCTTTGTATTAATTAAATTACCTCAACTCTTGAGGACGAAGCAAAGGAGCCCGTGAAACCTCATTATGAACTGGCCTCAATGGCGATGTTAACATCAAGCCACGATTCGATTTTGATGCATGCTTCCAATGAAGCCTCTGGATTTTGATGCACGCTTCCAATGAAGACTTCACCGCCCTTCACGCAACATCATCCACCCTTGACAGCAACTCAAAGCACAATCACCTCGATCACCGTAGCTTCACACTCGACTTCGACGTGCGAACTAGACTAAACTTCCAACCACCAGAAACCAAAAATCGCCTTCAATCATGATGTCTCGACCACCGCCTCCCTCGCCTGATCTAGAATCACCTTTACTTCTGGAAAATTGCAATTAGGGCACTATGAAATTGAAAAATAAGGGAAATAGAGAACGACGAAAATTAAATGGAAGGGAATTCGGGCAGGATGAAATTGAGGAACGAGGGAAATGAAAAGAAGAGGGAATAAGAAGAGGGAAAGCGAATTTTTTTCACGAAGTTTAATAATGAGAGAGGGAAAGCGAAATGTTTTTGACCTAACGTAATGTCAGCGTTTTCACGAAAATCAGTTCGTTTAAAATAATTTTTTACTGCATTTGTTTAACAAACGCTGAGAATTATTGCTGTTAAAAATGATTTTTGTTGTAGTGCATCCCTCCAATTCCAACCTTAGATGCATCAGTATGTAGTTCAAACAATAACTGAAAGTCTGGTAATACTAGAATGGGCGCTGACGTCAAAAGTTCCTTGATCCGCTCAAAAGCAAATCCTGCTTCCTCTGACCATGAAAATTGCTTCCCCTTCATACAATCAGTAATTGGTGCCATCACGCTACTGAAGTGTGGAATGAATCTTCGGTAGAATGATGCCAAACCATGAAAACTTCTAACTACTGTTATCGTCCTGGGTTGTGGCCAATTTCTGATTGCTTCAACTTTATTCTGATCCAGCTGGATACCTTCCTTGGATAATACATACCCCAAAAACAAAACACTATGCGTCATGAACACGCATTTCTTTGTTGCAGCATAGAATTGTTCTTGTCGCAGTATCATCAACACTCTTCTCAGATGATGCAAGTCTTCTTCTGGGCTTCCACTGTATATTAGTATATCATCAAAATACACCACCACGAACTTCCCAATAAATGGTCTAAAGATCTGATTCATCACCCGCATAAACGTACTAGGTGCATTCGAAAGACCAAACGGCATAACCATCCATTCATACAACCCTTCTCTAGTTTTGAATGCTGTCTTCCATTCATCCCCTAGTCGAATTCGAATTTGATGATATCCGCTCTTTAGATCGATCTTGGAAAATATAGCAGCTCCATTCAACCGGTCTAACAAATCCTCCAATCTAGGCATTGGAAATCTGTACCTTACAGTAATCTTATTCAGTGCCCGACTATCAATACACATTCTCCAAGTTCCATCCTTCTCCGGTACTAACAAAGCTGGTACTGCACAAGGACTTAAGCTCTCCTGTATGCGTCCTTGTTCAAGCAAATTTTCCACCTGCCTTCTCAACTCCTCGTGTTCCTTTGGACTCATCCTGTAATGTGGTCTATGTGGTAACACGGTTCTTGGAACAAGGTCTATTTGGTGTTGTATGTCCCTCAACGGTGGTAACTCCTTTGGCAATTCTTCAGGAAATACATCTTCAAATTCTTCCAATACTGGTTTGACTTCCTCTGGAATTTCAACCTCCTCACTACTTTCACGTCCGATCAACAAAAACACTTCAGGCTCATCCTCCACTTCTTTGACAAACTCCTTCAAAGGTAACAAAGTTTTCAGCTCTTCAATCTCCTCCAACTTGCTTTCTTCCTGTTGTCGCTTCTTATGAACTAAAGTGATTCTTGTGCCTTCGAATATGAAACTGTAGCTGTTGGTACGACCATCATGTTGCACAGCTCTATCATACTGCCACGGTCTCCCCAGCAACAAATGACATACATCCATATCCACAACATCACACCAAATTTCGTCTTTGTGTTTCTTCCCAATCGAAAAATTTACACAAGCTCTTCTACTGACCTTCACCTCCCCACCTTTCCTCAACCAAGCCAACTTGTAAGGTTTGGGATGCTTTTCTGTCTTTAACGCCAACTTCTTTACAGCTTCTGAAGAGATAATATTTTCACAGCTTCCTACATCGATAACAAACTTGCAAACCTTTTCCAAAATATTGCACGTTGACTGGAAAATATTACTCCTCAACCAACTTGAATCATCCTATTGCTTTGGTGTCAAACAAGATCTTCTCATCATTAAATTACATCCTTCGTCTCCCGACACTTCTTCTTCCTCCTCAGCTTGTGGTAAATTAGAACATTCTACTTTTGCATCCTCAACCTCAGCAATCATCACTCGTTTCTTAGGCTTCGGACATTCATTACTTTTGTGACCAAACTCCTTACAATTATAGCACTTGAAATTGTTGTTGACCTTGGTCTTGGCAACTTCATTAACAACCGGTTTATTAACAGCCTTGGAAACATTCGCATTGCTACTAGCCCCTTTCACTTGATTGTTGGAATTTGTAAACACACCACCACCTCTTCTGCCTTGCTTCTCCCAAGCTAGAGCCTTTTGATGTGCTTCAGCGACAGATCTCGGATCAAACATATTCACCATATCTTGAATCTGCATTCTCAACCCTCCAACAAATCTAGCTGTCAACTGTTCCTCTGTCTCCATGATATCATTCCTCGCAATCAATTGATAAAATTCATCCGCATAATCATTCACCGACTTTGTTCCCTGTCTCAAATTCTGCAATCGTTGATACATAAGAGACTGATAATTATATGGCAAGAATGTAGCCTTCATCAATTTCTTCATCTTCTCCCATGAGACAATCTTCGATTTGCCCATTCTTTCCCGTGTAAGTTTTGTTTGCTGCCACCATGCCATAGCTCTTCCTCTCAAACGTGTAGCAACCAACTTAACTCTACGATGCTCAGGAACTTCCTTGAAGTCAAAAATTTCTTCAACATTTGACAACCAATCCAAGAATTCTTCAGCTACCATACCGCCCTTGAATTATGTAATTTCCATCTTCATTCCTAACTCCCATTTACGATCATCTTCAACATCCCGATATGAATTCAAACTTGGTCTCGATCTCGATAATGAATACTCCCTCTGTCACCATCTTCATCAAAATCAAATGTACGTCTACATCGATCTCGACCATCAACTTCTCTTCGATCATACATATCTCTTCTACTATGTCTTTCTTCATCACGATATGGCTCATCTCCAAACTCACGTGGAGTTCTTCTCTCTTCATTTCTGTACTCATGGTGTTCTCGTCTCAATGAAACTGATGATTCTCTTCTTTCTCGATAAGATTGCGGCGACACCCTCCTCGTTTCCGTAACCGATGGCGAAACTCTGTTTCCTCCATGGTTCGAGACTGGCGACCTTCTCTTTGACCTTGATTCATACCAATCATCAATTTATCTAACTTCCCAATTCCTTCATCAAACTTTTCATTGATGCGTTGTTCCATTTGCTCAGCTTCTTCTCTTCTATACAACGCTTCAACATTTTGATGACGATTAGCTCTTCTCGGCAGCATGATTATCTTTAACAACAATCTTCAATAAACTCGCCTTTAACTTCTTCACTCGGCTTGCTTAGCTCGGTTGTGATTGCTTTGACTTTCGGCCTTGATCCCAAAACTTCAACTAGGTTCAAACTTCAACAAATTGACACTTCGAATCTTCCCCCAATAGGCTTGGCTTAGCTATGATTGGCTAAGTCTAGCTCTGATACCAAACTGACGCAGCGGATATAACGAATGACAACGAAATGAAGATTTCGTGTCAAACTAATCGAAGAAACGATTAGATGAAACAAGATAAATCGATGGAATTAAAATACCGAATGCCCAAATTCGTTGATCTCGAGAGATACCGAATTCTATCTATCTCCAACACGTTGATCGCGCACGATACCGTGTTAAAAGATCTACGACTCTTCTACGTTGATCTCGCACACGAGATTCCGTGAATCGGCTTCAAATCCGTTGATTCGAGCGCACTCGAATAACTGAAGATGGAGAAAGGAGATAACACTCAACTTTCAATTTCAAAGAGGCACAAAGCACTCAAAATTTTATTCAAAATTCAACAACCTTACAAATGACACCACCATCCCTATTTACAGGGTTACAACAACATACGACTCAACCCATTCACGACCTAACTCATTACAACACACACGACTTAGCTCATGCACGACCTAACACATATACACGACTTAACCTCAACGGCCTAAATCAAACGACATAAGATATTACAACAACATACGACTTAATATGTACAAGTACAACAGATACAACATACGAGTTACACCACTCACGACCCAACAATAACGACCTATCACTTTAGCGGCTTAAATGAACTGAATGACTTAAGGAAATGCGGCAATGAGCGACTTAATCATTGAGCGACCTAAGAAACCCCTCCAGGAGCGACTTAAGGAGACTCGCGACTTAAAATACACGGCAGTGACCTATCTTCACAACAGCATAAGGTCGAGCGACCTAAAATGAATGCGACTTAAGCTTCGGCATAAGGGAACGGCACAAAACAGAGCAATATAAGAAATTCTGTGACCTAACATAGGTCGTAACTCGTTCCCGCGACCTAACTTAGGTCGTAACTCGTCAAAGTCGACACTCGAAAGGTCGGAGCGACCTAATAAAATGCACACTGGTTTGTTTATCTCGCTTGGTTGCCTGCATGCTTTAACGCTGAATCCATTAACTCACGAGCGACCTTCACTAGGTCGTGAGCGACCTAAGGTCCTTGAATGACTCAAATCCATGGAGTTGGTGGATTGCGCTGCATCACCTATTATGCTGAAATTTAATTAATGTTGTGATTTCGGCTATTATTCCACATTTATTTTGAACCCTAGACATTATTATATTATCACAAGATTTTCTATAAAACATTATAACAGTAAAGATCCATTTGACATGTGTTTCTCACACTGGTTTAGCAGACTGATTTGGACGTTATTTTTCTTATAATGCTCAGATCAGTCCGAGCATATTTTCCACACTTTGGAGCTTTAGTAGACGAGCTGGATCCTCATCCTATTCGTATTCTCGTATTTTATCTTCCGTTGTTTTGTTCTTAATTGTATTTATCAGAATTTGAAAGGACGGATTGTTGTTATTGTACATGCTGATGATAAGTTTGTTTTACTCTAATGATAGTATATGTTAAAGTTATTTTCTTATCTGTCTTTTCGGTATTTGGATATTCGGTACGTGAATACCGTAAATATATTAGTGCCGACTTCTTAGGATCGGAAAGACGGATTGTTAGTCTTGAGTGGCCATTTCAAATTCACATTTGGACACTTAGATTTCCCTTCCCTTGCTTGTAAGCAAGCGATTGTTGTTGTATTTTGAACCGATCACGACCTGCAACTGGCTTCTTTTCATTTTGCTCGTCAGTTTTGGTCTCGTATACAGTAGCTGAAGTGATTCCAGAAACATATTCTTTCATGTGGTAATTTTCTTGTTGTTCCTTTATTATTAAGAGTATTTTAATTAGTGAATATTTTTTGTCAGGTCAGAAATAAAATTGAGGAGAGTGATTTAATAAGAGTCACACACAATTATCTTTTTAACTTTATTTTTTGCAGATTAGTTATGTGAAAAAAAAATTGTAATACCGCTGACAAATGACGGTAAATGATCAGGGTTCCAATATATTTGTTCCAAAGGACTCGAAGATAATGATGTAGTTCAAAATATTATATAAAACACAGAACAATCATATGCATGCTTAGATGAGTTTCATTTTTTATGGGTGAATTATCTGCAAGTTTTCTCTGTGTAACTAAAAGAGCGTGTGCACTACCATGACACTTAAAATATATAGGCCTCTCTTTCTTTATCTATGCCCTTTTGTCCATGTTGCTTGCAGACGATATGTGCCTGCATATTATTTTAATCAGATTGGTAGGGTTAAATATCTCATCTATATGCAGCAGTTAACAAGGTGGAATCAATTAGGGCAAAAATGGCATAATTAATGCTTAATTAGGCGTCTTTTATCTGTTACAGTGTGACATGCAGTTTATTTTACCCTTGCTGTCAGATTCTCAATTATATCTTAGATAATATCTTAGTAATTAAAGATATGTTAGCCTTAAAAAAATCTTTGTGATGTTCCTCTTCTATATCGTCGGAAAGCATTTATCTACAGGTCGTACTCCTATTTCACTTGTGCAAATTATAGACTATGCAATATATTTTTCTTCTTTATTATTTGTGCTTTCCCTGAATAGCCACACAAGGTCATTCAACAATATTTAATAGGCAACCTTACATATTTTTGTGTGAGTACATAATCTAGTTTGAGATATAATGTGCATATAAAAGAAATTAAGGAAATAAGAAGCACATATATATTTGACTGGCATCAAATGTATATATAAAGGGAATGCTAGAACTAGAACAGATTTCTTGATTTTGTTTTTTTAGCTTTTAGTTGATAAGAATGCTTTAGGCATGACTCTGTTCCTTTACTGGTGGTCACAACTTTCTTTAACCAACTACGATTTAGTATGTTATTGTTCTCTTAATATGCACTGTTAATATGTGTATTGAATGTAGTGTTTGCATTCATGATTATAAAACTGACGATTATTAAGCTCTTGCGGCTTTGGGCAATAAAGATGATTTAAATTCAGAGTATTTGATATTAACAACCTCTGTAGAAAATTACAATGTTACCTATTAAGTTTTGAACACATAAAGCATTAATACAGTAATTTGTAGTAGTATTCTATCCCGCTAATTACATATGACTTGAACATTGTTCTGTATATGTTTCTTCATTTTTGTATGCTTATTATTTTATTTGAATCCTTTACATCTATTTAAAGCACAAACTCAAAAATAACAACTATTTTCGAAAATGATATCTACAAATTGAAAAACTGATACCTAACAGCTGATACTACTTCTTCTCCTTTAATTCTTCAATGACTTGCTCTTCTTCTTTCTCGAGTTGCTCTTCTTCTTACTCGAATTGTTGTTTCTACTAAAACAACACTTCACACGACATCCATGCTACCAGAGTCATCGATTTTCCATCATCAAATGACTTCAAACCGAGCTGCTTCAAAATCCTAGCCGTTGCCATCCACCGTTAAACCAACCGCCCTCGCAGCCAATGTCATCATAGCAACTGCCCTAGCCATCGTCTAAGCTTGACGCGCTACAGACTCATTTATGCGTTTGTCATGTTCGCTAGTTTCTTGTCTAAACATTTCACCAACGAAGCTCTTTTGGTGCCAGTTCATGATTGGATAGCCCTACATCCCCTTAGAGCACATATATTTTTATGGAAACATTTATTTGTAACAAAAGGAATCTTTGTTGTTACATGCTACAAATCCCACATATGCGCTGATCTTTTAGAATATATTATGATATGAGACTTTATCAAAATTCAATTTACGCACCCGCTCTTATACAATGCGAGCCACACCTAAAAGGTCTCCACCTTGTCGAGTATTTTCTCAATTCAACTTGAAGTTATACAAAGTCCATAAAGACTTGGATAAGGGCGCTAACACCTTCAGCAGTTTAGATTAGGTCGCTACCACCTCCAACAGTTGGGCCAAACTGTTTCACAAAGAGTTCTTTTTCCACGGTTGGAGCAGGCCATGTTCTAACTTAGAACTCCACCTTAATGAGAATCCCGAGCTCAAACCACACACTGGAGCATACTTAAGTCAATGCTGCATCATATTGGTCCTCTCGAACCATCGGTCCTGATACCATGTTGAAATTTTCGGCACCCCCTCATATCTTCCGCTATGCCCGCACTTCATTTAGTGTAGAAGAGGCAAGACCATTGAACGAAGCTCTTTTGGTGCCAGCGTCATGATTAGATAGGCCTACATCCCCTTAGAGCACATATATTTTCATAGCAATATTTATTTGTAACAAAAGGAATCCCGTAATGTTACATGATACAAATTCCATATATATGCTGATCTCTTTTAGAATATCTTATGATATGCGACTTTATCATAATCCAATTTACGCACCCGCTCAAATACAATACGAGCCACACCTAACAGATGCTCTGATACCATGTTAAATTTTGGTGATGCAAAACCACAAATAAAAGAAAACAAATATGCAAAAAAAGAAAAGTAATCATGTATGTTTATTATGCAAATACATTAATTATTGGATTGCATTTCCATTAGATGGCAACGAAATAAATGCATGCTCACATTGTGGAATAAAATATATGCAAAAATATATGCATATTATTTCTTTCTCAGTAATCGCATTGCTTTGGAATTATTTTCCTCCATCTTTACTAATTAAAGGAATGAGTAAACTACTTGCTATGTTGCACCATTTTTTACCATTGTAAGTTGCCTTCATTATCTTCTTACCATATCTTGGTAATTTAGTCGACGACACTCAAGGATTTCACTGGCTATATATTGAGGGTAGACTTAATTGTAAACTCATCCTGGCATTCAGCCACCGATCTCCAAATAGAGTGTCTCTTCTTGTTAACTCTAATTTAGGGCTTTGGTATGTAAACTCTTATCTTGTAATCTCTTGTAACTCTCTTATATGTAATAAAATCTCTCTCCTTTGAATTGGACCGACACTATCTTGATGATAGTGGAACCAGTATAAATATTGTGCGTCTTTTTTTCTTTATAGTTATTTGCTATTTATTTGGAGTAATAGAATAATTGCTACTAGATTAAGTGATGTTCAAATTGATGAATCTAGATCTGGTTTATTGCTTTTTTTCCATTTGTGCAATTTTTCCACAACAGATTGGAACAGAGCAAGGCGATTTGTTTAAATTTGTGCATCAATGGCTCCTAGAAAGAGCGGTAGATCCGGTGGTAATTATATTATTACTCGTTTAGATAGAAAAGGAGTTTTTGTGCAATATTGAAGCTAAAGACGGAGGACATTATGTTGAGAGAGAAGAGCGTTCTAGTCTTTGACTTTGGTGACAAGGAATTTAGTGTGTTGAAGTGATATCTGGATTTAGGAACCTATATCTGCTTCATGGCTCAATGTTGTTGTAAGAGTCTTATGTTTGATTTTCGTGGAAAAAAATTTGTTTAGCAGATAACGTATGTGGAAGGAGAGAAATTTAATTGGTGATCGAGAGGATTTATTGGCCTTGGTGGCTTTAAGATTATTTTGGTATCTACCTTCTTTAGATTTTGGATATTTGCAGCATTGTTTTAGTGGGCAGGGACATAGTCTTAGCTCGCTAGCATGGTGTGATGGGGGAGGGGGGGTGGCCTTGGTGTTACCCATTGGATAAGTATTCATTTTCGTTATCTATCTCCTTAAGAGATTTCGGTTGAAGGTGGAGATCATTTTTAAGAATTTTATGTTGAAAAGAGAATTTGGGTCGAGATGGGGTATTGGGGATTTATGATTTTGCATCAAGGCGGAGTGTTAAATTTTGGTGATACAAAATCATAGATAGAAGGAAACACATATGTAAAAAAAAAAAGTAATCACGTATGTTTATTATGGAAACGCATTAATTATTCGATTGCATTTCTATTCGATGGCAATGAAATAAATGCATGCTCGTGTTCTGCAATAAAATATATGCAAAAGGATAGACATTATTTTTTCCTCAGTAATCGCATTGCTTTGGGATTATTTTCTTCCATCTTTGCTAATTGTAGGAACGAACAAATCACTTGCTATGTTTACACCATTTGCTGCCATTGTAAGTTGCATCCATTATCTTCTTACCATATCTTGGTAATTTAATTGATGACTCTCAAGGATTTGCACTGGCTGTATATTCAAGGTAGACTTCATTGTAAACTCATCGTAGCATTCAGCCAGCGATCTTCAAATAGAGTATCTCTTCTTGTTAACCTTAATTTATGACTTTGGTATGTAAACTCTTATCTTGTAATTTCTTGAAACTCTCTTATATGTAATAAAATCTCTCTCCTTTGGACTGGACATACACTATCTTGATGATAGCGGAACCAGCATAAATATTGCGTGTCTTTTTTCCTTTACAGTTATTCGTTATTTATTTGGAGTAATAGAATAATTGCTGCTAGATTAAGTGATGTTCAAATTAAAAAATCTAGATCATGTTTATTGTTTTTTCCATATTTTTGCAATTTTTGCACAACAGGTCATTAAGCTAAAATATTGAGAAATTTTATCCTCGAAACTATTTTCTTATTCTTCAATATGTCAAATTTAAAGAAGAGGGAATTAGGAAAAGGATAAACTTTGCAAAAAATTAGGCTGAAGGACATCAAGTTTCATTTTTAGGCTGAAGGACAAATGTTGTTTATAATTAGCATTATATTCAACTTTTACACTATACAAAATGCTAGATATATCTAGCATTATATTCAGTTTTACACTATACAACGTTAATTGTAACTAGCACTGCCTTTTAGCCTAAAAATAAACTTGTTGTCCTTCAGTCTAAATTGTTTTCTAAGTTTGTCACTGTGTCTATTTTCCTGTTTAAAGAAATACTATGTCAATAAAAGATACGTGAATAACTTGATAAAAGACTTGACTTATAAAAGATTTAACGTAGTATGAAAGAAAAACTACGTCAATAATTTGGTAAAAGTTCGGACTTATGAAATAAATGAGACTGCTATAAATTCGTTACCTCACTAAAAGCTCACATGCATGCATGCTGGAATAGAATTACTTCTTTTGTCTGCAAGTGAAAAATGTGGGAGATATAACATCTTTAATTGATTAACTAATAAATCATGCCAGTAACATATTTCAATGTTAATTTTTCAAGTTACCAGCTTATTAGTAGATCCAATGGAATTTGAATGATTAGAAGAAAACCTGCACCTTTATATGGGGTCCATTATGTCCATTCCATTGCTACCAACATAATGAATTTTTGGTAGCTCTACAACTAAAGAATTATACAAGTAACATTTATATCAGAACTTATGTAAAAAAATAATTACACAAGGGTGCTTTTGGCACAGGTCCTTGATAGGTTTCAAAATTCATAAAAACCCCAGTGGAAAAAGCATGTAAATGAGTAAATTAAATATCAGGTTTGGGAGATACATGTTCTGTATAGAGGAAAGGCAGGAGATGGTGTCTTCTTGTATTTATATGTCATTTACTTGTGCTTATTCCAATGTACCACACTGTGGAGCCTGGACATTGCTGCTATATTATCAAGACAGTTATATTTGAGTATATTTTTATTTGTATAAACTTTATTACTATTTTGTATAACTCTGTGAACCTATATGCTTTGATATCTAGTTCATTCAGTTATTACCGTCTTTCCCATTTTATATTTGTGATGTTTATTATATTTTATTCTATTGTGTGAGATATATGACATGATATGTGATGTTTTAATTACTTTTCAACCCCTGACGATGGTCCAACAACGGTCGAGCCCCGTAGTAGTGCATTATTTAAGTATTTTAGTCGTCGAAGTTCTAGGACGGTCGTCACATTTGGTATCAGAGCTTAAGTTGTGTGGTTAACCTTAGTTGATACCATGATCTAGTAGAGATAAGGAAGAAGTTTCACATTAGACTGGATCAATAGTAAATATATATATATATATATATATAAGAGTGCATATTTTTTATATATTTTGATTATCAAAATTATATAGTAGTATACATTGTATATAATTCTCATTGCACACATGAGTACCATTGATGTAGTTTTCTTTTTCAGATACAGATCATTCTTGTTTTAGATCAAGAATGAGTTGGTGTACAAGAAAGCTGCGAGAGACTCCATCTCTGGAACCTGGGAAGGAGTGGGCTCAAGGGCTGTTAACCCTAATTGGCAAGCATTGTTCAAATGCGATGATGGCAAACATGCTCGAAAATGCCCAAGCAACTGCTCCTAACATTGCTGTAGTTTAGGGTGCTTAAGTGCATGCATCCAAAGTCGATATCATGAAGCTGAATAAGGATTTTGTCATTCTTGTTGGAAAACCATTCCAAAAATGGAATGGGCTATAAGTGCAAGATTGGTTGAGTACCTATGAAAGGATTTTCGACGATTTGGAATTAGATGATGCAATGAGGAGAAGGATTGCTTCTTGATAGCTCCAAGGTAGAGCTTTGAACCAGTGGAACACTATTAAAATCGCTACCCCTAAGGATGAGTTCACTTGGGACCATTATTAGACTAGATTTAAGGTGAAGTTTATACCAGCTGCCCAGAAGTTAGTTGTGTTTACAAAATTTGCTGAGCTAAAGCTGGGGACATGTCTATTTCCAAGTGTGTTTTAGAGTTTGATGCTTTATCAAAGTATGAGATGTCTTTCATTGAAAATCTGTTAAAGAAGAACAAAAAGCTTATTATGGGGTTAGATGATTACTTAAGGGAGAAGCTTGTATGGCACATTGATGAGCCACTTGAGAAGGTAGTTGAGAAAGCCCTCCAGCTTGAGAGTTTGTATCCTAAACCCAAGTCCGCTAATGTCATTAAGGAAGAGCTAGAGCCGCAACATGGAGTTGGAGGCAAGAAGAAATGGAATGGGAAAAGGAAGAAGTATTAAGGTAAGGATGCTCAAAAGAAGGGTAAGTGATAATCTACCTGCTATAATTGTGGTGAGAGGGGTCATCTGACTAAGGGTTGTATAGCTAGAGGCAATAAGTGTTTGTAACAAGCTGGGACATATGTAGAGGAACTATCCTAAACCAATGAAGTAGAGATAGCTAAACCAATGAAGTGGAGATAGCTAAACCAATGAAGTAGAGATAGCTGGTGAAGGCATATGTTTTGGATGTTGTCGTGACTTCTTCGAGTGCTCCTAAGGAAAAGGAGAAGGATAAAGGTATCACTATTTAAAGTATGCTTTCTATTTAAAGTGTTTCCATACGTGTTTTTCGATACCGGGACTTCATGTTCATTTATATCTAGTGACCTGGTAGATAGATTTTGATTGAGGCCCGAATTAGTTAACTGACCATTAGTAGTGACGAACCCTGTTGGAGGCACCATTAGTCTTTATATGGTTTGTCATGGTTTGGTCTTATCGATTCATAGATTATCTTTTATTTGTGATTGCTTTGTTTTAGTTTTTTTGGGTTTGGGATTGTCTACAAGATGAATTGGCTAAGGAAGTATGTAGTAATGGTGGATTGCGAGGAGCTGTTAGTGACAATTAGAGTTGATGATGGGAAAATGTAGAGATTGGTGGCCTACAGGAGGATGAGGTTATTGTTAGCTTCATATATTCGCTATAGGTCCCATAAGGTGAGTTTTATATGTGCCCATCATTAGAGAGTATCCAGAGTGCTTAAGGTGGTGGTTGGATTACTGCCACGCTGAGAGATTAAGTTCTGCATAGATTGAGTAAAGGATGCTAGATCGATAGTTATGCTTCTAAGGCATATCAAACCTAAAGAGGAAAAAGGGATTGGAGTTGAAAGTGAATGACCTATTGAGATGAGGGTTCATTCATAGAAATATATTTGAGTGGACCACACCTGTAGTATTCGCCACTAAGGAGGTTGGCTCTCTAAGCTTGTGTGTTGACTACCATGAGCTGAATAAGGTGACAAGAAAGAAAAAGTATACACTCTCGTTTATTGATGACTTATTTAATCGCCTCCATGATGAGAAGGAGTTCTCTCAGTTGGATCTTGCGATGGAATTTCATCAGCTGACAGTAGAGAAGCGGAGTGTGCCAATCACCATATTTCACATGCTATCTAGTGTCTATGAGTGGTTAGTTATGCCATTTAGGCTAAACAACGCTTTGACATACTTTGCTGATCTCAAAAACCGAGTCTTCAGGGTTTAGTTGAATAACTTTATTCTTGTGTTTGTGTATGATATTCTTGTCTATTCTAGGGTAGAGGAGGAACACAAGTGCACATGATATTGTGCTTGAAGTGTTGAGGAAGCACAAGATGAGGAAAAGTTTTCAAAGTGTCACTTTTGAAGGAGGGAAGTGAGATTCTTAGGTCATGTCATCTCTGTGAAGGATATCATTGTAGATCCTGCCTATTTGGCAACGGTTCAAGATTGGAACTAACCCAAGAATGCTATTAATGTGAGGAGTTTCCATGGATGCTTTATCACTTGAAGGCAGGAACACTGTCGACTAATTTAAAGAAGAAGAATCAAATCTTTATTTGGTACGTGAAGTGTAAGCATGCATTCATGAGTCTGAATAAGAGGTTAACAAGTGCATCTATGTTAATCATTTCGAGTGGGAATAAGGAGATAATGGTATACACTGATGCTTGTGGTATCATATTGGGTGCAGTACTGATGCACGGAGCTAAGGTTGTCACCTATGCTAGTCGATAGCTAAAGCCGCATGAGTGGAAGTATCTGACCTAGGATTTAGAATTGGGAGCAATGCTGTTTGCTTTGAATATTTGAAGGCACTATCTATAAGAAGAAAGGTTTGAGTTGTTTATGGACCACAAATCCTTTATATACCTTTTTTCCTAGAAGGACCTCAACTTTCGTCAATAGCAACGATAGAGTTCTTAGCCTCTTATGACTTTAGCATTTCTTATACACCTAATAAGGGAACTATAGTCGTTGATTCTTTAAGCATAAGACATGCCAGTTTGGGTGTGATGTTCCTAAAGTGGAAGTAGTTGGAGTATATTGATGGCTATGTCGTTAGACCTCATTGCGAGTTAGAGCTAGATATGTTGGCTAGTTTGACCATCAGACTGATGTTAAGTTAGAGGACTGGTACAAGTCTAAAGCGAGATGCTAGACTAGCAGAGATGATAGAAAAGATAGAAGGAGTGGAGTTTGCTGAGATGATGCAATATGGACTCGATCGAGATGGTTCTCTCTGTAAGGAGAGGAGGTTGTTTGTTCTCGATGTTGATGGATTATGAGATGAGAGGCTATGAGAGTGCTATCATTCTGGATGGACTATACATCCCATTGGTAATAAGATGTACCATGGTATAAAGCAGACATATTATTGGAAGAGGTTGAAGAAGGATGTTAGGACATTTGTCTTGAAGTGTATGAATGACCTCTTGGTAGAGGCGGAGAAGAAGAAGCATTGTGGGTTGAGACAACCATTGGAGGTTCTCGAGTGGAAGTGGGAACAAAGTATCGATGGATTTTATGGATGGGTTGCAGAGGACCAAAGGAGGATACAACAGCATCTGGGTTATCGTCGATAGAATAATGAAGAGTGCTCAATTCATACCCATCAAGTCTAGTAGAACGACATCCAAATTAGCCTAGTTGAATGTGAAATGGGTGATGCAATTCCATGGTGTACTAAAGAGCATTATAAGTGACTGAGACCCTTTATCTACCAGTGGTTTTAGAAGAGCTTACGAGAGGCGTTGGGGAAGAAGCTACATCTCAGTGCAATATATCACCTACAAACCAATGTGCGGACCGAGAGGGTGAATCATATATTAGAAGATCCCATGTTAGCTTGCATTCCTGATTTTGGAGACTCATTGGACGATCATTTGCATTTGGTGGAGTTCACATATAATAATAATTATTAGTCTAGCATCGGTATTGCATCATTCGAAGCATTACATGGCCAACCATGTAACACTCCTTCGTGTTAGTGGAAAGCAGACGAAAAACTGATGCTTGGGCCGGACATTATCAGACAAACCTTGGAGAAGATTAAGATCATTCAATCACGAATGAAGGCTGCTCAGGATAGGCAAAGAGCGATGTTGATAAGAGATATAAAGATCTGGAGTTCTCTTTCGGTGATATGCTACTTATGAAGATTTTTCCTCTGAATAATGTTATTCGATTCGGTAGTAATGAAAAGTTGGCTTCGAGACTCGTAAATCCTTTTTCGATCATTGTAAGGATTGAAACCTAACATATAGGGTCAACTTACCTTAGAAAATGGCCAGCGTGCATAACTTATTCCACATCCCTCACTTATGGAAGTTTGCGTACAATCTAGGCATGATAATTGCATCGGGTCAACTTGATGTTATTGAGATTGAACTAGAAGCTTCAAAACCTCATAGGTTGGTTTTATTGTTGAACATGTTACGAAACTGCTTAGAAGGAAGATGATGGAGTTAGTGAAGTTTCAACGAGGTGAAAGTGAAGGGGATTGCATGTGGGAAATCGAGGAGAGCATGAGAGCTGCATACTAGAGCTTTTCGCATAGTAAGGCCTACTTTTATCGTATTTACTTTCACTTTTGATATTATATATGATAGTCTAGCATTATGCATGTTAGGATAGGTTCATATATATTATTTATTGCATGGCTTCCTGTTTGAGATATTGATGATTGCTTATGATTATTAGGTATGCGGGGTAACCATGATTGACTATTCCTTGATTTATTTGTGGATTTCTTGGGCGAAACTCTTAAAGGGGAGAGTGCAACGATCCATATTTTACCTATCGAATGATTGGAAAATATTATTACTTAATCCATTTGGGTCATAGGACTCTATTATTTTGGGAAAAGACTTCTAGGGACATTTTCCATCTTTAGAATTTTTATCTAATAGTTTTGACCCTGAAAATTTCTATAACTATTGGTACTAGCTAAAATAGGGTTTGAAACCACATCCATCTGATCAGGATGATGATTTCTATTTCCATATAGTGGTCATAACAGAAAAATGGACATATCATTTAGGAGATATAGCTATTTTAATTTGGACCGCTACTGGCCAGATTAGTGGGTAATTAGTTAAGCCCATATTTAAGCCCAATAGCCCATTTCGGGGTTTGTGCCATATTAGGACTGATGGGACAGATCTAAATCATTTTTCTACTTCCTAAAAACAAGTCATCGAAATGCTCCTCCTTTTCTAACTAAATCTAGCCTAAAATCATCATTAAAGGGGAAGGTCTTAGATTCATCTTTTGACTGCCCTGGAAATAGTATGGTTGTTGTCTACTTTGTATTTAAAGGTAGAATTGGGTAATTTTGTTGTTATATGAGTGATTTGGTATCTTTCACTATACTTTGTATGTTCGTATACTTAAAAATTGATGTTTTAAAGATAATTTTTAAGTTAAAACATTTTCTAACCATAGTGACATGTTTATGACAAAATTTAAAAAGGTAAGAATGGATCTTAATTGGTTTTTTACCCTTTTATGAATCATGTTGTGATTTTAGCATGAAACGAGATCCATGGAATTATATGCTTGTAAATCATGTTTGGATAAGTTAGATTTGTTATATGAATGCTTATGAATATTGTATGGATGTTATGCATTGGTTGCCTATACTTGTTATATGTTTTAACAGGCTTTATATAGTAGAAAGTGGTCGTTATTTGAGTGTTATAGGAAGCAAAATTGCTCAAAATCGGATGCTGTTGGAATCTAAATTTTTCATTGTTTTGATTGCGACAACTATATAAATCAATATTTTTGTGTACTAATCACTTATGCAAGAGATTTTTTGCAGATTCATATTCAGAATATTTTGAAGCTGATAGTCTTTAGTTTAGAGTCTGTATACTATTTAGAAATATGTTAAAATCTCTCCTGAATGGTATATATATAAACATACACACATGATCAAACATGCATAAAAGGATGAAAACAGCCGGCTGAATGAACTCACTCAGCCGTCCGTTTGCTGAAATGATTTTATTAATTCACAATATTCAGCAGGCTGAATGAGTTAATTCAACCGGTTGTTTTAGGCAAAAATTTGCCTATTCCTTTGTTGTTTTTGATTTTACCAAATTTAGAAGGCTGAATAATTATTTTCAGCCGGCTAAATATTTTCAATAGCTATTTTTATGAAAAGACACTTCTCTTCATCGAAGAGAAACATCTTCAATTCAACAGTTGCACCTGTTTCTCTTCAACCTTATCTTTCATCAATAATTGCAACTTTTTAATTTCTATAAATAGATTTCAGAATTCAACAAACTATTAACTCAACTGATTTTAATACTCCTGAATTCTTATCTCGTATTCTCTATTTTCAAACTACACTCAAACTGCATACATTCTCTTATTGTTGATCATTCTATCTTCCATAATTCTCAAGCGCATTACACTATATATCATAAAGGATAAGATTATAGGAAGATTGTACTTAATTGACTTATTAGTGCTATTTAAAGAGCACGTTACAGTTAGATAATTTTCTCTAGTTGTAAAGAAGTCATGCTCGGTTGCTCAGGCGGTAGAAGTCCTATTCGGTTACTCAGGCGGTAGAAGTCCTGTTCGGTTGCTCAGGCAGTAGAAAACCTATTCCTCCGGGTTAAGTGAGGGTTGCTAGTTTAATTCTAAAAGGAGTTTGAGACTGGAAGTAGAACGAGAGTTCGAACTAGTATAAAAATCTTTGGTGTCATTTATTTTACTATTTACTTACTTAGTTTATATTCCATATAAATAGTTTATCCATATTACACGATCCTGTAGCGCAGTCATTTTCATTCGGTATTAGTGCAAGGCCATCAATAACCGTAACATAGTTATCTAATATTGTTTTAATATGGAAAACAACACCAGCACTGTTGCTAACACTACCTATTTAAAAGGTCAATCTACTACACGACCACCTCTATTTAATGGAATGAACTATAACTATTGGGCTACTAGAATGAGAATCTGTATACATGCAAGTAGTTATAAAAGCTGGAACATTATGCAATCTGAACATATTATTCCTACAACTGAATATTCAATATGGTCTAGCACGCAAAAATTAGATGCTACTGCAAATGCTAAAGCTATGAACATGTTATATTGTACATTAGACAAAAATGAATTTAATAGAATAAGCATGTGTAAAACTGCTCATGAAATTTGGCGTACATTTAAAATTACACATGATGGTACTAACAAAGTAAAACAGAGTAAAATTTCTATGCTAAAAAATCAGTTCCATAAGTTCAAAATGAAGCAAGATGAGACTATAAATGAAATGTACTCTAGATTTCAAGATATATATCATTCTTTGATAGAATTAGGAGAAACTTATACAGATTTTGATATTGTTTCAAAAATCCTCAAACCGCTAACGGATGAGAGGAAACGAAAAGTCTTAGCAATCAAAGAAGCTAACGACATTTCGACCATAAAACCAGAAGAGTTGATTAGAAATCAAATGTCTTATGAAGTTAATCTCCAGGAAAAACGAGTACAGGCTCAAGTTAAGAAGAATATAGCATTCTAGGCAGAAAATGATGGATCAGATTCAGATGAAGAAGATATGGCGTTCATTGCTAAAAGTTTCAAAAAGTTTTTAAAATTTAGAAAGAGCAACAAATTTAGAAATAACAAGACAACTCCAGCAACAATAACAACACCAACAAACCATCATCACCTGCTCTAGAATGTTATGAATGTCCACAAGAAAGGTCACATCAAGAAAGACTGCCCGGAGAAAAAGAAAAGGAAATATAAGCACAAAAAAGACAGATTCAAGAAGAAAGCTTTCTTTGCCATGTGGGACGATATAGAATCATCTTCATCATCAGAAAAGGACTCGGACAGTGATTCGGAACAAGCCAACATTTGCTTTATGCCCACAGAAGACGAGATAAGTGATCTAACTTTTAATGATCTTTTGGAAATCAATTCAGAATTACTTGATAAATTAAAAGGAAAAAATAGAAATTACAAAGAAACTCTTGAAAAATTGAGCAGAACTGAAATCGAAGTAGAAATGCTAAGAGATGAAAAGAAAATTTTAGAAGAAGAACTTCAAGTTACTCAAAAATCTTATTCTAATATGACATCTCAACTTTCTCTGCTAAGTCAAGAGATCGAAACTCAGAAAGAAAAGAACGATGCTTTATTAATTGAGAATCATGACCTTAAAGCAAATATCAATATTTTAGAATTAGATAACTCTAACCTTAAAACAAAGTTAGAAGTCATTACTAAAAATGTCTCTCATTTCAATAAAGGTAGAGAATTTTTTTCCAAAATCATAGAAAATTCTCAAACTGCTTCAAATAAAAGAGGACTAGGATATAAACAATCCTCTAGAATTATTCCAAAGGAAAAGAATTTTTCATATAAAAGGAATATTAAAGTTGAAAAACCTAGATATAAAGTTTCAAATACTAAATCAATTAATATTTGGGTTCCTAAAACAAATAATTCTTCGATTAGAAATAGGTATTTAAAATCTTTTATAAAAACCATTCATGAAAACAAAGATTTTGTTTTCAAAAGGAATTCTGAACAATCTTGGTTTGGCTTCTTAAGACCTAATGCTTAAGACCCAAAATAAAAGGGTGGGTACCAATGTTATTTCCATATTTTGCATGTACCATCTTAAAAGAGAGAAAAATGGATACTAGACAGTGGTTGCTCAAAACACATGATGGGAAACAAAGGGATGCTAACAAACATTAATTACTCAGTGGAGGTTCTGTCACATTTGGAGATAATTCCAAAGGATATGTCATTGACAAAGGCGATGTGAGCAATAACGGTATATCTAATTGATCTCTTATTATATATTTTATTAGTTAAAAATTTGAAGCATAATTTACTTAGTAACAGTCAATTGTGTGACAAAGGATTCAATATTTCCTTTTTTGAAAACAAGTGTACTATTTTTGATCAAAATAAAAATATTATTTTTGATGGTTTTAGAGATAAAAATATTTATGTTTTAAATATGAATGTAAATTATAATACAAGCATGTGTTTAATAGCCAAAGAAAGTGATCATTGGTTATGGCACAAAAGATTTTTTCATATTAATTTCAAAGCTATAAATAAATTATCTAAAAATAATATAGTAAAAGGTTTACCAAAAATGAATTTTAAACAATATTTGTGATGTTTGTCAATTAGAAAAATTATCAAAATCATCCTTTAAATCAAAGAAACACATTTCTACTGTACACCTACTAGAACTATTACATTTGGATCTCTTTGGTCCAACTCAAATTCAATTTATGAATCATAGTAAATATGTGTTTGTTATAGTAACTGATTTCTCAAGATATACTTGGACTATTTCCTAAGAAATAAAAGTAATACTTTTGAAAATTTCAAACTTTTTGCCAAGAGAATTCAAAATCTCAAAAAATTAAAAATTTTAGGAGTGATCATGGAGGTGAATTTGAAAATGAAGCTTTTGAATATTTTTGTAATAAAAAGGGAACTTATCACAATTTTTATTTTTCTAGAACACCACAACAAAATGGAGTTGTAGAAAGGAAAAATAGGATGTTACAAGAATATGCAAGAAATTTATTAAATGGATGCACATTACCAAAACATTTCTGGACAGAAGCTGTCACAACTGCTTGCCGCGTTCTAAATCGTGTTTCCATCCGGCCTTTAACAAAACACACTCCATGTGAACTTTTTCATCAAATAAAACCGAACATTTCATATTTTAAAGCTTTTGGTTCAAAATGTTTTATCTTAAATACAAAAGATCAGCTTGGAAAATTCGATCCAAATCCCGATAAAGGAATCTTCGTAGGATATTCAGAACGAAGCAAAGCTTATCGAATTTTCAATGAAAGAACAAAAGCAATCAAAGAAACACTTCGTGTTTCATTCGATGAATTTTTTTCAATATTAGTAGAAATTTTGAAGATGTTGAAAATATACCTAAGATGGTCATAAATACAGTTACTCAAAATAATTTTGAAGAAGATGAAAACATTGTTTATAATTTTGAAGAAGGTGAAAACATTATTCATTATGAAAATGAATTAAGATCTCCTCCTAGGATTTTACGGGATCACCCGGTACAAAATGTCATAGGAGAAATTGATTCGCATGTTAGAACTAGAAATAAACTTAATCAAATGGGTTATATAGCTTTTCTTTCTAAAATTAAACCTAAAAATGCAAAAGAAGCGTCTACTGATGACTATTGGATTATATCTATGCAAGAAGAGCTAAACTAATTCGAACGAAATGAAGTTTGGGAACTAGTTCCTAGACCAAGTAATCAAATAGTCATTGGTACTAAATGTGTCTTCAAAAATAAAGCAGATGAACATGGTAATATAACTAGGAATAAAGCTAGATTAGCTGCACAAGGATATAACGAAGAAGATGGAATTGACTGCGAAGAAACGTTTGCTCCAGTTGCACGACTTAAAGCAATACATATCTTACTGGCCTTTGCATGTTTTCGTAATTTCAAACATTATCAAATGGATGTTAAAAGTGCTTTTTTAAATGGTTATATAAAAGCAAATGTTTTTGTTGAACAACCTCCGTTATTCACACATGAAAAATTTCCAGACCGCGTCTATAAACTTAAGAAAGCCTTATAAGGTCTAAAACAAGCACCCCGTGCTCTGTATGAACGTCTTAAGAGCTATCTAATAGATTCTTATTTTGAAATTGGGAAGGATGATCAAACTCTTTTTATTAAATAAACTAAAAAGGATATTTTAATTATTCATATTTATGTAAATGATATTATTTTTGGTTCTACAAATGAAAAATTATGCCAGGAATTCTAAAAAATAATGACAAAAGAATTTGAAATGTCACATATGGAAGAATTTTTCTTGTTTTCTTAGATTACAGATTAAACAATTAGAAAATGGAATTTTTATTAATCAAGAAAAATATTGTAATAATCTAATTAAACGCTTTAGTATGGAAAGTACTTCTGTTAAACCAACTCCAATGAGTACAACAATTCATCTCGATAGAGATGAAGATGGTAAAAGTGTTGACCAAAAATTATATCGATCTATAATTGGATCATTACTTTATCTAACTGCTAGTAGACCTGACATAATGATAAGTGTTTGTTTATGTGCTCGATTTCAAGCAAATCCTAAAGAATCACATATGCGAGTAGTAAAACACATATTGCGTTATCTAAGCAAAACCAAAGATTTTCAACTTTTCTACCTGAAAGAATGTCCTTTCGAGTTAGTTTCGTATAGTGACACTGACTTTGGAGGATGTGCGATGGATCAAAAAAGTAATAGTGGGACTTGTCACTTCATTGGACAATCCATAGTCTCTTGCTCTAGCAAGAAACAAAATTGTGTTTCATTTTCAACTTGTGAGGCAGAATATATTTCTGCTGCCTTAGCTTGTGCTCAAGTAATTTATATGCAAAAAATACTTCAAGATTTTGGTTCAAATTTATCCAAATCGACTATTTTTATGATAGTACTAGTGCTATGAACTCATCCAAAAATCCTAACAATCACTCACGAAATAAACATATTGACATAGGTCATCGTTTCCTTCGTGATAGTATTGAGAAGGATTTGTCAGATTGGAATTTGTATCCTCTGAAAATCAACTGGCTGATGTACTTACAAAACCTTTAAATGAAAATATCTCCATAAAATTAAGAAGAGAATTAGGAGCTGTATCCATAAAATACTAATAATTTTTTTGATGAAATTTAAAAAAAATTTGAAATTTTCCTAGACTTGAACTCGGGATCTCTTACTTGAAAATCTGGTGCTCTACCACTTTACTACTCTTTAATTTTCAACTAAACTTGATTTACATTCTACTTTCATTTGTTTTTTCCACCTTACTGTTTTAACTTCTTTGCAACCTATCTTTTTTTTCTCTGGTTCTTAACAACCTATCTTTTTTTCTCTGGTTCTTAACAACCTAACCACTAATTTTGTTTCTATTTATATGATCTTCTTGCATATAAATTTTCTCCCTTTATTTCTTTTGCAAATCAAATAAAAAAACTAGTTTCAACTTACGCAATAAAAAATGTCTTTCCAACACAACTCTAAATCCTCCATACTTTCATATTCTTCTCCTTGTTCGGGATCAGTAAATTTACTAACTCCTACACCGATTTATGAACCGGTCCCAATTGTTCCTCCTTTTACTCACATGGGTTACATTCCACATGGAAAAAGAACAAGACAGTCTGTATTTCTTATTCACCACCTACTAAAGAAAAGATAGATGATATTCATCGCTACCAAAGGGAAACAATGGAGTTATAGCATGAACTTTATTATGAACAAAAAGTTAATGCCAATTGTTTAAGCATTTTGGAGCAAGTTGCCTTGAAATCCTTTGGTTACTCATCCAAGAGCACGGTTCATCAAGCGGATCCTGTTTATTCTCCATTCCGACACAATCCTTAGGAACTATCGCCACAGCGTCCACTAATATCTCCGAATTCGTAGGAACGTGGCAATTGATGGTCGCCACTCAGGCCACTACAAGGGAACACAAGAATAGAACCGGATGAATATTACACTCCAAGCTCCTCATGAAAATCTGTTTAAAAGTATTTAATATGTAATCTTATTTATTTATTCAAGTATATTTACGATATTACTTTAATAAAAATACTTGTTATAAAATAAAAAGGAAGCCATATTTTTTCAAACAATTTAGCCAGCTATTTACACTAAAACAGACGGTTGAATATTATCTAGAAGAAATTTTTTTCCCAGATTCAGACTGCTGAATCACTTAAAACAACCATCTAAATCAGTTCAAAAATGAACTATTTACTTGCGAGAAGGAACTCAGACGGCTGTTTACAATAAAACAGCTGGCTGAATCTGTCTTGAAGCATTTTTTACTAGGCCCTACATCTCCTATTCCGACTTTACCCTTACTTTTCACCTACCCATAAATTCATCTTTTCACCTTTTATCCCTTCCCTTCAGAACCCTAGCTTAGTTTTTTCAAATGCTCATCTTCTACTCTTAAATTTTAACTTCTAATAGCTCCTACATAAAAACACACAAGAGAATCCGCCTCTGGTCCTTCCGAAGACCAGATTCGTTGATGGCTTTGGAATGATGTTGTAGTCTCTCGCTACAATTCTATGAAAAATTCCAATATCTTTGAAGGGGCTTTCATGATGTTCCCAGATTTCGTAGCTTATTGAATCAGAGAAATGACTGAGCAATTCCACTTTGATAATCTCATAAGGTATGCTCCCTATAATGTTAGAGTTAATCATTTTTTGCTTAAACTTTTTTTTGCAAATCTGAGTCTAGGCCACCATAATCCTCAAAATCGAGAAGATTGTGTTTGGTCAATTATTTGTGGTACTAAAATATTTTTGCCTTTGCAAAGATTAGGCAATATTTTAAACTATCCTTACCAAGCTGTTGACATAGATGATATTGTAACAGCCCGCAAATCCGTAACCCTTTGAGCCGACAATATTCTCCATCAGTTCAACTCAAATTGGTCGGAAATACAAACCATTAGGGCTAAAGAAGAAAGAGGTAGAAGAAGAAAATAGAAACAACTTCAGAATCTCACAATCGCAACGGAACAATATATAATATATAACAATAGGTTTTTGTACAAAAGAATCTATAATTTAATAATACTTACAATCATCGGAGTACAACACAATCCATAGCACACAACTGGATAGTTATAATACTTGTCCTCTCCAAAGCCGACTGTACAACTTACACTGCGCAACGGAATATACATCAAGTACGTGTGATACGTCTCGCCATCTAACTTGTCTCTTGAGCTCCACAACATCATATCCTAAATCTGTAATACTCTATCTAACTCGAGCATTATAATAAAATAACACTCGAGTTAGTGTGGAAAACCAGCATGAGAAAACACACTCAATTGGATTATTAAAGTTTTCAAATTCCTTTGAAAATCAAAGGTATCTCGTAAGACCACGCCACAAATAAACATACCGAGTTTTTACCTTACGATAACCTAAAACATTTTTATCAAATTTGTCTGATATTATAGTAGGATCTTTAGAAAGTACAATAGAATCTAACTGAAATTCTTGCATCTCACGTTCCAGCATAGTTGGCACAATAAAAACCATACAGGCGCTTATTGGAGATTGGATTCCATACAATGGCAGGGCTATTGAGGTACCGCCCATCATAGTATGTGGTCGAGATTAACGTACCGAGGACCACTCCCGATCCCCTCCAACACAAGACTAGAGCTACCCCTTACATGATAGTCCGAATAAGATCACCCGACGGTTGGGATTAACAACCGCCCACTAAGCCGAGATCAAAAAAGGGCATCTAGACAGGGATGACATTACCCTACTTGGGTGCTAGCCACTTAGCCTTGCCTCACCTCCCCTATTTTAGTCATCCTCGGTTGATGAGGCTTGAGGCTATGCGTTACCTTTTTTAGAACAAATTCACTTTGAATGCTCATCGTCCTCCCGACGATGGTCTGATAGCATTCGTCCATACAAGTTGCCTTGGGTCTAGACAAACCAGATCACCGTCTTCATCATCTTCATGGTCTTCATTCGCAACGTTCAACCGGAGCGAAGTGGTTTTCGGATAATTAAATCTGATCCCGGTCTCTTCGAAACGACCAACGCATTGGCCAATTTTTGATAGTCGGTTATTTAACTATCAAATTACACAATCATTCAACCATTTACTTTATTTCCACCGAAAATTCCAAGTCATATTTAATTAGCTTTTAAATAAATTAAATCACTTTATCAAAAAATACACATTTAAACATTTTAAAATAAAACCACTTAAATCACTTTATTCAAAATAATCGTTATGAAATTAGATAATAATTTTCCAAGAAGAGCTTTAGCTAAAACTAATTTTAAAATAAAACTAAAATATAAGGTATACATATTTAATAGTTACCCTTTAAACCATAATACTAATTTAGCCTTTTAAAAATAATTACTACTTTAATTAAATTAAAAAAATATTTACTTTAACAATTTTTAAACAATTAAACAATAATTTTTCCAAAACATTCTTTCAAAACCCACTTGTAAAACTTCTAATTTATACATAAAAATCTCCTTTGAAATTATACTTGCCTTTTAAGGAAATTAATCTTTCCATTCCAACATAACCATCTAACCATTTATAAATCCTTCTTGATTTATTCCAATTTAATCTACGTCCCAATCCCGTAAATTTCTTTTCCACACTTTTAAAAATAAACCACTATTTATTTTTAAACAAACCACCCTTTCCTTATAAATTCCCATCGTCAATTTATACCTTAAAATTATCCGCTGATAAATATTTCAGTTTATTTACAAACTCGATTTATAATTTCCATACCCTCATTTTCCTTTAAATCACTGTTTTCAAAACACTTAATCGATTTGCTGAATTAAATTCCCTTTAAAATAGATTTCTTTACTTACCTAAATTTATTCCAAAAACCCCATTTATTCCAGATTCACTCCTTTATTCTGATTTAACATCTTATTTAAATCTAAAATACCCATTTCATACTTTATTTCGAAATTCTTCTTTTATATTTTTTTCCCAAACTCATTAAGATCTCAATATTTTAATAAAAATATTCCTTCGTACTTACAATAATATTTCTTAAGTCCTTATTTTAAAAATCCTTTTTCACATTTATTCAAAATTCTTATATTTCCCATATCTTGGAATTTATTATATAGGATTTAAAAATCAACTATTTATTTTCCCGATTCTTTTCTTTATCCATTTTTACTATAAATTTCTTACTTTAGGTTATCCCTTTTCCAATTCAATATTTATTATTTTTAAAATGCGACAGTATATCCAGCAATATATTAACATCAAATAAATAAATTTTCCAACATAATATCATAGATTAATCAACATTCCATATAACTGAATATGAAAATAAATTCAAAATTTTTTGAGGAATCCTGTTAGATCCCTCCATCTTATTTCTCTGCATCCATAGATGTTAGTCAACAAATAAGTACAAATCCTGCTTCAAGGCGGGATATCGCGGTATATAGGGTCATCCGCTATTATGCGGGTACATAGGGTCTCATCCGATATGTAATGCGGGAATATCAATCACTCCAATATATATATACTACTATATATAATATCACATCCATATTTGATAATAAACTATCAATTCAAGCAACCAATCAATAATTTAAATTTTAACTATTTATATTAACCGATAATCCAGACGTGAATGAGATTAACTCACCTTTGATTTTTGTTTTGCAGTCCAATCCAAACAGGCAATTTTCTTCACGATTTTAGACCTTGTACAAAATTATAGGATTTATTTATATTTGAACTAATCAAACAAATTTTATTTTTAACATTTAATTAATTTAATTAACTATTAATTTTTCCTATAAAAATTCTTTAGGAACTGAATAATTAAAATAAGTTAATTACACTAATTAATCTCCTTAATACATAATTTTAAAATAATATAGTAAGTGAAAATATGTATGTTATTTTTTTATATAGATATATTTATATTTATATATTTTTTTCTTCTGTAAATCAAAAACAGCAGTTTGCTTTACTATAAAAACTTTTCCTTTTATTTATATGTATATTTGTTTTTTGTTTTTGTTTTTTGGCAAGGCCGACGGGGTTGGATGGACCCCGACCATTTTATTGCAGCACCAATAAGAATACAACACAAACTACATAGAGCAAGCTCTAAGAAAACTGAGGAGAACAAAGCGCTACAAACAACATGCACATAAGGAGAAAAAATAGGAACAAAAATAAAAATCAGAAGAACAAATGAGAGAGCACCCATTAAAAGGAGTGAAGTATTCCTGGATCAATGTAGAATGATAGCATACTCAGCGCATTCTTGATCTCGTGCATCACCCATAGCTTAAAAGCCACTTCAGATTTAGCACTGTTTGGCTCAAACACCCTTGTGTTTCGTTCCTTCCAGACCACGGTAGTAAAACTTTTCAAAACATGAAGAAGAACTCTCTTCTCTTTACTTTTGAACCCTGTTCTCGCATCTAGTTTATTCCACTCATTCCAGTTACCGTTAAAAGCTTCAACCCAGCAGAGCTTGGCCTTGACAATCTGCCAAACATTATTAATGACAGAACACTCAAAAAACAAGTGTTCAACAGTTTCTGCTTGATCATTACAGAAGGTGCAGAGAATATTGACATCCAACCCCATGCACACAAGTTTCGTTTTAGTAAGAATTGCGCGGTTTAGCACTTTCCAGAGAAGTAAGTTGTTTCTCATACTACTATCTTTATACCATGTTCGCTTAGACCATTTCCACATCGGCCGAACTTTGTTCTTCATAAGATGTTCATAAACAGAGCCAATTTTGAATTTGGTCCTATTAACACCCCAAACCAGCCTCTCATTTGATGCTAACAGTGTAGTTTTGCTTCTAATCAAGTACCAAATACGCTGAATTCTTTGGTTGGATGAAAAGGAGTTAGTGCTTTGAATGTTGCTAAGAACATCACTAACCTTAGCTGCAAGGTGTACGCCAGTTTGCATTATTTCATTGTATGTTAAGAGACTGCTAAGTATCATCCCTGAAACAAGCCATGGGTCATACCAAAAACTAACGCTGTACATATTGTTGATGCTCATTTGACAGAGAGGAAGGACTTCCTCCTTTAGCTTGAAAAGACATTGCCAAGTCCAACTCAGATTCTGGGGTTTATTCATTTTCCAAAATTTTCCGCTCTTAACAACGTTGTTTCGAGACCACTCAGCCCATACACCGTCAGCACTGTTGAAGTAAGTATCCACGTGTCTAGCAATCGCCGCTTTGTTCCACTGCTTTAAGCTGATAATACCCAGACCCCCCTTATTCATAGGTAGTTCAACTCTGCTAAAATTAACTGGGGCAATGTATCTCCCATTAGTTCTTCCCGTCCATAGAAATCGCATGAATGCACTAGTAATCATTTTCATAAGTTTTAAGGGCAGAACATAGGTTCTAGCCCAATAAACTTGAATGGCAAATATAACAGACTTAACAAGGGTAAGTCTACCTGCTTGACTAAGTTTCACAGTTGTCCAACAGTTAAGTCTCGCAGTTATCCTCTCAAATAAAAGAAGACAATGGTTTAAAGTTATTCTAGACGTTGCCAGAGGAAGCCCCAGGTATGAAATAATATTTGGGTTATGATGCAGACCAGTAACATGATAAATAGCCTCCTCCTGTTCGATGCTGACACCATCCAAAATGAGGTCAGATTTTTCAATATTAACCTTCAGACCAGTCATATCATGAAACTGTTCTAGAGTGTACATAAGATTATTCACAGTTGTAATATCAGGCGTACAAAAAAAAACAAGGTCGTCCGCAAACATTAGCGTTGATATACTTGGTTGACTGCATTTTTGATGGCACGTAAACTTGCCGTGCTCAATTAGCCTGTTGATCATTTTAGTCAAAAGCTCCATCACAATTATGAAGATGTACGCAGAAATAGGATCACCCTGCCTTATGCCCTGCTTACTACGAAAGAAACCAGCAGGTAAGCCATTAACAATGACCGAATAAGTTGGGGTGGATATGCATTCATATATCCAAGCTAGAAAGTGTGTAGGGAAGTTCATATACCCCATGATACGAATAATACTATCCCATTGTAACGTATCAAAAGCTTTCATAATATCAAGTTTAAACATAGCCTTTGGCGAACCGTTTTTACGATTTTAACCTTTAAGTAGTTCATGTGCGAGAAGAATATTATCAATGATGTTCCTACCAGGTAGAAACGCCGCTTGGTTAGTGGAGATCAAAGTAGGTAGAACAAGCTTTAGTCTTGAAGCAATAACTTTGGAGATGCATTTGTAAATGGTATTGCAACAAGAAATAGGCCGGTACTCGTTGACATAGTGGGCATTTCGTAACTTGGGGATGAGAGCAATATTAGTGTAGTTGTAGGACCTGAACAGCTTAGATCTTTTAAAGAACAACTTGATGGCATTGATGACATCAGAAGACACAATTGTCCAACATGTAGTAAAGAATTTGGCATTCAGACCATCAGGGCCACCGCATGAGTTACTATTCAGTGAGAACATCACTATCTCAATTTCTTCATCAGTTACTTCATTGCATAGGAAGCTGTAGTGTTCATTAGTAATTCTAGGAAGTATTTCAGGCGGGATGTCTTCAATGTTAGGTTTGAAGTTGCTAACGTTGCCGTATATGGAGGTGAAGTATTGTACAAAGGCATTCTGAACATCAGGGATTGTATTATGTAGATGGTCATCCAAGTCTTTGATGGTTGTTATATTCTCTCTACGCTGTTTGTTTCTCAGGCTTGCGTGAAAATACTCACTGTTTCTATCACCTTGTTCATGCCATTTAATCCTGGACTTTTGTCTAATCGTGTCACTTTCTGAAGTTAAAGCTTCACTATATTGTCGAGTTAAGTTATACTCAGTTTCGGACAGATTGGGGTTTGTAACGTTGGACATCATCTCCGTTTGCACTTCAGCTAATTTCTCACCAATAGAAGTGCTCAGTTTGTCTCCCTTGCCAAATCTCTTGAACGACCACTGCTTCAGTGCTTCTTTAACTTCTTTTATTTTTTCCTGCAAAATAAATAAGTGGTTACCTTTTTTTTCTTTACTCCAAGCATGTAAGACAGTAGTTTTAAAGTCATTTTCTTTAGTACAAGTGTTAAAAAATTTAAAATTTGAGTTTCCTCTCTTGTCTGCCCTACACAGATGGGTAATTTGAGGACAGTGATCTGATAGAAGTGGAAGGGGAAGAAGGCTGAATAGAAGGGGCCATTTGTTAAGTGCAGCATGGTTGGAAAAAGTATGATCGATCCTGGAGAAAGTCCTACTACCATTCCTTCTTTTATTGTTCCAAGTATATTGCATTCCTACAGATCTAACTGGAATTAACTCAGCTTGATTGAGAGTATTTGCTAATGGATGTATTTCATTCAGAGAAAGTGAATTACCACCAACTCTATCAGAGAGCTTATAACAACAGTTGAAGTCTCCCATTATTATCCAAGGATGTGTGCTTTGGCGCAGTGCTGGAATTACATCTAACAAAGAGGCTCTAGCAGCTGCAGAGTTATAGGCATATACAAAGGTTACATAATAGGAGGTATTGTCAAAGAGAGATTGTGCATGGCAATGTATCATCTGAGAGTTGGTGAGGATAGGCGCTATTTGGATTTGGAGGGGATTGTAAAGAATTAAGATCCTACCGTACGGTGCGTCATCCAGGTTGTGAACAAAGCACCGGTCAGGTTTAATATGCTTTGCAGCCTTGAGAGTTAGTTCACGATTTAATTTAGTCTCAAGTATGGCAATGATGGATAATTTATGAGTAGCTATAAGTTCTTTGCATTGGTCTAGTTTGATGACCTGGTGACCCCCACGTATGTTCCATGCTCCAATGTTAGTCATCATTGGAGAGCACGAGCGTTAATCATTTCAATTTTCATTCTCCTCGTAACCGCTTGCGAAGAGGATAAGTAGTTTGGAATCTCCTTAGACAGAGGAGTGACTTCATTGGTTGTATTTCCGTCTACTGTTGGTGGGGTGAGCTGACCAAAGATTGGTGAGGCTGTAGAAGAGTTTGGTGGTGAGGGGATTTTAGGGGGGGTTGCTTGAAAGCATCTGGTGGTTTAATTTTGTTATAAAATGAGGATGGAGATGTTACTATATCATTACCAGTAGCAGGTAGGGGAAATATTGATGGTGTGCATGCTACAGTGTGCATGCATGTTTCAGGAATCAACTCAGTAGGTTTGCTGTGGGGAGATTTCTTATTTCTCTTCTTTTTACTTTTTTTGTCACTTGGTTTTTGCTCTTCATTGGTTTTGTTTTCAATGCTTAACTTGCTTGCTATATTACCATTTATTGCTGTTGTTTTGTCTTGTATACTTTCTGCCTTATCATGCAAGTGCTTGATATGCTCAGTATTTACTTGCATTGATTTCTCGTTGCATGTCTCCTTTTGGTCTTCACGTACAGTAGTGCATGTTTTATTTGTTTCCTTGGTATTAACATTTATTGCCTCAGTTATCCCATTCCTGTGTTGCTCTGCCAAACTTTCAATATTTATAATACTTGAATTGTCATCTTCATCCAGTTCATACAATATATCAAATTTGTTGGATAACAAACAACAGTCCTCAAATTCTACTTCTTCAGTAATTAGTTCAATCTGTTTGTCTGACTCAGTTTCTCTTTCTTGCTCATCACCCATTTCAACAAACTCTACCCTGATATCATTATTGTCACTACCCAATTGCTTCTTCACCATAGTGTTCACTATATCAAGGGTGACATTATCACCTTTTGCTAAAGCTCTTTCTTCGCTTCATTCTCTTGTCTGTTCCACTTTATTCTCATTAACAGTATTAACTATCTTATTTCTCGTAACTCGCTGCCATTTTTTAATGCTATGCTTCTTCATTAGTCTGTTGTCTTTAAAAGCTTGAACACTCTCCATTTTTTCATCCCTAACTTCTTCTCTGTCAACTCCATTATTTATTTTTTCACACTTGGTGTTACTACTCTCAATGTTTTCACATTCCATTGTTTTGTGCCCGAAACTCTTACACATAACGCATACATCTGGCCTCCATAAGTACTCTACATAGATTTTCTGCTGTCCTCCCTCAACTAGTTTAACCATGAAGTCATCAACTAGCTCTTTTTCTGGCCTAACTTCAATTAAGCACTTCGCAAAACTCAACCTATCTTGTTTCTCTGTCATCTCATCCATACACAAAAGTTTACCTAAGTGACTACTGAGCCAGTTTATTCTTAATAGGGACCATGCGAATATTGGAAGGTTATACAGATGAACCCATACTGGTACAGCAGTGACTGTACCCGTGACGTTACTCACCGAAGCATCATACGGTATTATTATGAATAGTTTATTGTTCATGATAATAGGGTCACTCAACATAATTGCTTCCTTGTCTTCAGTACAAGTAAATTTGAATAAGAAGATGTTACCATCGGATTTAACTGAAACAGCACCTTTAAGTTTCCAAATAGTCTTTAACTTCTGTACAACAGCTGTGTACGACAGTGGCTTGTCGAGGAAAAAGACAACTAATGAGTTATTCCAGATAGCAGCACCTGCCTCTACAACTTCATTTGGAGGCACTAAAGCTTCGTCGTCATACACTGGGGTCAAGTCAACGGGTATGTACTTACCTGCATTCCTCGGTTTGCGTTTAAACAGAGAAGTCCATTTCCGTTCACTCGTACAAGCAGCGTGGGTGTCACCGGCCATAGTTGGGAGAGAAGGCGATAAGGAATGCGTAGGTAAAGGATCTGGTGGTTCGAGATGGGGGATAGATGGAGGTGGAGGAGAGACAATGACAGGCTTGTTCAAAGGAATATTGGCTAAGTGGGGAGATGGAGCTGAGGGGGTGACAGGAAGTACTGACAAGATGGGTGGCGTGGATGTAGGTACAGGGGTATGAATAGGGGGGGCAACAGGGGAATGGGAAGGTACGAATGAGATGATAGGAGTTGTAGGAACAGTTGAGTTGATGGGAGAAGAAAGGAGGGGAACTGTAGGAGTGGACATGAGAGGAGCGGACTAAACTTTTAAACTTTAGGGCCAAGGAAACTATGTTTCTCCTGGCCTTTGGTTAGACTGGTTTTATAGTGCCCAAACCACTTATGTCTCATTATTGTGGCCGCTGGGAATCGATCCGGTGCCACTACAACACAATGTAGCAACATCCACTATGTCGAAACCACTGGACCACTAGAACTTGACGATGTATGTATATTTGTTTTCCTTTTTGAAGCTATATACTTACCTACAAAATAAACTATAGATTTCAAAATTTTGATTCCAAACAAACTATCAACATTTTAAAATTCTATTTCTTTTTTTCTTTGAAAAATAAAACTTGTATCTTATTGTTAAATTTTCAAAAAACAGATTTTTTTTCTTTTCTGCAATTAACAAACTAGTAGTTTTCTTACTGTAATTTTTTTCTTAATTTATGTATATCTGTAAAATCAGGAATTTTCTTCCTCTATATTAGTGTGTGTGTGTGTATATATATATATATATCTGTGTGTGTGTGTTATTAAATTTTAGAAAAAGAATCGAATATACGTCACTGCCAAGATCGATGCTGTGAGCCCCCTCAACTCCTGCCTGGCCTTCGCGAATGCGTACGCACACGACTCCGCCCTCCCGAAACCCTAGCCGGCTACCTCCCCCATTGCCGATCCTAAATCGAAACTGCAGCACGAGTGTGCCACTCTACTTCGACCTTCCACTGCGCCGCGTGGCCCACCACACGAGCGTGCCTATCTCTAAGACAGCCCCTCCTCAACTATGCGAGCAACCGACCCTCGAGATCTTGGATATGCCGATGCCATCGTGTCGTTGGAGTTAGCGTCGATGAAATGTCGTCGATTGAAGCCCGAGTCGCCGTTGAATTCGATCGCAATTTTATTTTTTTTCTTATTGAAAGGTTTTCGGCCCTTTTTTTCTTCGAGAGGAACGAAAATCGATTTCGTTTAAACACAGAAGAGGGATAATGACTGAACTGGGAAGCTTAGTTCACCTTTTTTTCTAAATGACAGCCATTATTATCGAGTTGAAGATTTATCAGCCTGCTATTTTTAAAGAAGAAGGGGGACACGATTTGATGTATGTGTGTTTCAACAAGCCAACTACAGTGACCATGAGATGAAAGAAAAAAGGTGTGATGTGAAAAGTATTACAGTTGAAAGGACTAGTGTATATAGATATATTTTAAATTGAATTCAAATTGTCTCGATTTACGTAGCTTAAAATTGCGAACCCCTATCGAGGCAAGCCGCTTAGCGTTTTTAATGTTATACCCATATTCCGAATGCGATAGAAAAGGTTTCGAGTCCTAATTCGATCATATGAAGAAGATAGCGTTTTGGACTCAATTATTATATTGAATTTTCGATATAAATTTGAGCGCGTTTATATATCGTACGATCACACGACAACTCCAAACACTACGAAATTTGAAATCCGATAATAATACACTACTGCGGATCTAAAGGAACTGGTTTCGTCGAACTCCGAGATTATGCCTCGAAAGGCTATTTTTAAAAGGAAATTTATATGATATATTTTCAAAACTGAACAAAACAATTTTGAATTTAATTTAAAAAGTTCTATCACCTTTAGTATTATCAACATAAGTTTTACAAGCCTTCAAATTATTCTTAACAAGCTTGAAGCTCCATATTTCATATTTTACCCAATTTCCAATTGTTTAATTCAATAGTTTATTTACCCAATAAATAGTTACAATTGAAAACCAAGTTAATAATTAACTTTTAAATATTTAAAATCAAATGATTTCGAACGTTCAAAATTCCAGGTCATTATAGATATTGATGTTGATATGGATCATAGAGATAAAGTTTTACATCGTTTCTTGTCCGATCACCTTACCAATTTAAGTGCATTAAAATCTAATGCCTTAAGGCCGCACATACGCCTTATTCACCATACTTTCATTCGCTCCCTACAACCTCGAACGGGAAGTTATGAAAAAGTTTATAAAAGAGATTTTCAAGCCTCTATTCAATCTACTCCAACCAACAAGTAAATTAGGGAAAAATCATTTTAGATGAATTTCAAGACATCATAAACCAAAGAAAATATAAGGCCATCTATTATGGCACTTATATTATGCGTATCCTTCTCAAGTTCGGCATTCCAATGCCTGACTCCATGGAGAAACCTTAGGATTGATGGGTCTTCCTCCCCGGCCTCCTCCACAACAAATCATTTCTTTTCAAGAATGGTCTCACAATATTCAACAAGTGGTTCCATAACCTCATGACACTAGTATTCTCTACTCTTCGCATACCCAACATGAAGAAGAAGAGGGCGACGACTCCATTCAAGTTGTTGGCCCGAAAACTTCCTCCAGACAAGCTATCATCACCCTCTCTCGAAATCAATCAAAACTTCATTGGGAAATTAAATCCCTTGAAAAGATGACAGAGAAGAAATTTAACTCCATAAAAGGATTTCTTAATAAGATATGAGATAAACTCTTTTGTTCGGGTTCTACATCCACCGAAGCTTACAACCCATCTCCCTTTCAATAGTTGTCTTTGAGTTTGGATACTGTTGATGATAAGCCCTCTATCTCTATCTAGTTTTGTTATAATCTATGAACTTTATTTTTCGGTTTGTAATATTATTTCAAAAATTCTATGGTTCTTTTTTAGTTGTCTGTATAATGTTTTATGGATATTGTGGTTTTCTTTTCATAATGACATCCCGAGTATGTGTTTTAATCTATGCTCTGCAATGTTTACATGCATTTAGTTTTGTCCTTCTTTTTGTCCATGACAAAAGGGGAGAAAGTTAGCTTAAATTATTATGCATATTGACAGGGGGAGTAGTAGTATTCATGTAAGTATTTATGTAGATATACTATATAGTTGTCATCATCAAAAAAAGGGAGAATGTTGGAATCTCGATTTGTCATCGTTTTGATTATGACAACTAAATAAATCAATATTTGTGTGTGCTAATCACTTATGCAGGAGATTCATTGCAAAATCGTATTCAGAATATTTTGAAGCTGATAGTCTTTTGTTTAGAGTCTGTATACTATTTAGAACAATGTTAAAATCTCTCCTGATATATATATATATATATATATATATATATACATACATATATAAACATGCACACACATGCTCAAACATGCATAAAAGGCTGAAAAGAGTCGGATGAATGAAATCATTCAGCCGTTTGTTTGCTGAAACAATTTTATTGTTTCACAAATATTCAACCGGTTGAATGAGTTAATCCAGCCGGCTATTTTAGGCCAAAAATGCCTATTTCTTTGTTATTTTCTATTTTACCAAATTCAAAAGGCTAAATAATTATTTTTAGCCGGTTGAATATTTTCAACTGTTATTTTTATGGAAAGACACTTCTCTTCATCGAAGAGAGACATCTTCAAATCTACAGTTGCACAATTTCTCTTCAACGTTATCTTTCATTAATAATTGCAACTTTTTAATCTTTATAAATAGATTTCAGAATTCAACAAACAATTAGCTCAAATGATTTTAATACTCTTGAATTCATATCTCTTATTCTCTATTTTCAAACTGCACTCAAATTGCATACATTCTTTGATCATTGATCATCCTATCTTCCACAATTCTCAAGCACATTAAACTATATATCATAAAGGAGAAGATTATAGGAATATTGTACTTAATTGACTTATTAGTGCTATTAAAAGAGCACCTATAGTTAGATAATTTTGTCCAGTTGTAAAGAACTCATGTTCGGTTGCTCAGGCGGTAGAAGTCCTATTCGGTTGCTTAAGCGGTAGAAGTCCTGTTCGATTGCTCAAGCGGTGTAAACATATTCCTCAGGGTTAAGTGAGGGTTGCTAGTTTAATTCCAGAAGGAGTCTGGGACTGGACGTAGAATGGGAGTTCGAACCAGTATAAAAATCTCTGATGTCATTTATTTTACTATTTACTTAGTTTATATTCTGCACAAATAGTTTATCCATATTACACAATCTTATAGCACAGTCACTTTCAGACGCGACTCGAACTTGTTATTGTAGGAAGTCTTGGGAGACTAAATATCAAGTCGCATGCAGTTTAGATATGTTTTAGGTGGTCACACTTGGGTTGGTGATGACGCATTTCATATCCGTAAAGAAGCAACTTTGGAACTTAAGCCATCGGGCTCCAGGGCAGGCATGATGCGAGGCAAGGGATTTGGAGGACTTAGCTTCAAATTGGAGAAGCAAATTCAACTCTGTACCAAGTATTCATACTTAGTACAGACATCTTTTTGAAGCATAAGAATGGGGTAGGAATTTCAAAGTAGTGAAAAGGGCTCCAGGCAAGCAAAGGAAATCATAAGTTGGGGAGTAAGGTGCTTAGCCAATTTTTGGCTGTAAGTAATTTATGCCAGCACCGATATAAACGGATTCATGTCAATATTGACATGAATAAGGGTTGGCCAATTCTGGCCAAATTCCCAAGGTATATTATGGAGGTCCTATAGGTCATGTTGGAGGTTTTTATTCATTTGCTTGTCGTTTGCTTACAACATAACAGCGCAAAGAAGCATGATGATTGATGGGTGAAGCAATGTTAAGGTGCTTCGACATGATGGCTTCGTTTGAGAGTTGATTCTAGGACTAATGTGGACATATAAAAGTGCTCTGATGATCTTGACTCGAGGAAGAGAGTAGCGATTGTGATCCACGAGGAGAAGTTCTAGGACGCAAACTTATGGGGTAGGGATAGGATGCACTCTACTATGGAAAATGGAAATGAGTAGAACGAGGAAGTTTCTATGATCGAAATGAGAATGAATCTGGAAAGGAATGGTTAAAATATGTGTGCGAAGATGTGACGCCCCACCTCTATACCCATGCTAGTCAAGAACACTCCGGAGTAGTGCTGTCAACTAGCACGGAGAATAAGGCTGTTGAGGAGCGACCATCCATGTAATTGCTTATCACACGGTGGCTATAAATAATCTTCGGAAACAAACATAGAAATAATCATATCGCAAATCAGTCACAGATATCCATATCACAAAGGCGGAAGAAGATATGAATATATAACTAACACATGAAAGTGTACATCAGAGTAGTGGTCATTAAGATCCACGATAATACAAAAGAATAGCAACACGTGCTATACAAAAGAATACAACAATGAGTCTATATCTCAAGTGTATACAACAAAAACTGCTAATCTAAACAGTTAGCCAAAAGTCAGAGTGATGAATCCCTAGGAAGAAGTCAAGCAGAAGCACCTGTAACATCTCGGTCTGACCCGAGTATTATTTAAGAAAATAATAAACGGATCAGTCTAGCTATAAATATCAGATGACATGATATAACATAAAAGATATGGCATAAACATAAACATCCATAACGACATACCACTATAAGTATGTAAATAATGATCAACAGAAGATCAATCAATAAGAGATAATCAATATCACAAGAATCTTCTCAAAGATTCGAAGAGGGCATCATACCCTAAACTTGTACTCATAACAAGTCAATGACATAAATTCCAGAAATCAACACGAGAAATCCAAAAATCATAAAAAGGGAAAGAGGCCTATCACATGACGGTCCGAAGACCATGGGGAGCTACCCCGCATGTGTGAATGGAATCACACAGATTGAGGTCAAGACTAACCAAAAAGCAGAAAGGTATGTGTGAATGGAATCACACAAGTGGTGTCTAGTCTAACCTTGCAATGAAAGAGACATCGCGCAATTGCTAGTCTAATTCATAAAGCGATCATCAAGATCAACGAGAAGTGTCAATTACACTAAGCTAGTAAATATAGAAGTTTAGCTTCATGTCCCATAACCACTTGCTTAACTTAAATATTTACGAACAAACTGTAAATCTTCACTAATAAAATTGTCACAAGAGGTTCAATCGAACAAGTCCAAGAATTAACCGACGAAGTGAACGCAAGCGTTTCATACCACTTGCTTTACTAAGTCGTTTAATTCGATTTCTCATCCGAGTGAGGTAAAGGCTTGTATATACTAATAGATTGGAAAACGGTTTAAGAAAAGAGCTTTGTTATTAAAAATAGAGTTGAAATTGTTTGTTAAAAGAGTTTTGATATTTACTACTAGTATTGAAACCTTTATATTATAAAGTGACAAAACACATAAGCAAGTGTAGAAACAATCAGTCACAAAGATCGCATACGGGGATGCGAATAAAATCCAAGGAAATCAGCTCAATGTTTTTCAGATAAGATCCCCTACGGAGGGGGGGTCCAGGGGGGGTGGCAACCCCCCAAGGTGGGGGTGCGGGGGCAACGCCACCGCTTACGGGGTTCGACCTAAGACAAAATGAAGACACGCTTAGTGAAGACAAAATGAGGTCTAACGACCTAAGAGGGACAGGGTCGAGCGACCTAATGGTTGTGACCTAGGGGTCTAAGGAGCACGACCTAGTGAAGACAAAATGAGGTCTAACGACCTAAGAGGGATAGGGTCGAGCGACCTAATGGTACGACTTAGTGAAGACTTAGTGAAGACAAAATGAGGTCTAACGGTCCAAAACGGTACGACTTAGTGAAGACAAAATGAGGTCTAACGACCTAAGAGGGATAGGGTCGAGCGACCTAATGGTTGTGACCTAGGGGTCTAAGGAGCACCACCTAGTGGTCCAGCGACCTAAAGGGTAAAGGTCATGCGACCTAAAATGGATTCGCGACCTAACACTCAAACGACCTAAAGAAATTAAGGAGCCGAGCGACCTATAAGAAGCAGCGACCTAAGTAGAAACGAGGCCCAACGACCTAAGGGTTAGGTCATGCGAGTTAAGTGGTCAGGCGACCTAAAGTCTTACGACCTAACGACCTACGGTCTAAAGGCCACGCGAACTAGAGGATCTGCGAGCTAACGAGGCCGACCTAAGGTGCAAGCGACCTAAGGGACAACGAGCTAAAGTATGGTACGCGACCTAAAAGATGGCGCGACCTAAGGTGAGAGCAGGTCGAGCGACTTAAGGCGATGCGCGACCTAAGACCTAGCGACCTAAAGGGATGCGCGACCTAAGACCTAGCGACCTAAAGGGATGCGCGACCTAAGAGAGGCATCAGGTCGAACGACTTAAGGGTGATGCGACCTACGACCTAAGCTCAAATACGAGCTACGAGCTAGCGACCTACGACCTAAGCTCAAATGCGAGCTAAGGCCTACGACCTAAGGCCCTAACGTACTAACATTTGTCGCGGCCTAAGTGGTGACGACCTAACAAGGAAAGGCTGAGCGACCTAACGCTGCAGAGGGGATTTAAGGCCAGAAACGACCTACGACCTAAACCCCATACGACCTAACGTGAAACGACCTAACTCCGAAGTGAAAATTCAAGGCAGTGCGACCTAGCGCGATAACACGCGAACGACCTAAGGGTTAGATCGCGAACGACCTAACTCCGAACACCAAAAATGGCCAGAACGACCTAAGTGCAGAAAATTCACCAAAACGCTAAAAATTGGAGTTTTTCGCCAATCCAATCCAAACCAAATGCAAATGTGCATGCAAAAGTGATAGGGAATCATTCCCAACAGTCCAATATAGTTATAGACTATATTTGTGAGATAAAAATCTCACCTTTGCACTAAAGTTTATGAAGATGAAGCTTGAAAGCAAGGAGAAGCAATCCAAAGGTTGAATCCAATATCTTCTACTTGAATTTGGAGTTGAATGTTGGATTTGCAATTGAATTTGAGCTTGGAGTTTTAATTTCCCATTCTCTTCACCATTAATGCCAAAGCTTGAGTTAGTTAGGAAATTTATGAAGAGTGAGGAGAAGAGGGTTGGAACTTGGGCTTAATAGGCTAAACTAACCCAAAGTCCAAAGCGGGAAAAGTTAGTGAAATTGCTATAACTCCAAACCTATCGATGTTTATACTTAAAAAATTGTAAACGACATTTCGAACTCAATGGAAGTGGTCTCGAGTCCTAATTTGACCATTTGCAAAAAGTAGCTTTTCGGACCAAAACCCGATTAACGAGTTAATATTTAAATAAAATATTTAAATACAAACTCGATAAATATGCGGGTTGTTACAGAAGAAATCGTTGATACTCGAAGTGTTTCTAGTATGCTAGTAAAGCAAGAGTATGTGAGGACGCTCATTGCGTATTAGGATGTGTACCCTGAATCTAGGACGGGATCTATATACCCTGGATTGCTAAGATGGGCAATTTATCTCCTGGCCTACTGAGTGGCATGGACTCCAAACACCAAGGAACCAGGACTTTTCGATTGGTCTCGAACATAGGATGGTCATATGAGCTATAATATATCCAAAGCACGCTAAGAGATAGTGAGGTTAGTTTGGCGGATGTTATATTTGCAATGGGTGTTATAGTAAGTGATAAATTCTAGGGATGTCACATGACATAAGTACTATGGATGTGGATATCTAAAAATCAGACATTGTACTTAGGATCTAGTACACCTTTATGATTATAATATATGATAGATTTTCATATATTATGGGCTAACTCTTTGGATGTAAGGACATGTTAGGTGTAGTTCTTATACCATTGTTCCTTACTATATCAACTCGTTTCCTTACTATATTGACTCACATATATTTAGAGACTTCTTATCACTTACTAGATTGTTTCCTGACTCGCGATTTTACATTTTGGTTCTTATTATCTTGGGTACTCCAAAATATGTAGATTAGCTAGTAGTTTTGAGTGACACGTGGTGCTATATAGAGGACAAGCAGGAGATCGTGCTTTCTCGTATCCATATGTGACTTACTTATGACTAGTGTAGTGTGTGACACTGTGAATGTTGGAACTGAGCAAGCTCATAGCGAAAGTTATGCGTGAATTTCAAAAAATTTACCCTATTGGATCTTTATTGGGCCTATGAAGTCTTAATTTATTTAGAACACTTCTAAATTTAATTTAAATAAAATCTTTTATTTCATTTAAATTTATAAACAATGAATGGAATTTTATTTAGTCCAAGTTTAATTAAATTTAATGGTATGCATATGTATCATATACATATATGTATGTGTGTGCATATGTATCATATACATGTATGTATGTGTGTGCATATGTAACATAATAATCTGTGCAAGATATAACATGTCCGTATATAAATGTTGGGATTTGCATTGTAATGGACATGCTAGCTCATCTTATATATGTTGCATATTGTCCAAATATATGTATGTATATTAAACATGTGTTATTTAAACAAATATTTATATATATACATATATATATGTATATATATTAACTTATATATCTCTACTACTAATAAAGAAAATTCGTTGAACTAACTTACTCGGTGTCTTTTTGAATTCCAAAAATGCTCTTGCTTTCTGTTTAAATATTTGCGCTCAAACAAAATATGAACGTATGCAATAACACAAACAGCCTGTGTGCGAAGCACGGGCACATACTAGTATAATATTGCATTAAAATGTTAATAATAATAAATATTAAGTAGATATTAATTAAATAAATTATTATATTTATAAACATATATATATGCATATATATATTTAAAATATAATACACACGAATATTTTATAGTAAAAAATTAATATATATATATATACATATATATATATATATATTTGTGTGTGTATTTGTGTCTACATATAATTATATTTATAATTTTTGAAGTATTTATAAATATGTGTGTGTTTGTGTCTATATATATAATTATAGAAATTATGAAAAATAAATAAAATTAAATATTTATTTTATAGCATTCCAAATTCCATACATATCATATAAAATATTTTATTATAATTTTATGTTATTAAATTATTTATGTGTGTGTGTGTATTAGGCGAAAAGCATTAAAATAATATTAAAATTATTTTCGTGACATATTATTCAAAATTTAGAAATTTGAAATTCAAATAAGGTATTATAAGGTTAAAAAAAATTCCACATTTTTCTAAGTCAAAATTATATTATTATTATTTAATTAAATTTGACTGCATAATTAAATGATTTTTCAAAAATAATAATTTTTATTTTTTAATTCTAGGATTTTGGTTGGAAGATAATATAGTGATCAAGAACTTTTATTAAAATTTAACATTTAATTTTCAAAACATATATTATTTTGTATGGAAACTTATAATTTGATTTAAATAATATTTAAATTAGTAAATAATTATTAAATAAATACTTTGTTGTTACCTAAAATTATATTTAGTAAAAGTTTGCATATTTAGAATTATATGTTAATTTTAACATGATATGATCAATAATAAGTCTTTTAGTTTGTGTAATATGACATATTAATATAAATATAATTAATTAACAATTAATAAAAACTAAAATAAATTTATTTGGTTATGTGTATATAAGATCTATATAAAAAGTGTTTTTTAATTATATACACATATACATAATCATTCAATACGTTACAACATTCATCCATATAGGAATCTCACCTAACCAACAATATAATTATAAACAGGCAATAGAATACTATGCATTAATTATAGGTCATGTGAAACAATAAGTGCATACCAAAACCTATGCCTTGAAGTACACCTTACTATGATGAATATCTCTACTTAGAACTCTTCTCAATTTGGCAAATTACTAATTCTTGAATCGTAGATATTTTGCTATCAAATAGTTATGGCTTTGAGTTGATTTGATTTGAATATTAATTGAGCTCTTTGAGGCATGGTTCAGTCAGATAAATAGAGATAGGAAGTAGCCAAAACTTCTTTAAAAGTTAAGGATAAGAACCTTTTTGTTGTGGTTGAAATTGAGAGAAAGGTGGATCACATCTTATAGCATTTCTCATTAAATCTCAACCATGCATCTCCAAACGCTTCTACCCATTTTAGCCGCCCCTATACCTCATGTTTGCTGTCGAAAATAGCTACCCACGATCATGGGCTAATAGCCCATTAAAGTCCTAGTAAGTATTACCAATTAAATTTTATTTAATTGCTTGTCAATATCAAATATCGATATTATTTATAACTATAATAAATATATACAACAATATTTATTCCTCAAATCATATTTAAAATTTTATAATCAATGTTTCATAAATATGTTACAATTGAATAAGTTTGGGAATTAATCGGCAAAATAAATGAAAGCATTCTATACCACTTGTTTTACTAAGTCGTTTAATTGAATTACTCATCTAAATGAATTAAGTATTATATTACTACTAGTTTTGGAAATTCTTTTTTAGAATATTTATTTTGGAAAAGAGAGTTGAAAATCCATAAAATGAGATTTCTAGTTGTGTATAAATAGTATTGTGATGACCCACATTTCAGAAGGTTTAAAACGAAAATAATCCATACATGTCCAACCCAAACAATCCAAAACACAGATAATCAATCGGGTTAGTTTAGAAAAATACGAAAAGAAGAAGAAAACAAACAAAGAATCTCACAGCGAAATGACAAATATAATAATCAAATAAACAGTTCATGAAGCTGTTTATATTATACATTTGATTATAATTTATACAACATCCATCAGAGTTATATATACAACATAATGAAATAAGCCAATGCAGCAGAATAACAGTGTAGTGACATAATACTAGTAATAATATACCAAATCTTTGTCTTTGTCTTCCAGAAAATGATCTCCAATGCGCTGAAATACTCAGGGCTGACACGAGCGCAATGAAAAGACAAAACACTTGAGTCACGAACTAAAATATCCTTATGTGAGTAACATCCATAATCACATATAATAGGAGTGTAATAGTATCAGAAATGTTTACGGGGTTTCATATCTCCTATCGGGTGTATAACATGTGTGCAATAACTCAAGAGATGTTACGGTATTTTCCATCTCTTAAGGATCCGTCAAAATATTTATATATAATAGAATACGCTATATATGTAATGTCTAATCAGTAAAATAAATTTTTTCTTAGCATTAAGGCTTTACATTGATTCCCCTTAACGTATTTTTAAGCATTGACGTACAGTTTGCATATAATGCCCCTGTAGCACATTGAGGGATAGAGATGCGCCGTGATACGACAACACTAAACCAAAATCGTAGTGGTCTCGTATAGGGATAAAAGTATGATAAGGCATGCAGGCAATGCCCAAGGTAGGATACTAATAGTATGGTAACGCATCGTAGCCACGATCGCACACCGATACATCCATCCCATATCGAGCCAAAGGGAGGTTATCCCAAAATCAAGGTGCACCAATTGAAACACACATCAAGAGTAAGAATATGGATCAAGTTCAAGAAAATCGAAGAACAGATGTCTACTATGGGTAACTAAATTATCGTTCGAATGTATTTTTTTGAATTCTTCAATTAATATGCATGGCCGTTCAATTTAACTTGAATGTTGGTGATTTTTTCTGACTTTTTCAATTCGTATATTTTCTTTTGTTATTTTTTCTTGGTCACCACGGCTTGCATTTTTCTGGATTTGGTTCCGTTCTTTTCTATGTTGACATCTATGATTTTGGCCATTTGATACCGTGGTTATATTTTTGCTTCGACTTGTTCAATTTTGTGTCACCTGCTAGTTACCTTCCTTGCTAGCAGCATTTGACATAATATTTTGACTTGTTGAAAAACATTTTGACTAGTTCAAATTTGAATTCCTACGACATTTGATCATCTGATTGATTTTTGTCTCGTCCTTGACTTTGTTATAATTGTTAAATGCTCTGTAGCATTTTCGACCCGATGCTTGATCACTGTTCATCCTGTCACTGCATATCAATACATGTATGCATGTGTGTTTGCGCATGTATTTATGTATGTTTGTGATGATCTATACTAATATATGTAGTTGTTGTGTGATAGTGGTCTGGGTTGCATTGAGTTTTGTCCACTATTCCACATATGTTAGCTCTGGTTTATATCCATGTACACTTTGTCGTCTGCTCTTGTTTCTGGTCTGGTTGCGTTGCATCATGTGCTTTTTTCATGTCTAAAGCATTGTGACATTGTTCTGGTTGGAGTCTTCATGTGTCTGCACTTCTATTTTCTTCATTTGGCCTTTCTCATTGGTCTGGTTGAAATTTGTGGCGTTCATTGTCGTGGCTACGCTTGTACATGGTTGACTTGATATCTTTACTTATGTATACTTGTTTACCTCAATGCCTTCGCTTGGTTGTTGTATACCTCTGTTGCTGTTTGCATTTTTGTGACGAGTTGCTTTAAGTATGTTCATGTACATTTGCAGGCTAGTTCAAGCTGCTTTATTTTCATACTTCGATTCAAGCTTGCACTTCAGACTTCATCTTGATTTTTGAATTTGTCTGCACTTTGAAAGCTGGTCATTTCCACTTGTATACATATATCTGTATTTATTTGTTTGGGGCTTTAGTTTCTAGTTCTGGTGCACATGCCTTGTGATTCTCTTATCACGTTGTATATGCTGCAGTGTCTTGTAATCTAGGCTTGCTTGATTCGAAGTTTGGTCTTATGATCACCTCAGTTTTGTATTGAATGTTGTTGTACTCTGGTTTGTATATATGTTACCTGTCCATTTTATTGAACATGTTACATGTTTGTTGAGCTGCGTTTGGTTTGTGTTACTCCTGTACTTCATGGTTGATTTGGGTCTGGTCTTGTTTCACTTCACTGTTCACTGGTCTTTGATCTGTTGATCTTTCATGTCAAGTAGTTTGCTTGTATATTGAACTGCTTCCATTGTGTTCATGTTCTTGTGTCTAACCATATGTGTTTGCACTGAGTTGTTGCTTCGAGGCAGATCATCTTTTTCAATGTATCTGGACTTATGCCTGGTCAGGTTTAGTTTAGTTGCATTTATGCAAGTAGTCTGGTTGCCTCAAGTACATATATGATGCCTTTATATGCTTAAGTACTATTGATGTTGTGTTCATTTTTGTTTTTGTGATTGTTGATTTGAAAATCTTCCTTGTATTTGCATGCTTGAAGTCTTTATACATTTGAGTCTTCATTTTTAGGTTTAGTTGAACCTATTGTTTGCTAGCTTCATGTGTACATCACTTTATACCCGTGTTGTTAACAGTTTGAAGTTTTGTGTACAGTTTCATCTGGATTTGTTTTTCGTATTGCACCTGAGTTGAATCCAGCTTATAGCTCGGTTTAACCTTGTGCTCATGTCATGACTTTATTTTTATTTCACTTGAGTTGAACCTTGATTTTGGTTGGATTTGACCTTGTGCTCACCTGTCCCTGTAGTTTTATCAAGTGTATATCGGTGTGGACGGCCTTGTGACATGTATAGTGATACACTGTGCATGTCACAGATTGTTCTTGTATGATGAATTTAAAATAAGTGATGACGAACAACCCAAATAATTGAGGCAAATAATATTTTCAAAAAAAACATACATTTTATTTTACACTGTAAAAATATTTCTTTTTCAATTTTAGTGCGTTAGTGTTTATTTTGTAGATAAATCAAATGCTGGATTCAATCTGGAATAGAGTTGAAGATAAATACGAGTGAATGAGTGATATGTAGTGAGGTTTAAATGTAAATTGAAAATTGAGATGTAATCAAAATTGTATTATAATTGAAATCGTGTATATATAGTGAGAGCTCAAATTTGTACTCTTCAAAATTGTAATAAAATATTTGTTTGACTAAAATATCCGTTTGAATTTAAATTCTGTGTTATTTATTTTATTCAGCAAATATTTATTAATTATGTGAAAATAAAAGAGTACAACAACTATTGCATTTAAATGAATATATATATATATATATATATATATATGTTTATTATCATCAAACAAAAATCATATACTGGCATATCAAACAATCTCCCTCTTTTGGTGATAACAAACATATATTTAAGATTTTGAATTTATTAAATGTATTTGATCTTTCAGTTTTCTCCCTCTATTTGAATGCTCCCTCTCTACAACAAAGCTTCCCTTTTATATATGCATAAAAATATGCAAATGAAACTACATGCAAGTAGAAAATAAAAAATAAAATATTTGACCTTTATTTTCCAAAATCTTAACTTTTCTCTCCCTTTTTTGTTATCAACAAAAAGAGTAATAGTGTTAGAAAAATAGAGATAAAGTGGTAGACATTAGTAGAATACTAATACCCAATCGAGTATAAATATTAAATTTCAATAAAAAATCAAACAAAAATCATAAATACTCTGTTAGGCGCATATTCAACTTTATAATGATAGATATGTAAAACCATATCGTTGTGTCTATTTTTGGTATATTTATATCAGAAATTTGAATATCTACTAACCATGCATAATCGTTAGGACTTTTAAATGAGATTAGTAGTATTCCCAATTTTTATATAAAAAATAAATTCAAGCATCTTCTAACCACGCATAACCATGAGGACTTTTAAATGGGATTAGAATCAACTCGTCTATTTAATAATCAATTTTGATATGTGTTCTGTACATGCATATCCGTGAGGACTTTTAAATGAGCATGAAAGCACATAATCAAAAGTTCCAAGTAATTCACCCATGCATAACCATGAGGACTTTTAAATGAGAGTGAATACTTTGGATATGTTTATTGCTAATAAAATAAAATAAAATTAAAGTGAATAATTTTCCGTTTAAATTACCACATATTAGCATACTATATTAGATTTTGATGAGTGATGGTCATTAGAAATATGATAGAAATAGAGATGGTCATGGAACTTTTACCCATCAAAATTTATTATAAATCTTGTTTAAATTTTTAAAGAAATTTATTAAATATACCGTCTCAAGTTATAATATACGATTAATATCAACACTCATCACTTTCTCAATCCCTATTTTTCATTTCGATAATCAGTAGAGAGTCGGATTAGTTAATGTAGTCATTTAAGATCAAATCCAAAATTAATTATAAAATCAAATTTTCTATAATGGCTAATCTGAAACAAGGTCAACAAAAACTATTTTCTGGAAGGGGTTTTATAAAAAAAATGTCGACTATTTGAAAATTAGTTGAAATGAAAAATATGCATGTATCTTCTTTAAAAGATGATGCAACTACTGAATGTCTCAACATAAATCACGTTCCACTAGTAATTTTTCTATCTATTAAATTACCATTGTAATCTGCACCTGAATTTCTCTTTGACTCAAGATTATCATTAGTTGGATGTCATAGACCAGACCGTGGAGTGTGTAACAAAATACCTTAAAATCATTTTTAACAACTTTTTTAAATGAAATTCTTTTGGATTTGAATTGAAATCATGCAAATTTACAAACAATGAACATAGTATTAGATCCAGAAGAAGTAATATAAGCAAATATATCCACGTGTAATCAAAAATCAATTCAAGAAAATATTTCTTATCATCTAAACTTGCAATATCATTAGTCCAAACGAATCTATATGAATTAGTTCAGAGACACTAGAGATACTTATAGCGTTTTCGGCATAAAAAGATAATTTTGGCCAACAATTTTCAATAAGTCATAATCAAAATCAACATTCATTTCTTTATCACATAACCGACTGATTTAATTCAGTTTATAGTGCAGATTATCACATTTAATATATCGTTCAAGATGGAAGTACCGTTGCCTATTTTACCTTGACGATAATTTTTCGTTGTTGCCCATTATGATTCTGCCACCTTTATGCTAGGCTAAGAACTTTGATTTGTCTCCCGTTGTGTGCCAGGAAGAGCCAGAATCCAGGTAACAGTGTTGTTGTTCCTTAGCCTGCCACCACACCTATACGAGAAAAGATTTTTGTGACTTATTTGTATTTATAGGTCCATGGTTGTTAGTGGCAACAGATTTTGAAAAATATATTTGTGTATACCCAAGACTATTTATATTTGTTCCTTTTGGCACCCATATTTGTTTGACTTTAAGGGATTCTATATTCGTGTCTTTTGGAACCCAAATTGGTATGGTTTTCACATTTTTGGGTCTGTACCAACAATTGTTTTGATCGTATCCAATTTTTCTACAAATTGTACACTCGGATTTGACTTGATTAATTTCACCTCTAATACGTTCAAATTGATTACACCCAAGTCCTTGTTTAATAGTATTAATAGTTTATTTCCCTATTAGCATATTTAGTGATTTTTCTCCTCTAGAGAATTTTCCTAAGGTTGTAGACAGTTGTTGGACTTGTTTCTTGAGTGATTCGTTTTCATTTAATAGCAAAGTGCACTTTTTAATAGAATTTTCTCTCCTAGTATTTTCACTTTCTTTCAAAATCGAAATTTCATTTCAAGTGATTTAATTCTTAGTTTATGATTTTTTAATTTCTTCTTCAAGTGATGGACACTTATCACACTTAGGGCTCTTGGTTTGATAGTTTTTAACCAATTGATCAAGCTGTTTATTTAAATCTATCAAAGTATCATCCCTATCCCTCTATTGGGGCGTTATATGCAAACTGTACGACAATGCTTAAAAACGCGTCTAGGGGAATTAATGTGATGCCATAACATTAAGAAAAATATTTATTTTACTAATTAGACATTATATATAGCATATTCTAATATATATAAATATTTTGATGGATCCTTAAGAGATGGAAAATCCCGTAACATCTCTTGAGTTATTGCACATATGTTATACACCGGATGGGAGACGTGAAACCCCGTAAACATCTTTGATGCTATTACATTCATGTTATATGTGATTATTGATTTAACTCACATAAGGACATTTTAGTCCTGACTCGAGTGTTTTGTCTTGTCATTACGCTCGTGCCAGCCTTGAGTATTTCAGCGCATTGGAGATCATTTTCTAAAGGATGAATATGAAGATTTGGTATATTATTACTGGTATTATGTCACCACACTATTGTTCTGCTGTAGTGGTTTATTTTATTCTGTTGTGTGTGTGTGTGTGTGTGTATATGTGATGAATGGTGTATAAATTATAATCAAATGTATAATATAAACTGCTTCATGAACTATTTTATTATTATTATATTTTGTCATTCCACTGTGAGATTATGTGTTTGTTTTCTTCTTCTTTTCTTATTTTTCTTGATTAACATCGTTGATTATTTGTGTTTCAGATTGTTTGGGTTGAACGTGCATGGATTATTGTCAATTTAAACCTACCGAAATATAGGTCATCACAGTTGGTATCAGAGCTTTGGTTTAGCAATAACCTTAGCTTTGTGGGGTTTAACTCATTAGAGATAGGGTAGTAATACCCTAGAATGAGTTGTTTGAGCGTGTATATATATGAGAGCACGTACTTGTTAGTGGTATAAAAAAAATTATATTGTGTTTACTTATCCGTTGGGTTATTTATGAATTCTAGTCAGTACGTGGGATGCCATGTTATCGATAAGGGTTTCTAAACATTTAAACAAGGCAAGCCAACATAATATTGTTTTTAGATAGGGTAGATAAAATATTTTTCCTAAATTATATATTATATATAAAATAAATCGAATGAGAATAAATAAGTAAGTGAAATTAATGTGAGTAATTGAATTTGATTTAAACTGGATTTAAATTAGATGTAAATAAATTGAATGGTAAATAAAGCAATGTTGATACACTTAAGTATCAGTGGTAAGAAATACAAGTTTAAATTATGAAATGTACAGATTCATAAAATAAATTGAATATGAACTAAATAGGTTGTATAACCAAGTTTGCAAATATTAACTTAACTAATTTTAATTATGGATGTTCATAAACTTAAGTAACGAGTTATGAAATAAAAAACTAATCTTAGTTTAAGTTAAAAGAATGGATTTAAAAACTAGAATTTGGGAACTTGAATTCGGGTGGTTATGAAAAATTTTCTAAGATAATGAAAATAATGTTAGTATTATTTAAAAATATTTACGAATAGAAATTGTTTTCAAAAGGAATTAAAAGGAAATAAGTCCTGTACTCCCCTCTTCTGTCACTGGAAAATAATTTCGATAACGACGGCTGCATCATCGACATTCGTTTTCAAATCTCAAAGTGGAGGAGGTCATTTAGTAACTTTGCTACACGTTTGATTCAACAAACAGACTTTGATTTAAAATTTCTTAATATGATTTGATATATATAAAAGGTATGAGTACATATATTATTTCAAAATGATTTTGAAATGAACCTAGTATTTGAATTCTTAAGTTTCTGTTAATTAATGATTTTCAGTTGTAGAAATAAAGTGAATTATTTTGAAAAATTAGAAACTTCTAAAATGAGAAATAATAAATTGAAGCCAAGTGTTTAAATGAAATATGGGAAATTAAATTATTGTTGAATATGCTAGTATATGATTTTTGTTTAATGATAATAAACATATATATTAATTTAAATGTATTTGTTATTGTACTCTTTATTTTCACATAATTAAATAAATATTTGCTGAATAAAATAAATAACACAGAATTCAAATTCAAATAGATATTTTATTCGAACAAATATTTTATTACAATTTTGAGCAGTACAAATTCGAGCTCTCATTATATATACATAATTTCAATTATAATACAATTTTGATTGCATCATAATTTTCAATTTATATTTGCACCTCACTACATATCACTCATTCACTCGTAATTATCTTCAATTCTATTCCAGATTGAACCCAGTATCTGAGTTATCTACAAAATAAACACTGACGTAATAAAATCGAAAAAGAAATATTTTTGCAATGTAAAATAAAATGTGTGTTTTTTTTGAAAATATTATTTTCCTTAGTTATTTGGGTTGCTCGTCGTCATTTATTTTGAATTTATCATGCACGAATAATTTATGACATACACGGTGTATCACTATACATGCCACAAGGTCATGCACACCGATATACACTTGATAAAACTACAGGGACAGGTGAGCACAAGGTCAAACTCAACAAAAAGCTAGGTTCAACTCAAGTGCAATAAAAATAAATTCACGAAATAAGCACAAGGTCAAACCCGAGCTATAAGCTGGATTTAACTTGGGTGCAATATGAAAAACAAATCCAGATGAAAGTGTACACAAAATTTCAAACTGTAAACAACACGGGTATAAAGTGATGTACACATGAAGCCAGCAAACAATAGGTTCAACTAAACCCAGAAACGAAGACTCAAATGTATCAAGACTTCAAGCATGCAAATACAAGGAAGCTTTTCAAATCAATAATCACAAGAACAAAAATGAACACAACTTCAATGTATCTCAAGCAGACAAACGCATCATATGTGTGTGTGTGTGTGTGTGTGTGTGTGTTGTGTTTGTGTGTGTGTACTCGAGGTAACCAGACTACTTGCATAAATGCAACTAAACTCAACCTGACTAGGCACAAGTCCAGATATATTGAACAAGATGATCTGCTTTGAAGCAACAACTCAGTGCAAACACATATGGTCATACACAAGAACATGAATACAATAGAAGCAATTTAATATGCAACCAAGCTACTTGACTAAAATGACAACCGAATCAAAGACCAGTGAACAGTGAGGTGAAACATGACCATACCCAAATCAATCATGAAGTATAAGAGCAACACAAACCAAAAGCAGCTCAACAATCATGTGACATGTTCAATAAAATGGACAAATTACATATATACAGACCAGAGTACAACAACATTCAATACAAAACCGAGGTGATCATGTGATTAGACTTCGAATCAAGCAAGCCATATTACAAGACACTACAGCTACCAGATTGAACAAAACATATACACCATGACAAGAGAATCATAAGGCATGTGCACAAGAACTAGATACAAAAGCCCCAAGCAAATATATACACATATATGTATACAAGTGGAAATGACTAGCTTTCAAAGTGTAGAAAAATTCCAAAATCAAGATGAAGTATGTAACAATGCAAACTTGAATCAAACTATGAAAACTAAGCAGCTTGAACTAGACTGCAAATGTACATGATCATACAAGAAGCAACTCATCACAAAAATGCAAACTGCAACAAAGGTATACAACAACCAAGTGAAGGCATGGAGGCAAACAAGTACACATGCGTAAAGATATCAAGTCAACCATTTACAAGTGTAGCCTCAACAATGAAGGCCACAAATTTCAACCAGACCAATAAGCCAGGCCAAATGAAGACAACAGAAGCGCGGACACATGAATACTTCAACCAGAACAAAGTCATAATGCGTTAGACGTGCAACAAGCACATGATGCAATGCAACCAGACCAGAAACAAGAGAAGATGACAAAGTGTACATGGATAACCAAAGCTAACATAAGCAAACATGTAGAATAGTGGACAGAACTCAATGCAACCCAGACCAATATCACACAACACTACATACATCAGTACAGAGCATCACAAACATACATATATACATGCACAAACACACATGTATACATGTATTTATATGCAGTGACAGGATGAACATCGATCAAGCATTAGGTCGAAAATGCTACAGAGCATTTAACAATTATAAAAAAATCAAGGATGAAACAAAAATCAATCAGACAATCAAATGTCATAGGAATTCAAATTTGAACTAGTCAAAGTGTTTTTCAACAAGTAAAAATATTATCCGAATGCTACCAGCAAGGAAGGTAACTAGCAGGTGACACAAAATTGAACAAGTTGAAGCAAAATATTATCGCATTATCAAATGGCCGAAATTAAAGATATCAACAGAGAAAAGAACGGAACCAAATCCAGAGAAAATGCAAGTCGTGGTGACCAAGCAAATATAATAAAAGAATATATACAAATTGAAAAAGTCAGAAAACAACACCAACATTCAAGTTAGATCGAACGACCAAGCATATTAATTGAAGAATTCAAATAAATACATTCAAACGATAATTTAGGGTTTTCAACCCTATAAAACCCAATCATCATTGGCATTATCCATCATTGAGTTCAAGCATATCAACGAAAGTAACAAAGCAAAAATGCATACCAAATTTATCCAAATCGAACTCGATGTAGAGAAGCAGCCACGAAGGAACAAAAGCAAGAGACGATTCGAGCCTCGAAGTGAGTTAAAAGCATACTAGCAAGATTTCGAGCCTCATTTTTCAAGCGGCGGCTTCAATAAAGTAAAGCCTTAAAGTGTTGAAAGAGGAACGGAAATTCACGAACGAGGTAGCCATTTTCAAGGCAAAGGATTACGACCGATAATATAAAAAAAGGGAAAAGGGGGATAATTTTTTATCACCAAGTTTTTAGGCCAGTTTCCTTTAGTTTTAATTTAGGCTTAAATTTTAATTTATGGTTTCTATTTTTTTAGTTGTTTTTATTTTGTATTTCTCTTTTAAACGTTTGTAAATTCTAGTCGTGTGACTAGGGGACAAACTACGGTGCTGTAGTTCGAGAATTCGCAACTCAATGGCTGAGTTGCGGTAGGGTTTTCAGCATAGAGTTAGGTTAGTCGATTACGGGTGTTGTGATTTTATGTGTATAAGCGTCTGACTACTTAATTTCTAGTACAAACCTTGGATGTAGCATGTATGCACGGTTTTGCGAAAGTTGGGTAAATCTTTGTTGTTCTATTTCTACTTTTAATACTCTGCTATTATCCGTGCTACTATTATTCTACTATTATCAGCGCTGCAATCATTTTATATATTTCTGCATTAAATTTTTATAATTATTGGTATCACCATATTCACCCTCTCTCTAGGATGAAATCGATCCTACAAGTGGTATCAAAGCTAGGAACAAAAGTCAATTTTTGTTTTAAAATTTTGATTTTTCAAAAACAAATTACTATTTTATAATTTTTATTTTTTTAAAAATGTCTTCTTTTAAAAATGCTTTTGCTGAGGATCGGTCCATAGTTAGACCACCAATGTTCAATGGTGAATATGCTTACTGGAAAAATAGAATGAATTTTTTTTCTGAAAACCATTGATGCTTGAAATATTGTTTAGACAGATTATAGGACACCAACTATAGTGGTAAATTATCAGGAAATTGAAAAACCGATGGATCAATGGATAGATTTTAAAAATAAACTACAGTATGCTAACACTAAAGCTATGAATTCTATTATCTGTTCATTAAATCAAATTGAATTTAATCGTGTCTCAGATTGTCTAACTGCGTAGGAAATCTAACACACACTTGAAGTGACTCACGAAGGAACATCTCAACCAAAGAATCTCACCTTGCTTTGCTTAGTAGCGAATACGAGAACTTCACCATGGCCAAGGATGAAAATGTCAAGGAGATGTATGGACGACTTTCCAATCTCGTATACAGATTAAAAAATCTCGAAGAATCATACATAGAGTTGGAAATTGTCCAAAAAATCCTTAGAGTCCTTCCATTAAATTTTGAAGCAAAAGTTACATCCATTCTAGAATCAAAAGATATGAAACAAATCAAAGTCGAAGAACTCATCGAAAACCTCACCACTTATGAGGTAGAAATCAAATTCAAGGAAGAACGAGAAGGAGGTGATACTCGAAAGAAATCAATAGCTCTTAAAAGAACAACGAAAAGTGATGATGATGATGATGGAGCAGCTGAATTGGCACTATCGATAAAGAGATTCAAGAAGTGGAGTCACAAGTACGGAAATCCAGCTCTAAATCTATAACTGAAAATCAAAATAGTCAAAGCATTAGACAACTCAGAAGAGGGGGGAGTTTATTTGTCACAAGTGCAATAAACCCAGTCATATAAAGCCCAATTGTCCTTAGAATCGACTCAGCCATGGAAAGAAACCGAAAAGGAGAAGTTTTGCTGCCACTTGGGATGAAACTAATAAAGATAATAAAGCACTAGCAGTGAGAGTGAAAAAGAAGATTTGTGTCTTCAAGGTGATATAACTGATAGCGATGATAATGAGCCAAGCGAGATCTCAAAACTTACTCACTTAAAACTGCTTATTTATTTTCACGAAGTAAATGGCTGTTTCGAAAGACTTAGAGAGAAATACGCTAAAATGAACTCGAGAACCTCCATGATCGATCTCATCTCGATTGGACCACTTTTGGATCGATACAAATTGAACTCGCATCGATCCCAAATCGTTCTAGATTGGTCTGGTGGGCCCGCTTGCGCAAGGTAAGAGGTATTCCAAGTTTTGGGGCGGATATTTTCGGATGTACACCTATAAATAGGAGTCCTATGGCAACTAAAAAGTGGATCTACTAGGGCTCAAACGCGGAAACTCTGCCATTTTTGCAAATGATACTAAAGATTTGTAATTGTAATTACGGTACAATGGCAATAAAAAGGATTGATTTAAAGTGGACGTAGTCCAGATTGCCAAACCACTATAAACCCTCTGTTCTTACTGCACTCTTTTTAATTTTACCATTTCTTCACTTTTACTCTCTACATTATCTAGATATGAGATTTGTGTGTGAATCTGTGTGTAAACACTAGTGCTTTCATGGCTTTTGGGGTTTGTGACCAATTTTGGCACAAACACTTTGGTTCTTTCACTGAGAAGACTAGCACTCGCTATACCAGACTCGGAGTTCAGATTTGGAAAGCTGAAGGACCTGATCTAAAAGGGACCATGGTTAGGCAATCAGCTAGAAAGACATTACCAGAAAGGATTCATCATGAAGGGAGTCAGGAGGCTTCCTCAGGAGCAAATCAGACCTCATCTTTCATCACCAGAGATGAAATGGAGATGATGATGGGAGCTATGCAGGAAGAATTGTTGAAGAGGAAAGAGGAGACGATTCAGAACCTTCTCAGACAGTTTGGACAGGCAGGAACAGCTGAAGCTGCTGGAGTTCAGATCCATGGAGATGGAACAGAAGGACCCAACAAGTAATCGAATGGAGCAGCTCAGTAGGGTGCAGCCCCTAATCAGCACACAATTGTTAATCTGGACGGATCCAAGATCAGGGGCACAACATCTGACAACGATGGACCGATTCATGGAGGAATTCTAGGTGACACCACACAACAAAATGCTGGCAGAAGCATAAGAGTACGTGATGAAGTGTATGTACGGTAATTCCCTCGGGACTCGGGTGGAAACCATTAGTGGACAACGCTGGATTGGCTGAGATTATCAGGCGAACTATGCACGGAGGCTTGGCAAATTGAGATCTGGAAGGAGTAAACGGGAGTCCGTTTACTCATGACATCAGAATGGCTCGGAAACCACAAGATTTCAATCTACCTACTCTGGAGGTATATAATGGTAAGGCTGATCCTACTGATCACTTGATGAGGTACACGAGACACATGGAAGTGCTGGGGGTTTCAGAGGAAGTTATGGCCCAATATTCCCCCTGTACTTGACTGATATAGCTGCTATGTGGTTCAGGCAGTTGGAAGAGTGGTCTATTAGGACATGCACAGAATTGGTGGACCAGTTTCTGAAGCAGTTTCGGGCTCGTATCAAAAGGTCGAATAATGTACTGACGCTAACATCGGTAAAACAAAGGATATGAGAATCACTTTGGGCTTTCTTAACTCGATTCAATACAGCGGTTGCTTCGGTGGATCGGCCGGATCCATCAATGATTTTAATGACAGCAATGTCAGGAGTCAGAGATGATTCGAATTTCAAAGTGTCATTAATACGGGACCCACCAATGGATCTCGGGGAATTCTTTCACAAAGACGAGAGATTCCTTTGAAAGGAGGATGCATGTTCGGATATGAAGTTGAAGGAACGCGGCCGAGGATGGAGAACCATCTGGCGGAAGCTTGGGTAAAGATAAAGAGAAAGGAAAGAGGAAGTTGGATGATGAATCAGGAAAAGCTAGGAAGCGATGGAGAGAGCCGAAATTCTCTACCTAGACAGGATTGATCGAGCCGTTAGAACGGATATTCATGGAGACTTGGGATCACCTTCCCTATCGAAAGCTAGCAAGGACAGAACCTTCGGAACGTGAAAGGGCATCATGAAGGCACTGTCTCTTTCACGATTTAGACGGACATGGTACTAATAGATGTAGGCACCTAAAGGATATCATCGAGGGGCATGTAAGGAGTCGTTGGTTGCGATAATATGTCGGATCTTGAAATGCAACGGTGGAACATGAGCAGCCACCATCTACCTCAAATGACAATGGCACGAGGTCCAAAAATGATGGTCTATTGGTTATCAACTGACAAGAATGATATGGAATAAGTAGCAAACTCTGGTTAAACATCCAAGTCACTTACTCAAGTACGGGGATGGAGATAACCCCTACGCATGCTCTGAGATGATGATGAACCGTGACATTATAGTTTATGAAATCAGTTTTTTCTTTTTTGGTTTGGACATTTGCTTTTTTTGGTTTGGTTTTTGAGTTTGGTTTGAACTCCTAGTTTCGTTTGCGTTTTGGTTTGGATTTTAGTTTGGATGCTTGTTTTCTGGTTGGATATTGGTTTGGATTTTTGGTATGGACTTTTGGTTTTCTGATTTTATCTGCATTTTGGATTGGATTTTGATTGGATTTTTATCTTCTTTTTGGTAAATGGTCATCGGGTATGAATTATGCTTGGCAAGGGGTAAGTCTCTTCATCCGAACTTTGCGAATTGGCTTATTCAGGTCGTCGAGTATGGACTATGCTTGATAAGGGTCCGAAGAGACCAGGATTCATCCTAAGACTTAGGCCTCATAATATCTATCAGTTACTATTTGAGATCATCGAGCATGGACTATGCCCGACAAGGGTCCAGAGCGACCAGGATTCAGCTTAGGACTTAAGCAATGGTATTACTCAGCTTTCAAGGACATTGAACCAAAGTGTTCTTCAATACAGATCGTCGAGTGTGGACTATGCTTGGTAAGAACCTGGAAAGGTTATGGATTCGAATATCAGCTTTGAACAGCTAAAGATTTGGGTATGGACCCAGAGTGGTCCCGGATGTGAATATCGATCCGGAGAGGTCCTGGATTCAGTTATTGGATATGGATGGATTAAAACTCGGTTATTGGATTCAAATGGATATGAAATTCGCTAAGGATTTGGTCACTAGACTTCGGATGTTGGAATCAGAGCTTTTCAAAACACACCTTCTTACCACAAGGCATGTTCTGGAGGGAAAATGTTATCCCACCCTTTGGTCAAGGCCGGGATATCAAAAGATTGGTTGGAAAGGATGGATATCAGGATTGGAGATTGATTGGAAACGAGGCTATGATCGATGTCGTCAAAATTCGGTAGAGCTCCTATCAAGACAGGATCGATTGGGAATCATGATCAAGACTAAGAGAGGCTACGTTTCAAATTTCAGGTCAATTGGAGTTCGTATGCTTGAAATATGGATGAATCAAGATTCATGGAAATTGGTTTGTATTGATACTGTTCGTATCGATCACGTGGCAGCTCATGGGTTCGAATCGATGCACTTCGTATCGATCAACGTAGGATCGGTTACGTACTTTGAATCACTGCATTCGTATTGATCAGGAATGTAGTCAATGCTTTCATATCAATCAAGATGGATACGGGTTTGGACTAATGCATGTGCTTGGCATTTGGTTTGGATCGGTCAGTCTTTGTCTCGATGCATTTCGATCGGTCGAAGCATGGGATCGATACGAAGAACATGGTGCTGGATCGATACAAAAGTTGCGACGCTAGATGGATACGAAGGCTCTATACTTCGTAACGATGGATGTTAAGGAAGCGGGCGAGATGGAGCAAGGGATATGGATACGAAATGGTATGACTTGGATCGATACGAACAAGGGAACAACCGATGGATTCGAACAGTGCATGCCAATGGATACGAATGGGATACAAACAAGTGGATGGCTCGGTCAAATGGCATGAAAGGTGTATCTTTTTTGGATCTTCGAGACACATCATTGATGCGAACTATACCGATATGAAGAGAGGAGAATGTGGAGCTTTAAATTGATACGAATGTGACAGCCAACCGGAGAACACAAACTTGCTTCGATCATAACTCGGAATCTACAAGTCCAAACGCTACAAAATTTTCGAAGGAGCTTTCTGATGCACTTGAGAACCTTCATGATCGATCTCAGCTCGATTGGACCACTGTTGGATCGATGCGAATTGAACACGCATCGATCCCAAATCGCTCTGGATCGGTCTAGTGGGCCCGCTTGCGCAAGGAAAAAGGTATTCCAGGTCTTGGGGAGGATATTTTCGGATCTACACCTATAAATAGGAGTCCTATGTCAACTAAAAAGGGGATCTTCTGGGGCTCAAACGTGGAAACTTTGCCATTTTTGCAATTGATACTAAAGGCTTATAATTGTAATTACAGTGCAAAGGCAATAAAAAGGATTGACTCAAAGTGGACATAGGCTAGATTGTCGAACCACTATAAACCCTCTGTTCTTACTGTATTCTTTTTAATTTTACTATTTTCTTCACTTTTACTCCCTACATTATCTAGATCTAAGATCTGTGTGTGAATATTGTGAATCTATGTGTAAACACTGGTGTTTTCACGACTTCTGGGGTTTGTGACCAATTTTGGCGCAAACAACCTATTTCAGTGTAATTTCCATAAATTATCTAATTCCGCAAATGTATAAAAGTACGTCATTTGAATTAACAAGTAATATACCAAAAAGGAATAAAATGAATAAAGTATGGATATTCTTCTTCGTAGTTTGCACCGTCTATTTCAATAAAAGAAAATAGATGATTCCTTGTAATTTCAAATGAAGCAAAAGTCTCATTTTTGGATAATTTATAGATGGGTAAAACAATAATCCTTTTTGGAATAACAGCTCTGAGAAATTAAAATATGGAAATGAAATGTTCTAGCTTAGGAATTAAGAGTTAGAAATAGGAAAATATATACATATAACAGTGCTTAACAATTAAAAATAAGAATATATATACATAGCATAATTTACGACAATGTTTATATCAGTTATCAATAAAATAATAATTATCAGATTAGAAGGTTGGAAACGAAAGGAATAGAAATTTCAAAATTTAAGGACGATAACTACAAACTAAGCAGGCAATTATTTATAGTTAATATAGAGCTAAAGGAATTAAATAGGGATTGATTGGAGAATTTAATATGGCATTTATTGGGACATTGAATAGGTATAATAAGTGAATTTTGAAACAGGTAAATAAATAGCATTAGAGATTATCCAAATTTGACATTAATGACCGATTGTTACAGACAATGGACATTCATTAAACATAAGAAGGAAACAAGGAAACCAAAGCCTAAGCATATAAAATATGAATAATTATGTAACAAACAGCTAGGTATTAATACTATTAAATATACGCAGAAGGAAATATAATTTTCATAGTTGGAAATTATATAGCTTCAATTATACGTTTAGAACGAGCATGAATTAGTAGGCCTAGCCCAACACTTAGGCTTCGGATGATAGGTTTGGTTTAGTGGATTAGAATGTGAGGTCAATAGAGTTATACCACAGAAGTATGCCCTTCACTTAGAGGCTACCAGCAGTTGTGTATACTTACTACTGATGTGAGACATCTCCTATCATAGGACTCATGGGAAAGGGATACGTGTTGCAGATAGATGGGTGAAAATATACCGAGGTTTCGCCTCGGATTTGAAGAATTAAACGGTCAAGTACTTTTATGGAAATGGGGTATGCTTCATTTCCAATAAGAGGTATTAAGTATCCGAAAGTGACACTTTCCATGACTTAATTAGGTTAGTCTAGATGGGATGTAAGCTGTGGAAGGTTGACGGGCCACGTCAATACTTTTGGACCGGTCTTAAATTGTAAGTCTGGCATACAGCTTGTGACCACCAACAGTTCTAAGTGAGTACTAACAAAGACTTGGGTTGTGCCTTGACAGATTTTGCTTCCTACTAATGTAGAATCTGTATGGAAGATGCATATACCTCAAAGTAGATGGTTAGATAAAATTTTGTTTACCGGAGGTGGGCTAGTTAACCCTTAGATGAGCGTTTAAGATGCGTTAGCAGTACAAAATTAGATTATAAATTATAAAGCCATATATAGTGATCATTGGTCTCTGTTGCTTGAACTGATCGATTGGCATATATATTGCGGAGGGCCCGCTTTGGGGAATGAGGTATTAAATAGCCATTGGTCTGCCTCCTCCCTATTTAAGAAGTATTAAGTAGTCGGGGTTTCTGGATAGTGAAACGGCTAGAAATATTTGCATATAGGCATATACATATATAGTTATACCTTAGAGGAGGTTAAGCATATTGTATGCACACATAGGACTTAATGGATTAGTTGTAAGCAATAGACATAACACGCCATAAATTAATAATATGGGTAAAGTATGTAATTTTCCAATCACCGGAATATTGTTCTGACCCCCTCCCCTCACTCCTCATTACAACCCACATGATAGATTTTGACGGAGAGGCATCTGGAGAAAGACGGGAATGGTAGATAGAGAAGTCTTCTAATTCATGCTTGGCGGTGACAAGGCAAGTAGACATCCAAGAAACAATATTGATTCCAAGATAGTAGCCCTAGTCAGTATGTATGTTCTAATATATTTTTTGTTCTACTATGAGTTTATATTGATCGCTCTTTGATATGCTTGTGTTTATTACGTATTACCAAAGCCAACGATCCGTACCCTAATGGACTTGGGTTTTGATTTAGTCAAAATTTGAGCGTATAAAGTTGTAGGTTGTTACATTTGGTATTAGCACTTAGGTTAGTCAATCATAGGAATTAGGATATGTTGAGAATGTATTTTCATTTTTACTTATACTTATATATACTATATACTCCAAACTCTATAAATTCCGACTATAGAAGAAGTTGCGACCATATTCCAAAAGGATAGATGAGGGAACTGTGAGTTGGGCCAATAAACAGAGTTAAATTGTACACATACCCCGATTACCCAATAGAGAGTAGGCCGGACCGCAAGGCATGACCAAGAAGAGCATAAGCGCAACATATAGAAGAACCCTGAAGGTTAGATGGTAATTATCTCTTTTGTTGGGCCTAGGCTGACTTGAGACTCTGGATATTGATGGATTACCGATTAGGTACATTTCAACCAAAAAAAGGAAAGTGAAAATCTATATGCTGCAAGCGTCTAGAACCAAGATGTAAAGAAGGAGAGGAGCAAGTTCCCGCAAGAACTTGAGCACTAAGTATCACTAGAAGATAGCCAAAAATTTTGTCGAAGAAGAGTTAAGAAGGAGTAAGAAGATAGAAATTCCGAAGAAAGGACGATAAAAGTTCATTTCTAGGTCCATCCCCATGTGAAAAAATTTGACAAAAAGATTTTTGGAAATTCCTTGAAACATTTCAAATGAGTTTTTCAAAGGATTTATTGAGAAATTATAGTTTACAAAAAGAAGTAAATTTTGAAATTCTTAGTTTAAAAATGCAAAGTCACAAGTTTTTGATTCAATTTTTTTTGGAAAAAGGGGCTTTTCCGTTTTTGGAATGAATGGAAAATAGAGCACAGGTTTAGCTCAATGATTTTTCCTATTTTTTTTTAAATTTGGAAGTTTCAATTAAAAATTCTTTTTAAAGGATGGATAAATAGAAATAGCACTTAATTCATATAAGGTATAGAAAATAAAAGGGTAAGAATACCCGATAACTAAGATAGGAGGAATATGTTACTAGAGAAGTGAATGCCACTAAAAGGCAATTTAGATAGGGGAAATTTTAATGTGAATAGTATTAGGAATTTAGATAGAAATAGCATTATAAATTGATATAAAATAGGATTAGTAGTCCAGTTAGAAATAATATAAGACATAAGTAATAGGAATAAGATATGAAGAATGAATAAATTCTATAGATATGTAGCAATTGTGCACATATTTTAGATAGACACTTAGATAGATGCAACAATTGTATGCATATATTTAGATAGATACTTAAATAGATGCAACAGTTGTACGTATCTTTTAGAAGCCCCCCTCATATGCTATTATAATCTCCGTCAAAGGTGGAAGCGTAAATAGCATGAATAATAAGAAAATAGTAGGATTGAGATTATCGTTGTCTACTCCACTTTTCATTGTTTAAAGTTATAGAAGATGTTTTTGGAAAAAAATGGTTTGGTATGATAAACGAGTTTTTTAAAGTTATAGAAGATGTTTTTGGAAAAAAATGGTTTGGTATGAAAAAAATGGTAAAGTTGGTTAAAGGAAAATTTTTAAGGTACCATTTTAAAAAACAAGGAAATTTTTTGAATTTGATAAAAAGTTTCTAAGTTTATATTTTTAAAGTTAAAAGTTTTGGATTAAGTACTTCATTATTGTGAAGTTTTATTTTTATAAAGAATGGTGAGAACCAAACCAAAATTTTAATATGGAGTAAATAGGGATCACTGCCTAGATAAGATGGGGTAAAGGTTTAGGCTACGAAAAAAATAGCAATGGATGTCCGTACGGTAGCAACAAGGAATCCTCGTTGAATATAAGGAATGTTTCTATGAACCTAGAAATATTTTATTAGAGACATGTGTAAGCCATGAGTAGAACTCTCAATGGAATAGGGAATGCTATCAAAATACATTTTTGCGAATCCTAGGGCATACTCGCATGAAGGATCAAGGATATATAGAAAATAAATAACAGTGTTTGAGGATACTATTAAGAGATTTTATATATAGAAGATATTAGTATGGTTGGTGAAAATAGTAATGAAATGGAAAACCCCACACATGAAGGATGCTAGTTGACTCAAGGTTGAATAAGGCAAGATAATTGGTAGGAAAGTAATTCCACCAAACCAATTTTCTGATGAATTATTCTAAATGTGCATAGTTCATATTTCTTACCCATTGTGATATAATTTATTCCATAATCGGGTGTAATAATTGAAATAATGGATGAACCTCATTTATTAGGAGCCAAAGAGGTAAGTTAAGACATGTGGATCTTAGTTGAATGGCATAACGGAAATTTCCTTCTTAATTTAGTAAGCAATGTTAGGGCCATAATATCGTTAACACCAGTTGATGATAATGACGCCTTCCAGCGAAAAAAAATCTTTTAAGGTTTTTGGGGTGTAAGCTCTAGTTGTGTCCTTTAGGTTATTGGAAAAGCATATGATATGACAATAAATATGTTCTTGTTTTATTACTGTTTTGTTAGTTCGGATGAGCTTTGACCACTATATAAATATATTGGACAATGGTGTAAATAAGGAAATCTCATAAGGACACTTAAATATGTTAAATTTAGTTAAGACTGGAAGTTTATAAAATAAATTAGGAAATTAAGTTAGCAATAGGAAATTAAAAATGATTTAATCCCTAAATCTTTAAGATTTTGAGAAAAAATAAATTTTTGCAATCGAAGGATAGGGAAAGGTTATTGCGAAATCATGGGTCACTATGCATATGCCATAAAAGCTAAAATTTATTAATATGCTTGTAGATAGTTTGTTGTTTTAGAATAAAATAAAAGACTCCCCAAATCTAAGATTATACACGATATAAGGGTCAATCATACACATTAATTCATAGTCCAAGTCCCGATTACGTTAAGACATGGCCTGATTTGTTTTAAGGATGAAGCGGCAAATGTTTTGAAAAATTATGTTTGAATGCTTTTGAAATTTTTTGTTTAAATGCTTTTGAGAAGTTGGGTTCAAATGTTTCTTTTCAAGTGCTTATGAACAAAAACGGTGTTTAAATGCTTTTGGAAATTCAATTTTTCAAACTATTTTGCGAGTTTGATTGAAAGGGTAAAAATATTTTTGATGGAAAATGAAAAAAATTAAATTTTCTAGTGCCACATGTTTGATGTAGGGCGGGTCGATATGTTAGTAAATTTACTATCTAACAAGGGTGACGGTATACGAAAAATAGATAATAACAAAAGAAATTATTGTTTTAGCTTTGACATTTCAAATTCCGTACCCTTTTGACAGTAAATAAAAACTTGTGCTTAGGATAATTACGTTTTAGCATCCAAAAATAAACCTCCTTATGCAAATTGTATTTGGAAAAGTTGAAAATGTTTTTGGGGCAAAAAAGAATGTTCCAAGGTACAATGGAATATGTGTCTAAATGATGGATGGATCGTAAAAATTTCATCTAAATTCCTTTTTTAACATAGGAGTATAGATTAAAAAAACTAGATTTTCAAAAAAATTGGATGTTAAAAATTGTGTGCTAGGTTTTGGATGGTAAGGATTGGATGAAAAATTGATTGAACTATACTTCTACTAGTTACTCCTACTAGGAGTGTGGAAATTATTGTCTAAAAAAAGGTTTTTTTATTTTTGAAAACTTGCATACTATTGGCGTCAAAATTGACCACCTACACCTAATTACAAGATAAAGCACCAATATCCAGTCACAGATCATAGATAGAGTATATGTATAAAGTATAATATAAAGAACAATCAAAATTAAAATAAAAGCAGTAAAAAAGATGAGATTTATAGTGGTTCGACTAACTCTGGCCTACGTCCACTCCATAAAAATCCTTGTTATTGTACTGAAATTTGATTATAGTTACAATATGGAATTTCTAAAACAAAAATGACAGAGTAGCCTCTAGGTGGAAGATGAAGAGAAACAGAATGAAGATCACTCTTTCTGAAGCCACACCTGTTGTATTTATAGGGGAAACTCCGGCTACAAGGCCTCCTCACCTATATGGGCCCGTCATAACCATAGTGAGCCCATATCGTCCATCCTATGCTGACCTGAGCTAAGTTATATGTCGACCTGAATGCTGACCCGAAGTGAAGATACTGCCGACTCGGAGTTCTCCCATATGTTAACCCCTAGTACTTCCTTCCTTGCTGCCCCGATTGCCGACCCAAAGCTGTGGACACACCAACCCGAAGCAATCCCATGTGCTGACCCGAAGTTGCTCCTCAATGCGGACCCGTGTGATACCACCTCCATTCCAATACCGACCCCATGACTAAATACACCGACTCGAAGTAAATGCCACAATGACCCGAAGTCCAAATTGATGCCGACCTAGATGTAACCTCTTATAGTCGACCCTTTGTAATAGCCGACTCGAATTGAGGCGTGTACCGACCCGAAGTTGATGCCGACCCCTCTCAATATGCCAACCTGCCTGTTTAATGGCGGAATTTCTATCGAACTAGAAAACCTTCGATAAATTTCAAATTAAAATAATCGCAAGTGCACGGCGTACAATTTTAGTACATGGAGAGTATGGATCGATCCATAGGGAATTTTGAGATTTTAAATTTTTCTACTCAATCAAGTTAGACAAAAGTGAGAGGAAATTGTTAACTACAAGCAAAATGGAGCTAAAACTATAATTAAAATGAGATTAAAAACTATGAGATTAGAGAACAATTTAGAGGCAAATCCACTCTCATATATTTGTAAATCAATAAACAACTAATTAATCATCTCTAGTTTTGGTATTAAGTGAAATATTGTTGCATTTATCATAAGTATGGTTTATTTATGTCATTAATTAACATAACTTAAATCGTCAAATTATAATGCAACAAATAAACCACTCATAGATTCTCTTGAAAACGAAACCAAAGCAAAAGCCATTTTGAGTATGATCTATTTCCTATTGTAATTAGTAATATAGATGATCAAATTTTGTTCACACTTTCTTTTCAAAATCAAATATCAATTAGCAAATGATGATGTAAATTTGGTTTATGTTGAATAAGAGTAGCTCATTTGCAAATGCAACATAAGCTATCAAGCCCACTTGTATAAACTTACATCAAAATCTACTTTCATGAAGCACAAACAAAAGAGATTATAAATCATAAAAATGATGAAATTGTATATAGTTAGAGAGCTTCATTACCCCTAAATTGAAGGGGTTTAGCTACTCATTTGTGTTATCAAATCAACACTTGAAAATTTCAACATTAAAAAGCAAAGAAATGGAATATAAGCAAAGGAAGAAAGAGAGATTAACTACTAACCACTTGCATAAAAAAACAAAACTACACTACTTGCATGAATGTAAATTTAATCTACTAACAAAGAAAAGAGAAGAGCATAGAAATAAGCATAAGCGTAAAATCAAATAAAAATAAGTAGAAAAGAGAAGAGAAAGAGGCTAGGAAGCCATTTTTATTTCATGAAACATAGAGCTTACAACTTTCATTTTTATTTCCTAACTAATTTAAGAGAGTAGAAGATATATATACATGTACATAAGAGGGCTATTTATACATGCATAAAACCCTAATCCAATTTTTAGGGTGCTTTCCATAATGCACTTTAAGAAGCGTGGCCACCAAGTAACCATAGCCACTAATTAATCCATCATTAAAAGTGCATGAAGATTTAACTACCAATTAGTTGTCATTTAGCTTCTAATTGTAGATTTAGGTAAGTGGGTGGGGTCCTCCATTTTCGTGAGCCTAAATTATTTCCTCATCATTTCTTTGTATTCCCTTGTGCATGCACATATCTTCATGAAAGCCTCTTCATATGCATCTAAACTCCTATAAAAATCATAAAAAAAGTCCAAGTAAAAATTCTCAAATTGACACATGCACAAAAATGTCCATTTTTCTCCTGAATGAAGATGAATATATGATAATTGAAAAATAATTGAATTTTGGTTTTAAACATGTTAAAATGCCCAAATATGACTTTTATTTAAGTAAAAATAGATAAAATGTGGATGTAAATGTATGCATATTTACGTGCACATCACTGCCATTTTTTACTTGCCGACTCGAAGCACCCAGTATGTTGAACCAAAGCCAAAGCTACGCCGGTCAGAAGCGAATGCCAACCCTAAGACCAATGCTGATCCTCAGCAACTCTTCTCATCAACTCGGAGCCAACCACATGGAGACCCAAAGCAAACTCTTTCTTGACCCGAAGCAAACCCTATGGTGACTCGAAGTGAACTCTAAGCAACTCATCTCTTTCCAAAATATGTATTCCAAGTACCCTGTGTCGTTTATCCATCAACCATGCTCAATCCTGGCTTCATATCCGTACTTATTATCTGTAATCGATTTTCCATCCATTCATCTGAACCAAGTTCATGACATTCCAACCTCGATAATCGTGAAGTCTATTGGGTTAAATCCACATGTATACTGCCTTGACAAAGGGCGGGTTAACACTTTGCCTCCAAAAACATGCAAAGTGATAGGAAGGTGTGTTTTGTATTTCCATAAACCCGATGTTCGGAACCTATTGATGACTTGTGAAGAAATCGATGATCTTATCTAATTGTTAATAGCGATCATTTGGGATCGTGTGTCGCTTGAGGAGATATGTGACCGTTCGAGGTTGGGTTTCATTCGAGGCAAAATATGGTTGCTCGAGGTCGGGTGCCGTTCGAGGCAAGATGTGACCGTTCGAGGTCGGGTGCCGTTCGAGGCGAGATGTGACTGTTCGAGGTCGGATGCCGTTCGACACGAGATGTGACCGTTCGAGGTTGGATTCCGTTCGAGGTGAGATGTGACTGTTCAAGGTCGGATGTCATTTGAGGCGAGATGTAACCGTTTGTGGTCGGGTGCCGTTCGTGGTGAGATGTGAGTGCCTGAAGGGCACTCGTAATTATTAATGTCAGATTTCACATTCGAGTGAGTCTTATAATTGAAATATCCAACTAACAAAATCAAGTCCAAATACAAAGAAGAGAAACAAAAGCTAAACTAAAACGTCAAAGTGCATGCATCTCCAATGTGACGGTTCATTGCCATCTCAGATAGTGCCTGAGGACCGTTCGAGATCCCTTACATGTGTAAGTGACTTAGCCGTTTTATTGTATAGTTTATTACTTATTCTTCACCATTCCGATCAATTGATGACAAGTTGATGCCACATCTGGTGCCATTTTCGTTTGATGCGGATGGCAGTCGCTCTTTCCACCGCCGCTACTCGCCATTTTGCAAATTGTAATAGCTCACCATTTCGGATATGTCCCTCGATCTCATCCTTCAAGTGTCTGCAATTGTTTGTACTATAACCGCCTAGCTCGTGAAATAGGCAGTATTTGTCTGATTTCCATTCATTATTGGTGGGCTCCCTCTTGATTGGCCTTCGATAGGGAATCTGCCTCCTAGTGTCGTGATATATCGGTTCAAGGTTTCAACAATTCCATGTAAGAGGTGAATCTCGGTTCTTTTCCTGGCCGGTTTGGTCCATTAAAGATATTCTCGGCTCTTCATTTTCGTTATCCTTGTTTGAATCTTTCCCGGGCGGATCCCTGCTTTTGACCGCATGAACCTCAACTTCCTCTCCTTGCTCTATATCAACTTTTGCATCTTCCCACCGTAGAAACCTTTCTGCTTCATGGTAAAACTCTCCTAAATCCATAGGTGGATCTCATGTTAGTGAATCCTTAAATTCCATGCCATCAGCAATGACAGATACAGCTGCCATCAAAACCATGGATGGATCTGGATGATCCACCAATGTCGCCCAACATTAAATCATGTTTGAAAATTCCTCAGAGACTCTCCGGTCCTCTCATCAGTATTGCTAAACTCATCACATTCTTGGGTCTTGAGATATGAACTCTAAACTGCCTCATAAAATTTTCAATTAATTACGTCCACGTTCCAATAGAGCCACTTTCCAATTGTCTAAACGATGTGCTACTATATCCAGCAAATGCAAAGGGAAGCACCGTGCCACGACCTCCTTCAATTCCCCCGGTACTTCCATATGCCTCATATACCTTGTTAGATGAATAGCGAGATCTATCCTTCCATCATATGTATCCAGCGTTGGTAGCTTGAATTCCAGTGGGTTCCTAGCTTGTCTAATTATAAGAGTGAAGGGACTCCTATTTACATCATCTAAATCTTTATTCACCAATCCTCCTCTCATGGCCCGTCTGACCATTACTGCTAACCTGTCGTTATCACCAAGTGGTAGTCTTTATTCGTTGTCTCCAACTGCCCCCCGAGTCTACGAGGGAATCCTAAAACCCATTCTTCTGGATGAGAATTCATTTCTCTATCAACGCCAAACTGCATAGCACCTCCTGGTTTCCTGCCTGGAAATGAGCCAATATGATCCAGGGGCATGCCCCTGAGTTTAGGGGTTGTTCTCATGGCTCCACTATATCCCGTATCTTAGTTGCTTCATTTCCTTGGTTCTAATTTTGGACTTCCTCTGCTCCGGCTACTTTGACTTTGTGATCCACATTTTCAGTATTTCATGCTAATCCATTCTCTTGGTTTTACACTCCAGCTTTTCCAATCTGTTGGAGTAGGTTCTGCATCATATCATCCTACCTTTTCAGCATCGTTTCCATCTCGTCTCTAGTAATATAGATCAAGATCTTATTATTTCCTGAGGAAGCGTCCTTACCCCTTCATGATGGCTCCTTTCCGTTCTCTGTATCCCTGTTGATTGCCTAAACATAGCTTCCCAAATTAGAGTTCCTAAGCTTTCAAATCCAAAATCCAAGCTTCCAAATCCTGAGTGCAAGCTCTCTCAGTGAAAGCACCAAAATGTTGGCATCAAAATTGACCACCAACATCCAATTACAAGCAAAAGCACCAATATCCAGCCATAGATCATAGATAAAGTATATGTAGAGAGTATGAAGAACAATCAAAATTAAAATGAAAGGAGTAAAAAAGACGAGATTTATAGTGGTTCGGCTAACACTATCCTACGTCAACTCCAGAAAAATCCTTGTTATTATACTAAAATTTGATTGCAGTTACAATCCGAAATTCTTGAAACAAAAATGGTAGAGTAGCCTCTATGTGGAAGATGAAAAGAAACAGAATGAAGATCCCCTTTCTAAAGCCATGCTTGCTGTATTTTTAGGGGAAACTTTGGCTATCGGGCCTCCTTGCCTATATCAGCCCACCATAACCATAGTTGAGCCCATATTGTCCATCCTATGCCGGCCCAAACCAAGCTATATGCCGACCGAGTGCTGATCTGGAGTGAAGATAGTGCCGACCCGAAGTGAAGATAGTGCCAACCCAAAATTCTTCCATATTCTGACCCCAAGTAGTTCCTTCTCTGCTGACCCGAGTACCTACCTGAAGCTATGGCAACACCGACCCGAAGAACTGCCATATGCTGACGTGAAGTTGCTCCTCAATGCTGACGCCATGTGATACCACCTCCATTGCAATGCTGAACCTATGCCCAAATACACCGACCCGAGGTAAATGCAACAATGACCCAAAGTAACCTCTTATAGCCGACCCCTTTAATAGCTGACCCCATGTAAAAGCGACCCCAAGTGAGGCGCATGCCGACTTGAAGTTAATGTCGACCCCTCTCAATATGCTGAGCTGCCATTGTCAACTTCCCGACCCGAAGCAGCCAATATACCAACCCGAAGCCAAAGCTACGCTGACCCGAAGTGAATGCCAACCCTAAGTCTGATGTCGATCCCAAGCAATTCTTCACATTGACCCGAAGCCAACCACTTGGAGACCCGATGTAAACCCTTTCCCGACCCTATGTAAACCCTAAGGTGACTCAAAGAAAACTCTAAGCAACTCATCTCTTTCCAAAATCTGTACTCCAAGTACCCTGCGCCATTTATCCATCGACCATGCTCAATCCTGGCTTCATATCCATACTTATTATCTGTAATCGATTGTCCATCCATTCATCTGAACCAAGTTCATGATGTTCCTGCCTCGATAATCGTGAAGTCTATTGCGTTAAATCCGCTTGTATACTACCTTGCCAAAAGGCGGGTTAAAACGTACATATTGAAGTACCAATCTATATCGGTTGTTTGCATTATATTTTTAAAATGTTTTTAAAAGAATGCATTCATTTATGAAGCATTGATTTAGAATCATTCTGCATGCATGTCTTATATATTATGATACACCATGTACTTGTGCACGTTTGGCTGCGAAATAGTTTGTACACTAATTGGGTGGATAGCTTAGATTAGGTGTACACTATGTTACATGATTTAACCCTTGGGGAATTTTGGAGACGAAATTATTTTAAGGGAGGAAAATATAACACCTCGGTAAATTAACGATAGTTAATAAATAATTAATAAGGTTCAAAAAATGGAATTTGAGAAAAGGACGAAATTTGACGATGGAACTTGCGCCATTATATTCGTGGTGATTTTGGAGAAACTATCATATTTTAGTTTCATGATCGGAGTTCAAACGAAGAAGTTATCAATGTATGAAGTTTCCAAAACAAAAATAATTAAAAACCAATAAGGAAATAAATTATAATAAATGAGGGACACCTCTGGTTGACCTGCTCCTTGGGCCGGTCTACCACCTGTAGGGGAGCGAATGGCTGGTCTTATGTTAGCAGCTATCGTTTGATCTTTGGCCAAACGGTTTGGATTTAATTATTTTAATCTAACAGTTACGGTTGATTCAAGCACTTATAAATACATGCCTAATCTCTTACTTCTCTTCTCATATTTTCCAATCAAAGTAGTGAAGCTCTGTCATTTTCTCTTCTCCACTATGTCTGAAAATTATAAAATATTATACACGCACACACCAAAAAAATAGGGAAGGGCAGAAAATAAAAGAGAAGAAGGAAGCAGGGAATCAGCATTGCGAAAGAGGTAGGTAATATTTTGTAATTCTAAATCTATATTCCCACTAATCCTAAATGTAACGACCCGGATTTTTCGATGTTTGATTTAGGATATTTAAATGGTTTTAAATATTGAATTTGAATTATATATTGATTTTGAATATGGAAAATTTAGGTTCATTTATAGAATAAATTTAGAATTTAAATATAGTGATTTATTGGATAATTTAATTATTGAATTTAATATTTGAATATTGGTTAAATTATTGTATCTTGAGTTTTAAGCCTAATAAAAATAATTTAAACACTTGTAAATTTTATATTAATAGTAATGAAGATAATAAAAAGTTTTAAAATTGAATTTAAAATTGATCTATTTAATTTTAAAAATAGTTTATTCAAATTGACACTTAAAAATAGCCTTTCGAGGCGCAATCTTAGATTTCACCAAAACCAATTCCATTGGATCCGTAACAGTGTATTATTATCGGATTTCAAATTTCGTAACGTTTGGAATTATCATTTGATCATGCATAATATAAACGCGTTGAAAATTAAAATCGAAAATTCAATATAATTATTGGGTCCAAAAAGCTATCTTCTCCATACGATCGAATTTGGACTCGAAACTTTTTCCATTGCATTCGGAATAGGGGTATAACATTATAAACGTCTAGTGGCTTGCCTTGATAGGTTCGAGATTTTAGGTTACGAGATCGAGATGAGTTGAAAATTTATATATTATATATATACATATATTCATTTGAGTGGTAATGTTCCCATCACCTTTTTCCCTTCACCTCAGTCACTGTAGCCTCTCCCCTACATGTCATCTCCTGCTTTTAAATGACGATTTTCCCTTTCCTCTAAATTAGTTGAAACGAATGAATGAACAGAAGAAAAAAAGAGAGAAAATTAAAATTGCGGCTATCTTCTTTTACTTCCTTCGGTCATAGGTCGCGAATCCTTCTCTTCCTCTTTTAATAAATCTAGCCAATTCAAAAACTATATAGTTCGATTTATATATACAAAAAAAATATCGAAGTCAATCGCGATTTCGACCTCGACCGGGAGGAGACGAACTTGGAGAGGCACGTGCGATCAACTTGCGAAAGCTCGACAGTTTGGTCAGATCGAGGAGGAGTAGGGTTCGTGTTGCTCGAGCATGGGAGCATCACAAGTACGCGCTCGTGGGGATCTTGAGCTGACTGGTGGGAAAAGCGCGTGCTAGGTAGCATTGCCGGCAGTCATGAGGGTATCAATAGTGGCTCGTTGGTCGTGGAGGAGATGGTGAGGGGTGTATATCGGGACATGGGGAGGGTAGAGCATCAAAGCTGCTGGTTAAGTGGTAGTCAAAGAATCTATAGAAAGGTGATTTAATTTAAAGGAATTTAAATTTATGTAATTATGTAATTAGTTTGGTTGCCATGAAAATCATCTGGAAGCATTCGAATGTACCCTATTTTCGTATCACCAATTGTTCAATTAGTTTGAATTAATTGTAATCCAATAATTGTAATGGCTGATTTTGCTTATACGGGGTTAACAAGGAATTAGTTTGAATTAAATAATTAGTTGATTCATTAAAATTGTAATCGCTAAGTTATATACTTCGAATTTGCTTATACGAGGTTAAAATCGAACGGAATTTGTGCAATAGAATCAAGATTGGATCGTTCAGCAAATTCGAAAATAAAGGTGAGTAAATCTCACTCTTTTTGGATTGCTGGGTTAATTTAAAATAATTAAAAATTAATTATTGGATGCTGTTTGGGTTTATAAATTATTACCTATTGGATGCAATATTATATAGTAGTACATATGTTAGTATTTGGAGTGATATTCCCGCATATTTTAGCGGATGAGACCCTATGCGCCCCGCATAATAGCGGATGACCCTATATACCGCGATATTCCTCTCGAAGTGGGATTGGTATTTCTATGTTGTATTAACATCTATGGATGCAAGGAAATAGGTTGGAGGGATCCAACTGGATTCCTCAAAATGTTAAATTTAAATTTCTTATATTGTGATAAATGGATTATGTAGAATAATCTATTATAGATTATTGTAGTGATGGAAAACTATTGGATGTTATTGCAGCACTGGCGTGAATTTAATATTTTAAAATACCATTAATACATTTTTAAAACTTAAGGAATTACAAGAATTTTTGACATATAAAATTATTTATATGGTAAACAGAATTATTTTTGAGAAAATGGAATTTGGAATAATGTATATTGATTTTGGATTGTACGCAACTATTCGTAAATGGTTTTAAATAATTATTTTAAAGGTTTATTATATAAAGGAGTTTGTAAATGGTATTCTTTAGTATGAAAACGAGTTAAAATCAATATTAAAAATAAATTGGAGTTATAAATGAAATTTATAAGAAAAATATTATACAATGGAATTGTATAATAAGATTTTTTTATAAATAGGTAAAACCAAGGATCATAAAACTAATAAACGATGTTTATAAATCAAGGAATTCAATATCGGATGATAATTGGAGATACAAATTCATAAGATGAATTCATATTAGAATTTGAAAACAGGGTTGAGAAAAATTGTAGACTCTATTTCTGAAATAGGAATGGTTAGAAAATCGACAATGAATCGATATGTTGTGGAATCGAGAGGAAGTTATAAATTAAATTGTCTATTAAGATTTTAAAATATATATATTTTCCCAAGAAGTCAGGTTCATTTTCAAAGGGAAGACTTTATTATTTAAACTATGAAATTTTAAAGTAGTTAGTATTGGAATACTTTGGAAAATGGATTTTCCAAATATTTATTAAAATAAAAAATTTAATTTTTTTAATCAGCTTTGTAAATTGATTTGCTTTATTTTAAATGAGTTATTGACGGTTTATCAAACATGTTTAATATTTCAAGTAATAACTTAAAATATACTTAAAATAAAAATAAGTTATTATGATTTAAAAATGCTCATTTTATACACACACACACACACAGAGTTTTGAAATGACTGAAAATTTATTTATAAAAATTCTCTCGAGATGCGTAGACATGTTTTATTTTAAGGAGGAGATTTTAGAAGAGAAATCTTATGGATGGAATTCTAGAGACTTAAGAAAATTTTAAATGCTTAGATGCAATAACTTTGGAAAGAATGTGAATTCATTTAAAGAAGTTAAAAAATGGTTGGTTGGGATTATAAATAAGTATAATCAGTTTGCAATCGTAAGAAGAGTTTATTAAAAATTCTAGAGACTTATGAGGCAAGTATGAAATATTTTCAAATTAAATATTAAAATGATTTTGGAAATTATACGCATAAATATTTTCATAAGAATTAAAAGGAAGGGTTTGGAAATATTTTTAGTGGAAAATGATTTCGAATAGAAATATTTTCTAAGTCTTATAAAAATGGAAGGTGAAAATATTTCTAAGTATTAAAATAGAGAAATATCCTTTTATGGGTACAAGTATTGAATTTATTTTCAAGTGTAGAAATATTGAAAGAGATTGAATATATATATATATATGTATATATATATATATCTTGGTGAAGATGTTTTGGAATAAATATTTTGGAGGTTTATAAAATAAGGCCTAATATTGCTTTTGGATGTTATTTTATAGTTAAATAACCGACTATCAATATTGGCCAATTTCATTAATCGTTTCGAAGGGACCGGGATCAGATTTAATTATCCTAAAACCACTTCGATCTGGTTTGAACATAACGAATGAATACCGTGAAGATGATGGAGACGGTGATTCGGTTTGTCTAGACCCAAGACAACTTGTATGGACGAATGCTATCAGAACATCGCCATTGGAGGACGATGGGCATTCTACGCAAAATTCCTCTTGAAAGGTAATGCTTGGCCTCGAACCTCATCAACCAGGAATGACTAAATCAGGGGAGATGCTGCAAGGCTAAGTTGGTCGCACCCAAGTAGGGTATGTTATCACTTTTTTAGATGTCTTCGAAAACCTATTATTTATGGATATGGTTGTGCATGGAAGAAGCGCTCAATGGTAAAGGTGGGAACACCCGAGGTGATAACAGATTCGGTATATCCAGGTTAGGGGTAGGTCGGTCTTGTGTAGCAGGGAATCCCGGTGTGGTCCTTGGTACATTGTTCTAAATGTGTACTATGATGGACGGTATTGCAGTGGCCCGATCATTCATGGAATCCATTCTCCAATGCGAGCTTACAGTTTTGTTTGTAGAGCCTAGTATGTTAGAATTTAGTTAATGTAACAATTTCAGCTATTTGAATATGTATTTGTATTTAGACACTATTATAATATCACAGGATTTTCTATAAAATGTTTTGGTTATCGTAAGGTAAAAACCCATCGTGTTTATGTGTGACGCGGTCTTACGAGATACCTTGTTTCCAAAGGATTTGATAACTCTAATAATTAAAATTGAGTGTGTTTTCTCATGTTGGTTTTCCAAACCGACTCGGGTGTTATTTTATTATAATGCTCGGGTCAGACTGAGTATTATAGATTCAGGTTAGGATGCTATGGAGCTCAGGAGACGAGCTGGAGTATTTCTGACGTATATCACGTACTTATTTTTTCGCTGCGTGTGGACAGGTTATTATAACTATCCGTACCGATGTATTGATTATTGTACTCTGATGATTGTAAGTATATACAGTTATAGATTCTTTTGTATAAAATCTGTTATAATATATGATTTTTTTTCCGCTGCAATTGTGAGATTCTGTGTTGTTGTTTCTATTTCTTCTTCTATCTTTTCTTCTTTACCCTAAAGATTCGTATTTCCATACTATTTGGACTGAACTGATGTGATATATTGTCGACTCAAAAGGGTACGGATTTGCAGGCCTTTACAGTTGGTACCAAAGCTGAAGGTTAAGCGATAACCTTGGCTCTGGCGGGGATTACTCATTAGAGATAAAGTCAGTTGTACTCTAGAATGAGTTGAGTGTATTAATATGTATGAGCGTGTATTTATTAGTGGATATGTAATGGTTTTATATTGTTTTAGCTTATTGGTTGAGTGGTATGTAAATTCGATTCGAATAGTCGGATGCCTCTAAATCGATAGGAATTTTTAAACACTTGAACACGATAAACTGACATAGTATGATTTTGAATCGGGTAATTGAAATAATTTAACCCAAATTATATTTTGATATAAAGGGAATAATTTTCTAGAAATTATTATAATAGATTGATATGTCTGGATTATTATTATATAACCAAATGAAAATTTTATAAGTATGGATTATATAATTGAATTAAAACTAAGACTTAATTTAAAACCAGAGTTTGAAAAATTAAATCCCGGGAATTTTTGGAAGTGTTTTCCAAAGTATTTTGGACAAATAATAGTATTATTATTTTGGAAATATTTTTGAACAGAAAAATGGTTTGAAATGGATTTTGGGATATAGCAATAAACTCACTTTAGTCGCTGGAAAATAATTGCGATGGTGACGGCCGCATTATTAGTATTCATTTTCGAGTTTCTAATTGATGGATTGATGCCAAAATTGATTCGATTCAGATTTGTGGGCAAACATGTCTTGTTTAAAATTTTCGAAAGGAATTGTTTTGGATAAAATCAGGTTGATTTTAAAATTAAGAGGAGGTGGTTTGTTAAACCAGAAACTGTATATATATATATATATATATATTTGATTTCAAAGTGATTTGAAGTAACTACTTGGTGTTTAAAAATTCTGGAATCCAGTGAAGATGATATTTATAAGGAAAGAAGTGTGAACAATTGAAATTTAGAAATAAAATTCAAAGTGAGAAGACTAAGATGGAATTCAACTTAAGTTAAGTTGGATAAATTAAATTATGGAAATTTACTTGACTGGATTTGAATTGAATTAATAGTGTATTAATGAAATGGAATTAACCTAGCACAGTAATTGAATTATATAATGAAATTGGATGAATTAAAAATAAATTTTTTTAGGGCAAATTTAATTTAAATATGAATAGCCCGAAATTGGTTTGAAAAATTAGTGAAAAGGTATTGAAATTTAAATAAAAAGGTGGTTGAATTTAAGTTATATGGAATTGGATTAAATATGAAAACGTGAATTATGAAGTGACTATATAACCATAAGTTATAGAATTTGAGTTGAATTTGGATTAAATTAAAATAAAATTGAATTGAGTTATATATGATTTTGAATGGAATAAATAAACTTCAATAGCTACAAAAATTGAAAAGAATTAAATAAAAATATACTTGGCTATAAATAGATATATAATCTTGAGTAAAAATAAAACGTGAATATATTTGAGTATGGAATTGATGGAAATAAAAAAATAAGTTGTGTGACTTATAAAATTGAAAGCTGAAACAGAAAACCAAAATAAAAATAGTTTGATATTTTGGTAAAGGAAATTAAATCCAAACTTGAATTATAAAAAGGAATTTGAACTCAAGAAAATTAGAAGAAGTTATTTTTGAGATAATAATCAGATATTGAGTTATAAATTTGAAGTGAACTAATTAGATAATAATTAGTTAAATGAATAAGAGATGGAATTTAACTTGGCTAAATTAAAATTTGTTTGTGGATAAAAAGGGAACTAGAAAATGAAACTTGAGTTATAAATAAAATTCAAGTTAGATTGTAAGTGAATTAAATACAGTTGGAAAACGTGTCGAATAAAATGGAATTGAATGTAAATAGAAATGGGTTGAGTTGTAAATAAATCCAATTCGAATATGAATGAATTAAATATGGCCTTGGATATTATTTTATTAAAATTGAAGTGGATTGGATGAATAAACTAATTAAATAAATTAGTAAATGGAATGAAAATTGATTGACTAAAAATCAAATCTGTAATTTGAATTGGAAATTGTTGCCAGAAAAAAATAAACTTAAGTTATGGAGCTGAAATAATTTGAAGTAAATAAATTAACTTAAGTAAATATTTGAATAAAAGCTTGACACAAATAAATTTGTAAATGGCCATTAAATAAAATAACATGGAATGTTTCCGAGATAAATAAAATGGATTTGAAAGCAATGGAAGTGGTTATGTAGGGAATGTAGGTAAGTTGATTGAAGATCAGTTAAAAATGAAATATAATTGAATATAAATTAAGTTGGGATCAATTTAAAATAGCTATAACTAAAGTGGATATTTTATTAAATAAATGTCGTCGAATTTGCATAGAATGATTTGTCGTTTGGCGTAAATGGAAGTAAACTTAATTCTGCAAATGAACTGAAAGCGAATAAATTTATTTTAATCAATTTGGAACGAATATTAATTTGTTTAGTGCAAATCTGTGGTGGATGCAAAAAATTGAGTTGAAAATTATTTAATTTGAATGAAATGATATATGGATTGGTTGAAAGTAATTAGATTAATGTAAATACTTTATGATTGCTTATAATACATGTTTAGCGTGATTGGTTTTTGAAATTCATGTGTTGTAATTTTTTAAATAAGTGAAATGCTATTGAAATTGATGTTTTGGGTACTTACCTGTTTAAATTTAGTAAGTACAGGTACGTGGAGCTGTTTTTCTTAACTTTGATTGCGCGAATCGTAAAATATATAAGTTGCTTGCTTAAAAATGCTAAAATAAGGTATGTTTTCAGATTAAATACTATGAAAATATAAAATATTTTTATATATTTTGTTTTTCGACCGTGGGGGTCGATGTATATATATTTATCTCTCTTATTATATTGCATAATGCTCTCTGTACAAACGAGACTGTGCCAAAAAAATTCAAAAATTTACGGTGTTAGAAAAATTTTGAAAATTTTTCGAAAAATTTTGGTAACAACAAATTGATTTTGAATTGTAATTGAAATAAAGGGTTTTGGAATTAGAATTGAAAACAAATTATTTGGGTTGACGGTAAAAGATTCGAAAAGTGAAATATCGAAATTTCACTAAGTGGGTTTTAATAAGTTAATGGGTTTGGAGCATTCTTCTGCCTTAGCAATTTCGATGAAGAAATTCTTTTAAGGGGGAAGAATATAATGACCCGGATTTTTCAACGTTTGATTTGGAATGTTTAAATGGTTTTAAATATTGAATTTGAATTATAGATTGATTTTGAATATGGAAATTTGGTTTCATTTATAGAATAAATTCAGAATTTAAATATAGCGATTTATTGGATAATTTAATTATTAAATTTAATAATTGAATATTGGTTAAATTATTGTCTCCTGAGTTTTAAGCCCGATAAAAATAATTTAAAGGCTTGTAAAATTTGAATTAATAATAATGAAGATGATAAAAAGTTTTAAAATTGAATTTAAAATTGATCTGTGTAATTTTAAAAATAATTTTTTTAAATTAACATTTAAAAATAGCGTTCCATGGCGCAATCTCAGATTTCGCCAAAACCATTTCCATTGAATCCGTAATAGTGTATTATTATCAGATTTCAAATTTCATAATGTTTGGAATTATATTTGATCGTGCGGAATATAAACATGTTGAAAAAGCTATCTTCTCCATACGATCGAATTTGGACTTGAAACCTTTTCCCTTGCGTTCGAAATAAGGGTGTAACATTATAAACGCCTAGTGGCACGTGTTGATAGGGTTATGAGATCGAGACGAGTTGAATATATATATATATATATATATATTCAGTTGAGTTACAATATTCCCATCATCCTTTTTCCCTTCACCTCAGTCACTGTAGCCTCTCCCCTACATGCTTTCTCCTGCTTCATGACTTTCCCTCTCCTCTCAATTTATAACGACCTGGATTTTTAGACGTTTTAAGCAGACATACCTGTCAGATTCAAACCATTCAAAAAGACAGATTGTTATGGGGTAAATAAGAAAAAGAGAAAGAAATAAAAAAATACAGAATCTCATAGCGGAATGACAAAATATAATAATCAAATAACAGTTCATGAAGCTGTTTGCAAATAAATTTGATTACTAATACAATATAGAATCAGAGTTATAGACAACAAGAATAAATAAATAAATAAAATGCAGCGAAACAACATGGTGTAGTGGAATACATATAATGGATAATAATAGTATAAATTTTCATCTTCGTCCTCCAGGAATAAGATCTTCAACCCTGAAATGCTTAGGCTGACCCGAGCGAATTGAAAAGATAAAACACTCGAGTCAGAACTAAAAGATCTTATGTAAGTTAAATCAATGGTAAATATAAGTGTGAGGGCGTCAGAGATGTTTATGGGTTTTGGCCATCTCCTATCCAGTATCAAATGTGAGTGCAATAACTTAAGAGATCTTCAGGATTCACATCTCTGAAGGATCCGTTAAATTATCTATTATGTAGTACAATACGCTATTATAATATGTCTACGGTAAATTAAAGGTATTAAAATAGCGTTAAGGCATTACCCATATCCCCCTTAACACATTTTATATATTCTCGTAGTCTATACAGTACCGTACGCTCCTCCGTAAATCGAAGGTTTACACAGAGGGCACCCCATAGGTATGGTACAAAACAAACTCTTAAAAGGCATGATAGGGCATGCGCCACGACACTCAAGGAAATGCTAAGGTAGATATACCATTTGCGTATCCGGACTGGTGATAACGCATTGCAGCTACGGCCGCCCACATTGGAACACACTTCCATATCATAGATTATGGCTGGCCATAAAATCAAATCACAAAGTCAGAAAATAGTATCGAAAAAGTGTGCCCGGTCGGAGGAATGACCTCACTTGGCCTGGCATGGCTCCTGATTTTAGCCTCATAAAACTGACTCACGGGAGTCAGGATCATGTAAATACCCTATATAGAATCGCCCGCCAAACCATCCTATTTCATTTCTAGGATCTCCACCACATGCACAGTTGTTAAAGTGGTTTTTGGTATTGTCAGAGAGTATGACATTATCTGATCCCGGTCTCTTTAATAACCAAACGCTTATTTCACACCGGATGGTTCATTTACATTTCAAAGGTCAATTCACAATTTATATCAAAATATCATATTCTCAAAACCATATCACTTTCGCAATCATACTCACTTTGAAATCATATTCACCTTTAAAATCATATCGTTTTCGAAATCATAATTTCTTTCAAAAATCATATTTCCAATTAGGTTGAATTCTCACTTCAAAATCATCATATTCAATTTATTATAATATTTAAATCCCAACTTAGGTTACAACATCATTTAACTGTATTTGTTCTAAAACCCATGAAATTTAATATAACACTTCTATTTTACTTAATCTGGAAATTTAGAAAATATTTTGAATAGTTCTAAATATTTAAAATAGTTATAAATAGTTAAATTCTCTAAAATAATTTAGTTATAGCATAAAGATCCTGTTAAATTGTTTAAGATAGTTAAATAGGTTTAAAATAGATTAAATATAATTAAAATAGAATAAATAGATTAAATAGATTAATTAGATTTAAAATAAGTTAAAATGGGTTAATTAGTTTAAAATAGATTAAATGTTTTAAAATGAGTTAAAATGATTTATATAGTTAATATAGGTTAAAATAGTTTGAAAACTTGAAAATCTTAATAATTTGAATCTTTTAAAATAATACATATGTATATATTTTTTAACATTTATATAAAATATGAATCTGAAATTTATATCAATTAAACTATTTATTTCATTTCAACACCTTCAGACCATTTTCAATTACCAAATCAAGAAATCTATTTCAGTTCAAATTCTGAATAAAATATTTAATTCCATATAGCTTCCAATCCATGTTTGAAATATCAATTAAAATTACTCCAACTACAATATGTTTCAAAGTTATCTTTCAAATGATTTTAACAACTCAATTTTGGAAAATTCCAATTATACCTCAAAATCAACTTTAAAATCTCAATTCAATTCCTTTAAACAATTCCATTAAACCAATTTCCAATTTTAACATAAACTGGGATTTTTTGAAATTAATTCAGTTTATATTAATAAATTTCTATTTTAAAATACCAGTTAATGGAGTTCGAAATTTCTAAGGCTCAAAAATCATTTAATTTAACCAATCTAGTGTCCTTATATAATTTTCTACCCTAGAGTCAAGTGATACGGATATTTATCATTTCAACCCGCAATTTAAAATTTTATGATTACCTATCATTTCAAACCGCGATCTCGAATTAATTAAAAATTGATGAAATCGCATGAGTCTATCATTTCAACGGTAACGATTTTTTCCCAATCTATAGATCATTCAGGTATGTATCATTTCAACCCATGGGGAACCTGCATTGTGATAACAATATATAAATCAAACATAGCATCCAATCATCCAACATCAAAAATCCAACATTCATCACAATCATCATCCAAACTAATGTATAAACATCAATGGATAACTAATTATCAATAATAGGTATTTAACTGGCAATTTAAATTCAATAATAAATTAAATGGCTATTTTATTCAAAATAGATTCAAATTAACTGAAATGACGATTTAAATATATCCAACAGCAATAAATAAATTCCTAATCACATCATAAATTTTATTTAACTAACATAAGAAATTTTAAAAGTTGTGAGTGAGTCAAATCGCTCACCTTTGAATTTAAATCGATTTAAGATCCAATTTAGGGCTCAAATTCAAATGGTTTTAGAATTTATCCAAACTAGCATCAAAATGTTCGAAATTTCGATACAATTCCGGAAAAACAAACCGCGTATGAATCAGACCTCATATGCAAAAGTTATGCGTTATAGAGCGATTTAAATTTTTAAATATAATAATTAAATAAATAAATAAAACAAGCCACACCTTGCTCCCAGACATGTACGTACACAGGCGAACCCTACAAGCAATATCAAGAATAACGCGAAGCCGGTGCTACCTCCCCTACTTTGACTGTCCAGACCATCGCCTTCGACCCAGATCACCTCAATCCAACCTAACCACCGCGGCCTACACCTCTGGCCGCATCCCCCACCCAGACGCGCAAGCCTCCGGCCCCACTAAGTTCCTCTGCCATCGGCGCCACTTAAGGCATTTTTTGACCATCATGTGAATCCTCTAACACGAACAAATGACATGGATGGCTTCCATTTGCCGAGCTCAACGCCATGGCGTTCCCTGATCGCCGTTTCGACGAAAATTCACCGTTGAAAAATTAAACCCTAAAATGGACGATCGAAATTTAAATGCAATTTCTGATCAAACGATAATCTGAATTGAAAAACGAATACCACCAGTGAATTACGCTCGTCGAGAGCTTCGAAATGACATATAATTTGTTTGGGTTGGAGGAGTTTGATTTTTGAAATTGAATTTTCAATTAGAATTGAATTGAGGAATTTGTTTGGTTTGTCTGCCATTGGAAAGGAGGAGCCATAGAGAATTGTACATACAAAAAATATGAAAATAAGAAGTAGCTAGGGTTTATAATTGGCTATTGATAGGTAAGTCAGAAATAGAGATGAATTGACACGATTTGATTTGAAAGTTGAATGATAAATGACCCAAAAAGCCCGTTCTGTCTCCGGAACGAAAATGGGTCATCCTATATATCAAAATAGATGTTTTCAATATTTTAAACTCAACGAAATAGGTTTCAAATCCTAATTCTATCGTATGAAGAAGTTATGTTCAAATCGCTTATTTGAAATTGATTTCAATTGATCTTAATTAAACCGATTCCTACGAGTTTTGAGTTCGTACAATCAAACGACAAGTCCGATTGTTACGAAACTTGAAACCTTATAATAATTTACTATTATGGATCCGACGAAATTGGTTTTATCGAAATTCGAGTTAGTGGCCAAAATGGCTATTTTTCACATTATTTAAATAAATAAATATTTAATTAATTAAATCACCTTTTTATTCAATATTTATTAACTAATACATTTCATCATTTTTGATAACTTAGACATTGATAATAAATCAAAACTAGTTTGCACATCAATTCAGTGTTTAAAATTTTACTAATTACAGCATTCAATTTCAATTGTAATTAAATCCAATTAATTATAATTTAATTTCAATAAATTGTTTTAGTTTGATTTCGGACTTTATATTCAATCAATTATTACTCAAATAACATAGTTAGTATTTATTGTCTTTCATTACAATAATACTCTCCAACTTCCATCATTATTTGTATTAACTACTATATTTCCATTTATATTGAATTTTTGTCGAATTTATAAATTAATTAAAATTTAAGATCCTAAATGATTTGCTTATCTTGATTCCAATCGTTTTATTAAACTAATTATTTCCTTATGAATATTGATCACATTCATATTTATTTTATTACATTCACAGATTGCAGTTATTGTTTTAACCACATTAATGTAACATTTAATTCCATTCAATTTTAATTGATTTTCAATTAAATCTGACTGACGAAATAAATAGGTAACATATAATAGTTTGTTACCATTAACTTTCAGTCACACTTATAAGTTATTATTTACAAACAAATGTTACAGTTGTTTACAAACACTGATTTTATCCAATTATCATTAACTACATATTATTTCATTAGTTAATTAAATATTTACATTTGTTTCCTTATATCAAATTTATAACAAAGTATAACAATTGAATTATTTCAATTAATTGGGATTTCATTCAAATTGTCAATGATTAACTTTAATTAACATTGTTACATTTCATTTAAGTTATTATTTAATTAAATAAATTACAAAACTTGTTACTTCCAATATTTAATCACAAAAGTCTTACTAAATTAACTATTGTAATTATCGAAAATTACGGGTCATTACACAATCATTTGAAATGAACAAATAAACAGAAGAACAAAAAGAGAGAAAATTAAAGTCGTGGTTATCTTCTTTTACTTCCTCCAGATATAGGTCACGAACCCTTCTCTTCCTCTTTTAATAAATCTAGACAATTCAAAAATGATATAGTTCGATTTATATATACAAAAAAAGAGATTGAAGTCAATCGCGATCGTGCGTGGGAAGGCGGGGACGTATTCGATGACTTGGGGAGGAGACGAACTTAGAGAGGCACGTGCGATCAACATGGGGAAGCTCGATAGTTTGGTCAAATCGAGGACTAGTGTTCGAGTTGCTTGAGCATGGGAGTGTCGCGAGTATGCGCTCGTGGGGACCTCGAGTTGTATGGCGGGAGCGCGCGTGCTAGGCGGCGTTGCTAGAAGTCGTAAGGGTATCAATGGTGGCCCGTTAGTCGTGGAGGAGCTGGTGAGGGGAGTATGTTGCGACACGGGGAGGGTAGAGTAGCGGAGCTGCTGGTTGAGGGGTAGCCAGAGAATCTATAGAAATGTAATTTAATTTAAAGGAATTTAAATTTAAGTTAATCATGTAATTAGTTTGGGAGCCGTGATGATTATCTGGTAGCATTTGAACGTACCCTATTTTTGTATCACCAATTATTCAGATAGTTCGAGTAATTGTAATCCAATAATTATAATCGTCAATTTTGCTTATATGGGGTTAATAAGGAATTATTTTGAATTAAATAATTAGTTGATTAATTTAAATTTTAATCATCAACTTATATACTTCAAATTTTCTTATAAGAGGTTAAAATCGAACTGAAGCTGTGCAATAGAATCAAGATTTGATCGATCAGAAAAATCGGAAATAAAGGCGAGTAAATCTCACTCTTTTTGGATTGCTGGGTCAATTTAAAATAACTAAAATTTAATTATTGGATGTTATTTGGATTTATAAATTAATATCTGTTGGATGCTATATTATATACAGTAGTACATATGTTAGTATTTGGAGTGATGCTCCTGTACATTACAGTGGATGAGACCCTATGCACCCCGCATAATAGCGGATGACCCTATATACCACGATATCCCCTTCGAAGTGGGATTGGTATTTTACGTTGTATTAACATTTGTGGATGCAAGGAAACAGATTGGAGGGATCCAGTTGGATTCCTCAAAATGTTAAATTTAAATTTCTGATATTGTGATATATGGATTGTGTGGAATAATCTATTATAGATTATTGTAGTGATTGAAAACTAATGGATGATATTGCAGCACTGGCCTGAATTTAATATTCTAAAATACCATAAATATGTTTTTAAAATTTAAGGAATTACAGGAATTTTTGACATATAAAATTATTTATATGCTAAACTGAATTATTTTTAAGAAAATGGAATTTGGAATAATGTATATTGATTTTGGATTGTTTGCAACTATTCATAAATGGTCTTAGATAAATATTTAAAATTTTATTATATAAATGAGTTTGTAAATGGTATTCTTTAGTATGAAAAGGAGTTAGAATCAATATTAAAAATAGATTATAGGTATAAATGAAATTTATAAGAAAAAAATTGTATAATGGAATTGTATAATAAGATTTGTTTAGAAATAGGTAAAACCAAGGGATTATAAAACTAATAAACGGTGTTTATAAATTAAGGAATTCAATATCAGATGATAATTGGAGATATAAATTCTTATGAATTTATATTAGAATTTGGAAACAGGGTTGAGAAAAATAGTAGACTCTATTTTTGAAATGGGAATGGTTAGGAAAATTGACAATGAATCGATATGTCGTGGAATCGAGAGGAAGTTATATATTAAATTGGCTATTGAGATTTATATATATATATATATATATATATATATATATATATATCTTAAGAATTTAGGTTCATTTTCAAAGGGAAAACTTTATTGTTTAAACTATGAAATTTTAAATTAGTTAGCATTGGAATACTTTGGAAAATGGATTTTCAAAATATTTATTTTTATTGAAATAAAAATTTTAATTCTTTAATCTACTTTGTAAACTGATTTGCTTTATTTTAAATGTGTTATTGATGGTTTATCAAAAAATTTAATATTTAAAGTAATAACTTAAAACATATGTAAAATAAAATAAAAATAAGTTACTATGCTTTAAAAAAGCTCATTATATATATATGTATGTATGTATGTATAGTTTTGAAATGATTGAAAATTTATTTATAAAAATACTCTCAAGATTTGTAGACGGGTTTTATTTTAAGGAGCATATTTTATAAGAGAAATCTTATGGATGGAATTCTAGAGACTTAAGAAAATTATAACTGCTTAGATGCGATAACTTTGAAAAGAATGTGAATTCATTTAAAGAAGTTAAAAATTGGTTAGTTCCGATTATAAATAAGTATAATCGCTTTGGAAATCATAAGAATAATTTATTAAAACTTCTAGAGACTAATGAGACAAGTATGATATATTTCCAAGTTAAATATTAAAATGATTTTGGAAATTATACGTATAAATATTTTCATAAGAATTGAAAGGAAGGTTTTTGAAATATTTTTAGTGGAAAATGATTTGGAATAGAAATATTTTCTAAGTGTTATAAAAATAGAAGTTGAAAATATTTCTAAGTATTGAAATAGAGAAATATCCTTTTATGGGTACAAGTGTTGAATTTGTTTTCAAGTATAGAAATATTGAAAGAGATTGAATATATATATGTATGTATGTATGTATGTATGTATGTATGTATGTATGTATGTATGTATATATCTTGGTGAAGATGTTTTGGAATAAATATTTTGGAGGTTTATAAAATAAGGCCTAGTGTTTCTTTTGGATGTTATTGGATAGTTAAATAACCGACTATCAATATTGGCCAATTTCGTTAATCGATTCGAAGGGACCGGGATCGGATTTAATTATCATAAAACCACTTCGATCTAGTTTGAACGTAACGAATGAATACCATGAAGATGATGAAGACAGCGATTCAGTTTGTCCATACCCAGAACAACTTGTATGGACGAATGTTATCAGTACATCATCATTGGAGGATGATGGGCATTCTAAGTAAAATTCCTCTTGAAAGGTAAGCTTGGCCTTGAACCTCATCAACCGAGAATGACTAAAACATGGGAGATGAAGCAAGGCTAATTGGGATGCACCCAAGAAGGGTATGTTATCACTTTTCTAGATGTCCTCAGAAACTTATTATTTATGGATATGGTTGTGCATGGAAGGAGCGCTCGATGATAAAGGTGGAAACACCCGGGGTAGTAACATATTCGGTCTATCCAGGTTGGGGGTAAGCCGGTCTTGTGCAGTAGGGGATCCCAGCGTGATCCTCGGTACATTGTTCTAGGGGTGTACTGTGATGGGCGATACCCTAGTAGCCCAGTCATTCATGAATCCATTCTCCAATATGAGCTTATGATTTGTTTGTAGAGCCTAGTATGCTAGAATTTAGTTAATGTATCATCTATTTGAATAAGTATTTGTATTTAGACATTATTATTATATCACATGATTTTCTATAAAATGTTTTGATTATCGTAAGGTAAAAGCCCGTCGTGTTTATGTATGACGCGGTACGAGATACCTTTGTTTCCAAAGGATTTGATAAATCTAATAATTCAAACTAAGTGAGTCTTCTCATGCTAGTTTTCTAGACTGACTCGGGTGTTATTTTATTATGATGCTCAGGTTAGACCAAGTATTACAGATTCATGTTAGGATGCTATGGAGCTCAGGAGACGAGCTAGTGGATTTCTGACGTATATCACGTATTATATCTGCCCAGACTGATATATTGATTGTTGTACTCTGATGATTGTAAGTATAAACAGTTACAGATTCTTTTATATGAAATATGTTATTATATATGATATTTTATTCCACTACGATTGTGAGATTCTGTGTTGTTTCTATTCTTCTTCTATCTTTTCTTCTTTACCCTAAAGATTCATATTTTCATACTATTTGGGTTGAAATGATGTGAAATATTGTCGACTCAAAGCGTTACGGATTTGCGGGCCTTTACACTAAATCTCTTCTCTGATCTGTAGTTCTAATAGTATATATTACCTTGTTATACATATTCTTTTAGACTAGAATGGAAAAGAAGCCAAGCAAAGGAATGGATTCAAATTCGGGAGATTTGGAAAGCTTAAAGTATAGGTGGGAAATTATATAATTTATTCATAACACTGAAATTTATCTCGTTGAATTTTTATTTAATTATTATATATGTATAAGATCTAATGAGTTGTAGGCTTAAAACAAATATTTAAGATTATTCCTACATATTCTATAAAATAGGTAATTTGAATACGAAAAGTATGTACAACCTAATCTAAAAATTTGAAATCGGTCTCAAGTAATTATTATTAAAGAATGTTTGTAAAGTGTTTGAGTTTATTTTAGATCTATAGTTGGGTTGTAAATTAGGTTGCCCTAGTTGACTTGGAATGTGAATTTCTATATCTTAATTAATTTAGACTAAGGTATAATTTAATTGTACCTATTTTTGCTTAATTTCCATAAATTATCTAATTCTGCAAATGTATAAAAATGCATTGTTTGAATTAACAAGGAATATACCAGAAAGGAAAGAGACGTGTAAAGTATGGATAGTCTTATCCATAGCTTGCACCATCTATTATAATAAAAGAAAAGAGATAATTCCTTGTGATTTCAAATGGGGAAAAAGTTGCATTTTTGGTAATGTATGAAATGTTATAAAACTAATCTGTTTTGGAAAAATAGTTTTTATAAATTCAAACGTGAAAAAGAATGTTCTAGTTACGGAATTAATAGTCTTATGTGTGTATGTGTATATACGTATAACATCGCTTAATGATTAAAAATTAGAATATATATACATAGCGTAATTTACAAAAAAAATTGTATTAGTTATTAATAATGTAATAATTATAGGACTATAAGGTTGAAAAAGGAAGGAATAGTATTTCCAAATTTATGGCCAATAACTACAAATTTAACATGCAATAAATATGTATTTAATAGGGTGTTAACGGAATTAAATGGGAACTGAGTAGAGAATTTAATATAACATTTGTTGGTAAATTAAATAGGCATAATAAGTGGATTTTGAAATAGGTAAATAAATATCATTAGAGATTATCCAATTTTGACATCAATGACCAATTATTATGGGCAATATACATGTATTAGACATAAGAAGGAAATAGGAAGGCTAAAGCCTAAGCGTATAAAATAGGAATAATTATATAGCGAACAAGTAAGTATTAATACTATTAAATACACATAGAAGGCAATATAATTTTCATAGTAGGAAATTATGTAGATTCAATTATATATTTAGAATGAGCATGAATTAGTAGGCCTAGCCCATCACTTAGGTGATAGGTTTGGTTTAGTAGGTTGGGATGCGAGGTCGATAGAGTTACACAGTCGAAGTTTGGCCTTCACCTAGAGGCTACCAGTAGTTGTATATATTTACTACTGATGTGAGATATCTTGAACAATAGTAACCATGGGGAAGGGATATGCATTGTAGATAGGTGAAGAAAAAACATACGAAGCATTAATCTTGGATTTGAAATATTAAATGGCACAATACTTTTAAGGAAATGCGGGCTGGTTCACTTTTAATAAGAGGTATTAAGTAATTGAAATTGACATTTTTCTTGACTTACTTAGGTGGTCTAAATGGGATGTCAACTGTGGAAGGTTGATGGGCTATGTCAATTTTTTTGAAACGGTGTTTAGTAGTTGGTCTAGCATATAGGCTATGACCACCAGCTATCCCGAGCGAGCAGTAACAAAGACTTGGGTTATGCCTAAACAAATTTCGCTTCCTACTAGTGTAGAATCCATATGGAAGATGTGGAGACCTCAAAGTAGATGGTTAGATGAAATTTTATTTATTGGTGGTGGACTAGTTAACCCTTAGATGAGTCTTTGAGATGCGTTAGTAGTACGACAATCAGATTATAAATTATAAAATCATATATAGGGGTCATCGGTCTATGTAGCTAGAACTGATCGACTAGCGTATATGTTATAGATGGTCCACTTTAGAGAATGGGGTATTAAATAATCGTTGGGTCTAAATCCTTCCTATTTAAGAAGTATTAAGCGGCGAGGGTTTTTGGGTAGTGAAATGTTAGACATATATGCAAATAGGCATATACATATATAGTTATAACTCAGAGGAGGTTAGGTATATCATACGCGCACATAGGACTTAACTGATTAGTCATACGTAATAGACATAACAATTAAATGGAAATAAATCAGCATAAATTAATAGCATGGGTAAAGTATGTAATTTTCCAATGACCAAAACATTGTTTTGACCCTTCCTCCTCATTACAACCTCATGATAGATTTAGAAGGACGGTCATTTGGATCAAAATAGGTAGATGGATAAGTCTTCTTATTCATGCTCGGTGTCGATAAGGCATCTAGACATCCATGGAACAATATTGATTTTGAGGTAGTAGCCATAGTTAGTGCATATGTTTTATTATGAGTTTCTATTCCCCTGCATGTTTATATTGATCGCTCTTTGATATGCTTATGTTTATCGTTGGTTGCCAAACTAATGATATGTACCCTAATGGACTTGGGTTTCGATTTTTTTTGAAATTCGAGCCCTTTAAGCCGCGGGTTATTACAGTTACATACTGATGGTTATTGGATAACTATGAAATGACTCACTCAATAGTTTTGTGTAAGTTAATATAACTAAGGTCAATCAGAAAATATTGAAGTGATAATTTTACATGGTTCTCTCGACTTGAGAATACTATTGAACTTCAGTATGGACGCTCCACTTTTATTATAGTTAATCGTGGCACGACATCCATCGAATGACTATAGTTGGAGTCTGAGTTGAAGCATTGGATGTGAAATACTATTCAATAGAGAATTCGTCTACTTGGTTATATGAGTTTAGTGTCGTGGTCAACCGTAGTCAACTATAGGTCAAAGTTCTTGACCAGAGCAGTTCAGTTGATAACAACCATTATAATTGAAACAAGGACTTTGTGTTTAGATTATACAAGTTTAATGTGGACAACATTGGAATTCTGACCAGTACCAAATTCCATAAGTTGAAATGTGATATAGTTTTGACGAAGAGAGTTGGAATAAATAATTGTCACTATCGGGGACCATTAAAATAACTAAATTGAATTTTACCTAAACCGTGCAAGCGATAAATTTGACTAAACTATCATGCCACTAGCTACGCCACTAGTTAAATTGATGTGTGAACGTTAGCATTTGAATTGTTCGATACTAGTCGCTGATCGAATTTACACCTAAGAGTCACACGGTCGAGATGTTGAATACACTGAATGCCACCTGACTTAATTAGATTATAATTTTTATTAATTAATTAAATTAATTTATACTTGTGAAATATTAATAAAAAAATAATATTTGACTTAATTTGGTTAGTATTGAAAATAGTGTATATATAAAGTCATATATACACACTTACCAAACTAGATATCTATGCACATTTGAATTTAATTTAGATGTGTATTTACTGATATGCTTTGAATAGCATGCATGCCCATAAAGCTCGATATGGATGGCCACAGAATAGGGAAAAAGGGAGTGAGGTATTTTGGATATTAAAGATTGAATTGTTGGAGAAAGAAGTGGTAAAAATTCAAATTTAGATTTCATCTTTTTCCTCATTTTATCTTCTTAGTTAAACCCACCACCCTCTTTAATTAGTAGTTTACTCACTAGTGCCACTTCTCTCCCTTATCCATGAGCCCCATTGATCTCTTCTCCTCTCATTTCAAACCAAATACAAAGTTAAATCCAATTATTTCAAAAGGTGCGTACATTGCTTCGATTGGTAGCACTTTCGGGAACAGACCGAATAAGATTCAAGGAATTAATTTCATTCAGCATTCAGGGTGTTGCAGCTAGACCATGACTAAGGTAAGCATTCTTTCTATATCATCCATATGCCAAACCGTTACGTTATGGCAATTTTATAGGTCATATTCATTTCAAATATGTATTTGTTGTCATCTATATATATAATACTAATCATAATAATTTTTTATACTCATTTGCTTATGGCCATGTATAAATCAAATAAAAACCTTTTTCATAACTAAAATTATTTCAAAAATATTTTAAATTTAAAAAATTGAACTTCTAAACTAATGTATATGTATGTATGCGTGTGTATGTATACACACACACATATATTTAAAATTAAAAAGAATCTTTTTATTTCCATGCATGTTATTTCAAATGTAATAAAAAAATATGTATGTATATCAATTTATTTCGGCATATATATATATTATTTGCTAATTTAAAATTTAAAATTATAACTTATAAATATTTTGTATCTAGGTTTTTACCCCAGCAGAATCCAGAGGAAGTCGAGAGAACTCCATCGAGTCAGAATAGCTCAAAAGCTAACCGAATGGACTAGAACATGGAGCCAAAGGAAGCCATGAAAAAAGAAAGGAAAATACTCTAAGGGCATGGATCACTAGTGATCCTTGGTATTAACTCGAGGGTTTATGAACAACATCAACATGAAACAATAAACGTGATCCAAAAGGAAAAGCTCAGAAAACCACTAAGTACATGGACCGCTAGCGATCCATGCCTTTTCGACAAAACGCCATAAACTCAAGAAGAACAGAGTCCAAAATAAACCAAGTATATGGATCGCTCGCAATCCATACTATTTCAACAATCAGTTGCGATCTTCATGGAGCAAAGCAAGGGGAAAATATTAAGGCATTGACTTGCCTTCGAACCAAACCTATGGATCGCTAGCGATCCATCCTTTTAGCTCGAATCGTGGTGTAACCTCTAGTGTGCCTTCCTGTCTTGATCTGCAAGTTTGTGGCAAGCAAACTTGGCCTAGTAGCTCCCCAACCTCTATAAATACTCTCCTATCTACAACATAAGAGGGATCCTCCGGATCGGTTGCAAAATGTTGTAAAAGACCTTCTTCATCCTACTCCTCCCCCACAATAGTCATCCAAGGAGTTCACTGTGATTCTCTAGTGAACTCTAACACTTGGGACTTAGTCTAATAGAGGATAGTCAATCATCCTTAGTCTAATTCCCTTTTTAACGACAATCAGTCAATGGAAAAAGTTATAAAGTGAACGTAGGCTTCGTTAACAGCCGAACCACTATAAAAATATTCTTGTCTTTCTACTATTTCTATTCTTGATGTCTCTATTCTACTTATTTTTCTCTGGTAAATAGGGTTGGTGCTTTCATACTCTATCTCGGGTATTGATCCATTTTTTGGGTTAACATTTTGGCGCTTTCACCGAGATCCAAACTTAGGCAAAGATCTTGCTATCTACTTTGGATCAGATAGGTTCGGAAGTTAGATTTTAAATATCCGCTTAGAAGATTTGCAGTTGATAATCAATGGCAACAGAAACTCGAACATTCAGCTTATCGGAAGTGTCGTAACATATACCGGGTAGTGAGACCCCCGTTTGGGTCATTCGAAGGGAATATAATCGATTAGAGGCATATGCAATAGGAAGTTAAAGATGCTCAAAAAAACCCAACTAACCATCTTCCAATTCCATCTTAGAGCTCCTATTGCCGAATCACGAGTGGTCGTCGTCGAAAATCATCAAAACAGTCATTAAAAAGCTCGCTTCAGGGTTGACTCGAAGTTGAACTCGGGTAATCGATTTTTTGACCCGAAGCAGATTTTGGAATCCCTAACTCGAAGTCGAACTCGAGTAATCGCCCATTTCACCCTAAGTAAACCTAGGAAATTCTAGCCCGAAATCAGACTCGGGTAAAACGAAGATTTTCTCCAAGTAAACATGCAATTGGCTCCAAGCAACGTTTGTCACCAACCCCGCACTTCAAATTCTGTGACTCCAAGCGAACCATGTACTGAGTCCAAGCAAATGGCAAATTTTATTGAGTCAGACTCCAAGTAAAATACCATCAGTCCATCAATGCCGATCCATCTTCTTTTGCCCATAAGTTGAACATGCGATCTCCAAATGCCTTGAAATTTGGAATGCATCCTTATGGGGCCTTCTTGATCACCCCAGACTGATCTCACCTAGTTTGAAATTTTTTGAGGATCATCTCTAATCCATGACTCCACCACAAGTGATTTGTCATTCAATCGGCATTTCCAATCATTCAAGCATAGATAAACAGCCGTAACTTGAAAACGAACCGGTATGACAACGATTAGAGAATCTTCCCCAATCGAAAGCCATTCACCAAAGTGTTCAACATGTAAAATATTCAAAGAAGTTTATCATGCCAACTATACCTTTTGTACAACTGTACAACCGATTCGAAACTACTTTTTTATAGGTATGACTAGCATATGGACGAAGTGAGGGAGACGGATGTAATCTACTGCTAGGCCCTTAGGAAGCATTAAAAGATGAAACAACCTACTGCCATGGAAGAATTCAATGGGAAGGAAAACCAGTTCTAAAGACTAGAAGTAGTGCAATTAGAAGAAGGCAAACCCAACAATTTATGAAAGAATATACCAAACAATGAAGAAGCTACTGGGCCATAGGGACCTTCTAGCCAAGTAAGGCTACTAAGACCCAATAGAAAAGCGCCCCAGCTAACTGACGAAATCAGACGAAATGATGATTATCAAATAACACTCTAGCTAGCCAGCAACTAAGGAATGGGGAAGAAACCTAAAACGATCTCTTCTCATCCAACTTTGTCGACTTTCCTTTTCCAAATGAGCCATACCGAGACACTAGGGGCATTGCAGACAACGACGAAAGAAATGCTTCTATGCCCTCGACGAGTCAGGTCGATACCTCTTCTAAGAACTCATACTGCTTAGGTGGCGTCGAGAAGTCTTGTCCAAAGGATCTTCAAACAAATAGATCCAAACCCTTAGTCTTCAGGAACCGATAAAACTGTGTTCCCACAAGCTGAATCCCAAAAATTTCTCTTAAAGTCAATGAATCACCACATTAAGATCGTCGAGCCATCGGACGTTCGACAAAAATTCCTCTCGGAATCGATGAATAATCATTTAAAGGACGTCTGGACGTCGGACATCTGACCATAAAAAATCTTTCGCGAATTAAAGTGTCATGAAGGCGAACTGATAGATCAGCTGTCATCTAATCCAAAAAACCTTCACGAATGTGAAGGTCTTTCATGAACTAAACCATCGTGAAGGCGAACCGGTAGATCAGCGGTCATCTGATCCAAAAAAACCCTTCACAAATGTGAAAGCAAACCGGTAGATTAGTCGTCATCTAATCCCAAAAAAACCCTTCGCGAACGTGAAGGCAAACTGGTAGATCAGCGGTCATTTAATCCAAAAAAACCCTTTGCGAACGTTGAGGTCTTTCCCGAACTAAAGCATCGTGAAGGTAAACCGGTAGATCAACATTCATCTGATCCAAAGAAACCCTTCACGAGCGTGAAGGTCTTTCACGAACTAAAGCGTCATGTAGGCGAACCGGTAGATTAGCGAAATTTATGTACAACTGGTATCCATGAAGGAGAACTAGAAGATCGGCAGTCATCTAACCAAAGCCCCCTGAAGTCAACGAAGTCATGCCTTGAGGCCATAAATTAACAATCATATCGGTCACTCTGCATCATTAACGGAATCACTTCCAAAGACCGATCAAACAAACAGTGTTGAACTCTAGAGCTTCATTACTGCTCAAAGGATCCAAGCCAAAACTGAACCGACCTTGTGATTAATCAGATCTGACTCGAATAAAGCCAAGACTTAGAACTCGGGAGAACCGCACCCATTGGACTGAGGGCAACCAAACGAGTTGTGTAGAAATCTCGGATATTGTTTAAGCGAGTAAACAGCCCTGTGGCATGGAGAGCACTACAAATACTTGAGTAGCTACAAGGAATGCCATGACTAATCATACCATAGTTATGTTACATCCAATCGAAAATTCTGGCAATCTGATAACTATGGACTTAACGACCTAGCTAGCACAACAAAGGAAATAAATGTATAATACTTTCTTACTTCTTCCGAACTCCTCCTTTACCACCCTTAGTGACCGGATCCTTTTCCTATTAGACTGTATGCTAGTTGAAGGCCAACTCTTTAAACGTAGTTTGGACCAAAAACTAAGAGTCTTGCCACAAATTCCCATAAGCTCTTTATATATAACCATCTCCATGCAGTCGTCTGTAAATCTCTCCACCATGGCAAACTTATCTATTTAGTCATGCACATCTTCTTGAAATACGGAAGGATTGCCCAACCCATGGTTACCCAATCCAAAAAACAATGATCTCTTAGAACTGACGAAATTGCATTCCAGCAAAGTCAAATCACTGGATTGACAGGAAAACTTAATCCTTACTTCTAAGAATTGGTATAGCTCGTCCAACGTTGGGAAGGCACAAACCATTACGCGCATTACCATAAGCCACGCATCACTTCTTGAGCTGTGGAGTACCCTCTCGAAATACGAACTCCTCACATTACCTGAAGATTGGCAACATCAAGAAGTTCCAAACCATACCATGTGGATGGGTTGTATCGATCCCATAAGCCATGCATTTCATAAGCCGCGCACTCTTAAAAGCCATGCATTTCATAAGCCATACCTTTTCATAAGTCGTGCATTTCGTAAGTTGCGCATTCTCAAAAGCTGTGCATTTCGTAAGCCACGCATTCTCAAAATTCATGCATTTCATAAGCCGCACTCTCAAAAGCCGTGCATTTCGTAAGCCACGCGTTCTCAAAAGCCACGCGTTTCTTAAGCTGCGCACTCTCAAAAGCCGTGCATTTCATAAGCCACATATTTTCATAAGACGCACATCTGATAAGCTGCACAAACACTACTTGATATTGCTCTCGCATCATCAACGAACCGTTAAAATTTTCTATGTATTGGTGTTGTCCTAACAACACCAAGAAACTTTTCTATTGCAGGATTAACTGGGATCAACTCCCACTATTGGGAAGAATCGACATTGCTTTGGTAGTACTACAAAGCTCACAAACCAAGAAGTTGGCAAAAAATTATGACTTTTGACCAAAGTTAATGTACAAAATGTCAAAATTTAAAACATCCAATTCATGAATTCCCAAAGATATGAGCTACGACGTATCTTTGACTGGTGGCACCCAAGGAGCCACCCAGAACATCAAGTCTCACATCAATTGTTTAGAATAATCAGCCCTATGGACTGAGGGGCATAAAACACATTAACACTTGGTCAAAATAAAAGATTGCTCCAACTTGTAATAAAAGGAGGAACTTACCATCGTCTAGAGATAGACGAAAACGGATGGCAGTTCCAGAATCAAATCATTAGCGCACCAGTTTCTAGAGACAGAAGCAGATGCTCGACTGAGGCCTCAAACAGTAACTTGTAGAAAATCAGCTGGTATCCAAAGATAGATAATGGCAAGGAGAGAACGCTCAAAATCAAGCTGCTTCTAATTTTCTATAAGAACCTAAAATGTGGCACCTGGAAGTGAAGGGTTCCACAGGTAGTCATCCGAACATAACAAAAACCAGTTGGAGGAAATTTGATTTTTCATGAATCAGAATAACTACGGAATTTGTTAAGAAACAGCCTTTGCATCTCCAAGGGTAACATTTGATGGTTATAAACAAAGTTAGGCAACCGAAACGCCTGGGACTCTTATCCTCTGAGAACAAGGAAAATCTCGAAGTTAAGCAACGTTGAGAAAATAGCCACATTAGGTTAAAAGGAATCTACTCAACTCTAAAGGATCGAATGCATGGTTCAATCCTCACTAACATGACTTTAATACTGCCAGAAGACAGGCAGCACTAAGAAAATACTTCTAAAATCCAATCATCGCAGTGCTAGTTTCCAAGACCAAAACTGATACCCAATTGAATTAAAAGCACCACGGGGTCGATAAGAAAAATCAATCCCAACCTCCTTATTGTTAGTGTCGCCCCTAAAACGCCGAGGCTTTTTCCCACTTCATAAGTACCGGTGTTGCCCCAACAATGTTGGGAAACTTTCTACTTCCTATGTACCGATGTTGCCCCGACAACGTCGGAAAACTTCATATTTCCTAAGTACTGGTGTTGCCCCGGTAACGCTGAGAAATTTTATATTCCCTAAGTACCGACATTGCCTCGACAATGCAGAGAAATTTGTTGTTCACTAAGTACTGGTGTTGCCTGGGTAACGCCGAGAAAACTTTAATCTACAGGGTTAGTGAGAAACACTCACCATAGTGAACCATCAATGCACTAACTTTTGGAGATAGAAGTTGGTTCTCGATTGAGTTCTACCCTTGTTTTTGGAAAATAACTATTGCCGAAAGATAGGCAATGACAAGAAGACATAACCTTTCATAGGTCAATCAGAAGGTTTAACCTGACATCGCAGGAATCAACCACCACACAAGAATAAAGCAGCGCCAAAGGAAATCCAAGGATTGAATTGCTCGTGTGCTAATTTCTAGGGATGAAAGTTGGTGTACAACTGAATTTCCTAAATTCTACTTAGAAAGAATTTAGATATAGCCAAAAGATAGGCAGCCTAGAGGAAATGTTTCTTAGAACTAAACAACTAGGTTATCAATTTCCAAAGACAGGAATTGGCATATGAATAGAACTTCCATGACGACAGCAATCAACCAAAGCATGCACAACTAAGGACATGTAGGGACGATCGCTGACGATCCAAACTAAAACCAACGGACTTCCGCAATCCTAGAATGGGATGGACAGCCGGACCAAGGGCAATCGAATCATCTGTTCCAAACCTCTCCATCTCTCACAACCACTCAAATACAAGCGTTCGAAATAGCAAGTCCCTCGAACAGGGATAGATGCATAAATACTTGATCAAAAGAAATGTTGCAAAGTCCAAAACACTAATAACCATGATGTTGGTAAGATAATGGTTCTGTATCGCAAAACAGAGAACTATAGCAACAATATCACAAACAAAGGAAATGAACAATTTAACTTTCAGAAATCAACCTTCGCTCATAATCTGGCAATGACGAGAAAGATCGATGACCTACTCAAGTTCTAACTAGATCATTTGGTTCCAACTTGCATGAATATGCCATTGCCCGAAGTTTGGTGATGCTAAGAAGAAACTCCTAGAATGAAACTATTGAAACAATGGCTTTCGAAAATTGAAGCAAAATATTGATCGCCACTTAAATCCTACCTTCTGGAATCTAACGTTATCCGAAGATCCAAAACATCAAGGAAAAATCCACAGGTTTGAGTCATCCATACATGAGTTTATGAAGATAGAAACAAACACATGATTAGGATCTCAATGCCGAACTTGGAAAAATTTACTTTAGCAAAAGATTCTAGAAACGCATCTTTCTATATCCTACTAACAACATAATAAAAACTCATATCTTGGGATCAAGCAACAAAATCCCTCGCTCCCGAATATAGGAGCTATCATGTCAATCGAACTGGGGCAATCGAAATTATTGCTTAGTAGACCTAACCTCCGAAAACGTGTTGGTTCAGTAGTCAAAGTAATCAGCCCTACGGGCTAAGGCATTTACAACAACGCATTGTCAAACGAGCTCAGCTGAGCATGAACTTGACTGAACATAAACAAAAATTGCCGTGAAACTGGCTAGCCCAAGCTACCTCATTGTTCTATAAATAGAAAATTTGAATTTGAGGAATTAGGCCGATAGTCCCCTGAGACAGAAGCCAGTGTGTAGATCGAATTCCAAAAACCACAAAGGAAGGATATTCGCGATCGAATAACCCATGCACTAGGTTTCGAAGACTAACACTGTTCCTCATCGAACTTCAACTACAACTCTATAAGAGCAGCTGTGCCTTGTAATTTAAATGTAATCGATCATCCCAATATGACAAGAATAATAAGTGAAGCCTACGTTGCAAAAGACCCAGCTTCTGGAGGAGTGGAAGTCCCTTTGCCCGAATAAAGATTGAATAATTGAAAAGTCATTTTTAACGACAAAACTTGGCATTCAACCCTATCAGGTATGATTTACTTTAAATAATATCCTCGTATAACCAACGCTCAAAATCCAAGGGAAGTCGGTGTATGTTGACTAGTCGAGTTCAAAGCATTGACTGGGGTAGATGCAGTGTGTTATGTACATGAGAAGAGTCCAGTACCTCGAATACTGCAAACAAACAATCTAGCGTAGATAATTTGCTTACATTTGAAGACAGTCCATATCATTCGTTGGAATTATCTCTTTAACACTTGCTCGTTACTGATCTACGATCGATGACAGAGCCACTGTACAAAGCGACTGGGAATCTTTTCTTTCCAGGATTACTAGAATATAGAAAAGGGAAGAGCGATACGATTGAATCATCCACTATATCCGATTTTGGAATAAGTTGTTGCATTGGAATTCAAAAACATTGGCTGGAACTTAACCAAATTCTCGAGAAGAAAAATCTGAGGACAAAGAGCAAGACTTTGCTCTAGAACGGTGTACAATTGTTCAAGACAAAACTTAGCTTCACCACCGGTCGGATTAAAACCGTATAGGACAACTCCAAACCTACATCATGCATCCACTTATTGATCTAAACCCTTGCTTAAACTACGGAGCAAAGATTGCATCGTCAATACCAGGAATTGAAATTCAGATTGAAATCAAAAAATGAACGGCTATCAAAAGCCAGTCAATTGAGAACAACATCTTGAGGTGGACTCAGATGTTTCACATCGAAAATTCAACAGTTAAAGCCAAATTTGCATGGTAACTTCGATACGATCAACTAGATTTCACAAAATGAAGACTCAAATGAAGCTACTTCCAGAGCACGCCTTGATTTCAATGAAGGCATACTTTGGGGGGGCAACTATTATCCGGGTTTTTAACCCAACAGAACCCAGAGGAGATCGAGAGATATCCATCGAGTCAGAATAGCTCAAAAGACAACCGAAGGAACTAGAACAAGGAGCCAAAGGAAGTCGGGAAAAAAGGAAAATACGGTTGCGATCCATGGCATTAACTCGAGGCTTCATGAACACCATCAACACGAGATGATAGATGTGATCCAAAAGGCAAAAGCTTGGAAAACCACTAAGTACATGGATCGCTAGCGACCATGCCTTTTCGCCAGATCTCTATAAACTCCATAAGAACAAAGTCCAAAATAGACCAAGTACATGGATCGCTAGCGATCCATACTATTTCATCAATCAGCTGCGATCTTTATAGAGCAAAGCAAAGGGAAAATGTTAAGGCATTGGCTTGCTTTCAAACCAAACCTATGGATCGCTAGCGATCCATAGCCAGTGGATCGCTAGTGATCCATCCTTTTAGCTTGGGTCGTGGTGTAACCTCTGGTGCGTCTTCTATGTTGATCTGCAAGTATGTGGCAAGCAGACTTGGCCCAATAGCTCTCCAACCGATAAAATACTCTCTTATCTACAACATAAGGGGGATCCTCTGGACCAGTTGCTGAAACGCTGTAAAAGACCTTCTTCATCCTACTCCTCCCCCCGCAATAGTCATCTAAGGAGTTCATTATGATTCTCCAGTGAACACTAGTACTTGCGACTTAGTCTAATAGAGGATTGTCAATCATTTTGCAATCCAGTTCCCTTTGTAACAACAATCAGTTAATGGAAAAAGTTATAAAGTGGATGTAGGCTTCGTTAATAGCCGAACCACTATAAGAATATTCTTGTCTTTCTATTGTTTCTGTTCGTGATATATCTCAATTCTACTTTATTTTGCTATGATAAACAGGGCCGGTGCTTTCATCCTCAATCCAGAGTGTTGATCCATTTTTTGGGTTAACAATAAATAAACAGAAATTAATATAAATATACATACATTTATAAAATGTATTTTTAAAAAATTATGTATAAAAATTTGTGACTTAAATTTAAAAAATAAGGAATATAATTTAAATCTACATAGATTTATTATAAAAAATGAAAAATTGTTTTTTCCAAAGCTTACATAGTCGTAAACGAATGCGCATATTTTTTATATTATACACATACATAACTTATATATTTTCGAATTTAAAAGAAAATTCATATGTAATACTATAAGAATGATTTATAATTTATTTGTAGATTTAATATGATTTTGAATGTTAAATATATTTTAAATCTAAATCTAATTCTAAATTTGAAGTTTAAAAGACCTTTTTGAATTTTAAATTATATTATATTTAATTTATAAATAATTATTTTGTATATGAATATCCTTGAATCCATCCGTACATAAATATAGCTTATTTTATAGATATGTGTATATATATATATATAAATAAATATGTTTTTATATTATATTATGTTATATTATATTAATATTTATAGTATTGACAAAAAATATGTACATGAAGGGGCGAACATGTTCGTTGCATTGTAAATCTCAGCACTTAGATAGCAGCATGTTAAAACATGTACACCTTATATGTTGCACGTGTACGCACATGTACATGTGTATATGATGCAAATGTGCATATTGTACATCGTATATAATATCAAATAATACCTTTTATTAATAAATAAAATAAAATAATGATATTTTTCAAAATTTATTTAGATCATATCGCATCAATTTAGACTTCATAAGCCAGTTAAGATCTAAAATGGTAAAAAAATTTGAAATTCACTAGTTTAACCCACTGCATACTAGCCTAATTCCAATATTTACCACGCAGGCCGACATGACCGACCAACGGTATGGAGGGTGATTGACCGGTAGATCTCGGCCTAGAGCAATAAAGCTCCAGATAGTGAATCCTGTACACGATTAAAAAAAGTTCTTTCCTCTGATTTTAATGAAAATTTGAAGTTTTGAAGTAGAAATTGAACGCATTCCATATACAAAATTATTTTTGTGATTTTTTTATCTTAATTAAACATTAATTATTTAATTAATTATGTTTTAAAAACATATAGAAATTATTTTAGTCCTTAAATAATTTTTTTAAAATTCTGTTAAATTCTAGAAAAATCATGGAAGCTTTCTAAATGTTATTAATTGATTTTGAAAGATTTTTCAATTATTTATTTGTGTAAACAAGAGATTTTAATATATATTCTATGGTTCGAAGTAAGTAAAATTGATTTTCAAGGCTTATAAATTCATTAAAAAATTATATTCGATTACAAAAAATTATAAAATGAATTTTATAAATGATATTCGATTATAAAGGAGTTTTTTATTATTTTAAATATAGAAAAAAAATTTAGCAATGTATTAAAAAGTTTGTGTTGACTAGAATTTTAGCTAACCTTGAAAGTGTGTTTGAGGGGTGATATTAGCAAAAGATTGGCTTACTAATACCCTAGTTAAAAATGAAAAATGAAGAGATACTAATATACTATGAAGTAAGGAGACAAGTGTTTAGAGTGGTTCGACCATAAAAGATCTACGTCCACTTTAGGGAATTTCTTATTACTTTCACTTCTATTACAACAGCCTAGATTACAAGATAATCATCATATTAAGATGCATAAAAGCTAGTGCCATTGAACTCTTTTGAAGGGACAGTGCATATAGTAGCTAAAATGGACGATGGATGGTTGAGGTTGCGCTATGAATCAAGAAAAAAGCATGCCTAGCTGTTGATCTGGTCTAATGGGTCAATGGGAGACAGCTGAAAAAGTGAAAGCAATGTGCGGCTGAGATGAGCGCCAACAAGGAAATAGTACAAGGAGCAAGTCCTGCCTTTACCGCCTATTTAATGCATATGTACTATTGCGGTATGCTATAGGGGTACAATATGCTTTTCATCAAATTTAGGCACACCTGGTTATGCCTCTTGTAGTTTTATTTTACATGTTAATGTAAAATGAATATATGAGTTGTCTGGTGGATAGCCAAAGTCGTGAAGAATACAGAGAGTTTTAAATGACCAAGTCTTGGAGGAAATGCCGACTAGGTATGAGACGACGAGACAGACAACATGAAATCGACCAAAGAGGCTTGTGTAGAAGCCGAGCCAAAGAAGGACTGGCTACTAAGGTCATATCGATTTAAGCTAGGTGGTCATGGGCCGAGAGTGTTGTTGAGGACGAGGCTGCGAGAGAGGTGCCAAAGCGAATGTGAGATGACATGCGCAGGTCACTTAGGACCAATTTTGAGCCACACTAGTTGAAGCAGCTGACAGAGATGCTTGAATAGACGGGCCAATCTATAGTCATGCCGGATGCGGACCGACACGAGGGAGCCGGTTGTAAGCAAGTCTGGCCGACATGGATTAGGTCGGCTTATACTTAGGTCCTATGCAGTTAATATCAGATAAAATCGTTGATATATTGTCGATATACCTCATATCACTCCTTGGCCAATATTTTTTCAAAAATATAGCTTAAAATATTTTTACCGATATATCGTCTGATATCCTCGATATATTGCTCTGATATTTAGTGTTAAATACCCAATATGTTTCGAGAATATCATTCATTATAGTATCTACTAGAGAAAATAATTTTATAAATAATTATATTCAAATTCCCAACATATATTTTTGATATATGGTCAGCGAAATATATACACTATATTAGAAACCGCCATTGATGCACTATTTTTATGTTTTAACCATATGTTTGCATTCTTTTTATTATTCTTTCAATAAAGAAAACTCTACTTGTTACATTTTTTGTTTTATTTTGAATGAAGTCTTTACCACTAAAATAAGATCGTGTAAGAGATACTTCTCTTTGTAGTTATTTTTTATTCACCAAATCTAAATCATAAGCTAGCTTATGAGTTTCGTTTTGTTAGCTATTATCATGTATCAAGAATTAAAAGTTGTAGAGCCTAATTATGGAAATGGAATGAGAAAGAAGTAGTAACTGATATCAAATCAACATTACTTGTTTGATAAATTATGTGAAAATGGAAATGAAGAAACTATAAATATGGAAAATCCTAGATAGTAATATAGTTGGTTATAAGACTGGAGAATAATGCCTCCCCTTAAAGTTTCTTCATTTCCATTTCGACTATACGAAGGGGCAGATAAATGGGTCTAGGTTAGCTTAGATGCTTGTATGCCTTACCGAAAAGAGTAGGGGTGGTCACCTCCGCCTCTGATATCATAGCTAAAGTCTCCAGTGGCTCTTCTGCGTCCTTGATCGGTAGTTTTTCGAGATCTCTTGTGAGATTCAAAGTGGAAATCTACAATGGTGGCGGCACATCCTTACTTCCATAGCAAAATACAAACTGAGCAGAGCTAAGAGCGCAGGTTAATATGCTTCATCTGGACATATAAAGTTAGATCTTCTAGGGAGATAAAATATCTATGTATGCCTAGCGAGGCGGAAGCTATGCCCTTGCGTTTTCATAAAAAATAAAACATATCTTTTCTATGAACTTTGGTTAAGAACTTTGTTGCTCTATCTTTTCTTATTTATCTATGTATGACTTGTAAAGTAGCATATTCGGAGTAGTTAACTTAGTCCCTGCATTATTTTAAGAAATGTTTCCATTTTAAATAAAATTTTCCTTTTTAAGATAAATTAAATTGCAATGTATGTTACGAGTTGTGCTCGATTGTTCATGCGAAACATGTGCCGACCTGATGCAGAGTGGCGGGTGACACGAGCATGAGTAGAAGGGCATGTTATCTTATAGGTTTTCCTAGGTGACAAGTTGTCATATGTTGATTAGAAAACGGGCCTGGATCAAACCGGAGTACATAACGGCTCGATGGTTCTTTTGGGTGACAAGTCGTCAGCTATTCGATGACCGTAGGCCTCGGCACAAACCGAAGTGAACAGTTGGCTTGAGCACTCTTGTATGTGTATTATATAATGGTGAGAAGAGCGATGAGTTTCTATCATTCATAATAACATAGGAGAATTTGTTATCAGAAATGAGAACTCATCTATGGTGTTGGGCTGGGCTTGAAGCATGCTCCCTCATCAGAAGCTTCTTGCCATTTTCCTACCCATCATTCTTTTGGCAAGTATCCCCTCTATGGCCAGTTTTGTTCCTCTAGCTACTTTCTTCTTTACAGTCGAAGATATCTACCTCCTGCACCCTCATAATTTCATTCTCCCTTTGAAGAAATTCATTTAGGTATGAAGTGGGTTGCTTCTGCAATTCCTTCCACATGTGGAATTGATATTTCACCCCCAAACAAAAGGGAGACTACCAAGCTTTTCTTTTCTGCTACTCTTGTCCTCATCCACTCCTTATTAAAGTGGTTAAAGTATAAATGAAGAGAATTGGTCAGACCTTGCCTTATGTTACCCAGCTAGTTGGCCATCATTATTTTTGTCTTCGATGTGAAGAAGCGGGCCTTGAAATCATAACATAATTGGGCCCATAAGTGGACATTGCTAGCTTGTATATGAAGGAACCAAAGGGACGCCAGCCCAATCATGGTAGAGGGAAACATGAGACATTTTGCATGGTCTGAAAATTTTCCACCTCAAGTCATTGAATTAAAGGTGGTGATATAATTGGATGGGTCAAAACTCCTATCATATTTTTCCATGGGAGGTAAGACATACCTATGGCGGATGCCATCTGTCACTAGGTTTCCTTGTCTGAATCCTATGCATCTATTGGCGCATTGCGGCCATCTCTTCTAGGAGGGAAAATCCAACCGGCCAGGGATAACGCTGACCTCTTGCTGAGGAGAAGCTTCTTTACCACCTATATGGCATTAGGGACCGGTGCTAATAATATGGCAATGAGGAGTGATGATGCCTTGTTAGATTAGGAGATTTGCTCTTGACAATTGATCGAGATCTGTGCAGTTAAGGACGCCTTACTTGGGATGTCGGTTGTGGCACTTCCAATTGAGATTGAGAGTGAACTGGTTCAAAACAAATATTACAGTCTCAGTTTGCTATCTGTAAGCGATGGAAAGAGGACCATCTCTAAACCAAAGGGGATCAATGGTGCAACGATGATTTTGGTTCCAGGGCTTCAATGATGTCCTCTTGCATTAGAGCGGTGTGAATGTTCCTATAGCGGACACTGTAAAGTCCCGTTTTTCCATATTCTTTGACTTGACAATAAACCGCACATGTCCAACTCAAATTGCACGAAAAGACGGATCTTTAAGGGTAACAAAGAAAAATAGACAGAACAGAATCTCTTACGAATGGAATAACATACAATATTGATCAAATATTTTTACAGCGGAAAACTTTTAAATACATATATCAAAGTCTAACCTAAATTCAGCTTGGACAGTTATAAAACCTGCCCTTACAAATGCTGACAAACATCAAACAAAATACACTAAGTACATTGGATAATAGAGTATGTTCGTACGTCGATGAATATCTCCAGCTCTCCTCTGGAAACTCCAACCGTCTTAGACTATCCTGAAACTACTCGGATCTGATCAGAGTATTGAAAATACCTGGATTAGGCTTGATAAACCAGTGTGAGAATAACTCAATAATGAATGACAGTGTCATATATCAGCCTTTGAATAAAATCCTTTGAAAACAAAGAGTATCTCATAAGTTCATGCCCACATATAAACACAGACTTGTTTTTACCTTATGATAACTAAAACACTTTTATATCAAAACATTTGATATTATTTCTAATGACATTCTTTGAAAATATATGCAAATAAACTTATTAATCTTAACCGAAATTGTTACATTGATTAAATTCTAGCATAATAGGTTTACAATCAAGTCCGTAGGTTCTTATTGGAGAAAGGATTTCCATACAAATGACCAGGCGCAGGATCTACCTTCCGAAGGGGTACACCTCTAGATGGATGTCCCGAGGACCTTCACAAAGGATCATCTACCAACACAAGACCGGCATATCTCTGTAACTAGATGGTACCGAATATGTCATCCTCCGGTCGTTGCCGACCTTTAACCGAGCGCTCGTTTTCAATACACCACATTAATATACATCCTGAACGTCATAGCGGGAAGAAATATATCTAGAAGGGGATGATCATATCCTACTTGAGAATGACCCACTTAGCCTTGCTGCATCTAATCATGTTTCGGTCATTTCCGGTTTGATGAGGCTTGAGGCTAGGATTACCTTTTCGCAAAGCACATATACATCTTCGAATGACACATTGCCATTTCCGTTTAACTACTAATTGCCTTCCATAAAAATACAACTCTTGAGCTCGTATGTCTCAAGGAGGGTGTTAAGCTAAGAGAAGTTGCCTTCTCCGCCACCGTTGATGTACGTTTGTAAAAACTAATGTACGTGATCTCAGAAATGCAATGTCAGACAAACGTCCATACAAGTTGTCCAGGAACAGGACAAACCAAAGGCACTCTCCTACTACCAGTAGTAGCGAGTAGTCCTTGCAATCCGAAAAATCTCCACAACGAGGAGACCACTGGTATATATAACTCGGGAGCTACCCAGAGCAAGTCAACAAGCAGTACTCATGCTATAAAGATCCTCGATCCTCAATAATCATCATCTTTAACATGTCTTCACATTCGAACATATAGATTGGTTCGAAGTGGTTTGCGAATGGGATTTAACCAAATCCAACCCCGGTTCCTTCGAATCCAATATCGATAGAAAGTGAATATGAGTATACAGGATTTATTAAGTCTCTTTTCACTTTAATTCTTTTCGGATGATTTCGAAATCTCTTTCTTTTGACTTAGGATAATTTCTAAGAAATTCATTCTTTTTCTTTGGAAAATATCTCAAATTTCTTTGCTCAATTCTTGATCAAATTCTTTAACTTTTAGGCGGGTCAAAAAAAATGTTATTTAACACATCGTTTACGATAAACCCTAAATTAATCTTAGCAAACATTTTGAAGTAAATAGGATCATAGAAATCATTCATTTTTGGAGATTGCCTAAATTTTGGATAATACCAATCCTCTTTTATTTTGGAAAACTTAACAGAATCTTTTTTATTTAAGAGCATCCGGGCTTTCCTTTCGATCTGTTCCATTCCTTGCCTAAACGAAGAAAACATAGGCCAGGTAAGCTCAGGGCACTGGTTGCTCCATCCCTAACCTTAGTTAAACACCTTGTTTTATCTTCCCAGATCTCACAGGCGGGACAAATGTACTAGTCGTTTCCGCATACTCAGATTTTCAACTTTATTTCGAAATTGCTTATAAATAATCCAAATTATCTTTCAAAACGCTTAATTATCCTTTTTAAAACATTAACAATTTATACTGGAAAATGTCGTTACATTTAAACTCATATTACAAAAGTTACAGAATTCACAGCAGAAAACTGCTGCGGAAAGTGCTAAATAAGCTTATTTGAATTAAACAACTTTTAAACATTCGATAATTCATATTTTCCTATCCAAATCTCTTTCAAATCATTTAAATAGATTTATCAAATTTATTCCATATTTTTTCATTATAAAAAACATCCATTTAAACAAAATTTCTGTTACGGTCACTTAACTGCACTAGCGCGATTTTTCTGGAAAATTGATTTGGACTTATTTCAAAATCTACTTATCGAAACTTTGATTATCTTTCTTCGTTTAGAAGATATGGGTATAGTAGTCTGGAATTTTCTTATTTCGAAGAATTCCAAGCCATATTCCACTCTATACACTCATTTGAACTTTTCGGCGCGAAATCGCGAACTACCATCGCGCGACGCGTCTACTTTTAACTTATTTTTCAATATTTGAAATAATCTATTCAAATTGGATTTTAACACTTATAAAATCGTTACAAATCATTTTAAATCAATATTTTCACTTTTTAAAGTATTTAATATATATTTTTACTATTACCATATTATAATATTATTATGTTTTCATTATTTTAATATTAAATTTTAAATTCCAAATTTAATTCAATTTTAATTCTAATCTCAAATTAAACTCATTTAAAACTTAGATTTCAAATCTTATTTCAGTTTAAACTTCAATTTAATCTCAAACTAAACTTCACTTTTTCAAAATCGATTTCAGTTTTAATTTCACTGTTCATCTCAATTTCAATTTCCATTTAGCTATCCTTTTCAAATCCGTTTCACTTCAAATTTCAAATTCTCTTTCATTTTAACTTTAGTTTCACTTCTAAATGAAAAGAGACTTATTTTTCCACAATATCTCATATTACTAAAATACGGTCTTGTTAAACAAAGGGTTTACTTAACTAATAGAAATTTGATGTCTTAATTATCATCACAACCATACAACTATCATATAATACTAACATATCCAAAACGGTAAATGTCATAACATTACTACGGATTATCTAACATATTCAAACAATCAATCAAACATTCATATCATCAAATAGTGATTATCTAACATAATAATTAAGCATGATAATCAATATAATTCAAAAAGCGGTGAGAATTTCTCACCTTCATATCCACTTCGTCAAACTTTAACGTAAGAATTTTGTCTCTCGCTAACGTGCTATTTCTAATGTCTCGCATTTTTGCTGTTTCCTTTCTGAACGCTTTTGTTTTCCTTTTCTTTTTCTTTCCTTCTCTCATTTTTTTTCTTTTTTTATTTTGGCCGAAAGCTTTTGGAGGGGGTAGGTGGGTGTAACAACCCGCATATTTATCGATTTTATATTTAAATATTTTATTTAAATATTTTGTCGTTAATCAGATATTGGTCCAAAAAGCTACTTTTTGCAAATGGTCAAATTAGGACTCGAGACCACTTCCATTGAGTTCGAAATGCCGTTTATAATTTTTTTAAGTATAAACATTGATAGGTTTGGAGTTAGTGGAATTTCGCTTACTGTTCCCGCTTTGGACTTTGGGTTAGATTAGCCATTATGACTCAAACCCACTTCTCTCCTTCTCCACACTCTTCATGTTTCCTAACAACCCAGCTTTAGCATTAATGGTGAGTGGAAGGGGAAATTAATATTCCAAGCTCAAATTCTCTTGCAAATCCAACATTCAATTCCAAATTCAAGAAGAAGATATTGGATTCAAGCTTGTGATTACTTCTCCATTGCTTTCAAGCTTTTCTTCATAAATTTGATGCAAATGTGAGATTTTTATCTCACATTCTTGTCTATAACTATATTGGACTATTGGGAATGAATTCCCATCACTTTAGCATGTACATTTGCATTTGGTTTGAATTGGATTGGCGAAAAACTCCAATTTTTAGTGTTCTTGGTGAATTACTGCACTTAGGTCGTTCTGCCTATGCTAGGTCGTTCGCTGTTGAAAATTCACCCAGAGAATAGCTCGTTTCTGGCCTTAAACTCGTTTGCATGCCTTAGGTCGTTCGCTTTGGAGTTAGGTCGCTAGGTCGTGGGTCGTGGGTTGTTAGAGCTTAGGTCGTAGGTCGCTCGCCACTACATCGTTAGGTAGCGAGATACTGGGCCGTTCCCCTTTGGCTTTACGCCCACTCTCATAGGTCGCATGGCCTTTAAATCCTTAGGTCGCTTGACCATTTTAAATCGCAACCAATTTGGGCCGTCTTTGGCTTTAGGTCGTTAGGCCTTTATATTTTTAGGTCGCGTACCCCCTTAATTCGCTCGACCACTAGGTCGCGAACACCTCTAACTCGCTCGACCCCTTTAACTCGTAGGTCGCTCGCCTCTTCTAACTCGCGAGTTCCTTAGGTCACTCGCCTCCCTTAGGTCGCTTACCTGGTTGAGTCGCACCTCACCTTAGCTCGGCCATGTTAGGTCGCGAGTTTCCCTTAGGTCGCGTGTACCCTAGGTCGCACAATCCCCTTAACTCGCTCGGCCTTGTCATTTTTACGTCGCGAGTTTAATTAGGTCGTTCAGCCTTAAAACGTTAGGTCGCTTGGCCTGTGCTATTGTTAGGTCGCGAGTCCCTTAAGTCGCTCGCCTCTGTTAGGTCGCTCGTTTCTGCTAACTCGCGAACACCCTTAGCTCGCAACCAATAGGTCGCTCGATCCTATCCCCTTTTAGGTTTTCACTAGGTCATACCGTTTTGGACGGGGCGCTGCCCCACACCCCGCCGGGGGCGTTGCCCCCTGGACCCCCGGAACCTGACCGGGCAGGTCGAACACCGTAGCGGGAGCGTTGCCCCCGCAACCCCACCTTATGGGGTTGTCACCCCCCCTGGACCCCCCCTCCGCAGGGGATTTTATCTGAAAAACATTCAACAGAACTTGCTTTGTTGAGATGCTGAGTTGACCATTCTTCGAGACAAACTATCTTTGGCTTCTCGGTCGATTTTATGGTATCACGGCCCTGCTAAGAAGGCGGGATAACAACTTTAGAAATATGAAGGTTTCAATACTGGTAGTAAATATCAAAACTCTTTCAACAAAATGTTTTCAACTCTATTTTCAATAATAAAGCTCTTTTCTTAAACCGTTTTCCAATCTACAAGTATATACAAACCTTTACCTCACTCGGATGAGAAATCTAATTAAACGGCTTAGTAAAACAAGCGGTATGAAATGCTTGCGTTCAATTCGTCGGTTAATTCTTGGACTTGTTCGATTGAACCTCTTGTGACAATTTTCTAGTGAAAATTTACAGTTTGTTCGTAAATATTTAAGTTAAGCAAGTGGTTATGGGACACGAAGATAAACTTTTATATTTACTAGCTTAGTGTAATTGACACTTCTCGTTGATCATGACGATCATTTTATGATTTAGACTAGCAATTATGCGATGTCTCTTTGTTTGCAAGGTTAGACTAGACCTCATGGGTGTGATTCCGACTCACACGTATCTCTTTGTCCGCAAGGTTAGTCTAGACACCATTTGTGTGATTCCACTCACACATACCTTTTTGTTGCGAGGTTAGGCTAGACACCATTTGTGTGATTCCACTCACACATATCATTTTGCTTTTTGGTTAGCCTAGACCTCATCTGGGTGATTCCGACTCACCCATATGGGGTAGCTCCCCATGGCCTTCGGACCGTCATGTGATAGGCCTCTTTCCCTTTTTCTGTGATTTCTGGATTTCTTGTGTTGATTTCTGGAATTTATGTCATTGACTTGTTATGAGTACAAGTTTAAGGTATGATGCCCTCTTTAGATCTTTGAGAAGATTCCTGTGACATCGATTTATCTCTTATTGATTGATCTTCTGTTGATCATCATTTGCATACTTATAGTAGTATGTCAGTATGGATATTTTATATTTATGCCATATCTTTTATTTTATACCATGTCATCTGATAATTTTAGCTAGACTGATCCGTTTATTATTTTCTTAAATAATACTCGGGTCAGACCGAGATGTTACAGGTGCTTCTGCTTGACTTCTTCCCGGGATTTTCTATCCTGATTTTTGGCTAACTATTTAGATTAGCAGTTTTTGTTGTATACACTTGACATATAGACTCATAGTTGTATCCTTTTGTATAGCACGTGTTGCTATTCTTTTGTATTATTGTGGATCCTTTTGACCACTACTCAGATGTACACTTTCATGTGTTAGTTATATATTCATATCTTCTTCCGCCTTTGTGATATGGATGTCTGTGACTGATTTGTGTTATGCTTATTTCTATGTTTGTTTCCAAAGATTATTTATAGCCACCGTGTGATAAGCAATCACATGGATGGTCGCTCCTCAACAGCCTTATTCTCCATGCTAGTTGACAGCACTACACCGTAGTGTTCTTGGCTAGCGTAGGTATAGAGGTGGGGAGTCACAGTGGGTGTAGGAGCTTTGCCGTGGGTTTTAGGGTGAGGAGGAGGTGGGTAGGTGGTAGTTTGGCTTGTCTTTGGTGGTGTAAGGTGATGGTTTGGAGTATGGAGGTGGTAGCTTGAAGGTAGAAGAGAAATGAAGAGGTGGAAAGCCATGGAAATGGAGGTGAAGAAGAAGGAGAAAGTAAAGAAGAAGGTAGTGAATGAAGTGTGAAAATGAAAGGTATGGATGCATATTTATATTTGAGCTTTGGATGTCAAATGACTAAAATACCCTTCTCTACTTTTTTGACTTTTCATTTACTTTTTTACCCTTGATTAGACCTTTGCTTAATCGAGAAGAAATGGCTTGATTTGAATTTGTACTTATGAAATGATGTTTGCCTTATTTTCTTAAAATTTAAAAAGAAGACTTTTGCTTGATTTGCATTAAATGGATTTGTAAGTATGCATTAATGGTGAGCGTATGTGTCATTAATTCATTTAGTTACTTATCTTTTCACTTTCCATTTGCTTGAATTCTAGATGTATAAGTTATATCATGTGTAAGAGAAAAGAAAGTTATGTAATGATGTTTTTTTATTTGTTTACTTTTACACTCTTTTGTCAAATCATGTATTAACATTATTTCTATCATTTATGTAAATATTTTTAAAAGTAAACTCCTTTTTATCTTTTAGTGCTAAATGTAAAGTGTTTAAATAGTTTGTAAACTTATATTTATAAGTTAGAAAATGTATCAAGTTGCAACAACTGGTCGACAACTTGTTTTGGTTGAAAACGGTATTTTTGTCGACAAATTTTATCGTCAAAATTTGATGTTTTTGTTAAGCTATATATTGAAGTAAACCAAACTTTAAAACAAACTTTTTACTTCTTTAAATAAATTAAAACATGTCTCTTTATATTTTAAAATCATATTTAATTAATATCAAAATCTCTTTTTTTACGGTGTATGTAAAATTGACAAAATACGATAAATTTTGGTTATTTTGTAAAACGATTATTACATACTTTTAAATATATAAAATTACTTTTATTATCTTTATTAGATGTTTAAATAAGATTTAACTTTTTAAATAAATATTTAAATTCATTTATTTAAGCCTTTATTTATTATTAACAAAACTTAACTTTTGTCGATTTATTCTAAAATCCAAATTTATACTTTTTAATTTATTAACTATAAGAATAGATAATTATTTATTATATATAACATATTTATTTTAAGATTTAAACTCCTTTTTAAATTTAAAACGAACGAAATCTCTTATTTTTGAAGTAGCAAACTTACGGGTCGTTACATTCTCCCCTACTTCAAAGCATTTCGTCCTCGAAATGAAAGTTAGACAAAAGAATCTATCTCATACTCATATTCTTAAAAAATTTGACTTATTTCTACCGATGATGGAAAAAAAGAAGGTCGATATCATAACAGCACTAAAACAAATGATGCCAAACATACATATAAAGATTCCCCACATTAACCTGAGTATCTATCACGTACTTACGGTTATATATACATACATCAACTCAAACTTCTATCATACCCATGCTAGTGCAAACTGTACACTTAAGATAATATATACAACAACCAAATAAGACTATGCATCCAAAACAACCACACTGATACTATATCAAGACAAACGAATACCACCACATAACTCATTATCTGACCTGAGCATGTACTTTACCTAACGTCTATATATACATACCACAACAACCACAATATCTTAGTGCCTACTATTTGAGATAACTATTTAACTACTAAGTAGACAGACCCAACACATCATACTATACGTGATACTTGATTCGATCTATTATTCGAATCCACAACTTTTCTTTTGAACTAGTATCGATCACTTGATTTTCTAGTGCGTACTTTGATCAGACTTCTTGATCACAAACCCTTGGTTTTCTTGCATAGCTCTCAACTATGATAGAAAACTCGTGTACATGATCATAAACTCCCATCAATGCTCGCTGTCAAGAATCGAGTGGTAAATCCTTTTTCGGATTGGTGTAAACACTCAAAGTTCTGTACTCAAATCTTAGATAAAAATTTATGTGCCAAAATGATCTACGTTTAACTTATGTACTTATTCACATTCATCTTTACCTAATACATTTCTTCAAAATTTCTATTAATCCAAGTTTATTTCACAGCCATTGCTTTCTTCTAAATATATTATTGCTTAAGCATACAAGTATGACTTAAACTTGTATAATATATCTTTACTTCCTAAGAGTATATATACATATCCCCAAACTTTACATTGTTATTACTTCAACTAAGGTGTTTAACTAATATGGAACTCTACTATTATCTCAAATTAATAAGTTATAAAACTTAACCCTTAGTTTTCTTTATCTAAGGTTTTCATTTAGCCTATATTATTTATCCAATCCATATATTAATAAGGCAACTTTACTAAGTGTACACCTTTTTCTCACTGATTCTATGATTAACTACTTAACTTATTTACCTATCCATCTTCTAAATCAAATTTCTTAATCTTCAATCCATCAAATACCTTATAGTCAAATTTGTGAAACTTAATTCTCATGGTATTTGTTATTAACTTTTTTCGTCCAAAAATCACCCTACTAACCATATTATTCAAAAATATCCATTTCTATTCTTACTTCATTTTGAATTACAAATGTTACCCTAAATTTATCACTAATTCAAATTTTTATATTAGGATGATATTTCTTATACCTCTTATTTCTAAATTTTACTTTGATTTTAACCTAGTCAAAGTGTCTAAATTTCAAATTAGCTTAACTCCTTTATAAGTTATAGAACTTACCTTTTCATATTATATTTACCCAAAATTTCAATTTTGGTTTATCTTTTTCTATTTTATTGATAACAATTTTTTTCTATGTGTACATTTTCTCTTTACTTTCTCTAGTTGCAACTTGTAGCTTCAATATTATCATCAAATATCTTACAGTCAAATTGTGAATTTTACTTCACAAGATATTTGTACTTAGCTTTTAAATCCATCCATTATGATAATCACTTAATCATTGTTATTTCTTAATACTAAATATCTAAGGGTATATGATTAAAGTTCTAAATTCTAGCTTTCAACTAATTGATTCTATATGGAATATCTTATAGCCGAATTGTGCAACTCTAATCACAAGATATTCATATTTTAGCAAAGCTAAATTACAAACAATCCTTAATTTCTAACCCAAAAAATGATATCTCCTTTAATATTTATAGTATAAACCCAAGGTAAAATTATTTCATTTACCATCGTTAAAACAAAATCATTTTTTATAAAATTAACAAATACGCTCTTATATATATAATACTCTCATAACTCATTCTAGAGTGTTACTAACCCTATCTCTAATGAGTTACTCATCCTAGGATATTACTAATTCTATCTTTGATGAGACTTTACCCATAACAGAGCCAAGGTTCTCGCTTAACCTTTAGCTCTGATACCAAATGTAAAGTCCCATTTTTCCGTACTCTTTGAATTAACAATAAACCGTACATGTCCAACTTAAATTGCATGAAAAGATGGATCTTTAAGGGTAATAAAGAAAAATAGACAGAACGGAATCTCTTACGAATGGAATAAAATATAATATTGAACAAATATTTTTGCAGCGGAAAACTTTTAATACATATATCAGAGTCTAACCTAAATTCATCTTGGACAGTTATAAAACCTGCCCTTACAAATGCTAACAAACATCAAACAAAATACACTAAGTACAGCGGATAATAGAATATGTTCATACGTCGATGAATATCTCCAGCTCTTCTCTGGAAACTCCAACCGTCTTCAACCATCCTGAAACTACTTGGATCTGACCCGAGTATTGAAAATACTCGGATCAGGCTTGATAAACCAGCGTGAGAAAAGCTCAATAATTAATGACACCGTCGTATATCAGCCTTTGAATAAAATCCTTTGAAAACAAAGAGTATCTCATAAGACCACGCTTACACATAAACACGGACCGGTTTTGACCTTATGATAACTAAAACACTTTTATATCAAAACGTTTGATATTATTTATAATGACATTCTTTGAAAACATTTGCAAATAAACTTATTAATCTTAGCCGAAATTGTTACATTGATTAAATTCTAGCATAATAGGTTTACAATCAAGTCCGTAGGTTCTTAATGGAAAAAGGATTTCCATACAAATGACCAGGCGCAGGATCTACCTTCCGAAGGGGTACACCTCTAGATGGATGTCCCGAGGACCGTCACAAAGGATCCTCTACCAACGCAAGACTGGCCTACCTCTGTAACTAAATAGTACCGAATATGTCATCCCCCGGTCGTTACCGACCTTTAACCGAGCGCTCGTTTTTCCATACACCACATTAGTATACATACCGAACATCATAGCGGGAAGAAAGATATCTAGAAGGGGATGATCATACCATATTTGGGAACGACCCACTTAGCCTTGCTGCATCTAATCCTATTTCGGTCATTTTCGGTTTGATGAGGCTTGAGGCTGCGATTACCTTTTCACAAAGCACATATCACATTTTTGAATGTCACATTGCCATTTCCGTTTAACTACTAATTGCCTTCTACAAAAATACAACCCTTGAGCTCATACATCTCAAGGAGAGTGTTAAGCTAAGAGAAGTTGCCTTCTCCGCCACCACTGATGTACGTTGGTAAAAACCAATGTACGTAATCTTTAGAAATGCAATGTCAGACAAACGTCCATACAAGTTGTCCAGGAACAGGACAAACCGAAGGCACTCTCCTACTACCAGTAGTAGCGAGTAGTCCCTGCAATCCGAAAAATCTCCACAACGAGGAGACCGCTGCTATAAATAACTCGAGAGCTACCCAGAGCAAGTCAACAAGCGGTCCTCACGCTATAAAGATCCACGGTCTTCAATGATCATCATCTTCAACATGTCTTCACGTTCGAACGCATAAATTGGTTCGAAGTGGTTTTCAAATGGGATTTACCCAAATTCGACCCCGGTTCCTTCGAAATCCAATATCGATAGAAAGTGAATATGAGTATACAAGATTTATTAAGTCTCATTTCACTTTAATTATTTTCAGATGATTTCGAAATCTCTTTCTTTTGACTTAGGATAATTTCTAAGTAATTCATTCTTTTTCTTTGGAAAATATCTCAAATTTCCTTCCTCAATTCTTGATCAAATTCTTTAACATTTAGGCAGGTCAAAAACAATGTTATTTAAGACATTGTTTACGATAAACCCTAAATCCATCTTAGCAAACATTTTGAAGTAAATAGGATCATAGAAATCATTCATTTTTGGAGATTGCTTAACTTTTGGATAATACCAATCCTCTTTTATTTTGGAAAACTTAACAGAATCTTTTTTATTTAAGAGCATCCGGGCTTTCCTTTCGATCTGTTCCACCCCTCGTCTAAAAAAAGAAAACATAGGCCAGGTAAGTTTAGGGCACTGGTTGCTCCATCTCTAACCTTAGTTAAACACCTTGTTTTATCTTCCCAGATCTCACAGGCGGGACAAATGTACTAGTCATTTCTGCATACTCAGATTTTCAACTTTATTTTGGAATTGCTTATAAATATTCCAAATTATCTTTCAAAACGCTTAATTATCCTTTTTAATACATTAACAATTTATTCTGGAAAATGTCGTTACATTTAAACTCATATTCCAAAAGTTATGTAATTCACAGCAAAAAACTGCTGAGGAAAGTGCTAAATAAGCTAATTTGAATTAAATAACTTTTAAACATTCGATAATTCATATTTTTCAATCCACATATCTTTTAAAACATTTAAATAAACTTATCAAATTTATTTCATATTTTTCCATAATTCAAAACATCCATTCTAACAAAATTTATGTTATGGTCACTTAACTGCACTAGCGCGATTTTTCTGGAAAATTGATTTGGACTTATTTCAAAATCTACTTATCGAAACTTTAATTATCTTTCTTTGTTTAGAAGATACGGATATAGTAGTCCGGAATTTTCTTATCTCGAAGAATTCCAAACCATATTTCACTCTATACGCTCATTTGAACTTTTCGGCGTGAAATCGCGAACTACCGTTGCGCGACGCGTCTAGTTTTAACTTATTTTTCAATATTTGAAATAATCTATTCAAATTGATTTCAACACTTATAAAATCGTTACAAATCATTTTAAATCAATATTTTCACTTTTTAAAGTATTTAATATTTATTTTCACTATTACCATATTATGATATTATTATATTCCCATTATTTTAATATTAAATTTTAAATTCCAATTTTAACTCAATTTCAATTCTAATCTCAAATTAAACTCATTTAAAACTTAGATTTCAAATCTTATTTCAATTTAAACATCAATTTAATCTCAAACTAAACTTCACTTTTTCAAATCGATTTCAAGTTTAATTTCACTGTTCATCTCAATTTCAATTTCCATTTACCTATCCTTTTCAAATCCGTTTCACTTCAAATTTCAAATTCTCTTTCATTTTAACTTTAATTTCACTTCCAAATGAAAAGAGACTTATTTTTCAACAATATCTCATATTTTAGTCTTATTATACAAGGGGTCGTCCAAATTATCATCACAACCATACAACTATCATATAACACTAACATATCCAAAACGGTAAATGTCATAAATTTGCTATAAATTATCTAACATATTCAAACAATCAATCAAACATTCATATCATCAAATAGTGATGATCTAACATAACAAATAAGCGTGATAATCAATATAATTTAAAAAGCGGTGAGAATTTCTCACCTTCATATCCACTCCGTCAAACTTTAACGTAAGAATTCTGTCTCTCGCTAACGTGCTATTTCTAACGTCTCACTTTTTTGCCGTTTTCTTTCCGAACGTTTTTATTTTCCTTTTCTTTTTCTTTTCTTCTCTCTTTTTTTTTCTTTTTTTATTTTGGCCGAAAGCTTTTAAAGGGGGTAGGTTGGTGTAGGAGTTTGGTCGTGGGTTTTAGGGTGAGGAGGAGGTGGGTAGGTGGTAGTTTGGCTTGGTTTTGGTGGTGTAAGGTGATGGTTTGGAGTATGGAGGTGGTAGCTTGAAGGTAGAAGAGAAATGAAGAGGTGGGAAGCCATGAAAATGGAGGTAAAGAAGAAGGAGAAAGTAAAGAAGAAGGTAGTGAATGAAGTGTGAAAAATGAAAGGTATGGATGCATATTTATATTTGAGCTTTGGATGGCAAATGACTAAAATACCCTTCTCTACTTTTTTGACTTTTCATTTACTTTTTTACCCTTGATTGGACCTTTGCTTATGGAGAAGAAATGGCTTGATTTGAATTTTTACTTATGAAATGATGTTTGCCTTATTTTCTTAAAATTTAAAAAGAAGACTTTTACTTGATTTGATTTGCATTAAATGGATTTGTAAATATGGATTAATTGTGAGCATATGTGTCATTAACTCCTTTAGTTACTTATCTTTTCACTTTCTATTTGCTTGAATTCTACATGTATATGTTATATCATGTGTAAGAGAAAAGAAAGTTATGTAATGATGTTGTTTTATTTGTTTACTTTTACACTCTTTTGTCAAATCATGTATTAACATTATTTTTATCATTTATGTAAATATTTTCAAAAGTAAACTCCTTTTTGTCTTTTAGTGCTAAATGAAAAGTGTTTAAATAGTTTGTAAACTTGTACTTATAAGTTAGAAAATGTTTCAAGTTGCAACAACTTGTCGACAACTTATTTTGGTCGGTGTTTTTGTCGACAAATTTTACCGTCAAAATTTGACGTTTTTGTTAAGCTATATATAGAAGTAAACCAAACTTTAAAATGAACTTTTTACTTATTTAAATAAATTAAAACATGTATATTTATATTTTAAAATCATATTTAATTAATATCAAAATCTCTATTTTTACGGTGTTTGTAAAACGGAGAAAATGCGACAAATTTTGGTTATTTTTGTAAAACGATTATTAACATACTTTTGAATATATAAATTTACTTTTATTTTTTTTAATAATGTTTTACATAAGATTTACCTTTTTAATTAAATATTTAAATTCATTTATTTAAGCCTTTATTTATTATTAACAAAACTGAACTTTTGTCGATTTGTTCTAAAATCCAAATTTGTACTTTTTAATTTATTAACTATAAGAATAGATAATTATTTATTATATATAACATATTTATTTTAAGATTTAAAATCCTTTTTTAATTTAAAACGAACGAAATCTCTTATTTTCGAAGTAGCGAAATTACGGGTCGTTACAGACATGGGCCTCCCCGACTGGAGTTTCCATCGCTACCCTTTCCTCGTACTCATGATGTTGTATTTAACTCAAGGAGCTGATTGAGGAGTCTATTCAACCACCGGAGGGGCCGATGGAATAAATTTTACCGTTTAGGCATCCAACTTTGTCATTAGACTCTCCACATTATGAGTTTGATTACACATGTTCGTCAATTGCTGCATCATGTTATGCTATGTGCAAATGCTAAGCCAAGGATGGGCAAGTAACATTGGTGATGGGGTTGTCATTAGTATCATGCTCGTCGGAGTTGTTACCCTCAAGCCCATGAGTTGGTTCCATAGTAATAAACCGGAGTAGGTTTTTGTAGAGAAAACATGATGAAAGTTGAGAGCTTTTAGGGAGAGTCCCTCCTTCTAGCATCAATATGTTAACTAGAATTCAAGCCCTCCATCTAGCACTAAAATTTTGACTAGGATTTTAGCCAACCTCGAAAGTGTGTTTAGAATTTTAGCCAACCTCGAAAGTGTGTTTGAGGGATGATATTAACAAAGGATTAGTTACCGACACTTTAGTTAAAAATGAAAAATTAAGAGAAGCCATTATCATGAAAAGTAAAGATATTAGGGTTTAAAGTGGTTCGACCAAAGACAGTCTACGTCCACTATAAGAAATTTCTTATCACTTTCAATTCTATTACAACAGCCTAGATTACAGGATAATGATCATACGAAGATACTTAAAAGCTAGTGCCATTCAACCTTTTTTAAGGGTCGATGGATGATGTATTTATAATAACTGAGATATGATGGATGGCTAAGGTTGTACTATGAATCAAAAGCATGCATAGCCGTTGATCTAGTCGAATGTGCAAATGGAAGTAAAAGAAATGAAAGGAATATGCGGCCGAGATGAGAATCAATGGGGAAATCATAGAAGGAGCATGTCCTACATTTACTGCGCATTTAATGTATATGTACTATGGAAGCATGCTACGTGGGTGCAATTTTTTTTCAGAATTAGGCATACCTGATTGTGCCCTTAACTATTTACTTTTGCATGCTTATATAATAAGGACATACGAGCTGTCCAGTGGATAGCCGAGGACATGTAGAAAATAAAGAGTTGCTAAGATGACGATACAGACTACTTGAGATCGGTCAAAGGGGTGTGTGGAGAAACCGGGCCAGAGATGGGCTGGCTGCTGAAGCTATATCGAGTCAAGCTAGTTGGTTGCATGCATGGAGTGTTGTTGAGGATGAGGCTGAGAGGGAGGTGCGACTGGATATGGGATGACTAGTGGGCCACTTGAGACCGGTTTTGAGCCATGCCGATCGACACGTAGCTGGGAGAGATGCTTGAGTAGCTAAGTTGATACGGATCCATGTTGAGAATGGACCGACACAAGAGAGTTGGTCGCTAGCAAGATGGGGCGGTGTGGACCGGATCGGGTTATACTTAGGTCTAGCTTAGCTTGGTAGTATGAAATTTTTGTATTTGTAGTAAAATAATATGTAACAACCACTTTTCGAACCCTTTTACCCTTTCCCATTCTTCTTTCTTAGATTACCTTTCCAACACCTTTACCTTAGGTTGTCTCAATGTTTAAGCATAGGGTGTGTTCATGGTCATTTAATGCCTCCTTTTTTATGTGTCAGACATATCCGACACATTGGAACGATGATGTAAGATATTTAACTCATTCCCCCTTATGAAAGAAAATTGGATAGTTTGGAGACGATGCGATCGACGCGTTCGATGCCAACAGTTATTTTTAGTAATTAATACAAAATTTGAAATGATAACAGATGATAAAAATTTAAAAATAACTAATAATTAATAAGATTTTTTAAAATTTTGATTATTTATTTTTAGTGTAAATAAAAATAAATGAAAGACCAACCGAAGAATAACAGCGGACCGCTCATCCTAAGGGGTTTAGGGCAACCCAATCTGCACTAGTCCCATGGACCTCTACTACACCGAGTTATTTTGCTTTGGGGCATGGCTGCTCAAGGTAGGGACCGAACCTGCCTCTTACTACTAGAGGAAAGTCAGCATTCCATTGAGCTACTACTGCGGACCCCTCCAGGTTTTGTAAAATAAAACAACATTGATACTAATGTTATATTTTTATAAATATAAAAATTATACATATATTATATACCGAGTTTTCTTTCAATCATAGAGGCATTGTCTTAGCATCCTCATCTAGGGGGTTGAACCTCCTCTAGACCTGTTCCATATTAGAAAATCTATATAGTGGAAAACCAGCATTTAAAAATCATTTCTCACTTTTAGTTATGTTATTTTCTTTCTTATATTTTGTATTATGACTGGTGAATTATCAGGATGCATCTGCGGACAAGAGGTTGGCTCTATGGCCAACATTCATGAATATTTACGTCCGATGTAATGGTGTTATGCCGAACATAAATATTATGTAACCAATTCATCATTGAGAGGTTTGCCGCTTCAAAATGGTGAGGATTTATTAGACGTAAATTTACGTCCGACATAAATACAATAAGCCAGATGTAAAATTTACATCCGAGAAATCCTACATATAAGCTCCAACATCTCATACTCATTTCAAAACATTCTTCTTTCTTCCTCACATCATTTCCAACAATGTCAAAATACGATTTTGTGTATAATAATTTAAAAATTATTTGAAAAACTTGGACAACTCAATTAATAGTGATGATATATCTTATTTCGATACTTCATATGAGTATGATCTGGATCTCACTTCTATTATTGGAATATGGTAAATCATACTCAGTTAATGACTATTCAACATCATACTTCTTACACTGATTGAACATGGCTTGATGATGTTCTTAATGGTCATGAAAATAGAAGTCAAGATCTATTCTGAATGAAAAGTGGCACATTAAAATTCTTTTGTGGCGTTCCAATTAGTAGCTGTGGTTTAATTTCAACTCAAAAAATTCTCATAAGCGGAATATTGGAATGCTTTTTTTACATGATAAGTCATGGACCATCATAAAGGTTGGTAGATGAAAATTTTAATCAATCCATGGCATTGTAACGACCCGCAAATCCATACCCCTTAAGTCAACACTATTTTCCAACACATCAACTCAAGGTGAACGGAAATACAAACCGTTAGGGTTAAAGAAGAAGGAGGCAGAAGAAGAAAATTAGAAACAACATCAGAATCTTACCAACGCAGCGGAATAAAATATAATAGATAATAACTGATCTTTACACAAAGGAAAAATATATTTGTTTATACATTACATCATCAGAGTACAATAACCACAATACACACCCCTGGACAGTTATCACAATTTGTCCTTATAAAATTGAATACACAGCTAATCAACACAACGGAATATTTCATACAAGTACGGAAGTACGTATCGCCATCTAACCCGTCTCCTGAGCTCCACCGCATCCTTTCCTGTATTCTATAATACTCGGTCTGACCCGAGCATTATAGTTAAATAACACCCGAGTCAGTCTGGAATACCAGCATGAGAAAACAACACTCAAATGGATTATTAAAGTTTCAAAATCCTTTGAAAATAAAAGCATCTTGTAAGACCACGCCACAAATAAACATGTCGGGTTTTTACCTTACGATAGCCAAAACCCCTTTTTATCAAAATCCTCTGATATTATAATAGTGTCTATATACAAATACTTATTAAAATAGCTAAAATTGTTACATGATTAAATTCCAGCATACTAGCCACAAAGTGGGTTCTACAAACAAAAATCGTAAAAGGCACGTAGGGAGAATGGATTTCCATCTAATGACTAGGTACTCGGGTACCACCTGTCACTGTACCTGGTCTAGATCAGCGTACCGAGGATCCACCCTAAATCCCCTGCAACAAAAGATCGGACTACCCCTTACTGGATGATCCGAATAAGATCACCCCGTGGTTGGGATCAGCAACCGCCCACACAGTCGAAATAAAAAGGACATCTAGACAGGGATGACCTCACCCTAATGAGCGTGACCCACTTAGCCTTGCTGCATAACCCATGATTTTCAGTCGTTCCCGGTTGATGAGGCTCGAGGCTAAGAGTTACCTTTTTAGAACACATCACTTAGAATGCTCATCGCCCACCTGACCATGTTCAGAAAGCATTCATCCATACTAGTCTGTCCCAGGTTCGAACGGAATCGAAGGCACTACTCCTACTACATCCATTTTGGAATCATCCTCGAGATTAGTAGCGACTAGCCCTTGCACTTCACTGCTCCATCTTCGACTCCGAACTCGTTTTCCCCATGAAACGTTTAAACCGGATCGAAGTGGTTTTCGAGAATTTAATCCCGATCCCGGTCTCTTCGAAACGATCAGCGCATTGTCCAATATTGATAGTCGATTATTTAACTATAAATTAATATTCACAAACAACCATCAAACATAAATAATTTTCCAAATTATTTATTAACTTCAAAATATCTTCACAGGATATGTTCCCACTTTTCAACCCTTTGAAGACAGTGCCAAACCATCTTCCTCTCACGGAATACATTTCTCAAATATTTTCTATTTCCACTGAAATCGCCAAGTACAAATATTTAAAACACTTATTATAAAATATACTTTAATACTTTATTCAAAGATATATGCTTTAAGAGTATTATAAAGCTACTTAATAAAATAATAAAATTAAATTTGTATCCTTTTACAACATAATACCATGTCACCTTTAAATAATTATTACTAACATAAATTTGAAAAAAAAAATACTTACTTTAAAATTTAAAAATAATAAATTTCTAAAACATGCTTTTAAAACAACTTTAAACTTTTAACTTAAACTTAAAAATTTGCTTTGAAAACGTACTTGGCTATCCAGGAAAATACACTTCTCTTTCACATTTTTTAAAAATAAATCACTATTCATTTTTAAACAAATTTACCCATTCCTTTAATAAATTCCCGCCATGAATTTATTCTTCTAAATATCCACTGATATATTACTTTACTTTTATAAACCCAGTTTATAAATTTCTTAGTCCCATCCCCCTTTAAAATTCCAATTTCAAACACTTAAATCAATTTTCAAATTGATTTTCAAGTTACTCCATTTTGAAATAAATTCCCTTCCTTACTCAATTTATTTAAAAACCCATTAACTTCAGATTTTATTTCTTAAATATGATTTAAAATCTTTTTAACTGAAAATACCAATTTCATATTTTCCAAATTTCATATTTTCCAAATTTCTTCTTTATCCTTTCAAACAAATTTAAACCTTGAATTGTTTAAAATAAATTCTTCATTCCTTTACATAATATCACTTAAGTTTCACAATTCATTATTACTCTATTTATTCAAAAATCCCCTTTTCCATACTCGGAACTTATTTATTAGAATTTTAAAATCACTTTCATTCTTTTCCAATTCATTCTTCAATTTATCCCAAATTTTCAATAACCATTTTATTTACAAATTATCTCTTTTAATTCTCTTTCAAAAAACCAATCTATATATTTTTGGTAACTCAGTACACCCAAATATTTTCAATCAAACATAGCATCTAACATTTCTGTTACCAATATAATTTATCACAGATTATCAATGACCAAATCATAGAATATCAAAACATTCTAAATAAACTTGAGGAATCCCGTTGGATCCCTCCAACCTGTTTTCCTACATCCACAGACGTTAGCACAATATAAAATACCAATTCCATTTTGAGGTGGAATATCGCGGTATATGGGTTTACATAATATCATCCGTTATTATGCGGCGCATAGGGTCTCATCTGCTATATAATGCGGGAAATCAATCACTCCAATATATACTATATACTACTATATATAATATAGCACATCAAATCAATTCAATCATTCAACCAATTATTTAAATTTAACCATTTAAATTTAAATAGCAATCCAAAAGAGTAAGATTAACTCACCTTTATTTTGCTTTTGCAGCCCAATCCGATCGGCTTGTTTCTTCATGATTTTAGACCTTGTATAAACATTTTATGGCTTATTAATATTTGATTTGATCGAACAATTAATTACCATTTAATTAACTAATTATTTAATTTAAACTAATTTCCTTTGAACAATTAATCTGATTTTATACAACCTGCAAATGTTTTTTTTTAATTCTTTTTTCTTAAAAATAAAACTTTTATTTTACTGTTAAATCTTTAAAACCGTCTTTCTTTTTAAACCTTATTGTTAATTTTTCTCCTTTCAACTTCCTAACCTACAACGTATACACATATTTATATATATTAATTTTAATTAAATAAAATTATCGAATACATCACTGGCAGCATCATGAACCCAGGCCACCATCGCGACCTTCATCTTGCTTTCCACACATCAGCCTCTCTGACAACCACAAACCCACCATCCCCTCGATCGCTACACGTGCACCCATGCACGTTCCTGACCGCTCAAGCTCGCAACTCGATCGATGAATCCGATGCTCTCGAATAGTTGCGTTCGATTGAACTTCGGCTTCGAGATTCTCCTCTCAATGAATGCGACACCACTAAGCCATGCTGTTGTGCCTCAGAGCGTGGTCCTGCCTCGCGATTTTCCTTGGCCTTTCCCTCCACTTCCTCATGAAACCAGCGACGAACTGCCCTCAACGATTGATCGCGTGCGCCTGCATCCCTTGCCGGAGCTCACTCACGCGTGACTCTAAAGCTATCGCGACCCCAAACTGTACACCCCTCGACCCTGAAGCCCCCATGCCTAACCTTGCCACGCGCGCGACTCGTAATCGCGACTGATTGATTCGCGAGAGACTCTATACTTCTTTATACGAATGCGATTTCTAACTCGTATCAGAGAAGCAAGAGATTTAGGAAGTAGCGGCTTTGATTTGTAATGAAATGGAAGCGACAATTCTATTTGATTTGGATTGAAAAGAAGAAGCAACCATTTTTATTTTTCTAAACAGTGAAGAAATCCTTTTGAACAGCTCGCGTGATTTAAAGAAAAAGTAGAGGAGACAAGAGAAGACGTTAGCTTGCTCGAGTTAACAAGCTACAGTGCTCTAAAATGAGATGAAAAAGTTTTGAAGTGAAGGAAAATTTGACTGGTCAAATTTAAATTTAAGTCATCTTGGATTCGCAGCTTAAAATCTTGACCTCCCATCGAGGCATGCCGCTAGGCGTTTATAATGTTATACCCTTATTCCGGACGCAATGGAAAAGGTTTCGAGTCCTAATTCGATCGTATGGAGAAGATAGCTTTTTGGACCTAGTTATTAATTTGAATTTTCGATATAGATTTAAGCGTGTTTATCTACTGTACGATCACACGACAACTCCAAACGCTGCGAAATTTTAAATCTAATAATATTACACTATTACAAATCCAATGGAACTGGTTTTGTCGGATTCCGAGACTGTGCCTCGGAAGGCCATTTTTAAAAATCGGTTTAAACTATATAATTTCAAAACTGAATAAAACACCTTTAAATTCAGTTTAAAAACTTTTATTACCTTTATTACTACCAATATAAATTTTACAAGCCTTTTAAAATATTTTTAACAAGTTTGAAACTCGAGATTAAATATTTTATTCGATCTTCAATTATTGAATTGAATAATCATATTATTCAACAAATTGTTGATCTACATTCTGAATAGATAAATCCAAGTTTTCACATTCAAAACCAATTTATAATTCAATTTCTATATTTTAAACCATTTAAATATTCCGAATTAAACGTTGAAAAATCCGGGTCGTCACATTCCTCCACCCTTAAAAGAATTTCGTCCCCGAAACTGCTAAGGTAGAAAGAATGTCCCAAACCCATTAACTTACTTAACCCACTCAGTGAAAACTCAATATTCACTTTTTCCTAAACCTTTTTAACTTTAATCAAAACAATTGGTTCCCATTTTCTAGTTCAAATCTTACATTTTCATTACAATTTGAAAATTAACTTTCGTTAACAAAAAATTCCAAAAATTTTCCAACTCTCAAAATTTTCGGAAAATTTTGGCAGAGTCTTCTTTGTACGGAGGAGCTTTTGCAGTTTGACAAGTGATATAAATATATATACATCGACCCACACGGTCGGAAAACAAAAATTAAATAATAGTTCATATTTCCTAACTTTTATTGTGTAGGAGTACCTCTATTTAGCATTTTTAAGCAAGCAGCTTATTATTTTAGCAATTAGCACAACCAAATCCAGTCACACGGCTTCCTTGTACTTATACTTACTCAATTTAATTATGCAAGTGCCATATATGAAATTCATTATCATTTCACTCTTTAAACAACTACAACTCATGAATACTAAAAGCAATGCACACTAAACCCTTTTTATAAGCAATTTCAATGTTCCAACATTAATTTTAATTGCTTACAACCAACCACACATTGTTTTACTTAATCCAAATGGTAAACAACTCACATGCTTTCATTCAATTTATTTTTAAGCAAAACAAACTCATATTCAATTCAATTGATCCCAAAATCAATTTATTTAACCCGTATCAACTCATAGAATTTTAATTACCTTCGTTTACGTCAAACGACAATTCATTCTATGCAATTTGATGATATCCATGTGAATAAATAATTACTTAAGATTTATAGCCAATTTAAATTAATTCCGACTCAATTTATATTTAATTCCATTCCATTTTTAAATTTATTCACAACCATTCACTTGCATTTCATATTCGCATAGGTTTCATTCAAAACCATTTATCGGACTTGAAAACATACCATGTTATTCAATTAAATAACCATTTCACACTTAAGTTATTTCAACCCATAATAATTCCATTTCATTATTCAAACAGGTTCCATTCAAAACCATTTCATAAAGCTCACTAACAACCATTTAACAATTCACTTAAGTTAACAACTTAAGTTCATCTCCATTTCCAATTAAATTCCATTCTATCTAATTCAATTATTATATTCATTGAATCAATATAAATTCTAATTCACATTCAATAATTTACTTTTGAATTGTACTTTATTAATAGCATGGCCACTTTAAATCATTTCTACTCACTTGAATTTATTTATAATTCAAACCATTACTATTATAATCCAATTCCATTACACTTTCAACTTTTTATTACCAATTTAAATCCCATTAATATATTCAATTAACTAGTTTATTCCAAATTAGTACAGTCCCATCTTACAATTCAATATTTGATTTTTATCTTCAAAAATCACTTTAGTTAATTTTCTCGAGTTTAATCTATTTTATAATTTATGTTTGGATTTTTATTTCATTCTGAAATACCAAACAAATTTATTTTGGTCCTTATTTCACTATTCAAATTCTCATAGGTCACGCGCTTATGTTTTCATACTTCCATTCATTTATAATTAAGCACATCCCCATTTCATTTTAACTCGAGATCCTTACTTAACCCAAGCACATTTTTATTTATTCCAATCCAATTCAACTTACTTCCATTTATTTAAGTAAGAGTTTTATTCCATTCTATATTATCAATAACTCCCTGAATTCATTTTAATTCAATCCTATTCCAACTTTATTCAAGTACAACTAGATTTTATTTTAGTTAATTCAAATCCAACTCAATATTAAACTTATCTTAAGTTTATTCATTTCAACTTAATTTTATTCCTCCATCCAATTCAATTCCAATTTATATCCAAAAAAATTAATCCGTTTACTTTACTAAAAAAATTCCATTCATGCCACAACCAATTAAATTTTCCAACAATTTAGTTTCTTCACCATTATCCAAGTTAAATTCATTTTAACTTTTTTTTTACTTTAAATTTTAATTCTAACATTCACATCTCCTATTTCCTTCCTTATTTAAAAAAAATCATCTCAATTTATAAGTTTATAACTTATCTCATCAGGATTTTCAATTCAAATAAGGATTCAGGATTTTTAAACACCCGACTTTTGATTTCAAATCATTTTGAAATCACCATTATCTCAAAACCGCACTTTTCAAATTTTTAAACCAATCCTGGTTTTTATCCCCAACAAATTTCCTTTGAAATTTCAAAAACAAAACTAGTTCTTCTGAATAAATCAATTTGGCAGCAATCAGTCACCTAGAAACTCGAAAATGAATACTGATGATGCTGCATAGTCATCACCAGGATTATTTTCCAGCGACTGAAGTGAGCTCAATGCTATATCCCTTTCCAAAATTTATTTGAAACAAATTCCTTTCAGAAATACCTTCAAAATAATAATGCTATTATTTATCCTCAAAACACTTCGAAAAACACTTCCAAAATCTCCAGGATTTTAAATTTAAAGATTTGATTTAAATCAAATTTTAACTATAATTCATTTGTATAATTATGCTCATACAAATTTCCATTTGATTATACAAGTCATTCCAATTTTTATAATCTTATTTTTTTTAAAATATTATCATCCAAACATCCAAGTTATATAACAATTTAAGAAAATATTTCTTTTATATCAAAATATATTTTGGGTAAAATTATTTCATTTACCCGGTTTCGAAAACAATATTGTGTCAAATTGTTCTATTCGAGTGTTTGGAAACCTTTTCCGCGAATGAGTAATCGCCACCAAATGTAACGACCCGGAATTTTCAATCCCGAAGTTTCCAGATAGTTAGGGAAAAGAAGAAAAGAGATAGAACAAGAAGCAGAAATGAAACACAGAATTTACATTCGCAGCGGATCAAAATATAATATCAAATAAAAATAACAGTTATATAAGAAAAACTGTATCGGTTAATTTACATTAATATATCAGAGTTACAACATTTCACAATCACTGGATAGTTAAAATAACTTCTCCCAGATAAATAACAATATATCACAGCGGAAAACATTCCATACGTTCCTGCCATCCAGCTCGCCTCCTGAGCTTCAGAACGTCCTTTCCTGAAAATCTGTAATACTCGGTCTGATCCGCGCATTACATTAAAGTAACACCCGGATCAGGCTGGAAACCAGCGTGAGTAAACCCATATAACATTAAATACTAAGTTATAATATACATAAATTTTGGGGTAACACGTACTTCTCTTCGAGTTCTTAACTTGTTATTAGTCAATACTTATTTCACAAATCCATCTCTAAGTACCCTTACTGAGTTTCAATGATCTAGTACATTTAGACTATTTCATTCCAGCCTACATATCACGTCTCTAAAGAATTATGGTAGATTACAAATCGAAGTGGGTTCGGGTATTTACTAATACCCGACCCCAGTCTATTCGAATTCAGTACCATCTTATCTCAAGTTATTCAAGTGAAACATAATTCAAACTCTAAATACAGGGTGTCACCTATACACGGAGATTCATCATCGATAGATAACCACATTATCTTAGTTTAAACCCAACATATCATCTCACACAACATCACAAATAACATATCCGGAATATCAACTAATCTAAGGCATACCATATTATTCAATCATTCATAACCAAGATAAATTAGTTACACCATCCCTGATTAATTTGAACAGATTAAATTAGTTACTTCACTCACCCTTAATCCTGCTTACTTAAAATTAATAATTACAAGCCATTAATTAATCATCCCTTAATTATCATTTTTAATTACAACAAGTAATTAGCCCTTAATTAATTACCCAAATTAATTAATCCTCTAATTAATTACACTAAGTAATTAATCCTTAATTACTTCTGTTAAGTAATTTCCCTTTCATTATTTTCATCAAGTAATTATCCCATTGGTTAATTATTTTCAATTAATTAACCTTTGATTATTAATTAATTCAACCTCTAATCACTAATTAAATCAATTAACTCTTGACAATTTAATTCCTAATTTCCAATTAGTCTCTAATTAATTTATAACCCCTATTTTTTAAATAATTATTTCTTATTAACTCAATTAATCATTAATTATCAAAGACCTTAATTAACGTTAAGATAGATCTTTAACTTTATTTATGACTTACTCATCATTAATCATTATTTAATTCCATTTGAAATACTTAGGAATTTATTATTTATCCCAATATATAATTATTCCAAAACCAAATCAATTAATTGTTAAAAACATTAGATTTTAAAAAAAAATTAATCTTTGAAACTTGTTTATTTCATTTAGCTTGAAAAACTTCGTTTAACAACTTGCCCTTATACTTGGTTAACTAGATTTTCTTTCATTTTCTATTGTTTTTAAAACTTGTTTCATATTTCTTTTATTTTTAACATGGTTGATACATTCCTTTATAGATTGTTAACTTATCCTTTTATCATTTTACGAAAATTTGTTTTTTTTTTTGAAATTTCCTAAAAACAACTTTGTTAATTCACTCCGTTCAAAAATCAGGCCCAAGCCCACATTCCAGACCCAACCCTTCTCCTTTCTCTTCCATTTATTCCTTTTTTAAACTCTTTCTTATTTCCTAGCCCAAATACCTTCGGCCCATTTCCATTACTTCCTTTCCATGATTAAATAGTCAAACTTTTTATAATTATTGATTGATATATTATCTGGTTTGTCATATTTGATCTTAGGCTCGGATACAAATAATAGATCAGCCCACACTCATACAAAACATATGTATAAATAAACAGGCTGTACTCAAATGTAAACAAGGTATTCAAATAAAAATACGCAAGTACATTCAATTATGTACATGATAAACATCATAAACACACTGTTGCACCCCATATAGCAACACATGTACATATATTTAATAAAATCGGTAATGAATAACCTTCGGGAAATAAGTAAAATTCACACCAGGAAGAATAAAGTATGCAATAGTTATAGCTTGTAGTCAACGAAAATATGTTGAAAACTTGTTTAACTTGTTAATACAAGACCGTGCAAAGCCAAATACCTGTTGGTATAAATAAATATGTAAAGAAGCTAGAGGAGCAAATCTAATTTAGTTAAGAAAATGAAAAGAGAGACAGGGCTACACAGAAGTATATCTAAGTGATGTAATTGGGATTTATACTAAAAGAGTACAAACCAATTCATTTCAGCAGTAAGTGACAACAGTTATGCATGTACAAGAATCCCCGCAGACATCCATGCGCACCCGAAAGCTGCACGCAAGTCGATTTGACCGGTCCACCAGTCATCCAAAACTGATCAACCGGTCGGAGCTTACCTGGAACGCAGCTGCTCCAGGCCGTGCTCACTCTCTCTTTTTCTCTCTCTTTTTTATATATATTTTTGTTTTGGTTTATTTGATGGATTCACAACAAATGCACAGCGTGAGCTAATGAAAGCATGGCACATAGATTCAGAACAAATGCATAGCGGGGAGATTCAAAGTATGGTATTAGACATAGATGCATGAATGCTTACTCACTGTTGTAAGGAGTGGATGAGTTGCTGATATGCTCTGCTCTGTCCTTTACTAGTATTCTGGAAAAAAGTTAACAGAGAACAAGGATTTGAAAAAATGCTATCTGCCTCCTTCGACCTTGATCTTCTTTTTACTTAATTGTGTTTTTCAGTTTAGATTCCTTTAAATTTCGAGATGGTAAAAATGTGTATTTTTTTAATATTTTACTAGTTTAATTCGAATGAATGAAATAGAGAAGACAGGGTAGTGGTATATAATAGGAAGTAGGCTGCATTCTCTATATGCAGTAGGCTCTGTTCTTACTATTATGTTTATTTTTTCACCTTGGCAATAGCTTGATTTCAAAAGATTTTAAGCAGACTTGATTTGATTGCACATAAAAAAACTTTGATTATGTTTGTGATCTAGGGTTTGATTTTGCCTTTTCTTCAATGTTCCCTTTTACTTATACATATCTTTTCATAATCTACATATTCCTTCATTGATATGGATATATGTATATATTATCAATAATTAAAGTTGCATGTGATTAGGTTCGAATGCCACGCAGCAATAAGGCTGAAAGTGGAGGTAGCTCCTCTTGTTCAGGCCTTTACTTTGCTGATTTATTTTCAAAGGCTGATTTATTGTATGCATTTGATGCTATGTTTTCCCAAAGTGTTTATATGTATATATATTCTTACATATATTCACATACTACATACATATGCGAAGAACCCTTTTATGTTTATATAGTTACTTAATTATATTTATTCATGTAAAATTCAAAAGAAATATATTAAAACCTTTCTATTTATTCTTATTTAAATTTTAACTTAAGATCATATTAAATCAATAACTAAGTATATATATATATATATATATACACACACACACACACACTAGTATTTAAAATGTAGAGTTTCACATCTAAATTATTTTAAAGATATTTTCTTTGAATTTCAAATCCAAGTTCTATTTACAATCTACTTATATATATGTAAACAATAAAAATTTGAAAGCATATATATTATTTGTTTGGAAAGAAAAGAAAAAAATTGGCACATTTAAATAATTGTAAAAGAAAATTATCAAATAAAAATGTATATCCGGATATTTTTAATTATCAGAATTTATTTGTTCAACTTAAAAATCAGTATTATTAATAATTTAATCCTGTTAATTACCGATTAACAGATGTCCGAAAATTCGGGTTATCACATTCCTCCCTTTTGAATCTTTTCGTCCCCGAAAAAGAACGAAACTAAAATTTTTTATTAAAATAATTATTATCAGTTAAATTACTCTTTGATCATTTTTAACTATAAACTCTTTTATTGAGAATTTTTAAAACATTACGAAATCTATACAATATTGCCAAAATAGCTTTATAAAAATACTTTTTATAACTCGATATTTCCACAAGTCCATCCTTGTTCTTACAGAAATTTGGTCATACATTGATCAGGCGTAGGACTGAAAATCTATAAGTACTTAGCAGACCCGTTTTCAACACCCAGTGGAAATACTTGGGAAAATATTTTATTGAAAATATAAAAAACATTTTTGGTGAGAATGCTATGGAAATCATCACCCCCATCCATGGTCGCATCTGGGTTACGTTGCCATCGCAGTAGAAGTCCATGTAACTGTAGGCACTCTGCGCCCCTCGATTACGCCATGGAACCCGCCACAGATCGCAGTTACATTCCAGGGTTACGTTGCCATCACAGCAAAAGTCCATGTAACTGTAGGCATCAGCGCCCTCGATTTTCACTGTCAAAAATGAAACTTCTCCCTCATACATAAGTCGCAGTCTACCGATGTAAAATCAAATGAAGACTGTTGGCTCTCAGAAGCACACACGACTTTCGCTATGTCACCATAGATCGCAGTCTACTGATATAAAATCAAACGTAGACTGTTGGCTCTCAGCAGCACACACGACTTTCGCTATGGTCTGTAGTAGATCGTAGTGACATCGACTTACACTGTCGTCACAACATAACTCAAATACCTCTGAAGGCATCAACACCCTCGATTTTCGCTACACACTACACAAAATCCTCAGAAACTAGTTTTGTCTGGACTCCTCACAGGATACTTTAAAACCCCTTAGGTTTCAAGGCAGTACCATCCTGTGGCACTCCTGAGAGGTTCATTTCAAGGGAGCGCCTTTTTCCCTAGAGCCAATCTCAAAACACTTTATACTATACTCTTATATATCTTTCAAATCATACCCTTTATGATTTTCATCAAAATCTCCGTTACACAAAATCGATTCCCAAAATCGATACTTCTCAAACTAAGCTTTCCAATTTCCAAAATTGATTTTCCCAAAAATCAAAAGCCTTTTCCAAATTCATAGGTTCCCAAAACCTTTTTCAAAATCATTCTCACAAGATCCTTTATATATATAGATATATAAACTTTGAAAATCTTTGGATCACTTCATACTTGTATAAATTCTCTTTTTACACTTCAAATACTTCCAAAAATCCTTTCCTTCCTGCAATAGATTCAACAAAGGGAGATTTATCTTATGTAACAAAGGTATATAACTTTTTTTATTCTAAATCAAATACTCAAATTTAATTACGCTACAGAGTCACTTACCAAATTACTCACTTTCATAAAGTAAATTTTTTACCATAGAAATATCCAATTTCCACCTTACTTCAACATATATTTCACAAAATATACCTTTCATTTCAAAAACCATTTCACATTTCTTATCCACGAATTTCCCATATGAATTTCATTCAAACCCCTATGATGTACACATATCATCCGTACGTTATATCAATCTAATCGCTCACTCGATCACACAATTTCACTTTCGAACTAGTATCGTCCATCTGACTTCCTAGTGCGGACTCGGATCTGGTTTCTTGATTAGAAACCGTCATTCTCCTTGCATAGCCATAACTACGATAGAGAATATCCACAACCAATCAACAACCCATATCCAGGTTCGCCATCGAAAATCAAGTGAAAAATCCCAACTCGGATCGATATACTATCCCGAAATTCTGTGCTCGAATCTGGATCAAATCGCTATGCGAATAGAATAATATACGTACATCCTACGCATTTATCTTCATTGATTATTAGTTAAATCAATTCCTTTTCTATTCACATTCATTTATGATTCTATTCACTTATTCACAGTTGCTTCAATCCTCATTTGGATTATCACTTCAATACTTATCTTTATTGATAACAAATCATAAACAGTTTGAACTCTGTCCAGCTTAAATTTAGAAAATAACTTAAAAAGTTTAAAATAGATAAGTAGTTGGAAAAATAATTATTAAATGTGAATTAGCTGTAAAATAGGTAAGTAATTGTAAATTAGTTTGGAAAATAGTTAAGTAGTTATAGAATATTTAGGTAATTGCAAAATAGTTGTAAAATAGTAATCAGTTATAAAGTGGTTGAAAAATAGTAATTCGTTATAAAACAGTTGTAAATTCATTGTAAAATAGTTAAATAATTCCAAAATAATTGTAAAATAAGTATAAGATAGTTTGACTTTAAAAAGAAAGGCTGTATAGTAAGTAGCTTGGAAAAATAGGTTTATATCAAAACAATTTGTTTTGAAAATAGTCCAGAGTCAAACTGTTCAATTCCCAATATCCATTTCCATCAATTCAATTTAAATATCCATTTCCATTTAAATTGACTCACTTCCAATTTAAATAACTTCGGTTTTCATTGAACTTGGTTTAAACCCAATCCAAGTTGAATTAACCTCAATTTCTTTCCAAATTCAAAATCAAATTCTCTTTTGAATTTGAACTCATTCAACTTCAATTTTATTTCAAATTAATTCAATTCAAATTTCAATTAATTCCTTACAATTCCATTTTTGAATTAGTTTCAATTCTATTCTCAATAGATAAAGAAAATTTTATATTAGATTGTACTACCACAAAATATTCCATACATTAATTGACTACACACTCGAATGAGTAATCCCGGGATCGAAAACTCACTCTAGAGTACCTGTACATCAATTTCTATTCGCTTAACCTTTCAGCTCTGATACCAGCTGTAATGACCCGCAAATCGATACCCTTTAAGTCAACACTATTTTTCAATACATCAACTCAAGGTGAACGGAAATACGAATAGTTAGGGTTAAAGAAGAAGGAGGTAGAAGAAGAAAGTTAGGAACAACATCAGAATCTTACCAACGCAGCGGAATAAAATATAATAGATAATAACTTATCTTTACACAAAGGAAAAATATATTTGTTTATACATTACATCATCAGAGTACAATAACCACAATACACACCACTGGACAGTTATCACAACTTGTCCTTACAAAATTGAATACACAACTAATCAACACAACGGAATATTTCATACAAGTACGGAAATACCTATCGCCATCCAACCCGTCTTCTGAGCTCCACCGCATCCTTTCCTGTCTTCTATAATACTTGGTCTGACCCGAGCATTATAGTTAAATAACACCCGAGTCAGTCAGGAATACCAGCATGAGAAAACCACACTCAATTGGATTATTAAAGTTTCAAAATCCTTTAAAAAGAAAAGCATCTCGTAAGATCACGCCACAAATAAACATGTTGTGTTTTTACCTTACGATAGCCAAAACTTTTTTTATCAAAATCCTCTGATATTATAATAGTGTCTATATACAAATACTTATTAAAATAGCTGAAATTGTTACATGATTAAATTCCAGCATACTAGGCACAAAGTGGGTTCTACAAACAAAATTCGTAAAAGGCACGTAGGGAGAATGGATTTCCAACTAATGACTAGGCACTCGGGTTCCACCTGTCACAGTACCTGGTCTAGATCAGCATACCGAGGATCCACCCTAAATCCCCTGCAACACAAGACCGGACTACCCCTTACTGGATAGTCCGAGTAAGATCACCCCGCGGTTGGGATCAGCAACCGCCCACACAGCCGAAATAAAAAGGAACATTTAGACAAGGATGACCTCACCCTAATGGGAGAGACCCACATAGCCTTGCTGCATAACCCCTGATTTTCAATCATTCCCGATTGATGAGGCTCGAGGCTAAGCGTTATCTTTTTAGAACACGTCTTTTAGAATGCTCATCGTCCACCTGACGATGTTCTGAAAGCATTCGTCCATACAAGTCCGTCCCGGGTTCGAACGGAATCGAAGGCACTATTCCTACTACATCCATTTTGGAATCATCCTCAGGATTAGTAGCGACTAGCCCTTGCACTTCACTGCTCCATCTTCGACTCCGAACTCGTTTTCCCCATGAAACGTTTAAACTAGATCGAAGTGGTTTTCAAGAATTTAATCCTGATCCTGGTCTCTTCGAAATGATCAGCGCATTGTTCAATATTGATAGTTGGTTATTTAACTATCAATTAATATTCACAAACAACCATCAAACATAAATAATTTTCCAAATTATTTATTAACCTCAAAATATCTTCACAGGATATATTCCCACTTTCAACCCTTTGAAGACAGTGCCAAACCATCATCCTCTCACGGAATACATTTCCCAAATATTTTTTATTTCCACTGAAATCACCAAGTACAAATATTTAAAACACTTATTCTAAAATATACTTTAAAACATTTAAATAGAAACTACTTTAATACTTTATTCAAAGATATATGCTTTAAGAATATTATAAAGCTACTTAATAAAATAATAAAACTAAATTTTTATCCTTTTAAAACATAATACCAAGTAACCTTTAAATAATTACTACTAACATAAATTTGAAAAAAATACTTACTTTAAAATTTAAACATTTAAAAATAATAAATTTCTAAAACATGCTTTTAAAACAACTTTTAACTTTTAACTTATACTTAAAAATTTGCTTTGAAAACGTACTTGGCTATCCAGGAAAATACACTTCTCTTTCAAAAATTTTAAAAATAAATCACTATTTATTTTTAAATAAATTTACCCATTCCTTTAATAAATTCCCACCGTGAATTTATTCTTCCAAATATCCGCTGATATATTACTTCACTTTTATAAACCCAGTTTATAAATTTCTTAGTCCCATCCCCCTTTAAAATTCCAATTTCAAACACTTAAATCAATTTTCAAATTGATCTCCAAGTTACTCCATTTTGAAATAAATTCCCTTCCTTAATTATGATTTAAAATCTTTTTAACTGAAAATACCAATTTCATAGTTTTCAAATTTCTTCTTTATCCTTTCAAACAAATTTGAACCTTGAATTGTTTACAATAAATTCTTCATCTCATTACATAATATCACTTAAGTTTCAAAATTCATTATTACTCCGTTTATTCAAAATCCCCTTTTCCATACTCGGAACTTATTTATTAGAATTTTAAAATCACTTTCATTCTTTTCCAATTCATTCTTCCCAAATTTTCAATAACCATTTTATTTACAAATTCTCTCTCTTAATTTTCTTTCAAAAATCCAATCTATATATTTTTGGTAACTCAGTACACCCAAATATTTTCAATCAAACATAGCATCCAACATTTTTGTTACCAATATAATTTAACACAGATTATCAATGACCAAATCATAGAATATCAAAACATTCTAAATAAATTTGAGGAATCCCGTTGGATCCCTCCAACCTGTTTTCCTGCATCCAAAGACGTTAGCACAATATAAAATACCAATTCCACTTCGAGTTGGAATATCGCGGTATATGGGTTTATATAATATCATCCGCTATTATGCGGCACATAGGGTCTCATCTGCTATATAATGCGGGAAATCAATCACTCCAATATATACTATATACTACTATATATAATATAGCACATCAAATCAATTCAATCATTCAACCAATTAAATTTAAATAGCAACCTAGAAGAGTGAGATTAACTCACCTTTATTTTGCTTTCGCAGTCCATTCCGATCGGCTTGTTTCTTCATGATTTTAAACCTCATATAAACATTTTATGGTTTATTAATATTTGATTTGATCGAACAATTAATTACCATTTAATTAACTAATTATTTAATTTAAACTAATTTCCTTTTAACCATTTAGTAACTGAAATATTTAAATAATTTAATAAACAAGTTAATCACTAAATCCATTGTAAAAAAATAAACTAGCAACTTTAAAATAGGTATATGTATATTAATTTATTTTTTTGAAACTACGTATAAGCCCTAAAAATCTATATAGATTCCAAGATCTGATTTTATACAACCTCCAAACGTTTTTTCTTTTAAATTCTTTTTTCTTTTTTCCTAAAAATAAAACTTTTATCTTACTGTTAAATCTTTAAAACGGTCTTTCTTTTTAAACCTTATTGTTAATTTTTCTCCTTTCAACTTCCTAATATACAATGTATACACATATTTATATATATATTAATTTTAATTAAATAAAATTATCGAATACCTCACTGGCAGCATCGCAAACCCAGGCCACCATCGCGACCTTCATCTTGCTTTCCACACATCATCCTCTTTAACAACCACAAACCCACCATCCCCTCGATCGCTGCACGTGTACCCACATGCGTTCCTGAGCGCTCAAGCTTGCGACTCGATCGATGAATCCGATACTCTTGAATAGTTGCATTCGATTGAACTTCGGCTTCGAGATTCTCCTCTCGATGAATGCGACGCCGCCAAGCCATGCTGTTGTGCCTCCAAGCGTGGTCCTGCCTCGCGATTTTCCTTGGCCTTTCCCCTCCACTTCCTCACAAAACCAGCGACGAACTGCCCTCAACGATTGATCGCACGCGCCTGCATCCCTTGCCAGAGCTCACTCACGTGCGACTCAAAAGTTATCACACCCCAAACTGCGCACCCCTCGACCCTGAAGCCCCCGTGCCTAACCTTGCGGCATGCACGACTCGTAATCACGACTGATTGAATCGCGAGAGACTCTATACTTCTTTATACGAATGCGATTTTGAACTCGTATCAGAGAAGCAAGAGATTTGGGAGGAAACGGCTTTGATTTGTAATGAAAAGAAAACGACAATTCTATTTGATTTGAATTGAAATGAAGAAGCGACCATTTTTATTTTTCTGAACGGTGAAGAAATCCTTTTGACCAGCTCGCGTGATTTAAAGAAAAAGTAAGGGAGACAAGAGAAGACGTTAGCTTGCTCGAGTTAACAAGCTACAGTGCTCTGAAATGAGGTGAAAAAGTTTTGAAGTGAAGGGAAATTTGACTGGTTAAATATAAATTTTAAATCTAAATTTAAGTCGTCTTGGATTCACAGCTTAAAATCTTGAACTCCCATCGAGGCGTGCCTCTAGGCATTCATAATGTTGTACCCCTATTCCGGATGCAATGGAAAAGGTTTCGAGTCCTAATTTGATCGTATGAAGAAGATAGCTTTTTGGACCTAGTTATTAAATTGAATTTTCAATATAGATTTAAGCGCGTTTATCTACCTACGATCACACGACAACTCCAAACGCTGCGAAATTTTAAATCTCATAATATTACACTATTACGGATCCAATGGAACTGGTTTTGTCGGATTCCGAGACTGTGCCTTGGAAGGCTATTTTTAAAAATCGGTTTAAACGATATAATTTCAAAACTGAATAAAACACCTTTAAATTCAGTTTAAAAACTTTTATTTCCTTTATTACTACCAATATAAATTTCAAAAGTCTTTTAAAATATTTTTAATAAGCTTGAAAGTCAAGATTAAATATTTTACTCAATCTTCAATTATTGAATTGAATATTTATATTATTCAACAAATTGCTGTATCTACATTCTGAATAGATAAATTCAAGTTTTTCATATTCAAAGCCAATTTATAATTCAATTTCTATATTTAAAACCATTTAAATTTCCCGAATTAAACATTGAAAAATCCGGGTCGTCACAGGCACCATTAGTTTATATATTTCCAAGGTTTTACATAGTATCTTACAATTGGCCAATGAAAATATTAAATAGGTAGATTTCAATGAGATTCCTGATGAAACTAGGTATGATACACACTATTATTGTGACGACCCAGAATTTTGAGAAGTATCAATTTAATAATCTTTGATAATAATTAAATTAATTTGATCATTTTACATTATAAATTGACAAGTTAAAATTCTTTTAAAAGGCTGATAATAATAATTTGACAATATCTATCAACATTTTTCTTAACAATATAAAATAGGCAAGTTTAGTTCTTTTGAAAATTTATAATATCTTAATTTGGGAATATTTATTTTAGCAATTTAAAATTGGTAATATTTATTTTTCCAAAAGTTAATCAAAATATTTTCTATATATATTGATATATTGTAAATAGGAAGTCTTTAATGTAATGAAAAACTTTATATTCAAATTTTAATATATATGAGTATATATAATGTGATTTGAAATTGTGTTTTAAAATTTTAATATAGTAATTATCAAATCTAATGTTAAAATGTTTTTTCTCATTTGAAATATATATATATATATATATATATATTTGTATATATTAGAAACAGGAAGAAAATATTGATTTGAATTTAATAAGTGTTTTTCAAACTTTATTATATATAATTTGTAATTTGAAATTTGAAATGTTAATTTGATTTAATACTTTTTGAAAATGATATTTGAGATTTAAATTTTTAAAACAAAGAATAATTTCTTATTTAAATATATATATTTTAAGCTTTTTTTAAATAAGATTTAAATTAAAGGTTCATTTGTTTTAATATTCTTTCATTTTAATTTTATCATAAGATAAATGGTTTTAAATTTTTTATATAAGGAGTTAAACTCAATTTCTCAAATTTATAAACATATGTTATATGATTTGATCAAAATATAAGTTATTTGAATTCACATGAATATTTATTAAACAGATAAGTATACACATTTTATAATTATATAAATATTACATAAATACATGTATATAGCTTAAATAAATTATTAAAAATAAAATAACATTTAAAACATTAATAAAACATTAGAAAATAACTTTTGTAAATATGAATTAAACATTATAACACTTGTAAGTATTTTGAGCTCATTAAGGACATTTGTAATTACTTGTGTATAGGTGTAAGCTAACTAAAGACTTAATAGGACAAATGGCAATATTCTCTTAATAATTAATTTAAAATTTAAGTTGTAAAATTAAAAGAAGAATTTAGCCTTCAGCAAATTACTTTCTTCTTTCAGCAAAATTTAATGCAAAACAAAGATCAAAACAATAAAAAGGGAAAGACATTAAAACCTGTAAAAATCTGAAATACCAAAAGAAGATGATTTGGAAATGCAAAATCTTCAAATACAAACAAGCGAATCAGATTCAACAGCTACAAGATTTTCAAATTAAGGCATGACAACAACAGGATGTAACCTTCATCAAGCAAAAATGGAAAATTCAGCATGCAAAATTAGATTCAACATCAACTGCACGAAGATTTGTTTTCAACATGCAAAAGGAAATTTCAAAAAGCCTGGAAACAAAATAACAGTTTCTACGCTCTACGTTAAAAGGTGAGTAAAAGGATTTTTAAAAACAGTTTTTGATTCTAGATTTCATCTTGATCTTGTGTTGAATATCATGATATTTGAATTTAATTTAATTGCATGTCTGGATATATGGATTGAAAAGCCTATATAGTTAAAAAAAAATACTGTGTGTTTATAAAATAGTATCAAATTTTATAATAAATTCAATAACTTGATTTTGAACACGAATTGGACTTTGATTTGTAAATAGATGTTGATTGTAATCAAGTAAGCTATCATCTAAAAATAATTACAAGTTTTTAAAATGGATAATTGGTTAAAAATCTTTGAATTTACAGTAAAGTTCAATTTGGGTCAAAATTTTGTGATTTCAATTTTTAATTTTGATTTCATAATTGGACTGCAAATATAAAACCATGATTTTTAATGCTTGAATCATAATTTTTAATTGGGTAATTAGTGAGTTATTTGGTTCTGTCTGTGTGGGGCTTTCTGGCCGATTCAAGGTGAACTACGGCGATCTGGGTGTCGCGGTTGAGCATGGAGGTTGAAGGAATGTTGATGATCATTAGAAAATTAGTTTGGTGATTTATTATTGAATGAGGCGGCCGATAATTCATGAAGTAGGGTTTTAGACCTTGTTTATGTCGTCGTGGATCATGGTGTCATCGCGGCGTCAAGGGGCTACCGGGGACGATCGCATGTGGTTCCAGAGGTGATGGAGGTTGTGACGTGGCTTCGGGGAGGATCGCGTGGAGTCTCGTGACAAGGATCAACGGTGGCGGTCGATTGTCGACCAAATGTGCTTCAGGCAGTTTTTAGGCGAGGGTCGAATTTTTGATTTTCGATAAATGCTCGAGTTTTGGGTTTTGCGTAGCTTTGTAGTGGTCAAGGGTGACTTGCCGAAGCCACGGCGATGATCGAGGGTAGTCGGCGAGACGGTGCATGATGCACGCGTGCAAATGGGTATCAGGAGATGATGGGTTTTTGGGTAGGAGAAGGAAATGGTTGGAGCTCGAAGCCTTCATCGGGTATCTGCTATTTTGGCTCGAAGCAGGGTGAAGTTGTGGGGTAACTCGGGGTTGACTCGAGATTATGTGACAGGTGGCTCGAGTTTGTTGAGTTGTTTTGTTGTTCAGGTTTTTTAAAATTAACAGTATTGTTTTTTAAAGATTTTGAAACCAAAGGAAACTTGACTTTGAAAATGATTAAGGTTTTAAAACCAAAAGTTAAACGAGTTTATTTATAAAACTAAATTTATTTTAAAGTTGGGCTTAAACAAGTTCTTATATTTTGAAATATAAAAGTTTTTAAAAATAAAATAAGTGAATGTTTGAATAAAGTTTGTATTAAATTTTATTTAATAACTTTGGAAAGTTTCAAAGATTTAAAAAGTTTAATTTTAATATTTAAATTGTTTTAATTATAATCGACTTTAAAATATTTTATTTCAAAAAGGTTTAATGTTTAAAGTTTAGAAATCAATTATAGTTTAAGAAATTAAAACTTTTGACTAATTGAAGATAAATAAATTTGTGAAAATAATTAAGATAATTCAATTTTTATTAATAATTAAAGCGTTTTGGTTAATATGATTTAATTAAGATAATGGTTTTGTTAATTAAGAATCTTTATAATATAAGAAGTTAAGAATTATTTAATTAAATTTAAATGATTAATTAAATAATTAATTAAGAAATTAATTAGTGATTAATTAAAGATAATCACTTTGGAGTTAATTAAGTGTAATTACTGGGTGAAGTAATTAAGTAATTAATTACTGGAGGTAATTAAGTAAAAGATAATTACTTTATGAAAGTAATTAAGTAGATGTGATTAAGGGTGATCACTTATGTTATTAAATAAAGAATTAATTTATATAAGTAATTAAAGGTTTAAATTATTTAATTAATGGTTAATTAATAAAAGGACTAAGAGTATTTAATAATGTGATTAATTACTTGTTAAAGTAATTAATTAAAAAAGATACTTAATTAATGAAAATAATCATTAATTGATTGAAATAATTAATTTATAATTAATTTTTGATTACTCAATGTAATTAAAAAGTAATTAATCAAATGTGATTAATCAAAAGTAATTAATCAAGTATGATTAATTAAAAGTAATTAATGAAGAGTATTTAATTAAAAATAATTAATCAAGTGTGTTGATTAAAAGGTGATTAATCAGGTATGATTAACTAAAGGAAAATTAAGGAATAAATATCAGAATAATTAAATAATAATTAATCAAGTATGATTAATTTTAAAGAGTAACTAAGAGATAATTACTTGGTACAATTAAGAAGTAATTAATCAAGATGATTAATTAAAATTATAATTAAGGAATAATTACTTAAAATAATTAAGTAATAATTAATGACGGATGATTAATTTAAAGGGATTAATTAAGTGATGTTTATTAATTAATTTATAATTAATTAATGAATATGTAAGCTAGATTAATGATAATCCAAGTGTTTAAGTAAGGAACTAATTTAATTAAGGGTTAATTAAATTAATTAAGTATGGATCAAACTTGTTTATGGATGGTTGATGATTGGATGATATCGTATGTCATTGATTGATATGTGATGAATGTGATATATCTGAGATGTGATATATATACTGCTTTGTGATATGCATGGATGAATGTGATAATAGTGAATTATCTATTTGCGTGTTATGAATCATCCATTTATGTTAAGTGATATTCTGAATATCTACTGTTTAAAACCCTTAAGTATAACTTGGATATTAAAATGGCGTTTGGATTCGGTGAGACAGGTATCGGGTTTCCATATTTGGATATCCGAAAACCACACCGATCCAAAATAAACATTAGGTCGTGAATCCAAGTGGAGTGCAAGTGAAAACTCGAGGTGTAAAAACTATTCATCAGTATAACTCTGGGGGTGATTCCGTGATGAGTTTGATGGAAATAGAACTTACAGGTTCGAGATGGTGATTCAGAGTGCAAGGGCTATGGTCGTTGACTTGAGGGTGATTCCAAAATGAGTGCAACGAGATAGTGCCGTCGGTTCCGTTCGAACCCGGAAAGGACTCGTGTGGATTGAATGCTTTCAGAACACCGTCAGGAGGATGATGAGCATTCTAAGATAGATGTGTCCTATAAAGCTAGTCGCAGCCTCAAGCCCCATCTACCGAGAATGACTAAAACAGGGGAGGTGCAGCAAGGTTAAGTGGGTCATGCCCAAGTAGGACGAGATTTACCCCTGTCTAGATGTCCCTTTTTATTTCGACTTTGTGGGCGGTTGGATCTGCAGCCAACTACGGGGTAGTATTGTTCGAGACTGTTCAGTAAGGAATGGTCCCGGCCTTGTGTTGCAGGGGAGCGGGCGTACTCCTCGGTACGATGATCTAGGCCACGTACTGTGACGGGCGGTACCCCAATAGCCCTGCCATTGATGGAAACCCATTCTTCCTACGAGACCCTACGGTTTTTTTCGTATTACCCACTTTTGTGGCTAGTAGCTGGAATTTAATAGATGTAATAATTTCGGCTATTTCATATTTACTTGAAAAACCTAGACACTTTTATAATATCACTGGATTTCCTATCAAATGTTTTGGTTAGCGTAAGGTAAAAACTTTTCCATGTTTATGTGTGGAAAGTCTTACGTGATACCTTTTCTTTCCAAAGGATTTTCTAAGTTAAGCAATCTTAAACCGTTTACTCACTCCAGACCCCTATCTAACCGAGTGTTTATTTTCTGTTTTATTAAACTCTTGGGTACTCATATTATGTATGAGTGGTCAAGTGATTCAGGTTATCCTTGGCGAATTCAGGAGGATCTTTGGAGCAGGAGGCTTCAGCGTGTAGATATATAGTTAGAGTTTCCGCTGTGTGTTATTCTATATAGTTGTTCTTGTATCGTATATTAGACCGAAATGTTATAACTGTCTAAATTGAGATGTATAGTTATGTACTCTGATGTATATGATACTAAATGTATGTTATATATTATATTTCATTCATTCCGCTGTGAGATTCTGATGTGTTGTTGTTCTTTCTTCTCTTTCTTTTCTTCTTCTATCTCTTTCTTTCTTAAATAGTGATACGACTTTCTGGTGTTAGAAAGTCGGGTCGCTACAGTTGGTATCAGAGCGTTAGGTTGAGTGAATACCTAGGCTCTGAAGTGGTGTCTATCTTGAGAGAGCGTACTTGTAATTTATATATATATAATTATATATCTACCTAATCTGTTGGGTTATCTGTTCGGATTTTACAGCATAGGTTATAGAGGTAGATAAGGTAGGAGTGTGTGTAACACGACTACCATTAATGGAAGAGGCTCATATGTTGTGGTTGGAGGTATATCTGTCGAGATTATAGACCTAATACCGTCTCGAATAAGCGTTGTAGATTGTTGAAAGGATTTCATTGATCCCAGAGGAAGTATTTTCAAGGATTAGAGTATATTCTGGAAGTGTGAGGTTGATTTGCTCTTGAGTGAGCTGGATTTCCAAGAGTTGAATCTGTCAGCTGAGCAGAAGCAGGTGATGGTATCTTGGTAGCTTCCGAAAGGAATAGCTGTGTGATGGGATGCAGTATCCATAGATGGTTCTGAAAATGTTCTTTTGGAACTGGATTAAGATGGTGTTGAAGGAACAGTGATGCCTACTGCAGGGAAGATTCGGATGTTTAGGGATTTTCTGGATCTCAAGTAAGGGAGTCTTATCTTATTGAAGTATGAGACTAAGGTCGATGAGTTACCTCATTTTTGACATGGTCTCATTGTTTCCTTAAGAAGAACAAGTGGTTGGTGTTTGATTTGGAGCCGAGTTTCTTGAGGAGATGTCTACTCGTCTCAAGGATCTTTTGGTGGAATGGGTGATAGTTTTGTGTTTTAGGAAGCATGTGGTTAAGGATGATCTTTTGGCTTAGCAGTATCATTGAAGTGAAGTTTCGAAGCAGCAGCATGGATCCATTTCTTCGATGAGTTAGAAATCTTTGGGATTCTACTATCAGCAGACCAGGCAGATAGTGAAGGCTTATCCATTTCTCCGGGAAGCTTAGCAGGGCAGGATATTTGCTAGAAGTGATCTATCAGTTTTTCTGGTAGATAAGCCATTCTTGAAGATTGGCCTCGATTAGGAAAAGCTGTTCTAGTTCGGGAGATAGTTCTTTGGAATCTGAACTGAGTGAGATCGCAAAAGTGACTTGCGATTAGTTTGGGAATTCATGACTATTTTTTTGGTTTGGAAATTGAGGCATCTCAAGTGCAGGTAAAAGCTATGAAAATAGTTAGAGATTTTCCAGATATTTTTGAGGAATTCAGAAGTTTACCCGAATCGGAGATTGAGTTTTCTTATCGACTTGGATTCTAGGAGCAATACTGATGGTTCAACCATGTAGAGGGATGACTCTTAGAGTGAGAAGAGTTTGGTGAGGCAGCTCAGGATTCTTTGGAGAGGATTGACCATCTAGTTCTTAGTTAAGATTCTACTGGATGTTTTGACTAAGTGGAATGGTCGCTAAGATTTTATGAGTCGGATGAACAGGGTATGGAGAAAGTTTATGCTCGAGTTCTTCAATAGCATTCTTATCTACTCCAGATCAGAGTTGTGCAGCAGAAGCGAGATAGCAGTTATTATAGAATGAGAGCAACCGGAAGTTGCAGTTTTCTTGGATTAGAGGATTTCTACAGAAATTCAAGTATGAAGAAATTTTTAGGATTTGAAGGCAAGGTTGTCAAGTACAATTGTTTGGCTATTCCAGATAAGAGATGTAGGTTTGAAGTCCACTAATGCTTATGGAATAGAGTTATGTTTTGGATTTCAGCAAATTGTTGGGAGAGTCATTTTGTTGAATAGAACCTGGAAATTGATTTGATTTTGGTCCAGTTTTTTCATGAAGCAATTGGCAAGGGTTAAGCTGATCAGGAAGGATGAAGGTGACTCGGGAGCATCAGAAGAGTTATGCAGTTAAGAATTAAGGAGTTTTGAAATGTGAAGTTGGAATTTGGATATTGTTTTAGTTTTATCCGATCAAAGGAGATATAAGATGGGTAAAAACTGGAGAGCTAGCTCCGGAAGTATTTTGATTTTTTTTCCTGTGTTCTCTGAAGATTAGATTTTAATCTACAGGATTGAATTGCCATTTCGAATAGCTGGAATTCATTGTATTTCACATATCTATGAGGAATATGTGTATGATTCTTCGAGTGATGGAATCAGCAGTTCAGAAGGATTTGGAAGTTGAGCTGGTCTTGAGTTTAGTCTGGTATCTTGCTCAGATTTGTAGGATCAGATGAGGGAGTTCTTGGTTATAGTAGTGTAGTTATTCAAGATTCTGTAGAGCGGTATTCCAGTATAGGTACCTGGAAAACTCTAGATAATATTAGGAAGTTCTATTCAGAATTTTGTCTAGATATATAAAATTATTTGTTTGATTTGGTTGCTATGGTTGCTATGATTGATTGTGTGATTGCTGTTGGAACTTTAAATTCTTTTGCTGGGTTATTAAATTATCTTTGCTTTTAAATTTCGAGGACGAAATTCTTTTAAGGGGGGAGGAATGTGACAACCCGAAATTTTGAGCAATATCAATATAATAATCTTTGATAATAATTAAATTAATTTGATCATTTTACATTATAAATTGACTAGTTAAAATTCTTTTAAAAGGCTGATAATAATAATTTGACAATATCTATCAACATTTTTCTTAACAATATAAAATAGGCAAGTTTAATTCTTTTGAAAATTTATAACATCTTAATTTGGGAATATTTATTTTAGCAATTTAAAATTGGTAATATTTATTTTTCCAAAAGTTAATCAAAATATTTTCTGTATATATCGATATATTGTAAATAGGAAGTCTTTAATGTAATGAAAAACTTTATATTCAAATTTTAATATATATGAGTATATATAATGTGATTTGAAATCGTGTTTTAAAATTTAATACAGTAATTATCAAATCTAATGTTAAAATGTTTTTTTTCATTTGAAATATATATATATATATATATATGTATGTATGTATGTATATGTATGTATATATTAGAAATAGGAAGAAAATATTGATTTGAGTTTAATAAGTATTTTCAAACTTTATTTTATATAATTTGAAATTTGAAATTTGAAATATTAATTTGATTTAATACTTTTTGAAAATGATATTTGAGATTTAAATTTTATAACATAGAATAATTTCTTATATATATATATATATATATATATATTAAGCTTTTGTTTTAAATAAGATTTAAATTAAAGGTTCATTTGTTTTAATATTCATTCATTTTAATTTTATCATAAGATAAATGGTTTTAAAAAATTTATATAAGGAGTTAAACTCAATTTCTCAAATTTATAAACATATATTATATGATTTGATCAAAATATAAGTTATTTGAATTCATATGAATATTTATTAAAGAGATAAGTATACACATTTTATAATTATATAAATATTACATAAATACATGTATATAGCTTAAATAAATTATTAAAAAGAAAATAACATTTAAAACATTAATAAAACATTAGAAAATAACTTTTGTAAATATGAATTAAACATTATAACACTTGTAAGTATTTTGAGCTCATTAAAGACATTTGTAATTACTTGTGTATAGGTGTAAGCTAACTAAGGACTTAATAGGACAAATGGCAATATTCTCTTTATAATTAAATTTAAAATTTAAGTTGTAAAATTAAAAGAAGAATTTAGTCTTCAGCAAATTACTTTCTTCTTTCAGCAAAATTTAATGCAAAACAAAGATCAAAATAATAAAAAGGGAAAGACATTAAAACCTGTAAAATCTGAAATAGCAAAAGAAGATGATCTGGAAATGCAAAATCTTCAAATACAAACAAGCAAATCAGAGTCAACAGCTACAAGATTTTTAGATTAAGGCAAGACAGCAACAGGATGTAAACTTCATCAAGCAAAACTGGAAAATTCAGCATGCAAAATTAGATTCAACATCAACTGCAGGAAGCTTGGTTTTCAACATGCAAAAGGAAATTTCAAAAAGCCTGGAAACAAAATAACAGTTTCTACCCTCTACATAAAAAGGTGAGTAAAAGGAATTTTAAAAACAGTTTTGATTCTAGATTTCATCTTGATCTTGTGTTGAATATCATGATATTTGAATTTAATTTAATTGCATGTCTGGATATTTTATTTTTCATAGACTAAATAAATATTTGCTGAATAACAATAAAAATAACACAGAATTTGAGTTCAAACGGAATTTTTATTCAAACAAATATTTATTGCAATCTTTGAATAGTACAAAGTTTATGCTCTCACTATATATATAATTATAGTACAACTTTGATTACATCACGATTCACATTTACATTTGACCTCACTACACATCACTCATTCACTCAACTCATATTTTATCTTCCACTTCATCCCAGATTGAATCCAGCATCTGAGCAATCTGTAAAAATAAACTTTGACGCAGTAAAATTGAAAAGGAAATATTTTTGGAGTATAAAATAAAATGTGAATTTTGAAAATAATATTTTCCTCAGTTATTTGGATTGTTCGTCACCATTTAATTTTTCAATTCATCATACACGAACACTTGTGACATACACAGTGTATCACTATATATGCCACAAGGTCATGCACACCGATATATACATTTGATAAATTTACAGGGACAGGTGAGCACAGGTCAAACCCAAAATACCTGATTCAACTCAAGTGCAATAAAATAATGTCACAACTTTCAGCATAAGGTCAAATCCGAGCTTCAAGCTGGATTCAACTCAGGTGAAATTTCGAAAAATAAATAAAATGCAAAGGTCAAGTCACTGCTATCATGACTCAACTCAATGCAATAGTATAAAGAAATACACTCGGCAATGTTCAAAGGCCAATACATACGAATTCAAAGTGCAAACTAATGCACTAAGCAAGTGACAGCAGTATAAAGCTCCAACCAAGTGAATATGCAATATACACAAATGCAATGCTCAAAGACTCGGCAATCAAGTGGCTACAGCAACAAAAGTCAAGGCAACATGAAGTCTGCAACTCAACTTAACTGCAAGTCCAAACCAACACAAAAGTTCACAATTCAACATGATAGCATCAACAATGCAAACAAGTGACAAGGGACAAGCTAATAATACATGTACAAGACTGCAACAGTATGGCTATATGCATGCTACAGAAGGAAAAAGCACATGAAACAATATATGTGCAAGCTGAAAACATAAATAACAAAGAACCAGAGATTACAAATCAACTGCACCAAAGACTGATACAACTGACATTCAACTACAAGCCTAAGTGACATAATGAAGCAAACCACTGACTCAAGTACACCAGTGACACCAATGAAGTCAAGACAAAGCAATGCTAATACAAAGTAGAGCAACATCATAAGAAGGCTAAATGAAGACATCCAGATATGCTACAAAGTCAGGCAGTGCACAGTGAAACTCAAATGTGCAAGGTTAAAACAATGGCACTCCAGAGCAACGTAAATGACACAGTACAAAACACAGCAATGCTAAGTACAACAAAATCAAAATGACAAAGACTTCAAAACAACGACCATGCTACAGCAGAGACAATATCAAAGCAATGGTGATGGCCGAAGATGATACATGGAATCACATACGCAAAATCAAGTGACGAAGTCAAATGCAAATCAAAGTCTTGTTTTATCAATAAGGCAACAAGTCCAGTTACAACCAATGAACTCAAAGCCGTAGATAAAAAGAATATGTTGAACAGGTCAGAGACGTTGTGGTAAAGAAACGAACAGTTCAGATTCAAAGCAGTGGGAAGCAAGTATCAAAATATACGAATTTGAATAAGTCGGTGAAATCTCAAACATCCAAGCATAATCGAATGGCCGAAGCAAATTTTTGAAACAATCAGACGAACGCAATTCAAGGAGTTCGAACTCCTATATAAACCATTCATCATCGGCAATTTCAAACCATCGAGTTCGAATATGAAAATCAGAAAAGCACAAAAAGGGAAAATTACATACCGAAGCAAACGTTGAACTCGATCAAACAGAAGCAGCCAAAGTGAGAAACAAGGAAAAGATCGATCAAAGCGACTCGCGATTATCACACGATCGATCAACATAAATTCAGCGCTTCGCAAATCCCTAATTTGGATCGAAGGACGAGAGCCCTGATTGTGATTGGAAAAAGAAGCCGCCATTATCTCAAAAGGAATGGAGCAAATAAAAATAAAAGGATCGGGTCAAATTATAAAAGGGGTCGGCTTATTTTCTAAAGAGATTTCTCTTTTATACAAGGGATTTTAATTTTTTAATTAGGGTTATTTTATTTTAAATTGTTTTTAATTTGTAATTTCTTTTTAAACCGTTTCAATTTCTAGTCGTGTGACTAGGGGACAAACTACGTGGCATAGTTTGATAATTTGCAACTCAGTGGCTAAGTTGTGGTAGGATTTTGAGCGTAGAGTTAGGTTTAGTCGATAGCGGTTGTCACGAGTTTACGTGTGTAAGCGTCTGACTATCTAATTTCTAGTAGAAACCTTGGGGGCAGCACGTAGGCAGGGTTTTGCCAAAGCTGGGAAAATTCTGTGTCGTTCTATTTCTGCATTTGTTATTCTGCTATTATCTATGCTACTATTATTTTGATGTATTTATTGAAATAATTTTATAAGCTTCCGCAATTAATTTTTATAATTAATAGCATCACCCTATTCACCCCCCCTCCTCTAGGGTAAAATCGATCCTTCAGTCTTTGCGGCGTCAAGGGGCTACCGGGGACGATCGCACGTGGTTCCGGAGGTGATGGAGGTTGTGACATGGCTTCAGGGAGGATCGCGTGGAGTCTCGTGCCAAGGATCAACGGTGGCGGTCGACTGTGGACCAAGTGTGCTTCAGGCAGTTTTTAGGTAAGGGTCGAAATTTTGATTTTCGATCAATGCTCGAGTTTTGGGTTTTGCGTAGCTTTGTAGTGGTCGAGGGTGACTTGCCGAAGCCACGGCGATGATCGTGGGTGGTCGGGGTGATGGTGCATGATGCACGCGTGCAAATGGGTATCAGGAGATGATGGGTTTTTGGGTAGGAGAAGGAAAGGGTTGGAGCTCGAAGCCTTCATCGGGTATCTGCTATTTTGGCTCGAAGCAGGGTGAAGTTGTGGGGTAACTCGGGGTTGACGCGAGATTATGTGACGGGTGGCTCGCGTTTGTTGAGTAGTTTTGTTGTTCAGGGTTTTTAAAATTAATAGTATTGTTTTTTAAAGATTTTGAAACCAAAGGAAACTTGACTTTGAAAATGATTAAGGTTTTAAAACCAAAAGTTAAACGAGTTTATTTATAAAACTAAATTTATTTTATAGTTGTTTTTAAACAAGTTCTTATATTTTGAAATATAAAAAGTTTTAAAAATAAAATAAGTGAATGTTTGAATAAAGTTTGTATTAAATTTTATTTGATAACTTTGGAAAGTTTTAAAGATTTAAAAAGTTTAATTTGAATATTTAAATTGTTTTAATTATAATTGACTTTTAAAATATTTTATTTCAAATAAGGTTTAATGATTAAAGTTTAGAAATCAATTATCATTTAAGAAATTAAAAGTTTTGATTAATAGAAGATAAATAAATTTGTGAAAATAATTAAGATAATTCAATTTTTATTAATAATTAAAGTATTTTGGTTAATATGATTTAATTGAGATAATGGTTTTCTTAATTAAGACTCTTTATAATATAAGAAGTTAAGAATCATTTAATTAAATTTAAATGATTAATTAAATAATTAATTAATAAATAAATTAGTGATTAATTAAACATAATCACTTTGGAGTTAATTAAGTGTAATTACTAGGTGAAGTAATTAAGTAATTAATTACTGGAGGTAATTAAGTAAAAGATAATTACTTTATGAAAGTAATTAAGTGGATGTGATTAAGGGTAATCACTTGTGTTATTAAATAAAGAATTAATTTATATAAGTAATTAAAGGTTTAAATTATTTAATTATTGGTTAATTAATAAAAGGATTAAGAGTACTTAATAATGTGATTAATTACTTGTTAAAGTAATTAATTAAAAAGAAATTTAATTAATGAAAATAATCATTAATTAATTGAAATAATTAATTTATTGTTAATTAATAATTAAATAATAATTAATTTATAATTAAGTTTTGATTACTCAATGTAATTAAAAAGTAATTAATTAAATGTGATTAATTAAAAGTAATTAATCAAGAGTATTTAATTAAAAATAATTAATCAAGTGTGTGAATTAAAAGGTGATTAATCAGGTATGATTAATTAAAGGATAATTAAGGAATAATTATCAGAATAATTAAATAATAAGTAATCAAGTATGATTAATTTTCAAGAGTAACTAAGAGATAATTACTTGGTATAATTAAGAAGTGATTAATCAAGATGATTAATTAAAATTATAATTAAGGAATAATTACTTAAAGTATTTAAGTAATAATTAATCAAGGATGATTAATTTAAATGGATTAATTAAGTGATGTTTATTAATTAATTTATAATTAACTAATGAATATGTAAGCTGGATTGATGATAATCCAAGTGTTTAAGTAAGGAATTAATTTAATTAAGGATTAATTAAATTAATTAAGTTTGGATCAAACTTGTTTATGGATGGTTAATGATTGGATGATATCGTATATCATTGATTGATATGTGATGAATGTGATATATCTGAGATGTGATATATATGCTGCTTTGTGATATGTATGGATGAATGTGATAATAGTGAATTATCTATTTGTGTGTTATGAATCATCCATTTATGTTAAGTGATATTCTGAATATCTATTGTTTAAAACCCTTAAGTACAACTTGGACGTTAAAATGGAATTTGGATTCGGTGAGACCAGGATTGGGTTTCCATATTTTGATATCCGAAAACCACACCGATCCAAAATAAACGTTAGGTCATGAATCCAAGTGGAGTGCAAGTGAAGACTCGAGGTGTAAGAACTATTCATCAGTATAACTCTAGGGGTGATTCCGTGATGAGTTTGATGGAAATAGAACTTACAGGTTCGAGATGGTGATTCAGAGTGCAAGGGCTATGGTCGTTGACTCTGAATGTGATTCCAAAATGAGTGCAACGAGATAGTGCCTTTGGTTCCGTTCGAACCCGGAACGGATTTGTATGGATTGAATGCTTTTAGAACATCGTTAGGTGGACGATGAGCATTCTAAGATAGATGTGTACTACAAAGGTAATCGCAGCCTCAAGCCTCATCAACCGGGAATGGCTAAAACAGGGGAGGTGCAGCAAGGTTAAGTGGGTCATGCCCAAGTAGGACGAGATTTACCCCTGTCTGGATGTCCCTTTTTATTTCGGCTTTGTGGGCGGTTGGATCTGCAGCCAACTATGGGGTGGTCTTGCTCGGGACTGTTCAGTAAGGAATGGTCCCGGCCTTGTGTAGCAGGGGAGCGGGCGTACTCCTCGGTACGGTGATCTAGGCCACGTACTATGACGGGCGGTACCCCAGTAGCCCTGCCATTGATGGAAACTCATTCTTCCTACGAGACCCTACGGTTTTGTTTGTTTTACCCACTTTTGTGGCTAGTAGCTGGAATTTAATTGATGTAATAATTTCGGCTATTTCACATTTACTTGAAAACCCTAGACGCTATTATAATATCACTGGATTTCCTATCAAATGTTTTGGCTAGCGTAAGGTAAAAACTTTTCCATGTTTATGTGTGGGAAGTCTTACGTGATACCTTTTCTTTCCAAAGGATTTTCTAAAGTTAAGCAATCTTAAACCGTTTACTCACATCAGACCCCTGTCTGACCCGAGTGTTTATTTTCTATTTTATTAAACTCTTGGGTACTCATATTATGTATGAGTAGTCAAGTGATTTAGGTTATCCTTGACGAATTCAGGAGGAGCTTTGGAGCAGGAGGCTTCAGCGTGTAGATATATAGTTAGAGTTTCCGCTGTGTGTTATTCTATATAGTTGTTCTTGTATTGTATATTAGACCAAAATGTTATAACTGTCTAAATTGAGATGTATAGCTGTGTACCCTGATGTATATGATACTAAATGTATGTTATATATTATATTTCATTCGTTCCGCTGTGAGATTCTGATGTGTTGTTGTTCTTTCTTCTCTTTCTTTTCTCCTTCTATCTCTTTCTTTCTTAAATAGTGATACGACTTTCTGGTGTTAGAAAGTCGGGTCGCTACAATTATCCTTTCTCTTAAAATGCTAGTGGAGTTATAAATGGGACACATATTCCTAAGAGGGTTGGTAAAGAAGAATTACCGGCGTTTATAGGTTTTACTGTTGATCTCTGTATTGTTTACTGTTATATTTCGGTTAAATTCGTATGTACCACTGAATTTCAATCTGTCATTTGTATTGAATTACTAAATATTAATTAGTAACTATTATTATTTATTAAAAAATTGAATTAAATTGTCTACACGTAAAAAATATAAACAATTTTTACATCCTATCCAACCTTTAACCAACCTCAAATCAAAACGGTCGTCCGTGAATACTCTAAACTCTAATCTAATTTGTCCTTCAACACATCCTTAATCTTTATTGAAAAATACTTAAAATATATATATATATATTACTTAAACATAAAAGCAGTAACCAAAAACATGCTTACTTGGCACAATTTTTGCCTCTTTATTTCAAATTAATGGATTAGTGTTCAATTTCTTTTCTTTTTTACTTAAATCGACTATTGCTTTGCCTTATGTCTCCTTAACTTCAGAAATCAAAGGCCAAAATCATTATTTCTTCCATTTTTTCCATCTTCACCCTTTTTTACATTTTTTTTACCGTAATTGTTCTTCTTATTCTCTCAAATTGGTTTCCCTTTTGTTAACCCGCTTTTAAGCCAAAGCAAATTTCAATCAAACTTAAAAGATCAAAACCAAGATGAAATGACTTGAAAATTGGAAAGCATACTTAGATGAAGCAAGGAAATAAATTATGAAAAGTTCAACCAAAAAATACACTAAGGAAAGAAGTCGACACCGACATGTTTTAAACGACCTGTTTTCGATGACTTATTTTGGACGACTTATTTTGAGTCCATATACCTCCACTCCAACTTCACACGAGTTATTATCTACCTTTCTCATATGTGTCTAAGTGATTTTCAAAGATTTGACGAGCCATTTCATAGATTGAAGAGAAGACACTGAAAGCATGATAGCTTAAGTGATGAAGGAACGTTCACCAAAATCAACCAACCATCGAAGAAAACAACATAGGACCCCACAAATAGAAGTAAGAAGAAAGATGCAAGAAAGTTCGAAAGTAATTAGAACTAAGGTTACATGTCGGCACCCACATGATTAAGTCGATACTGACATGTTTAATTAACCTAGAAGATTCTACAATTTAGCACGTGACTTTGAGCTAATGTTTAGACTCTGCTCTAAGTAGACTTCTAACCCAACACAACTATTTCCTCTATAAATACAAGCCTGGCTGCAACCAAAATGGGATCTAATCTCTCAACCATTGGAGGCTTCTTCATCTTATTCACATCATACTTATCCTCCATTAGAGTCGCCTAGGAAGCTACAATTCGTTGTTCTAGGACTTAGATCGGTTAATTTACTGGCCCTTTTTAGATCAACTAAGTCCAAATCTTGATCCTAACATTAGAGGTATAATGGGAAAAAGCTTGGCCTTTAATTCCACGTTGTAGGTAATAATTTTTTTGTCAGATTTATAGATCATTTGTTTTGAATTGTGCTTTCAACTCTATATAATGTTTCGTACGTAGACAACTCACAGATTGTGGACATTATCAATTGATGGATTCTTTATTCATCAAATTTGGATTCAATTACCATTGTACGTTACAAAAGCTATTAAAAATATATTTTTTTCCCCTAAAATTATGTTGTTTCTTGAGGTTTTACTAAGCATGCTTAATCTTAATTTTTTTTCTTTAATTAATTGAATGTTACTAGATAATTTGGTTTTGTAGTTAAACATGCAGTTTCAATTATGTTCAAATATTAAGGCATATTAAAATGCTTATAAATAGACTATTGTTGCATTATAATCTATTTGGAAACTTATTCAATTTTTCATATCTTATTCTTATTAATCTTTGTAGTAATATGCACCCCATCATAGCTATATGTTTATATGGCATGATATTGATAATGCGTGCAACCAAAAGACAAGCTTGCACTACTTGATTTGCGTAAAGCCATGATGTAATCATTTTAGCATTCATAATGTCATCGTTCTAATCCGTAAAGTTTTTTTTTTTGATTTATTACCATAAAGAATCTCTTCTCTAGTTGTTACTACAACATATTAGTGCACCACGGCGGATATTTTAGAAGCCTTTCCTGATTATATCATCTAATTTAACCAATATATAAATGGTACTATGTTAGTGCATGAGGTTAAGCCTTTCCTGATTATATCATCTAATTTAACCAATATATAAATGGTACTATGTTAGTGCATGAGGTTCATGCCTATGATAGTTCAAAAAAAATAAGTAATCGGTATAGATATTTATCTTCTGCCATTGTCTTCATTGTTACCTTCATTTTGAGATATTGTTTTATACATGAATATTATGACTTTTCTTATTAAAAAATTATGGATACATCTTCTTTTTTTCCGTATGTTAGCACATGAAATATTAAATTTGGTCAACCTAAATCCTAGACTTTTCGCACTATGGCAATAACTTTTGAATTTTCTTCACAAAATTATGGCTCTCGTTGTAGGATCGATTTCACCCTAAAGGGTGGGTGACTAAGGTGATGCTATTAATTATTAAAATTTATTGTGGAATATACCAGAATTATATCAGCACAGATAGTAGCAAAATAATAAATATAGAAATAGAACGACACAGAATTTACCCAACTTTGGCAAAACCTTGCCTACGTACTGCCTCTAAGGTTTCTACTAGAAATTAAGCAGTCGGACGCTTACACACGTAAACTCGCGACACCTGCTATCGACTAGCCTTAACTCTACGCTCAAAACTCTACCACAACTCAGCCACTGAGTTGCAAATTCTTGAACAACAACACCGTAGCTCGTCCCCTAGTCACACGGCTAGAAATTACGATCATTTAAAAAGAAAATACAAATTCAAAACAATAATTTAAAACAAAACCCTAATTTTAACTAAAGCATAATTAACATACCTCGACCCAAAATAAATTATTAATAAAAAATGCGGCCCCGTTATATCCTTTATTTTGTTGCTCTATTTTGCTCTGTAAAAATGTCGGCCTGGTTCCTCTTTTTATTTACTCGAAATCAGGGCTTTGAGAGATTATAAGCTGCCAACTTTTATTATCTCGATCGAATGATGATTTACGTCCCTTAGCTTTGTCGATTGATGCTTTCTTCTCTTTGCGCTCGTTCACGGCTGCTTATAGTAATGAGTTCGAATCAATGAATCCGATATGTGAATTGTATCGTTTAAATGCACTGTTATTTTGCCTTGATTCAAACTCGATTAGAGCTGTTAATTTATTGTTCTCAGTTTAGCTTTGAACTCGAATGCACCTTTTTGCTGATGATGTTTTGGGTTTATATAGGGTTCGAACTCCTGTATTTTCGTTCATATATAATCATTTGAATACGTCTATTGATTTATCTCGGCCACTTGGTTTTGCATAGATGCTTGTGATGATTTCTGACTTTGTCAATTCGTATATATTTTTTATCTTGGTACTCACGGCTTTGATTTTGAATCTGCTCGATTCTTTGATTTCCATGGCTTTGACTTTTCTATGATTCCTTGACCACCACGGTTTCGAATTTCGACTTGTTCAACTTCGGCCTTGTCACTGCTTTTGTTTTTTAGCACTTTGTTGACTTCGGTCTTGGTAATTTTGTGTTAATATTTTGACTTCATTTGACTGTTGCTATCGGCCTTGACTTTTAAACTTGATTCTATCTCGGCCTGTACTTGAGAATTGCATACGCTTTGTGTATTGGCTTCGGCCATTATGTCTCTGACTTTGATGACTTCGGTACTGTCGCTGACGCTACTTCATTGACTTGATTATGTAAGCTTGGAGTTGCCTCTGGCCAGTTGAATTATTGACTACTGTTTGAAGTGTGATATTGTGTTCATGTTGCTTTAATTCTGGTACACGATATTTGAGTCTGCATTGCATGTTGTACCAGTTCTTTTGGCACTGCTAACTGGTCCAGTTTAATTTGAACTTTGTTGTATGACTTGAGTTCGAGTTGCTGCCATTTACTGCTGCACCGCTTCATTTATACATATATGTCCTGTAGAAATGTTGTATTTGTATCATGTCGTTTTGAAGTTTCTTTGACAGTCAGGGTTCAAGTGCATGGCATATTGAACTGGTTCATGTATATATGTATGTTGTTTATCACTTCATGTTGAAGTCTGGTCATTTGTTTGGCCTTCTTTAGGTGCTCTAGTCCTTTGATTCATGTAGTCTTGCTACTTGCTTTAAGTTTCATTTTGATGTCAAGTTCATTTGTTTTGATGCATTTGTACTTGTAGTCTTCATTGCAACCATATTGAACTAAACCTTGTTGTCTGCATTGTGGTCTCGAGTCATATGCATGTTCACTACTATTGCCTTGTATCTGCAGTGTGCACTGTTTCGTTAATATTACATTGCTTCATCATTGATTGTTGACATGTGCACCACTTGTGTATTCTGCTTGGTTTCTTGCATATTGATGTTGAGCCACTACCTTTTAGACTAGAAGTCTGGTGGCTTCACTTTGGCATTTGAATTGGTTCGATATTGATTTCATTGTTGTTTTTCATATGCTTGTTGCTGCTGTGCACATGCTTTACTATGTACATTGTTTTCATTTGAAGCTATATTACAGTTTCATTAATTCTTGAGTTCGTACATTTTGATTACACCTGAGTTGAATCCAGCTTGGAGCTCGGGTTTGACCTTATGCTCGTGTCATGACTTTATTTGTATTGCACTTGAGTTGAACACGGCTTTTCATTTGGGTTTGACCTGTGCTCACATGTCCCTGCAATTTATCAAGTGTATATATCGGTGTGCATGGCTTTGTGACATGTACAGTGATACGATATGCATGTCACAAGCTGTTCGTGTATACGACTTCAAAATTAGATGATGACGAGCAACCCAAATAACTGAGGCAAATATTATTTTCAAAATCCACATTTTATTTTATACTGCAAAAATATTTCCTTTTAATTTTACTGCGTCGGTATTTATTTTTGCAGATTGCTCAGATGCTAAATTCAATCTAGAATAAAGTTGAAGATAAATACGAGTTAATGAGCGATATGTAGTGAGCTGTATTTGTAAATTAAAATTGTGATGTAATCGAAATTGTATTATCATTGAATTTCTATATATATAGTGAGAGTTTAAATTTGCACTATTCAAAATTGTAATAAATATTTGTTTGGATAAAATATCCGTTTGAATTTAAATACTGTGTTATTTATTTTATTCGGCAAATATTTATTTAATTATGCGAAAAATAAAATAGTACATTAACAAATACATTTAAATGAATATATATATATATATATGTTTATTATCATAAATAAAAATCATATACTCGCATATTCAACACTCGTTACGTAAATAAACTATGTAGTTCTGGATTTAGTAGTATACTAATAAAAGACTCGTCCTTTGCACACGGAAAAATAATACAATAATGCAATTTTTTTGAAAAAGAAAATACATTGGTCCAAGGCCCAAATGAATTGAGTATATTACCCATTAGTACATCATAATCTTATACAGCTAATACATTAAGCCTTAGCTGCACTTTAGCTCGTTCATTTGCGGTACTTTCTTCAAAACAACTTCCCTTAGAAAAAAAAATTAAGGTTAGGCGATTTGGGGTGATATATCAGTTCCTAATCTTTATGTGTCTTCCTGCTTCAAGAAGGCTCATATGTCTTCTCCTTACTGCTTTCAACTCCTCTATTCCTTAGATCTGAAGTAGTATCTTTAGTTCTACTGCTTTTGCTTGAATTTTTTAGTATACCCACCTATACTTTCTCTTATGGTCGAATCTTACTGCTCTCACCTCAACTCCACACAGAAGAGTGATATATTTTCTTGTTGAGGTTGCTTCCAAAAAGATTTCTTTTGCTCGTTGATTATTGACTTTGAGTCGTGAAATAATGTCTTGTTGTGAGGAGCAATCTTCTTTAAACATGCGTTTGGGTTTGTTGCTACCTCTGTTCAAATTAGGTAAAAAAATGTAATTAATATTATCCTTTTTTATATTAATTGAATGGTTAATATATTTATTTGCTTATGACTTCCCTTGTAGTAATTTTCTCCAGTTGGATATTAGAATGGCTGCCTCCAGCCAAGTTATTCTCCCGAAAGTCACTATTTATGCTCTGTAAATCGTAAGCATGCTTGTTAACTGTAGTTTCTTATCCTATTTGGTCCAACCTTCAAAGAGTGAAGTTAGAGAGGTAATCTTCCTCCAAACCAAGTAATCTGTTTCTGTTGTCCTTATAAGATACCCCTTTTCATAGTCTTCTACTATTTTCCCTTCTGCTACTAATTGTCTTCCTGTATTTTTGCAAGAGTAGCTTTTGGTTTGGGGGAGAGATCGGCCGTCTTCTAGTAGCTCTTGGGTTGTGGTTGGTTGATAATGTGATAATTTCCCCCGAGGAATATCAATGGAATATTTCCCGCAATGTAAGAGTGCTTCAACCTTTTCTTTATGATTATCATGATCCTGCCTGCTTTGGTTATGTTTTTTTATTAGTTTCGCTTGCTTTTTCTTTTTTGAGAAGGATTTGGCTTTCTGAGTTGATTATTTCTAAAGATGCATAGCTTCTCTTTCTTTATGTTTATGTAGTCTCGTATTTCTTTCCTTCCAAATGTGGTATATTTTGGTTATTAATAGAATTGAAGTTTTCTTGAAATCTTATAATTTTGCTTTGTAGTTCTACTGTATGCACTATAAGAACAAAAGTAGTTTCTGATGGCGTGGAGCCGTCGGTGGTAGTCGGTAGGCCGTCGAAAACTGCAAGAAGCGCCGTCGAAATAGGAATCTCTTTTAGTAACGACTTCTGATGGTGAATTTACCAACGGCCTCCAACGGAAATCTCTAATCATTTTCGACAGCCAGGTTGGCAACGTGGCAAACCTATAGAACCAAACAACCGTCCGAAGTCGTCGAAAATGGTTGAAAAAGTCGTCGGTAGCCATTGCAAGTTCGTGACCCATAAGCCGTCGGAATCTGTTATAAGCCGTTGGAATTCGAGGTTTCTTCTGAATTTGACCCTCTTTCCTTCCTAACACTAGACATCCATCAATACTCATAACAGCTCCTTTTTGAGCATATATAAACCATTAATCATATAAATAACCACACATAATATTTCATCCCAAAAATCCATATCCAAATCCAACATAATCCAAAAAATCAACATCCAAATCCACATAAAATAATATACAATCCATCAAAATATATCAAACACATCCTCACCCACTCGAAGTGTATATGTGCATACAAAAAAAAAATAGAATATACCTAACATCACCCATCATACCTTGTAAAACCATCCGACGAAGGAAACCTCCCATGCTGCTCCATATAATCCGCCAAGCGCTAGTTCAGCTGCTTCATCTGCACCGCATGACGGTGATCATGCTCCCACAGCTCTGCGATCTGGGCTCATAGCTCTACAATTTCTTCTTTGTCTTGAGCCATCTTATATGCCTTCTACGATGTCATAGCCTGCAAATAAAAATAATTTTTTATACTACCTCCAACATTATAAACATAATTTACATAACTTTAATTCAATAATATGCAACACTTGAGTTTATTTTATTTTCTAAAAATTACCACTTGGTTTCCAAATCCATAGCGCGTGCTGCAGGCTGGTGGATCCATGACAGACTCGAACATAGCATCCTCCTCATCAGCTGTCAACTCATCCCATCTTGACTCTGCAAGCAGCTATGCCCATGCTTCTTGGAACTTTCATTGTAATGCAAAATATAAAATACATTTTAGTAGACTAATTTCTATACTAATTAGCAAAAAGTTGAAGTAGTCATTGATATAAATAACACTAATTGATATATCTATAAATGTGTACTTAATTAATTAAATGATAACTTTTAACTTGATTATAATATACTTACATAGGCAGTAGGCGCTCTGTCATCTGTAGAATATGCGAGTATATGATTTTTATTTGATGATAATAAACATATATATTCATTTGTATGTATTTGTTAATGTACTATTTTATGTTTCATATAATTAAATAAATATTTGCTGAATAAAATAAATAACACAGAATTTAAATTCAAACAGATATTTTATTTAAAAAAATATTTATTACAATTTTGAATAGTACAAATTTGAGCTCTCACTATATATATACAAATTCAATGACAATAAAAATTCGATTACATCACAATTTATCATTTATAAATACATCTCACTACATATCGCTCATTCACTCGTAATTTATCTACAACATTATTCTACATTGAATCCAGCATCTGAGCAATCTGCAAAAATAAATACTGATGCAGTAAAATTGAAAAGGAAATATTTTTGCAGAATAAAATAAAAAGTATTTTTAAAATATTATTTTCCTCGGTTATTTGGGTTGTTCGTCATCATTTAAATTTGAATTCATCATAAACGAACAGCTTGTGACATGCACAGTGTATCACTGTACATGCCACAAGGTCGTGCATGCCCATATATACACTTGATAAAGTTACAGGGACAGGTGAGCACAAGGTCAAACCCAAATCAAAAGCCGGGTTCAACTCAAGTGCAATAAAAATAATGTCATAATATGAGCACAATGTCAAACCCGAGCTATTAGCTGGATTCAACAAGGGTGCAAATTCAAATAAAATGGTCATGACAACTAAAACAAGCTTCGACCAAAAATTTTAACGATATACATATGAAGCAGAGATTAGACAGTCCAAACCAGACTCAAGGAAATGAACTGGTCAATACAACAGCCAATATCAAGGCATGAACCAGGCAAGTACTCGAGGGTGCAACTCAAAAGCTCCAGACTCAAAGAAACTCGATGAATATATATACATATGTGAACATTTTTGTGGAGTGGAACCAACAGGAGTACAACAGCGCAGACCACACAGCAACTCAAATGAGCAGTGCCAACAGACCAGTAATCAAGTATATAACTGCAACAAATAACAACAGTGGTGCAGCATGGCACAAAGGTACAGACTACACTCGAGTGCACATAAAAGCAACTCAAACTCAATCATAAAGCAAATTAACCAGACCAGACTCAAGATCACAAGAACTATAGTACACATGAACTACAAGACTCAAGAACAAAATCATGTTCAAGTTTCAAACACAACAGACCATGCTGACAGTTACCACCAGATGACGCAGTTAAATATAGAACCATATGTGCACAAGCTAGGCTACTACGTAGTGCAGTAGACATCATCACTAATGGATCAATATACAACTGTACTCAGACTACTAGTGCAAAACAAAGTAAAGCTCCAGATGGCATAACCAAGTGAATATGCAATATGCACACAAGTGAATGCAATTCAGAGCTCAATGCAATCAAATAATAAGTGCACATGAGATGATATGCAACCTGAACCAAAGACTACATGAAGTCAACCTACACCAGTACAGTTTCAATGTCACAAGACCAATCCACTTACAACAATGAAAATGTGAACTAAAGACAGAGAATATGAAGTCACAGAGGCCTAAATCAAAACCACGAAGAAGCCGTTGGTCTAAAATCAAGTAGCAGTTTTGATCAAAAACAGAGGCAGTGAAACCAGAGGCAAATGTACAAGACAAAACTAACTACAAACTATATGGTGATACAACAATGATGCAACAGCGAACAAAATAAGGTGGAAGTCAAGTATGCTATAGAGATGATCAGACAAACTACAAAATCAAGCCAGGTGTAAATTGAACAAGTCGGTGGTCGATGTTAACAACGTTGTGATAACCAAGAAAAAAACGAACAAGTTAGAAATCAAAACAGTGAAACCGGTAATCACAAAATATATGAATTCGAACAAAGGCCGAAGTCACCAGTAAAGTCAAAGCAATGTCAGTGTTGTGATGACCAAGGCAACAAGAAATTCACAAAGTCAACTATAGTTCAAATCACCGGCCGAAATAAATCAATATCGTCATAGCTCAAAATCGAAGCCATGACAACCAAGTAAATGAAATATGTGAAGTGAACAAGTCAAATTCAAATCACAGCATTCAAGCAAGATCAAGTGGCCGAGATGAATTTAGAACAAATTATTTGATGAATTCGTATAAAATATACGAACGAAAATATAGGGTTTCAAACCCTATATAATCAAGTAACATCAACGGTAGTTGAATCAGAGAGTTCAAGCGACAAAGAATAATCTTTAAACTCGAATCAAAAGTCGAGTATAGAAAAATTCGAAAAAAAAAGAACGAACGTAAATTCACGCAAACATTCGAACTCGACTAACTGGAAGCGATTGCAAGCCAAATCGAAGAAGCAATCGAAGCCAATTGTGAACAACCAGAATTTGACTAGCAATCGACACTCCAAAATTCACAAAGCCCTAATTTGGAACGAAGAAGAATAAAAGGAACGAGCCATTTTTTCACAGAGCAAAGCCGGCCGTATAATAGAAAGAAAAGGGGATTTAATTGCTATCATTTTCTTATTGGGTCGGCCTATATATTTGGGATTTAATATTTAAAATTAGGGTTTTGTTTTATAATTGTTTTAAATTTGTATTTTCTTTTTAAACAATTGTAATTTCTAGTCGTATGACTAGGGGACAAACTATGTGGCGTAGTTTGAGAATTCGCAACTCAGTGGCCGAGTTGTGGTAGGGTTTTGAGCGTAGAGTTAAGGCTAGTCGATAGCGCGTGTCGCGAGTTTACGTGTGTAAGCGTTTGACTGCTTAATTTCCAGTAGAAACTATGGGGCAGCACGTAGGCAGGGTTTTGCCGAAGCTGGATAAATTCTGTGTCGTTCAATTTCTGCATTTATCATTCCGCTATTATTTGTGCTGCAGCATTCTGATATATCTGCATTGAAATTATTTTATTCAAACTTCCACGATAAATTTTTATAATTGATAACATCACATATTCACCCCCCTCTAGGGTGAAATCGATCCTACAAGTGGTATCAGAGCCAGGTTTAGAAGTCAGCTTTTTTTAAAAAAAAACTGATATTTTTTTAAAAAAAATCAATTTTGTTTTCTAAAAAAGGTTGAAATTTTAAAATGGCTTCTTTTAATGCTTTTGCTGAGGGTCGGTCCATAGTTAGACCACCAATGTTCAATGGTGAATACGCCTACTGGAAAAATAGAATGAAAATTTTTCTGAAAACCATTGACGCTTGGAATATTGTTGAGATTGGTTATAGAGCACCAACTATAGTTGTAGTAATCAGGAAATAGATAAACCGATGGATCAATAAACAGAGCTAGAAAATAAATTACAAAATGCAAACGCTAAAGCTATGAATTCTATTATCTGTTCATTAGATCAGTTTGAACTTAATCGTGTCTCTCATTGTCTAACTGCGCAGGAAATATCGCACACACTCGAAGTGACTCACGAAGGAACGTATCAAGTCAAAGAATCTTGCCTTGCCATGCTAAGCAGCGAATACGAGAATTTCACAATGGCCATGGAAGAAAATGTCAAAGATATGTACGCATGACTTTCCAATATTGTATACAAATCAAAAGCTCTTGCAAAATCATACACGGAGTTGGAAATAGTTCGAAAAATCCTCAGAGTCCATCCACGGAGTTTTGAAGCAAAAGTGACTGCCGTTCAAGAATCGAAAGACTTAAAACAAACCAAAGTTAAAGAACTCATCGGAAATCTCACCACTTATGAGCTAGAAATGTAATTCAAGGAAGTGCGTGAAGCAGGAGATACTCGAAAGAAATCAATAGCTCTCAAAGGAACAACTGAAAGTGATGATGACGACGACGACGATGGAGCAGCAGAGCTAAAAATGGTAATAAAGAGATTTAAGAAGTGGAACCGTAAATACAGAAATCCAGCTCTAAATCAAAAATTAGAAAGAAGAATAATTAGAATTCTAGATAACCTAGAACAGCAAGAAATCATCTATCAGAAGTGCAACAAACCCGGACACATCAAGTCCAATTGTCCTCAAAATCGACCCGACCTAGAAAAGAAATCAAAACGGAGAAATTTTCCAGCCACGTGGAATACAAGTGATGAAGATAATAAAAGTACTAGCAGTGAGAGTGAGAAAATAGATATGTGCCTTCGAGGTAATATAACTGATAGCGATGATGACGAGCTAAGCGAGGTATCAAAACTCACTCACTCAAAATTACTTATATATTTCCATGAAGTAAATGGCTGTTTTGAATGACTTAGGGAGAAGTATGCCAAACTTGAATCATAAAAAGATACTTTGATAGATTTAAATAAATAACTTGACCAATTAGTTAAAAACTATCAAAGTAAGATCCCTAAGTGTAATAAGTGTCCAACATTCGAAGAAGAGATTAAAAAATTAGAAATCAAAATTAAATCGCTTGAAAATGAAATTCTGATCTTGAAAGAAAGTGAAAATACAAGAAGATAAAATTCTATTAAAAAGTGCACACAATTATTAAACGAAAATGAATCTCTCAAAACACAAGTCCAACAACTGTCAACGACTTTAGAAAAAAAATTCAAAAATGAAAGATCGTTGAATATGTTATTAGGGAACAAATTGTTAATACAGTTAGACAAGGACTTGGATATAATCAATCTGAAAATGTTAGAAATGAAATTAATCAAGTCAATTCAATGTGCACAATTTGTAGAAAATTTGGATACAATCAAAACAATTGCTGATATAGACCCAAACATGTGAAAACTATACTAATTTGGATTCCAAAAGGCACAAATATAAAATCTCTCAAAGTTAAACAAATCTGGGTGCCGAAAGGAACATATATATATAGTTTTGGGTCTCCACAAAATTATTCTCCAAAATATTCTGCCACTAACAATCATGGACCTATAAAAACAAATAGGTCATAAAAATCTTTCATCGTGTAGGTGTGGTGGCAAGCTAAGCAACTACAATAGTGTTACTTGGATTCTGGCTGTTCCAGGGATACAACGAGCGACAAAGTAAAGTTCTTTAACCTAGTATAAAGGTGACAAAATCACAACGGACAACAACGAAAAATTATCGTAAAGGTAAAACAGGTAATGGTATATTCATCTTATTAAATGTGATAATCTGCACCATAATTTGAATTTAATTCAGCCAGTTATTTGATAAAGAAATGAATGATGATTTTGATTCTGACTTTTTCAAAATTGTTGGCTAATTATACTTTTCATACCGAGAACACTACATGCATATCTAGAGTCTTTGAATTACTTCATATAAATTTGTTTAGACTAATGATAGATCTTATTGACTAATTATTCATCTCGGTGCACGTAAATATAATTGTTTATCCTACGGCTTCTAAATTTGACACTATATTCACTGATTTGTTGATTGGCACAGCTTCAAATTCAAATTCAAGAGAATTTCATTTAAAAGCTATTAAAATTGATTTTTAAGATATTTTGATGCACACTTCACAGTCTGGTCTATCAAATTTAACTAATGATAATTTTGGAGTGAAAGAAAAATTCAGATGTAGATTACACTGGTAATCTAGTTGATAGAAAAATTACTAGTAGAACGTGCTTTATATTGAGACATTCAGTAGCTGCATCGTTTTTATTAAAAAGATAATATCTGGATATTTTTCATTTCAAATATTTTCAAATAGCAAAAAATTTCTTATAAAACCCCTTCTAGAAAATCATTTTTTTGACCTTGTTTCAGATTAGTCATTTTTAGAAAATTTGATGATTATTTTTGGATGTGATTTTAAATAATTAATCTGACTCCCTACTAATTATCGAAAAGATAAATAGTGATTGAAAAAGTGATGAGTGTTGATATTAATCGTATATTATAACTCAAGACAGTATAATTAATAAATTTCTTTAGAAATTTAAACAAGAGTTATAAACACTTTTTGTTGGTAAAAATTCCATGATCATTTCTATTTCTATCATTTTCTATCGGTCATCACTCATCATAATCCAGTATAGTATGTCAATATGTGGTGATTTAAACAGGAATCATTCGTTTTTCATTTTATATTTTTTTTTTTAAAAAAACCAAAGTATTCACTCTCATTTAAAAGTCCTCACGGTTATGCATGGGTGAATTACATGGAATTTTTTTATGTGCTTCCATGTCCATTAAAAAGTCCTCACGGTTATGCATGTATGGAACACATATCAAAATTGATTTATTAAATAGGCAAGTTGATTCTAATCCCATTTAAAAGTCCTCACGGTTATGCGTGGTTAGAAGACACTTGAATTCATTTTTTAAAATAAAATTGGAATACTACTAATCTCATTTAAAACTCCTAACAGTTATGCATGGTTGGTAGATATTCAAATTCTTGATATAAATATACCACAAATAGACACAATTGCATGGTTTTATATGATGACATCATTCCTATCCTTCTAAAGTGGAATATGCGTCAAACAGAGTATTTATGATTTTTGTTTGATTTTTTATTGAAATTTAATATTTATATTTGATTGATTTTTTAATATTCTATTAATGTCCATTACTTTATCTCAATTTTTCTAACACTATTACTCTTTTGCTGATAACAAAAGGGGGAGAGGAAAGTTAAGATTTTGGAAAATAAAGGTCAAATATTTTCTATTTGCATCTAGGCTTATTTGCACATTTTTATTTACATGCATATATAAAGGGGGAGCTTTGTATAAAGAGGAAGCACTCAAATAGGTGGAGCAAATTGAATGATCAAATACATTTAATATATTCAAAATCTTAAATATATGTTTGTTATCATCAAAAGGGGGAGATTGTTGAATATGCGAGTATATATTTTTGTTCGATGATAATAAACATATATATATATATACTCATTTAAATGTATTTGTTAATGTACTATTTTATGTTTCAAACAAACTTTATATATTACAATTTTGAATAGTACAAATTTGAGCTCTCACTATATATATACAAATTCAATGACAATACAAATTCGGTTACATCACAATTAATCATTTACAAATACACCTCACTACATGTCGATCATTCACTCGTAACTTATCTACAACTTTATTCCAGATTGAATCCAGCATCTGAGCAGTCTGCAAAAATAAATACTGACGCGGTAAAATTGAAAAGGAAATATTTTGCAGTATAAAATAAAATGTATTTTGAAAATATTATTTACCTCAGTTATTTGGGTTATTCGTCATCATTTAAATTTGAATTCATCATACACAAACAGCTTGTGACATGCACAGTGTATCACTGTACATGCCACAAGGCCGTGCACACCGACATGTACACTTGATAAAGTTACAGGGACAGGTGAGCACAAGATCAAATCCAAATCAAAAACCGGGTTCAACTCAAGTGCAATAAAAATAATGTCACAATATCAGCACAAAGTCAAACCCGAGCTATTAGCTGTATTCAACACAGGTGAAAATTCAAATAAAATGGTTACGACAACTAAAACAAGCCTCCACCAAAAAGTTTAATGATATACATATGAAGCAGAGACTAGACAGTCCAAACCAGACTCAAGGAAATGAACTGGTCAATACAACAGTCAATATCAAGGCATGAACCAGACAAGTACTCGAGGGATGCAACTCACAAGCTCCATACTCAAAGCAACTCGATGAATATATATACATGTGTGAACATTTTTGTGGAGTGAAACCAACAGGAGTACAACAGTGCAGACCACACAACAACTCAAATGAGCAGTGCCAACAGACCAGTAACCAAGTATATAACTGCAACAGATGACAATAGTGGTGCAGCATTGCACAAAGGTACAGAAAACACTCGAATACACATAAAAGCAACTCAAACTCAAGCATGAAGCAAATTAACCAAACCAGACTCAAGATCACAAGAACTATAGTACACATGAACTACACGACTCGAGAACAAAATCATGTTCAAGTTTCAAACACAACAGACCATGTTGACAGTTACCACCAGATGACGCAGTTAAATATAGAACCATATGTGCACAAGCTAGGCTACTACATAGTGCAGCAGACATCATCATTAATGGATCAATATACAACTATACTCAGACTACAAGTGCAAAACAAAGTAAAGCTCCAGATGAAATAACCAAGTGAATATGCAATATGTACGCAAGTGAATGCAATTCAGAGCTCAATGCAATCAAATAATCAGTGCACATGAGATGCCATGCAACCTTAACCAAAGGCTACATGAAGTCAACCTGCACCGGTATAGTTTCAATGTCACAAGACCAGTCCACTTACAACAATGCAAACGTGAACCAAAGACAGAGAATATGAAGTCACAGAGGCCCAATCAAAACCATGAAGAAGCCGTGGGTCAAAAATCAAGTAGCAGTTTGATTAAAAACAGAGGCAGTGAAGCCAAAGGCAAATGTACAAAGACAAAACTAGCTACAAACTATATGGTAACACAACAATGATGCAACAGCGAACAAAATAAGGTGGAAGTCAAGTATGCTACAGAGATGATCAGACAAACTAAAAAATCAAGTCAGGTGTAAATTGAACAAGTCAGTGGCCGATGTTAACTACGTTGTGATAACCAAGAAAAAAACGAACAAGTTAGAAATCAAAACAGGGAAACCAGTAATCACAAAATATACGAGTTCGAACAAAGGCCAAAGTCACCAGTAAAATCAAAGCAATGCCAGTGCTGTGATGACCAAGGCAACAAGAAATTCACAAAGTCAATTGCAGTTCAAATCACCGGCCGAAATAAATCAATATCGTCACAGCTCAAAATCAAAGCCATGACAAACAAGTAAATGAAATATACGAAGTGAACAAGTCAAATTCAAATCACAGCATTCGAACAAGATCAAGTGGCCGAGATGAATTCGGAAAAAATTATTTGATGAATTCGTACAAATATACGAACGAAAATATAGGGTTTTGAACCCTATATGATCAAGTAACATTATCGGCATTGAATCAGAGAGCTCAAGCAACAAAGAATAATCTTTAAACTCGAATCAAAAGTCGAGTATAGAAAAATTCGAAAAAAAAGGAACGAACGTACCAATTCATGCAAACATTCAAACTCGACTAACTAGAAGCGATCGCAAGCCAAATTAAAGGAGCAATCGAAGCCAATTGTGAACAACCAGAATTTGACCAGCAATCGACGCTCCAAAATTCACAAAGCCCTATTTGGAACGAAGAAGAATAAAACGAACGAGCCGTTTTTTCATAGAGCAAAGTCGGCCGTATAATAGAAAGAAAAGGGGATTTAATTGCTATCATTTTCTTATTGGGCTGGCCTACATATTCGGGCTTCAATATTTAAAATTAGGGTTTTGTTTTATAATTTTTTTAAATTTGTGTTTTCTTTTTAAACAATTGTAATTTCTAGTCGTATGACTAGGGGGCAAACTACTTGGTGTAGTTTGAGAATTCGCAACTCAGTGGCTGAGTTGTGGTAGGGTTTTGAGCGTAGAGTTAAGGCTAGTCGATAGCGGGTGTCGTGAGTTTACGTGTGTAAGCGTCTGACTGCTTAATTTCTAGTAGAAACCTTGGGGCAGCACGTAGGCAGGGTTTTTTCGAAGCTGGGTAAATTATGTGTCGTTCTATTTCTGCATTTATTATTCTGTTATTATCTGTACTTCTATTATTCTGATATATCTGCATTGAAATTATTTTATACAAACTTCCACGATAAATTTTTATAATTGACAGCATCACCCTATTTACCCCCCCCCTCCTAGGGTGAAATCGATCCTACATCATCATGTTCCCATGAGTATATGACCGAGCCAAAATCGTCGGTCTGCTTTAGGTCATGAGTATGAGCGAAAATACCCAATATGAAACAGCACCCCACGCGCTCTTTCCTAAAATATGAATATATATATATATATATATATATATATATTTTTATTAGTTATCTATTAATAACTTATAGCTTAAAATATAAAAATGTGAATATAAAAATTTACCAAATCCTCACGATGATGCTAGAACGACTTGGAGCCACCCCGATGTGTGACGAGATTCATATTTTTCATTGTGCATCACGTCAATATTGTAACAAAGTAGTAGATTTTTCCAATATCGAAACTCCCAAAATATACTTTGTTTGCACTAATTATGAATCGTTGATTTACCTTGAATTTCAATTAGTTCTCCGGTTTCATGTATCTTTGGAAAATCCTTTACAATTTCATATATATCTTCGCTTGACAAAACTGTTAGTGCTTGCAAGGAATCGTGTCTATTTGATATAAAAAAAATTGTCTCTTCCAAAAGGATGATTAATATGGAGAAAATATCAATGACAATCAAACCACTAAAAAAGTTTCCATGCAGTAAAGAAATTGCTCGTGTTTCCTCCATGCAATAAGGACAAGCTAGGAGACCGGTCGTACTCCAACCTGAAAGCATTGCATATGTAGGAAAATCGCTAATAGTCTACAACAAATAAGCAAACATACGAAATTCTTTTTTTGAAATATCGTATGTTTCAACTCCTTCGTATCACAAAATTTTCAACCCTTCAATCAACGACTGTAAATAAACATCAATTCCTTGTGTCGGATCATCAAGGCGGAGACGATAATTGTTAGAAACATATATGGAGTTTTCATACACATCCATGGAGGTAAGTTGTAAGATGTAACGATTATAGACGAAGATGAATATTTAGAACCAAATCGAGAAAATGGTGAAAATCCATCCGTACATAAACCAAGTCTAACAATACCGCTTTCCGTTGCAAAATTGGGATATTTTTGACCAAAATGCTTCCATGCATCCCCATCAGCTGGGTATGTTAATGTACTTTATTCCTGTGTTCTAACAATATGTCATCTCATATGATGCGCGGTTATAGAAGATGCATATAACCTTTGAAGCCTAGGAGTAATAGGTAAATAATGCAAACATTTATACAGGACTTTCTTTCCCTTTTTCTTTCTTGGTTTGTACCATTCCTGATTACATATTTTACAATTCCTAACATTAATATCTTCTTTTCAAAACAACATAAAACCATTTAAACATGTATCTATTTTTTGATACGGTAAACCAAAATCCGACATAATTTTTTTCACTTCATAATGATTTTCGCACATTAAATTATCGGGAGGCCTATGCCACTTCGCAGCTAGTACAAAAGCTGTAAATCCAGCTTCTTTGAGGTTGTATTTAGATTTTATCACAGTGTATTCTGCAGCTACTGATAATTGGGTGTCGCTTGTATAGCCTTTCCAAAGAGGTTTCTTCGCTGAATCTAACAAATCATAAAAAAAAATTGCTCCAATATTTGGTTCTCCTTCAACATCAACATCGTCGTCAACAAATTCTGAAGTAGGGAAAATTGAACGCGTTGCATCTTCAATCATATGTTCTACGAGATTCGTCGTAACAACTTCATTACTCCCTACCTCCTCTTACTGTACAGGATTAGGTGCTACAATTTCTCCATGACGATCCCATACCAAACAGATCGGCACGAAACCGTACCGACGTAAATGAACTCTAACCATTTCTGGTATCAAATGCTTCGACAATTTACACCTACTATATGGATAATGGATTTTTTCGTCGTTTCTATTATTACTTAAAGCGAAATCAATAAATATGTGTACACCATTATTAAAATGTTCACTTATTGAGCCTACAATTTTCTTTCTTGTTGATACTTCCAGCTTCGATCAGCAAAATAATTCATCATCTCTCCTTCTATAATTAAAAAATATGATATAAATGAAAAACACATTCACAATTTATTTTTCAATACAATTTTATAGTTTAATGTTTTATATTAATTGATCATTGACACTTTGTTGCTGGTTCATCCTGCTCCCCATTACAAACACAGTAACATAATTACATCTCATAAATCCTTTTATTTTAAACGATTCAATAAAATTTCGGCAGCACTTTCCTTTTGTTCCCTGAGTCATGCACGATTGCATGTACATAAGGAACATAAAGGAAGCACTACCGAATTTTTTTAAACTGTTTAAAGTGAAATAATTTACGAGATGTAAATACATTACTATGTTTGCAACTTGTCCAATACAGGGACAAATCTAACAAATATTGTATACAATGATTATAGATGTCTGTTCTGTCAAAAAAGAATACCCATATAACGATCTTATATAATACTTATCAGATGGGGCCAAAAAAACACTCTAAGGGTTTTATGAATAAAGTATATTACATATTTTATATTTAAAAAAATTGGTTTTCGTCGTTTACATTAAGTTGATCAACATTTAACTTAAGTTAAATTACCATATACGATGGTTTATTACATATGCACATGTTTAAATTTATTACCTAACCGTATATATATAAAATTAATACCATTTTCGACGTTTTAGAAAACGCATAAACTAAATTATACTCATCCACACTAGGTGCAAAAGCACTAAATTATTCAGCTAATGCACACTAATTTCTTATCACGCAAACTAATCAAGTTAGTATTCAACATTTATAGGATAATAACAGTAATTAACATTCAATAAACTATACTACACAATCAATTAGACAATATAAACAATTTTAACCCTAAATTAACAAATTCATGAAATCAGGGTTATGAATAATACCTAAAATAGAGGAGATTAGGGATTTGGAGGAGATGAGATTCCGAATTGACGGAGTAAGAGGTGATTTCGGTAGAATTTCGGCCCTCGAAGGCGGAGATGGATATGGTGGAGGATGGTTCGAGTGATTTGTGAATGAGATGAAAAGTTTCTGGTTCAGCCTGGGCAGAAAATAGTCGCGATTTTCTTATGGCTACCAATGGCCGCAAATGGCTTATTTCTAACGGTTTCCGATGGCTAATCATTTTATTAGTTAAAAAATCCAGAATATATTAGCCGTTGAAAGCCGTTAGAAAATAGCCGTCGATGGCCGTCGGTAAATGTTGTCGGAATATATTGTTGTTCTTATAGTGATGTGTTGAACGCTTTTACTGATGCTTACATTGCTTGTTATAGATTGAATTTCAACTTTATTTTGGCAATGAACGAAATATGTCCTGAATACTTGCAGTCATAAAAAAGTGTTCTATATTTTCATCTTCATTTTATACAGTAAGCCTTTAATTTCTCTATCTTTTTTCCACTTAAGACAGCAGTTCCTTGTTAGAAGTCTGTTTAACAAAGCAAAGTATGCACAATGAGACATTTTTGGGGAATTTATCATATACCAAATAACTTTGTACCAATCAACCTCCTTTTCATTTCCCCTTATAAACTCCCATGCTTTTTTTAAAAGAGAATCTGCCTTTTGATGAGAGTTTCCAATTCCATGTGTCTTTTTGTAAACATGGATCTATTTTTATTTTTCTATTGTTGTTTTGAATATGGGTAACTGAATGATTGTATGTATGCCACTTGTGATTCTGAATGATGTTATGTACTTTATCATTTACCCCTCCAAAATCGTATATATTATTCCATCTAAGTAGGTTCATCGATAATTTTCCAAATAGCCATGGGTAAAATCATAAACTAGTTTGTTTGCCATCTTTAAATTTTATTTCTAAAATTCTGGTGCCATTTTCTCTACAAGTAAGAATATTTTTCCATTTTACTTTGAGTGATGACTTTCAATACTGGTAATCCAAAAAAAAATTGTTTTTGAGATATTTTGCTTTCATCCACTTTGGCCATAATGACTTTCCTTCCAAGAATTTCCAAAATAATTTGACTTTACTAGTTTCTCTTAAATCACATATGTTCCTTAGATCCAAACCCCCTGCTTTCTTTGATTTGAAAACCTTTTCCTATGCAATTTTATGCTGTTTTCCCCTCTAAGTGAAATTTGGACAAATTTTCTCTATTTTATATATTGCTTTTGCTAGATTGTTGTGAGATTGTACTTAATAAATGATAATTGCAATGATGATTGTATTTGTTAGCTCTAGTCTTCCTACTAATGATAACAATTCGCTAGACCGTCCTTCTAGCCTATTTTGAATTAAGTCATATAACCTAGTGCAATCACTATCATTAATCTAATTCATATTTAGAGGCAACCCTAGATACTTGACTGGTAGGCTTCTCTCCTTGAATTTTAAAATGCTTCAAATTACCTCTTTTCTTGTACAGCCCTTACTAAAATAAACTTTACTTTTGCATTCATTGACTTTCAGAGCAGCATTCTCCCATATTTTTTCAAAAAAATTGATAGCAGTCCTGGCACTTTGTAAATCTGCATTTAAAAATAACAATAAATCATAGCATGTAATAAATACGAAATAGAAGGTTTGGTTCTATTTATGGTTTGATATTTCCATTTATTTGCTCAATTTCTGTTAATATTGAAAAAAGAACTCCATAACAATGGTAAATAGATAGGGAGAAAGAGGATCTCGCTGTCTAATTCTCATATTGTTATGTATAAACCCTTAGGAGATCCATTAACAATCAATAAGTATGTTACATTATTTAGGCATTCGTTAACCAAAGCATAAAAAAAAATTATTAAACCCATCTGTAGCCTTATATATCTTATAAATTGCCTGTTATTTTGTCAAATGTTTTGTGTAAATATATTTTTATATAGATAAGATTACTGTTTTCATTATTAAAGCTCCTCGATGGTTGATGTGCTAACAAAGCATTTTTTGAAATAAGCCTTCCAGGTATAAAAGCACTCTAATTTTCTGAAAATAGATATTTCAAAAATATTTTCATTCTATTACACAAAATGTTTGATATTATTTTATATATAAAGTTACAACAAGCTATAGGTCTGAAATCCTCTAGTCCATTAGGAATTTTGAATTTGGGCACTAGAGTTAAAAACTGTGATTAAGATTTTTACAAATATTCCAGAACTAAAAAACTCAATGATAGTTTCAAAGATGTGAATCTTAATTTTCTCCCAATGAGATTTGTAGAATTTAGCTCCAAACTCTTTAGGACCAGGATTTTTATCAACATTTGCATTAAAAATAATGATTTTAAGTCTCCATTATATCTACTGGAGCAAGCAGAATGTCTTGACTGTTATTATTCAGTAAATATTTTGTTTCTACCTTCGGGAAATCTTTTCTATATGTATTAGAGTTATGTAAATTCTCAAAATATTTTATTGCTTTCATTTCTGTAATAGATATTTCATTTATGACCTTGCCCTATGCATCCAAAAGTCTTCTAATATCGTTTTTATATCTCCTACGAGACATTTTTGTATAAAAAAAATTTCTTGCTTCATCCCATTAGTAAGACAGTCAACATTTGCCTTCTACCTCAAATTGACTGCTTGCGCATGTACTAACTTAATAAGATTATTTTCAGCTAGAAAAAAATTGTTGACTTTATTTAAGTCGATCAATCACTATCAAGTTCATTTTTGCAACATTTCACACTCCTCTCTAATAGATTTTTAATTCATTTTTATTCCTACTTGTATCCCGTGTTTTCAAGTTTTCTTTGGTTATTTGGTGCATTTTGCAAAATTTATACTGGACAGTGCCATGTATATTAACCAAAAGACTGTATTTGATCACATTTTTATAACCTTCTTTATATACCCATCCATTTACAAATCTAAAAGGGGTATTTTTCATTGCCAAATTATTATTCAAGAGTACGATATGGATGGGTGTGTGATCACTAGATGCTTAGGGTAGAGTGGGACGTTTGAAATCTGAAAATGTGTTTTTAAAGTTTTGATTTACTACAACTCTATTTAGCAGTGTATGTTTCTAAACTCCACTGATTTCCAAGTGTACTTCCAAAAATAATTGGTTCTACTAGCCCAGTTTTACGTATAAAATTATTTATCCTTTCCCCTTTTCTAAAAGGAATTGCTTTCCCCCCTCTCTTTCCAAAAGCATGTATAACAGTGTTAAAGTCTCCAACTAATAACCATGGATGATTTATATTTTTGTTTAATTGTTCTGATTGGTTCCATAAGATTGATCTTTCGTTTTTACTGTTTGATGCATAAACGAAAATGACTTCTAACTAAAATCCCTCTTTATTCATACATGCATGAGCAGTGTATAAACTTTAAATTATATTCTTATTGTCTTATATCCTGTATAATGGAATCCCACAATATCCTAATCCTACCATTACCTCTCATTTAATTATTATCTATGATATTCCAATTAGATAAACCTTTGATATGATAATCCTCTATTTTAGAATTATCCAACTTTGCTCTAGTAATCCTGCAATACTAGATTTATAATTGAATAACAAGTTGGATAAATCCAATTTTCTTTTAGGGGAATTAAACCCTCTTACAATTTAAGCAATAATCGTCATATATATATATGTATATATATGTATATATATATATATATATATAATATAAACATAACGGAAGTATAAAGGATACTTTTAACAACTACAGTGAAAGGCGGTAATTTTTTTTCTATCTCTCACAGCTTTCTACCACTTTTCTTACAAGATTTCTTGTCTTGTACATTCAGTTCTTCTCGTTTTGTGTTTTTGATGATATTTTTTCCCTGAAGTCGCTTTCCGCTGCATCTTCTGTATTATCTGCGCTTAACAATAATGCAAGTTGTAGTTATTCTGTCACTAAAATCTATTGTGATACTGTGCCATGTAACATGCGTAAAATAAGCCCGAGAAGTTTTTCCTCCGTAAATCAGTTACTAGCAATATTGTAATACATAGAGATGTACGTAGTAACAATAGATTGAAGTCTCTACATTAATAAGTTTGTTGACACCGATCTTGCGAAAACTTGATGTAGGAAAAAGAAAAATAAAGTTTCAATATAAATTGTGCATCAAAATGTTAAAAAATTTGTCCAACGAAAAATTTACTATGGTAAGTATACAATTTCAAAATGAGCAATTATTTACAGTAGAAAAGCAGGCAAACACCATTACCATTGGCTTTTGCTGAATAATTTGAGTTCCATTCAGGAGATGCTTCATCTTTTTCTTCATTTCTTTTTCTTCTCTTCGTGTGCTTCCTCAACGTTGTCTTCTTGTTCTTTATTCTGTTCTTCATCCTCATCGTCACTTGTTTCTTTTTCAATCCACAAGTAAATTGGATAATTGATCAATTCCAAGTGTTTGCTCACCAAATCTTTGATCTTTTGCATTGTCTGCACAGAACTTCTCTATCATTGAAAGCCTTGATTATATTTGAATTAGCAAGTACAAATTACATTCAACTGCTACATAACTTGAAAGGTGTTAAAATTACATGAGCCACACAGTGAATTATTCCTCCTCGGCAGATTTTATATAACCAGTTAAGAATATAACAGGTCGAAAGATAACAAGTATTTATCCAATACCTATATACCTCAAGATCAATCTGATAATCATGGTTATTCATGCAAAATTTACAGGTGAACGTACATGCATGTATCAAACAACCAAAATCTAGTCCTTACAACAGCAGACCAACCTATCGTGCAACGTTACTTATAAAATAAATATGCTTTTATTAGAGTTAAAAACAAATATAAAAACTTATCAGTTTTAGTCATGCAATTGTCATTTATTTAGCACATAGCTGACCATGTCAGAAATTCTTTACTGTTCGATCTTTCATGATTAATGATGAACAATTCAAGTAATAGCCCAAGGATCACCAATACAGAATATTTCACAAACAAAGCTTAATATGATTTATTTTTTTGGTTAAGATGACGTACCTTGATTAACAGCGGAAGATGTAATGGCTGTCATCTTCTTCTTCTGGCTTCTAATAATTACTCTTTTTCTCAGGATTCGGTTTCTCTCTCTAACCCTATTTCTTTATATGTTTCTTGATGGAGAAGAATACATCTATATCCCAGGAGAGAGAGGACATAATCCTTTACATAACATTTAACTCTAAATCTGGTACGTCCATCATATACCAATTCAACGCTTAAAATTAATCACAGACCTAATGTTCTAATTATAGAACGGTCTATTTATGACTTAATTAATCGGGTCACATTAAGATTAGAAACTACATAACGTTAAAGGTAAATGAAACGTTCTATTTATGACCTAATTAATATGGTCATATTAAGATTATAAACTGCATAACGTTAAAAGTAAATGAAACGATTGCACTTTCTAATAGCAGTTTTCTAACATTCTCCCACTTGACCCGATTATTCATAATATCAAGTGTTGAACATCATACTATGATAAATTGCTGAGAGTTATGGCGGTTGTGCATTATTAATTCGATGCATTCCCTTCCATATACTACAATACCAGCAATCCATCATTTTATACTCATAATTTATATAAAACAGCATAATGGTCTACATAATGTCTTATATCATAACGATTAAACATAATATCTTTATAAGACTCTTTCTTGTTTAAAATTACATAAAGTACATACTACCACATTAAAACAAGAGACACATAATTGTATATCAGAAACACATAAAGGAGCTCAGAATGTCACACATCAATTATTATTAATACAACCAAGACCCATTCTTTGAACATGTTCCTTAAATTGTCTTAGTTGTAACCCTTTCGTCAAAGGGTCTGCAATCATAAGTTTTGTCCTGATGTGCATGATTGACACTCTTTGTTTCTGAACCTCATCTTTCACAACAAGATACTTCAGTTCCATATATTTGGCACCTTTGGAGTACTTGTCGTTTTTTGAGAAAAACACTGCTGCAGAGTTATCACAATAAATTTTTAGTGGCTTGCTAATGGTGTCGACAACCGCAAGTCTTGAAATAAAGTTCTGCAACCATAATGCATGAATTGTGGCTTCATAACATGCCAAAAATTCTGCCTCCATAGTAGATGAAGCAACGATAGTTTGTTTCACACTTTTCCATGATATGGCTCCTTGAGCAAACATAAACAGGTAACCAAAAGTCGATTTTCTAGTATCGATGCATCCAGCAAAATCTGAATCGCTATATCCAATCACCTCCAATTCATTGGATCTACTATACGTGAGCATGTAATCTTCCGTGCCTTGTAAGTACCTTAACACTTTCTTTGCAGCTTGCTAATGTTCCCTTCCTGAATTACTTTGATACCTCCCTAATATACCGACCGCAAAACTGATATCTGGTCTAGTACATATTTGAGCATACATTAGGCTACCAACTACAAATGCATATGGAATTGATTCCATTTCCTTTCGTTCAACATCATTCTTAGGACATTGCATGAGATTGAATTTATCACCTTTTTGTATAGGAACTTTCCCAGGTGAACACTTACTCATTCCAAATCTCTCTAGAATCCTTTCGATATATCCTTTTTGAGACAATATCAATATTCCTTGTGATCGATCACGAAATATTTCTATTCCGATCACATAGAATGCTTCTCCCATATCTTTCATTTCAAAGTTCGTTGAGAGAAATTCCTTAGTCTCATGCAATATGCTTAAATTATTTGCAGCAAGCAAGATGTCATCAACATAAAGGACTAGATAAATAAACTTGCTCCCACTGATCTTTGGTATAAATAGTGATCAACCGTATTTTTCTTAAAACCAAAAGATGTAATAATGGTATTGAACTTAATATACCATTGTCGGGATGCTTGTTTAAGCCCATATATTGACTTCTTAAGTTTACACACCAATTGTTCTTTACCTTTTACAGAAAAACCCTCAGGTTGATCCATATAACATCCTCGTCAAGATCTCCATTCAGAAAGTTGTTTTCACATCCATTTGATGCAATTCCAAATCATAATGTGCTACTAATGCCATTATTATTCTTAGTGAGTCCTTTTTCGAAACGGGAGAAAATGTCTCCTTGTAATCAACACCATCTTTCTGAGTGTAACACTTAGCAACAAGTCTAGCTTTATACCGTTCGACATTACCACTAGAGCCGTGTTTGGTTTTAAAAACCCATTTGCATCCGACTCTTTTACAACCATGTGTTAACTCAACGAGATCCCAAACTTCATTCTGTTGCATGGATTTTAGTTCTTCTTTCATGGCATTAATCCATTCCTTTGACTCTTTACTTTCTACCGCATGTGAAAACGAAACTGGGTCCTTATTGATTCCTATATCATAATCTGATTCTTGCATATAAACCATATAATCATTAGAAATAGCTGACCTACGATCTCTTTGAGATCTTCTTAATTCTAGTTGTGGTTCATGCATATCAGCATTATGTAAGTCATTTCCTTCAGGAAGTACTTCTTCATTTATATGTTGTTCATCATCATGCTGTTCTGCAACAGCTGGAACAACATTTGGAGTAATAGTAGATGGAGGAACTATTCTAGGCAATGTAACATTTATCCTTGTTTCCTTTATTTTCACTATTTCTCTTCTAGTACTCCTACTGACTTCACCAATCTCAATGAATCTTGCATTACCAGTTGTTATAATTCTTGGACTATGATTAGGACAGTAAAACATATATCCTTTAGAATTTTCAAGGTAACCTAATAAATACCCACTAATTGTTCGAGAATCTAATTTCTTTTCATGTAGATTATAAATCCTCGCTTCCGCTGGACAACCCTAAACATGCAGGTGTCTTAAGCTAGGTTTCCTTTTAGTCTATAATTCAAAAGGAGTCTTTTGAACAACTTTACTAGGAACCCTATTCAACAAATAATTAGCGGTTTTGAGAGCATACGACCACAAATTCTTAGGTAGTGTAGAATCTGACATCATACTCCTAATCATATCTATTAACGTCCTATTGCGCCTTTCTGCTACACCATTTTGCTATGGTGTACCTGGCATTGTGTATTGCGCACATATGCCATGACTTTCGAGGAATTTTGCAAATGGACCTGGACACTGGCCTGACTCATTATATTTTCCATAATATTCACCACCTCTATCTGACCTTATGATTTTCCCTTTTTATCTAATTGTCTCTCAACTTCCTTTACAAACGTCTCAAGGACATTCACAGATTGAGATTTTTCATGAAGCAAATAGACATAACCATAGCAGGAAAAATCATCAATAAAAGTGATGAAATACTTTTCTCCATTAATGGCTGGAGTGTCCATAGGTCCACAAATATCAATGTGTATTATTTCAAGAAGTTGGCTGCTTCTAGTGGCTCCTTTCTTATTATGTTTGGTTTGTTTACCTTTAATACAATCCACACATAATTCTAGATCACTAAAGTTCAAATTTGACAAAATTTCATTACTTACTAATCTCATCATTCTTTCTTTGGATATGTGACCTAGTCTTTTATGCCATAAGAAAGCAGAATTTTCATTCAACATGCTACGTTTGCATCCAACATTATTTATTACATTCAGCAAGGAATTCGCATAAGTGTTATTCAGTTTCAAGTTATATAAACCATCAATTAGAATACCAGAACCAACATTATCAGTATTCTTATATAAATCAAAACAACCAGATACAAACGTACATCTAAAACCAGAAATATCCAACTTACTTACGGAAATAAGGTTTCTAGATAATGAAGGTACATAAAGGGTACTATATAAATCTAATACATATCCACTTTCTAGAATTAGATGATAAGTCCCAATGCCTTCTATTGTGGATTTCATTCTGTTTCCCATAAAGAGAAAACAATCTTCATTTGGATTTATGGTTCGGATCATAAGAAATCCCTGCATATTATTGGAGACATGAGTTGTAGCACCAGTTTCAAGCCACCATGTATTAATAGGAACTTCAGCTAAATTTGATACAAAACATACGAAAGATGAATGATTATCTTTCTTTTCGAACCAAGCTATCCTTTTCGGACAGTCATTTTGATAATGTCCTTTCCTTTTACAGAAATGACATCGAACATCCTTTAGTCCTTCTTTTACTTATCCTGCCCATTCTTAGCAGGTGCCTTTTTCTTCTTGAAATGACTTGATTTTCCATTTTTTTCTTACCAGCTTTATTACTCGCAAAACTTACTGAGTAATTCACTTGATTTTTCAAACGTCCTTCTTCCTGAACAAGTCTAATGACCAATTCATTAACATTCCACTTATCCTTTATAGTGTTATAGTTAATTTGAAAAGGTCCATATTCAGAATGTAGCGAGTTCAGGATAAACTGGATAAGAAAAGAATCCTCTACTGTAAGTCCAAGGGAGTTTAACCTTGCTGCAAGATTAGTCATCTCTATAATGTGCTCTTGCATTGTTCACGACCCATCAAACTTCATGGTCGTGAGTTCTGCCATAAGAGTACCAGCAAATGACTTATCAGCTGAACGAAAACGCTCTTCCACAAACTGCACATATTCCTTAGCACTTTCTGTTTGCGAAATTGTTGACTTGATGTTGTTAGCAACAGTCATCTTAATAAACATGAGGCTCAATCTGTTACTGTGTTCCCATGCTTTATTGTGTGATTTTTCTGTCTCAGTACTAGCTGTTGTAAGAGCAACAGGTTTATCCTCAAGGAGTGCCAAGTCAAGATCCTGAACACCTAAATGGAAATTGACTTGTTCTCTCCATTCAGAAAAATTAACACCAGTGAACAACGTAACAGATGAAGCATGTGTATTCATGGGAACTACTGCAAATTAAAAAAAATTGAAATAACTATAAGCTTATAGCTAACGTGATTCAGATATGTACATAATAGTATAATATAGCACTCCTTTAGATAGATACTATCTTATACTTAACATAATTAAATACCAAAACATAAGTAAGTAATAAATATATTCAATTAAATAAAACTGACATCTTTGGATGATCAATATTTATTCAATCAAGATATCTATTAAACCTCATCATGTCAACTAGTTATAGAACAAGACTTTCCTTCGGTAAGTTCTCAGGTTCTACCATTAATAATGCCAGTTTTTTTCTGTATTATTATAACTAGCAATTTCTATCAATAATCATTACGTCACTTATGCACTAAATGATTATTCTGATTTTGACCACTTTGGTGGTTAACAAAATCATAAATCTCATGTGCATAATTGACTTATAACACATACTTGATTAAACATCATGAGCAAAGCATAGAACAGATCAATTGCAATCATAGGAAGTATTCAGTTATTGATTGGTGGCTCTGATACCAAATGTTAGAAATTCTTTACTGTTCGATCTTTCATGATTAATGATGAACAATTCAAGCAATAGCCCAAGGATCACCAATATCGAATATTTCACAAACAAAGCTTAATATTATTTTTTTTGTTTAAGATGACGTATCTTGATTAACAGCGGAAGATGTAATGGCTGTCATCTTCTTCTTCTGACTTCTAATAATTACTCTTCTTCTCAGAATTCGGTTTCTCCCTCTAACCCTATTTTTTTATATGTTTCTTGACAGAGAAGAATACATCTATATCACAGGAGAGAGAGGACCCAATCCTTTATATAACATTTAATTCTAAATCTGGTACGTCTATCGTATACCAATTCAACGCTTAAGATTAATCACAGACCTAATGTTCTATAATTAGAACGGTCTATTTATGACTTAATTAATCGGGTCACATTAAGATTAGAAACTGCATAACGTTAAAGGTAAATGAAACGTTCTATTTATGACCTAATTAATAGGGTCATATTAAGATTAGAAACTGCATAACGTTAAAAGTAAATGAAATGATTGCAGTTTCTAATAGCAGTTTTCTAACAGACCAACGTATCATTTCCATTTGTCATTTATTTAGCAATTTTTATTAAGAATGCAACATAATCGTCGGAACGTGAGACCCATTATGAATTAGGTATAGCACACTTCCATTTCTATTTCCATTTCAGTCATTAATTTAGCAATTTATACCGTTGATGTCATTTACGTATGAAATATATTTCATTATCATGTTATTATTCTCTTTTGAAATAATGTGTATATATGCCACAGGTTTATCGTAATGTCATCTAGAGGTAGGAGCTCTTCCCGATCTTCAGGAGGAGATGGAAGTAGTCCATCGCAAGCATCATAGTGTCCTGTAATTTCTTTAGTACCTAGAGCAGAGGGGTAAGAATTAAATTGTATTCAGCATCTTAATTTTTTTTGATAATGTACGTATTTATCTGTATCATACTTAAAAAAAAGGAGGTTCGACCTACTTCCCTCGAAGGTTGCTATGGATGTTTCTAGAGCTTCTTACCGGAGTAGGATGAGTGCGTATTGGCTGTAGTGGGAAAACATCTCTCCCCACATAGTAGAGTGTGTTTGGCAGGAAGTCCTAGTAAGTTTACTTTTCTGTTTTTCATTTTTAAATCGTTTTTGTCGTTTTTTTACTGTTTATTATTTACAGTTTAATATTCTTTTTGCTTTTTATCGTGAAACACAAACTGAGATAGAAATTTAGACAGACGATATGCAGTTGGCACGAGAATATTGGATGAAGAAGATGTGTAAAAACTATAGAGACTCGATATCCGAAATCAAGAAATCAGGTAAGAAACCACGTTGGATGGGGGAAAGTGTATGGCAAGCATGTTAGGGATGCTGGAAAACTAACGAGGCGAAGGCAAGTATACTAAAGTTTTTTAAATTATTTGACTGGTAGTGAATATCAAAAAATACATGACCGATAAATAATGTATCAAATTTTGAATGTACAGGCAGAGTCGAAAAGAAACTTTGCAAACAGAAATAAAAATCCGGTCACTCATCGCGGAGGGTCGAAGTCATTTCAGTAGTATCGGCAGGAGTTGGTAAATTTACTGAATGCAAACTGTAAATAGTTTGCGCTATTTAATTTTAAATGTACAATAATTGTATGTAAAAATCAATTTCAGGAAGCTGAGGCGCATGGTCCCGTGGGCTATATGGACATGTTTACTCGTACGCATGCTGTCGAACATGTAAATCCGGATGGGACAGTTTCGTATACATGGCACGACAATAAATCAAGCAAGAGCCATGTAAGCATATTTCATTTTATGCAGTATTAGTAATTGTTCTACTTGTTAAAATATAATGAAATAAGATATGATGATATTAATTTGTTAATGCAGGAAAAGTTTATGAAGCAGCGCCAGAAACTCCTTGCTGATATGGATCGAGATCAGCTGACGATGGATAAGGAGGATGCTATTTTTGAGTCAGTTATGGATCCATCGGAGCATGGCAGACGATACGGATTTGGCAATCAAGTGGCAAGTAAATAATATATTGGGTATCATATAAGTTTTCAAATTCAGTACATTGGTTTTGAGTCACTTAGTTATGAAAGCATATGCATTACCAAAATATATTAATTCGTTACTTGAATGTCATTTCAAAAAAAATAATGAGAAAGATATGTTATTTAATTTAGTTTACCTGATATATGCTGTACACATGCATAAATTTGTCACATTTACTATTAAAGAGATCAAAAGCGGTGATATCTCGTAATGTAACGTACTCTTATTTTTGTTAATAAATGGTTGAATCACAATTTAAAAAGGGCAAAAAGAACATATTTTTAAATGTATACATCATACACAAGTAATGATTAGAACTTCATTAACGAGTAAATTATTATAGCTTTGATTTTATTGCATTAAATAACAGGAAGAAAATCAATGCGGCAAAATAGTAATGGACAGAGTTTTGAAATAGAATGATTTTGCCATAAAAGCCTTAGGTGTTTCTAACAACCTATTTATATTTATTTATTAACGACTAATGTAACATGTGGATTCATTTTTGAAAATACTCGAGTGACATATGATTTTTGAATGGAAATATATAAACTGAACGAGTACTTGTATATTTGTTTTGAAATAAAATAATACAAGGATAAAATTATTTTGCATCGACATAAATTATTTTATTGCTAATTTTTTTTCATTTTAAGGCTAGTATCTTGATTAACAAGTATAAATGAACATACACATATGAAGTACAAATACTTTTCTAGAGTAGATTACATATGGATGCAATAATTTGTAAATTAAGGCCTTTAGTATTTCAGGTATCAAAATGGCGGTTTATGCTGTGAGAACTACATCAATTAATGTTTTTTCTCATCATCTAATATGTGTAAATTCTAAGTTCAAATGATGAGTAATTTGTTAAAATACAAAACAATGTTTTGTGATGGTTGATATTTGTCCAATACATTGTCAGCCTCATTCAGTCTACAGTTTCATGGTTTAGTCGCATGGCCCTCCTTAATCAATTTACAGACCATTTTTTGAAATTAGTCATTTCCTTTCAAATAGTTATTGCTTTGCTGGGTGACACAACCATTCGTATATATAAATTGGCCAACCTCCCTCTCATTTGAGAGATAGAAAACCGAGTAATTTTAAATTTATTGCTCTCATCCTTCCCTACAGTTACTTTACTTATGCTAAAAAAATTTCAAAGTCATAGTATTTCAAAATATAAATCAACAATCTTGTCACTATATTTATTTTATGTTACCACAATCTAAGATGTTATCAACATGTACATACACTTACATAAACATGCATAAACTAAATTAAATAACATTATCACGCTACTAATCATTCACATACATGCACAAACACTTACAGAGATCACACAACTAAAGTTAATATTTATTACAGGCCAGTAGTCAGAGACGGGGTATGCAGACTTGATCTTAGATCGATCTAGCAGAGACCGAAGATTTGCCGGTTAGGGTGGCGCGGCTGGAGGAGCAGAACCGTCGGTAGGTCATAGAGACCACACAGTTGCTAGACCAGCGTATAGTTGAGTACATGCAGCAGTATGGCCGCTTCCCATCATCTACTGGCTCTGGTTCTGGAGGAGATTGATTCATTGCTTTGGTCGGTATGTTTTTTTCTGTTTTGCATGATTTGGTAGATGGTGGAGGTAGTTGTTGATTTATGTACTATGTTATGATACACTTAGCTTTTTTGTTGTAAAATTATGTGTTTTGACTTAATTTTATGTATTTTTTCGTTTGGTAAATTGTGTATAGTTTGCTTTTTGATATTTGGTTGGAATATTATATATTGGATTCTTCAGCATTGGTGGAATAGTATTTGTATAGGAAATTTGGATGGAAGGCTATATTGCAGCAGAAATATAAAAAAATTACAGTAGATTTCTGACGGCTTCCTACGGCTTTCATGTTATATTTTTCCAATGGCTTCTGACCGCTTTCAGATCAATTTTTCCGACGGTTTCTGACTGCTTCCGACAAGTATCGGAATCCGTCGGAAATACGAACGGCGAGATGTGTCTGAAGCCGTCGGAAACACTACACCCCGACGCCTTATTTTCCTATAGCATTTTCTGACGGCTTCTAGCGGCCTCCGACGGTCGCCGACGTGGCCGTCGGAAAATGCCTTTTTCCTTTAATGGACCCTTAAACTACATGATATCTAAACCAAGTATATTTCCACATAAAAAATAAGGCTTGATATTGGTCAAAAACAATTCAATTGGCAGAGTTTTTTTCCAAAAATACGTAAATATGAGATTTATCATAAAATGATATTAGAAGCAAATCAATCAAAAGTAGTGACTTCCTATATAAAATATTATCGAGTATCCCATTGTATAATTCAAGGAAAGTTGTCCTTAAAAGTTCTTCGCTTAAATTATTTCTTATCGTGAGAGAGATAGCCCATGCCCTTCACATGTTAAAACAAAAGCAGTTTCTGAACTTAAAGAGAAACCACCAACGGCTATGTTAGGATGCTACAAGTTATCTCAAGTAAAATTTTGACCTAATAATTTCCTTATCAAGATAAAGTATTTTACTTTGTTTAAGCATCAATATAATGTAAAAATTATGAAAATATAGCTGTTATTCTTGATCATTCACACTTCCATTCATCTTATTCAATACATTTCTAATGTTCATCATGAGTATTAATATTATTTTTTTATTAAAGCGATAGAGATGAGTGGGGAGTCCGCTAACAACACATAAGATGGACGAACTAAACCGGTATATCGCTACAAGAACATATGACTATTCTGACAGCAAATAGCCGTTGGCGGCCATCAATAGCCGTCGGCGTCCATCGAAAGCCGACGGTATGACCATCGGAATAGCTTACACGATTTTTGTCAACTTTCGACAGCAGCGACAACAATCTTTCGACGTATTTTCAACAGTTTCTAACGAAAAATAGTGACGGTCTTCGATGATTAATGAGGTACACGTGGATCCACTCGTAACCAATATTCCATCGGTAGCCGTTAATGGTCGTCGAAGGATTATGACCCGTAAGTCGTCAATAGCCATCGGAAATCTAGATTTATTTATTTTTTTATTTCCACGCCTATACGAATTCCACCAAATCGACATATATATCAATATACTTCTCAACTCCATTCCATACAGATAATTCATATATACATGCATATATATATATATATATATATATATATAACAACCAACAACACATATTATACCAACAACAATATTAACCATAATCTACAATATATACAAAATCATAAACTCCAATATATACAAAGTCAAGATCATAAACTCCGATAATAAACTCCAATATATACAAAATCAAGATCATAAACATCAATATATCCAAAATCAACCTTCCAACGTCCTCAAACATCCAACGAAACACTAATCAATCAACGTCAAACATCAAACAACTCCCCAACATGTACTAAATCAATACAACACATACAACCTCTTATCAAAGTATATCAAACATACCAAAACAAATCATTCTCACCAACTCCAAGTCAACATATACAACATCCAAGGACAAACACAGAAAAGCGTACCTATCAATAGTCGTTCTCGCCTCCGGAAGCACTAGACGACGAAGAAAATGAACCATGTTGTTGTATGTACTCCGCCAAACACTGATTCATCTGCTCCATCTGTATAGCACGAAGATGGTCATGCTCTTGCAGCTGCTCAACAATGGCTCTCAGCTCTTTTATATCTGTTAGGAAATCAAATCTACGGTTTCGATGACAACAATTATAAAATGGAAATCGAATATGCATATATATTTATATTTACAGGTACTTGCTAGAATAACATCACTAAAAAGACAAGAACAAGGCTCAAAGAATATTACAAGAGACTACAAGTCGATAGGATCGATGGAGCAATAAGATAGATGCACAAAGAAAACATGCACGGTTTTCAAATGTCTGGGTGCACTAGCCAAACGTCTGAAGAAATCCTCTGGAATACAAAACAGATAGGGTCAGACATCTAGTTAATGCACTCAGATGTCTAAAAGATTACTGTTGACAAAAAAATATACAGAGTCAGACGTCTGAAACAAATACCAGATGTCTGATTCTAAACTCGAAATTTAAAATTCAAATGACAACTGACACATTTGAAAAGATATCTTCGCTTCTCTTCACTGCAACTCTTCATCACCATCGGAAGCAACTATAGAGCACTTGTTAATGGATGCAACTACTCAAGGAATCTCTCTACCACTATATATAACATCAAGAATCAAAGAGAAGAACTCACTTTACTTACTTACGCTCTTTACACATATACTCTGTTATATTCTTGATCTCTAGCAATCTATACTTGTATTTCACTCTTCCATATATTCAGATCTCCTCAATCAATACTCTCTAGATTTATATATCAGAAGCATTTGTACTTAATATTCAATATACGTATTATAGAACACATGCTTGACAAGAACAAGCTATTATAACCAAGCATATTCCTCTAGACGAAGTGAGGGTGTTTGATAGTCAAATTCCGAAGGGGGGCTTCAGGACTGGACGTAGTACGGGAGGTCCGAACCAGTATAAAATCCCAGTGTGCTTATTCTATATTTACCTAGATTAATTTTATCTTAGTTGCATCATATAGTTTGTTACATATACTTACATATACACTACACGATCCACTCTATAGACTTTCAATTGGTATTGGAGCAAGGTTTGATCAAAGTACAGTAACACATTTTTTGAATCACTTTAATATGGAAAGTATTTTTCAAGAAGGACAATTCATAGCACGACCCCCACTTTTTAATGGCTCTAACTATGCATATTGGTCAACACGTATGAGAATTTTTATGGACGCTAATGGACTACAAATTTGGTCGACCACTCAGATAAATATGAAGCACCTACTACCGCTATGAACACATTGACCGATGCACAAAAAATGGCAGCTTCTAATAATGCCAAAGCTATGAATGTCTTATTTTTCTCACTAGATAAAAATGAATTTTCACGTGTCATGTTATGTAACACTGCATTAAATATTTGGCGTACCTTACAAGTTACAAACGAAGGCACAAACAAAGTTAAAAAACTAAGATTTCAATTTTACAAGATCAATTCTTATCATTTAAAATGAAATAAAATGAATCTATAGTAGATATGTACTCTAGATTCTAAACCATTCAACATGATTTAATGGCACTTGGAGTCAAATTCACAAATTTTTATTTAGTACCTAGAATACTCAATTCTTTAACTCCAGAGTGGGAAAGAAAAGTATTATCTCTCACCACTCTTAGTTGAAGAGTTGAAGGAAATTCAGTGTCCTATGAAGCTAATTTGCAGGCATGAAAAGAACTAAATTCAGAAAATAAGAACATAGCATTCCCAACAACAAATGAAGTCTCCGACTTAGATGAAGAAGAAATTGTATTTATTGCCAAAAACTACATCAAATTCAAGAAGTTTAGGAAAATGACTAAATTTCAAAAAGGAGGTAAATCAACTCAACAAATCAAACTTCAATCAAATGCTATGAATGTGATCAATTTGTACATATGAAGAAAGACTGTCCTAAGCTCAATAATGATAAAAAGAAGAAAAAATTTGAAAAGTTCAAAAAGAAGAAGGCTTTCAAATTAATATGTGATGACTTGGATTCTTCTTCATCATTAGATAGTGATAGCGATAGTGACGGAGAATAAGCTAATGTACGTTTTATGGCATAAACTGATGAGGTATGTCCTGAACTTAGCTATGACGAATTATTAGAACTTAGAATGGAATTAGATGATAAATTTAGACAAATTAAAAAATTAAATAAAGGACATATAACCAAAATAAATAGATTAGAACTTGAAGTAGGAATGTTAAAAGATGAAAAAATTATTTTAGAAGAGGAACTAGAATTATCTCAAGAATTTTTTTTAAATAGTTTGGTCAAAAATGAGGCTATTTGTATTGATTTTGATAAAATTAAAATAGTAAATGATAACTTGTTAAAAGAAAATGTCAACTTGAAGAGTAATATTAAAGTATTAAAAATTGAAAATTTAGAATTAAAAGAAAAATTAGATAAATTACAAATAATGTTTCAAAATTTAATAAAGGAAAACAGGATTAAAACACAAATGGATTTGAAAATTAAAAATATTCAAAGTGATCACGGTGGAGAATTCGAAAATGATCTTTTTACTAAGTTTGTAATAAGAAAGGAATAAGTCATAATTTTTCTTTTCCCTGCACACCTCAACAGAATGGTGTAGTAAAAAAATCGTATGTTACAAGAATGTGCACGAACACTATTAAATAGTAGTGGTCCACCAAAACATTTTTGGGCTGAAGTTATTGCCACAGCTTGTTATGTGTCGAATCGAGTAACGATACGTCCTATGACCAAACAAACTTGTTTTGAAATATTTTTTGGAAGAAAACCTAAAGTATCATACTTTAAAACTTTCGGATCAAAATGTTTTATATTAAATACAAAAGATAATTTAGGAAAATTTGATCCGAATGCTGATGAAGGAATCTTTGTTGGATATTCGAATCGCAGCAAAGCATATAGAATTTTTAATAAACGAAATAACATTATTGAAGAAAGTTTACATGTTTCATTCGAAGAAAATTTTCTTAATCATCATACTAATGATGATGAAGAAATAATTTCAAAAACAAATACAACTAATTCTATTAATAATGAGATAAATTCGCAAAATAATACTTTGATATCATCTCCTAGAATTTTTAAGGATCATCTAAAAGATAATATCATTGGAGATCTCAATTCTAGAGCAACTAGAAATCAACTTAATGAAATAAGCCATATAGCATTTGTGTCAAATTTTGAACCAAAAAAATATAAAGAAGCTTCAAATGATAATTTTTGGATGAAATATGTGAGAATGTCAGTCTAGAAACATTGAAATCATTCACTCCCAACGACATCCAAATCGATCAATTGGCTATATTTCTCTTTTACGCAAATTTGGATAGCACGGCGGTATGGAATATTGAAAATGAAGACAATTGGCTATGGTCTAGCATTTATGGCAACACGATTAGACTCACTCCGGGAATAATCGGTAGAACTCTCAGATGTTCCGACACGGGTGAAGATCTATATAATATTCCCGATATGCATTTCAAACCAAGGAACAGTACAACACATTAAATAGGGGAGGATGAAATGCCTAAATTTGCATCCAAATATCTACGACCAAAAGCAAGACTTCTTACTCGAATGATCATCAATACCATCGTCCCACGTCTGGAAAGTCATGAGCAGATAACTGAGTTAGAACACAAAGCTTTATATGCTCTATTTAGCGAAATAAGGGTGAATTGGGCCAAATTTATTTTTGACGAGCTCAAACATTTTTAGACGCGATCACCGCCATCAATTATCTACCCACATACGTTATGAGACTTCTACGTGCTCACAACATCCCCTCCTAATTATCAACTTTTGAAGAAATCTCTCCAAAATATGCTTCCACAAAAATTTTCTCGCTAATGCACCTACCGGAAATTCCTCCGGAGTTTATATATTTTGAAGATTGGACGCATAATCGTTAAGCCAGACAAGTTGGGTCTCCACCTCAACCACACCATGAACCATCGCAAGAGGAGGAACAACTTCGTGAGATAACTCTTCCTCCTCCTACACCATTTGATTATACAAGGCAGCATGAGATTTTGGAAACTAGAACAAAAACAAATCCAAATGAAAGCATTCGAGATCTCACTCTTCGAAATCAATATATCTTGTCTCAAAATCAAAAGGTTTTGGCTAAACGTATTGATAGTTTTGAAACATCTTTTGCCACATGTCTAGAAACAGTTGAAACATCACTTTCGACTATATTATTGGTTCTCAAAAAGGTTCTTCAAAGGGTTCGTGGTCCGACACCCCCTTACGAATATTAGCCAACCCCGGTGCCTTCTCCTCCTTCGAAACAATCCTAACTTTTTGAGGGAGACGAACCTCTCCAACATCTCCTACAAAGAAACCTAGCTCTTCTCAAAAAGAAGATAAAGGAGATGATCAAGAAAAAGCTTCCCCGAAAGACTCATACATTTTAGGATTTCATCTTATGTACACTTGAAAAATCTGTGAATGTACTCAATTACAATTATTAATGAAATTATATTTTTGTGTGTTATATCTGCATATATCTTTAACGATTGGCTACTATTTTAACTTCTAATTAGATAGAAATCTTTTTGATAATGCCAAAGGGGGAGAAATAAATAAATATATATATATATAAATTATAAATAAGCACATATCCAGGGGAGATTTATAAATTATATATAAGTACATTGTATAGTTGTCATCATCAAAAAGGTGAAGATTGTTAGAAAATCAAATCTACGGTTTCGATGACAACAACTATATAATGGAAATTGAATATGCATATATATTTATATTTACAGGTACTTGCTAGAATAACATCACTAAAAAGACAAGAACAAGGCTCAAAGAACATTACAAGAGACTACAAGTCGATAGGATCGATGGAGCAACAAGACAAATGCACAAAGGAAACATGAACAGTTTTCAGACGTCTGGGTGCACTAGCAAGACGTCTGAAGAAATCCACTGAAATACAAAATAGACAGGATCAGACGTCTGGTTGATGCACTCAGACGTCTGAAAGACTACTTTATACCAAAAAAAATTACAGAGTTAGACGTCTGAAACAAATACCAAACGTCTGATTCTGAACTCGGAATTTAAAATTCAAATGACAACTAACACATTTGAAAAGACATCTTCGCTTCTCTTCACTGCAAATCTTCATCACCATCAAAAGCAACTATATAGCACTTGTTAATGAATGCAACTACTCAAGGAATCTCTCTACCACTATATATAACATCAAGAATCAAAGAGAAGAACTCACTTTACTTACTTGCGCTCTTTACTCACATACTCTGTTATATTCTTGATCTCTAGCAATCTATACTTGTATTTTACACTTCCATATATTCAGATCTCCTCAATTAATACTCTCTAGATTTATATACTGGAAGCATTTGTACTTAATAGTCAATATCCGTGTTATACAACACATACTTGATAAGAACAAGCTATTGTAACAAGCCTATTCCTCCGGGCGAAGTGAAGGTGTTTGATAGTCGAATTCCGAAGGGGAGCTTCAAGACTGGACATAGGACATGAGGTCTGAACCAGTATAAAATCCTGGTGTGCTTATTCTATATTTACCTAGATTAATTTTCTCTTAGTTGCATCATATAGTTCGTCACATATACTTGCATATACACTACACGATCCACTTTATAGACTTTCAATCTTTGCTTCGTCCTGCTCTTTTTGGTACGCTTGTTGAGATGCCCTAGCCTGCGAGTAGAAAAAACTGTTATAGAATTTTTTGACGACTTTTATAACAATTATGTAACTTTTATAAGATAGTTTATTTTTATATATTACCACTTGATTTCCATAACCAAAATGTTGATTTCGCTGCATCGGATCCATGATGGAGCCAAAAATAGTGTCTTTCTCCTCGTGGGTCAACTCATCGCGATCCAATCCCTCTAGCATCTATGCCCATGTCTCTTGAAACTTTTTCGACAATGCCAAAAAATTGAAATTAACATAACATTATTTTAATTCTTCAAAGCTAATTACTTAAACTAATTAATATTAATAACTTAAAATTCAAAATATGCATACATATGCTGTCGTCGCCATATCCTCATCTTCCCAGGCATATGTAAAGTTGACAGTTTCGTCCATTTTCTTTCTGGCATGGGTATAGGCAAATACTTCCATGTATGAGACCGGACGTCGATGCGCTCTTTCCTAAAATATATATATATATATATATATTACAGTTTATATTAACTATTTATTAATAACTTATAACTTAAACTATATAAATGTAATAAAAATCGCTATTAATAAATTTACCAAATCCTCACGGTGATACTGGAAAGACTTGGAACCATCACGATGTGTTACTAGGTTCTTATTTCTATTCGTAGAGTTCCTCTCTAACTCCGCCAACAAATTTAAATAATTGAACAATATATTTACAAAGTTTTGTGAACTGTTTAAAATGAAATGATTTACGAAATGTAATTACTTTATATTGTTTGTAATTTGTCCAACACAGGGACAAATCCGACAAATATTGTTTCAAATGAATATGCATATCCGTTTTGTAATAAAAACGAATATTCATATAAGATCGTATACAATGCTTGTCAGACGAGGCCAAAAACTTTTTAAGGAATATTAACTTTATATAACATATATTGGCTAATTCATTTATGCATTGTAATATTCTAATAATTATATAATATATAAATATATATATACATTCCCATTTTATATAAATCTGTTATGTTCTCAATTAAAATATACAATGTTATATTTAAAAAAATAAACTTCATAATACTGTCATTTATTTATTTTATCGGATTCCACATCCAAGTAAACTAGAATTTTTATATAAACTATCAACGGATAATCTTCAATAATAATAATTAAATTGACATTTTAGCACATTAATTAAAACTAAATCATAACACCAATCAACATATAAATTAATCAACGCAAGTTGATCATAATATATTTTAATTATCGGATTTACACACTTACACCAGTAATTAGCATACAATTAGGCTAAAATTAGGGTAATTATCGGATATACACATTTACAACCATAATTAGCATACAATGTCAATCAACATACAATTGCAAACAATCGAGGGGCTAATATCATCAAATATAGCTACAAATTAATACTAATTTAACATATTAGGGTAAATTAAAATTAGAGAAAAATACATTTTTTCAAAAAAGAAGCATCGGAAGTCGAAGAGGAGAAGTCGGAGGTACTTTTGGTGGTAGCGGATGTTGGCCGGCAGTTGCTAGTGGTACTAGGCAAATTGGTGAAGAGAAGGATATTTGGATTTAAGAAGAAGGAGGAGGAAAGTGAAGTTTCGGGATGTCGTAATTTCAGTATACTCGCAAAATTCCGACGGCCATCGACAGTCGTCGATGGCTCTAGTTCTACCGGTTACCGACGGTTATTGACGGCAACTACATTTTAATTACAGAAAAGCCATGGAGATGACGAGCCGTCGAAAGCAGTTGGAAAATCCCATCGGCGGTCGTCGAAAGGTTGTTGTCGCTATATACTATTTCTCTTATAGTATATGGATCAAAGTAAAATGCTACATGCATTAATAATAAAAACACTTAATTTGTTTTTCAACTTCGTCTCATTTTTATCTACCCAACTCATGGAATGTATCTCCTTAATTAAAATTCAAACATAAAATGTCTCATCTTAGTTTGGAAGCTTTTCATTTATTTTGTTTATAACAAAGCCTAAAGTACATCCTATTGTTCCTAGTCATTTAATGATTGAACAAGAAGAGTAATAAACAACAGATTATCCTGATTAGTGGGATTCAAGATGGGAGTACACATGATACAAAAATGCCCTTAAAGGATAACACATTTTGATGAAAGCTTGAAGATATTGATGAGAAGGTCCAAATTTTGAAAGCCAACAACAATAGTAAATTATTCTATTAACTATTTGAAATGCGAGCATTCTCTAACAAGGTTTGTAACGAACCGCCTTTTTAAATATCGACACTAATGCATCTACGATATTCATATACCCAGCATCCAAGTGCCAAAAGACAGATTGTTATGGTAAAATAAAAAGAATTAGAAACAAAACAAGAAATAAAGAAAATAACATCGGAATCTCATAACAAAATGAATATATAATATTAAAATGATGGTACAAAATGCTACCCTAAGATACATAGCGTTTTAAGTTATAATTCTAAGTACTATCATCGGTCTAGACAATTATAACAAGCGATCCTCAAAAATGTTAATATATACATAATAGCAGTGCAGTAGAAATAAAATAATATGGTAGGCGAATGGAAGCATCTAGCTCGTCTCCTAAAACTCCAAAGAATATCAAAAAAAATATGCCTTTCTCAAATTATTTAAAAGAGCATCAGAGAATTTAAGGGAAAGATAAAACTAGAGAGTTTAACGGAAAGATAAAACCGCCATTCAGATGTGGTCAGCATATAACAATATCATTCGAGATCAACCGAATCACAAAGGAATGGTTTTCCCTTTAGAAGAACCAAACTCATCTATAATTACATATGACGATATAATAGTAGTATCTAGGGTGTAGAGTACAAATTAGAAAATAGATGTGTTACTTTCAACACACAACAAAATAACATTAGAAGTACAACTAAAACAACTAAGGTATGTTCGTATATGGACTTCCATTGGAGGTATCCTCGGTAAATCGAGGATGGAACTCCTGGCAAGGCTCAGAATCTGACTTCTGAAACTACGTATATCTCTAGATAAAATATACCTTTAGGAAAATATAGATGGTCCATGTCCGAACATGTGATACCGAATACCGACAACTCTCATGCACCTAAATTAAAAGTGTCTCTAGATATTTGGAGTTGATGTACCACAATTTTGGGTTTGCTAAACCCCTTATTCATAAGGCTTACTCTTTTTCCATCATTTGTGATGGTGAAGTCATGTTCATCATCTCCCCCATGAGTTTTCATCACTCGAACGGGTCTTGAATCTCTCCATGAATTCCAGTGCAAGTCATTGATGAATGCTAACTTTGTTCTCTCACTTGAAATCAACCTCAAGGTAGACAGTACTCTTACTAGAATCACTAGAAATGGTATGTCGACCTTTCTCTTGGACTTAACCTTAGGATAAACAATTCAACTCTATAACATTTCATCCCACAACCTCTTTTAGAACATAGAACTCATATATTAGTTTTGAAGTGGCTTCGGTATGTAATACACTTATCCGATCTCGGACCCTTCAAAATTAAATCGGTGAATTTCCAGTTAACTACATTTCGGTTCTTTTAAAATTAAGTGAACGATATAAAGGAGTCCTCTCTAAGGGATCTTGTATACATAAGTCTTAAAGAAAGAGACGTTTCATACTAATAACCCTCTTGAGGGGATCTCAAACCATATGAAGTCCTGAAACTTTTATATACGTCCTAAGTTAATTTGGTCAAATTTGATAGTCAACTAACCGACTATCTAATCCTAAAACGATCGCATATGAAAATCAAGTCTCGTATACTTATCATCATTTCCAACCTTATTAACTTATGTTATCCCTCGGTCAAGAGTGAAGCTGGTAGATTAGAGCAATGTTGCTTCTAAACCCTACTCAAACATCATTCTTAACTCACACAGATAGAGTAAGTCTACTTTATCTTCGTCCAGTATTAAATATAGGATTAAATACTTTCCATAAACGAGTAAACATAAAAAAAAAGGATTAAATCACATAAGCGAATTTTAATCCCCATTTATTTAATTAATTTTTTCATTAATTAAAACTTCTTTGTAATTACTTATATATATATATATACACACATTTAAAACATCTTTACAAATGATATATACATGTATACTACTATTTCATATTCATTTCTACTCTTTTCAACAGTTAGAAATTTATTCACATTATTATCTCAAAGATATATGAATATTCACAAGTCTCTTAACAAGATTTCACATTTTCAAAAGTATATTTAAATAAGTTAAAACAAATGTTATTAAAACATCGTTACTTTAAACTAAGGCCATTTTATACCTATCAAGGCTATTATCTTTAAAACATTATTTTCAAAGTTCTAATTACATCTACACTAATTCAACAAGGTAATGTACTTTAATTAACTTATCAAAAATTATCCACTAAACTTAAGGTTATAACAAAATCACTTTTATCCTTTTACAAATTATTTAACTCACTTTTCCAAACTTATATGTACATTAAAAATACTTATAGATAGTTTTTAATTATCTACATAAAATAGTGCTTAAAAATAACTAAATAAGAATTTAACAAAAATTAATAAAAAGCAGGTTTTGTAAGTATAAAAAAATTATTTAAAAAATTCATAAATAATTACTAAAAATATATTTGTACTTCAAACCACTTTTAAAATATTGTAATTAATGTTACTAAACATAACTAAAAAAATTATAGAAAAATACTTTGTTTAAGTGTCATTTTTAACCATTTTAAAGTCTCAAACAACATACTACAGCATTTGCAGAAGTGCTGTCTAAAGTTGAGAAACACCCAGAAAGTGTAGCATTTGTGCAACAAAACCAGTTTTAAACCTTCCAAATTTCGATCAGTTTCAATGTGTTATTAATAGATTTAAAGTCCAATTTTTTTACATTAACTACTTTACTTATATTACTTAATACCCATGCAAATAAACCCCTAAGGATATTTTCTAAGGTCATATTAAAAATCATCAAACACAAGGCATTTCAAAGTACATCTATAGAGACTAATTCTCGCTTCTAACTTTTATTAAAAAAATTATAACATTTCTATAATTTTCCAAACCAATTATTTGTTGTCCCATACTATATTATAAGTATAGAGAATAACTAAGACATATTTTCAGAATATATTCACATATGACCGTTTTGAACAAGTTAAACAAAAGGGATATGTGAAGTGCACTTTAGCAACTATTCCCACTTCAAAAACTTTCAGCACACATCAACGCCACACATAATCACGCCAAGCGTGTAAATGCAAATTCAAAGCTACGTTATATGTTTCAGAGGGTAATAGAAGTGACAATATACAATATAGAATTGTCATTTTCTTTCAAAAGCAAGTATGGTCCAAAGTTGTAAATTTAATTAGTTCACGTTAATTTTACATTTGTACACAACTTATATAACATAATATATACGATAAAATGGTGAGTAAACTCACTTCAAAACCAAGCTAATATAATCACAAGCCATCTATGCTCAAACATCCAAAGCTTTTACCTTTAGCTCAATTTTTATCTCGGCATCCTTCCTTGCTCCATCAATGCTCACATCCCAACCTTGGAGTGGAGGTTTGTGCTCCTTCTTTATGTTTTGGGTTGTTATTTCTTGTTTCTATGATGTGTTATGCCTTATACTTGAGTTTGGTGAAGTTTGGAAAAGATTTATATTAATTAAGGATTGATTAGCGAGGATAGAAGAGTATTAAGACTAATTTGTTTCTTCTTTGAAATATTAACAAATTTGTTAATGTAACACATGAAGGGTCTTACGTGGAAGCGGTCAATATGTAACCCACCTCTATCCTCCAAAGAAGGTCACCATGCATACCCTCTTCCATATGCCCATCTTTACACCTCATTCTCTCTTAGTCCTTAAGCCTTCCCAAAATACCCAACTTGACATCCTTGTTAACATCATCAAGTGATTTAATTATCCATAACACCAAAAGTATTATTAGTTGCTAATTAATTATACATTAATATATTAGGCAAGCACAAGAAGTTGGAACAACTTCGATCAAGTAAAAACAGTTTATCGATAAAATGATTTTCGATTATATTATAGATGTTTCTTCAAACTGTTTATTTTTATAAACACTTTTCAAAAAAAGTTTACCATAATTAGTTATTAATTAAAAGGTGTTAACAAGGTTATAAAATCCATTAAATCACATTAAATCCAAGATTCAAATGTTTAAATAATTTGAATATTTAAATACGAAATGTTTGAAATTTCGAGTCATTACATTCTTCCCCGCTTAAAACATTTCGTCCTCCAAATTCTAACATGACCAACGCACAAAAGAAACAAATACAAGTACAATCAATACTTATCAGTATTCAAAATTTACTAGTAAACAATGCTCACGATTTGCTCTAGTTCAAAAATCCTCTCATCGTTTATGGATGATAATCAATTTACTAAGCGTACCTTACACTCAACGGCATCAGGTAATTGCTTAGACAATTATTCATGCTGTCTCAAAACAAATCGAAAAGTCATTCCTAGACCAAGCCAACCAAACATAGTATATATATACTTAAGTCTTTATGATGTGTACGGATCATCCGTACGCAATATCCAATCTAATCACTTGCCCGATCACATAAATTTTATAGTACTTATCACTTGACCTCTCTAGTGTAGACTTCGATCAAGTCCCTTGATTAAAAATTTTTGTTTCCCCCATATAGCTACTAACTATGATAGAGACCTCGAGACCATGTCAATAATTCATTTCAAGTGTTCTTAAGAATCGAGTGAAAAATTCTTGCTTAGCCCGGTGTACATCACCTAAAAATCATGTGCTTGAATCATGGATCGAGAACAATCATGTAGATAAAATGATGTATATCCTACTGGTTTCTTAACTACACCAATTTCTTTTTATATCACATTCACTTATACAAATCGTTCAATATTAAAGCCATTTATAAGCATTTAAAAAAAACATCACTCAAGTTTATAATAAACATTTTATAAAGACATTACTTTATTTATAAACATTTCACAACTTAAGCTCAAGTTATTACTCGTGTAATTCTCTAGTTGATCTTAAGGGTATACATAAAATATCAAACTCATTTTACTACTTGAAATTTAGATGAAGGCCCAAAATAAATATGGGTCTTATACTGAGTCAACCTTTTGACTTCTTTACCCTTCAGGTTAGGAGTGTATCTAGCAAGAGCATGACATCGATATCCAAACTCGAATCTAGGGTCTACTTTTCTTCTAAAACCCTAAGGTAATGATGTTTATTAGTTGGTCCAATAAAATCAAAAACTTAATATAGATGTTCAAACCAATTGAAAACATGTGTTAATTTACTATATTCTCCATTCAAGAGTTCTAAAACTTGTCTTTGTATTTTCAACAACATTTGGTCAAAATTCTATAACGATCCGAAAATTTTACGCTGTCCAAAATCATTGAAAAATCCGTTTCATTCAAAAAATGAAAACTACTCAACAACACAACATAACGGGATGAACATACTAAGCTTTCCTAATGCATAGGGTATTTACGTTTAATAAAAAAACATACACTACACCAAAAAAGTCATTTTACAATGACTTTAAGTCATTGCTAAAGCATTTCATAATGGTCCTAAACCATTGCGAAATGAGGAGTGACTGATATTTCGCAATGGCTCTGAGCCGTTGCAAATTTGTATTTTGCAATGGTCTAGAGCCGTTGCGAAATATTACTTAGAAAACAAATGAATTCATAACAAGGATCAGCTTAATAGTCACCTTTAGATTTATGTACTAAAAAATTGATTACAACATTGCAGCAAGCTCAACTCAATTACAAATAGAACAAAATTTCAAAAAACTAAGCAAGCAAAACAAATCTTTGGAAGTTACCAATGACTTGATCTAACGATGTTTACACTATTACCATTCAAGCAAAAAAAAATTGCATATTTCTTTGATCGTAACTTTACCAATAAACAATTTCCACAGGATCAACGAATGTAATATGGTATACACATTGTTTTTGTAGTCACAACCATAACCTAGGTCACTATATATGCTTATAAAAAATACATACACAAAAAATTCAATACCTCACAAGTCAGAAATACGATCAAATTCAACTCTTAAGCATTTGATACGAGAAATAAAAGACTTAGCCAATCGAGCAGCATCGTTAACCTTAAACCGAGTACCTTGTTAACAAACTACAGTAAGAGCAACCGAAGAAGCTAGAGCATTCGCTACATAGCATTTTATGTCATTCGGCAAAGTCTCTCAAATTTGGTTTAGAACTTTAAGGATGATTGTTTTTATTTAGATGATATAATTTCCAACTCAATTTCATTTACCGTATGCTTTTTATTAAAATTTGTCACACTAAATGAGTGGGTTTTGCAAGAGATCAATATCTGTACAAGAAATATTACTAATAGTTATAAAAGCAGGATAGGAAAAAGGAAACGAAAGTTTAAATTCCCTTACAAAGGAAATGGGAAAAGCTTATTATTCAAATTCAAAATATTATCAATATGATTAATTGTTATGGTTATATGCTATTTCTTATTTGGTTATATGTTTTCTTTATTGTCAAAATATAGCATGTTTCTACAAGTAAAAGAATGTGCATTTAGATTTGCTGTTTTGACCATAACTAGCAACTAACTACTACTACAAAGTCATGCAGCTCCTACTTTTAATATGCTTTAGGTACACTACGCTCATAAAGATAACAATTTTGAGATATTTGGTTAACTGAATGCTTGAAAGTTTCCTTGATGCTATAAAAGATGCACAAGTTGTATTACTGAGTGCTTTATTTTTTAGGATGCAACTTAAAATTCCTTATTACTGAGTACTTGATCGAAATGTACATGATAGATAACATGTGATATTATTCATGATCAATGTGCATATATATATATATATATATATATATATATATATATATATATATATATAGTGTGTGCGCTTACCCATGTATAGTGCAAGTAGCACAGCTTTGTCCTGGTCCACTCGGATACCATTATGATGGCAACAGTAATTAATTCAGAGAGATGGAAGTAATTAGCCCAAGGGATGACCTCCTACTTCTTACGGGGTACCTCAATTGATAAATTCAATAATGAACAGATGACAATAATATAATTTGAGTTCAACCACAATGTTTCAGATTGAAATCTACACATTCAAACCACTTTTGGTATCCAGTTGACAATAATATCAGCCAACTAATTGTTAACGATTAGTTTAGTTCGTGTCTCCATAATTAATCAAAATGGTGAAATCAATCTCACTCAGAAGAGAAAAACTACAATTTTAATCATCATATGCAACACGACTTGAATAAAATCCAATAAATTAGATGAATTTAACAAAAAATTGAATATTTCTAAGTTCAGGTATCTTTTACACAGAGATCGAATTGCATCCTTTGAAAAACAAATGTTTAAACTTGATGATTACTAGTGGAAATTAATAATAGCATAAATAGTTACATAAAAGGGAATCCAATAGGAATACGGTGACAAAATTAATACATAAATTACATTAGTATTAAAACAGGAATCAAATAACGAAGTCATATGCAAACTAATTAAACTATTAATGAAAACTTTGCTCTTTTAGATTATTAAGTTTGATTGAAAAAAATTATACATATATATGAAAAGGCAATTTGTGATTCATATGACTAAGCATAGCCTATTTGTTTTGAACAACATAAGCTGTCAAACTCAATAATAAACACAAAATTACATAAACATCATTTTCCATGAAGCACAGAAGGAGAGCATAACATCAAAATGTTGCATCTACATGATTCAAGAGAGCTTCATTACCCCTAAATTGAAAGGGTTTAGCCTCTCATTTATGTTATCATATCAACACTTGTAGTATGCAACATGAAACTAAAAAGGAAGGAAAATGAAAGCTAATGGAAAAGAAAACTAATCTAATTGCATAAAAGAAAATCTACAATACTAGCATGAAAGGAAATGAACATGTAATTAAAAGGAAATAATAATTAACGTTGCATAAAAAGAAAAGAAAATTACATAAAATAAAAATGTCTAAGTGGTCATGAAAAGAGAAAGAAAGCATTCTTTTATTTATGATCCAAAACTAAAGAGAAGCGAACCTAAAGAAGAGACTAAGGAAGACTACATGAAGCATAAGGGATATTTATACAAGTTAGAAACTCTAATCATTTTTTAGGGAATGCCCGAAATGCATTTGTAGGAAATGTGGTGGCCAAGTTATCATTAGATTCCACTAAGCATTCATTAAGTGTGCATGAAGATTTAATTGCCTTTTATCATGTGCATTAGCTTCTAAGTGTACATTAAGGTAGATGGGTAAGTGGGGTCCTCCATGTTCACCACTTTGAATTATTTCCTTCTTCATTCTTTTATATCTTCTTTGTGCATGCATATTCCTTCATGAAACCACTTGTAAAATTCACTGAATTTCTTACAAAAAAACATAGAAAATTCCAAGTAAATTTTCACAATTTATAAAGCACAAAAATGTCCATTTTACCCATATATGAAGATGAATATGTGACAATTTGAAAATAATTTGAATTTTGGTTTAAACAAGTTAAAATACCCAATATGATCATTTATTTAATTTAAATAGATTAAATATGGTGGTAAAAATATACACATGTACGTACACATCAGATACCCTTACACTTATCTTTTTATTTGCCCTCGAATAAAGAAAAACTAAGATAAATTCATTTTCGTTGGGAGAACGATTGCATTGAGCGTATGCAACATGCCGTTAAACCTCTGGGTGCCCCTAGTAGGACGAGTGTTGTCTCGTGAGTGTTTTCAGCGGATACTACCCACAAAATCCAAATGCAGGATGAAAATATTTACAAAGAGATGAATGTAGTTTTTGAAAAAATTTACAATGAAGGACTCACTTATAAATCGGCATAAATAAGTTATCGGTCATTATCTTGAAATTTTAAGTCATTTACTCGTCAAAATTTCCAACAAAAATCAAGTTATCGTAACAAATAGACTATAGTTTAACTCGTTATTTAGCTTGATAACAAAGTGTAATTATGGAATAGATCCTTAGTTGATTAGCAAAGTTTATCAAAGTGGTATTTTCATTTCTTTTCAATAACAAGTCAAATCAAACAAGTTAAAATAGTGCTTGGATTTTATTTGCTTACTCTCTCTAATTTTTTGAAAATTTTATTGATATTAACAATATTTACATATGCCTAACTTAGATAAACTGAGGCCAAATATATTACCCGTGCACTGCTTTGCGGACCGTTGTGAGGGAATACAGAGCATCACGAGTGAACACACAAGTGTGAACACTTATCGATTGTAGGCGTTATTTAAAAGAATTTTTATATACATACGCCTAACTCGGATAAACTGAGGCCAGATATATCGATCGTGCTCTGCCTTTTGGGCTTAGTGAGAAGGGTACAGAGCATGGCGAGTGAACACACGAATGTGAACGCATGACTCTGGGTGTTTATTAAAAATATACATATACACAAGAAATATTTTTTTTGTAGATAGAGTTTTACAAAATCATCTTATCACTACTTAACTTAGAAGACAAAAAAATGTCATATCCTTTACTTTAAATCAACCACCTTTTAAAATAAAGATTTTCAATTATAATATATTTCATAATTATCTCCATGAATCTTCTTATATACTTGTTAAACCATTGTTATTTGTAATCAAACTTCAATTTTGTTTTTGTTAAGACAAATAAATTTTCAAAAATTCAATTTAATAAATCAAAACCATATTCTATAGTGTTTCTTTAAAAATAAATCAAAAATGCTTTTAAAAAAATTGAGATTTTTTTCTTGTTTTTTTTAAAGTTTTGGAAAAAAAAATGTAAAAATAAACCATGAAAAATTAAAAATGAAAATGAAGCGACTCCCTCCACAGTTGATTTTGACTGTGTCCCCATAGTCAACCCAAGTGGAAAAAGAAGAAGAATAAAACAAAAATAATACGATGATGTATATTTACGTGAAAATGGAAAGATTATTATTTACAAGAGTTTAGAAAGTATATTGTCAAAAAGTAAATGAAAAAGTCTTTCAAAAACCGATTCATTCTCGTCAGACACAGCTTAAGCTTGGAAAACCAAACCGTAAAAGATTTCAAAGTTGAATGTTGATTTGCGAAAACGAATGTCGTTTTAAAAATCGTATGAGTTGTTTTATTTTTGATGATTTTTGTGGTAGATATAACGATCGATTGAAGTTCACGTTTATTTTCACCATATTGAGATTGAAACTCATCATTGACAAATTTTTTGAAATTATCGATTTCAAAATCACAATGGTGTTTTAAATCTTCCCCTTCAGAATTCGACAACTCATTTTCGAAAATTCCAAAGAAATCGAGTTTGTTAAATTCATCATCCTTTGTTGGATTATCAACAACTTCATTGCGTATCTCTAGTTCAAAATCCAAAGTTGTTGTATTTAAATTTTCAAAATCGAGAAAAAGAAGGTCGAATTTTAAATTTGGTTTCACATCCTCAAAAGAATTGAAATCCAACTCGATTAACGTGTTTTCAACAACTTCATTAAGATGATCATTTTCAGTTTCAAAAATTGTTGTTTGAAAATTGTCAATTATGGTGAAAAATGGATTATCACTTGACTCGTCACACTTAAGATTTGCTTTGTTTATCACCTTGTTTCATATATGTTTCAAACAACAAACTCGTATGTTCATCGTAAATTTCGTCCATTTGCTCAACAAAATCCAATTTATAGCTATTAACATGAGGATTTTCACTTTGAAATGGTTGAGAACAAAGATTTTCATTCGCAGCGTGGTTAAGATTATTCCCATTGGCAAACTCGTCTGAAAAGTTGTTTTCATTTTTATTTTGAATTTGAAATTCATTTTGGAGTTCGAAATTGAAGTGGCATGGGTTATAATCGAAATCCTTTGAATTTTCAATTGAATTCAAATTTTGGAATTCTTGACTTGACTTATTGCACAAATATGAATTACACAAATCATTTAAGTTGTGTGGAGATTTCAAGTAAAGACGAAATGCTAGTTTCAAGATTTGAAGGTTGGTCATCATTTTGAAGATTTTATGGTTCAAAATTTGAATCGTTTAAACAATAGTTATTGTTAAAATATTTGTAAGAATTTGAAGTGAAATTATATGGATTATATTGATTTTCACAACTAAATTCAAGTGAGCGAGGAAAAGGAAAATCGGCCATTTTCAAGATTTTTTTTTGTTCTTTTTTTTACGAAGGAAAAATATTTACAAATAGAATTTCCTTTTTTCAAAATGGAAAATTGATTTTTGATTTGTATTTTGGTTTTTCAATTTTTTTTGTTTTTGAAAAGATTTTATATTTTTTTGGATTTTTTCTTTGTTTTTTTTTTTGAAATTTCAAAGGAAAAGAATTTAAAATTTCAAAGAAAAAGAAAAGGATATTTCCAATTTTTTCAATTTGGATTTTTGAAGTTTTTTCTTTTGTTTTTTTTTTTTAAATATGCATAAACTAATGCAGCTAAATGAATGCAAGGGTTAATTACAAATGATTTTTCCTAAGTTAACCCAAAATTATATAACCACACTTTGTCTTAAATCAACAAGATAGTTCTCATCCACGTAACGGGCAGGATTTATCGGTGCACCACGAATCACCGTAGCAATGTAGCCGAAGATTTAAGTATCTTCAAAGAAACAATCAGTATAATATTTACGAATCACCGTAATATTTATAACTGACTATTGCTCTGCTGTAGCCTAAACACCAAAAAATTAAATTGTTCAAAGAAGACAACTAGTCAATATACAATTAAGTGTTGTCTAACCGTTATTATTAATAAAATTCTAGAATGGAATACAAAGCAGAAATTAAATGTGCATTAACAATGCAACTACGAATGAAACTGAATTTTTTTTTTTTTGAATTTTTTTTTTAAAATGCAAGCAACCAACAATGCAAGGAAAATAAAAATAATAGATATAGCAAGCAAGCGGTTTTTTTTTTGACAAGCGAAGCAAGCAACTCTTCCACTCTGCTTTGCCAACATGAAAATAAAAACAAGATATATATACAAGTTTCTTTATATATATTTATCAAAGAAGAAAACAAAGTAAAAAATGGAACAAATGAAAACAAAACTAATTGAAACTTGTTTTTTTTCGTTTTTTTAAATACGAATGGACTAAAAAAAAATATTAAAACAAAACAAATCATAACAAAGTAAAAAAAAAATTCAATTGAAATTTCAAAACCAATTTCACTAAACAAGATTAACGCGGCCCAAACATGTTCTCTCTCTTTTATAACAAAGAAAACTAAAATTTTATACTAACCACTAACTAAGAAAAACATTTTCATTTTCTTTTCTCATTTTTTAAATACAACACTCAAAACACTTCAAAGACACAACCCAGTGCACATTCATTTCATTTAACCCACATTAATTAGCACTTTATCTAATTAAACAGAAACTTCTCAAATTCTCAGAAATCGAATGCAAAAATAACTTAAATTGAAATGAAAGAATTGAGGAGCGTGGGTAGTTTCAAATAGTTAGGTTTGCGTTTTGGATTCGGGTGATGTTGAGATGCAGAGGTGGTCGCTGGTTGTCGCGAATTGGGTGATTGTTGTGAATGCTCAGGTTGTTCGTTGTTGATGGTGTGGTTGTCGCGATCGGAAATCGAAGTGATATTGCGTTCGATTTGGTGATTCAGGAATAGAAGGAAGGTGGTTCGGTGATGTTCGGGGGTGGGTTGTTCGAGTGTCAGGTGAGGTTGGTGCTGCGGCCGATTGCTGGTGGGGTTCTGGTAATATCGATGACTGTTGACTGATGGTTGTCAAGCAGTGGAGTTGCAGTTTTTTAGCGCGTTGTAGCAATGGAGTTAACAGAGACGAAGGCAGTATGGTCACGGTTGTGGTCAGAATGTGGTAGAGGCATGTATGCAAGTGACAGTTTTTTTGTTTTGGTAGGATAATGAAGGACTGGAGGAAGTGGTATGGTATTGAAGTTGTCAGTGAGGTACTGTGTGAGGCTGCAGTGGTTTGTGGATGGATAATTGTGTAGCACAGTTGAATTTTGTGGAATTGTTGTTCTGAAGTAAGGAGGATGGCAGGTTGATGGAGTGACTATAGTTGCAGAAATGTGGAGTATTGAGAACACAGCAGTACGGTACTGGCAGTGGTTGATGTACAGGGGATGTTTGTGAGATTATTGAAGCAGTTTTGGTCGTTATATGGTGTTGGAGTGAGTGGCAGAGGAAAGCGATGGTAGAACAGTCACAATCTTGGTTGAGATTTCAAGTAAGTGTGAAGTTGATGTTGGTTGAGTGTTGTATGGTCTGAACTTGATAAAAAAGGAAGAAGTATATGTTGGTGGAAGGATTGTTTGTGACTGTGTCGAATGAACCAGAGAGTAAGCAATGTACATGGGGTGGCAGTGGAGAAGTTTTGAGGGAAAAAAAACAGTTTTTGGTGGTGGAACAATTGTTCCGTGGTGATTGAAGTGGCTGGTTGGTGATTGTTCACGACAGTTTCAGGTGGAGTATGTCGATGATGAGCAGTTGTTAGTTGAAGGGATATGCATAGAAGTTTTTAAGGGTGTAGTGTTTGATGCACAGAAGTTGAATGGAGGTCAGTGTTTGATGACTTGGACTTGAACTGTAGTGAATCAATTAAAGCAGTGAGTAGATGTAGTGGGTAGATTGATGGTGGTTGAAGGGTTGTTGTAAACTGTGATGGTGAGATGTTAGTGCACAATGTTGTGAGCACTGTTGATTTAAGTATGACAGTGCAGTGGGGCATTGAAGTGTTTATGCAAGACAATGGTGGTGGAGAGGGATAGCAAGCTGGGGTGTATGAAGATGTGTTATTCGGTTGGTAACTGCTGCAGTTTTGAAGAAGGGCAATGCAACAGTAGATAGTGAAACCGTAAATCGAATTGTGAATAAAGATATGTAAATCGAATTGTGAACCAACAGCCTACTGTCAAAACTCACTATAGTTCACAGTGTGCACAGTTTTTGGACTGTGTATATACTTTTTTTTTATAAAGCAATGTAAATAAAGATGTAAAATGTAAACAAAAAATGCAAATGAAATAGAATTTTTTTTTTTTTTTTTTTTTGTTTTGTTTTGAAATTGTGTATGCTTTTTTTAAAAATAGGATATGCAATGCAAGTGCAAAAGAAAACACTAGAAAACAACAAACAAACAAAATGCAAACAAAAATCAAATAACAAACACAACACAGTTTTTTTTAAAAGCAACACACACACAAAAAGTAAAACACACAAAAAACAAACAAAAATAATTCGAAGAATAGAGAATCAAAATCAAAACTATTTCCCAGCAACAGCGCCAAAAACTTGTTCAATGATTAATTTTCTATCAGTTTAGAAAATAGTCGAGAAAATTCAAATTAAATTTACCGCAAGCACAAGGTATACGAATGTAGCACGTATGCAAGTACGAGTCGATCCATAAGGAATTTTTAAGATTTTAAAATTCTATTCAATCAAATTAAATCAAAGTCCATGGATTGTTAACTAAGTAAAAGAAAGTAAAAACAAGCTAAAACTAAGAAGAATAAAAATAAGAGATTAAAGAGCAATTTAGAGATAAATACACTCTCTAGATCATATAGTTTAACACATATGAAATTATAATCTCTCTTTTTTGGTCCTTAGTGAATTTAAATGATGTTTTTATCATAAGCATGACTCATTTGTGCTATTAATTAGCTAAACATAAGCCATCAAAGCCATCAAACTATAACACAACCTTTAAACCACTTTTAATTCTCATGAAAATGACAACAAAGTTTGAAAATGAAAATCTATTTTAAGCATGGCCTATTAACTATTGTTTAGAAATATAGGCCATCGAATTTTGATTTAAACATTCACTTATTTGCCATAGTCACATATAGATGAAGAGGCAATTTGCGATTCATATGACTAAGCATGGTCTATTTGTTTTGAATAACATAGGCTATCAAACTCAATAATAAACACAAAATTACATAAACATCATTTTCCATGAAGCACAAAAAGAGAGCATAACATCAAAATGTTGCATCTACATGATTCAAGAGAGCTTCATTATCCCGAAATTGAAGGGGTTTAGCCTCTCATTTGTGTTATCATATCAACACTTGTAGTATGTAACATGAAACTAAAAAGAAGGAAAATGAAAGCTAATGGAAAAGAAAACTAATCTACTTACATAAAGAAAGCCTACACTACTAGCATGAAAAGAAATGAACATGTAATTAAAAGGAAACAGTAATTAACATTGCATAAAAAGAAAAGAAAATTACATAAAATAAAAATGGCTAAGTGGCCATGAAAAGAGAAAGAGAACTTTTCTTTATTTATGAGCCAAAACTAAAGAGAAGAGAATCTAAAAAAGAGACCAAGGAAGACTACATGAAGCATTAGGGGTATTTATACAAGTTAAAAACCCTAATTCATTTTTTAGGGGAATGCCCAAAATGCCCTTGTAGGAAATGTGGTGGTCAAGTTATCATTAGCTTCCACTAATCATCCATTAATTGTGCATGAAGATTTAATGACATTTTAGCATGTGCATTAGCTCCTAAGTGTACATTAAGATAGGTGGATAAGTGGGGTCCTCTATGTTCATCACTTTGAATTATTTCCTTCTTCATTCCTTTATATCTTCTTTGTGCATGCATATTCCTTCATGAAACCATTTGTAAAATTTACTAAATTTCCTACAAAACAACCTAGAAAATTCCAAGTAAATTTTCAAAATTTAATAAATGCACAAAAATGACCATTTTATCCATATATGAAGATGAATATGTGACAATTTAAAAATAATTTGAATTTTGGTTTAAACAGGTTAAAATACCCAATATGATCATTTATTTAATTTAAATATGGTTGTAAAAATATGCACATTTACATGCACATTAAAATATATATATATCAAGTAACGCCAAAATGATACCACGGATACAGGTCCTACCAAGTCATAACATATATTCGCTTACTAAGAAGGGTATTGCTTATAAGAAGTGCTTAGTAATTGAACACATCTCTCGTTGATTTTAGTCACTTTCGAACCACTTGAACTAGATAGCATAAAAAAAACTTTGTTCTTGAATTAACTTGTCGAATCCAAGAGTAATCTCGAACTCGAACAAATCTTAAAAATCTTTTAAAAATGTTAGTATTCACAAATACCTTAAACGATACTATTATTGTTTAACCTAAAATCTAGAAAATCATTTTAATAACATTTGTATTTATGTTCTCAAATATCAGTTTAGATCCTCTTCATTTATAAACCATATTTTATAAACCATACTTATATAAACTCACTTTCTTTATAAATTTATACGAAACTTCTTTCATTAAAGTAAACTTCTAACCCAACATTATTTTTGAACCAAAAATTGGCTCAAGGCCCATGGTCTTGTACAAAATAATATTACTTGAAATGGACCCAATAATGCCCATGGGTTTTAATTTAGTCATCAATTTATTCAATAATTCAAGTCATATCCCCAAGGGTAAAATAGGCAAGTTGCATTGGTAGTCAATTCTTTTCCATTAATGGGGAAAATAACCAATTCACAAAAATCAGCATCTTTTGTTCATATGTCAATGGGCATAACATTCATTATGCGAAATAAGCTTTAATTTAGGCAAGGGCTTAAGTGACTTTGTTCAAATCGACAATATGCAAGTTCAAATTTAAGTCCAAATCCATAAATAAGTCATATGCATGCCCATTATATCAATAATAGTCAAAGATACATATATCGAGGTAATTGTGCTATGCAAAGTTTATTATCCAAGTCCTTTTGTGCAAATAGTTAGAATTGTCTTAAGAAATCCTCACATCATTTTAGGGTTTTCAACTTTTAATTTGTGAAGTAGAGAAATAAATAAAATGATCCCTTTTCCTGGAGATGATCGGGGTCTCTATTTATAGTGGTGTCAACCAGGCGGAATGGTTGACACATGTCTTGGTATTAGATCGGAGGGCTCCGCTGACTCTATTCTGATTAAACTTCAATGGCGCTTTTTGTTGTTACTCAGCATCATGTATAGAGACTCAACAACCCTTATGATGGTTGATATTCGACACCTTGTACTATGGTAGTTACTTAATAATTTTCATGAAGATAGACACTGAACAGTTTGCACAATTGGTGATACTCGATATCCTTCATGTTCTCTATCATTTGGCATTACTTTCTTTTGAAAGCTCGATATTCTTTACAATTGTTAAAGCTCGGCATCCCTTTAGAATTCGTTATCTCTTCTGCTTGTAGAAGCTCGACAAAATCTCTTCGTGGAAGGTCGACATTTATAAGTATTCGTTAGTTCAACACTTCCTTTTCCTTTAAAAACTCGGCACCTTATTTATCGTTAAATGTTAAATACCGCCATCTGCTTTAGATTCTCGACAACCCTTATGGTTTTTGAGGCTTGACATATCTTGCTCCTCCAAGCTTATGGTTGTTGTTGTAGCAGCTTGTTATCCCCTAAAGACTTCGCACCCTTTCATTCTTTGTAGTGGCTTACTTCTTGTTTAAGTATTTGATATCCTTATAGCCATAGATGTTCGACAACCTTTCCGCTATTATTTGAGGCTCGACACTCGTTTTATGGTTATAAGGGCTTGATAACCTCAATGTCTTCAAGTACAACATTCCTTGTGGCTTGGTAACCCTAATTATTTACAGATTCTTTTGGAAATTATCTTCATATTAAAGGTTTGGTCCTGTTAAAGCTATAGATTCGATACTTCTTTGATACAACGTTGCTAAAGGATTGACATCCTTATTATCTTTAACAACTTTTGTCATCTTCAAGGCTAGCATGTATTCTTTAGATATTTGATACCTCGTTGATAGAGCACTGTTAGGTTTCGCCACATCATTGATTTTGAAAGCTTAATGTATCATCATGGATCTATTAGCTCATCACATCACCATGCATTTATGGGCTCCATGCCCATCCTTTCTAATGTTTCCATGCCCTCTTATAGACTTAGTTGCTTTTTTACCTTGATGAATTCTCAAGCATATTTGATACTCAAAGAATATTTGAATAACATTTGCCCCCCTCCTTGTATAAAGAAGCTTTTACTCTTTAGTGTAAAGCCAAATCAAATAAAAAGACAAGAAATCGACTCAATGGGAATTCCAAAAACCCAGCTAGATAATAAGACCATAAATCTGATTGATACGAAGACCATAAGTCAATCTGGTAAGAATGCCAGAAATTTAACCGAGAAGAAGTCTAGAAATTCATTAAAAATCCATCAAATAAGAGGACCAGAAATTCATACGGCCAGAAAACCAAGAATTCATCTATGAGAAGACCAAAAATTTATCTGATAATATAAATAGAAATCCATTTATAAAATGCCAAAAATCCGTTCGGTAAAGATTCAGAAATTCATCCGTGAGAAGACCAGAAATCCATCCAGTAGGAGAATTAGAAATCTATTTGTAAGAAGACCATAAATCCATTTGATAAGTGAATTAGAAGTCCATTCCATGCTCTTCCCTTTGAGGGTTGCTTTACCCTTGGCTTGGTGTAAGGTTGATCATGTTTGATTGTTCTTTCTTCAAAGGATTGCTTTAAGCTATATTTAAATGGAGTCAGACTTGCCTGATTACTTCCTTTTGCCCCTTCTTACCTCAAAAGTAAGGATTTAGGCTTTAATCACTTTAGCTTCTTATTACCTTTTAGGTAATGATTTAGACTTTGATCTCTTTCTCCCCTTATTGCCTTATAGGTAATGATTTAGGCTTTCTTCTCTTTGGCCCTTTATTACCTTTTACGTGATGATTTAGGCTTTAATCTATTTCGCTCCTTATTACCTTTTAGGTAATGATCAAGGCTTTGATTGGATCTCCTATTAACTTAAAGTTGATCATGTGTTTGGTTAGCCATTTTAGGCGAAACCAAAGTCTTACTCGTCCTCTATCTAGGAGGCACTCTGGTAAGGCCTTATAAGCGAAATCGAAGGCTAATCGGTGCTTTGGCCAGGCCATCTTAGGTGCGACCAAAGGATTACTCCTTCCTCCCTCTAGAATGCGCTACGGCCAGGCCATATAGGTGGGACCGAAGGCTTATAGTGCTTTGGCCAGGCCTTATAGGCAGAACCAGAGGCTAACTCCTACCTTCTTCTAGGAGGTGCTTTGACCAGGCCCTTGTGGTGGAATCGCCTTTATTTTATGAGTTTCTTTCTCCTTATCGGTTATTGGTTCCGTAGATATAGTTATTTTAACTTCTTTGTTCATCCATTGTAGAAAAATAAGCTCTTAGATGCTTGGCATTCTGAGTTCTTGCTAATACATTTCCATCAGGTCGGCTTAGTCGATAAGTTCCTGGTGGGATTACTTCGTGGATAATAAGGGGTTCCTTCCAGTTTGGTCCTAGTGGTCCATCTGCTGGATTTTTGGTGCTTACTATTACCTTTCGAAGCGCTAAATCTCTTTTTTTAAACGATCTCCCTTTGACTTTGGAGTTGTAGTACCTTAATATCCTTTGTTGATATTTGGCAATTCGTTTGGTTGCCTCATCTCTTAGTTCATTGATCAAATTTATGGATTATTTTCTTAGCACTTAATTAGGGTCAAAAGCATATGCAATCCTTCGATGGAAGGGTATCTCAACTTCAACTAGAAGCACTGCCTTACATCTATATGTCAGAGAAAATGGAGTATATCTTATACCAGTCTTAGTAGAAGTTCGATATACCAAGAGCATAAGTGATAGTTCTTCTCTCCAGTTTTCTTATGTTTTGTCTATCCGTTTCTTAAGAATGGTATTAATGGTTTTATTAGCGGCTTCAACGGCTCCATTAGCCTTGGGATAAGCTACTGAAGAAAAAAATTTGATTCCATTCTAATCGTAGAATCTTGTAAATTCTTCGCTTTTAAATTGGGTCCCATTGTCAGAGATTATCTAATTCAGTATTCCAAATCGAGTGGCTAAGTTCTTGATTACAAACTTTAGCACCTTTCCTGATGTTATATTTGAAATGGTTCTGCCTCTACCCATTTGGTAAAGTAATCGATAACTACTACTGCAAATTTGGCTCCGCTTTTTGATATAGGCAATAGTCCCATTAAGTCAATTCTCTACACATCAAAAGGCCATGGACTTGAGATTGGTGTTAACTCGTTTAGTGACATATGTGGAATAGTTGAATTTTGTTTAATTTTTCACATTTCTTTACATAATTCACAATGTCGTTATTCATATAGGGCTGATAAAATCCCTATCTCATGACCTTTTTGGCTAACTTCATACCATTATAATAGTCTCCACAGAACCCCTCATGGACCTCTTTCCATAACTTTAAACCATTCTTCAGACTAACACACCTTAGATAAGAAAGTGAATGTCCTCTTTTATAAAGTATTCCATCCAACATAGTAAAAGTTGGTCTTTGGTGCCTTATCCTTCTAGCTTCTTTTTAATCTCTTGGTAGCCTCACTTCCATCAAATACTTAACAATGGGTGTCATCCAATTTTTCTTATATTGGCTATTTATTTTTTTATGAATGGTTCTTTCTTGGTTTTCACCATTATTACCTCTTGATTCACCATCCTTTTCCGTACGTACAAGAGCTTGGGATCTAGTTAACATCATGGTTTCATTTTCTGATTCAGTGGCTTTTTCCTCAATACTAGGATTTTGTTGGAAGTCTGCTGGCACAATTCCAGTTTCTAGTGCTCTTCGCGAGCTAGCTATTTTAGCCAAAGATTCTTTTTTCAAATTCTTTCCATGGGGTACTTGGTGTACCGAAAAATCTTTAAAATAAGCTAGCATTTTTCAGTATCTTCTTAACATAAAGGAATGATCTCACGTCCTTTGTTTAGGTTTGATTTAGTTGACTAAACATTAATTGAGAATCAATAAAGATTTCAATTCTGAAGATCTTTAGATGAAGTTATATTACCATTGATTTATATTTAGCCACATTATTGGTTGCGGAGGAACCCAACTTTATTACATATTGTAATCGGTGTCTATACGGGGTAATGATTACATATTCCATACTAGCCCCTTGCTTATTCGAGGCTCCATCAACGAATGATTGTCATTTAGATTTTAGGTCCTTTTCCTCTCTCGGTTTTTCTTTAATAAATCATATACATTCATGAACAAAATAAACCAGAGCTTGCTTTTGATTGCCACTTGGGGCTAGAACTCAATCGCATACTGACTCAGCTCTTTTCCTCATTTTTACCAGCCTTCTGAATGTTTAGGGTTTGCTGAAAATTTTCTTAAATGGAAAATTAGTTAAAACCTCGACTGGATGCACTTGAAAGTAGGCTCTTAGTTTTGAGCAGTGAGAATTAGGCAGTATGTCAACTTCTTTATAATTGGATATCTAGATTTTGCTTCTTTAAGCCTTTTACTAGTATGGTACATCACAAGCTGTGTTTTATTTTCCTCTCTTACTAAAATCGAACTTACCTCATGTTTGGAAACCATGTAAATGTATAAATTCTCTCCTTCAATGGGACTAGACAAGATCGAAGGTTTTTCAAAATGGTCCTTTAATTCTTTGAAGGCTTTTCTGCAATCTTCTCTCACTCAAAGTTCTTCTTTTTCTTAATCACATCAAAGAAGGGAATAAACTTATCAGTGGCTTTAAAGATAAATCTATTTAAAGCTGGAACTCTTCCATTTAGGATCATTACATCTTTACTTATTTTGGTTCTACCATATACTTAATTGCTTTGATTTGGTTGGGATTGGCCTCAATTCCTCAGGCATTGATGACATATCCTAGAAATTTCCCAAATTGTATTCTGAAAGAGCATTTTTATCGATTTAGCTTCATTTTATACTTCCTTAATACTTCAAACATTTCCTCAAGATCTTTCAATTTCCTCTCTTTAACTAGCATATCGTCCACATACACTTACATGTTTCATTCGTCCTTAAACATTTTGTTTACTAACCTTTGATATATAGTCCATTCTTTGGCCCAAAAGGCAAAACTTCGTAGCAGTAAGTCCCCTAATCTGTTATAAAACTTGTGTTTCCTTCGTTTGGTTTGAACATGCGGATTTGATTATATCTTGAGTAAGCATCCATAAAAGATAGCAGCTTATGTCCACTTATGACATCAACCAATTGATCTATTCTAGGTAAAGGATAGCAATCTTTGGGGCATGCCTTATTTAGATCAGTATAATCGAAGCATGTTCTCCATTTTCCATTGGACTTTTTAACTAATACAAGATTAGCCAACTTGGGGTAGAACGCTTCTCTAATCAAACCATTCTCAAGCATTCTTTTAACCTCTTCCTTCAATGCATCAGATCGAAGTTTATCAAATGAATTTTCTTTTTTCGTACAGGAATGATACTTGGATTTATATTTATAGCGCGGCTCATAATTTTTGATCTATCCCAATCATAGCTGAATGACTCCAAGCAAACACAACTTAGCTAAATTGGTGAAATTGGATAAGCACTTTTCTGAGATTGTCTTTTGATTCTTTTTCAATTTTTATAGTTTTGATTAGATCAAGTGAATCTAAGCTTACCTCTTCTAGATCTCTAATAGATTTTCATTCTTTTTTGCCTATTTCTATAATCTAATTCGGTAATGATTTCTTCAACCTTAATTTCACTGGTTATCAGTTTCCGCTTTTCGTTTTCTTTACCTCTCTTAGAAGTTGAATCTTCTTAACACATTCTCAGGCTTTTTAACTGCTCTTGTCTTTTTGTTTACGTCAAATAGTAGGCCTAAAAGACTGTTATCCAAGGGCTTTTCAATTTCAGTTTTGCTTAATTTACTTTTTTCCGAATCATAACAAGAAATACCATCTCTTTTGAATTGCTCAAGTGTAGCAAAATACAGTTCTTAGCAACTAAATTGCACCCCTCTTATGGTTCATCAACCATTCTTAATCAAGAACTTTCTATTAGATATTTTGGTATGACGAATGCATCCACTTTATCTAGAGATAGTCTTTCAAAGAAAGCATTATAATAGGAGGATTGGTCCATTATTATGAATAAGGTCTCAAAAGTTTTAGAGTGTGGTGGAATCCCTATTTACAACTAGAGTTTTATCTGCCTTACTGTAATAGACCCTTTATTATTGAACCCAAAGATAGGCGCAAAGCGTGGTTCCAACTTCCCCTTTGGAATATTTATTTGATCAAAAGTGTGCTTGAAGATAACGTTTACTGCACTTCCGGTGTCTACTAAGATCTTTGTTACAATAGAGACTCTAACTTGCAAAGTTATCATTAGCTAACCATTATGTGGATGACCAACTTCCCTTAGCTCTTATGGCGTTACTATTAATTTAGGCATTTGGAGTTGAAATTTACGACTCTTGAACGGTGTTTCTTCCTGAATGGAGATATCCCTATTCTTTGCTTCCCTTATATATCTGGGCTTGGCCACTTTGCTACTTCCAACGAGATGGGAACCTCCATGAATGACATCAATGCGGTTAGTTGGAGAAATAAAGTTCTATTTAGAATCATTTTCTACAAAATTTGCAGTATTGTTTAGAGGCCTTGGATTATTCCCCTCGGGTTGTGAATAATTTTGTGTTTCCTTGATAGATTCCTTCAGAGATCCTAATCTACTCATATTCTAGATTATTTCTGCTAAGATGCGACATTCATAAGTTTTATGCCCATTTGCTTTATGGTAGGCTCAATAGTATCCTCTTTTTTTAGTTCAAGATTGTTTTTTACCTTGTGGGAAGTAGGGAAATTTCCTCCATCTTTAGCCATAGCAAAAATACAAGAGATGGGAATGTTTAAGGCCATGCAATTGGATTTAGGAATTTCCTCATACCTTCCTCTTCTACTTTCATCCCATCTTGGCTTTTTGTTAAGGTGATCAAAACCGAATTTTCTTCCTTCCTTCTTTGGTTGAGATTTCTTCTTAGCGTGCCACATTTCATCCATGTGGATGAACTTATCATCCTGGAGATGTAAAACTTGCAGATCCCTACACCCCTGGAAATAAAGTTCCTTCTAAAAGGAAATCTGTTCAGTTAACCCTAAGCGTACTACCATCGATTTTTTTCTATTGGTCATTTTTTTCCGCTTTGTGTGCCTCTTGTTGAATCTCCTTAGATATTCACCAAGTTACTCTATTGGTATTTGCTTGACATTAGCCAGCACACTAGAATCTATGGTAGGATCTTTACATATGTAGAGCTATGCTGAAAATTCATAACGAAATTGTTACCAAGAGTAAATAGTCTTCTCTCTGTGGTGCTTGTACCATTTGGTAGCAGCTTCTTAGAAAATTGTAAGGAAGAGCCTGTAACATACTACTCTAGAAGCGTTATGCAATCCATTTGGCTCTCAAAAGCAAAAAGATGATCATCGGGATCGTTGTTTCCATTATGCTATAGTGAACAGATTTAATGTGCGATGGAATTCTAACAGACATTTCCTCCTCTACGAATGGAGCTTCATGGAAATTGTTATTAGCTCTTGGATCAAAGGTACTTTTCCCTTTAAGATCAAGCATGTCTTTCACCACTTTGTTATCCACGTCCCTTAAGTAGGTTTCATCATCATGGTAATCCCCTCTATAAGGCTTGTATTCTTTGTATGAGATTGAGCTACTTGATTGTTCAATAGACCTTTCTGCTAGCTTTTCTTGGTTTTCCTTCTGACAATTCATCTTGTCTTTATTATCTTCTTTCTCTTATGATTTTGAAGAATACATGGTTTTTCCTTCATTCTGGGTTCCTTTCTTTGTGGGCCTATGATATATTTGCCACTATTTTTACTTCTGAGTATTAAAGTGTCCAAGTTTATCGTTGAAGAATCCACTTCTTCTCCTTCTTCAGTAAGCTTCGCTATTTTAGAAGATTTCTACGAAACAACTTTCTTAACAAGCTCTTGCATCGCTGTAAGTCGTTGTGTTAGATCTTCAATTTTAGCTTCATTGCTTATTGGTTTTGCTAGTTACCCAACACCACATTCTCCAAATTAAAGTTCGGAGTGATATTGTATCGACCTGGAATTTTTAACATTTCAAATTGAAATATTTAATTTATTAAATATTTAAGTTTGATTCAAATATAATAGAAAATAAGAAAATTATTTGTCAATAAAATGACTTATTTTAATGGCATATCATTAAATGAATTTATATGATTTTTCCATAATTTTTAATTTGGAAAGTATTTAAATTATCATTTGATGCATATTGCGGCGAACACTGCTATTTTTGATAACTTGTAGAGGAAGATAACCGGCGTATTTTATTATTGCTTTGTGATCATGTTTCATTGTTGTGAGTGATCGTACTTTTATTTCTATCATTTTTGGTCCATATGCAAATGTGATACTGTGTAGCGGGGTATCAAGAACTAACCAAATCTTGATTTGATGGTTTCTTTGCTTAGAAGCTTTATGTTGCCATGCTTCACTTCACTTCATTTCACATAATTTCACTCCACCTCACTTCACCTCATTCATTTTCTCCTTCTTCCTTTTGTTATTTCCTATAAATGAAAACCTTCACCACTTTCAAAATTCAAAATTCAGTATCTCTTATCCTATCACAATTAGCCAAAATTTCTAACATGAAAGTTGCTTATCATCGCCCCTAGTATTTTCTAAAAGTAGTCGCTAGTCATTTCGTCGAGTGCGGAGGCGGTAGTTGCTCTATAACAGTGGTGATCGAATGATGATGGCTTTTCGATGAACCCAAATTAGAAATTTGAGAACAGGGTTGCGTACGTGGCAACAAAATGAGATTGTTAGTGATGATCTTGAGATTTTTGGTTATCGAAATCGCCATGGGAAGGCAGTTGAACGATTTCCATTCATTTAGAGTTTGTCGGCGATATAGGCGGCTAAGGGAGGAACGTCGAGTGCTAGGAGGAAGCTCGAGGCAAGGCGGAGGCATTGAGGTTGGCCGTAGGAAGTATGGTGCCCGGATAAGGTGGGACTAGCTTGATTTAGGGTTTCGTCCATGTTTCTTTATTGGTTTTACTTTTAGTTTGTCGACGATGAAGGGAGTGTCGAGTTGGCCGTAGGGTTGGTTGGTGGTGCATGGATTGATGGCAAGTCTAATAGCGACGGCAACAGTGATTATCAGTGGTCGAGGCAACGGTGGTAGCTTTATGATCGTTCTTGACTTTGATTACCGAGAGCATTTTGAATTTTAGAAGAAAAAGTACTATAGCAAGTGGATTTGGTTTGGAGTATGTGTGTGGTTTGAGCTTGACCTTGTATAATTTATTTCTTTAAACTATAGAAACTAAGTACGCTAACTTTAAAAGGTTGTATCTTGTTCATTTTAAATCCGATAAACCCGTGGATTTTTGCATTGGACTCATATTGATGAGTGCAATACAATAGTATAAGTAGTTGATAGTTTTAATGAAGTATAAATTTATGATTAAATAATAGTGATTGAATATAATTATGTTGTTTTAAATAATAAGGTGGTTAAATTAATTATACTTCATATATGATACCTATTTGGTAGAATAAAACACCGTTCTACTATAATTAAATTGAATGGATTATTTGGAACATCTATCTAGCAGAATAAATCCACATTCAGCACATTCAAAGTAAAAGAACGATTTTTGAAGTTAAATAATATGTGGATTAATTAATACTGAATAAATAATATATTTTCTATTATCGGTTGTTTGTTTGTTGGGTTTGGTTAAGTTCCCACTTTAGAAAGCGGATATCATATGAAATGATTTATAGGGGTATTTCATAGGGAGACCATAAAAAATTCTTACAACTGTTGATTTGATTTAATTTATATGCTTGTTGTATAAATTGTTGACTGCTAGAAGCTGGTAGCTTGAGCATATTGGGTGTGACTTTGATATGCCGCAAAAGTTGAATTCTTTTTAGATTGAAAACAGCAATAACATTGGTTAAGTGATAGTAGCTCTGGACCTCATTATAGTATTTTGAAAACATTATTGTTTGTTGTTTTTTATTTGAAATTGCTTTTGATATGGAGGATGATTTCAAATGTGATTTTTGAAATTTTATGTGGTATTTTATGTAGAAATAGTTTTTGAACTTCTCTATTTTACTTCAACCTTTTGGTTAGCCTTTTCTAACATATATGGAAATGTTTTAAAAGTATTTTGGGTAAGTATTTAGAAGAGTTAATATAATGTTTATTATAAAGAAAAAGGAGTTTATCTCTTGTAATAAAGTGCTCCTGTTTTTAAATATGAAAATATTTTTGAAAGAATATTTGTGAAATGCTTTGTTTAAAATGTTGTATGAAAAGAATGATTTATAAATGGTATTTTAAAAATAAAATAATATTCTTAAAAAATTTCTTATAAAATGGGAAATGATATCATTCTTATAATTTAGAATAATAAATCACATTTGTGGATTTATAGTAATATATGGAATGATTTAATGAAAAGTATTTGATTCTATCTTGAAACTGGGGGTTTGTGATAAGAAAATGAGATTTGTAAAATGAGTTCATAAATAGAAAGGAAATTTATAAAAGGAATTTATAAATAGAAAGGAAATTTATAATAAATTATGAACTTTATGAAGGAATTTATAAATAAAAAGGAAATTTATAAAAGGAATTTATAAATAGAAAAGAGATTTACAAAAGGAGTTTATAAATAAATTTTGAGATTTATAAAAGGAGTTTATAAATAGAAAGAAAATTTATAAAAGGAATTAATAAATAAAAAGGAGATTTATAAAAGGAGTTTATAAATAAAAAGGAGATTTATAAAAGGAGTTTGTAAAAATAAAAGAGATTCATAAAAATAAATTTTATAAAAGGAAAAAAAGATTTGATTTCTATAAATGATCATTTTAAATTGTGGTGGTATGGAAAGTATTCTTTTCATACTTCACAGCAAATTCCAAGGTATGTAAACTCGTCTCTATCTGTGAGAATTAAGAATATATGTCATGTCAGGAATAGCTCGCTAACTTGTCTGATTTTTTTGTTAATCGAGGATAGTCCTAGTTTGTAATTGGAAAGTGGACGTAAGTACGTTTAGTCTAATTTCCATACGATCCGTTTACTTACGTTAGAAGGATAGTGGTTTGGGTTTATATTAACAATGTTTTAAATAACATTTTTTTGGCCCGGTTGAGTATGATTTGGGAAAAGCAAAAATGTTTTTTTAAGTATTGAAAGTGGAATAGTTTATAAATATACTTATACTATTGAGACAAGTGTACGATCAGTTTTCAAATAACTGGAAAAAAAATAAGATTTTAATTAATGAAAGGATTAATTAAAGAGGCTTAAGACCAGTTATGTGTTTTAATCGTGTTTGGTTTCTTATGAAATTAAGTCTCTAATTTGATTGACTATTTATTTGATAGTTAAATGACCGACTATCAAACCTTAACAAAATATAATAATGTAAATATCTAGAAGAAACGTGGGAATTATAGGTATAGTTATCTTCGATGATGCTATACTGTACATATAAACTTGTTATGTTCTTTTAGGACAAATGAGAAGGAAATCCGTCTGCTTAAACGATGAGGAGGTGATATCCACTCTTATGTACTGTCTACTTATTTCTAAAAGAACCGGAGTTGAGTTTACCAGAATCTATCGATTGGTTTTAGAGCACCTGGTAAGCGGAAGAATGTACTTATATGAGACGAGTCGAAACTATAACCAATACAAAACCATATACGTGTTTTATGCTTTGGAAGAGGTTCGAGATTCTGGAATCCATGTAGAGATTCGAGATCCATTTGAGATGCTTGAACCCATGTAGAGGCTTGTGATCTATTTTGAGATATGGGAATGCATGTGTGATTTCGTGACCTGTTAAGATATGAGAATCCATGTGTGGTTATGAGATCTATTCGAGTGGTGACTCGTTGCTAGAATGTCGAACGTAGCCTGACCAGTGTTAAGGACTAAAACCAGAGATAGGAAACGTAGACCAAGGTTTAGCTAACCCAAAGGGTTCAGGCGAATCTACATTAGAAATGCCTATCATTATGCATGCAGTGAGTGGTGCACTCGTCCTTATATTTCTTATGGTACATCAGCTAGGGATGCACGATGCTTCAAAAGGATATCTTTGATCCTTATGTAGAAGGACCGTTCTAGATGTTCCGAGGGCACCTCCATGTAATCCTACACAATTAGCATATGAGCCTTAGTGGTTTTGGTTGTATACCTATTATCATTGTTTTATATACTCACACACAACACAACTATCTCTTATTTATTTTTACACCCTAGACATTATTATAATATCGTTGGGTTCACTAGTAGAAGTGGTTTGGTTATCGTAAGCTAAAAATCCATCCGTATTTATGTGCGGCGTGGTTTTACGAGGTACTTTTACTTAAAAGGTTTTATAACATTAAAATCCATATGATTTGTGTTTCTCACGCTGGTTTACTAGACTGATCCAAGCGTTATTTTCTTATAATGCTCGGGTCAGACCGAGCGTATTTCCAGATTTAGTGATAGATGCTTTGGAGCACGAGTTGAATGCCTCCAAAAGTATTCACTTATCTTTATTTCCGCTGCATTTTTTATTTTGTATTTATCACCATTTATGAGAACGGGTTGTTATAACTATCCAAGTTGATGATATGTCTTCTTTTCTTTCTTTCATCCTAACAATCTATCTTTCTGGCACTTGGATGCTTGATGCTTGGCATGTGAATACCGTGGATGTATCATTGTCGACTTTTGATAATAAAAAAGGCTGGTTGTTACAAATATTATCCTCCAAGCTTGTTGTTTGTACAATTTCTTTCTTTGAAACATTAACGTTTCTAGTCTTTACCATTTTCCTAAAACAAAAATTTTACGTAATTAGTTTCTAAGTAAATGATGAGATAGAGGTTCAAGCCATTCTTCTAGCGCCAAAATGTTGAACCGAAAATTGGGCCAACACCCAAGATCTTGTATAAGATAATATTACTTGCAATGGACCTAATAATGCCCAAGGATTTTAATTTAGTCATGATGTTATTCAATAGTTCAAGTCATATATCGAAGATTAAAATAGATAAGTTGCATAGTAGTCCATTATTTGTTCGTTAATGAGAAAATTAAGCAATTCATATAAACCGAAAACTTTTGCTCATGTGTCAATGGGCATAGTAGTCATTATACAAAATAACCTTTAATTTAGGCAAGGGCATAAGTGTCGTTGTTCAAATCAACAATGCGTTAAGTCCACATTTAAGTCCAATTCTATAAACAAGTCGTATGCGTGTACATTATCTCAATAATAGTCAAAGATACATATATCGAGGTAATTGTGCTGTGCAAAGTTTACTGCCCAAGTCCTTTTGTGCAAAAAGTTACAATTGTCCCAAGAGATACCCAAATCAATTTAGGGTTCATGACTTGTAATTTTGAGAAGTAGAGGAATAAAAAAATGATCCCCTTTCCTAGAGACGATGGGGGTCCATTTATAGTGGTGTTAACCAAGCAAGATGGTTAACACGTGTCCTTGCATTGGATCGGAGGACTTCGCTAAACTCTATTATAATTAAACGTCGCTAGCGCTTTTTATTATGACTTGACATCATGTGTAGAGACTCGACAACCCTTATGATGGTTGATATTCAACACCTTATAGTATGGTAGTTACTTAATAATTTTCATGAAGATATATACTCGACATTTTGCACTATTGGTGATACTTGATATCCTTCATATCCTCTATTATTTGGCATCACTTCCTTCTTGTGAAAGCTCGATATTCTTTGCTATAGTCGAAGCTCAGCATCCTTTTAGAATTTGTTATCTCTTTTGCTTATAGAAGCTCGACAAAACCTCTTCGTAGAAGCTCGATATCCATAAATATTTTCCAGTTCAACACTTACATTGCCTTATAAAACTCAACACCTTCTTTATCGTTAAATGTTTGATACCAACTTATGCTTTAGATCCTCGACAACCCTTATGGTTGTTGAGTCTCAATATCCGATGCTCCTCCAAGATTTTGATAGTTGTTGTAGTAGCTCGCTATCCCCTAAAGACTGGTACCCTTTCATTCTTGGTAGTGGCTTATTTCTGGTTCAAATATTCGACATCCTTATAGCCATAGATGTTCGACAACCTTTTCATAGTTATTAGTGGCTCGAAACTCATTTTATGGTTATAAGGACTTGAAAACCTCACTGTCTTCAAGTTCGACATCCCTTGTGGCTTGATAACCCCAATTATTTACTGATTCTTTTCACAGTTATCTTTATATTAATGATTCAAAAAATTTAAAGCTATAGGTGCGATACTTCTTTGACACAACATTATCAGAAGCTCGACATCCTTATTACCTTCAACAACTCTTGTCATCTTCAAGGTCGGCATGTCTTCTTTAGATATTTGATATCCTCGTTGATAGAGCCCTATTAGGGGTTTACTACGTCATTGATTTTGGAATCTTAAAATAATCATCATGGATTTATTAGCTCATCACACCACCATGGATTTATGGGCCTGACACCCATCCTTTCTAATGTTTCCATATCCTCCTAATGACTTAGTTGCTTCTTTTTCCCTTGATGACTTCTCAATTATATTTGATACTCAAAAAATATTTGGATAACAATTATCACCAAACACCTTATAGTCAAACTATGAAACTTAATTCATAAGGTATTCATTTCAATGTACCCATATATATTTTCTACCTAGCCCATATGGTAAAAAGGTAAACTTCTCTTAAACTGGTTGAACACAAATCAACAACCAATCGATAATAATAAATGCTCATAAGCCATCCTAACATACTATTCAATTAACAAATGATAACAATGCTCGTAAATTGGTCGAGCATAACTAGTCAATCTACAAATGATAACAGTGCTCCTAAACTAGCCAAACAAGGCTAATCAATCTACAAATGATAACGATGCTCATAAACTAGCCGAGCAAGGCTAATCAATCTAATAAAAGATAACCATGTGCATAAGCTGGCCGAGCAAGACTAAACAAATCAATGAGAGATAATGAGTGAACATCATTAACCCTACATTAATTAAACTATATTTTCAATAATTCGTACATATATAGGTTACCTTATATAAGATACTTTAATTTTCGTAGTTGGAATTACCTTCAAGGCATATGTTTATAACAAATACAAATACAAATACAAATACAAATACGCTCTCATATATAGAATACACTCAACTCATTCTAGGGCATTACTTACCCTATCTTTAATGAGTTATATCCAACAAAAGCTAAGGTTCTAGCTTAACCCTTAGCTCTGATACCAGATGTAATGACTCGCCTCTTTGGCCTCCAATTGTCGACACTAATACATCCATGTTATTAACGTGTTGGACACTCAAATACCAAAACGATGGACTGTTAAGGTAAAAAAGGAAACAAAACAAGAAAGAAAGAACACAACATTAGAATCCTATAGAAGAATGATAATATATAATATCAATAAAATAGTACAAATGCTACTCTAAGATACATAGCATATCTATCATCCACCTGGACGCTTATAATAATCTGCTCTCATAAATGTTGATATACACATAATAGTAATATAGTAGAATAAAATACTATTGTAGGCGATCAGATGCATCTAGCTTGTTTCTTGAAGCTCTAAAGAATATCAACGAGAACCTGCATTTCTCAAACTATTCGAAAGAGCATTCGAGGATTAAATGAAAGATAAAACCACGAGTCAGACATAAGTCTGGTGTGAGAAACTCAAGAAATATGTTATCAACATATAATAGTACTTCGAGACCAACTGGATCACCGAAATGGTTTCTCCGTCAAAGGATCCAGATAGTGTCTAGGGTGTAGAATATAAATCAAAAAATAGTCATGCTGCTTGCATCTCACAACACAACAATATTAATGTTACACAAAAACCCACCTTCCAACTAAGTCGAAGGATCTTTTAAAAGAGACAAAAGGGAAAGAGTCCAAATCAAACCTTTCGAAGAAGTTGAAGGGATGTCGCCAACAATGTGAAGCAATTTAAGACTTTTCGAAGGGAACATTCTACAATATTCAAGAGGTTTATATTTTCTGAAGAGGGCAAAGAAGCCAAGGCCAGGGCATGTTACTCAATAGCGATCTTTCCAAAAGCATAGTAAGTCTTTCAGACCGGTTGGAACACATACTTAACACCTTTCGACTGCGTCGAAAGGTTTATGGTAAAGGCGGCATACATAAGCCAGCAGGGAACGAAGACAACATTCCACCAACATTCAAGAAAAACATGACTCTCGACAGCAATCAAGTGAAGAGCAACCTTTTGACAGGATCGAATGGTTCACAACAATCAAGCAAGGAAGAAACCTTTCGATAAAGACGAAAGGTCTATGAAAGCATGTAGAGGAGAAGACACTTCAACAATGTTCAAAGATCCATGATGACATGCGAAAGGAAAATCTTTCGACGAAGTCAAAGGGTTTCGACTATGCATTAAAATAACCCTCCGACCTGGTTAAAAGCATGAAGGCGAAAGCATAGTTGTCGGCAACTATAAATAAGACTGGAGCGGTCCTGTTTTGGATGCAGATTTTTCTTCATTCTAATTTTGTAACTTCAAAAATTAGAGGGCTGTAACCCTAAATTGAGAGTGATTTGGGAAATTTAAAAAAAAGATATATTTTCTTTTTGGATGAATAGGGGAGTCCTTAGCTATTTTAATTATTTTATTATTTTCTTTATTCGTAGCCAAATTGACTCATATTTTCAGGTTCAGTCTTTTCGAAAGGTTCTTGTCAACAAAGATATTAATACTTCTTTTTAGTCAATCCTTACACCCATTCAAAGGCCTCTATCTTACAATCTAAACTCTTTGGTCACATGGGAAATTTAATTGAATCGACATCCCTAACAACCTTCTGAAGTCTTAGAGGCCATGGATAAAATCTTTCGATAAGGTTCACAATCTATCACATTCTGACAACCCTAGTAACCCTTCGAGCCAAAATAGTTATTGGCCTAACCTTTCGGCAAGGTCGACATCTACTTCACATCTACAAAACATATCATACACAATCTAACCCAAGAAGAAGACTCATTCCAACCATCCAACAGGACCAAGATTAACCCTCCTTATAGAACAAATAAAGGAAATTCCATCCCATGAAGAAGATAACTTTCGTGGGAGATCTTATAAAGGTTCAACTTAGATAGTAGTCATTTTATACTAACCCAGTAAAGCCAAAAGGTTTCCTTAATCTCGTGTCTAAACCCTTTTTTTAACCACGTCGAAAGGTCTGATTCGAAGGTTATCTCAAAGTACAGATACAAAGATTATTCCAAAGATTATCAACCCCGCGGTACAGATCGACTCAATCCCACCATTTGGAGTAACTATGGGGTATCAATAAGACATTTATTGATTTTCTTAAAGATTCTACTTTCCATCATTTTCCAGTAAGTTCATCTATTTGGATTCTTTGGGGCGTTGACCATAATTTTGGTTAACATTTTGGCGCTAGAAGGAGGGTCCGAACCTCCAACCTGGTTGATTCCCTAACACTACAATTCGCTAATCCCCCATTGAACCAATTCCACATCAAATTCACTTATTTTGGTTTGAGCATGGCGAAAAGTTTTAAGAGGTCTAAATAAGGGTCTTCCGAACCACACTTGACAAGGTATTCCTATGTAAATATCAAATACTCTAATCAGGATGACGAGCAAAGATTGAGGCTCGAAGCCTTGAGGATTATAAATTAAAAGAAGGCAGAATCTTATGACCCTAAGAAATGGAGCTTAAACCCCTTTCATATGGGACCGACCCCAATTTTTTCACTTGGAAAAAAAATAAGTGGTAGTGACAACATTTTTAATCGAATGAGAAGAACTATTCAGTCATATTCCCAGGGAACTATCTTTGAAAAAGATATGATAAAGGACTATGATAGTTTCACGTATAAATGGCGTAAGATTATAAATGAGGCTCGCCAATCATGGGAGAACTATGGACACATGGAAAAATCCGCAATCGAAGAATTAAGGATGATAAAAGAACTACCCGGTGGAGATATAAAAATTACCAAGGAATTTCCATCTGAAACCTTAAGACTGAAAGAAGGACCCTTGAAAGAAGATTAACGAGCAATGAAAAGGAAACCTACTCCTCAAGAAGAAGTATTTGAACCAAGCTACAAAAGATTTAGATGCCAGTCAAAGACGGTTCAAAAGTCAAGACTTCTTGGAGAATATAATCTTACAACATAATCCAAGACATTCATATTAGAACTAAAGAAGAACTGAATTATTGGCTCTCTTAGAAAAAGAAGTCAGCGTTTGAAAGAAGATCTAAAGGATCATATTGCAACTTTCACCTCATGAAAGGACGTGATACAAATCAATGTAAGGTACTTGGGAAAATGATCCTGCACTTTCTAAAACAGGGGAAACTTAAATAGTTTGTAATGGGCTAAACAAATTATAGAATAAAGATTCTATTCACAAAATAAGTGAACTCTACATGGTCGGGAGAAAAATTCTCCTTAAACTTGGACTACCTAAAATGGTAGGCTACCAATAATAGTAGAAAGCTCTTGGCCGTGCCAAGATGGCCAGGTCAAGGCACCTCCTGGAGGGAGGGCGTAAGCCTTTATTCGCGCCAAAGTCGGAAATGACCAGGTTAAAGCAACATAAGCCCTAATCTGTGTCATGCTATGGCTAGGATAAGGCACCTCCTGGAGGGAGGACAGGTAATCCATTGGTCCCGCCATGCTATAGCCTGGCAAAGGTACCAAACAAGCTCTTAGCTGTGTCACACTATGGCCAGGTTAAAGTGCCTCCGAAAGGGAGGTCGGGTAAGTCCTTCGGGCCCTGCTTGAGAATAAGCTAAACGAGCGCACCGAAAACCTCGATGTAATGTCTGACGGACTAAGAAAAGTCCATGCCTGAAATGGGCACCACCAGAAATCGACATCGCTTAATGGCAACCGCCAAAAGATTAGCAATGTCTAAAATGACAATAGCCCAAAATGGGCTCTGTTTAAATAAGCACAAAATTGAACTAAAGAGTCCCCACCTGAAATAGGACAAAGAAATGGACAAAGAAAACTCAGTCCCGAGAAAGCAAAAGCATGCAAGACATCCTCAAAGCCTGAAGATGGAACATTCGACAAAAAGAATCCGAAAGAATACTCTAACTTCTCTTCGTAAACATCTGCAATATACGTATTCTGGTCTTCTGTTATTAACTACCGGAAATGGTGTTTTGGTCTTCCTTTATTAATGGTGCATTGGACTTCTATTACCAGAAATGATATTTTGGAAATGGCATTTTTGTCTTTCAACATTTATTACCAAAAATATTATTCTGGTCTTCTATCACTCATTACTAGGATTGGTATTCTAGTCTTTTTTTACTTATTGCCAGGCTAGTTCCCTGGTCCTTTATTATTAATTTCCAAAAACGGTATTCTGATCTTCTATTACCTAATTCCAAGAATTGTTTTCCGGTCTTCTGATACTTAATGCCAGGTTGGATTTTTGGTCTTCTACTACCTATCAATGGCAGATTGGGTATTTTGAACCTCCATTGCTTAATTACCACATGCGGCTTTTCGGAATTTTACGATTAATTCCAAATTAAAGATCCTAGTATCCTATCAATGGATATGAATTACCATCCCTATGTTGGCTATCATCTGAAATGGTATATTGGGCTTCTATTGCTTATTACCAAAGAAAGGCATTTCGATATTCTCATACTCCTTTTTGCTAAATCCGGCATTCCAACTCTCCATCACTTATTATCAGAGAGTACCAAAAAGTGACTTTCGAATAATCTTAATATTTTCTAATACCCGAATCTGGGTCCGGTGATACCTCGTAAAACTCCATAATTAATATCGAAATTTGGATTCCAAGACTAACGTTTATCAAAAATCCTAATTTGGGTACAAAATCTTTGGACTTCTATTCATCTTAAGTAATTTGATCGGACTCAAAGAATATTATAAGGAGAAGATCGTAGTTAAAAGAATCCCCGAACGGGAGCTTTAAGCTTTTTATTCCAAGATTCCATTGATAACAAGGAATTGATTAGAGAATTACCACATCAAAATTTCATATATTAATGTCCCATCAGTTTCTTTATTGAGTAAATGTTAAATTTCGATAGCTATGTGCTGCTTATTACTAATTAATTTTTGGCATGCCAAATAAGTGGAAGGAGCTAAATCCACAAGCATCCCTAATCATGGATAAAGATGAGATCTTAACATTTTAAATGAATTACTTTTCATAAAATTGAGGAAATGAATTGCTAATCTAGGCAAATGATATGTTTAGATTAATATGTCATTTCCAAGTTGACAATTAAGGATACTGTTTGCTACATGTTTCTCGAAAAAATTAGAATGACAAAAAAATCTAGATTCACTTAATCAAGAGAGGAGTCATGAACTAAGACGGAAAGGAGAGAAGTGCATCAATCTTCAAGAGACTCGTCCAAATGAAAAAACAAATAAGGTGCAAAGAATGGCAACAAAACAAGTAGTATTTATCAAATTATAAATAATGCATTGCATTATGCTACACAGCATTACTAAGGTATGGAAAATATATCCCATATACATTGAGATTCTTGTGACTTGATCAACCGTTCTTGCAAAAACCATAGATATTATAGGATCAGCACTTGAAACTAAGTTCTCAAATATGGATTCCGAAGATTTGCATAGTGCCTGACTACCTTTTAATTTTATTTCCAAGCCATCAATCCTCTCATAAAACTTGGTCATTCCGAGTCGAGATTGATACAAATATCTCCACCAGCGGAATACTTTAAAACTTTATCATCTTAATCCCTTTCTTTAAGGTTTTAACGTTGAATTCTCAATCTCTTTGGAGAATTTTCGAATAGTATGGCATTGACAAAGATACTTTTTATTCTACTCATTTGCAACAGGTTATCAAAGAGCTTAGGAAAAAAGAATCTTTGTGAAATTAACTTTGCTTGAGCTCCACTCTTAACCTATCCTTGATCATTACAAACTCTGAAACAAGGGCTTCAGAAAGTAAAACTAATCTTGCTCGAGTCTCCTATATAAACAAGCAAAATGGAGAATCAATTTTATTTATTTTGATAGTAAGAATGCATATTAAAGTGTGTTTCTTCTTGAGACCTGCTATTACTAATAAGATACAATTCCCCATAAGCTTTTAAGTTAAAAGCCTATACTATAACAACCTCCCTAACCTTACCAAGAGGGTTGGTGAGAAAAAGCGCATTGAGTACGACAATCTCCCAATTGTAATTCCAAAATCGTTCATTCGATAAATGAGTTTAGGCAGCTTTTCACCAAAGTCTATTGTGAGATTAAGCTTCAATTACCGTTTCAGTATGATGGTCGATTCACCTTTTCCCTTAATTTCAATACCAAGATAGTCGGTGTAATTCTTACAATTGTTGGTTATCTATGATCTGTTGGGTGAGATGTCTTTTATACCACTTCACTACTCCAATGTTACAACCGAAATGCCCTAAAAAGCTCAGTTATGAACTGTCGCCCCATCATTTCAACTCAATAGTTGGTCCCTGATAACGTCAAAGCGAGAAAGTAAAATTTTGTGAGTAATATGTCATAGCAAACTCTGGCTCATAAATTAAATCGGAATAAATATATATACCTTTAATACTGTGAAAATGGAATACAACTCAAAATAGAAGCAAAGTTAAGAAATGCCATAACCACTTCCATTACGTCTAGGGTTGAAAGACACTATTCCTAACTTTGCGTAAGGCATTAGTGGAAAGCACAACTATTGAGTAAGATAATACAATAACCCCATCCAGAGTGATAACTAATGTACATTACTATAATCCCATTTCTCGGCTAGTAGGTTATCGTAACATAGCCACCAATCAATATTGAATAAAATATTCTAATTCCTTTTAAAAGAAATTTTCCTTCTACTCTTTGAGGAAGCCAAAAGAAAGATTTTTCTCGGATATAAATTATTTTTACATGAGACCTCGCTAGATAATTCCTATTTGTCATCTGCTTTCAATCAAGGTGAAAACTAAATTATGAAAAATGACAAAATTATTTAGTTACATTCTCTAGAAGTACGAGAGAGAGTATCTCATTTTTCCCACCAAAATTCCAATCAGAAACCCTCTGTCGTCTCCCCTCTCTTTTATAATAATAGTTATTATTATAAAAGCATTTATCTTCGCAATAAAAAGAAAAGAAAAGGGACATCAATGGCGGCCTATAACCACCACCAAATCCACCCCGATTTCGTTAACACTGAACTGTTGCATTGTTGTTGCTGTTATGCAATGGGATTATTAAATCAACCGCAAGAGGCATCGAAGGTAAACAGTGTTCAATCCAGTAATGAAATTCAATAACAACCTAACGCCTTTAATCATCATATAGTAGTTATATATTCCATGTTTTACGATTTAGCCTCAGCTACGTTCCTAATGGATTTGGCCATTTGGGATGCTTCCGATGAGGATCTTGCGCTGATAACATATTCACCTTATCAGCCAACCTAGGTTGAACCTATCATCATCAACCCAATCAATTTGGCTCCAGACTTTCCACCTCTTCCAAATGAGCTATAATGGGGAAATCATCTTACCATTTTTGCTAATCGTCTTTGCTGTTTAGTCCTAGGATGTTAATATCATTTTGAATATGTGTCTATTGACAAATTATTTAAAAAAATGTAATATATAAGCAAATATTTTGGTGTGTTAGTTTAGTTAAAATTCTAAACTGATGTTGTGCAGTTGAAAAGTGTTTGGTTGTTTGTTACTTTGTTATGTGATGTTTTGTTATACAGAAAGGAATCGAAAGGTTTGGAACTCTTCAATCTTGATGAGAGCTTGTTGTCAAAGGTTCTAACCGCTAAATTATTTATATATTTTGACAATAAGGGAAAGGTGAAATTAAAATACCTTCCAATCTTGTCGAAAGGTTCAAGAAGGGTAAATTCATTAGAAAGAACATTTTAAGCGACTGAAGTGATACTTAGATGGGTTCCAGGTTGCCCTATTAACTTAATACTAAATGCATTTTTTAAATCCTCCCAAAAAAATGAGTAAGAGGAGAGACTAATATAAAAAATTTAATTGAGTTCAGGAAGTAACCTCTTTATTTTGAAAGAGGATCGAGCTGTTTAAAAGGATTCTTTTACTTTTATTCAGTTATTATTCTTGTAGGAAAAGGAGGCTGGAAATGTTATAGCTTTCAGAGAAGATGACTTGAAAAGTCAAGACCATCCCTTCACATGGGGAAGGGAAAATGTTACATAAAAAACCCACCTTCTGTCTAAGTCGGAAGGTCTTTCAGAAGAGATAAAAGGGAAAGAGTCCAAATAAAACCTTCCAAAGAAATTGAAGGGATGCCGCCAACAATGCGAAATAATTCAAGACCTTTTGGAGGGAATAATCTACAATATTCAAGAGGTTCTTATTTTCCAAAGAGGGTAAAGAAGCCAAGGCAGGGGCATGCAACTCAATAGAGATCTTTCTGAAAGCATAATAAGCCTTTCGGACCGGTTGGAACACATACTTAACACTTTTCGACAGTGTCGAAAGGTTTACGGTAAAGGCGACATACACAAGCCAATAGGGAACAGAGACAACCTTCTGCCAACATTTAAGAAAAACACGACTCTCGACAGCAAAAGTGAAGAGCAACCTTTCGATAAGGTCGAAAGGTTCACAATAGTCAAGCAAGGAAGAAACCTTTCGACAAAGAAGAAAGGTCTATGAAAGAATGTAGAGGAGCAGACACTTCAATAATGTACAAAGATCCATGATGACATACGAAAGGAAAACCTTTCGACAAAGTTGAAGGGTTTCGACTGTGCATGAAAAGAAAACCCTCCGACCTAATCGAAAGCATGTAGGAAAAAGCGTAGCCGCTGACATCTATAAATAAGACCCAAGGGTTCTATTTTGGAGTTGGATTTTTCTTTATTCTGATTTTGTAACTTCAAAAATTAGAGGGTTGTAACCCTAAATTGAGTATGATTTGGGAACTTAATAAAAAGAGAGGTTTTCTTTTTGGATGAACATAGGAGTCCTTAGCTCTGTTAATTACTTTATTGTTTGCTTTATTCATAGCCAAATTGACTCATATTTTCAGGTTCATTCTTTCCAGAAGGTTCTTCTCGACAAAGATAACAATACTCATTTTTATTCAATCCTTACACCCATTCGGAGGCCTCTATCTTACAATCTAAACCCTTCGACCACATAGGAAATTTATTTGAATCGACATCCCTAAAAACCTTCTGATATCATAGAGGCTGTGGATAAAACCTTTCGATAAGGTTCACAATCTATCATATTCTTACAACTCTAGTAACCCTCCGAGCCCAAACAGTTATTCGCCGAACCTTTCAGCATGGTCGACATATACTTCACATCTATAAAACATATCATGCACAATCTGTGCCCAAGAAGAAGACTCATTCCAACCTTCCGACAGGACCAAGATTAACCCTCATTATAGAAGAAACAAAGGAAATTCCATCCCAATCAAGAAGATAGCTTTTGTGGGAGATCTTATAAAGGTTCAACTTAGAAAGTAGTCATTTTATACTAACCCAGTAAAGTGGAAAGGTTTCTTTAATCTTGTGTTTAAACCTTTTTTTGACAATGTTGAAAGGTCTAATTCGAAGGTTATCTCTAAATAGAGATACAAAGATTATTCCAAAGATTATCAACCCCTCAGTATAGATCGGCTCAATCCCACCATTTGGAGTAACTATGGGGTATCAACAAGACATTTATTGATTTTCTTACAGATTTTATTTTCCATCATTTTCCAGTAAGTCCATCTATTTGGATTCTTTGAGGTGTTGACCATAATTTTGGTTAACAACTAAAAGTACAACTAAAACCGCTAATGTATGTTCGCATATATTTCCAATGGAGGTGCTCTTAGTACATTGAGGATGGGCCTCCTAACGAGGGTCAGAATCTACCTTCCAAAACGATGTATATATCTAGATAAAATATACCACTAGGAAAACATAGCTGGTCCAAGCCTGAATACATGATACTGAATGCCAATAACTCATGTGCACCTGAATCGAAAGCGTCTCTATATAGTTGGATTTAATATACCCTTTTGGGTTAGCTAAACCCCTTGGTTATAAGGCCGACTCTGTTTTCTATCATATCTGATGGTGAAGGCTCATTCAGAATCTCTCAAATGAGTCTTCATCACTCGAACAGATCTTGAATCTCTCCATAGATTCCAGTACAAGTCGTTCAACGAATGTTAATTACATCCTCTCTCTTGGAGTCAACATCAACATAGATTGTTCCTTTCTAGCATCATTTGAAATGTTAATGCTGACCTCTCCCTTAAACATAATCTTAGCATAGACAGTTCAACTATATAACATTTCACCCCACAACCGCTTCCAAAACATACAACTTGGGTATCAGTTATGAAGTGGTTTTCGGTAAGTAGTACACTTATCTGATCCCGAACTCTTCAAAACTAAATCGTTGAATTTCCAATTAACTCAATTTCGGTTCTTTTAGAAGAAAGTAAATGATGTAAAGGAGTCCTTCCCAAGGGATATTGTATATATACATTCTTAAAGCAAGAGATGTTTTATACTAATGAGTCCTTCCTAGGGATCTCAAACTATATGAAGCCATGAAGCTTTTATATATTTCCTAAGTTAATTGGTCAAGTTCGATATTCGATTAATCGGCTATCTAGCCCTAAAATAATTGCATATGGAAATCAAGTCTCATATACTTATCGCCGTTTCCGACCTTCTCGACTTACGTTATCCCTTGTTTAAGAATGAAGTTGGTAGGTTAGAGCTTTGTTTCTTCTAAACCCTATTCGAACATCATTCTTAACACTTATAGATAGAATATGTCTACTTTTTCGACTTTTAGTGCTAAATATAGGATTCAATACTTTCCATAAATGAGTAAACACATAAAGCACGATTAAGTCACATGAGCGATTCTAATCCTCTTTTTATTTAATTAATGTTTTCATTAATTAAAACTTCTTTTGAATACTTGTGTACGTATTTAAAACACTTGTACAAAATATATATATACATGTGTACTACTATTTCCTTTTCATTTCTATTCCTTTAAATACTTAGAAATGTATTTATATTCTTATTCCAAAGGGATAAGAATATTCACAAATATCTTAATAAGATTTTACATTTTTGAAAGAATATTTAAAGGAGATTACGTTCCCCTACGCCGAATGTGTTCTGAAAGAAGTTCAAGAGGGAGAATGCGACGATCACACTAGGAGGCAAACTCCGAAAAATAATATACTCCATTATGGATATTACTAACCAACTCTAAACTGGGATGTTGCTAACTATGTAAGATGATGTGACAGATGCTAGATATATGCAAAAGTTCCAAGAGCTCCACCAATAGAAATTACACAAATGGTCAGTCCATGGCCACTCGCTATGTGGGGTATTGACATCATGGGCTCTTTACCAATCTCTTAAGGTGGTGTGAAGTATGCTATTTTCGCGTAGATTACTTCACTAAATGGGCCGAAGTGGAACCATTAGCTACGATCACAACCAAGAAAGTAATCAATTTTGTTGTTCGAAACATCATTTGTCGCTTCGGTCTTCCATGGACTATTGTAACAGATAATAGGACTCAATTCGACAAATGCCAAATTTAAAGAATTTTGTCGGAGATATCATATTGAAAAGAGGTTTGTAGCGGTCGCTCACCCTTGGACGAATGGGCAGGTTGAAGCTGTAAACAAAATTATCAAGTCTATTATGAAAAAGCGTTTGGAGAAGGCTAGAGGCAAGTGGGTGAATGAACTTCCTACGGCACTTTGGGCTTACAGAACCACTCACAAGTCTATGATTGGTGATACTCCATTTGTTGTTGCTTATGGATCCGAAGTTGTTATCCCAGTGGAACTTGAAGTCCCTTCTCATCGAGTGACTTACCACGACCCCAAATCGAACAAAGATCTTCTCTTGAAATTTTTGGACTTCACAAAGAGAAGTGCAAAGAAGCCGATTTAAGGGCAATAGCACATCGACATCGAGTTGTCCGATATTACAACACTAAAGTGCGATTAAGATCCTTCGAAGTTGGTGAACTCGTCCTAAAACGGTTATTTCTGACCTCGTCACGCATGAATCCGACATGGAAAGGACCGTATGTCATTAAACAGAGGCTTAGAGAAGGAACTTTCAAGCAAGTGACTGTTGATGGCATTACGCTCCCTAGAGTGTGGAACAGCAAGCATTTACATGCTATTTCACTTATAACATTTCCTTTGCATTTCAGTTCTATTTGCTTTCGGTATTTTATTTAGCATTTGATTTTTTAAATATGATATAAGATAGATTGGTTTATTCGTTTCCTTTTTGTGAATAAAGTCTAAAACTTCCTTTGCATGAATGATTATTGTTGCATTATAGGCTAAGCACATAATGAAATTGATTGATGTCTATATGTGTGAACAGGTTCCCGGAGTTCGGAATCGATTAATCATACTAATCCCCAATGGGATCAAACAAGATGAGCTCCTTTAATTTGCTCAATTAACAGTTCCCATAGATGATTCAATGGATCGGATATGTAATAAGTAACAAATGTCACCAGCAATCTAGAGATTAGAAAATTTCTTGCCCCGACAGTGGGACTGAAACGAAATCAAGGCGACCATAAGAAGTGTGAACATCAAATGGGTATGATCCGACCATCCACGCGGAAACTCTAAGTCCCTAGAGTGCAGACTGGATTATAAACACAATGCTGGTGTGACCGATCGCCCATCGACAACTCTAAGTCCCCGGAGTGTGATTGGAGTATAACCACAATTCGGATGTGAATGACAGCTCATCGATAACTCTAAGTCCCTAGAGGGTGGACTAGAGTATAAACACAATTCGAGTGTGACCGATCGTCCGTCGACAACTCTAGGTCCCCGGAGTGCATATTGGAGTAAAAATACAAAACGGGCTTGAACTGGCTGCACATGAGACAACTCTAAATCTCAGAGTGCGAACTGGAGTATAAATAAGATTCGGGCATAAACCAACCGCCCACGAGACAACTCTAAGTCCTTGGAGTATGGAGTGGAGTATAAACGTAATTTGGGCATGAAACGACCGCCAATGAGACAACTCTAAGTCCCTAGAATGCGGACTTGAGTATAAACGAGATTCGAGCATGAACCGATTTCCCACGAGACAACTCTAAGTCCCTTGAGTGCGAAATGGAGTATAAACGTGATTCAGGCGTGAACCAACCGCCCATGAGATAATTCTAAGTCCCTATAGTGTGGACTGGAGTATGAACATAAATCGAGCGTGAGCCGACCGCTCATAAAATAACTCTAAGTCCCCAGAGTGTGGATTGGAGTATAAACAAAAATGAATAGATGAATGGATTTCGACCATTCTCTATTCCACAAACTCCAACCTGAATTTGACAAGAGGAATGCAAGCTACTAAAAGCTGAATACGACAGCTCACTACCACTTCGGCTCAGTGTTCTTAGGACTAAAGGCAACAACTGCAAGGAGGTCTTGAGACTTGGAGATGGCCGTGACCTGGAGGAGTAAGCGAGAGCATGCGAGCACGATGGCATTGGGGGTTTAGGCACGGTAGACGAGGGAATGGCTACTATGAGGTTGATAGTCATTAGAACTTAGGGCTTGAGGCACCCTTCGCAACCAGGTTGATGGTTCGGTGGCTAGCGATGGTAGCTCTGTAGGAGGCGATGGCAGTGGCTTGCTTGGGTCGAGGTCCGATCATCGTGGTGGTGTGTGTGGTTCAGTTTTCATTCGTGTGGATGGGTTATGTTTACATGTGTAGCCTGGGTTGAAACGAGACACTAGAGAGGATGGAAATATGTTGCTTTTTATTTATTTTATTTACTTTTGTTAAATAAGTTTAAATTATATCATGTATTTATAAATTGCATAACTTCCTCGTACGAGGTCCGTTTTGGACAAAACGAGTGGCGTTGGAATCGTATCGACATCGTCTATAGCATGGAGTGAGAGTGGAATTTATTTGAAGATGAAATATTTTTAGTTTCAAATAAAAGACGAGTGTTTTATAACACTCACGAAGTACCAAAATATTATTATGTTAGTTAAATTTAAATCATGAATTAATTTAATTTTATTGACTATTGTTTGGTAGTTTAATCGACATATAGATTGACATCTAATGTGAGCAGGTAGACATTTAAATTGATAGTTAAATTTGAATTGGGAATTAAATTGCTAGTAAAATTGCCGATTATTGACAACTAGTTAATTGTGGTAATATTTTGGCTGTTTTGGATGTTGTTTGTGATAAATGTTTATTGGTTGATGGATTGGATGATTGGATGTCTATTTATTTATATATATCCTATATCATCCTGTTAATTACTTTACAGTATATAAAACTATTTGTAATCCTGTCTTTTGGTCAAGGCCGAGATAACAACAAATTAGCCGGAAATGATGGATGTCGGGATCAGAAGTCAACTGAAAACAAGGGTATGATCAATGTCGTCAAAATTTGACCAAGCTCCAATCAAGACAAGATCGATTGGGAATGATGATCAAGGCTGTGAGAGGCTATGTTTCAAATTTCAGGTCAATCGGAGTTCGTATGCTCAAGATATGATCGATGCAATTCAAGCAACCAACTGTTCATATCCATCAATCCTCTACTGTTCGTATCCATCAATCCTCTACTGTTCGTATCCATCATTCCTCTGTTGTTCGTATCCATCAATCCTCTACTATTCGTATCCATCAATCCTATATTGTTCGTATCCATCAAGTGCAACAGCGATCAAGTGCGAACAGTGCAACAACGATCGATATGAATAGTGCAACAGCGATCGATATGAACAGTGCAACAGCGATCGAGTACGAACAGTGCAACAGTGATCGATATGAACAGTGCAATAGTGATCGAGTACGAACAGTGCAACAGCGATCGAGTGCGAACAGTGCAACAACAATCAATACGAAGGAGACAGCCTCCGAAAAACACGAACTTGCATCGATCATATCTCACAATCTACAAGTCCAAATGCTATGAAATTTTCACTGGAGCTTACGTATGACCTAAAGAATGTTCATGCTCGATTTCAACTCGATTGGTCAAAATCTTAATTGATATGAAATTCATTCGTATCGATCACGGATCGAGTCAAAATCACATGGGTCGATCGCATGGGCCCGCACACATGCCAGAAGAGGTCTCCTAAGATCTGAGCGAGATATTTGCAGCATACGCCTATAAATAGCATCCTAGAGCCTATAGAAAAGAGACTTTTAGCTCTTCTACATCCAGACTCTGCCAGATTCATCATTGTACTCGGATTTTGCTGTTGTAGTCAGTTGTAACTCATTGTAATCAGCAAGCAAACTTCAATAAAATTATCAACTTCAAAGTGGACGTAGGTCGGATTGTCGAACCACTATAAACTCTGTGTTCTTTAATTCTTTCATCTAAATTTCTGAGTGTTTTTCATTTTTAATTCTCTACATACTTGTTATCAATGATCTGTGATTGTGAACTGGTGCTTTCATTGGCAATTGGGTATTTGTGACCAATTTTCGTGCTTTCACTAGGAAAGCTAGCTCTCAGGAATTCCAAAACCAGGACTTCGGATCTGAAAGCTTAAAGACCTAGATCAGGAAAGCTATGGCAAGACAATCAACAAGAAGACAAAGAGCGGAAAGGAGCCAAAATGAAGGGAGTCAGGAGGCTTCCTCTGGAGAAAATCAGATCAGGAGCATGGAACAACCAGAGTTTCGAATAGAGCAGAACCGTCAGGAGAGACACCAGAACTTAGGGGCACTCATCCGGAGCATGTTGATCCAACCTCAGGTAGGATACCATATGGATCTGTTCAACATGGCATTGCTAAAGGAATGGATGCGCGTCCAGGAGAATAGATCCAAGAATTCCCTCATGAACTCGGTGTGCAGATCGAAGGCAACAGACAAGGGCTATAGCTTGACAACAGTAACAAATTGGCGGAGATGGTCAGACGAGCCATGAGAGGCGGACTAGTAAATAGAGATCTGGAAGATGTCAATAGGATTCCCTTTGCTCCTGCGATCAGACAAGCCAGGAATCCAGCAGAGTTCAAGCTACCAACATTGAAGATGTACGACGGAAGGACAGATCCCGCTATTCATTTTACAAGGTATATGCGGCATATAGAAGTACTTGGGGCATCAGAGGAGGTCATGGCGTGATGCTTCCCTTTGTGTGTAACGGATATAGAGGCATTGTGGTTCAGACAGTTGGAAAATGGCTCTATTGGCACATGGACGGAGCTGATTGAAAGGTTTATGAGGCAGTTTCGGCTCCACCTTGCCAGACCTAAGAATTTGATGACTTTAACATCAATGAAACAATGGAAAGGAGAACCGTTTAGAGATTTATTGACCAGATTCAATGCAGTAGTGGCTTTGGTGGATCGACCTGATCCATCGATGGTTCTGATGGCAGCGGTTTCAGGAATTGCAGACAATTCGGATTTTAAGATATTATTGGAACGAGACCCACCGAGGGATCTTAGGGAATTCTATCATGAGGCGGAAATAACTCTAAGGCAGGAAGATGCGCAGGCTGAGAGAGAAGGGAGAGAGGCTAAAGCTTATGCAGTAAGGGATGGAGGTCCATCTAGAGAAAACCCAAACAAAAATGATAAAGGCAAAAGGAAAATGATTGATAGCGGTGACACCTCAAAAAGGCCATAGAGGGATTCAAAGTTATCTTCTTACACAGATCTAACTGAATCTCTGGAAAGGGTTTACTTGGATACTTGAGAGCGCCTCGAGTATCGACGGCCGGCATGGAGAGAACCTTCTGAATACGAGTGGGCATCGGAAAAGCATTGCCTATTCCATGAACTGGGTGGTCACAACAAAAATGACTACACGCATTTGAAGGATATCATTGAGGAGAATGTAAGGAATGATCATCTACAACAATATGTGAGGAATCGATCTATGGCAGTGGAACAGGAGCGGCCACCGTCCACCTTGAGCGAAGATGGCACTGGATCAAGGCAACGTCGACTTATTATCAACCGAATAGTTTCATGGCTTTGAATAAGTAATAGAGCTCGAAGTAATATGGCTAAGTCACTTACGCATATACGGGATCGAGGATGGTCTCTAGGCATGCTCTGAGGCGATGATAAACCATGTAGCTCGAGCCTATGAAATCCTGTTTTTCTTTTTCTTTTTCCTAAAAACTTTTGTTTCTTCCTTGGATGTTTAGACACTTATTCAGTTTTCCTTGGCTGTAAAAACTCTTACTTTAGATAATTGGATTTGGATTAACGTAATAAATAATGCAGGTCTTGCGATTACGATCCTGACCGGAGAGACGGGACAATAATCGCAAATTACGAGTCGCTTCACCGGAGAGCGATGGAATGTACTCAAAGCACAATATAAAAGTCCTCGGATGGAGAGCCGAGGCCGGTGAATATCAAAGTCCTTCGCCGGAGATCCAAGGCCGATGAATATCAAATTCCTCGACCGAAGAGCCAAGGCCGGTGAATATCAAAGTCCTCGGCCGGAGAGCCGAGGCCGGTGAACATCAAAGTCCTCGGTCGGAGAGCCGAGGCCGGTGAATATAAAAGTCCTCGGCCGGAGAGTCGAGACCTGTGAATATAAAAAGTCCTTGGTCAGAGAGCCAAGGTTGGAGAATATCGAAGTGCTTGGCCGGAGAGTCGAGGCTAGTGAATAACAAAGTCCTTGGCCGGAGAGCTGAGGCCGGAGAATATCAAAGTCCTTGGCCGGAGAGTCAAGGCCAGTGGATATCAAAGTCCTTGGTCGGAGAGTCGAGGCCGGAGAATATCGAAGTCCTTGGCTGGAGAGCCGAGGCCAGAGAATATTGAAGTCCTTGGCCAGAGAGCCAAGGCCGGAGAGCATAAAAGCCCTTGACCGGAGAGCCGAAGTCAGAGCAGGACAATGCGACCCAGCGAGGTCTATGGATTTAAAGTCAAACTCGGAGAGGTCGTGGATTCAGAATCGGACATTGACTTGGAGAAGTCGCGGATTTGGATCAAGTTATGGTCGTGGCACTCGGATAGAATGGCTTGGTAGTGGATTGAATTGCGAAATGGATGATATGGCTATGGATGAAATATGCCCTTCAGATGTCGGATTTGAAGTTTTTCAAAACACACCTTCTTACCACAAGGCATGTTTTGGGGGGCAAACGTTATCCCGCCTTTTGGTCAAGGCCGAGATATCAACAAATTAGTTGGAAAGGATGGATGTCAGGATCAGAAGTCGATTGAAAACAAGGCTCTGATCAATGTCGTCAAAATTTGACCGGGCTTCAATAAATACGGGACCGATTGGGAATGATGACCAAGGCTGGGAGAGGCTGTGGTTCAAATTTCAAATCAATTGGAGTTCGTATGATTAAGATATGATTGATGAAATTCAAGCAACCAACTGTTCGTATCCATCAATCCTCTACTGTTTGTATCCATCAATCCTTTACTGTTCGTATCCATCATTCCTCTGTTGTTCGTATCCATCAATCCTCTACTATTCATATCCATCAATCCTCTGTTGTACATATCCATCATTCCTGTATTGTTCGTATCCATCAAGTGCAACAGTGATCGAGTGCGAACAGTGCAACAAGGATCAATACGAACGGTGCAACAGCGATCGATACGGACAATGCAACAACGATCGATACGAACAATGCAACAGCAATCGAGTACGAACAGTGCAACAGCGATCGAGTACGAACAGTGCAACAACATTCGAGCACGAACAGTGCAACAGCGATCGAGTACGAACAGTGCAACAGCAATCGATATGAATAGTGCAACAGCGATCGAGTGCGAACAGTGCAACAGCGATCGATACGAAGGAGACAGCCTTCGAAAAACACAAACTTGCATCGATCATATTTCACAATCTACAAGTCCAAATGCTACGAACTTTTCACTGAAGCTTACGTATAACCTAAATAATGTTCATGCTCGATCTCAACTCAATTGGGCAAAATCTTGATAGATACGAAATTTGTTCGTATCGATCACGGATCGAGTCAAAATCACATGGGATAGATCGCGTGGGTCCGCACACGTGCCAGAAGAGGTCTCCCGAGGTTTAAGCGAGATATTTGCAGCCTACGCCTAAAAATAGCATCCTAGAGCCTACAGAAAAGGAACTTTTGGCTCTTCTACGTCTAGACTCTGCCGGATTCATCATTATATTCGGATTTTGCTGTTGCAATCAGTTGTAACTCGTTGTAATCAGCAAGCAAATTTCAATAAAATTGTCAACTTCAAAGTGGACGTAGGCCGGATTGCCGAACCACCATAAACTCTGTGTTCTTTACCGCTTTCTTCTAAATTTTCCGAGTGTTCTTCATTTTTAATTCTTTACATACTTGTTATCTGTGATCTGTGATTGTGAACTGATGCTTTCATTAACAATTAGGTGTTTGTGACCAATTTTGGTGCAAACAATGTTACTTGAATTATTTCAAATAAACTAAGAGATATGTTGAAATGATATATACCTATGACATTTTGATTTGGATTGAAATGATATATATCTATCCCTAAAATTAAATTGAAATGACTATTCACTTAGCCATAGGATAGAAAAGTATATACGAATACCCGATTGGTTAAATTAAATGATTTTAAATTCTTGAATTTGAATTTATTCAAATGATTTTGTTTTATAAAAATAAAATTGAATTGAAATATAGAAATTTAATTAATTTCTAATGTGAATTTTGAAATGTGAAATTAAAATTTGTTAAACGAAATTGTTTAAAACTGAAATTTGAGATTTTGAAATTATAATTGAAATATGATTTGAATTTCGAAAATTGATTTGTTATAAAAAGATTTGAATTTTTATTCGAACTTTAAAATGTTGATAAGTAAAGTAATTTAAATGGATATTTCAATTTTGGACTCAGAGTTGAACTATTTTGAAGATTTGAACCTTAAATTAAACGTTAAGGTTAAATTTGATTAAATGATTTAAACTGATATTCTAAAATCAACTCATATTTATATAAATTGAAATGGTTTCAAATTGAGAATTTAATTTAATCCAAACTAGAATTGAAATTAATATTTATAGAAAATGAAATTTAAATCCAATTAATTTGAAATCGAAATCGATTTGAATTGGAATTGAAATCGAAGTTAATTCGAATTGAAATTGAAATTGGGCCGATTTGAAGTGAATCGAGATTGAATGATTTGAATTGGAAGGTTTGGAATTGAATTAGTTTGACTTTGAAACTATTTTCAAATAAATTATTTTAATCTAAACTGTTTAAAACCCATCTTTTTAAATATTCAAATTATTTGATTTTCTAAAATATTTTCCTGTATAAACCATTTTAATATCTAAACCATTTTATCAGACTATTTTAACTTTTAAAACTATTTAAAATTCTTTTCAAACTATTTTCTAAAAATTCAAACCGGTTAAAGTTGGAATGTTTATATTTAAATCGTGTATTTAAATGTGAATTGGGTTAAATGTAGTTATAACCTAAATTGTAATTGGAATCGAATTTCGAAATAAAAATGGCATATCGAACCGAATATGATATTTTGAATTAAATATGAGGATTTGTGAAATGAATGATATTTTGAAGTGAATATGATATTTTGATATCAAGTATGAATTGTTTTCGAAATATAAAAGTACCAACCAATGTCTAAAATGATGTTTTGTTGTTAAAGTAACCAGGGCCTCTTATTGGCATACTCTTTGTCAATACTGAAACCACTTTAACAACTGTGTACGTGGAGGAGACTCTAGAAAGAAGTGGTTTGATTTGGCGTCATTTGCTGGATTTAAAGAAAGAGAACGATGATGGAAAGACCTTCGAACCTGTACCAATTTGAAATGACTAAAACAGAATGGCTTGACAAGGCCAAGCGCGTAAGCTACCCTTAGAGGACATCCATTCTTTGATTTTTCTTCGTGAACTTGGTCCATACTATTACTCTTGTTGTTGGTTTCGATTGATGTACCTTGATTTTGGGATAGCCTCCCTTTGACTCGATATGGGATGGATGGATGCAGTGGGTGGTCGTGGCTACAATGCATTGCCACCAGCCCTATGATCCGAACTGGTAGTATCCTACGTTGGGCATTGCCTCACGTGCCTTGTCATACTTTTATCCCTATAGAAGACCACTACGATTTTGGTTTAGCATTGTCGTATCACAGCGCATCCCTATTCCTTGATGTGCTACTAGGGCGTTATGTGCAAACTGTACGACAATGCTTAAAAATGCATTAAGGGGGATTAATGGAAAGCCTTAACGCTACGAAAAATATTTATTTTACTGATTAGACATTGTATATATAGCGTATTCTATTGTATATAAATAATTTGATGGATCATTAAGAGATGGAAAATCCCATAACATCTCTTGAGTTATTCAACGCACGTTATACATTGGATATGAGATATGAAATCCCGTAAACATCTCTGATGCTATTACACTCATGTTATGTGATATTGATTTGACTTATATAAGGATATTTTAGTCCTGACTCAAGCGTTTTTGTTTTTCATGCGCTTGGGTCAGTACTGAGTTTTTCGACGCATTGTAGATTATTCTTTGGAGAACGAAGATAAAGATTTGTTATATTATTATTACTAATATTATTCTCAGCATCATGTTGTTCTGCTACATCATATTTTGTGTTGTTGTATATATAACTCTGATAAATGTTGTATAAATTCTAATCAAATGTATAGTAAATAGCTTCACGAACTATTTATTTGATTATTATATTTTGTCATTCCGATGCGAGATTCTTTGTTGTTTTCTTCTTTCTTTCTTATTTTTCTTAATTAACCTCGTTGATTATCTATGTTTCGGATTGTTTAAGTTGGACTTGTGTGGATTATTGTCGATTCAAACCTTTCAAAATATGGGTCGTCACACTTAAATTGAAGATTCGAATTGCGGATCTGATGGTAGAAGATTGTTCCACATTTTCGTGTTTTATCAGTGGTTTAGAGTTAAGATGTATGAAAGTGGAGGCGTGTTGTAACCCTAGATAGAAAAGGGTTGTGTATGAAGTGTATAAATCGGTTAAGCCTGAATTCTCTTTGGCTTGGGCCTTAATTTGCATTTAACTAGTTTCAAAAAAAACTTTGGTGATTCTTACCTACCGTCGTGCTGTCTTTTACTAAAATCTTGTTTACCTTTTGATAAGTTTTTTTAATACCAATAACGTATTTCAAAACCTTATTGAAAATCTTCATCAAATCTTGGTATACACCTATTTGTTATTTTACTTTTATAATTTTTGGATTTCCATTTCAATTCACTATATTCTGTTTTTAAATATATTTTTTCAATTTTTAATAGAAAAACTTCAAATTTAAATTTATCAAGCAAACATTAAATATCATAAATAAGTTGCGTTTTTAAATCAATACATCTTACTATAAAAAGTTGGTACAATCTTCCATGGCTTTATGCTGGTGAATGTATTTAACTTATGTCTTTATATTTTGTCTTCTTTAAAAAGCTATACATCCCACATAAGTTGCTTTGGTTTAACACATTTCCTAAGGGAAAAAATATCAATGAAAAGTATATGTTACTATTATGGATTTGCCTCATAATGAAACATAGTTATAGCCTTTTAATAATCAAATTCATGTTTCTAATTTGTTATGGGTTACTTACTAACACCACAATATTTGAAACTAGATGCAAATAATTGTACTCCATGCATCAAATTAGTATTTCATCACTAGACACAATATAGTTGTACTTATAAACATCACAATATTCATAACTAGACGCAAATTAGTATTTCATCGCATCGTTTGTAAAAAATGGATTTATGTAATTAGGGACGTAAATCGATTGGTGATAAATCGAAAGAGATTTATAGATATTAGATTGGTTATACTGGAATTGAAAAAATAAAATTTATGAGAAGTTGAGTTTGTTTTAAAAAGAGGGATTTTAATTTTTTAACTCGGTAATTTAGAAATGTTTTAGCATAAAAATATTTCAAAAAGTTAGTATTTAAATATTTTTAAATTGTCAAAATGAATTATAAATTTTATAAACAAGTTTTGTAAATCGATTAGAATTTTATTAATAAATCAGAATTTATTATTGTTTCAAAGTTATTTAATTAATTGAATTGCTAAAAATTATATTTAAATTATTAAATAAAGTTTTCTAAAAGTAATTGTATACTTTCATGTCAAAATCGGAAGGCGAAGATTGCCTATAGTTAAATCTGGAATTCTATGGGATAAAGACGTAATCATTGAGCTATGAATCCATGGTTGTACCGCACGGTGCTTTCCATATCTATTTTAAAATGTTTTCAAATATTTTTGAAAGGAATGGTTTGTGAATATACTTATTTTTGTGAGATAAGTATACACTTTTAAATAAAGGGATTTAATTAAGGAACCCAGAACTTATAGAATCTGTTATAAACGAGTTAGAGAATTTACAATATAAATTGTGAAGGGTTTTTGAGAAAAGAGAAATAAATGGAACTTTCCTAAGTGTTAGGAAGTAAGGGGTTTAGAAAATATATTTTTAAATAATTTTCCAAGTGTTGAAATAAGAGATGGTTTGAAATATCCTGATATGGATATAAGTATTTGAGTTGTTTCAAATATTGAAAATTTGAAAGGAATTTGAATATATATCTTATAAAGATATTTTGAAAATAAATTTTGGAAAATTATAACATTGGCCTACTGACTGCTGATGGGTGTTATATTGATAGTTAAATAACCAACTATCAAGTATTGGCCAATTTTGTTGATTGTTTCGAAGAACCGTGATCGGATTTAATTATCCGAAAACCACTTCGATTCGATTTGAGCGTTACGAATGGATATCGTGAAGATGGTGAAGACGGTGATTCGGATTGTCTAAACCCAGGGCAACTTGTATGGACAAATTCTAGCAGAACATCGTCATTGGAGGACGATGAGCATTCTAAGTGAATTTTTTCTTGAAAAGGTAATCATAGCCTCAATCGTCATCAACAGGAATGACTGAAAATTAGGGGAGATGCAGCAGGGCCAAATGGGTCATATCCAATTAGGGTATGTTATCAGCTTTCTAGAACCCTCGATATATTGTAAATTATGGAAACAGTGGTGCATGGAAAAAGAGCTCTCGATAAGGATGGGAACACACAGGGTGAAAACATATTCGGTTCTATCCAGGTTAGGGATAGGGTCGGTATTGTGTTATGGGGGATCCCGGTGAGGTCCTCGGTATATTTTTCTAGATGTGTATCATGATAGGTGGTACCCTAGTGCCTAGTCATTATAAGGAATCCATTCTCCAATAAGCGTCGTACGGTTTTGATGTGCCCAACTATGCTGAAACGTGAGATGCAAGCATTTTGGCTATTTTCTATTTATTTTCTATAGACACTATAATAATATCATATGATTTTGATATAAAATATTTTGTTTATCATAAGGTGTGGTCTTACGAGATACCTTTGTTTTCCAAAGGATTTTGATAGCTTGAATAAGTTCAAATTGAGTGTATTTTCTCACGCTGGTTTTCCAGACTAACTCGGGTGTTATTTTATTGTAATGCTCAGGTTAGACCAAGTATTACAGATTCAGGTTAGGATGCTATGGAGCTCAGGAGACGAGCTAGATGACGAAGACGTATTACATGTAATTGATTATTTCTGCAGTGCATTGCAAGCTGTATAGTCAACACTAGTGATGATAAGTTATTATAACTGTCCTGTGTTGAGTTATTGATTGTTGTACTCTAATGATGTAACATATAAGAAATAATTATAGTTCTTTTTGTTTAAAGACATTTTAGTATCTATTATAAATCGTTCCACTACGATTGTAAGATTTTGTGCTGTTGTTTCTATTTTTTCTACCTTTTCTTCTTCATCCCTTACAATCCACTTTTTGTTCAATTTGAGTTGACAAGTGCAGTTTATTATCGACTTAGACTGTATGGAAATGTGGGTCATTACAAAGTGGTATCAGAGCTAAAGGTTAAGCGAGAACCTTGGCTTTGATGGAGTAGCTCATTAAAGATAGGGACAGTAGCACCCTAGAATGAGTTTGAGTGCATTAATAGATATGAGTATGTATTTTTTAGTAATATAAAATATTTTATATTGTGTTGGTTGATTTTTTGAGTGGGTTATGGATTTTGGTCAATACGAGTAATTAAAGTTATTAATAGGGATCTCTAAGCACTTGAATAGAGCAATTCGACATGTTATTATTTTGAAATCGGGTAAATGAAATAATTTTCCCCTGATTATTTTCATATATAAAGGAATAATTTTCATAAATTATTATAGTTTTATATAGCATACTTGGTTGTTATGAAATGATGATATTAAACTATTATCATTTGTTGTTGTGGTAATTGAATAAAATTTGATATTATAATCAAAAGTTAAGTAATAATTTCATATAATGAAATGGGATTTTGTAAATATGACTTTGAAAATGTGATTTATAATTTTAATGAAATTCCAAAAGTATATTTAAATATGATTTGTTAAAAGGAATTGAAGGCTGGGAATTTGGGAATTAGTTCCGATTGGTTTTGAAAATGATTTTCAAAGTCTTGGAAAATAATAGTGATATTATTTGGGGAAAAAAATTTGAATTGAAATATTTTTAAAAGGATATCTAAAGGCAATAAAAGCATTGAACTCACTTCGATCGCTGGAAAATAATTTCGGTGATGACCATAGCATCATCGACATTCATTTTCAAGTTTTCAATGGAGGAATTGCTACAATGAGAGATCTTTTTGGAAAACTAATTTTGGGTTTGAAATTCAAAGAAATAATTTGATATACCAAGGGATTTTGGGTGTATGTGATTTCAAAAATGATTTTGAAATATTTCAGAAATTGTTTAAACTCTGGAGTTTGATTTAAAATGTTTTATGGAATATGAATGTTTGATAACTTATAAAAATTTGAAATTTGATTTTGAAATGGAATTAACTTAAATTAAGTTAGCCTAAGTTAGGCTGGATGAGGTAATTGTTGAAAACATAATTTAATAAGATTTGAAATAAATTAGTAAATGGTCTAATTAAATTAATTAGTTAGTTGAATATGATTTGAAGGGTGAATGGATAAAACTGAATGTTGAAATGGGAAAATAAAATTGAAATTGAATAGAAAAGGGGTTAAAATTAAGTGGTGAAGCGGTAATAAATATCAGAAATTTTATGCAAAATGTTTATAATTGACTTAAGAAACTTTGATAATGAAATTCTTATGTGGAATTGGTATTAAAGGGATATACTAAGTAAATAAGTGAATGTGAAGTATAAATGTGAATGATAATTGTGAGTAAGTGAATATAAATGAAATGAATGTGAATAAACGAATTTTATATAGCTAAGAATCATTGAAATAAATACGGAAGTTGTATGTATATTATTTCATTCGCATGACGGTTTGATCCAGATTCCAACACAGAATTTCAAGACAATTTATATCGATCCGAATTAGGATTTTTCACTCGATTTTCGACGGTGAATACTGGATACGGATTTTTGATTAATTATGTGATTCTCGATCATAGTGAAGGGATATGCAAGGAGAATAACGGTTTCTAATCGAGGAAGTAGACCCGAGTCCGCACTAGAGAGTTGTGTGAACGATGCTAGTTTGAAAGTGAAATTGTGTGATCGAGCAAGCGATCAGATTTGATATTGTGTACGGATGATATATGTACATCGTATGGGCTTAAGTAAAGCAAATATTGAATATTTTGAAAAAAAATAAAATGATTTTGAATTATACGATTGGATATTATTGGTAAATAAGATGCAGACGTTAAAATCAAGAGAAAATCAGATTGCCCGATAAAAAGTACATGTTTTAAATTGTTGTTTGAATTTGATGGTTTTATGTTTGAGCCACTTGGATTTTGTTTTCTCATGTGTAGTTGGGCCCGTACTGGCTATTTGTAGTTGTTTGGATCTAGCCGCGCAAAGGAGACCCTAGCGAAATTTTTTCGGGAATTTAAGGAGTTAGAAAATTTTGGAGAAATTTTTAATAACTAAAATTTGACTTTGAATTATAACTTGAAATGATCGAGGAAACAATATTATTTAGAATCTGTGGGTGAATTTGGAAATTAGTAAAAGAGATAATATGGTTTCAATAATTTTATTTCGAGAAGTTGTTTCAGCAAATTGGTTTTGGGGAAAATTAATGGGTTTTGGACATTCCTTTTTCCTAGCAATTTCGGGGACAAAATTTTTTTAGAAGGGAAGAAATGTAACGACCTAGAATTTTGGGTATTTGAAACTAGAATATTTAATTGATTTTAAATATTCATATTTTAAACTTTTAACTTGAATTTCAAATGTAATGATTTATTGGATAATTTAATAATTGAAATTTGCTTAAATAACTAAATCTTAGGTTTTTAAGCTTGTTAAAAATAATTTCAAGCTTGTTAAATTTCTATTTACAAAAATGAAGGTAAATAAGATTTTGAATTGGATTTGTAAGTAATTTACTCAGTTTTAAAAACAACTTATATAAATTGACGAGTAAAATAGCCTTTCGGGTCACAATCTCGAATTTCAATGAAGCCAATTTTATTGGATCTGTAATAGTGTATTATTATCAGATTTCAAGTTTATAGCGTTTAGAATTATCGTTTGGTAGTACAGAATATAAATGCGTTGAAATTTATATCGAAAATTTAATATAATAATTGGGTTCAAAAAGTTATCTTCTCCATATGATCAAATTAGGACTTGAAACATTTCCATTGTATTCGAAATAGGGGTATAACCTTGTTAGGAATTGAGATGTTGGTTTTGATGATAACAACCTTTTTAACTATATTATTATAAAATATATACTAACACTATAATAATAACACTATAATCTAGATGGATATGTATATGCAGAATATATAGATATGCAGGTATTGATTACTGAAGACTGATCGGTATAAAGACTCAAGACTCAAGATTGAAGACTATAGTATCAAGATCAATATTTCAAGATATGTGTCTAATTTTTGTTAAAACTTTATAATAGCATGGAAATCTTCATTCCGAATTTCATTTGGGATAGAACCCATTTCTACCTTCTTGGTGGCTTACAAACCTACGACAAGTGGTCTACAAACCCACGAATATCCTGGTTTTGTACAAGATCTCGAGTCCTGATGTGATAAGATATTCTGCAGGAAGAAGCTTGCAAAACTACTTTAAAATGGTTTTTCAAAACTGCTTTTAAAAATATTTTAGCCTTAAAATTATCTTTTCAAATGATTTTCAAAATGATGTTTTAGCCTTAAAATATTCTTTGATTTTGTGTTTTAAAACATAGTAAAATAAGTTTATTTTACTCCAGAATCATTTCATCTTTTCATTTCAATACCATTTTCAAAACAAAATTTATGTTATTTTTAACAAGGTGTTGTCGACATCATGGGATACCCCATGTCGACATGGTAGCCATTGAATTCAAAAGTTTTAATTTTCAAAAGAAGTGTCTATTTGCTTAAATCTCTTCCTGAATGGCTATGACTGTTGGTACTCTATAAATAGCCTTCTCAAACGAATTTTTTAATATACAATTCTCATATTTTCTTCATTTCTTCTTCTCCACAATCCATGTTCTATAATTATCATATTTTTAAGATCGTGCCGAATTTCTACCAAATTCTTAAGTGAATAAAATTAGAATTTCGTTCTTGTTTGATTCTCTATTCTCTCTCGAAGATCAAAGTTCTATTCAAAGTTATAGGATCAATTTGTAATCAAAAGTTTATCGAGTCTCTCTATAAGGTGTGGTTGTGCCTGGAAATCAATTGGGTAATCTTGTGTCCCATAAATTAAGAGAATTTGCCCCAAACTCGCGAGACAGGAGGGTACCTTAAGGCCTTTATAAATTGAGGAGTGTAATCTCGACACTAGTTTAATAAAAATCTATATGAGGTGGTTTGCCTTAGTACAGGACTGGATGTAGGGTAACTACGAACCATTATAAAATCCGGTGTGTTCTTTCCCTTTACTACTTTTTATTTACTTTCTACATCTGTGTTTGATTCGGTGATTGTTCTATGATTAATTTCTGCATTTTTTTGTGTCACAATTTCAATTAGTTCATATAAGTCTTAGAATTCATTAAACACTATTCACCCCCCTCCTCTAGTGTTAAATTAGCCTTAAGATCCTTAATCCGTTGTCCCTTTCAAACATTACAAACGCTTAGCGACACGCCTCGTTAGGGATTCGAAATTTTAAGTTACGTAATCGAGACGATTTGAAATTAAATTATATATTAAATAGTCAATCTTTTACATTACTTCTTTTCTTTCAATTCCAAGCCACCCTATGATGTGAACCTATCTTGTCGTATGAAATATAGTTCCTTCCCTTCTTTTTAAACGCACGCAACCATTGCAGTGAAAACAGAAAAGAGCAAAACTTTGAAAATTTTAATTCGCCATTTATACTTGTTTAAAAAATTCGAGGATTGCTTTAAAAATCTAGTTCTCCATCCTCTTCAATCTGATATAACATTTATGGGGTGTGTCTTTGATTTGGGGTGGTCATCTGTGAGTGTCGTGGCGGGTGGAGAAGTAGGGTTCGAGTTCCTGTGTGATTTATTGCTCGATTTGATCTATGGGGCTTGGATTTGAACTCGGCAAGGTGAGGAGCAGCTCGGGGGAGTTTTTGGCGACCTGCGGTGCCGTATTAGGGTCTGGTGCAAGTATTATAGCATGAAGAAGCCTGAAGTCGCATTTTTATAGAGGGTGGTGGAGGCGACATCGTGGTATGTGTTGCGGAGCTTGATCGAAGAGGAGTCTGTTGGTGTTGTCAGATTGTCGAATAGTGTGGTGGTTCATGGTGTCATGGGTAGGCATGCATGTGTGTTAGGTTTGTTTTCATGTACAGGGTTATGCATTAGGGAAGAAGGAAGATGGCGCAGTGATGGGTCGGGTTTTAAACGTAGCGGTATGGGCTTCTTTTTAAAAAAAGAGTTGTAATTTTATATTTAAAATTCCTCTAAACTTAAAAAATTTATAACTCCTGCATGTGAGGTGAAAATTGGATGAAACTTTTTGCGTTGCGATCGTGGTGACGAGAGATTCGCAATGAAATAGGTTTGGATGGATTTGGAGACAGTCAAAAATTGGGCTAAAATTGGGCGTCGTCCGATTTTAGTCCCAAAACAGAACATCTCACGACAACTGAAAATCAAAGCGAGTAAAAACTCACTCATCTTGGATAATTAGTTTATTTTAAATAGTTAAAAATTAATTATTGATTGATTGAATGATTTGATAATTATTACTATCAGTTGGATGCTATAATATATTTATTAGTATATATATATTAGTAGTTTGGCTGATATTCCCGCATATTTTTAGCGGGTGAGACCTTATGTACCCTGCATAATAGCGGACGATCTGTATGCTGCGATATCCCGCTTCGATGCATGGATTGGTATTTTTATGTTGTATTAACATCTGTGGTTGCAAGAAATAGGTTAGAGAAATCCAGTTGGATTCCTAAAATATGTTGAATTTAATTTCATATATAGTGTTATATGATATGTTTGAATAATCCGTGATAGATTATAGTGTGATTTGAATTTATTGGATGCAATGGAAATACAGGCCTAGATTTTGGTATTTTAGAATACTATAAATATATATATTGAATTTGAAAAGAAATTAAAAAGGGATTTTGAAAGTGAAATATTTATATAGAGTTTGGTTTAGTTAGAGGAAATTTATTTGGATAAAATAAACATTTTGACGTTAAATTTGTACCTAACTATTCGGGAGGCAGAGATTGTCTACTGTTAAGTTTGGATTTCTCTAGAATAGAGACGTAAACATTGAGCTGCGAATCCATGGTTGATACCGTAGGATTCTTTCCATATCTATTTTAAAAGGTTTTCAAATATTTTTGAACGGAATGGTTTATGAATATACTTATTTTGGTGAGATAAGTATATATTTTTGAATAAAGGGATTTAATTAAGGAACCTGGAACTTACAGAATTCGTTGTAAACGAGTTAAGGAATTTACAATATAAATTGTAAAGGAATTTTGAGAAAGGAGAAATAAATGGAACTTTCCTAAGTGTTGGGAAGTAAGGTGTGACTCCCCACCATTATACTCTCACTAACTAAGGACACTACTGGGTAATGCCGTCGATTAGCACGAAAAATAAAGCTGTTGAGGAGCAATCAACTATATAATTTCGTTGTGCAAGTATCGATATGTCGGATAGTGTATCACGCATTTCATTTTAAGAGGAAATCTGACATATTCAGTACGAACTCAAAGCTACTACACAAGGGCTAAATGCCCTTCGAAAACAATATAAAATAATCATAACATAAAATTAGTCACGTATATTCATATCACTAAGGCGGAAACAAATATGAATATAATACATAGAAGTGAACATTATAGTTATGGTCATACAAGATCCACTACATCACAAAAGAATAGGTACATGTATTACACAGAAGAATATGTATACATCAAAGAGTCTCTATCTCATATACATGAAAGTAAAAACTACTAAGCTAAAGTAGTTAACCAAAAGTCAAAAGCTAGTCCCTGCTAACAAGTCAAGTGGGAGTACCTAAAACACCTCCGTCTGATCCGAGTATTATTTAAGAATAAAAATAATAAATGGATCAGTCTAGATATATGTAAGATGTGATAGGATAAGAGATGTGACAAATATGTATGATAATAATAAAAATTATAAAATATCTCAAGTTTTCTCAAATGCCCAAAAAAATATCATATTCTTTAATTTTATTCACAAAATCACAAATACTGATAAAGCTTATCAATGCAAATCCCAAAAATTGGTGAAACACAAATTCCAAAAATCAATATTTATAAGAGGGAATTAGGCTGAAGGAAAAACCTGAGAACACTTTTAGTCTGAAGGACGGAAGTTTTAAAATTTAGCCTGAAGGACAAAAAATGATATATTCATATAGCATTACACATCCATAATGCTATATTCATATAGCATTACACATCTATAATGCTATATACAACACAATTTTATAAGTTTTTGCATACACAAACAAGCAGCTGTGTAATGCTATATGAATATAGCATTATGGATGTGCAATGCTATATGAATATATCATTTTTTGTCCTTCAGACTAAATTTTAAAACTTCTGTCCTTCAGACTAAAAGTGTTCTCAGGTTTTTCCTTCAGCCTAATTCCCTGTATTTATAAATCCAGATAGCACAATGAGGGCGGCCTATTACAAATGGGAGCATAAAAACTCACCAACATGTGTATCACAAACGGGACGCTATCCCATGGGTCGCTAACCCATAAAATTTGAGCCGAAGCTCCACAAACGGTCCAAAGACCATGGGTCGCTACCCCACCAAATTGATCCGAAGCTCCACAGAATGGGGTGTAGTCCCATACGTAGACAAAGAGACATTGCACATCGTAAGTCTAAATCACAAAATGAGCATCATTGATCAATAAGTGTAAATAATACTAAGCCAGTAAATAAATGAGTTTAGCTTCATGTCCCATAGCCACTGGCTTAACTTAAATATTTACGAACAAATTGTAGATTTGCACTCGAAAATTGTCACAAGATTTCAATCGAACAAGTCCAAGAATTAACCGACAAAGTAAATGCAATCGTTTCATACCACTTGTTTTACTAAGTCGTTTAACTGGATTTCTCACAGGAATGAAGTAAAGGTTTGTATATACTAGTATATTGGAAAATAGTTTTAAAGTCGAGCTTTATATTAAAAGTAGTATTGAAATCAATTTTGTGAAAGAGTTTTAGTATTTACTACTAGTGCAAAATCTTTGTATTTAAAAGTGACAAATCACAGAAACGATTGTAAAACAATCTATCACAAAAATCCACATTTCAATGACGTGAATTAAAACCATGGAAATCGATATCAAATCCATCGAATGGAAACACCAAAAATCCAGAAAAGAAATCAACAAAGTTGATTTTGGTCGACAATAACTATATGAATCATCAAAAATCGATAAATCGGAAATTCACATGAAAATAAGCCATTTTTTGAAATTTGATAGCTATAGACATCTGTGGGAAATCCACAAACGTCTTTTCCCTGTTTCAGGAAATTGTAACCCTGAGGTCACAGACGTCTGTGGATAATCCACATGCGTTTGTCGCCTATAGCAGGACATAATTTGCAAAGCCCTTAAATGGGTAAATCTACACAACTTCTCGGATTCGGAAGTGATTGAATGAGCAACTGCGACTAGGGATTTATGCTAAGGGACAACCCAGCCCTAAAGGCTCTTCAATACACCTAAAACAACATGTCTAAACACCCACACTAGGGTCTTCGTAAATTTTGACTTCAAAATACCAAAATTAGGAAAATTCACTAAGCCAATTCAATTCAAAAGCGATTGAATAAGGAATGGATGTTAGGAATTCATACCTAACAACAGTCAAAGCCATAGACATAGATGCGAGTTCAAGAGCTCTGCTTTAACCTAAAAATAGAAAAGATGAGCTCTGAAACAAGTTAGGATTGATTCCTCTTCTACTACACCTCAAAGATCATCAATATATTATCACATTAAAGAGTTTCCAAAGTTAGGTTATAGGAAAAATCAAGAATTGAAGAGGAATTGAGATGGAGAAGATGAAGAGGATGCTTACCTAGCTTCTCTTTGATTTTATAACTTGAATTTTAATTCCTAAGAAAAGCTAGGGTTAGAAATTTTGATTTCCTCTTTCCATCATTTTTCATTTAGCTTGAGAGTGTTAGGAAATAGAGAATGGAATGAATTAAGAGGAGAGGAGTTAAGGTATTTAGTAGAATGGTTTGGGTTATCTTGTTGGGTACTCCAAACACAACAATGTTTATATTTAAACAAGTTGTAAATGTCGATTTGAACTCAATGAAAGTGATCTCGAGTCCACATTCGACTATTTAAAGAAAGTCACACTTCAAACTTTAATTGAATTATCGATGTTATATTTAAATAAAACGTTTAAATATATAATTCATAAAATATTTGAGTTTTTAAAGACTCCCTTCCTTAAAGAAAGTGCATCCTCGCAATATTTAAGAAGGAAATAAGGAGTAACAATCATTCTGTGACATAACAACATTAAAAGGAAGATTAAAATGAGAAATTCACTTTAAGGAGAACGAGAGAGTAAATCAGGATGTGTTCGCTTAATGAATTCTCTGGATTTCCAAGAAAAATCCTTAGGATTTGCGGACCATTGAACTTTCACAAGTGAAACGTCTTTATTACGAAGGCGTTTAACCTCCGTAGCAACAGTACGAATAAGATGTTTCTCATAAGTCAAATTAGGTGAAACCTCAATTTCTTCAATAGCACTAGGCTCAAGAATAGAATCAAAATCTATAAAGCATTTCTATAGCTAAGAAACATGAAATATGTCATGAATAGCGGAAAATTAAGCCGATGATAAGCCACGGGACCAATGCGTTCGGTGATGGGAACGGGCCAATATATCGAGATGCTGATTTTCCCGATCGACTGAAACGCACTGCACCCTTCATAGGCGAAACACGAATAAATACCAAATCTCCCACAGAAAATTCCAAATTCCTTATTTGGTTATCGGCATAGGATTTTTGTCTACTCTAACCTTCTTTCATCCTATGACGAATAAGACAGTCTTTTCTGTGGCATCACGAATAAAATCTGGACCTAAAACCAGCTTCTCACCGATTCCAAGCCAACACGAAGGAGATCATCATGGCCTTTCGTAGAGTGCCTCGAAAGGTGCCATACCGATACTAGATTGAAAGCTATTATTGTAAGAAAACTCAACAAGGAAAATATGATCTTTCCAACTTCCACCAAAATCAAGAACACATACACGAAGGAGATCTTCAAGAGTTTGATTCACGCGCTCCGTTTGTCCATCAGACTAAGGATGATAAGAGGTGCTAAAATTAAACTTCGTTCCTAAAACTTTCTGAAGACCTTTCCAAAATCCACTAGTAAATAATGAATCACGTTCACTAACAATAGAAATAGGAACTCCATGTAATTTAACAATTTCTTTAACATAGAGTTTAGCCAAAAGAGTTACGGTTCAGTTGGACCGAACGGGAAGAAAATGGGTGGATTTTGTATGTCTATCTATAATCACCCATAAAATGTCATGACCTGAACGAGAACGGGGACGATCATTGATAAAGTCCATGGAAACTTGATCGCACTTCCAAACGGAAATGTCTAGAGGTTGCAATAGCCCACCAGGCCTCTGATGCTCGGCCTTTATGAGTTGGCAAGTCATGCAACGCATAATAAAGTTAGCAATAACAAATTTCATTCCATTCCAATAATAAAGTCGGTTCATGTCCGCATACATTTTACTACTATCTGGATGAATTGTAAATTTAGAACGATGACAATCTTCTAAAATGTTTTTATGGAGATCACTAATATTTGGCATAATAAGTCTATCAAATTTTCGAATGCCAACACGAGCATCAATTTCAAAGTCTTTCAAACCATCAATATTATTTTTATCTCTACGACGTTGGTTAAGATGAGCCAATTCAAATTCGTGCTTTTGAGCTTCAAGGATACGGTCTAAAAGAGAAGGATAAGCCTCAAGGCTACATAATACAACAGAAAAACATGAATCATATTCACAGTCTCGAATCTCACAAGTGGATAAAGTCTCGAGATCATTCCATTTAGATATTATCATGGAAACAACCACTTTTTGCTGACGACTAAGGGCATTGGCAACACGATTTCTCTTTCTGAGAGTATAAAGAATATCAAGATCATAAGATGCAAGGAATTCGAGCCAATGTTGTTGAAGCAAATTAAGTTCCTTTTGAGAGAATAAATACTTTAGAGATTTATGATCATTGTAGAGAACAAATTTCTCCCCCAAAAGATAATGACGCCAAATTCTAAGAGCGAAAACAATAGCCGCGAGCTCTAAATGACGAGTGGCATATCTAATCTCGGCAGGCTTTCACTGCCTAGAAGCATAGGCGATAACACTTTCCCTTTGCATGAGAACGGCTCCTAAACCAATACGACTAGCATCGGTATAAATGATCAAGTCTTAGTTCCCTTCGGAAATTACAAGAATAGGAGCATCGAAAAGGAGTTCTTTTAATTTCTAAAAAGTAGCTTCACATTTGTCTGATCAAATGTACTTGACTCCCTTCTTTGTCAAATTGTAAGAGGTAATAAAATTTTAGAAAAGTCTTTTATGAATCAACGGTAATAGCCCGCCAATACAAGAAAACTACGAATTTCTGTTACACTCCAGTCTCTTCCAGTTTTGAATCGCCTCAATCTTTGAAGAATCCATGGAATTTCCAGATTCAGAAATAATATGTCCTAAAAATTTAACACGTGATTACCAAAAATAACACTTAGAAAATTTTGCTTTCGATTGATTGCTCCTAAGAGTTTCCAACACAATTCGAAGATGTTTTTCATGCTCTTCCTTGGTTTTAGAACAAATAAGAATATCATCAATAAAGATAAGAACAAGTCAATCGAGGAAGTCTTTGAAAACTCGATTCATAAGGTCAAAAAAATAAGCTGGAGCATTCATTAAACCAAATAGCATAACAAGCCATTCATAAGATTCATAACAAGTACGGAATGATGTGAAAGGATTATAATCCTCTACAATTTAAAGCTGTTGGAAACCAGTTGTTAAGTCTAACTATGAAAAGAATCTAGCACCGAAAGTTGATCGAATAGATCATCAGTCCGAGGTAAGGAATATTTATTCTTAATGGTAAGGTGATTAAGCTTGCGGTAGTCAACGCAAAGTCTAAGTGTACCACCGGATTTCTTCACAATGATGGTTGAAGCTCCCCAAGGAAAGGAACTAGATCGAATGAACTGTTTTGCTTCCAATTTGGATAATTGTTTACGCGTCTCCATATTTTCCTTATTGGACATACGATAGGGAGGATGAGTGATAGGAAGAGCTCCAGGGATTAGATTAATTCTGAACTTAATTACTCGTTTAGGTGGTAATCCTAAAACCGGCTCAAAGATGTCGGAAAATTCACAAACAATGTGAATGAGGGAAATAACATCTTTCTCATCATCATAGTCATCATCATATGGGTTTAGATAATACAAGGATGCCATCGAACTGGAATCGGAATCATTAAGAATGATAGAAATTTACTTAACAGATTGGGGATGTCGAAGATGGATAGACCACTTGGGACATAGGATGTGGGATTCATAATGATTAAGCTAATCCATTCCCAAAATCATTCTAAACCTAAATAACACATAACATGCAAATTGGCATGGAAAGCAAAATCACATAAAATAATCTCAACATCCTTACAGAATAAACTGAGTGTTGCGCATCCACCACTCGGACTCACAATTTTCAGTGAAGTCATCGAGCCTATAATATTTAAAAACAAAGTATCCACAAGTTCTTTTGATATCAAAGAGTGAGATGCACCCGTATCAAAAAATTAAAATAGGATGAACATGAAACATAATAATGCCATCAAGGAAAAAATGAGAAATACCTTAACATAGAGAAGGGTTGCTAGGAGCTTGCACAACATTCAGCTTTCCCTCTTTCTTGTTTTGAAGTTTGGGACATGAAGATATAGGATGACCCAAACTTTTGCAATAGCGACAAGTAAGGGACCTTGGACACTTATTGGCATGGTGGTCCTTAGAACCACAATTGTAGCATTCTCCACGATCAGGAGTAGGAGTCTTTGCTACCGAAGTAGCTTGATTCCCTTTCTTTTTGGGATTAGGGCCATTGAACTTATTATCGGGATGCCTCTTCTTGTTGTTGTTGAAGTTCTTTTTGGCATCCCCAACATCAACATCACTTTCCTTATCGGCCTCTTCAAGTCGAAGAGCGATATCTATAAGCTGATCAAAAGGCACTTCTAGTTTCAAAAGTAAGGCCTTTTGTGATTCTTATTTAGGTATTAATATACTCGTCCCCATATTTAGATAGAGATTCAAAAGATGCGACATAATCTACCACAGAAGATTTACCCTGAATAAGACCAATGAAGCGTCGAGCTAAAGTTACCTTTTCTGCTTCAGGTACAAACTTTAACTCGAACCTTTATTGGAATTGCTTTCAAGTAAGATCCGCTTCAACAATTACAAAATTAAAAGCTCATACCAATCTAATGCTCTCTCCTAGAGCATGCTAGAATCCACTTGGACTCGATGTAAATCCAAAAGATTAATGCGAGAAAAGATGCGATCACATATTCTAAGCCAAATTTGGACTTCTATAAAACTTTCGGAACCTTTGAATGGCTTTTCACCCAAAATGGTGTAATCACCGCACAAGCGTGCAAATCTAGATTGAGGATGAGTAGGCTCAGGAATGGGACCGGCAGCTTGGGCATTCTTTACAAGATCCAAAAGCTATTAAGCAAACATGGATACGCCATCCCGAGGAAGACCATTGGATTAACCAGTGCTCGGATGACTTACTCTAACCATTTCTCTTCTTAAACAAAAAGAAAGAAGAGGAAAAAGGCTATTCTCAGAATGAATTCAAATAATCTTGATTGATAAAACAACTCATCATAAAATAAGATAGGACATGCCGAATCCTAAGGCACGATTCCTAAGAGAGACTTAGGACAATGATCCTCATAATAATATCCTATATTATTCCAAAATTTGGCTTTGATGCCCCACCTCTATACTCTCACTAACTAAGGACACTATAGGGTAATGCCGTGGATTAGCGCGAAAAATAAGGCTGTTGAGGAGCGACCAACTGTATAATTTCTTTGAGAGAGTACCGATATGCCGAATAGTATGTCATGCATTGCATTTCAAGAGAAAATCTGACATATTCAATACAAACTCAAAGCTACTACACGATGGCTAATGCCCTTCAAAAATAATATAAAATAATCATAACATAAAATCATGCATAAATATTCATATCACTAAGGTGGAAACAGATATGAATATAATACATGGAAGTGAACATCATAGTAGTGGTCATACAAGATCCACTACATCACAAAAGAATAGGTACATGTACTACACAAAAGAATATGTATACATCAAAGAGTCTCTATCTCGTATACATGAAAGATAAAACTACTAATCTAAAGTATTTAGCCAAAAGTCAGAAACTAGTCCCTGCTAAGAAGTCAAGTGGGGCTACCTGAAACACCTCGATCAGACCTGAGTATTATTTAAGAATAAAAATAATAAACGGATCAGCCTAGCTATACTTATCATGTAAGATAAGATAGGATAAGAGATATGATTGATAACAATAAAAATCATACAATATCTCAAGTTTTCCTAAACTCCCAAAAAAATATCATATTCTTTAATTTTATTCACCAAATCACAAATATTGATAAAGCTTATCAATGCAAATCACAAAAATTGGTGAAACACAAATTTCAGAAATCATTATTTAGAAATCCAAAACGCACAATGGGCGAGGCTTATCACAAACGGAAGCATGAAAACTCACCAACACGTGTATCACAAACGGAACGCTATCTCATGGGTCGCTAACCTATAAAATTTGAGCTAAAGCTCCACAAATGGCCTAAAGACCATGGGTCGCTACCCTACAAAATTGAGCCGAAGCTCCAGAGCGGCGTATAGTCCCCCATGTGGACAAAGAGACATTGCACATCGCAAGTCTAAATCACAAAATGATCATCATTGATCAATAAGTGTAAATTATACTAAGCTAGTAAATAAATGAGTTTAGCTTTATGTTCCATAACCACTGGCTTAACATAAATATATGTGAACAAAATTGTAGATTTCCACTAGAAAATTGTCACAAGATTTCAATCGAACAAGTCCAAGAATTAACCGACAAAATAAACACAATTGTTTCATACCACTTGTTTTGCTAAGTCATTTAATTGGGTTTCTCATACGAATGAGGTAAAGGTTTGTATATACTAGTAGATTGGAAAACAGTTTTAAAATCGAGCTTTGTATTAAAAGTAGTGTTGAAATCATTTTTGTGAAAGAGTTTTAGTATTTACTACTAGTGTGAAACCTTTGTATTTAAAAGTGATAAATAACAGAAACGATTGTAAAAACAATCTATCACAAAAATCAACATTTCAATGACGTGAATTAAAACCATGGAAATTAATATCAAATCCATTGAATGAAAACACCAAAAATCCAGAAAAGAAATCAACAAAGTTAATTTTGGTTAACAATAACTATCTGAATCATCAAAAATCATAAATCGGAAATCCACATAAAAATAAGCCAATTTCCAAAATTCGGCAGCTATAAACGTCTGTGGGAAATCCACGAATGTCTGTCCCTTGTTTTGAAAAATTGTAACCCTGAGGTCATAGACGTCTGTGGATAATCCACAGACTTCTGTCGCCTATAGCGGGTTGCAAGGCCTTTAAATGGGCAAATCTACACAACTTCTCAGATTCGGAAGCGATTGAATGAGCAACTGCATCTAGGGATTTATGCCAAGCGACATCCCAGCTCTAAAGGCTCTTCAATACACCCAAAACAACATGTTTAAACACCAATACTAGGGTTTTCATAAATTTGACTTCAAAATACCAAAATAATGAAAATTCACTAAACCAATTCAATTCAAAAGCGAATGAATCTGAAATAGATGTTAGGAATTCATATTTAACAACAATCAAAGCTATAGACATAGATGTGAGTTTAAAAACTCACCTTTAACCCAAAAATAGAAAAGATAAGCTCTAAAACAAGTTAGGATTGATTCTTCTTCTACTACACCTCAAAGATCTTCAATCTATTATCACATTCAAAGAGTTTCCTAAGTTAGATTATAGGAAAAATCAAGAACTGAAGAGTAATTGAAATGGAGAAGATGAAGAGAATGCTTACTTAGTTTCTCTTTGATTTTATAACTTGAATTTCTAAGAAAAACTATGGCTTAGGAATTTTAATTTCCTCTTCCACCATTTTTCCTTTAGCATGAGAGTGTTAGGAAATAGAGAATGGAATGAATGAAGATGAGAGGATTTAGGGTATTTGGTAGAAGGGTTTGGGTTATCTTGTTGGGTTAATGGGCTAGAACAAAACCTTAAGCCCAAATGAAAATACCAAAATCTCAATCAACTCCAACACAACAATTTTTATACTTAAACAAGTTGTAAACGTCGACTTGAACTCAATAAAAGTGGTCCCGAGTCCAGATTCGACTGTTTACAGAAAGTCACATTTCGAACTTTAATTAATTTATCGATGTTATATTTAAATAAAACATTTAAATATATAATTCATAAAATATTCGGGTTATTACATAAGGGGTTTAGAAAATATATTTTCAAATATTTTTCTAAGTGTTAAAATAAGAGATGGTTTGAAATATCCTGATACGAGTATTTGAGTTGTCTCAAATATTGAAAATTTGGAAGGGATTTGAATATATATCTTATAAAGATGTTTTGAAAATAAATTTTGAAAAATTATAATATGGGCCTAGTGACTACTTATGGATGTTATATTGATGGTCAAATAACCAATTATCCAGTATTAGCCAATTTCGTTGATCATTTCGAAGAGACCAAGCTCATATTTAATTATCCAAAAACCACTTCGATCCGATTTGAGCGTTTCGAATGGATATCGGGAAGATGGTGAAGATGGTGATTACATTTTCTAGACGCAGGACAACATGTATGGACGAATGCTATTAAAATATCGTCATTGGAGGACAATGAGCATTCCAAGTGAAATTGTTCTTGAAAAGGTAATCATAGCCTTAAGCTTCATTAACCGGAATGACTGGAAATCAGGGGAGATGTAGCAAGGCTAAGTGGGTCATATCCAATAAGGGTATGTTATCGCCTTTCTAGATACATTCGGATATATTATAAATTATGGATACGGTGGTGCATGGAAAAAGAGCTCTTGATAAGGGTGGGAACACCCGGGTGATAACATATTCGGTTCTATCCAGGTTAGGCGTAGGGCCGATCTTGTGTTGTAGGGGATCCCGGTGAGGTCCTCGGTACATTTTTTCTAAATGTGTACCGCGATAGGTGGTACCCCAGTACCTAGTCATTATATGTAATCCATTCACCAATAAACGCCGTACGGTTTTGATTGTGCCTAACTATGCTGAAACATGAGATGCAAGCATTTTAGCTATTTTCTATTTATTTTCTATAGACGCTATAATAATATCAGTTGATTTTGATATAGAATGTTTTGGTTATCGTAAGGAAAAACCCATCATATTTATGTGTGGCGTGGTCTTACGAGATACCTTTGTTTTTCAAAGGATTTTGATAACTTTAATAAGTACAAATTGAGTGTGTTTTCTCACATTGGTTTTCCAAACTGACTCGAACGTTATTTTATTATAATGCTCGGGACAGACCTAGTGTTAAAATTTAGGTTAGGATGCTATGGAGTTTAGAAGACGAGCTGGTTGACGAAGACGTATTACACGTACTTGATTATATTTCACTGTGTATTGTAGGCTGTATAGTCAGCACTAGTGATGACAAGTTATTACAGCTGTCCAGTATTAAGTTATTGATTATTGTACTCTGGTGATGTAACGTATAAATAACGGTTATAGTTTTTTTGTATGAAGACATGTTAGTATCTATTATATTCCGCTGCGATTATGATATTTTGTGTTATTGCCTCTGTTTTTTCTACTTTTTCTTCTTCACCCCTAACAATCCACATTTTGTTCAATTTGAGTTGATAAGTGCAGTTTATTGTCAGCTTAGACTGTACGGAATAGTGGGTCGTTACAGGATGAATGATTTTTACATTATTTTACTGAGACGTAGTGGTAGTTTATAATATTTTTCACAAATTTGACAATAAGGGGTGTGATTACCATGTATCACTCGCTATTTGCTTTTGTGGATGGCATTGCGAGAAATTGAAATCATCATCACTACAGGAATTACGAATACTCAATTTTGTATCTAATTTGAGAAAGAAAAATAGAGCATGTTGGCATCCATTGTTCAAGTTTGGGAATCAGTTACAAGCCATAATAAATTTGTGCACGTTACTAAAGTTCGATTTTTTATTCTTTGACCAGTACTATTGTTGTACATTGGTATCGTATTAGTGCCTACATCTATGACTTTTCATAGCATCAACAGTTACTTCTTTAATTTTGGGTTGATTTGTTCTCGCAGTCTTCCTGATTGTGAGATTAAAGGTATAGCCTTTGCTTCTTAAATTATTGTTATATTAATTTATGAATTTTATACCACCTCCATGATTTCAATTTAGTAGTTTTTATTTATTTGTGGTTTAAAAATGCAATTTGATGTTTTATTAACCGCGGTTGGCTTATTGAATTACTATTTTTCCTTCAGCATATTAGTGAAGGTACAAATAAATTATCTATGTAAGTTATAATACTTGAAATCAATACGCATTAACATTTCAGCTTTTTAGACTAAAACCCAAAACAAAAATTTACTTCTTTTATAAATGTTGAAGAAATTGGAATAAAGGCCAAATGAATAAAGTATAGTTCAAGGCGTAAATACAAGAACCAAATAAATAACTTAAATTTTTTAATGAGAAATTAGCTTAGAAGTTAACAATGATATTTGATTTCTTAAGAGCTAACTAGCATAAAGGTTGCCTACTATGAAGAGCCGAACAGCAAATCCATAATGGTTGAGACTTAGGATCTACTAAATGTAAGTACTATTTATTTAATGAATAAGTTAGTTTTTGGTATACCATCTACTACAATATTTTGTGTATATTTTAGTGGTACATTTCAATTGAAATTATAAGTTTTGTTAGGATGTAAGAAGTATACTACAGTGAAATTTTGATAATCTGCTATAAGTTAAAATAATATATTTAATGTTATTACCTTTAATTACTTTAACAATAAATTGTTTTAATTTTTTTGGTTACGACCATCATTAGGTGTATCCAAAGTAACTATATCGATTTATCATTAGGTTTCTACGAAGTTACTATCACTAGTTTATGGCATCAACTTGCGTGTGTTTGACAAGCACCTTTGTTCAAGTGGTTAATTGATTCGGCTTTGGTGCAGGATGTCACAAGTTTGAAACTTGCTTTCGAACATTTATTGACATGAGATATGTTGTCCCAATGATTTGTTGTATATAAAGTACCAATTAAAAAAAAAATACTTGCGTGTGTTTGCAACAATTATTCATTTTTAAAGAATATGTATTGTTTGTTAATATATGGCTTTTGTTTACTTCGACTTGAGGAATTATCATTTTCTTCCTACATTAATACGTGGATTATATATCATTTCAATGTAAGATGCATGTGTATTGTATAAATTAGTTGAAAAGGTTTATTTTCCATCCAAACCAAGTCTCTTTATAATATAAATTAAATATGATTTACAACTTGCCTCTTTTATATCCTAGGTATTATATAGGAGGAGCCATAGTTGTTGATCACGATATTAAATATCTGATTGGTTCACCTCATTTTACTTTATTGTATTTTTTCAATCTAAAACAATAATATTTTGTATCGCCTTTATCAATTGGTTATATGGTTAAATAGTTGCGCAAGTCTTCTATGTTTTAAGCAATAAAATATGAGTTAACCAATCACTATACTGTAATTGTTCATACCAATTTTTATGTACTTATATGGGTCACTCTTGGTCTTTACATGATAAGAAGAACAATGTTATTCTACGTCTTTATTTTGTTTTTGTCTGTTTCTAGAAAAAGCTTACATTTATTAGTTCGATAGGCTATTATTACTAAGAGAATAAATTATTGTAGGTCACATGGATGTGTAAAAAAGATAAACTATTAAAGTCTACTATTGGATTATATTAGAAATATATTTCATTTTTTATCAATAACAAGATTTTACATTTGCCACACAAATTTGTCTACTTAAATAAGCGCTTTTAGCGAAAAAAATTATCTTGCTTTCTCAAAGAGGCCCTACGTGCAAAATTTATGCTTTTGATTGAAAAACTAGTCATGCATTTTAATAAGCATCATATTTCTAGCTCGTATGGAAACTATGTTGTAAGTGGGAAGCTGAAACATGGGTCCATTGCTTACAAACTAAACGTATTGAGCACAACAATATTTTCAATCAGGTTGATTCTTCTTTTACAATATTGTCAAAAAAAAAATCTTCTCATTATCATTCTTTTTTAATCCATCTAAACATTTTAGAAAGTAGTAGTAGCAGCAGCAGCAGCAGCAACAATCTGGTATATAACTCATGCAACAAAGAAGTTTGGTATTGTTGAATTTGTTAACTCAAAAGATCATAATAAGCCAGTTCAAGAGGTTTTAGCTAAGATGACTAATGAAGGAGTTGACTGCCGCATAGTAGTACACTAGTGTCGTAGATATTTTGATATTTTTTGACCTCTCTATGTTTCACAATATCAACGGATCTTCCTTGATTTGTAGTCTAGATAACGTGGACGCCCGATTATATGGTTTTTATTTGATGATTGATGCCATCACCCATTTTTGACGTTGCATATTAAGATTAGGTATGAAAAAAATTAATGAGTGCAAATTGTTTGTTCGAATGAAAAGTTTCTTCCATTTCTTCATGAATTATTCTATAGTTATAATATTTCCCAAGCCATCTTTAGCTTGTTGAAAACTTCAAATGCCAACGTTGTGTTAGATCATACAAAAAAATGGTTTACCTTTTCAAGTTATAGTTCTGGCTTCGTTTTTTTTGTTCGAGAATTGGCCTGTACGAAGCACACCGGTTGTTTATATTATTATAAACGGAAAGCAATGGTATTTTCGGAATTTCAAAAAAACGCCGAGTAAATTAATTCAACGAATTTTCTTTATTAGTGGTACATATATATACATACACATAAACACACACACATACATGCATGCATGTGCGTGTGTTAATCAGGTTTTTAACCCATCGAAATTCAAAATAAGTTAGAACATTTAGATCAAGTCAGAACGATTCAAAACTTGACCAGAAGGCCTAAAAGTACAAGACAAGGGAACTTGGAAGCTTGACCCAAAAATACGCCAACACTTTGGATCGATACCGATCTGATCCAATTGGATCGATACTGTACTGAACCAAAATATTGGCTTGTGGTTCCTCCAAACCACTTATATTATGTTTCTACCTCACTACTAAGCCTATCTACCAAGTTTGGTGACGATCCAAGCATTTGAGTTCAAGAAATAAAGACTTATCGGATTCAGATTACAGTTCAGTCAAACCCATGGATGAACCATCACTAAAACAAGTCAACAAGCTATGAAATAACATGGAGAGCCTCACAAGCAAGTAAGGAAGCCAAGTGGATGGAAGTTGTACAAAAATTGCACAACTCTTTGGACTGATACTGATTCGATCCAAAAATTTAGCTCTGATTCACTTCAATCTTTTTGTGCTTCTTCCTATGGATGACTACAGTTTCTGGTGCAATGGTTTCAACCCAAATGCTATCTTAATCCTATAAATACTATCCTATCTTCAACTGAAAAGGGGTCCTAACTCGATCTCTGCTGAAGCTCCGCTATTTTTTCTTCACTCTTCTTCTCCTTTGCAACATCCATTAAAATGCAACCGAGATCCTTTCGGTTGTCTCTAACAATGGTGGCTTGATCTAACTTAGGAAAGAGGAATTATATTGTAATCCAAACTACTTTGTAATAACAATTGATCAATAAAAGGTATAAAGTGGACGTAGGCTTCGTTAACAGACGAACCATATAAAAATCTTTTGTCTGTTTACCTTTTTACGATTTACTATTGCTTTTTCTATTTTCTTTTACTTGATAAACATGGCTGATACTTTCACACTCAATTCAGGGTGTTGATCCATTTTATGGGTTAACATTTTGGTGCTTTCACTGAGAACCCAACTCGGGCTCAGATCTAGCTATCTACTTTGGATCAGACATGTTCATAAGTTAGATCCTCAATCTTTGCTTAAAAGATTTACCGCTGAAAATTAATGGCACTGAGAAGAAGGAGAACTACTTTTGGAAGATCCATAGGAGCTGTAACAGCTGGAGAAGAAACCAATCATCGGCAATCTATTGATCAGAGAAAATTCTAGAGTCAACACGGGAGATCAGGTGTCGGGATTTTCTATCTAGAATGAAGTTGTTACTAGAAGCGAACTAAGTAAGATGGTTGATGAAATCAATTAAAAAATGGAAAATAGCCAAAAAGCTTTTATGGACAAATTAAATGCCCTCTTAAACTTGCAACCACTTGCCATTCTAACAACCATGCCAGAGCCAGCGGCTGCCACGAAGCAGAAAAATTCTTATGTATTTGGCCTAAACAGAAGAAATGGAAGACGATGGCAAAAAGGAGTAGTGGATGGAGCTGCAGGAATCATTATAGATGGAAATGCAAGCACTCCACCAACTGCAAAGCAACCCGCTATGAACTCGATTCTAGGGGCGAAAACTCATGGAAAGATATAGTAGTGGATCTCTCCGACTCAAAAAATGGTGAGCAACTTGACGATGACAAGCTGGAAGAAAAGACTAATGCACTAAATAGGGGCATGGAGGTTTGAACTGCCCCTACCCGACCAACCGCAAACCAACTGAACTCCCAGGGAGTGGCTCTCCCGAAGACAGGAGAGCCAAGGCTTCATCCCACTTACCAAGACCGTTTGCAAAATCAAACACTTGGTATAATCACTGACAGCGAATCCGTGAGCTACCGGCATCCGAGGCATATATCATGGACATAAACAAGTGCCTAATGGACGAAAGTAAGGATAGGAGAGAAGATGAATGGGGATTCTTTCCAAGTCAGTCTCCCTTCACTACTGACATTCTGAATGAACGATACTTTGAAAAGTTTCACTATGCCAACTATTCTGCCGTACGATGGAAGTAGAGATAGGAAACCCCACTTTTACAAGTACAGTCGGTACGTGGACAGAGAAAATCCTTTGAATTAATATTTGATGTATATGTTTTTCAATCTTTTTGGAGGGAATCGCTTCCATGTGGTTCACCAAGCTCCCACTAAAATACATTTTTATTTTTAATGAATTAACAATGAAGTTCCTTAATTAATTTAGGCTTCATACGACACAACAAAAGGACGTGATGTCCTTATCTGGACTATTCTATGGGCGAAATGAATCTTTTATATCCTTTGTGAGTTGGTTCAACACCGCGGTGACTAAAGTAAGTAACCCAAATGAATATATGGTCTTCTTGGCCCTGGTCTGCGCTATCCATTCCGACGCTGAATTCGAAAAATAGATCAAAATGAAACACCTACCACTTGGAAGGACTTTAAATGAAAGTAAAGCCAGTACTTGAGATTAGAAGAGGTAGAGGAGCTAGAAGAAAAACTCATTAACTTGCAACCAACCAATATTGGGCAGAATGGTATGGCGACGAACCAAGACGCAAATATCTCCAGAACTGCTGTAGGAAACGCAGGGAAGGGTCGGAATCAGAAAAAGAAGAACTAGAATTCTAACAAGCAAAATGGAAGTAACAAGCACTTTAAAGAATTAAGGCCCGAAGACTACAGCTCGCTCAATGATACTTCGGAGAACATCTACCTTGCGACACAAGGGACGGAGGAGTACAAGAAGCCACTTAAAAAGAAAGCGACTGAACAACAAAAGCATTCTCGAAAGTACTGTCGCTTCCATGGAACACATGGTCACAACACGAATGAGTGCCGTCACTTGAAGAACCTGATTGAATAACTGATTCGGAAAAACAAGCTTCGGTAGTATGTAAGGAAACCACAAAATCCTGACCAGCCTTTAGCACCCCAAGCTCCTAGAGACCGGGAAAACCAAGCTGAAACCAGCGAAGAGGGATCCAGACAGACCGACCAGAGACTCATCATCGAAACAATATCTGGAGGACCTTATCCTATGTAGAAGATTTAGGGAGAAATAGAGTGATATGCAAGCTCATTAAGACACGCTCCGAAAGATTTGTTCTTCGCGATCGACGATGGAACTCCTACCAAGCAGCAGAGAACCTTGAACAATGACATAGTGTTCCAGAGTCGATACGCTTAAAGAATAGAAGCTCTGACCCTCGACCCCATGGTCATAGCGGTATGAATCAGACCAGCCATGGTCCGATGAGTATTGATGGACAGTGGTAGCTCTATGAATATCCTATTCAAACACCCGTTTGATCAAATGAAGATCGGTACAAAGGACATATCTGCTTACCGAGCAAAGATCTAGGGATTCACCGGCAAACCAAGGAAACCTTTCGGAGCAATTAATTTACCTGTAGAACTTTGGGAAGGTGACCGAAGAGTCGTTCTTATCCAGACCTTTGTAATTGTAGAAGAAATATCCGCCTACAATGCTTTCTTGAGACGACCCACTTTGGTAGATTTCAGTATTTCCTTAGCACAGTGGTGTCTAACCATGAAATTTTCGACAGAGAACTGAGTTAGGGTGATCAAAGGAGACTAAAGTGCTGCTAGAGAATGTTATATCATCGAACTACATGAGTCTAAAAGAAAAGAAAATGGAAGAATATAGGGAGAACTCTCCACATTGGTGAACCTAACGAATAGCAACTACAAAGCCACCCTGGCTAGGGACCATAACCGATTCGACAAGGCTTGGAATCTTAGAAAGAAAAGTCCAGTGGAGGATCAAGCAGCATCGAGAGAATTGACGGTGTCTATCCCATTCGACATGGATGATCTAACATAGGTCCTGAAAATTGGATCACATCTTGGAAACAAGATGCAACTAGAACTCATCAAATTTCTTCACGCTAATCTAGACGTATTTGCTTGGACACATTCCAATATGTGCAGAGTTTCGCTGAAGATTGCATGTCTTGCACTTAACATTGATCCTAAGTATATACCAGTGAAGCAGAAGAGGCGCAGCCTGGGCGAATGGTCCAAAGCGCTAAAAGAAGAAGTGGATAAGATGATGGCGAATGGTTTTATCCATGATGCAACCTGCCCCAAAGGGGTATCTAACACGGTCTTGGTTAATAAATACAACTGGAAATGGTATACTTGTATTGACTACGCGGACCAAAATAAAGCTTGCCCAAAAGACAGCATTGCTCTACCTAGAATCGATCAGCTTGTGGACGGGACAGCTGGACATGAATTGTTACTATATATGGACGCTTACTCGGGATACGACCAGATCATGATGCACGAACCCGACCAGGAAAATACCAGTTTCATTACTAACCTGAGATTATATTGCTACAAACCGATGCCATTTAGCTTAAAAAATGTTGGGGCTACGCACCAACAACTAGTGAACACCATGTCTGCCAGGTGAAAGGCAAATACCAAGCTCCAGGAGAGAACCTCACCCCATATCTATCTAAAGTGTAGGAATTGCTGAATGACATCTAACATTACACCATAACACATATCCCTAGGGAACAAAACACCAAGGCAAGCTATCTAGCCAAACCGGTAAGTTTTAGAGAAGATCAGTCATGGGGACTGGTCCTAGCTGAAACGCTAACTACTTTAAGCATAAGAGAGATGCATCTCGACTGGATCTTTGAGATAACCGAAGGACTAGAAACATGGATGACACCAATCAAGGATTACCTACTCAGAGAAACACTCCCCGCAGATAGGATTCAATGGAAAAATCTCCTTCGAAAGGCACCACGGTTCGTAGTACATGATGGATACTCTATGGAAGGGGATTCCCTACCCCCTTGCTTAGGTGTGTGACCAACGAAAAAGTTCGAAGAATCCTCATGGAAGTTCATGAAGGTGACTATAGAGATCACACCGACAGGAAAACCCTTGCAAAGAAAGTCCTCCTATATAGGTATTTTAGCTAACCGTAAATCACGATGCAGCAGATTATGCCAAACGGTGCGACAAATGCCAAAAGTTTAGCAAGATCAAAAGAACTCCTTCAAGAGAACTAACACATATGGTCAGCCTATGACCATTCACATCTGGGGAATCGATTTGATTGGTGTATTGCCAATAGCCAAAGGAGGAGCTAAATATGCTATCATAGCTGTTGACTATTTCACCAAATGGGCCAAAGCGGAACAGCTAGCCACTATTACCACAAATAAAGTAATTAATTTTGTCACTATAAACATTATTTGTAGGCTTGGAGTGCCATGAAAAATTATCACGGGTAACGAGACTCAATTTGAAAGCGTTGAGTTTAAAGACTTTTGCAAACGCTTTCGAATCGAGAAAAGCTTTTCTATTGTTGCACATCCATAGGAAAACGAGCAAGTGGAAGCAGTGAATAAGATTATTAAGCCCACCATCAAAATGTGGCTAACTAAAGCTGAAGGAAATTGGGGTGATAAACTTCCACTCACACTATGGGCTTACAGGACAATGCATAATCTACAATCGGGCAATCCCCATTTGCTTTGGCACATGGTTCAGAAGCAATGATCTAGTTGAGCTAGAAGTCTCCTCTCATCAAATGGAAAACTTCATTAAAGGCAAAACGAGCAGCTCCTACATGAGTCGCTCGATATGGTCGATGAGAAGAGGAATGAAACCGAGTTAAGAAGTGCTGCTCACCAAAATAAGGGTTGCATGATATTTCAATTCCAAAGTCCGTAACCATACTTTCAAAGTGGGAGACCTTGTCCTCTAATAGGTATACCATGTACCAGGAACATTCAGACCAAACTGGGGAAGGCTCTATGTGATCGGCTAGAAGCTAGGGGATGGGCACATTCAAGCTAACAATCATTGATGAAACCCAAATTCCCCGAGCTTGGAACATCAAATTGCTACGTCATTACTTTATCTAAGACTATCTTATGTAATTCCTATTTCTCAAAAATAAGCCATCTCGAAATACCGAAGGCATTATAAATAGGCAGAACTTGCCCAAGTTTTATTAATAAAATTGCTTTGCTTTCTGAACCAATAAAACCATGTTCAAAAAAGTAACTTGCCAAGTCGACATGGTCAAATCGACTCAAAACCATCTAATCCTGCTTAAGATAGTGGAACCACGCTCAAGTACGCCTCATCTACTCGTTTAGTTGATGGAAGCAAATCGACTCAAACCGTTGGATCGATGGAACTTGATCCTTGCCTTTTAAGAAACCGTGGGATCGATGGAACTTGATCCTTGCCTTTTAAGAACGGGTGTTGCTCTGGCGACATCGGGAATGCCTAACTCAAAGCCGCACATTTTGTAAGCCATGCACCACCTCTTGTATTGTGAAATCACATCCAAGCAAACACAATAACCTAAATCGCGCATCGCTTCTTAGTCCACAAAACTACGACCATGCAAGCTTTGATCCCACTGTGTGCATTTCGTAAGCCGCACGCTACTACTTGGATCAGCAAAATTGCATCTAAAGATGAGGAACTCTCATATTGCAAAAAATCGCATATCGCCCCTACCAAGAAAATAGCACTCCAAGGAGCAATATATGTGCGCAATAGCCTGAATGTCAGCATCGCGATGAAATAACTTAACAAATAATCCAGAAATTGGTATCGCTCCAGCATCGTCGATCACTTAAGTATGTAAATCACTTAAGTGCACAAAATACTCACGGTGAGGCCGCTAAAGAGCTTCACGAATATCTCAAGCCAGAAATCTTCAAAGATAGGATTTTGTAGTGTAGACTTGACTGAGACCATCCGAAAGACCACCAGGGACACCTAGTGTTCGGAATAAATAGTTCCATGAACTAAGGGGCACACACATACCGACACTCGACCAAAATAGCAAATATTTCACAGTTATATTACTCCAAACAAACAAAATTTGGCAGTTATTATGGAACTAAATAAAACAACAATGAATAAAAAGTGGCATAAGTACATGAAACATAGACAAGTGGACAAAATAAAGCTACAATCAAAATTTCAACAGTTTTAGTACTTAGATGTTTTTATGTACAGCAACAAATAGCAGGGCTTGTGCCCGCACAATATCCGCCAAGAATAGAAAAATATAAACACCACTGTTGCAACAACAAGAAGTAATGCTAAGTGCATGACTCTGCACTTGCATAAGAAGCAACCAAAAAACAAAAGGAGCAAAAGACGAATCAAGACTTCTTCTCACCACTTCCCATATCACCTTTCCCGCCTCTGATCGGCAAATTCTCGGGCTTGTCCCCTTCTGGAGTAATCTCACTCTCCGAAATATGGCTGCTAGTGGATCCTCCTTTGTTTCTATGCTTACGGGATCTGTGAGAACTCTTTGATGGCTTCTTTTGTTCTTTAACCTTCTCCTTCTTCACCGTTATCATCTGTTGCTCCGTTGTCGGTGGCTCGGCCTCTGCTTTGTCGGTTGGCTAGCTTGATCCACCAATCTTCTGTATCAGCAGCTGCAAAGCCTTCCTATTGAGATACAGAGGGGTCGTGCAAACCATGTAACACTGCAATTTGCTTAGAGTGCGAACTGGGCTACAAGTCAGATGCAAAGACAACCGTTGATGCAGTTAGAATAGTGGCAGACCCAACATCGTAATGGCGAGGTAACTCGGCAGGAAGAGAGGGTTAATTTATAATATGAAAATAAAGGGCGGTTATATCAGCAATTTCATCAGGCGTAAATTAGAAATCTTCAAGCATAGGAGAGATAGAAAATTACCTAGTGTGGGAGTCTGTTCATGAGACTTCTCCATTGCCTTCCTTTGTTGATTGCATGATTATGGGAGAAGTAAAAATGATCTCTCAGGCATGGAGATGCAAAGACGACTCACTAGGGCCTGAAGAGAAATGTTCGGATACAGCCTTAACGGCGACCACGGCATGGATAGCTTCTTATTCCCTCTCCATCTTCAAGATTTCCTAGCCTCTACTAAAGCTTGGCAGAAGTCTTCGTTCAGGTATGCCTAAACCAGCTCCTCTTCAGTGGAACCGTCACCCATGTCTTGGAAACGAAGCAAATCTCTTTCCAAACAACAACAAGCGTACGAGAGAATGATGGACCCAAGTAACTAAAGCTCCCCTAATGCAGCACGAAATTGACATGGAAGCCCAAAATAGTATCATCCAAGCCTTCCATTTTCTTTGTAAAAGTATCTTGAAGCTTTGAAAAGCTGGCTTCGATGCTAGCTTTCTCCACCGCCGGCTGCTTTTTCTCAACATCCAAAGTTGAAACTTGTTCGCGAAGAGAAGCAATTTCTTGGGCTTGGTCGGTGATGGTTTTTTCTCCGTCTCAACCATGATTATCCTTAGCTTTTCTTTTAAAGCCACCTCATCGGTGTGGTGCTTCTTTGTTTCATCCGCAAAATATGAGTGCGTTCCGGTCAGTGGATTCTTTTAGCTCCTTATACAAAGAAACACTCTTGCTCTCCTTCTTAGGGGCATCATCACTCTCTTTCTTTAGCTTCTCAATCTCTGTGTCACATTCCATAAGCTGCCTCTCGTACTCATCTTTTTCAGACTCGAATGAGAAAATTTGTCTGTAATTGTTTCGATTAATAGTGAATATCTACATATACAACCTTTCTCATCCTACAGCTTGCACCATACTGCTCTAAATTGCATGGAGATAGGGTGAGTAAGATTCGACGTGAACCGACTTCAAGTTGGGCTTATAAAAACAACTCCCCTTAAGAATAAGTTGGGGAATGCAACTTGCAGGTGCGGGGGACCGACGGGGAGAATGTAAGGCGCATGCCTAAAAATTGGGAGAGAGGCGATTGTAGCGGCATGAATGAAAGAGGTCATGACATCAGAAATAAGAATGATTATCCCAATAGAACCACGAAGTTGTGAAGCGGGTTCCTACCCTTGGTCTCTTTTCAATCTCTTGGAAGGATTTTCCCACCCAATCGGGCTCCTTCTCTTATCATAGTCGCTTCCTCTATCGCAGCCTTGATCTTTCTCAACACGACGATGCACTTCCACCTCCCTATCCTTTCTTCTCTTCATATCCTTGTTAGTCTCTCATGGATCATGGTACTTGGAAGAGTGTCTTTGGGAACACTGAGACTCCATTACTCGACCAAGATCATTGTAAAATCCACGGGACATGATTCCTGCAGCAAATGATAAAACAACTTTAGGAAAAAGACATTTGATGAACTAAAACAACCTAGAAAATAATGATAACATAAAGTGTGTGGTCCCAGTGAGGTGTGTGTTGCAATTTGATGACCCCGGCAAAGTACACAAACCAGATCGACCACTGACTAATGTAAGGATATTGATTCGTATAGGGATGATTTGAGTAAGCTGGGAAGGCAACCCTTCCGAAGCGAAGTCGCCAATCAAGTCACCCATATTCATAAAAATATCGCTTGTTTCTCCCAGGTCAATATTAGCACCTTCCGACAAGGAGTTGTCAGTAGGTTTATTCTTTGGAGAAACTTCTTCAATATGTTCTTTCAAAGGAGGTAAGGGAGTATGTTCGGGAATCAACTCCGAGGCCTTGATGCCTAAGTGGACATCACCCTCGTCGATATCAGTAACCCAATCTATTTCTTCTTCATTTAGAAGGTGCCCCTCATTGATCTCACCTTCCTCCTTTCCCTTCAATCAACAGAGCCTTGTCCGTCTGTTGAACAAACTCTTCGTCTTTCTCCATCGGGATGGATGGCATTTTGAGCGGACCGTCAACCCCGAATTGAATGTGGATCTCTTTAGAATTCTTCTCTAACCTACCAGATGGGTCACTTTCTTCTTCCTCATCATCATCATCTTCTTCACCAGAATCATGGGAAGAGGAAACATAACAGATTCGGGCTCTGGAGTGGGAAGGAGTGCTAACAAATTAAATAGACCTCCTAGGGTGTAAAATCCCATGTCGGGGGAGATTTTCGTTTGTGAGCAAGAACCTGATTGTGAGCTCCTAAGCATTGACCGCTTTCAGGGCATTAAGAATAGTGTTGAGTGTCGAATCCTTATTAATCTTCAAAAGAACTGTAAGGAATATACGACCATTCAAAGGAATTAAAGGAAATTCCAAGTAAGGTGAAAGAAATTTATCCTCCGTGGTCCATAGATAGGTGAAACCCTCTGGACATTTAGCGGAAAAAAACTAATTTTTAAATGAGGGAACCATGCTGGGAAGATCAAGTATAAGTTTTCGGCTATGTTGCGCCTCGATATAAACGAGTGATGGGTTAGCCACTCTCTTTTTGAATAATAGGAGATACTGCAACTCGGTAAAGCTTAGGGAATTATAAAGCGCCCACAGGAATAGAAGATATAAGCACATCAGCATGGCATTAAGAAATGATTGAACAGGGGCACTACACATATTTATTGGTGGCAAGCTATGTATCCAAAAGGTGGCCTATGAGCAAGTTCCCTGCTTGATGGTAGAAGCACGTCATCCTCCAGGATACCATATTGCAAGTAGATGCTTCACACATCTTGTGTGTAAGGAGTGAAGGGGCTTTCTCTAGAGGATCGAGCAAGACTCTGAAGTTAAGAGGAGTGTGATTGACAATGGGGCCAACTAGAATCAAGCGACCATATTGACCAGAGGTTATGAAAACAGCAGATCTAGCTGGGATCGATGAAGACTCCGCTTCAGAAATAAGTGAGCTTCCCTCGATTGAATTGCATCGAGAAGATTTGAGCATCATTCTATATAAGAATGCTTGTGTTCATGGTCATGTGCGCCAAATCCTTAAACTATAGACCCTAGCATGGTTGATACTCGATTCAAAAGATAATTAACATGTACCATCCACCGATCGTATTCCAAATATTAACCATAGGTGTGTGTGACGTGCAATCTAAGTGAGAATAGGTTCGAGGTCCTAAGCATTGTGGAAAAAAAATTGCGTGTAGATGGCACACTCACACTGGAAAGAGCGATCTGCATCACATGTTAATTTCTTTTCTTCTATACTTATCCATTATCGATCAATGATCGATAATAGATCTACTGTCCAAAAGTGACACGAAAGCCCTTCCTATTTCAGGTACACCGACTGTGCAATGATAGGATCAATCCTAAGTGAGCAATTATAGATCGATGGGTCCGAATCGAGTAGGGAATTTTCAGCATAAGTCGATTTTAGTTACCTGAAAAGTGATAATAGCATGGCTACATACAAGACGTCACCTTAAGCTATTATCACCTCCTAGAAAAATCAAAATCAATCGTCAAAACGATGTGCCGGGCTCGACTATGTAACATGGTACAAGTTAATTCTGGCTCTATGGATGAAGATACCAAAATATGTCGAGCTTCATGGCAAACCCTAGCTTCATTCTGTAAGGAGTTCAAGATTCGATTTACTATCTTCTTCCACAAAATCACAATCAGCTTGAATCTTCCACTGTATCAGTCACCAATACAACTTCATCACTAATCGCTGATGACAAGCCAAAATCCAAATCACCAACCTTCAAAATGGAGAAGAGTGATCTGGTCTTTGATGCAAGGTAATCCAAACTAGGGTATTGATGGGTCGGATCGGTGATACCTTGACAAAGAGGAAATCACGACAATAGAGCGCTGGTGGTGGCTGATGGCACTAGAAGCAAAGATCGACGACGGCGGCTCTGGGTAGATGAAGCAATCAGATCGGTAGGCTAGGGTATGGACGGGATCAGATCGGTTGGAAGACAAGGAATTGGATCGAGCGGAAATTTTATGAATTGAGGGGCTGCTCGTATAAAAAAGAAGAAAAAAGTTGAAAAAATTATCAAGTATTGGGATCGGTAATGATCCGATTCAAAATTTACCCTTCTAAATAATCTCAAATCTTCCCCATACGACCTACTCGACGTTCGTATTCAATCTGGAAATTATTAGATCAAGATCACTCCGCAATTACGAATAATGGAGATTCCCACCAAAGACTGGAAAGTTCGCCAGTGCATCTTAGGAAGCTTTTCAAGATGACCAGTTACGGCGAATGAAACTCTCTAAAATAGAGACCCACAGACAAACAATTCCAGAGCGTACCTTGTTTTCAATAAAAGCGTACTCTGAAAAGCAAATGTTAATCAGGTTTTTAACCCAACAGAATTCAAAAGGACTTAGAACATTTAGATTAAGCCAGAACAACTTGAAACTTGACCTGAAGGCTTAAAAAGTAATGACAAAGGAACCTTGGAAGTTTGACCCCAAAATACGCTAACACTTTGGATCGGTATCGATCTAATCCAATTAGATCGGTACCAATCCAAAATATTGGCTTGTGGTTCCTCCAAAACACTTGCATTATGTTTTTACCTCTCTACTAAGCCTATCTACCAAGTTTGGTAACAATCCAAGCATCCGAATTTGAAAAATAAAGACTTATCGGATTCAAACTATGGTTCAGCCAAACCCATGTGTGAACCATTATCAAAACAAGTCAACAAGCTATGAAACAACATGGAAAGCCTCATAAGCAAGTAAGGAAGCCAACTGGATAGAATTAGTGCAAAAATTGCACAACTCTTTGGATCGATATCGATCCAATCCATAAAGCTAGCTTTGAATCACTCCAAACTTTTTATGCTTCTTCCTATGGACAACTACGGGCTTCTGGTGCAATGGTTCCGACCTAAATGCTCTCTAATCCTATAAATACCATTTTATCTTCATTGGAAAAGGGTCCTAACCTGATCTCTGCTGAAGCTCTACTATTTTTCCTTCAAGCTTCTTCTCCCTCACAACAGCCATTAAAGGGCATCCGAGATCCTTTCAATTGTCTTTAACAATGATGGCTTGATATAACTTAGGAAAGAAGAATTATATTGTAATCCAAACTCTTTTGTAACAACAGTTGATCAATAAAAATTATAAAGTGGATGTAGGCTACGTTAACAGCCGAAGCGCTACAAAATTATCTTGTCTCTTTACTTTTTATGCGATAAACATGACCGGTGCTTTCACACTCAATTTAGGACGTTGATCCATTTTCCGGATTAACAATATGTATGTATGTATTTATAAGGACCGATTGTTTAGATACAAAATAGAACACAATAGATCTGAAGCATTGAATCTCAATGTATGTGATAACATATAAGGTTAAAATGATGGACAACCTAATGGTTGAGATTCACCGTATCATCACTTTCTGTCCTATATACATACATACATACATACATACATACATACATACATACATACATGTATGTTTGTAGTGATATCTAACAGTTCATGACACACAAAAAAGTTAACTCTAAGATGTTGTATATAAATAACTTTATTTTTTTGGATACAATGTATGCATTTATCTCATATAATTTATTTACATTTGTGTTTTAGTTCCCTTGCTAGATACTAATATTCCTTGTAATGTATGCCCAGGAATAATCATTTTGTTTCTTTGCTTTATTTCACCATGATTTTGCAAACTAGATAAGCTAGATGGTTTTGCATGTTCGTTGAGTTATATTGACCTTTTTATTTATAGGCTTAATTTATATTTAACTCTAGGTTATTCACATCCATATTATATTTGAGGTTTGATCAAGTTTTTATCAATTTAGGATGCTATTACAGTGGAAATTATATCAACTGCAGTGCATCTCTGATTCATTTCTGCCAAATGACATGTCAGTATTACTTTTGTACTTCTATAACTATTCTTTGTATTTTATTTTGTACAAGTTCAGACTTTCCATATACTAATGAATTTATGTTGTGATTAGGATTTCCCAGTTTAAATTTCAAATGATATGCCAGCTGAAGCATGGATCACACAATTATAGCTGGATCAAGGATAATTTCTTAAATGTTGTAGAATGTAAAAGAAGCAGTGAGTTAGCTCACACATGGCTCGCCTGGTCGTGCGACCATTCATAGAGCATATGATGGTGGATTATGTACTGAGATTGAATCCACATGTAGAGATCAATTTAGGAAGCGTGCATTCCAACAACAATTGTGGCCTCCAGGTCTCATGGTAGAGCATACAATTTAGATTCTCCATATTTATGAATATTAAAATTCACTGTGGAGTTGTAATTTGATAACTATAATGATTTTGATAGCAGAAGATAATGAGAAGATGATGCAAATGAAGTATTGATTTTATTATCAAAACTGAAAACGCTACAGAGTATTTATACAATTTTTGTTTTGGTATTGGGCCTGAATGGCAAAGCCCAAATACACTTTACATATTCGCTTTGCTTGATACAATATTACAATCTTCTGAGTACAGCAAGTCATTTGCATGATACTTCCAATATCCCCCCTCAAAGCGATTAGGGTTAGGTTACCAAATTTCTCCGCCGCCACTTGATGAAATCACTTAGATCAGAGAAGAAACTGCAGATCGAAGCTCTGGAGATAAAGACAGAGCATCAACTTGACTGATTGTTGAGATTGTTGCCAAGGTCTTCCACTGGCTTGATGATGTTTTGTTCTATGGTCAAATTGAGGCTTGAAGAGTGTCGATCTGTCTTATTGCTGTTGATGTCTTAAGTCTCGTCAGGTTTGATGATGTTTCTTTTGACCTTCAGTTCTTCTTAAAGTCGAATAAAGTTTCTTGCGGTAAGTGGCTTAGTTAAGATGTCTGCAACTTGGTAAGTAGCTGGTACGTGGTTAATTTGCAGCTTTCCTTTTTGAATTTGTTCTCTTACGAAGTATAGGTCAATTTCTATATGCTTCGTTCTTGAGTGGAGTATGGGATTTGCTGATAGGTAGACCATGCTTAAGTTGTCACACCACACTGTTGGTTTGTTGTTTGTACTTATTTGTAATTCATGCATAAGTGATTGTATCCACATGACTTCCACTGTTGCACTGGCCACACTTCGATACTTTGCCTCTGTACTAGATATAGATATTGTATTTTGTTTCTTTGAGCACCAGGAAACTGGATTTTCACCTATGTAGATGCAGTAGCCTGTGGTCGATCTCCTGTCATCGGGATCTGTAGTCCAATCAGCATCTGCATAGCCAGTTATATTAAGGTGTTTGCCTTTCTTTAGTAAAATTCCATAGTCCAATGTTCCTTTTAAATATCGTAGTATTCTTTTGACTGCTTTTCAATGTTGCTCCAGTGGTTTCTGCATGAATTGACAAACTTTGTTAACACTATACGACACATCTGGTCTAGTTATGGTGACATATTGAAATGCCCCAACTAGACTCCTATATTGTTTATCATTAAATATGGCTTCTCCCCTGTTTTTAGATAAGTGTTGACTGCTTATCATTGGAGTTGGTTGGGATTGGCATTTGTCATCTTTGCCTTATCTAGTAATTCCCTGACATATTTAGTTTGACACAGCATGACTTTTGAATGTGATATTCTTTTCACTTCTATGCCCAGGAAATAATTTACATTTCCTAGATTCTTAAATGAGAACTCCCTGCCAAGATGCTAAGTAATTTTGTTGATTTCTGCATCACAGTTACTTGTAACAATTAGGTCATCAACATAAATGAGTATATAGGCTGTAACAGTATCATCAATTCTTGTAAACAGTGAGTTATCTGACTTTGTGGATTGAAAACCCATATTATATAAAGTGGCTTTTAACTTATCAAACCACACTCTTGGTGCTTTCTTGAGGCCATATATGGCCTTGTTTAATCTGCACACAAGATTACTGCCCTTCCGATACCCTGGTGGCTGTTGCATATATACTTCCTCTTTTAACTCTCCATTGGGAAAGACATTATTTACATCTAGTTGCCTGATTTGCCAGTCATTATATAGAGCTATGGTGAGAATAATTCTGATGGTTGTTAGCTTTATTACTGGTGAAAAGGTTTCATTGAAGTCAAACCCATGTTCTTGTGTGTATCCCTTTGCCACTAGTCTTGCTTTGTGTTTGTCAATTGTGCCATCTGGTTTCTTCTTTAATTTGTATGTCCATTTGCATCCTATGACATTTTTGTCCTTGGGTAGTGTAACCAGATTCCATGTTCTATTTTTGATGAGAGCATTATATTCATCATTCATTGCTGTTCTCCAAAAAATTTTTTGACTGCTTGATCAAATATCTCTAGTTCCTCTGATATAATGGATGAATATACTTTGGGTTTAAAAATTCCACTCTTTGATCTGGTAATCATATGATGTCCAGTTGTGATTTTGTCTTCAGTGTGTGATGATTCATTGTCTTGATTTGAGTTGTTTCTTGATTCATTATACTGAGTATTTGATTCAGATTGACTCATACTTTGTGTTAAATTTGATTCTTCTTCAGGTAAATCAGTTGGCTCTTCCTGATCTGGTTGAACAGACACTGTGTGTTGTGGTGCAGAGCTTACTGAATTATCTTCAATTGCTGCCTGAGTCCATTCTGATGGATGCACAGGTATAGAGGGTATTGATGCACTTGGATTGTACACTTTTCCTGTTGTCTTGATACTAATATCAGAGTAGGGATAAACATGTTCATTAAAAACTACATGTCTACTTACAAATATCTTGCCATTGCTATCAATACATTTGTAGCCTTTTTGATTTGATGAATATCCAAGAAATGTGCATGGAGTGGATCTAAAATTTAATTTGTGTGTGTTGCATGGTCTAGTGTAAGGAAAACACAAGCAGCCAAAAGTTTTTAAAGCTTGATAGTCAGGTTTTATATTAAATAACATTTCCATTGGGCTTTTATCATTTAGTACTTTGGTTGGTAGCCTGTTTATCAGGCGTACTGCAGTACCAAATGATTCATGCCAGAATTTCATGGGTAACTTTGCCTGAGCAAGCAATGTTAAACCTGACTCCACTATATGTCTGTGTTTTCTCTCTACTATGCCATTTTTTTCAGAAGTATAAGGGCATGTTGTTCTATGAACTATCCCCTTTTTGCTAAAATAATCATTGAGAGTTTTAAATTCTCCACCACCATCAGTTTGTATAACTTTAACTTGGTGGTTGGTTTGTTTTTCCACTTGTGTAATAAAGTGTATGGTGATTTGGTGTGCTTCGTTTTTGGTTTTCAAAAAATACACCCAAGTGTATCTTGTACATGCATCAACAAAGGATATATAATACTTATAAGCATAGTCAGAACAGATTGGGGATGGACCCCAGAGATCAGTAGCAACTAACAATAATGGTCTATCATATCGAGTCACAGAGTTTGAAAAAGATAATTTGTGACTCTTACCCATTTGACAAAATGTACAAATATAAGGGAGAGTAACATCAAAAGGAATTTTGTTTTCTGATAACACCTTTTTTACAACATTTGCACTGGGGTGACCTAGTTTATAGTGCCAAATATCAAAGTTGCTCAGTTTCTTTTCACTTTGAGCAAGTTTAGAAAAATTACACTTCTCAACACATTTGTCAGCATTTGTGTTTCTTGACTCAACAAGATTAAACCTATACAGACCCTTCACAGCTTCACCCTGCAGTAAAATTTCTTTTGTTAGAATATCTCTAACTAAACAGTGTTTAGGGTAGAATTCAAAATATATATTGTTATCACTTGCAAACTGTGATATACTTAAAAAGATTTTTCTTTATTTGTGGAACCATCAATAGATTATTGAGATATAGTTTTCTTTCACCTTTGATGCAAGCAATACCGGTGTGTGATCTTTACTGCCTCACCATTTCCCATGTGTATGGTTTTATTACCTTTGTACTCCTTGTTTCCCAGATTCAGATTGTCCAGATTGTTAGTGATGTGATTGGTTGCACCAGAGTCAGGATACCAACTTTCATTAATGTTTGATCTGATCTGTTAGTGTCATTTTGATTGCTTGCCCTGTTACTGCTTGATTGATTAGTTGTGTCATGTTGCATTTGGGCTATGTTTGCACTCCCATTCCTTTGATTGCTTGAATTTTGACCTGGTGTATAGTTCATATTGAGCCTAAAGTAACATTTTGGGGCAGTGTGACCAATTTTCTCGCATATCTGACACTTTGGCATGTTGTTGTTGTTGTATCTTCCTCTGCCTCTTCCTCTGGCAAGTGGATTACCTTTGTTATTATTGCTATATTGATTCTTGCCTCTGTGACCAGCTGCATAATTGACTGTCATATCAGTATCTGAAGGTTTCTTGAATTCAAGCCTTCCTTCATGGGCAAGAAGTATAGCATAAACATCCTCTAGGGTTGGTGTTTCTTGAATTCAAGCCTTCCTTCATGGGCAAGAAGTATAACATGAACATCCTCTAGGGTTGGTGTTGTTCTTTGAGAGGATATAACAGCAACAACAGATTCATAATCTTCACTTAAACCACTTAATTTGATTAGTACTTGTTCAGATGATGGTACTTTATGACCTGCTGCCTCTAGAAGGTCACATGTGGTTTTGATTTTTGCAAGATATTCACCCATTGTGATGTTTTCTTTTCTAATACTGTGAAGTTGTCTTTTGTGATGCATTACTTTGGCAACTGACTGTGAATTAAAGATCCTCTCAACTGTTGACCATACACCATTTGCAGTTTTACTGCCAATTACCTGTGGCAGTAGTTTTACACTTATAGATGAAAGTAACCAAGAACAGATTAAGCTATCTTGTCTCTGATACTTTACAAATTCTGGGTTATTAACTGTTGTATTTTCTGAACTAGTGATGAATCTTGGTGGAATTCTGATAGTCCCATTGAGGAAATCTTCAAGTCCATACCCGCTGACAGCAGTCTCAACCTGAGCTTTCCACAGAAGATAATTATCTTCCTCCAGATGAACTATGACTAGTTGGCTCTGTGGACTAACTATGGTTTTGATGAGGTTCTCTGTGGCAGTTTGATCAAATTCAGATGTTGATGATGTTGCTGAGCTGTTGGCCACGATGTAAAACAGGAGAATGAATAAGAGGGATTAATGCAGTCTTGATTCAAGAACTGCTACCTGTGGTTTTAACTGTGTGGGAGAAGGAAAGAAAACACAAGAATTACTCTGAATATCCTCAAGATATCATGTAAGTTTAACCACTAACCCAAATGATTGATTTTGATGATGGGTTTTTCTGGTATGGTGCAATTCCTTGATGTTTTGATGGATTTTGTGATGATTTCTTTTCTTGTGATGAATTCAAGGCTTTTCTTTGTTTAAAAAGTGGTGCAGCCAGTATCTTTGCTAGGCATGGCACCTTCTTTCTTCTTGAATTAAAGCTTTGAGTTCCTTTAATCTCATATGATGAGTGAATTTTCTGATGAGATGCTGAAACTAATAACGCTAGATGATGATTCTCTGATGTTGTTGTGTTTCAAGATTGCCGTTAGGCTTTGAGCAGCTCTGATACCATATTAAAATTCACTGTGGAGTTGTAATTTGATTATTGTAATGATTTTGATAGCAGAAGATAATGAGAAGATGATGTAAATGATGTAATGATTTTATTACCAAAACTGAAAACGTTACAGAGTATTTATACAATTTTTGTTTTGGTATTGGGCCTGAATGGCAAAGCCCAAATACACTTTACATATTCGCTTTGCTTGATACAATATTACAATATTCTGAGTACAACAAGTCATTTGCACGATACTTCCAATAATGAAGAAAGCACATGTCAGTTTTAACTTTCTCCCTTAATCAGTATTTTTTTTATAGAGACATTGTCTTGCATGTTCGTTTGGTTCTCGTTTAATGATTTATGTAATTAAGTTCTTGACATCTATCAGTTTGCTCTTGCTTTTTGAAAATATTCACGTACATGTAATCTATTTTTTCTTTTCCAGTTTACACCTAAGCAATTCTGTTGTTGCTTATATACTTAATTCGTATCTTAATTACTAAAATTTGGATTATATTTATGCAAAATCGACAGTCATTGCTTCTTTTTCATTAATATGTTTTGCCCATGCAAGCTCTGTTACAGTGGATATTTCTATTTATTTTCCTTTTACGTCCTTTGGTCTCTGTTTATAAATTTGAATGACAATATTTTTATTTTCATCGTCAATGCACTACAGAGATCATTATTTTTTTTGCTTGAATGTTATATATGTTTTTACAATGCTTAAGTGTTCCAAAACAATGAGTGCAACTGTATGTTTACAAATTAGACCAACTGAACTGAGTATTCGCACATGGTAATGGTCTAATAACACTATGAAGTAGATATAGATGATTTAAATTGCAACTAAAATGCTCTTCAAAGATGTGACATTAAGAAGCATACATAATAGTTTTCATGTACTGTAACAACCCTGGTTGGAGGTTACCGTAAATATTAAATTATAATAAATATTATAATTTAATATTAGAATTAATTGAATTAATTGGAAGAAAATGATGAATTATATTGTTTATTTGGAATAAACAATATAATATGAATAAATTTTGGGAGAACAATATAAAATAAGGTATGTGTCATGAAATAAAGCTTCATATGTGTCAACATTCTAAAGCTTGTGCAAAGAGAAGTAGACAAGTGTCCAAAACTAAAATTACCAAACTAGCCTTGAAAATTACTATATAAAGGGTGGAAATGTTCACTTATTTTTCTTTCTTTCACAAAATAAAAACAAAAGGAAGATAAAGTGAAAAAAAAAAACTTGGAGAAAGCTAGGGAAAAAGAGTCAAGGCAAATACACAAGTTTAAGCAATCATAGGTCCGGCAAAGGCGAATTCGAGTTGAAAACTTCCATCTTCAAGCCTAAATCATCATCTTTTTGTTGCTAATAGGTAAGCTAAGGCTTATAGCAACTGTAAGTGAACAAATTTCAGCAGCAAATAATCTCTTGCTTGAAATATTTGGTTAAATATGTTGAATTTTACCTCTGTTCTATATTGATTGATGCTGAAAATGCCCTATCTTGTTTTGCTCATATCTGGCCCGTATGGTGTCAGATTGATGCCAACTTTTTTTCAGATTGTAGAGGACTGATTATAGTTTGTTCATGTTAACTTTCATTGGGTTTTGAGTCTGTTTGGACCTTCTTAGTTGCTGTCAAAAATGAAAACCCGAGAGGGATTAAGCCCAGAATATTCTATTGGCTAGTTAGTGTTTTTGCCATAACTTTTGTGTTACTTATCGGAATTTTGATTTCATGGATGATCTGAAATCGTTGTGAAATATTCCAAAACTTTCATGTTTTCAGTTTTGACTGATTTAGAAGTCTACATAGTGGAAAATTGGCATTTTCATCGCTGTCCTGTGTTGACAAACAGCGCAAATAATTTCTTTCTTAGTAGTATTTCTATCATAACTTCTTCGTTACTGATCGGAATATCAAAATTTATGAAGTTTTGGAAACTTCAGAAAGAATGTGACAACTTTTGTTTGTATCACTTTCTGTAATTCGTTGACTAAAATGTTGAAAAATCTCTTGCAAACTGCTATCCTGTTGTTGTAGTGTACTCAGTGTTTTGTGCAAACCTAAGCTAGTATTTTGCGCATAACTTTTGCGTTTCTTATCCAAATCCAATAATTTTTGAAGTTTTGGAAACTTCTGATAAAATTTGAAAACCTTTATTTGTATCACTTCTTAAAATTTTGTGATTAAAGGGTCGAAATAGCTGATGCAAGATCGCTGTCCTGAGCACTTGGATGTAGCCTTGTGTGTTGTATTTGCTTTGGTTAATGAGTTTTCTGATGATGATTTTCTTTTCACTTGATTTGCGAATAGTTTGAGCTTAGATGATTAAACCATTCTATAAATAAATCATATATGGTTGGGGATTTGAGGATTTGTTCTTAATTTCTAAGATTTTATAATTTATTAAAAACTCTGAAAATAAGTCGTTTTCTCTCTAAAATCTTTTCTATAAAATTGCTGGAAATTGTTTTAAAATCATGTTTTCTCGTGAAAAATATTATATGTATAATTTTACTTATTTTTACTATTTATATATGTATATATATTCGGACGTATAAGAAAATAAATTAAACGATTTAGTAAATCCACGAGGAATGGGACTCGTGCATTCACTTAATCGGTTAATTATGGACTTGTACGATCGAAACGACATTGAGGAATCTTTTTGATTTCCTCCTTGGGATTTACCACTTTGTGGTCTGGGATAGAGTGTTATATTAGTCTTTTAGACTAATAACTTTAGTCTAATATTTCGTATTCGAGAGCATATACGACATGGGACTATCTTGGGAAAAACACTATTGCCGATGATATGAGGCAATTGTTTATATGAGATTTTCTGAGATTTATGATTTTATGGAATTTTCCACTTGTCAATGAGATGAGACAGGTTAGATATTTTATGCCTTACGCCAATGACATGAGGCGATTCTTTGAGATTTTGATGCTTTTGTTAGTGTGGCATCGACTAGCGGCTAGAAAACCGCTGAGTGAGGACGTGCGGTATGGGACGCACGTAACCACTTTTCGGGTTACTATCCGAGAGTTGTTGACACATTCTGGGAGAACTACCAGTACTTAGAGTCCCGATCGGGTTAAGTAATACTTGACTCGATCACTTTTGATGGCGGGGACTCAGCGGACACCGATTGGAGTGAGGTGCTCCAATCACTTTTGATGGCGGGTGTTCGGGGAGAATATAGATGACGTCATAGACCGGATTAATTCGAGATGAGGATTCCGGTCGAGAGATGGATATGGTACGATGATGGTGAACAGTACTGGTAAATAGCACGTGCAACATGCTTTTACATGTAATAATTGGCCAATATGAGATTTCTTTTATGAGTTATGATGATTTCGATTTCACCATTTTTGATGTGTTTACCAAGCCTTATAGATGTAAATAAGGCAAATATGATTTCTTTGAGGATTTTGGTGATTTCAAATTTTATGGATTTATACTTGGGATTTATATACGACTTGAGAGATTATTTATTCATGGATAATGTTTGAATGTTTTCCCTTATACCATATACATGAATTCCTTCAGATTAACCCAAGTATATGTATATGCAAACCACCATAGAGACATAGTGAAGTTACTTGATATCAACCCTAGATGTTCATACCTACTTATGTTATCCCGTTGCGAAGCTCTTCTCTTTACCTTATCGTATTCCTTTCTAACGATAAGATTTAGTTGCCTGACCCGTGTATTTATCACTCGGGTCAGACCGAGTTGTTTCAGGTATCATCTATTGGACTTAGCTTGAAATCGATGTTGGATATCAGCTCTTCTTTCTCTTGAGTAGTTTTTGTTCTTCCGCATACTCTGATGTAGTTACATTTGATTCGATATTTATGGTGTGGTCGAGTTCCACCTTTATTGTATTCATATTGTATTGTACTAAACATGTATCAGTGTATATGTATATATATGATGTTGGTTACTGTTCTGTGATGTGATTTACATTCAGTTATTATATTTTGTTCTGATAGATCCGTTAACCACCTATAGTTTTGGATTAAGCATTTACTGGGTATGTCGATCCACTTGAGTTGAAAAAAAAATTATATTGCATTTATCGACGTATTCAATAGATGTTTAAGACAAAATTATAGATGGTCGCCCTTAACCAGCCCTATTCTTCGCTTTAGTAGACGGAATTACTTGTTAATTCTCTTTACTAAGGTGGGTCTCGGGGTGGGGCGTTACAGCTTGGTATTAGAGCTGCGGTCAGAACAAAGTATAATAAACACAGAACAGTACGTATATCACAATACGTCGAAGTACAATACGAGTGAATCATTGTCCTTTATTCGAGCTTACTTTCGAATCGAGCCTTGATTCGTTTTCGAGTTTTGGGATTATCGGATGGAATATGTCTAGGAAAATATATATTGTATTCCGTAGTATTCCATAATTGAGTTTGATGTTATCTTGTCTTATGAATAATCTTATTTGGGATTATTCTATTTTCAATTTTGTTTTCCGATACGTGTGAGTTCGTATCGATGGAGATGATTGATTTCTTTGAGCATTCTTGTTGCATTCATTTGAGAGTTGTGAATCCTATTGAAGGGATCCACAATGATTGGCTCATTGTGGGCATTCTGAGATTTTTATTTGATGTTGCTTTTGTGAGTATTTGTTTGTTACTCACAATCTTGAGATGTATCTGATTTGAGATGGACTAACTTATTTGGTGTTAAGCCCGATCCTTTTGTTGTTATAGAATCCTGTATATTTAGGTTTCCTATTTTATTGGGCTATTATTTCTATCACTTTGAAATGTTAATGATGATTTCGAAATTTCTATATTCGCTCTTGAATATCGAGATGTTGATGATATATCTCGAATTCCAATCAAGGTGACTTTGTTGAGTTTTGTAAGTCCATTTGGATTTGACATCCAATCGGGCAATCGAGTGTTGAGGTAACCTTATTCCTGGCTCTTAGCTCTTCAGTTATCCTTCCACGAGGATATCCACTGAGGAATGAGGTGAGTTTCTAGATTGTTCGAGTTTGATTGAGTTTATCATTCAGTTTTTTTTGAGTTATCCTTTTCATATACTCAATCGATGTTATTCTCTGCAGCATTACTTTCTTTGAAGTAATGATTTATTGTTTGTTTGCTTCATCTCGTTCAAGAAGAATATCTTGCTTGTCTTATATCTTGATGATTTTTGGGAGTGGCTCGTGACATCGTAAGATTGACGAACGCTCTATCTCCTTCTGTTGATTTCGAGAATCGAATATTCTGCGAATATCTCTATGCATTCTCTTAATGTTCTTTGGTTTGAGTTTTGAAGCTACATAAATATGAGTTTTAAAGAGAAATTTGAGCTTTGAGATATTTTTTTAAAAAAAAATCAAAGAATATTTTGAGAATAAATTTAGAAGAGTAGTAATTCTTTTATAGAAATAATTTGAGAGTGTTGGGTTGTCCATCGAGTAGTTAAGAGTTCTGGTCGGTACGCCTGATTAACGTTATCGATAGGAATCTCCTAAATACTATGATGAGGCAATCAGACACGATGATTTGTGTTTTAAAAATTGAGATTTTGAAAATAATATTTTGAGATTATATATTAAATTTATTTATGAATGGTAATTGCAGCCAATAATTTTAGAGACGAATAACAGAGTGGCGAGGCAGTTTTGATCGTTCGATCGACTCAGCAGCCAACAGATATATCTATTTATTAGAGATTCAATGGAGAGGCAATGCCATTTATTTATATATATATTTATTTTGAAATTATAAAGATAAGAATATGTGAGAAAATTATTGAGCTATACTTTATTTAAAGTATATTTTGAGATTTTAGAATTATATTATATACATTGGATGTTTTAAGAGAAGAGTTATAAGGGGATTTGAAGATCGTTTAAACTATTTAAGTGGTTTAATAAAAAGACTAAAGAGAATTTAAACTCTTAATTTATTTTAAGGAATATTATTATGGATTTACAAAATCTTTTGAAAATTAATTTTGAAGTATGAGAAGAAATTTAGACTTTTAATTTGAGTTTTAAATTACTTACTAAGTAGTATAGTAAGGAGTTTGAAATTTTTAAATGTTAAAAATTGAGATTTAAAATTTAAAAGATGTTGGGATTTAAAAATTCTAAATATCTTGGATTGAAAAGTAATTTGAGCTTATATCCTTATTTCTTGAGTATATTCTATCCTTGAGTTAACATCAACGACATGCCTTATCACGGTCGTTCGAGTTTGGTGGGCTTGCAAGAAGTCATTACGTGATTTATTCATTTTGTCTATTGCGTTTATCTCGTGGTGAGGATGTTCTTTCCGCATCATTATGCAGAAAATCTTATTGATGATATTCTTTATTGCTTAGAGTTTGGATTTAAGTGAGTTTGGTCCCGACTCTATTCGTAGAGTTTTGTGAAATCAAACATTTTCGATTGATTAATTGTTAAGCATCTTATTGATTTTTTTTCGAAGATGGGATATCTTCGAAATTCTTTCAAGTTACTTGGAAAATTCGATGGTTTGCTAATCGCTATATAAGCATTTGATGGGCCATTGGGTTAACCAAGGAAGTTTTTCCTTATTTCTCTCTACCATTCTATGTTGAGAATATGAATGGTTCGAGTTTCGAGCTTCTCTTTTATCCTTTGTCGATTGAATAAATTGTGTTGAATACAGATTTCCTCTAGAAATTGCGAGGACGCAATTTTTATAAGAGGGGGAGTCTGTAACAACCCTGGTTGGAGGTTACCGTAAATATTAAATTATAATGAATATTATAATTTAATATTAGAATTAATTGAATTAATTGGAAGAAAATGATGAATTATTTTGTTTATTTGGAATAAACAATATAATATGAATAAATTTTGGGAGAACAATATAAAATAAGGTATGTGTCATGAAATAAAGCTTCATATGTGTCAACATTCTAAAGCTTGTGCAAAGAGAGGTAGACAAGTGTCCAAAACTAAAATTACCAAACTAGCCTTGAAAATTACTATATAAAGGGTGGAAATGTTCACTTATTTTTCTTTCTTTCACAAAATAAAAACAAAAGGAAGATAAAGTGAAAAAAAAAACTTGGAGAAAGCTAGGGGAAAAGAGTCAAGGCAAATACACAAGTTTAAGCAATCATAGGTCCGGCAAAGGCGAATTCGAGTTGAAAACTTCCATCTTCAAGCCTAAATCATCATCTTTTTGTTGCTAATAGGTAAGCTAAGGCTTATAGCAACTGTAAGTGAACAAATTTCAGCAGCAAATAATCTCTTGCTTGAAATATTTGGTTAAATATGTTGAATTTTACCTCTGTTCTATATTGATTGATGCTGAAAATGCCCTATCTTGTTTTGCTCATATCTGGCCCGTATGGTGTCAGATTGATGCCAACTTTTTTTCAGATTGTAGAGGACTGATTATAGTTTGTTCATGTTAACTTTCATTGGGTTTTGAGTCCGTTTGGACCTTCTTAGTTGCTGTCAAAAATGAAAACCCGAGAGGGATTAAGCCCAGAATATTCTAGTGGCTGGTTAGTGTTTTCGCCATAACTTTTGTGTTACTTATCGGAATTTTGATTTCATGGATGATCTGAAATCGTTGTGAAATATTCCAAAACTTTCATGTTTTCAGTTTTGACTGATTTAGAAGTCTACATAGTGGAAAATTGGCATTTTCATCGTTGTCCTGTGTTGACAAACAGCGCAAATAATTTCTTTCTTAGTAGTATTTCTATCATAACTTCTTCGTTACTGATCGGAATATCAAAATTTATGAAGTTTTGGAAACTTCAGAAAGAATGTGACAACTTTTGTTTGTATCACTTTCTGTAATTCGTTGACTAAAATGTTGAAAAATCTCTTGCAAACTGCTATCCTGTTGTTGTAGTGTACTCAGTGTTTTGTGCAAACCTGAGCTAGTATTTTGCGCATAACTTTTGCGTTTCTTATCCAAATCCAATAATTTTTGAAGTTTTGGAAACTGCTGATAAAATGTGAAAACCTTTATTTGTATCACTTCTTAAAATTTTGTGATTAAAGGGTCGAAGTAGCTGATGCAAGATTGCTGTCCTGAGCACTTGCATGTAGCCTTGTGTGTTGTATTTGCTTTGGTTAATGAGTTTTCTGATGATGATTTTCTTTTCACTTGATTTGCGAATAGTTTGAGCTTAGATGATTAAACCATTCTATAAATAAATCATATATGGTTGGGGATTTGAGGATTTGTTCTTATTTTCTAAGATTTTATTATTTATTAAAACTCTGAAAATAAGCCCTTTTTTCTCTAAAATCTTTTCTATAAAATTGCTGGAAATTGTTTTAAAATCATGTTTTCTCGTGAAAAATATTATATGTATAATTTTACTTATTTTTACTATTTATATATATATATATATATATATATATATATATATATATTCGGACGTATAAGAAAATAAATTAAATGATTTAGTAAATCCACGAGGAATGGGACTCGTGCATTCACTTAATCGGTTAATTATGGACTTGTACGATCGAAACGACATTGAGGAATCTTTTTGATTTCCTCCTTGGGATTTACCACTTTGTGGTCTGGGATAGAGTGTTATATTAGTCTTTTAGACTAATAACTTTAGTCTAATATTTCGTATTCGAGAGCATATACGACATGGGACTATCGTGGGAAAACACTATTGCCGATGATATGAGGCAATTGTTTATATGAGATTTTCTGAGATTTATGATTTTATGGAATTTTCCACTTGTCAATGAGATGAGACGGGTTAGATATTTTATGCCTTATGCCAATGACATGAGGCGATTCTTTGAGATTTTGATGCTTTTGTTAGTGTGGCATCGACTAGCGGCTAGAAAACCGCTGAGTGAGGACGTGCAGTATGGGACGCATGTAACCACTTTTCGGGTTACTATCCGAGAGTTATTGACACATTCTGAGAGAACTACCGGTACTTAGAGTCCCGATCGGGTTAAGTAATACTTGACTCGATCACTTTTGATGGCAGGGTCTCAGCGGACACCGATTGGAGTGAGGTGCTCCAATCACTTTTGATGGCGGGTGTTCGGGGAGAATATAGATGACGTCATAGACCGGATTAATTCGAGATGAGGATTCCGGTCGAGAGATGGATATGGTACCATGATGGTGAGCAGTACTGGTAAATAGCACGTGCAACATGCTTTTGCATGTAATAATTGGCCAATGTGAGATTTCTTTTATGAGTTATGATGATTTCGATTTCACCATTTTTGATGTGTTTACCTAGCCTTATAGATGTAAATAAGGCAAATATGATTTCTTTGAGGATTTTGGTGATTTCGAATTTTATGGATTTATACTTGGGATTTATATACGACTTGAGAGATTATTTATTCATGGATAATGTTTGAATGTTTTCCCTTATACCATATACATGAATTCCTTCAGATTAACCCAAGTATATGTATATGCAAACCACCATAGAGACATAGTGAAGTTACTTGATATCAACCCTAGATGTTCATACCTACTTATGTTATCCCGTTGCGAAGCTCTTCTCTTTACCTTAATCGTATTCCTCTCTAATGATAAGATTTAGTTGCCTGACCCATGTGTTTATCACTCGGGTCAGACCGAGTTGTTTCAGGTATCATCTATTGGACTTAGCTTGAAGTTGATGTTGGATATCAGCTCTTCTTTCTCTTGAGTAGTTTTTGTTCTTCCGCATACTCTGATGTAGTTACATTTGGTTCGATATTTATGGTGTGGTCGAGTACCACCTTTATTGTATTCATATTGTATTGTACTAAACATGTATCAGTGTATATGTATATATATGATGTTGGTTACTGTTCTGTGATGTGATTTACATTCAGTTATTATATTTTGTTTTGATAGATCCGTTAACCACCTATAGTTTTGGATTAAGCATTTACTGGGTATGTCGATCCACTTAAGTTGAAAAAAAAATTATATTGCATTTATCGACGTATTCAATAGATGTTTAAGACAAAATTATAGATGGTCGCCCTTAACCAGCCCTATTCTCCGCTTTAGTAGACGGAATTACTTGTTAATTCTCTTTACTAAGGTGGGTCTTGGGGTGGGGCGTTACATGTACCAACGAACAAGGAAAAAAAGATACCTCAATGACCCCTTCACGTCTACCCAACTAATATAACGTGACATATAATATGCCTACATCTTCTCATGTGCGAAGCACGATCCCAGGTCTCATAAATAACAACAATCCTTCCTCCTTAGAGCATCTTCAACCATACTGACATGTATTATCAGTTAAATCCTACGTGTCAATTATATTTCACAGTCGTATAAACAAAATAATTAGATATGACATTGAAAATAAAATAACCATTTCAACTCTATTTTCAGTGTAGAAGCAATTTTGCTTACATGAGCCAATTAAATCATAGATAAATAAAATTTATAGGTAAAATAATATTTTTTGTTTGTATTTTATAGTCCACAATGTGAAGTGAAATGTCTATTTCACTTGTAAATATCTATTTAATTTCATGTCAAATCAAGATTATATTCTAGTTAACATTGGCATAGGAGATTACAATTTGAATAATTTAAAGTTTTAAGTATATTAGTGCGAACCCGTGCTATGCACACGGTTGCTGTGAATGATTATCGAAATATTTCCGAAAATATGGAGCTTGGACATGGCGATGACTATTTATATTTTAACTACATATTTCTAATTTCAACGAAGTTTAATGTTTGATTCAAAACATTATGTAATATGAATTTTGAATGAGGATATATAGAATATAGAGGTATGATACAAAATATCTAATATCTCTCCAAAAAATAATAATCATACTTCTATATTTTTTGATATTTTGATCCCATCATACCTCTATAAAATTTGATATTGATCTTCTACTAATATTTGGATTTAATTAGAATGAACGTACACGTGTTATGCACATGATAATTATCTTAAAAGTTCTCTAATCTTACATTATTGACACTTTCTTCAATAACTTGAAAACTAAACTCTCTATTGTAAAAATGAGTAATTGGCTCCCATCCAAAAGTGGATGCTTCTTATGCTTCTCATTAACACAACCCACAATTTTGTTTTATTGCAAAAAACTAAATAATATAATTATTGTAAAGATTGTCCAAAAAACAACAGTACAGTGATACAAAAAAAAAATGAAAGTAGTACCCATCAATAAACGAACCAATAACATATTGTTAGTCTAACATAATTAATGTTTTCATTAATATAAAATGCAAAATTCAACCCAACGCTTTACATTTGACCAATTCCCTCCAAAAATATGGTAAATTCTTTATCGCTTTGTGCTTTATCAACTGCATGAAAAGATTTATTTATATATATATATATATATATGGATTTATATATATATATATATATATATATATATATATATATATTAACCTAGAAATCAATAAATTAAGGAAAAATATTGCTACTATGTGTATGGGCATGTGCTTGCCTGAGTTTTTGTGCATGCAAATATGCATTATGGGCCTATCTACATGTACGTTCTCGCGCAAATGTATAATTGCATTTCGTTTTAGCACATAAGGAAGAGAAATCTAGTGCAAAATGAAAGTATATGTTACACATGTATTTGTATGTAAATATACGATGACCCACATTTGCTTGAATATGCTAAATGGTTTGAAGCATTAGTCTCTACCTAATAATTTCTTACGTATCTTTTTCATCAAGGTGGGAAGCTGTCAGATAGACTATAAAAAAGTCGTGTGTGTATATATATATATATATATATATATTCAACCTTTATTATTTCTTTGGTACGGCAACATGGTTGCCGGTGGTTTGCACCATAATTTTTTGTCTAAATTAAGTACGATCAACTCTAGGATACAAAGAAAATTAGATAAGTGGGAATATCTCAATATATTACCCAGCTAGGAAAATTCATCCGTGCTTATAAACTTGATACCATGGAGTATTATCATCAACGTATCAAATTAAAATTAAAATTGAACATCTTCGGTTAAATTTTGCTGTCGAAATGTTGCTTCTGTCAAACACCTCATTAAAAATTTGAAAATATGGAAATTTTACTCAAATAGTGGCTTGTGTCTTATTACAATGTCTAATATCATCAACCTCATGTCAGTCGTTAACACCTCGAGTATCAGTCTGACATCCTCCAACTAGCCATTTATCCTTACATATGACAGTTATGATCAAATATAGCGTAAGCCAACATTTGTTGAGTGGAAACATTTTAACTCTTGTTGTTAAATGGTATCATTGAAATAAATTAATGATTTGAACAAAGATAAATTTTTACTAAACTAAAGATCACTCATAGAGGTTTGAAGCATAAATTAACATTCCATTTTCTTAGATATTCTTTTTACAGTGGTTGTATCTGGCCAAATTAAGTATGGTAATAATAACACAATTTTCATAGTAAAATCTTAGTAACAATCTTAATATGAATCATCTAATCAACGAATGATTAATTATCTAATTAAAATTATAGTTGCACCAATCCCCATTTTTAATGGATAATATAAATGTGAAACACTATGAAATAAAAACATATTAAGTCTATCAAGATAACTAAATTATAACTTAACTGATAAGTACTATGTACAATGGTTAAGGCTAAAAACCTCAAAAGCATTCATTCATTGAAACTACAAATTTTACAGTGGGAAAAGGACTAATTTATATTATTCCTGTTTTTGGTCAGCATAAAATACTTGGTATCTTAATCATAATGGGGAAAAATATAATTTAGCAGATAAATTATATATTATCCAGTAGAAACACAAATTAGTTTATATGGTATCAAAATGATAATTTTTCCTATAGGAACATCCTAAAATGTTCAAATTTCCATCCATAATCCATGCTTGTCAGGGCAAATTTGGACCCTTGAAAGGTCCTCCGCACATCGGACCATTGATTGATCTCATTAACAACAAGTCATAAATATTAATGATCATTGTGAATGGAAAAAATATATTTATATTATATATATAAAGTCGTAAAGAGAAGTACACACCAAAGGGGAAGGTGCATTTTCAATTTTGCACAACATTCGAGATGAATCATAGGACTACTGAAGTATATCTAAAACTTGTAAATTTGAAAAAGCATGTATGTATGTGTATATAAACATACATAGACACATATTTATACACGCATACATATATATATATATATATATATATATATATGTTAATATATATAGGCGCACAAAGGAATGTATGTGTGTGTGTGTGTGTCATTACACAAAGAGAGAGAGAGAGCGAAAATGGATACCATAAATAAGAATTATGAGTGTTTTATCCATAAGCCAAATAATATACTGAAAAAATGACGCATACTATTTAACATCTCTTAGGTATCTAAAAGTATGGTAGCAAATGAGAATGCTTTAAAGCAGTAAGTTTTATAACCCAAGCCACTTATAATTCAAAATTTTCTATACTGACATAATTTTAAGGTAATATATTACTAGCAATATAAAGAAATCAAGTATGAGAAAAAGATGAAAACATTATCACGGGTATTATGCAAAAAGGCATCGACCAACACTTTGAGAGTTTTCTAGATAACTGGAGATAAGCAAGATTATAGATCTTTTCAAGGTATATATATATTTCAAGCAATATCAAATATATAAACATAAAGGAATATAATTTGATAACAAACCACATTATGCATAAATTATCTGCAAATTAACTGATTCTGTAATGGACCACCTTTTTGTACGTTTTAGGCAGACACATATGCCGGCTCAAAACATACGGAAGGGCGGATTGTTATTGAGGTGAATAAGAAAAACAGAGAAAGAAACAAACAAAATAGAATCTCACAGCGGAATGACAATATATAATAATCAAATAACAGTTCATGAAGATGTTTTCCAAAACATTTGATTATACTTATACAACACAGATCAGAGTTACACATACTAGAGAATAATAAATAATGCAGTGGAATACATGATGCAGTGAAATATAATAAATAATAATAATAAAATCTTCGTTTTCGTCCTCCAGCAGTAGGATCTTCAAATCCTGAAATGCTTAACTGACCCGAGTGAATTGAAATGACAAAACACTCGAGTCAGAACTAAAAGATCTTATGTAAGTTAAATCAACGGTAAAATATGAGTGGAACGGCGTTAGATATCTTTATGGGGTTTGACATCTTCTATCCAGTGTCTAACGTGAGTGCAGTAACTTAAGAGATGTTCGGGATTTACATCTCCTATGGATCCGTTAAACTATTTACTATGTACTAATATACGCTATTATAATAATGTCTATTGGTAAAGTAAATTTATTTAAAAATAGCGTTAAGGCTTTACATTTTCCACCTTAACACATACATAGTACCAATAGTCTATACAGCACCTGCATACCTCCTGATCGGGAGGCTACGAGAAGATATTCCATAGGTATGACACAAATCAAACTCGTACAAGGCTCGCTAGGGGAGGTGATGCAGCACAACTAGGCAATGCCATGATAGATATACTAATTACGCTTCCGGGCTGGGGGTGACACGTAGCGCGCAGCTACCGCCCACCTCAAGCCACACCCCCAAAAAATCAACGGGCGCCAATCAATCATGAAGTAATAGAATGGTATCGAAGGAGTGTGTCCGATAAGAGGAGCTACCTCACTGGCTCGCCAATCGCTCTTGTTTTAGCCACCTTATGCCAACTCACGGGAGTCGGGTCCACGTATATACCTCAAAGGAACGCCGCCGCCATCCTACTTCATTCTGGAATGTCCACCACGTACACGGTTGTTAAAGTGGTTTTCGGAGTTGGCAGAGAGTATGACAACTTCAGATCCCGGTCTCTTTAACAACCAAACGTTATTATAACACCGCGATCATTTTCAAAATAGTTTATACGTTAAAACCAAATATCATTGCCTTTTCAAAATCAAACCAATACGATATCATTTTCATTTCAAATATATCCTTTTCTAAAATCATAACACTTTCAAATTTATAACATTTCGAAATCAAAACACTTGAAATATAACACTTTCAAATTATAATACCTTGAAACTCATAACTTTGAAACATAACTTCCACCACTTAAATGGTTTAAATGTTTAAAATACTTTATATAATAAAATAGCTTCTTCAATTTCATAAATCAATTCCAAAACAACTCATATTTCTAAATTTAAATTTAACCAAATCCCAAATCATAAATTTCAATTCAATTCAGTTTCCAAATAAACTATTCCCAATTATATCGATTTCAAAACAGATTTGATGCACAGAATAAACCATTCCAAATTCAATATATTTCAAAATTTAAGTATTCAACAATTTCAAAACTAAGTTTGGTAATTTCATATATACATACATATATAATTCAATTTTCTATTATTTAGTTTTGAAATATTTTACTTAATAAATCCATTATCATTTAAATAAATCCCAAATTACAAATAACTAAATGTTTCCTTCAATTTATTTATACTTGAGACATTTATTTAATTCACCTTAAATCAAAATCAAGTTAAAAATTATATACTTTACAAATCTCAAATTCCATAAGTTCTAAATCGATTTCATTAAATAAGTTTCTTCATTAAATACAATTTCAAATCAATTTCAAATTTATCTTCTCAACCTTAATTTTATTAAAATCATTATAAACTCTATATTAAAATATAGTTTATATAAATACTTAACCATATTATATTTATAATAAAATCAATCTTTATTATTAAACTTGTTTTATATCAAATGCATTTATACATAGCTTAAAATCAAGGTTTTAACTATATATATAAAGTAAGATTTACATAATATCTGAAATCAATATTTATATAAAACCATATATTTCTTTACAAAACCATAAAAATCATTTCAAAAATACTTTTATATATAGACCACGACATCTGTATATAATTTTCTATCCTATGGTGAAGTGATACGGATATTTATCATTTCAATCTGCAATTTAAACAATTTACGGTTGTATATCATTTCAAACCACAATCTCGAATTAATAATAACAAATCCATAACGAACTTGCAGATTTCAATGATATTAAATAAACATTCATTCAACCAATATCAATAATCAACATCAATCACAATCATCGTCCAAAACAATCAATCAATATCGATATAGAACTGATAATAGATAACAGCTATTTAACTGGCAGTTATATTCAATAATAAATTAAATAACAATTTAATTTAAATAAATTCAAACTAAATGAGATGGTGATTTAAATATACCAAACAGTCGTAGATAAATTCCTAATCACATCATAAATCAAATTTAACAAATATAAGAAATTTTAGAAGTTGTGAGTGGGTTAAAACACTCACCTTTTGAATTTAAATTGAATTTAAATCCAATTTAAACCCAAAATTTGAATAGTCTCAAAAAAAATTCAAACTAGCGTCAAAACATCTGAAATTTCAATACAATCCTAGCGGAGAAAACCGCACATGAAACGGGCCTCGTATGTGAAAGTTATGCACGTTAAAACGATTGGAATCAAAATTAAAATAAAATAAACTAAACGAACCATACAGAAACAGACACGTCATCATCTTCAACAGCAACACTAGCCGTCCGAACCCAAAATGCAACACCAGATCGTATGCGAGATCCATGAGGCTGCCTCGTTTCATCACGCCGTCGCGCCGTAGTTGGGCCACCGTGCCGAGAGCCGTGTATGCCGCTGTCATCCACACTTCGAGCAGCCTCCAGCAGATCGGCGCCGCTCGATACCATAACAGTGCAGCCACCGCCAAAAACCCTAGCCCCAAATCGAATTTTCACGCGCAATCCAACCGTTGAAACACCTTGCGAATACCATTGATGATCAACGCGCTCCACTCTTTACACAACGGTGCCCTCGATTTGTCGATCAGGCAAAGTTGATCGACGATCAACGAACGACCACGAATTGTTCTTCAATTTCTGGATAGACGGAGGTTCGATTTGGAAAAGAATTATAGATCTGAGATGCGCTCGTCGAGAGCTTCAAATCGATATATAATTCGATATAGTTTGAGGAGATTGAATTTTCAATTTGATTTTTGATTAGAATTTGATTGGGATTGCAATTGGGAATTAGGGTTTTGTCTGCCATTGGAATGAGGAGGAGTAAATGGAATTGTACGTACAGATTGAGCAATAAGAAATGACCTAGGGTTTATAACGACATATATATAGGCAGAACACAATAGAAACAAATGGGCTTGATAGGTTTGGAAAATTGAACGATAATGACCCGAAAAACCCGTTTCGACTCCTGAACAAAAATGCGTCAACCCATATACCAAAATAGATGTTTTTGGATAATTTAAAATCGATGGAACAGGTTTCAAGTCCAAATCCATCGTATGAAGAAGTTACGTTAAAATCAGCTTATTTCAAATTGATTTCAATTGAATTGATTTTAAGGCGTTTCGAGTTCGTACGATCAAACGACAAGCCAGATCGTTATGAAATTTGAAATCCTACAATAATTCACCGTTATGGATCCAATGAAACTGATTTCATCGAAATCTGAGTCAGTGGCCAAAATGGCTATATTTCACATTATTAAATTAAATTAATATTTAATTAATTAAATCACTTTTTCGTTTCAAATTTAAAAATTCACAAATTTCAACATATTTGATTTCTTAAACAATTACCATAATTCAAACAAACTTAGATATCAATTCAAAGTTAATTGATTTTACCCATTATAGTATTTAATTTCAATTTTAATAAACTGGTTAATTATCAATAGAAATTCCAACAAATCCATTTATTTGATTTTTAATCCTGTTATTCAATCAATTATTTTCAAATGGATGAAATTTACATTGGTTCATGATCTGTCACATTAATATTCTCAAATTTTGTCTTAATCTCTATTAACGTAATAATTAAATATTAAATTTCATTTAATTGCAATTAATCCAATTATTAAGTTTAAATTCCCATAAATCGATAAATCTTGATTTCCATTCTTTTATTCAACCCATTGCCAGACTATGAATAAAATTAACACTATTTCCAAATATTAACTCAATTTACATTAATATAATATTAAATTATAATTATTGTAATTGATTTTCAATTTAAATTAACAAGCTAAATAAATAGATAACATACAATAATCGTTACCGTTAACCTTTAGTCACATTAATAAGCTTTTATTACTTATAAACCAATGTTACCATTTATTTTCATAGTACTAATTTCATTCAATTTCCATTAACTATCTATTACTTCCTTGGTAAATCCAATATTTTATTCATTCACTTATGTTCAGTTTATAGTCAAGCATAACATTTAAATCTATTTTCATTAATTGACATTTCATTCAATTCATAAATTATTATCTTTAATTAACATTGTTGACCTTGCATTCTAGTTATTATTTCATTAATATGACTCCCAAATTTTATTTCTTTCAGTATTTAATTACACAATCATATTAAATTAACAAATTTAATGGTCGAAAATTTCGGGTCGTTACACTCTCCCCCACTCAAAACATTTCGTCCTCGAAAAGGAAAAAGAAGGGGAAGGATGAAATTAAATAATCAATTTATCTTATTCAAAATATTAACTTTATAAACAAATAAATTTACAAAATTAATTAATTTAAATAAAATATACAAATTTATAACCATTAAATCTTTTTATACTCAAATTAATAAAGTTTGGAAAACATTTTTCAAAAAAAATTTCTAAGTCCAAAATTTACGGAAAATTTCAGCAGAGTCTCCTTTGTACGGAGAGGCTCGGGAGAAAATATGATATCAAATATATCAATATATAACATATATTTTCCAAAATAATATATCCCCATACAGGTAAAACAATATAATAATGCTATAAAACCGTAATCCAAGAACGTACCTATTTGTCGGGCAATTAACGTTTATTTTATGAAACCAAAAGCAGTAGCGATTGCTTCCATAACCTGTATTTCACTTATAAAATCCCAAAAAGGTTAACAATTATATAAAATAAAATATTTAAAGTTGTTTCAACCACTGACAAACAAATCAATAATAATCACTTGCAACCAATATACAATCATCATATAAAATCAACACAAATCGATTATCCATTCATATCAAACAAAACAAATAGTTGTTCGGGTTTAAACTTTAAATTGTACAGAATGGAAAATAAACTACTAAGTGCACCATTTACTCAACAGTCTTAGATGAAACTAAATAGATTATTCATACATCCAAACAATTTTAAAGTATCCTTGCCCAAACAACCATAAACCAAACAAACAATGACTCCAAACATAAATTAAGTTCATACTTACTAATTTCATTTCACAACATTTATTGCTTCACTTCCTTTTCATTCATATAATAATTTATCATTTTAATTTACATTTATTTCTCACATATTTTTATTTCCATTCATTCATTCAGTGTTTATTTCATTTATTTTCATTTATAACCTACAAATATTTATTTTCATTCATTTATGTCATGTCAGTTTTTTTAATGCATTATATTTATTCATTCATTCTTTATTACATAATTTCATTTATTTACATTCATTTATTTATAGTATTTATGTTTAATTAAATTATTTAGCATATCAATTTATTAACTTAAGTTTATAATCATTTATTTATAACACTTACCTTTCTATTATATTTAATTAGTAGCATTTCATCTACACATTAAATTCTTATTTATTAAAGAATTTCATTGAATACTTTCATTATTTCAAGTTTTACTTGTATAATTTCCATTACATTTTCTTATTAACATTTCAACTTTTTACATCTTTTGGTAAGTTATATATATATGTTAAAGAATACAGATTGAAAATTATACGAGTTTAACTTATTTCATTTTAATTAACTTGATGTTCAATAATCACATCCTCCGTTTATATAAGTTACAAATTTCAACTTTCTTGTAATTTCATTTATAACTTAACATTTAATTTCTTATTTCATTTAGAGGTTCCAATTATTAATTAGTTATATTCCATTTCATTAATTAAAATCTTTAATTCATAGAAATTTAAGAACTAAACACTAGGTTTCCATTTCCAATCATTTTTATTTTATAATAGATAAATGTATATACTTATAACTTATGTACTCAATTATATTTAAAACAATTTAAAATTTATAATTATTTGTCAAAATGAATCTACAGTAAAACTACTACAGTGGCCTTCCTACTTAGAAACTCGAAAATGAATGTCGATGATGCATGCACTCATCACCGAAATTATTTTCCAACGACAGAGAGGGGAGTACATAACTTATGTCTTTCCAAAATTCCTCTAAAATAATTCTTTCAAATATATTGAAGTATTTATATCAGAAAATACTTCTAAATAATATTCTTATTATATTTCAAAATTATTCGAAAGAAAGTTTCAAAACCCCAGAACTTAAGTTCAAAATTTCCAATCTTACTTTATATTTATTTGTAATTTTATTTCACTACCTACCAACCAATATATTACAACCAAATATAACCATTATAAAAAAATTATTTTATATATAAAAAAATTATTTTATATATAAAACATATAATAGGCATAATTATTTCATTTACCTATATTTCAAAACAAATATTGTGTCGGTCTGTCCTATTAAGTGTTTAAAAATCCTTATTGATGTCATAGCGTCCTGTGCACCAACCATAATTTATAAATACAAAACGGAACAAATTAACACAATATTAAAAACCTTTTATAACACTAACAAATACGCTCTCTCGTATATATATATATATATACACTCAGCGACTCATCATAGGGTATTACTACCATATTAATAAAGAGTCAGGCCCCACAAATATAAGGTTTATCGCAAAACCAAAGCTCTGATACCAATTTTAACGGACCATCTTTTTGTACGTTTTAGGCAGACACATATGCCGGCTCAAACCATAAAAAAAGCCGGATTGTTATTGGGGTGAATAAGAAAAACAAAGAAAGAAATAAACAAAACAAAATCTCACAGCAGAATGACTAAATATAATAATCAAATAAAAGTTCATGAAGCTGTTTTTCAAAAACAGTTAATTATACTTATACAACACAAATCAGAGTTACACATACCAGAGAATAATAAATAATGCAGCGGAATACTTGATGCCGTGAAATATAATAAATAATAATAATAAAATCTTCGTCTTCGTCCTCCAGCAATAGGGTCTTCAAATCCTAAAATGCTCAAGCTGACCCGAGCGAATTAAAAAGACAAAACACTCGAGTCAGAACTAAAAGATCTTATGTAAGTTAAATCAACGGTAAAATATGAGTGGAACGGCGTTAGAGATGTCTACGAGGTTTGACATCTCATATCCAGTGTCTAACATAAGTGCAGTAACTTAAGAGATGTTCGGGATTTACATCTCCTATGGATCCGTTAAACTATTTACTATGTAGTAATATACGCTATTATAATAATGTCTATTAGTAAACTTACTTTAAAATAGCGTTAAGGCTTTACATTTTCCACCTTAACACATACATAGTGTCAATAGCCTATACAACACCTGCGTACCTCCTGATCGGGAGGCTACAAGAAGATACTCCATAAGTACGACACAAATCAAACGCGTACAAGGATCGCTAGGGTAGGTGACACGGCACAAATAGGCAATGCCAGGGTAGAAATACCAATTACGCTTCCGGGCTGGTGGTGACGTGTAGCGCGTAGCTACCGCCCACCTCGAGCCACACCCAAAAAAAATCAAAGGGCCCTAATCAATCACAAAGTAATAGAATGGTATCGAAGGAGTGTGTCTGATAAGAGGAGCTACCTCACGAGCCCGTCAATCGCTCCTGTTTTAGCCACCTTATGCCAAGTCACGGGAGTCGGGTCCACATATATACCTCAAAGGAACGCTGCCACCATCCTACTTCATTATGGAATCTCCACCGCGTACACGGTTGTTAAAGTGGTTTTCAGAGTTGGCAAAGAGTATGACAACTTCCGATCCCGGTCGCTTTAACAACCAAACGTTATTATAACACCGCGGTCATTTTCAAAATAGTTTATACTTTAAAACCAAATATCATTGCCTTTTCAAAACCAAATCAATACGATATCATTTTCATTTCAAATATATCCTTTTTTGAAATCATAACACTTTCAAAGTTAAAACACTTGAAATATAACATTTTCAAATTGTAGTACCCTGAAACTCATAACTTTGAAACATAACTTCCACCACATAAATGGTTTGAATATTTAAAATACTTTATGTAATAAAATAGCTTCTTCAATTTCACAAATCAATTCCAAAACAACTAGAATTTCTAAATTTTAAATTTAACCAAATCCCAAATCATAAATTTCAATTAATTCAGTTTCCAAATAAACTATTCCTAATTATATCGATTTCAAAACAGATTTGATCCATAGAATAAACCATTCCAAATTCAATATATTTCAAACTTTAAGTATTCAACAATTTCAAAACTAAGTTTGGTAATTTCATATATATATATATATATATATATATATATATATCAAATTCAATTTTCTATTATTTATTTTTGAAATATTTTACTTAATAAGTCCATTATCATTTAAATACATCCCAAATTACAAATAACTAAATGTTTCCTTCAATTTATTTATACTTGAGATATTTATTTAATTCACCTTAAATCAAAATCAAGTTATAAATTATATCCTTTACAAATCTCAAATTCCATAAGTTCCAAATTGGTTTCATTAAATAAATTTCTACATTAAATACAATTTCAAATCAATTTCAGATCTATCTTCTCAACCTTAATTTTATTAAAATCATTATAAACTCTATATTAAAATATAGTTTATATAAATACTTAACCGTATTATATTTTTAATAAAATCAATCTTTATTATTAAACTTGTTTTATATCAAATGAACTCATACATAACTTAAAATCAAGGTTTTAACTATATATGTAAAGTAACATTCACATAATATCTAAAATCAATATTTATATAAAACCATATATTTCTTTACAAAACCATAGAAATCATTTCAAAAATATTTTTATATATAGACCACGACGTCTGTATATAATTTTCTATCTTATGGTCAAGTGATACGGATATTTATCATTTCAGTCCGCAATTTAAATAATTTACGGTTGTATATCATTTCAAACCGCAGTCTCGAATTAATAATAATAAATCCATAACGAACTTGCAGATTTCAATGATATAAAATAAACATCCATTCAACCAATAACAATAATCAACATCAGTCACAATCATCATCCAAAACAATCAATCATTGTCGATATAGAACTAATAATAGATAACAGTATTTAACTGGCAGTTATATTCAATAATAAATTAAATAACAATTTAATTTAAATAAATTCAAATTAACTGAGATGATGATTTAAATATACCAAACAATCATAGATAAATTCCTAATCACATTATAAATCAAATTTAACAAACATAAGAAATTTTAGAAGTTGTGAGTGTGTTAAAACACTTACGTTTTGAATTTAAATTAGATTTAAATCCAATTTAATCTCAAAATCTGAACCATCTCAGAATTTGTCCAAACAAGCGATAAAATGTCCGAAATTTCAATACAATCCTAGCGGAGAAAACCGCACGTGAAACGAACCTCGTATGTGAAAGTTATGCACGTTGGAACGATTGGAATCAAAATTAAAATAAACTAAACTAAACTAAACGACCCATACAGAAACAGACACGTCATCAACTTCAACAGCAACCCTAGCTGTTCGAACCCAAAATGCAACACCAGATCGTACGCGAGATTCACAAGGCCACCTCGTTTCATCACGCAGCCGCGCCGCAGTTGGGCCACCGTGCCGAGAGCCGTGTACTCCGCCGTCATCCTCACTTCGAGCAGCCTCCAGCCGTACCCAGGTCGACGCCGCTCGATGCCATAACAGTGCAGCTGCCGCCAAAAACCCTAGCCCCAAATCAAATTTTCACGCGCAATCCAACCATTGAAACACCTTGCGAATACCACTGATGATCAACGCGCTCCACTCTCTACACAACGGTGCCCTCGATTTGTCGATTAGGGAAACTTGATCGACGATCAATGAATGGCCACGAATTGTTCTTCAATTTTTGGACAGACAGAAGTTCGAATTGGAAAACGAATTATAGATCTGATATGCGCTCGTCGAGAGCTTCAAATCGATATATAATTCGATATAGTTTGAGGAGATTGAATTCTCAATTTAATTTTTGATTAGAATTTGATTTGGGATTGCAATTGGGAATTAGGGTTTTGTCTGCCATTGGAATGAGAAGAAGCAAATAGAATTGTACGTGCAGAATTGAGCAACAAAAAATGACCTAGGGTTTATAACATCATATATATAGGCAGAACACAATAGAAACAAATGTGCTTGATAGGTTTGGAAAATTGAATGATAATGACCCGAAAATCCCGTTTCGACTCCTGAACGAAAATGGGTCAACCCATATATCAAAATAGATGATATTTTTGAATAATTTAAAATCGATGGAGTAGGTTTCAAGTCCAAATCCATCGTATGAAGAAGTTACGTTAAAATCAGTTTATTTAAAATTGATTTCAATTGAATTAATTTCAAGGCGTTTCGAGTTCGTACGATCAAACGACAAGCCAGATCGTGACGAAACTTGAAATCCTAAAATAATTCACCGTTACGGATCCGATGAAACTAATTTCGTCGAAATTCGAGTCAGCAGCCAAAATGGCTATATTTCATATTATTAAATTAAATTAATATTTAATTAATTAAATTACTTTTTCGTTTCAAATTTAAAAATTCACAAATTTCATCATTTTTGATTTCTTAAACAATTACCATAATTCAAACAAACTTAGATATCAATTCAAAGTTAATTGATTTTACCCATTACCGTATTTAATTTCAATTTTAATAAACTCGTTAATTATCAATTGAAATTCCAACAAATCCATTTATTTGATTTTTAATCCTGTTATTCAATCAATTATTTTCAAATAGATGAAATTTACATTGGTTCATGATCCGTTACATTAGTATTCTCAAATTTCGTCTTAAATCTATAAATGTAATAATTAAATATTAAATTTCATTTAATTGCAATTAATCCAATTATTAAGTTTAAATTCCCATAAATCGATAAATTTTGATTTCCATTCTTTTATTTAACCCATTGCCAGACTATGAATAAAATTAACACTATTTTCAAATATTAACTCAATTTACATTAACATAATATTAAATTATAATTATTGTAATTGATTTCCAATTTAAATTAACAAGCTAAATAAATAGGTAACATACAATAATCGTTACCGTTAACCTTTAGTCACATTAATAAGCTCTTATTACTTACAAATCAATGTTACCCTTTATTTTCATTATACTAATTTCATTCAATTTCCATTAACTATCTGTTATTTCCTTGGTAAATTCAATATTTCATTTATTCATTTATGTTCAATTTATAGTCAAGCATAACATTTAAATTTATTTTCATTAATTGGCATTTCATTCAATTAATAAATGATTTACTTTAATTAGCATTGTTTACCTTGCATTCTAGTTATTATTTCATTAATATGATTCCCAAATTTTATTTCTTTCAGTATTAAATTACACAATCATATTAAATTAACAAATTTAATGGTCGAAAATTTCAGGTCGTTACAGATTCAAATATGGTTATTTCCATAAACTAATTGACTCGAATTATGGATGAATATTTTGAATAGATGAATGAAATCACATATCTCTAATGTTTTAGAATGTAGGGTTGAATTAATGGGACCACTTAACTGATAATAATAAATCATTTATTTCCACTTCGTTGTCTCCATAAAGCTACCTCTATGTGGCTATCTCCATATGCATGTATATATCTAGTGTTTTAATTTAGTGGTTGAATTAAACTACAAGCTCGGTTCAACATGCTTGTTATGCATAAATATTTAAAATGTAGAGATTATATCTTGGTTGCAATCATAATTTGATGAAATGTGAAAAATGTTTCAAGAAGATAACTTAGATGATAGTAGTAAAAAGGATAAAAAATAATCTTAGGATAGCCAACCTCATTTTATAGGAAAACCAATAATTTGTGTGCTAATGATGAAGTTTATGGAAAAAATGCTTCTTCATACAAATGAGGTGTAAATATTTTTCTTGGATCACGTGTAAAAAATACTTCAAGAAAACTCCACAACATATATTATACATAACACATAATGAAAATTTGAAATATTTGGAGTAATAATAAGCTCAAATAGAAAAATATTCATGACAAAATTGAAACTTGCAAAAAAAAATCAGTAAGTAATATCAAAATAATTGATTTAAATAATGGATGAAAACAGAAAATACTATATAAAACAATTTCAAAGGTACATGCATATGGATATAGCTTTATTTAGAATTTGTACTTAATATTAACATTCAAAACTTTCTAAATATAAGTAATCTTCCTTTAGAAAATGATCTCGTCAAAGGAATGATTTGATCATTACAGGAAATAATTCCAAATTTCATTATGGATCGTATCTGAACATATTAATCCGTAACTTATTTTAAGTTGTAAAATAGAAATGGTTAGACAAATAAGTATCAATTAATGTTATATAATATATATTTAATCTACGTAATCAAAATGGATTATAATGCTCTGTTGTAAAACATGGTTAAAGGTAAGTCAAATCACCCAAATCCCACAAAGTACATTTCCATAAATTAATAGAGCATATGAAGTATTGGGATAGTAGACAATATGCATAACAAATAGAAAATATTTTCAATTACAAAAGGTTATGTACGAATTTATCTGCAATTAAAGGATCCACAAATATAATTTTATATTTACAAATAAGTATGCCCTTAAATAATTGAAGTAAATAGCTAAATTTACTAATCAAGATAGATCATTGTATAAACTAAATTTAGAAACATATACATTACGTATTAAATCATGAATATGGACCGAGCCCATGATCCAAATATACTTTAACCTTGTGTGCACTATCTGATGACTGAGAGACAAAGCCTTGTTTTGCAAAGTACTATTCAAAATGAGCATATTGAAGTACAGTTAGTCAAAATGCCCCCTTTTTATATATAAAAAAGTAAGCAAAAGCTGAATACATGTATTGATATATTATAGTTATCTCGTAATACAAATACACTTGCCATACAGTACAGGGAAAACAACAATTTTAGGATATATTAATTTGTGAACATCCAACATTATACATATGCCTCCTTAACTTTTTTATATAGATAAATGGTATTTTATTGTGTGCTAAATGTTGATTGGCTATACAATTTGGTAAAAGGAAGCTGATATTTGGCTTACCCTGAAGATCATTCCACTTTATAATATATTTAAATGAAGGTGGGTGCATAATTCCAGACTAACTACAGAGTAATGTATGATGGGAGTCATGAAAATCAACACCTCCATAAGTCAGCAAAAAGCTTGTGTGGCTGCAAGGGGAGACTGTGGCCATGGTGAGTCTCGATAGCCATCAAAGATGATAACGAAACACACATAAACAGCTGAAGTCAAATTATTAAAGAACTAAAGGTAGTACAAAACCATAATGCTAATAGTTCGATGGATTTCTATACCCTGTTGAACCAAATAGTGTTCATTCTTTATGTTTATATGGAGGTTATAAGACAAATATTGTCACGACCCTCCATTTCATACCATTCAAATCGACAATAATCCACACATTTAGACTTGAATGATGCGAAATAACAAATTGTAAATAAATTTGGAGCAAATAAAATCAAATACACAGAATCACAGACACAAAACAAACAGAATAACTCGTAGCGGAATAAAAAAATACATAGTAGTTCATGAAGCTACTACGGTAGAGTCTCAAGCCAAATACATAATACAGTCTGAAAACAACATAATAGAAATCCCAAATACATAGAAGTTCACTAATACATGAGATAAACTAAAATAGCTGAAACAGAAGTAGATATATGTAGATAAGCAGAAACTCCAGCAAAGACCAGCTCCAGAAAGAGAATCCAAAGCTGTGAATACTCAGGCTGACCCGATCGTAAACAAAACACAAAACACTCGAGTCGGAACAATTTATACTTATATAATGTAAACTAACTCAAGTGAACTGTAAATAAGAACAAGTAACTTAAAGGATGCCTGGGACCGTCCATCCTCTAAGGATCCGTCAAACTATTTACTATATAGTGATATTGCGCTATTATAATAATGTCTACAGTAAAATAAACATACTTTTAAATAGCGTTCCGGGATACCCATATCACCCTTCACACATAATAGTCCCAGTAGTCCATCTAGTATCAGCGTATCTCCAGATCGAGATACTACCCTAAATACTTCATGGGCTACGGGAGAAAAACAAACTCGTAGTAAAGGCTCGGTATGGTAGGTGACATGGCACACAAGGCAATGCCAGGGTAGATATACCAATTACGCACATGGGCTGGTGGTAATGCAGCAGCTACATACGCCCATCCCGAATAACACTCCAAATCAAAGGGTGCACCTAATCGATCACAACAGTAGTAGAATGGTATCGAAGAAGTGTGTCCAGCCAGAGGTGCTACCTCCTTTGGCCTGAGATCGCTCCTGTCTTAGCCACCTTAAGCTAACTCACGAGACTTAGGTCCACGTAAAGTACCTTAGGAACGTCGTCACCATCCTACTTCATTCTGCAATCTACATCGCGTACACAGTTGTTAAAATGGTTTTCGGTATCGACAGAGAGTATGTCCATATCCGATCCCGGTTTCTTTAACAACCAATTGTTATTATCACCCGCAGTTATAATTTTAAAATGGCATTTATTTCAAAAATAAAATATCATTTAACAATTCAAAATCATTTCAAAATATCAAACTTATTATTTCATTTCAAAACCACATTCAATTTATTCAATTTAAAATACCATTTCGATTTACATTTCAAAACAGTTTATATTTCAAATCAAATAACTTCATTTAAATCATTAAAACGAAGTTATTAAATTTAATAATTAAACTATTAAATTTTCAAAATTTTAAACTTTCAAAGTTCATTCATTCACTAATTTTATCAAAACAGTGAAAATTCACTTTTCGCAGCATTTAGAAAACGCTACGGAAAATTACATTCAAACAGTTCAATTTAACAAAAGACGGCATTTAAAAAATGCTGTAATAGGGTTGCATTAGTTTTAAATAAAATTTAATTTACTTCAACAATTATAGCACTTAGAAAAATGCTATAATAGCCTTTAATTCAATTTAGCTTTTTAGTTCATTATTATCAACTACAACATTTACAAATGCTGTATTATCATTTACATTAGAATCAATAACATTTCAGAATGTAGTTAATTAACTTCAAATATTCAATATGATTTCACAAACAATTATATTTTTATTTAAATCATTTTTAACTTATAAAATCATATAATTTCACCTTTATAACCATCATTTAATTTTTCTTAAATTTATGATTTTATAAAGTTAAATTTCCATTCAAAAATCAAGATTTATTAATAATTCACTTATTAAATTTCAACACTCAAATTTAAATTCATTAAATTAAATTTCAAATTAACACTTAAGTTTTAAATTCTCAAATATAACTTAATTTCATTTTTATTTACTTAACTTAAAACTCACTTTTAAGCCAAATTCACAAATTTTCAATTTTAGTTATATTTCAAAATTTCAACTTAAATATTCATTCATTTCACATTTTAACTTTATTCAAAAATCATTAATATATTATAAAATCATTTTAAATTCATTTTAATCCAAATTATCATAAATTTATCATAATTTCATATTTAATTTAAATTCCATTTATAATTAAATCAAAATTTCCAAAATAACTTACCTTTCAAATTTTCTAACTTTTCATTAATTTATTTCACTTAAAAATATTCAGAAAATCAATAATATTTTACAACAATCATTTTTAATTAAGTTTAAATCAAAATATTATATGTTGGGGGCGTCTCCACCCCCACCGAACCAAAGGAAAGGAATTCAACACCGGACCACTTCCTTGCCGCACCAAACACCTACCGAACCAATCCACCACCAAACACCTACCGAACCAATCCACCTCCAACAACTACCAAACCAATCCACCTCCAACAACTACCGGACCAAAGCATAGCCGAACCAGGCTCCAACCACTCACCACCAGACCATCTCCATCCACTCACCACCGGACCATCTCCATCCACTCACCACCGGACCATGTCCCACCGAACCAACCTACCTCCACACATCACCGAACCATGTCCCACCGAACCAACCCACCTCCACACGCTGCCGAACCAGAAGCAAGGGAGGACACGACCGGACCAACTCTGCCAGGCCAGATTGCTTCAGCCCAGGCCCACCGACAGCTATATACATTCAAGACCCCTGCCCCCAGCCTGACTCTATAAATAGAGGGGCAGGGGTACAATAATGGGGGACAAGTTTGAGAGCTCAGGCACGGATAGAACCTTCAAACAACCTTCAGTTACTTGTAATCAAAAGCTTTGTACTTGTAATCTGAAGAGAAAAGGAGAATAACATATAAAGTGGACGTAGGCACATTCTGGCCGAACCACTATAAATCTGTGTGTCTTTTACAGTTTAGTCCATCTATTTTATATATTCGCATAAATCATCCAAATCGCTAAGAACCATATATAATCAACTAAATCATATGACTTAGAGGTGTTTGCCCATTTTTTGTGCAAAATTTTTTGGTGCTTTCACTGAGAAAAGACAGGAGCTCGAAGCTTCAGCTTCTCCCACTTAACCCGTTTTCTATCAGCATCGTTCATTGCTTGGAAAACATGCCTCCCGGACGAAAGAAAGATGCTAACAAAGGAAAGAACATCACAACTAGCAGTATCCCAGATCCATTCATCAGAGATCAAGACAATCGTCCGGTTCCAACAGCAAATGGAAATCAGGCAAATCCGACAGCCCCTGCTACGGAACAACCAATTACAAGGACGAATCTGGATAGGGTTGTGACTGAAGTAACTAACCGCTTCGCATCTCAATAAGAAGCCTTAGTGGATCAACTCATGTCACGCTTAAGGAATGCTGAAGAATCCAACCGCAACACTGAATCATGGGGTGAGTCCCGGTCTGGAGGATCTGGAAGACGACAAAGGTCTTTCTTCTTCGAAGAAGCTAACAACCGAAACAGCTATGGTAGGAGCCGAGCCCGGACTCAGCCCGAATTTTGACCTGAGGAAACACTTGGAACCGAGCCCAATAGGGGAGGTACCAGGCAGTGGTCGGATGTAGCTGAGCCCGCCATGCTACCTAACCATGGAAACGCCAATGGAGGGGGCCGAGCTGGAGTCCAGCCTGAAGTTGGACCCGAGGAAGTACCGAGGACAGAATCCAGCAGGGGAAGATCAAGGCAAGGGCCAACTGTGGCTGACCCCAGCGTGCCCCCGGTAGACCAGAGGAAACCATTGGAGAATGTTAGGAGTGATAGACGATACCATCCCTACAGGTCATCTGGACGGAATTAATCCCGCAGGTAAGAACCAAACTCATTTCTATCCGCTCCAAGTTCTGATGAAAGGATGACGCGATTGTTCAGAGAGTGCCTCCGACGGGATCAAAGAGACCGAGGGATAGGTGCTAGGGTAACCAGCCCCTTCACCCGCAATATCAAAATCGCCATCACCCCCCGGGAATGGAAAATGCCAACAATGGAACCTTATAAGGGAACCTCTGACCCCGTTGTACACTTGCAGAGATACACACAGCATATTCTCATGAGTGGAGCAACAGAGGGGGTGTTGTGTAAATGCTTCCCACTATTCTTGGCAGATCTAGCTACCTCCTGGTTCTGCCACCTACCCCAAGGATCCATCAGCTCATGGGAAATGTTGAAAGAAAAGTTCATCAGCCAGTTCCGCATTCATGTGGAACAACCCAAGGACGCTTATTCCCTATCTAATATCAAACAGAAACCCGAAGAGACAGTGCAACAATATCTAACCCGATTCAACGCCGCAGCGGCCGCAGTCCAAGATGCCGACGAGAAACTTATCCTAATGGCCCTCTGCAGTGGTGTACATCCGGATACTAAATTTGCTAGGAGATTAACGAAAGAAAAGCCAGCTATCTTACCCGTTTTCTTCTATGAAGCCAGGAAATACATGAGACTCGAAGACGCTGCCATTGAAAGGCAGACAGGACAACAAACCAAGGCAGCTCATGGCAACACACCCGCAGTAGCAAAGGACACTCGAAGAAATGACTCCAGAGATAGTGCTGGGGGAAAGAAGGGAGAAAAACGCTTATATAGGCCAGGACCGAGATTTGACTCCTACACTCCTTTAAATGAAACAATCGAAAACATCTTCTTGGCTACCCAAGACGAAGTTAGATACAAGCGCCCCCCGCACAAGAAGGAATCAGATAATGCAATTAAGTCTGGAAAGTTCTGTCGCTTCCACGAATCTCATGGGCATGACACCAATGAATGCCATCATCTCCCGGATTTGATTGAAGAACACATCAGAAGGAAGTGACTGGAGCGCTACGTGAAAGATTAGAACAGGACTTCAACTTCTGCCAAGGAGAACCCAGGGCTACCCCTTCCGGAAGTAGGCGGAGGAAATCGCAACACTAGTGGCTCCAGTCAAGAGAAGATAGTGGTCCTTACCATATCATGAGGGCCACATATAGCTGACGGAAGCTGGGCAGAGATGGAAAGATACGGTAAATCACTTAGAAACAATGAAGGCTACGTTAATTCTATTACCGAAGAACGTTACCCGAAACGGAGAGAGAATGATGACATCACATTCAGTAGGCGTGATCTAGAGGGAAGGCAGTACCCTCACATGGATCCTATGGTCATCTCTGCCTGATTCGGTCCAGCCAAAGTTTTTCGAATTCTAGTAGACACTGGAAGCTCAGTAAATATCCTATTCAAGCATGCTTTCGACAAAATGAAGCTGTCAATGAAGGATGTGTCTCCCTGCAGCAAACCGCTACATGGTTTCACTGGAGATGCGAAGATGCCCCTCGGGCAACTGGACCTCTTTGTCGAAATAGGAAGTCATCCCCGCTCCGTTGTGCGAAAACAAACATTTGTGCTAATAGAGAACCACTCGGCCTACAACGCCTTTTTGGGAAGACCAGCCTTGTCTGACTTCCAAATTGTTCTAGCCCCGTGGTGCCTGAAGATGAAATTTCCAATAGATAATGGAATAGAAGAAATAGAGGGAGATCAAGACGCCGCTCGAGACTTCTATGTGACTGAACTTCGCAATAACCGCAGGAAGGATAAAGGGAAGGATGCAGAGACTTCTCTCTGCAAGAAAAACTTGGAAGCATAGCAATTAAAGAAAGCCCCTCCTCTTCAATATACCAGCAACCCTTTCAAAGAAGTAGACCCCAGGGACAAGGAGGAGGAGGCCACCACCGAGCCTGTAGAGGCTATGGAATTTGTATCCGTAGACAAACACGACCCAAGTAGACTGCTGAGAGTCGGGTCTCAGTTAAGAGCGGAATTGAAGGATCAACTCGTCGATTTTCTTCGCCACAACATGGATGTATTTGTATACACGCACGCCGACATGACAGGAATCTCCCCAGACGTAGCATGCCACGCACTGAACATCGATCCCACCAAGGTGCCAGTAAAGCAGAAAAATAGAAGCATGTGGGCAGAACGATCAGCAGCCCTCGAGAAAGAAGTAAAGAATATACTTGCCAATAACTTCATACGAGAAGCCATCTACCCAAAATGGATCGCCAACCCGGTGCTGGTAAAGAAGGCTAATGGGAAGTGGCGAACATGCATCGACTTCTCCAACCTAAATGACGCTTGCCCGAAGGACTGCTTCCCACTCCCCCGAATCGATCAACTCGTGGACAGCACAGCCGGACATGAACTCTTATCCTTTGTGGACGCATACTCAGGATATAACCAGATCCCTTTGCACGCCCCCGATCAAGACCACACTAGTTTCATCACAGACCGGGGATTCTACTGCTACAGAGTAATGCCTTTTGGACTTAAAAATGCCGGAGCTACTTATCAGCGCCTCGTCAACAAGATGTTTGCGGAACTAATAGGACGAACTATGGAAGTTTATGTGGATGACATGCTGGTAAAATCAAGGAAAGCCAACGATCATATAAACCACATGGACGAGATATTTCAAGTACTTCGCCAATATGGAATGAAGCTGAATCCTCTAAAGTGCTCCTACGGAGTATCGTCGGGAAAGTTCTTGGGATTCATCGTCCATGCCAGGGGGATTGAAGCAAACCCGAACAAGTCCGGCCTTTGCAAGATATCAAGATACCATCCACTCAAAGAGAGATGCAAAGCCTAAACGGGAAAGTGGCCGCCCTAAGCAGGTTCATCTCTAAAGCAACCGACAAATGCATCACTTTCTTCGAAGCTCTACAGAAATATAAAGGAAAGTTCGAATGGACTGACGAATGCTCGACGGCCTTACTTAACCTAATCGAACACCTTCAGAGACCACCAGTACTCTTAACTCCAAATGAAGGCGAAGAACTATATTTATACCTTGTTGTATCGTCTCATGCTTTAAGCGCCGCTTTGGTGAGAGAAGACAACCGCGCACAGCGGCCCATATACTTTGTAAGCAAGAGATTTACAGGGGCAGAGGCCAGATACCCTAAACTTGAAAAGCTAGCATACTGTTTGCTAATCACGTCACGGAAACTGCGACACTATTTCCAATCCCATCCCATCAGAGTTTTAACCGATCAACCGCTAAGGCAGGTACTCCATCGCCCCGACACTTCTGGGCGACTACTTAAATGGCGCATTGAACTGAGTCAATATGATATCACCTACCACCCTCGCACCGCCATCAAGGGACAAGCCATGGCCGATTTCATTGCCGAATTCACTACCAACGAAGGTAAGGATCGATCTGAAATAACAAAAGATATCAAGTGGAATCTCTTTGTAGATGGAGCATCAAACGAACAAGGCTCGGGGGCAGGTATTGTGATAATCACCCCCAGGGGAAGGAAGCTACACTATGCCCTAAAGTTGGAATTCGCTGCCACCAACAACGATGCAGAATATGAAGCAGTGATAGCCGGATTAGAACTTGCCCTAGAGATTGGAGTCGGTTCTTTATGTCTCCATAGTGATTCTCAACTTATTGTAAATCAAATACTGGGAGAATTCCAGACTCGAGGAGAACGACTCACAGCATATCTAAAGAAGACCAAGCTGCTGCTCAATCAATTGGATCACTATTTAATCAAACACATTCCACGAGGAGAAAATCAGGAGGCCGACGAACTGGCAAAGCAAGCTAGCATGAAGGACGACACCACTTCCGGAACAATAACCATCTCAAAGCAACTAGTCCCGAGTTTCGAGCCAGTGAATCTGATAGCTGCAATCGAAGAGGAAACTTGGATGACTCCCATCCAGAAGTACTTACAAAGTGGCACACTGCCCGAGGGGCGTAACGAAGTTAAGAAAATATCGAGGAAAGCTTCCCGCTACACAATACAAGAAGGCATCCTCTATCGGCGCGGTTTCTCTAACCCCTTATTAAGGTGTGTCGCTGGAAGGGAAGCCAAGGAAGTCTTGTCCAACATCCATCAAGGAAGTTGTGGAGATAACACTGAAGGGCAGACTCTAGCAAAGAAAATACTCCGATATGGGTATTACTGGCCCACTTTAAACAAAGACGCCTTAGACTTCGTCAAAAGATGTGACAGATGTCAGAAATTTGCTAAGATTCCTCGACTACCAACAAATGAGATTACTCAAATGACCAGCCCTTGGCCCTTTGCAGTATGAGTAATTGACTTGATTGGCGAACTGCCGATGGGCCGAGGCGGAGCCAAATATGCTATAGTGGCAGTCGACTATTTCACCAAATGGGTGAAAGCGGAACCTTTAAATAAAATATCTTCGGCAAAAGTTATTAATTTCTTGATCAAAAATGTTCTATGCAGGTACGGGGTTCCACTCAAAATCATATCGGACAATGGACTTCAGTTTGACAGCGAGGAGTTCGCCGACTGGTGCCGAGAGCATGGAATTCACAAAAGCTTCTCATCTGTAGCTTATCCTCAGGCAAACAGACAAGTCGAAGCTGTCAACAAAATTCTTAAAACTCTCGTCAAGAAGAAACTTGAAAAATCAAAAGGCGCTTGGGTGGATGAACTTCCTACGGCACTTTGGGCCTAAAGCACATCTTACAGAACATCAACAGGGCATACTCCTTTCTCTTTGGCATACGGATCGGAGGCCATGCTCCCAGTTGAAACTATAGTGCCTTTCCACCGTAGGGTCCATTACAACTCAGAAGAGAACGAAGAACTCCTCCACATGTCTTTGGATCTAATTGAAGAGAGAAGAAACGATGCAGCACTCAAAGCGGCAGCTCACAAGCAAAAAGTGGCAGCACAATACAACTCCAAAGTCAAACACCGCAGCTTACAAGAAGGAGATCTTGTCCTCAAACGGATCTTTCCGCGCCCCGGAGCGCTAGATCCAATCTGGGACGGACCCTATGTAATTCATAAAGATCTCCACAACGGAGCTTATATTTTGTCAACAGTGGACGGAGAGGTGTTCCAGAGGGCATGAAACATCCAACACCTTCGTCGATACTTTTCTTAACTTGTACTGCCCATATGAAGTGAATTAATAAAGAGAATCAGTGGACATAGGCATTTCCGTGCCGAACCACTGTAAAAATCTTATCTCTTTTTTAACTTGTTCCTTTATATCTTGGCTGCTTGTTAAGTTTTATCCTTTTCTGTTGAACAAAATCCTGTATAATGGCATTTCCATTCTGGACACTTCACGGCACAACCTCACCTGGACAAGACCTAACAGGTACTATACGAATCTATACCCTCGTCAATGAGACACTTTTGCTCCAGCATCCCTCTACTGCGGGTTAACTCATTGCTCGCGACGGCCCTCAAAGCCAACTGTAATGAGCCGATCATAAGCCACCGAGAAGGCCGACTATAGCCGAGGCAGCTCATTACGGCGTTCGGCTCGCCGGTGACTGTGAACCGATTATAAGCCCCAACATAAGGTGTGGCCAGCCAGGGGCAGTTCACAGTTGACGATCGGCACCCACGCTAGCCGGCCACGGTAAATCGAATGATACCCACGATTACGGGCCATAATGGCCCGGGTAGTTACTGTGCGTGATCTCGGCTCCGATGTGTCTTAAATACGGCTGTGGTAAAAAAGAAAAACTCCCCATGGAGGCGTAAGATGGGTGACGAATGTCTCCAAGACCCACAGCTAGGGAAAGTGACTACAAAACCCGTTTGCCACGAACTTAAGCACATCGAAGGCCTTCCGTGATTGGAAGTTTTACTTTTTCTTATATTTCCATTCTATTTAAAAACTTTCTTCCTATCTTCTATAACAACTCTTAAAGTACAGGACACCAAGTAGGAGGCACTCGCTAATGGGAATAAGAACTCACAGCTGGATGACGGGTCACTCAACTGCGTTCCGTACTCGATCACACAAGGCATTCAAAGCTTCTACTACTAAAAACTGAAAGGGCAGTACTCTCTTCTTTTGTATACAAATAAGTAGCTCTGATGTATTCACACATCACATTAACATTGCAAGACATGAAATTATACTTTAAGCAAGAACTCGACATCAAACACAGTTGAATCACTAGCACATGCACAGCTATATTTCTTATGCAACACATCAAAATAATGACAGCATCCTAATATGACAGAATCAGCTTATGTTATAAAATCATATGTTAAAAATAAAGTCGTTCATTGTAATGACATAATTACAACCTGAAAGTACATTAATGTTTTAGAGCTAGTATGTACATGAATGTCAAGTAAAACCAAAAATGCTCGGATCAAGTCAAAAAAGTTGGCAGCATCAGAACTTCATCTCTATCCTTCCAACCCCCCAAGATCTACTTGACCGCAGGATCAGAGCTCCCAGCATGCTGACCAGAGGTCCCATCTGTCCAATTCAGGAGAAGAATCTATTAGACAAACGATAAGAAATCAAGTTAAGAAAAGATTAAAAGGGAAGACTTACCAGCGTCTGCTCCCTGATCATCATCCTCCAACTGCACACCCACTTCCTCGGCGGTAAACAGCCACATGCCCTCCTTCACCGCCACCTTCTCCTCCTTGGTGAACTGAGCGGTAACCACATCCATTCTGAAGGCCACGCTACCCTCTTTGTCCGCATCAGCCTTGGCCTCCTCCAAAGCCCGGAGATATATCTTAGCCATGACCCGGGGGTAATCGTCCATCCATGATAGGTTGCCCTGCTTCCAAGTACGAAAATACATGTCCTGCAGCATATCATCCATCATCCCCTTGTTCTCCTCAAACTCCCTCGTGCGGGCCTCAGAAGCCGACAACTTAGCAACGGCAGCATCCCTCTCCAATCGATATCGCGAGCAGTCAGCTTGAAGGGATCTCCTCATCGCCTCCATCTCCTCCTTTAGCTTGGCCTGAGCAAGCTCTGCGGCTTCAAGCCTTCCAGATAACTCCTCTACCTGCTCGAGATCCGCTCTCCGAACCTCATCCACCGTTGCGATGGCCATGTCAATTCGTTTCTTGCAAGCAGCCTCCATCTTTCGCAACTCTGCCTTGCTAGCCTCCTCCATGGTTTTCTTTAGTCGTTTGGAGGCCGCCTCGTGCTAGGAGATCTGAATGGCCTGATCGGCAAGCTGTTTGGCCTGATCGGAAACCATTAGCTGCAACCGAATGTTAGCACTTCCGATTTCCTCTCCAGCCTTGACCGGTCGGGCATGATGCGCCATCAGCTTCCTGGTCTCCTCAGCCACCCGATCGATGTTTACCTTGGCCTCATCCCCCATAGTCACAATCCGAGTGGTCAACAAGTCGAGATCCAAAGACTTAGCCTCATCAAGCACCCTTACCATAGGATTGCGGGGTAGGAGGTGCTCACCGGTAACCACATCAAAGGAAATATCATGAAGGTTCGGGTCCAGGTCCGGATGACCCGCGAATGGGTTACGAGCCAAGCTGGGACGGTCTATCGGAGTAACGGTAGGATTCTCAGATGGATGCGGAGAGGGTACAAAATCAGTAGTCTCCTCCGTAATATCCTGAAGCGGCTGAGTTGGAGGCTGAGGACGAGATGGAGATTCGAACAAGGAGCGGTTTCTCTTCTTCCTTTGGATATCTTCTTCAATAATCCCGAGAAGAGGGCGATAGCCGACTACATCCCCGAGGCGGCTAGTAGGAGTCACGGTCTAGCAGAGGCTCTGAGTAGCTTGTATTGTTCAAGGCGGTGTCGAACATCCGATGTCTTGGCCACCTCGCCTTCCCCTGGAATAAAGAACAAGTGTTGCGTGCATACACTGATCCATAATTCAAGAAATATGCTAAGTTAAAAGGAGTAGGAATACACGTTTATTTTACAAACCCTGAGGGGGAGTGGGATACTGCAATAAGTCCTGAATCTCATTCCAAGACGGGAGCTGACCATAAAATATTCCTAAGTCCTTATCATAAAGGGAGTCTGCAGAAGTCAAAAATTCACCTTGAATCACCGGAGTTGCCTTAGCCAGAATAATCTGAGAAGATGAACCAGCACCAGTCCTGGCCTTATAGGTTTCCTTCGGTTTCTCCACCAAGGCCGACCCTTCTTCCAACCCCTCAAAAGCTTGGCGGAAAGCATCATCCGTCCACTCTTGAATCTCACCTGCTTGCCCAGAGGTCAAGGCATCAACGCCACTACCACTTTGTCCTTCGCCACCATTGCCACCATCACCTTCTCCATCACCTCCGCTCTCCTCCTCGCCTCTTTCCTCCTCTCCACTTTCCTCCTCCGGAACATTTGGGCATGTGCTGGGAGAGGGTCCATCAGATTTCTTGAGCTTCTTCCCCCCGACGACTGGAGGTATCGAGAAGGGTCTCCGCTTGCTGCTCTTTGTCGTGGCCCCTCCTTTGGCTTTGGTAGCTCTTTCCTCAGCCGTATCCCTCTGCTTGACCACAGACTGTTGTGGTAGAATCAAGTTGTGTCCCAGGAGAGTGGCATTCCTGATCAGGTAAGAAGCTGACCTATCCCTTCCCGAAATGGCCTCTATCTCCGCGGCCATCTGAACCAGGTGATCATTCTCCACGACCGCAAAGCCACCTGTCGCTAGCAAGAAATAAAAGCACATAAGAAGAAGCATCTCAGTCAGAATGGAAATTATAAATAAGCTTCAACTTACAGCCAGAGGTGAAGCGGTGGATCGAAACGGTGTCATCCTGGACGAAAACCATTCCTTCTTAAACATGGTGAACTTTGAATACAAGTCCAAGACCGACTTGAAGGACACGGCCGATTCCAAGCTGATATATGGAGACCCCTTCTTGTAACCTCTCAAGTTATATAGATACCGAATCTCCCGGTTAGAAGGGGGCGCCCGTACTTTCTCTGGAAAATCACGAATAGGCACACCAAGATAGCGTAGGAGTTGGGCTGGAGCTGGAAAGGGGCCACCTTCAAATAGGCGACGAAGCTAACTATCCAAGCATTGATTAGAGGAATGGGCCCACACATGCAGTGGTACCTACTATAAGCGAAATATCCTTCAGGGGGATTATATGGCATGACCCCCTTCCCTGGCAACAACATGCGTGCTCTATCAATCCCAAAGGAGCGGGAGATAACATCAAGCTGCTCCTCTCTGAGAGAGCTCGGAAAGCAATCAGGAGGAGAGTTCAGAAGCTCTTGAGGACCATATCCGTCCACTAGTGATCTCGGGGTGGGTCCCTGTCGTCCCGGTCCTGGCTGGGCTGGGGGCACCACATGGGACTCTCTTCTGTCCGTAGATTTTCTCTTTTCTGATCGAGTTTCCACTTTGTGAGACATTATCTGTGATACCAGAAAAACATATTGTTAAAACAATGAATATAGAGAGTTAAGCAAGCGAGTACGTGCGGCCTGGAACTTCATCCATAATTCAAAACACCAGATTTCATTCGATGGTACGAGTCCGAGGCCCCATTCGTAACTCACACTCCCAAAATTCGTTCGGTGGTTCCAACTCAAGGTTCATTCGGCAACCATACTTCCCCGTCCTCATTCGGCAATTCAAGCACAAGTTCATTCGGTACTCGGAATCCACGAGTGCATCCGGTAATTCAAGAATATAAGATCATTCGGCAAAAGAATGTCTCATGTGGTTCGGCAATCAGAATTGATTCGGCACCTTAAATAGTTCGGCAAACGAGACTGATTCGACACTATAATTGGTTCGGCACTATAATCAATTCGGCGGATAAGGAATGAAGGAAGCCTAAGGCCAATACTTATAGGCAAAAATCAACAACCAGACCAACTGGCTCGGCATACAAGACCGGGCGAGAATCCCCCAAGCTAAAACAAAGCGCGACATATACTGACATATGCCCCACTTTGGGGGGCAAATGTTGGGGGCGTCTCCACCCCCACCGAACCAAAGGAAAGGAATTCAACACCGGACCACTTCCCTGCCGCACCAAACACCTACCGAACCAATCCACCACCAAACACCTACCGAACCAATCCACCTCCAACAACTACCGAACCAATCCACCTCCAACAACTACCGGACCAAAGCATAGCCGAACCAGGCTCCATCCACTCACCACTGGACCATCTCCATCCACTCACCACCGGACCATCTCCATCCACTCACCACCGGACCATGTCCCACCGAACCAACCTACCTCCACACATCACCAGACCATGTCCCACCGAACCAACCCACCTCCACACGCTACCGAACCAGAAGTAAGGGAGGACACGACCGGACCAACTCTGCCAGGCCAGATTGCTTCAGCCCAGGCCCGCCATCAGCTATATACATCCAAGACCCCTGCCCCCAGCCTGACTCTATAAATAGAGGGGCAGGGGTACAACAATGGGGGACAAGTTTGAGAGCTCAGGCACAGATAGAACTTTCAAACAACCTTCAGTTACTTGTAATCAAAAGCTTTGTACTTGTAATCTGAAGAGAAAAGGAGAATAACATATAAAGTGGACGTAGGCATATTCTGGCCGAACCACTATAAATCTGTGTGTCTTTTACAGTTTAGTCCATCTATTTTATATATTCGCATAAATCATCCAAATCGCTAAGAACCATATATAATCAACTAAATCATACGACTTGGAGGTGTTTGCCATTTTTTATGCAAACATTATAGTATTTACATTTCTAAAATATTTAATTTTTTTTTAGAAAAACATACTTTAACTACAGGTCTGTATATAATTTTCTACGCTAGGTAAAGTGATACGGGTAATATATCATTTCAACCCATAATTTACAAAGAAAAACCCGGGTTTTATCATTTCAAACCCGCAGTCCCAAGTAAATGAAATAATTTGAAAATCGCTCAGGCCTATCATTTCAGCCCATAACGATTTTTCCTTATTCTAAAGTCCGTTCGGGTATGTATCATTTCAACCCATAGTGATTCTAATCTAAAGGGAACTTGCAGTGTGATAAACTGATAAAAATAACATAACAGCATAATATAACAGTAACATATGATATAACAGGTGTTTAAGCATGGGTGAACATCATATAATCATAATATAGCAGGTGTAACATGATAATACATTTTACAGATTCACAAGTGGTCAATTTACTAGTTATATATGTATACATTGTCAGGTGAGAATAACTCACTGGTTTGAGCTGGAGACACAACAACGAATACACAAATGAGATCCACACAAGCATGATAGCACGACAGAGATGAGTGAGAGAGCCAAAGTATCAATTCCCTTGAATACAAGTCAAAAAAAAACAATATAACGAATATAAGCTTTCAATTCAAAAATACGATAAATTTAGCTAGAAATAACTGCACAAATCAAAGCAGAATTGCTTTGCACTTGCTTCCAACTCTAATTGAGCTCGGCCATAAGTGAAATGCAAGGCTAAGGCAAGTGTTTGGATCTGGTTTGGGTTGGATATGGGTCAGCCTAGCAAGTTTGAAGGTGGTGCAAAAATGGTGGTGATAAAACACAACATACAAACAACATATGATTTTCAAAGCAATATAAGGCTCGGCCAAGGCTACTATGGGCACGACCTTCACTGTGGGGTCTAAGTAATGACGTGGCAGAGGGTCCACGTGGAGCTGGAGGTGGTGGAGGTGGAGATGGCGGCGGCTATAGGGTGTTGAAGTGATGTATGTGGATGTTGTGCTCGGCTTTGACAAGTAGATGGAGTTTTGGTGCATTTAGGTGATGGATAATCAACTTTGGTGGCTCGGCTTGGGGTTGGCCAGCGAGGAGGTGGTGATGGTGATGTGCTCAGGTGGTGGTGGAGGCGGCAGTGCTTGTGGTGGAGGTGGCTGAACCTAAAGAGAGAAGAGAGAAATGCAAAAACAATATCAAAAACAATAAAAGTAAAAAAAAGAAAAAAAGAAAGAAGATTACCCAAAAATTTCTCGAAACAATGGAGCCGAAATTTTTGTTTCAGGAATGAGAAAAAAAAATGTACGTGAGTGTGGAATGAGATGGTCGGCTGAAAGAAGTGGATAGTTATGGCTAATTGATGAGAAGTTAGGTTAAAAAGTGAAAAGGTGGAATATAAAAGGCCTTAGGAAAATCAAAAGTCATAAACCTTTTCAAATTTCCTTTATTTCTTTATATAAGTTTAAATAACTGAAAATAATTATAATTTAAGTTTAAATTTCGAAAATATAACAAAAATATAAAATATAAATAAATAATTATTAATTATATAAGATAAAAATAAGAAAATAGCACAAAATGAAAACTAGTCTAGAAAATTTGAAAATAAACAGAATAAATTTTTGAAAATTTATATGGACTTGGAAAATATTTACAAATAAATATTAGAACATAAAATAAAATGCATTCACAAAAATAAATAAATATAATTTAAATGAAGAAAATAGCAGAAAATTAAGAAATAACCCTTAAAAATAGGAAATAAATGCAGTAAATTTTGGGAAAATTATATTATCACTTTAAAAATATTTAGAAATGATATCTCACAAATAAAACAAATTTAAAATAATTTCAAACAAATTAAAGTCAAATTTAAATCTATATTCAAAATCTAGGGTTGTTACAAATATATTTCTAATCACATTCTTAAATTAATATTCATATATCATCTTTTATTATGAACTAATATTGTATTTCCATCGCGCGCGCATGCATGTATGTGTTTTCAACTTAAAGGGCTATTTTGGTTAACATTCACATAACATACCCATTTCACTTCTATGAGTAAGTATTCTCTGTTGTCTCATAATGACTTCCACGATAATTGGCTGAAAAGTAATAATATGAGAAAATAGAAATATTATCGCAAATCCAAAAGAAGTAAGAAATGAGTTTTATGAACCAAGATATTCTAGATGAATAAGCAGAAAAATCAATACATATTATGCAAAGTTGTAAAAGATGCATAACCAATATAATCCTAACTTACATGCACAAAATTTCATCTATAGCATAGTTTTGCCTTTAGAGAGTATTATCTATGTCAAACACACTATCAGCAGACGTCAATTTCATTGGACCTTTTCTTAAGCAACTTTTAATGCATGGCACCGTCAAGTCAAGTCTGAAGTTTCTATTAAATAAATTAGATATATAGCCATACCTAGTTTCCATGTAATTTATGAAAAAAAATCTCAACGAACTTTGTATTAAAATGACATTGGCTGAAATGTTGTTTTAGTGAAGATATCATATGACTAAAAAATAATGATGCAACATGATCTAGTCTATAAATAGCCAATTTTTAGCCAAATGTTTATTCTTAAAACATGGGTACTAATGCTTATGGAATGAGGAATAATTTGAAATAAGCTTTTCAATATTTCGACAAAGTTTATGAAATTTCAAAATTTATATTAAAGAATTCCTAAAAGTTAATTTGGTTCAAGTAACTCAAATTTGATGTAAAAAAAGGTAAACTAAAAATAAAATAAGAGTGTTAAGGAAAACGTATTCAAAATCTAAATTCTAAGTTGATTATTGAAAATGAACACAACATAGATAGTTTAAAATTGCTTACAGGAAACATACAAATTATAAATATTTGGCCTCGGTACTTATATGTAATTAAGGTGAGGTCAAATAGGCACTGCAAACTGACAATCGATTGGCTAAGCATTGGAATTTTTCCGACCTGCAATAAATTAGAATTTGATCAGTGGTCTGCAAATTTTGTTAAATATTAAAGAACATAAAATAATTGCCTACAAATTAAACATCATACACTTTATGCTTGGTTTTATCGATCCTAGATATAGAGAAGCAAGAATGATATGAAGTGGACAATAATGAGTAGGAACTATTAATATTCCTCAGGGAATACAATATACAGTACAAAAATATGGATTCGATGTTTAAATTCAAAGGAGCTACCATAGCTGAACAATTTCAAATTACCATTCATACCTTAGCAATATTAGTTAATGGTTTAGGAACACAAATGAGTAAAAAAACCAAAATATATATATTTAGACGTGTTGATATCCTATGACCAGTAAGGCAGCTCAATTTCAATTGAACATCATCTTATATTTCTCTTACCATAGAAATATATAGTATATAAATGGCATATTTTCAATTGTTGCCCTATACTTTTTAACCGTACTTTACTATAATTCTATTATTTAATACAAACTGATAAGATAACAAAATTATGCAAGTATTAACTATTATTAAGCTGTTGTATTAGACTGATATTGCTATTATGTCGTGTTGATTTCTCTGACCGATACAAAAAAGACAACTCTGAGTCTAAGACGATGCACTATCTGATACAATCTTTACCAAGAAAATCAAATTGGATGAAAATAAGATTGAATGATGAACAAAAATCAAAATAACTACAAATATTAGATCATGTTAATGTTGAAGCTGTTATTTACCTTCTGATTATGTATCGAACCATGTATTGAAAACATGATATCCTATAGTACCTTTCATCGTTATTCTATTATAAAAAGAATGAAATTCCAAATACTAACTGCTTATTGTCGAGAATTTCTAGGGCCAACATATATAGCAAAAAAAACACACTACACAAAGCTGAAAAGTAAAAGAAAAATGATTAAGTGAAGGAAGATTTAGTGGTTGTACCTTGAATATGAAGCCTACTTTCTCAGCATTATGAGAATAAATCATGGAACATTGCTAGTAATAAATAAATTCAGTGATTTGGCATTATCATCCGTAAAAAAATATAATTTACGAATTTCAGCAAAACATGGTACTAAAATTTAACCTGAAATCAAAAATCAAAGTTCAAAGTAAACATTCCCAAAGGTACGAAAGGAGAAAAAACCTTATCAGTAGCACCCCCTACATGTCAAAATTAGTATAATTTTTCAATTATCCACATCGAGCAATATCAATGGAACCAACTTATATCAACTGAATGCGATAACTTTCCACATGCTCAAATAAACTATCTTCTGTTATGAACTATTAAATAATAAAAACTCAAATTCTATCGTATAACAAATGAAATTGAACCCTAGCCAAAAACCTCACTTAATAATCGAACTATCATATGGGTCCTTTATCGAACCACCAAAAAGAGGGACCTAACTAATTCAAAATCGACTACTAAAAAGAATTAGAACAAGTGCTTATATAGGGAGAAGAACTCGCGAATTGGAAGACACCCCTTATATGAACTCGAACTACCAAGCCGACACAGAAAGCAAGAGTCGACGATGGTAGAAAGAGCAGAAAAGGATGAAATCGGCTGCTACGTTATTTTTCAGATCAAGAAAATGAAGGGATGGTATAGGGTACGTTATTTTTTTAGGACTGGAAAAATTGAGGAATGAGAAAGGCGCGATTGAAGCAAAACTAATTTTGACGGCGAGGAAAAAAGAAGGAAAGTGAGGCACAATTGTGCTCAAGTAACCATGTTGGAAGAAGCTGGGCGGAAGAATTGCCTGAAAACCTTGCTTTTTTTTTTAAGTTTATGTAGAAGGATATGAAGCGAAGAGCAGGAAAGGAAAATGAAGAAATATAAATCATGACCGTTCATTTCACAAAATAACAAGAGAGCCTGTGCGTCCTTGAAATACAACTCAGTAATAATATAACAATATAGATGCATTACATTGTATTTAAATTAGGGGCTTTACATAAAAGATCCCTATTTTTGATACTCTTACATAAAAAGTTCTTGTAGCAATATGCTTGTAAATTAGGTCCCTATTTTTCTAAATCAGAAAACGCAAACTAGTTTGCACTTTCCTGATAAAAAGTGCAAGTTAACTTGCGCTTTTTAAAAAAATTAAATTTTTAAAAAAGTTTCAAAATCAAAAAGCGCAAACTTTTTGCGCTTTTCAAAATTTGAAAAATCCATCAGAAAAGTGTAAGCCAGCTTTCGTTATCTATTTTTAAAAAATAAAAACCAAATTTACATATACATTTCTACGTACACTTTTTTTATACAAGGGCCGGTAGCTTTTTTTCTTGTTTAAACTAAACATTGAAAATTAGTTGTCCTTTTGACAACGTAGAAACACGTTTCTCGCTTTTTTGTGTTGCTCCTTCTGCATCACAAGAAACGCATGCTAATGTCCAGGTTGGTTGGGATGGATTGCACTCACCTTCCCCAACAAAAACCCTAAATCGCACTGTTCTTAACTAAAAATTTGTTCCCTCCAAAATCGCATCGCTCAGCCCGCTCCACATCGCTCAACATCGCTCAGCCATAAATTCATCTCGAAATGGCTAATCGCTCAGGGTTTTGATTACGAGAGGGGTAGACTAGGAACTGAAGGAATCAACTACCCATCATCGCGAAGTCTCAAGCAAACGGCGGTTAGCGCAAACCACTTAAACCTATCCGGATTCTAGTACTCATCGCCACTGTTCGTCACCCCCAAACTCGAATCGAACATAGGATTTCACTTTAATGGCAGCAATGTTTGAATCCAAAAAGTGGAAAAACAGAGCGGAAGTTCTTTTGGATTCCGTCAGATCAGCTGACACTTCTTCCTCTAAAATCAAACTCCTTAGAAAGTTCAAAGAAACGATATTGTTCAAGGATTCTTCACTTTTGCCTGTGTTTTCAAATCAGATAATTGAGTTGAAGGCTGACGTTGATAGTCCTGTTAGGAGATTCATTGCTGAGTAAGATCATTTGTTTTACACCATAGCTACAAGTTGTCATATATAAGCTCCCTTCTTTAGTACTTCTTGCTTCCTTGAACAAACTGTCTGGTTGAGTTTGTTTAAAATGCCAAATGCTGATTGATGAATTCTGAAGTTTGTTGAATGCTGAATATCAGTTGTCTGTTTGCATTTTAATATTTCTAGATTTGTCAACGGATACTTTCGGATGCGAATAATCTCATATCTACATCCAAATTCGTTTTTGGATATTCGCATCTGTGAACACGGACATATATTAGATAATTATTCTATCCACTAACAAAATGGTTGATAAGTAATACAAATAGAAAATTTTGGTTTAATATAAATCTTTTTCAATCCTACCGATTATAAAAGTGCACAAAAATAAACAAATATGATAATAATAAATGATTTTGAGTAGTTTATATGCATTATATGCATATAAGATAAACTATCAACTTAATAAAATAACAAGTACATATATATATTTTCATTATACTAAAATACATATAATATAAGCTATAATCATGATAAATACCATACAGATAATTTTCAGATGTGGATTCATTCATATCCGGACCCGTATCTTTTTTTGTATATCGGAATTTATCCGCTTTTCGGATATGAATGCGTACGTAGTTCAGATTTTTCGGGTATCCATTAACATGTTTAAAATTTTCTGATTACTATTAAGAAATATGCTTCTTTTGACAACAATACCCATCTTTAGCAGTTAGCTTTTTAAGAAAGGATTATTAAAGGATGATTTTGTAAAATTATGGTAGCGTTTGGTTTGAAAACGTGTTTTGTGTTTTTAAAGCATACTTTAAAATGCACAATAAAGAAGAAAATATGGAAACGATCGATTTGGAAAATGGATAATGATTTTTTCTGCCTTTGAGAAATATCAAAACTATCTCTCCCTTCCTATTATCTCCTTTGTTGGAATAACTAAAATTATACAATTTCCTCTCGTCTCCACACCATTTGACACATATTGAAAATAAAAAACTCGTTTTCAAGTCAAACACTAACTAAAATTTTAAGTACATATATTTTAAATTACAAAAGGTTTAAACTAAGGGAAATTTGAGCACTAGAAAAATTAAACAATGTTTATTTTGGAAAATTAAAATATTAAAATAATCAATTGAAGAATTTCTAATATTCAGAACTATAATTTTTAAAGGCAATGATTTGTTATTATAATTAAAAATATTTGGAAATTTAAGTTTAAAAAATTGTTTTCAAAATTTTGCAACTTTGGATTTTAGGAGAAATATTAATTTTCAAATTATAAAATTCTATAAACTAAAATTTAAAACACTTGAATTTTCAAAATTAAAATTTTTAAATGCTAGGGTTTTTATAAATTTGGATTTTAAAGATTTGAATTTTCTAAATTCTGGATTCTCAAAATTTAATTTTTAAATTTTGAATATATTAAAAATTTTAAATGTTAGTTTTCTAAATTTATTATAGTTTGTAATTGTTAATGAGTGTGTAAATGAAAAAAAATGGTTATTCAACTTTCAAAACTAATAAGAAGAAGAAATAAAATGCTGAACCCTTATCTATGAATATGTGGTTTAATTTAGAAGAGTTAAAAAGAAAACACAACCAACAATGAAAGTTCCAAGTAGTAGTTCAGAAGTTTCAGTAAGAATTTCTTAGGAAAACAAACACACCCTTAAGTAGATTCTCCCCTTCTTTTATACTTCTTGCTTTGGGAATCATTAAAATGAAGAATCAATTTGAATAAGGGAAAAAGAATATAAACTAAAGGAGGAATCAAATAATTGATTCTTCCATTATAAAAATAAAACAAAATTGTGACCACCAGGACTATCCAAATATGAAAATCTGATTCTCTACATTAAAAAAACTGTTAAAAATTAGGATCATAGAGGGAAACCCAGCTCAATCTTCATTTTCACAATCTCCATCTAAAATTTCATCAACACAAAATGAGAAATGTATACATTTAAGGGTTTGGACAGCGGAATAATTGGATTAGGTGAGGAATGGAGTTGCATCCCGGGGGAAAAAGTGGGGCAATGGATTTTGAGAGCGGCGGTGGTTGATTTTAAAAGTGGCAATTGGTTTAGAAGTGGGGGAATATAGTATTGCGACGACGAAGGTAGAGACGAGAGAAAATGAGGAGGGGTAATTTTGGAAGAAGAGTGAACGTTTTTATGAAGTAAAGGAGATAAACCACCATATTTTTCCCTTCATAAATTTAGAGGGTTGTTTTTTTTAAAAAATAAATATATTCTATCCCTTTAAAATTTATTCCTCTAATCCAATTTTATTATCTCTTTAACGAATCACCATTGGTCTGTGAAAGTATACTTAATATAACCAAAGAATTTCTCAGTTTCACTATTTCACTTTATATTTGCATGGATGTAAAATTATTCTTATTCTATCCGTATATAATCACCACTTTCTTACTCACCTAATGTGAAACATCCTAACTATCTCTACCTTAATTCACATCCATTCATAAGTCTTTTCCTGTGTTATGTTGATGTATATATTATTTGGATGTATACATATCATTTGAGATTTGTTTTATGTCCTTGTGATCTTACATAATATGGCCTTGTTTAAACTTTAATCATGATTACTTAGGTTTCTTTTGCTAAACCATCACATCTGACGCTTTTTTTTGGCATTAATACGTGACTGTTCATTGCTGTGAGAATGATACCATGTTGATTTTCAGCATTATGCTTGAGAGAGTCATATTTTAGCAGGAATTTTAACTCCATGTATTTGATCCATGAGTTCTTAAGTCTCACTTCCTCAAGCTGTCATTCCGCCAGTTGGATTAAAACGCACACCACTCGATGAGAGTATACTTGTTTGGTTGATATATTTTCACGACAGAATTAAATGGCACGAACTGTACTTATATACTACTCCACTTTTATTATGTTTTCTGATGTGAGATTATTCTTATCCAGCCAGCTTAAATCCCACACATAAAATGTGTTTAATACAAGACACACATTTGTTGCTGTTAACATTTCGGTTTTTGCTTTTGCCACATTATGTTTCAGGATGATTGGTGAAATCGGACTGAAGGATGTGTATTTGTTACCTGAATTGGTTCCTACTCTAATATCCCTTTTAAAGGATGAAGTGCCTGTAGTTACACGACAAGCTATTGCAACAGGGACAATTTTGTTTAGATTCGTGTTAGTGAAGGTTGTTCTTCAGGTAATATCATGCGACATAATTCAGCAAAATGAATTTGACATGTAATATTATTTATATGACACCGTATTAAAGCACATAATTCAAAATTCAGTTTTCTCCTGTGATTATTAAAAAATGGTATTCTTTTTAGTCATTCTTCATTGTCATTGTTTTGATGCCTAGCTACGTTGTTTACAAAAGAAGTAAATGATAACTTGGTTCACGTTGCTCAATTTTCATTGTTTCAAGCAATTAGACTAGTTCCTTTTTGAGCACTACATTCTTTCAGATATTAGTGTTTTCTCAACGCATGGTTGCTTCCTTATTGAAGTCAGTTGATAGATTTGAATCAGTACTTGGCTAGACATGTCTTCAATAAACATTGTACCAACACTTACATTGAAAGCTTTGTTGGGCTTTAGAAAATGTTTATCTTTTAAATACGGATGTGTTTCATTTCAAATTGTCCACATGTTATCTTACTGCCATTGTCAAATTTTGCATTGACAGCCTATTATTTACAGCCTTGTGTTCTAATGTGCATTCTTTTTTATGCCTAGTCCTTTTCATGCAACATTTATAGAAAAAATCTCTTTATTGGGATTCCACTTAAGGGGAAACCACTCTGCTATTTTGCTTTCATGTATTCAGGGTTTAAACTCTAGCGAAATTGACCACCCTTTGAGAAAATCATGGAAATGGATGCTGGAATTCAGAAATGAAGTGTTTCCAATGGCATTTCAGGTAAATACCTGTTAGTCAGCTCCCATATTTATCCTAAATGAACCGATCTTCATTACTTTTGCCAACTGTTAAATAGCCTGGGAACGACGGAATTAGATTGCACGCTATCAAATTCATTGAAGCGTTTGTGCTCCTTTACACGCCTGATCCTGATTTGCCTTCAGATATGCCAAACGATGCCGGTAAGAAGATGAATGGAAGTTTTATGTTATCAGATAGTTGCACTAACCAATGTAAACCTGTTCAATTTGTTTGTTAGTACCTTTCCTGTCTGACTCTCTCTCGTCTTTTCATTATATTCTTTCACTTCAAACGCGCAAATCATCAGTAGCTTCCATGTAACAAAATACGAAGCAGGAAAATTTTGGAGATTAGAATTACTAAAAATACCTACATTCAATGTACCAGCTAATAAATGTTTGAGGTAGTAAACGTGCATTTGAGGTAGTAAACCACAATTTTTTTTCCTTCTGATCGCAGACTGTATTTCAGAATTGGAGCTCAACATATCATGGCTTAAAGGAGGCCATCCTTTGCTTAATGTGGGGGAGTTATCAACAGAAGCTAGCCAGAGCTTAAGGCTAATGCTTGATCAACTTAAGCTTCCTCAAGCCAAATCACTTAGCAATTCACTTAACATCGTGCTTGTAAAAAGGTTTGCATGTTTTCATCATGTAATTTTATCATTTTGATGAACCTTTCTAAAGTAAAATTGTCTCTGACCTGCAAAGTCATACAAAGGGCGATGTTGCACAATTAAAGATATTGAATATATGAGGAGTAAACTGCAAAAAAATAAACTTATAGTTATAGTTGACATTTTTTTCGTAGCAGGACTGCTAATTTATTCATGTATTTTTATTAAATTAGATTAAAGAAAATTTTTCACAGGAATGCTGCTGCTATTCATGAACGATGTTCGTTTTTATTATTTACTAGTATACAATGCATAAAAATTAGAAATAAAATCAAGTTTCTATTGTTATTTGACAGTATAATTTTTTTAATTAGATCACATTTAGGACCTCCAGCTCAAGTGGTTAGTGATATAACGCTTTAGACAAAGGTTCTAAAGGTCATGGGTGGAGCCTGGACATTATAATGAGTGTTGCCTGATTAGAGTATCATTTGTTGTCATTTTTTTTAATTAGATCATTTTTAGTGTTGGAACTATTTTAGATTTCAATTATTTGTGGAAGGAGGTAGTAGTGTATATACCCTAGCTTATAGTTTGAAGCTTATTTCATATATGATTTAATGCCGTGATTGGTTATTTCTAAGAGAAAATAATCATGCGAACTATTTCCGTCTTCATTTTCGTACTTCATAGTTACTGTCTATCGAGTTCATGGTTACATCACTTTACAAATTTGATTGATTTATTTATTCGGGTTTTTACATGATAATTTGAATGAAAATTTCCAGCCTTTCAGCTATAGCAAAGAGAAGGCCTTCTTTTTATGGGCGCATATTATCAGTCTTGCTATCTTTAAGTCCGACAAGTTCTGTTATTAGAGGAGTGAAAGATGCACATCATGCATTAAAGAATGCCTTCATGACATGTTTGGAAAGTACACATTCAAGTGCAACACCGGTAAGGCTAAATTGTGCTCTACAAACACACATGGATAGAGTTTAATCATAAACTTCACACCATCAAAATATAATGACAACATTTGTTTTAATTTTTTTTGTTACTTTTCATCAATTATACAACATCTACTGAAAAAAAAAAATCTCAATACCCAAATATTTTTTTATCTTCCAATTATCTTAGGGATTCAAAGTGATTAATTGGAATAGACGTGGCAAAAAGGAACTAAAATTAGAATTCTTGACCATTGTCGTATCATATTTTAGGTTGTAAAATTCGATATACAAAACACTAGGAGGGCGAGACTTTTCATTTACACTGCGCTCACTTTAGGGCGAAAACATTCATTTTTGTTCCAATCTTGGTGCAAAATCCATATATTAGTCTCAGAGCAACAATGACAAACACAAGTTGTGTTAGTTTTAACCCATCTTAATTATATGAGGCATAAAACCCTTATGAGGGTATATTAACTGTATGAAAGTTTGGTGCTGCGTTTTTAAGGGACCCTTGTTGGGATTTCTAGGTTGTGAGTAGATCCAGAAAGTATACCAAACTGGGTATATCATGTCTTTTGGTGTATTAGGCTTAATCTTTTCTGCGTTTCATTAATACTTTACTATAAGGATACGACTTTACCTGTTCAATTTGTAAAACATCGGAAATTTAAGCACAACAACTTATTATTATTATTATTTGTTTTTTTCTGTCATGTATGCAGTGGCGTGTCCGCTTACTTGATGCTTTAAAATCCGTAAATTCTGAGGATACAGGAGAACTAGGAATAAAGCCTGATAAGTCTTCTGTAAGTATGGCGTTCCATTTCCTGCAAAGCATGCAACATATTTTTATTTTTGGTAGCCTTCATCTAGCTATTTCTATCTGAACCTTTTATTTTTATTTTTGGTAGCCTTCATCTAGCTATTTCTATCTGAACCTTTTTTTGTATTTACACCAAACACGACGTTTCAGGAAGACAAGCATTCACTTCAAACTTTCGATCATGAGAATGCAGACCTTAAGCGTAAAAGGGACCCTGTTCAACAGGAAGATGACATGGCCGAAAATGATATCATATCTGAAAAGCGAACTAAAATGTCATGCGACAATGAACAATTTTCAGAAAATCATACCTCTGTTCATAATGATGTAGAATCGGAGGATGAAGATTGTGGACCTGTACAACAACTTGTTGGTATGTTCAGTGCATTGGTTGCACAAGGTGATAAAGCTGCAAAATCACTAGAAATTCTTATTTCAAGCATTTCTTCCGATTTGCTAGCTGAGGTTGTTATAGCTAATTTACGTCAGCTACCATCCAGTTGCCCTAAAACAGATGGTGAGGATGAACATCTCTCTAGCATGGATGCATCAGTAATATCAAAAGCATTCTCTCTACTTTCATCATTACTGAAAGTTCATCCAGCAATATCAAATGACAACGATGTGAGTTGTTGCTATGTTTCTTTTATTTATCTTTCACACGTACCATCAACTACAATATTTGCTTTTCACAAACTATTCAACTTGAAGGTCCACTCAGATTTTTTTTTGACGAAGCAGTAGCTTTACAGCCATAATACCACCACAGTTTTGTATGGAAGATTGAAGTACAAATCTAATTCTCTTTGCCCTCACATTGTCACAACAACTTCTGAGTTTAATTAAATTGGTGAAGTTATTAGATTGTATCGTATCCACTATGCTTGATTTCTCCAATCATTATTTATTTCTTAAATTTAACATGAACCATACATTAAATCAAGACACATGAGTTTCAATTTTTGATAAGATGTTGGAGATTGATAGTGTCACCAATAGTCAAACTCATGATACGCAAGTCTTTTTTCCGCTCGTGCAGAAAATAAATGAAGCCGGTATAACTGAGATGGAAGACAATATAATTGGGATGGAAGAGGACATGGTTAAGGACTCGTCTACTGTACCTGATGTTGTTCCTGAACCAATTGATCAGCCTAGACAAGAAAACAATGATTCTTCTACTCAAGTTATTGACATAGAAGCACAAACAGTTAGTGAAGGCTCAGGCATGGATTCAGCCAAGTCAGCAGAGGATGTTGACGTGCCGTCTGTTAGCTTGGGTGGTTCCCTGGATATATCTTCATCAAATTGCATGCCAGATTGTACTTCAGAAACTATAAGCATTGCACCACCAAATACTATTTCTGTTCCAGCACCATATGTTTTTCAGAAATTGTCTGTGCCTGATTCCAACCTTAATGATGACCAAAAAGATATCCTGCAGAAATTTGCATTCACACGCATTCTTGAATCACAGAAGGAAATTGTGCTGTCTGCTCGGTCACATGCCCAATTATCCTTGCTTGCTCACTTGGGAATTGAGGTACCTTGCCTTCACTAGTTCTTGAGGTCACAAAAGATGGTACATCTGTATAAAGCTGCTATAAATTTTGCATAATGTGCACTTCCATAGCCATTTAAATTATATAGCCAAAACCACAACATACCTCGCTTGCATGTGCACTTATATGGCTTGAAAGGTGGACCTATATGTATGTTGCTCAAACTATGCCGGCTGTTCTTTCAAAACACATGTATCATCATGATTAACAAATCTTACTGTCCAACATGATCTATATCTTATGAAAACAATAGCACAAAAAACATGTGATTTCCAGATTTTTGAGTATGTTCTTCCGATATCCTTGTTTCTAGCATGTAGAAATTCATTAGATTTGTAAGCTATTGATGAACAATCTAGAGATGGAATCATGTGGCATTTGATTAACACTGTTACACAAGTGTGGATTATGGTAGATAGTTTGAATTATATGATTTGCTGTTTGATAACATTATTTATAGGCATTCGAGTGGTTAAAAGCAAAAAACTGCAAATTTGTGTAGGCCACTTCGCCCCTTGTTCTAGACTTAACGGAAGGAAAGTGGGCATCAGCTTAAGTGGGTCGACTAGGCGAAGCATTTTTTTGCCGTAAAGTGAAATTGTATTGTATACTAGTTAGAGAGGTTTCGACACTTCTTTACTACATTTGATAAATTAGATTGATACATGCATAACAAATACTGTGACCAAAATCATATTTGAATTCTCAATGGGTTTTGATTTGCACTCGGTTGCTGCAGGTGTACATACATGTTTTGCATGTATAGACATGTATATCTTTGCCTATGTTTGTACTGGTGCCCATTGCCCTTATACCATACTGTTGTCTTATTATTTCCAACTTGTAATTCACATACTACTTTTTTGTCTTGCAGTTTCCTCTAGATTTAGATCCTTGGGAGATTTTACATAGACACATACTCTCTGATTATGTCAACAACCAGGTACCATTTTCTGAATATTATGACAATTTAGCTGCGTAATTAGAAAGAAAAATTAATTAGAGGTCATTTGATACAAAGCTAATAAAATGGCCACCATGTTATTTCATGACATCACACACACACACATGAATATTAAAGCATAATATTTAGTTTGACTTTTGTGCAACCATTTCATGAAACATTAAATGGAGGTTTACCGTTTTCAATGTTTGTTTAAAAGAAATTTAAGCTAACAAGTATTAATCCTAGAAGGAGGGGGCTTTATTGCTGGTCTGTATTGATTGGTGAATAAGGACATTTTTTGCACATATTATTAAGGACCTAATAGTAATTCCAGTGGTGAACAATTTCCCAAGCAACTGATAAATTACCTATGCTAAATTGGCAATGCACTACGCGAATCCCATGTGACAATTGACCATATTGTCAATTGAGTTGCCAAAAAATTAGCAACTCAATTGCTTGAGCAATTGCTGAATTCCACTATATTTAATTCCTTTTTTTTTATACTTCTGAATTCCGTTTATTCATTTCTGACCGTCATTTATAGGAAAATCAGTTTAGCATTTTATATAATAAATTATGTTAATGCATTTTTATATTGTTAATTGGTAAATTAAATTGACAATTGACAGTTTAGTTGACACTTGCGAATAAACAAAGATTGCAATTATTCAAAGGTATTAATTGTTTGGATATTTTTGTAAACAATGCGTGGGATTAATTGTTCATGCAAGATTCCTTAGGAATAGACGGTGGTCTCAGTATTTGAAGAGCTGAGCCCGATGTGCATTGCTTTACCACGAAAAGCAAAAATATGCAAATACCATTAGTCCATAACACACATTGTTAGACATATCTTTTAATTACATGTAAATTCTTTTATTTTCTTTCTGCAAATGGGGTTATGTTTTTACCAAAAAACAGTAAATATGCAATAATCAGTGTTATTAGGTTACCTTCATTTATTTACCAGTTTGATACAACAATATAGAATAATAAGAATATAATAATTTCTGTCTCTTTCTATGCACAGTTTGCACATGTGTTTCTTCTGTTAAGCTGGTTTACCAACGCATTATTTAGTGAGAGCAACTAAAATTTGCAACAATCTAACTCGTCGGCTTAATTTTTCATCGGCTAACTTCTTATTCTATTTTAATCAGGGTCACGAGTTGACCTTGCGTGTCTTATACAGGTTATATCAAGAGTCTGAGCAAGATCAAGACTTTCTTTCGTCTAGAACTGCAATATCAGTATATGAGACCTTTCTTCTTAAGACGGTGTGTTCATATGTTCCTTTTTGGTGCATGTGTTTGGCTTCTTGCTTTAATTTTACAGTATTGTTTTTATGTACTATATTTTACTCGAATAACTTGGTTAATTTGGCTTTGGATATATAGCTTAGTAAATTATCTTTGCATATACCTAGATAATGTTGGGAAAACAAACTACCTTTTTTTTTTTGGTTGTGTGCGTGCGCTTGCGCGCATGCAAATCGTACTGAAATTGGCTTTCAGGAACTACATGGTATTTATCTTTAGGCCAAAGTTATTAATCTGCGAGACACTAGTCTTACCTCAACTGTTAAAAACAGCTCTAATTAAAACCACTCTATGCAGGCTCAGTCTCTCCGAGACACTTTTCCTGCTTCAGATAAATCTCTTGGAAGATTACTTTGTGAAGTACCTTACCTATCAGAGGGTGCATTAAAACTTTTGGAGTCATTATGTGCCCCTGAAGGGAAACAAGAAAAAGACTTGCTAACTGGTGATCGAGTTACCCAAGGCCTCAGCGCAGTGTGGAATATTATTTCAACAAGGCCTGCAAGTCGAGATAGATGCCTTCAGATTGCATTGAAGGTTAGCATGTTTAGCAGTGGTACTGTGCTTGGTTTTTTTGATTGATTTCTAAATGACACTTGAGTTCATTTTCTCATTGATGAAAAGACAACACACATATGAGTTGGTGCATACACTTTCTTTGAATCAAGTGTCCTGTATATGTTAAACTAGTTTATGTACTGACCATCTATTAAAACTCGTAGGACACTCCTGATTATATATTATTGTAGTAAACATAAATATTAGATTAAAATAAACACAATTAAGCAAGTGTAATTACTAAACTCTGCAATTATTGAAATCGGTGAAATGATTAATTTATTATTGTTGTTATTAATATATATATTTATGTATATAGATTGAAATTGATCACCGAAATCCGAAACCGACTTCCAAAATTTTCAAGAATTTAGAAGACCGAACCGGATACGAAGGCGAGTTCTCAAACCTTGTAATATACAAAACAGGTCCAATTTATTAAAAAAGAAAGAATTGCACATGCAATAAAGGGTTAAATTTTCCTCAACCGTAAACTTAAGTTGAATATACTTTTATGAAATGGTTTATATGATGATATTAAAACTTCATTTGCTATAATTTGGTTGTTCTTTTCTAACTAGCTTATCGCCGGCGATATGTGCAGTACATCACTTAGTAATTGTCCTTTATTTATGTCTTTACTGTATTTTATATAAACATGCAAAATCACAAAATACCTAGATAATATCATTTCAATATTATTAACTTCTAAAAACTTTATTTGTGTTCACATACAAGATTTCTATTAAAAATTTATTGATTTATTATTTTTAGAAATATGCATGGTATTAAGATCTATGGGTAGAAATAAACCATAATTAGTGAGTTAATACATCTCGTTGTAAAGTTAAAAATATTTGAAATTCCAGTTATCGATTCATCCGCGTTGGAAGATTTTCAAACTGTAGGCCATAGAGGGGTTCAGGGGATGGTAACCCCCTACTAAGTGGGGTGCAGGGACAATGCCTCAATAGACAATCATTGACTTGACCGATCAAATCATGGAGGGGATAGAGCACACCCCATAGTGGGGTGCGAGGCAACGCTCCATCTAAAATAGGGGCATACGAAAAAAAGATGCGACTAGCATGTCAACGAATACTTTTGGATGCAGATGGTGTTATATGTGCATCCGCATCCGAGATCATTTCCAGAAATCCGATATCCACATTCGTGGATATGGACGGATATCGAAAAATTATCTTATCCACTAACAATCGATAAATTAAGAAACATAAATAGAAATTTTGGTTTAACCTAATTTTTTTTTCTATCCCATTAATTTTACAAGTGTGAAAAAGAAACACATACTATGGTAATAAATATTTTTGACTATTAATATGCATTAAATATATATAATATAAACTATTAACCTAATAAAACAATAAATACATATCTTTCGGTGTATTGAAATATACATAATATAAGCTATAATCTTGATAAATATTGTACGAATGATTTTTGGATGCGATGCCTTCATATCTGCATTGTTATCCATTTTTTTGAATATCGGATGTTTATTAGCTTTTCGGATACGAATGCAGACGGATTTCATATTTTTTGGATATCCGTTGACAGACTAAGAAGTGATTGTTACAATGATCATATTTTCGAACAGATTTAACTGATCGTTTTCAAACAGTCACACCCTCTTTAAATTGTCATTATGCAAGCATAAACAAAACAAGTATATAGCAAGGTTCAAGATCATGGTTTCTATCTTTTGTAATTTCAGGAAATTCGATCTTATTTGAAAACTTCAAGAATTTAGGATTTCTTTATCTATTTTTCATATAACTACATATTTTTATCCATTTATTTATTAAAATAAACTTTATAATTTATCTTTAATAAAAAATAAGATATAGACAAACAATGCTGAGTAATTATAGATATTCGTAACACTAACAAATTTTATTTAGTCCTCTGTTTTCATCTTCTTTTTAGTTACACTATTTTAATTATTTTGTGATTTTGTACATTTCGGAAGTTAAATTTTCAGGTTTTGAATATTTATACACATTGATACTCACATTAATTCTTTCTTTTAGTTTTTTCTATAAAATTTTGAATTTTAGTAGTATTTACTGAAATGCAGTTTCAGTTTGATTTCATTTCGATCCGTACTGAAACCGAAATGAAATAATCGATATCTTGGTGTTTCGGCCGAAACCTGTAACCCTGGTCCATTATATCAGATTCGCACACATAAAATGATAAAGCTTTCATGTCACATTTTTGAAAACTACTCCCTCATTCATTTTCTTCTTTCTCACGACATCAGAAACAACCGAGTGTTCTTTTGGTTTGGTTTTCCAGTAGTCACGATTTGAATCAAACAACTCCATTATATCCAAAAGCGATTTCCGATTCAATCCCTTTGTGACTAAGAGGAAGAAAACATCTCTTGACAACGATTATAATCGTGTTTTGAAGTTCTGTACCAGAGACAGTCACTAAACTGAATTGCAACAATCTGGACATGGTTGAGACTTGAGACTGAAGGGCTTTTGTGTTAATAGTAGAGATATGTTGCTTAAAGACCTTTGTTAGGACTATGGGTCAGAGTATTGATTTTTATAAGTCTACAACTTTTCATAGTTAATTTTGTATATTTTTACTTTGACCTTCCAGATTCCGTATGCCTGTATTAATTTAGCCTTTTTTCTTATAGAGTGCAGCTCATCATAGAGAAGAAGTAAGGATGAAGGCAACCCGCTTGGTAATCTTCTGTGGTTATCTGTATGATGAAATCATTTTCTGTGGTATATTTTTCGTTTAATGAAATCTTACATGCAGGTAGCAAACAAGTTATATCCCATGTCAAGCATTTCTCAAAAGATTGAAGATTTTGCTATTAAGAATCTTCAGTCCTTAGCAGATCTTCCTTCTATGGATAATGCATCAAATCCTAGATTGCCACAGGTATTTCATTATTGCACGAAATATATAGACAAATTAGCCATCTTCTAAAACCTAATTAGAACATCTTGCTTTTATATTCAAAGGATGGTTGGTTCTGCATATCTGGATATTATTTTTTGGGGGCATCATTAAAATGCGTATTCTTAATATTGGGTCTGAGATTAAAGCACATGCTGAAGTTTAAGAAAATCGCTAGCTTTCATGCGTTAATTGTAGGAAAATGTATCCCACCTGTCGGATAAGTGGCAATTCTTTCCAAATTTATTGTTTTTACTTGTTTACAGACTGGTTATATTATAATTTTTTTTCTTTTCATAATTCAACAAGTGGTCAGTACGAAGATCTGAAACAGTACTCTAGAATACTGCTCTTTGATGGGTGGGGGTGGGTTGGTCGGTTATTATGATCTGTCATCTAATAAGCTGGTTAGCCAGTCATTTTTGGCTTTCCCCCCACTGTAGTTGGTTGCATGACTCAAACAAAAAACATGAATTTGTTGTTGGACTTATTCTACCTTTTACAGGAAAGTGATATGGAAAAAACTGCTATAGGTGAAACGAAAACTGATGGTGGTGTTGAACAAACTATATCATCTCATTCTATTCCAGAAGCACAACGATGTATGTCACTTTACTTTGCACTTTGTACCAAGGTACACAAATCTCTCATAATTTTTACTTCTCCTTTAAGCACTTTTTAAGTATTGGCTCTTACAATTATTTTTGATGGTTGCCTTTTTTCTTATTTGTATCATTCTATATGTTTTCAGAAGCATTACCTTCTACAGCATATATTTTCAATTTATGAAAGTATTCCCATGTATGCAAAGCAGGTCCGATCTCACTCTTTTTCCAATTTGTTGTGCTCTGATAATTTCCAGTCACATTTACTTGCCGATCTTATGATTCTGCAGGCGGTCCACATCCATATTCCCATTTTGATTCGCACTGTAGGTTCTTCACCTGATTTGCTTCAGATCATCTCTGATATTCCGACTGGAAGCAAGAACCTTCTCTTGCAGGTTATAAACGTATACCTATACTTTTACACACAAGAAGTTTATGCTCATTCAACTAAGAGAAGAAGCTAGGATAACATGACGAATTGGAGGCCAGATTCTGTTTGTATTTATTTGTTTGCATCTTCTATTATGTGAGACAGTGCTGATCAGAGGGCTATTTGTTTCTCAATTTACTAATCAGGCTAGCAAGCAATTTTATATGACCGTGAGACTACTTCCCCAATAGAAGTTTCTTTTTAAACGAAAATAATAATAATAACAATAATAAAATAAAAATTAGTGTCTCTTGTTTCATTTTTAAAAAGGACCTTGCAAAATGTAAACGTGTGTTTGTTTTGTTTTGCTTTTTTTTTGAGGGTTTTGGGAAGGGGGGAGGGGGGGGGGGGGGGAGGATGTTGGCGTTCCACTTTAATCTACAGTTGTAATTTTACTACTTTTTTTTCCGGCTGGAGAGTAGTGCATTAAATTTTCAATAAGAATGAGAGGCTATCATGTGTGATTTTTTATCCTATGAACAATATGCTCCTGTGACTAACAAATGGGCATCACAGTGAGGCTAGCCCTGTGATTTTCTTTATTCTAATACACACAGATACATGCGCGCGCATACATACATATACATACACACGCACACAAGATATTATATATATATATAAATGTGTGTGTGTGTGTGTTCCTAAGACAAACAAATAGGCATCAAAACAAACATATATTTATTCCATTCCACTGAAGCACCCTCTGTGAAACAGATCTAAGTTGCTTCTATACCGTGCAAAATGTCTCATGTTCACCAGAACATCCAAAAGGCACGATGGTTGAACTTTAATCATGTCCAATCATAGGTTTGATCCTGTGATTTGGAAGTAGGAAATATAACATGATTCTTAGAGACATTCACTCAATTGAGTGGTCAGAGTCTATTATAATTTATACCCATCTTACATCTCTCAAGTCAGCTAGTATATAATAGATGTTATGGCTACACTCTACATTGATAGGTATGCACAACAATGCATGTGTACAAGCACTAGCACATAGTATTGTTGATAAACAAGGTAGAAATTTAAGGTCAGTAAACCGAAGGACATGAGAAATCACAATAATTCCGTTTAGAAAAAATAAGGGTATAAGAAATAGCAGTATTGCATTTGTTTTTTATGCCTGGCAAAAAATACATGTTTACACATATCAATTTGTGTTTCTTAATATTTTAAATCATGGAATGGCAACAATTTTAGTTAACTGTTGCTTTATCTTTTATTTTATGCTTTCTTGCAGGTTTTACAAACACTTACAGATGGAGCAATTCCTTCTAGAAATTTAATTTCTGCTATTCTAAGATTGTATACATCTAGAATGAAGGTACTTGTTTCTTCCTAATCTATGGGTATGGAGAGCAATCTATCTTTTTATTTACATTTTTTCTTCTTTTTTCTTCATTTGCAGGATGCTGAAATTACAATACCATTATTGTCATTCCTCTCAAAGGATGAGGTTATAATCTCTCTTTCCCTTCTGTTACTCCAAACATATGCTGGTTTGAGAACTTTTAGTCAGTCACCTTCCATTTTACTTTAGTTATACACTGAATGCAATATGTTATCTTAAATGTTTCTTGGGCATTAGTTTTCCGCATATAATTTATCTCCCAAATATTTATCGTTTTCTTGCATAATTCCATTCAGTATATTGACATGGTCCCATATTATACCTCATGGTTTTTCTTATCATCTCAGCTTTCACCCTTACATTTTGGCGATACATTTCCCTTACCTACCTTTAATAGAAAATTCATGCAGAAAAATTATTAGGTTCAAAAGTTCTGAAGCTACCTTTTCAGTTATGTACATTGACCAAAGAACAGTTAGTTTTTCTTTGTGTTTTATTTTCTTGTTAGTTAGCAATTTCTACATCTTAGGTTTGAGTCCTTCAGATTAGGATTCTTTACTGAAGGCGGCACCGTGGCAATCAATTGTGTTCTCTTTCATTGCTATTGTTTTTGTTTTTTTATGGACTCATTCTCATCTGGAATACTTAATAAATTTTTAGGTTCTTGCTGTTTTCCCCCAACTTGTCAATCTTCCTCAGGATAAATTTCAAGCTGCAGTTAATCGCCTGTTGCAGGTAAATGATTACCAGTTAAGAAAAGTTACTGTTCGGATATGATATTACAGCATCTACAATGATCAATGCTAGCTTAATCATGTTACACTGGCACATACAAAAGAGAGTTTGGGGTTTTTTTTGTGTGTGTGTGTGTGTGTGGGTTGGGGGGGGGGGTGGTGGAGGGAGAAAGAGTGGCTATTCTTACGACAATATATTAGAGAGCTGTAGTATTACATTTATCTTGATTTGTTAATGGCCCTTTAAAATTAGTAATTAAGAGTGATAGCTATTTGTGCCACTTCAGATAATTTTTCATTGTTTACGCTGTCTGCATCTTGTTACTCTACATAAAGGCTATTCTTATGACAGAAATGATAATTTTACTTTTCCATCATTTTTGCTGCTGGTAATATGCAGAGTTAGGCGTGGGTCTAAGAGCTTTGTGCTGAATTATAGTTTCTGTAAATTCTGTTTAGGTTCTTTATTTTTGTATGTTTGAGAGTGAGACTTCACCCTGTTACCACAGTTAAATCAACACCATCAATTTAAGACTTCAACTGATGGGTTTTTTCCCTCATCAGTCAATTTACCAATCAAATTAATTTGACTCCAAGTAAAAATATTTTAGTTTCAATTTTCTTTCTGGTGTTAAGAGTGAAGATTCAACTTTTCTACACAAAGTTGTTCATACTCTTGTAGGTCATAATACTAAGTGAAATAAACATAGCCTTCTTAAGACTGTTGGGATAGAACAACAATTGGACATGGAATGGTTTGAATATCTGGGGCAGAATAAGAGCTTGGGATGAACCACTTTGGTAAGCTTACCTTGAATATTCCAAATGGCTGTCCTTGAAACCTCAAACCTGTGGTCGGTAGGAAACTAGGTGAACTATCATATAGTTATCTGTTGCATTCCCTGAGAATGCATGCGTGATGTTGAAGTTCAATGTTAACTAGGAAATGTTGGAGTTGGATAATATAATGAGTGAATCATGTTTTTTGTTCTATAGGTGTCTCAAAGATCTCCAATAACACACGTGTGTGTATTTGTGTGTTTTTTCTAACCAAACTATTTTTTGATTAAACGGATGCAGGACACTAATATCAATTTGGTTGGGATCATATAACCACTTGTAAAATTGTACAATCCACTGAACAAGCCAAATGGTATTTGAGTCGTTAATCTTGAGTCTTGACATGATATAATGCCACAATTCAAAGTCTCAGTTGAAAGCCCATTTTAGCTTATTTTAATATATTAATGTACTCTTGGTTGTCCCATCGTATATGCAACCCAGAACTTGCCACAGGCCTTACTGCATGAGTTATAAGCAAGGTATGAGTTTTCGGCTGAAACCTTGGGATTCCGGCCATCCTTGTTCGGTTCTGGGTGGAGGCGGGACGAGACTAGGTCAACGACCGTCCTGCTTAAAATCAGTGAATTTTTTTTTATATCGAATCCATATGGTAGGAACAAGATCAAAAGCAACAAGTAAATAGAAAACCAACTGAATAAAGAAAATCAATTGCCTCCTATGGTCCCACCAAATCGAGCATCATCATCAAGCAATTAGCATTTTATTGCAATAAATCAAAATCCTAATTGAGTTGAGGTTAAGTCGAGCGCTATCTCATTTTTTTTTCCCCTTTTTCTTTTGATCGACATCGACAGTGAGAAGATAAAGACGGGAGGTTTGGTTTTAAAAAAACCGAAGACAAGAGTGGTTTAAGATGGGGATATGTGGTTTTAGTGTGAGATATTGGTAGAATGATAATTGGGCCTACGAAGATAAATAAAATATAATGTAACTGGACTAGCTATGTTAAATTAAATATAGTGTTCAATTCTAATTAATTGGGCTGCTTTGTTTTGGTAATTTAATTATAATGTTTCATTCTAATTTAGGTTGAGTAATAAATTATAATATCTAGTTTAATTTTAATGTTTTATATTTAATTCTATTCAATTCAAGGTTTTAAATCTTGAATTTCGGTCGCACTTCGTCTCGGAATTCTACACACGTTATCTCGTATCAGACGAGATCTCGGTGAGATGAATGTATCTCGGGTGCACATCTCGGATTTAAAGTCCATCTTGGAGTAACATAAGTCTAAATTTGATATTTTTAATATAATTGTAATAATTGTTATCTATATTGAAATGTTTTAAACATCCATAATTTATATAAAATGATAATATTAACTTTACATTTTAGATCAGAGTGATAATACAATTGATTTGATATTAACTGAATAATTCCTTACTCTTTTGAATATTAAAAGTTAAAAATAAATAGTAAATTTTTTTGCTCACTCGTTAAACGGTAAACAGAAGAATTAGAGCATAGTGTAATTTCTTGTGGCACATAAGAAGTAAAAAAAAAGTGAATAAAAAAACATAACTTCGTATAAGATCTTCTAGTGAGATCTCACCTCAAATTTCGCTGCCTTGGACGAGATGAGTGTCAAATAATATATAAATAAAATTTAATGTCTCCTTTCGTTAAATCTCGTTTCGCTCAAGTTCGAAAATGAGATCTCGAGCGAGATGAACAAGATCTGAAACGGTGATTCAATTTTAAGTATGTTGTAGTAAATCGAACTAACATTATGGTAACTAGGACCGAAACAGAAACATTTGAAAATTTTGAAATAGAACGAAACCATTGAAATTTCAAATGAGCGAAACCGAGACCGAAACCGAGTTCTCGAACCTTGGTTATAAGCTTATATGAAGGTTAATCTGCTTTGTTGTCTCACATCCTAATAATCTGCTATTTTCCATTGTGTTCCTGCTTTTTCCCTACTATATATTTGCAGCTCCACCGCTATGGAATCACTGAGCACTTTAGCTGCATAGCGTTGATGAAACAACTTACTATTTTACAACGTATGGAATATGAGCCATTCCACTGTCACCTAGGTTCTGTTTAAACTTTAAACCTGAACTCAAATGTTGTTTACCTGGACACTTTAACCTCTACGCTACCACCTTGGTATGAATTAATACACCTATTTTTGATTAGCATGCATTGTCCAATGTACATTACTTCAAAAGTCAGCTCTTCAGTTATTTTCGTCTTCTTTATGTAAGCATAAATAGTGCATTTTGCATAACCCCCCCCCCCCCCCCCCCCCGCATCACTGTTGGCCTATTGAATATTCTTTTTTTCAACCAGAAGTAAGTTACTAAAATTTTCTTTATGTCTAACCATTTACTACAAATACATATGCACCTTTCATTCAGTTTTTGATCTATTAAGTATACTTCTCCTTCTGCAGGATTCACCCCAAACTAGTAGTTCCCTTACTCCAGCTGAAGTTTTGATTGCTATTCATGTTATTGATCCAGAAAAAGAAGGAGTGCCTCTGAAAAAGGCATGCCACTCTTGTTATGCTGCATGTTCCTTCTTTCATGTAGGATAATATACTTATATTTTTAACATCACAGATTATGGAGGCTTGCACTGTTTGCTTTGAGCAGCGGCACATGTTTACTCAACAGGTTTTGGCGAAGGCATTGAACCAATTAGTATGTGACTCTTGAATATATAAAAATCTTTTGTACTTTCTCAGCGGTGATAACCTGACGACTTGCAAATTGTCTACAGGTTGAGCAGACTCCTCTTCCTTTGTTGTTCATGCGAACTGTCATTCAATCTGTGAACATACACCCTGGTCTGGTGAGTGCCATAAACATAAGAATTTGTGTGCTAATTTCGTTACTTAGTACTTACATTTAAGAGCCTCAAAATTAGCTATTCACTCATTTGGCAGGTTCTAGTACTGTTGTACATGACAAAAAATAATTAATTGTACATGCTCATAATCATTGTTATAAAATTTCTTATGATTTAAATCCCGTTTCAGATTGGATCTTTTATTTTACGATTCGATTTACATTTTGATTCAATTTCAATTAAAACGACAATTGAGAAAAATTATTCGATTCATATTGTTGTATTCGATAGACTTATTTGGATCTAGATTTCCATTCTTGTGTTTTTTAAATAAAATAAAATTGGAACAAGAGAGAAAAATGAGTTTTAAATTTAGATATAGAAGTACAAACATCGAAATCAATTCAAAATGCATACGAACATTAGAATATGAATCTATTGAATTTACGATTTGAATCTCGTTTCGATTCAAAGTTTGAACCTTACATTTTATGATTTGAATCCCATTTTGAAAACCTTGCTCATAATTATTGAGGTGGTGCATTGAATTCATAAATTATTAATGAAAATGGCTATAACTAAAACATTATTTTAATGTCGTCGTTTTGCCCGTGTTTTTACCAACCCTATATGTTTTTTCATTTCGTCTTCTCTGTTAGCATTTCTATCTAGTTTATGAATATTTCCTACATGTTTAGATTGAGTGATCAGAATTATGACTCACGATCACATGAAGTCTTTGTTTTAGTGAAATTTTATACTTCTCATCTAATCTTCGAGACTAGGATCACTTTCTAGTGAATTAGTTTTATCAGTGTCTGACCTAAGCTACTTTCTTTAAATATGAAATTAACTAAATGCATATTGACATTGAGCCAATGTCTTAGTAATCATATATGCAAGTTGTATCCATAGTTGCACAAATAGTCAACCATTAACTTGCTGGTCCATGTTTATTACCACGGTCCATGCAGACATTTATATCAGTGGATATGAAACAATTATATGTCATCGTGCACATAGATTTACTGAATAAATTGTAATAAAGCTGCAGTTTGATGCTGTGTGTTTGTTATGTCTTAAGGAACCAATCGACCAAACTGAATTTGGTGCTTTAATTTTTGTTTATTGTGTCTGTTTAAGCTCCAAAGTGATTGTAGTTATCCGCACATGCAGTGAAAGTAATCTAATACATATCCATTAATGCCAAGTTCCAAAATAGTTGTTCTTTTAGTTGCGTAGTAGCTTCGTAAGCGTCTGTAGTCAAATTGTTCTAATCCTAGACCTGCAAAACCTTAATATTTACTATTATTCCCCCACAACCAACCTTATTATTTATAGTCAATGTTACAAACATTTTATGCTCTGATATCGATCAATATCAGATAGTTTCAGCCAAAATGCATGTTATATTTGGCACTTAGCAAATCATGGCGAAAAATTATTGCTTTGCTAATGAAACTTAAGCCGGGCTTAAATTTAAAGTCAAACTGTGTGTTCTGGTTTTGTAAAAACTGTGATTTAAACAGTACAAGTTTTAGGAATAAGATTTACTTTTATAATACAATACAAACTTTTTATAATACCTCTATTACTTAAATGTTATTTATTAATAGAATTCTTGTTTTTACTTGCATCAATTTTCCTGCAAATCAGTCCATAAGTTTACGGTTTACCTTTTTTTTTTCAAGCTGGATCACCCAAACTTTCGCTTAAAACAGAGTGAAGCGCGCTTACACACTGTCCACTTGATGATACTTGATTTTGGAAAAAAAAGCATTATACGTTCAATTTGTGTTTAAGCGTTTCTTTTGGTAACTTAGAACAAAACCTTGAACTTGCCATTCATTTTTTATGTCACGATTTGAAACATTTGTTTAAATATACAGTATAATTTCCTTGGCATAATTTTGTTTCACATTTTCCAGATCCTGTGCTCTATTACCATTCAGCTGGTCAGGAAACCATTTGCTAACATACTAAATAGAATATAGTGCATCTTTCATTTTTTACTTTAACAATCCAGTCTGCCATTTGTTGAGCTAACATATGTGAAGTACTGAGAATTTGACATGGTGTAACAATGTTTTTTTTTAATCCTATTGCCAATATGTAAACACACTATTGCTTAGCTAAATGAAGTTTGTGTTATTAGTTTTTCAAGCCACCTTCTCAATCAAACTAAATTTGCATTGGTATTGGTAAAGAATCTCTGGGGTTTGTCATAAACTTCTGCTCTAAGCAATTACTTTATTAGCTATGTGAAAATTAACATTATTTTTCCTTTCATTTATGCACACTTTTCATTTTGTAGGTGGAGTTTGTAATGGAAATCCTGTCTCGGCTTGTAACCAAGCAGGTGACTATATCATGCCATTCTACAGCATTCATAAGTATAGTTGATAAACTCTGAAACTGTCCGTCCTTAATTGTTTCTGCCTAATATTATGCGACCGGCAATGAGAATTACCATGATATGTTATTTTATTACTTCTCCTTTGACTAATGACTTATTTGTATTTCTCCCCCATCACAATCACCACCACCTCCACCAACATCACAGCCAGCGGGTATCGTATTAGCCTAAATGGATGACTTATTATGCTTTTTCAATTATGACCACTTTCACTTGTGTCATCAGTGACTTGTATCCGTTAGGCTTTCCGATTTTGATAGCTTGTGTTTTTGTCAGTATGATAATATAGATTTTTTGTCAATAGTATATCACTGTAGTTGTCTGCATCCATATCAGTTTCGGATGGATGAATAACGAGAAGTGTAGATTGAAAGAAACAAATCCATATCCTATAAATAAATCATAATCCATACTAGTTTGAAGTTTAACAAGTCACTCAGAATCTCAGATTCAACCTTATTTAACTTGATGAGACAAAGAAATCTCGCATCTCACAAGCTATCAAGCATTAGTGGCGTCCGATGTTGGTTATAAATTAGTAAATTACTAGATTGAACAGTTACCTTTTTTGACTAACAATCAATATGAACGTTGGCTAATATTTACTTTTATAATTATGGCAACTGTAATGTAATTTGATCCACTTTCAAGGAATTCTGTAAGGCAATTTGACATTTCCATTTCTCTATTCACCGCAGATTTGGAGATTTCCTAAACTATGGGTCGGGTTTGTCAAGTGTGTTATCCAGACAGTACCTCAATCCTTTGGTGTTCTATTACAGGTTAGTTTTATTCTGGAAATTCTTAAAGGTAACAGTTTCCAAATAAGTTAGTTCTCAGCAACAGATCAGCGTGCGCACACACATGCACACAGACAGAGTTTTGACACTATATTACAACAAATACTAATAACTGTTACCCAGCTGCCAGCAACACAATTGGAGAATGCATTGAATCGAAATCCAACTCTGAAGCCGCAACTGATTGAGCATGCTAGTCAGCAGAATATACGTGCTACTCTTCCAAGGTCTGCATATTACCATATAACTTCTATTTTTATCTCGAACTATGTGACACTTAAAATAAAACGTGCTGGCTCAGGTCAATTCTTCTTGTCTTGGGTCTTGTGAATGATTCCCAATCATCTGGGCAAGCACACACGAGTCAGAATCAGACGGGTCAGAATCAAAATGCCCAAACGAGTCAAAGTCAAGTTGCTCAGGTAAGCCTAGGTCAAGCAGCACAAGTAAGCCAAAGTCAAGCTGCCCAAACGAGTCAAAGTCATAATGCCCAAACGAGTCAAAGTCAAGCTGCGCAAACAAGTCAGAGCCAAGCTGCGGAGGCAATATCCTCTGTTGCTGATGTGGGGACAGAAGTAACTCAAGAAACTACAGATGATAATTGATGTGGTAAGATATATACTCCTTGCTTGTTTCTTCAAGGATAATGAACTTCTATTAAAAACTATGCCTTGTGCAAACTCATTCCAAAACCTGCTTCTTTAAACGATACTAAATGATGTGGAATGTATTACAATGTTATTTTACCTTAATCTACAGCCGAAATAAACACATTGGTTTACTCAATTCCAGACCGAGTTTGGCCAAAATTAGTCGCTTTGGGCCACAGAATTTGACATGAGCACTACTTCCTTTATCTTTCGACGCTGTGGTTAGCATGGTCTGTTTTTTCTACTTTCTGTTCGAATGTGTTTTCTTTTTGAGTTGGTAATGTAATTACTGTAAAAATATGTCCCTCTCCCTAGTATCTTGGTTTTACACAGGTTTTCTAGACTCCTGTGTAAATTTTATGTATACATGACATCTGTGACGTTTGTGCTTGTGCTCCACATTGATTGCAATTTTCTGATCTTTAATTATTTTTTTGTTTGCCCTGCATTTATCTCTATGATAAACTTAGCATGTTTTATTTTTGACTCATTTTCAGTTCAATCTATTTGAGTTGGAACTTCTTAGTTCCAATAGCAGTAACACTGATTGCTTCATCGTCTCATAACTCTTGATCAAGGTATAAAAATTACACACAAGTTGGTTAAGTTTTTAGCAGATTTGCTGGTGAAATTGGTGTTTATTTCTATCTCCGTAGAAGAATCAATATTGAACCAAATATGTATGATGACCCCTTTATAACTTTTTCAATTCTTTTTGTTGAACTCAATGTAGTTATTCTCTTCAGAGAAGATCTTATATTCCCATGTTGTGTTCCAGATTCAGCTATGTTAGATCTTAAGTACACATGGTATGATCTAACTTCAGTAAAGAACATGGTTGAATTCTTGCACTTATTTGTCGAATTCAACATATATTGTAATGTTTTAAACCTCGGATTTGGTCACATCTTTGTTTTGAGATATTCAAATATGATATGTCGTATCGAGTGAGATCTCAAATGAGATAAGTGTGTGTGTATATTGGATGGACAATTCAGAATGACGTCTTGGATCTTAAAATGCATATCAAAACTAACTCGGAGTTATGAATTTAAACTTTACAATTTCGAAGGAATCTTTGATGATCGTGATCAAATAAAATAAATTTAGGAATCATAACATACTTGATATGGATAAAAAGATACTTGATGCACTAAAAAAAGAAGATTAAAGGAGTATTGCCTATATTAATTTGGTAGCAAATGTGAAAATTTTCTAATTTAAACATTGATAAAAGTAAAACAATGTGAAATCATTTGTCTTGACTTATCCATATACAAGAATAAAATAGGATTAGGGGAGTTGTTAAATAATAGTTGGTCAGATAATTACGTTTAAATTCATATGAAAAAGCAAAAATGTTATATGAAAGAATAATATATACGAGTGCAAAATGAGGGTGAGATTTTGGGATGACGTCTCGATTTCGGTTGAGATTTTAATACTTTGGGTAAAATGAGGGGTATGTGAGAAATGAATGAAATTTGATAATTCGTCTCTTAGAGTGAAAATGAGATCTCAAATTAGACTTGGTAACAGATACTATTCGATGTTAAAAGTGTCATATCCGTACCATATTTGCATCTGAAATCATTTTCGGATATCAGATATCCACATCCGTGGATATGGATGTATATCATATATTTGATCCGCTGACAATGAATAAATCTATAAACAGAAATGAAATTTTTTAGTTTCACGCAAGTTTTTATTTCAATTTCATCGATTATAAAAGTACAAAAAAAGAAATATGATGATAATAAATAGTTTTGAACAGTTAATATACGACATATGATATAAACTCTTGATTTAATAAAATAATTAACACATATCTTCCATTATATTAAAATACACCATAAACTATCGTCTTGACAAAACACACAGTATAATTTTTGAATACTGACGTTTTCATGTCCGCATCCTTATCATTTTTTTGGATATTGGATATTTATATGTTTTTCGGATGCTAATGCGAATGGATTTTGAATTTTTTGGATATTTATTGACAGGCCTATCGTAGATTGATCAAAGATGAACGAGATTGAAACTCTGATATACTCATGCTAATGAATGTAAACCGTTATTAGATTTTGACTTATACTCTGTTTAATCAATGCCTTTTCTCCTTGTTGATCATCTTTGGTTCAACATTTCAATTTATACTAGCCATTAGGTTGAGCAACTTTTGAATTAGGATTAATATTTGGAAGTGCATCTTTACGAACAATGTTTTCCTTTCCAAACCAGCCAAACCTTTTCGTCCTGCTACTTTTCCTTTCACAACATTTCATTTCTGCTGCCTATTTTCACTCGCCTTTTTTCCTTCAACGTTGATGTAATTATTCTCTTCTGTTGGTTTTACAACAGTGCCCAACACTTAATACTGCTGCTTCACGATCTATCATCCTTTCTAGTGCTTCCGTCCGTGCTCTTGGCATTGTTGCCATGAGAGATGTGTGTCAAGGTTTTCAATATGAGATTTAAATTGTAAATCGTAAAGTTTGAACATTAAATCGAAACGGGATTTAAATTGTAAATCACGGATTCAAAAGATCCATATTTTAAAGTATGTACACACTTTAAAATTGATTTTGAACTTCTGCAACTAAACTTAAAATTGAATTTTCTATTTTATTATCTTTTAAATTTTGTTTTGTGAATATTATAAGTTAAATGTTTGTTCAAATTGTGATTTTGACTAAGTTTAAATTGAATGTAAATCGATTCATAAAGGGAGAGATGCAATCTGAATTGAGATTTAAGTCGTAAGATTTTTGACAACAATGATGTGTGTGTCGGTTTGTTGGCGATCTCAATTATTTTTTCCTTCCCGGAAGAGAATTGGATGATATAATCATATTTGAGCTGCCATTGTGCTCTATATAATGTATAATCACATATATAAACTATTCTTTTACAAAATATAGAATGGTAGAAACAAAAGTAAAATTTACCAAAACCGAATTCAAATTAATTTATCCTTCATCGTCTTTCATTTTTAGTCCTTATTCTAACAATAAAATCATCTTTTACTCATTAAATTCCTTGGATATTGTCTATTCTTTTTTTGTCAACAGAATACATTAAGAATTGTTCATTGACGAGAATAATGAATCTTAATTTTACATTTTCCAAAGAAGTGGACGAGTGAGCTTTAGGGGTGTAAATTTATCGTTTAGTCGAGTTTGATTATTACTCGTTATCAAACTCTACCCATATTGTTTGGTTTAGCTTGTTTATGTTGGATTTAATTGTATTATTACACATTTTACTGTTTTTGTGTTGTACATATTCATAATTAACCAATGTTGTTTATTTATTTAATTTTTGGTTGAAATACAATACATGCTTATTTTAGAAGATTGAACATTTGTTAATGTATTTTTGTAGAAGTATATTGACATCCCAAAAAAAAAAAAAAAAAAAAAAAAAACCGAAATTAACAAAATTGACTGAAACAGTTTTAATGTTGAAAGACCAAAACAAAAGGCAAAATGTTGAATCTTCGCACAAACTACATGATAGATACCAGACATACTTGGTTCCCACCTATTCATCCTTTATATCCGTACTTTTAAATAGAAATTAGTCAATAATTATGAATGCATCATGATAAAAATGCAAGAAGTAACACATAATACAAGTTACTAGTTTACCACTGAACTATATATAATCTTAATTTTCAAATATTTTTAAAAGAACTATGTTGGGATTTGATCATCTGATTCATGTTCGAAGGAAGAACTATAATTATAATTTTCAAATATGTATTCAAAAGAATTATGTTGGGACTTGATCGTTTGATTCGTGCTCGAAGGAAGAAAATGAGACAGGAATCACTAGCGTTAGCTTGAAGCCTGCAATCTAGTTCTCGTTGACTCAGTTGTGCATGGCCATGTTATTAGAAGCTAGTGTTAAGAATTGATCTGTAGAAACACATCATTTTATCATAATTGTGATGTCATGCCACTAGGTAGAAATAATGGCCTATCCTTCATAGTAAAAGAAACAAAAATAAATGAAATGAGATTATTTAGTTCAAATAAGCTGAAATCGCAGATAAAAGAAATTTGAATTAAAACAGTACATACAAGATCATGTTCAAGTCAAATTGCATAGAGATTTGATAATTATTTCACATTGCCAATAGATGATTAAGCCCAGTTTATGGGGTTGTATGAATAAATCACATGCTGACATGCATATATCCCATACTTTCATTTTCTTTTTTTGATAATCCAATTATATATTAAAGTAAAAAATGTCTTAAAATATGAACCAGAAACAATGACTAATCTCATAGCAGAATACGCAAAGCATACCCAACCTACACATCACTTTTCACTATGTCGCTTCACAAATTGTAGGGCCATTATGGTCGAACCCTTAACTGGTTAACCATTCATACTTTTACTATCTACCATAGTAATAATTATAGTAATAATTATAAAGTTTGGTAACCGTGGTAAACTATTCCAGCCGTGCATAATTTTTATATATATTTCACAGTAAAGTATGCATTTAGTAATATAAGTCGGAGAAATAACTTGTATACCGATGATATGTGATATTCATGTGCTAATAACATGTGCATGCATAGTTTATTTTATAAACAACCAAACTAGTTCGTGAAAAATGTTGGAACTACTTGGGGCTTATATATGAACGATTGAATAATTGATGACATATGTATTTGAAAAAATTGGATTTAGAAATGTGATTGTTAACCATCATAGACAATTAGGGTAATAGTTAGATAATTTTGTAATAGTCAATAACGGTTGCGGAAACGGTTGGAGATAATCACGACGGCTAATACAATTGTAACACCTTAGCAAATTTTGTCCGAACTCGTAAATTTTCTTATGTAATTTATCAAGACATGAAAATGGTCAAATTGCCCTCTCTTTTTTGACGCTTATTTCTTCCTCCAATCATTCATTTTTTAACTCTTAAACATCGAACCATAATATCTTAAATGCTCAAGTTATAACAAAGTTTACAATATGCTGTGTTCTTATAAACATAATCAGTAAATTTAGTTGTTTTTTATTCACTCATTGTTAATTCCAAGTATCTGTGCGTTGTTTATTGGCCATCAATGTTTATTTTATACCCAAAGAATCAAGCCTCACTTGTAAACTCCGAAGGTAATGCATCGAATTTCCAACACAGATAATATATGGAAGACATAGATATGAATCCTCCTATGATATACAAAGTAAAGAAAAGGAGAGATTAATGTCCATCACAGTCATTTTAAATGATCAAATGTTGAATGTTATTAGTACATAAGCACCACAAATGTGATTAGTTGAAAATACAAAATAAGTTTTCTGGTTTCATCAGATAAATTTGTGTAATCAATAACTATGCACGAAAAAAAAATCATAGAAGATTTTAATGAGTGCGTCGGAGGTAGTAGTAAATAAAATACAAGAGTACATGGAGGATTCGGTTTTGAAATGTGGAATGATGAAGGATGATCGCTTTGGATTTTGGTAGAGCTTTTGATCTATAGCAATAACAAATTGTCTTTTTTGAAAAGAGCGAACATTTAATAGCATACAAAAATAGCTCTATTAAAACTCAAATAGATTATCATTTATATAGAAAAAATGATTTAACAGGCGTAAAGATTGTAAAATAATTTGGATGCACGTACATGCGATTTACAGTGTTAATTTATAATGAAAATATGATGAAGAATCAAAATGGGATTAGATCATTGGGATAATGATAAAAATAGGTTATAGACAAGCACAACAAAAGATGTATAAAAGAAGTGTAATAAATGTTAGGACACGATTAAAGAAATTTTTTTCTAAGCATGACAAAATAATAGGAAACACAAAAGGATTGATGCTGGTGTACAGTACTAAAAAACGAGGCAAAGCGACGGCAATGTGGAGTCTTGACGCAACGGTAAGGTCACCCGACCAGTGATCTGGACGTCAAAAGTTCTAGTCCAAAAACAGCCTCTTCGCAAAGCGAGTGAAATGCTATGTACAGTCGACCTCTCCAGAACCCGCTATCGTGTGGGAGCCTCATGCACTGGGTTCCACCTTTACAATACTAAAAAACGAAGCAAAATAATTGTTATTTTAGCCAAATAATTTTTTTGCAACTTATACGATATAGATATCGATGTTTGAGAACTTGGTTTTGGTGTCTGTTAGATTTGTAAACTTCGATCTATTTCTCTAGTTTCGAAAGCATCGATAGCATGGATGATCTAGTTTTAGAAGTAAATGGTTTTGATTTAAGTGATTATCGACTAAAGTACAATAATGAACACATTTAGTAGTTAAATTCAATAATTAGTTGTATATTTTTTTAACCATGTTTGGTTAACGTTATTAATATTTGACAATTTCAGAAATACATTTGTCGATAAGTATTTTTGGTCATTTGTAGTTATTTCATATGTAACACAGCGTTTCAAAATAAAATGATGCGTTAAGAACAAGGAAAAATAATAATCAGTGGACACATTTTGAAGCTATACGTCCAGTTTTGTTTCTTTCCCCACCTTCTTCATCATGCTGTTATTCTTTTTTCTTTTTCTGTTTTTTTTCCTTTCCCTTTTCTCCTTTTTTTTAGATTACATAACCTGACCCACCATAACATTACAATCCATTATCAAGTCCACCTTATCCAGTAAAACCCTACTTCCAAAGCTAGAGCTGCGCAAATCATATGTAGAAAAACATTAAATGGACGAAATACATACTTAAGTGAGATAACACAACAGGGGTTTAAAATCAAGATCAAACTAGTGTTCTCATGTTTGATCCCAAGTATATTTCATAATTTTCATTCATAATTAACTTGTTGGTGATTGTTCTTTTCGTTTCTTCTAAACTCTCTTTCATTTGATCTTCTTCAATCAAATTGCGATTTAACATAAAAAATAAGGTCTCGTTTGTTTTCATTTTTAGTTTTTGGATTTTAGTTTTTAAAGCCCATTTTCAATTTTTCATTTTTAATGTTTTAATATTTTAAAAAATGTATTTGGTTCTACAGTTTTGAAAAATAGTTTTTAAATTAAAAATCAAAAATGCTATTCCAAAACAAAAATGCCAATTGCAAATTTGATTAGAATTTGACCATTAAATATAGAAACGAAAGTAGATAATGAACGAGGCTTACAAAATTTTTTATCATGAAATGGAAAATCATAAATTGGCAAGGATAACAAAATAATAATGACAACTAGTATGTGAACCATATCAAACTGAGACTAACTCATGTCATGCTACAAATTAATCAAATCTCAACCAATATCATTACAAAATAGATAAGATGTATCAATTGTATCATTACAAAAGGAGGGGAAAAAGTTTTGATGTATTTCATAGGCAAGTAGTCTTTGCTTTGTTCAAGCGGCTCTTCTTCCTCATGCTAGGCTTTCTCTTTTCTGATAAATACAAATATACAAGTATATCAATATATGTGCTTAGGAAGCGATAAACATGCAAACATGATAAAATTTTCAATATTGACCCACAAGTTAATAATAAATTATACAACCATTACACAAATCTAATCAAATACCATTATTAGAATCAACAATTACCTAAACGTACATAGAAGCAAGCAAAAGAAACTTAGCCAATTAAGAAAGAGTAAGCGGTTGTGTAGCCTCATTCACTCATAACATGCATCGTTAAAATTATTATCATTAGCAAAGCAAGTTCCTATTAAGAAAAGATAAAGAAAGACAAATTTCATACTTGACTATTTAGGTTTATGGATGAGTTGCTATATAATCATTCCACATTTGTATAGCAATTTGATCTCTGATATCAAAATCATGTTTATATTACACTTTCATAATCATATAAACATACCTTCCAATGCAAGGATTGTGACAAGCAGAGGTAAGCTAAACTACATGCACTAAACTGTCAGGATTGCAAGAGATGTGCCTGCATATGCATGTAAAAATATCATAATAAAGAAAGATGAGTTATATATTTTGTCATTCTGTAAGAAAACGGTTTGATTACTTAAACTTCTGGCTCATAACACATGGAATAGCAAGAGTAAAAGCTGTTTACAAACACTCTTTAAAATAGATACAGCTTTAATTACTTACCTTTGTCCAAACATTATGGTTTTCACTCTTCACCATCAGGAATAACCTCCTAATACCTAACCAAATTCAAACTTGGTTACATTCAAATAGCCCTGATCCTTGAATTCAAACTAAGACAGTAAAACCAAAACTACTCTCAAATCCTACAAATTCTAAAAATTTATCATCAAATATTCAAAAAACCACATATCATGGGTGTAATCAAGCTCCTGTTTGAAAAACAACGGAAATCATGAAACTGAGCGGACATTGGATCATCCTATTCAATGTACAGTTCTAGCTGAAAGTAACTGTTAGTTTCTGGTAATATGTAAAAGTATATATCTTTTTGGTATTTTTATTGGAATTAACTCCTGGCCCATGATAATATGCAAATGCAGATATAATAGTAGAATAATGGATATTGTGAGCAGTCTATTAACTGCAGAAATTTTACATTAGTTTAATGTCAAGTAAACTTGCTAACGTTTCACGTCTCAAATATAAAATTACCACTTGTTCGCATTAGCCTTGTCGATTATTCCAGCTACAATTTCTTTTCTTTGAATCTATCTTTTATAGGCAAAATGTATTGTGAATGGTGAATCTCACTATTTGTTTGGTGTGAATGAACAGCTCATTGCTCCAGTGTTCACCAAAATTTTTGGTACTTGTTTGTGATTGGGACTCAATACTTCCTACAAGAAAGTGGACAAGTTAAGGATTATTAACTTAACCAAATAACATTAGCTGATAATATATATATATATATATATATATATATATATATATAGTTGTTAATTGGTTCTAATTAATTAGAATCCATGCTTTACTCATAACAAGATATTCGACTATCTTATGCGTTGACTCTACCAAACTTAAATATGATTCAATGGTAGAAAGTACAAACTGGTATATTTGACAAGAAACTATGACATAATGTCTATTATTACAAAAAAAGATGCCTAAATTTTCCTCAAATTAAAATTAAATAAGAGCTGCTAGTTTATCAACGCTCATCCATTTTTTTTCATGGATTTTTGTACCCTGACTTTATGTTCTTATCTATTGTTATTGACTTATCAGCATTAAGAGCTGCTGCAAACTCTGGCTGACTTTCATTTATATAACATAAATTGATACCTAGCATAAAAACTGAATTATGCTTCTTTGTAAATCTAACAACCGAACTTTATAAATTGTGCACATATGAAAGTAGGAATGAAAGAGAATACAACAATTAGATGAGGACAGGAAGCATTTAATGAATTTGTAGGCATGTTTATAGAAGAGAAGCAAAACGTCCATGGGTGAGTCAGCCAACTTCATTTTCAGCAAGATTAAAACTATGTTTTAGTTGTAAAGAGTATGTTCACTACTTTATTACACTCAACTCTTTTTATGTGTTTCTTTTTCCCAACCTTATTTTACATCTATTAACATGTAAAGTCTTAAGACATTCAGTGTATAGAACAAGTATTCTCTATGATTTATAAAAAGTTTTTCAAAAGCTCTTGCACATGTAAGCAAAGTGTAATAAAATTATGTTTTAAAGCATAGTACGAACTCAATTTCTCCAATACATACTTTGTGTACACAAGAAAATACATGTTTAGTGTCAAATTTGATGAGAATACATGTTCAGTATTAAATATATAGAGGCATTTCCATATTATTTTCATTCTTGATATATATAAGCGGCCAATTAGTCTCATCACCATTTTGTATATTTACAGATTCTACTATCTTGCATTAATACGCATCACTACTCACTACTACCATATTAGAAAGTCAAAATTTTCTCAACCTACAACCACAATGGGTAGTATAAACACAAACTTACAGATTTATATATTATGAACGCAGGAATAAAATCATCCGGCAATTTGTTCTCGTGTTGAGCTACAAACAATGATTTACAACCAAACACAAACAATTTAAAGTTTGAACTTGTGATCATAAACAAACAAAATCATGAAACTAATCATAACTGAGTATAACCGAAGACAAACTGAATGCAATATAAACAATTTTAATCAAAGACAACACTAAATAAAATTGCAGAATGCAGATTGAATCCATATGAAAGTAAAAGTGTATAAACGAGATAACAGGAAGCAATCAGAGAACTTTGAAGACCTTTATGTGAGGAAATCCACATATAAATCGAGAGATTTCACCTAGGATAATATGAATCGGAAGCTTGAACCAAACAACCCTAGGTCATACTGGAGAAAAGGAACCGCTGCATTAAAGAGTTATAAACTTGATAATTTTATCGATTGAATTAAATGAAGTATGAAATAAACAAGTTTCACGATTTTACCTGATTTTTGGACGACCGAGGAAAAAATTGGAGAAACGATTTCAGCGGCCAGAGAAGAAGAAGTAGGTCTATGTTGCGTTTGTTTGCCTTTTGGATTTTGGGTTTTGCAATTTTTTCTTTGGGCCTGAAAACATGGAAAAGGAAAAAAAATTGTTTTCAGTTTTGTATAACAAGCCCATTTTTGAAAATGATAAATTTTCAAAATGAGTTTTGCAAAATGGTAAAAGAAACGAGTTTTCACTGTTTTTGAAAATTAAAAATTGAAAATGGTTTGAAAATAGCAAACCAAACAGGCCCTAATTGTCTCGATGGAAACTGGATCTCTTCTAGTTTCATCTCAGAAATGGTTGAAATTCTTGTGTTTCAACTAAAACCTCAAACCTTTCTAGACAGTAAAGGAAAAAGAAAAAATATTTTTAGATTAGCAGAAGTAGAAAGATATTAACTCATGATTTAGAACAAATGAATGCGTGAGCATTTACATGATAGTATATTAGTACAAGAGAAGGATATACTAAATATGTGAATTTTTTTTTAACATTTGCTATATGAAGAATATCCTAAGGAGAAGTAGAAAACACAGCGATAATGAAAAAAATAAAAAGGTTGGAAAGTTGAAGAAACAGTAGAAGGCAACGATGAAGCAGTAGGTCCGGATATTATAGGCGTGGAAAACATTGGGAAGGAAATGAATTAAATGACTTCCAAACTGGGTTTTTAAGCCAAAGGAAAAAAGTTAGAAAAAAATTTAGTGTCAGGGACAAAAAGTTTGTTTTTTAGGCTGGATGACACTTTTCAGTGTAAATCACAGAATGATAGTTGTAACTATCATTTTCAGTTTACACTAAAAAGTGTCCTTCAGGCTAAAAAGCAAACTTGTTGTCCCTTAAACTAAATTTTTTTACAACTTCTTTCTTACGTCTATTTACCTGTTTAAAATAAAGGTAATCTACAAAATTGTATGTACTATAGAGGAAATAAACCGTAGAGTCATTCAATGAATCCATGAGAATCGGTGAAAAATTGTTCAAGAAATGAATCATCGATATCATAGATTAATAAAACAATTTAGGAGCATATGATATTCATAGATTAAAAATAAATATGTTAGGGTAACATGAAATTTGCTGGATGGTAAGTAAATCTCAACGCACACAATAAAACTGATTCAAGATATTAATGAAAACATCACATAAAATGCTAGTGGATTCTCTATAGAAGTAGGGGCTACACCAAGGGTCGGTCATACATCCTTATTAATTTGCACTGATATTCGATGAAATAAAAAAAGAAAATCAAGAGAATGTATACATGATGTTTGCAAATGACGTCGTGATAATTATTACATGGCAAGGAAAAATAGAACAATAGAAAAATGAAGAAATGCACTAGAATCAAATGATTTGAAACGATGTTTAATTTTTTTAATTTTTGGTTCCATTTTAGCAATTTAATTATTTTTTGAAGTTTCGATGCCGTTATGATTGTTATGGGTATTCTGTTTTGTTTTCGATTTTGAATTTCGTTATCTATATAAATACTTTAGTAAACCCAACAAACTTGTATTATTTAGTATAATTTAACTGTATGCCTGTATAATAACTTAACAAACATGATTTACACACCAAAAGTCTTACTACATAATCATAAAGTTTAATAGACCTGCTAAGTCCAATCCACACATCTAATAAACATACAAACAACTGTAACAAACATATAATTATGCACATCCCTACAAAAGTCCTCATTGTTGTTTCTTCCTAATCAAGCCCCAAGTCTTTTCAAATATATGAATTGAAACTTGAGTCCTAATTAAAACTGTGAAAAAATGATGGAAGTCGAATAATCAAAAGCCCTAATCAATCAGAATGTTAAAGCAGCCCTAAATCATTTCTCGGGTTCTTTTGTATTTTTGTTCGAATCACTTTTCTTAATTTTGAATCTTTCTTTTATAGAGCTTTGTATTTTTACCGCAGAATTCTTGCAATTAATTTTCAATTTTGTTCTTGATACACTGATTTTATTGGCTTGGCTGAAATCAAGTTTATGAGATAATTCCGTCTCGATGACACTCAAACCGAAACAGTATGTTTGGAATTCCGGCATGCCGGCCGGAATCGCAAACCTTGATCTACAACGTAGTTGAATTAAAACTGAGTTTATGGTATGCATCTTCGGTAAAAAAAAAGTATTGGTAGCAGTACGATAAAGAGGCAAAATCAAATGCAACAAAATAGATAGTTTTGAATATCTTGTTCCAATAATATAAGAAATGGAGAAGTAGAAAAGGATGCAGCAAATCAAATTATAACACAGGTTGGAAGAAATGAAGATGAACTAGTGCTATTTTGTGGGATAGGAGAATTACAGACAAACAAAAGGAGAATTCTATTGAGCAATGTTAGATATGCTTTATTACACTGAGCAGAAAGTTGGCCTTTGACGAAGATGCCAGAAATTAAGATAAATGTAGGATAAACAAGGATGGTAAGGAGAATGATTGGAATTTTACTAGAAAAGACAGTTAAAAATGAGACGGTGAGAGTAAATTTAGAAGCGACATCTGAAAATGAGAATTTTAGAATAAATAAACTTAGGTGGTATACACATACAAAGAAAAAAGAGTGCAGTCGTAGGGAGAGAAGATAGTATTTATATGTGAGGAAAAAATGAAAACAAATGCCAAAATTAACATAAGAAGAAGGTATTGAAAATGCTAAAGGTACGATTTGTATCTTATTCGTATCCATCCACAAGCAGCCTCCTTCGTATCGATTATGGCCGAACTTCTTCGTATCCATCATGTTCGTATCGATCCAAGGTGGCCTTCTTCATATCCATCATGATCGTATCGGTCCAAGTAACCTCACTTCGTATCCATCGTACTCGTATCGATCCAACTTGGCTCATTTCGTATCCATCAGCTCGCGAGCCTCGTTCGTATCCACCAAACATACACTACTTCGAATCCATCGAGCACGCCCCCCTTCGTATCGGTCCATATTCAAGGCACCACTTCGTAACCTTTGCATCTACTCCGGTTCGTATCCGTCGTCTAGTGACATTTCGTATCGCTTCCTTTAACTCACAGCTCGTATGGATATTCATCTACATAATTCGTATCGATTGGTCAAGGATCGACACGAAGCATACCACCCACGAGCGATACTAGGCAACACCTAAAAGGTATCGATGCGAAGTGTTCAAGTCTATACGATACGAATTGGAGTAGAGATCATCGATACGAAGCAAGCATCCCTGGATCGATGCGAAGCATGGAGCACATCAGGGCGATACGAAAGGCACAATTAAGGAGAAGACTTGGTTACTCGACACGAAAGGTGGATCGATCTAGAAATTTAGCTCCACATCACCTAGCAAGCACGTGTCTAAGAGCGATGCGATTGAGATCGATACAAATGAACCTATACGAATTTGGCAACTTACCGAAAATTCAAACTTGCATCAATCATTGCTCAAAATCTACAAGTCCAAATGCCATCAAATTTTCACAGGAGTTTGCGTACGACCTCAAGAGTGTCCATGTTCGATCTCGACTCGATTGGGCAAGATCATGATCGATACGAATTCCATTCGTGCATGGATTGAGTCGAAATACCTCGGGATCGATCACGTGGACCCACCTACGTGAGAGGAGTCTTCCGAGATCTGGACGAGATATTTGCAGCCTACACCTATAAATAGCAGTTCAAGAGCTTCAGAAAGGAGATCTTTTTGGCTCTCCTAAATCCAGACTCTGCCGAGATCATCTTTGTACTTCACTTCTACTATTGTAACTCATTGTAACCGCGAGAACTATCAATAAAACAAAAAATCCTTCAAAGTGGACGTAGGCTACAACATCGAACCACTATAAATCTCGTTTTTCTACTGCTTTCCTTTTAATTTTTTGAGCGTTCTTCACATTTATTTTCTTTACATATTTGCTATCTGTGATCCGTGATTGTAAACAAGTGCTTTCATCGACAGTTGGATGTTTATGATCTTTTGGCGCAAACATTGTGGTGCTTTCACTGAGAAGGGCTAACATTCAGGGATTCTACAACTTGGATTTTAGATTTGAAGGCTTAAGGACTTAGATCTGGAAAGCTATGGTGAAGCAATCAGCAAGGAGACATAGGACTGAAAGAAGTCAACATGAAGGGAGTCAGGAGGCTTCCTTGGGAGCGATTAGGTCTCAGTCTTCATCATCCGGGACGAGATCGAGATGATGATGGGAGCTATGCATGAAGAGCTTCTAAAAAGACAAGAGGAGACGATGCAGAATCTTCTTCAACAAGCTGGACAAACTGGAATGCAGAGTCAAGGGAACGCAATTGCAGGAGATGTTGGAGATAGGAGTCAGGAGCAGGAGCAACCAGAATTCAGAATAGAGCAGGATCATCAGGAGCAACACCAGATCTAGGGGGCACTCACCCGGAGCATGTTGATCCAATCCTAGGTAGAGTACCAGGTGGAGCTATGCAACACGGCGTTGATAGGGGAATGGATGCTCGTTCAAGGGAGCAGATTCTAGAACTCCCTCATGAACTCAAGGGGCAGATTGGAGGCAACGGACAAGGACTACTCCTTGGCGACAGCGACAGATTGGCGGATATGGTTAGGCGAGCTGTGCAAGGCAGATTGGTGAATAGAGACTTGGAGGATGTGAATAGGAGTCCCTTTGCTCCTTCAATCAAGCAAGCTAGGAACCCGCCAAATTTCAAACTACCAACACAGGAGATGTATGACGGAAGAACGGATTCCACTGTTCACTTGACAAGATACATGAGGCATATGGAAGTATTGGGGGCATCGGAAGAGGTCATGGAACGATGCTTTCCTTTGTATTTGACGGATATAGCAGCATTATGGCTCAGACAGCTGAAAAGTGGCACTATTGGTACATGGACGAAGCTAATTGAAAGGTTGATGAGGCAGTTTCGGGTCTACATAGTCAGACCCAAGAATGTGATGACTCTGACGTCGATGAAACAGTGGAAGGGAGAATCGCTTAGAGATTTCTTAACCAGATTCAATGCGGCAGTGACTTCGGTAGATCGACCTGATTCGTCGATGATTTTGAAGGCATCAGTTTCGGGAATTGCAGACAATTCAAATTTCAAAATATCATTGGAACGAGACCCACCGATGAATTTCGGGGAGTTCTACTATGAAGAGGAGAGATTTCTAAGGCAGAAAAATGCGTAGGCTGAGAAGCTGAAGCTTATGTAGTAAGGGGTGGAGGTCCACCCAGGGAGGACCCAAACAAAGATGATAAAGGAAAAAGGAGAATGAATGACAACGGTTGCACTTCGAAAAGGCCACGGAGGGAGTCAAAGTTTTCTTCTTACACAAATCTAATTGAAACTCTGGAGAGGATTTACTTGGATACTCGAGGGCGCCTCCAGTATCGAAAGTCAGCAAGAAGGGAACCTTCTGAATATGAGCAGGCATCGGGAAAGCATTGCATATTCCATGAGCTGAATTGGCACATCACGAATGACTGCAGACATTTGAAGGATATCGTTGAGGAGCATGTAAGGAATGGTCATCTACAACAATATGTAAGGAATTGAGCTGTGGCAATGGATCCAGTTCCATCCTCGTTCGAGGTGGGCGGTGGCCGGCTTGTCATCAACTAAATGGATTTATGACTTTGAATAAGTAATATAACTCGAAGTAATATGGCTAAGTAATAGAACTCGAAGTAATACGTCTAAATCAACTAAAGGATTTATGACTTTGAAAAAGTAATAGAAATCGAGGACGGTCCCTAGGCATGCTCTGAGACGATGATAAACCGTGTTGCTCAAGTCTATGAAATCTTGTTTTTCTTTTCGTTTTTTTGAAGAACTTTGGTTTTTTCCTTGGATGTACAGACATTTATTTGGTTTTCCTTGGCTGTAAAAACTCTTATTTTGAACGATTGGACTTGGATCGTTGTAATAAATAATACAGGTCTTGCGATCACGGTCCCAACCGGAGAGACGGGGAAGTGATCGCAAGTTACGAGTCCCTTCGCCGGAGAGCGATGGAATGAACTCGAACAGAATATAAAAAGTCCTTGGCCGGAGAGCCGAGGCTGGAGAATATAAAAAGTCCTTGGCCGGAGAGCCGAGGCTGGAGAATATAAAAAATCTTTGGTCGGAGAGCCGAGGCCGGAGGATATTAAAAAATCCTTGGCCGAAGAGCCGAGATCGGAGAATCTAAAAGTTCTTGGCCGAAAAGCCAAGGTCGGAGAACATAAAAGCCCTTGACCGGAGTGTCGAGGTCGGAACAAGATATCGGCCTGGAGTGGTCATGGATTCGGTTAACGGATATTGGATATGAATGGATTAAAGCTCGGTTGACGGATTTGGATAGCTGCCAAGTTGGCTAAGGTTGTGGTTACAAGACTTTGAATTGGATATCAACTCGGAGCAGTCGTGGACTTGGATATGGCTTTGGCACTTGGATAAAATGGCTTGGTAATGGATTGGATTATGAACCAGATGGTATGGCTATGGATGGAATATGGACTTCAGATATCGGATTCAGAGCTACTCAAAACATGCCTTCTTAACACAAGGCATGTTTCGAGGGGCAAATGCTACCCTGCCTTTTGGTCAAGACCGGGATATCAACAAATTGGCTAGAAAAGGCGAATATCAGGATTAAAGATCTATTGGAAACGAGGCTGTGATCGATATCATCAAAATTTGACTGAGCTTCAATCAAGACGGAATCGATTGGGAATGATGAATGGGACTAGGTGAGGCTACGTTTCAAATTTCAAGTCAATCAGAGTTCGTATGCTCAAGATATGATCGATGCAAATCAAACAATGCTCTTATTCGTATCCATCCACAAGCAGCCTCCTTTGTATCGATCAGGGCCGAACTTCTTCATATACATCATGTTCGTATCGATCCGAGGTTGCCTTCTTCGTATCCATCACGATCGTATCGGTCCAGGTAACCTCACTTCGTATCTATCGTACTCGTATCGATCCAAGTTGGCTCATTTCGTATCCATCAGCTCGTGGGTTTCGTTCGTATCCACCAAACATTCACTACTTCGAATCCATCGAGCATGCCCCCTCCTTAGTATCGGTCTTTACTCAAGGCACCACTTCGTATCCAACGCATCTACTTCGGTTCATATCCGTCGCCTAGTGACATTTCGTATTGCTTCCGTTAACTCATAGCTCGTATCGATATTCATCTACATATTTCGTACCGATCGGTCAAGGATCGACACGAAGCATACCACCCACGAGCGATACGAGGCAAAACCTAAAAGGTATCGATACGAAGTGTTCAAGTCTATATCAATACGAATTGGAGTAGAGATCATCGATACGAAGCAAGTATCCCTGGATCGATGCGAAGTATGGAGCGCATCAGGTCGATATGAACGAGGCACAATTAAGAGGAAGACTTGGTTACTCAGCACGAAAAGTGGATCGATCCAAAAATTTAGCGCCACATCACCTAGCAAGCACGTGCCTAGGAACGATGCGATTGGAATGCGATTGGGATCGATCACGTGGGCCCAACCATGTAAGATGAGTCTTCTGAGATCTGAACGGGATATTTGCAACCTACACCTATAAATAGCAGTCCAAGAGCTTCAGAAAGGGGATCTTTTTGGCTCTCCTATATCCAGACTCTGCTGAGATTATCTTTGTACTTCACTTCTACTATTGTAACTCATTGTAACCCGCGAGAACCATCAATAAAACAGAAAATCCTTTAAAGTGGATGTAGGCTACAACGCTGAACCACTATAAATCTCGTCTTTCTACTGCTTTCCTTTTAATTTTTTGAGTGTTCTTCACATTTATTTTCTTTACATATTTGCTATTTGTGATCTATGATTGTGAACGGGTGCTTTCAACGACAACTGGGTGTTTGTGACCAATTTTGGTGCAAACATTGATATTATTATGTCTCCTAAACCTCTCCGTACAATGGAGATTCTGTTGAAATTTTCTGTGAATTTTGGACATTTTTTCGAACTTTTATTAACTTGAATATAAAATGGTTTAATTTTAAATAATTGATATTTTATTTAAATGATTAAATTGTGTAAATAAATTGTTATTTAATATTTTGAATAAGGTATATTAATTCTTTAATCCCTTCTTTTGCCTTTTCAAGGATGAAAAGTTGAGTAGGGGAGAGTATAACGACCCGTAATTTTCGATAATTAGAAATAGTTAATTTAATAAGATTTTTTAATTTAATGTTGGAAGAAATTAAAATTTGAGATTAATTAATGAGAATAATAACTAGAATGAAATTTAATAATGTTAATTTAAGGCAATTGATAATTATCTTAACGCAATTTCAATAAATTGAAAAAAATTGTAAACATAAAATTGGTTATAGATTGTAAATAAGGAAATAATTTAAATGTTATATTAATTGGTGATGTCTTTTTATCGAAGGATCAAAAAAAAATTGGTCCGGATCCACTGAAATATGTAATTAATTGTAATTGGATGAAATCAGCGTTGTGTAAGTATTTATAACATTTGTTTGTAAATAATAAAACCATAAATATGATTAAATTATGTAAAAAGGTGACAATTGTTATTTGTTGCACACTTATTTAATCTGTTGAATTAAATTGGAAATCAATTGCAATTAAATATAATTAAATATTATGTTAATGAATTAAGATGATAATTGTAGAATATCAGTGTAATAAGATATAAACCAATGTTAATTATATGCATAAGATGACAATTGATTGAATAAAAAAACGAAAAATCAAATAAATGGATTTATTGAAATTTAAATTAATAATCAATGGAATTTATTTCAATTGGAATTTGAATGCTGTAATTAGTGCAATAATTAATGTTGAATTTGACATGGGAAATTGGTTTTAAAATGATTGTTAAATTCTTTGTAATTAGAAATAAGAAAAATTGTTAGTTATTAAATTTAAAATTTTAAGGTGATTAATTAATTTAATAATAATTTATTTAACGTCAAAATAGCCATTTTAGTTATTGTCTTGGATTTCGATGAAACCAGTTTCATCGGATCCGTAACAGTGAATTATTGTAAGGTTTCAGGTTTCGTGGCGATCAGACTTGTCGTCTGATCGTACGGGCTCGCAACGCGTATAAATCAATTTAATTAAATTAAACTGAAATAAGATGAGTTTTAAAGCTCACTTCTTCATAAGATGAAACTAGGACTCAAAACATGTTCCAGTGAGTTCAAAAATATCAAAAACATCTATTTTGATATATGCGATGGCTATTTTCATTTCGGAAGCGAAACGGGCTTCGGTTGTTATTGTTGTTCGTGCCGATTCTTATAGGGCCTTGTCCATATAAATAGTCTAGTTTTCCAAACCCTAGCAGTCATTATCTCACTCCTGTACGGTCAATTCTTTCTGCCCGTCTCTGTCCTCAATGGCGGACCCTGTAACGACCCAGATTTTTTTCAATGATTAATTTGGAATATTTAAATGGTTTTAAAATATTGGATTTGGAAACATAATTGAGTTAGTAAGTTTTGAAGACTGAAACTTCAAGCGATTTCGAAAAATTTTGAAATCATAAATTTAACCGACGCGTTAAACAACGATCTAGGGCACAGTCTCGAAATTCGACGAAACCAGTTCCATTGGATCAGTAATAGTATATTATTATCGGATTTTAATTTTTGTAGTGTTTGAAGTTATCATTTGATCGTACGGGATGTAAACGCGTTGAAATTAATATCAAATTTAGTACGATAATTGGATTCAGAAAACTATCTTCTCCATACGATCGAATTAGGACTCGAAACATTTTCCATTGCATTTGGACTAGGAGTATAACATTATAAACGTCTAGCGGCATGCTTTGATAGGGGTTCGAGATTTTGGGTTGCGTAAATCGAAACATCTGAGAATAATAAGTATATTGTCAAGTCAAATTCTTTTCAGCTGTCTATTCCTTTCATCTCACCCATCCTACATGCAAAAATCACATTCATCTTCTTCACTTTAAAATTCACGCAATCTGAGCACTAATTCCTAAATTAATTCACGTTCAAAAAAAAGTTAAAATGCGCGTCTCCTTTCCCTTATCCCATTAGTTCAAATTGAATTCTTCTTACTTAAAATCGAAATCGCCGTTCGTATTAAAAAAAAAAGACGAAGCAGGCGATGGACATTACGATTTTTCAACGTGCGACACATGCACAGAGGGGGCCAATGCTTGGCCTCGACTGGGGGGATGTGCGATGATGGCGGGGCGATGATGAGGTGCGCACGATCGGAAAGGGATAGGGAGTGGCGAATGAAGTCGTTCGATGTGATTTTGTGGCCGAACTCGAGCGAGGCGACTGGCCATGGAGCTCGAACTCGAGTTATAGAGGGTAGGTGAGAGCAATGCAATGCGAAGGAGGGCGGTCGACGTTAGGGATGAAGTCGAGTTGGGGTTCAATTCTTTTGGTGTTTGAAGATGTGGGTCGCGATGCTCGAGTTGATGGAGGTGGTCGCGATTTTGGAGGTGCAACGCGACTGAAGGCGGCTTGACCTCGTGGTGCTTGTGTGCTTGAGGCGACGTCGTGTTGATGCTCTGGGCACGGTGGTGGGCAGAATGGAGTCGGGCAGGCTGTTGTTCGATTGAGTAAGGTAATTAAATTTTTAATTATCTTAATTGGAAGTTAAGTCAATGAGAATAGAAATATGTGTATATATATATTTGTTAATATAAGAGGTAAATTTTCATACGAGGTTTAAATCAAATGGACTCAACCATATGGGGTTCGAAACTGCGGAAATCCGTGCAAAAGAATTTAATTAGAACATTAGCAAAATAAAATCAAGGTGAGAATTTCTCAATCATTTGGATTACCATTTTTAAATTTAAATGTTTAAATTTAAATTATTTGATGTATGATTAGATTGATAAATCATAATTATTTGTTGGATGATCATATATATAGTAGTATATATATATATATATATATATATATATTAGTAGTTGGAGTGATATTCCCGCATATTATAGCGGATGAGACTGTAAAGGCCCGCAAATCCGTACCCCTTAAATCGACCATAATTCACATCAGCTCGACTCAAATTGAACAGAAAATACGAATATTTAGGGTGAAGCAGAAAGAGGTAGAAGAAAAAAGAACAACAATATCACGGAATCTCACAATTGCAGCGGAACAAATATAATATATAATAACAAATTTTAAATAAAAGAACTGTACTGTTACTATACGTACCATTATCAGAGTACAATGGACAACAATCAATCTGGACAGTTTAATAACTTATCCTCACATACATAGCTTACACGGCGAAAATATAAACCAAATACAGAGGTACGTCTCTATCATCCAGCTCGTCTCCTGAGTTCCATAGCATCCTATCCTAGATCTGTAATACTCGGTCTAACCCGAGCATTATAATAAAATAACACCCGAGTCAGTCTGAAAAACTAACATGAGAAAACACACTCAATTTGAATTGTTAACTTTCCTCAAAAATCCTTTTAAAAACAAAGGTATCTCGTAAGATCACGTCACACATAAACACAACGGGTTTTTACCCTACGATAACTAAAACGATTTTTATCAAAATCATCTGATATTATAATAGTGTCTATAGAAAGTAAATAGAAAATAGCTGAAATGCTTGCATCTCACGTTTTAGCATAGTTGGGCACAATCAAAACCGTACGACGCTTATTGGAGAATGGATTCCATCGAATGACTGGGCCATTGGGGCACCGTCCATCACAGTACACCTCTAGAACATTATACCGAAGACCTTGCCTGAATCCCCTGCTATGCAAGACTGGCCTACCCCTGACTTGAATAGACCAAATTTGTTATCACCCCAGGTGTTGATACCCTTACCATCGAGCACTCCTTCTTTCATGCACAACTATATCCATAATATATATAGATTTTCGAGGATATCTAGAAAAGTGATAACATACCCTAATAGGATGCGACCTACTTAGCCTTGCTGCATCTCCCCTATTTTAGTCATTCTCGGTTGATGAGGCTCGAGGGTAAGCGTTACCTTTCAAAAAATTGATTCTACTTAGAACGCTCATCGTCCTTCAATGATGATGTTCTGCTAGCATTCATCCATACAAGTTGTCCTGTATCTGGACAAACCGAATCACCGTCTTCATCATCTTCATGACATTCATTCGTAGCTTTCAAACCGGATCAAAGTGGTTTTCAGATAATTAAATCCGATCCTGGTCTCTTTGAAACGATTAACGAGATTGACCAATATTGATAGTCGGTTATTTAACTATCAATAAAACATCCATAAGCAGTCATTAAGCCTTATTGTAAATTTTCCAAAATATTTATTTTAAAAAGACATCTTTAAAAGATATACGAATCCCTTCCAACATTTGAATTTTTTTTTTCAAATACTCAAATCCGTAACGGGATACTTCTAAACATCTCAACACATAGAAATATTTCCAAATTTCCATTTCTATACTTAGGAAAATATTATAAGTCTTATTTCCAAAATCCCTTCAAATATTAATATTTAAGAGAATGTTTCGCGACTTATCTTATTGATCTTCGAAATTTTCATCAATTCCTTTTCCCTTTTCAAAATTGATTATATCTACTTATAATATCTTCTATCTGTTTATAACTTCTTTATGGCTTACCCCTAATTTCTTATCCCTAATATTTCAGAACCTCCTTAAGTTCCAAGAACTTAATTATAAGATTTTCCCTTTGTGAAATCCTATCCGTTAAATAACTTCGTTTGCAATCTCGAGAGGCTTTATAAATAAATTTCAATCCTTTAAAACTGTATATACAAAATAAATATTTTTAAAGTATAATTGTTTATTTTTAAAATATGTTTACGTAATTTTAAAATATCAAACATTTCAAATAACATCGATAACTCTTTTTCAATCATTTTTAAATAACTAATTAATTTACATAGTTGGTCAATAAATTTAGAATTTCATTTCAATAAATATTAAATATTAGAATAAGTTACCTTTCAGAATATTCTAAATCCAAATAGTAGTTTAAGTTATAAAGTATAGTGATCAAAATCCCATTTAAAATATTTTTTTTATTTCTCAAAAAAAAAATATTTTAAAAATCCAATATTGCTAGTTTCAATTTATAATTCTCTCTTAATTCGTATAACATCGATTATATCTCTATTTTTTATCACCATTCTCACATTCAAAAATAGATTCCACTATTTATTTCCCAATGATTTCCATAACTCGATGTAAATTCACATCATAAATCTGTTTTTCCAATTTATCAACTGACCATCATTTTCTTTATTTATAAACATCGTTTATAAATTTATAAACCCCTTTGAGTTTTTAATTATTTATACAACAATTTCATTTGTAAAACCTCATTTATAAATCCATTTCTTAATAAGTCCCAATTTTATTTGAAATCTATTTTTAATATCGATTTTCAGTTCCTTTCATATTTCAAAATATCATTTATAAATTCCTTTACATAACCCATCTTTAAAATCTCTATTTTAACAATTCACAAATAGTTAAGTATAACCAAAAATTATATATATATATATATATATATATATAATATTTTCTAACTCAATTTTCTTTAAAATACCCCCAAACTCAAAGTAAATATTTTATATCAAATCCTCTTTAATTCTTTAAATTTTAAAAATATATTTATGGTATTTGACTTCAATAACACAAAGAGCAGAAAAGATTGGATGCATCTTGAACAATCCCTTTTTCTTTCTACAAAAGTCACTTGCATCTTTATTTTATTTCCAAAACTTTAGCCTCTCGCCATTTTGTCAACCTATAAAAAATTATTTCGAGCATATATAAAGGAAAAAAAGGTTCTCGTTAACATTACCGATGATAATTTATCTATGTTATTTGTTATGCTTTTAGTTACAGAAATATTTTTCAAACATACGTAGCATCTTATCCTAACAAAATGTCGTTACAATGGGAAAGTAATCAGTAAAATGCAACTACTGGGCTGTTATGCAATTACATGACACTACCCATAAACAACAGAATTTTATTATTATTACATTTAGATAATTAATTTTTTTTACCTTGTCGAAGTCATTTCTCCTCCAAGAGAAACCTCTGATGTTATATGCGTTGAAATCAAATAGCTGTTATTCCAATTAAATATTTTAAAATTAAAAAAGGGCAAAATTCGATAAATTTTAAGAATACCAATTCAACCCTTACGTCCATTAATTGCCCTGAAACCAAGTAGCCTTGCTCATTACATTTCCTCTTCTTTTCTTCCACTGTTCATGAATTATTAAGAAATAAGTAATCAGTAATCAACAAAATAGAAGATCTTAAACCTAAAAAATCAATAAAATAATCGGAATATACCAAATTAAAAATGTAAGTCAGATAAAAATGTTAGTAATGTCATATACCAAATTGTAAGCAGGTGCAACTGAAAGGGAAAGAAATCATATAAATGAAGAAGATTTACCAAAACATTGAAATGAATTTCAAAAATTCGGAAAGATGGATGAAAATCGCAATGCAAAATTACCTGAAAACCTAGCTAATGGTAGAATAAACCTGCTTGAATGTGAAATCAAATGCCAGAAGCATTCAAACTATAGGATCTACCAGTCGACAATCTAGAAGTGGAGGAAAGATGAGATGCCATTAGCAGCGAAAAGAAATATTGTTTTTTTGTTTTTTTTTGAATGTACAGATATGGGAGAAGAGGCACGATAAAAGAAGAGAAGAAAAATATTAGAAAACGCATAAGAGGAATCGATCGATTTCAGACGGAGAAAATTGGAAGGAGGAGATTACTGACGGGGGAACGGAAGTTTCAGCTGGAGGAAAGGGAAAGTTAAAAATAGCACAGGGTAGAGGAATAAAATTTTAGAGACTGTTCGGTTGCCAGAATTCAAGGGGGCCTGTTTGCTCTGGAAATTGAACTGAGTATTCATATTATAGTATAGATTCAAAATCCAATAATTAAAACCATTTAGATATTAATAATAGAACGAATTCCTCCCCCCTTAAAATAATTTCTTCCCCGAAATTGCTAAGGCAGGAAAAATGCTCCAAATCCATTAACTTATCAAACCCACTTAGTGAAAATTCGGTATTCACTTTTCTAATCTTTTCGTTCCACCCAAACAATTAGTTTCAATTCTAATTCCAAAATATTTTTTTCTAATTACAATTACAATTCGCAATCAAATTGCCATTAACAAAAATTTTCCAAAAAATTTTAAATTTTTTCTAACAACCTAAATTTTCGATTTTTTTGGCAGTCTCCTTTGTATGGAGGACCTTTTGCAATATAACAAGAGATCGACCCACACGATTGGAAAACAAAATATATAACAATATTTTATATTTTCGCAGTATTTAATCCGAAAATGTACCTTATTTTAGCATTTTTAAGCAAACAGCTTATTTTAGTTTGCAATTTGCGCAATCAAAGTCAAGCAAAACAGCTCCAGGTACCTGTACTTACTCAACTTAAAACTGTAAGTACCGAATATATGAAATTCCATGATATTTCATTTATTTAACGAGTGTAAATACATAAGTTTCATAAACTAGCATGCTAACATATATCATAAGCAATTTATAAGGTTTGAATACTAATTTAATTGCTTTCAATCAGTCCATATACTATTTCATTCAATCTGGAATGATTTACAACATTACTTATATTCAATTCACATTTGTACTCAAAAAATTAATATTCATTCCATATTGACTAAAAAAATAAATTTATTCATTTTCCATTCATTCGCAGAATCTAATTTATTTTTGTTTACGTCAAACGACCATTTTTTTCTATGCAAATTCAGCGATATTCGCTTAATAAAATATCCACCTTAGTTATAACTATTTTAAATTGATTCCAACTCAATTTATATTTAATTATATTCCATTTTAAATTTATTCTCAATCAATTCATATACATTTCATTAATATCCACCTTCATTGCTTTCAAATCCATTTTTATTTTGCTCGGAAACATTCCATGCTATTTTATTTAATGGCCATTTTACAAATTATTTGTATCAAGATTTTATTCAAAATATTTACTTAAGTTAATTTATTTACTTCAAATTATTTCAACCACATAACTTAAGTATATTTTTTCTGGTGAACAATTTCCAATTCAAATTATTGATTTGATTTTTATTCAATCAAATTCCATTCCATTTACTAGTTAATTTAATTAGTTCATTCATCCAATCCACTTCAATTTTAATTTCGAACTCAATTCATTAACATAATATCCAAGACCATATTTAATTCATTCATATTCAAATTGGTTTTATTTGTAACTCAACCCATTTCTATTTCCATTCAGTTCCATTTTATTTAACATATTTTCCAATTGTATTTAATTCACTTACAATCTAAGTTGAATTTTATTTATAACTAAAGTTTCATTTCCATATTCCATTTTTAACTCACAATCCAAATTTATTCAACCCAATTAATATCCATTTTATATCCAATTAACTAATTAATTATCTAATTTGTTCATTTCCACTTCATAATTCGATATTTGATTTCTATTTGAAAATCACTTTAACCAATTTACTTGAGTTCAAATTTATTTTTCAATTCAATTTTAGGTTTTAGTTCCGTTTCCAAAATGTCAAACTCTTTTTATTTTGGCTTATCTATTCCAATTTTCAATTTTATAAGTCACACAACTTATTTTTCCCATTTCTATCAATTTTATACTCGAATATATTCACACTTCATTTTTAACTCAAGATCTAGTGCACTTTCTGTAACAACCCGGAAATTTTAATGGTTTTAATAACGTAATAAACTGAATTTTTGTGAAATTTTAAATAACTAAATTTGGAAATAAAAATTTGATATTTGAAATACGTCTATATAAACATAGAAAATAGTAAAGTTTCATTGAAAAATATGGAAGTTTATTTTGTAGTGTAGTTTTATTTAAATTTAAATTAGTTAATACTCGATGATAATAAAGTATTTCTCAAACCTGAATATTTTTATACTCAGTTTGATTTTTTTATGTGTATACCTATATATAATTACAATATATTATATTATGAATTTATTGTATATTGGATGTTATAGAAGGAATATTATATATGTTATACTGTTTACATATATTTACAGTAATATAGATAGATTTACAGTAGTATATCATATGTTTAAAGGGTAAACAATATAATATGTTTTGAAGCTTTGTTTGCTAATCGGTTCCAAAGGTATATATTTTATATATATATTTTGAGTATTGTTTTGCTAGTTCATAATATATATGTAAGATTTATTTATTTTTATATATATTAGTTAAACATATATACGTATATATGAGCTGGGTTCTATCCTATTAGGTACAATATTAAAATTGCATTATATATAGGTTCGTTTCAAATGGTAATATGTGATTTTTAAATCTATGTGTTTAAAGTAAGTAGTGATTTTGAAATAACATATACATAGATTTTATGTTAATATGTTTTAATATCAATTTTAAAAATATATATGTATATAAACCACATTTCGTTTCAATTTATATCAAGCTAATTTGATTTGTTATCATCGATTCCTATTTATCAGCTTTGTTTGTCGAATTTGTATCAATCTTGCTTTGCTTTGAAAATTCACGCCTGGATTCGTAACCCATTTCATTGTTAAATTTCTCTAGCCTCGAAAGGTGGGCAATTACTCACGATTAACATTCTTATATTTATTAAATTTGATTTCATTTGAAACGACAATTGAAATATGCTGCTAGATTTAACTGTTCATTTCATAATTGCTATATATGATATGCTATTATCTGTAACTGTTCACCTGTGAGATATGATACCATATCTTATTGTTTATATTTTATTTAATTTATCACCGATGATATATGTTTGTTGTTGATATGTTATATTATTATCGTATATGTTCTCACTCCGCAAGTTCCTTATTAGTATAGAATCCCTTATGGGTTGAAATGATACAAACTTGAACGATCTTGTAGAATAGGAGAAAATCGTTATGGGTTGAAATGATAAACCCAAGCAATTTTCATTGATTTGAAATTTTGGGATCGTGGGTTAAAACGATAGATACCCATAGATATTTAAATTGCAAACTGAAATGATAAATATCAATGTCACTTGACCATTTGATAAAAAATTATATACGGACACCGTTGGTCTATATTTTGAAAAATGATTTCCAAGGTTTTGAAAGGAAATATATGGTTTTAATCGATATTGATTTTGAAATAATATATATATATATATATATATATATGTATAGAAATTTAGATTTTAAATTTATATGTTTTGGAAATTTTAATTTATAAGTTAGCTTTGAAAATATATTTTTAAGATTTTCTTATAATTTTAGTAAAAAAATATGAAAATAGATTTAATACAAAATACATTTAATAATAAGATTTAATTTAATAAAATTTTAACTTAATTGGTTTATAATATGTTTAAATATTTATTTAAATTTATATTAATATTTTAAAATAAATTTATAACTTTAATAATAAAGGTTGGGAAGATAAATAAATGTTGACTTGGAATTTAAATTGGTTAATAATTGAATTTAAGAAAGAATTAATTTAAACTTATTATTTTTGAGATTTTGGAAAGATATGATTTTAACTTGATTTGATACAAAGTAATTAAATGAATATGCTCAATTTCAAATAAATTGAGATTGAATGTTTAATATTGATTTAAATAAATGGTTATAAAAATGGGTAAAGGAATAATTTAAAGTTAAATGTCAAAATATAAATGAAATTTATATTATAAATGTTTGAATATATAAACTTGAATCTTTAAACTTTGAAAACTGATATTGTTAAACTGGAATTGATTTAAACTGAATTTTGGAATTCAAAATGATTTGAATCGATTTGTGAAATTAGAGGAAACTATTTTTATTATATAAAGTATTTTAATATACATAAACTATTTTTAATATATAAATTATTTTAATATATAAACTATTTTAATCTATAACTATTTTAATATATATTATTTTCAATATCTAAAATGTTATGGTTTCAAAAGTGCTATGGTTTTGAAAGTGTTATAATTTTTGAAAGAGTTTCGATTCTGGAAATGAAATATTATTTAAAGTGAATGTGATATCAAATTGATATGGTTTTGAAATGAATATGATATTTTGATATGAGGTAAACTATTTGAATGAAATGACCATGGTGTGAAATAAGCGTTTGGTTGTTAAAGAGACTGGGATCGGATACTGTCATACTCTCTGTCAATACCGAAAACCACTTTAGCAACTGTGTACGTGGTGGAGATTCCATAATGAAGTAGGATGGTTTGGTGACGATTCTATATGGTATTTACGTAGCCCTGACTCCCGTTAGTCGGCTTGATGTGGCTAAAGCAGGAGCCATGCTAGGCTGAGTGAGGTCATTCCTCCTATCGGACACATTTCTTCGATACCATTCTATTGCTCTTGTGATTTGATTGGGTGCACCTTTGATTTGGGAGTGTGTCACAAGGTGGGTGGTAGTAGATGCTATTCGTTACCACCAGTCCGGATCCGCAAATGGTATATCTACCCTGGCATTGCCTTACGTGCCGTGTCACATGCCCTATCGCGTCTTCTATGAGTTTGTTTTGTGTTGCACTTATGGAGTGCTCCTTGATCGCCCACTTGCGAATGGAGTTTATAATATCTGTATAGACTACGACATTATATAAAATGTGTTAATGAGGATATGGGTAATGCCTTAACGCTACTTTAATACATTAGTTTACTGTAGGAATTATTCTAATAGTGTATATTACTACATAATAGATTGTTGCGCAGATCTTTAGAGGATGGAAATCCCAAACATCCTTTAAGTTACTTGTATTTCAGTTGATATTTCACTGGAGTTAAATTTACTGATATAAGAATGTTAATCCTAACTTGAGTGTTTTGTATTTTGCTTTACGCTCGGGTAAGACTGAGTGTCACAACATTTGAGACTCACCTTTGGAGCTTTGCTTGAAGATCTATCTATATCTATTCAGCTTTCAGCTGTCCAGTGGTTTCGTTCAGACTTGTCATTTGTTTGTATTCTAGACTATATTGTATTTGGGATATTCTGCTATATTTTATTTCAAACTCTGTTGTTTATATAGTAGCTTCATGAACTACTATCTATCATTTCCGCTGCTAATTGTTATTTTACTCTGTGTCTGTGATTCTGTGATGGATTTATTTGCTGTATATGTTAAGTTTTGCCAAATATAAATTAATAATCTTTTGTTTTGCGCAATTCAAGTCCGACATGTGTTGATGCGAACGGTTCGAAATAGTGGGTCGTTACAAGTGGTATCAGAGCTCTGGTTTTAGGCAAAAACTTAGCATATAGAGTAAATTTAATTATAGAATTGCCTTCGTTCGAGCTTGAATTCCTTTCTCTTTGACTCGGTTTCCTTTGAATTTTGCAACTTTCCCCTTCGTTCTGAAATCTATTCTTGTCCCCTCCTATTTGTGTTCTTCTTGATTCTGGAGTATCCCATAACTCCACTTTTGTTGATCTCTATAATGAATCGGTGATCCCGCCAATCTTAGAATTATTTGTAAAGGGGTGAAAGTCCTTTACAACAGGCATTGATTCACCAGAGATTTTTGTATCCTCGGTTTAGATGCTGCTATCTCTTGCTATGCCCGAATGTTTCTATAGTAAACGACCAGGGTAATTCTCTTGTGATCGGATGTCGATTTGCCTCTGTATTCTGCATCAATCTTACTCTTGAAGTCACGACTGACCCGGTTAAGGTCACCCGCAATTAATATCAGTATATCCATCTTCCTATTTTGTAATTTAATTATCTTATCTCCCATTCGAGCCTATCTTCTTTGTTAGAATTCTCTTTGATTACGGTTTCTCTAAACTTGAATCTCTATCCTTGTTTTGAAATCCATTCCGAAATCATCGAGTGAGGGATTGTATTTGTAACTAATATTAAAATGTTTAATAGTGTATTGTTTGCGTTGTTAAGTTTGAATTTTGGGGTTTTGATCGATTCGTCTAATCAACACTATCGATAGGAATTCCAAAACACTTGAACAAAGTAAGCTGACATAATATTGTTTACAAATTTGATAAATGAAATAAATTTTGTATGATTATATATATATAGGTATAAATTTTATGAAATTAAATAGTTAAATGATTTGGTTGTTACAAATGATAATATTTGATTATCATTTATTGTTTTGTAAACCATTGACTATTGCAACATGATATAAATAAGTGAAATTATACACATGGTTTATAAAATAATTTGGAATTGAAATAAATTTAAATTAAGAATTTGAGAATTCAATTTCCGGTGTTTTCAAAAATTTGGTTTTTAATGATTTGGAATATATTATTTGAAAGCATTTTCGGTTGGAAATTGTTTCAAAAGAATTAAGTCCATACTCTCTTCGTTTGTTGCTGGAAAATAATTTCGGTGATGACTGCAGCATCATCGACTTCATTTTCGAGTCTCAAAGTGGAGAGACCATTTAGTAGCTTTGCAACACTTTTGCTTTGGAAAATGAATTTTATTTGAATTTCTTAAGTATGACTTAATGTATAATTTGTATAGGCATATGTTTATAGATTTGATTTAATATATAGAATACACACACACACACACACACACATTTATCTCTAAATAATTTGAAGTGAAATCAAAAATTTAACTCTTAAATTTTTGTTAAGGGATGATTTTAGTTATAAATGAAACCAAATTTTTTGAATAAATATTTAAACTTGAAATAATTGAATTTGAAAAAATTACTTGTATAATACTAATTGCCTTCCAACATATACAACTTACATGAATTATTCAGAAATTGAATATGTAATTGAATAGTATACAATATAAAATGATCTTAAAGGAATTTATAAATAAATTTGAGTGATTATAATAAGTATCAATGTACTTAATCTATGTGATAAGATATATTAAGTGAATAAATCGAATAAATAATTTGGGAAACAGAAAGAATTTATTTGTTGAATAAACTATGATTATAACAAATGTTTAAACTTAATTTATGATTATAGAATTTGTTAATTGAGATAAATTGAATAATAATAAGACAGGGAATGAATAAATATGAATTTAGGAATAATTAAGATTGAATATAAGTGAAATTAACTTAAGTAAATAAAATGGATTAAATGAATATGTTAAATAAAATAAAGGGGCATTTCACTAGAAGGACAAACTTTGCAGTCCAATTAGTTTCTAGGACACACATCCATAGAAATTAATTTCAAAGCCAAAGTCAGCAGAATAATTACTTTTAAGGACAAAGTCAGCAGTCCAATTACTTTTAAGGACATAATTTCATAGGTTTTTAGGCCTTAGAAACTAATTATTTTGCATTTTGTCCTTAAAAGTAATTATTTCAGTTGTGTGTCCTACAAACTAATTGCACTTGTTAAAGAGGCCCTTGTGGCTAATTTCCACTAAAATAAATATATCTGAAAGAAATTTTCTAATAAATATTAATATAAGCTGAAAATAAATGAAACTAAATGAAATACCTTGAATTGAAATTAATTAGTTGAATATGAACCAATTTAAAAATAAAGAAAATATATATGGTTTTAAATTTATTGCTTTTTTTTGTATTTCAAATCTATCTTCTTTTTGGTTGTTCTATTCTTCTACCTTCTTCCTTTACGGGGACAAAAAGTTTTGAATGGGGGATAGTGTAACGACCTGAAAATTTTAATGGTTTCAATAACGTAATAAACTGAATTTTCGTGAAAGTTTAAGTAATTAAATTTGAAAATAAAAATTTAATATTTCAAATACGTCTATATAAGCATAGCAAATAGTAAATTTTCATTGGAAATTATGTAAGTTCATTTTATCGTGCAATTTTATTTAAATTTAAATCAGTTAATACTTGATGATAATAAAATATTTCTCAAACCTGGATATTATTATATAATAAATTTGTAAATCATCTTCTAAGTGAGACATCATGTAACGACCCAGAATTTCTATTAATTAAAATTTGTATATTTAATTGATTTTAAATATTAATAAGTGAAATTTATAAGTCGAATAAATTTTATTTCGAATAATTGGATTTAATTGGATAATTAAATCGATAATTTAATATGTGAAAATGCAGAAATAATTGAAAATTGGGTTAAATATGATTAAAAATGATTTTTAAAATTTTATTTAATCATGTTGGAGTTATAATAATGTTATAGAACTTTTAAAATCGAATTTAAAATTGATTTGTGAAAATTGAATATTTTAATATTTAATTGACGAGTTAAAATATTCATTTTTCAAACAGTCTCGGATTTCGACGAAACTAGATTCATCGGATCCGTAATGTGATATTATTGTTAGATTTCAAATTTTGTGTCAATCGGATTATCGTTTGTCCGGGGCAAGCCAAAACGCATAGAAAATTCGTTTAATCGGTTTAATTTAAAATCGATAGTTTATTGCCGTAACTCGCATAGATGATCGAATTAGCCTCTGAAACACGTTCCATTGTGTTCGGAATGTGGGGTTAACCTTAGAAACGCCAGCTGGCACGCTTCGTTTGGAGTTCGGAAAATCCGGGATGAATAATAATTTGGAAATTTCCTATATAAGCACCTCTCTCGTTCACTTTTGCAAAAAAAGAAAAAAACAAAAACCCTAGCTAATAGCCGGCCGCCACCTTTATATGATCAATGGCCGAAAATCACGTTTCTTTCTTCCTCAATTACTTTCAATCCACAAGTTATTTCAAGAAACTTTCAACGTGGAAAGTGTAAAGGACGAAGAGATCTATAAATCCATACGCTTGAGATAAGGAACGATGAAGCGAACCGTTATCAAAATAGCCGTGTATGGGTCATGTTCGCACATGTTTCTATGCGTAGGGGGGAGGCGGAGTGCCACGTCCTTCATGTCGATGGTGGAGTCAGGTACGAGCTTCGAAATGACACTAGCTGATCGTGGTATATGTCGATGATGGCGGTTGCGAAATTCAAGAGGGACGGCGGCTGTAGTGGGCTGAACGAATGCGTATATGATGTTTGGGAAAGAAGGTAAAATCACGGTCCAGATTATCAAAGAAAAATCGAACGGCCCATGATAGATGTGGGTTTTAAAATTTGTTAATTTAATTTATTTTAAATCGCATATACCGCGATAATTCCGTACTGTAACGGAATTGGTATTGTGCTAACATCTTTGGATGCAGGGAAACAGGTTGGAGGGATCCAACTGGATTCCTCAACTATATTGATTTATTTACAGATATTGTGATGTTTGTTGATTATCATATACTGATATATGATGACTTGTTGTCGTGATTGACTATTTGGTGCTGTTGCATCATCGGATCCATTTTTGAAGTTTTAAAATAATGATTTTGATTTTTAAAAAGAATTTTAAAGTGATTTTTGAAAGTATACGTTTTATTAAATTGTTGAATTGATTTATTTTTAAAATAAATAAACATTATAATTTTATTGTTATAAAAGTTATATTTTTGGAAAATAGTACTTAAGTATGATTTTGGAGTTATATAAGTTTTAAATAACGTTTTGTAAATTATTAAAAGGATGGGTTTATTTAAATTGAGATTTTTGAATTATTATAAACGGTTTATATAAAAGATTTCTAAAAATTAATATTTATAAATAAAAAATATAGGGATTATAAAACGAGTTTTATAAGTGTTAAAAAGAAGTATAAATGGATGTCACAAGTGAATGAAATTTATAGATTTATAAATTGTGAAATTTTAAAATAAATAGATTTTCGTAAAATAAAAGATTATAAGTAATTAACTTATAAATTAGATTTTTGGTATAAAATTGAGTTATAAATTGAATTGGTAAATAAAAGTGATTTTTATAAGTTGAAGTTTTTATGAAATAAATATATGTGTGTGAATTTATAAACGTTGTTTATAAATCCAAAATCAATTGAATTTGGTGAAATAAACATAGAAGTTTATTAAAGGGGATATATTCGCGATTTTGGATAGCGAATTATCTTTTGTATAATATGTGTCATAATAAAGAGTTTGGATCGGGAGTAATATTCACGATTTTGGACAGTGAATATATTATTAAAGAAAATGGACATGTTTTTGGGGAAGTGATATTATAAAATGAAGTTAAGTGTTTTAAAGATGTTTTAAAATGGATTAACTATCGAAACCATAGATTTCAACATTTATTGTTGAAATAGACGTTTTCGAGAAATAAGGAAATAGTGGACTATAACACCGTTGTTATAGTAAATGATTTCCGAAAGGAAATGTTTTATATAGTATTGGGATTTATATATATCTATCTTAATTTCGAATCCCTATACTAGTGATTTTGGGTCGTCGTAACGATGTTTTACGCAACATTCGTTTTGACCCAAATAAATGTGGTTGAAAGAACGTTTTCTTTAAAGAATGAAATGTATACTAAATTTCGATTTAAGTATATTGAATATTTTCCAAGTGTTGAAAATAAATGGATTTGTGAATTACTTGTTATTAAATAAGTATGGAAATGTTTTCCAATATGAAGTGAATATTTTAAGATTTTATCTTTTAAAGATAAATTGAAAATGAATATTAGAAATCGATTTGGAAATCGTATATTCATAGATATTTTGGAATTGTAAATTCACTATGGAATTTATAAAAGAAAGGGGAATTTGTTTAAAAATAAACGTTGATTTATTTTTGAAGTGTGGAAATAAATTTACGGATTTGGAACGTAAATATAAAGTACATCGGTAAGGATTTATTTAATTGGTTTAAATGAACCATGTTGAAATGAAAGTATTTCCGCGTAAGGAAAATGATTGAAATTTGTTTTCAAAAGTGGTAAAGGTGGAAAGTGATTTGAAAATTTGTTTTCAAATGGTTGAAGTGTGGAAATTATATATCTAGTAAAGATATTTTGGAAAGTAAATAATTTGGGAAATTATTTGGAATCTGGTGATGTTGAGCATACCTATTGATAGTTAAATAACCGACTATCAATATTTACCTTTAAATAGGTATTTGTTGTGATTTGCTTGAATTTGAATGCCACACTTATTTTCAAAATAAGCGCTCACTATTCGGGTTAGCCGGGAAAGGACCTTGGGATCGTATAACCCATTCCGAATATGTGATACGTCGTTATGGATTGCATTTGATGACCGATGTTGAAGACCGGATATTTGTGAAAACGGAAGGATTACCGTCGAATGTTTCTGCATCGACTGATCTCCGATATAGAAATTTATTACCCTTTGTGATGTGAAGTCCGGTCGTGATTAGTGAATATCCGGATTGCAAGGACTTCTTTGGAAGTGCCTTCGGTTCCGTTCGATCCCGGAACGGACTTGTATGGATGTGTGTCTGACGTTACAATTTGAGATGTAAAGCTGGTTTCTATCAATATATTTCCGTTGGTGGCGAAGAATTTATTCTCTTAGCTTAACACCCTTAGAGGTTATGTAGTTGATGGTTACTAGTGATATATTCCCAAATTGGTAATGTGGCATACGAAGTGCTGTTGAGCATTTGATGATCAAAGCACAACTTTTGTATAAAGCGTGGCTTTATGGACGAGACTTCGTCGGACCTCACACCCCGAAAATGGTCAAAACAGGAAGGATGCGACAAGATTATTAGGGGGTAGCGCCCCTTTAGTGTATGTCATTCCTTCTGGATAGAGGTGGTATCATGGTATGGAGCCCAGATACTTAACCTATGTTGCTGCTGCAAATTTATTACTTTGTGGTTGTTGGAAATCGAGGATCCTCGGATATAGATCGGTTACGATCGGGGAATGACATATTCGTGTCAGCAGTTACCCAGTTAGGGGTAACCCAACCTTGTGTTGGCAGAGATCCGGTTAGGTTCTCGGGTCGTCTTTCCAGAGGCGTACCCATGTGGCAATGGGAAGTTCCTTGGCCTGACCATTTGTTGGAAATCCAAAGAAACAATACGATCTTGTACGGTTTAAGTTGTAGAACCTATCATTCACTTATGGTGGCGCCCCACTGTTTGGATGGTAGCTATAGTAGGCATACGATAATGGTCGTATGTTGGCTAAGATTTATATCTTTACTTTCGAAATGATTTTTCCTATACTATGCACTAGTAATAATATCAAATGTTTCTTTTTAATGCGTATCAAGCATCTTTGACTATCATAAGGAGAAATCTCCTCCGATTCTGCGTTTGCATTGTGTGTGTGTGTGTGCGTGTGCGGGAGGCCTTATGGTAGTCTCATTTTCTAAAAAGCATTGCGAATCTATTTTAAAAATTATCCTGTATTTTGTTTTAAAAAATAAACTGTTTTAGTTCTCACACCGGTCACATGACTGACTCGGAGTTTATTGTTTTCCTTCTTAAACTCTGGGTGCCCACCAATTTCCACACGGGCAGTCAAGAGTCAGGTTTATCAGGATATTCTGGAATTCAGAAGTTGCTGGAGGCAAGCTGGATGGCATGGCGTATTGACTAGTATATAGTATTTCTTTTCCGCTGTTTGTTGTTGTTTGTTGTTGTACACTCTGATGATGTAATGTAATGTAATGTGATGTAATGTAATAACTGATATAGTTCTTTGTTTAAAGATTATTCATTTATCTATTATATGTTGTTCCGCTGCGATTGTGAGATTCTGATATTGTTCCGTTGTTTCTTTCTGTTCTGTACTATCTTTTTCTCTCTTCTTCTATTTTTTTCTTCTTCTTAAACCATAACGGTACGGTTTTCCGACATTCGATTGCTCGGCAGTTGATACAGTGGATGTATTGATGTCGGTTTTCGAGCATCTAAAAGTCACGTTCGTTACACATCATATCTCGTTTCGTCAAATTTGGACTGCTATTGCTCCGTTTATGTTATTTCCGGCGTTTAAGCAGCATTTTGATACCGATTATCGACTTTTGATAAGATGGTCGTATTGCTGATATCTGTATACCGTTTTGATTATCTCGTCATGCTGATCTCTATGAGTTCGGTGTTCGATAAGCGACGAATTCGGCAAAATGATTCATTATACCGGTTCCGTATTTTTAAAGCTTTGGTGCTCCTCTTGCTCGTTCGTGTATCAAACATAAGAAATTGAATGGCCACTTAGCTTTAACATTCTCTGAATCCAGGCTCTATATACTCCTTGTATTTAATATATTCTTACTGTTACATTGGTTTACTTTATTTCTTGACTCTTCCCTTTCTCTTCCGTTCTCTCTGCAAATTGATTTTGAAAGAAAATAATATATATATTTCAGAGTTGCTTATATTATTCTGGAAATCGTACCTGCTCTTTTCTCTTTCACTGCCGTCTGAAACTAATTTTTTCTTGCTGCCTTCATACGCCTCCTTCTTCATAAAAAAGAAGAAGAGAGAAAATGATGACAGCTCAAAAAATGAATCATATATATATTTTTCGAAACTGTTGCTTATATGTTGTGGGCCAAAACCTTTCTAACATCACCCATCACGACCAAGCTTCGGCCGACATCTTCTCGATCCCGTCCCCTCTCCATCGGCCTCCACATCCACTCCCCCTCCAACTAACCCGACCTCGCCACTATGTACACCCATCAACACATCAGCCTCGACAGTCTTCCCTCTACCACAAACGAACCGCGACAGCCTCTTCCGGCCGTGCTCTGCCCTTGCATCTCTCTCACTACATTTTTCCTGGCTCTTGCCTTCCCTGCCGCATCTTCCAAAAGCTAGCGCTACCTTCTACAACCTTCCACTTTTCCCCGAGCACCACCTCAACGCTCCAGCTCGCCCGATCCTCCTCCCTTCCCCACCAACCTGCCTTGTTGAAGCCGCCACCCGAGCATGCGCACATGGCAATTACTCCAGCCTTCTCTTCAGTGTATGTAGATTGTTTTGGTACCCTATTTTTTTGAGATATTGTTTTAAAGTATATATTACGTATATAGATAATCTTATATATATATATATATATAAATTTTTACAAATCTTTTGCTTATACTCAATTTGATTTTTTTATGCATATACCTATATATAGTTATAGTATATTATATTAGAATGTATTGTATATAGGATATTATTGAAGGAATATTATATATATTATACTATTTACATATATCTACAGTAATATATATAGATTTACAGTAGTATATGTATGCTGTACAGCAGTATATCATATGTTTAAAGGGTAAACAATATAATATGTTTTAAAGGTTCGTTTGCTGATCGGTTCCAAAGGTACATATTTTATATATATTTTGTGTATTTTTTGCTACTTCATAATATATTTGTAAGATTTTATATTTGTTTATATATATTAGTTAAACATGTATACGTATATATGAGCTGGGTTCTGTCCTATTAGGTACTATATTAAAACTGCATTGAATATATATGTTTTGTTTCAAATGGTAATATGAGTTCTGATTTTTTAAATCAATGTGTTTAAAGTAAGTAGTGATTTTGAAATAACATATACACAGATTTTATGTTAATATGTTTTAATATCAATTTTAAAAATATATATGTATATAAACCATATTTCGTTTCATTTTATATTAAGCTGATTTGATTTGTTCTCATCGATTCCTATTTATACGTTTTGTTCGTCGAATTCGTGCCAATCTTGCTTTGCTTTGAAAATTCATGCTTGGATTCGTAACTCATTTCATTTTCAAATCTCTCTAACCTCGAAAGGTGAGAAATCACCCACGATTAATATTCTTATATTTATTAAATTTGATTTCAGTTGGAACAAAATTGAAATATGCTGCTAAATTTAACTGTTAATTTAATAATTACTATATATGATATGCTATTATCTGTAATTGTTCATCTATGAGATATGACATCATATCTTGTTGTTTATATTTTATTTAATATATCACTGATGATATATGTTTGTTACTGATATGTTATATTATTATCATATATGTTCTCACTCTGCAAGTTCCTTGTTAGCATAGAATTCCCTATGGTTGAAATGATACATATCCAAATGATCTTGTAGAATAGGAGAAAATCGTTATGTGTTGAAATGATAAACCCAAGCGATTTTTATTGATTTGAAATTTTGAGATCGCGGGTTGAAATGATATATACCCGTAGGTATTTAAATTGCAGATTGAAATGATAAATATCCATATCACTTGACCATATGATAGAAAATTATATACGGACACCGTTGGTCTATATTTTGAAAAATTATCTCCAAAGTTTTGAAAGGAAATATATGGTTTTAATCAATATTGATTTTAAAATAATATATATATATATATATATATATATGTTATTTTTATACATGTATAAAAATTTAGATTTTAAATTTATATGTTTTGGAAATTTTAATTTATAAGTTAGTTTTGAAAATATATTTTTAAGTTTTTTTTGTAATTTTATTTAAAAAATATATATAAAAATATATTTAATACAAAATACATTTAGTAATAAGATTTAATTTAATAAAATTTTAACTTAATCGGTTTATAATATGTTTAAATATTTATTTAAATTTATATTAATATTTTAAAAAAGATTTATAACTTTAATAATAAAGGTTGGGAAGATAAATAAATGTTGACTTGGAATTTAAATTGGTTAATAATTGAATTTAAGAAAGAATTGATTTAAACTTATTAGTTTTGAGATTTTGAAAAGATATGATTTTAACTTGATTTGATAAAAAGTGATTAAATTAATATGCTCAATTTCAAATAAAATTAAGATTGAATGTTTAATATTGATTTAAATATATAAATTGGATTTAAATAAATTGTTATAAAAATGGTTAAAGGAATAATTTCCAATTTGAATAAATTTAAAGTTAAATGTCAAAATATAAATGAAATTTATATTGTAAATGTTTGAATACATAAACTTGAATATTTGAACTTTAAAAATTGAAATGGTTAAACTGGAATTGATTTAAACTGAATTTTGGAATTCAAAATGATTTGAATCGATTTGTGAAATTAGAGGAAACTATTTTTATTATATAAAGTATTTTAATATATATTATTTTCAATATCGAAAAGTGTTATGATTTTAAAGTGTTATGGTTTTGAAAGCGTTTTAATTTTTGAAAGAGTCACGATTCTGGAAATGAAATATTATTAAAGTGAATGTGATATCGAATTGATATGGTTTTGAAATGAATATGATATTTTGATACGAGGTATAAACTATTTGAATGAAATGACCACGGTGTGAAATAAGCGTTTGGTTGTTAAAGAGACCGGGATCGGATATTGTCTTACTCTCTGCCAATACCGAAAACCACTTTGACAACTGTGTACGTGGTAGAGCTTCCAGAATGAAGTAGGATGGTTTGGTGATGATTCTTTATGGTATTTACGTAGCCCTGACTCCCGTGAATCAGCATGCTGTGGCTAAATCAGGAGCCATGTCGGGCCAAGTGAGGTCATTTCTCCTATCGGACACATTTCTTCGATACCATTCTATTGCTTTTGTGATTTGATTGGGTGCACCTTTGATTTGGGAGTGTGTCACGAGGTGGGAGGTAGTAACTGCTATGCGTTACCACCAGTCCGGATCCCCAAATGGTATATCTACCCTGGCATTGCCTCACTTGCCATGTCACATGCCCTATCGCGCCTTCTACGGGTTTTTTGTGTGTCGTACTTATGGAGTGCTCTCTGATAGCCAAATTGCGAGTGGAGTTTACAGTATCTTTATAGACTACGACATTATATAAAATGTGTTAAGGAGGATATGGGTAATGCCTTAACGCTACTTTAATACTTTACTTTACTGTAAACATTATTATAATAGCGTATATTACTACATAGTAGATAGTTCCACGGATCCTTAAAGGAAGGAAATCCCAAACATCCTTTAAGTTACTTGTATTTCAGTTGATATTTCACTTGAGTTAAATTTACCAATATAAGAATGTTAATCATGACTCGAGTGTTTTGTGTTTTGCTTTACGCTCGGGTCAGACTGAATGTCACAGCATTTGAGACTCACCTTTGGAGCTTTGTCGCTTTGCTTGAAGATCCATCTATATCTATTCAGCTTTCATCTATCCAGTAGTTTCGTTTAGACTTGTCATTTTTTTGTATTCTAGACTACATCGTATTTGAGATATTCTATTGTATTTTATTTCAAACTCTGTGGTTAGGAATGGCAATGGGGCGGGTTAAGGCGGGTTTTTAGTGCCCCATACCCGTCCCGGATTTTTTAGACCTCACCCCAGACCCGCCCCGTAGACCCGGTGCGGGTCTGGAATTTTGCCCCATACCCGGGACCCGTACGGGTCAGGGTAGACCCGACCCGCCCCAAGACTCGATGAGTCTCATGTATTGATTCAAAATTATGTACCAACTTACATATATTTATTTGTTTATGCTCGTTATCACCAAATAATAAATGAAATACAAATAACAACGTGTCTAAGGAAAGTTATTAAAAATGATGTGTACAATAACAATTCAGAAAATATATACATACGTTACTGTATAATTATCAATGACGCAACTTAATACTCTAATTTTTTATATGGATTATTTATTGGAACATTTTAATATCCATGCTAGAATCACTTATATCTAAGAAGATTAATAAATCATTATAGTAATAAAGTAGTTTCATGAGATGTTAGCAGTGCGGGTCGGGTTGGGGCGGGTCAACCGAGCCCCGACCCGACCCTAGACCCGGAGCACTCAAGAACGGTCACGGGTCTACCCGCCCCAATGACCCAATGGGGCGGGTCTGGACGGGCCAAAACAGGGGCGGGACGACCGGGTTTGGACCCTAGACCCACCCCATTGCCATCCCTATCTGTGGTTTATATAGTAGCTTCGGGAACTACTATTTATATTTTCCGCTGCTAATTGTTATTTTACTCTATGTCTATGATTATGTGATTGATTTATTTACCGTATATGTTAAGTTTTGCTAAATATAAATTAACAATATATTGATTTGAGCAGTTCAAGTCCGACATGTGTGGATACGAGCGGTTCGAAATAGCGGATCATTACTTTTTAGCCTAAGAATTTTTATATTCTATCCATTTCAATCTTTATAAGCTATATAGTTTATTTATTCACCATTCCATAATATTTCCTTTAAAATTTATTCCATTCAAAAAATTGTAGCTTATAGTTATTCCGTCACTTGTTATTCACATTTTCATATTTAATTTAATTCCATATGATTCAAATCCAATTCACTTTTTATTTAAATTTAAATTCCTTTTATTATTGCCGTCACTTCATTTATTTATTCCATTTAACTTTGCTTAGTTAATTCACCGTTTTATTATTTTATTTAAGTAAGAATTCAATACCATTCAATATTATCTATAACTCAATTCAATTTTTATCTCCAATCCAATTCAAACCCAACTCCATTTTATGTAACTTAGCTTAAGTTAAGTTTTTATTCATTTTAACTTACTCATGTTAAAATCTATTCCAAAGTTCAATTTCCATATTTCCTTTTCTATCTAGAATCGTTGTTAATTTTTATAATTTTATAACTTATTTCCTGATTATCTCTAAATTATTTAAATAAGGGTTTCAGAATTCAAACACCCATTTTTTTATTTCAAATCATTTTGAAATCAATTATATATATATAAACTTTTTGGTTCAACAAACCACTTTCTTCGAATTTCTAAATAAACCTGATTTTATCCAAAACAATTCCCTTGGAATTTTCAAAACAACACTTGTTTTCACCGAAAAATTTCCATATCAATTTACTAGGGTAGCAACTCATCACTTAGAAACTCGAAAATGAACACCGATGATATCGCGATCATCATCGGAATTATTTTCCAGCGACTGAAGTGAGTTCAGTGCTATTATCACTTTTCAAATCCATTTAAAACCAATTTTCTATTCAAAAATTATCTCCAACTAATAATACTATTATTTATTTCAAAATACTTTGGAAAACACTTCCAAAAATCTTCGGGATTTTATTTTTCAAACTCTGGTTTTGATCAAGTCTTAGTTTTAATTCAATTGTACGATCCATACTTATACAATTCCCATTATATAATCTTGTTTTGATTATAATATTAACATCCAAAACACTCCAAATATACCATAATAATTTTAGAAAATCATTCCTTTTATATCAAATTATAACTAGGGTAAAATTATTTCATTTACCCGCTTCAAAACCATACTGTGTCGAATTACTCTATTCAAGTGTTTAGAAACTCCTATCGATTTAGTGGCATTCCACTACTCGAACAGAATTTATGTACCACTCAACAGATAAATTAACACAATATAAAACCATTTTATATTCACTAACAAATATTCGCTCATATCTATTCGTTACACTCAAACTTATCTAGAGTACTACCGACTCTATCTCTAATGAGTAATCCACACTAGAGCCATGGTTCTCGCTTAACCTTCAGCTCTGATACCAAGTGTAAAGGCACGTAAATCCGTATCTCTTGAATCGACCATAATTCACATCAGTTCGACTCAGACTAAACGAAAAATACGAATCTTTAGGGTGAAGAAGAAAGAGGTAGAAGAAAAAAAGAATAACAATATCACAGAATCTCACAATCACAACAGAACAAATATAATATATAATAACAGATTTTAAATGCAAGAACTGTACGGTTACTATACATTCCATTATCAGAGTACAATGGACAACAATTAATATGGACAGTTTAATAACTTATACTCACATACATAGCTTACACGGCGGAAATATAAATCAAATACGGAGATGCGTCTCTATCATCCAGCTCGTCTCCTGAGCTCCATTGCATCCTATCCTGGATCTATAATACTTGGTCTGACCCGAGCATTATAATAAAATAACACCCGAGTCAGTCTGGAAAACCAGCGCAAGGAAACACACTCAATTTGAATTGTTAACTTTCCTCAAAATCCTTTGAAAAACAAAGGTATCTCGTATGACCATGTCACACAGAAACACGAGGGGTTTTACCTTACGATAACCAAAATGATTTTTATCAAAATCATCTGATATTATAATAGTGTCTATAGAAAGTAAATAGAAAATAACTAAAATGCTTGCGTCTCACTTTTCAGCATAGTTGGGCACGATCAAAACTGTACGGTGCTTATTGGAGAATGGATTTCATCGATTGACTGGGCCACTGGGGTACCGCCCAATGCAATACACCTCTAGAACAATGTACCGAGGATCTCGTCGGGATCCCCTGCTACACAAGACCAGCCTACCCCTAACTTGGATAGACCGAATATGTTATCATCCCGGGTGTTCCCGCCCTTACCATCGAGTGCTCCTTCTTTCATGCACAACCATATCCATAATATATATAGGTTTCCAAGGACATCTAGAAAAGTGATAACATACCCTAATTGGGTGCGACCTACTTAGCCTTGCTGCATCTCCACTATTTTAGTCATTCCCGATTGATGAAGCTCGAGGCTAAGCGTTACCTTTGAAGAAAACGATTCTACTTAGAATGCTCTATCGTCCTCCAATGACGCTATTCTGGTAGCATTCATCCATACAAGTTGTCCTGGGTCTGGACAAACCAAATCACCATCTTCATCATCTTCATGATATTCATTCGTAGCTTTCAAACCAGATCGAAGTGGTTTTCGGATAATTAAATCCGATCTCGGTCATCCGCTATTATGCAGGGTATATACGGTCTCATCCGCTTTAATGTATGGGAATATAACTCCAAATACTAAAATATATACTACTATATATATAGTATCATTCAATAGATAATCAATTCAACAAAACATCCAGAATTACTTTTAACTATTAAAATTAAATTTGGTAATCCAAATGAGTGAGAATTTTCTCACCATTGATTTTAAATTTGCCGAAAATTCCAATTTAAACCTTTTGCCCAGATCCCATAGCTTAGTGCAACTCGTTTTTTTATCGAATTTACCTCGTATAAACACGATGTGGATTTACGAACTTTTAAATTAAACTAAATTTAACTTAAATTAAATGATAGTTTAAAAGTTTATACCCTCCATCCTCTCATGTCTTCCAGGCACGTGCCCTACCCAGCAATGGCAACACGACCGCCACCCAGCCTTAACTCGCCGACTTCAACTACAATTCCCGGCCCAAACCCCATGAATTCGACCGCGATTCTATTGAACGCGACGATCCTCCATATGCCCACCTTCGTGCGACCTTGCCCGCGCATCTAGAACTCGACGTCGAGCTCGATATTACCAAAATTTGAACACGACAACCCTAGCTCAAACAAGCGCAATTTCCACCCCTATCATTGCCTCAACGAGTCGCGCGCGTGTAGCGACCAACTGCCAACACATTGAACGTCACTAGCGGCCGTGCCTCCCGCATCCTTCCGAATGCATGCCACCGTAGCCCCTCACGCGAGAATCAAAGCTCATGAATTCAACCTCCATCGCGCGCCTCCACCGCATCTCGACCGCGACCTCGATGTCGTTTCCCCCTTTTTTTGAGCTGAATTCGATTTGTGAATTTTGAATGAGAGAGATGGGCGCGACTTTGAATCCACTTCATTATATTTTTTTATATCAGAAGATCGATTTCGATTTGATCTTTTTTTTTCGTGATTGAATTCGTGAGGAAGGAAGAGAGAAGCGGGTTCGTTTTTAAACGAGAGGAGGCACGTTTGAAACGGTTACGTGTGATTGTGGAAAATGTCAGCTGATGGATGGAGAAGACAGATTTGAAGTGTAGAAAGAAATATATATATTAAATTAATTTTTAAAATATCTCGATTTCGTAGCTTAAAATCTTGAACCCCTCTCGAGGCGTGCCGCCAGGCGTTTATAATGTTATACCCCTATTCTGAACACAATGCAAAATGTTGCGAGTCCTAATTCGATCGTATGGAGAAGATAGCTTTTTGGACCCAATTGTTATATTAAATTTCGATATTAATTCCAACGCATTATATACTGTATGACCAAATGATAAACCTAAACACCATGAAATTTTAAATTCGATAATCATACACTATTGGATCCGATGGAATTCGTTTCTTCGAATTCTGAGATTGTGCTTCAAATTGCTATTTTAACGCATCGATTAAATCGATGATTTCGAAAATTCCAAAATCACTTGAAATTTTTGTTAAAAAACCATACTAACTAAATTATAATTCGAAATCCAATATTTAAAACTATTTAGATATTCACCATCGAACGATGAAAAATCCGGTTCATTACAGAGACCCTATGCACCCAACCCAATAGCGGATGATTCTATATACCGCGATATGCCCCTCGATGTGGGATTGGTATTTTTATAGTTGTCTAACATCAATGGATGTAGGGAAACAGGTTGGAGGGAACCAACTAGATATCTCAAGCATATTTAGTGTTTTTCGTATATATAAAATGTATAACGTGATTGAATAATCTGCTGGGTTATTGTGTGTTTTTAAATGTGTAACAACATGGGAATTAATTTTGGTATATTAAATGCCATAAATATTATTGAATTTTTAAGGAATTAAAAGGAGAATTTTAATATAAAAATATGTATATTGAAATTTGGATTATTTAAAAGAGGTTGATTTGAATAAGCAATAATGGAGTTTTGATCGTATAAGATAATGCAGGAAAAATATTTTAAATAGAGATTTAAAATAAAATATATACAGGGATTTTTAAGATTTGGTTTTGAAACAATATTTAGGAAATATAGAAAGAAGTTGAAGTCGATATTAAAAATAAATGGAATTTATAAGAAATTGAAATTATAAAATGGAATTTTTAAATGAGATTATTTTTATTGAAACTCAAAGGAGTTATAAAAATTTATAAACATCTAAATAAAGAAAATTGATATCTGGTGACAAATTGGAAACATAAATTTACCGAAAGAATTTATATCTGAATATGAAAATAGGGTGAGAGAAAAATAGTGGAAACTATTTTTGAAGTGAAAATGGTTAAGGAGACTTAAAGGAAGTGATGTGGTGGAAAATTGAGAGGGATTTATATATTGAAGGAAAAAATTCCAGTTATTGAGATTTAAAGATATTTTTTTATTGATAAGTTAAGTTTTATTCTAAAGGGAGAATTTTATTTGTTAAACCATGTAATTTAAGGTTAATTAGTATTGAATACTTCAGGAGTAAATTTCTTTCAAATACTTAATATTTATTCTAATAAATCCTAAATTTTTAGACCTTCTTTGGAAAGTGATGTTATAAAAAGCGTTCTAATATTTTATATAATTATATGAACATGTATTAAAAATAAATTATTATTATTTTCCTTCCAAATACTTATTTTTAATTTACATATGTACATATATAGAGTTTTGAAATGGTTTAATTTTATTTATATATCTTCTCGAGAGTTGGGAAATGGTTATTTAGTAGATGGGACTTATAAGAGAAGCTCAAAACGAAATTTGGGAAAAAGTAAGAAAATTTATAAAGAAGTTAAATAAAAATAAAAGTTGGAAAATGAAATAGAATTCATAAAAGAAGTAGAAAAGGAAATTGGAATTATAAGCAAGTATATTTCACTTTGGAAATATTGAAGGGAATTAATTAAAGAATTCCGAAACTTGTAAAAAAATTCGTTATGAACGAGTTAAGAAATTGACAAATAAATTGTAAATGATTTTAAGGACAAGAAATAGGGTATAAATGGAATGCTTCCTAAGTGTTGAATATAAAAATGAAGTGGAAAAATATTCCAAGTATTGGGAAGGGGTGGGAATATCCTGTTGAAAATATAAGGATTTGAAAAATTGTTTTAAATATTGAAGTACCGGGTGTATATATCTTACAAAGATATTTTGGAAATTTATAATAAGGCATGATGATTCTTATGGATGTGTATTGATAGTCAAATAACTGACTATCAAATTTCGGCCAATTTCATTAATCGTTTCGAAGAGACTGGGATCAGATTTAATTATCCGAAAAACCAATTCGATCTAGTTTGAACGTTGTGAATGAATACCATGAAGATAATGAAGACTATAAAAAGGGTGATTCTGTTTGTCCAGACCCCGGGCAAAATGTATGGTCGAATGCTATCAGAACATCGTCATTGGAGGTCGATGAGCATTCTAAGTAGAATTTTTTCTTGAAAGGTAACGCTTAGCCTCAAGCCTCATCAACCGCGAATGACTAAAATAGGGGAGATGCAGCAAGGCTAAGAGGGTTGCACCCAATTAAGGTATGTTATCACCTTTCTAGATGTCCTCGGAAACCTATATATTATGGATATGGTTATGCATGAAAGAAGGAGCCCTTGATGGTAAGGGTAGGGACACCCAGGATGATAACATATCCAGTCTATCCAGGTTAGGGGTAGACTGGTCTTGTGTAGCAAAGGATCCCAGCATGGTCCTCGATACACTGTTCTAGTGGTTTACTGTGGTGGGCGGTACCCCAATGGCCCAGTCATTCTATGAATCCATACTCCAATAAGCGCCGTATGATTTTGATTGTGCCCAACTATGCTGAAATTGAGATGCAAGCATTTTAGACATTTTCTATTTACTTTCTATAAACACTATTATAATATCAGATGATTTTTATAAAAATGTTTTTGTTATCGTAAGATAAAAACCCGTCGTATTTATGTGTGATGTGGTCTTACGAGATACTTTATTTTTCAAAGAGCTTTGAAAAATAATAAGTAATAATTCAAATTGAGTGTGTTTTGTCACACTGCTTTTCCAGACTGACTCAGGTGTTATTTTATTATAATGCTTAGGCCAGACCGAGTATTACAGATTTAGGTTAAATGCTATGTAGCTCAGGAGACGAGCTGGAGGAGTTCAGACGTATATCACGTATTTGGTTATTTCTGCCGTGAGAGTTATGTATATCGGGACAAGTTATTATAACTGCCCATTTGATGTATTGAATTGTTGCACTCTGATAATGGTATGTGTATTTAGTACAGTTCTTGTATTTAAAAATCTGTTATTATATATTATATTTTGTTCCGCTGCAATTGTGTGGATCTGTGCTATTGTTTCTGTTTTTCTTCTACCATTTTTCTTCGTCGTCCCTAATGAACTAGTATTTTCGTCACTCGACCGCTCGGCATTTACATAGTAGACATATAAATGTTGAATTCCGAGGGTCAAAAATCTTGTTCGTTACAAACCCTAATTTCCAAATTTAATTGCAGATTGAAAAATTAAAACTCCTCAAACTATATCATATTATATATCGATTCGAAGTTCTCGGCGAGTGCAATCTACTGCAGTGATTTGTTTCTCGAATCGGTTCAGCGTTTGACCAGAAATCAACGAATTAATCTCGGCCGTTCATCACGTTGTGATTAACTTCGACCGATCGTTGAATATATGGTATGAGTTTGTGGAGATCATTGTGGGGAGTTCATCCGTATCGTTCGTTAGGCGAGATGATGGTTCGATTGACCTGGAAAATTCAATTAGGGTTGTAAATGGGTGGTGGAGGCTGCTTGTTTGGGCATCGATCGAGGTGGTTCGGTGGTTCGTGGATGGTCGTGGGGGAGTCGCGCAGGTGGGGCGTAGTCATGGTTGGCCCAACGACGGCGGTGACGTGGGATAATCGCTGGCGGCTATCGTTCGAGCGTCGAACGATGTAGGGTTTTCTGAGAGACGGGCATGCAATGACGTGTAAGTGATTAGTACATGTTTTTTTTATTAATTTTAATTTCCAAATTTATGGTTGTTATAACTTTTGCATACAAGGTTGGATTTACGCGCGGTTTATTCCGCTACGATCGTATCAAAATTCCGAACATTATGAAACTAGTTTAAATGAATTCTAAGATCGTTGAATTTTTTGTCTTATTTTGGATTTCAAATCGATTTGAAATCAAAGGTGGGTGTTTTGACCCACTCACAACTACTAGATTATCTTATGTTAGTTAAATTAAATTAATGATATGATTTGAAATTGATTGGCTGATGTTTGGCATATTTAAATTGTCATTCTAGTTAAATATGACTTTTATTGAATTTAATCGCCATTTAATTTAGTATTGAATTCTAATTTGCCAGTTTATACCTTTTAATGATAATCAGTTATCTATCGATGTTTATTGGTTGATTGAATGGTGACTGTGATGGATGTTGATTTTTGATATTGGATGTTATATTTCATATTGTTATGACACTGCAAGTTCTCTATGAGTTGAAATAATACATACCCGAACGATCTGTTAGATTAGGAAGAAATCATTATGAGTTGAAATGATAGACTCCATAAATTTAATTTTTTTTTGGGATTGTGGGTTTAAATAATATATACCTATAAAATTTAAAATATTTGCGGACTAATATGTTCAATATCCGTATCACTTGACCGTAGGGTAAAAAAAATTATACGGGCACCGGATTGGTTAAATTAAACGATTTTAAACCCATAAATCTTGAATTTGGTTAAATGATATTCTGAAGGAAATTGATTTGTATATAAACCAAATCATTTTGAGAATCCAAGTTTAAATGTTGGAATTGGAAATTGGTTTAAATTAAAATTTTAAAGTTGAATTTGAAGTTTATACAAAATTTATCGAAATTGAGTTATTGAAGCATTTGAAATTGTAACTTTGAAATATATTGGAATTGGAATAGCCTAAATTGATATTTCACGATTTGAATTTGGGTTTTGATTTGAAATCTGGTTATGGTCCAGATTTGTTGAAATGGAAGAAATATTTAGATTTGATGTTAATTTCAAATCTATTATTTTAATATAAACTGTTTAAATCATATTGTTGTGAAAAATCCCGATTATTAAGATTTTCAACTATTTAAACTAATTTAATATATTTTAAACTATTTAAACAATTTTAATCAATTTAAGCTAATTTAATTTATTTTAATCTATTTAATCCAATTTAATCTATTTTACCTATTTTAAACTAATTAATCCATTTTAATCTATTTTAAATATATTTAATATAATTTAAATTTAATTAATCAATTTTATATTTATTTCATATATTTTAAAAGTATTTTAATCTATCTTAAATTTATTTAATCTATTTTAAATCTATTTAATATAATTTAAATCTATTTGATATATTTTAAAATTTATTGTAACGCCAGGCAATTTTCGACTTTCGAAAATCGACACTAATACGTCCACTTTATGGCGTGCCGAGCAATCAAGTGCCGAAAATACCAAGCTATTAGTGTTAAGAAGAAAAAGAGAAAGAAGAAGAATAGAAACAACAACACATAATCTCACAATTGCAGCGGTACAAAATATAATATAAAATAACAGCATTCATACAAAGAAAAGCTATAACTGTTAATATACATCCAAGTTATCGAGTACAACCATCAACAAATAAATCTGGAGAGTTATAATAACTTGTCCTTAAATACTGACTATACTGCCTATAATACACAGCGGAATATAACCCATACGTACAATACTGCTCTACCGTCCAGCTCCTCACCGGGCATCAAAGCATCCTAACCTGAAATTTTGTAATACTCATTCTGACCAGAGCATTAAAATAAATTAACACCCGAGTCAGGTTGGAAATTAGCGTGAGTAAACCCACTTAAAAATATGTACAATATGACAAATTTTTATCTCATTTATAACCAAACACTTTCCCGAAATCCATTGATATTGTAAAAATGTTTAGGTACATATTTATTATTTAAAATAGTCAAATTTTGTAAATCAATTCAATTCCACCATATTACACTTTAAAATAAAAAAAACCGTAAAGGATAGCAGTGATTTTTAAATCGAAGTGTTTCCGGATAACACTAATATCCGATCCCAGTCTCTTCGAATCCAAGTAATACATCTTAAGGGAAATTTGTTTTATGATAAACAATTTATATTTAAGGTGATTATATCCAATTATGTGGATTTATTACAGATCTTTATTCCAAATAAAGCGTATTGTTATTTTTAGTCCAATTATTTAGCTTGTTTGACCACTCGATGTTACAGACAAGAATAATTGAATCGAATATCCTATATAGATAAGCAAAGATATAGATCTTTACTAATTTAAATAACAGATCTCAAGACGATCCACCCCTTAGGATTTTATTAACTTTACTTAGTCGATTTCATTTATATATATATATATATATATATATATTTCAAATTAATTACAAATTAAGCGATTTATTAACTAATAATAATTTATAAAATACCATTAATTACCCATATGTTTAAGTCAAAAATAATTAATTGTCATTGTGAGATATCGTTAATTTTGGGTTACGGGGTTAAAAGGAAAAAAGATTTCTAGTTGAAGAAGAAATTATAAGTTTTTTTTTTGCAAAGCAAGCCGGTTTTATAGTGGACCGTCCACTTTTTATTACGAAAGTAATAAAAATTGAAGAACAGGAGCAAGGTAAAAGCACCTTAACTACTAAGAAATAAAAACAGATTATACAGCACAGGTACGAGACAGCTATGTTGCCGTAACTAAATAAGTTATTATATTAATGTATATATACAAATCCCTTTTCTTCTTTCTTTTTCCTTTTCCTTTTTTTCTCTCTAGCCCACTTCCTTTTTCTTTCTGGCCCACTTCTTTTCCTTCCCACTTTTCCTTTTCTTCCAGGTTCTCTTCTCCCTTTCTTTTCTTCGAATCTCCCATCCGTGCACGTACACACCTCCTCCGACCAACTATCCTCGTCGCCGATCACCTACACCAGTCATGTCCGACCCAAACACCTCATACCAACCCCTAGAGCCACGACAACCCACTAGTTCATGAAAATGACTACCACCCTAACCTGGAACAAAACGAACCACCCTTCCAACACCTCGCCTCGCCAACCACCGCCACCATCAACCTCCAAACTTCGCCAAAACAAGCGCCACATCACCCTCCTCATTTTCCCTCAGGCGCGCAGCCCCCATTTTCTTCCTTTCCTTCGCCATCTCTTCAAAACCCGTGACCATTCCTTACCCCATTCTAACCCTAAATCTTCCACAACCAGAAAACCTACCAGATAGAAAAATCAACCGCCATTTTTCCTGGGTGTGCCACTTCTCCACGCTCCTCACCCACAACCATCATCGAAATTAGCCCAGTTTCCAGAATTTGGCAAAAACCTAGTTCCGGATCATCTACACTTTTCTACCTCCATCCTAAACTAAATATTCTCAAACAAGCTCTAAAAATCATGCCTTTACATGACAATCATCACTACATAATCCATTTAGAAAATTATGAAGGTTGATTTTTGACCAATTTAAACCCATTCGCGGTTACAGGTCGCTTTTTCCTTCCCTGGTTGATATAATTTAATGAAACAATTTTTAACATGATCTACCCTTAAAAACTAATGATTTTTGTTTTGTAACCATGAATTAAAACTTATTATATATAGAGATATTGATTTTTAAAACTTGAAAGTTCAAACTGTTGCTAACTAAGCAAGAGTAGACATGGTATTTTCGAGCTACAGATTGGATTCCCCATGACCAATACATATACATATACAACATAGAAAACTCATTTCCACATAATTACTTGGCAAATAAAGATGTTCATTCAATTTTCAAGCATGTGCATATACATATAAGGATTCAGTAAAAGGATTCTAAGTTCTACTCACAATTTTATCAAGATGATAACTTCTGCTTTCTTTTTGTTTTTAATCTTCCTTCCTTCAACTTTTGAATGTCCTAACCTTTATATTATTTGGATTTTAAATGGAAGACTATATATTTTGATTTTATTTAACCAATTTTTTTTCTTGCCCAAGTGCGATCTATATGCCTAGGTATATATAAGAGGAGGTAAAGTGTACAAGTTAAGCCATAGGGGTTGAAGCTTGTACAGGCTTGGATCTTTATCTTTTTTTATATTATATTTTTTTCTTTCTTTACTTTTTGATTTGATAAAGGAAAACTGATTTGATTTCCTCAAATTATGTGATTTGATTTTTGCTTTGACATTGATTTTTATCTTGACGTGATTTTGAAATATGTTATGATGATGTCCCCCTTAAGCTTATACATGCATTTTTATGTATATATATAGCTATGCATATGTATTTTATCCTATTATACTAGCATTTGTACATATTGTCATTTACTTATATATAGTTAAATATACATATATGTTTACATTTTCACTATTTAATATATATAGACATTTTCTTGTATTTGTCATTATATTACATATATATATATGTATATGTATGTATATTCACATTATCCCCTATTTACGTATTTATTTATATTTGCATATGTTTGCTTACCTACATTTATACACATTTATTTACTAAAATATATTTTACCATCATATACATACATTTGTACTAATACATATTCTCATATACATTGCTTATGTATATTTTTGATATTATATATTCGCATTTATACAACTTTCCTGTATTTTGCTTCATATGTCATATATACATATATATACATTTATTTACTTATGTATTATAAAACACCATAAAGCTTGTATAAATTTAAATATATACATGTATGGATGTTTATCTCAATTTAAATGGTGGAGCTTTATATACACATTTCTATAATATTTATTATATCTAGGAATTTTATAATTCAATATTAATTTAGTTTTTAAATAAATTTATATATATTCAGATATTTTAATTATCAGAAATTTATTTGTTCGACTTAATAAATCAATATTTCAAAAATTGAAAACAGTTAATCGCCCAACAACAAATGTCAGAAAATCTGGGTCGTCACATTCCTCCCCCCATAGAACTTTTCGTCCTCGAAAAGGAACGAATCAAGAAATTTTAATTTTGATGTTTATTATTAGTTAAATAATTCTTTAAACATTTTAACTTCCTTACTCTTTTTATTACACCATTTTAAAACACTTTAAAATTACATAAATATACCAAATTAGTTTTACACAAAAATACTTTTCATAACTCAATATTCAAACATGTCCATCTTTGTTCTCATGGAAATTTAGTCATACGTTGATCAGGCGTAGGAATGAAAATCTATAAGTACTTAGTAGACCCGTTTTCAATACCTAGTGAAAAAACTTAAAAACCTCTTTTCAAAAAGGCTATGGAAATCATCATCCCCTCCCATGGATCGCAGTTAGCATGATTATTATGTCGCCATCCTGGTGAAATCCATAAGAAAACTATATGCATCTACACCTCTCGAATTTCACCATGGGAACTGCAATAGATCGCAACTACACCCAGAGTTGCGTTGTTATCGCAGCAAAATCCATGTAACTGTAGGCATCAGCGCCACTCGAATTACGCTGCCAAACGAAACTTTACCTCGTAGATCGCAAACTACACAGAGGTTGCGTCACTATCTCAGTGAAACCCAATGTAAACCGTAAGCACTCACTACCACATGAAATCCGCTATGGAACCACATAGATCGCAATCTCCCAATGTTACATCGCTCTCCCAACGAAAGAAAATGTAGATTGCAGGCAATCACTGCCACTCGACTTATGCTATAGAACGTAGTAGATCGCGGTTACAGCAAAGGTTACGTTGTCATCATAACAAAACCCCAATGTAACAGTAGGCATCTGCGCCACTCAACTTATGTGATAACCCGAATTTTGAGTATATGTAAATTGATAAGTAACTGGGTTAGTTAATAGAAATACTAATTTTAACTATTAAAATACTGATTGTTAAGAATGAAACAAATAAATCTAAAAATTAATATTCATCCTGGGAAAATAATTATTTAATAATCTCCTAATATGATTATTTCAAAATGGGCAAAACTTATTATCTTCAACATAAATTTAATAACATGTTTGTTTAAATTAATATATATATTTATTTGAATTGATTTTAAGTTGGATTTTAAATTGAATTTGAATTGGAATTTAAAATTGAATTTAAAGGAATATATATGTTAAAATAGAAATAATAATATGGTTTGGATTTAAAATATATGGATAAGGTTTTTATTTAAATTAAGATTTGTTTTATATTATTCTCTTTAAAAAAAAATATTTATAGAAATTTGGGAAAAATATATTTATTTAATAGGAATAAATACAAAAGCTTTTCACTGGCGTTTAAAAATGAATTAAATAATTTTATATGATTTTATTTAAAATATAATTGGTTTTCATTTTATTTTCTTTTAAAAGTTTTATTTACTTAAAATTAGAAAAGCATTTCTTAATTTACAAATGTATTTGTTTATTAGGAATTTAAATGAAACGCTTTTTAAATCATTTAAAAATAATGTAAATATGAATTATTACAAGTGTTAATGTAACAACCCTGTATTTCGCATCAATTGATAATCGACATTAAACGATTAATATTGTTGCTAATCGCTGTTTGGAGTTTATAAAACCCGGATTAAATTCCTTTCAAAAATTTGATGAAAATGGTTGCGGGCTTCAATTGAATTTGGCCCACATTTTCATTCGTTTGTTTTGTGCCATGATGGTTATCAAAAGCAAATAACCGGCCCAATAAACCCCCTTTCCTCCATCTTTATTACTTCGGCCCGTTCCCTTTTTATAAAAATTCAACCCGTTCCTCTTTTCATTTTTTCATTCGTTTGAAAACCCTAAATAAACGAGAAACAAAAATGGCGGCCTCCTTTCGTTTCGAAGACGCCGACCATCAATCGATGACCTTGACCTCCCTTTGGCGATAGACGCACCTATCTATTGGAGGCTACATCAATTTGATCGAGTTCGACTTCGTGTGCTTGGATGTCCGCGCTCGTTCAATCTTCAGCAACTAGGGTTTTCGCAAATTCGTAGACATCGAATTCGTGCTCTTCAAAAAAAAAGGTGAGTGAATCGACTCTCACTCACATCTAATTCAGCTTAGTAATATGCTTTGCGTTTGACTTGGTTTCGTTGTTGATAATTTCTCTGATGTCGTTGTTCATGATTTCTCTGATCTTATCAAATTCGTGTATTTTAGTGTAACTTGGTTAACTTGGTTCTGATTTTTGAGCTGTTCAATATCTCGTGACCATCACTGTATTGATTTCTTGTTTTCTGGATATTTTTGCACTGATGCATCGAGCTTGTGTGGTCTTCATTTATGTGCAGCCTGCATTTACAATTGCCTCTGACCTTTTAGGCACCTAGACCCCTTTTCATTGTGTTGTGTATCATTATATGTATGCATACATGGGTATATACATGTTTATACACTGTCTTCCTTTTACTGAGTAGATATGTATGCGTGTACCTATATATGCATACATGTACATTTGTGTGAAAATGTTAATCCAGGTTGCTTGCTGTTGACCTTCTCGTAACTGCAATCTTGTTGCAGTCCTGCCTTGTATATGCAGTGCCTTATTGTCACTGTCTTGATTTGGTTTCTTAATGTATTGACCTTAGCTTGCTTCTGATTTTACCGAATTTTGATAGTCTCGACTAATTGGCTTCGAGACAGTTTTTGTTGCATTGTGATCTTGTGGTGGCTGTATTTTTAGTTGCAGTTGCCCTTGTATCCTTGTGTGCCTTATTGCTGGTGCATTGCCTTCGTGGCCTTCATGTTCATGTGTGTCTGGTCATGTGTTCTTTGATTTGTATATTTTTGTGTTCATCCCTGAGTACTGTTCGATCTGCTATTTGCACACTGCTTTTGTACTTGTGTACTTCATATCTCCCCCGTGTATGGGGTGCTTCCCTGACCTGTGCATAGCTTGATGTCTGTACGCATTTTGCCTTGGTTCTGGCCATTCTTTGTTTCAGTGACATTATATTTAGTCGGGATAGTTTTGAGTACAGTTCCATTTTGGTTCTTGCATTATGTGGTATGGCACTGCATCACCCTGTTGCAGTGTTGTTTCAATTTCTCCTTGACCCTTTTATGTTTGAGCATGTTGCATAAGTGTAGCATATCTAGCTTGTTTGTCTCGAACATATTTGGTTTTTTTCTGTTCTACCTGAGTTTGCCTTCGTGACAATCTGCAGTTGTTTTATGATGTAGTATCTTCTTATTTCATTATACAGTTTTCACTTTATAACTACATGTGTAGTTGTTATTGGTGCCCTGTATCTATTGCCATCACGTTCGTGTACAGTGGTACTGCTTCTTATTCTTATGCATTTGTGCCATGCTGTGCGTATGTGTATTTACATCCTTGTGTATGATATCACCTCCGTTGGTCTATATGTCTGCAGTTCCATGTTGCACCTCTGTTTCATTTTATCCATGTGCAACTAGTAGTGTACATCCATTGTGTACATTTGAGTTCGCATTTATGTTGTCCAGGCTTGATCTTGTTTAATTCCTTTGCATTGCTGTTAGCTCTGGGCTTCACTGACCACTCTTGTTGTGCCACTGTTGTCATCTTCTCTTGACATTTCGGAACTTGAACTGTTGCATTGAGTTGAGTCATGACAGCAGTGACTTGACCTTTGCATTTTGTTGTTTTTCTGACTACACTTGAGTTGAATCCAGCTTAAACGCTTGGGTTTGACCTTGTGATTGTTTGTGAATTTTCATTGTGTACATCATCACTGTAGTGGCAAGGCAGTGCACGCAAGCGTGAACTGCAGCCACACGGTATTGATTTTTGTGATATTCTATTGTGTTTTTGATTTATTGATCTTTAGCATATTCCATATGTTGTAGTGGCGAGGCAGTACACGCGTGCGTGTACTGCAGCCCTACTTGAATTAATGTGTTAATTGATATTTCAATGATTTGAACTGTTTTGTTTATTCAATCCAATATTTTGAATTGCATTCTGATTTGGTTTAAATTGCTGATTTGTTGTTTAACACTGCCCGGTGTTATATTTATCGTTATCCGATTTCTTTATTTAAGGATCGGATAAACGAGATTTATTGTGACTGTCGTCTATTTGTTACTTAATGATTATTGCTTCTGTGCACTAATAACTGAGTTTGAATTAGACTGACCCGAGTATTATTTTCTTTTGAATCTAATACTCGGGTTAGACCGAGTATTTACAGGTTGTAGATATTCTGCTTTGGGTTGCTGCTAGAGCTATGAAGTTCTTTCATATCTTTTGGAGTAGTCGTCGTCGTTTATAATTGTATAGGAAGATATGTATTCATGTATATTATATACGTTAACGTACTTGTATATGTAACTTTCTGAGTCGACTGTTGTAGTTGTATCATATGTACCGTGTCAAATGAATTGTAACTGACATCAGTTATTATATATATATATATATATATATATATATATATATATGAGACTTTCTGTTTCATTTGTGTTCCGCATTATATTATCTGTGTTATTATTTTATATTTTGTCCTAAACTATTATGAACCATCATAGTTCGTTTTATACTGGAATTGGGGTATGTCCATGGGAGTAAATAAATCAGAGATGAAAAATGAAAGAATATATGTACCACTCCTATCGAGATAACCAATACCAGTGTAAGGCCTAACTACGGATGGCCGCTCCTCAACAGCCTTATTCTCCGCGCTAGTTGACAGCATTACACCGTAGTGTTCTTGGCTAGCGTGGGTATAGAGGTGGGGCGTCACAGCTTGGTATCAAAGCCTAGAGTTTATGGACAAAATATAAAACATAACTTAGATGGAACATGTGTTACAACTATTTGTCGATATTTTATCTCTCATCTTTGCATATGATTATCTTTGATTGTTAGGTATGAATTCCTAACGCTTATTCATGTGCCTTTGATTTTGATTGCGTGAAAGTATTTTGGCTTTTGCCTCCGTTTGCTTTACGAACTCAAGTTGGATTTTTGATGATGAGGATTTTGTTCTTGTGTTTTCGGCTTTGAATTGAGTTAGCCGACGTTGATTTTGTTTGAATTTGGCCAATTATAGCTATTTTGATCTCCTTGCATTTTGTCGTAGTCCGCTACCTTCTCGAATTTGCAGTGTACATATTTCACATTCACTTGGTGGAAGCTTTTCACTACTGTCACTTGCTTGTTGCATTTGTTTGCACTGTGAATTCTTGAGCATTGGCCTTTGTGCCTTGTTGTTATTTCTTTATATGCTGTTGTGGCCATTACTTGTTGACTTCGGCATTGACTTGATTTTTATTTTTGTTGAAGTCATTTATGCATTTATGCTCGTTTTGCTTCGTTATTCCAATTGTTAATCGATTCTTCTTTTCCGATTAGTTGTTGTCATCTTTGTCGACTTTGATAACTTCTATTTCTGGAATTTTTGGGTATTTCTACTTTGATGGATTTGGAATCGAATTCTTTGGATTTTATTCATGTCTTCGAATGTGAATTTTAGTGAATTGATTTAGTTTCCAAATTTAATCGATTCTTGATTATTTCCCCGATTTGTTGCTATCATTTATTAGCAACTTTGATGACATTTTCTTCGGGATTTTTGTGAACATACTTTTTGATGGATTTGGAATCGATTTCTTTGGATTTTATTCACATCTTTGTATGTGAATTCTTGTGATTGATTGTTCCTACAATCAATTGTGTGATTTTCACTTTAAAAATATAAAGGTTTTCTATACTAGTAGTAATTATCAAAACCCTTTTCTCCAAACGATTTCAAAACTATTTTACTACAAAGCTCTTTTCCTAAACCATTTTCCAATCTACTAGTTTATACAAACCTTTACCTCACTCGAATGAGAAATCTAATTAAACGAATTAGTAAAACGAGTGGTATGAAACGCTTGCGTTTACTTCGCCGGTTAATTCTTGGACTTATTCGATTGAATCTCTTGTGACAATTTTCTAGTGAAGATTTACAGTTAGTTCGTAAATATTTAAGTTAAACAAGTGGTTATGGGACATGAAGCTAAACTTTTATATTTACTAACTTAGTGTAATTGACACTTCTCATTGATCATGACGATCATTTTATGATTTAGACTAGCAATTGTGCGATGTCTCTTTGATTGCTTTTTGGTTAGGCTAGACACCATTTGTGTGATTCCATTCACACATACCTTTTGTTTTTTGGTTAGCCTAGACACCATTTGTGTGATTCCACTCACACATATCTTTTTGCTTTCTGGTTAGGCTAGACACCACTCGTGTGATTCCATTCACACATACCTTTTTGCTTTTTGGTTAGCCTAGACACCATTTGTGTGATTCTACTCACACATACCTTTTTGCTTTTTGGTTAGCCTAGACACCATTTGTGTGATTCCACTCACACATACCTTTTTGCTTTTTGGTTAGCTACCCTGAGATAGCGTCTCGCTTTGCGTTACACATGTTGGTGAGTTTTCATGCTCACGTGTAGGTGAGTTTCCATGCTCCCGTTCTCGCTTTGCGTTACACGTGTTGGTGAGTTTTCATGCTCACGTGTAGGTGAGTTTTCATGCTCCCGTTCTCGCTTTGCGTTACATGTGTTGGTGAGTTTTCATGCTCACGTGTAGGTGAGTTTTCATGCTCCCGTTCTTGCTTTGCGTTACATGTGTTGGTGAGTTTTCATGCTCACGTGTAGGTGAGTTTTCATGCCCCCGTTCTCGCTTTGCGTTACACGTGTTGGTGAGTTTTCATGCTCACGTGTAGGTGAGTTTTCATGCTCCCGTTCTCGCTTTGCATTACACGCGTTGGTGAGTTTTCATGCTCACGTGTAGGTGAGTTTTCATGCTCCCGTTCTCGCTTTGCGTTACACGTGTTGGTGATTTTTCATGCTCACGTGTAGGTGAGTTTCCATGCTTCCGTTCTCACTTTGTGTTACACGTGTTGGTGATTTTTCATGCTCATGTGTAGGTGAGTTTTCATACTCCCATTTGAGTTTTCATACTCCCATTTGAGTTTTCATACTCCCATTTGAGTTTTCATACTCCCATTTGAGTTTTTATACTCCCATTTGAGTTTCCGTACTCTCATTTTGTGATATCTGGATTTCTTGTGTAGTCTTCTGGAACTTGTGCTTCACCAATTTTCGTGATTTCTATTAATAAGTTTTATCAATTTTTGTGCATTGGTGAATTCGTGTATCATTGACTTGTTATGAATACAAGTTTAGGGTATGATATCCCTTCCTATCTTTGAGAAGATTCTTGTGACATTTTTGATGAATGAAAATTCATTGGTATTTTATTTTGATGCCAATTATTTCGATGAGATTTTGACGTATTAACTTCAGTAACCGTCAATTTTAAAATGAATTTTTAAGCGGTTATCCCGCAATGCTGATTTTGTTGTCCGTTTTTATGGTATTTCGAGAAGTGAAATTTCCTTGTCGAAGTTACTACTGATGTTGCTATTTTAATCACGTGTTTTAAAAAATTGTTATTTTTCAAAATTGTTTCAAAATAAAAATAATTTTTTTTTTCAGAATTTTTACAGTTTACGCTTTCAAAAGAATGAGGAAGCGATTTAAACGTTTCAGCAAAATCGAGGACTATGACCCCTTTCTTTTACTGATTCGTTTAATTCCGGACTTGTCCGTTTGAGAACGTAAAATGTTATTTATTTAAAATACACAATTTTGCACTTTCAAGAAAACGATGAAGTAAATTAAACGATTTAGTAAAACTCGTGGTTATGGGACATGTGCGTTTGCTGTTTCGGTTAATTCCTGACTCGTTAATTGAAATATTTGTGATTTCTGATTATCGTTTTTGATAATCGGATATTTGTGATTTCTGATTTATCGTTTTAGATAATCAGATATTTGTTGTTTCTGATTATCGCTTGTGATAATCAGATATTTGAGATTTAATTATCGTTTGTGATAATTAAAAATTTGTTGGTTTAATTATCGTTGTGATAATTAAATATTTGTGATTTAAGATTTGATTATCAATTGTGATAATTAAATATTCGTTGAGTTGTGATTTCTCATTATCGTTTTGATAATCAGATATTTATTGTTTCTAATTATCGTTTTTGATAATTAGATATTTGAGATCTAATTATCGTTTTTGATAATTAGATATTTGAGATTCGATTGTCGTTTTTGATAATCGAATATTTGTTGTTTCTAATTATCATTTGTGATAATTAGGTATTTGTGATTTGATTATCGTTTGTGATAATTAAATATTTGCGATTTAAGATTTAATTAACAATTGTGATAATTAAATATTCGTTGATTTGTGATTTCTGATTATCATTTTTGATAATCAGATATTTGTTGTTTTCTGATAATCGCTCGTGATAATTAGATATTTGAGATTTAATTATCGTTTGTGATAATTAAATATTTGTGAATTAAGATTTTGATTATCGTTTTGATAAATGAATATTTGTTGACTTGAAATTTGATTACCGTTGTGGTAATTCCTGATTATGGTTTTTGATAGTTAGATATTTGTGATTTTTGTTTTCTAATTATCTTTGTTGATAATTAGATTTTGCTGTCTCCTAATTATCGTATCGATAATTAGATATTGCTGTTTCGTGATTTCTGTATTCTGATTATCTATTTGATAATTAAATTTTGTAGAGAATTTGTGAATTTCTTTTATGAAATTAAAAGATTTCTTTGGTGGATATATTGTACTACGCCGGTGTACCGACTCAATTTTCTGCTATTCATGACGTTTTCCACGTCTTCCAATTACGGAAATGCCTTAGGGATTTCCGATCTTTATTCTTGAGCAACCTTCTATTCACATCATTGCTTCGGGGGTGTAGCACCTTCGAAATAAAGATGTTTCTCTTGTGGAAGTTCAATGGTTCTCAAATCCTAAGGATTGCTCTTAGGAATCCAGAGAGTTCATCGAACAAACACGTTCAAGCTTACTCTTTCATGCCCTTTATGGTGAACTTCCTATTTCGAATTTCTTCGTCTTATGATGATATGCTCTTATGGTTGTTACCTTTTGTCCATTTATTCCTTATAATTGCGGGGACGCAATTTTTTTAAGGAGGGGAGTCTGTAACAACCCGGTATTTCGCATCAATTGATAATCGACATTAAACGATTAATATTGTTGCTAATCGCTGTTTGGAGTTTATAAAACCCGGATTAAATTCCTTTTAAAAATTTGATGAAAATGGTTGCGGGCTTCAATTGAATTTGGCCCACATTTTCATTCGTTTGTTTTGTGCCGTGATGGTTATCAAAAGCAAATAACCGGCCCAATAGACCCCCTTTCCTCCATCTTTATTACTTCGGCCCGTTCCCTTTTTATAAAAATTCAACCCGTTCCTCTTTTCATTTTTTCATTCGTTTGAAAACCCTAAATAAACGAGAAACAAAAATGGCGGCCTCCTTTCGTTTCGAAGACGCCGACCATCAATCGATGACCTCGACCTTCCTTTGGCGATAGACGCACCTATCTGTTTGTAACGACCCAGGATTTTTAGTAATTAAAATTTGAATATTTAATTAATTTTAAATATTAATAAGTGAAATTTATAAGTCGAATAATTTTAATTTGAATAATTGGATTTAATTGGATAATTTAAATCGATGATTTAATATGTTAAATTATGGAAATAATTGAAAATTGAGTTAAATATGATTGAAAATGATTTGTAAATTTTATTTTATCATATTGAAGTTAGAACGATATTTTAGAACTTTTAAAATCGAATTAAGAGTTAATTTGTGAAAATTGAATATTTTAATATTTAATCGACTAGTGAAATTAGTCAATTTTTGAACAGTCTCAGAATTGGACAAAACTAGTTCCATTGGATCCGTAATAGTTAGTTATTACCGGGTTTCAATTTTCGTAGCAATCGGAGTTATCGTTTGATCGTGGCAGCTCGAAACGCATCGAATTATTTTTAATATTAATTTAGCGAGTTAAAATAGCCATTTTTCAAAAAGTCTCGGATTTTGACGAAACCAGTTTCATCGGATCCGTAATGTGATATTATTGTAAGGTTTCAAATTTCGTGTCAATTGGATTTACCGTTTGTCCGGTACAAATTAAAACGCCTAGAAAATCGTTTAAATCGGTTTAATTTAAATTGAACGTTTATTGCCATAACTCGCACAGATGACCGAATTAGCTTTCGAAACCTATTCCATTGTGTCCGGAACGTGGGGTAAACCCTAGGAACGTCGGTCACTGCGCGTAAATCGGAGTTCGGAATTTCCGGAATGAATAGTGTCGTTCGTTTTCTATAAATAGACCCTCCTCTCTTTAGAAAAAAAAAATAGGTTTTATAAAACCCTAGTCGCCAGTTCAAACAATTAATGGCCGAAATTGTCTCAACTTCCCCCCTCAATCTCTCCCAATCTACAAACATTCACGCGAAATTACCAACTAAGAAGTTGTAGGGGATGGAGAGACGAGTAAATCTATACGGTGATGATCAACAATGGAGCATCAGAGGGGGAGCAAGAGGGGGCCGACGCCTGCCACTTGCGCACGGTTTTCCATGCTATAGGGGGGGCCGAGCTTGCTATGGTTGCAGCCGAGTGGAGAGTTGGGTGAGGGCTTCAACATGGAACTATCTGATCGTGTTCAAGTTGCTTGTGGTGATCGAAAAATCAAAACCTAATTTGTGCTTATGGGTTCTTTGGTGCGGCTTGTGGCCTGTAGGAATAACGTGAGGGAGATGGAGGGACGTGCGGTCTTGATGAAGATGCAGGAGATCCTACGGCTGTAAATGATTTGGGTTTAAATTTTTTAATTAAAGTTGTAAATTTATTAAGTTAAAATCGTGTAAACTTCATAATATCATAACTTTTTCATACGAGGTCGAAAACGCGCGAAACCAGTTGCGTTGGAATCGTATGGACGATTACTACGCGATGGAATTGGATTGGAGTTGTTTGGAGTTAGTGAGAATTTTGGGTAAAATTAAACGTCCGTTTAATTTTATTCGAAATAAATCGCTAAAACGAAATTGAAATCATGGTGAGAACTTCTCACTCAATCGAATCAGTTTCGATTTTATTTTAAATAGTTAGATTTAAAATTCTTGAATGCATGTTTGAATGATGATTGTAATCTATTGATTGTTAAAATAGACATTATGCGCCGTTAGTAAGCGGATGTTATTTATTAAAAACATATACCGCGAATATTTCATAAACAGTGAAATTGGTATTATATATAATAGCAATATATATATATATTGGCATATGTATATATTGCAGTTGTTGATTTTCCCGCATTTGTATAGCGGATGAGACCCTATTGCGCCGTCTATTAAGCGGATAATATTTTAAATCTCATATACCACGATAATTTCGTACTGGAGCGGAATTGGTATTGTGCTAATGTTTGTGGATGCAGGAAAACAGGTTGGAGGGATCCAACTGGATTCCTCAATAGTATTTATTTGATTATGGATATTTTGATATTCGTTGATTATCATATCGATATACGATATCGTTGTTGTCGTGATTGACTATTTAGTATGTAGCATCATTGGACCAAATTTGGAATTTTAAAATGATTTTTAAAGTGATTTTTGAAAGAAAACGTTTATAAAATATTTTTGGAATTGATCCATTATAAATAAATAAACGTTATAATTTTAATATTATAAAAATTATGATTTTTGAGAAATATAGTTAAAGGTTGATTTTTGAAAATATGGGGTTAATGATTTTATAAAATAGTTAAATTGGAATTTCTGAATTTATTATAAAAAAGGTTTTAAAATAGGATTTATAAAATTTGATTATTTTATAAATCAAAATGGTGAAATTATAAAGGAGATTAAAGACGTTTTAAAAGAATAATATAAATTGATTTTATAAAGGATTTATAAATTGATATTTATAGATTAAAACATTGGAATTATAAAACGAGTTTTTTTTATAAGTGTTAGAATGAATTATGAATGGATTTCATAAATGAATGAAATTTATAGAATTATAAACGGTGAAGTTATAAATGGAATTTTATAAGCAGTAGGTTTATAAAATTCATAAAGTTATTAAAAGAATGGTTTTGGATAAATAATTGAATCTTATAAGTTATAAGGTTTATAAGTATGAAGTTCAAAGGAACGATTCTTGTAAACAAATAAATTATAAGTGTTAACTTATAATATGAATTTTAGTATATAATTGAGTTATAATTTGAGATAGGTTAATAAAGGGAATTTATAAAGGAAGTAGTTATAAAATAAATAGAAATGGAATTTATAAACGTTGTTTTATAAATCCGCAAACGACTTATTTTGATAAGTAAATTGTTGAAACCTATTAATGGAGTTATATTCACATTTTTGACTGTGAATAATCCCTTGAAATAAAATGAATAGAAATGATGAAATTGTTAACAAAGTATATTCACGTTTTTGAATAGTGAATAATATGTTAAAGAAATGTTTAGGATGTGATATTGTAAATAGAATTAAAACGATCTAACGATGTTTTAAATGTGTTGAGATTCGAAACCATAGATTTCAACATTTATTGTTGAAATAGACGTTTTCGAGAAATAGAAGGAAATGGTGGACTATAACACTGTTGTTATAGTAAATGATTTCCGAAAGGAAATGTTTTGTATAGTATTGGGATTTATATATCTATTTTAATTTCGAATCCTTATACTAGTGATTTTGGGTTGTCGTAACGATGTTTTACGCAACATTCGTTTTGGCCCAAATAAATATGGTCAAGAGAATGATTTCCTTAAAGAATGAAATATATACTTAATCTCGATTTAAGTATATTGAATATTTTCCAAGTGTTGAAAATAAATGGATTTGTGAATTACTTATGAATAAATAAGTATGGAAATGTTTTCCAATATAAAGTGAATATTTTGAGAATTTATCTTTTTGAAGATAAATTGAAAGGGAATATTGAAACCTATTGAAAATCGTATATCAGTAGATATTGTGAAATATAAATTCACTATGGAATTTATAAAAGAAAGGGGAACTTGTTTAAAAATAAATATTGATTTATTTTTAAAGTATTGAAAATAATATATCTTGTAAAGATATTTTGGAAAATAAATATTTTGGAAAATTATTTGGAAACTGGTGATGTGTGCATATCCATTGATAGTTCAATAACCGACTATCAATATTTCCCTTTGAATGGGTATTTGATGTGATTTGTTTGAATTTGAATGCCACACTTATTTTTGAATAAGCGCTCACTATTCGGGTTAACCGGGAAAGGACCATGGGGTCGTATAAACCATTCCGAATATGTGATATGTCGTTATGAATTGCATTTGAAGACCGGTGTTGAAGACCGGATCTTTTTGAAAGCGAAAGGACAACTCGTCGATTGTCTTTGCACCGAGTAGCTACGGTATAGAGACTCCCTATGTGATGGGAAGTCCGGACGTGATTAGAGATTATCCGGATTGCAAGGACTTCTTTATAAGTGCCTTCGGTTCTGTTCAAGCCCGGAACAGACTTGTATGGATTGTATGTCTGACATTACAAATTGAGATATAAAGCCGATTTCTTTCAAAAATATTTCTGTTGGTGGCGGAGAATTTATTCTTTTAGCTTAACGCCCTTCTCTGAGACGTACGAGCTCAGAGGTTATATAGTTGAAGGTTATCAGCGATATATTCCCAATTTGGTAATGTGACATGCTGAGGGTTGCTGTAAAATGATCATTGTGTTGATTATTTGTGATAGGATCATTTGTTTGATCGTCTATCCTTGTGATCATTTCTATGATCATTTGTTGACCCAAAGCATGGCTTTTGTATAAAGTATGTTTTTGTGGACGTGACTTCGTCGAGCCTCACACCCCGGGATGGTCAAAACAGGAAAGATGCAGCAAGGTTATGAGGGGTAGCGCCCTTTAGGATATGTGCATTTCCTTCTGGAAAAGGGTGGTATCATGGTATGGAGCCCAGATACTTACTCATGTTGAAAACACTTTATGATTGTGTGAATTGATTGCGAGCGCTCGGTGAAAGGTCCCAAAGGACCGGGGGATGGCATATTCGGTCAGTTGTTACTCAGTTAGGGGTAACCCGGCCTTGTGTTGGCAGAGATCCGGTTTGGTTCTCGGGGATGTCCATCCAGAGGCATTCTTATGTGGAAATGGGAAGTTCCTTGGCCTGATCATTCGTTGGAAATCCAAAGAAACAATACGAGACTTGTACGGTTTTAGTTGTATAACCTGCCATGGAATGTGGCGGTAACCTGCTATTGAACATGGTAGCTATAGTAGGCATAAGTGCGGAATGTCTATGCTGGCTAAGATTTATATTCTACTTTCGAAATAAATTTTTCCTACACTATGCACTAGTAATAATATCAAATGTTCTTTTAAATGCGTATCAAGCATCTTTGACTATCATAAGGAGAAATCTCCTCCGATTCTGCGTTTGCATTGTGTGTGTGTGCGGGAGGCCTTATGGTAGTCTCATTTTTAAAAAAACATTGCGAATTGACTTTAAAAATATTCCTCTATTTTGTTTTCAAAGATAAATAAACTGTTTTGAGTTCTCACACCAGTCACATGACTGACTCGGAGTTTATTGTTTTCCTTCCTAAACTCTGGGTGCCCACCAATTTCCACACGGGCAGTCAAGAGTTAGGTTTATCAGGATATTCTGGATATTCTGGAATTGCTGGAGGCAAGCTGGATGGCATGGCGTATTACTAGTATATAGTATTTCTTTTTCCGCTGTTTGTTGTTGTTTGTTGTTGTACACTCTGATGTAATGAAATGAAATGTGATGTAATGTAATAACTGATATAGTTCTTGTTTAAAGATTATTCATTTATCTATTATATGTTGTTCCGCTGCGAATTGTGAGATTCTGTTATTTTCTGTTCCGTTCTATTTTCTATTCCTTTTCCCTCTATTTTCTACCTTCTTCTCTCTTTTTCTGTCCTTTTCTTCTTCTTGAACCCTAACATATGTTGTAGTGGCGAGGCAGTACACGCGTGCGTGTACTGCAGCCCTACTTGAATTAATGTGTTAATTGATATTTCAATGATTTGAACTGTTTTGTTTATTCAATCCAATATTTTGAATTGCATTCTGATTTGGTTTAAATTGCTGATTTGTTGTTTAACATTGCCCGGTGTTATATTTATCGTTATTGGATTTCTTTATTTAAGGATCGAATAAACGAGATTTATTGTGACTGTCGTCTATTTATTACTTAATGATTATTGCTTCTGTGCACTAATAACTGAGTTTGAATTAGACTGACCCGAGTATTATTTTCTTTTGAATCTAATACTCGGGTTAGACCGAGTATTTACAGGTTGTAGATATTCTGCTTTGGGTTGCTGCTAGAGCTATGAAGTTCTTTCATATCTTTTGGAGTAGTCGTCGTCGTTTATAATAGTCAGTATAATTGTATAGGAAGATATGTATTCATGTATATTATATACGTTAACGTACTTGTATATGTAACTTTCTGAGTCGACTGTTGTAGTTGTATCATATGTACCGTGTCAAATGTATTGTAACTGACATCAGTTATTATATATATATATATATATATATATATGAGACTTTCTGTTTCATTTGTGTTCCGCATTATATTATCTGTGTTATTATTTTATATTTTGTCCTAAACTATTATGAACCATCATAGTTCGTTTTATACTGGAATTGGGGTATGTCGATGGGAGTAAATAAATCAGAGATGAAAAATGAAAGAATATATGTACCACTCCTATCGAGATAACCAATACTAGTGTAAGGCCTAACTACGGATGGCCGCTCCTCAACAGCCTTATTCTCCGCGCTAGTTGACAGCATTACACCGTAGTGTTCTTGGCTAGCGTGGGTATAGAGGTGGGGCGTCACAGTTAAGATCTAAACCCCATAGAAGAACATGTGTTAAGTAATTAAGTAATGTAATAGACAAGTGTCATCATTAATTTAAATTTTCTTTTATTTTTGATAAAATTAATTTTAGCTCACATAACACCTATTCTTCATCCTCATATCTTTTCCTATCTTTATTCTAAAATCAGAAACAAAGGAAACTTAAACGTTTTTTTCTCAAAGCCTGTACTCTTTTTCAACACCTGAATAAATTCAAAAACTACACATAAGTTTAAAAGCAAAAATCAAAGCAAGAAGCTTAAAATCAAATTCAAGCTTAAAGCAGTTCCAACCAGTATTTTTTTTCCCAAAAGTCAGTCATCTCAACAACATCAAGTTTCAGTCTAAAGATCATCAACATAATTTAAGCTTTCCAGATCGCAAAGACTATCATCACAAATTCTAGTCTCTGCACATCTTTCTGGTGAGTAAACAGAACTATTATTTGTTTAATCTGTTGCATATGATGTATATGTTATATAATGATGTGAAGTTTGTTTGCATAAGTGAATTTTGACTTGCATGATATCAATATGCAGATTTATAAACATGCATGTCTGTAAATCTGTACATATCTCTGTTATATAACCCACAGATGTTATATATTGACACTGTTAAACTGTTAACATTATGTTCATTTCTGTTTCAAAAATACATATTTTTAATTCTAGTTTGAATCTGATAATGTGGTAAACTAGGAAAATGATTATTTTAGTATGTAGTTGGGTTAAATATAATATTGTGAATGGTGTGTGTTATGTAGTGGTCTCAGGCTTGTTTACAGTTGAGAAACCAATTTTTGTGAAAATTCAATATAATTAAAAAAATGAATTCAAGCATGCAATTTGATTTCCTTTACAAAAATAGGATTTTTAGAAGTTAGATTGTAATTTTTAACAGAGCATAATGTAATAAAATTTAAAATGGAAGATTTCTGTTCGAAAATTAATTTTCGTCGATCTCGTCGACGAGAGATGGCGCAGCTTCGTCTGGAGGGGGAAGTGGTCCTAGGGAAGAGATCGACCGTGACCGTTTGGTTGATTTGGGTTTGGGTTGGGAATCAAGTGAGTTTTAGGGTTTGAGTATTTGAGGGAGGGCCGGTGTTTGCAAAAGGATTTGGAGAAGAATGTGGGGACCGAGTTCGTCGGTTTTGGGCTAAAAGGAGGAGCATTAGGTGGACTTTCGACTGGGGTAAGTGGCATGCGTAGCTGTGACTGATCGACGGCGCAAAAGTTCGATGTGTGGTGGTCTTGTGGTTTAGTGTTTTGTAAATTTGTGTACTGGAATTCGATTTTCAGTTCGGTGGTGAATTTTTCTTCGGCGAATGGCAAATCAGGGGTTGGCTATGATGTGGAGATGGGAGGAGGTGTCGCGAAGGCGAGAAAGTCGAAGATTTGGGCGTACACGTACACGTGTATCACCGTGCATGATGGATCCAGATAGTACGGTAGTTTGTCAATACGATGGAGGGTGCGAGATGTTTGGGCTCAGCGCTGAACTTGGTTGATTCACGAGTAAATTGATTGATTCGTGTCGTTGTTTGTTGCCGTTCGTTTTCGTGGGTATTCTAGGTGGTAAATTGAATCAGGATTTGGGAAGAAGAATTGATAATATCGGGTGTGGTTTGTTGGGCTTTGGTCCGTGCGTTGTGAAGTAAAGGAAAGTTCGGCCTGTTACTTTTGAGTTGTGGGTTTGGACTAAAGGGCCTTTGTATATTTAAGAAGGTTTGTTTATGATAGTAAATTGGTCTTAAAATAAAACAAAAATCCAAAATCAGTTTACTTTCCAAAAGATATGACAAATATGGTATTTTTAAATAAATATTTTAAAACCAATTTACTTTAAAGCAAATGTTATTTATAAATTTGTTTTAAGTAGTTTCGATTTATATAAATATTCTATTAAATAAAATTTTGTAATTAGTCCATAAATGTTTCCAAATCAAATATAATTGTTAAAAATTGAAATGTGATGAAGGTAAAAAGTATTTAACTTTAATAATCAAAGGATGGTGAGTTTGAATAAATCAAATTCAAGCTTTTAGATTTAATTTAATTTAAAAGGTAAATAAGAGTAATATAGTAAATGATTTATCTTAATTTAAAACAAGTTTTAGTACAACAGTACTTAAGGTAATTACCAAAATTAATCAAGATGCTTAATTTAGGTAATTAAATTAAGATAAATTAATTTGTGTAATTATTTAAGTATAGTTGATTACTTAATTTAGGATTGATTAAGCAAGGTTAATTAATCAAGAAATAATTAAATAAGTAATTAAGAGGTTAATTACTTGATATTAAAAGAATTATTAAGGGTGATTACTTAATAAAGTAATTAAAGGAGTTAATTACTCAGTGTAATTAATTAAGTTAATATGGTTAATTTTAGTTAATTAATTAAGTTTAAATTAACTAAAGAGAATTACTTGATGATGGGTTAAGTATAAATTTCTTAATGTCATTAACGGATTGTAATTGCTTAATGAAGTAATTAATGGATAATTACTGGATGTAATTAATTAATGAGAAATTACTTGATAAAAAGTAATCAAAGAATAAATACTTAGTGGAAATAATTAATCGTTAATTACTCAGTGTAATTAGTTAAAGGATTGATTAATTAAGGAAATTAATTAGGGGTTAGTCAATTAACAAGTGAGGTTAATTAAAGAATGATTAATCAATATAAGTGAGTATAGGTTATAATTAATTTGAGTAATTAATAAAGGATAAATGTGAATAAGGTGAAGGTTAATTAATTTGTGTAATTAATTAAGGATTAATTACATATTGTAATTAAAAGGATAATTAGTCAAAGGTGATCAATTAAGATAGATAATTAAAAGATGATTAATTGGTTTGTAATCAATTTTGAAAGTGACCAATCTTGCTTATGAATCATTGAATGATGTTATATGCCTTGAATTAGTTGATATCTCTGATATGAAATGTTTTATGATATGATATGTTTGAGTAGACAGTGTTAATGCGGTTATTTATCAATGGTAAATTGCTGTGTAAAGGGACATCTAGTATTTAAATTTTAAATTGTATTCACTTGAATAACTTGGGACAAGATGACATTGGATCCGAAGAGACCGGGGTCGGGTATTAGCAAATACCCGAACCCACTTCGATTCTTTATAAACTGATTTGTGAAATCAATAAACTGATATGGAATGATTTAAGTGAATTGGACCATATAATCTAGGTTCTGACACTTAGAAATTGATGAGTGTAATAAGTGTTGTCTATACCAAACCTGTGAATTTGTAAAATTGTTATGAGTTACCCCGGGTTTTAAATAGGCTATTGTTTTGGTGTATTTCATGTTAGATGGGTTTACTCACGCTGGTTTCCAGCCTGATACGGGTGTTGCTTTGATGCAATGCTCGAGTCAGACCAAGTATTACATATTTTCAGGTAAGGACGTTCTGGAGCTCAGGAGGCAAGCTGGATGGCAGGAACGAATGAGGAATTTCCGCCGCAATATATTATAGTTCATCTAGGACAGGTTCTTTTAAACTGTCCAATGTCGTGTAATGGTTGTAACTCTGATGTATAAAAATATAAGTGTAAAGGTACAGATCTTCTTTGTAAAACTATTATTTATATGCTATTATATTTTATCCGCTACGAATGTGAGATTCTGAGTTTGAATTTTCTGTTTCTTTTTCTTTCTCTTTCTTCTTTTCACTAACTATCTAGAATTTTCAGGATCGAAATTTCCGGGTCGTTACAACTTACGCTACCCAACAATGATCATTAGGAACTCGAGTTTTGTCCGGACGTCCTCTGGGATCCCAATCTCATTGAACCCGCCCTTAGGGTTCTAGGCAGAACTACCTAGTGGATCTCCTACTATAAGTTTCGACTCTCAGTGAGGGTGCCTTTTTTCCCATACCTTTCTCAAAACATATCATACTATATACATATATAGTACCTTTCAAATCATACTCTTTATATGTATCACATATAAACCTCATTTACACAAAATCGATATCTCCAAAATTGATAATTCTCAAATTTGGTTTACCAAATTTCCAAAATTGATTTTTTGTCAAAACCAAAAGCCTTTCAAAATCCATGGGTTCCTAAACCTTTCCAGTTTCATTCTCATATACATATAAAACGATTCCATTCAACTCGAATAATTTTAGGATCAGTAATTTCTGAGTCCACTTCATACTTATCCATTTAGTATTCCAAATATCTTTCAAAGATCACTTCTTCTGGTTATAATTTCAATAAGGGGAGTTTTTAATATATAACAAATATATATATCCTTATTAATGCCAAATCAAAATTTTCAAGTTCGATTCCTTTACAAAGTTTTCTGTAACATTACTTACTTCTCATAAAGTGAGTTTCAATTATAGTCCTATCCAACCTTCATTTTAAAATCATCATATTTACTCAAAATATACTCTTTCACTTCAAAAACATTTTTGCTTTAATATTCCGATTCGGTTCCAATTCAAAATTGCTTCGAATTACCATTTGGATTATAACTTCAATTTATTCCAATTTTATTTAAATTCATAATTTAAATATAAACAATTTCCACTCTGACCGGTTTGAATTTAGAAAATAACTTGAATAGTTTTAAAATAGTTAAATAGTTAATATAAGATAGTTTGTGTTTCAAAAGAATGGTTCGTATTGTAAAAAGCTTGGAAAATCCAAAATAATCTGAATATTTACGAAAATAGATTTAAGATAGTTTATATTAAAATAATTTATATGAAATTAGTTCCAGAGTCAAACTGATTCAGTTTTCAATCTCTAATTCAAATCAATTTTCAATTTCCACTTCCATATAAATTGATTCAATCCCGACTTCAATTTGAATTATCATCGATTCCCATTCTAATTCTAATTCCTACTTCGACTTCCTACTAATCCAACTTTGATTACAATTCCAATTAATCCAATTCAATTCCAATTGGAATTAATTTCAATTCCATTCTCAATCTCCAATCATCTCGATTTATATAAATTCTAGTTTGGTTTTAAAATTATGGATTTAATCACTTAAATCAAGTTAAACCTTAATATTTAATTTAACAACCCAAGTCTTTAAAAAAATTCAATTCCGAGCCTAAATTTCAAATACTTAAATTACCACTTACTTAACTTATTTCAAGGTTCGAGTGAGAGTTCAAGTCAATTTTTGGAATTCACTTTTATTTCCCAATTATAACTTCAAAATTTTACACCTGATCCTTTAAGCAATTCCGGTCGACAGGTTTGTTTTTTTAACATTTCAAATTTTGGTTCAAAATATTCCGTTCCTGTAGTGACCTGCAAATCCGTACCACTTTAAATCGACAATATTCTCCATCGGTTCAACTCAAATTGGACGGAAATACGAACCACTAGGGTTAAAGAAGAAAGCGGGAGAAGAAGAAATTGAAAACAACATCAGAATCTCACATTCGCAGCGTAACAATATATAATAGATAACAATAAATCTTTTTACAAAAAGAACTATTACTGCTTTATACATTACATCATTAGAGTATAACACTAAACAATAACACAATACTGGACAGTTATAATAACTTGTCCTCCCAAGGCTGAATATACTGCATACCATACACAGCGGAATATAAGTCAGATACGTGATATACAACTCCATCATTAAGCTCGTCTCCTGAGCTCTATAGCATCCTATCATGTATTTGTAATACTCAGTCTGACCCGAGCATTATAATAAAATAATACCCGAGTCATTCTGGAAAACCAGCGTGAGAAAACACACTCAATTGGATTATTAAAGTTTTCAAAATCCTTTGAAATCAAAGATATCTCGTAAGACCATGCTAAAAGTAAGCATGCCATGTTTTTACCTTACGATAACCAAAACATTTTTATCAAATTCGTCTAATATTATAATAATGTCTATAGAAAGTAAAATAGAATCTAGCTGAAATACTTGCATCTCACTTTCCAGCAATAGTTGGGCACAATCAAAACTGTACAGGTGCTTATTAGAGAATGAATTCCATACAATGGCAAGGTTACTAAGGTACCGTCCGTCATAGTACTTGGCCTAGATCGGAGTACCAAGGACCACTCCCGATCCCCTCAACACAAAACCGGAGCTACCCCTTATTGGATAGTTCGAATAAGATCACCCCGCGGTTAGGATCAGCAACCGCTCACACAGCTGAGATCAAAAGGGACTCTAGACAGAGATGACCTTACCCTAACTAGGTGCTACCCACTTAGCCTTGCTGCACATCCTTTGTTTTAGCCATCCCCGGTTGATGCGGCATGAGGCTAAGCATTACCTTTTAAGACCGAATTTCAATTAGAACGCTCATCGTCCTCCAATGATGATAGTTTGATAGCATTCATCCATACAAGTCGCCCTAGGTATAGACAAACTGAATCGCCATCTTCATCATCTTCACGTTCTTTATTCGCTAAGTTCAAAACCGGATCGAAGTGGTTTTCGGATAATTAAATCCGATTACAGTCTCTTCAAAACGATCGGCGCATTGGCCAATATTGATAGTTGGTTATTTAACTATCAAATTAAACAATCATTCAACCTATTACTTTATTTCCACTAAAAACACCAAGTCTTATTAAATTTAGATTTTAAATAAATTAAATCTCTTTTCCAAAATATACACTTAAAACTTTTAAAATAAAACTACTTGAATCACTTTATTCAAAATAATAGTTATGAAATTCTATAATAATTTTCCAAGTAAAACCTAAGCCAAAACTACTTTTAAATAAAACTATTATATAAGGTATAAATATTTAATAGTTATCCTTTACATCAAAACACTAATTTAACATTTCAAAATAATTAACTACTAAAATTAACTTAAATAAATATTTACTTTAACAATTTTTAAACTGCTAAAAATAACTTTTCTAAAACATTATTTCAAACACCTTTAAAACTTCCAATTTATCCTTATAAATCTTTCTTTGAAAATATACCTAGCCTTTAAGGAAAATATACTTTCCACTCCAGTATATCCCATCCTATCGTTTATAAATCCTTCTCGATTTATTTCCAGCTTAATTTACGTCCCAATCCCTTAAATTTCCTTTCCCATACTTTTTTAAAAATAAAACCCTCTTTTTATTTTTAAACGAATTACCCTTTCCTTATAAATTCCCACCATGAATTTATAAATCCCAAATTATCCGCCGACAAATATTACTTTATTTATAAACCCAGTTTATAAATACCATAATCTCATTCCCCTTTTAATCACCTTTTCAAAACACTTAATCGATTTTAAATCGATTTCATGAATTAAATTCCATTTTAAAGTTTATTTCTTGATTTACCCAAATTTATTCCAATGTCCCTTAATTCCAGATTCGCTCCTTTATTATGATTTAAAACCTTATTTAAATCTGAAACATTAATTTCATATTTTATATTTTAAAATTCTTCTTTTATTTTTCCTAACTCATTCAAACTTAAATTTAAAATAAATCCTTTGTACTTAAAGTCAATATTGCTTAAGTCCTCATTTTTAAAATCCTTTAATTTACATTTATTCAAGACTCTTTTCTTTTCCGTATTCCGGAATTTATTAAATAGGATTTAAAAATCAAACTATTTATTTTTCGGGTTCATTTCTTTTTAAATTTATCCATCTTTACTATAAATTACTTACTTTAAATTTCGATTTTTTCCCTTTAAAAATTCAATATTTATATTTTAAAATGTCGCAATATATCCAGCAATATATTAACATCAAATAAATTAATTTTTCCAATATAATATATCACAGAATTATTCAACATCTCATATATCACTGAAATGAATATAAATTCAACATTTTTGAGGAATCCAGTTGGATCCCTCTAACCTGCTTCCCGGCATCCACAGATGTTAGCACAATATAAAAATACAAATCCCACTTCGAGGGGGATATCACGGTATATAGGTTCATCCGCTATTATGCGGGGCGCATAGGGTCTCATCCGCTATATAATGCGGGAATATCAATCACTCCAATATACATACTACTATATATAATATCACATCCAGACTAATAATAATTATCACATTCAGTCAATCAACCAATAATTTAATTTTTTACTATTTAAATTAACCAATAAATCCAATTTGAGTGAGATTAACTCACCTTTATATTTTGTTCGCAGTCCACTCCAAACTGGCTCATTTCTCCACTATTGTATAAGCATTATATGGTTTATTAACATTTGAAATAATCGAACAATTAATTACCAATTATTAATTTAATTTAAACGAATAATTTTATTTTTAAACTAATGTCCCTCAAATAAATATTTTTTAGTAACTAAAATAATTTAATAAGTTAATTGAACAAATTTACCACCATAATACATTATTCTAAAATTAAATAGTAGGTTTAATATGTGTATAAGTATATTTATTTTATTTTATTTCCTTTGAAACTGCATATGATAAAACAACCTGTATAGATCAAATCTTTATATGAATTCCTATATAATTTTTTTCCCTTTCAAAAACCTATCTGTATATATTAAATTAAATTAAACAAAACTGCATATCCTTACTGTTAAGTTTTCTGATAATAATAACCGATTAATTAAATTTAAAGATTTAAACCTGAGTAACATTGAATATAATTTTTTTTAAAGAATTAAATCACCATCCATAAACAGATTACCAGACCTTGGCCGCAAACAAGCCTTCGATGACCCTCTGCCTGAGTCGCTGCCAACCTCCCACCATCTCCGTCGCGCGACCAAACTCGACACCGAACTCCTATCAGATTTTGCCACTCGACAATGCATAAGACTCGTCTTCCAGCGTCGACTTCGACCAAGCTTCTCAATCTCGAGCTCGAGCTCACAACTCTCCGGCGGAGATCCCTTTCTCTAATCGACGAATCGATTTGATTCCTATTGATTTGCCGACCTCGCGACGAAGGCCGCGAAACCCCTCTCGCACCCCTTCTGGTCTCGTGACTTCGATCCCACGTCGATTCACTCAATTTCCCAATCGAGAGCGACTTTAGTTTTAAAATTTGGCACCGGCCATTTTTTTCTATTTTTTTGAATTAAACTGGGAAGAGGATTCCCCTTTTTTTCTTCATTTTGTTTTGAAACTTTGAAATGCTCAGCTATTAAAAAGAAGAAGGGGACGTGATGTTTTGAAAAGGAGGTGGTGTGCAAAAGAAGGCTACAATGATTTTGAAAAAGCAAAAGCCGTTGAGAAGGAAAATGGTTTGATGGTGAAAGAATTATAGCTGAATGTTGGGTAGTATATGTGTGTGTGTGTATATATATATATATTAAATTGAATTCAAATTGTCTCGATCTACGTAGCTTAAAATTGTGAACCCCTATCGAGGCGTGCCACTAAGCACGCATAATGTTATACCCCTATTCCGAACGCAATGGAAAAGGTTTCGAGCCCTAATTCGATCATATGGTGAAGATAGCTTTTTGGACCTAATTATTATATTGAATTCTCGATATTAATTTCAGCGCGTTTACAACCCGTATGGCTACACGATAACTCCAAATGCCACGAAACTTGGAATCTGAAAATAATACAATATTACAGATCCAATGGTACCAGTTTCGTCGAATTCCAAGACTATGCCTCGAAAGGCTATTTTTAAATATCAATTTAAACGATATATTTTCAAAACAAAATAAAACACTTTTAAATTCAAATTTAGAACTTTCACTATCTTCTGTATTATCAATATAAATTTTACAAGCCTTCTAATTATTTTTAACAAGCTTAAAACTCCAGATTTCATATTATACCCAATTTCCAATTATTTAATCCAATAATTAAATTATCCAATAAATAGTGATATTTAAAATTCAAGTCAAAAATGAACTTTTAAATATTTGAAATCGATTAAATATTCCAATTTCAAATATCCAAAATTCTGGATCGTTACATTCCTCCCACTCATAAGAATTTCGTCCTCGAAATTGCTATTTAAGAAGAATGGTCCAATACCCGTTTAGTATTTTTCCAAAACAAAATAGTTTTTAAATAACTTCCCAAAACAATCTTTTCTATTAAAGACGCACTAACACTCTTACTAACTTCCCAAACTCGTCCATAGGTTCCAAATAATATTATCCCCTTAAGAATTCAATTATAGTTTAAACCAAATTTTAAACTATCAAAATTTTCTTCAAAATTTTTCTAACTTCTTAATTTTTCAAAAAATTTCGCTAGTATCTCCTTTGCACGGCTAGATAGATCGGAACAACTACAAAACTGCCTCTACGGCCCTAAATTTTCAAAAGAAAAACAAAAGCCAAGTGGCTAGATCAGAAAATCATCAAATTTCATATGGTAATTTAAAACATGCCTTTTTGTTGGGCAATTAAAATTTTCTTCTGAAATCAAAACATCAATTTTAGCTTTGCTTTTAACTACCCGCAACTTAGTTAGCAATAATATCCAATCATCGAATTCAAAATCATTTTATTCATTTCTTTTACAAAATTTCAATATTTTCTTTACTTAAGACCAATACGATGTACATATATCATCCGTACGCAATATCAAATCCGATCGCTCACTCGATCACACAATTTCACTTCCAAACTAGTATCGTCTACTCGACTTCCTAGTGCGGACTCAGATCTGGTTCCTTGATCAGAAACCGTCATTCTGCTTGCATAGCCATATACTACGATAGAGAATTTACAAAATCAATCGAAATCCATATCCATGGCTTGCCATCGAACATCAAATGAAAAATTCCAACTCGGATCGATATAAATATCTCGAAATTCTGTGCTCGAATCTGGTTCAAATCATTATGCAAATAAAATAATATACGTACATCCTACGTCTTTATCCCAGTTGATTATTAGCTATATCAATTCTCTTTTTATTCACATTTACTTCGGTTTCCATTCACTTATTCACAATTTCGCTTTTCAACACTTCTATTAAATCTTCATTCAAATACTTACTAAATATATTCCCCATACCAAATTTACTTAAGAAATTCACCATTTACTTTCTTAAGTTTATTATAAATATTTTATACTACTTCTTATATTGATTTCCTCTTTATCACTTTGGTTTTATGTCCATTTTTATTCACTTTGCATTTTCAATTTCAATTTCATTTGATTTCCATTTACCTTCCAATTTTCAATATTGAATTTTGCCAACCAATTCCCTTAATTAGTTCCATTAACTCATTTATTTATATCTCAGTCAAATTTTTATTACCAAACCTTTCATTTTATTTAGCCCATCCGAGCTAATTTTTCGATTACACTTAACTTATGCAATTTAAATTAAATATCATTCCAATATTCAATTTAAATTCATTTGCTCACCCATTTAAATCAATTAGTTTAGCCACTACCTTTTATCTCCAATTCCAATAAATTTTAATTCCCCGAACTTTGTTCCTTTAGTCCAACTCGAACTAACCTTTTTTCAATTTCACTTTACTTAACATAATTCAAGTTAAACATTTCGTTCCGATATTCAATTTTAAATTCCATTTACCCACAATCTAAATTTAATTTGTTCATTTCCAAATTTATTTCAACTTAATAAATTTTATTTCAATGACCATCCCATTTAGCTTACTTAGATTTATTTCCTCAAAAACCACTTTTATTTAACTTAATTCAGTTAAATTCCATTTCCATTAAATTTTTTAACTTCCATAAGTTTTCTAACTTATTTAAATTCCATTCGCTACTATCTTCCAATACACTTCATCTAATTGGCTTACCTTTTGACTTATTTCCTTTTCACACTTACTTTAATTTAACTCTTCTTAAATTAAATTTTATTCTAAACAAATTTCAAATTTTTATAACTTTTTAAACCCATTTATTATTCCATAAACATTTCAAACAAGATTCCAGAGTTTAGGAAATTACTTAAGCATTTCAAAATTCTTCCCAAAATCCTTTGGTATATCAAATTATTCCTTTGAATTTCAAAACCAAACTGAGTTTTGCCAAGAACTCCAATTTAAAACACATAGATAGCAATTCCTCTCTTGAAAACTTTAAAATGACCACCGATGATGTTGCGATCATCATCGAAATTTATTTTTTTAGTGACCGTAATGAGTTCAGTGCTATTACTCTTAAAAAACATTTCTAATATTTTTAAATTCCAAATCTCACAAGATTTCATATCCACGAATAATATCACTATTATTCCTCCAAAGCCTTTGTAAATCATTTTCAAACTCAAAGGGAATTAAATTTTCGATTTTCAAATCCTTCCAATCTATATTCAAATATTACTCTGGAATTTTATCCCATTTCAATTATAAATCACATTTATAATTCACATTTTCAAATTCCATTATGTTATATGAATTAATTTCCTTAACTTTGATTATAACATTACTTCCTTATTCAATTTTCCATACCACAATGATAATAATTTAATATTATCATTCCCTAACAACCAAGCAACCATATATACTTACAATAATTTATGAAAAATTGTTCCTTTCATTTAGAAAAATAATTTGGGTAAAATTATTTCATTTACCCTATTTAAAACAATACCGTGTCGAATTGTTCCATACAAGTGTTTAGAGATTCCTGTCAATAACGTTAATTACTCGTATTGACCAGAATTCATAAGCCACTTAACAAACTAATCGACAGAATATAAAAAAATATATTCACTAACAAATACGCGCTCATATCTATTAATACACTCAAACTCATTCTAGGGCACTAATGACCATATCTCTAATGAGTAATCCTCACCAAAGCTAAGGTTCTCGCTTAACCTTCAGCTCGGATACAGTGTAGCGACCTGCAAATCCTTACCGCTTTGAGTCAACAATATTCTCCATCGGTTTAACTCAAATTGGACGAAAATACAAACCATGAGGGTTAAAGAAGAAAGAGGTAGAAGAAGAAATAGAAGACAACATTAGAATCTCACAATCGCAGTGGAACAATATACAATAGATAACAACGGATCTTTATACAAAAAGAACTATTACTGCTTTATACATTGCATCATCAGAGTATAACACCAAACAATAACACAATAATGGACAGTTATAATTACTTGTCCTCACAAGGCTGAACATACTGCACACCATAAAAAGCGGAACATAAGTCAGATATGTGATATACGTCCCCGTCATCTAGCTCGTCTCATGAGCTCCATAGCGTCCTATCCTGTATCTGTAATACTCGGACTGACCTGAGCATTATAATAAAATAACACCCGAGTTAGTCTGGAAAACTAGCGTGAGAAAACACACTCAATTGGCCTATTAAAGTTTTCAAAATCCTTTGAAATCAAAGGTATCTCGTAAGACCATGCCACAAATAAACATGTCGAGCCTTTACCTTACGATAACCAAAACATTTTTATCAAATTCGTCTGATATTATTATAGTGTCTATAGAAAGTAAAATAAAATCTAGCTGAAATGCTTGCATCTCACGCTCCAGCAATAGTTGGACACAATCAAAACCGTACGGGTGCGTATTAGAGAGTGCATTCGATACAATGGCAGGGCTACTGGGGTACCGCCCGTCACAGTACCTGGCCTAGATGAGAGCATCGAGGACCACTCTCGATCCCTTGCAACATAAGACCGGAGCTACCCCTTACTAGATAGTCCAAATAAGATCACTCTGCGGTTGGGATCAACAACCGCCCACACAGCCGAGATCAAAAGGGACTCTAGACAGAGATGACCTTACCCTAATTGGGTGCTAGCCACTTTGCCTTGCTGCACCTCTCCAGTTTTAGTCATTTCCGTTGATGAGACTTGAGGCTAAGCGTTACCTTTTAAGGCCGAATTTCACTTAGAATGCTCATCGTCCTCCAATGACAATGGTCTGATAGCATTCGTCCATACAAATTGCCCTTGGTGTGGACAAACCGAATCACCGTCTTCATCAACTTCGCGGTCTTCATTCGCTACGTTCAAAACCGGCCCAAAGTGGTTTTCTGGTAATTAAATCCAATCCTGGTCTCTTCGAAACGATCAGCGCATTGGCCAATATTGATTGTCGGCTATCTAACTATCATATTAAACAATCATTCAACCCATTATTTTATTTCCACTGAAAAGCACCAAGTCTTTTTAAATTAAGATTTTAAATAAATTAAATCTCTTTATCCAAAATATACACTTAAAACATTTAAAATAAAACTACTTAAATCACTTTATTCAAAATAATAGTTATGAAATTCTATAATAATTTCCTAAGTAAAACTTAAGCCAAAAAATACTTTTTAAAAAAAACTATTATATAAGGTATAAATATTTAATATTTATCCTTTACATCAAAATACTAATTTAACCTTTAAAAATAATTAACTACTAAAATTAACTTAAATAAATATTTACTGCAACAATTTTTAAATAGCTAAAATTAACTTTTCTAAAACATTCTTTCAAACAACTTTAAAACTTCCAATTTATACTTAAAAATCTTTCTTTGAAAATATACTTGGCCTTTCAGGAAATACACTTTCCACTCCAATATATCCTATCGAATCATTCATAAATTCTTCTTGATTTATTTCTAGTTTAATTTACGTCCCAATCCCGTAAATTTCCTTTCCATACTTTTTCAAAAATAAAAATCTCTTTTCATTTTTAAAACGAATTACTCTTTCCTTATAAATTTCCATTGTGAATTTATAAATCCCAAATTATCCACCGACAAATATTCACTTTATTTATAAACCCAATTTATTACTCCCATAATCTCATTCCCCTTTTAATCATCATTTCAAAACACTTAATCGATTTTAAATCGATTTTATGAATTAAATTGCATTTTTAAAGTTTATTTCTTGATTTACGCAAATTTATTCGGACGTCCATTAATTCCAGATTTGCTCCTTTATTATGGTTTAAAACCTTATTTAAATCTGAAACATTAATTTCATATTTTATATTTCAAAATTCTCCTTTTATTTTTCCCAACTCATTCAAACTTAAATTTAAAATAAATCCTTTGTACTTAAAATCAATATTGCTTAAGTCCTCATTTTTAGAATCCTTTAATTCACATTTATTCAAGACTCTATCCTTTTTCGTATTCCGGAATTTTTTAAATAGGATTTAAAAATCAAACTATTTATTTTCTCGGTTCTTCTCTTTTTAAATTTATCCATCTTTACAATAAATTTCTTACTTTAAATATCCTTTTTTATTTCCCTTTAAAAATTCAATATGTATATTTTAAAATGTCACAATATATCCAGCAATATATTAACATCAAATAAATTAATTTTTCCAACATAATATATCACAAAATTATTCAACATTTCATATATCACTGAAATGAAAATAAATTCAACATTTTTGAGGAATCCATTTGAATTCCTACAACCTGTTTCCCTGCATCCACAGATGTTAACACAATATAAAAATACCAATCCCACTCGAGGGGGATATCTCAGTATTTAGGGTCATCCGTTATTATGCGGGGCGCATAGGGTCCCATCCGCTATATAATGTAGGAATATCAATCACTCCAATATATATACTACTATATATAATATCACATCTAGACTAACAATAATTATCACATTCAGTTAATCAACCAATAATTTAAATTTTTACTATTTAAATTAACCAGTAGATCCAATTTGAGTGAGATTAACTCACCTTTATATTTTGTTTGCAGTCCACTCCAAACCGGGTCGTTTCTCCATGATTTTAGACCTTGTATGAACATTATATGGTTTATTGACATTTGAAATAATCGAACAGTCATTTACCATTTATCAATTTAATTTAAACTAATAATTTTAATTTTATACTAATTTCCCTTTAATATGTTAATTAAACAAATTTACCACCATAATACATTATTCTTAAATTATATAGTAGGTTTAATAGGTTTTATAAGTATAAGTATATTTATTTTATTTTATTTTCTTTGAAACTGCATATAATAAAATAACCTGTATAGATCAAATCTTTATATAAATTCCTACATATTTTTTTCCCTTTCAAAACCCTATCTGTATATATTAAATTAAATTAAACAAAACTGCATTTACCTTATGGTTAAGTTTTCTGATAATGATAACCAACTAATTAAATTTAAAGATTTAAACTTGAGTAATATTGAATATAATTTTTTTTAAAAGAATTAAATCACCATCCATAAACAAATTACCAGACCCTGGCCGCAGACAAGCCTTCGATGACCGTTAGCCGGAGTCGCTGCCGACCTCCCACCATCTCCGTCACGTGACCAAACTCGACACCGAACTCCTCCCAGATTTAGCCGCTCGACAATGCATACGACTCATCTTCCAGCATCTACTTCGGCCAAGTTTCTGAAGCTGGAGCTCGAGCTCACAACTCTCTCGCGGAGATCCCTTTCTCTAATTGATGAATCAATTTGCTTCCTATCGATTTGCCGACCTTGTGACGAAGGCCGCGAAACACCTCTAGCACCCCTTCTGGTCTCGCGACTTCGATCGCACATCGATTCACTCGATTTCCCAATCAAGAGCACTTTTGTTCTAAAATTTGGTATCGACCAATTTTTTTGTTTGTTTGAATTAAACTGGGAAGAGGATGCCCTTTTTTTCTTCCTTTTGTTTTAAAACTTTGAAATTCTCTACTGTTAAAAAGAAGAGGGGACATGATGTTTTGAAAAAGAGGTGGCGTGCAAAAGAAGGCTACAGTGATTCTGAAAAAGCAAAAGCTGCTGAGAAGGAAAAAGGTTTGATGGTGAAAGAATTACAGCTGTATGTTGGGTAGTATATGTGAGAATATATATACATATATATATATATATAATTGAATTCAAATTGTTTCGATTTACGTAGCTTAAAATCGCGAACCCCTATCGAGGCGTGCCGCCAGACGTTCATAATGTTATACCCATATTACGAACGCAATCGAAAGGTTTCGAGCCCTAATTCGATCGTATGGAGAAGATAGCTTTCTGGGCCCAGTTATTATATTGAATTCCCGATATAAATTTCAGTGCGTTTACAACCCATAGGCCACATGATATATCCAAACGCTATGAAACTTGGAATCCGATAATAATACAATATTACAGATCCAATGGAATCGGTTTTGTCGAATTCCGAGACTATGCCTCATAAGGCTATTTTTAAATATCAATTTAAACAATATATTTTCCAAACTGAACAAAACACTTTTAAATTCAAATTTAAAACTTTTATCATTTTCAGTATTATCAATACAAATTTTACAAGCCTTCTAATTATTTTTAACAAACTCGAAACTCCCGATTTCATATTTTACCCAATTTCCAATTATTTAATGCAGTAATTAAATTATCTAATAAACAGTGATATTTGAAATTCAAGTTGAAAATTAACTTTTAAATATTTAAAATCAATTAAATATTCCAATTTCAAATATCTAAAATTCTGAGTCCTTACAATTCCATAAATTCATTTTTATTTCTAAGAATCAAAATCATTTAGATAGTTTCAAAATAAAGTTCTATTTCCATTTAATTTCAGGAATGGACATACATCATTTCAATCCACTTCTAAATTTATTTGAAATAATCCAATTTACAGTTTCATATATTGTAAATAACAAGATGATAGTAAATAAACACCCAAGTCATCTACAACACCAATCAATAACATTCATCACAAATTTCCAGAATTCAAAACTCGTTTTATTTCAAAAATTGTTTTGTAATCATATACATAACTTCTTTTACACCTCTTATCAACTCTATACCTTTTATTTTTCAATTTAATCCCTTTAACTTCCACAAGTTAAATCTTAATTTCACCTTTTAAATTTCCAAAGTCCATTTATAAGTTCAAAACTTAATCAACTTGATATATTATAATAATCTACAAAAAATATTTCTTTTATATATTCAAATTATTCAAAAATCATTTTTAAAATCATTATGTAAGAAAATAACAAGTACGCCCTCATATATGCACTCAATTCATTCTAGGGTACATCTGACCCTATCTCTAATGAGTAATCCCCACCAGAGCTAAGGTTCTCGATTAACTTTCAGCTCTGATACCGTGTGTAACGGTCTAGGCTTTTCAACCATCGACAGCGGCCACTTTCTGCCGTAGCTTATACTGGTACCTCGAATTTGCTTTTACGGTCAGCCTTTCGAATGCAACCAACCACTCCGGGACATGTAGGGGTAAGAGTCTCCTACTCGCCACCAAACACGAAGCGAAAACCCCCTATCATGCTGTAATGAAGCAAATCCGATCCAGGTCTCTTCGAATCCAAGCAGTACATCTTAAAGGGAAATCTATTTTATGATAAACAATTTATATTTAAGGCGATCATATTCAATAATGTGAATTTATTACAGATCTTTATTCCAAATAAAGCGTATTATTATTTTTAGTCCAATTACTTAGCTTGTTTGACAACTCCATGTCACAGACAAGAATAATTGAATCGAATATCCAATATAGATAAGCAAAGATATAGATCATTACTAATTTAAATAAGAAATCTCAAGACGATCCACCCCTTAGGATTTTATTAACATTACTTAGCCGATTTCATTTATATATATATATATATATATATATATATTTCAAATTAGTTACAGATTAAGCGGTTTATTAACTATTATTAATTTATAAAATACCATCGATCACCCATAAGTTTAAGTCAAAAATAAATTAATTACCATTGTGACATATCATTAATTTTTAGGTTACGGATTTAAAAAATAGATTTTTAGTTGAAGAAGAAAATATAAGTTATTATATAAATGTATATATACAAATCCCATTTCTTCTTTCTTTTTCTTTTTCCTTATTTTTTTCTCCCTAGCCCAGTTCCTTTTTCTTTCCGGCCCATTTCTTTTCCTTCCCCCTTTTCCTTTTCTTCCAGTTCCCTTCTCCCATTCTTTTCTTCGAATCCCTCATCCGTGTACGTACGTGTGCACATACACACCTCCTTCGACCAAGTATCCTCGCCATCGATCACTTATGCCAATCACATCCGACGAAAACACTTCATACCAACCCCTGGAGCCACGACAACCCACTAGTTCATGAAAATGACCACCACCCCAAACCTGGAACAAAACGAACCACACTTCCAATACCTCGCCTCGCCAGCCACCGCCACTGTCAACCTCCAAACTTCGCCAAAACAAGTGCCACGTCACCCTCCTCCTTTTCCCTCAGTTACGCAACCCCCGTTCTCTTCCTTTCCTCCACCATCTCCTTAAAACTTGTGACCATACCTTAACCCATTCTAACCCTAAATCTGCCTCGACCAGACAACCCACCAGATAGAAAAATCAACAGCCATTTTTCCTAGGCGTGCCACTTCCGCACGCTCCTCCTCACCCACTATCGTCACTCGAAATTAGCCTGGTTGCCAGAATTTGGCAAAAACCCAATTCTCGTTCATCTCTACTTTTCTACCTCCATTTAAAACTAAAAATTCTCAAACAACCTCTAAAAATCATGCCTTTCCACGACAATCGTCACTACATAATCCATTTAGAAAATTATGAAGGTTGATTTTTGACCAATTTAAACCCATTTACGGTTACGGGTCGCTCTCCCCTTCCCTGGTTGATATAATTTAATGAAACAATTTTTAACATGATCTACCCTTAAAAACAAATGATTTTGTTTTGGAACCATGAAATAAAACTTATTATATATGGAGATATTGATTTTTAAAACTTGAAAGTTAAAACTGTTTCTAACTAAGCAAGAACAGAGATGGTATTTTCGAGCTACAGGTTGGATTCCTCATGACCAATGCATATACATATACAACATAAAAACTCATTTCCACATAATTACTTGGCAAATAAAGATGTTCATTTAATTTTCAAGCATGTGCAACATATAAGGATTCAGTAAAAAGATTCCAAGTTTTACATACAATTTTATTACGATGATGATTGCTGCTTTCTTTTTGTTTTAAGTCTTCCTTCCTTCAACTTTTGAATGTCCCAACCTTTATATTATCTGATTTTTAAATGGAAGACTATATATTTTGTTTTTATTAACCATTTTTCTTCTTTCCAGAGTGTGATCTATAAGCCTAGGTATATATAAGAGGAGGTAAAGTGTACAGGTTAAGCCATAGGGGTTGAAGCTTGTAGTGCTTGGAGCTTTATCTTTTTTATATATTATATTTTTTCTTTCTTTTCTTTTTGATTTGATAATGGAAAACTGATTTAATTTCCTTAAATTAGGTGATTTGATTTTTGCTTTGACGTTGAATTTTATCTTGACCTGATTTTGAAATATGTTTCGATGATGTCCTCCTTAAGCTTATACATGAATTTTTATGTATATACATAATTATGCATATGTATTTTATCCTGTTATACTAGCATTTGTATATATTTTCATTTACTTATATATAGTAATATATAAATATATGTTTACATTTTCACTATTTAATATATATATATATAGACATTTGCTTGTATTTGTCATCATATTATATATATATATTCACATTATCCCCTATTTACATATTTATCTATATTTGCATATCTATGCTTACCTACATTTATACACATTTATTTACTTACATATGTTTTACCTTCATATACATACTTTTATACTTATGCATATTCTCCTATACATTGCTTATGTATATTTTTGATATTATATATTCACATTTATACAACTTTCCTATATTTTGCTTCATATGGCATACATACACACATTTATATACTTATACATATTATCAAACACCATAAAGCTTATATAAATTTACATATATACATTTATGGATGTTTATCTTAATTTAAACGGTGGAGTTTTATATACACATTTCTATAACATTTATTATATCTAGGAATTTTATAACTCAATATATAATATAGTTTTTAAATCAATTTATATATATTCAGATATTTTAATTATCAAAAATTTATTTGTTCGACTTAATAAATCAATATTTCAAAAATTGAAAACGGTTAGTCACCCAATAACAAACGTCATAAAATCCGGGTCGTCACATTTATTTAATCTATTTAAACTATTTTAAACCTATTAAAAATATCTTAAATCCATTTAAATTATTTTACTCTATTTTTTTGATTTTGGAGTATTCTAACTATTTGAAGGTTTATTTTTAAAATATGCCAAACTAATTAAGCTGTAATGACCCACCTTTCAAGACGGTTTAAATTGGCAATAAACCATACATGTCTAATTCAAACCATTCAAAAGGGAGCATTGTTAATGTGGTAAATAAGAAAATAAAAGAAAAAAAAGAAAAACAAAACACAGAATCTCGCAGTGAATTGACAAAATATGATAATCAAATAAACAATTCATGACGCTGTTTTACAAAAAACATTTGATTACACACTACAATACAAATTAGAGTTATACAACAGGAATAAACTGTGAGGACCCGCAAATCCGTACTCCTTGAATATACACTAATCTCCATTGATTAATTCAAGATGAACAGAAATACGAATTCTCATTGTTTAAGAAAAAAAAAAGACAGAAGAAGAGAGAAAAAGAAAGAAAATAGAGAGAAAAGAAAATAGAACGGAACAGAACAGAAAGAAAACAACAGAACAACATCAGAATCTCACAATCGCAGCGGAACAACATATAATAATAAATGAATAATCTTTAAACAAAGAACTATATCAGTTATTACATTTTATACATTACATTACATCATCATTTCATTTCATCATCAGAGTGTCAACAACAAACAACATCAAACAGCGGAAAAGAAATACTATATAAACTAGTAATACGCCATGCCATCCATCTTGCCTCCAGCAACTCCAGAATATCCTGATAAACCTAACTCTTGACTGCCCGTGTGGAAATTGGTGGGCACCCAGAGTTTAGGAAGGAAAACAATAAACTCCGAGTCAGTCATGTGACTGGTGTGAGAACTCAAAACAGTTTATTTATCTTTAAAAATCAAAATAGAGGAATATTTTAAAGTTAATTCGTAATGCTTTTAAAAATGAGACTACCATAAGGCCTCCCGCACACACACACATGCAAACGCAGAATCGAAGGAGATTTCTCCTTATGATAGTCAAAGATGCTTGATACGCATTTAAAAGAACATTTGATATTATTACTAGTGCATAGTGTAGGAAAATATTTCGAAGGTAGAATATAAATCTTAGCCAACATACGACCATTATCGTATGCCTACTATAGCTAACTATGTTCAATAGCAGGTTACCGCCACATTCCATAGCAGGTTATACAACTAAAACCGTACAAGATCGTATTGTTTCTTTGGATTTCCAACGAATGGTCAGGCCAAGGAACTTCCCATTGCCACATGAGAATGCCTCTGGAAGGACATCCCCGAGAACCAAACCGGATCTCTGCCAACACAAGGCTGGGTTACCCCTAACTGGGTAACAACTGACACGAGTATGCCATCCCCCGGTCCTTTGGGACCTTTAACCGAGCGCTCGTCATCAACATCACACCATAATAATAAGTGTTTCAACATGAGTAAGTATCTGGGCTCCATACCATGATACCGCCCTTTTCCAGAAGGAAATGCACATACCCTAGAGGAAGCTACCCCTCATAACCTTGCTGCATCTTTCCTGTTTTGACCATTCCGGGGTGTGAGGCTCGACGAAGTTTCGTCCACAAAAACACGCTTTATACAAAAGCTGTGCTTTGGGTCAACAAATGATCATAGAAATGATCACCAAGATAAACGATCAAACAAATGATCCTATCACAAATGATCAACACAATGATCATTTCACAGCAACACTCAGCATGTCACATTACCAAATTGGGAATATATCGCTGATAACCTTCAACTACATAACCTCTGAGCTCGTATGTCTCAGAGAAGGGTGTTACGCTAAGAGAATAAATTCTCCGCCACCAACAGAAATATATTTGAAAGAAATCGGCTTTATATCTCAATTTGTAATGTCAGACACACAAACCATACAAGTCTGTTCCGGGATCGAACAGAACCAAAGGCACTTAAAAAGAAGTCCTTGCAATCCGGATATCCACAATCCTGATCGGATTGCCCATCACATATGGAGAACTCTATACCGGAGCAACTCGGTGCAGAGTCAATCGACAGGTCATCCTATCGCTCTCGCAAATACCCGGTCTTCAACACCGGTCATCAATGCTATCCATTACGTCGTATCACTATGCGGAGTGGGTAATCCGAATAACGAGCGCAATAATTTAAAAATAAGTGTGGCATTCAAATCCAACAAATCACAACATATACCTTTCAATGGTAAATATCGATAGTCGGTTATTGAACTATCAATGGATATGCACACATCACCAGATTCCAAATAATTTTCCAAATTATTTATTTTCCAAAATATCTTTACAAGATATATAATTTTCAATACTTCAAAAATAAATCAATATTTATTATTCTAAACAAATTCCACTTTTCTTTTATAAATTTCATAGTGAATTTACATTCAAAATATTTATGAATATACGATTCCAATTATTCAAGTTCAATTTATCTTCAAAAAGATAAATTCTCAAAACGTTCCATTTCACATTGGAAAAACATTTCCATACTTATTTATTCATAAGTAATTCACAAATTTTATTTATTTTCAACCTTTGGAAAATATTCAATATACTTAAATCTAGATTAAGTATGTATTTCATTCTTTAAGGAAATCATTCTCTTAAACATATTTATTTGGGCCAAAATGAATGTTACGTAAAACATCGTTACGACAACCCAAAATCACTAGTATAGGGATTCGAATTTAAGATAGATATATAAATCCCAATACTAAACAAAACATTTCCTTTCGAAAATCATTTACTATAACAACAGTGTTATAGTCCACTATTTCCTTTTATTTCTCGAAAACGTCTATTTCAACAATGAATGTTGAAATCTATGGTTTCGAATCTCAACACGTTTTGAAAACATCATTAGATCGTTTTAATTCTATTTAAAACATCACATTCAAAACAATTTCTTTAACATATTATTCACTTTTCAAAAACGTGAATATACTTCGTTAACAAATTTCATCATTTCTATACATTTTATTTTAAAGGTTTATTCACAGTCTAAAACGTGAATATAACTCCATAAATAATTTATAACAATTTACTTATCAAAATAAGTCGTTTGCGAATTTATAAAACAACGTTTATAAATTCCTTTATTAACCTATTCAATTCATAACTCAGTTATAAACCAAAGGTTCATATTATAAGTTAAATGCTTATAAAACGATAATTTTACAAAATCGTTCTTTTTAAGACTTTCCAAATTATAAATCTTATAACTTATAAGATTCATTTATTTACCCAAAACATTATTTTAATAACCTTACAAATTTTATAAACCTACTGCTTATAAAATTTCATCTATAACTCCACCGTTTATAATTCTATAAATTTCATTCATTTACGAAATTTATTCACAATTCATTCTAACACTTATAAAAACTCATTTTATAATTCAAATATTTTAATTTATAAATTATCAATTTATAAATCTTTTATATAAATCAATTTATATTATTATTTTAAAACATCTTTAAACTCCTTTATAATTTCATCATTTTGTTTTATAAAATAATTAAATTTTATAAATCCTATTTTAAAACTTTTTATAATAAATTCAAAATTCCCGATTTAACTATTTTATAAAATCATTAGCCTCATATTTTCAAAAATCAACTTTTAACTATTTTTCTCAAAAATCATAATTTTTATAACATAAAAATTATAACTTTTATTTATTTAAAATGGATCAATTCCAAAAATATTTTACAACGTATATTTTCAAAAATCACTTTGAAATCCTTTTAAGATTCCAAAATTGGGTCCAATGATGCTACACACCAAATAGTCAATCACGACAACAACGATATCACATATCGATATGATAATCAACGAATATCAAAATATTCAAAATCAAATAAATACTGTTGAGGAATCCAGTTGGATCCCTCCAACCTGTTTTCCTGCATCCACAAACATTAGCACAATACCAATTCCGCTCCAGTACGGAATTATCGCGGTATATGGGATTTAAAATATTATCTGCTTAATAGACGGCGCAATAGGGTCTCATCCGCTATCAATGCGGGAAATCAATAACTGCAATATATACATATGCCAATATATATATATATATTGCTATTATATATAATACCAATTTCACTGTTTATGAAATATTCGCGGTATATGTTTTTAATAAATAACATCCGCTTACTAACGGCGCATAATGTCTATTTTAACAATCAATAGATAACAATCATCATTCAAACATACATTCAAGAATTTTAAATCTAACTATTTAAAATTAAAATCGAAACTATTCGATTGAGTGAGAAGTTCTCACCTTGATTTCAATTTCGTTTTAGTGATTTATTTCGAATAAAATTAAACGGACGTTTAATTTTACCCGAAATTCTCACTAACTCCAAACGAGTCCAATCTAATTCCATAGCGTAGTGCTCGTCCATACGATTCCAACGCAACTGGTTTCGCGCGTGTTCGACCTCGTATGAAAACGATATGATTTTTACAAGTTTACACGATTTTATATGTACATAAATTAACAAATTCTTTTTATTTTTAACCTAAGACAATCTGAGCCACACGATCTTCCCCTGATTCATCCAGGCTGCACCTTCCTTCTTCTCTCCCCTTTCTTTCACGTGATTCCCTCTACAGCTAATTTACACGCACGCAAGAAACCCAATCTTGCAAATTAGGGTTAACACTTGCGGCCACCACGACGACATCCACCACGATCAGAAGTTTCCATTCCAAAGCACAACGCGAGAGCCATCTTCGGCTGGAACAGGGAGGAGCTCGGCCCCCCCATGGCCCTGGAATCTCGTGCGCAACTAGCTGCTGTCGGCCCCCTGTTCCTCCCCCTCTGATGCTCCAAACACGATCATCACCGTATGGATCGAAAGCTCTCGTCGAGCTCTTCGACTTTCGTGTTGAACACTTCGCGTAATTCCTTGTAGATTGAGAGTGATTAAGAGAATAAATGATGAATTTCTGGCCTTAGAATTAGAAAGTGGCGGCTGGACATTTTTAGGGTTAGGGTTTTTAATAATTTTGCAAAAATGAAGAGAGGGGGGGGGGGGGTTTATAGAAAATTTTCCAATTTACTATTCACCCGGAATTTCCGAACTCCAAACGAAGCGTGCCGGTTGGCGTTTCTAAGGTTTACTCCGCGTTCCGAACACAATGGAACATGTTTCGGGAGCTGATTCGGTCATCTGTGCGAGTTATGGCAATAAACGTTCAATTTAAATTAAACCGATTTAAACGATTTTCTAGGCGTTTTAGCTTGCACCGGACAAACGGTAAATCCGATTGACATGAAATTTGAACCATATAATAATATCACAATACGGATCCGATGAAACTGGTTTCGTCGAAATCCGAGACTTTTTGAAAAATGACTATTTTAACTCGCCAAATTAATATTAAAATAATTTCGATGCGTTTCGAGCTGCCACGATCAAACGATAACTCCGATTGACACGAAAATTGAAATCCGGTAATAAATAACTATTACGGACCCAATGGAACTAGTTTCGTCCAATTCTGAGACTGTTCGAAAATTTGCTAATTTCACTAGTCGATTAAATATTAAAATATTCAATTTTCACAAATTAACTTTTAATTCGATTTTAAAAGTTCTATAATATCATTCTAACTTCAATATGATAAAATAAAATTTTACAAATCATTTTCAATCATATTTAACTCAATTTTCAATTATTTCTGTATTTTAACATATTAAATTATCGATTTAATTATTCAATTAAATCCAATTATTCAAAATAAAATTTATTCGACTTATAAATTCACTAATTTATATTTAAAATTAATTAAATATTCAAATTTTAATTAATAAAAATTCTGGGTCGTTACATAGTTCCCCCCTTAAAAGAATTTCGTCCTCGAAATTAACAAGTAAGAAAAGTTACAGAATTTATTAATTTTCCATAATCCATAGTTAAACTTCTTATAATACTTTACTAAGTTTTCAAATCATACTGAGTTATCTTTTCAAAAACAAACTATCTTATTTAACTTTCAATTCCAAATCAAAATTATAGTTTTCACAAATTTTCCAATTTTTCTCAAAAATATTCTAACGCCTTAAATTTTCGGAAAAATTCGCCATAGTCTCCTTTGTGCGGCTCGATCCGAAAAAAAAATGACAGTATATATATCACAAATATACATCTCATCAAGTGATGAGGCATCCTGCAGGGAAAAAGTGTAAAAGTACGGTATTTAATCCGAGATATGTACCTTATATTTTATTAGCGAGCATATACGGCTAATATAGCGCGAAAGCGAGCTCCAAATGTGAAGCAAACGCGATCCGCACCTACTAAACACTCAACAAACAACATGAGAACATGTATATAGACAATAGTATCGATATACATCATATAGCAACATAATAACTATATATGCCAACAAAGCAAATGCAATAAAAGCAATATGTTCAACCATCAACCAACTATCATTCAACAAATTCATAACCAATAAATATTCATTCATATTCTCATTCATATTCAATGAAATAGGTTTTCAATTTAATCACATTCGATTCATTAACAGTGGATGTTTTTACTAACATTCATTTGTTCACTTTCAATCCAAATTCAATTCTTAGCTTCCAATTTCGCTAATTTACTTTCATTAACATTTAACGAATTATATACAATCAATTAACAACCATATAACAACCAATGTATATTAATTTCAACCAAATTCCTTTGCTTTCAATTGGTTTAATTAAATTGATTTTCATTCAATTATTCAACTTCCAATAACATTAGATTTTAATGAATTAACACTTACATTCATTATTTCATATCAACTTAATTTATATTCAATTGATTATATATTCAATTCTTTCATTCAATTCAATTTCTAAAGTTGAATTTCATTTATATAACATAAGTTCATATTTATCATTTAACTTCATTAATTTACTTTGATACCAATATCAACTTCATTCAACACCTCTTAAGTTATACTTCCATTTAACTTTAATTTTTTTTTTATTTACAACTCATATTCATAAATATATTCATATAGTTTCACTTCTTATATACATAAGTTTATTTCACAATTGTAAATCACTTTAATTATAATTCAATTCTTATAATCTTTTTACTTATACAATTATTCTTTTATTTAGATGTTTTTATTTAGATTATTCAAACATCTTATTCAACAACCAAACAATCAACTTATATACTTTAATAATTCTGAAAAATTATTTCTTTATATATAAAATATAATCAAGGTAAAAATTATTTCATTTACCCAATTTAAAACAATATTGTGTCGAATTGTTCTGTACAAGTGTTTAGAGATCCCTATCAACAACGTTAATTACTCGTATTAACCAGAATCTATATACCACTCAACAAACCAATCATCACAATATAAAACAATTTTATATCACTAACAAATACGCACTCGTATCTATTATTACACTCAAACTCATTCTAGAGTACTACTGACTCTATCTCTAATGAGTAATACCCAACAGAGCCATGGTTGTCGCTTAACCATATGCTCTGATACCACCTGTGAGGACCCACAAATCCGTACTCCTTGAATATACACTAATCTCCATTGATTAATTCAAGATGAACAGAAATACGAATTCTAATTGTTTAAGAAAAAAAAGACAGAAGAAGAGAGAAAAAGAAAGAAAACAGAGAGAAAAGAAAATAGAACGGAACAGAACAGAAAGAAAACAACAGAACAGCATCAGAATCTCACAATCGCAGTGGAACAACATATAATAATAAATGAATAATCTTTAAACAAAGAACTATATCAGTTATTACATTTTATACATTACATTACATCATCATTTCATTTCATCATCAGAGTGTACAACAACAAACAACATCAAACAGCGGAAAAGAAATACTATATAAACTAGTAATACACCATGCCATCCATCTTGCCTCCAGCAACTCCAGAATATCCTGATAAACCTAACTCTTGACTGCCCGTGTGGAAATTGGTGGGCACCCAGAGTTTAGGAAGGAAAACAATAAACTCCGAGTCAGTCATGTGACTGGTGTGAGAACTCAAAACAGTTTATTTATCTTTAAAAATCAAAATAGAGGAATATTTTAAAGTCAATTCGCAATGCTTTTAAAAATGAGACTACCATAAGGCCTCCCGCACACACACACATGCAAACGCAGAATCGGAGGAGATTTCTCCTTATGATAGTCAAAGATGCTTGATACGCATTTAAAAGAACATTTGATATTATTACTAGTGCATAGTGTAGGAAAATATTTCGAAGGTAGAATATAAATCTTAGCCAACATACGACCATTATCGTATGCCTACTATAGCTAACTATGTTCAATAGCAGGTTACCGCTACATTCCATAGCAGGTTATACAACTAAAACCGTACAAGATCGTATTGTTTCTTTGGATTTCCAACGAATGGTCAGGCCAAGGAACTTCCCATTGCCACATGAGAACGCCTCTGGAAGGACGTCCCCGAGAACCAAACCGGATCTCTGCCAACACAAGGACGGGTTACCCTTAACTGGGTAACAACTGACACGAGTATGCCATCCCCCGGTCCTTTGGGACCTTTAACCGAGCGCTCGTCATCAACATCACACCATAATAATAAGTGTTTCAACATGAGTAAGTATCTGGGCTCCATACCATGATACCACCCTTTTCCAGAAGGAAATGCACATACCCTAAAGGGAGCTACCCCTCATAACCTTGCTGCATCTTTCCTGTTTTGACCATTCCGGGGTGTGAGGCTCGACGAAGTTTCGTCCACAAAAACACGCTTTATACAAAAGCTGTGCTTTGGGTCAACAAATGATCATAGAAATGATCACCAAGATAAACGATCAAACAAATGATCCTATCACAAATGATCAACACAATGATCATTTCACAGCAACACTCAGCATGTCACATTACCAAATTGGGAATATATCGCTGATAACCTTCAACTACATAACCTCTGAGCTCGTATGTCTCAGAGAAGGGTGTTAAGCTAAGAGAATAAATTCTCCGCCACCAACAGAAATATATTTGAAAGAAATCGGCTTTATATCTCAATTTGTAATGTCAGACACACAATCCATACAAGTCTGTTCCGGGATCGAACAGAACCAAAGGCACTTACAAAGAAGTCCTTGCAATCCGGATATCCATAATCCTGATCGGATTCCCCATCACATATGGAGAACTCTATACCGGAGCAACTCGGTGCAGAGTCAATCGACAGGTCATCCTATCGCTCTCGCAAATACCCGGTCTTCAACACCGGTCATCAATGCTATCCATTACGTCGTATCACTATGCGGAATGGGTAATCCGAATAACGAGCGCAATAATTTAAAAATAAGTGTGGCATTCAAATCCAACAAATCACAACAAATACCTTTCAATGGTAAATATTGATAGTCGGTTATTGAACTATCAATGGATATGCACACATCACCAGATTCCAAATAATTTTCCAAATTATTTATTTTCCAAAATATCTTTACAAGATATATAATTTTCAATACTTCAAAAATAAATCAATATTTATTATTCTAAACAAATTCCACTTTTCTTTTATAAATTCCATAGTGAATTTACATTCAAAATATTTATGAATATACGATTCCAATTATTCAAGTTCAATTTATCTTCAAAAAGATAAATTCTCAAAACGTTCCATTTCACATTGGAAAAACATTTCCATACTTATTTATTCATAAGTAATTCACAAATTTTATTTATTTTCAACCTTTGGAAAATATTCAATATACTTAAATCTAGATTAAGTATATATTTCATTCTTTAAGGAAATCATTCTCTTAAACATATTTATTTGGGCCAAAATGAATGTTACGTAAAACATCGTTACGACAACCCAAAATCACTAGTATATGGATTCGAATTTAAGATAGATATATAAATCCCAATACTAAAAAAACATTTCCTTTCGAAAATCATTTACTATAACAACAGTGTTATAGTCCACCATTTCCTTTTATTTCTCGAAAACGTCTATTTCAACAATGAATGTTGAAATCTATGGTTTCGAATCTCAACACGTTTTGAAAACATCGTTAGATCGTTTTAATTCTATTTAAAACATCACATTCAAAACAATTTCTTTAACATATTATTCACTTTTCAAAAACGTGAATATACTTCGTTAACAAATTTCATCATTTCTATACATTTTATTTTAAAGGTTTATTCACAGTCTAAAACGTGAATATAACTCCATAAATAATTTATAACAATTTACTTATCAAAATAAGTCGTTTGCGAATTTATAAAACAACGTTTATAAATTCCTTTATTAACCTATTCAATTCATAACTCAGTTATAAACCAAAGGTTCATATTAAGTTAAATGCTTATAAAACGATTATTTTACAAAATCGTTCTTTTTAAGACTTTCCAAATTATAAATCTTATAACTTATAAGATTCATTTATTTACCCAAAACATTATTTTAATAACCTTACAAATTTTATAAACCTATTGCTTATAAAATTTCATCTATAACTCCACCGTTTATAATTCTATAAATTTCATTCATTTACGAAATTTATTCACAATTCATTCTAACACTTATAAAAACTCGTTTTATAATTCAAATATTTTAATTTATAAATTATCAATTTATAAATCTTTTATATAAATCAATTTATATTATTATTTTAAAACATCTTTAAACTCCATTATAATTTCATCATTTTGTTTTATAAAATAATTAAATTTTATAAATCCTATTTTAAAACTTTTTATAATAAATTCAAAATTCCCGATTTAACTATTTTATAAAATCATTAGCCTCATATTTTCAAAAATCAACTTTTAACCATTTTTCTCAAAAATCATAATTTTTATAACATAAAAATTATAACGTTTATTTATTTAAAATGGATCAATTCCAAAAATATTTTATAACGTATATTTTCAAAAATCACTTTGAAATCCTTTTAAGATTCCAAAATTGGGTCCAATGATGCTACACACCAAATAGTCAATCACGACAACAACGATATCATATATCGATATGATAATCAACGAATATCAAAATATTCAAAATCAAATAAATACCGTTGAGGAATCCAGTTGGATCCCTCCAACCTGTTTTCCTGCATCCACAAACATTAGCACAATACCAATTCCGCTCCAGTACGGAATTATCGCGGTATATGGGATTTAAAATATTATCCGCTTAATAGACGGCGCAATAGGGACTCATCCGCTATACAATGCGGGAAATCAATAACTGCAATATATACATATGCCAATATATATATATTGCTATTATATATAATACCAATTTCACTGTTTATGAAATATTCGCGGTATATGTTTTTAATAAATAACATCCGCTTACTAACGGCGCATAATGTCTATTTTAACAATCAATAGATAACAATCATCATTCAAACATACATTCAAGAATTTTAAATCTAACTATTTAAAATTAAAATCGAAACTATTCGATTGAGTGAGAAGTTCTCACCTTGATTTCAATTTCGTTTTAGTGATTTATTTCGAATAAAATTAAACGGACGTTTAATTTTACCTGAAATTCTCACTAACTCCAAACGACTCCAATCCAATTCCATAGCGTAGTGCTCGTCCATACGATTCCAATGCAACTAGTTTCGTGCGTTTTCGACCTCGTATGAAAAAGATATGATTTTTACAAGTTTACACGATTTTATATGTACATAAATTAACAAATTCTTTTTATTTTTAACCTAAGACAATCTGAGCCACACGATCTTCCCCTGATTCATCCAGGCCGCACCTTCCTTCTTCTCTCCCCTTTCTTTCACGTGATTCCCTCTACAGGTAATTTACACGCACGCAAGAAACCCAATCTTGCAAATTAGGGTTAACACTTGCGGCCACCACGACGACATCCACCACGATCAGAAGTTTCCATTCCAAAGCACAACGCGAGAGCCATCTTGGCTGGAACAGGGAGGAGCTCGGCCCCCCCATGGCCCTGGAATCTCGTGCGCAACTAGCTGCTGTCGGCCCCCTGTACCTCCCCCTCTGATGCTCCAAACACGATCATCACCGTATGGATCGAAAGCTCTCGTCGAGCTCTTCGACTTTCGTGTTGAACACTTTGCGTAATTCCTTGTAGATTGAGAGTGATTAAGAGAATAAAATGATGAATTTCTGGCCTTAGAATTAGAAAGTGGCGGCTGGACATTTTTAGGGTTAGGGTTTTTAATAATTTTGCAAAAATGAAGAGGGGGGGGGGGTTTTATAGAAAATTTTCCAATTTACTATTCACCCGGAATTTCCGAACTCCAAACGAAGCGTGCCGGTTGGCGTTTCTAAGGTTTACCCCGCGTTCCGAACACAATGGAACATGTTTCGGGAGCTAATTCGGTCATCTGTGCGAGTTATGGCAATAAACGTTCAATTTAAATTAAACCGATTTAAACGATTTTCTAGGCGTTTTAGCTTGCACCGGACAAACGGTAAATCCGATTGACATGAAATTTGAAACCATATAATAATATCACATTATGGATCCGATGAAACTAGTTTCGTCGAAATCCGAGACTTTTTGAAAAATGACTATTTTAACTCGCCAAATTAATATTAAAATAATTTCGATGCTTTTCGAGCTGCCACGATCAAACGATAACTCCGATTGACACGAAAATTGAAATCCGGTAATAACTAACTATTATGGACCCAATGGAACTAGTATCGTCCAATTCTGAGACTGTTCGAAAATTTGCTAATTTCACTAGTCGATTAAATATTAAAATATTCAATTTTCACAAATTAACTTTTAATTCGATTTTAAAAGTTCTATAATATCATTCTAACTTCAATATGATAAAATTTTACAAATCATTTTCAATCATATTTAACTCAATTTTCAATTATTTCTGTATTTTAACATATTAAATTATCGATTTAATTATTCAATTAAATCCAATTATTCAAAATAAAATTTATTCGACTTATAAATTCACTAATTTATATTTAAAATTAATTAAATATTAAAATTTTAATTAATAAAACTTCTGGGTCGTTACATAAACAAATAATGCCGTGGAATTATTATTATAAATAGCAATAATATACTGAATCTTCATCTTCGTCCTTTAGAAAATAGTCTTCAATTCATTGAAAAGCTCATACTGACCCGAGCTTAATAAAAAGATAAAACATTCGAGTAAGAACTAAAGATCTTATGCAAATAAAATCAAAATTAGATGAAATAAGGAATGCAGATAACTCCATTTTTGAAGGATCAAATTTTCCAAAAAAGCTATTGTTTCCATATTTAAAATACAATAGGTTTCACAATAGATCCATTCTAGTAACTTACAAATTTGCAGGAAAATTCGCAATTAAACCTCATAGTTCAAGAGATTTGATTTATATAAATGTTTCTAAGTTTCAACATTCAATTCTATGAAAACTTTCCCAATGTTTCAAAATTTAATTTTGAAAACTTTCAAATAAGGTAACGACGGTTTATTTCTCAAAAATCATTTTTTATGGTTCATATAGTAAATCTAAACATACTAATTTTTTTCTCATGTAAGTATATGAAATTCATCGATTTTATATCTTTATGCATTGTTCAAATAATCAATATGAAAGTTTATATGATTGCAATAAACTATAGGGTGATAACAAGGATATATCAAAATAAATGAACAAATACACATTCAACCACAATAGCGTCCATCGCAACAAAAATCAACATTCAAATCAACCAATTCAAAAAATCAACCAATTCATTAACCTTTCACAATAATTATTAGTTATCACATATTGGAGTTCAGCTATTCAAATTAAATATCAATTAAAATTACAAACCAATAATCAAAAATTTATCACCATATGACCTAGTCTAATTTGCAGTAAAATTTCTTGAGGGAGTTTAAACATTCACCTTATGGATTTCCCTTTTCTAGTCGGATTTGGATTCGCTACTACTTCCTCCTTTTGATTTATTTATTTGCGATCTTAATCTTCTTTGTTTAGAATGTTTGAAAGAGACAGAGAAGTTTGTATAGATCTGGATTCGATGAAAAGGATTTGGAAAAAGAAGAATGCTTGGAAAAGAAGAAGAAAATTTAAAGAAGACAAAGAATTGAAAAAGAAAACAAATCTATGAAAAAGAAGAAGAAGATTTGAAGAATAAGAATAAGAAAATGGAAGCTTCGAAAAAAAAGAGAAGGAGATTTGAAGAAAAAAAGTTAAAGAATGAGGAAAATGAAGAGAGAGAGAAAAAAATGAGATGGAAGTTTGTTCGGAGAAATGAAGCTATAGAAGATGAGATTTGAAAAATGAAATGAGACTATAGAAATGAAGATAGAAACAAATGAAAAGCTAATAAAATATATATAAACAAACTAGAAATTGAAATAAAGTAAAAATATGAACAGCCTTAAAATGGTAGTATTGAAAGCGGTGAAGTAAAGGAATAAATATATTAATTAAGATAAAAATAAATCTTCCATTCTATAATATGAAGCTTCAAAAGAAAGAGTTGCTAATGAATGGAAGCTACAAGAACTAATAAAACTTCAGAAATGAAGAATAATAAATGCTAATTAGATGGCAAGAATATTAATTTGGATGTTCACACTAAAAATGGAAAAAAAGAAAAGGAAAAAAACTTCAGGTAAAGCACCTAAAAGGAGCAAACGAATAAATGAGAAACAAATGAAAAGAATGCAGAAATTATTAATTATGAATAAATCAAATGAAGCAACTATTAATTAATAAGAAACAAACGAGTAATCTAACAATTAAATAAATGCTCAAATGAAACCTACAGGAAGAACTTGAAAATGAAAAGAAAGAGAATGTGGATGTGATAATAAATGTAAAGTAAATAAAGGGACCACTTATATACTATAAACAAACCTTTGGGATTCAAATTCCAAAACTTCCTCATATTAAATCATTCCAAGAAACCCAAATATACACATATTTATCATTTACTTCTTTATTAAAATATTCGTTTTACGTTAATATATGTCCACACTCCATTAACGCAATCAATCAATTAACATTCAATTAATCAACCAATTAATTTATTCTTTTATTTATGTTATTTAAACCAATTTTATCAATTATTGAATATATATCTATTTATGCATTATAAAATGATTTACTTTACTTTTTTTAATTACTATAACGGTTACAGTAATGCAACAAATTTACATGTTTAACCATGTATGAAATGGAAAAATAAATATACGTGAACATGTATAATTTATGTACAAAAGTTAATAAAAGGTAATTTCTAATTGATTTAACAACACTTATACAACCATGAACCCTTTGATAGATTTTAAAATTTGGATACTAATAAGTATGTTTATATATATTATTCTAAAATCCTATTTTTTTTTCCAAAACCATACTTATTCAAAGTGAAAATTTTATTTTTATATGTCTCAAAACATGCAATTATCTTATTTCAAATGTTCATTCCATATTGACACAAAAATGTAAGTTCCTATATTAACTCATTCATTACAATTTCATTTATGTTTCCTTTTAATTGAAACATTTCAATTAATCTAATTCCAATTCATTTCATTACTAATTTAAAACAAATTCTAATTGTAAAACATTGTTTTCTTTTCATTTATACCAATTTAAACATGTTTTATAAATTTCATATACATACACTATTACAAAGTAAATGTTTAATATAATTGAAAATCAACTTCTCCAAGATGCATTTCAAATAACAACTTATGTTATTCTTTCATTACAACATTCACTCCATCCTTTATTCAAATTCAACATTTATTATTCCGAATAGAGACAAACATAATATTTATTCTTTTCAAGTCAAAGATTAAATTTCATTAAAATGTTTATCTTAATTTAATTTAAAATGTAAGTTCATATGTTGTACTTATTAATTACATTGCACTTGTCTTTTCTTTTCAATTAAAGGATTCCAACAACTCTTATTGCAGTTTATATTCAATATTAGATTTCAAACGAATTTTCATTATGCCACAACTATTTTGTGTTCATTTCATATATTATAACATTCATTTGTTAAATTATTCTACTCTTATATTAACATTTTATTATTTACAATCGATAAAATTTACATTCAAACAGCTATTAATTATATTCAAATCAATAACATTAAATTATATTCTAATTTGTGTTACCATCCTTACCTCATTGAACTTTTCAGTTTTAGAATTCATTTAAGTTCAAGTTATATATTCTAACCCTTTTATTATTAATAAATCATAAACTTTAATTTCTAACAATATTGAATCTCAAAATCTTATTAAATTTACTGTTTTTATTTGTTAGAATATGGGTCGTCACAATCTCCCTCACTCAAAACTTTTCGTCCTCGAAAAGGGAAATGGTGTAATTAGGGAATTAATATATTTTATTCAAAGTATTCAATTCATAAACAATTAATTTACTTGATTAAGTATTATAAATAAAATATCTGATTAATAAACAATTAAACCTTCATATTTAAGTTTACTAAAGTTTGAAAATAATTTCACTTCACAAAATTTTCTAAGTCTTATATTAACGAAAAATTTCGACAGGGTCTCTTTTATACGGAGAGGTCCAAAAAATAATAATATCAATAATTACAATATATATTTCGATAATAAAACATCCCAAACCACGGGAAAACAATATAATATCACTATAAAACCTTAACCCGAAAACGTACCTATTTGTTGGGCAAACAACTTTATTTATGAAACCCAAAGCAGTAACTATTACTCGCATAAACCTGAATTTCACTTATATAATCAAAAATAGTGAGAATTATGTACTAGAGAGATATTTAAGTTGTTTCAATTTGCAACAAAAGCAAATCAATATAAAACATAATCAAACAAACAATACAACCATTTATGCAACCAAAGAATCCATCATACATCCTTAGCAACCAAAACCATTGGTTTGTTTAGTTCAGAAACTTTTAATCGTGCAAGGTGACAAATAAACTACCAAGTGTACCTTAGGCTCAACAGCCTTGGATAATTTCTAAATAGACTATCCATACAACCTTAAACAACTAGAAGTATCCTTTTCCAAACTTCCATAAGCCAAAACAACCATGAATTTCAATACATTATTTAAGTTTATTTAATTGGTTTCTTTTCACATCGTTATTTACTTTTTATTTATTTTCTTTCATTCATATAATGTCTTTTTCTTTCTTTCATGTACTTACACAAATTATTTCACAATATCAACTTACATTCATAACATTTCTTGTACATCAAAATTCTTATTTAGAAATAATTCCATTGAACACTTCCATTACTTAAGTTTTACTTGTATAATATTCCATTACATATTTCTTTTAACATTACAACTTTTTGAACATTGGCAAGTTATATATGTGTTTTAAGAATGAATGTTACACAAGTTTATGTTATTCATTTTAGTTAACAAAAAGTTCAACATTTCATATCTTCCGATTTACAAGTTACAAATTTCCAATTTATTATATATTTCATTAATCACTTAGCATCTAATTTTCTTATTTCTCATTTTAGAAGTTTCTAATATTAATGTAGTCAAGATTTCATTCATTACGATAATTGAGTTCTATAATTTATAGAAACTTAAGAACTAAATGCCGGATTTATTTCAAGTCATATGAAAAAATAAATATATACTCCTAGCTTTATATATCCAATCACATTTTTAAACTAAAATTAATATTCGTTTTTCAAAACAAAGGTGTAGTAAAACTACTACAATGGCCTTTCCACTTTGAAAATTGAAAACGAACATCGACGATGCATGCATTCATCACCGAAATTATTGTCCAGTGACAAAAGAGGGAAGCATTGAACCTATTTCCTCTTACAAATTCTTTTAAAACATTTTTTTCCAAATCACATATGAGAACATTTATCCACAATACTTCCAAGTAATGCAAGTATTATATTCTAATAATCGCTTGAAAATGAATTTCAACCCTGGAACTTAAGTTCTCAAATTTCCAATTAAATTCATTTTATTTATAAATCTTATTTTGAAATCAATTATTTGAAAAATTCACTTCTATCAAACAAATATATCACATACAACTATTAGTGCTTCAAAATCAAGTAAATATTGCAAAACATACTTCCAAATAGCAATTCCAATTTATTTTCAAGCATATTACTAAAATAAATTTCCTAAATCATTTAATATCTTTAAAATTATACATTCAAAGAAACTTACATAAATTTTGCTAGAAATATTTATTTGAAAACTACATTTGCAAATCAATCATCCTTAATACTTTAACACTTTTCAAAAATTTCATCCGTAAAATTTCTTGCTTCATTTATAAATACCATTTTTAAAAATCTTAAATAACATCTTTATAAATATATGTAAACTAATTCAAAATAATTATTACATCATTACTTATATTTAAAAAGGAGTTATTGAAAACCTTAAATCCATTATTTGTAAACTTATTAGTTTAAATCTCAAAATACTTTTCAACATCTTCAAATAAATCAATAATCATTAACTTTAAAATATATTTATAATATACTTTATTAAAATATTTTTATAACTCAATGTTTTAACAAGTTTATCCTCGTTCTTATAGACTTTAGCCATGTGTTGATCAGGTACAAGGCTAGGCTTCTCCAAGTACTTAGTAGACCTGTTTCAACACTCAGTGAAAATACTTAAAACATTAAAAATAGATATGGAAAGTACATTCCCCCACATATCGCAGTTACGCAATGGTTACACCACTATCCCAGCGGAATCACTTGTAACTGTAGGCATCCTGCCCCTCGACTTACGTCATGGTTGATAGATCGCAGCTACATAATGGTTACGCCACTATCCCAGCGGAATCACTTGTAGCTGTAGGCATCCCGTCCCTTGATTTACGCTATCCAACAATATCAAATAAATATAATAAATGACCCACCAAAAGGATCCAAGAAACGACCCACCAAAGGGATCCGATAAATGACCCACCAAAGGTATCCAATGGAAGGTACTTCCCATATCGTTTTCTTCAAAATATTTCATACTATACATAGTACCCTTTCAAAATCATAAATTCAAATATCGTACTTATATAAGTTCCATTATATATTATATTTCATTTTCAGATAGAGTACTTTCCAAAATCAACGGTTTTCAAAATCACCTTATACTTACATAAAGTCCATCTTATATAAGAATCAAAATTTTCCCAAAATCAATTATGCTGCAAGAAGAGCCATAAGAGATTGAGCATCTTTGCTTTATAAAAAGGTTTTGAATTCAGAATAGTTTTGTATATACAAATCTTTTTGTGAAATAGTTTTGTATATAAAATAGATTTGTAAAATAGTTTATAATAAAATAATTTGTAAAATAGTTTTGCAAATAGAATAGTTTGTAAGATAATTTTGTAAATAAAATAGTTTGTAAAATAGTTTTGTAAATAGAATAGTTTGTACGATATTTTTATAAATAAAATAGTTTGTAAAATAGTTTGCATGTAAAATAGAATAAAATATTTTGTTTAAGAAAAACGAAAGAAAATAGTTTTGTAAAATGGTTTTAAATTAATAGTAGTTTTGCATAAAAGAAAAATTCCAATTTAAATTACAAAGATATCTGACCCACCAACTTTCAATTTAAGCATCAAAGCATATCAATAACATTAGAACATAAGATGCACATAAGGTATTATTTCGCAAAAGCACATTCGATTGCTCGCTCGATCGCACAAGTTAGCTTTCGTACTAGTATTGTCTATTCGACTTCCTTAATGCGGACGTGGATATGGTTTGTTGACTAGAAACAATCATTCTGATCACATAGCCTTATATTATTATAGAGAATTCTAGAATCAAACCAAAATCCATATCAAATATTTTCCATCAAGAATCGAATGAAAATTCCTAACACGAAATGCTGAAATTCACCTCGAACTTGTGTACTCAAATCTAGATCAAATTAATTATGCAAATAAAACAATAGACGTACAACTTACATATCTATTCCAACTTTTTTCATCACAATTTTATTTTCAATTAACTTCGTTATAAATCTTATTGATTAACACAAATATCACTTCATACTTTAATATTGGCTTCATAGAATTTCTCTAATTGACACAAAACATTAATATATTCGTACATTGCTTATATTTCTCTTCAATTTTAAATTACATTCAATTTCACATGTTATATTTCTCATTTAATTCTACATTTATTGCAACATCCATTTATTTCATAAACAATTTACAGGTCATGACTTTATTTATAATCATTTTACTTGGTTCAAAGTTGTTTATTTAATTAGTTTTCACTTTTACTTTTAAATTTTATTTATGACACATTTCATAAATTTTTATTAAGTTTATAAACAAATTTTTCTTCAATTTAATCTCATTACACATTTCCTTAATCACAACTTCAATTTAAACATTTCAAGGCTTAAAGTTTGCAATTGTATTTTATTACATTACATGCCAAGAAGGAATACAACAATTGTACTCATTTACTAAATATAGATATAACAAATTAAACCTTATTTCACTTGCTTTAAAATTAAGGTTATTAATTTCAACTGCATAATTTAATACAACTACTAAGTTTCAACTCATAATTTAATTTAGAAGTTTCGACTATCAAAAATATGAAGACATTCCTTTTTATTTCAGTAGCTGAAACTACCAATCAACGAAACAACAAGATTTACACAACAAAACATTTCAATTTCATAACTAAATATCCTAATCATTCACTTTATTTTCTTTAATACACTATTATTGAACTAGTGTTTAGTTTATAATTTCAATCAACAATAATAGCCGATGTTTATAAACTGACCAAATACAAAAGATCAACCATAAATGATAATAATTAAATATTATCATTTCATAAAACAGACACATTATGAACAACTATATTAGTTATAAATTTTTTATCCCTTTATATATAACATATAATATTAGGAAAAATAATTTCATTTCAAAACTTATATAAAACTTTTTTATAACACTAACAAATACGCGCTCTTATATATACACTCAGACAATTCATTTAGGGTATTTGTAACAACCCAGTTTTTAGTCACTCGAATTTGGAATTTTTAATTCATTTTAAATATTAAAAAGTTAATTTTACAAGTTGAATAACTTATTTCAAATATAGTGATTTATTTGGATAATTAAATTGTCAATTTAATATCGAAATTGCAGAAATAATTGAAATTTGAATTTAATGCTAATAACAATAATTTCTAACGTTGTTTAAATTCTATTTGAATTAGAATTAAGTTAAAAAAAATTTAAACTAATTTAAAAGTTAATTTACAGGAATTTGAAATTTATTAATTTAATTGACACGTAAAAAAATTCATTTTTAAAACGCACTTAGATTTTGATGAAACCAGTTTCATTGGATCCGTAATATTATATTATTGTAGGATTTCAAATTATGTGTCAATCGGACTTACGGTTTGTGCGTACGACGCTAAAACACGTAGAAATTTATTTAAGTACATTTAATTTAAAATAAGTTGATTCGAAAACCTCTTCCAAAAATGATGGAATTGGCATCTGTTATATATTCCATTGTGTTTGGAATAGGGGTAAAACATTATAAAAGCCTGGCGGCATGCTTCATTTGGAGTTCGAAAAGTTTAAACGTGTATAATAAGATGAATAGTGTTTTATAAATGGTTATAAAAGGAACCCTAAACTATCAAACCCTAGCCCATGAAACCCTAGCCGCCACCCATGTTTCTATGGCCAGAATTACACGACTTTCTCCTCCAATTATCTCTCGAGCCATTCACTTTTACGAAAAAAATTCTACTGCAATATTGTATTGCTCAATGCGTACTTCAAATCTAATGATCACGATCGAATTCAAGGTAGTGGGTCGACGGAAATAGGCGTTTGAACACCGTGCATTCATGCATGATTTTGAGACGTCGGTGCCACCGAGCTTGGCATGACTTGGGGCCGTGGTGAACGGCGGTGGGGGCTTCGAAATGGTGTTAGCCGATCATCGGCAAGATCAACGTCGGTGGCGCGGCATATAGATGGCCGTAATGGCCGATGGGTTCGTTCGCGTGAACGAAACAAAAAAGAAGAGAAAAACCAACGGCCCAGATCTCTTTAAAGGAAATTAACGGCTGTGATTAAATGTAGGTTTAAAAACAAAATAAAATTTGTAAATTAATTTGTATATAAAATTGTGTAAACTTTGAAATTGAATATGTTTTTCATATGAGGTCCATTTCGAACGAAATGAATTGCGTTGGATTAGTATTGACGAGCACTACATTATAGAGCAGGTTTGGATGGATTTGGAGCTAGTGAAAATTTAGGTTAAAATTAAACTAAGTTTAATCGAAATAAATTGCTATCGCGACGTGTAACGACCCGTAAATTTTAACTATTTTAATAACGTAATTAACTGGAATTTTCGGTAAAATTTTAAATAATTGAGTTTGGAAATAAAAATTTGGTTTTGGAATACGTCAATATAAATATAGCAAACGATAAATTTTCATCATAAAATATGGAAGCCTATTTTGTTATATAATTTTATTTAAATTTAATCAGTTAATATTTGATGATAATAAAATGTTTTTCAAACCTCAATATTTTTATATGATAAATTTGTAAATCATCTTCTAAGTGAGACATCATATTTCATTTCATCAAATTTGGATTGTTGTTGCTCCGTTCATCTTATTTTTGGCGTATTAGCAGCATTTTTTTAGTACCGAATATTGACTTTTGATAGGATGACTGTATCGTTGATATCCGTGTACCATTTTATTCGTCTCATCATGCTGATCTCTACAATATATTCATTTGCGCATTTCGGAGTTCGAAACACGACGAAATTGGTAAACCGATCAGTCGTATCAGTTCCCTACTTGCGATTATTTGGTTTCTTATGTCCCTTCATTTTCCAACGTTTGAAACCAATAGCTTGTTGTATTTTCATATTTCTAGGATTCAGCTATTGTCCCTTGGTTATCCCACTGGTTCATTTTATATTTTAGACGATGGCTCATTTCATCTCTGCCATTCTTCTCTTTCCTTTTGCGTTCAAAAACAAAACCAACAAAATAGAGATATAAGTCTAGAAACCTACTCATCCTCCTTGCTTGCTCAACCCCAGCCGCCTTCAACATTTATTGCCAGCACTTCTCTCCTCCTATTCTTCTTCCACCCTCTCCCGCCTTCCCTCTCTCGCCATTCCTCTTCCACCTGAACTCGGACCCCTTTTTCCTTCCACCGAGCTCGCCCAACCCCACCTCCTTTTGCAGCCACCCTCAACGTGTTTAACCCCATGATCTCCTCCCTTCGCATCCCTCACCCTCCTCACCCATCCACTACCACATGACAACACTACATCCCCTCGGCCTTCCAGTGTTCTTCTCTACTCCTTCCTCTTTGAAGAAATGCGGTAACTGTTATCCCGCTTTTTGGCAAAGCCGTGATACCAAAAGATCGGTCGAAAACCAAAGACAGTTTATCTCAAAGATTGGTTGTACTTTGCTTCACCATGGATATCGACGAATTTTGTCCGAGCCCGGATCAGGCTACAATTGATAGAACACGGCAAGCAAAGTCATGGGAACCAGCATTCCAAATTTCTGGTTAATCGGAGTTCGTATGAATGAGATATGATCGATACAAGTTAGAAAGAGCATGCTGTTCGTATCCATGAAGAGGTCGAGGTAAAGGTCCCTTCGAATCCATCAGGTTCGAATCCATAAGGAGTTGGTCACTTCGAATCGATCGTCTTCGAATCGATCTGTTTCGAAATGATCGGATATGCCTCACCTCAACTCTGTTCGAACCGATCAAGAATCTCCGCACCTAGTTCGAATCCATCGAATTTCGTATCGATCAGAGTGGAACTAATCGTATCCATCATGCTTCGAACCGATCATACTTGACAGTTAGTTCGTATCCATCCGGAGTCATGTTATCCGTATCGATCTCGGGGTATACCACTTCGTATTGGTCCATGCATAATTCGTATCGATGGTGAGGGCTTTGTTCGCATCCGTGCACTGACTATTCGTATCGATCATACTTCATTACAATCGATGCGAATGGCGCCGTCACTATCGATGCAAACGATACGAAAGGGTCAACACGAACTCAACTCCGATGATGGATGCGAATAATACTCTTTCAACTCGGCATAAAAGGTGGAGCGATCCGAGAATTTCGCTCCACGTCACTCCGCATCACCTGCTTCATACCTGCTTCGGATGGGTTCGAAAAGGATGGATACAAAATGATGGTTTCGAACTCGGCGACACAAAAAAATCACAATCTCGTATCGATCATATCTCCCAAACCACAGATCCAAATACTATGAATTTTTTACAGAAGCTTCCATACAAGGTAAAGATTGTTCCTGCCAAGTTTCAGCTCGATTGGGTCATTTTTTGATGGATACGAAATCACTTTGTATCGATCTCAGATCGAGTCGAAACTTGGTGGGGTCGGTCGTGTGGGCCCACTCACGTGCCAGAAAAAGTCTTCCGAAGTTTGAGCGAGATCTGGGTCTCCTACGCCTATAAATAGCACCCTGAAACCTTAAGAAAAGTGGATCTTTTTGGCCATTCGACGTCCAGACTCTGCCGGATTCAATTCTACGCTTCATTTTCACTGTTGTAATCAGATTTCAGAACTTCTATCAATTGTAATCCACTATAATCGATTGAAATCATCAAGTGAATCAATAAAGACATAAGCTTCAGAGTGGACGTAGGCAAGATCGCCGAACCACTATAAATCCTATGTTTACGATTGTTATTTGCGAATTGCTGTGTTTGATATTGCTTAGATATGAGTTTTGTGTCGATTATTGCTGATTTGTGTTCATAAACGGGCGTTTTCACGATATCGGGTGTTTGTGACCAACTTTGATACCAAACATTTTGGTGCTTTCACTGAGAATAGCTGATTCAGGATAAGTTGAATTTGAAGATTTAAGAATTCATATCTAAGAGCTATGACGAGGCAAACAAGTAAGAGACAAAGGCCAGAGAGAAGTGAACACCAAGGAAGTCAAGAGGCTTCCTCAGGAGCAAATCGAGCATCGATCTTCATCACTAGGGACGAGATGGAGACAATGATGAAGAAACATGAGGAGTTGATCCAGAGTTTATTTCAATAATTAGAGCAACTTGGAGCACAGAATAGAGGAGCTGACGGAGTTCAGAACGAAGCGGGACCATCCGGCATAGCACCTGGATTAGGAGGCATACACATGGAGAATGTTGACCTAATCCTGGAGAGAGAGAGAGGAGCATCTACCCAGCCTGGAGGTAGCAGAGGATTGAACGCTCAGTCAAGGGGGCAGATCCCAGAATTCCCTCATGAACTCGGGGGGCAGGTTGAAAGTGATGAACGAGGATTGCATCTTGGAGACAATGACAGGTTGGCGGAGATGGTCAGGTGAGCCATGAGAGGCGGATTGGTAAACAAAGATTTAGAGGATGTTAATAGGAGCCCTTTTACCACGACAATCAGGCAAGCAAGGAACCCACCATATTTTAAGCTACCATCGTTAGATATGTATAATGGAAGGACATATCCTACAGTTCATCTGACAAAATACATGAGGCATATGGAGGTGCTGGGGGCATCAGAGGAGGTTATGGTCCGATGATTCCCATTGTACTTGATAGATATTGTGGCGTTGTGGTTTAGACAGCTGGAGAGCGGATCCATAGAGACATGGGCAGACTTAACTGAGAGATTCATGAGGCAATTCAGGGTTCACATTGCAAGACCCAAGAATGTGATCACTTTGGCAACTCTAAAGCAGAAAGATGGAGAGACTTTGAGGAGTTTTTTGACGCGATTCAATGCGGCAGCAGCTTCGGTGGATCGACCAGATCCATCTATGGTTATGATGGCACCTGTGTCCGGAATAGCTGATGGAACAGAGTTCAAAAATTCATTAACTAAAGATCCACCTATGGATCTAGGAGAATTCTATCACCAGGCAGAAAAGTTTTTACGGTTGGAGGATGCGAATGCCAAAAGAGAGGAAGGAGAGGGAATTGATGTTTTCGCAATCAAAGGCAGGAATACACCTGGAGAGGGTGCAAAGATTAGTAAAGGAAAAAGAAAGACTGAGAACGATGGTGACAGGTCAAAGCGGCCACGGAGGGAGCCGCGATTCACCACTTACTCTGAGATGAATGAGAGTTTGGAGCGAATCTACCAGGATACCAAAGAGCAGGTTCCGTATCGTAGGCCGATGCGAAGGGATCCAACTTCTGACGAAAGAAAATCAGATAAGTTTTGTGTATTTCATGAGTTGAACGGTCATAACACTAATGATTGTAGGCATCTGAAGGACGAGGTGGAAGGGCATATCAGGAACGGTATGCTCCTTCAGTATGTGAGGAGGCGAACTCCAGCAGTGGAGCCGGAGCGACCACCGTCTACATCAGCTAGAGGTGACCCTGAGCCGGGACAACGTTTGATTATTCATTGATTGACTGAAATAATGATGAACAAGTTGTAAACCTCTCACTAATACGGTTAAATCATTTACACATGTGAGCCATCGCGCACGATCCATAGGCATGCTCTGAATGACTACTAACCGCATTATAGTAAGAGTTTATGCTTTGACATCTTCATCTTGTTTTTTGCTTTGATTTTGATTTGAACAATTAGACTCTGCTTGTTTGGACATTTCTGTGGTGAGATTCGTGTAATTATTGCTTTGATATTTGCAGTTCTGTGAAAAAATTTACTTGTATGCCCGTTGGATCGCGAACGGTCCACGAGCACCTCTTGTATGGCGATGAACCGCCAAATGTCTTTGATTCAGAAACACCCCCGAACACGAACTCCGGCATCGATAGTACTAAGTCCCCCCCGGGCACACATAGTTCGCATCAAACGGCACACGATCACGAATGATCACTATTTGCCACGAATGGCACCTGATCGCGAACGATCAGCATTTGCCGCGAACGGCATCGACCGTGAACGGTCCCATTCCAACATTTGCCGTGAACAGCATCGACCGCGAACAGTCACGATTCACTTATTATGTTCGACCTCGAACGGTCACAATCAGCCTTGAATGGCACTCGATCGCGAACGATCGATATCCGCCACGAACGGCATACGACCGCGAACGGTCCCTTCCCATCATTCGCTGCGAACGGCATCGACCGCGAGCGGTCCCGATTCATCTCAAATGACACACGATCCCGAACGATCGTCATTTGAGGTCATATGAAACTATCAAGTTCTTTACAGGTTGTTGACAGGGTATGAACATCCAACTAAAGACATTACAAAACACACCTTCCTACCGCAAGGCATGTTTTGGGGGGCAAATGTTATCCTGCTTTTTGGCAAAGCCGTGATACCAAAAGATCGGTCGAAAACCAAAGACAGTTCGTCTCAAAGATTGGTTGTACTTTGCTTCACCATGGATATCGATGAATTTTGTTCGAGACCGGATCAGGCTACAATTGATAGAACACGGCAAGCAAAGTCATGGGAACCAGCATTCCAAATTTCAGGTTAATCGGGGTTCGTATGAATGAGATATGATCGATACAAGTTAGAAAGAGCATGCTGTTCGTATTCATGAAGAGGTCGAGGTAAAGGTCCCTTCGAATCCATCAGGTTCGAATCCATCAGGAGTTGGTCACTTCGAATCGATCGTCTTCGAATCGATTGGATAGGCCTCACCTCAACTCTGTTCGAACCGATCAAGAATCTCCGCACCTACTTCGAATCCATCGAATTTCGTATCGATCGGAGTGGAACTAATCGTATCCATCATGCTTCGAACCGATCATACTTGACAATTAGTTCGTATCCATCCGAAGTCATGTTATCCGTATCGATCTCGGGGTATCCCACTTCGTATCGGTCCATGCATAATTCGTATCGATGGTGAGGGCTTTGTTCGCATCCTTGCACTGACTGTTCGTATCGATCATACTTCATTACAATCGATGCGAACGGCGCCGTCACTATCGATGCAAACGGTACGAAAGGGTCAAAACGAACTCAACTCCGATGATGGATGCGAATAATACTCTTTCAACTCGGCATAAAAGGTGGAGCGATCCGAGAATCTCGCTCCATGTCACTCTGCATCACCTGCTTCACACCTGCTTCGGATGGGTTCGAAAAGAATGGATACGAGATGATGGTTTCGAACTCGGCGACACACGAAAATCACAATCTCGTATCGATCATATCTCCCAAACCACAGATCCAAATGCTATGAAATATTTACAGAAGCTTCCATACAAGGTAAAAATTGTTCCTGCCAAGTTTCAGCTCGATTGGGTCATTTTTTGATGGATACGAAATCACTTCGTATCGATCTCAGATCGAGTCGAAACTTGGTGGGGTCGGTCGCGTGGGCCCACTCACGTGCCATAAAAAGTCTCCCGAAGTTTGAGCGAGATCTGGGCCTCCTACGCCTATAAATAGCACCCTGAAACCTTCAGAAAAGTGGATCTTTTTGGCCATTCGACGTCCAGACTCTGCCGGATTCAATTCTACGCTTCATTATCACCATTGTAATCAGATTTCAGAACTTCTATCAATTGTAATCCGCTGTAATCGATTGAAATCATCAAGTGAATCAATAAAGACATAAGCTTCAGAGTGGACGTAGGCAAGATCGCCGAACCACTATAAATCCTGTGTTTGCGATTGTTATTTGCGAATTGCTGTGTTTGATATTGCTTAGATCTAAGTTTTGTGTCGATTATTGCTGATTTGTGTTCATAAACGGGTGCTTTCACGATATTGGGTATTTGTGACCAACTTTGATACCAAACAGTAACTATTATATGTTAGTATATATAATGATTCACGTATGCTATATGTGTGTTAGTATATTGTCTGAAGTGTTATTTATGTTTATGTGCAAGTTTATATTAGTTACATATATTATGTTCATTTCTGTATTATGTATTATACGGTGTGTAAAGAAATGGCAGTATGTGAGTATATGTTAGTTAGCTATGCAAATTTAGTCGTTATATATATAAAATATATTTAAGTCCCATATATTCTGTAGTCTATCTAGTTGCATGCTTTTATTAATATATATATATATATATATATATATATATATATATATAAGTTTAAAAGTTGCATTGACATTTTTGGATATGTATAATCTACATGTATATAGTCTGCATGCATTTTTGTTTAACTTGTTCACCTATTTTGTTTTGTTTTATGATCTGAATATATACACATTATTAGTCTGCACATATATTTGTTTTGTAAAGCTTGCATCCTCTTTTGATTTGAAATTTTATATATAAGTTGTATTGTTTTATAATAAGTGTTGATTTTATAATATGTTCCATATGAAAGTGTACATATAAGTTATATTATATTGCACAAGTCTACTATGTATATGTTCATATTAGCACATATATATAAACATAAATGAGTTTAGGTTTTATATATATTTATATATATAGATTTTATTTTTATGTGTTTAAGTATGATTATCATATGTTAAGTGTTATACTATATAAGTTTTATTTATTAGTTTATATATATATTCTGTTAGGTTTGTGTATAAGTTTATATTGTCTGTTTACAGTAATGATTTCATGTGGTATACATATAATATATATTTCATGTATTATACATATATTGATTTTAGTGTCAACTTAAAATAAGATATATAAGATTTGATTTTTATACGTGTTTAAGTTTAAATATTGATTTGAAAATAATATATATATATATATATGTATTGTTTTAAAATATAACTTGTATGTAGGTTTTGTATACATTTTTATACATTAGTTTTTATCTATAGGTGTATATATATAGTTATATACATACAAGTTCACATGAGTTTGGGTTTTAAAATATATACATGATTTTATTTTATAGATGTTAAAGCTAAAATATTGATTTTGAAAATATTATAAAGATTTTATTTTATCTTATTTTAATGTGTTAATATTAGACTTTAAATTTATATATATTTGTTCTCATCGATTCCTGTTATCAGCTCTGTTCGTCGAATTTGTGCTAATCTTGCTTTGCTTTGAAATTCATGCTTGGATTCGTAACTCGTTTCTTATCGAATCTCTCTAGCCTTTGAAAGGTGAGCAATCATCCACGATTAACATTCTTATATTTATTAGGCTTGATTTCATTTAAAATGACAATTGAAATGTGCTGCTAAATTGAACTGCCAATTAATAACTGCTATATATGATACGCTATTATCTGTAATTGTTCACCTGTGATATATGTCACCATATTCTGTTGTTTATATTTTACTAATTTATCACTAATGATATATGCTTATATTATTATCATAACTGTTTTCACCCTACAAGTTCCCTCTTAGTATATGTTACCCGACTACTTGGCCCGGCTATAAAGCGACAGTTGCAGAAGTTATAGTTAGCACTAGACAAGATTTTGACCAAGAAGAGACTGAAGATATAAGGGTTTGATGCAATTGATATGGTTCAGCATGTATGTGCGGCTTGGTAGGTATGGATCGGAATACATGGCTCGGTCAAAGACGAAGGTCACACATGGCTCGTTCTAGGTGGATTAGTAGACGTCGCTCGGTCAAAGATGAAGGTCACACATGGCTTGGTCTAGGTGGATCAGTAGATGAAGCTCAGTCAAACAAGAAAGGTCGTGCATGTGTTGGCCAAGATAGGTCGATCGGGCCTGGTTCGACGCTTGTGGTTCGTTCATAATGATTTGGCACGTAAGGTTCGGCGTACCTAGGACAGGCATCCTAAAGTGAGTCGACGAGTTACCTAGTGTTTCATTACTTCGAGTTCCAATGCCATTTTCTTCAAGTCATATGCTAGCCTGCTTCGAGTCATCCACATAGGACCCGTAGTTCGGCCAAAGTGGCTCGGTGGCATATGGTTCGGCCATTGTAACAACCCGTAAATTTTAATGATTTTATTTATGTATTTAATGGAAATTTTGTAAAATTTTAAATTAAAATGATTGGAAATAAAAATTTGATATTTGGAATATGTCTAGTTAAACATGGCAAATGGTAAATTTTCTTGTGTAATTTTATTTCAATTCAAATCAGTTAGAAATTTACGATAATAAAATGCTTTCCAAACCTAAATATTTTTACATAATAAATTTGTAAATCATCTTACTAGTGCGACGTCGTATTTCGTTTCTCCAAGTTTGGACCGATGTTGCTCCGTTTATCTTATTTCTGGCAAATTAGCAGCATTTTCGGTACCGATTATCGACTTTTGATAGGATGATCGTACCTTATCTGTATACTGTTTTGATCATCTCGTCGTGCTGATCTCTGCAGTATATTCAACTCTGTGTTTTGAAGTCCGATACACAGTGGAAACCATGAAATGGTCAACCGTATCGGTTCCAAACTTTTAGTTTTTAAACTTCTGGTGACCATTCAATTTCCAACGTGCAATAACTGAACAGTCATTTGCCTTTTTCTATTCCAAAGGTAACCTCTGACTTTTATTATTTCACTGTTCAATGTATATGTTGGTTTGTGTGGTCTATTCCTCTTCCCCTCACTTGCTTTGTGACATTCTCTGTCTCTCCCTTTCTTCATATCTTCATTCTCTCTTTCTATAAACAAAGATGAAATGTAACATAAAATCCAAGTTTATGTATATTATACTAGTTCTATATCAGCCAAATGCCTGCTCTCTTTCTTCTCTGACTCGGCCATCCCACGCGTCCTCTTCCCTCCATCACCAATGCTCACCAAACCTCATCAACCCACTTCGGTCGAACTTCCGCCACCTAACCGCCACCCCTCAAACCCGAAGTCGACCCGCGTGCTGCCATCCACCGTCACCACAAAACCACAGATCGACCTCACATCCACCCCCAAGCCGAAGCCACATCTTCCATGTTGCCGAGACCACCCCTAACACTCACCCACCACTGGTTCGACCGCAGCCTTTCCTTCGGCCTCTTGCCAGCAACTCCACTCAGATTTAGCATTTCCCTCTAGCCAAGCTCTAGCCATGGCAGCCAATCACCTATCCCTCAGCTTGCGTACTTTTACAAGGTATTATATTTATGTATTATAAATATATGTCAGTAGTATAGAATATAAGAGCTGTGTTATATATAAAGTTATGTAAAATATATGTTTATATGGATTTTATAATGCATACTGATTCTAAAAGTATATATATTAGCCTACAATGATATGTTAGTTTATAAATATGCCATATTTTTGTTTATATATATGGGTATATAATTCAGGGCTTTATTTGTTTCTTTACTATATATATATATATATATAGTTATTTGGTTATATGGTTTGCATTGGTATATATATTATAGAGTTCTTTCAGTATATGTTATAAGGCATATATATTATGTTCTATCTTGATCTGGGAAAGTTGAAGGGAATATGAAAGTATAAAGTATTTTATATCATTTTAGTATATGCATTTATAGTAAATACATATAAGAGTTATATTCTGTTATTGATATTTATATATAAAGTATGAATTTTTTTGGTTCTATTGTATCTGTAGTGTATATATTTATGTAACATATGGTCAGGTTATTCTTTTATGTATATGTTAGTTTATATGATATTTTGTATACAAGTTTGAGTATGCTAGTATACATGAATTACATATTATGTTGCTTATATATGTATATTTGTGTACAGTATATTATTTATGTAAGTTATATCTATGTTGTATACATAAGAATATATGATATTTTAAAGGCAGTATTACATATATTTCTGATTTTTAAATATACATACATAAAATGTTAAGGTATATATTTAAATTTTATTAACATCTGAAAATAGTCTTGTAATAGTTTGTTATATAAATGTACCTTTGAGTTTGAATACATGCGCTTTAATTGACATATAAGGAGTTCATTTTATATGTGTTCAAAATTAAATATTGATTTTTAATTTTATATATAGATATTTAGGTTTTTTTTTCTTTATGTGTGTTTGAATTTAATATTGGTTTGAAATTTATGTATATAGATTTTTGTTTCATTGGTGTTAGAGTAAAATTTTTGATTTGGTATATATATATATGTGTATATATATATATATCTTATTTTAAAAATATGTTAAGAATTGGTTTTAGAGAAAATATATAATATATCATGTATTTCGTTTCAGTTTATATCGAGCTTAGTTGATTAATTATCATCGATTCTATTTATCAGCTTGTTCGCCGAATTCATGTCAAATCTAGCTTTGCTTTGAATTTGTGCTTGAATTTGTAACTCATTTCATTTGTCCATCCTCTCTAGCCTCGAAAGGTGAGCAATCACTCACAATTAACATTCTTATATTTATTAAATTTGATTTCAATTGAAATGATAATTGAAATATGCTGCTGCTAATTATTTACATTGCTATATATATATGCTATTATCTGTATCTGTTCACCTATGGCATCTGCCACCATCATCTGTTATTTATATTGATGATATATTCCTGTTATATTATTATTACAAGTATTTTCACGTCCGTTGGACGTGTTCCAAGAAGGAAGGGTGAAAATTTTGTGTGCGATACATTTATGGTAGTGAAACACACACACAGAGACACATACATACATATGTACACAGATTGTGTGTGTGTATATATATCTTTAATAATAGTTATAATACCTTTGGTGTCACACTTTTTTGGTGTCAGCGTGAACTACCAAAAATATGTATGGCAGAAGAACTTCAAACGATTCACTGAAATCAACTGAAAGGATCATAATTTATACTGTTATAGATGGGATAAAGCATAATATGTAGCACTTATTGTTGATACAAACAAATATTGAAAACCAAATTGTAGATTACACTTCAAAATATGCATGGCAGAACAACTTCAAACGATTCAGTGAAATCAACTGAAAGGCAATTTTGTATGGCAGAAGCATGAGAAGGTCATAATTTATACTGTTATAGATGGGATAAAGCATAATATGTAGCACTTATTATTGATACAAACAAATATTGAAAACCAAATTGTAGATTACACTTTTCGGTTCAGTAATAGTAATGTTAGTACCAATAACACCAATATCCTAGTACAGTATAACTCATATTCCCATCCAATCACCATATAAAATAATAGTATGAATCAAATCTTTTGCAATATCAATCTCATTTGAAGACTCTGCCGTTCCTTGTTGTAGTCCGAGCAACATTTCGCATTAAGCTTAACCTCAGAAGCCAAGTTCAAAGTTCTGCTGATTTATACTTGTGGTTCTACTATGCTTATGTTTTGTTTTCAACTGGTGCCTTAGCTAGAACGTTGGCCTTGGATTGTCTTCAAAAATTTTACAGTACTGTTGGTTCTACAATACTGTATATGCCGAGACAAAAGAATATCCCACTGGTGGATCATGAATCTTAACTACCTGTTTCTTCATGAATGGCATATGGTTTCACTGTAAATGTCAACAATTAAATTTTGAATGAAAGATTATTTTCAACAGTAACTATGAGTAAAATGAAGCTAATAATGGATATATACTCATGGATAGCTAGAATGATGCGTAGAGAGGTTCCATACATGATGGAGACCATCTGATTTTAATCAGCGTTCAAAAAGAAGGGTTTAATGAAACTGACGAGATGCAAATATGGGAAGCTACTATCGCGTTTGTTACCTCTATTTATTTCTTAGATTTTCCAATGAATTTGTATATTTGACCTGAGAAATTGGGGCTATGGTGAAAAAGAAGTAAATTTTGATTTGTGTTCATTATGAATGCCTAGAAGCTGGTAATAGGATGAGAATTTGACTTTGTTGATAATCGTTTCCTGAGAACTCCTTTACACAAAATTTAATTTAACATGCGTAACTATGATTTTGTTAATGAATATTAATAAAAAATATCAACATATATGGAATAAATGTTGTTATTTTCTAAATTGTGATAACATGATATCAAATTTTATCATATGAAAAAGAACATTTGGAAACAAATAACCAATATTTAGTATGTAAAAATATAATATATATTATGATTTCTTCCTCTAGTCTTCTCATATTCCTCCCTCCATATCGTGTAAACGCAAATAAGCTTTTTTATGTAACATTTTACTGGAAAAAAATAAGCAAAATATAAGAAACAGCTTCAGCACCTCCTCTCCCCGGTGTGATCTATGTCAAAAAGGATAATATTGCTTACCGATCGCCCTATAGCTAGTATTATGCACAAATTACCGATCATTGAATCATGGTCGAATTGAAGTTCGGTGATTAAAGTTTAGTTGTACATTGATTGTTGTTCAGTGCTCGTTGACAACAATAGTATACTACTTATTATTTAATTTATATTCAATGTAAATTATGCAAATACCTTTTTGTGTTCAATTTTATAATCTATATTTCTAATGGTTATTGATATGGGTTGTCTTCATTCTTAACTGTAATGTTTTGTATGTAGTATTTAAATCTGAAGAAACCAGGTTAAATTTATATTCTATGAATATTTTGATTCCATTTTTTTCTTTTTCCACTAATTTAGATTTTGTTTTGCAGGTTGAAAGTGCTATTGGATTCAAGTGAAAAACCCAATTCCCTTGGAGAAAACAAAGAGCATGCAAAGTGATGCAGCTGTGATTCAAGTATTTCGTTGAGGTTATCTATTATTTACTTTTATATATATTGAGCATCATCAGGCTTTGAGCCCTCTAAGAGCTAAAAGGATGGTGTAGATTTTCTTACTATAACAACTTCCTCATAGCTACCTAAACATGCTTTACTCTAATGCAAAGACATGGAGGGTGGTCATATTTCAGTGCCTTATTTGGCTTCGTTGACAAATACTCATAATAGGTGCAGCAATATTGATCATTTCTATTTCATCCTTAATCTTTTTGGTTTCAAAATAAAATATTTTTTATTTATTTCAACAATCAACTTGAGTTTCTTTTTCAAATATATGTTTCAGAGCACATGAACTTTTCTATTATTCAACGGGAGGTGCACACCCCCTTTACAATTTCTCCTTGATCATTGGTGTAAACCAACCTCTTCACACATAGTGATACGTGCACAAAAAATTATTTGTAACAAGCAAACGATAACTTAAGCTAGTTTATTCAAATTCAAATTTGAATTCAAAGTAAAACTACTCACAGTCTTTGAATCTCCAAAATCACCAATAGCACTGCTGGCAATTGAATACAGCCTGAGTTTATGAGGCTTCCATTCTTGTCAACTCCATCAGCTATAATACCAATAGATTGACCTTCTCTGTATTGTACTTTTCCTGTAGTTCAATGTAATAAGTAGCTCAAAGCAATCAAATACGCAGTCTAAAGGCTCTCAAAACGTAGCTTACATGTACTAAAGAAAATGGTATACATACCTTCAGTACTGAAGACTATATGCCAGGTTTCACCAGGTGCATCATCTCCAGTGATTTTAGTGTTAAGAAAGCATCTATCGACGTATGGATCTTTGGGCTTATATGTGTTTGTGATCACTCCTTCAAGGTTCTTTTTTGATACTTTCACAGCTTTAGTTGGAGTTTCTGTTGTCACCTGTGCTCGTATACTCGATGACTTGTTGTTTGTGGTTACATTTCTTGAATACAAAGCTGTCTGAACAGTTAAATTACTTTTCAATTAAATGGACCTTCTTTTTTGAAGTGCAAAATGCAAGTACAATATAGAGTTTGACAGTGGTAAAATCAAAATAAAGTGGATAAACCGACCTTGTTGAAATTGATCCCCGAAGCGATGGACATTCTTGAAGAGAGAACAGAAGAAAGAGAATAATACTTACAGATGAAAATCAATAACTAATAACGAAGAGAAGAAAGACCATCTTCAATCATAAATCAACTCTTCTTTGACAATCAGTCCAAATAAATCAAATTTCATCATGGTAAACACCCCTTAAAAGATACACTTATTGCAAACATCAACCCCTTAAAAGATACACTTATTGCAAACATCAACTGACATAAAATTTAGCCCACTAATCTCATTTGTATAAAAGTAATTTTATATAAAAATTTAACTTGATGCTACAGCTATTGCAAACACATTAATATTTATTGCTTAAGTGGTTTATTCTAGTTCTAGTGTAAGATAAATATGTTTTATCTGATATTATTTTACATCATATTATGCTAAACATGTTAAATTGCCCAGGAACATAAAATACATCGTAATATTTGAAAAAATAATCATATTAGATTACAAAGTAAATGTTTTACCTTGAATGGTGGTTGAATTTCCTTCCAATCTGATAATCCCTCCAGCCTATTTGTCTATCCTAACTAATTCTTAGAGAACATCTCCCGCATTCAATTAGATACGCATCAATTGGACCTGTACTTAGAAAAAAAACCTCAATTTCTGATGAAAAAAAGAGCTTAGTCGGATCAAATAATTTCATATCAATAGTTACCTTCCCAATATAGTTGTAGTCGGTCTCTTTGTCGAACACTGTGATGCTTTGACTATCATTGTGCGATTAACGGACGGTGGAAGCTGTCTATATCTTTTCCCCTTTTACGATTCGGTAAGCCTATCCACTTTCTATGCTCTTTTCATACAGCATCTATGATAAAGTTATACCTTTTATCAATTTTAATTTACGATTTATTTCAGTAATTGGTAACCTCGGCCCTAGGCCTTAAAAAGAGATCAATTTTGTGGTATTCTTATTTTTATTACTGTCTAAGATGTCTATTGACTGATGATATAGCATGGCGTTCAAAGTTCAAGTACACGGCGCAGCAATATAGAGGTCTTCTTTTTCTTATGCATGATAAAGTACAGTATTTTTCGGTATATGCAAGAATTAAATACAATGGTAAACAGAAGTTATTTTTCATATTGCTCCAACATTCTTTTTAGAGATGCACTAAATACTCTTTTTTTTAAATGCACTGCAACATATAGCAGCGCCTTACAGGCACCAAAATTTTGTATTGTTTTGTGTTTCTTTTTCTTTTTCTTTTTTTAAGGTGCTGTTGCTAAAAGCAAGCAGTCTATTTGTTGAATTCTTTTCAAAGGATTAGAAAAATCAAATAAATGGGCATTACATGTATATGAATAAAATGCACTGTTTGCAGAAGCAAAAAACATAAACAGCAAAAAGTAATAAAATACTATTAAAACGTAGGGTAAAAGTAGGAGTAGATGGTAAGCTAGTTCGTAACATTTAAACTAATATTAGTAGATATAGTAAATAGAGCGAAATAGGTGTTGATGTACAATCTACCTGTTGTAGAGAAGGCATGATAATGAGGGAAAGAGATTGATAAGGCAATAGGAAAATTGGTAGTGGGCGTACTGACACATGGTGAAGCATAAAGTCATAAATAGTGAGAAAACCATGAATTAAACTTTATCGATAAGCATAAGCAGCTCATTTTAATCACTCAGCCGACAACATAGCACAAATGCACTTACAAATAACAAACTCTATTGTAGACAGGTATAGTAAAGAATATATCAGTCATAACTAACTCAATTGTCAGATTATTCAAACCTTTTGCAAAGCCATTTTTTGTACGTTTTGGACATTTTTCGCATCTGTTTTATTCAAATTGAGGTTTGTCCACACTTTTGATCGAAAGAAGGAAGAAAAAGAACGGTGAAAGTGAAGCAGTTATCTGAGGCATGGGACATAATACCAATAGCGCCAAACAAAGGCTAAACCCTTTTTCACAGTAGAAATTGAATTATATTCTATAAGAATATACCTGATAGGAAATGATTAGATATGAATAGGGTAAAAAAAATCACCTCTGATATTAGCCGTCTAAAAGCAGTAGTAGAAAAAATGTATGTCTCGTTTTCTTTTTTTATTCGTTGGAATAATAACTGAGAAAAAACAATGTATTTAGACATCACAATTTAAACATTTCAGCTTACAGTCAATAAACATAAGCAACTCAATTTAATCACCTAGTCAATAACATAGCATGGATGCACTTACAAATAACAAAACCCTATTAGAGACAGATATAGTAAAGAATATATCAGTCATAACTAACTCAATTGTCTGATTTATTGTAACGACCCAGAATTTTTATTAATTAAAATTTGAATATTTAAATAATTTTAAATATTAATAAGTGAATTTATAAGTCGAATAAATTTTATTTCGAATAATTGTATTTAATTGGATAATTAAATCGATAATTTAATATGTGAATTTACAGAAATAATTGAAAATTGGGTTAAATATGATTGAAAATGATTTGGTAAATTTTATTTTATCATATTGAAGTTAGAATGATATTTTAGAACTTTTAAAATCGAATTAAGAGTTTATTTGTGAAAATTGAATATTTTAATATTTAATCGACTAGTAAATTAGCCAATTTTTGAACAGTCTCAGAATTGGACGAAACTAGTTCCATTGGATCCGTAATAGTTTATTATTATCGGATTTCAATTTTCGTAGCAATCGGAGTTATCGTTTGACCGTGGCAGCTCGAAACGCATCGAAATTGTTTTTAATATTAATTTGGCAAGTTAAAATAGTCATTTTTCAAACAGTCTCGGATTTCGACGAAACCAGTTTCATCAGATCCGTAATGTGATATTATTGTATAGTTTAAAATTTCGTGTCAATCGGATTTACCGTTTGTCCGGTGCAAGCTAAAACGCCTAGAAAATCGTTTAAATCGGTTTAATTCAAATTGAACGTTTATTGCCATAACTCGCACAAATGACCGAATTAGCTCCCGAAACATGTTCCATTGTGTTTGGAACGCGGGGTAAACCTTAGAAACGCCAACCGGCACGCTTCGTTTGGAGTTCGAAAATTCCAGGTGAATAGTAACTCGTGAAATTTTCTATAAAAGCCCCCCCTCTTCATAATTTGCAAAATAATAAACCTAACCCTAATTCTCTAAGGCCAGCCGCCGGCTACAAATGAAAGGCCAGAAATTCATTTCGATTTTTCTTAAAATTCTTCAAATCTATCAACAATTACAACAAACTTCCAACTAGAAAGTGGTAGAGGACGTTGAGATCTTGATATCCAACGGCTATGATCGTAAAATATGAAGTAGATTGACGGCAAATCTCGTATAAGTGTCGCACGTTCGTCCTCGGGGTGCGTGCTAGGGAGGAGGCCGAGTTCCTTGATTTTTGGGCCGAGCATAGTATTGGCGACGCTCTTCGAAATGGAACTTGTTGATCGTCTTCAAACTACACGAGGAGGTTCGAATTTCAAACCCTAATTTGAAGCTATGGGTTCGGCTTTGTTTCGTTACCTGTAGAAGACGTGCGCTCCAGGGAAGAAAGCAAGTGCGGTGGAGATTGCAAAGGGCTTGGATCCTAGGGTTGTGGCAAGTTTAGGTTTATAATATAAAAGTTAATTTGTAAATTATATATATAAAATCGTGTAAACTTCATAAAATCATATCTTTTTCATACGAGGTCGAAAACGCGCGAAACAGGAAGCGTTGGAATCGTATGGACGAGTACTACGCTATGAAATTGGATTGGAGTTGTTTGGAGTTAGTGAAAATTTCGGGTAAAATTAAACGCGCGTTTAATTTTATTCGAAATAAATCGCTAAAACGAATTTGAAATCAAGGTGAGAACTTCTCACTCAATCGAATCGGTTTCGATTTTATTTTAAATAGTTATATTTAAAATACTTGAATGCATGTTTGAACGATGATTGTTATCTATTGATTGTTAAATTAGACATTATGCGCCATTAGTAAGCGGATGTTATTTATTAAAAACATATACCGCGAATATTTCATAAACAGTGAAATTGGTATTATATATAATAGCAATATAAATATATATTGGCATATGTATATATTGCAGTTATTGATTTCCCGCATTGTATAGCGGATGAGACCCTATTGCGCCGTCTATTAAGCGGATAATATTTTAAATCCTATATACCGCGATAATTTCGCACTGGAACGGAATTGGTATTGTGCTAACATCTTTGGATGTAGAAAACAAGTTGGAGGGATCCAACTGGATTCCTCAACAGTATTTATTTGATTATGGATATTTTGATATTCGTTGATTATCATATCGATATATGATATCGTTGTTGTCGTGATTGACTATTTGGTATGTAGCATCATTGGACCAAATTTTGGAATTTTAAAAGGTTTTTAAAGTGATTTTTGAAAGTATAAGTTTATAAAATATTTTTGGAATTGATCCATTATAAATAAATAAACGTTATAATTTTAAAAGTTATAAAATTATGATTTTTGAGAAATATAGTTAAAAGTTGATTTTTGAAAATATGGGATTAATGATTTTATAAAATAGTTTAAATCGGGATTAATTGAATTTATTATGAAAAGTTGAAATATAGGATTTATAAAATTTGATTATTTTATAAATCAAAGAAAATGGTGAAATTTATAAAGGAGTTTAAAGATGTTTTAAAATAATAATATAAATTGATTTATATAAAAGAATTATAAGATGGATATTTATAAATAAAAATATTTGAAGTATAAAATGAGTTTTTATAAGTGTTAGAATGAATTGTGAATGAACTTCAAAAATGAATGAAATTTATAGGATTTTAAATGGTGAAGTTATGAATGGAATTTTATAAGCAGTAGGTTTATAAAATTTATAAAGTTACTAAAAGAATGGTTTTGGATAAATAATTGAATCTTATAAGTTATAAGATTTATAATTATGAAGTTTAAAAGAACGATTTTGCAAATAGATAAATTCTAAGTATTTAACTTAAATTATGGACTTTTGGTTTATAATTGAGTTATAAATTGAATGAGTTAATAAAGGGAATTTATAAAGGAAGTTGTTATAAAATAAATAGAAATGGAATTTATAAATGTTGTTTTATAAATTCGCAAACGACTTATTTTGATAAGTAAATTGTTATAACTTATTTATGGAGTTATATTCACATTTTAGACAGTGAATAATCCTTTAAGATAAAATGTATAGAAATGATGAAATTGGTTAACAAGCATATTCACGTTTTTGAATAGTGAATAATATGTTAAAGAAAATGTTTTGGATTTGGTGTTTTAAATAGAATTAAAACGATCTAACGATGTTTTTAAATGTGCTGAGATTCGAAACCATAGATTTCAACATTCATTGTTGAAATAGATGTTTTCGAGAAATAGAAGGAAATGGTGGACTATAACACTGTTGTTATAGTAAATGATTTCCGAAAGGAAATGTTTTGTATAGTATTGGGATTTATATATCTATTTTAATTTCGAATCCCTATACTAGTGATTTTGGGTCGTCGTGACGATGTTTTACGCAACATTCGTTTTGGCCCAAATAAATATGTTTAAGAGCATGATTTCCTTAAAGAATGAAATATATACTTAATTTCGATTTAAGTATATTGAATATTTTCCAAAGGTTGAAAATAAATAAAATTTGTGAATTACTTATGAATAAATAAGTATGGAAATGTTTTCCAATATAAAGTGAATGTTTTGAGAATTTATCTTTTTGAAGATAAATTGAAATGAATAATTGAAATCATATATTCATAGATATTTTGGAATATAAATTCACTATGGAATTTATAAAAGAAAGTGAAATTTGTTTAAAAATAAATATTGATTTATTTTTGAAGTATTGAAATTATATATCTTGTAAAGATATTTTTGGGAAATAAAATTTGGAAAATTATTTGGAATCTGGTGATGTTGTGCATATCCATTGATAGTTCAATAACCGACTATCAATATTTACCTTTGAAAGGTATTTGTTGGGATTTACTGAATTTGAATGCTACACTTATTTTTAAATTATTGCGCTCGTTATTCGGATTACCCATTCCGAATAGTGATACGACGTAATGGATAGCATTGATGACCGGTGTTGAAGACCGGATATTTGTGAGAGCGATAGGATGACCTGTCGATTGACTCTGCACCGAGTTGCTCCGATATAGAGTTCTCCATATGTGATGGGGAATCCGATCAGGATTGTGGATATCCGGATTGCAAGGACTTCTTTATAAGTGCCTTCGGTTCTGTTCGAGCCCGGAACAGACTTGTATGGATTGTATGTCTGACGTTACAAATTGAGAGATAAAGCAGATTTCTTTCAAATATATTTCTGTTGGTGGCGGAGAATTTATTCTCTTAGCTTAACACCATTCTCTGAGACGTACGAGCTCAGAGGTTATGTAGTTGAAGGTTATCGGCAATATATTCCCAATTTGGTAATGTGACATGCTGAGTGTTGCTGTGAAATGATCATTGTGTTGATCATTTGTGATAGGATCATTTGTTTGATCGTTTATCTTGGTGATCATTTCTATGATCATTTGTTGACCCGAAGCACAGCTTTTGTATAAAGTGTGTTTTTGTGGACGTGACTTCGTCGAGCCTCACACCCCTAAATGGTCAAAACAGGAAAGATGCGGCAAGGTTATGAGGGGTAGCTCCCTTTAGGGTATGTGCATTTCCTTCTGGAAAAGGGTGGTATCATGGTATGGAGCCCAGATGCTTACTCATGTTGAAACACTTTATTTATGATTGTGTGATGTTGATGACGAGCGCTCGGTTAAAGGTCCCAAAGGACCAGGGGATGGCATACTCGTGTCAGTTGTTACCCAGTTAGGGGTAACCCGTCCTTGTGTTGGCAGAGATCCGGTTTGGTTCTCGGGGATGTCCTTCCAGAGGCGTTCTCATGTGGCAATGGGAAGTTCCTTGGCTTGACCATTCGTTGGAAATCCAAAGAAACAATACGATCCTTGTACGGTTTTAGTTGTATAACCTGCTATGGAATGTGGCGGTAACCTGCTATTGAACATAGTAGCTATAGTAGGCATACGATAATGGTCGTATGTTGGCTAAGATTTATATTCTACTTTCGAAATTGTTTTATACACTATGCACTAGTAATAATATCAAATGTTCTTTTTAATGCGTATCAAGCATCTTTGACTATCATAAGGAGAAATCTCCTCCGATTCTGCGTTTGCATGTGTGTGTGTGCGGGAGGCCTTATGGTAGTCTCATTTTTAAAAGCATTGCGAATTGACTTTAAAAATATTCCTCTATTTTGATTTTAAAGATAAATAAACTGTTTTGAGTTCTCACACCAGTCACATGACTGACTCGGAGTTTATTGTTTTCCTTCCTAAACTCTGGGTGCCCACCAATTTCCACACGGGCAGTCAAGAGTTAAGGTTTATCAGGATATTCTGGAATTCTGGAGTTGCTGGAGGCAAGCTGGATGGCATGGCGTATTACTAGTATATAGTATTTCTTTTCCGCTGTTTGTTGTTGTTTGTTGTTGTACACTCTGATGATATGATGAAATGTGATATAATGTAATGTAATAACTGATATAGTTCTTTGTTTAAAGAGTATTCATTTATTTATTATATGTTGTTGCGCTGCGATTGTGAGATTCTGATATTGTTCTGTTGTTTTCGGTTCTTTCCGTTCTATTTTCTATTTTCTTTTCTCTCTATTTTCTATCTTTTTCTCTCTCCTTCTACCTCTTTTCTTTTTCTTAAACATTGAGAATTCGTATTTCTGTTCACCTTAAGTTAATCTATGGAGATTAGTGTATTTCAAGGAGTACGGATTTGCGGGTCTTCACAAGTGGTATCAGAGCATATGGTTAAGCGACAACCATGGTTCTGTTGGGTATTACTCATTAGAGATAGAGTCAGTAGTACTCTAGAATGTGTTTGAGTGTAATAATAGCTATTAGAGCGTATTTGTTAGTGAATATAAAATTGTTTTATATTGTGATGATTGATTTGTTGAGTGGTATATGGATTCTGGTTAATACGAGTAATTAACGTTGTTGATAGGGATCTCTAAACACTTGTACAGAATAATTCGAAACAGTATTGTTTTAAAATTGGGTAAATGAAATAATTTTACCTTAAGTATATTTTTATATATAAAGGAATAATTTTTCAGAATTATTAAAGTGTATATAAGTTGATTGTTTAGTTGTTTGAATAATCTAAATAAAAGAATAATTGTATAAGCAAATGAGTTATAAGAATTGAATTCTAATTAAAGTGATTTACAATTGTGAAATAAACTTATATATATAAGAAGTGAAACTATATGAATATATTTATGAATATGAGTTGTAAATAAAAAAATGAATTTGAAGTTAAATGGAAATTTACTTTAGAATGGGAATCTGAATTGGATTTATAAGTGGGAATTTAAGTTATGTAAAACCAAGTGATGTTTATAAAATGAAGCATAACTTAAGAGATGTTGAATGAAGTTGATATTGGTATCAAAGTAAATTAATAAAGTTAAGTGATAAATGTGAACTTGAGTTATATAAATGAAATTCAACTTTAGTAATTGAATTGAATGAATGGATTGAATGTTAAATAATTGATATGAAATAATGAATGTAGGTGTTAATTCATTAAAATCTAATGTTATTGGAAGTTGAATAACTGCATGAAAATTAATTTAATTGAACCAATTGAAAGTAAAGATGTTAAACCAAAATAAATGAATATAAGCAAAGGAATTTGGTTGTAATTAATATACATTGGTTGTTATATGATTGTTAGTTGATTGTATATAATTCATTAAGAGTAAATGAAATTAGAAAGCTAAAGTAATTGAAATTCAATTGGAAGTTAAGTGAATCTTAAATAGAATTGAATTTGATTTAGAAGTGAACCAACTTGAATATGAATTAGTGAATATAAACAAATTGAAAATGAATGTTAGTAAAAACATGCACTGTTAATGAATCAAATGTGATTAAATTGAAAACCCATTTCATTGAATATTAATGAGAATATGAATGAATATTTATTGGTTATGGATGTTAGTTGAATGCTAGTTGGATGCTAGTTGGTTGATGGTTGAATATATTGCTTTTATTGCATTTGCTATATTGGCATATGTAGTTGTTCTGTTGCTATATGTTGTATATCGGTACTATTGTCTATATACATGTTTCTCATCTGTTTGTTGAGTGTTTAGTAGGTGCGGATCGCGTTTGCTTCGCATTTGGAGCTCGCTTTCGCGCTATATTAGCCGTATATGCTCGCTAATAAAATATAAGGTACATATCTCGGATTACATACCGTACTTTTACACTTTTTTTCCCTGCGGGATGCCTCATTACTTGATGAGATGTATATTTGTGATATATATACTGTCATTTTTTTTCGGATCGACCCGCGCAAAGGAGACTCTGGCGAATTTTTTCGAAAATTAAAGGCGTTAGAAAAATTTGGGAATTTTTGAAAAATTTTGAAAGCTTTAATTTTGATTCGGAGTTGAAAGTTAAACAATAGTAGTTGTTTTTGAAAAGATAACTAAGTATGATTTGGAAACTAAGTGAAGTTATTGTAAGAAGTTTAACTATGAATTTTGGGAAAGTTAATAGATTCTGTAACTTTTCTTACTTTTTAATTTCGAGGACGAAATTCTTTTAAGGGGGGAAGTATGTAACGACCCAGAATTTTTATTAATTAAAATTTGAATATTTAATTAATTTTAAATATTAATAAGTGAATTTATAAGTCGAATAAATTTTATTTCGAATAATTGGATTTAATTGGATAATTAAATCGATAATTTAATATGTGAATTTACAGAAATAATTGAAAATTGGGTTAAATATGATTGAAAATGATTTAGGAAATTTTATTTTATCATATTGAAGTTAGAATGATATTTTAGAACTTTTAAAATCGAATTAAGAGTTTATTTGTGAAAATTGAATATTTTAATATTTAATCGACTAGTAAATTAGCCAATTTTTGAACAGTCTCAGAATTGGACGAAACTAGTTCCATTGGATCCGTAATAGTTTGTTATTATCGGATTTCAATTTTCGTAGCAATCGGAGTTATCGTTTGACCGTGGCAGCTCGAAACGCATCGAAATTGTTTTTAATATTAATTTGGCGAGTTAAAATAGTCATTTTTCAAACAGTCTCGGATTTCGACGAAACCAGTTTCATCGGATTCGTAATGTGATATTATTGTATGGTTTCAAATTTCGTATCAATCGGATTTACCGTTTGTCCGGTGCAAGCTAAAACGCATAGAAAATCGTTTAAATCGGTTTAATTCAAATTGAACGTTTATTGCCATAACTCGCACAGATGACCGAATTAGCTCCCGAAACATGTTCCATTGTGTTTGGAACGTGGGGTAAACATTAGAAACGCCAACCGGCACGCTTCGTTTGGAGTTCGGAAATTCCGGGTGAGTAGTAACTCGTGAAATTTTCTATAAAAGCCCCCCCTCTTCATAATTTGCAAAATAATAAACCTAACCCTAATTCTCTAAGGCCAGCCGCCGGCTACAAATGAAAGGCTAGAAATTCATTTCGATTTTTCTCAAAATTCTTCAAATCTATCAACAATTACAACAAACTTCCAACTAGAAAGTGGTAGAGCACGTTGAGATCTTGATATCCAACGACTATGATCGTAAAATATGAAGTAGATTGACGGCAAATCTCGTATAAGTGTCGCACGTTCATCCTCGGGATGCGTGCTAGGGAGGAGGCCGAGTTCCTTGATTTTTGGGCCGAGCATTGTGTTGGCGACGCTCTTCGAAATGGCACTAGTTGATCGTCTTCAAACTACACGAGGAGGTTCGAATTTCAAACCCTAATTTAAAGCTATGGGTTCGGCTTTGTTTCGTTATCTGTAGAAGACGTGCGCGCCAGGGAAGAAAGCAAGTGCGGTGGAGATTGCAAAGGGCTTGGATCCTAGGGCTGTGGCAAGTTTAGGTTTATAATATAAAAGTTAATTTGTAAATTATATATATAAAATCGTGTAAACTTCATAAAATCATATCTTTTTCATACGAGGTCGAAAACGCACGAAACAAGAAGCGTTGGAATCGTATGGACGAGCACTACGCTATGAAATTGGATTGGAGTCGTTTGGAGTAAGTGAAAATTTCGGGTAAAATTAAACGCGCGTTTAATTTTATTCGAAATAAATCGCTAAAACGAAATTGAAATCAAGGTGAGAACTTCTCACTCAATCGAATCGGTTTCGATTTTATTTTAAATAGTCATATTTAAAATACTTGAATGCATGTTTGAATGATGATTGTTATCTATTGATTGTCAAATTAGACATTATGCGCCGTTAGTAAGCGGATGTTATTTTTTAAAAACATATACCGCGAATATTTCATAAACAGTGAAATTGGTATTATATATAATAGCAATATATATATTGGCATATGTATATATTGCAGTTATTGATTTTCCGCATTGTATAGCGGATGAGACCCTATTGCGCCGTCTATTAAGCGGATAATATTTTAAATCCTATTTACCGCGATAATTTCGTACCGGAACAGAATTGGTATTGTGCTGACATCTTTGGATGCAGGAAACAGGTTGGAGGGATCCAACTGGATTCCTCAACAGTATTTATTTGATTATGGATATTTTGATATTCGTTGATTATCATATCGATATATGATATCGTTGTTGTCGTGATTGACTATTTGGTATGTAGCATCATTGGACCAAATTTTGGAATTTTAAAAGGTTTTTAAAGTGATTTTTGAAAGTATATGTTTATAAAATATTTTTAGAATCGATCCATTATAAATAAATAAACGTTATACTTTTAAAAGTTATAAAATTATGATTTTTGAGAAATATAGTTAAAAGTTGATTTTTGAAAATATGGGATTAATGATTTTATAAAATATTTTAAATCGGGATTAATTGAATTTATTATGAAAAGTTGAAATATAGGATTTATAAAATTTGATTATTTTATAAATCAAAGAAAATGGTGAAATTTATAAAGGAGTTTAAAGATGTTTTAAAATAATAATATAAATTGATTTATATAAAAGAATTATAAGATGGATATTTATAAATAAAAATATTTGAAGTATAAAACGAGTTTTTATAAGTGTTAGAATGAATTGTGAATGAACTTCAAAAATGAATGAAATTTATAGGATTTTAAATGGTGAAGTTATGAATGGAATTTTATAAGCAGTAAGTTTATAAAATTTATAAAGTTATTAAAAGAATGGTTTTGGATGAATAATTGAATCTTATAAGTTATAAGATTTATAATTATGAAGTTTAAAAGAACGATTTTGCAAATAGATAAATTCTAAGTATTTAACTTAAATTATGGACTTTTGGTTTATAATTGAGTTATAAATTGAATGGGTTAATAAAGGGAATTTATAAAGGAAGTTGTTATAAAATAAATAGAAATGGAATTTATAAACGTTGTTTTATAAATTCGCAAACGACTTATTTTGATAAGTAAATTGTTATAACTTATTTATGGAGTTATATTCACGTTTTAGACAGTGAATAATCCTTTAAGATAAAATGTATAGAAATGATGAAATTGGTTAACAAGCATATTCACGTTTTTGAATAGTGAATAATATGTTAAAGAAAATGTTTTGGATTTTGTGTTTTAAATAGAATTAAAACGATCTAACGATGTTTTTAAATGTGTTGAGATTCGGAACCATAGATTTCAACATTCATTGTTGAAATAGATGTTTTCGAGAAATAGAAGGAAATGGTGGACTATAACACTGTTGTTATAGTAAATAATTTCCGAAAGGAAATGTTTTGTATAGTATTGGGATTTATATATCTATTTTAATTTCGAATCCCTATACTAGTGATTTTGGGTCGTCGTGACGATGTTTTACGCAACATTCGTTTTGGCCCAAATAAATATGTTTAAGAGCATGATTTCCTTAAAGAATGAAATATATACTTAATTTCGATTTAAGTATATTGAATATTTTCCAAAGGTTGAAAATAAATAAAATTTGTGAATTACTTATGAATAAATAAGTATGGAAATGTTTTCCAATATAAAGTGAATGTTTTGAGAATTTATCTTTTTGAAGATAAATTGAAATGAATAATCGAAATCATATATTCATAGATATTTTGGAATATAAATTCACTATGGAATTAATAAAAGAAAGTGGAATTTGTTTAAAAATAAATATTGATTTATTTTTGAAGTATTGAAATTATATATCTTGTAAAGATATTTTTGGGAAATAAATAATTTGGAAAATTATTTGGAATCTGGTGATGTTGTGCATATCCATTGATAGTTCAATAACCGACTATCAATATTTACCTTTGAAAGGTATTTGTTGGGATTTGCTGAATTTGAATGTTACACTTATTTTTAAATTATTGCGCTCGTTATTCGGATTACTCATTCCGAATAGTGATACGACGTAATGGATAGCATTGATGACCGGTGTTGAAGACCGGATATTTGTGAGAGCGATAGGATGACCTGTCGATTGACTCTGCACCGAGTTGCTCCGATATAGAGTTCTCCATATGTGATGGGGAATCCGATCAGGATTGTGGATATCCGGATTGCAAGGACTTCTTTGTAAGTGCCTTCGGTTCTGTTCGAGCCCGGAACAGACTTGTATGGATTGTATGTCTGACGTTACAAATTGAGAGATAAAGCAGATTTCTTTCAAATATATTTCTGTTGGTGGCGGAGAATTTATTCTCTTAGCTTAACACCCTTCTCTGAGACGTACGAGCTCAGAGGTTATGTAGTTGAAGGTTATCAGCAATATATTCCCAATTTGGTAATGTGACATGCTGAGTGTTGCTGTGAAATGATCATTGTGTTGATCATTTGTGATAGGATCATTTGTTTGATCATTTATCTTGGTGATCATTTCTATGATCATTTGTTGACCCGAAGCACAGCTTTTGTATAAAGTGTGTTTTTGTGGACGTGACTTCGTCGAGCCTCACACCCCGAAATGGTCAAAACAGGAAAGATGCGGCAAGGTTATGAGGGGTAGCACCCTTTAGGGTATGTGCATTTCCTTCTGGAAAAGGGTGGTATCATGGTATGGAGCCCAGATGCTTACTCATGTTGAAACACTTTATTTATGATTGTGTGATGTTGATGACGAGCGCTCGGTTAAAGGTCCCAAAGGACCAGGGGATGGCATACTCGTGTCAGTTGTTACCCAGTTAGGGGTAACCCGTCCTTGTGTTGGCAGAGATCCGGTTTGGTTCTCGGGGACGTCCTTCCAGAGGCGTTCTCATGTGGCAATGGGAAGTTCCTTGGCCTGACCATTCGTTGGAAATCCAAAGAAACAATACGATCCTTGTACGGTTTTAGTTGTATAACCTGCTATGGAATGTGGCGGTAACCTGCTATTGAACATAGTAGCTATAGTAGGCATATGGTAATGGTCGTATGTTGGCTAAGATTTATATTCTACTTTCGAAATTGTTTTATACACTATGCACTAGTAATAATATCAAATGTTCTTTTTAATGCGTACCAAGCATCTTTGACTATCATAAGGAGAAATCTCCTCCGATTCTGCGTTTGCATGTGTGTGTGTGCGGGAGGCCTTATGGTAGTCTCATTTTTAAAAGCATTGCGAATTGACTTTAAAAATATTCCTCTATTTTGATTTTAAAGATAAATAAACTGTTTTGAGTTCTCACACAAGTCACATGACTGACTCGGAGTTTATTGTTTTCCTTCCTAAACTCTGGGTGCCCACCAATTTCCACACGGGCAGTCAAGAGTTAAGGTTTATCAGGATATTCTGGAATTCTAGAGTTGCTGGAGGCAAGCTGGATGGCATGGCGTATTACTAGTATATAGTATTTCTTTTCCGCTGTTTGTTGTTGTTTGTTGTTGTACACTCTGATGATATGATGAAATGTGATATAATGTAATGTAATAACTGATATAGTTCTTTGTTTAAAGAGTATTCATTTATTTATTATATGTTGTTCCGCTGCGATTGTGAGATTCTGATATTGTTCTGTTGTTTTCGGTTCTTTCCGTTCTATTTTCTATTTTCTTTTCTCTCTATTTTCTATCTTTTTCTCTCTCCTTCTACCTCTTTTCTTTTTCTTAAATATTGAGAATACGTATTTCTGTTCATCTTGAGTTAATCTATGGAGATTAGTGTATATTCAAGGAGTACGGATTTGCGGGTCTTCACATTTATCTTTTGCAAAATTCATGCAAAGAAACGAAGTAAGTGATTGGAATTTATTAAACATATCTATTTTTTCAATGAGTAAGCTCCAATCTCACTGTTCGTATGTTTAGACAAACATATAATTGTGCGCAGGTAAATGAAGTGTAGGAGTTGTTATATTTAAATCCTGCACAGGTTCCTTTTTTGATTTAAGTTTTTGAATCGAATGAGCCTGCAAAGTAACTACTGGGATGAAACCAACCAAACAAAGTAAACACTGAACAGGTAAAGCATATGAAAATAATTGATTAGGCAATATACCAAACACCATTGGAGCGTCTATGGAAGGTATACTCTGAACCATTTGGAATAGAAACAGAAATAAATAGTAGTAGACAATAGAACAGTAAACACAAAGTGATACTAATATAGCAAACCAAATCAGTAAAGTAGGCAGTAAATTTGAGAGCTTACCTACAGGAAGATAGGCGGACCACTGAATGGCTGGCGAAATTAGCGGTGGGAAGCAAAGGAATTATACGCTGATTTGGTATCCTGATGATCGACAATCATCACTGCGGTAGAGCGAGTCTGCGCAGGCAGCGTAATGGGAGTAAGGGGGGAATAGACTGCGGTCAGCTCAGGCCCGTCGTTTTGAGAAGTGGGAATAGGGAAGTGGTAATGTTTTCGACGGAGAAGATAAGGGGAGAAAGTGAAAAACGAATAGAGAGAAGAGAAGGGAAGAAAACTGCATAGTAAGTTGGAGAGTCGTGCGGGTTGGGGAACGTGGGTTGAGGCGGTGGGTGAAATACGAAAATGCCTTGAAAGAATTGTGTAGTTGAAGTTGGAGTGGGGGCATTCTGGTCAGTTCAAAAAAGGCTTCACTTTGACCCGTTGACCAAAGGTTTTGCTTTATAGTATAGATATCTATTATCACTCTGTAAGTTCTCTGTTAGCATAGAATTCACTACGGGTTGAAGTGATACACACTCGAACGATCTATAAAATAGGAGAAAATTGTTATGGTTTGAAATGATAAACCCAAGCGATTTTCATTAAATTGAATTTGAGATTGCGGGTTGAAATGATATATACCCGTATATATATTTAAATTGCGGATTGAAATGATAAATATCCGTATCACTTGACCATATAATAGAAAATTATATACAGGCACCGTTGGTATATATATATATTTTGAAATAATTTTTCCAAGGTTTTGAAATGAATATTTTGGTTTCAATAAACATTAATTTTAAAATATTATATATATTTATATGTATATGTTATTTTACAAAGGTTTAAAATTTAGATTTTTAAATTTACATGTTTAAATTTTTTAAAAGTTATAAGTTAGTTTTGAAACTATAAATTTTAAGATTTTACTTATAATTTTACTATTTTAAAAATATATAAATTAAGATTTAAAATTAATAAGTTTATAGTAAGCTTTAATTTAATAGAGTTTGATGTAATTAATATATAATATGTTTAAGTATTTATATAAAATTATATTTTAAATAGATTCTTATATTGGTTTTTATAAGCTAAGATTAGATTGATAAACTTGGATTATTTGAAATAGTATTTAATTAATAATTATATTTAATTAAACTCAATTTGAAACTTATTGAATTTGATATTTTTGAAAGGATATGATTGTATAACTTGATTTTGGTTTAAGATGATTTAAATGAATATTTCAAGTTTAAATAAATTGAAGGAAATATTCATTTATTTGAAATTTGAAGTTTAATTTAAATATTATTTGAATGATTAAGTAAATATTTCAAAATAAATAATAGTAAAGCGAATTTGATGTGTGTGTGTGTGTGTGTGTGTGTGTATATATATATATATATATATATATATGAAATTATCAGATTTCGTTTTGAAATGTTGAATATTTAGAGCTTTGAAATATATTGGAATTGAAATGGTTTATTTTGTGGTTCAACTCTGTTTTTGAAATCGATATAATTTGAAATGGTTTATTGAGAGATCGAATTAAATTGAAATTGATGATTTGAGAATGGATTAAATTTGAATTTTGGAATTTGAATTGATTTGGGATCGATTTGTAAAATTTGAGGAAGCTATTTTATTATATAAAGTATTTTTAAATTATATTTAAAACTATTTATATTTTTACTTTATAAATTATTTTCATATAAACTATTTTAATACAATCATTTTAATATAAACTATTTTTAATATAAACTATTTATATATTTTAATATAAATTATTTTAATATAAACTATTTTTAATATAAACTATTTATATATTTTAATATAAATTATTTTAATATACTAACTATTTGATTTTAAACTATTTTAACCTATAGCTATTTTATATAAACTATTTTATTTTATACACTATTTTAATATCTAAACCGCTTAAGTGGGAAGAGTTGTGGTTTTCCAAAGTATTACGATTTCAAAGTGTTATGATTTCAAAATGTTGTGATTTCCAAAGTGTTATGATTTCTAAATTATTATGATTTTCGAAGTGTTATGATTTCCAAAGTATTATGATTTATAAGTTATGATTTCTAAAGTGTTATGGTTTTAGAAGCTTTATAATTTTGAAAGTGTTATAACTTTGAAGTACTATGATTTTTCGAAATGGATATATTTGAAATGGAAATGATATCGTATTTATTTGGTTTTGAAATGGAAATGACTCTTATTGATATGGTTTTTGAAATGGAAATTATATTTTGGTTTTGAGGTATAAACTATTTTGAAATTACCACGGTGTTATAATACCGTTTGGTTGTTAAAGAGACCGGGATCGGTTATTGTCATACTCTTTCCCAATCCAAAAACCATTTTAACAACCGTGTACGCGGTGGAGATTGCAGAATGAAGTAGGATGGTGGCGACGTTCTATTGAGGTATATATGTGGACTCGACTCCCATGAGTTGGCATAAGGTGGCTAAAACAGGAGCGATTAATGGGCCAAGTGAGATATCTCCTCCGATTGGACACACTTCATCATATGCCGTTCTATTACTTTGTGATTGATTTGGTGCGCACCTTTGATTTGGGAGTGTGGCTCGAGGCGGGTGGTAGCTGCGGCTATGCATTACCACCAGCCCGCATGCGTAATTGGTATATCTACCATGGCATTGCCTAGTTGTACCTTGTCACCTACCCTATCGAGACCACTACGAGTTTGTTTTGTGTCGTACCTATGGAGTATCCTCTGGTAGCCTCCCGATCAGGAGGTATTATGGTACTGTATAGACTATTGGCACTATAAAATGTGTTAAAGGGGATATGGATAACGCCTTAACGCTATTTTAATAGTTTAATTGACTTTAGACATTATTATAATAACATATATTGCTACATAATAGATAGTTTAACGGATCCTTAGGGGATGGTTATCCCAAACATTCTTTAAGTTACTTGTATTTCAGTTGATATTTCACTTGAGTTGGATTTATTGATATAAGAATGTTAACCTTGACTCGAGTGTTTTGTGTTTTTCTTTACGCTCAGGTCAGACTGAGTGTCACAACATTTGAGACTCACCTTTGAAGTTGGAGCTTTTCTTGGAGATCCATCTATCTATTCAGCTCTCAGTTATTCAGTTGACTCCAGTGATGTATTCAGATTTGTATTTGAGTATTATATTGAGACTTCTATGTATTCGAGACTTCTGTTGTATCTTGTTTCAACTCTGTTTATATATATAGTAGCTTCATGAACTACTATTCTTTTATTTCCGCTACTTATTGTTATATTACTCCATGTCTGTGATTCTATGATTTATTTATTTACCGTATATGCTAATTTTTGCCAAATAAAATTAACAATTTGATATTTTGAGCAATTCAAATATGACATGTATGGATGCCAATGGTTGAAAATACCAGGTCCGTTACAGTTGGTATCAGAGCTTTGGTTTTAGGAAAAACTCAACATATAGGGTAGATTAATTATGGAATGACTTTCGTTCGAGCTTAAATTTCTTTCTCTTTGATTCAAATTTCCTTTGAATTTTGGAACGTCCCCTGCGGTTCCAAAAAACCATTATTGTCTTCCCCTATTCGTATACTCTTGGTTCTGGACTCATAGCTCCATAGTATGACTTGTATAGGGGTAAAACTCCTTTACAATTGGCATTGATTCACCAAAGATTTCTATATCCTCGATATGCCCGAATTCTATCAATCAGATGTTGAGTGCCTCTAGATTCTGCATCGATCTTATTCTTGAAGTTTCTGTTGATCCAGTTATGGTCACACATGATTAATATCAGTATATCCGTCTCCCTATTTTGTAATTCAACTGTCTTATCTCCCATTCAAGCCTATCTTCCAAGCTAGAACTTTTTTTAATTAGAGTTCCTCTATATTTGAATCTCTATCCTCGTTTTGAAATCCATCCTTGGATCATCGAGTGAGGGAGTATATTTGTAAATTAATATAAAAATGTTTTATATATTGTGTTGTAATGTTGATTTGGGGTTTCGATCGATTCGTATGATCAACACTATCGATAGAAATTCCAAAACACTTGAACAGAGCAAACTGACAAAAAAATTGTTTTCAAATTGGTAAATGGAATAAATTTGTGTGATTATATTATACACATAAGTTAAATTTTTCTAAAATTTAAAAATTAAATGAATTGGTTAACAGATATGATAATATTTGATTTTAATATATTATGCTATAAACCATTGACTATTGTTACACTATAAATAAATGAAAATAGAAACAAGTTTTATAAATTGATTTAGAATTTGAAATGAATTTAAATTAAGAATTTGAGAATTTAATTTTCGGTGATTTCAAACTTTTGTTTTAAGGTTTTAAAGTGTATATTATATAAAGCATTTTCAAATAGAAATTGTTTCCAAAGAATTTTATAAGTTTAAATCAGTGCTCTCCTCTTTTGTCGCTAGAAAATAATTTCGGTTATGGCCGCCGCATCATCGACATTCATTTTCAAGTTTCAGACTGGAGAGACCATTTTGTAGCTTTGCTACACTTTTGTTTTGGAAAATAAATTTAATTTGAATTTCTTAAATATGACTTGATTTATAATATATATAGGTATATATTTATAATTTTGATTTGATATATGTAAAACACACACACACACACACACACACACATATGTATATATGTATTTATCTCTAAACTGTTTGAAGTGAATCAGAAATTTAATTCTTAAATTTTTGGTAAAGGATGATTTCAATTATAAATAAATCTAAAAATTTTGAATGAATATTTAAAATCTTGAATTGATTGGATTGGGAAAATTTTACTTGTATAATACTCAATTACTTTCTAATATATAACTTACCTAAGTCATTCAGAAGTTGAATATGTAATTGAATAATTTACAATGTAAAATGATGTTAAAAGAATTTATAAATAAATTTTAGTGGTTTTAATAAATGTTTAAACAATTAATTTATAAATTGTTGGAATGTTAAGATAAATTGAATAATGGGATAATGAATAAGTGAGATAAAATTTTGTTTTGAGGGAACTAGTAATTGTTTTGAAAGAAACCTTTTGTATCAAATATTTATAAATTGAAATAAAATCAACTTAATGAAATACCATGAATTTAAAATCAATTGTTGAATATTGATTAATTTAAATTGAAATTTATATGGCTTGAATTAATTGTTTATCTTGTATTTTAATCTAACTTTCTTTCTGGTTGCTTCTATTCTCCTACCTCCTTCCTTTTCGGGGATGAAAAATTTTGAGTGGGGGAGAGTGTAACAACCAGTAAATTTTAATGGTTTTATTCACGTATTTAACTGAAATTTTGTAAAATATTAAATTATAAAAAGTGGAAATAAAAATTTGATATTTGGAATACGTCAAGTTAAACATAGCAAATGGTAAATTTTCATCTGATAATATGAAACTTTATTTTCTTGTGTAATTTTATTTCAATTCAAATTGGTTTGAAATTGATGATATTAAAATGTTTTCCAAACCTAAATATTTTTATATAATAAATTTGTAAATCATCTTCTGAGTGAGACGTCATATTTCGTTTCTCCAGGTTTAGACCGTTGTTGCTCCGTTTATCTTATTTCTGGCAAATTAGCACATTTTCGGTACCGAATATCGACTTTTGATAGGATGATCGTACCACTGATATCTGCATACCATTTTGATCGTCTGGTCGTGCTGATCTCTGCGGTCTATTCAATTCTTTGTTTTGAAGTCCAGTACATAGCGGAAACCGTGAAACGGCCAACCGTATCGGTTCCAAACTTTAGCTTTTAAACTTCTGGTGACCATTCAATTTCCAACGTGCAATAACTGAATAGCCATTTGCCTTTTTCTATTCCCATAGTAACCTCTGACTTTCAATATTTCACTGCTCAACGTATATGTTGGTTTGTGTGGTTTATTCATCTTCCCTTCACACTTTTCTTCGTGACATTCTCTGTCTCTCCCTTTCTTCATATCTTCATTCTCTCTTTCTATAAACAAAGATTAAATGTAATATAAAAGCCAAGTTTATTATACTAGTTCTATATCAGCCAAATGCCTGCTCTCTTTCTTCTCTGACCCGGCCTTCCCACGCGTCCTCTTCCCCCCGCCACCAATGTTCGCCAAACCTCATCAATGGACTTCGGCCGAACTTCGACCACTTAATCGCCACCCCTCAAACCCGAAGTCGACCCGCGTGCTGCCACCCACCGTCACCACGCAACCACAGATCATCCTCACATCCACCCTAAGCGAAGCCACATCTTCCGTGTTGCCGAGACCACCCCCAACACTCACCCACCACCATTTCGACCACAGCCTTTCCTTCGCCCTCTCGCCAGCAACTCCACCCAGATCTAGCATTTCCCTCTAGCCGAGCTCTAGCCATGGCAGTCAATCATCTATCCCTCAGCTTGCGTACTTTTACAAGGTATAATATTTATATATTACAAATATATGTCGGTAGCATAGAATATAAGAGGTGTTTTATGTATAAAGTTATGTAAAATATATGTTTATATGGATTTTATAATGCATATTGATTCTAAAAGTATTATATTAGCATGCAATGATATGTTGGTTTATAAATATGCCGTATTTTTGTTTATATATATAGGTATATAATTCAGAGATTTATTTGTTTCTTTACTATATATATAGTTATTTTGTTATATGGTTTGCATTTGTGTGTGTATATATATTATAGTCCTTTCAGTATATGTTATAAGGCATATATATTATGTTCTATCTTGATCTGGGAAATTTGAAAGGAATATGAAAGTATTTTATATCATTTCAATATATGCGTTTATAGTAAATACATATAAGAGTTATATTTTGTTATTAATATTTATATATAAAGGAAGAATTTTTTTGGTTATATTAGTCTGCGATGTATATATATATGTAAAATATGGCTAGGTTATTCTTTTATGTATACGTTAGTTGATATGATATTTTGTATATAAGTTTGAGTATGCTAGTATACATGAATTACATATTATGTTGCTTATATAGGTATATTTATATACAATATATTATTTTTATAAGTTATATCTGTGTTGTATACATAAGAATATATGACATTTTAAAGGCTGTATTACATATATTTCTGATTTTTAAATATACATACATAAAATGTTAAGGTATATATTTAAATTTTGTTAACATCTGAAAATAGTCTTGTAATAGTTTGGTATATAAATATACCTTTGAGTTTGAATACATGCGCTTTAATTTATATATAAGGAGTTCATTTTATATGTGGTCAAAATTAAATATTGATTTTTAATTTTATATATAGATATTTGGATTTTATCTTTATGTGTGTTTGAATTTAATATTGGTTTGAAATTTATGTATATAGATTTTTGTTTTATTGATGTTAGAGTTAAATTTTTGATTTGGCATATATATATATATATATAATTTTAAAAATATGTTAAGAATTGGTTTTAGAGAATATATATAATATATCATATATTTCTTTTCAGTTTATATAAAGCTTAATTGATTAATTCTCATCAATTCTATTTATCAGCTTGTTCGCCGAATTCGTGTAGCTTAGCTTTGAATTCGTGCTTGGATTTGTAACTCGTTTTATTTGTCTATCCTCTCTAGCCTCGAGAGGTGAGCAATCACTTACGATTAACGTTCTTATATTTATTAAATTTGATTTCAATTGAAACGACGGTTGAAATATGCTGTTGTTAGTTATTTACATTGCTATATATATGCTATTATCTGTATCTGTTCACCTGTAACTCGTTTTATTTGTCTATCCTCTCTAGCCTCGAAAGGTGAGCAATCACTCATGATTAACGTTCTTATATTTATTAAATTTGATTTCAATTGAAACGACAATTGAGATATGCTGTTGCTAGTTATTTACATTGCTATATATATGCTATTATCTGTATCTGTTCATCTGTGACATCTGACACCATTATCTATTATTTATATTGATGATATATGCCTATTATATTATTATTATATATGTTATCACTCTGCAAGTTCCCTGTTAGTATAGAATTCATTATGGGTTGAAATGATACATACCCGAACGATCTGTAGAATATGAGAAAATCACTTTGGATTGAAATGATAAACCCATGCGATTTTCATTGAATTGAATTTGGGATTGCGGGTTGAAATGATATATACCCGTATATATATTTAAATTGCGAACTGAAATGATAAATATCCGTATCACTTGACCATAGGATAGAAAATTATATACAGACACCGTTTGTCTATATATATATATATTTTGAAATGATTTTTCCAAGGTTTTGAAATGAATATTTTGTTTTAATAAATATTGATTTTAAGATATTATATATAGATATGTTATTTTATAAAGGTTTAAAATTTAGATTTTTAAATTTATATGTTTGAAAATTTTGAAAGTTATAAGTTAGTTTAGAAACTATAAATTTTAAAATTTTACTTATAATTTATTGTTTCAAAAATATATAAAGTAAGATTTAAAATTAATAAGTCTAATAGTAAGCTTTAATTTAATAAAGTTTGATTCACTTAATATATAATATGTTTAAGTATTTATATAAAATTATATTTTAAATAGATTTTTGCAATGGTTTTTATAAGTTAAGATTGGATTTATAAATTTGAATTATTTGAAATTATATTTAATTAAGAATTATATTTAATTAAAATCAATTTGAAACTTATCGAATTTGAGATTTTTAAAGGATATGTATGTATAACTTGATTTTGGTTTAAGATGATTTAAATGAATATTTCAAGTTTAAATAAATTGAAGGAGATATTCACTTATTTGAAATTTGAAGTTTTATTTAACTATTATTTGAATGATTAAGTGAATATTTCAAAATAAAATAGAAAGGTGAATTTGATATATATATGAAATTATCAGATTTAGTTTTGAAATGTTGAATATTTAAAGCTTCGAAATATATTGAAATTGAAATGGTTTATTTTGTGGTTCAAATCTGTTTTTGAAATTGATATAATTTGAAATGCTTTATTGAGAAACTGAATTAAATTGAAATTGATGATGTGAGAATGGGTTAAATTTGAATTTTGGAATTTGAGTTGATTTAGGATCGATTTGTAAAATTTAAGTAAGCTATTTTATTATACAAAGTATTTTTAAATTATATTTAAAACTATTTATATATTTTGCTTTATAAATTATTTTCATATAAACTATTTTAATACAAATCATTTTAATATAAACTATTTTTAATATAAACTTTTTATATATTTTAATATAAATTATTTTAATGTAAACTATTTTAATATACTATCTATTTGAATATAAAATATTTTAACCTATGACTACTTTATATAAACTATTTTATTTTGTACACTATTTTAATATCTAAACCGGTTAAGTGGGAAGAGTTGTGGTTTTCCAAAGTATTATGATTTCAAAGTGTTATGATTTCAAAATGTTATGATTTCCAAAGTGTTATGATTTCCAAGGTATTATGATTTCTAAGTTATGATTTCTAAAGCGTTATGATTTAAGAAGCTTTATAATTTTGAAAGTGTTATAACTTTGAAGTGCTATGATTTTTGGAAATGGATATATTTGAAATGGAAATGATATCATATTTATTTGGTTTTGAAATGGAAATGATATCGTATTGATATGATTTTTGAAATGGAAATGATATTTTGGTTTTGAAGTATAAACTATTTTGAAATGATCGCGGTGTTATAATAACGTTTGGTTGTTAAAGAGACCGGGATCGGTTATTGTCATTCTCTCTAACAATGCCGAAAACCACTTTAACAACCGTTTACGCGGTGGAGATTCCAAAACGAAGTAGGATGATGGCGATGTTCTATTGAGGTATATACGTAGACCCGACTCCCATGAGTTTGCATAAGGTGGCTAAAACAAGAGCGATTGATGGGCCAAGTGAGGTAGCTTCTCTGATCGGACACACTTCATCGTATGCCATTTTGTTACTTTGTGATTGATTTGGTGCGCACCTTTGATTTGGGAGTGTGGCTCGATGTGGGCGGTAACTACCGCTATGTGTTATCACCAGTCCGCATGAGTAATTGGTATATCTACCCTGGAATTGCATAGTTATATCGTGTCACCTACCATATCGAGACCACTACAAGTTTATTTTGTGACATACCTATGGAGTATCCTCTGGTAGCCTTCCGATCAGGAGGTATTACGGTACTGTATAGACTAATGCACTATAAAATGTGTTAAGAGGGATATGGGTAACGCCTTAACGCTATTTTAATAGTTTTCTTTACTTTAGACATTATTAAATATCGTATATTACTATATAATAGATAGTTTAACAGATCCTTAGAGGATGGCTATCCCAAATATCCTTTAAGTTATTTGTGTTTCAATTGATATTTCACTTGAGTTGGATTTATTAACATAAAAATATTAATCTTGACTCGAGTGTTTTGTGTTTTGCTTTACGCTAGGGTCAGACTAAGTGTCACAGCATTTGAGACTCACCTTTGAAGTTGGAGCCTCGCATGGCGATTCATCTATCTATTCAGCTCTTAGTTATTCAGTTGACTCCAATGATGTAGTTAGATTTGTATTTGAGTATTGTATCGAGACTTCTATTGTATCTTGTTTCAACTCTGTTTATATATATTAGCTTCATGAACTACTATTCTTTTATTTTCGCTGCTTATTGTATATTACTCTGTGTCTGTGATTCTGTGATTTATTTATTTACTGTATATGCTGAGTTCTGCCAAATAAAATTAACAATCTGATAGTTTGAGCAATTCAAGTCCGACATGTGTATATGCGAATGGTTGAAAATACCAAGTCCGTTATAGCCATCAAGGCTCGATATCCGTGGGTCAGAGAACATGGGTTTTGCTGTGGGCCGAAGTGCTTGGTCATGGGCCTATGTAGGGAAAGCAGCCTATCTTCGTCTATAAATAGAGGGCAGCGACATAGTTGAAGGGACCATTTTTCTGAAGAACTCGAGGGAGACTCTGCCATTTTTTTTACTCTCTTCTTTTTGATACAAACTATTATTCAAGTGGTTTGTTTACGGATTGTATCTGAATTCAAGTGATTGGGAAAGTAATAAAGATTTTATCCAAAATGGACATAGGAAATTACGTCGAACCACTATAAATCCAGTGTTCTCGTTTCTATTGTTCTTTTTTGCATTCAGTTGCATTATTTCTCTGTTTTAATTTACTCTCTTCGTTAATCTCACTACACAATTCTATTCAAGGATGTTAGTGACCAATTTTGGTGCTTTCACTAAGAGTTGAATTCTCAGCTTGATTGGATCTCATCGCCTAGCAGTGGATTTCCGTATTCGCGAGATAGATCCAGTTGTTTATCGACAAATTTCCTATTCTACTTAGATTTGAAAGAGATCTAAAGGAAGCTATTAACCATGGGATTGGACTCACTAATGTACGCAAGTTTTTGGGATTGGATGTTGAAGTTTGCACCAGAGTTATACGAGGGCCGACCCCTCTCTGAAGGCAATTCAACCAATCTCTCATATAACTGACCTCTCACTCAATGCAGATATTCAATCTGTCACAAAAAGGAGAGCTTACATACCGAACCCTCTGATAAGCTTGTATACTAATAGCTCCCAAAAACGTATGCGTCGATCACTTCAAGAAACATATACACCGACCGACCCAGTGTATACTGACCCAGAGTATACCGACCGACCCAGAGTATGCCGACAGCGAGTATACAGACCGTCCCAGTGTATGCCGACCCAGTGTATGCCGACCCACCCAGTGTATACTGACCCAGAGTATGCCGACCGACCTAGAGTATACGGACTGACCCTGTGTATACGGACCTAGAGTCTACCGACCGACCCAGTGTATACCGACCTAGAGTATACGGACTGACGCAGTATATACTGACCCAGAGTATACCGACTGACGCAATGTATACCGACCCAGAGTATACCGACTGACCCAGTGTATACCGATCTAGAGTATAGCGACCCAGTGTATACCGACCCAGAGTATACCGACCAACCTAGAGTATATCGACCTAGAGTACGCCGACCCAGAGTACACCGACCCAGTGTTACTGATATCGATCCATGCACTATATACTGATCCCTCCAGTGTATACCGATCCCTCTCTCAAAAAACCATCTGATCGGTCCCTATACAAAAAAATATGGATCGGGTACGACGCGAATTTTCAAAAAAAACTTTTTCGGGTATGACCCAAATTTAAGAAAAAGGCTCTAATTTTTTTTCGGGTGGAAACCCACCCGAACCCTAGCCGCAGTGCAGTGCCTCCGCATAGTGAATTCAAAACTCAACTTAACGAGGAACATTCTATCCACTTCCTTTACATCCCATGATCGAGCGGGGCATAGACGATCAAGCGGTAGCTTCTGAATGGCAACAAGGGAACGGACAAACAACCGCTAATCAAACGATACTCCCAAAGGTTGGAGAACATAGATGATATGACTCAAGGCAAATGCTAAGATGACACCAAGCACCGTTCTTTACTGACCCCGCACTCTGAATTTAGTGACTCCAAGCAAACCAATGTTTGACTCTATGCAATTTGTTCCAAATGCTAACAAGGATATCATACTGATCGCGCTTGAGGAAAGTCGACGTCCAGATATATTTTGGCAGCTTGTTAGCTTGAGAGCCTCCTATGAACAAACCAAAGTGAGGAGGAGTGGAGCAGACTAGGAAAAATAACAATGCAGGCCCGTCGGCTAAGGACACTGATGTAGTAGACAAAATAAGATCTCAAAATTCGACTCATATGATCTTTGAAAGATTCTATCGATAGCCTCTATTTGGAGACTTGCGACTCAAAGTGGTACTAAAACTAGCCTTGAGAGAGTCCATCGAAGTCCAGTGGAAATCAAAGGAATGTTGTATATTCCAAGATGCACACTAATCCTAACACCGACGATTACAAACACCTCCGAGGTGTCATCGGAAAGCAGATTCAGAAAGAAAAGCTTCAATTGTACGTGCAATCCTTGCAAAATGGCAAGCCATGACCTTTGGATGCCCATTAATAAAGAACTCTAATTATCAATTGGACCGTTGGTAGTCGACATCCCGCCAGAAGGGGCTAAGGGAAAACTTGAATAGCGAGCACACGATGCTGCTCCACTTATCAATGATACTTATCCTAATGTTCTTTAGATTATTTCTATTTCAATTTCAACTGTGCTTTGAATTTCCACCGACTCGAACTAAAGTTCTTCCAAAATGATGCAGGTGACCAAGTACTTAGATTTGACCGCCAAGCAATCCACGTAGACCTTGATCGAACCTGTGGAGTTACGTCAAGACGAGAACGATTCAATCACTCATCATCAACCATGTGCCTTTGGTTTGGGGCCAAACACTAGAGATTGAAAAGCACGTCACGGCCATAGCCTAATACAGAGCGAACATTATCGACCATCCATTCATCGACCTCCACATTTGACTTGGAGACCTAAGCAAGACTTGGAATGAACATGGCCTGATCATCCACTCAAATAAAATTATAAAACAAAGTTCGACAAAATACAAATGCCTCTTCAGAAGCTCAATGATGTCGGTATCTATCTAGAGTGGATGTGATTCGATCATCTATACATAAATCCTACCCTAAACATAAAAAGTAGTTCGAAAGCCCGACCTGTAGCAGCTGTAATGGACTACCTACTTATCAACCATTGCTCTCAATGCATGAACACGACTGCACCTTGAAACAAATGCAACTTACTTTGTCTACTCGATAATCCATTATCCTTGTTTTCTAGAAAGAGATACGAAGCAAGTTGTGTGAGCTTGATTGTCCAACCCTATCATGGATGTTATTCAACCATCAATCATATACCTCCTTCATTAACTTGATTGGAAGAGCTACAATCACCAAGCGGATGATAATCGATTGTCTATTTTTCAAGTTTCGTCTTTGATGCTAGGGGCAAAGTCGCATTCCATGAGCAAATGCAGTTCGACCGTTCATTTGACGACATTAGCCTCAATATGGTAAATGAAATACAAATCAAATGGGTGGAAATACGACTGCTCTCAACAAAAATCTCTAAGTCCCTAAAGTGGACTAAAGTAATCTAAGTCCCTAGAGAGCGGACTAGAGTATAAACGACTTAAGAAAAAATCTCTAAGCCCCTGAAGCAGACAAAAGTACTCTAAGTCCCCAGAGCATGGAGTAGAGTATAAATGACTTAAGAAAAATCTCTAAGTCTCTGAAGCGGACTAGAGTTCTCTAAGTTCCCAAAGGGAGGACTAGAGTATAAATGACTTGAGAAAAACCTCTAAGTCCCTAAAGAGACTAGAGTACTCTAAGTCCCTAGAGCGTGGATTATAGTATAAACGACTTAAGAAAAAATGTCTAAGTCCCTGAAGTGGACTAGAGTACTCTAAGTTCCCAGAGCACGAACTAAAGTATAAACGGCTTGAGAAAAATCTCTAAGTCCCTAAAGTGAACTGGTGTACTCTAAGTTCCCAGAGCGCGGACTAGAGTATAAACGAGTTGAGAAAAATCTCTAAGTCCTTGAAGCGGACTGGAGTACTCTAAGTCCACAGAGCGCGGACTAGAGTATAAACAACTTGAGAAAAATCTCTAAGTCTCTGAAGCGGACTGGAGTACTCTATATCCCCAAAGCACGGACTAGAGTATAAGTGATTGGAGAAAAAATCTCTAAGTCCCTGAAGCGGACTAGAGTATTCTAAGTCCCCAAAGCGCGGACTAGAATATAAACGACTCGAGGAAAAAAATCTCTAAGTCGCTGAAGAGGATTAGAGTACTCTAAGTCCCCAGAGCATGGACTAGAGTTTAAACGACTCGTGAAAAAATCTTTAAGTCCCTGAAGCGGAATAGAGTACTTTGAGTCCCCAGAGCACAGACTAGAGTATAAACGACTTGAGAAAAAAAATCTCTAAGTCCCTGAAGCGGACTGGAGTACTCTAAGTCCCCAGAGCGCGGACGAGAGTATAAACGACTTGAGAAAAATCTCTAAGTCCCTAAAGCGAACTAGAGTAGTCTAAGTCCCCAGAGTGTGGACTAGAGTATAAACGACTTGAGAAAAATCTCTAAGTTCCTAAAGCAAACTAGAGTACTCTAAGTCCTCAGAGTGCAAACTAGAGGATAAACGACTTGAGAAGAATATTTAAGTCCCTAAAGCGGACTGGAGTACTCTAAGTCCCAAGATCGCGGACTACAATATAAATGACTTAAAAAAACTCTAAGTCCCTGAAGCAGACTAGAGTACTTTGAGTCCCCAGAGCGCGGACTATAGTATAAATGATTTAATGAAAATATCAAAGTCCCTGAAGCGGACTAGAGTACTCTTTGTCCCCAAAGCACAGACAAGAATATAAATGACTTAAGAAAAAATCTCTAAGTCCCTGAAGCGGACTAGAGTACTCAAATCCCCAGAGCACGGACTAGAGTATAAACGACTTGAAAAAAAATCTCTAAGTCCCTTAAGCGGACTAGAGTACTTTAGTCGCCAGAGCATGGACTAGAGTATAAATGAAGACGTAATTCTCTAAGTCCCTGTAGCAAACTAGAGTACTCTGAGTCCCCATAGTGTGGACTAGAGTATAAATGAATTAAGCAGACTAGAGTTCTCTGAGTCCCTAGAGCACGGACTAGAGTATACATGACTTAAGAAAAATCTCTAAGTCCCTGAAGCTGACTAAAATATAAATGATTTGAGAAAAATCTCTAAGTCCCTGAAGCGGAATAGAATACTCTTAGTCCCTAGAGCACAGACTAGAGTATAAATGACTTGACAAAAATCTCTACGTCCCAAACTGTGGACTAGAGCATAAACCGTTCGATAAATCTCAAAGTCCTCGGAGTGCGGACCGAAGCATGAACACAAATTGGGCGCGACTTGACCGAAGGAAAAATAAGTCTAAGTCACCAGAATGCGGAGTGGTGTATAAACATCAATAAATTGATGACTGGATTTCGACCGTTCCCTATTTCGCAAACTTCGGCTTGAAATCGATAGGGTGAGTATTAACTCACTAAGGATGGAGTTCGACCATCCGACTTGTGGCCTGGCCAATTCAATGCTAGGAGCACAAGTACAAATCGCTAAAAGCTGAATACGACAGCTCATTATAGCTCTAGCTTGGCATTGTTCACAACTTAAGGTAACGACTGCAAGGAGGCCTCAATACAAAACCAATCGAAACGGCGTCCAAAGGTACGAGCGATCGATGATATCATACCTCGGATCAAGGGTCAATATCGATTTGCACCAAGCACATACAAATGTGACTTGAATGTCCCTTGAAAAACTTTGACCTCCAGAGTGTGGAAACGAGAGTAAACCATGAAGACTTGATCATTAATTCTCCAGCACCCTCCTTTGATCCATCAGGAGGAGTATGAAACTGGACGAGCTTGACCCGATCGTACTTGAGCCAACTTTACCCCGAGATTTGGTTATAGAACATGAACCAAAGTGGATGTGGCTGACCATCCAGTACCCAACTTACGCCTTGAAACCGACGGGGCATCAAAGTATTCCTCTTGGAATGAAAAACCACAATACAATCTAGGATAGACGAGACTCAGCCTCCCATCAACTGACCTGATCCCACGATTCAATGGAAAAGAGAGTAAAGCTAAAGTGGGCATGGCTGGCCTTCCTAGTTATCGGTATATTCCCCACACTTAGGGGCATGAGCGAGAAGCAGGATGAATGTGAACCAACTATTCACCGATTAACTCTATGTCTTTTTGGATTAGGTGGGAGTATAAACATATCTAGGATAAGACTGAACCGTCCACGCAGTATGTTTATCAACCCGAGACTGGAAGCAGAAGCATGATCATCCGAAGAATGGTTGCGATAGCTCAATATTGAAACTTATATATAGTGTTTCAACTACGCAAGGTTGCGACCGAAAAAACACCTAGAGATGGAATCATTAAATCGATGCCTGATCTCGTGGGCAACTGACTATCACTTCAACTCGAAGGACGGGTAAAGGATCATGGATGCATTGGATGGAAAGTGCGTTACTCGAATATAAAGCAAATTAAAACTTAAAGCAAGATCCAACCATGCAGCTTCACGAAACTCAAGGCTGACCCCTACTCGACATTTTCTTCAACGTGCTTCTAAGCTTGATCTTTGGCCATTTGCAGATAATCGATCAGAGCATTCATAGCCCTTCACTGTTAGACTTAATAACTCATGACAAGACTCTAGGATTCTGTAACAACCCGCATATTTATCGATTTTTATATTTAAATATTTTATTTAAATATTTTATCGATACTCAGAATTTAGTCCGAAAAGCTACTTTTTGCATACGGTCGAATTAGGACTCGGGACCACTCCCATTGAGTTTAAAATGCTGTTTGCAATCTTTTTGAGTATAAGCTTCGATATGTTTGGAGTAAGTTGATTTTTGCTACTTTTTACTTAGGGCTTTGGTTTGGGCTGAGCCCATTAACCCCACTTAACTCATTTCCAACCCTCTCCTCTTCATTCACTTCCTTTCTATTTTCCTTTTACTCAAGCTTTTATAACAATGGAGAGTGGAATGAGAAATTAAAACTCCAAGCCCTAGTTTTCTTTAGCAAATCAAACTCTAGCTCCAAACTAATAGAAGAACCCATTGGTAAGCTTCTCTTCTTCTTTCCCAACTCATTCTCTTATCAATTTCAGAAATTCCTAAACCTAACTTTGGGAATGTTCTTCTTTTAAAGCTTAGAATCAAGCTTCTTGAGTTGGATTTGAAGAGTGGTTGATTCTTCTTTGCTTCTAAGCTTCTTTTTCAATCGTTTGCGTTCAAAGGTGAGATTTTTATCTCACATCTTAGTCTATAACTATCTTCGATTGTTAGGTATGAATTCCTAACAGTTATTCGTGTGCATTTGCTTTTGGTTTGGATTGATTTGGTGAATATTCCAATTTTTGGTGTTTTGGGTTCAATTCTTTAAAAATCATAGCTTTGATGTTCAAATGTGTTTTTGGTGATGCAACGAAGAGCTCATAGGGCCGGATAGTCGATAGGCATAAATCCTTAGTGCCGATGCTCGAGTGGTTGCAAATTGGTCGTGATTAGCCATTGTATTCGATCGGCTAGGAAGGGACTGGGAACAGGTCCGGCCGACCGAGCTCTGCTGCCGGCCGACCGACCTGCTTCCAAAGTGCAAAGCACTTCTCTGCCTCAGGGTTTGGTCGACCGACTGCAGAACACAGTCGACCGACCTGCTTCCCGAGAATTTTTGTAGAACAGGGTTCGGTCGACCGAGCTCTGTAGCCGGCCGACCGACCGTTGCTGTTTTGCCTATTTCGCCTATTTTGCGTGGTTTTCAAATTTAATCGATTCGTGTTATTTCCCTATTTGTTGTTATCATTTGTTATTAACTTTGGCGACTTCTTTTCTTCGAGAATTTTTTGGAATATCCGTTTTGATGGATTCGGTATCGATTTCTTTGGATTTTCATTCACGTCTTCGAATGTGAATTTTAGTGATTGATTGTTCCTACAATCTTCTTTGTGATTTTTCACTTTAAAAATATAAAGGTTTTCTATACTAGTAGTAAATATCAAAACTCTTTCTTCAAATGATTTCAACACTATTTTATTACAAAGCTCGTTTTCTTAAACCATTTTCCAATCTATTAGTATATACAAACCTTTACCTCACTCGGATGAGAAATCTAATTAAACGACTTAGTAAAACAAGTGGTATGAAATGCTTGCGTTTACTTCGTCGGTTAATTCTTGGACTTGTTCGATTGAATCTCTTGTGACAATTTTCAAGTGGAGATCTACAGTTTGTTCGTAAATGTTTAAGTTAAGCTAGTGGTTATGGGACATGAAGCTAAGCTCATATATTTACTAGCTTACTGTAATTGACACTTCTCTTTGATCATGACGATCATTTTAAGATTTAGACTAGTAATTGTGCGATGTCTCTTTGTTTGCGGGGTTAGACTTGACCCCGTTTCTATGTGATTTCGACTCACACATGTGGGGTAGCTCCCCATGGCCTTCGGGCCATTCGTGTGTCAAAAATTAATGGCTAGCTACCATGAGATAGCTTCTCGTTCGTGTGATACATATGTTGGTGAGCTTTAATGCTCCCGTTCGTGTGATAGGCCTCCCCCCTTTTTTTTTGTGATTTATGGATTTCGTGTGTTGAATTCTGGAATTTATGCTTCATCAATTTTAGTGATTTTCATTGATATGATTTGTCAATTTTTGTGCATTGGTGAATTCGTGTGTCATTGACTTGTTGTGAATACAAGTTTTGGGCATGGAACCCTTTTTGGATCTTTGTGAAGATTTTTGTGATATTGATTAATCTCATGTTGAGTTTTAATTGCATACTTATAGTAGTATGCCATTATGGATATTATATGTTTATGCCATATCTTTTATTCTATATCATGTTATCTGATATTTATAGCTAGACTGATCCGTTTATTATTTTCTTATTAAATAATACTCGGGTCAGACCGAGATGTTACATGTGCTTCTGCTTGACTTCTCTTCTGGGGTTATCATCCTGACTTTTGGCTAACTACTTAGATTAGTAGTTTACTTTGTTGTATACACTTGAGATATGGACTCATAGTTGTATATTTTTGTATGGCACGTGTTGCTATTCTTTTGTATTATTGTGGATCTTTTTGACCACTACTCTGATATACACTTTCATGTGTTAGTTATATATTCATATCTACTTCCGCCTTTGTGATATGAATTTTCTGTGACTGATTTGTGTTATGCTTATTTCTATATTTGTTTCCGAAGAATATTATAGCCACTGTGCAGTAGCTTTGTGTTTGTAGCGGTATGTCGGATTTCCTCTTGAAATAAGATGCATGTTATACTATCTGACATATCGGTGCTCGCGCAAAGCAATTACACGGATGGTCGCTCCTCAACAGCCTTATTCTCCGTGCTAGTTGACAGCATTACACCGTAGTGTTCTTGGCTAGCGTGGGTATAGAGGTGGGGCGTCACAGATTCGACCAGAGTAACCATTAACTTTGATTGTCCCAACCATATTTCACATTGAATGTTATGCAAAATAGGTACATCTGAAATCAAAGAATCCGATATTGCACCCGCTAAGCTGACAGTCGACATTGCAGTCAGCCATGGCGACTCTTCATGCGTGTTGAAGATCGGATCCCAGCTCAATGCGACGATGATAAAAGAATTAGTTGGATTTCTCTGAATAATTGATGATTTGTTCCCTTGGACACATTCGAACATGCGTGTGTGATTTCACCGACTATCGTGAGCCATGCATTGAATATCGACCCGAAGCTATAAAAGCTAGCATCATACAACGGCCTGAGGCATCTGAAAGGCTACTTAAATAGAATATCAAACTAAGCCAATTCTATATCGCTTATTCCCTCAAAGAGCTGTCTAAAGACGGAAATTAACAAACCATATATCTGAATTCACTACATCAGACAAATACTCGAAGGGTAGTGGAGAATCAACTAACAGATGGAAAATGTACGCGGATTGAGCATCCAATGATCAGTGTTATGGCACATGAGTCATGATAATGACTCCTGAGGAACGATCGATCTACTACATCCTGAAACTCGATTTTCTTGTAACAAACAACGATGCTTAGTACGAAGCCTCGACCGCCTGCCTCAAACTTGCTAGAGAACTTGGTTTGGAAATTTTGCATATCATTTGTGATTCCTGAGTGGTAGTATGCAAAGTAATGGAAGTTAATCTTACTGGGGGGCATTGTCTTGCTCCTTATTTCGGTCGGCTCCAAGAGCTATTAGCCGACTTCACATATTACATCATTACACACATCCTCAACGAACGAAATGAAAAGTGTCAAGTTACTAGCCAAGCTGGCCAGTTTTAGGGACGTGCAACAGATATACTTTATTTCGGTTGGAATACTTAATGTTCCAAGCATTGGCGGATGGAGATTGGCTAGATCTTGGAGACAGAGCCAGAAAAGGGGTCATGTGGACTCCTATCAAAGACTATCTGCAATGAAGAATTCTTGTTGAATGGAGGAATGGGAAACGACAGATCCTCCTAATAGCTTCATGCAAAATCACCCAAGAAGAAGTCATGTGTAGAAAAGAGTTTATCCATTCCCATTCTTTGGTATATCACCCATGATGATATCAAGTAAGTCTTGAGTGAAGTCTATGAAGAAGAATGCGACGATTACATCGGGGGTCAAACCCTGACAAAGAAAATAGTCTGCTATGGTTATTATTGGCCAACTATCAATCAAGATGCGATTGATCATGCTAGACAATGCAACGAGTGCAAGATGTTTGCAAAAAATCCGAGAGCCCCACTAACGGAAATTACTCAAACGGCTGATCCATAGCCATTTACCACTTAGGGGCATTGACATCATCGTCTTCTTACCGATCCTAAAGGTGGTGCGAAATACACCATCATAGCAGTTGATTACTTCACCAAATAGGCAGATGAAGAACTTTTAACCATGACCAAGATGAAGGAAATAATCAATTTCATTGTCCACAACGTCATCTGTCCTTGTGACCTTCCATGATCCATTATAACTACAAATGGACCGTTTGTAGCTGTGAACAAAATCATAAAGTCTATTCTGAAGAGAGGTTTGAAAAAGGCTAAATGTAAATGGATGGATGAACTCCTAACAACATTATGGGCTTATAGAACTGCCCATGAGTCCGTGACTGGCCGTACTCCATTCACCCTTGCTTACGGCTCCGAGATTGTCGTCCATGTAGAACTTGAAGTCCCCTCTCATCAAGTGGCTGTTTACAACCCTTATTTCGTAAAGAATGTAAATAAGGAACCGCAATCGAATTGCAATTAAACTAAATGGAATTGATGACGACATAGCCAATGGCAAGAATGTGTACCCGAACATGCACGTATATATTCGAAAAGATTTTACTTCTTGAAATTAACAGAAATTGAATTTTCACTGTGGGTTATTAAGAAAAGACTAGATCAGATAGCTGAAGCTTACTAGCCCAGTAGAACCAGACACAGATGGCCACTGATGAACTACAATCCTGAATTTATACTATTGGAAAATGACCAAGCGTCATGGCGACCAAAGCAGGATACGACATTTTGGGAGGATAAAATTGAAGGATAATGACTATTTGGGAAACATAATGGATTTCTTTCTAGAGACTCTAACTTGCTTTGATTCAAAGCACGTCATGTGTGCAACAAGACGTACGTTGGGGGGAAAATGTTACCCGGCTACTTAGCCCGGCTACAAAGCGACAGTTGCAGAAGTTATAGTTAGCACTAGACAAGATTCTGACCAAGAAGAGATTGGAGATATACGGATTTGATGCAATCGATATGGTTCAGCATGTATGTGCAGCTCGGTAGGTATGAATCGGAATATATGGCTCGGTCAAAGACGAAGGTCACATATGGCTCCGTCTAGGTGGATCAGCAGGCGCTGCTCGGTCAAAGACGAAGGTCACACATGGCTCATTCTAGTTGGATCAGCAGATGCCGCTCAGTCAACGAAGAGAGGTCGTGCATGAGTCGACTAAGATAGGTCGGTCAGGCCTGGTTCGGCACTAGTGGTTTGGTCATAATGATTTGGAAGTATGGTTTGACGTACCTAGGACAGTGCATCCTAAAGTGAGTCGACGATTTACCTGGTGTTTCCTTACTTCGAGTTCCAACGCCATTTTCTTCGAGTCATATGCCAGCCTGCTTCGAGTCATCCACATAGGACCCCTGGTTCGACCAAAGTGGCTTGGTGGCATCTGGTTTGGCCATCAAGGCTCGATATCCATGGGTCGGAGAACATGGGTTTTGCTGTGGGCTGAAGTATCTTGGTCATGGGCCTATGTAAGGAAAGCAACCTGTCTTCATCTATAAATAGAGGGGGCAGTGGCACAGTTGAAGGGACCATTTTTCGGAAGAACTCGAGGGAGATTCTACCATTTTTCATACTCTCCTCTTATTGATTCAAACTATTATTCAAGTGGTTTTTTACGGGTTATATTTGGATTCAAGTGATTGGGAAAGTAATAAAGATTTTATCCAAAGTGGACGTAGGAAGTTATGCCGAACCACTATAAATCTAGTGTTCTCGTTTCTGTTGTTCGTTTTGCATTCAATTTCATTATTTCTCTATTTTAATTTACTCTCTTCCTTAATCTCTCTGCACAATTCTATTCAAGGGTGTTAATGATCAATTTTGGTGCTAACAATATAGAATTCCTTATGGGTTGAAATGATGCATACCGGAACGATCTTGTAGAATAGAAGAAAATCGTTATCGGTTGAAATGACAAATCCAAGCGATTTTCATTTATTTAAAATTTTGGGATTACGGGTTGAATGATATATATCCATAGACAATTAAATTGCGGTTGAAATGATAAATATCCGTATCACTTGACCATAGGATAGAAAATTATATACAGACACCATTGGTCTATATTTTGAAAATGGTTTCCAAAGTTTTGGAAGGAAATATATGGTTTTCAACAGATGTTGATTTTTAAAATATAATATATAAATGCTATTTTTATACATGTCTAAATTTTAGATTTTTTTTAAAATAGTATGTTTGGAAAGCTTAATTTGTAAGTTAGTTTTATGTTATAAATTAAATCTTATTATTAAATTTTACTCAAATTTTATTATTTTCAAACATGTATAAAATAAGATTTTACATAAATAAATTTAATAATAAGATTTAATTTAATAAGATTTAATTTAAATAGTATATAATATGTTTTAAAATATTTATTTAAAAATTTATATTAATATTTTAAAATAGATTTATAACTTTAATAATAAAGGTTGGAAAGATAAATTAATGTTTACTTGAAATTTAAATTGGTTAATAATTGAATACAAGAAAGAATTGATCTAAACTTATTAGTTTTGAGATTTTGAAATGATATGAATATAACTTGGTTTATAACTTGATTTGATAAAAAGTGATTAAATGAATATCCTTAATTTTTAATAATTTTGAGATTGAATGTTTAATACTGATTTAAGTATAAAAATTGGGATTTAAATAAATTATTACAAAAATGGTTAAAGGAAAGATTTCCATTTGAATAAATTTAAAGTTAAATGTCAAAATATAAATGAAATTTATATTGTAAATGTTTGAATATTTACACTTGAATTTTTGGAACTTTAATGGTTGAACTGGAATTGATTTAAATTGAATTTTTGAAATTTAAGATAATTTAAATCGATTTGTGAAATTGGAAGGAAACTAATTTTATTATATAAAGTATTTTATTACAATAAACTATTTTAATTTATAAAGTATTTTAATATATATATACTATTTTCAACATCTAAACTCTTTAGGTGGAAAGTGTTATGATTTCAAAGTGCTATGATTACGAAAGTGTTATAAATTTGAAAGTGTAATGATTCTGGAAATGAATATTTGCTTAAAGAAAATAATGATATCGAATTGATATGGTTTTGAAATGAATATGATATTTTGATATGAAGTACGAACTATTTGAATTGAAATGACCACGGTGTGGAATAAGCATTTGGTTATTAAAGAGACCGGGATAAGATATTGTCATACTCTCTACCAATACCGAAAACCGTTTAACAACCGTGTACGTGGTGGAGATTCCAGAATGAAGTAGGATGGTTTGGTAACAGTTCTATATGGTATTTACGTAGCCCTGATTCCCATGAGTCAGCTTGTTATGGCTAAAACAGGAGCTATACCGGGCCAAGTGGGTTATTCCCCCTTTCGGGCATATTTCTTTGATGCCATTCTATTGCATTTGTGATTTGATTGGGTGCATCTTTGATTTGGGAGTGTGTCATGAGGTGGGCATCAGTAGCTGCTATGCGTTACCACCAGCTCGTGAGCGTAAATGGTATATCTACCCTGGCATTGCTTCGAGTGCCGTGTCACATGCCTTATTGCGCCTTCTACGAGTTTGTTTTTTACCGTACCTATGTGATGTCCTCTAGGTAAACCTCCAGTTTACGGAGGAGCGTACGGCATTGTATAGACTACGGGAATATATAATGTGTTAAGAGGGATATTAGTAACGCCTTAACGCTATTTAATAGTTTTATTTACTATAGACATATTATAATAGCTTTTATTACTACATAGTAGATAGTTCCACGGATCTTAGAGGAAGGGTATCCCAAACATTATTTAAGTTACTTGTATTTCAGTTGACATTTCACTTGAATTAAATTTATTAATATAAGAATGTTAATCCTGACTAGAGTGTTTTTTGTTTTGCTTTACGCTTGGGTCAGACCGAGTATCACATCATTTAAGACTCACCTTAGGAGCTTTGCTTGAAGATCCATCTATATCTATTCAGCTTTCAGCTATCCAGTTGTGTCGTTTAGACTTGTCATTTGTTTGTATTCTAGACTATATTGTATTTGAGATATTCTATTGTATTTTATTTCAGACTCCGTTGTTTATATAGTAGCTTCATGAACTACTATTTATTTATTCTGCTGCTTATTATTATATTACTCTGTGTCAGTGATTGATTTGATTTATTGTATATGTTGAGTTTTCCAAATATAAATTAACAATATGATATTTTGAGCAATTCAAGTCCGACATGTGCGGATGCGAATGGCATGAAATATCAAGTCGTTACGCGACGACTACAAGCAAAGTGAGTACAACACACTCTTTCTGTCTTGATTATATTTTTATATAAGTGAGAATAAATTTTATTTATGATGATCAATGATTGTTTGGGTGATATATGATAAATTATATATATATTGATTGGTTTGGATATATTCTCGCATATTTTGACGGATGAGACCCTGTACCTTCCTATGCATGAGTGGTTGACTCTTTGTACGCGCGTCTGCCATAAAGCGGACATTGTACATATTTTTCTAATATTTAGGTGACAGGTTAAAGGGATCCAACTAGATTCCTCACCATTGTTGATTTTATTTACGGATATTGTGATATATGTTGTTATCATGTGATATATGATATTTGGATGTCATGATAGATATGATTGATGTGAATATTTAGCGCTTTTTGCAGCATTGGGCTATACTTTGGAAATTTAGAATATTAAAATGGTGATTTCAGTTTAAAAAAGATTTCAAAGTGATTTTGAAAATATATAATTTTTGAATTGTTAAAGAAATGGATTTATTTTAAATAAATCAAAAAGTTATAATTTTTACGTTATAAAAATTATGGCTCTTGTGAAATATAATCAAAAATATTATTTTTGAAATGTGAAGATAAATATATTGTTAAAATAAGTTAAATTGGGATTTTGGATTTATTATAAATGGTTTATTTATAAGATTTAAAAAATTTACATTTTATAAAAAAAGTAATGGAATTATAAAAGTGATTTATAAATATGAGAAATAGGATTGTAATCAAATTTGTATATGAATTTGTAATTGAAATTTAGAAATGAATTTAGAAATGAATTTATAATAGATTTTATAAATAATAAGATTTGAAAGGAATGAATTTGTAATTAAGAGATATATAAGTAATTAACTTATAGCTGGATTTTGACTCATAACTGAGATATGAATGGAATTTGTTAGTAAAGGAATTTTGTATATGGAAGTTTATAAATTATAAATAGAATTATAAACAATATTTTATAAATGCGAAATCAATTAAAATTTGATTGGTTAAATATGTAAGTTTATGAGAGGAATCATATTCACGATTTTGAATAGTGAATAATCCTTTAAAATTAAATGTGTATGTAACGTTTGCGATTTTTCGACGCTCGAAAACCGACATCAATACATACACTATATAAACTGCCGAGCAATCGAATGCCGGAAAACCGAAATGTTATGGTTAAAGAAGAAGAAAAAGATAGAAGAAGAGAGAAAAAGATAGAACAGAACAGAAGGAAACAACATAATAATATCAGAATCTCACAATCGCAGCGGAACAACATATAATAGATAAATGAATAATCTTTAAACAAAGAACTATATCAGTTATTACATTACATTATCAGAGTTTACAACAAAAAATAGCGGAAAAGAAATACTATATACTAGTTGATACGCCATGCCATCCAGCTTGCCTCCAGATCTCTACAGCAACTCCCGCGTTCCAGAATGACCTGATAACCTGACTCTAGACTGCCCGTGTAGAAATTAGTGGGCACCCAGAGTTTAGGAAGGAAAACAATAAACTCCAGGTCAGTCATGAGACTGGTGTGAGAACTTAAAACAGTTATTTATCTTCAAAACAAACAACATGAATATTTTAAAATAGATTCACAATGCTTTTTGGAAAATGAGACTACCATAAGGCCTCCCGCACACACACACAATGCAAACGCATAATCGGAGGAGATTTCTTCTTATGATAGTCAAAGATGCTTGATACGCATTAAAAAGAAACATTTGATATTATTACTACTGCATAGTGCGGAAAACATTTCGAAAGTATAATATAAATCTTAGCCAGCATTGGCATTTCGCACTTATGCCTACTATAGCTACCATCCAAACAGTGGGGCGCCACCATAAGTGAATGATAGGTTCTACAACTAAAACCGTACAAGATCGTATTGTTTCTTTGGATTTCCAACAAATGGTCAGGCCAAGGAACTTCCCATTGCCACATGGGTACGCCTCTGGAAAGACACCCCGAGAACCTAACCTAACATTACGGTTAGATCTCTGCTAACACAAGGCCGGGTTACCCCTAACTGGGTAACTACTGACACGAATATGCCATCCCTTGGTCTTAACCGACCTTCATCCGAGGATTCTCGATTCCAACAACCACAAAGTAATAAATTTGCAGCAGCAACATATGTTAAGTATCTGGGCTCCATACCATGATACCACCTTTATCCAGAAGGAATGACATACACTAAAGGGACGCTACCCCCTAATAACCTTGCCGCATCCTTCCTGTTTTGACCATTTCCGGGGTGTGAGGTCTGACGAAGTCTCGTCCAGAAAGCCACGCTTTATACAAAAGCTGTGCTTTGATCACATATGCTCAACGGCACTTCGTATGTCACATTACCAATTTGGGAATGTATCACTAGTAACCATCAACTACATAACCTCCGAGCTCGTACGTCTCAGAGAAGGGTATTAAGCTAAGAGAATAAATTCTCCGCCACCAACAGAAATATATTTGATAGAAACCAGCTTTACATCTCAAATTGTAACGTCAGACACACATCCACACAAGTCCATTCCGGGGTCGAACGGAACCGAAGGCACTTCCAAAGAAGCCCTTGCAATCCGGATATTCACTAATCACGTCCGGACTTCCCGTCACTAAGGGTGATAAACCTCTATATCGGAGATCAGCCGATGCAGAGTCATTCGATGGTAATCTTTCCGTTTTCAAAAATATCCAGTCTTCAACCCCGGTCTTCACATCCAATCCATAACGACGTATCACATATTCGAAATGGGTTATACGACCCAAAGGTCCTTTCCCGGCTAACCCGAATAGTGAGCGCTTATTTTGAAAATAAGTGTGGCATTCAAATTCAAGCAAATCACAACAAATACCCATTTAAAGGTAAATATTGATAGTCGGTTATTTTACTATCAAGGCCAACAACCAAATATCCAGCACCATAATAATCACTAGGCCCTTTTTATTAATCTTCCATAAATTAATAACTTGCCTGATATTCACTTCAATTTATCTTTAAAAAGATATGTTCTCTAAACCATTTCAATTTCTTCATTGGAAAACATTTCCAAATACTTATTCATTTTCAATTTATCTTTTAAAAGATAAAAACCCAAAACATTTCTCTTCATATTGGAAAACATTTCCATACTTATTTAACAATAAGTAATTCACAAATCCATTTATTTTCAATACTTAGAAAATTTTCAATATACTTAAAACACGATTAAGTATATATTTTATTCTTTTAAGGAAAACATTCTCTTAAACACATTCATTCGAGTCAAAACGAATGTTGTGTAAAACCTCGTTACGACAACCCAAAATCACTAGTACATGTATTCGAAATGAAGATATATATAAATCCCAATACTATATAAAATATTCCCTTTCAGAAATCATTTACTATAATAACAGTGTTATAGTCCATCATTTCTCGAAAACGTCTACTTCAACAATGAATGTTGAAATCTAGGATTTCGATCCTTAACACATTTTAAAACAACTTCAAATCTTTTTAATTCCATTTAAAAGATCACTCCTTAAACATTCTTTTAATATATTATTCACTGTTCAAAATCGTGAATATAAATCATTAACCAAATTCAACACTTTTACATATTCAATTTAAAAGTTATCCACTGTCCCAAAATCATGAATATACTCCTTTAATAAGCTATAAAAATTAACTTATCAAATTCAATCAATCTTGAATTTATAAATCAGTGATTATAAATTCACATTTATATATTATAAAAACTTCAAGTTATAAAAATCCCTTATTAACCAATTCCATTTAAATCTCATTTAAATGCCAAAAATCCAATTTTAAAGTTAATTACTTATAATTTTCTATTTTACAAAATCTATTCATTTTATAACTTCACAATTTATAAATCTATCAATTTCATTCACTTATGAAATCCATTTATACTTCTTTTTAACGTTTATAAAGACTCGTTTTATAATTCTAATATTATTTTACTTATAAATATCAATTTTATAAATCTTTTATATAAACCGTTTATAAAAATTCAAAAATCTCAATTTAAATTATTTTATAAAATCATTAACTCTATATTTCAAAAAAATCAATTTTTACTATATTTTTCCAAAAATCATAAATTTTATAACTTTAAAATTATAACGTTTATTTATTTAAAATGAATCAATTCCAAAATTTAATAAAACGCATACTTTCAAAAATCACTTTAAAATCCTTTTAAAATTTTCCAAAATAGGCCCAATGCTGCAACAACACTAAATATAACAATCACGGCATCCAAACATCATATATCAATATGATAACAGAATATATCACAGTATCTATAAATAAATCAGTTACTGTTGAGGAATCCAGTTGGATCCCTCCAACCTGTTTCCCTGCATCTACGGATGTTAGCACAATACCAATTCCGTGTCAATACGAAATATCGTGGTATATGGGATTCATAAAATATTATCCGCTATTATGCGGCGCAATAGGGTCTCATCCGCTATATAATGCGGGAAAATCAACTCCAAGTACATATATAATACCAACTCCATACACGGTGGAATTATCGCGGTATATGTGCTTAATAAATAACATCTGCTTAATATACGGCGTATAGGGTCTATTTCAAAGCAATAGATAATAATTTATCATTCAAACACACAATCAAGCAATTTTAAATCTAACTATTTAAAATTTAAATCGAAACAATTTCGATTGAGTGAGAAGTTCTCACCTTTTTTTCAATAGCGGTTTCAGCGTTTTATTTTGAATAAAAGTAAACGTACGTTTAATTTTACCCAAAATTCAAACTAGCTCCAAACGACTCCAATCCAGCTCCATAGCGTAGTGCTCGTCCATACGATTCCAACGCAAGTCGTTTCGTTCAATTTTGACCTCGTACGAACAAGTTACATAGTTTTAAACATTATACAATTTAAATATAAATAAATCCACTAATTTCTTTTTATAGTTACTGGAATTTAAATCTAGGCCGCACGTTTCAATTACAAGCAATCCAGGCCGACCGCGTTTCATCTTCTTCCCAGGTCCAAGATCGCGATCGTGAACCCCAAGCCGCCGTCCATAGCCAATTTTCGCACCCCTCCACTTAGTTTGATGACGATCAGCCACCCCCATCACAATGCCAACGTCGAGCACTACACTCAGCTGCAATAGCAAGGAACTCGGTCGCCTATCGATCTCCAAAAACGTGCCTATCCGCAAGATTTTTAAATCCAATTTGCCGTTGATTTACTTCGAATATTCCGATCATGACCGTTGAATACGAAGATCACTCAATGCTCTTTAACTTTGCAGTTGGAAGTTTGTTGTAATTGCTTACAGATTTAAATATTTTGAGGGGAGAAGAAGATGAAATTTCGGCCATGAATATCTAGGCCGGCGGCTGAAGCTTTAAAACCCTAGCTAGGTTTTTCTTTTGCAAAATAGAAATGTTTCGTCCTTTTATAGAAAATTCTCCAAAACACTATTCATCCGAAATTATCCGAACTCCAAATGAAGCGTGCAGGTTGGCGTTTTTAGGGTTTACCCCGCGTTCCGGACACAATGGAACATGTTTCAGAGGCTAATTCGATCATATGTGGGAGTTACAGAGATAAACGATCGAATTTAAATTAAATCGATCAAACTAATTTCCATGCGTTTTGGCTTGCCCCGGACAAACGGTAAATCCGATTGACACGAAATTTGAAATCTTACAATAATATAACAATATGGATCCGATGAAACTGGTTCCGTTGAAATCTGACACTGTTTGAAAAATGGCTATTTTTACTCTTCGATTAATTATTAAAATATTCAATTTTCACAAATTAACTTTTAATTCAATTTTAAAAGTTCTATAACATTATCCTAACTCCAATATGATTAAATACAACTTTATAAATCAATTTTAATCACTATTAAACCCAATTTATAATGAAATCTGTAATTTCAATATTAAATTATCGATTTAATTGTCCAATTAAATCTAGATATTCGAAATAAATTTGTTCGACTTACAAATTTTACTTGTTAATATTTAAAATCAATTAAATATATGAATTTTAATTGACAAAAATTCTGGGTCGTTACAAACTTTCCCCCTTAAAAGAATTTCGTCCTCGAAATTACCAAGTAAGAAAAAGTCTAGAAATCCATTAACTTTTCAAAAATCCATAGTTAAACTTCTTATAATAATTTTACTGAGTTTTCAAATCATACTTAGTTATCCTTTCAAAACCAACTATATCGTTTAACTTTTAACTTCAAATCAAAACTTTAGTTATCAAAAGTTTTTCAATTTTTCCAAAAATATTCCAACGCCTTAAATTTTCGAAAAAATTCGCCATAGTCTCCTTTGCGCGGCTCGATCCGAAAAAAAATGACAATATATATATCACAAATATACATCTCATCAAGTAATGAGGCATCCTACAGGGAAAAAAAGTGTAAAAGTACGATATGTAATCCGAGATATGTACCTTATATATTATTATCGAGCATATACGGCTAATATAACGCGAAAGCGAGCTCCAAATACGAAGCAAGCGCAATCCGCACCTACTAAACACTCAACAAACCATGAGAAACATGCATATATGAAAGTAATATCAATATACAACATATAGCAACATAACAACTACATGTGCCAACATAGCAATTGCAACAAAACAACAAATGAAACCACCAAACAACTATCATCCAACTACATCCAATATCTATTCAAATCAATTCATAACCAAATCAATATAGATTCACTTCTCATTAATATTCATTGAATTGGTTTTCAATTCAATTACATTTGATTTGTTAACATTGGACTTTACTAACATTCATTTATTCATTTTCAATTAGTTTACATTCACTAATTCATATCAACTTGGTTCACTTCCACATTCAAATCAAATTACATAGCTTCCAATTTTATCTATTCAACTTTATTAACACTGAATGAATTTATATACAACCAACTAACAATCATATAACAACCAAATTTATTTAATTCGCTTACATTCATTCAATTTGGTCCATCGCTTTCAATTAGCTTTAACGAATTAACACTTACTTTCATTATTCCATATCAATTTGTTTACACTCAATTGATTTACATCAATTCATTTATTAATTCAATTGCTAATTCATTTAACAAATAAAGTTGAATTTCATTTATATACCTCAAGACCACATTCATCACTTCTTTTTATTAGTTCACTTTATTATTTTACTTCGATACGAAAATCAACTTTATCCAATATTACTTAAGTTATATTCCATTTCAAACGTCATTTGTTCAACTTAACTTAAATTTCCACTTATAAATCCAATTCAGATTCAAATTCCAGTTCTATTTACTTACCAATTTGAAATGAATTTCAATTTCATTTTCTTGCACTTGCAAATTTTATTTATTCATTCACAATTTATTTTCCAACTTAATAATTGTATTCCAATCATTTTATATATAACATTCCAGAGTCTTTTCAATATTTCAAAACCATTTTTGAAAATAAATTCAAATTATCTTTTGAATTTCCAAACCCAAACTCAAATTTTCCAAACAACCTTCATTTAAAACAACTTGGCAGTAATCCCTCTTTTGGAAACCCGAAAATGAACACCGATGATGTCGCGATCATTATCAGAATTATTTTCCAGCGACCGAAAAGAGTTTAGTGCTTTTTTTTTCAAAACAATTTTCCAAAACCCTTGAAAATCATTTTCAAACTTCAAAAAATTTAAATTTCCCAAATCTCAAAATTTCAAATTCTTTAAATTTGTTTTCAAATATTACTCTGGAATTCCATTTCAAACATCCATTCAAATTATGAATCACAGTTTACAATTTATATTTATAAATATATTCATATAGTTTCACTACTTATATATAAGATTATTTCACAATTGTAAATCACATTAATTATAATTCCATACTTATAATTCTTTTTCTTATACAATTTATTCTTTTAATTAACTTATGTATTCTTACATTTTCAACAACCAAACAATCAATTTAATACACACTTTAATAATTTCTGAAAAATTATTTCCTTTATATATAAAATATAATCAAGGTAAAATTGTTTCATTTACCCAATTTAAAATGATACTATGTCGATCTATCTCGTTTAAGAGTTTCGAACCCCTATCTATTACGGTTGTATTTCTCGCACCGACCAGAATTCATAAACAGCTCAACGGATAAGCAAACACAATATAAAACATTTTTTATATTCACTAACAAATACGCGCTCATATTTATTATTACACACATACTCATTCTAGAGTACTGCTGACTCTATCTCTAATGAGTAATTACCAACAGAGCCATGGTCGCCGCTTAACCATATGCTCTGATACCAAATGTAACGTTTGCGATTTTTCGACACTCGAAAACCGACATCAATACATACACCGTATCAACTGCCGAGCAATCGAATGCTAGAAAACCGAAATGTTATGGTTAAAGAAGAAGAAAAAGATAGAAGAAGAGAGAAATAGATAGAATGGAACAGAAGGAAACAACAGAACAATATCAGAATCTCACAATCGCAGTGGAACAACATATAATAGATAAATGAATAATCTTTAAACAAACAACTATATCAGTTATTACATTACATTATCAGAGTTTACAACAGCAAACAGCGGAAAAGAAATACTATATACTAGTTGATACGCCATGCCATCCAGCTTGCCTCCAGACCTCTACAGCAACTCCCACGTTCCAGAATGACCTGATAACCTGACTCTAGACTGCCCGTGTAGAAATTGGTGGGCACCCAGAGTTTTGGAAGGAAAACAATAAACTCCAGGTCAGTCATGGGACTGGTGTGAGAACTTAAAATAGTTATTTATCTTTAAAACAAACAACATGAATATTTTAAAATAGATTCGCAATGCTTTTTGGAAAATGAGACTACCATAAGGCCTTCCGCACACACACACAATGCAAACGCAATGCTTTTAAGGAAAACATTCTCTTAAACACATTCATTTGAGCCAAAACGAATGTTGCGTAAAACCTCGTTACGACAACCCAAAATCACTAGTATAGGGATTCGAAATTAAGATATATATAAATCCCAATACTATATAAAATATTCCCTTTCGGAAATCATTTACTATAACAACAGTGTTATAGTCCATCATTTCCTTGTTTCTCGAAAACGTCTATTTCAACAATGAATGTTGAAATCTAGGATTTCGATCCTTAACACATTTTAAAACAACTTCAAATCGTTTTAATTCCATTTAAAAGATCACTCCTTAAACATTCCTTTAATATAATATTCACTGTTCAAAATCGTGAATATAAATCATTAACCAAATTCAACACTTTTACATATTCAATTTAAAAGTTATCCATTGTCCCAAAATCGTGAATATACTCCTTTAATAAGCTATAAAAATTAACTTATCAAATTTAATCAATCTTGAATTTATAAATCAATGTTTACAAATTCACATTTATATATTATAAAAACTTCAAGTTATAAAAATCCCTTATTAACCAATTCCATTTAAATCTCATTTAAATGCCAAAAATCCAATTTTATAGTTAATTATTTATAATTTTCTATTTTACAAAATCTATTCATTTTATAACTTCACAATTTATAAATCTATCAATTTCATTCACTTATGAAATCCATTTATACTTCTTTTTAACGTTTATAAAAACTCGTTTTATAATTCTAATATTTTTTTACTTATAAATATCAATTTTATAAATCTTTTATATAAACCGTTTATAAAAATTCAAAAATCTCAATTTAAACTATTTTATAAAATCATTAACTCCATATTTCAAAAAAAAAATCAATTTTTACTATATTTTCCCAAAAATCATAAATTTTATAACCTTAAAATTATAACGTTTATTTATTTAAAATGAATCAATTCCAAAATTTAATAAAACGTATACTTTCAAAAATCACTTTAAAATCCTTTTAAAATTTTCAAAAATAGGCCCAATGCTGCAACAGCACTAAATATAACAATCACGGCATCCAACCTGTAAATAAATCAATTACTATTGAGGAATCCAGTTGGATCCCTCCAACCTGTTTCCCTACATGCACAGATGTTAGCACAATACCAATTCCGTGTCAATGCGGAATATCGCAGTATATGGGATTTATAAAATATTATCCGCTATTATGCGGCGCAATAGGGTCTCATCCGCTATATAATGCGGGAAAATCAACTCCAAGTACATATATAATACCAATTCCATACACGGTGGAATTATCGCGGTATATGTGCTTTATAAATAACATCCGCTTAATATACAGCGTATAGGGTCCATTTCAAAGCAATAGATAATAATTTATCATTCAAACACACAATCAAGCAATTTAAAATCTAACTATTTAAAATTTAAATCGAAACAATTTCGATTGAGTGAGAAGTTCTCACCTTGTTTTCAATAGCGGTTTCAGCGTTTTATTTTGAATAAAATTAAATGTACGTTTAATTTTACCCAAAATTCAAACTAGCTCCAAACGACACCAATCTAGCTCCATAGCGTAGTGCTCGTCCATACGATTCCAACGCAAGTCGTTTCGTTCAATTTTGACCTCGTATGAACAAGTTACGTAGTTTTAAACATTATACAATTTAAATATAAATAAATCCACTAATTTCTTTTTATAATTACTGGAATTTAAATCTAGGCCGCACGTTTCAATTACAAGCAATCCAGGCCGACCGCGTTTCATCTTCTTCCCCGGTCCAAGATCACGATCGTGAACCCAAAGCCGCCGTCCATAGCCAATTTTCGCACAACTCCACTTAGTTTGATGACGATCAGCCACCCCCATCACAACGCCAACGTCGAGCACTACACTTGGCTGCAATAGCAAGGAACTCGGTCGCCCATCGATCTCCAAAAACGTGCCTATCCGTGAGATGTTTAAACCCAATTTGCCATTGATTTACTTCGAGTATTCCGATCATGACCGTTGAATACGAAGATCAATCAATGCTCTTTAACTTTGCAGTTGGAAGTTTGTTGTGATTGCTTACGGATTTAAAGATTTTGAGGGGAGAAGAAGATGAAATTTCGGCCATGAATATCTAGGCCGGCGGCTGAAGCTTTAAAACCCTAGCTAGGTTTTTCTTTTGCAAAATAGAAATGTTTCATCCTTTTATAGAAAATTCTCCAAAACACTATTCATCCGAAATTTTCCGAACTCCGAACGAAGCGTGCCGGCTGGCGTTTCCAGGATTTGCCCCATGTTTTGGACACAATGTAACATGTTTCGGAGGCTGATTCGATCATATGTGCGAGTTACGGAGATAAACGATCGAATTTAAATTAATTCGATTAAACTAATTTCCATGCGTTTTGGCTTGCCCCGGACAAACGGTAAATCCGATTGACACGAAATTTGAAATCTTATAATAATATAACATTACGGATCCGATGAAACTGGTTTCATCAAAATCCGAGACTGTTTGAAAAATGGCTATTTTTACTCGTCAATTAATTATTAAAATATTCAATTTTCACAAATTAACTTTTAATTCAATTTTAAAAGTTCTATAACATTATCCTAACTCCAATATGATTTGATAAAACTTTATAAATCAATTTTAATCACTATTAAACACAATTTCTAATTATTTTTGTAATTTCAATATTAAATTATCGATTTAATTGTCCAATTAAATCTAGATATTCGAAATAAATTTATTCGACTTACAAATTTTACTTGTTAATATTTAAAATCAATTAAATATAAGAATTTTAATTGATAGAAATTATGGGTCGTTACAGTGTGGAATTAATGAATTTGGTAAAGGAATTACATTCATGATTTTGGACAATGAATAATCCTTTAAATTAAATATGTAGAAATAATGAATTTGGTAAGAGAATTATATGCACGTTTTTGGACAGTGAATAATATTTAAAAAATAAAATGGATATTTTGGAAAGTGATGTTATAAAATGGAATTTAAATGGTTTGAAAATAAAATAAGTTGTGAATTTACTTATTACCAAAATAAGTATATGAAAATGTTTTCCAAATATCCAACAAGTGAAATGGTTTTGAATATTATCTTTTTAAAGATATTTTGAGGTGAATAGTTGGAAAGTTATTTGATTTATAAATGATTAATAAAATCAGGCCCAGTGATTACTTAATTGCTAGATTTTGTTTGTTGCTTTGATAGTTAAACAACCGACTATCAAAATTTGCCATTTTAGCTCCTCAACTTGATGTGGAAACTAAGTAGTCTTACACTTAGTACGTAGCTCACTGTGTAGGCTTGATTATCGTTTGTGTTGAGAATGTTGATTCGTGTAGTGCGGAGTGATTACTCCAATATATATAGCTTCCTTCTTGGCCGAAGGATAGCAAGTTGAAAGTTGGAGACGTGATAAGTCTATGAGACTTAGTTTCTGTGTGTGGTTGAGAAAAGCTTTTGCATTGTTGGTGCGAAGAGATCGGGATCAAATTTATCTGAAAACCACTTCGGACAACATCTATACGACGTTGTGCTGGTTAGTCGATGATTTTGATATTTAGGATTTTCATAGTGAAGGGCTTCTTATTGATCATTTGGGGTTAAAATTCCAATATACATATAGTAGCAGTGGTCTCTTCATTATGAAATATCCAATGCAAGGACTATTTGCTACTATCCTATGGATTTCTCGATAGGATGTGGTAAGAAAGTACCTTCGGTTTGTTCAGTTCTTAGACAACTTGTATGGACGAGTGCCTGACATTGCATTTCTAAAATTCCGTACATTTGTTTTTACAAACGTACAGTAGTGGTGGCGGAGAAGGCAACTTCTCTTAGCTTAACACCCTCCTTAATACGTACGAGCTCAAGGGTTGAATTTTTATGGAAGGCAATTAGTAGTCAATGGAAATGACAATGTGGCATTCAAAGATGATGTGATATGTGAAAGGTAATCGATACCTCTTTTGGCCTCACTCCCCGGAAAATGACTGAAACAGGGATAGAAGCAGCAAGGCTAAAATGGATCGCTCCTATTAGGAGATTCATCAGTCTTCTAGATATATCTTTACACGCTATGATGTCATGTATTTGATTAATCGTTGTGTATGCTTGTGGCCACGGATTTTAGGTCGGTAACGAACGGAGTGATGACATATTCGGTACCATCCAAGAAGGGGTAGGCCGGTCTTGTGTTGGTTTAGGCGCCCAGTATCGAGACCCTAAGCACATCCCGCTAGAGGTGTACCGAGATTTAAGAAAGGTAGTCCCTTCACCTAGTCTTTTGTATGGAATCCAAACTCCACTACGAACTTGCGGTTTTGTTTGTGGGCATAATGAATAGCCCCAAATTGCTATATGGGTAACCATTTCGAATATATTATTATCATTTGTGCAATAGACACTACTATAATATATAATGATTTGATATAAAGTATTTTGGTTATCATAAGGTAAAAATGTGTCCGTATTTATGTTTGGACGTGTCTTACGAGATTCCCTTTTGTTTTGATAAAGGAAAAAGTTTTGATAACTTTATAAGTTCAGTTGAGGTGTGTTTTCTCACGCTGGTTTACCAGACTGATCGGGGAGTTCTTCCCTTTCAATGCTCGGATTACTCCTAGTACATTTACAGGTTCAAATTTGATACTTTTGGTGCTTCAGTAGGCATGCTGGATATCTTTATGTCGTATTCACATATCTGTTATTTTTCCACTGCATTGCTTTGTTGTTGTTGTAAATTTTAAGCATTTTTGAGGACAGGTTATTATGAATGTTTAAGCTGATGATTACTGGTTTGTGTACTCTAATATTGATTTATGTATATTACGGTTTCTCTTTGTAAATATTATTGATCTATATTATATGTTATTCTGCTGCGATGTGAGATTCTGTTTTGTTTTGGTCCTGCTTCTCTCTTCTTCTTCCCTTCTCTTCTTCTTTCTTCTCTCTTTCTTCTCACCCTCTAGTTTCTTCCTCATGACTTTCCGTCATTCGGTGCACTCTGGTTCAGACATGTGTGGTTTATTGTCGTATTCAGAGGGTGCCGATTTCAGGTCGTCTCAGCGTGGTATCATAGTTTAGATGTAGTATATTCTTAGGCTTTGAAATGTACTCAGTATAGATATGGTCAATAACACCCTAGATTGAGTTTGAGTGTTTTATATATATGAGCGTGTATTTATTAGTGAATAGAAAAATGTTTTGTATTGTGTTGATTGAGCTGTTGAGTGGCTTATGAGTTCTGATCGTTGCGTCTCGCCAACGTTATCGATGGGGATCTTTAACACTTGAACATGGAGATTGGACAAAATATTTTTTTCAAAATTTTGTAAATGAAATAATTTTACCTTGATTATATTTTATATAGTAGTATATAAATTAATTGATTGTTAATGAATGGAAATAGTTGATTATTATCATCTGTTATTTGTTGTGTTTAAATAATAAAAGTTATTATTATCATAAATTTAAACAAGATAAACAAATTTGGAATGAATCTTATATAAGTGAAGTAAAATAATGAAATTTTACAAGTAAGAATTTATAAACATGATTTATAAACAAATGGATTTTAAAAGAATATAAAGCACCAAATTCACTATCGTTGCTGTAAAATAATAAGGGTGATGACTACAGCATCATCAATATCATTTTTGAGTTTCTACGTAATGGATTTTCTACCATTAGTAAATTGAAAATTTAAGTTTTGTTGTGATAAGTAAATTTGAATTTAAAATCCAGTTTGAAACTGATAAATATAAATGAAATGAGTTTTGGACTTATAATATGTAATTAGAATTTAACTTTAGTGAAGTTAAATAAATTTGAGTGAGCAAAATAAAATATATGATTAGAAAATGGTATGTATACGAAAAGAAAATTTCAAATTAAGCTATGAAGTTAAAATTTATTTTAAGCAAACTTAAATATATTGAATTAGCGAAATGAATTATATAAATTAATGTTTAACTTAAGAAAGGTTAAATAAATTTAATTGATATTTGAAATGAATCAAACAAAAATAAATATAAACTTGTGTAACAACCCTAGATTTTTGAATATAATTTAAATTTGACTTTATTTTGTTTGAAATTATTTTAGATTTTTTTTATTTGTAAGATTTCATTTATACATATTTTTAAAGTGATAATAGAATTTTTCCAAAATTTATTGCATTTGTTTCCTATTTTTAAAGGCTAGTTTCTATTTTCTGCAATTTTCTTCATTTAAATTTTATTTAATAAAAATTTATTTATTTAGTTTTGTGAATGCATTTTTATTTTGTGTTCTTATCTTTATTTATAAATATTTTTCAGGTACATAAATTTTTTCCAAAGTTCATTGAATTTGTTTTAAATTTTTTAAAGACAAGTTTGCATTTTAAGCTATTTTCTTAATTTAAACTGTATTTAATTAAAATTTATTTATTTATTTAATGCATTCATTATTATTTCTGAGTTTTATCTTTGTTTATCATCATTTTTCATATATTTAAAATTGCAAAAGAAATGGTGGAAATATGAAGAGTTTGTGACCTTTTATTTGCCTAAGTCTCTTTGTATTCTTGCCTTTTCAATTTCAACCATCTCTTGCTGTCTTTTAGGCCGAACTATCCCATTTCTTTTCAGCCACATTTTTTTCATTTTCTCACGCAAAAGAAAACTCTTCTCGACCCTAAAAATCATGGCCAAAATCTAAGCAAAGAGGTTGGTAAATTTCTATTTCTTTTTATTGTTTTTCTACTTGTTCATATTGGATTTGCTCTTGCTTTCTCACCTTCTATGCTCAGCTTCAGCTTCTTCTTCCTCCTCCACCTTGGTCGCCTCCACCACCACGTGACCCAGCCACAACCTCTTCCAGTCCAACCCAAGACCATGCCATGCACCCATGTGACCAGATCTACCGAGGAATCTACACAAACTTCACATATATTTGCATAGCCGAGCACTATATTGCTTCCACCACTTCAAACTCCTCTTTGGTCGGCCATACACCACCACCAACAGCTTTTACTGACCTGACACCCACTTCCATGTCATCCCTACCCCACCTGAAGATTTGGCCGTGCCTAGGTTAGCCTTGGCCATGACCTTTTGTGGCCTGAATCCATGTGGTGTTGCCCTTGTGTTATTGTTTCATGCACACAACTCTCTACTCCATCATCTCTTACATCTTTGGACGACCACTCATGAACCTAAACCAGATCAAAACCATGCCTTGACCATGTATATTCGGATCTATAGCTGAGGCATTGGTGATAGAAAGCAAGTGCAAAGCTTTGGTTTTGTTTTATGCATTTATTCCTAACATTGTTTTATTTTATTTGTGTTGAAAACTTATGTTATATATACTTGTTTTGTTTGAATGTATCCAAGGCGATTAACTTTGGCTCTCTACTCTCAAATCATATTCATGTTGTCGTGCCTTCGAAGACTCATTGTTGTGTGTTTTGGTTGTCATCTCCAGCTTAAATAAGTGAGTTATTCTCACAAGACAGTTTATACCTATATGAATAGTAAATTGATCACATATGAATCTGTAAAATGCATCACCATATTTTATCTGCTATGTTATGATTATATGATGTTCACCCATGCTTAAACACCTATTATATCATCTGTTACTGTTATTTCATGCTGTTCTGTTATTTATATCAGTTTATCACACTACGAGTTCCCTTTAGATTAGAATTACTACGGGTTGAAATGATACATACCCGAATGGACTTTAGAATAGGGGAACATCGTTATGGGCTGAAATGATAGGCCTAAATTATTTTCAAATTATTTCATTTACTTGGGACCATGGGTTTGAAATGATAAAACCCGGGTTTTCTTTGTAAATTACGGGTTGAAATGATATATTACCCGTATCACTTTACCTAGGGTAGAAAATGATATACAGACTCGTGGTTAAAATATATTTTTCTAAAATTTCTAAAATATTTTAGAAATGTAAATATTATAATATTTTGATTTAAACTTAATTAAAGATGATTTTTGTAAAGTATTTTGATTTTTTTTTGAGAATTTATAAGTGAAATAAATTAATGATAAAGTGGAAATTTGAAATATAAGTTATTTTGGAAATTTTGATTTAATTATAAATGGAATTTAAACTTTAATATGAAAATATGATAAATTTGTGATACTTTGAATTAAATGAATTTAAAATGATTTATAATATATTATTGGATTTTGAATAAGTTAAAAATGTGAAATAAATGAATATTGAGTTGAATTTTGAAATATAACTTAAATTGGAAAATTTTGAATTTGTTTAAAAGTGAATTTGAAGTTAAGTAAATAAAATGAAGATAAGTTATATTTTGAAATATAAACTTAGGTGTAAAGTTAAAAATTTAATTTTATGAATTGAAATTTAATATTGGAATTTAATAAGGGAATTATTATTAAATATTGATTTTTGAATTGAAATTTAACTTTGTAAAATCATGAATTTAAGGAAAATTAAATGGTGGTTATAAAATTAAAAATACATGATTTTATAAGTTTGAAATGGTTTAAATAAAAATTTAATGGTTTATGAAAGTATAGTGAATATTTGGAATTTAATTAACAGCATTTTGAAATGCTATTATTTCTAGAGTAAAAGATATTACGGCATTTGTAAGTGCTGTAGTTAATATAAATGAACTAAAGGGCTAAATTGAATTAAAGGCTATTATAGCACTTTGTAAGTGCTATAATTGTTGAATTTAACTAAGGTTTTTATTTGAATTAATGTAACCATATTACAGTATTTTGAATGCTACCTTTTGTTAAATTGAATTGTTTTAAAAGTAACTTTCCATAGCATTTTTTTCCAAATTGCTGCGAAAGTTGAGTTTTCATTGTTTAATTAATTTAAGTGAATAAATGATATTTTGAAAGATTAAAATTTTGGAAATTTAATAATTTAATTATTAAGTATAATAACTTCATTTTATGATTTAAAATGAAGTAATTTGTTTTGAAATATAAACTATTTTGAAGTGTGTGTTGAAATGGTATTTAAAAAAATTGAATATGGTTTTGAAAGATACGATATTTTGATATTTTGAAATGGAGTTTGAAGGATATTGAATTTTTGAAATGATATTTGATTTCGAAGTATAAATTACTATTTTGAAATTTTAACCACGGGATGTATTTAATTTATAGTTTAACTAATCCTTAAAGGATGGACGACCCCAAGCATCCTTTAAGTTAGTGTACATTACTACTACAGTTCACTTGAGTTGGTTTACATTATATAAGTATATATGTCTTGACTCGACTGTTTTGTGTTTTACCTTACGCTCGGGTCAGCCTGAATATTTACAGCTTAGCTTTGGATTTCTTTTCTGGAGTTAGGAATCGCTGGAGATTTTGCTTGTCTAGTTATCTATTCCATTTCAGTTTCAGTTGTTCTATTTCAGCTCTACTGTTTATAAATTTCTATGTATTTGGAATTTCTACTGTATACGTTTTCAGGCCGATATTATGTATAATGTTTTGAGAGTTTGTCATAGTAGCTTCTTGAACTACTAAGGTATTTTAATTTCCGCTGCGAGTTATTCTGATATTTCTATGACTGTGATTGTATTTCATTTGCTCCAAATTTATTTACAATGCGGTATTTTAAGCAATTCAAGTCCGACATGTGTGGGTGCGAACGGCTGAAAATATCGGGTTGTTACAGTTGGTATCAGAGTTTTGGTTTTAGGCAAACCATAGCCTGTGGAGCAAAAAAAAAGCATTAGAGATAGGATAGAAATTCCCTAAAATGAGTGAAATCAATCTCAGAATCATTTCCTTGTGAGAGAACGTATTTTTGAAGTATACAATGATTTCCAAATTATTTTAAAAGATTTTAAAAGATTATTTTGGAATAAAACTTTCCGTATTTTGAAACCAAGATTTTCTAAACTTCATTCCTTCTGTATCCACCTTGTTAGAAATCTCTTGGTTAGGATTCTTATTGATTAAGATTCCTTGAACTTTGGAACGCTCCCACTTGTTCTGAGATCCAGTCTTGTCTTCCCTATTTTACCCTTTTGATTTTGGGGCATTCCATAACTCCATATTGGAATGGCCTTTGTAAAGATCGGTGATTCCGCCAATCTATGAATGATTTGTAAAGGGGTGCGACTCCTTTACAATTGGCATTGATTAACCGGAGATTTCTATATCCTCGGTATACGATGATATCTATCTCCTGCTCTATCTGGATTCTATCTCTGGCGATCGAATGTCGATCTGGATTCTATCTCTGGCGATCGAATGTCGATTTGCCTTAGATTTTCGAATTGATTACATTCGTGAAATCTCGGTTGACCGGTTAAGGTCGCCCGCGATTTATATGGGCTTATCCTTCTTCTATTTGGTAATAAAATTTAATTATCTTCGTTCGAGCTTATCTTCGAACCAGAATTCTATTTGATTAGAGTTCCTCTAAATTCAAATCTCCGTATAGTTTGAAACCTAACCTTGAATCATTCTTTGGAAATTTGTGTTTGATTGTATTTTGAATTTGTGCATACATCGAAATTATTATTTTGATAAGGATGACCCTATTTTGTATATAAAGGTGAAATGTTTTCGATAAGGATTATATACCTTTTAAAAAATGAAAATTTGAAATTTCGAAAGGATTTAAATTTTGAAAATTTTATAAGAATTTGACTTATATAAAATAATTTATAATTGAAGGGTTTTGAATTTGAATTTCAAGGAATCGAACTCCGGTGTTTTGAATATGGATTTAAGACTTTGGAAATATATAATAATAATATGATTTAAAGATATTTTCCGAATAAGAAATGTTTCAAATGTACTAAAATGAATTCCAATTATTTCAAAGAGATTTCAAACAAGTTAGAGAAAATAAAAGTCCATAACCCACTTACGTCGCTGGAAAATAATCTCGGTGATGAATGCATACATCATCGACATTGATTTTCGAGTTTCTAAGTGGGGGAGAGGCCACTCTAGTAGCTTTGCTATGCGAGTGATTTTGTGAAACCAAATTCTGATATCAGATTTTAAGTATGGTTTGATATTCGAAAGATATATGTATATATATATGTGTGTGTGTGTGTATATATATTTGAAATGATTTAAAGTAAACCGGTGTTCAATCCTCGAGATTTAGATTTGTTTTGGTATAACCCTATCTTTTGGGATTGGTTTACTGACTTGTTGGTGATTTCCAACTCTTAGATTGAAAATATGTTTTCTTCGACTATTTTGAAGGTTCGAGCACTTCCAAATCAAGGTTAACTTTTCAAAGCTAAGAAAATTTGAAGGGTATAGGGTATTTGATAAAGAATATAAGTTTAGTTTTGTATGATTAATGTATAAAGTAATATGATTTATATAAGTTTGAAACTGTTTATCGAGTGAAATAAATAAGGCTATTTTGAATCATACTGGTATGAAATATAGATTTGAAATGTTTTGAATAAAGTATATATATAGAATAATAATCTTCTCAATGGTAAATTGGATTTTTCGTATGGAAATAAATAGTTGAAGGTTTTAATAAAAAAAAGATGGTTTTAAACTTTGTAACCATTTTAGATATTTTAATGATTTTGAAATGGTTTTGAATGATATAATCTTTATTTGATAAAGAATGTGAATTTGGAATGATAATTGATTTTGATAAATGAATATTTGAAGTTTATATTTGTATGAAAGGATATTTGGTTTACTTGTAATTTGAGTTTATTTAAAAATAATGGATTTATGAAATAAATATTTCAAAACTAAGTAATAATGAAGTAAAATTTGAGATATGCGAAATTATAAAATTTAGTTTTGAAATATGGTATATTTAAGCTTTGAAATATATTTAAGATTGAATAGTTTATTTTGTGGATCAAATCTATATTTGAAATTTGATAATATTTGAAATGGTTTTGTTGGAAAACTAAATTGAATTGAAACCGATGGTTTGAAATTGAGAATCTTGTTTTATTAAATACTTGATTTGGGAGTTATCGAACTTATATAAAATTGATTTGTATAAGTATGAAGTGATTTAGAAGTATTGATTTGTAATGGTACTCAACTTGTAAATTGAAATCTTATATAATCGAAGTCTATATAAGTATGATTTGATTTACTATTGATTTGGAAAGTATTCGATTTGAAATGAAATCTTATATATAATGGACTTTATATAAGTATGATATTTGAAAGTGATTTTGAAAGGTACTATATGATACATATTTTCGAAGTAAAGATATGGAAAGTGCCTTCTGCTTGATATCCGCTTTGTGGCCACACTGTGGATTCATTCTATCGATATTATTCTCTCTGATTTGGGTTTTCTGGATATGATACTCGAGTGTCCATCGAATTCCATGGCGATCTCCATGGTCTTACGAGCACGACTGCATAGTGCAACTGCCTGGCTGAGATGGCCTAGGGGTACGGATTGTTTCTTGGGGGATCCAGGCGTAACCATTGTGTATCCTACAATCTATTTAGGTCGCATTAGTAGCAAAATTGCCTGGCTGAGACGACCTAGGGGTATGGATTGTTTCCTGGGGCATCTAGGCGTAACCATTGTATATCCTGCATTCTACTAGTCATTATGGCGTAACTCGCAGGGCTGAGAAAGCTTATGGATACAGATTGTTTCTTGGGGGATTCAGGCATAACCATTGTGTATCTGCGATCCAAGGTTAGACAAATGGTTGGTTTGGTTGATTTGTTTGGATTGTACTTTCCATATCTGTTGTTTTTAAAAGGTTTTTCAGTATTTTCACTGGGTGTTGAAACAAGTCTACCGAGTACCTGGAGAATTCTAGCTTTGCGTCTGATCAACGCATAGCCAGAGTCTACAGGAACGAAAGTAAACTTGTTAAGACATCGAGTTATAAAAGTATTTTGACAAAGTATTGTATAAAGGATATTTTCATCATTTATTTTACTTTTCTAAATAATAAAAAATGTTTTAAATATTGTTTACTTCGAACTATCAAATTTGAATCAAATGACTATTTACCATATTATAAAATGTTTAAAATGTTGTAAATATAAAATTTTAAATTGAAATTTATATGGTTTTAAAAATATGGTTCATCCTTGTCTTCCAACCTATTTTCCTCCTAGCTATTCCTACCTTCTTCTTCTTTAATGGTTCTTTCTGCATTATGGAAAGAGTTGGTTCTTTGGCTTATCGTTTAGATTTGCCCGAGAAACTTTTTGGAGTGCATGATGTATTCCATGTCTCGCACCTTCGTCGTCATCTTCATGATCCATCTCTTATTGCCCAGCCTTCTGCTCTTGATAGTTTGGATATTGATCCTAATCTGATTAACGAGAGGAAGCCACTTCGTATTATCGATGGAGGTACGAAGCAGCTCAGAAGGAAATCTGTTAATCTGGTCAAAGTACAGTGGAGTACTGACGATCGAGATTGTACCTGGGAAATGGAGGAGAGCATTCATGCTTCGAATCTGGAATTGTTCATTTCAGGTACTATTTTGTTTTTCTATCTTCTTTCTCTTTATTTTTCTTGCGGTTCTTTTCGAGGATGAAAAGATTTGAGTGGGGGAGAGTGTAACAACCCTAGATTTTTGAATATAATTTAAATTTGACTTTATTTTGTTTGAAATTATTTTAATTTTTTTTTATTTGTAAGATTTCATTTATACATATTTTTAAAGTGAAAATAGATTTTTTCCAAAATTTATTGCATTTATTTCCTATTTTTAAAGGCTAGTTTCTATTTTCTGCTATTTTCTTCATTTAAATTTAATTTAATTAAAATTTATTTATTTATTTTTGTTGATGCATTTTTATTTTGTGTTCTTATCTTTATTTATAAATATTTTTCAGGTACATAAATTTTTTCCAAAGTTCATTGAATTTGTTTTAAATTTTTAAAGACTAGTTTGCATTTTAAGCTATTTTCTTAATTTAAACTGTATTTAATTAAAATTTATTTATCTATTTTATGCATTCATTTTTGTTTCTAATTTTTATCCTTATTTATCAGCATTTTTCATATATTTAAAATTGCAAAAGAAATGGTGGAAATATGAAGAGTTTGTGACCTTTTATTTGCCTAAGTCTCTTTGTATTCTTGCCTTTTCAATTTCAACCATCTCTTGCTGTCTTTTTGGCCGACCTATCTCATTTCTTTTCAGCCGCATTTTTTTCATTTTCTCATGCAAAAGAAAACTCTTCTCAACCCTAAAAATCATGGCCAAAATATGAGCAAAGAGGTTGGTAAATTTCTATTTCTTTTAATTGTTTTTCTACTTGTTCATATTGGATTTGCTTTTGCTTTCTCACCTTCTATGCTCAGCTTCTTCTTCCTCCTCCACCTTGGCTGCCTCCACCCCCACCTGACGTAGCCATAACCTCCTCCAGTCCAGGCCAAGCCCATGCCGTGCACCCATGTGACCAGATCTACCAAGGAATCTACACAAACTTCACATATATTTGCATAGTCGAGCACTATATTGCTTCCACCACTTCAAACTCCTCTTTGGCCGGCCATACACCACTACCATCAGCTTTTCCTGACTTGATATCCACTGCCATGTGATCCATACCCTACCTGAAGATCTGGACGTGCATAGGTTAGCCTTGGCCGTGACCTTTTGTGGCTTGAATCCGTGTGGTGTTGCCTTTGTGTTGTTGTTTCATGCACACAACTCTCTACTCCATCATCTCTTACATGTTTGGCCGACCACTCATGAACCTAAAACAGATCAAAACCATGCCTTGACCATGTATATTTGGATCTATAGCTGAGGCATAGGTGGTAGAAAGCAAGTGCAAAGCTTTGGTTTTGTTTTATGCATTTATTCCTAACATTGTTTTATTTTATTTGTGTTGAAAACTTATGTTATATATACTTGTTTTGTTTGAATGTATCCAAGGCGATTAACTTTGGCTCCCCACTCTCAAATCATATTCGTGTTGTCGTGCCCTCGAAGACTCTTTGTTGTGTGTTTTGGTTGTCATCTCCAGCTAAAATAAGTGAGTTATTCTCACCAGACAGTTTATACCTATATGAATAGCAAATTGATCACATGTGAATCTGTAAAATGCATCACCATATTTTATCTGCTATGTTATGATTATATGATGTTCACTCATGCTTGAACACCTATTATATCATCTGTTACTATTATTTCTTGCTTTTCTGTTATTTATATCAGTTTATCACACTGCAGGTTCCCTTTAGATCAGAATCACTATGGGTTGAAGTAATACATACCCGAACGGACTTTAGAATAGGGGAACATCGTTATGGGATGAAATGATAGGCTTGAATGATTTTCAAATTATTTCATTTACTTGGGAATACGGGTTTAAAATGATAAAACCCGGGTTTTCTTTGTAAATTACGGGTTGAAATGATATATTACCCGTATCACTTTACCTAGGGTAGAAAATGATATACAGACTAGTGGTTAAAATATATTTTTCTAAAATTTTTAAAATATTTTAGAATTGTAAATATTATAATATTTTGATTTAAAATTAATTAAAAATGGTTTTTGTAAAGTATTTTGATTTTTTTTGAGAATTTATAAGTGAAATAAATTAATGATAAGGTGGAAATTTGAAATATAAGTTATTTTGGAAATTTTGATTTAATTATAAATGGAATTTAAAATTTAATATGAAAATATGATAAATTTATGATATTTTGAATTAAATGAATTTAAAATGATTTTATAATATATTAATGGATTTTGAATAAGTTAAAAATGTGAAATAAATGTATATTGAGTTGAATTTTGAAATATAGCTTAAATTGGAAAATTTTGAATTTGTTTAAAAGTGAATTTTAAAGTTAAGTAAATAAAATGAAAATAAGTTATATTTTGAAATTTAAACTTAGGTGTTAAGTTAAAAATTTAATTTTATGAATTGAACTTTAATGTTGGAATTTAATAAGTGAATTATTATTAAATATTGATTTTTGAATGGAAATTTAACTTTATAAAATCATGAATTTAAGGAAAATTAAATGATGGTTATAAAAGTAAAAATACACGATTTTATAAGTTTGAAATGGTTTAAATAAAAATTTAATGGTTTGGGAAAGTATAGTGAATATTTGGAATTTAATTAACAGCATTTTGAAATGCTATTATTTCTAAAGTAAAAGATATTACGACATTTGTAAATGCTGTAGTTAATATAAATGAACTAAAGGGCTAAATTGAATTAAAGGTTATTATAGCACATTGTAAGTGCTATAATTGTTGAATTTAACTAAGGTTTTTATTTGAATTAATGTAACCCTATTACAGTATTTTGAATGCTGCCTTTTGTTAAATTGAATTGTTTTAAAAGTAACTTTCCGTAGCATTTTTTTTCTAAATATCTGCAAAAGTTGAATTTTCATTGTTTAATAAATTTAAGTGAATAAATGATATTTTGAAAGATTAAAATTTTGTAAATTTAATAATTTATTTATTAAATATAATAACTTCATTTTATAATTTAAAATGAAGTAATTTGTTTTAAAATATAAACTATTTTAAAATGTGTGTTGAAATGGTATTTAAAAAAAATTGAATATGGTTTTGAAAGATATGATATTTTGATATTTTGAAATGGAGTTTGAAGGATATTGAATATTTGAAATGATATTTGATTTCGAAGTATAAATTAATATTTTGAAATTTTAACTACGGGATGTATTTAATTTATAGTTTAACTAATCCTTAAAGGATGGGCGACCCCAAACATCCTTTAAGTTAGTGTACATTACTACTACAGTTCACTTGAGTTGGTTTACATTATATAAGTATATATGTCCTGACTCGAGTGTTTTGTATTTTACCTTTTGCTCGGGTCAGCCTGAATATTTACAGCTTAGCTTTGGATTTCTTTTCTAGAGCTAGGAATCGCTGGAGATTCTGCTTGTCTAGTTATCTATTCCATTTCAGTTTCAGTTGTTCTATTTCAGCTCTGGTATTTCTAAATTTCTATGTATTTGGAATTTCTATTGTATATGTTTTCAGACCGATATTATGTATAATGTTTTGAGAGTTTGTTATAGTAGCTTCATGGACTACTAAGGTATTTTAATTTCCGCTGTGAGTTATTCTGATATGTCTATGTTTGTGGTTCTGTGATTGTATTTCATTTGCTCCAAATTTATTTACAATACGGTATTTTGAGCAATTCAAGTCCGGCATGTGTGGATGCGCATAGCTGAAAATATCGGGTTGTTACAACTTGAGTGGTAAGCGATTGTATAACTATGAAATGAAATGTAGCTTGTGAATAAACTTAAGTAAACATTCATGAAAACTTAGGTAAATAAGTTTACAACTTATAGATTTGAGAGATGATAAGCTAAAAACAAATTTGAAATGGTTGAATAAGAATGTTAAGAATGTAAAGCTGAGTTGAATTATAAGTTGAGATTAAACTTAAGTAGTATAAAATGAATGTTGTGAAGGAAGTTAACTTAAGTAAGATTAAATGAAGTTGAATTGATATCAAAACGAATATGAACTTGAGTTTTAAAATGTAATTCAACTTTAGATGTAAATGAATAAATGAATTGAATTATCCTAGTGAAATAAAGTAGTTAATTGAATATTAACCAATCAGAATTAAATGTGTTAAATCATATTGAATTTGAATAAATTGAAAAACCAATTCAAGTACTATAATAAGAATTGAATGTACAATTGATTGGTTATATTGGATGGATGGTAGTTGTTTGATGATTGCTTATGTTGCGTATGTTTCATTTCCATATGATAGTTGTATAACATATGTTATATATGTTGATATTACTTTCCATATATGTGTTCTCATTGGTTGTTGAGTGTTTAGTAGGTGCGGATGGCGTTTGCTTCGTTTGGAGCTTGCTTTCGCGCTATATTAGCCATATATGCTTGTTAAGAATGCATAAGGTACATATCTCAGATTGCATATCGTTGTTTTACACTTTTCCCTATGGGATGCCTCATCCTCGAATGTGAGATGTATATTTGTGATATTATATATGTTGTGAACTTTTTTTCCTGATTGAACCGCGCAAAGGAGGCTATGGCGAAATTTTATGAAAATTTATGGCGTTGGAAATTTTGGAAAATTTTTGATAACAATTTTTTTTTTATTTTTATGTTATAAATTGAAATGATATTAGTTGATTTGAATTGATATTAGTTAATAACTATGAATGAATTTGAAAACTTAAGAAAAGTTTTTATAAAATTTTTAACTAATTGATTTTGGGAAAGTTAAACACTTAAAAGAATTGGCAATCTATTTCAACTAAATTGTTTTGATAATTTAGCAGAGTTGTAGCATCTTTTCTTACGTAGTTATTTCGAGGATGAAATTCTTTTAAGGGTGGAACAATGTAACGACCCAGTTTTTCAATAATTCAAATTTGGAATATTTAATTCATTTTAAATATTCAAAAGTTAATTTTACAAGTTGAACAACTTATATTTCAAATATAGTGATTTATTTGGATAATTAAATTGTTAATTTAATATTCGAAATTGCAAAAATAATTGAAATTTGAATTTAATGTGAACAAAAATAATTTATAACATTATTTAAATTCTATTTGAATTAGAATTAAGTTAGAAAAATTTTAAAATTTAATTTATAGAAATTGGAAATTTATTTATTTAATTGACACGTAAAAATAGCCATTTTTGATACAGTCTCGATTTCGACGAAACCACTTTCATTGGATCCATAATGTTATATTATTGTAGGATTCAAATTTCGTGTCAATCGAACTTACGATTTGCTCGTACGACGCTGAAATGCATAGAAATTTATTTAAGTAAATTTAATTTAAAATAAGTCGAATCAAAAACCTATCTTCCAAATATGATGGAACTGGCTCCGATATATATTCAATTGTGTTCGGAATAGGGGTAAAACATTATAAACGTCTGGCGGCATGCTTCGTTGGGAGTTTGAAAATTTTGAATGTGAATAGTAAGATGAATAGTGTTTTGTAAATGGCTATAAAAGGAACTCTAAACTATCAAACCCTAGCCCAAGAAACCCTACTCGCCACCCATGTTTCATTGGCCAGAATTACATGACTTTCTCCTCCAATTATCTCTCGATCCATTCACTTTTACGAAAAACTTTCTACTGCAATATTGAAAAGCTCGATCAGTATTTCAAATCCAACGGTCACTATCGAATTCAAGGTAGCAGATTAATGGCAATAGGCATTTGAATGTCGTGCGCTCACATATGGTTTTTGAGATGTCGGTGCAACCGAGCTTGTCGTGACTTGGGGCGGTGGTGCATGGCGGTGGGGGCTTCGAAATGGTGCTAGCCGATCGTCGGCATGATCAACGTTCATGGCATGGGATATAGATGGTCGTGGCAGCCGATAGCTTCATTCGTGTGAATGAAATGAAGAAGGAGAGAAAAAACAACGGCCCAGATCACTTTAAAAGAAATTAATGGCTGTGATTAAATGAAGGTTTAAAAATAAAATAAAATTTGTAAATTAATTTGTATATAAAATTGTGTAAACTTTAAAATTGAATATCTTTTTCATACGAGGTCCGTTTTGGACGAAACAAATTGCGTTGGGTTCTTATTGACGAGCACTACAATATACACATTGTTTGGGTGGATTTGGAGCTTGTGAAAATTTTGGTTAAAATTAAACACTTGTTTAATTTTAATCCAGATAAATAGCTATCGCGACGAATGCAACCAAAGTGAATACAACTCACTCTTTCTGTCTCACTTTTTTTTATTGAGAATAAATTTTATTTATGATGATTAATGATTGTTTGGGTGATATATGATATATTATATATATTGATTGGTTTGGATATACTCCCGTATATTTTAGCAGATGAGAACGTATACGTTCCTGTGTATGAGCGAATGACCCTTTGTACGCCCATCTACCTCGAAGCGGACAGTGTACATATTTTTCTAATATGTATGTTTTTTGCAGGTGACAGGTTGGAGTGATCTAACTAGATTCCTCACCGTTGTTGATTTTATTTATAGATATTGTGATATATGCTATAATCATGTGATATATGGTATCTGTATGCCATGATAGATATGATTGATGTGCATGCCTTTATTTAGCGCTTTTGCAACATTGGGCTATATTTTAGAAATTTAAAATATTAAAATGGTGATTTCAATTTAAAAAGGAATTCAAAATGAATTTGAAAATATGTAATTTTTGAATGTTTAAAGAAATAGATTTATTTTAAATAAATCAAAAAGTTATAATTTTTACGTCATAAAAATTATGGCTCTTATGAAACATAATCAAAAATATGATTTTTGAAATGTGAAGATAACTATATTGTTAAAATAAGTTAAATTGGGATTTTGAATTTATTATAAATGGTTTATTTATAAGATTTATAAAATTTACATTTTATAAATAAAAGTAATGGAATTATAAAAGTGTTTTATGAATATTAGAAATGAGGTTGTAATCAAATTTGTTTATGAATTTGTAATTGAAATTTAGAAATGAATTTATAATGGATTTTATAAATAATAAGATTTGAAAGGAATGAATTTATAAATAAGAGATTTATAAGAAACTAACTTATAATTAGATTTTGACTTATAAATGAGATATAAATGGAATCTGTTAGTAAAGGAACTTTGTATATGGAAGTTTATAAATTATAAATAGAATTATAAACACTATTTTATAAATGTGAAATCAATTAAAATTTGATAAGTTAAATATTTAAGTTTGTTAAAGGAATCATATTCATATTTTGGATAGTGAATAATCCTTTAAAATTAGATGTGTAGAAGTAATGAATTTGGTAAAGGAATTACATTCACGATTTTGGACAGTGAATAATCCTTTAAATTAAATATGCAGAAGTAATGAATTTGGCAAGAGAATTGTATTCATGATTTTGGACAATGAATAATATTTTCAAAGTGAAATGGATATTTTGGAAAGTGATGTTATAAAATGGAATTTAAATGGTTTGAAAATAAAATAAGTTATGAGTTTATTTATTTTCAAAATTAGTATATGAAAATGTTTTCCAAATATCCAACAAGTGAAATGGTTTTCAATACTATCTGTTTAAAGATATTTTGAAGTGAATAGTTGGAAAGTGATTTGATTTATAAACGATCAATAAAATCAGGCCCATTGATTACTTAAGTGCTAGATTTTGTATTTTGCTTTGATAGTTTAATAATCGACTATCAAAATTGACCATTTTTTTCCTCAAATTGATGTGGAAACTAATTAATCGTACACATAGAATGTAACTGACTGTGTAGGCTTGATTATCGTTTGTGTTGAGAATATTGATTCATTATGCGGAGTGGTTACACCAATCTATCAAACTTCCTTCTTAGCCGTAGGATAGCAAGTTGAAAGTTGGAGACGTGATAAGTCTATGAGACTTAATTTCTGTGTGAGGTTGAGAAACGCTTTTGCGTATTGGTGATAAGAGACCGGGATTGGATTTATCTAAAAACCACTTCGGACCAACATTTATACGACGATTGTGCAGGTTGGTCGATGATATTGATATTTAGGATTTTGATAGTGAAGGATGGCTTGTTGATCGTTTGGTTAAAATCCCAATATACATATGGTAGCAATAGTTGTTTCGTTATGAAATGTCCAGTGTGAGGACTATTCGCTACTAATCCTAGGGATTTTTCGATAGGTTATGGCAGGAAAGTACCTTCGGTTTGTCCAGTTCCTGAACAACTTGTATGGACGAGTGTCTGACATTGCGTTTCTAAGATTAAGTACATTGGTTTTTACAAACGTACATTAGTGGTGGCAGAGAATGCTTCCTCTCTTAGCTAACACCCTTCTTAAGACGTACGAGCTCAAGGGCTGTATTTTTGTGGAAGGCAATTAGTAGTCAATGGAAATGGCAATATGGCGCTCAGAGATGATGTTATATGTGATTTGTGATATGTGATTGATACCTCCTTTGGCCTCACTCCTCAGAAAATGATTGAAACAGGGATAGAAGCGGCAAGGCTAAAATGGGTCGCTTCTATTAGGAGATGTCATCACTCTTCTAGATATATCTTTACACGCTATGACGTCTTGTATTTGATTATTATTGTGTATGCTTGTGGCCATAGATTTTAGGTTAGTAACGACCAGAGTGATGACATATTTGGTATTATCTAGGAAGGGGTAGGCCGGTCTTGTGTTGGTTTAGGCTCCCAATATCTGGACCATAGGTACATCCCTCTAGAGGTGTACCAAGTTTTTGGAAAGGTAGTTCCTTTACCTAGTCATTTGTATGGAGTCCAAACTCCACTACGAACTTGCGATTTTGTTTGTCGGTGTGATGAATAGGCCCGAAATGCTACATGGGTAACCAATTCAGATATATTAATATCATTTGTGCAATAAACACTATTATAATATAGAATGATTTGATATAAAGTGTTTTGTTTATTGTAAGGTAAAAACATGTTCATGTTTATGTGTGGACGTATCTTACGAGATACCCTTTTGTTTTGATAAAGGAAAAAGTTTTGATAGCTTTATAAATTCAGTTGAGTTGTGTTTTCTCACGTTGATTTACCAAAATGATCCAGGTTTTCTTCCTTTTCAATGCTCGGGTCAGACCGAGTATATTTACAGGTTCAGATTTGGTGCTTTTGGAGCTTCAGCTGGCGAGATGGAGATCTTCATGTCGTATTCATGTATCTGTTAATTTTCCACTGCATTGCTTTATTGTTGTTGTAAATTTTTAGCATTTGTGAGGATAGGTTTTTATGACTGTCCAAGCTGATGGTTACTAGTTTATCTAATCTGATATTGATTTATGTATATTACAGTTTCTCTTTGTAAAGATTATTGATCTATATAATATGTTATTCAGCTGCGATGTGACATTCTGTATTGTTTGGTCCAGCTTTTCTCTTCTTCTCTTCTCTTGTTCTTTCTTCTCTCTTTCTTCTCACCCTCTATTTTCTTTCTCATGACTTTTTGTCATTCGGTACAGTTTAGTTCGAACATGTGTGTGTTATTGTCGGATTCAAAGGGTGCCGATTTTGGGTCGTCTCAGTATTACTACCCTATATCTAATGAGTTAACCCCAACAAGCTAAGGTATGTCTAAACCTAAGCTCTGATACCAACTATAATGACTCACCTTTTGGTTTAAATCGACAATAAACCACACATGTCCAATTCAAACCATTCAAAAGGGAGGACTGTTAATGGGGTAAATAAGAAAATAAAAGAAAAGAAAGAAAAACAAAACACAGAATCTCACAACGGATTGTCAAAATATAATAATCAAATAAACAGTTCATGAAGCTGTTTTACAAACAACATTTGGTTAGACTTTACAATACAAATCAGAGTTATATAGCAGGAATAGACAAATAATGCAACTAAATATAAATAGCAATAATTTACAGAATCTTCATCTTCGTCCTTCAGAAAATAGTCTTCAATTCACTAAAAAGCTCAGACAGACCCAAGCGTAATGAAAAGACAAAACACTCTAGTAAGAACTAAAGATCTTATGCAAATTAAATCAAAATTAGATTTTATGAGGAATGCAGATAACTAAATTTTTGAAGGTTCAAATTTTTCGGAAAAATTATTGTTTCCATATTCAAAATATAATAGTTTTCACAATAGATTTATTCTAGTAACTTACAAATTTGCAGGAAAATTCCCAATTAAACTTCATAGTTTAAGATATTTGATTTATAAAAATGTTCTAAAGTTTCAACATTCAATTCTACGGAAACTTCCTCAATGTTTCAAAATTTAATTTTGAAAACTTTCAAATAAGGTAACGACGGTTTATTTCTCAAAAATCATTATTTTATGGTTCAAATAGTAAATCTAAACATACTAATTTTTTTCTCATGTAAATATATGAAATTCTTGGATTTTATATCTTTATGCAGTGTTCAAATAATCATTATGAAAATTTATATGATTACAATAAACTATAGGGTGATAACAAGGAGATATCAAAATAAATGAACAAATACACATTCAATCACAATAGCATCCATCACAAGATATAATCAACATTCAAATCAACCAAGTCAATTCATTACCATGTCATAATAATTATTTGTTATCACATATTGGAGTTTATCTATTCAAATTAAATATCAATTAGAATTTCAAACCAACAATCAAAAATTTATCACCATATGACCTGGTCTAACTAGAAGTAAAATTTTAGTATTTCATGAGTGAGTTTAAACACTCACCTTATGGTTTTCACTTTTCTAGTCGGATTTGGATCCGCTACTACTTCCTCCTTTTGATTTGTTCCTTTCCATCTTAAACTTCTTCTTTTTTTATAAAAAGTTTGGAAGAGACAGAGAAGTTGTATAGATCTGGATTTGAAGAAAAAGATTTGGAAAAGAAGAATGTTTGGAAAATAAAAAGAAAATTTAAAGAAGATGAAGAACTGAAAAAGAAAACTAATCTTTGAAAAAGAAGAAGAAGAATAAGAAAAGGGAAGCTTTGAAAAGAAAAAAAAGAGAGAGAAGGAGATTTGAAGAAGAAAAAATATGAAGGTGGAAAATGAAGAGAAAGAGAGAGAGAAAATGAGATGGAAATTTGTTTGGAGAAATAAAGCTACAAAAGATGAGATTTGAAAAATGAAATGAGGCTACAGGAATGAAGATGGAAACAAATGAAAAGCTATAAGGTATACATAAACAAACTAGAAATTGAAAGTTAAAATATGAATAGCCTTAAAATGGTAGTATTGGAAGAGCTGAAGTAAAGAAATAAATATGTGAATAAAGATAAAAATAAATCTTTCGTTCTTTGATATGAAGCTTTAGGAGAAAGAGTTGCTAATGAAAGGAAGCTACAAGAACTAATAATGCATAAACAAAATAAACTTCAGAAACAGAGAATAGTAAATGCTAATTAGATGACAAGAATATTATTTTGAATGTTCACATTAAAAATGGAAAAAAAGAAAAGGAAAAAAAATTTAGGTAAAGCACTTGAAAGGAGAAAACAAACAATGAGAAACAAATGAAAAGAATGCAAAAAATATTAATTATTAATAAATCAAACGAAGCAACTATTAATTAATAAAAAAACGAATGAGTAACCTAACAATTAAATGGATGCTCAAATGAAACCTACATGAAGAACTTGAAAATGAAAAGAAAGAGAATGTGGATGTGATAATAAATGTAAAGTAAATGAAGGGACCACTTATATACCGCAAAAAAATCTTTGAGATCCAAATTCCAAAACTTCCTCCTATTAGTTCATTTCAACAAACCCACATATACACATACTTATCATTTACTTCTTTATTAAAACATTCGTTTTTCATTAATATATGTCCATACTCCATTAACACAATCAATCAATTAACAATCAATTAATCAACTAATCAATCTATTCATTTATTTATGTTACTCAAACCAATTTTATTAATTAATGAATATATATCTATCTATGCATTATAAAATGATTTACTTTACTTTTTTTAATTACTATAACGATCAATTGTTAATAAAAGGTAATTTCTCAATGATTTAACAACACTTATACAACCATGAACCCTCTTATATATTTTAAAATACTAATAAGTGAGTTTTTTTATATATATATGTGTGTATATTATTCTAAAATCCAATTTTTTTTCCAAAACCATACTTATACAAAATGAAAATTTTATTTTTATACGTCTCAAAATATGCAATTATCTTAATTAGAATGTTCATTCCATATTGACATAAAAATGCAAGTTCATATATTAACTCATTCATTACTTTTCATTTATGTTTCCTTTTAATTAAATCATTTCAATTAATCTAATTCTAATTCATTTCATTACTAATTTCAAACAAATTCTAATTATAAAACATTTTTTCTTTTCATTTATACCAATTCAAACATGTTTTTATAAATTTCATATACAACAAAATTTATACACTATTTACAAAGTAAATGTTTTATCTTATTGAAAATCAACGTCTCCAAGATGCATTTCAAATAACAGCTTATGTTCTTTCATTAAAACATTCACTCCATCCGTTATTCAAATTCAACATTTGTTATTCCAGTTAGAGACAAACATACAATTTATTCTTTTCAAGTCAAATCTTAAATTTCATTAAAATGTTTACCTTAATTTAATTTAAAATGTAAGTTCATATGTTGAACTTATTAATTACAATGCACTTGGCTTTTCTTTTCAATTAAAGGATTCCAACAACTCTTATTGCAGTTTGTATTCAACATTATATTTCAAATGAATTCTCATTATGCCACAACTATTTTGTGTTCATTTTGTATATTATAACATTCATTTGTTAAATTATTTCATTCTTATATTAACATTTTATTATTGACAATCGATTAAATTTACGTTCAAACAGTTATTAATTATATTCAAAGCAGTAACATTAATTTATATTCTAATTTGTGTTACCATCCTTACCTCATTGAACTTGTCACTTTTAGAATTCATTTAAGATCAAGTTATATATTCTAACCCTTTTATTATTAATAAATCATAGCTTTTAATTTCTAACAATATTGAATCCCAAAATCTTATTAAATTTAATGTTTTTATTTGTTGAAAATATGGGTCGTCACATAAACTATTTATAACTATCTAAATTATTTTTGAATTTCATATTTTTGTAAAGTGGAAGTGTTTATATTTAAATCCTTGATTTAAAAGGGAATATGATTAAATGATGTTATAACCTAAGTTGGGATTTAAATGATATTTTCTAATGAAATGACATATTTGATTGAATATGATGATTTTGAAATGTAATTTAACCTATTCTGTCGATATGATTTCGAAAGGGAATATGATTTTTGAAAGTGATATGTTTGAATTAAGTATGATATGTTGATATAAATTATGAAACGGTTTTGGAAATTTAAAAGAACCATCGGTGTGAAATAAGAATTTGGTTGTTAAAGAGACCGGGATCGGATATTGTTGTACTCTCTACCAATACCCAAAAACACTTTAGCAACTATGTACGTGGTGGAGATTCTAAAATGAAGTAGGATGGTTTTGGCAAATGATTCTACATAAGGTATTAGCATAGCCCTTACTCCCGCGAGTCAGCTTGATGTGACTAAAATAGGAGCCACGCTCGGCCAAGTGAGGTCGCACCTCCTATCGGGCACATTTCCTCAATGCCATATTATAACCTTGTGATTGATTTGGTGGCCAGCCCTCGATTTTGATTATGGGAGTATGTTTCGAGGTGGGCGGTAATAGCTGCTATGCGTTACCATCAGTTCAGATACGCAAAACGATAGTATCCTACCCTAGGCATTACCTCGCGTGCCTGGTCACATGCCATATCGCGCCAGCTATAAGTTGGGTTTGTACCATACCTATGGAGTGCGCTCTCATAGCCCTTCAATTTACAGAGAAATTACGATGCTATATAGACTACGGGAATATATAAATATTGTGCTAAGGGGGATATGATTAACGCTTTAATGCTATTTTAATATTTTACAGTAGATACTATTATAATAGTGTATTGTACTATGTATGTTGATTGTTTAACGGATCCTTAGGAGATGGAATTCCGAACATCTCTTAAGTTATTGCACTAACATTTGACCCTGGATATGAGATGTCAAAACCTGTGATAACCTGGACTTTTGGCAATAGAAATTTGATAATCTTCATTAATAATTATTTAAATTTGGCAATATTGGTTTAATAATCTAAATATTTAATTTGGCAAAATTTATCTTTTCAAAGCTAATAAAAATGTTTTCTAATTATAATGTACATATATGTATATACGTTGTGAATAGGAAGTTTTAGTTTGAATTTAATATAAAGATTTTCAAAAGTTATTTAAAGTTAAATTTTATATTTTTCAAACACTTAAGATAGTATATATATATTTATTAAAAGTATTTTAACTTAATAGGATTTATTATAAAGATTTGGTACATTTTCTTTTAAAATTTAAAATGAGATTTAATAAAAAAGGTTAATATACTTTCTTTTTAAATTATTCATGAACTAAATTGGTTTGTGTATATATATATATAAAAATTTAAAACATAAAACATATATTAATATAAGAACATAATAGATAATTTACATAAATATATAAAAACATAAGTAATTAATAAATAAAGAGGTTAAACGTTTGTAAAATAATGAATTCATGCATTAAACATGTGTAAATTTAGTAACATGCAATTATACAAGTGGCAATGTTTTTCTTTTATGTTGAAATATCTATAAATAGGTGTTTTGAGAGAAACTTGGCTATTTTTATTTCAGTTCAAACTTTCTCAAATCCTTTTTCTCTTCATCTTTCTTTCTAAAAAAAAACTGAAAACCAAAATCAAAAGAACAATCAAAACAATAACAACAACAACTTCTTTTTATCCTGAGCAAGCATAATAAATTCAAAGATCAATCAACGATTTCAAATTCAACTCAAGCAAGATTCAAGCTTCAGATCATTTCAAAATCAACTTCAGTTTCAAAATCAAAATAGATTAGTTCTAGATCTAAAATTAAAGGTTGTTCTCTGTTTGTAAAAACTCTGGTGAGTAAACAATTTTTTTTTTAAAAAGAAGCTTAAATCTGTATTCATCTTTGATGCATGGGATAAATTTTTGTAGTAATATATTAGATTATGTTTGCATGAGTGTATGGATGTGAATGTATGTTTATAATCATGAATTAATCTGTGCATGTCTGTATATGTATATTTGAATGCCTCTATTGAATTATAGGCACAAATCACCTAAATAAAATTCAAATTCTCTTCATATATTCAAATTTAGGATAAGATATCTGAAGAAGAAATGATTGTATGAATGTAACATTATTTTTAAAAATAATTTCAGGTGAAAATATTTAGGAATTATTTCAAAAATAAGAAAATACAGTAAAAATCAAACATAAGTCCAAAATGGATGCCCAAAATTTCATGTTTGGATTTCACAACCCGATTCGTATTAGAAAATAATGATTTTTGGTCATCATTTTAAGATTTTTATGTTGGTATATGTTGAGAAATTTCGAGTTGAATGGGTTTTGCTTTCTCGTCGAATTCCGACGACCGACGCGGAGTTGATCATCGCGATCGTGGCTGGAAGAAGTATGAGTGGTGGAGATCAGAGGAAAAATGGTGAAGGGGTTTATTGATCATCGTGGTGGTTGGTCGACGGCCATTTAGAGTTTTGTGACTTGATTTGGACGACGTGGTTATCGAGGTTCTTGTGTCGTCGAGAGTGCGTCGTGGTCGATGAGACAGGGGGGATCAGAGCTTAGTGTGGCGGCGCTGCTCTGGACACGGCGGCGTGATTTCCGGATGTCAGTGGCGATGAGACGAGCTAATTATGTCGACGGGTTTGGGTTCCAATGTGCGATCGATCTGCTCGATTTTGATTTCTTGGTGGATACGTCGAACTGGGTGGTCGGGAAGTTCGTATGGGTCGTGTAGACTTGTTGAAGGCGGCGAGGTTGGTTGGAGAAGTGGCGTTCGACTATGCACGTGCATGTGTGCACATTGGAGTATAGGTGTTGTTGGGTGTTTGGGAAGAAGGTTTTGCTCGAGGATTTTGTTGTTTCGCGTGAGGTTGATCTTGAGTTTGTTTCGAGAGAGGGAGGATGAGAGGAAAGGCTCGTGTTTTGCTCAGGGATTCTGTAGTTTGTGTCGGGTTGTTTATTTTGTTTCCAGGTTTTAAAAGAAAAAAGAAAAACCAAAGTTGCTAAGCAAAAAGAAATGCAAGTTTGAAAGCAAAATGTTCAACAAGGTTTTCAAAGCCAAATGGAAATAAACAAGTTTCAAAAGTAAGTACTTACCAAGTTAAAGTTTATAAAAAAATGAATGAGTTTAAAAGGATTACAAACCAAAATTCGAAAGTAATTTATTAAAACAAGTTTTAAAACAAGTTTTCAAAGATTTAATTTTAAAATTAAATTGTGTTTAAATTTGTTTTGGTTCATGTAATTATATATTAAGTTAATTTTGTAATTAAATTCCTAAATATTTTCAAATGTAATATAATAATGTAATAAAGAAACGATTATGGTATGTGGTATTAAACTTTAATTAATCAAAAAAGATCTCAATTGATTTTGTATATAAATCAATTTCAAACATTAAATTAAATAAGATTTAAATGATGTAATCAAGTAATTAATTAAGATGAAGAATAATTACTTAATGTAATTAATAAGGAATAATTACTTAATTAAAGGTTAATTACTTAATGTAATTAATTAAGGTAAATGGTTTATTTTAATTAATTAGGAACTCAATTAATTAAAAGGATAATTACTTAAAGAAATTAATAAAAGGATAATTAATTAATGAAAGTAATTAAAGGATTAATTACTTAATGTATTTAATTAAAGGATAATTAATTAATGTAATTAGTTTAAAATAATTAATTAGATTAATTAATTAAGGATAATCACTTAAAGAAATTGATTAAGTATAATCACTTAATGTAATTAATAAAGTACAATTACTTAGAGTAAGTAATTAATGGATAATTACTGAATGTAATTAACTAAGGTTCATTAATTAATGTAATTAATTATAGTATAATTAATTAATGTGAGTAATTAAAGGTTAATTAATTAATGTGAATAACTAAGGATGATTAATTAATGGTTTATAATTAATTAATGTTAATTAAGTAGGATTTAAAAGTTATTAAAGTAATTAATTTAATTTATTTGGAGATTAAATTAGATTAACTAGGAATTGTACAACTGATTAATCTTGCTTATGGATGATTAAGTTATATTGAATAACTTGGATTATTTGATATCTCTGATATATGATTTGTGATGCTATGTGATATGAGATGTTTCAGATGAAATGTGATAATATAAGTTATCTATCTATGATAGAATTGCTATGTTAACATGTTATTCTAATAAATTGAATTGTTTAAACTTAAAACAATTTGGACTTTAAGAAACGTTTGGATTTCTATGAGACCGGGATCATATTTCAAATTGGATATCCGAAAACCACATCGATCCAACTTAAATGAAAGGTCGTGAAATCTCAAGTGAAGTTCGAGATGAAGACTCAGAATGCAAGGGCTATTTGTCGTTAACTCTGAGGGTGATTCCGAAATGAGTATAACGGAGATAGTGCCTTCGATCAAGATGAAGATTCTGAGTGTAAGGGCTATTTGTCGTAGACTCTGAGGGTGATTTCAAAATGAGTGTAACGAAAATAGTGCCTTCGATTTTGTTCGAACCCGGAACGGACATGTATAGATGAATGCTTTCAGACCATCGTCATTGAAGGATGGTGAGCATTCCAAGATATGTGTTCTGAAAAGGTAATCGTAGCCTCAAACCTCATCAATCGAGAATGGCTAAAACAGGGGAGGTGCAGCAAGGCTAAGTGGGTAGCACCCAAGTAGGATAAGATTTCCCCTGTCTAGAGGTCCCTTTTTCAGCTTAGTGGGCGGTTGGTCGCGCCAACTATGGGGTGGTCTTATTCGGGATTATCCAGTAAGGGATAGTTCCGGGCTTGTGTTACACGGGATCAGGGTGGATCCTCGGTATTCTGATCTAGACCAGGTACTATGATGGGCGGTACCTCAGTAGCCCTGCCATTGTATGGAATCCAATCTCCAATAAGTGATCTCGGACTTGATTGTATACCTATGTATGCTGGAATTTAATACTGTAACAATTTCGGCTATGTGAATATTTATTTGAAACCCTAGACACCATTAAAATATCACTGGGTTTCCTATCAAATGTTTTGGTTATCGTAAGGTAAAAACTTATTCGTATTTATGAGCAGGAAAGTCTTACAAGATACCTTTGTTTTCAAATGATTTTCAAAGTTAAACAACTTTAACCCGTTTACTCACACCAGACCCATGTCTGACCTAGGGTTTATTTTCTGTTTTCTTAAACTCTTGGGTACTCAAATTTTTATGAGTAGCCAAGGGATTCAGGTTAGCTTTGACGAATTATGGAGGAGACTTGGAGCAGGAGGCTTCAGCGTACATAGATATTGTGGTTCCGCTGTGCTAGTGTTTTGTTTGATGTCTTGAGTTGTATGATAGACAGGTCTTCATACTATCTAATATGTGATTTATAAAGCTGTGTAACTCTGATATCTGATGTCTATTATGTAATACTTATGTGATGTAATGTATTTTATTTGTTCTGTTATGAGATTCTGATATTGTTTAGTTCTTTCTATCTATTCTCTTTTCTACCTACTTCTTTCTTAATGATGATGCGTCTTTCTGTGGAATAAAAGGCGGGTCATCACGAAACCCGAAAACATCTTCGACGCCATTACACTTATATTTATTTACTGTTGATTTATCTTACATAAGATCTTTAAGTTCTGACTCGAGTGTTTTGTCTTTTCAATTCGCTCGAGTCAGTGAGAGCTTTCCAGTTTATCGAAGCCTGCTTTTCTGGAGGATGAAGATGAAAATTTAATACTATTATTATTTATTATATTATTTTTGATGCATCATGTTGTTCCACAGTTTAGTTATTTATTCTTGCTGTATGTAACTCTAAGCTGTATCGTAAAAGTGTTATCAAATGTTATTTTTAAAACAACTTCATGAACTGTTTATTTGATTATTATATTTTGTCATTCCGATGTGAGATTCTGTGTTTGTTTTCTTTCTTTCTCTGTTTTTTCTTGTTTACCCCATAACAATCTTCCCTTATGAATGGTTTGAGTCTGACATGTGTGGTTTATCGTCAATTTAAACCGTCCGAAAACATGGGTCGTTACAGAGGATTTTAATTCTAAAATTATAAGAAAAGGATAAAATGATTAGGAGAGATCTAATTTCAACACACGCACACACAAATTAAGAACGTTAATTTAAAAAACATTATATAAACTAATTCTTACTTATCTGTAGGAAAAAGGGAGAATAATGTAAACTCAAAGTATGTTGTACTTTGGTACTAAAATATTATGTGGACTTTACCATTCAAGATAATAAACGCAATTTCAAGGAAACATGAAGGTCTGCAATGATTCAAAGTGAATTTTCTATTAATATGGAACATATAAAATAAAGTATATGTAGAGTTAAAATAGAAGTCTAGTGAATTATGGGAAAGAGAGTTTAATATCATCAAAATTTAAACCTCACCACAATATTATATGGCCTATTTGATGATTGAATTGTGCAATTGAAATTTGATATCATTTTGAGTTATTGCGGAGCTTGAGATTAAAGAGAACTATAATGAAAGATGGAAATAAGAAGAATAAATATTTACTTGTAATGATAATAAATGAATTTTGCCTATGTTTAAAGTTCATAGATATATAATATAAATTTGAACAAAAAGAGAAAAAACAATTAATAGGAAAGTCGAAGAGATATGTTATTAAGGTTAAGTATATTAAATCTTGTTAAATGAGAAATTTCAAAGTGTTAAATGTTTGAATATACACATGAATCATAAAGAAAAAAGGATTTAAATTGTAAAAGTATGTGATAAAAAGCAAAAGAATTAGGATAAATCCAGCACTTAAGTATACATGCATGCATGCATACATATATACATATACATACATACACACACATACATATATGCATATGTAATTAGATTACGTGAAGTTAATTGTTGAATTACAAAAAAAAATTTATGACAAAATTATTCTTCATTATCACAAAAATTAAATTTTTAGACATCACAAAAAATTCCAATATCACCCTTCATTTCATAGAATCGTTTTCATTACTTTCCTTTTGTGTCACTTCAATCTGAAAACAAATAAAGTATTAATATTATTTTTGCTTGAACAAATAAAAAAATCTTGATTAAGTAGATAATTGCATACCTTATTTTGAACCTACATTAAGATATAGGGTCCTAAATCTCTTCCAAAGACATCATTAAAATATTGAATATAACGGAAAAATACTCCCATTGTCCTTTTTGGTAGTGATTTGATTTTATAATGGAAGAATCAATTGTTCAAATCTTTCCATTTGAACTCTATTTTAATTAAAAAAAAGTTTTTTCTTCATTCCTCTCGTCCGAACGATTCTTCCTTTTTAATCAAATGGAGAAGTGTTACGACCCATCTTTCCAAACCCCAGAAGTCTACAGCAATCATCCACGGTATTGTCGCGCCAAACAACTAAGTGCCGAAAAGACAGACTGTTAAGGGAAAGAAAGGAGATAGAAGAACTAGGAACAAACACGGAATCTCACAATGCAATGGAATAACATATATTAATCAACATAATATTTACAAAGTCATTTACAAATACATTAGAGTCATACTAATACAATTTCCAACTTAGGACAATTATAATAGCCTATCCTTATTCATAGATATAGATTACATAATATGTAGCTGAAACAAGATGATAACTATCTACTGATGAAGCCTCCTGCTCCAAACTCCTCCAAAATGCATCCGTAGAAACCTGAACTGCTTGGCTACTCATAAAAATTTGAGCACCCAAGAGTTTGAAGGAAAGAAAATAAAACTCCAGGTCAGACATTGGTCTGGTGTGATTAAAACTCAAAGCAACTGAATTATTAACTTAAAACTCTTTTTAAATCAAAGGTATCTCATAAGATCACGGTGCACATAAACACGGACGGGTTTTTACCTTATGATAACTAAAATAAATTTATAGAAATTCAGTGATATTATAACATCATCTAAGGGTTCAAAGTAAATTATTAAAATAGCTAGAATGCTTGCATCTCACGTCCCAACATACTTAGTATACAACTAAAACTATAAAACTCGTATTGGAGAATGGATTCCAACTAATGATTGAGCTAATGGGGTACCGCCCATCACAATACACGTCTAGAAAATGTATCGAGTTTGAAACTATAGACCCTGCCAACACAAGACCGACCTACCCTTTACAAGATAGTACTGAATATGTCATCACCCTGTTCGCTTTGCAACCCTTTCCATCAAGATCTCATGCTGAACCAATCCATAAATATGTAGATGTATCATATTTGGAAGGTGACAACATATGCTAATGGGTGCGACTCACATAGCCTTGCTACATTTTCCCTATTTTAGTCATTCCCGGTTGATGAGGCTCGAGGCTACGATTTACCTGTCTGAATAGCAATCCCTCTTGTAATGCTAACATTGCCCTCTCGGTAGTAATGCAGTGCCAACATTCATCCATACAAGTTGTCCAGAATAAGAACAAACTAAAGGCATTACTTCTACTACATCTATTTTGGAATTGCCCTCAGGATTAGTAGTAAGCATCTGTTGTACTTCAAAGGCTCCGTCTTTGATCCTATGCCTCAAGATGTCTTCATTCCGAAATGCTAGAGTTTGATCGAAGTGGTTTTCGGATAAAATATCCTATCCTGGTCTCTTTGAAATAACTTTTGATATTTTTCGGTAAACTCAATCCTAGTTCTTTAGGAAATAAATAGGCAAATGACAAGACTGGAGTTCACCTCCTAACCGTTCGTGGACGGATTTCCATATCATTCGTCCTAGAAGAACAAACGAGTTTATACATACAGTATAGCACTTTCGACGGTAACTATACCATATAATTCTCATGTTTCTCCTAGATTTTTCCAAAGTTACGTTTTGGTCCATATTTGATAGCTAGTAATTTAACAATCAAATTAAACAAAACAATCAAACATTGATTCAATTCCATATGGAATCCTCTAAGCCTTTATCAGTTAATCCTAAATTAATAAAATAACTTTATAAAACTTGATGAAATGATCTTTCAAAACACTTTTCCCAAACCCCAAACGTTCCCTTTGAACTTGGAAACAATTCACATTATTTACCAAAAACAGTTTGAAAATTCCTTCTTCAAAATTCCATATTAAATGGCAAACAATTCCTGTGATATCCTGGAATTTCAAATAAATTTAAAATGTGATAATCTTTTTTATAAATCAATTAAAATTGATAAAATTGTTATTTTAAAACAATAATAATAATTGAGTTGTTTATATATAGATTTTTATGAAAATTATTTTTTACAAGTTGTAATTGTATTTGTTTAAATACATGTATATATCAAATTGATTTTTAAATTGGATTTGAAATTTTATTTGTATTTGAATATTTAAATTGAATTTCAAAAGATAGTTATTTATATCTTAAATTATACTTTGGTTTTATAATGTATTTTATTCGATTTTATTAAGAACATAAATTGTTTACGTTATTTGTCTTTTTAAAGTGATTTATTTATATAAATTAAAATATGTATTTATAAATTAGAAAATTAATTATAAAAGCTTTATCAAACATTTAAAAATCTAATTATGCATGATAGTTACATGTGTTAACTTATACTATTCTTATTAACATGTGTTAGCTAACTAAATATGGAAAAAGACAAGTGTCACTTTTATTTTAATTCTCTTTTATTTTTATTAAATCTAATTTAAACTCATATAAACAAATACCTTCTTCTTCATTTCTTTTTTTCTACCTTCTTTCCAAAATTCTAAGAACAAAGAGCTGCAACCATTTTACAAATCAGAAAGAAAATACTAAAATTCAGTAAAAAGGTAAAATAAAAATTTAAAGAAAATCACTCCTCTTTTCCAAAAATATGAAACATTCAAAGTTTAAAGGCAAGAGGCAAAATCAAATTCAAGAACAACCACTTCAAAATTGTAAATAGACAAGAGGTAGATCTGTAGGCATCATCACTTCTGTTTCAAGGCTTAAAGCATCTAATCAACTCAGAAATTTAGTTTTAAAAAAAATCACTGTAGTTCAAAGTTTCCAATTAAAAGCTGCTTCAACCTTTCTCTACACATCTAGTCAGGTGAGTAAACTTTAATAAAAAAAGGGGCTTAAGTAAAATTTAATCTGTATTTTCTTAATTATATGGTGCTTGCATGTGAATATATATATGTAAATCTCTATGCATATGTATGTGAGATCTGTGCATGTTAGTTGAATGTCTGATACTCTCTATTTCAAGATTACAGAGTGAAAAGCAAAGATAAAATCCAATAACTTTTTATCTATGTATTATTACGCTTTAAATTCAAAACAAAATATGTTTGTGAAAATGTAATTTAGGATTTAAAAATGAGTTTAAGTATTTTATGTTTGAAATTTCTTCTGGAATTCAGTAAAGTCAGTGAGATCTTTTAAGTTGATAAAAATCAAACATTTTATTTTGTAAATTCAAGCATGCAACTTGAATTGCCACTGAAAAACTCGATTTTAAAAATGAAAATCATGAATTTTCGTTTAGATTTGAGGTCGCATTTCGGTAATTGTTAAACCCACATCTTTATCGATTTTATATTTAAATATTTTATTTAAATATTTTATCGTTAGTCGGATTTTAGTCCGAAAAACTACTTTTTGCATACGGTCGAATTAGGACTCGGGACCACTCCCATTGAGTTTAAAATGCCGTTTGCGACCTTTTTGAGTATAAGCTTCGATATGTTTGGAGAAAGTTGATTTTTGCTACTTTTCACTTTGGGTTTGGTTTTTCGGCTTAGCCCTATGTTTTACTTATGCTCAAATCTGAGCCACTCTTCCCCATTCACCCTCATTCTCTTCTCTTTTCAGTTTTAAAGTATTAATGGTGGGAGAGATTGGAAATTAAAACTCCAAAACCCTAGTTTCTCTTGCAAATCAAATTCCTAGCTCCAAACTCAAGAAGAACCCATTGGTAAGCTTCTCTTCTTCTTCTCCAACTTATTCTCTTACCAATTTCAGAAATTCCTAAACCTAATTTCGAGAGTGTTCTTGTTTTTGAGCTTAGATTCAAGCTCAATTGGGTTGTGTTGAAGAGAGGTTGATTCTCCATTTGCTTTCAAGCTTCTTCTTGTTCGATTTTGTGAAAAGGTGAGATTTTTAATCTCACATCTAAGTCTATGAATTATCTTCGAATGTTAGGCATGAATTCCTAACACTTATTCGTGTGCATTTGCTTTTGGTTTGGATTGAATTGGTGTATATTCCAATTTTTGGTGTTTTGAGTTCAATTCGTTAAAAAATCCTAACTTCTATGTTTGAACATGTTTTTGGTGATGCATCGAGGAGCATATAGGGCCGGGTAGTCGATTGGCATAAACCCTTAGCGCCGTTGCTCGAGAGAACGAAATTTGGACGAGGTTGGAGCTCATTACTATGGGGTGGGAAGAGGCTGGCAACAGGTCCGGTCGACCGAGCTCCCTGAGTCGGCCGACCGACCTGCTGCCGAGTGCATAAGCACTCCTCTGTTTAAGGCTCGGTCGACCGACTCAGGGAGTCCGGTCGACCGACCTGCTATTAATTGCCAGATTAGCCTATTTTGCTAATCCGTTTGAATATCCAACTTTAATCGATTCGTGTTGTCTCCCTTTTGTTGTTGTCATTTATTATCGACTTAGATGACCTTTTCTTTGGGAATTTTAGATATATCCACTTTGATGGATTTTATATCGATTTCTTTGGATTTTATTCACGTTTTCGAATGTGAATCTTAGTGATTGATTGTTCCTACAATCTTCTTTGTGATTTGTCACTTTAAAAATATAAAGGTTTTCTATACTAGTAGTAAATATCAAAACTCTTTCCTCAAACGATTTCAATACTATTTTAATACCAAATTTGTTTATAAAACCGTTTTCCAATCTATTAGTATATATAAACCTTTACCTCACTCGTATGAGAAATCTAATTAAACGACTTAGTAAAACAACTGGTATGAAACGCTTGCGTTCACTTTGTTGGTTAATTCTTGGACTTGTTCGATTGAAACCCTTGTGACAATTTTCTAGTGGAAATCTACAGTTTGTTCGTAAATATTTAAGTTAAGCAAGTGGTTATGGGACATGAAGCTAAATTCATATATTTACTAGCTTAGTGTAATTGACACTTCTCGTTGATCATGACGATCATCTTTGTGATTTAGACTAGCAATGTGCGATGTCTCTTTATCTTCGAGGGAGACTAAACCCCGTTTTGTGGAGTTTCGACTCAATTTGTGATGGGGTAGCAACCCATGGTCTTTGGGCCGTTTGTGGAGCTTCGGCTCAATTTGTGATGGTTAGCGACCATGGAATTAGCGTTCCATTTGTGATACACGTGTTGGTGAGCTTTATGCTCCCGTTTGTGATAGGCCTCCCCCCCTTTGTGATTTCTGGATTTCTTGAGATGATTTCTAGAATTTGTGTTTCACCATTTTTTCGTGATTTCCATTGATAAGCCTTATCGATATTTGTGCATTGGTGAATTTGTGTGTCATTGACTTTAGTGATTTCTGGGTTTCTTGTGTAGTCTTCTGGAATTTGTGCGTCATTGACTTTTGTGATTGACATTGATATTATCGTCAATATTTGTGGTTTGATGAACGAAATAAAGAGTATGACACTTCTTTGATTCTTGTGTAGATTTTGTGATATTGATTAATCTCTTGTTGATTATCAACTACTTATATATCACAGCTTGGCCTTGTGATTATTATGTGTTTAGTCATAACTCTGATTCTATATCGTTTCATCTGATATTTATAGTTAGACTGATCCGTTTATTATTTTCTTATTAAATAATACTCGGGTCAGACCGAGATGTTACAGGTGCTTCATCTTGACTTCTCTCTTGGGATTGATTTCTCTGACTTTTGGTTGACTACTTAGATTAGTAGTTTTTGTTGTATACATTAGAGATATAGACTCCATAATGTACGCTTATTCTTTTGTGTAGTTCGTGTAACTATTCTTTTGTGATATTGTGGATCTTTCTGACCACTACTCTGATGTACACTTTTATGTGTAGTATTCATATCTTATTCCGCCTTTGTGATATGAATTTTCTGTGACTGATTTATGTTATGTTTATTCCTATATTTGTTTTCCGAAGATATTTATAGCCACTGTGTAGTAGCTTTGAGTTTGTGTCGGTATGTCGGATTTCCTCTAGATAAAGCATTGCATGTTATACTATCTGACATATCGGTGCTCGCGCAAAGAAATTACACGGATGGTCGCTCCTCAACAGCCTTATTCTCCATGCTAGCTGACAGCATTCACCATAATGTTCTTGGCTAGCGTGGGTATAGTGGTGGGGCGTCACAGCTTGGTATCAGAGCCAAACTTCGAAACAATATGGAATATTATAATAAGGATCATCGTCCTAAGTCCATCTTAGGAGTCGTGCTTTAGGATTTAATTCGAGTCTTCGTACCGATTCATCCTATTTTCCTTATGATTCCTTGTTTATCTATCAAGATTGCTTGATATTCAATTTGGTGAATAACCTTTTTCTTCTTCTTCCCTTTTTCTGAAGGGAGAAAAATGTCTAGACCTGGCCGCCCTAGAGCCGTGCCATCTAGCACTCCGCCCCAGGATGGAGTTTTTATGACTGCTCAACAGCTTCTTGATTTAGTGACGAATGCTCAAGCAGCTGGAGCTAACCCGGAACCTACTCACCCAAAGTCGGGATTTGCACGCTTGTGTAGCGATTACACTAATTTGGGTGGGGAGCCATTCAGAGGTTCCGAAACTGTTATTGAAGTACAGGCCTGGCTAAGATCATGCGATCGAATCTTTTCTCGCATGAATCTTATTGACCTTCACCGAGTTCAGGTGGCCTCTAGTATGCTCCGAGAAAGAGCATTGGACTGGTACGAGCTTCTTATTTCTGATATTAATGAAGCGGATCTCACCTGGGAGAAATTCCGAGAACGCTTCGAGTTAAAATTCATACCAGAAGCTGAGAAAGTGACATTGGCTCGACGATTTATAGACCTTGTTCAAGATGAGTCCTCCGTGACTAATTACGTCGCCTCCTTCGAGTCGCTTTCCAAATATGGGGTTGAATACATCAACACCCCTCTGAAGAAGAATCAGAGATTCATCTATGGCTTAAACAAAAATCTCAAGAAGCCATTACTTCTAAAATTAGAAGTTTCTTTCGACCAACTCGTTGATATCGCTCTTCGTCTTGAAGAGGCGGATAAGGAGAATGATGTTGAAGTGGTGGGTTCCAAACCAGACTTCAACAACAAGAAGAGGCCAAACAAATTCAAAGGCCCTTATCCCAATAAGAAAGGGAAGCAAGCAACCTCCGTGGCAAAGACTTCTTCCTTTGGTCGTGGGGAATGCTATAATTGTGGTTCGAAGGACCATTATGCGAACAAGTGCCCAAAGTCTCTCTCTTGTCGTTACTGCAAAGTTCCCGGTCATGTTATATCTTCATGCCCCAAGCTTCAGGGCAAGAAGGAGGGAAAGCTTAATGTTGCTCAAGCCCCTGCCAACACATCTCGTGGTCAAGGTATGCCTCATTCTATCCTTGATTGAATTGTTTTATTTCGTGATCATCCTATTCGAGTTCTTTTTGATACGGGTGCGTCCCATTCTTTTATATCAAAAGAACTTGTTGATACTTTCTCCTTGGATGTTTTGTGCTTAATGACTTCTTTGAGAATTGCGAATCCGGTTGGTGGATCCGCAACAATCAGTTTATTGTGTAAAGATGTCGAGATTATCTTGTGTGGTTTTTCTTTCCAAGCCGATTTGCATGTCATGCGTTATTTAGGCTTTGGAATGATTTTGGGAATGGATTGGCTTAACCATTATGAAGCCCATATCCTATGTCCTGAGCGGACTATTCATCTTCGACATCCTCAATCTGTTAAGCAAATTTCTATTAATCTTCAAGATTCAGTTTCCAGCTTGGTCGCATCTTTATATTCTTTAAATCCTCGTGATGACGATGATGATGATGATGATGAGGGTGATATTATTTCTCTTATTCACGTCGTTCGTGAATTTTCGGACATATTCGAGCCCGTTTTAGGATTACCATCTAAGCGAGCAATTGAGTTCAAAATCAATCTTATTCTTGGAGCTCAACCTATTACCCGTCCTCCTTATCGTATGTCCAATAAAGAAAACGAGGAGATGCGTAAACAATTATCCGAATTGGAGACGAAGCAATTTATTCGCTCTAGTTCCTCGCCTTGGGGAGCTTCGGCTATTTTTGTGAAGAAATCCGATGGTACACCGCAAGCTTAATGGTCTTACTATCAAAAATAAATATCCTTTACCTCAGATTGATGATTTATTTGACCAACTTAGTGGTGCTAGAGTCTTTTCACAATTGGACTTGGCTACCCGTTTTCATCAGCTTCGTATTGCAGAGGATAGCATTCCTTTGACATCGTTCCGTACTCGTTATGGATCTTATGAATGGCTTGTTATGCCATTTGGTCTAACGAATGCTCCGGCTTATTTCGTTGACCTTATGAATAGAGTTTTCAAAGACTTTCTCGACCGGTTTGTTCTCATCTTTATCGATGATATTCTTGTGTATTCTAAAACCGAGGAGGAGCATGAAAAACATCTTCGGATTGTGTTGGAAACTCTTAGGAGTAATCAATTAAAGGCAAAATTTTCTAAGTGCCACTTTTGGCAATCTCGTGTGAAGTTTCTCGGTCATATTATTTCCGAATCCGGAATTCCGTGGATCCTTCGAAGATTGAAGCGATTCAAGATTGGAAGAGACCGGAGAGTGTGACAGAGATTCGTAGTTTTCTCGGGTTGGCGGGCTATTACCGTCGTTTTATCAAAGACTTTTCTAAGATTGCCGTGCCTCTCACTAGCTTGACTAAGAAAGGTGTTAAATACATTTGGTCGGACAAATGTGAAACTTCTTTTCAGAAACTGAAAGAACTTCTTTCTAATGCTCCTATTCTTGTTATCCCCGAGGGGAATCAAGATTTCGTTGTTTATACCGATGCTAGTCGCGTTGGTTTGGGTGCTGTTCTTATGCAAAGAGAACGTGTTATTGCTTATGCTTCTAGGCAATTGAAGCCAGCTGAGACTAGATATGCCACTCATGATTTAGAGCTCGCAGCTATTGTTTTCGCCCTTCGTATTTGGCATCATTATCTCTTAGGAGAGAAATTTGTTCTTTACACAGATCATAAGTCTTTGAAATATTTATTTTCTCAAAAGGAACTTAATTTGCGTCAACAACGTTGGCTCGAGTTCCTTGCTCCTTATGATCTTGATATTCTTTATACTCCCGGAAAAGGTAATCGTGTCGCCGATGCTCTTAGCCGAAAACAACAAGCTGTTGTTTCTATGATGATATCCGAATGGAACGATCTTGAGATCTTATCCACTTGTGAGATTCGAGACCGCGTATCCGATTTATGTTCATCACTTGCTTTATGTAGCCTTGAGGCTCATCCTTCTCTTCTAGACCGCATTCTTGAAGCTCAAAGCCTAGACCCCGAATTGGCTCTTCTTGGCCAAAATATTAAGGATAAAATTGATATTGAATGTTTGAAAGACTTTGATATCGATTCTCGTGGCGGCATTCGAAAATTTGGTAGACTTGTCGTACCAAATATTATTGATCTTCGTAAGGATATTTTAGAAGATTCTCATCGTTCTAAATTCACCATTCATCCCGGTAGTAGTAAAATGTACGCGGATATGAAGCGACTTTATTATTGGGAGGGAATGAAACTTGACATCGCTAACTTCGTTAAGTGTTGCATGACTTGCCAACTCGTTAAGGCCGAACATCAAAGGCCCGGTGGGTTATTGCAACCTTTAGAAATTCCAGTTTGGAAGTGGCATCAAATTTCCATGGATTTTATAGATGGCCTTCCCCGTTCTCGATCGGGTTATGATAGCTTATGGGTAATTGTTGATAGACTTACTAAATCCGCCCATTTTATTCCCGTTCGGTCTAACCGAACCGTTCCTCTTTTGGCCAAGCTCTTTATCAAAGAGATTGTTAAATTGCATGGAGTCCCTACTTCTATTGTTAGTGATCGTGATCCATTGTTTACTAGTGGATTTTGGAAGAGTCTTCAAAAAGCTTTAGGAACGAAGCTTAATTTTAGCACCGCTTATCACCCCCAGTCCGATGGACAAACCGAGCGTGTGAATCAAACTCTTGAAGATCTTCTTCGTGCTTGTGTTCTTGATTTTGGTGGAAGTTGGGAAGATCATATTTCACTTGTTGAATTTTCCTATAATAATAGCTTCCAATCTAGTATTGGTATGGCACCTTTCGAGGCACTCTATGGAAGGCCATGCCGATCTCCTTCTTGTTGGCTTGAGGCCAGTGAGAAGCTGGTTTTAGGTCCAGATTTTATTCGCGATTCCACAGAAAAGATTGATCTTATTCGTCATAGAATGAAAGAAGCCCAGAGTAGACAAAAATCCTATGCCGATAACCGGAGAAGGAAGTTAGAATTTTCTGTGGGAGATCTTGTTTTTATTCGTGTTTCACCTATGAAAGGTGTTGTACGTTTCAGTCAATCGGGAAAATTGGCGCCTCGATATATTGGGCCATTTCCTATTATTGAACGTATTGGTTCCATGGCTTATCGCCTTTTATTGCCGGCTCAATTTTCTGCTATTCATGACGTGTTTCACGTTTCTCAATTACGGAAATGCCTTCGAGATTCCGATTCTATTCTTGAGCCCGGTGTTGTGGAAGAGATTGAAGTTTCGCCTAATTTAACTTATGAGCAACATCCTATTCGTATTATTGCTTCGGAGGTCAAGCGACTTCGAAATAAAGATGTTCCGCTTGTTAAAGTTCAATGGTCTTCAAATCCTAAGGATTGTTCTTGGGAATCTAGAGAGTACATCGAGCGAACACATCCGGACTTACTGTCTCGTGCTCTTTGAGGTGAACTTCTTATTTCAAATTTCTTTTGTGTTGAATATGCTTTTATGTTGTTACTTTATGTTCTCTTCTTAAATATTGCGAGGACGCAATTTCTTTAAGGAGGGGAGTCTGTAACAACCCGCATATTTATCGATTTTATATTTAAATATTTTATTTAAATATTTTATCGTTAGTCGGATTTTAGTCCGAAAAGCTACTTTTTGCATACGGTCGAATTAGGACTCGGGACCACTCCCATTGAGTTTAAAATGCTGTTTGCGACCTTTTTGAGTATAAGCTTCGATATGTTTGGAGAAAGTTGATTTTTGCTACTTTTCACTTTGGGTTTGGTTTTTGGGCTCAGCCCTATGTTTTACTTACGCTCAAATCTGAGCCACTCTTCCCCATTCACCCTCATTCTCTTCTCTTTTCAGTTTTAAAGTATTAATGGTGGGAGAGATTGGAAATTAAAACTCCAAAACCCTAGTTTCTCTTGCAAATCAAATTCCTAGCTCCAAACTCAAGAAGAACCCATTGGTAAGCTTCTCTTCTTCTTCTCCAACTTATTCTCTTACCAATTTCAGAAATTCCTAAACCTAATTTCGGGAATGTTCTTGTTTTTGAGCTTAGATTCAAGCTCAATTGGGTTGTGTTGAAGAGAGGTTGATTCTCCATTTGCTTTCAAGCTTCTTCTTGTTCGATTTTGTGAAAAGGTGAGATTTTTAATCTCACATCTAAGTCTATGAATTATCTTCGAATGTTAGGTATGAATTCCTAACACTTATTCGTGTGCATTTGCTTTTGGTTTGGATTGAATTGGTGTATATTCCAATTTTTGGTGTTTTGAGTTCAATTCGTTAAAAAATCCTAACTTTTATGTTTGAACATGTTTTTGGTGATGCATCGAGGAGCATATAGGGCCAGGTAGTCGATTGGCATAAACCCTTAGCGCCGTTGCTCGAGAAAATGAAATTTGGACGAGGTTGGAGCTCATTACTATGGGCTGGGAAGAGGCTGGCAACAGGTCCGGTCGACCGAGCTCCCTGAGTCGGCCGACCGACCTGCTGCCGAGTGCATATGCACTCCTCTGTTTAAGGCTCGGTCGACCGACTCAGGGAGTCCGGTCGACCGACCTGCTGTTAATTGCCAGATTAGCCTATTTTGCTAATCTGTTTGAATATCCAACTTTAATCGATTCGTGTTGTCTCCCTTTTGTTGTTGTCATTTATTATCGACTTAGATGACCTTTTCTTTGGGAATTTTAGATATATCCACTTTGATGGATTTTATATCGATTTCTTTGGATTTTATTCACGTTTTCGAATGTGAATCTTAGTGATTGATTGTTCCTACAATCTTCTTGTGATTTGTCACTTTAAAAATATAAAGGTTTTCTATACTAGTAGTAAATATCAAAACTCTTTCCTCAAACGATTTCAATACTATTTTAATACCAAATTTGTTTATAAAACCGTTTTCCAATCTATTAGTATATATAAACCTTTACCTCACTCGTATGAGAAATCTAATTAAACGACTTAGTAAAACAAGTGGTATGAAATGCTTGCGTTCACTTTGTTGGTTAATTCTTGGACTTGTTCGATTGAAACCCTTGTGACAATTTTCTAGTGGAAATCTACAGTTTGTTCGTAAATATTTAAGTTAAGCAAGTGGTTATGGGACATGAAGCTAAACTCATATATTTACTAGCTTAGTGTAATTGACACTTCTCGTTGATCATGACGATCATCTTTGTGATTTAGACTAGCAATGTGCGATGTCTCTTTGTCTGCGAGGGAGACTAAACCCCGTTTTGTGGAGTTTCGACTCAATTTGTGATGGGGTAGCAACCCATGGTCTTTGGGCCATTTGTGGAGCTTCGGCTCAATTTGTGATGGTTAGCGACCATGGAATTAGCGTTCCGTTTGTGATACACGTGTTGGTGAGCTTTATGCTCCCGTTTGTGATAGGCCTCCCCCCTTTATGATTTCTGGATTTCTTGAGATGATTTCTAGAATTTGTGTTTCACCAATTTTTCGTGATTTCCATTGATAAGCCTTATCGATATTTGTGCATTGGTGAATTTGTGTGTCATTGACTTTAGTGATTTCTGGATTTCTTGTGTAGTCTTCTGGAATTTGTGCGTCATTGACTTTTGTGATTGATATTGATATTATCATCAATATTTGTGGTTTGATGAACGAAATAAAGAGTATGACACTTCTTTGATTCTTGTGTAGATTTTGTGATATTGATTAATCTCTTGTTGATTATCAACTACTTATATATCACAGCTTGGCCTTGTGATTATTATGTGTTTAGTCATAACTCTGATTCTATATCGTTTCATCTGATATTTATAGTTAGACTGATCCGTTTATTATTTTCTTATTAAATAATACTCGGGTCAGACCGAGATGTTACAGGTGCTTCAGCTTGACTTCTCTCTTGGGATTGATTTCTCTGACTTTTGGTTGACTACTTAGATTAGTAGTTTTTGTTGTATAAATTAGAGATATAGACTCCATAATGTACACTTATTCTTTTGTGTAGTTCGTGTAACTATTCTTTTGTGATATTGTGGATCTTTCTGACCACTACTCTGATGTACACTTTTATGTGTAGTATTCATATCTTATTCCGCCTTTGTGATATGAGTTTTCTGTGACTGAATTATGTTATGTTTATTCCTATATTTGTTTTCTGAAGATATTTATAGCCACTGTGTAGTAGCTTTGAGTTTGTGTCGGTATGTCGGATTTCCTCTGGATAAAGCATTGCATGTTATACTATCTGACATATCGGTGCTCGCGCAAAGAAATTACACGGATGGTCGCTCCTCAACAACCTTATTCTCCGTGCTAGCGGACAGCATTCACCGTAATGTTCTTGGCTAGCGTGGGTATAGAGGTGGGGCGTCACAGTAATGATCAGAAAAGAGAGTTTGATCAAATTACGGCGATTGAGGTGATTCTGGTGGTCAGGGTTTTGGCTGGAGCTAGCTTAGTGATCGTGGTAGTTGGGAAAAATGGTGGATGTGGTGTTCGATTGCCGTGGTGTCGGCGATAGGCCAATAGGGTTTTAAACCTTAGTTCTGTCGAGGTTTGGAAATTTGGTCATCGTGGCTTCATTGATGCATCTAGCTGCACGTGGTTTGGGGAAGAGATGGCGTGGAGTCTAGCGAAGTCATTGGCGAAGTTTCGGTGGCTCTGGTGATTGGCGATGGTGGTTCGAGGAGTTTTTATGGTGGTGGTGAGTTTCCGTTTTCAACTGGAAGGCTCGAATCTGTTTTAGGCTTTACGATGTTAGTTTGAGGGTCGGAATCATTCAGATGGTTGAACGTGGGTAGGGGTCGCCGGAGGTAGCGACGCCGTTGATGGTTTGTGCACGTGCACAACAGCGGTTTCGTGTCAGGTGGTTGGGTTCGTGAGACTCGAGGAGATGCTCGAGTAGGAAGAGGGTTGCCTCGGGTTGGAACCCGAGTTCGTGAGTGAGGCCTTTCCAGTCTTGTTTTAAACTTAAAACTAAAAAAAGAAAAGAAAAGGGAAGATGAAGAAGAAAACTCAAGTGTGGTCTCGAGTCAGGATCGGGTCGAACCCGAAGTTAAGTTGAATTTTTTTTAAGAAGTTTGAAAAGCTAATTTTAAAATTTAAATTTAAAACTGATTTGAACTACTATGTTTGAACTATTTGATTTAAAAGTTTCATGCTTTAATTTGAGGAAGGTTTAGATATTTTAAAAACTTAATTTTTAAAGGTAATTAAGTATAAATTAAAAAGATGAAATGTTTTCAAACATGTACTAATTTTAGGTAATTAATGTAATTGTTTTATCTTTAAAATTAGTTATGTTTTTATGATTAAAGATTACTTAAATTAATAAGATAATTAGAGATAAATTAATTAATAATTTAACATTAATTAATTTATAAAAGTAAGGATTAATTAATTGTTAATTAAGAATTAGTTAGGGTTAAGTATAATTACTTAAGGTAATTAATGAAGTATAATTACTTAGTGAAGGAATTAATGGATAATTACAGGCTGTAATTAATTAATGGGTAATTACTTGATGGAAAGTAATTAAAGAATAATTACTTAGTGGACGTAATTAAGTGTTAATTATTCAGTGTAATTAATTAAAGTATTTATTAATTAATTAAGAGGATAATTAATTAATGTAAGTAATTAAAAATAATTAATTACTGAATGTGATTAATCAAGGTTGATTAATGAATGTAGTAAATTAATTAAGGGCTAATTACTGAATGTAATTAGAGAGGACAATTAGGGATGATTAATTAAGGGTTTGTAATTAATTATTGTTAAGTAAGCAAGATTAAAAGTGATTAAAGTAATTAATTTGATTTAATTAGGAATAGGTGACTAACTAATCTTGCTTATGAATGATTGGTTGATATTTTTGATATGAAATGTTTGTGATATGATGTGTTTGTCTTGAACAGTGATTATGGGGTTACCTGTCGACGATGAATTGCTGTGTAAAATTGACATCTTGTGATTAAAGGTCGAATTGTGTTTCACTTGAATAGTGTGGGTTAAGATGGCATTGAATTCGATGAGACCGGAGTCGGGTATTAGTAAATACCCGAATATACTTTGATTTGTAATCTATCAAAATTCTTTACAGATTTAATATGTGAAATTAATAGGATGGAATGGAATGATTTAAGTGAATTGGACCATTTAATCTAAGTTTTGGTACTTAGAAATTGATGTGTGTAATAAGTGTTTTCTATACCAAACTTGTGAATTTGTAAAACTGATACGAGTTATCCCGGGTTTTATGTAAGTTTTATGTTGTTGTATTCCATGTTAGATGGGTTTACTCACGTTGGTTTCCAGCCTGACCCCGTGTTACTTTGATGTAATGCTCGGGTCAGACGGAGTATTACAGATTTTCAGGTAAGGACGTTCTGGAGCTCAGGAGGCGAGCTGGATGGCAGGAACGTATGGAGAGTATTCCGCTGTATATATTGTAGATTGTCTCGAACATGTAATATTAACTGTCCAGTGTTTGTGTAAATATTGAAAACTCTGATGTATTAAATGTATATTTACTGATACAGCTTTCATTGTATAAATGATATTATTTGATCTTATATTTTGATCCGCTGTGAATGTGAGAATCTGTGTTTCATTCTGTTTCTTCTTCTATCTCTTTTCTTCTTTTTCCCTAACTATCTGGGATTTTCGGGATCGGAAATTACGGTTCGTTACATTTGGTATCAGAGAAGAAGGTTAAGCGAGAACCTTGGCACTGGTGGGATATTCATTAAGGATAGGGTCAATAGTACCCTAAAATAAGTTGAGTGTAATAAATATATGAGAGAGCGTACTTGTTATTTTCTTATATAATGGTTTTAAAAGTAAATGATTTTTATATAAGTTTATATATAAAGCAATGATTCTTCTAACCATTATATATTAAGGTAATTGGTTGTTGTATTATTTGAAAATTTTAATAACGAGAATTAAGTGGTAATAGTAATACAACCAAATTGAAATTAAATGAAGATAAGATTGAAATAGATCCAAGCTAGAACTAAAATCCTGAATTTGTAGAAGTAAGAATAAGAAAAATGAATTGGTATCTAGATATGATAATCTTGGGTATTATCATAAATAGTTATTATGTTTAATAATGATATATTTGTTAATAAGTAAGCCAAATGAAGTAAACTTTTAAGATGAGTATTGTGACGCCCCACCTCTATACCCACGCTAGCCAAGAACACTACGGTGTAGTGCTGTCGACTAGCACGGAGAATAGGGCTGTTGAGGAGCGACCATCCGTGTAATTTCTTTGCGCGAACATTGATATGTCAGATAGTACAGCATGCATTTCATTTAAGGAGGAAATCCGACATACCGATGCAAACTCAAAGCTATCACGCGGTGGCTATATATAATCCTCGGAAACAAATATAGAAATAAGCATAACATAAATCAGTCACAGATAATTCATATCACAACGGCGGAAATAGATATGAATAAACCACACTTAAAAGTGTTTATCAGAGAAGTGGTCTAACAAGATCCACAATAACACAGAAGATTTTAAATAAATGCGGAACACAGATTGAACAGAAAAATCTCATATATATAATAACTGATGGCAGTTACAATACATTTGATATGGTACATATGATGCAACTACAACAGTTGACTCAGGAAGTTATACATACAAGTACATTTTCAATATAATATACATGAATACATATCTTCATATACAATTACATCGACTACTATACATGACGACTACTCCAAAAGATATGAAAGAACTTCATAGCTCAAGCAGCATCCCGAAGCTAAGAATCTACAACCTGTGAATACTCGGTCTGACCCAAGTATTAAATTCAAAAGAAAATAATACCCGGGTCAGTCTAATTCAAACTCAGAAATTAGTGCATAGAAGCAGTAATAATACGAAAAATATCCTAAAATCAAAAGCAGATAGAATATTAATCAAAGAAATACCGGGTGGCTGCAGTTCACGCTTGCGTGCACTGCCGCACCACAACAGTGATGATGTAACCAATGAATACCGTGTGGCTGCAGTTCACGCTTGCGTGCACTGCCGCACCACAACAGTGATGATGTAACCAATGAATACCGTGTGGCTGCAGTTCACGCTTGCGTGCACTGCCGCACCACAACAGTGACGATGTAACAAATGAATGTAAAAGATGTACACAATGAATGTACATAACAAACTGCACACGACAAAAAGAGTCAGAGGTGCACGAGAAGAAGTATACTCCAATGAGCAAGTGCACCAGGCAGTGTACAACAAGAAGACACAGCCGAATGAAGGTGAGAGCACCAATGAAATGGCACCACAACACACATCAAAAAGGGCAGACTGCAAATGAATTGCAGCTAGTACAAGATCACAAGGCAATGGCTCCAACAAAAATGAATAAGAGGAATGCAATTGATTTATAAATGATTGGCAACAAGTATGTGGAATATGCTTGTAAAATACTGGACAACACAAATATGCATTGATACACAACAATCAACTAAATGATGTCTGTGTGCCTAAAATGTCAGAGGCAATATAAATGCAACTGCACATAAATGAAGACTCCATCGAGCTCATTGCATCCCAAATGCTCAAATATACAACAAGTGTATACATGTACATGAAAACAGCAGACAACTTAACCTGACCAAGAATTGCATTAGCATGAATGAACACAACAGTGCCCAGATGAGTCAAAAACAACAAGGCACTGCAACGAATTCCAGTAACATTTAATGAAAATCAATGCTGCATCTCAACTAAACAAGATATAAAAATTGGTAGTGAAACAATCACAATATATTTCACAAGCTAAGGCCATAGTCTCATGCAAACTGGAAGTCAGTCCAACTCTGGGTACAGACAGGTGGGAATACTAGCATGAAATCAGTGAGCACTTCGTATATGCAGGCCAAAATAAGGTGACAACAATTAATAGCTCAACTGTGTCAAGTGGAAATAACCAATTGCACTAGCAACTGAAACTGTCTCGAGGTGAATGAGAACAAATGCAAAGTCTAATGAATGCAACAAAGACCAAACTGCAGCATACCAGAGAAAGTGAACTGACATGCAAACTGCCACAAGACCAAAGTGTATGAACATGGAAGCAGTACACACTGCTATCAACCACAAGTACAAGACATGTCAACAGCAATGAAACAAGTGACAACATCTACTCAAGGCAACAGTGCAGTACAAGCACAGAGAGCAAATGCAAGTATGCAAATGTAGACTACACTCACACATATATACACACAGGTATGTATGTATATACATGAACTAGATTGAAGCATACTGGAATACAAAACTGCAAGACCAAACAACACAAGGAAGGAACTCGACCAAGTACACAAGTGCAACAGACACACATGGTGAACAAGACACAGTGCAGTGCAATTTAAGCACAATATCCACAACAAACAATTCAGTAACCAGAAGCAACAACGTGTAGAGGGATAACCACGAAAACGAACAGCTCGAAACGATGAAGCCAGGGACAATATGTAGTTCGAAATCAAAACACATGCCGAAATTAAAATAGTTCAAGCAATGACCGAAGTCAATACTCAAAGTAAATACACAGTCGAACGGCCGACAATTCAAGGGACGAATTCAACAACCAAATACGAACGAAAGTCATCCAATTCGAACACTAATAAACACGAGATAGGAATTAGATGTGAGTAACATAAAGTACTCACCTTGTCGACGAATTTGGAAGAAGCCAAAGCCAAAGTCCAGCCAAGCCGACAAATCGAAGTCGAACTCCATCAACTCGAAGTAGCCAGAGAGAGACCAACGAGAATCGATCGAAGTAGGATCGGCACATCAAAAGCCCTAATTGAATCGGAGGAACGAAGCCCTAGATCTGAAAGAGGAGCGGCCATGTTTTTCACGAATGAAGAAAAAGAGAGAAATGGGTTTGAATGAACGAAAATAAGAAAAGGGGATGGGTTATATGCTTAACAAAATAATCACGGCCCAATAAACAAAAATGAACCACTATTAAAAATCAAAAACCCCTCAAACTTTATAACCATTTGTAATTAAAAATTTAAAAACTTCAATTTGAAAATTGACGAAAATATCGGGTTGTTACAGACTCCCCTCCTTAAAGAAATTGCGTCCTCGCAATCTTAAGGAATAAATGGACAAAAGGTAACAACCATAAAAGCATGTCATCTTAAAATGACAAAATTTGAAAATAAGAAGTTCGCCATATAGAGCAGGAAAGAGAAAGCCTGAAGGTGTTCGCTCAAAGTCAAATCTGGTGAAGCTTCAATTTCTTTAACAATACCGGGCTCAAGAATAAAAATCGAAATCCCAAAGGCATTTTCGTAGAAGGAAGGCGCGTGAAACACGTCATGAATAACAGAAAATTGAGCCGGTAATAAGAGGCGATAAGCCAAGAAACCAATACGTTCAGTGATAGGGAATGGCCCAATATATCGAGGCACTAACTTTCCCGACCGACTGAAACGCACAACACCTTTCATAGGTGAGACACGAATGATTTGGAACAACAGCGTAGTACAATAACGATACGCCAGATGAATCAAAGCTTCATTAATTCGGAACGCCGACGTAGTACAAAAACGGTACGTCCAATGAACCGATCACATAAAAGAACATCAGATGTAAGTCCATAAAAGGAATGAGACGAAGCTCAATAAAACGAAGTACATCGAAACATCTGATGAACCTGGTAAAAAGATGATTCCATTCGGACATCATCAAAGAACAACCACTTGTTTGCCTACGACAAGTGCATCGGTAACAAGATTCCCCATCCGGGAGTGGTAAAGAATATCAAGATCATAAAATGTAAGGAACTCGAGTCAACGTGGTTGACGTAAATTAAGTTCTTTGTGAGAAAATAAATATTCCCAAGATTCATGATCCGGGTAGAGAACAAATTTCTCACCCAAAAATAATGATGCCAAATTTTTAAGAGCGAAATCAATAGCCACGAGCACTAGATCATAAGTGGCATATCTAGTCTCAAATAGGCATAAATGATTTAGAAACACAAGAGACAACACGTTCTCTTATGCAAGAGAATGGCATGCAAACTAATACGATTAGCATTGGTACAAACGATAAAGTCTTGGTTCCCTCTGGAATCACAAGAATAGAAGTATAGAAAAAGAGTTGTTTTAAATAATATTCTTACCCGAAAAGCTTAAAGCTTTCGAAATTTACAATTTACTTTATGTAATTATCTTTTCAGAAAAATTTACATTTTATAATTTAATTTATTGTGTCTGGTTGTCTCATCAAAGCGTCTAGGAGATTCCTATCGATAACGTTGATCAAGCGCATCGACCAGAATTCTTAAAGCACTTAATGGGCAATGCAATCACAAAATCATCTTTTAATTTCATAAAATAAATTCACAATTTTCAATCTCAAACGGACAAGTCCGGAATTAAACGAATCAGTAAAAGAAAGGGGTCATAGTCCTCGATTTTGCTGAAACGTTTAAATCGCTTCCTCATTCTTTTGAAAGCGCAAATCGTAAAGATTTTGAAAACAATTTTGATTTATATTTTGAAATATTTTGAAGAATAACAAATTTTTAAAACACGTGATTAAAATAGCAATGTCAGTAGCAACTTCGACATACGTCAAAATTTCATCGAAATAATTGGCATCAAAATATAATACCAATGAATTTTCGTTCATCAAAAAGGTCACAAGAATCTTCTCAAAGATAGAAAGGGGTATCATACCCTAAACTTGTATTCATAACAAGTCAATAACACACGAATTCACCAATGCACAAGAATTGATAAAACTTATCAATAAAAATCACGAAAATTGGTGAAGCACAAATTCTAGAAATCCTCACAAGAAACCCAGAAAACACAAGCTAAGAGTATGAGAACTCGAACGCGAGTATGAAAACTCGAACCGGAGTATGAAAACTCGAACGCGAGTATGAAAACTCGAACCGGAGTATGAAAACTCGAACGCGAGTATGAAAACTCGAACGGAGTATGAAAACTCGAAGGAGAGTATGGAAACTCAAACGGAGTATGAAAACTCGAACGGAGTATGAAAACTCGAACGGAGTATGAAAACTCGAACGGAGTATGAAAACTCGAACGGAGTATGAAAACTCGAACGGAGTATGAAAACTCGAACGGAGTATGAAAACTCGAACGGAGTATGAAAACTCGAACGGAGTATGAAAACTCGAACCGGAGTATGAAAACTCGAACGCGAGTATGAAAACTCGAAGGAGAGTATGAAAACTCGAACAGAGTATGAAAACTCAAACGGAGTATGAAAACTCGAACAGAGTATGAAAACTCGAACAGAGTATGAAAACTCAAACGGAGAGTATGGAAACTCACCAACACGCGAGCATGAAAATTCATCAACACATGTAACGCAAAGCGAGAACGGGAGCACAGAATCTCACCTACACGTGAGCATGAAAATCACCAACACGGGCAACGCAAAGCGAGAACGGGAGCACGGAATCTCACCTACACGCGAGCATGAAAAATCATCAACACGTGCAACGCAAAGCGAGAACGGGAGCACGGAATCTCACCTACCCGCGAGCATGAAAAATCATCAACACGTGCAACGCAAAACGAGACGCTATCTCATGGTTGCAAGCCATTAAATTTGACACACGAATGGTCCGAAGACCGTGGGGCGCTACCCCACATGTGTGAGTCGGAATCACACAGATGGTGTCTAGACAATCCTCAAAGCCCAAGAGATATGTGTGAGACGAAATCACACCGATGAGGCCTAAGCTATCCACGCCGACAAAGAGATGTGTGTGAGTCAAAATCACACCGACGAGGCCTAAGCTATCCACGCCGACAAAGAGATATGTGTGAGTCAAAATCACACCGACGAGGCCTAAGCTATCCACGCCGACAAAGAGATATGTGTGAGTCAAAATCACACCGACGAGGCCTAAGCTATCCACGCCGACAAAGAGATGTGTGTGAGTCAAAATCACACCGACGAGGCCTAAGCTATCCACGCCGACAAAGAGATATGTGTGAGTCAAAATCACACCGACGAGGCCTAAGCTATCCACGCCGACAAAGAGATATGTGTGAGTCAAAATCACACCGACGAGGCCTAAGCTATCCACGCCGACAAAGAGATGTGTGTGAGTCAAAATCACACCGACGAGGCCTAAGCTATCCACGCCGACAAAGAGATATGTGTGAGTCAAAATCACACCGACGAGGCCTAAGCTATCCACGCCGACAAAGAGATATGTGTGAGTCAAAATCACACCGACGAGGCCTAAGCTATCCACGCCGACAAAGAGATATGTGTGAGTCAAAATCACACCGACGAGGCCTAAGCTATCCACGCCGACAAAGAGATATGTGCGAAACAAAATCACACAAATGGTGTCTAGGCTAACCGAAAAGGTATGTGTGAACGAAATCACACAAATGGTGTCTAGCCTAACCAAAAGCGACATCGCATAATTGCTAGTCTAAATCATAAGAATGATTGTCATGATCAACGAGAAGTGTCAATTACACTAAGTTAGTGAATATAAAAGTTTAGCTTCATGTCCCATAACCACTAGCTTAACTTAAATATTTACGAACAAACTGTAGATCGTCACTACAAAAATTGTCACAAGAGGTTCAATCGAACAAGTCCAAAAATTAACCGACAAAGTAAACGCAAGCGTTTCATACCACTTGTTTTACTAAGCCGTTTAATTAGATTTCTCATACGAGTGAAATAAAGATTTGTATATGCTAGTAGATTGAAAAACGGTTTAAGAAAAAAAGCTTTGTAGTAAAATAGTTTTGAAATCATTTGGAGAAAAGGGTTTTGATATTTACTACTAGTATAGAAACCTTTATATTTTTTTAAAGTGACAATTCACCAAAATGATTGTAGAAACAATCAATCACAAGAATTCACGTTCGAAGACGTGAATAGAATCGAATGAAATCGATTAAAATTTGAAAACCAAATCAATTCACAAGAATTCACATACCAAGATGTGAATAGAATCCGAAGGAATCAATACTGAATCCTTCAAAAAGTATGTTCACAAAAATCCCGAAGAAAATATCACCAAAGTTGCTAATAAATGATAGCAACAAATCGGGAAAATAATCAAGAATTGATTAAATTTAGAAATCAAATCAATTCACTAAAATTCACATTCGAAGACGTGAATAAAATCAAATGAAATCGATTAAAATTTGGAAGCCAAATTAATTCACTAAAATTCACATTCGAAGACGTGAATAAAATCCAAAGAATTCGATTCTAAATCCGTCAAGGTTGGAATACCCAAAAATTCCAGAAATAGAAGTTATCAAAGTCGATAAAGGCGATAACAACTAAACGGAAAAGAAGAATCGATTATCAATTGGAAAAAATCAAAGCAAAACGAGCAAGGTACTCGAGACAGAAAATAGCAGGGCAAAAGTCGATCAAGTCAGCGACTCTATCTCAACTAAGCACTGATAAACTTTTGATTCTTTACAAGATCCAAAAGTCGTTGGGCATATATGAATATGCCATCCAGAGATGGACTACTTGATTGAATAGCACTAAGATTGCCAGATTCAACCAAATCTTCTTCTTTAAGAAAAGAAAGAAGAAAGAAGAAGGTGATATTCACAAAAATGAATTTCAATCAAACTTGATTGATAAAACAAGGAATCATAAAGAGAATAGGATAGAACGGTACGAAGACCCGAATTAAATCCTAAAGCACGACTCCTAAATTAGACTTAGGACGATGATCCTTGTTATAGTAATTCCATATTGTTCCGAAGTTTGGCTCTGATACCAAGCTGTGACGCCCCACCTCTATACCCACGCTAGCCAAGAACACTACGGTGTAGTGCTGTCGACTAGCACGGAGAATGGGGCTGTTGAGGAGCGACCATCCGTGTAATTTCTTTGCGCGAACATTGATATGTCAGATAGTACAGCATGCATTTCATTTAAGGAGGAAATCCGACATACCGATGCAAACTCAAAGCTATCACGCGGTGGCTATATATAATCCTCGGAAACAAATATAGAAATAAGCATAACATAAATCAGTCACAGATAATTCATATCACAACGGCGGAAATAGATATGAATAAACCACACTTAAAAGTGTTTATCAGAGAAGTGGTCTAACAAGATCCACAATAACACAGAAGATTTTAAATAAATGCGGAACACAGATTGAACAGAAAAATCTCATATATATAATAACTGATGGCAGTTACAATACATTTGATATGGTACATATGATGCAACTACAACAGTTGACTCAGGAAGTTATACATACAAGTACATTTTCAATATAATATACATGAATACATATCTTCATATACAATTACATCGACTACTATACATGACGACTACTCCAAAAGATATGAAAGAACTTCATAGCTCAAGCAGCATCCCGAAGCTAAGAATCTACAACCTGTGAATACTCGGTCTGACCCAAGTATTAAATTCAAAAGAAAATAATACCCGGGTCAGTCTAATTCAAACTCAGAAATTAGTGCATAGAAGCAGTAATAATACGAAAAATATCCTAAAATCAAAAGCAGATAGAATATTAATCAAAGAAATACCGGGTGGCTGCAGTTCACGCTTGCGTGCACTGCCGCACCACAACAGTGATGATGTAACCAATGAATACCGTGTGGCTGCAGTTCACGCTTGCGTGCACTGCCGCACCACAACAGTGATGATGTAACCAATGAATACCGTGTGGCTGCAGTTCACGCTTGCGTGCACTGCCGCACCACAACAGTGACGATGTAACAAATGAATGTAAAAGATGTACACAATGAATGTACATAACAAACTGCACACGACAAAAAGAGTCAGAGGTGCACGAGAAGAAGTATACTCCAATGAGCAAGTGCACCAGGCAGTGTACAACAAGAAGACACAGCCGAATGAAGGTGAGAGCACCAATGAAATGGCACCACAACACACATCAAAAAGGGCAGACTGCAAATGAATTGCAGCTAGTACAAGATCACAAGGCAATGGCTCCAACAAAAATGAATAAGAGGAATGCAATTGATTTATAAATGATTGGCAACAAGTATGTGGAATATGCTTGTAAAATACTGGACAACACAAATATGCATTGATACACAACAATCAACTAAATGATGTCTGTGTGCCTAAAATGTCAGAGGCAATATAAATGCAACTGCACATAAATGAAGACTCCATCGAGCTCATTGCATCCCAAATGCTCAAATATACAACAAGTGTATACATGTACATGAAAACAGCAGACAACTTAACCTGACCAAGAATTGCATTAGCATGAATGAACACAACAGTGCCCAGATGAGTCAAAAACAACAAGGCACTGCAACGAATTCCAGTAACATTTAATGAAAATCAATGCTGCATCTCAACTAAACAAGATATAAAAATTGGTAGTGAAACAATCACAATATATTTCACAAGCTAAGGCCATAGTCTCATGCAAACTGGAAGTCAGTCCAACTCTGGGTACAGACAGGTGGGAATACTAGCATGAAATCAGTGAGCACTTCGTATATGCAGGCCAAAATAAGGTGACAACAATTAATAGCTCAACTGTGTCAAGTGGAAATAACCAATTGCACTAGCAACTGAAACTGTCTCGAGGTGAATGAGAACAAATGCAAAGTCTAATGAATGCAACAAAGACCAAACTGCAGCATACCAGAGAAAGTGAACTGACATGCAAACTGCCACAAGACCAAAGTGTATGAACATGGAAGCAGTACACACTGCTATCAACCACAAGTACAAGACATGTCAACAGCAATGAAACAAGTGACAACATCTACTCAAGGCAACAGTGCAGTACAAGCACAGAGAGCAAATGCAAGTATGCAAATGTAGACTACACTCACACATATATACACACAGGTATGTATGTATATACATGAACTAGATTGAAGCATACTGGAATACAAAACTGCAAGACCAAACAACACAAGGAAGGAACTCGACCAAGTACACAAGTGCAACAGACACACATGGTGAACAAGACACAGTGCAGTGCAATTTAAGCACAATATCCACAACAAACAATTCAGTAACCAGAAGCAACAACGTGTAGAGGGATAACCACGAAAACGAACAGCTCGAAACGATGAAGCCAGGGACAATATGTAGTTCGAAATCAAAACACATGCCGAAATTAAAATAGTTCAAGCAATGACCGAAGTCAATACTCAAAGTAAATACACAGTCGAACGGCCGACAATTCAAGGGACGAATTCAACAACCAAATACGAACGAAAGTCATCCAATTCGAACACTAATAAACTCGAGATAGGAATTAGATGTGAGTAACATAAAGTACTCACCTTGTCGACGAATTTGGAAGAAGCCAAAGCCAAAGTCCAGCCAAGCCGACAAATCGAAGTCGAACTCCATCAACTCGAAGTAGCCAGAGAGAGACCAACGAGAATCGATCGAAGTAGGATCGGCACATCAAAAGCCCTAATTGAATCGGAGGAACGAAGCCCTAGATCTGAAAGAGGAGCGGCCATGTTTTTCACGAATGAAGAAAAAGAGAGAAATGGGTTTGAATGAACGAAAATAAGAAAAGGGGATGGGTTATATGCTTAACAAAATAATCACGGCCCAATAAACAAAAATGAACCACTATTAAAAATCAAAAACCCCTCAAACTTTATAACCATTTGTAATTAAAAATTTAAAAACTTCAATTTGAAAATTGACGAAAATATCGGGTTGTTACAAGTATAACTTCTAAATTGAAGTAGGTTTTAAATTGTGAAGTTTTAAAACCTAAGTCTAGAAACATTTGAATTGTTTCAAAGTGTTAAGGGAAATAATAAATAATATAATTCAGACTATTTTGAATATAGTCTTATTTTAAAATAAGAAGTTGTTCGAAAATTTAAAGGAATTTGTTTTTAATTAAAACCAAGGAGGGTTTAAATTTTAAAATTTGGCTTGGTGGGCCAAGAAGTAAATATGTGTATATATGCGTGGATATACATAATATCAAAGATGATTTGAAATAAACTCTAATATGATGAGTTTTGATTTTCCTTAAAGTGTGATGTAAAAACCCAAATTAAAATAAGTTTTTGAACTTTTAAGTGATAGAAATTTGAAATTTGAATTGGAGAATTCAAATTTTGAGTGGGATTATTGGGATTAAATTGAATTTAACTTATAAAAAGTCAAATAAGTTTGAATGAACAACCTGATTTGGAAATTTCAAGATGAAAATTGATATTTAACTTGGAAAGTTAAATGGTTGATTTGAATTGGGGGTTTGTGTGATCTCAAAATGGGTTTGAGATCTGGAAATTGAAAATGGATGGATGTTTTAAATAGTTTGGATGATATCATTCCGTTGTTATTAATAATCTATAAACTATGAATTGGATTTGTTTAAATGAATGAAGAAATGGATTGTGGTAATATATCCATTACAGAGATAAAATAAAATTTAACTTAAATTTGAAATTAAGGATATGGAATTCCTTTGAACTTAAGATTTGAATGTTAAGAATTGAACTTGTAAATTAAAATTGTTTTTAACTCTTATTTGAACCTTGTAATGATTTAAGTAAACATAATTTGAAATGGAATTTTGAAATTAGGACTTAGAATTAGATTGTTTAAAGACTTCAAATAAAGGTTAATTTGGTTTAAGAGGTTAAACCAACATTTGAAATTTAACTCGAATTTACATAATTCGAGATGATTTAAAGTGAGATTGAAATTGAAATTAGTTCAAGTTGAAATTTGATTTAAATAATTTGGATTTGTGATTAAAGTTGAAGAGTTTTAAATTCAAATGGAATTTGATTTGAATTTGGAAAGAATCAAGGATAATTCAACTTGAATTGGGATTAAATTCAAACTGGAGTTGAAATGAATTGAAAATTGAAATTGGTGCAATTTGAAATTTATTTGATTTAATTGGAATTATGATTGAAGATGGATAAGTTTAAAAATTCAAATGGAAATTTGAATTGGATAATTTGAAATGAAATTGAAGTTGAATGAGTTCAAATTCAAATAGAAGATAAATTTGAATTTGGGATGAGAATGGAAGTTAACTTAATTTGAATTGAAATTGAAAGTTAATTAGAAGTTGGCAATTGATTGGAATTGGGATCAATTCAAATTGGAATTGAATCAATTTAAATAGAAATGGAAATTTAAATTGAATTGATGGAATGGAGATTGGGAATTAAACAGTTTGGCTCTGGACTATTTTCAAATAAATTATTTTAATTTAAATTGTTTTAAATCTATTTTTCTAACTATTTACTATACAACTTTTCTTTTTAAAACCCAAAACTATCTTATACTTATTTTACAACTACTTTTGGAACTATTTAACTATTTTACAACTGTTTTATAAACTAATTACTACTTTAAACTATTTTGCAATCTTTATTTTATAACATTTGACTATTTTATTACAAGTTTACAACTACTTAACTATTTTATAGCTATCTTGTAGATTAATAATTATTTTTCAACTACTTATCTATTTTTAAACTTTTTCAAACTATTTTCTAAATTTAAGCCGGACAAAGTGCAAACTGTTTATGGTTAAATATCCAATTGAGATAAGAATTGAGTGATAATCCAAACGGGATTGAAGCAATTGTGAATTAAGTAAATAGAATTAAAATGAATGTGAATAGAAAAGAGAATTGATTTAGTTAATAATCAATGAAGGTAAATACGTAGGATGTACGTATATTATTCTATTCGCATAGTGATTTGACCCAGATTCGAGCATAGAATTTCGAGATAGTATATCGATCCGAGTTGGGAATTTCATTCAATTTTTAACGGCGAACCTGGATATGGATTGTTGATTGGTTCTGGATATTCTCTATCATAGTTATGGCTAGGCAAGGAGAATGACGATTTCTGATCAACAAACCAGATCTGAGTCCATACTAGGAAGTCGGGTGGACAATACTAGTTTAGAAATGGAATTGTGTGATCGAGTGAGCGATCAGATTGATATAGCGTACAGATGATATGTGTACATCGTAGAGTTTGAATGAAATTGATATTGGGAATTTGTGGATAAGAAATGTGAAATGGTTTTATTTTGGAATGAAAAATATATTTTGTGAAATATAGGATGAAATAAAGTGGAAACTGGGTATTTCTATGGTAAAAATTTACTTTATGGAAGTAAATAATATGGTTAGTGACTTTATAGAATAATTAAGCTTGAATATTGTTTTGGCATAAATAAAGTTATATATCTTTGTTATATAAGATAAATCTCCCCTTGTTGAATCTATAACCAGAAGAAAAGGATTTTGAAAATATTTGAAGTATAAAAGGGGTTTTATACAAGTTTGAAAATGATCCGAAGATTTTTCAAGCTTATATATATATATCTATATATATAAAGGATCTTATGAGAATGATTTTGGAGGAAAGGTTTTTGGAACCTATGGATTTTGGAAAGGTTTTTGATTTTTGGGTAAAATCAATATTGGAATTTGGAAATCCTAGTTTGAGAATTATCGATTTTGGGATAATCGATTTTGAGAAAAAGATTATATGAGATTCATACTAGGTGTATGATTTGGAAGATACTATATGTGTATAGTATAAAGATTTTTGAAAATGGCTCTGGAGAAAAAGGCGCTCCCTTGGAATGAACTCCTCAGGAGTACCATAGGTTGGTATTGCCTTGAGCCTCAAAGGGGAAGGTTCAAAAGTTGATCCTGTGAGGAGTCTGGACAAACTAGTTCCTGAGGATTATTAGGTAGCGAAAGTTGAGGGCGCTGATGCCTACAGAGGAATTTGGGTTATGCTGTGACGACAATGTAACTCGATGTCGCTGCGATCTACTGTGGACCATAGCTGAAATTGTATGGAGGTGTGTGTCAATGGTCTATGCTTGATTTTGCCGAGAAGGCAACGTAACATCGGTAGACTGCGATCTATAGTCGAGTGGAGTGGAGAAGTTTCATTTATTTGGCAGCGAAATTCGAGGGCGCTGATGCCTACAGTTACATGGACTTTTGTTGTGATGGCAACGTAACCCTGGATGTAAATGCGATCTGTAGCGGGTTCCATGGCGTAATCGAGGGGCATGGAGTGCCTACAGTTATTTATGGATTTTTCCACGATGGCAACATAACCATCGGGTCAACTACGACCATGGATGGGGGTGATGATTTCCAGAGCATTCTCACCAAAGAAGTTTTCTCGATTCCAAAAATGTTTTCTATATTTTCAGTAAAATTATTTTCCAAGTATTTTCACTTGGTGTTGGAAGCGGGTCTGCTAAGTACTTATAGATTTTCAGTCTTACGCCTGATCAACATTTGACCGAATTTCTGTGAGAACAAGGATGGACTGATTGAGACATCGAGTTATTAAAGTATCTTTATAAAACTATTCTATAATATTTTAAATCGTTTTAAAATTTATCAAAGAATAATTTTTCTGATAATAATCATTATAATAAATTCTGGCTTCATTCCTTTTCGAGGACAAAAAGATTCAAAGGAGAGAGGAATGTGATATCCCAGAATTTCAAACAAATTTAAAATGTGATAATCTCTTTTATAAATCAATTAAAATTGATAAAATTGTTATTTTAAAACAATAATAATAGTTGTGTTGTTTATATATATATATATATATATATATATATATATATATATATATATATATTTTTATGAAAAATATTTTATACAAGTTGGAATTGTATTTGTTAAATACATGTATATATCAAATTGATTTTTAAATTGGATTTGAAATTTGATTTGTATTTGAATATTTAAATTGAAATTCAAATGATAGTTATTTATATCTTAAATCATACTTTGGTTTTAAAATGTATTTTATTTGATTTTATTAAGAACATAAATTGTTTACATTATTTTCTTTTTAAAGGGGTTTATTTATATAAATTAAAATATGTATTTATAAATTAGAAAATTAATTATAAAAGCTTTATAAAACATTTAAAAATCTAATTATGCATGATAGTTACACATGTTAACTTATAATTATTCTTATTAACATGTATTAGCTAACTAAATAAGGAAAATGACAAGTGTCACTTTTATTTTAATTCTCTTTTATTTTTAATAAATCTAATTTAAACTTATATAGACAAATACCTTCTTCTTCATTTCTTTTTTTCTATCTTCTTTTCAAAATTCTAAGAACAAAGAACTGCAACCATTTTACAAATCAGAAAGAAAATACCAAAATCTAGTAAAAACTAAGACAAAAATTTAAAGGAAATCACTCCTCTTTTCCAAAAATCTGAAACATTCAAAGTTTAAAGGCAAGAGGCAAAATCAAATTCAAGAACAACCACGTCAAAATTGTAAACAGACAAGAGGAAAATCTGTAGGCATCATCACTTCAGTTTCAAGGCTTAAAGCATCTAATCAACTCAGCAATTTAGTTTTAAAAAAATCACTACAGTTCAAAGTTTCCAATTAGAAGCTACTTCAACCTTTCTCTACACATCTAGTCAGGTGAGTAAACTTTAATAAAAAATGGGCTTAAGTAAAACTTAATCTGTATTTTCTTGATTATATGGTGCTTGCATGTGAATATATATATATATATATATGTGTGTGTGTGTGTGTGTGTGTGTGTGTGTGTGTGTGTGTAAATCTCTATGTGTATGTATGTGAGATCTATGCATGCTAGTTGAATGTTTGATACTCTCTGTTTCTAGATTACAGAGTGAAAAACAAAGATAAAATCCAATAACTTTTTATCTATGTATTATTAGGCTTTAAATTTTAAAAAAAAATATTTGTGAAAATGTAATTTAGTATAAAAAATGAGTTTAAGTATTTTATGTTTGAAATTTCCTCTGGAATTCAGTAAAGTCAGTGAGATCTTTTAAATTGATGAAAATCAAACATTTTATTTTGTAAATTCAAGCATGCAACTTGAATTTCCATTGAAAAACTCGATTTTTAAAATGAAAACCACGAATTTACGTTTAGATTTGAGGTCTCATTTCTGTGATGATCTGAAAAAAGAGTTAGATCAAATTACAACGATTGAGGTGATTCTGGTGGTCGGCGTTTTGGCTGGAGCTAGCTTGGTGATCGTGGTAGTTGGGAAAAATGGTGGATGTGGTGTTCGATCATCGTGGCGTCGGCGATAGGCCAATAGGGTTTTAAATCCTAGTTTTGTCGAGATTTGGAAATTTGGTCATCGTGACTTCATTGATCATCAAGCTGCACGAGGTTTAGGGAAGAGATGGCGTGGTGTCTAGCGAAGTCATTGGCGAAGTTTAGGTGGCTCCGGTGATAGGTGATAGTGGTTCGAGGAGTTTTTATGGTGGTGGTGAGTTTATAGTTTTCAATTGGAAGGCTCGAATCTGTTTTAGGCTTCACAATGTTAGTTTGAGGGTCGGAATCTTTCAGATGGTTGAACGTGGGTATGTGCGAGGTGTCGTCGGAGGTAGCAGTGCCGTTGATGGTCTATGCACATGCACAACAGCAGTTTCGTGTCAGGAGGTTGGGTTCGTGAGACTCGAGGAGATGCTCGAGTAGGAAGAGGGTTGCCTCGGGTTGGAATCCAAGTTCGTGAATGAGGCCTTTCCAGTCTTGTTTTAAACTTAAAACTAAAAATAGAAAAGAAAAGGGAAGATGAAGAAGAAAACTCGAGTCTGGTCTCGAGTCAGGGTCGGGTCGAACCCGAAGTTAAGTTGAAAATGTTTTTAAGAAGTTTGAAAAGCTAATTTTAAAATTTAAATTTAAAACTGATTTGAACTATTATGTTTAAACTATTTGATTTAAAAGTTTCATGCTTTAATTTGAGGAAGATTTAGGTATTTTAAATACTTAATTTTTAAAGGTAATTAAGTATAAATCAAAAAGATGAAATGTTTTTAAATATGTATTAATTTTAGGTAATTGATGTAATTGTTTTATCTTGAAAGTTAGTTAAGTTTACGATTAGAAATTACTTAAATTAATAAGATAATTAGAGATAAATTAATTAATAATTTAGCAATGATAAATTTATAAAAGTTTAAGGATTAATTAATTGTTAATTAAGAATTAGTTAGGGTTAAGTATAATTATTTAAGGTAATTAATGAAGTATAATTACTTAGTGAAGTAATTAATGGATAATTATAGGCTGTAATTAATTAATGGGTAATTACTTGATGGAAAGTAATTAAAGAATAATTACTTAGTGGAAGTAATTAAGTGTTAATTATTCAGTGTAATTAATTAAAGGATTTATTAATTAATTAAGAGGATAAATAGTTAATGTAAGTAATTAAGAATAATTAATTACTGAATGTGATTAATTAAGGTTGACTAATGATTGTAGTAAATTAATTAAGGGCTAATTACTGAATGTAATTAAAGAGGACAATTAGGGATGATTAATTAATGGTTTGTAATTAATTATTGTTAAGTAAGCAAGATTAAAAGTGATTAAAGTAATTAATTTGATTTAATTAGGAATGGGTGACTAATTAATCTTGCTTATGAATGATTAGTTGATATTTCTGATATGAAATGTTTGTGATATGATATGTTTGTCTTGAACGGTGATTATGGGGTTATCTGTCGATGATGAATTGCTGTGTAAAAGTGACATCTTGCGATTAAAGGTTGAATTATGTTTCACTTGAATAGTGTGGGTTAAGATGGCATTGAATTCGAAGAGACCGGAGTCGGGTATTAGTAAATACCCGAAACCACTTTGATTTGTAATCTATAAAAATTCTGTACAGATTTAATATGTGAAATCAATAGGCTGGAATGGAATGATTTAAGTGAATTGGACCATTTAATCTAAGTTTTGGTACTTAGAAATTGATGTGTGTAATAAGTGTTGTCCATACCAAACTTGTGAATTTGTAAAATTGATACGAGTTATCCCGGGTTTTATGTAAGTTTTATGCGGTTGTATTCCATGTTAGATGGGTTTACTCACGCTGGTTTCTAGCCTGACCCGGGTGTTACTTTGATGTAATGCTCAGGTCAGACCGAGTATTACAGATTTTCAGGTAAGGACGTTCTGGAGCTCAGGCGGCGAGATGGATGACAGGAATGTATGGAGAGTATTCCGCTGTATATATTGTAGATTGTCTGGAACATGTAATATTAACTATCCGTTGTTTGTGTAAATATTGAAAACTCTGATGTATTAAATGTAAATTTACCGATACAACTTTCATTATATGAATGATATTATTTGATATTATATTTTGATCCGCTGCGAATGTGAGAATCCGTGTTTCGTTCTGTTTCTTCTTCTATCTCTTTTCTTCTTTTTCACTAACTATTTGTGATTTTCGAGATCGAAAATTCCGGGTCGTTACAATTCCCTTTCAAAAACATCACCTACATTTAAACCCATTTACTTCAACTAGATTTAAACTTCCTTTGAAATCTCTAAAATGATTTATATATCTCTTTCTAATTTAAAACTCTTTATAAAACTTCTTTATAACCTCTGTAAAATTTCCCTTATAAAATATCATTTGCAAATTATCTTTTATAAAACAATTAAGTAAACCTTCAGTAAAATCCCTTTATAAACAAGTTATTACTTATAAATAACTTTGCAACATAATAACACAACTTGGAAATCATTTATAAACTTTAAACCCTAAATTATTCAAGAATTGAAGTTAATTCAAAAACATACTTTATAAATTCAAAAAGAGGCTTAGAAATCCTAATGGTACTAATTTAAGTTACCATTCAATTTCAATTCCAATTCACTTAACAATTATTTACATAAGCAACATGTCTGTAAATACAACTCAAATCCAAATCAGGGAATAACATGTCAATATGAACTAACTATCATATACATGTCAAATAACATAATAGTAGGAGGGTGATTTGTCCAACTAAACAAATGTCCAAACAATTCAATCAATTCATAGCAGAACGTGGATTTATTCTGCTAACATATGTCCACAAAATCAATTCTCTTACACTATAGCAGAATGGTGTTTTGTTCTGCTAACAAATGCCATTTAGCCTTCCTAATCATATAGAGTTACTTAAGGTCTAGATAAGACATCCTCAGATTTGGAATCGGTTCACTTTAAAAAAAAAGATTGATTTAAAACACATTTGGTTCGGTTTTAAAATCACTTTTGAAAAGATTTAAATACATTTAATCAGCTTAAACCCCAATAAAATATTAAGTAACCCTTATTAATCAAGCTTAAGTCATAATTAAATTCTAATTAGGCTTAATGAACTATTAAGTGCTAATTAACTTACTCATGCAACTTGGTTAAGTTTAAACCAAATTGTTTAAAAGTTAAACCCTAATTAATTAAATATTAATTAAATAATCCATTAATTACTAAATAATTAATTAACCATTAATCTTAAATAAATAATTATTAGTCGCTTAATTACTTTTTAACCATATAAAAAATTAATTAAAACTTTATTCATTAATTAACAGTCATTAACTTAACTTAAGTGATGACTAACCTTTAATCACCTTCTTAATTACAAATTGAGTGCTAATTCCTTCTTAATTAACCAATTAATTAATTCTGTTACAACTTAATTAATTTTTAATAGCACTAATAAGTTAGAAAAACTATGTAAACTAATTTTAAAACAAAACAAATTATGAATAGAAATTCAAACCTTTGACGAACTGCATCCATTGTGACTGTCGCCATGAGTGCAGTTTGCTCTAACTCATCTTTAAGCAAAGCCACTTTACTAAAACCATAATATTTCATGGTTGAAAAACACCTTAGTAAATTTTAACATTCTAAAACCAATTACACAAACTTTAACCAAAATCTAAACTTTAAACTCTTGAAACGAGTTTGATTTCAAATCTGATCTCAAATCCGTCGTGACGACATACGAGTATCAACTTTTTTTTCAACCCATCATGACTATAGTCAAGTTCATCATCAACCCTTTATATTCACACATCACATTCACGTAACAAATTGTATACATATAACAATATCTACACAATTACTAACTTTGCAATAACACATCCATTTGAGTGCTAACATTAACCCATACAATAGCACTTATCATCACATTTTAAACATTCCAAGATCCAACATATATATATATATATATATATATATATATATATATATATATATATAACATACATATAGCTAAGGATCAACACAACATATAAAGGAAAGTTCTTTCCAAAAGATTAGGAATTTACTCATCGAAAGCTATCCAAACTCTCGCTAAATTAGAGTATGAAATATCACTTCCATTCCTAAGCAACGAGATGGAGTCTTGAACCCTAAATGCATTAGGTAGCTCAGCCATGAAGGAAAGAGGAAGCGAGACTTGTCTTAATAAAGTGGAGCGACTTCGGATGAACATCGAATTCTCAATAATGAACCCAAAAATAGGTCATTTTACAACTGATTTTTGGGCTACCTACTCATGAAATTTCAAAAATTACTCATAGAAAAAGTTATTAGAATATCTTTTCCTTATTGTTTCAAAAAAGAATCACTCATTTTTGATTTGAATTGAAGAAGTTTTGGTCCGAAGAAGATGGACCATTTTCAGAATTTAAATTCTAAGCTCAAAATTGATATGCAAAGAATTGGTGTTTTGACATAGTTATGATAGAAATTTGAAAAGGTGGTCAACTAGAATGTTGTAGCCATTAAAATTTCACATGGTTTTAAACAAAGAATAACTCCGTTTGATTTCAAAATAAGGAAGAAAAGGTTAGTGGAAAGGGGAGGAAAAATGAAGTTACATATGGGCTATTTATAAGCAAGATTTCACACGTCATCATTTTGTCAATTCATATTACTCTCTTCTTCCCCTCATATGTTAAATTTCCTCCCCTCTTTGTCATATCACCTATGTAATGATGCTTAATAATGATAACCCTAAGATGTGACAAGATATATATATATATATATAAGTTTATTATTTTTAAATTTATGAAATGTCACATAACTCTCTTTATATATATATATAAGTTTAATTATTAATTAACTATGATGTGACAAGAGATAATTATGGTTAATGATTACAAATCTAATGTGACAAGAGAGGAATATATATATTTATGTATATAAGACTACTATTTTTAAATTTATGAATTGTCACATCACTTTCTAAACAAAATTAACATAAGATAATCAATCCTTAAGTATAATATTATTTAGCTAATTAAATCGTATATATATGTATATATAGTGCATAAAGACAAACAACATTATCGACAATTTTTGATGTCGAAACGTCGAAATTCAGAAAATGATCTTCGGCCACACTTTCTGTTTTTCTTTGTACTATTTAATTTAGTAAACAAATTTTGAAAATGATTTTACCAACACTATTAATTAATAAAAATGAGTTTATTTGTGATGACCCAAACTCGATGCCCGACAATCGACATTGAAATCTGTATCGCCGGAGCTTATAACAACATTAGATGATAAACAACACAGTGGAAACAAAGGATGATTACAATGATATACAATATAGATACAATGTCAGTTACATCCCGATACAACATATCCATAAATACCAGAGACCATAAACAAAAACGGAAAAAGATAACAAGGGAAGAGATAACTCCAATATGATCTTCGATAGAGAATGAATCCATGATTGCAATTCCAAACCAAAATTCCAAAGCCAAAGCTCTAAACTTCAAGCTCGAACCACCATCAAGCTGACTTTATAGCAAATGCGATCCCAAATGCGATTGCCAAACCAAAAATTTCAAAGATCCAAAGACTGAAGAAGATTTCCAAATGCTACCAAACCAAAGACTTCAAAGGCAATCGAATCTACACCTACTATTTGATTATCTGAAAAACTCAATTCTAGACTGTCCATATGGAATATTGTCGGCACCCAGAGTTTAGGAAGGGAACAATAACCTCCAGGTCAGTCATGGGACTGGTGTGAGCAAAGAAAACGGTTTTAAACAAAACAAACAACAAAAGAATTTAATATTGAAATCCGCAATGTTTTTGGGAAATGAAACAACCATAAGGCCTCCCGACACACACACCATGCAATCGCACACTTAGGGGAGATTTCTCCTTATGATAGTCAAACATGCTTACTATGCAAAATCCTTTTTGATATTATTATTAGTGCATGGTGGAAAACATTTCAAAAGTGTAATACTAAACTTAGCCTGCATAGGTTCCATTATATTATGCCTGCTATAGCTACCACCTGAGGTGGCAGGCTATACAATTGCAATCGTAAAGGGAGCGTATTGGTATTGGATTTCAAATAAATGGTCAGGCTAAGGAACTTCCTATTGCCACATGGGTACGCCTCTGAAGGGACGCCCCGAGAACCTACCCGGATCTCTGCCGACACAAGGCCGAGTTACCCCTGCCCGGAAGTAAGTCCTACAAGTATGCCATCCCCGGTCGTTAGTGACTTTTTATTCGAGGATCCTCAACCACAAAGCAACCATAAAGTAATAAATTTGCAGCGTCCACATGAGTTAAGTACCTAGGCTCCATACCATGATACCACCCTTCTCTAGAAGAAATGGACGTACTCTAGGGGTGCGACCCCTGATAACCATGCTGCATCTTTCCTATTTCGACCATTTCCAGATTGTGAGGTCCTGATGCAGTCTCGTCCACAAAGCAACGCTTTACACAAAGCCATGCTTTGATCAACAAATGATCAGCAGCACTTTGTATGCCAAATTATCAAACCGGGAATGTATCACTAGTAACCATCAACTACATAACCTCTGAGCTCGTACGTCTCAGCGAAGGGTGTTAAGCTAAGAGAATAAATTCTTCGCCACCAAACATAAATGTATTTGATAGAAACCAGCTTTACATCTCAAAGTGTAACACCACACACATCCATACAAGTCTGTTCCGGGTTCGAACAAAACCGAAGGCACTTCCAAAGAAGCCGTTGCAATCTAGGTATTCACAATCCCAATTGGACTCCCCATCACATAAGAAGATCTCTATACGGTAGCTACTCAGTGCAGAGTCATTCGACGGGTAATCCTTTTATTTTCGAAAATACCCTGTCTTCACCACCGGTCTTCAAATGCTACCCATATCGTCGTGTAACATCCTTAATTTTTTTTGATAATTAAATAAATTTTTGAAATTAAATTGTTAATTCATTTGTGAATTAATAAGAAAATGTCCAGAATAAATAGAATTTTGGTTTGAAATTTAAGGATAAGTATTTTATAAATAAAATTGGATTAAAATAAATAAATATTGGATTTAAATATAAATAGGATTTAAAAGCTTTAAAAGTTAATGATAGTTTGTTTTCTAAATTTTTAAATGTATTTATTTTTGGAAGATTTACTTTAAGAATTTAGGTAATAATTTTCAAAAGATTTATTTTAGGATTGAATTCGATTATATATGGTCATATATATATAAATGTGATTATTTTTTAATACGTAATCAAGATTTCTGTATCATTCTTTTCTTTTAAAAGTTGTGCAAATATAAATAATAAGAAATGTACAAATGGTAAATAGAAATATATTTGTACTAAAACTAAATTAAGATTGAATGTGAAAAATAATTGAGATAAAATTTTATTTGTGCAAAATATAAATATATAAGAAGACATATGTTGAGATATGAAAATATATTTGCATAAAGGGTTAACATAAATTTACAAAAATATTGAATCAAGGATATAAACATAAACATGATTTTAGAGACATTTGTAAAGAGATTAATATATGTAAAGGCAAGTGTAATAAAATGTGACAAGTGGCATTGGAAGAATTTTCTTTTGAATTAAGTCTTTGAAAACATGCATAAGAAGAAAATTTGAGATCAGGCTATTTTCTTTTTTTCTCAAACCTGAAAAGAAAAAAACAAAAGAATTTGAAATTCTTTTCAAATCTAAAAACTGAATAAAAGATCAAACATCAAAAAAAATTCTAAAAGCTCAGATCATAGCATGGAAAATATGAAACCAAATCCAAAAAAAGTTGGAAAATAAATTCTGAAGCAAAAAGCAAAATCCTCTCAATAAAATTCTAATAGCAATCAAAATAAGGATGAGCAAGATCAGATCTGAAAGATGTAAGTGCATCTCAATCAGGCAATTCAAAATCAAGCAAGGATTCAGATCATAAAACAAAAGCAGGATTTTCAAAATACTTAGAAAAAATATATTAAAGATTCTCTATTCGAAGCTTCATTCAGGTGAGTAAACTCTCTTTAAAACCCAATCTTTTATCTTAATCTGTGCTCTATGATGATGAATGAGATGGATGATGTTGCTACTATGTTCGTATGTATACATATATGTACACATGTGTACAGATTTGATAATGCATGTCTGGTTTAAAGGCAATATTTGCCTCTGTCGATTACAGGCTTCCAAACCTGTCTTCAAAATAAAAGAAAAAAATTAAACTGCTCCTTCTATGATAATTTTTAGCCAGTAATGTAAAAACAAAACATGTTTAAAATCATCATAACCTAATTCTAAAAATATATTTTCAATATAATATGAAATGGTTTTTATCTGAATGAAGAAACATGGTGAACTTCAAATTTTATCCAATTTTCGATTTGCATGAATTCAAATTTGGATCACATAATCTAAATACATTTCGAAAGAAGGATTTTTGAAAGAAAAACTAGAATTTTTAGTTGCAAATTGGGGTTGCATTTATTGGTCGAACGGAAAATGGGTTATTGCGAATTTCTGGTGATTAACACGATGATGAACCTCGGGATCGTGTCAGTAGGTGCTGGAACTATGGTCGATCTCGATAAAAATGCGAAATGAATTTATAATTCATTGTGGAAGGCAATTTGGATTGATCTAAGGTTTAACCATGGCATTTTGTTGGTTGAATTTGCAAGCCATGATCGTCGTCGTCACCGCGTTTCAGTCAATCACACCAGGGGGAATAGGTTTGTGGATGGTCGAAGCATCATCGGCTATGACGATGTGGCTTCTGATGGCTAGTCGCGGCGGAGTGAAGTGGATTAAGGTGATCGTGTGGGTTACAGGAAGTAATATTGGTTTCGAAATTTTTCTCGATTTCGATTTAATAGCAATCTCGCATTTTTGGTTGTACGAATCATTTCTGGAGATCATTGTGGATGATCGGAAGGCTTCAACGTTGATCGCAGTTGGTCAACGTGCTTGTGCACGTACACGTGCAAATGTTCGTATCAGTGGTTCGAGTATTTGGGGAAGAAGGTGGAAGGCTCGAAGCCAAGCATGGGGAAATGATCCATTTTCTCGAAGCAGGGTGAAGCATGGGTTGCCCGGGTTCAAGCTCGGGTGGGACGTGTTTTTTTTGGGGTTTATTTATGTTTGGCCAAACAGTTTTAAACTTTAAAGAAGAATCAAGTTTTTTAAAAATAAATTTTATTTAAATCAATTTCCTTTTAGATTAGATGTTATCTAAGTTTTAAAATTTGTTAAGAAGGTTTTTAATTAAATTGTTTTAATTAACCGAGTTTTAAAATGGTTTAAAGATATACATAAACTTTTATTTTGAAAGTTTATTAAAACTTAATAATATTAAGGATCAGTTAATGAATGTTTTAATGGTTAATTAACTTTTAAAGTTTAAGTTAAATTTATTTGTTAAAGGAAATTAATTACTTGTAGTTAATTACTTAATAAAAGTAATTAAGATAAATTAATTAATAATTTAAGTTTAATAAATCAAGTAATTAATGAATAATTAATTAAAAATAATTACTTAATTGAAAGTAATTAAGAATGGATAATTAAGGATTAAAAAAATTGATTAATCAATTTTTTAAAGGTTAATCAATTTAAAGAATAATTAATTAATGAGGTTAATTAATTAAGATAATTAATTTGAGAATAATTAATTAATTAAAGGTTAATTAATTAATGAGAGTAATTAAGAGATAATTATTAATTAAGGATTAATTAATTAAATTTTTGTAATTAATTAAGGATAATTAATCAAAGGATTATTATTAATTAAAGGTTAATTAATGATTAATCAAAGGATAATTAATAACAATGGTTTGTAATAAATTAATTATTAATTAACCATGATTAGAAATTTATTCATAGATAATGATATGGTTTAAAACTAATCAGATGACTTGATGATTATACTTATGAATGTATGGATGGTGTGGAATGCTGTGAATTATGTGATATCCTTTATGTGTAATGTTTTGTGATATGTTTGAGCTGTGGAATGTAATTTATTTATCTGTAATGCATTTATGTTATCTGCCTATGATTCTGTGTATATAGATAAGCGTTATAGGATTATACTGCTTATCGATATTGCTGTGATTGAATTTGTAATGATTAATGATGTTGCACTATTATTATGTAAAACCCCTGGACTACACCATACACACATAAATATGGATTGCACGAGGAAATTGGATAAGTCACAAATTTTTGAAATGGTTTTAAAAGTTGAATTGTTTTGAATCCAAAAGGTTTTGGAAATGGATTTGGGTTAAATGTAAAAAGGGTTTTTGAAAAGGTGTTTTCAAAGATAAAATTTATTTTGAATAACTTGATAAAGCTTTGAAATTTAAATAGTTTGATTTGAATTTTAAATTCAAGATTTGAAATTGAATTCTATGTCGAGAATTATGGTTTAAAAATGTTATACAAATTATAAATGTGTTTTTATGGATTTAAACAATTTTAAAAAGTATTGTTTTAGGAATTTGAATTTTACCCAAGCACTTTATCTTGTATAAATGTAATCGGATTTTCCCAAAACGAAAACTGTTTGTTTTCAAATAATAAAAGCATACATATAAGGAAAGAATTTCTAATTTGTGTAAAAGGGATTTCAAATTTGAAATGAAAATGGTTTTCCAAGTTATGAATGAATCTTTGGAAACGGGTTTTGAAAGCTATAAGTTAAATCTTTGATTTAAAGACTGAATGAGTTAATCTAATTGAAATGGAAATTGTTTTGAAATCTGTGAATGAATCTTTGTGAAACTGGGTGAACTTTGTGAAATGAATCTTTTTGTTTAAAGATTAGAAATGGTAATTTGTTTAAACCATTTGAAGAAAGTTTTGGGTTTTAAAGTTGTGACTTAACTAAAATCCCATATCCATATGTTTTTAAATATTGCGCTCATTATTCGGTTTAGCCGGGAGAGGACTTTGTGTCATATAACCCATTTTGAATAGTGATACGACGTCATGGATAGCATTTGAAGACCGATGGTGAAGACCGGGTATTTTTGAGAACGATAGGATAACCTGTCGAATGACTCTGCACTGAGTAGCTACGGTATAGAGATCTCCATATGTGATGGGGAGTCCGATCGGGATTGGGGATACCCAGTGTTTGCAAGGGCTTCTTTTGAAGTGCCTTCGGTTCTGTTCGGACACGGAACAGACTTGTATGGATGTGTGTCTGACATTACACTTTGAGATGTAAAACTAGTTTCTATCAAATACATTTCTATTTGGTAGCGGAGATTTATTCTCTTAGCTTAACACCCTTCTTTGAGACGTACATGCTCAGAGGTTATGTAGTTGATGGTTACTAGTGATACATTCCCAATTTGGTAATGTGGCATACGATGTGCTGCTGATCATTTTGTGTAAAGCGTAGCTTTGTGGACTTGACTTCGTCGAGCCTCACAACCCGGTAATGGTCGAAATAGGAATCGTGGAAGCAAGGTTATTTGGGGGTAGCTCCCCCTGAGGGTATGACCATTTCCTTCTGGATAAAAAGTGATATCATGGTATGGAGCCCAGATATTTACTTATGTTGATTTTGAAAGTGGTATCATGGTATGGAGCCCAGATACTTTACTGTGTGGTTGTTGGATTGAGGACCCTCGGATAAAGGTCGGTAACGACCGTGGAGTAGCATACTCGTGTCAGTAGTTACTTCCGGGCAGGGGTAACCCAGCCTTGTGTAGCAAAGATCTAGTTAGGTTCTCGGGGACGTCCCTCCAGAGGCGTTCCATTTTGTGTGGGAAGTTCCTTTGCCTGACCATTTGGTGGAAATCGAATCATCTAATAGGCGCCTTGTACGGTTTTAGTTGTATAACCTACCATTTACTTATAGTGGTCACCACTATTTAGATGGTAGCTATAATAGGCATAGTTCGAAATGTCTATGCTGGCTAAGATTAATATTATATTTTCGAAAGGTTTTCTGCATTATGCATTATTGATAATATCAAATGATTTTCGCATATCAATCATTTTTGACTGTCATAAGGAGAAATCTCCTCCAAATGTGCGCTTGCATTGTGTGTGTGGCGGGAGGCGTTACGGTAGTTTCATTTTCCAAAAAGCATTGCGGATTTCTTTAAAATCTTTTGTTATTTGTTTTAAAGATAAAACTGTTTTTTTTGTTTACTCATACTAGTCCCATGACCGACCTTGCTTAATACAACGTGATAGGGGGTTCTCGCTTCGCGTTTGGTGGCAAACGGGAGACTCTTAGCCCTACATGTCCCCGGGGAGGGGTTGGCTAACCGGTTAGGTTTTATGTCGAAAGGCTGGCCATAAAAGCAAGGGCAGGGTACCATTGTATGCCACGACGAGGCTTAGATGGTTGAAAAGCCTACCAGTCAAGAGCGGCCACTGTCGATGGTTGAAAAGCCTAGACCGTCACAAGTGGTATCAGAGCTAAAGTTTGAGTAAGAACTTTAGCTACGGAGTGTAACACATTAGATGGCTCATTAGAGATAGTGTGAAGTATAACCTAAAATGAGTACAACCTGTGAAATCGAAAATCTAAATTACTCGGTCTATTTTTTTTAACTGTTGTTATTCCCTAAGATATCTCGTCCAAATGCCTAAATCAGTCTTCTTACTATTTACAGATGGTAAGAATGAGTGGAAGAAGTGGACGAGGTAGGGGACGGGGAAGTACCACTTCAACTAGTCAAGTCCCTGCAACAGCAGCTATTTCCACTCAACCTCAGCCGAATCTGGCTGATTTGTATCGTAGTTTTATCAGATTGGGTGGAAAGCCGTTCATAGGTAAAGAATCTATTGTCGAAGCCCAAGCCTGGATCCGATCAGGCGAAAGAATTTTTAGAGGGCTGAAGTTGGAAGGCGATCAAATGAGATTGATAGCTTCTTGGAAACTCCAAGAAGAAGCCTTAGCCTGGTAGGAAACAGTTACTGTGGATGAGCCGGAAGATGAGTTTATTTGGAGTCGGTACAAATAGGTGTTTGAGCAGCGATACATGCCGTCCGCTGGTATCTCCCAAATGTACCAGGAGTTCATGGATTTGAAGCAAGGAAGTTTATCGTTTAAGGAATACTTAAGAAAATTCAATGAATTATCTCGGTTTGGTCCGGAGCTAGTGAATACACCTTTGAAAAAGAATGAAAGATTCATTCATGGAATGAATAAGAAGTTCCATGAGAGAGTGACTGCTCATGTAAAGGAATCTTTCTCTGAATTGATCGATATGGGCTATTGATATGCCACTCTAGATAAACAAGAAGTTTTAGAGGAGAAAGGAAATGCGAACAATCCGAATTGGAAGAAAAGGAAGTTCGGAGGAAAGAAAGAATATCAAGGCAAAGAATACACAGAATTACAAGGTGAAAGATGTTACTTGTTTCAATTGCTTGGAGAAAGGCCATTACTCGAACAGTTGCAAGGATCCCTGGAAGCAAGGAGAGAGGAAGCAATTTATGAAGCCACAACAGGATTCTAGGGAATGCTATTACTGCCACAAGCTAGGGCATTGGATGAGGAATTGCCCAGCAACAAAGCAAGCTCAAGTAGAAGAGGTATATGCAAACAAAGATGATCCTTCAACCTCAAAGGTTGATAAAGGAAAAAGAATTTTAGAAGGTAATCCTTTTTCATTTATGATAAAATTATTTGAGTTTTGATTAACAGGAGAGCTACACATAGTTTTATTTCTTAGCAAACGTAGATAAGTTAAATCTTGAATCTGAGATCGTAGTCGAACCTATTTTTGTCTGTTTCATTGGGTTTCGATATATTCTACGAATGGTTAGCTATTCCTTTGAACTAACCAGTGCCTTTGCATATTTCGTAGATCAAATAACCCGATTATTTCGTAGTTGAATGAGTTGATTCTTATATTTGTTGATATTCTGATTTGGTAAGCCAAATGCAGAATAAATATTTCGATTTGATCTGATAAATCATTTCCCTATCTCTCATCCATTCTTTTTTGTCACCCTAGCAAATTTCGGGGATGAAATTTTCTTAAGGAGGGGAATCTGTAACATCCCTGAATTTTATTTGATAATTAAATTAATTTTTGAAATTAAATTGTGAATTCATTTGTGAATTAACTAGAAAATGTCCAGAATAAATAGAATTTTGGTTTGAAATTTAAGGATAAGTATTTTATAAATAAATACTGGATTTAAAGGTAAATAGGATTTAAAAGCTTTAAAAGTTAATGATAGTTTGTTTTCTAAATTTTTAAATATATTTATGTTTGGAAGATTTACTTTAAGAATTTAGGTAATAATTTTCAAAAGATTTATTTTTAAGATTGAATTCTCTTATATATATTCATATATATATATATATATATATAAATGTGATTATTTGTTAATATTTAATCAAGATTTCTAAATCATTCTTTTCTTTTAAAAGTTGTGCAAATATAAATAATAAGAAATGTATAAATGGAAAATATAAATATATTTGTACTAACTAAATTAAGATCGAATGTGAAAATAATTGAGATAAAATTTTATTTGTGCAAAATATAAATATATAAGAAGACAAATGTTGAGATATGAAAATACATTTGCATAAAGGGTTAAAAATAAATTTACAAAAATATTTGAAACATGGACATAAACATAAAAATGATTTTAGAGACATTTGTAAAGAGATTAATACATGTAAAGAAAAGTGTAATAAAATGGACAAGTGGCATTGGAAGTATTTTCTTTTGAATTAAGTCTTTGAAAACATGCATAAGAAGAAAATTTAAGATCAGGCTATTTTCTTTTTTTCTCAAACCTGAAAAGGAAAAAAAACAAAAGAATTCGAAATTCTTTTCAAATCTAAAAACTGAATAAAAGATCAAACATCAAAAACAAATTCTAAAAGATCAGATCACAGTGTGGAAAATCTGAAACCAAATAAAAAAAAAGCTGGAAAAAAATTCTGAAGCAAAAAGCAAAATCCTCTCAATAAAATTCTAACAGCAATCAAAATAAGGATGAGCAAGATCAGATCTGAAAGATGTAAGTGCATCTCAATCAGGCAACTCAAAATCAAGCAGGGATTCAGATCATAAAACAAAAGCCGGATTTTCAAAATACTTAGAAAAAAAAATTAAAGCTTCTCTGTTCAGCGCTTCATTCAGGTAAGTAAACTCTCTTTAAAACCCAATCTTTTATCTTGATCTGTGCTCTATGATGATGAATGAGATGGATGATGTTGTAACTATGTTTGTATGTATATATATGTGTACATATGTGCATAGATTTGATAATGCATGTCTAATTTAAAGGCAATATTTGCCTCTGTTGTTACAGGCTTCCAATCTTGTCTTCAAAAGAAAAGAAAAAAAATTAAACTGCTCCTTCTATGATCTTTGTTAGCCAGTAATGTAAAAACAAAACATGTTTAAAATCATCATAACTTAATTTTAAAAATATATTTTCAATATAATATGAAATGGTTTTTGTCTGAATGAAGAAACACAGTGAACTTCAAATTTTATCCAATTTTAGATCTGCATGAATTCAAATTTGGATTACATAATCTAAATACATCTCGAAAGCAAGGATTTTTAAAACAAAAACTAGAATTTTTAGTCGCGAATTGGGGTTGCATTTATTGGTTGAACGGAAAATGGGTTATTGCGAATTTCTGGTGATTAACACAATGTTGAACCTCGGGATCATGTCACTAAGTGCTGGAACTATGGTCGATCTCAAGAAAAATGCGAAATGAATTTATAATTCATTGTGGAAGGTAATTTGGATTGATCTAGGGTTTAAGCACGGCATTTTGTTGGTTGAATTCGCAAGCCATGATCGTCGTACTCACCGCGTTTCAGTCAATCGCACCAGAGGGAATGGGTTTGTGGACGGTCGAAGCATCATCGGCTATGACGGCGTGGCTTCTGATGGCTTGTCGCGGCGGAGCGAAGTGGATTAAGGTGATCATGTGGGTTACGGGAAGTTATATTGGTTTCGAAATTTTGCTCGATTTTTATTTAATAGCAATCTCGCGTTTTTGGTTGTACGAATCGTTTCTGGAGATCATTGTGGATGATAGAAGGCTTCAACATTGATCACAGGTGGTTAACGTGCTTGTGCACGTATACGTGCAAATGTTCGTATCAGTGGTTCGAGTATTTGGGGAAGAAGGTGGAAGGCTCGAAGCCAAGCATGGGGAACCGATCCATTTTCTTGAAGCAAGGTGAAGCATGGGTTGCCTGGGTTCAAGCTCGGGTGGGACGTGTTTTTTTCCGGGTTTATTTATGTTTGGCCAAACAGTTTTAAACTTTAAAGAAGAATCAAGTTTTTTAAAAATAAATTTTGTTTAAATCAATTTCCTTTTAGATTAGATGTTATCTAAGTTTTAAAATTTGTTAAGAAGGTTTTTAACTAAATTGTTTTAATTAACCAAGTTTTAAAATGGTTTAAAGATATACATAAACTTTTATTTTGAAAGTTTATTAAAACTTAATAATATTAAGGGTTAGTTAATGAATGTTTTAATGGTTAATTAACTTTTAAAGTTTAAGTTAAATTTATTTGTTAAAGGAAATTAATTACTTGTATTTAATTACTTAATAAAAGTAATTAAGATAAATTAATTAATAATTTAAGTTTAATAAATCAAGTAATTAATGAATAATTAATTAAAAATAATTACTTAATTGATAGTAATTAAGAATGGATAATTAATGATTAAAAAAATTGATTAATCAAATGTTTAAAGGTTAACTAATTTAAAGAATAATTAATTAATGAGGTTAATTAATTAAGGTAATTAATTTGAGAATAATTAATTAATTAAAGGTTAATTAACTAATGGAAGTAATTAAGGGATGATTATTAATTAAGGATTAATTAATTAAGGATAATTAATCAAGGGATTATTATTAATTAAAGGTTAATTAATGATTAATTAAAGGATAATTAATAATAATGGTTTGTAATAAATTAATTATTAATTAACCATGATTAAAAATTTATTCATAGGTAATGATCTAGTTTAAAATTAATCAGACGACTTGATGATTATACTTATGAATGTATGGATGGCATGGAATGCTGTGAATTATGTGATATCCCTTATGTGTAATGTTCTGTGATATATTTGAGCTGTGGAATGTAATTTATTTATCTGTAATGCATTTATGCTACCTATCTGTGATTCTGTGTATATAGATAAGCGTTATAGGATTATACCGCTTATCGATATTGCTGTGATTGAATCTGTAATGCTTAATGATGTTGCACTATTATTGTGTAAAATCCCTGGCCTACACCATACACACATAAATATGGATTGCACGAGGAAATTGGTTAAGTCACAGATATTTGAATTTGTTTTAAAAGTTGAATTGTTTTGAATCCAAAAGGTTTTGGAAATGGATTTGGGTTAAATGTAAAAAGGGTTTTTGAAAAGGTGTTATCAAAGATAAAAGTTATTTTGAATAACTTGATAAAGTTCTGAAATTTAATAGTTTGATTTGAATTTTAAATTCAAGATTTGAAATTGAATTCTATGTTGAGAATTATGTTTTAAAAATGTTATACAAATTATAAATGTGTTTTTATGGATTTAAACCATTTTAAAAGTATTGTTTTGGGAATTTGAATTTAACCCAAGGGCTTTATCTTGTATAAATGTAATTGGATTTTTCCGAAACGAAAACTGTTTGTTTTCAAATAATAAAAGTTTTCATATAAGGAAAGAATTTCCAATTTATGTAAAAGGGATTTCAAATTTGAAATGAAAATGGTTTTTTAAGTTATGAATGAATGTTTGGAAACGGGTTTTGAAAGCTATAAGTTAAATTTTTGATTTAAAGATTGAATGAGTTAATCCAATTGAAATGGAAATTGTTTTGAAAGATGTGAATGAATCTTTGTGAAACTGGGTAAACTTTAGGAAATGAATCTTTTTGTTTAGAGATTTGAAATGGTAATTTGTTTAAAATATTTGAAGAAAGTTTTAGGTTTTAAAGTTGTGACTTAACTAAAATCCCATATCCATATGTTTTTAAATATTGCGCTCATTATTCGGTTTAGCCGGGAGAGGACTTTTTGTCATATAACCCATTCCGAATAATGATACGACGTTATGGATAGCATTTGAAGACCGGTGATGACGACCAGGTATTTTCGAGAACGATAGGATAACCTGTCGAATGACTCTGCACTGAGTAGCTACGGTATAGAGATCTCCATATGTGATGGGGAGTCCGATCGGGATTGGGGATACCCAGAGTTTGCAAGGGCTTCTTTTGAAGTGCCTTCGGTTCTGTTCGGACCTGGAACAGACTTGTACGGATGTGTGTCTGACATTACATTTTGAGATGTAAAACCAGTTTCTATCAAATACATTTCTGTTTGGTGGCGGAGATTTATTCTCTTAGCATAACATCTTCTCTAAGACGTACGAGCTCAGAGGTTATGTAGTTGATGGTTACTGGTGATACATTCCCAATTTGGTAATGTGGCATACGAAGTGCTGCTGATCATTTGTTGATCAAAGCATGGATTTTGTGTAAAGCATAGCTTTGTGGACGTGACTTCGTCGAGCATCACAACCCGGTAATGGTCGAAACAGGAATCGTGGCAGCAAGGTTATTTGGGGGTAGCTCCCCCTGAGGGTATGACCATTTCCTTCTGGATAAAAAGTGATATCATGGTATGGAGCCCAGATATTTACTTATGTTGATTTTGAAAGTGGTATCACGGTATGGAGCGTTGATACTTTATGGCGTGGTTGTTGGATTGAGGGCCCTCGGATAAAGGTTGGTAATGACCGGGGAGTGGCATACTAATGTCAGTAGTTGCTTCCGGGCAGGGTTAACCCGGCCTTTTGCAGCAGAGATCCGGTTAGATTCTCGGGGACGTCCCTCCAGAGGCGTTCCATTTTGTGTAGGAAGTTCCTTTGCCTGACCATTTTTTGGAAATACAATCATCCAATACGCGCCTTGTACGGTTTTAGTTGTATAACCTGTCATTTACTTATGGTGGTCACCACTGTTTAGATGGTAGCTATAGTAGGCATAGTTCGAAATGTCTATTCTGGCTAAGATTAATATTATACTTTCGAAAGGTTTTCTACACTATGCACTAATAATAATATCAAATGATTTTCGCGTATCAAGCATTTTTGACTGTCATAAGAAGAAATCTCCTCCAAGTGTAGGCTTGCATTGTGTGTGTGGCGGGAGGCCTTATGGCAGTTTCATTTTCCAAAAAGCATTGCAGATTTCTTAAAATCTTTTGTTGTTTGTTTTAAAGATAAAACTGTTTTTTTTGTTTACTCATACTAGTTCCATAACTGACTCGGAGTTTATTGTTCCCTTTCTAAACTCTGGGTGCCCACAATTTTCCACACGGGTAGTCTAGAGATGGGTTTTTCAGATAGTCAAAAAATAGGCATAGATTCGATTGCTTTCGAAGTCTTTTGGTTCGGTAGTTTTGGAGATCTTCTTAAATCTTTGGATCTTTGAAGTTTTTGGTTTGGCAATAACGTTCGGGATCGGATTTGCTGCAAGTTCAATTTGATAATGGTTCGAGTTTGAAGTTTGGTTTGAAGTTGCAGTTTTGGTTTCTCTTGAAGACTTTGTTCAATGTTGAGATATTTTTCCGATGTGGTGTTGTATTGTATCATTCTCTGATGGTGTTGGGTTGTTGTATCATGATGTATATCACATTGCATCTATATAGTATATCAATGTTATCATCTTTTGTTTCCACTGTGTTGTTTATCATTTAATGTTGTTGCAAGTTCCGGCGATATGAATTTGATGTCGTTTGTCGTGCATCGAGTTTGGGTCGTCACAGTCGTATCATTATTTGGAATGGGTTATATGACATAAGGTCCTCTTTCGGCTAAACCAAATAATGAGCGCCAAATTTAAAAACATATGGATATTGGGATCTCAGTTAAGTCACAACTTTAACCCAAAACCTTTCTTTCAAATGGTTTAAACCAATTACCATTTTCAAATCTGTTAAACAAAATGATTCACTTCACAAAGTTCACCCATCTTTCACAAAGATTCATTTATAGCTTTTCAAAACAATTTCCCTTTCAAATTGGATTAACTCATCCAGTCTTTAAATCAAAGACTCAATTCATAGCTTTCAAAACCATTTCCAATTATTCATTCATTACTTGGAAAACCATTTTCATTTCAAACTTGAAATCCTTTCAACACAAATTAGAAATTCTTTCCTTATATGAAAGTTATTGTTATTTGAAAACAAATAGTTTTCGTTTTGGAAAAATCCGATTTCATTTGTACAAGTTAAAGCCCTTGGGTTAAATTCAAATTCCCAAAACAATACTTTTAAAATGGTTTAAAACCCATATAAACACATTTATAACTTGTATAACCTTTATAATTTCCAAACATAGAATTCAATTTCAATTCTTGAATTTAAACTCAAATCAAACTATTTAAATTTCAAAACTTTATCAAGTTATTCAAAAATAACTTTTATCTTCAAAATTCCTTTTCAAAACTTTTCACATTTAACCCAATTCCATTTCCAAAACTATTTGAATTCAAAATTCAATTTAAAAATCATTTCAAAAAAATCCGTGACTTAACCAATTTTCTCGTGCAATCCATATTTGTGTGTGTATAGTGTAGTCCAGGGTTTTACACAATAGTGCAACATCATTCAATCATCACAGATTCAAGCACAGCAATTATAGATAAGCAGTATATTTCTATAACGCTTATCTTCCATTTACAGATCCATAGATAAATAATATACATTCATCATAGATAAAATAAATTACATTCATCACAACTCGAATCAAAATAACTCATATCACAAAGCATCACACATCAGGGATATTCAAACTACTCAAAGTATTTCATACAATTCAAACATCCATAAGTAGGATTAATTATTCATCTGATTAATTTAAATCAGATTAATTACTACTAATTCTGGTTAATTAATATTAATTAATTATAAACCTTAATCATTAGTTAATATTTAATCGTTTATTAATTAACCTTTAAAATAAATTAATCAACTTTTAATTATTAATCAACCTTTAATCATTAAATAATTAACTTTTTAATTATTTAATTATTCTTTAAATTAATTTCCCTTAATTAATTAATTAACTTTTAATTAATCACCATTTAATTAATTATCCTTAATTTATTACAATAGGTGATTATCCCTAATCACTTTCATTAACTAAATCTTTAATTAATTAATTATCCTTAGATTAATTTATAATTCACACACATTAACTATCCTTAATTAATTATAATAAGTAGTTATCCTAATTACTTAATTAAATTTAACTATTAATTAATTACTTTTAACTTAGTAATTAATTACCTCTAATTCCTTACATTAATTAATCTTCTAATTAATTAATTAATTATTCTTAATTATGAAACTAATTAACCTTAATCAATCTTTGATTAAGTAATTATCCTTAACATTTTCTTACATTAAATAATTATCTTTATAACTTAAATCAAGTAATTTATCTTTTAATCACTTAAGACTTTAATCAAATCAAAAGATAATCCCTTCATCTTAAATTAATTTCTTTAAATATAAAAGGTTATTTTTAAAACACTTTTTAAACTTAATAAATTTTAAAATAATTTATATTTAAAACCTTTAATTAATACAAAAATAAACAAGAATTGTATAAAAGAATTTGTTTACAAAATTCGTTAAAGCTCGATTAAACTTTTTAAAACTTGTTTAAAATTTTAAACTTTAAAACTGTTTTATACACAAACACTCAAACCCGGGCAAATCTTTAGTTTTCCTGAGCAAAACTTTGGGCTTCACCCAATCTTCATCTGCTCCGAGATATTCTCACGAGTAACTCGAGCATGAACCCAAGCGTATCATTGTCTTCCTCAAAACCATTACCACCCCCAGATGCACAACTTTGCACGTGCACGTGCACGAGGCGTCGGAGCCTCGACGATCGATGCTGCCATCTTTCCCATGTCGACGAAGATCGACTCGTCCACCTCTATCACCCAGTTCGATGAATTCGAATTAAACTCGAAAAAATTGATATCCACGAACCCACTGGAAACCACAGATCAACGAATAAACACCACGAAAAACATTCTTCGACAGCCTGCAACCATGCCGCCGTGTCTAGGAGTTCATCAGAACCTTCTCCTCCTATTCCCCCAGGTCCGATGGCCTTAAATTCAATATCGACGCTGCAGTAATCACCTAAACTCAACCAACCCAAAATGAAAATCGAACGCTGGTTCGACATCCACCCGCTGCTACGTTCATCTGTAAATGCTTCTACTATTTTTCCATGAATCCACTACTCACTAGCTAGCTTTGACAAAAAGCTTGATCCATAGAATTTACACAAAACCAGTTTTCTGTTCAACTCTGCATTTCTCGATCGATACAACACGAAATTTTTTAAATTTACTTTTAAAATTTATGATTTTCCAAAACGAACAAGACGATATATAAGAATCTGGGATTTATGAAGTTCAAATTTTTTACATTCTTACAATCTTACTGTATTTTCTAAATTTCAGAAAATATTTTAACTAATTTTATTTAGAAATATTTTTACAATTTAAATCTTGATTATATAATTATGTTTTGTTCAGATCCTAAGACCTAACAATAATCAGAGGAAGATAGCTTGATTTTTGAAATGATTTTACAAACTGAATCAAGAATAGAGGCTTAATCTCTTGGTTTCCAGACATGCACATGCAAATTTAAACAAATATAGACACAGACATGCATGCACATTAACAAACATACAAACAACTTCAAGTATATAAGGGTTTAAGAATTTGCTCACCGTGTTGTTTTAAACAGAGGACTTGAATCTGTTTAGAACTGGAATGCTTTGAATTTGTACTTAATGTTTGATTCTTGTTTTGATTTGATCCCTGATTGTAGAAGTTTCGAGTTGCTTGATCTTTACTGATTGATCTTATTTTGCTTGCTCAGTTGCTTAATGCTTTGCTTTGATACTTTTCCAGGTTTTGAAAATTCTGAGATGATTTCTTTTTTTGTTTTTTTATTATTTTTTTCCTGATACCAGATTTTGGATATGGAAGATGAAAGAATATTTTAGAAGCCTAGTTCTTTAATTTATGTTATTTGTAAATTTAAAATCTTTAAGTAAATAAATATGCCACTTGTAATTATTGTTAACACTTGTGAGTTTACATTAACACTTGTTTCACAAATGTCATTTGTGAAAATTTTGTGTTTAAGTCCTTTTGTTAAATTTTATTTTTATAATTTGTGTTAAACCCTTATCATGTTAAAATTTATGAAACATGTTTTACCTTTTATTAATATGTCTTATATTTTCAAAAGGTATGTTCATATCAAAACTTTATATTTATTCTAATTATATTTATCTTCAAATTAAAAGAAAAGTAATTTAAATCATCATGCAAATCTTGTTTAATCTCAAAAGATTTGTATATTAAAACCTTTATCCATTCTTGTTTTTAAAATATATATACATTTTCTTTATTAATCACTTATATAATCTTTTAAAGATTAATGGTTTTAAAATTAATTACACATGAATAAATATATTAGAATTTTATTCTAAATTATCCTTTGGAAAAATTTATTATATCAAATTCCAAATATCATTTTCAAATCAAAATGCATATTTAGTAAAATTAGATACAAATTCTTATTAGCTTAAAAATAAAATTTTAAATCCAACTTATTACTAATATATTTATTTTTAGTTTTCAAATTCAAATTTTAATTAAAAACCAATATATATACACAAACAACTAATATTTTATTTTATTTTGGAAAAACTCAATTTAATTCACAATTTAATTTTCAAAAATTAAATTAATTATCAAATTAAACTTGGCTAAAATCCGGGAATGTTACAAATTCCCCCCTTAAGAAAATTTCATCCCCGAAATTTGCCAGGGAGACAACAAAGAACGGATGAAAGATAGAGAATGTCTTTTCAGATCAAACTGAATATTTATTCTGCATTTGGCTTACCAAATCAGAATATCGATAATAGATACGAGAATGAACTCATTCTATATCTCACAAGATACTTTGGTCATCGGATCTACGAAATATGCAGGGGCATTGATTAGTTCGAAAGGATAACTAACCGTTCGTAAAATATATCGAAACCCAATGAAACAAACAAAAATAGGTTCATCAACGATCTTAGACTCAAGATTTAACTTATTTTTGATTTTCTGAGAAATAAAACTATGTGTATCTCCCGTGTCGAACAAAATTCGAACAATTTTACTGTAAACAAGAAGGTTACCTTCTAAAATTCCTTTTCCTTTATCAGCCTTTGAGGTTGAAGGATCATCTTTGATTGCATACACCTTCGCTACTTGAGCTTGTTTCAATGCTGGGCAATCCTTGATCCTATGTCTTGGCTTGTGGTAGTAATAGCATTCCCTAGATTTCTGCCCTGGCTTCATAAATTGCTCCCTCTCTCCCTGCTTCCTGGGATTCTTGCAACTATTTGAGTAATGGCCTTTCTCCAAGCAATTGAAACAAGTAACATCTTTCACCTTGTTATCCTGCGTATTCTTCTTTTCTTTGCCTTTCCATGGCTTCTTTCCGCCAAACTTCCTTTTCCTCCAATTCGGATTTCATGCATTTCCCTTTTCCTCTAAAACTTCTTGTTTATCTAGAGTGGCATATCGATAGCCTATATCTATTAGGTCAGAAAAAGATTCCTTTACGTGAGCAGTCATTCTTTCGTGGAATTTCTTATCCCTCTAATGGATCTTTCCTTCTTCTTCAAAGGTGTATTCACCAACTCCGGACCAAACCGAGGTAATTCGTTGAATTTGTTCAAGTATTCCTCAAATGATATGCTTCCCTGCTTCAAATCCATGAACTCCTAATACATTCGAGAGATACCAGCAGACGACATATATCGCTGCTTGAACACTTCCTCGAATCGATTCCAAGTAAACTCATCCGCCGGCTCATCCATTGTAACTGTCTCCCAACAAGCTAAAGCCTCTTCCTGGAGTTGCCAGGAAGCTATCAATCGCATCTGATCATCTTCCAATTTTAGTCCTTTGAAAATCCTTTCGCACGATCGAACCCAGGCTTGTGCTTCGATAATGGTTTCCTTGCCTGTGAATGGCTTTCCACCAAGTTTGGAACAACTTTGATATAAATCAGCCAAATTCGGCTGAGGTTGAGCAGTAATAGCTGTTTCCGTTGTTGCAGGGCCTTAACCACTTAAAGTGGTACTTCCCCGTCCCCTACCTCGTCCTCTTATTCCACTCATTCTTACTATCTGTAAATAGTAAGAAAACCGATTTAGGCATTCAGACGACATATCTTATGGAATAACAACGGTTAAAGTAAATAGGCTGAGTAATTTGGGTTTTCGGTTTCACGGGTTGTACTCATTCTAAGGTATACTTCACCCTATCTCTTACGAGCTATCTAATGTGTTACACTCCGTAGCTAAAGTTCTTACTCAACCTTTAGCTCCGATACCAAATGTTACGACCCGAACTCGATGCCCTACAATCGACATCGAAATCCATATCGCCGGAGCTTATAACAACATTAGATGACAAACACCACAGCGGAAACAAAGGATGATTACATTGATATACAATATAGATACAATGTCACTTACATCATGATTCAACATATCCATAAATATCAGAGACCATAAACAACAGCGGAAAAAAGATAACAACGGAAGAGATAACTCCAATATGATCTTCGATAGAGAGCGAATCCATGGTCTGCAATTCCAAACCAAAATTCCAAAGCCAAAGCTCCAAACTTCAAGCTCGAACCACCATCCAGCAGAACTTGTAGCAAATGCGATCCCAAACGCGATTGCCAAACCAAAAATTTCAAAGATCCAAAGACTGAAGAATATTTCCAAATGCTACCAAACTAAAGACTTCAAAGGCTATCGAATCTACACCTACTATTTGATTATCTGAAAAACCTGACTTTAGACTGCCCGTGTGGAAAATCGTGGGCACCCAGAGTTTAGGAAGGGAACAAAAAACTCCAGGTCAGTCATGAGACTGGTGTGAGCAAACGAAAATGGTTTTAAACAAAACAAACAACAAAATAATTTAAGTTTGAAATCTGCAATGCTTTTTGAAAAATGAAACTACCATAAGGCCTCCCGACAAACACACCATGCAATCGCACACTTGGCAGAGATTTCTCCTTATAATAGTCAAACATGCTTATTACGCAAAATCCTTTTTTATATTATTATTAGTGCATAGTGGAAAACATTTCAAAAGTATAATATTAATCTTAGCCGACATGGGTACCATTATATTATGCCTGCTATAGCTACCACCTGAGGTGGCGGGTTATACAACTGCAATCGTAAAGGGCGCATATTGATGATTGGATTTCCAACAAATGGTCAGGCTAAGGAACTTCCTATTGCCACATGGGTACGCCTTTGGAGGGACGGCCTGAGAACCTACCCGGATCCCTTCCAACACAAGGCCGGGTTACCCCTGCCCAGAAGTAACACCTACAAGTATGCCATCCCCAGTCGTTAGCGACCTTTATTCGAGGATCCTCGACCACAAGGCAACCACAAAGTAATAAATTTGCAGTGTCCACATGAGTTAAGTATCTGGGCTCCATACCATGATAACACCCTTTCTAGAAGAAATGGACATACTCTAGGGGTGCGACCCCTGATAACCTTGCTGTATCTTTCCTGTTTCGACCATTTCCGGGTTGTGAGGTCTTGATGCAGTTTCGTCCACAAAGCTACGCTTTATACAAAGCCATTCTTTGATCAACATATGGTCAGCAGCACTTCGTATGCCACATTAGCAAATTGGAAATGTATCACTAATAACCATCAACTACATAACCTTTGAGCTCGTACGTCTCAGAGAAGGGTGCTAAGCTAAGAGAATAAATTTTCCACCACCGAACAGAAATGTATTTGATAGAAACCAGCTTTACATCTCAAAGTGTAACGTCAGACACACATCCATAAAAGTATGTTCCGGATTCGAACAGAACCGAAGGCACTTCCAAAGAAGCCCTTGCATTCCGGGTATTCACAATCCCGATCGGACTGCCCATCATATAAGGAGATCTCTATACCGTAGCTACTCAGTGCAGAGTCATTCGGTGGGCAATCCTTTCATTTTCGTAAATACCCGGTCTTCACCTTCGGTCTTCAAATGCTATCCATATCGTCGTATCATTATTCAGAATAGGTAATATGTCACAAGGTCTTCTCCCGGGTAAACCGAATAATGAGCGCAATATTTAAAAACATATGGATATTGGGATCTCAGTTAAGTCACAGCTTTAACCCAAAACCTTTCTTTCAAATGGTTTAAACCAATTATCATTTTCAAATCTTTTAAACAAAAAGAAATTCACTTCACAAAGTTCACCCATCTTTCACAAAGATTCATTTATAGCTTTTCAAAACAATTTCCCTTTCTAATTGGATTAACTCATCCAATCTTTAAATCAAAGACTCAATTCATAGCTTTCAAAACCATTTCCAAACATTCATTCATTACTTGGAAAACCATTTTCATTTCAAACTTGAAATCCTTTCAACACAAATTGGAAATTCTTTCCTTATATGAAAGCTATTGTTATTTGAAACAATTAGTTTCTGTTTGGGAAAAATCCGATTTCATTTATACAAGTTAAAGCCTTTGGGTTAAATTCAAATTCCCAAAACAATACTTTTAAAATGGTTTAAAACCCATATAAACATATTTATAACTTGTATAACCTTTTTAAACCATAATTTCCAAACATAGAATTCAATTTCAAGTCTTGAATTTAAATTCAAATCAAACTATTTAAATTTCAAAACTTTATCAAGTTATTCAAAAATAACTTTTATCTTTAAAATTCCTTTTCAAAAACTTTTCACATTTAACCCAATTCCATTTCCAAAACTATTTGAATTCAAAATTCAATTTAAAAATCATTTCAAATAAACCTGTAACTTAACCAATTTCCTCGTGCAATCCATATTTGTGTGTGTATAGTGTAGTCGAGGGTTTTGCACAATAGTGCAACATCATTCAATCATCACAGATTCAAGCACGTCAATTATAGATAAGCGGTATATTTCTATAACGCGTATCTTCCATTCACAGATCCACATATAAATAATATACATTCATCACAGATAAAATAAATTACATTCATCACAGCTTGAATCAAAATAACTCATATCACAAAGCATTACACATCAGGGGTATTCAAACTATTCAAAGTATTTCATACAATTCAAACGTCCATAAGTAGGATTAATTATTCATCTGATTAATTTAAATCGAATTAATCACTACTAATTTTGGTTAATTAATATTAATTAATTACAAACCTTAGTCATTAATAATCATTTATTAATTAACCTTTAAAATAAATTAATCAACTTTTAATTATTAATAACCAACCTTTAATCATTAAATAATTAACTTTTTAATTATTTAATTATTCTTTAAATTAATTACCCTTAGTTAATTAATTAATTAATCCTTAATTTATTACAATAGGTGATTATCCCAAATCACTTTCATTAACTAAATCTTTAATTAATTAATTATCATCAGATTAATTTATAATTCACACACATTAATTATCCGTAATTAATTATAATAAGTAATTATCCCTAATTACTTAATTAACTTTAACCATTAGTTAATTACTTTTAACTAAGTAATTATCTTTAAGTAATTAATTACCTCTAGTTCCTTACAATAATTAATCTTCTAATTAAATATTTATTCTTAATTATGAAATTAATTAACCTTAATCAATCTTTGATTAAGTAATTATCCTTAAAATTTTCTTACATTAAATAATTATCTTTAATAACTTAAATCAAGTAATTTATCTTTTAATCACTTAAGACTTTAATCAAATCAAAAGATAAACCCATCATCTTAAATTAATTGCTTTAAATATCAAAGGTTGTTTTTAAATATATAAAAAACACATTCTAAACTTAATAAATTTTAAAATAATTTATATTTCAAACCTTTAATTAATACAAAAATAAACACGAATTGTATAAAAGAATTTGTTCACAAAATTCGTTAAAAATCGATTAAAATTTATAAAACTTGTTTAAAATTTTAAACTTTAAAACTGTTTTACACACTAACACTCAAACCTGGGCAAATCTTTAGTTTTCCCGAGCAAAACTTCAGGCTTCACCCAATCTTCATCTGCATCGAGGTATTCTCGCGAGCAACTCGAGCACGAACTAGAGCGTATCACCGTGTTCCTCAAAACCATTACCACCCCCAGATACATAACTTTGTTCGTGCACATGCACGAGGCGTCGGAGCCTTGGCGATCGATGTTGCCATCTTTCCCATGTCGATGATGATCGAATCGTCCACCCCCATTACCTGGTTCGACGAATTCGAATGAAACTCGAAAAAATTGCTATCCACGAACCCACTGGAAACCACAGATCAACGAATAAACACCACGCCAAACCTTCTCCGATAGCCTGCACCCACGCCGACGCGTCTAGGAGTTCATCAGAACCTCCTCCTGTTCCCTCAGGTCCGATGGCCTTAAATTCAATATCGACGCTGCAATAATCACCTAAACTCAACCAATCCAAAATGTAAATCGAACCCTAGTTTGACATCCACCCGCCGCCACGTTCATCTATAAATGCTTCCACTATTTTTCCATGAATCCCCTACTCACTAACTAGCTTTGGCAGAAAGCTTTATCCAAGGAATACTGCCGATCAATGGAATTTACACAAAACCTATTTTCTGTTCAACTCTGCATTTCTCTATCGATACAACACGAAAAATTTTAAATTTACTTTTAAAATTTATGATTTTCCAAAATGAACAAGATGATGTATAAGAATCTAGGATTTATGAAGTTCGAATTTTTTACATTCTTACAATCTTACTGTATTTTCTAAATTTCAAAAAAATATTCTAACTAATTTTATTTAGAAATATTTTTACAATTTAAATCTTGATTATGTAAGTGTTTTGTTCAGATCCTAAGACCTAACAATATTCAGAGGAAGATAGTTTGATTTTTGAAATGATTTTGCAAACTGAATCAAGAACAGTGGCTTAATCTCCTGGTTTCCAAGCATGCACAGGAAAATGTAAACAAATATACACACAGACATGCATGCACATTAAGAAACATACAAAAAACTTCAAGTATATAAAGGTTTAAGAATTTGCTCACCGTGTTGTTTCAAACAGAGGACTTGAATCTATTTTGAACTGGAATGCTTTGAATTTGTACTTGATGTTTGATTCTTGTTTTGATTTGATCCCTGATTGTTGAAGTTTCAAGTTGCCTGATCTTTACTGATTGATCTTGTTTTTCTTGTTGAGTTGCTTAATGCTTTACTTTAATACTTTTCCAGGTTTCGAAAATTCTAAGATGGTTTCTTTTTTTTCTTTTTTTTTTTCCTAATTCCAGATTTTGGATATGGAAGATGAGAGGATATTTTAGAAACCTAGTTTCTTTAGTTTATGTTATTTGTAAATTTAAAATCTTTAGGTAAACAAATATGCCACTTGTAATTATTTTTAACACTTGTGAGTTTAAATTAACATTTGTTTTACAAATGTCATTTGTGAAAATTTTGTGTTTATGTCCTTTTGTTAATTTTTTTATAATTTATGTTAAACCCTTGTCATAATAAAATTTATGAAACATGTTCTATCTTTTATTAATATGTCTTATATTTTCAAAAGGTATATTCATATCAAAACTTTATATTTATTCTAACTATATTTATCTTCAAATATAAAAGAAAAGTAATTTAAATCATCATGCAAATCTTGTTTAATCTCAAAAAATTTGTATATTAAAACCTTTATCCATTCTTGTTTTTAAAATATATATACATTTGTTTATTAATAATTTATTTAATATTTTAAAGATTAATGGTTTTAAAATTTTATTACACATGAATAAATATATTAGAATTTTATTCTAAATTAGCCTTTGGAAAAATTTATTATATCAAATTCAAAATATCATTTTCAAATCAAAATGCATATTTAATAAAATTAGAAACAAATTCTTATTAGCTTAAAAATAAAATTTTAAATCCAATTTATTTCCAATATATTTATTTTTGAGTTTTCAAATTCAAATTTCAATTAAAAACCAATATATATGTACAAAAAACTAATATTTTATTTTATTTTGGGAAAACTCAATTTAATTCACAATTTAATTTTCAAAAATTAAATTAATTATCAAATTAAACTTGGCTAAAATCCGAGAATGTTACATTGTTTATTTTCATTATAAACTTGTATATTGAATATTTAAAATTAATTAAATATTCACTAATCAAAGTAGTAAAATTCCAGGTCGTTACATGAAGACTAAGAAAGAATCGCCAAAGATGGATTTATTAAAGTAATTATTTAGAAATTTTAGACCAAAAGTTATTAAACCACCAAATTCTAATTTGGTTTCTTTTAATATTTAAGCACATCATAGACATCATCCATAGATTATAGACAGGTTCAATATAAATAATTAACATTTAACATTCTTTATTCTTAATGCTACCAGTAATTAGGTTGTGTGTATTTAAGGAACAAAAGAACCAAAAATAAACTAATTTATTAAATAGAAAATCATAAATTGGTTTAATAGACTAAGATTGTTCTTTGAGAAGTGGCTAATTAACAAAATGAAATCGCTATATATATTTTAATTATGCATAAAGGTTCACGATCTAAACATATTTTATAAAAATAACAAAATAAAATAAATTCTACAAACTAATTTTTACTTCTACATGGGGAAAATGGAGAATGAAATATTGTATAGTTATCTTCAAGGATAGTAAATGACATTTCAAGGAAAAGTGAAAACCTACAATGTCAATTTTTTTGTAGATATGATGTTTAAAAAATGAATAAAACATAGAGTAAGAAAAAAACAAAACGATTAGGAGAGAGCTAACTTTAACACACGCACACAAAAATTAAGAACATTAAATTAAAATACATTATATAAACTAATTCTTACTTATCTATAGGAAAAAGGGAGAGTAATGTAAACTCAAAGTATGTTGTACTTTGATTGTAACGATCTCGGTTTTAAGCAAAAATAAATTTAGTAATTAATATAAATTTTTGGATTAATTTGTGAACTAATTTGAATTTTTTCAAAACAAATAAGATATATGTTTATATATAAACATAAATAGATTGTAAATAGAATTTTGATTTGAAATTCAAAAATAAATATCTTAAAAATAATTTGGATTTAAAAACTCTATATTTTAAAAAACTAGTATACATATGTTTATTTATTAATGTACAATTAGATTTAAATTATTTTTTAAGATTATATAAATATAAATAAAAGGAAAAGTTTAAATATAAAAGTATAAAACATAAAACATATATATATATATATATATATATATCTAAAATTGAAAATATAATATAAATATTATATAAAAACATATAAGAAAAATTATAACATACAAAATAGACAAGTGTAAAAGAGTATTCCATGCATTAAACAAGTGCAAGATAATTATAGCATGCAAAATACAAATGTCACAATGCATTTCCTCATTTTCAAAATATAAAAAAATAAATAAATAAACAAAGCTATGTATATATATCCCTCTATACTCCTTCTTTTCTCATTTTCTTAGTTTGATTCAAAACTAAAACCTGAAATACAAACCATAGATAAAAAAAAAAGTAAGCAAATCTTTCCAAAACTTCAAGCCTGAAGCAAATCAAACATCAAGCTTTAGATCAAAGGAAAAATCATTTTCCAGTTCAAATAGTTTCCAGTTTACCAAAAGAAATATTCAAGCTTGTCGTTTTTAAGTTCAAGACCAAATTTCCAACTTTTAAAGATCAAGCATGTTGTTTCAAATTCCAGATTTTCAAAGTTCAATTCATCCGAAATAAGCAAGATCCTAATACAAATAGATCAGATCAAAAATCAAAACAACTTCCAGGTTTCTCAAAAGCCCTGGCTTCTCTGTACAAAAAAATCTAGTGAGTAAACAATCTTTTCAAAAAGCTAATTTTGTTTGATATCCTGATGCTTATGATGATCATTGAGGTTATGATGTGAAAAATGTTTGCGTGAATGTAAATATTGCCTGCATATGTGTATATATATATGTATATGTAAAAAATTGGAAGTATGTCTGTGTTCAGGAAAACATGCCTCTGTTCTAAAAAGTACAGGTTTTAAATAAGTTCAAAATTCCATTTCTCCTTCCCCGATCTCTTTTAGATTAGGACCCTTAAAGAGAATTTGTTAGTAATAACCAGATTTGATTTTTAAAAATATTATTAAGTATATTTAATAAATGTTTTTACTGGAAGATGGAATTACAGTGAAAAAGCTAACATATCAGAAAAATCAACCATGTTAATTTCCAGTTTCACTTATGAAATCAGATTCGAATCTGAAAACCATGAATTTTAATGATAAAATCATGATTTTTAAGTTGTATTCGTGGAGAATTTGCGAGATGAATGGGAAAGGAATTCTGTCAATTTTCAATGATCGTGTAACGACCTGAAATTTTTGAACCCGAAAATTCCAGATAGTTATGAAAAAGAAGAAAGAGATAGAAGAAGAAGAAGATCAGAAACACCAACATCTCACATTCGCAGCGGATCAAAATATAATATCAAATAATAACAATTTACAAAAGAATATCATATCTGTCGATTACATTTTAATACATCAGAGTTACATATATATACAGACACTGAATATAAACAATTATCATGTCATAGATTTACAACAATATAATACAGCGGAAACACTCCATACGTTCTTGCCATCCAGCTCGCCTCCTGAGCTCCAAAACGTCCTTACCTGAAAATCTGTAATACTCGGTCTGACCCGAGCATTACATCAAAGTAACACCCGGGTCAGGCTGGAAACCAGCGTGAGTAAACCCATCTAACATGGAATACAAAGCATACAACTTATATAGAACCCGGGGTAACTCGAATCAATTTACAAGTTCATAATATGTTATAGATATCACTTATTTCACACGTAAGTTTTCTAAGTACCAAAGATCTAGATTTAACTAGTCCAATTCCTTTAAATCACTTCATTCCGGCCTATAGATTTCACATATCAATTTATAAAAATTCTTAGTGGTTTTGGGTATTTCCTAATACCCGACCCCAGTCTCTTCGAGACTCATGTCATCCTAACCCAAGTTATCCAAATGAAATAAACAACATTTCACATCAGAGATATCAACTCATTCAAAGCATTCAATCATCCATAAGCAAAGCTTGATCGCTACCAAAATTAATCTAATTAATTCAAATTGAATTTTTAACCTCGATCACTTAGATTTCTTCATATGTCATTAATTAATTTCAAATCAATTAACCAATCATCCCTTCATTACTCATCTTAATTAATCACCCTCGATTAATTATCCTTCAATTACATTCAAGTAATTATCTTTAATTAACCTCACAATATTAATTATTCTTAACCAAAATCAATAAGTAATCTTAATTACTTCATAAATTAATTAACTATATTAATTACATTAATCCTTAATTACTTATATTAATTAATTTCTCATAAGTCACTTATTATTGATTAATTAATCCAATCTTTAGTTACATCATTAATTATATAAATTAATGATTTTCAATTATATTTTAATTTATCCTAATCTAATTTAATTACATTAAATAATTAATCATTAATTAAACCCCAAATATTAATCACTCTTGATTTATCTCAACTTATCATTATCTACCTTTTATTTACTTCATTAAATAAATTAATTTCTCGTTTTAAAATGGTAGTTTAAAGGAATTTAAAACCAAGTTCATTTTTAAATTCAAATCAATTTTAAAAATGCACTTTAACATTCAAGTTGTTAAAATAATTAAATTTTAAAACTTATTCGTTTGAAAACCCAGATTCACTCTTGAATTCCAGATTTAACGCTGATTTAAAACTTTTTTTAAATCTCTTCTTTACAATTTAACTTCAGTTTTTAAATATCACTTTCATTTCTTTCCAATTCATTCTTATTTTTATTCTATAATTATTTCACTTTCAAAATTCACCCTTATATTTCTTTCAAAAATCCAATTTTATATATTTTGATAACTCAGGGTACCGAGATATTCAAACAAACCACAACATTCAATATTTCAATTACCAATGATATCCATCACAGAATATCAATCACTCTAATATATATTATATACTACCATATATAATATAGCACATCAAAACAAACCAATCATTCAACCAATTATTTAAATTTAACCATTTAAATTTAAATAAAAATCCAGGAGAGTGAGATTAACTCACCTTTAACCTTTGTTCGCAAATTCAATCCATCTCGACTTGTTTTCATAATTTTAGACCTTGAATTAATATTTATACTGTTTGTCAATATCCAAAATAATTGAACAAATTAAATTCTCATTTGATAAATTTAATTAACCATCAATTTTTTTATTTTAAACTAATAGTCTTAGTTTAAACTAATTCCCTTTTTTAAAAATGTTTTTGGCAACTAAGATAATTAAACAAGTTTATAAAACAAATTTATCTCTATAATACTTTATTTTTTGTGTTTAAAATAATTAAACAAACCAGTTAAACAAATTAATTGCCTTAATATTTGTTTTAAAATAAATTAGTAAAATTAAAAATGTATGTGTGTGTGTGTGTGTGTGTGTATATATATATATATATATTTTATTTCATTTTTGAAACTACATATAATTAAAAAATTAATTTATCTAGATTCAAAATTTATTTTATATAATTTCCAATATAAAATTTCAGTTTAAAAAAAATGTTCCATAACAAACTGTAAATCCCCTTTTTCTTAAACAACTGTAAGTTCTAAATATATATAATTTTAAAATTTTAAAACCAGGTACGATTACCTTACTGCGAACGACGAACACGATCTGAAATTGCCAGAAATCCCACCATAATGCTCGAGCTCGAGCTCGACTCCACTTCACGATGTCGACATCGAGCCATAACCCAACCTCAACATTCCAAATCTCAAACTTCGCCATCAGAACAACCGCCGCCGACTCCTCTTCCATCCCGAGTTCGCGGTGACTCCAGCAGCAACCTCTAACCGTAAAACGAAAGATTGGCCTTCCCAACAACTCACGATCGAAACCAAAAACAACGACAACCCATGCCGGAGTCTTCAAGCTCGGTCGAACCAGACGTGGTTGATCGCTCCTCTCGACATCGAGTCACTCGATTCGATTACGTACTCAGTCGCCATCATTTCGGTCGAATGAATCTGAGCTGCTCGATTCCGTGAATGAATAAAAAGGGGAAGAGGAATGCGATTTAAAAGTTGGAACGAAATTTTTTGAAAGAGGATGCCATTTATTTCCTCTGCTCTTCGATTTGTATATTTTAAAACAAAGGAAGGAACACACGATTTTAAAAAGAACGAAGACGGCTTCGATTTGATACTGAGCACAGAGAAAGAAGACGTAAAAGAAATGTCGCGTGCTTTGAACAAGAAAAGGGGACAGAATAGGGTTGCTAGGGTGGCTTGATACAGAGAAGGTCGGCTATGGTATTACTGATGTGAAAGGATAAAGTTTGATTTGAAAGAAAGGCAGCCGATGGGCCTTTTTTTGACCAGTCAAACAATGTATTAATTTAAATTTGAATTTAAAATTAAATTGTCATGAATTCATAGCCTAAAATTTCTACATCGTATCGAGATGTGCCGCTAGGCGTTCATAACGTTATACCCCTATTCCGAACGCAAAGGAAAAGGTTTCGAGTCTAAATTCAATCGTATGGAAAAGATAGCTTTTTGGACCCAGATACTATATTAAATTTTCGATATAGATTTCAGCGCGTTTATATATCGTATGCGCGCAAAACAACTCCACTTACTATGAAAATTGAAATCCGATAATAATACAATATTACAGATCCAATGGAACTTGTTTCGTCCAAATCCGAGATTGTGCCACGGAAGGCTATTTTTAAATATCGATTTAAACGATATATTTTCAAAAATTAACAAAACGCTTCCAAATTCAAGTTTAATGCTTTTACTATCTTCAGTATTATCAATATAAATTTTACAAGCCTTCAAATTATTTTTAACCGGCTTAAAACTCCAGATTCAACATTTTACCCAGCTTCCAGTAATTAAATCCAACAACAAAATTCCAAATTATGGTGATATTTGAAATTCAAGTTAAGCATTAATTTTTTTTATATATTTAAAATCAATTAAATATTCCAATTTCAAATGCTCAAAAATTCCGAGTCGTCACATTCCTCCCCCCTTTAAAAGAATTTTGTCCCCGAAATTACTAGTTAGGAATAATGGTCCAATACCCATTTACTTTTCCCCCAAAACCAACAGTTCAACATCCTGCCAACTATCTTTTATAAAAGACCCCTTATCATACTAAGTAACTTCCCCAAATTCTCCCACAGTTTTTAAACAATACCCTTTTGCTCAATCATTCAAATTTCAATTTAAAAACAAAATTTAAGTTATCAAATTTTCTCAAAAGTTTTCTAACTCTCTAAATTTTCGAATTTTTTTGCCAGCATCTCCTTTGCGCGGCTAGCTCGGTACAACTACAAAATGCCTCTACGGGCTCCCAAATTTCAAAAGAAAACAAAACGCCAAGCAGCTAGATCAAAAACCCAATCAAATTTCATATAGAAATTTTAAACACATACATTTGCCGAGCAATTCAAATTTATCTTCTGAAATCGAAACCAATTTTTCTCCGGCTTTATACTACCTATATATACAATTTAACCATATCCAATTACAGATCCCAGTATCCCTTCTATACATTTCTATTACAAATTTTAATATTTATTTCCACTTTACCACTTTAGTTTATATCTATTTTTATTCATATCGGTTATCCCTTTTCCGTATGAATTCAATTTATCTTCAACTCCAAATATTTAATTTTTATCTTCCATTCATAACTGATTCATATCATTATTTTAAATTAGTTTCATCCATTAATTTATTTCAATCTTTAATTAGAAATCGTTTTGTCGCCAACAAAAGTTTTTTCCCAAAAATTTTCTAACACCCAAAATTTCCGAATTTTTTTGGCAGAGTCTCCTTTGTATGGAGGAGCTTTTGCAATTTGACAAGAGATATAAATATATATACATCGACCCACACGGTCGGAAAAACAAAAACAGTTCATATTTCCTATTTTTATTGCGTAGGCGTACCTTTATTTAGCATTTTAAGCAAGAGGCTTATTATTTTAGCAATTAGCGCAGCCAAATCCAGCCAAACGGCCTTCAGGTACCTGTACTTACTCAATTTAAACATGTAAGCACTATATATATGAAGTTTATAACATTTCTCTTACTTAAACAACTACAACACATCAACTCTAAAAGAAATGCATCCTAGATAACTTCCACGAGCGATTTATATGATTTCTAAACTAATTCAATTGCTTTCAACCAATTCATATACCATTTCCTTCAATTTTAATGGTTTACAACTCAATTGCTTACATTCAATTTATTTTTAAGCAAAACAAACTCATATTTGCTTCAATTGATCTTAAAACCAATTTATTTAATCTTTATCAACTCATAAAATTTAATTACCTTTGTTTACGTCAAACGACAACTATTTTTATGCAAATACGGCGATATTCGCTTAATAGAGTATCCATTTTAGTTTACAACTATTTCAAATTAATTTCAACTCATTTTATATTTTATTCCATTTCATTTCTGATTTATTCACCAACCAGACATATGCATTTCATTTCATCTCTGCATTGGTTTCATTTTAAAACTATTTCATTGAGCTTGACAACATTCGATGCTTATATTAATATCCATTTTTCAAATAAATTTAACCCAAAATTTATTTAATGGTCTTCCATTCTTCTCGAAACCAAGCTTTTATTGACTTAAGTAATTTTACTTCAAATTAATATGCCTCATAACTTAGGTTCATTCTGATAACCCAAGACCAATTTAAACTTTGATTTAATTTTTATTCAATCAGACTTCATCCATTTATTATTTCATTCAATTAACCCATTTATTCACCCCATTTTTGATTTTTAATTCACCTACTTAATTCAATTTCAAATTTATTTTATTAATACAAAGCCATTCTCAATTTATTTCTACTTACCTGGGTATTGTTTGCAACTTAAACCATGTCTATTATAATTCAATTCCATTTTATTTTAACAACATCTCCACGTATTTTAATTCCTCATCAAATCCAAGTCGAATTCTATTTATAATTCGAGTTCATTTCCAAACTCCATTATTAACTTATAATCCATTTATTTGCCTGAGTTAAATTTTATTAACATGCTATATCAAATAATTATTTAGCTAATTAGCTTACTTCCAACTTTTAAATCAATATTCGATTTTATTACAAAAATCACTTTATTAAATTTTCCAGAGTTCAATTTTTTAATATTTCCAGTATGGATTTTCTTTCATTTTTCCAAAATTCCAACACTTTTATTTTAAAATTTTAGAAAAGCTTTTAAATTCACATCATACTATTAAAATATCTCTTTATAAAAATACTTCTTATAACTCGATGTCTCAACCAGTCCATCCTTGTTCTCACAGAAATTCAGTCATACGTTCATCAGGCGTAGGACTGAAAATCTATAAGTACTTAGCAGACCCATTATCAACAACCAGTGAAAATACTTGTGAAAATAATTTTATTGAAAATATAGAAAATAGTTTTTGAAAATAGAGGAAATATCTTTGGTGAGAATGCTTTGGAAATCACCACCCCCATCCATGGTCGCAGTTACATTCCAGGGTTACGTTGCCATCGCAGCGAAAGTCCATGTAACTATAGGCACTCCGTGCCCCTCGATTATGCCATGGAACCCACAACAGATCGCAGTCACATTCCAGAGTTACGTTGCCATCGCAGCAAAAGTCCATGTAACTGTAGGCATCAGCGCCCTCGATTTTCTCTATCAAAAATGATACTTCTCCACTCTCACATAGGTCGCAGTCTACCGATGTAAAATCAAACGCAGACTGTTGGCTCTCAGCGGCACATACAACTTTCACTATGTTACCATAGGTCGCAGTCTACCGATATTAAATCAAACGTCGACTGTTGGCTCTTAGCAGCACACAGGACTTTCGCTATGGTCTGTAGTAGATCGCAGTGACATCGAGTTACACTGTCGTCACAGCATAACCCAAATGTCTCTGTAGGCATCAGCGCCCCTCGACTTTCGCTACACACTACTCATAATCCTCAAGAACTATTTTTGTCCGAACTCCTCACAGGATCAACTTTAGAAACCCCCTTAGGGTTCAAGGCAGCACCACCCGGTGGCACTCCTGAGAAGTTCATTTTAAGGGAGCGCCCTTTTTCCCCAGAGCCATTATCAAAACACTTTATACTATATACATATAGTATCTTTCAAATCATACACCTAGTATAATCTCATACAAAGCTCCTTTACACAAAATCGATTATCCCAAAATCGATAATTCTCAAACTAGGCTTTCCAAATTCCAATATTGATTTTACCCAAAAATCAAAAGCCTTTCCAAATCCAAAGGTTCCCAAAACCTTTTTCCAAAATCCTCATAAGATCCTTTATATATATAAATATATATAAAAAAATTCTTTAAAAACTTTGGATCATTTCAATCTTGTATAAAACTCCTTTTATACTTCAAACACTTTCAAAACATTTTTCTTCCGGCAATAGATTCAACAAGGGGAGATTTATCTATATAATAAAGATATATAACTTTGTTTACTCAAAATCAAATATTCAAATTTGATTACTCTTTCCAATATCAATTTCATTCAAATCTGTACGATGTACACTTATCATCCGTACGCTATACCAATCTTATCGCTCGCTCGACCACACAGTTTCACCTCCGAACTAGTATCGTCCACCCGACTTTCTAGTACGGACACAGATCTGGTTTCTTGATCAGAAACCGTCATTCTTCTTGCATAGCTATAGCTATGATAGAGAATATCCAGAACCAATCAATAATCCATATCCAGGTTCGCCATCGAAAATCGAGTGAAAAATCCCAACTCGGATCGATATAATTATCTCAAAATTCTGTGCTCGAATCTGGATCAAATCACTATGCAAATAGAATAATATACGTTCATCCTACGTATTTAACTTCATTGATTATTAGCCAAATCAATTTCCTTTCTATTCACATTTCCTTTAATTTCTATCCGCATATTTACAATTGCTTTAATTCCATTGAATTATCATTTCAATTCTTATCTCGGTTGGGTATTTAATCAATAACAGTTTGAACTCTGACCAGTTTATATTTAGAAAATAGCTTGAAAATTTTAAAAATAGATAGTTCGTTGAAAAATAATTATTAGTTTGCAAAATAGCTGTAAAATAGTTAACAAATTATAAAATAGTTAAAAAGTAGTTAAATAGCTGTAAAATAGTAATTAATTTATAAAACAGTTGAAAAATAGTGATTAGTTTAAAAAACAGTTGAAAATTTGTTAAATAGCTCCAAAAATAATTGTAAAATAAATATAAAATAATTTGGCTTTAAAAAGGAAGGTTGTATATATTAAATATCTTGGAAAAAATAACTTTATATTAAAACAATTTATATTGAAAATAGTCCAGAGTCAAAACTGTTCACTTCACTATCCATTCAATTTAAATTTCCACTTCCATTTAAATTGACTCAATTCCAATTTGAATAACTTCAATTTCTATTGAAATTGATTTAACCCCAATTCAAGTTGAATTAATCCTGATTTCTTTCCCAATTCAATCCAATTCAAATTTTCCATTAAATTTTTTAAACTTATACATCTTCAATAACAAATCCAATTAATTCAAATCAAATTCAATTTGAACGAATTCTCTTCAAATTCCAAATTTAAACCATCTCGAATTATATAATTTCGAGTAAAATTTTTAAATGTCGATTTAATCCTTTAAATCAAATCAACTTATCTCTTTATATCATTTAATTCTGAATCTATTTCAAACTTATCTTCATTTAATTTTAATTTGGTTGTATTACCACTTAATTTAATTCCAATTCCAGATTTCAATTTGGTTGTATTATATTACTTCTTAATTTAGTTCCAATAATTTAACAACCAGTCACTTTAATATTTATTAGAAGGAAATATTGCTTTATATATCAAAATATATTTTTATATAAAATCATTTAAAACCTTTATATAAGAAAGTAACAAGTACACTCTCATACACACACACACACACACACACACAAACTCAACTCATCCTAGAGTACTACGGACCCTATTTAAGGAGTAATCCCCACCAGAGCCAAGGTTCTCGCTTAAACTTTCAGCTCTGATACCAATTGTAACGACTCGAAATTTTTGAACCCGAAAATTACAGATAGTTATGAAAAAGAAGAAAAAGATAGAAGAAGAAGATCAGAAACACCAACATCTCACATTCGCAGCGGGTCAAATATAATATCAAATAATAACAATTTGCAAAAGAATATCATATCTGTCGATTACATTTTAATACATCAGAGTTACACATATATACAGACACTGAATATAAACAATTATCACGTCACAGATATACAATAATATAATACAGCGGAAACACTTCATATGTTCTTGCCATCCAGCTCGCCTCCTAAGCTCCAGAACGTCCTTACCTGAAAATCTGTAATACTCGGTCTGACCCGAGCATTACACCAAAGTAACACCTGGGGCAGGCTGCAAACCAGCATGAGTAAACCCATCTAACATGGAATACAAAGCAAACAACTTATATAGAACCCGGCGTAACTCGAATCAATTTACAAGTTCACAATGTTATAGACATCACTTATTCACACATAAGTTTTCTATGTACCAAAGATCTAGATTTAAATAGTCCAATTCCTTTAAATCACTTCATTCCGGCCTATAGATTTCACATATCAATCTATAAAAATTCGAAGTGGTTTCGGGTATTTCCTAATACCCGGCCCCAGTCTCTTCGAGACTCATGTCATCCTAACCCAAGTTATCCAAATGAAATACACAACATTTCATATTAGAGATATCAACTCATTCAATACCATTCAATCATCCATAAGAAAAGCTTGATCGCTACGAAAATTAATCTAATTAATTCAAATTGAAATTTTAACCTCAATCACTTAGATTTCTTCACTTGTCATTAATTAATTTCAAATCAATTAATCAATCATCCCTTCATTATTCATCTTAATTAATCACCCTCGATTAATTATCCTTCAATTACATTCAAGTAATTATCATTAATTAACCTCACAATATTAATTATTCTTAATCAAAATCAATAAGTAATCTTAATTACTTCATAAATTAATTAACTATATTAATTACATTAATCCTTAAATACTTATATTAATTAATTTCTCATAAGTCACTTATTATTGATTAATTAATCAATCTTTAATTACATCATTAATTATATAAATTAATGATTTCCAATTATATTTTAATTTATCTTAATCTAATTTAATTAAATTAAATAATTAATCATTTATTAAACCCCAAATATTAATCACTCTTGATTTATCTCAACCTATCATTATCTACCTTTTATTTACTTCATTAAATAAATTAATTTCTCGTTTTAAAATGGTAGTTTAAAGGAATTTAAAACCTAGTTCATTTTTAAATTCAAATCAATTTTAAAAATGCACTTTAACATTAAAGTTGTTAAAATAATTAAATTTTAAAACTTATTCGTTTGAAAACCCAGATTCACTCTTGAATTCCAGATTTAACTCTGATTTAAAACTTGTTTTAAATCTCTACTTTACAATTTAACTTCAGTTTTTAAATATCACTTTCATTTCTTTCCAATTCATTCTTATTTTTATTCTATAATTATTTCACTTTCAAATTCACCCTTATATTTCTTTCAAAAATCCAATTTTATATATTTTGATAACTCAGGGTACCGAGATATTCAAACAAACCACAACATTCAATATTTCAATTACCAATGATATCCATCGCAGAATATCAATCACTCCAATATATATTATATACTACCATATATATATATAGCACATCAAAACAAACCAATCATTCAACCAATTATTTAAATTTAACCATTTAAATTTAAATAAAAATCCAGGAGAGTGAGATTAACTCACCTTTAACCTTTGTTCGCAAATTCAATCCATCTCGACTTGTTCCTTCATAATTTTAGACCTTGAATTAATATTTATACAGTTTGTCAATATCTAAAATAATTGAACAAACTAAATTCTCATTCGATAAATTTAATTAACCATTGATTTTTTTTATTTTAAACTAATAGTCTTAGTTTAAACTAATTCCCTTTTTAAAAAATGTTTTTGGCAATAAGATAATTAAAAAAGTTTATAAAACAAATTTGTCTCTATAATACTTTATTTTTGGTGTTTAAAATAATTAAACGAACCAGTTAAACAAATTAATTGCCTTAAAATTGTTTTAAAATAAATTAGTAAAACTGAAAATGTATGCATATATATATATTCTATTTCATTTTTGAAACTACATATACTTAAAAATTTAATTTATCTAGATTCAAAATATATTTTATATAATTTCCTATATAAACTTTCAGTTTAAAAAAAATGTTCCATAAAAAACTGTAAACCTCGCTTTTTTTTAAACAACTGTAAGTTCTAAATATATATAATTTCAAAATTTTAGAACCAGGTACGATTACCTTACTGCAAACGACGAACACGATCTGAAATTGATAGAAATCCCACCATAGTACTCGAGCTCGAGCTCGACTCCACTTCACGATGTCGACATCGAGCCACGACCCAACCTCAACATTCCGAATCTCAAACTTCACCATCAGAACAACCGCCGCCGACTCCTCTTCCATCCCGAGTTCGCGTCGATTCCAGCAGTAACCTCTAACCCTAAATCGAAAGATCGGCCTTCCTAACAACTCATGATCGAAACCAAAAACAGCGACAACCCATGCCGAAGCCTTCAAGCTCGGCCGAACCAGACGTGGTCGATCACTCCTTTCGACATCGAGTCACTCGATTGGATTACATACTCAGTCGCCATCATTTCTGTCGAATGAATCTGAGCTGCTTGATTCCATGAATGAATAAAAACGGGAAGAGGAATGCGATTTAAAAGTTGGAACGAAATTTTTTGAAAGAGGACGCCATTTATTTCCTCTGGTCTTCGATTTGTATATTTTAAAAGAAAGGAAGGAACGCACGATTTTAAAAAGAACGAAGACGGCTTCGATTTGATACTGAGCAGAGAGAAAGAAGACGTAAAAGAAATGTCGCGTGCTTTGAACAAGAAAAGGGGACATAATAGGGTTGCTAGGGTGGCTTGATACAGAGGAGGTCGGCTATAGTGTTACTGAAGTGAGAGGATAAAGTTTGATTTGAATGAAAGGCAGCTGATGGGCATTTTTTTGACCAGTCAAACAATATATTAATTTAAATTTGAATTTAAACTTAAATTGTCATGAATTCATAGCTTAAATTTTTTACATCGTATCGAGATGTGTCGCTAGACGTTCATAACGTTATACCCCTATTCCGAACGCAAAGAAAAAGGTTTCGAGTCTAAATTCAATCGTATGGAAAAGATAGCCTTTTGAGCCCAGGTACTATATTAAATTTTGATATAGAGTTCAGCGCGTTTATATATTGTATGCGCACAAAACAACTCCACTTACTACGAAAATTGAAATCCGATAATAATACAATATTACGGATCCAATGGAACTAGTATCGTCGAAATCCAAGACTGTGCCTCGGAATGCTATTTTTAAATATCGATTTAAACGATATATTTTCAAAACTTAACAAAACGCTTCCAAATTCAAGTTTAACGCTTTTACTATCTTCAGTATTATCAATATAAATTTCACAAGCCTTCAAATTATTTTTAACCGGCTTAAAACTCCAGATTCAACATTTTACCCAGCTTCCAGTAATTAAATCCAATAATTAAATTCCAAATAATGGTGATACTTGAAATTCAAGTTAAACATTAACTTTTTTTTAAATATTTAAAATTAATTAAATATTCCAATTTCAAATGCTCAAAAATTTCGAGTCGTCACAGATCGCGAGGTCGTGTAGCCTTGGACTTGTGGCTAGAGGTTGCTAGTTGGTCAATGAGCATGGGAAAAATGGTCAGAAGGTTTCTGGTTCACCATGGTGGCGCGGCAAGGTTGTTTTAGGGTTTAATCTGTGTTTTTGGTATGGGTTGTTCATTGGGTATTCTCGACGTCGTAATGGCATCGAGGTGGACCGAGGGTGGGGGAAAGGGAAAATGGAAGCAAGGCAAAGGTCTGGGCACGAGGTAGTGGACTCCGATGGTCGGAGATAGGAGGAGCGAGGCGTTTGATGATCGGGTTTCATCCTGGTGAGTTTCGAATTCGTTCGATTTTTTTTACGAGGTGTTTCGTGGTTCTAGATGGTCGGAAAGGTCGAGGTGAGCGTCGGCGACTTGACGATGGTTGAAGCGTTGGTCGGAGATGGCGATATTTCGTGTGCACGTGCACGAATGTCTGAGGAGTATCGGTAGTTGGTTGGGTTGCTGTAGTTTTGGGAAGAAGGAGAGAGCTCGGGTTTGTACTTGGGAAATTGAGGGTATGGCTCGAGTAGGCTTTCGGTTAGATTTATCATGTATACTAGTTTTTAAATTTAAAAACATAGCAGCGAAAAATAGAGAGTTTGCTTCGGGGTTGACTCGGGTGTTTTTGAGTTTGGGCTCGGGTTCGACTCGAATCAGAAATCTAAAGGTATATTTACAAGTTTTAAAATTTTAAAACAAATCAAGTTTTAATTAAAACAATTTTTGTTAACCCATTTCTTTTAAATAATAAATGTTTTATTTAAGTTTGGGAGTTAGTTGAAGGTTTTAAAATAAATTATTTTGAATAAATAAAGTTTAAAGTGTTTTAATATATAACCTTTATTTTAAACTAACTCTAAAGTTTATTTTAAATAAATGAAATAATGTAATTAAGATGGTAGTTAAGAAGATAAAGATGTTTTTTATAATTAATTAACTTAAAGGTCTAAGTTCATTTATAGGTTAATGATAAATTAATTTCAAAGGTTTGTTAAATAAGATTTAAATGGTAATTAAGTAATTAATTAAGATAAATGGTTTATCTTAAATAATGTTTTTGATTATTAATTAACTTAAGGGTCTTAAGCTGTTTCATATGTTAATGATAATTTATTTCCAAAGTCTATTAAATAAAGATTTAAATGATAATTAGGTAATGATAATTAAGATAAAGGGTTTATATTTAATTAATTAGGGTCTTGATTAATTAAAGGATCATTAATTAATGTGATTAGTTAAAGGATCATTAATTTATTAATTAAGCATGATTTAGAGGTAATAAATTTATTTGGTGATTAAATTAAATTGATTAGGAATTAAGTACTTGATTAAGATAAATGGTTTGTCTTAAAATCAATTAAGATCTTAAGGTAATCGAAGGATCATTAATTAGTAATTTAATTACTTAATGTTAGTTAAAGATTAATTAATTAATAATAAATGGTTAATTAATTTATGATTAAAGGGTCACTAATTAATGTAATTAATTAAAGGTTGGTTAATTAATGTAAGTAATTAAAGGCTAATTACTTAATGCAAGTAATAATAGGATGATTAATTAATTAAAGGATAATTAATTAATGTAATTTATTAAGGGATAATTAATTAATTATATGGATAATTATGTATGATTTATTAATTCCATTAATTAATTAAAATAACAGCCAATGGTTTGTAACTAATTAATGTTAATTAAGCAGGGTTAAGTGATTAATTCATAAGTAATTAGATTATTTTGAGTTAATTAAATTAATTATGATTATGGGATTAATTAATCTTGCTTATGGATGATTGGATTATACTGAATGCCTTGAATTGTTTGATATCTCTGATATGTAATATCATGTGATATGAATTGTTTTGGATTGAGCTGTGATAAATGTAAGTTATTTATCTAAGATGTATTGCTTTATGGATGTGAACTTCTAAATTGAATTAAAATTGTTTACTTAAACAACTTGGCCTTTAAGACGGCATTTGAATTTCGATGAGACCGGGAATCAGATTCAAAATGGTTATCCAAAAACCACATCGAATCTTAAAGGTGGATCTGTTGTTTAAAAGATTAAAAATGGAAATTTGTTATGACTTAACTATGATCTGAATGTACCCACACGTTTTTAAAATAAGCGCTCATTATTCAGACAAGACGGGGTAGGACATTAAGTCATAAAACTCATTCCGAATAATGATACGACGAAATGGGATTGCATTTGAAGACCGGCTATTTTCGAAAACGAAGGGATTGCCCGTTGAATGTCTTTACATCGAGTTGCTCAGGGTATGTGCATTTCCTTCTGGATAAAAATTGGTATCATGGTATGGAGCCCAGATATTTTATTTATGTAGTTATTGTTGGAATTGTGATGGCGCCTCGGTAAAGGTGGGTTACGACCGGGGGATGGCATACTCGTGACAGTTAGTTACCTAGTTACAGAGGTAACCCGGTTTTGTGTTGGCAGAGATCCGGTTAGGTCCTCGGGACGTCCCTCTAGAGGCGTACCCATTCGGATAAAGGAAGTTCCTTAGCCTTGGCCATTTGCTAGAAATCCAAACAATCAATATGCGCCTTAACGGTTTTAGTTGTAAAACCTGTCATTTAACATGGTAGCTATACGTAGGCATACTACAATGGTACGTATGCTGGCTAGGATTAATATTATACTTTCGAAATGTTTTCCACACTATGCGCTAATAATAATATCAAAAGGATTTTCATGTATCAAGCATGTTTGACAGCTATAAGGAGAAACCTCCCCTTTGTGTGCGATTGCATTGAGTGTGTGCCAGGAGACCATATGGTAGTTTCATTTTCCAAAAAAGCATGAACGAATTTCTTTTCTTTTCTTTTTGTACAAATAACTGTTTTTATGTTTGCTCACACCAGTCCCATGACAAACTCGAAGTTCATTGTTCCCTTTTCTAAACTCTGGGTGCCCCTTATTTTCCACACAGACAGCCTAGAGTCAGGTTATCAGTAGGTTCAGGAGCTAGTTCAGATAGTAGATGTAGATTTGAAAGTCTTTGGTCTGGAAGCTTTTGGAAGTCTTTGAAGCCTTTGGTTTTGAGATTTTTGGTTTGGAGCTTTGGAATGAAGACGTAGTTTGTTGGACTCGCTCTCTCTCTCTCTCCCTCCCCTCTCTCGTTTGGCATCCCCTGTTGATGCTCTTGTTACGCTGTTGATATTATTTTTCTGCTATTGTGTTGATTCCGCTGTATTCTGTTGTATTTATAGTGCTCTGATGTTGTTGGGCATTTGTTATCAGCTTGTTGTTGAATGTTGTATCCATTGGTGTATCGATAAAAATTATTTTTGTTTCCGTTGTGTTGTTATCATCTAATGTGTTATAAGCTCCGGCGAACCGAACTCCAATGTTTGAATCTTTAGCATTTGAATATGGGTGATTTATTAGATGCCGTTTTTCGAGCGTTGATTCCGGGTCGTTTCATTTGGTATCAGAGCTGAAGGTTGAGTAAGAACTTTAGATTTGGAGTATGACTCATTTGGTGACTCATTAGAGATAGGGTTATAAATGCCCTAGAATGAGTATATTCCCTAAGATATCTTGTCCGTATGCCTAGATCAATATTCTTACTATTTACTGATAGTGAGAATGAGTGCAAGAAGAGGACGAGGTAGGGGACAGGGGAGTACCACTACAAATGGTCAAAACCCTACAACAACAGTAATGGAGGGTGCAACTTTTCCCATCAACCTCTTTTTATCATCATCAAATTTTCAATCCTTTGATGGCTTCTTGGCAGCTCCAGGAAGAAGCTTTGGTATGGTGGGAGACTATTACTTTGGTCGAGTCAGAGGATGAGTTTACATGGGATAGATTCAAACAAGCAGTTGAGCAGCGTTATATGCCTTTCGCTAGTATTTCCAGAATGTATCAAGAAGTAAGGTAATTTCTTACTTATGATAAAATGGTTAGAGTTCAATTCAACACTAGGAGCCATGCCTAGTTTTGTTTCCCAACTAACCGTAGAAGAGTTAAATCTTGAAGTTGAATTCGTAAACGAACCTATTTGTGTAAAGAACCCAGTAGGGGCCCTGCGAATCTTTGTTTACGTTATAGAAAAGTTCCTATTTCGTATTCTCTTCATCAATTTCCATCAGTCTTTTTGTTCTTGAGTTTAATTAATTTGAAATTTTACTTGGAATGAATTGGTTAACAAAATATGAAGCAAATTAAATTGTATTAATAGAACGATTTCGGTGAAAACCAAATTTGGAATTTTGTAGTAATTTCTTGTGAGAATCCAAGTCCGAAGAGGGACAAGCTAATGTATACTTTAGGGCATTCCGACCTGAATTTGGAATCCATACCTATTGTTCGAAAATTTCCTATCGTATTTGAAGAAGTTAAGTCTTTACCTCCGCATAGGGAAATCAAATTTAGAATCAACTTGGTTTCCAATGCCCGTTCAGTTGTGCATGCAAGTCATGGGATAGAGTGGAGTTAGTTGAGCAAACCGAAGATTTACTGAAGAAAGGATTTAAACGACCTAGTCGTTCCAGTTGGGGTTTAGCTGTTGTATTTGTAGTCAAGTCCAATGGATCTATGAGATTGTGCGTAGATTATCATGATCTTAATAAGTTAATTCTTGAGAATAAATTTCCTTTGCCCAAATTGATGACCTGTTCGATCAGTTGCATGGTGCTCGATTCTTTTCCAGGATGGACCTAGCCCAAGGATTCCATCAGCTGAGAATTGCGGAAAATTGTATTCATTTAACTGTTTTTTTGGAGTACCGATACATTCTACGAATGGTTAGTTATACCCTTCGGACTAACTAATGCCCCTGCATATTTCGTAGACCCGATGACCTGAGTATTTCGTGATGTATTGAATAAGTTAGTTCTCGTATTTATTGATGATAATCTGGTTTATTCCAAAACTGAAAAGAAAACACGCAGAAGCTGAAATATCCACTCTACAATTGGGATAGGACTTCTCTACTCTTGATCTGGTAAGCCATTTCTCTATCTTTCTATGTGTTCATATGTTCTTTGTTTGTCTCCCTGTCTAGCAAATTTCGAGGTTGAAATTTTCTTAAGGGGGAAATTTGTAACGATCCCATTTTTAAGCCAAAATTGATTTAGTAATTAATATAAATTTTTGATTAATTTGTGAACTAATTTGAATTTTTTCAAAACAAATAAGATATGTATTGTTTATATATATATATATATATATAAATAGATTGTAAATAGAATTTTGATTTGAAATTCAAAAATAAATATCTTAAAAATAATTTGGATTTAAAAACTCTATATTTAAAAAAAAACTAGTATATATATATATGTTTATTTATTAATGTATAATTAGATTTAAATTATTTTTTTAAGATTATATAAATATAAATAAAGGGAAAAGTTTAAATATAAAAGTATAAAACATAAAACATATATATATTTGTATATATATAAATGACTAAAATTGAAAAGATAATATAAACATTATATAAAAACATATAAAAAGATTATAACATACAAAATAGACAAGTGTAAAAAATTATGCCATGCATTAAACAAGTGTAAGATAATTATAGCATGCAAATACAAATGTCACAATGCATTTCCTCATTTTCAAAATATAAAAAAATCATAAATAAACAATGCTATGTATATATATCTCTCTGTACTCCTTCTTTTCTCATTTTCTTAGTTTGATTTAAAACTAAAACCTGAAATAGAGACCACAGATAAGAATAAAAACAAAAGTAAACAAACCTTTCCTAAACTTCAAGCCTAAAGCAAATCAAGCATCAAGCTTCGGATCAAAGGCAAAATCATTTTCCAATTCAAACAATTTCCAGTTTACCAAAAAAAATTCAAGCTTGCTATTTTTAAGTTCAAGACCAAATTTCCAAATTTCAAAGATCAAGCTTGCTGTTTCAAATTCTAGATTTTCAGAGTTCAATTCATCTGAAACAAGCAAGATCCTGATACAAACAAATCAGATCAAAAATCAAAACGACTTCCAGTTTTCTCAAAAGCTCTGGCTTCACTGTACAAAAAAAATCCAGTGAGTAAACAATCTTTTCAAAAAGCTAATTTTGTTTGATATCCTAATGCTTGCGATGATCACAGAGGCTATGATGTGAAAAATGTTTGCATGAATGTAAGTATTGCATGCATGTGTGTGTGTGTGTGTATATATATATATCTGTGTGTGTGTGTGCAGAAAATTGGAAGTATATCTGCGTTCAAGCAAACATGCCTCTATTCTAAAAAGTACAGGTTTTAAACAAGTTCAAAATTCCATTTCTCCTTCCCCGATCTCTTTTAGGTTAGGACCCTTAAAGAAAATTTGTTAGTAATACAAGATTTTGATTTTTAAAAATATTATTAAGTATATTTAATAAGTGGTTTTGCTGGAAGATGGAATTACAGTGAAAAAGGTAATATATTAGAAAAATCAACTATGCTAATGTCCAGTTTCACTCATGAAATCAGATTCGAATATGAAATCCATGAATTTTAATGATAAAATCATGATTTTTAAGTTTGTATTTGTGTAGAATTTGCGAGATGAACGGGAAAGAGAATTCTGCTAATTTTCGATGATCACGAGGTCATGTAGCCTCGAGGTTGTGGCCAGAGGTTGCTAGTTGGTCAATGAGCATGGGAAAAATGGTCAGAAGGTTTCTGGTTCTCCGTGGTGGCGCGACGAGGTTGTTTTAGTGTTTAGTCTGTGTTTTTGGTCTGGGTTGTTCACTGGGTATTCTCGATGTCGTGATGACATCGAGGTGGACCAGAGGTGGGGGAAAGGTAAGATGGAAGCAAGGCGAAGGTCTGGGCATGAGGTCGTGCACTTCGGTGGTCGAAGATAGGAGGAGTGAGGCATTTGATGATCGGGTTTCATCCTAATGAGTTTCGAATTCGTTCGATTTTGTTTTACGAGGTGTTTCGTGGTTCTGGATGGTCGAAAGGTTGAGGTGAGCGCCGGCGACTTGATGATGGTCGGAGCTTTAGTCAGAGATGGCCAGATTTTGTGTGCACATGCACGAGTGTCAGAGAAGTATCGATAGTTGGTTGGGTTGCTATAGTTTTGGGAAGAAGGAGAGAGCTTGGGTTTGTACTCGGGAAAGTGAGTGTATGGCTCGAGTAGGCTTTCAGGTTGGGTTTATCATGTATAATAGTTTATAAATTTAAAAACATAGCAGGGAAAAAAAGAAGAGTTTGCTTCAGGGATGACTCGGGTGTTTTTGAGTTTGGGCTCGGGTTCGACTTGGGTCAGAAATCAAAGGTATATTTACAAGTTTTGAAATTTTAAAACAAATCAAGTTTTGATAAAACAATTTTTCTTAGCCCACTTCTTTTAAATAATAAATGATTTATTTAAGTTTGGGAGTTAGTTGAAGGTTTTAAAATAAATTATTTTGAATAAATAATGTTTAAAGTGTTTTAATATATAATCTTTATTTGAAACTAATTCTTAAGTTTATTTTAAATAAATGTAATAATGTAATTAAGAAGTTAGTTAAGAAGATAAAGATGTTTTTGATTATTAATTAACTTAAAGATCTAAGTTCATTTATAGGTTAATGATAAATTAATTTCAAATGTTTGTTAAATAAGATCTAAATGGTAATTAAGTAATTATTAAGATAAATGGTTTATCTTAAATAATGTTTTTGATTATTAATTAACTTAAGGGTCCTAAGTTGTTTCATATGTTAACGATAATTTATTTCCAAAGTCTATTAAATAAAGATTTAAATGATAATTAAGATAAAGAGTTTATCTTTAATTAATTAGGGTCTTGATTAATTAAAGGATCATAATTAATGTGATTAATTAAAGGATCATTAATTTATTAATTAAGTAATATTTATAGGTAATAAATTTATTTGGTTATTAAATTAAATTGATTAGGAATTAAGTACTTGGTTAAGATAAATGGTTTATCTGAAAATTAATTAAGATCTTAAGGTAATTGAAGGATCATTAATTAGTAATTTAATTACTTAATGTAATTGGTTAAAGATTAATTAATTAATAATAAAAGGTTAATTAATTTATGATTAAGGGATCATTAATTAATTAAAGGTTGATTGATTAATGTAAGTAATTAAAGGCTAATTACTCAATATAAGTTATTAAAGGATGATTAATTAATTAAAGGATAACAAATTAATGCAATTAATTAAGGGATAATTAATTAGTTAAGGGATAATTAATTAATTAAGATGGATAATTATGGATGATTAATTAGTTCCGTTAATTAATTAAAACAATAGCCATAAGTTTGTAATTAACTAATGTTAATTAAGCAGGGTTTGGTGATTAATTCATAAGTAATTAGATTATTATGAGTTAATTAAATTAATTACGATTATGGGATTAATTAATCTTGCTTATGGATGATTGGATTATATTGAGTGCCTTGAATTGTTTGATATCTCTGATCTGTAATGTCTGTGATATGAATTGTTTTGGATTGAGCTGTGATAAATGTAAATTATTTATCTGTGATGTATTGCTGTGTGGATGTGAACTTCTAAATTGAATTAAAATTGTTTACTTAAGCAATTTGGTGTTTACGACAACATTTGAATTTCGATGAGACCAGGATTTGGATTCCAAATGATTATCCGAAAACCACATCGAATCTTAATGGTGGATATTTTGTTTAAAATATAAAAAGTGGAAATTTGCTGTGACTTAACTGTCACCTGAACGTATCCATATGTTTTTAAAATAAGCGCTCATTATTCGGATAAGTCGGGGGAGGACATTAAGTCATAAAACCCATTTTGAACAGTGATACGACGAAATAGGATTGCATTTGAAGACGGTGGTTGAAGAGCGGCTATTTTCGAAAACAAAAGGATTGCCTGTTGAATGTCTCTGCACCGAGTTGCTCCGGTATAGAGATTACCCTATGTGGTGGGGAGTCCGAACGTGATTAGGGATATCTAGATTTTCAAGGACTTCTTTCCGTAACTGGACGAAGTGCCCTCGGTTCCATTAAGACCCAAGATGGACTTGTATGGATGTATGTCTAACATTACACTTTGAGATATAAAGCTGGTTTCTATCAAATACATTTCTGTTTGGTGGCGAAGAATTTATTATCTTAACACCCTTCTCTGAGACATATGAGCTTAGAGGTTATGTAGTTGATGGTTACTAGTGATATATTCCCAATTTGGTAATGTGGCATGCTAAGTGCTGAGCATTGGACGATCGAAGCATGGCTTTTGTGTAAAGCGTAGCTTTGTGGGACGAGACTTCATCAAACCTCACATCCTAGAAATGGTCGAAACAGGAAAGGATGCAGCAAGGCTATAGGGTTTGCGCCCCTCAGGGTATGTGCATTTCCTTCTGGATAAAAATTGGTATCATGGTATGGAGCCCAAATATTTTATTTATGTGTATATTGTTGGAATTATGATGGCGCCTTGGTAAAGGTCGGTTACGACCGGGGGATGGCATGCTCGTTACATTTAGTTACCTAGTTACAGAGGTAATCCGGCTTTGTGTTGGCAGAGATCCGGTTAGGCTCTCGGGACGTCCCTCCAGAGGCGTACCCATTCGGATAAAGAAAGTTCTTTAGCCTTGGCCATTTGCTAGAAATCCAAACAATCAATATGCGCCCTTTACGGTTTTAGTTGTAGAACCTGTGTAACGACCCGTAAATTTCGTATATTTAATTTGGTTAAATAAATAAGTTGTAATTAAAGGTTAACAATATAAAAATGGAATTCCAATTCAATAAGATAATGTAAAAAGTTGTGATTTGATTTTTAATGGAATATGAGAAAACAAGAGTAAGTATTTAATAATATGTTATTTATTTAGGATATTGAATAAAAATTTGTAAGCCAATTGTGATAAATGGTAATATTGTGATATAAGTTAATAAATTTGATTTCAATGCAATACCCATAAATGAATGGGATGAAATGACCGTATGTAAAGGTATACTAGGTTATTTGTCGAATAGTAGGAAAGAAAAGTAAATATCAAATTGATTGATGATAAATATGCATTGAATAGTAAATTGAATGTACAGTTAATGGTAATTTAAAACTTATTTATGGTAAAATTGCATAAGATTCAATAAATTTAAAGAATTATGCAAGCGGATCATTTATAAACTAAAATGAAACGTTCCAATTTAGTAGAGACATTTGAATGTTATGACTTATTTAAAGGTAATAATTGGAGTTAATTAGAATTGGTTATATTTGGTTTAAATAGGGAAGGAGTATACAAAGGTAACTGTGAATAGTAAAGTCATAACCATAAATGAAAGAAATTGTACTAAGGGCAGTAAACTTTTAATAAATTATAGGGATAAATGCCAACATTGAATGGTAATAAATGCAATTAAAAAATTTCAAGTGTGTGTAACGTAAAGAAAAGGGTTAAAGGTTGCTAGGATTGGTATATTAAATTTATGATAAGGAGTAAATGTAAGTATTAATAGAATCATGAATTTATTTGAAGGGAACATATTAATTGTTTTGAAACCTTAATTAAGATGGGTAATTTATTTTATGTAAGCAAAACCAATGCAAATATTGAATTTATCATTAAGCAATAATAATAAATAGAAATCAATTCAAATTTGTAATCCATTTTTTCCAATTAACGATAATAGTATTGGTGCAAGCTAATAAGTCTAAATGACAATGCAATACAAATTTACGGATTGGAAGTGATTGCGGAGTTGGAATTCGATAAATGCAGTAACTGATGTAGTGCGGATAAATTTATGGAACTAATGTAAGATTTTAACTGATGGTAATTTAAAAATTTGTTAACGTAAAGATTTAATGTCAAATAACTGAAATTCAACATTTAATAATACGTTAGTTGAAAGAAAAGATGATAGATGAAATATTGTAATAATTTTTGAAACCAATATGTAATCCATCTATTTGACTGGAATGAATGGAGTAATAATTAATTTATTTAACTAAATGGAAATTTTGAGGATTCTATTTATAATTTGGTGGATTCAATAAAAATTAACTATTAAAGGTGAGATTAACATTTGAAGTGATAAATAATTTATCTTCTCTATATTAACATATAAAATTCGTTAAAAATAATTGTAAATGCTTGATTAATATAAAGATGATAAAGTTTTCAATTTTTGAACTTAAATATATAAAATTTGATTTAATCAATTTATTTACTTATTTATTTAATTACTATAAAAATAGCCATTTTGGCCACGGACTCGGATTCCGATGAAACCAGTTTCATCGGATCCGTATCGGTGAATTATTGTAGGGTTTCAAGTTTCGTATCGATCGGACCTGTCGTTTGATCGTACGGACGCGAAACGCCTTGAAATCGATTTAATTAAAATCAATTTGAAATCAATTTGGAAATTTTGTTTTCAGCATAACTTCTTCATACAATCAAATTTGGACGTGAAACTTTTTCCATCGCGTTCAGAATGTTTTAAAATACCTATTTGGATATATGGGTTTAATAAATTTCGTTCCGGGGTAGAACGGGCTTTTTGGGCCATAGTTTGTTCCGTACGTTCATCCATCTGGTCTATCTACTCCAATCCAACCCTACTTATAAATAGACGATTTTAAACCCTAGCCTCCATCTTCTATCATTTGTCTATACGTTCATTTTCTTCATCTCTTTCTCTTCCTCAATGGTTGCAAAACCTAGATCTATCTACAGTTCAAAATCAAAAGTGAAAATTCAAACTCTCCAGAAAATTCTCAAAAAAATATATGTTGTAGCTGTCGATGTATACGTCACAGATCCGTGATTCGTTTCTCGATTCAGTTGTTCGTTCGTCCAGTAAAATTCAAACCATTTTCGGCCACTCATCATCGTCGCAACAAAACTCGCCCGATCGGAAAACTGTTTCTGGGTATTGTGGAGATAACCGAGGGGTTTGCATCAGTATAGTGTTTGGGTCGAATCAACGGTGGGATTTGCGGCAAAAATTCAATTAGGCTTTAATAGTGGCGGCGGCTCATGGCGTTTTCTGGTGAAGTGGTGGTACCGTGGGGCGCGCCTCGGCTAGGGGAAGAGGTTGGTGGTGGTCGGCTTGATAGGGGGCGGCCGTAGGGGGCGAAAAATTTGGTCAAAGCCTTGGTCAATGGTGCTTGCGTACGTTTGCAGGGAAGAGCCCGTTCTGTTCGCATGAGGAAGGTTGCGCAAATTTTGGGTGATGACGTGGCATACGTTCTAGTTAAGTAAGTTTATTTTGTTGTTTTAAATTTAATTTTGTTTCAAGCGATTTGACACGTGTAACTTTCTCATACGACCTCCGTTTCACACGAGATTCTTTTTGTTAGGATCGTAATAAAATTCCGGACCTGATGACGCTGGTTTGGATGAATTTGGAGGCCGTCAAATTTTTGGGTTTAAATTGAATTTAAATTCCATTTAAATTCAAAGGTGAGTGTTTTAACCCACTCACAACTTCTAAAAGTTTTTATGTTTGTTAAATTTATTTTAGATATGAGTAGAAATTTATTTATGACTGTTTGGCATGTTTTATTCAGCATACCTGTTAAATCGCATTTATTGAAATTTAACTGTTAAATTCTTTTATGTATTGCATATAAATTGACAGTTAGGATTTATTTAGGTTAAACAGTTATAAATTTAATTGAATATGAAATGTTAATTAATAACTGACAATTATTTCCGGTTTATTGTATATGCCATATATTGATGTTTGTTTAAACTGATGATGTTTGAGATAATTTGGTTGATGATTGATGATGGATGAATGGATGTTTTGTTCATATCATTTAAACTGCAAGTTATCATGCATTTTTCATTTCATTCGGGATTGTGGTTTGAAATGATATACAACCGCAAAATTTTATTTTAAATTGCGGATTGAAATGATAAATATCTGTATCACTTGACCATAGGATAGAAAATTTTATACAGGCACCGTGGTCTATATATAAAATATTTTAAAGTGATTTCTATGGTTTGTATGGAATACGGTTTATAATTTTTAATTTTGATATTTCCTTCTATATATATGCATATGAAGTTAGAGATTTTGAATTTAAGCTGTGTATAAATCTCTTAAATAAAAATGGAAAAATTGAGAAAATGGAGTTTGATAATTATATCATATGTTTAATGTTTAAGTTTGGAAATTTTAAGATATGATATTTATAACTGGACTTTTCCAAGATAATTAAAAATGAATATGTTAGTATAAATTAAATTGAAGAAAATATTTAATTGTTAGAAATTAGAGTTTTATTTATGGATTTTTTGTAAATATTCAAGACTAAATAATAGTATGTTTAATTTGCTGAAAGAAAAAAATTCCAACTTTAGTTTTGAAATATTAATACTCCAAATGGATATATATATATATATATATATATATATATAGAAATTGAAGTAGTTTTGGAACTTGAAAGTGATATTTAAATTTTGGTTTAGACTTTAAATAAAAAACATATTTGTAAAGCCATGGAAATTATTTTTCTTTACAAAGTTACCTTAAAGTTAAACCATTTACTTTATATACCGTTGAATATCCAAATCATTCAAGTTTTAGAAGTTATGGTTTTAAAAGTATGAATTCCGAAATACTATGTTTTGAAAGTATAATTCAAATGTTTGGTTTCCAGATATTTTAAAGTTTAAACCAGTATGATTTTGGAAAAGGATTATATTTGAGATAAAATGATATCATATTATTTTGGGTTTTAATTTGATATCGTATTCATAGTTTTGAAATGAAAATTTTTATTCTGATTTTAAAGTATAAACTATTTTTAAATGACCGCGGTGTTATAATAACGATGGGTTGGCAAAGAGACCGGGATCGGATATGGACATACTCTCTGTCGATACCGAAAACCACTTTAACTAACCGTGTATGCGGTGGAGATTCCAGAATGAAGTAGGTTGGTGGCGACGTTTCCTGTAAGGTAAATACGTGGACCCGACTCCCGTGAGTTGGCATAAGGTGGCTAAAACAGGAGCGATTGACGGGTTAATGAGGTCATTCCTCTGATCGGACACTCCTCTTCCATATTATACTTTGACTTTGGATTGATTTAGTGGCCACTTTTACTTTGATTTTGGGGAGTTTGTTCGAGGTGGGCGGTAGCTGCGGCTACGCGTTACCATCGGCCCGGATGCGTAATTGGTATATCTACCCTGGCATTGCCTAGTTGTGCCGTGTCACCTACCATACCGAGCCTTGTACGAGTTTGGATTTCTCCCGTAGCCCGTGTGGTATCCTCTGGTGGCTTCCCGATCAGGAGGGACTATAATATTGGATGGACTACTGGGACTATTACGTGTTAAGGGGAATATTGGGTCACTCCTTAACGCTATTTAAAAGTATGTTTATTTTATGAATAGACACTATTATAATAGCGCAATATACTATATAGTAAATAGTTTAACGTATCCTTAGGAGATGTAAATCCCGAGCATCTCTTGAGTTACTGCACTCATATTTATTTCTGTAAATTTAACTTACATAAGATCTTTTAGTTCTGACTAGAGTGTTTTTGTCTTTTCAAATTCGCTCGGGTCAGTCCGAGCGTTTCAGGATTTGAAGATTTAGCTCTGGAGGACGAAGACGAAGGTGTATATTATTATTATTTATACTAGTACACAACACTGTTCCGCTGCATTGATATTACTGGTATGTGAACTCTGATATTTAATTGTATAAAGAAGAATCAAATGTTTTGTAAACAGTTTTATAAACTGTATATTTTATTATTATATTTTATCCTTCCGCTGTGCGATTCTATTTTGTTTTTTTTCTCTGTTTTTCTTATTTACCCCATAACAATCCGCCCTTCCATATGGTTTGAATCGACATGTGTGTCTGTTTAAATCGTGCAAAAAGGCGGGATGTTACAGTTGATATCAGAGCTTTGGTTTAGCGATAAACCTTAGCTTTGTGGGGTTTGACTCTTTGTTAATAGGGTAGTAAAACCCTATGAGAGTCGCTGAGTGTATATATATGAGAGAGCGTATTTGTTAGTGTTATAAAAAGATTTTGATATTGTGTTAATCTGTTCCATTTTGTATTTATAAATTCTGGTTGGTGCATGGGACGCTATGACATCAATAGGGATTTCTAAACACTTAATAGGACAGACCGACATAATATTTGTTTTAATATAGGTGAATGAAATAATTTTGCCTATTATATTTTCTATATATAAAATAAAATTTTCAAATGATATCTATATTTGGTTGCAATAGATTGGTTGTTAGGAATAAAATTTATAAATAATAGGGTAAAATAAGATTGAAATTAAAATCAATGGAATTAGGAAATTTTAGGACTTAAGTCCGGGATTTTGAAAATTTGCTTTCAAAAGATTTTGAAGTATAATAATATTGTTATATATATTTTTTCCGATATAAATATTTCATTTTAAATTTGGAAGAATTGTTTATAGAAGATTTTGGAGAAAATAAGTTTGTACTTTCCTCTCTGTCGTTGGAAAATAATTTCGGTGATGGCGGCCGCATCATCGACTTTCATTTTCGAGTTTCGAAGGGGAAAGGCCACTGTAGTAAATTCTACTGCAGATTTATTTTGGAAATTATCTAAAAATTTATTTGTTCTAAATATAATTGAGATATAAAAGTTGTAAGAAATTATTTATCTATTATTTTAAAAACATTTGGAATTTGACCCGGTATTTAATTCTTAAATTTCCATTAATTAATTGTTTAAATTATTTTAGTGGGATAAAAGGTAAGTAATAAATGAATTGAAATCTCTAATTTAGGCAAGAAATTAATGCAAAGTTATAAAGGAAAATTGGAATTTTTAACATATGAGACAAAAGGTAATATTGTTGAACATTAAATTTAATTAAAAGAAGAGATAGAATTTGTATAAGTTCTTTTGCATTTTCTTTAACATATATAACTTACCAAATATGAAAAGTTGAAATGTTAAATAAGAGATTGGAATAGAATATTATACAAGAAGAAATTTTGGAAATAATGAAGTATTCAATGAATTGCTATTATAAATAAGAATTTAATGGGATAAACTTAAGTTATAATTGAAATTTTACTAAAATTAAAGGTAAGTATTATTAATAGGTGATTTAAACTTAAGTAAATAAAATGAAATTCTCTAATAAATAAGGATGGATGTGTAAGGTTATTAACTTAAGTATGATTTAAATGCTACTAGTCTAATATAATAAAAAGTAGGTAATATAAATAAATGACTGTAACCCTAGGTAATAAATTAATAAAATCCTTTATTTATAAGAATGGAGGTTAAAAGGTTAATAATTTAAGTGTAATTATAAAAGGGTTACTGTAATTAAATATAATAAATGTAAGCATTGAAATAAATGATTGAAATTGAGAAGTGCATTAAATGTAATACAAATAACAGAAACTTACATAACCTGAATAGATATAAATGGATAATTGTAAGTAATAAATAGAAATAAGGAAACAACCATTGAATGAGAAATAAAATTTGAAGTTGATTAGAAATAAATGTAAATTATAAAAAGGAAAATTTATGTGGTATGAATAAAAGAAAGGAAATCAAACAAATAGAGCATGTAAAGAATTTATATAAGGTAATTTGATTTGTTGGTTGAATTGTTATTGTTTGATTTATGGTTGGTCGGGTAAGGAAATTTGAAGTAGTTGGATGAATAAATAATCTATTCTGGCCCATCTAAGACTGTTGAGTAAATGATGCACTGGATAGTTATTTTTCCATTCCGTACCATTTCAAGTTTTGAACCCGAACAACAATTTGTTTGTTGGATTGAATGATTGTTTGTTTTGGTGTGTATGCTGTTTGTTAAAATTGATGGTTGTTGCATTGATTGTTGTTAGTGTTTGAAACCATGAAAATATTTCACTTTATATAAATAGTTAACCCTTTGGATTTTATAAGTGAAATGCAGGTTATGGAAACAATTGCTACTGCTTTTGGTTCCATAATAATAAGCGTAATATTGCCCGACAAATAGGTACGTTTTCGGATTACGTTTTGTAGCGTTATTTTGTATATTTTTCCCGTGTTGGGATATATTATTTTGAATATTATATATACTATTTTGTTATATGTAATATTATATTTTCTTCCGAATCTCTCCGTACAAAGGAGACTCTGCCAAAATTTTTTGTAAATTTTGAACTTAGAATTATGTTGAAATGTTTCCAAACTTTAATTATTTAAGTATAAAAGGATATAATGATTATAAAACGGGTATATTTTATTTAAGGTAATAAATTTAGTAAATTATTGTTTATAGGTTAAATATTTTGAATAAGATGTATTGTTACTTAACTCTTTCTTCTCCTTTCTTTTTTCTTTTCGGGGACGAAAAGTTTTGAGTGGGGGAGAGTGTAACGACCCGTAAATTTCGTATATTTAATTTGGTTAAATAAATAAGTTGTAATTAAAGGTTAACAATATAAAAATGGAATTCCAATTCAATAAGATAATGTAAAAAGTTGTGATTTGATTTTTAATGGAATAAGAGAAAACAAGAGTAAGTATTTAATAATATGTTATTTATTTAGGATATTGAATAAAAATTTGTAAGCCAATTGTGATAAATGGTAATATTGTGATATAAGTTAATAAATTTGATTTCAATGCAATACCCATAAATGAATGGGATGAAATGACCGTATGTAAAGGTATACTAGGTTATTTGTCGAATAGTAGGAAAGAAAAGTAAATATCAAATTGATTGATGATAAATATGCATTGAATAGTAAATTGAATGTACAGTTAATGGTAATTTAAAACTTATTTATGGTAAAATTGCATAAGAGTCAATAAATTTAAAGAATTATGCAAGCGGATCATTTATAAACTAAAATGAAATGTTCCAATTTAGTAGAGACATTTGAATGTTATGACTTATTTAAAGGTAATAATTGGAGTTAATTAGAATTGGTTATATTTGGTTTAAATAGGGAAGGAGTATACAAAGGTAACTGTGAATAGTAAAGTCATAACCATAAATGAAAGAAATTGTACTAAGGGCAGTAAACTTTTAATAAATTATGGGGATAAATGCCAACATTGAATGGTAATAAATGCAATTAAAAAATTTCAAGTGTGTGAAACGTAAAGAAAAGGGTTAAAGGTTGTTAGGATTGGTATATTAAATTTATGATAAGGAGTAAATGTAAGTATTAATAGAATCATGAATTTATTTGAAGGGAACGTATTAATTGTTTTGAAACCTTAATTAAGATGGGTAATTTATTTTATGTAAGCAAAACCAATGCAAATATTGAATTTATCATTAAGCAATAATAATAAATAGAAATCAATTCAAATTTGTAATCCATTTTTTCCAATTAACGATAATAGTATTGGTGCAAGCTAATAAGTCTAAATGACAATGCAATACAAATTTACGGATTGGAAGTGATTGCGGAGTTGGAATTCGATAAATGCAGTAACTGATGTAGTGCGGATAAATTTATGGAACTAATGTAAGATTTTAACTGATGGTAATTTAAAAATTTGTTAACGTAAAGATTTAATGTCAAATAACTGAAATTCAACATTTAATAATACGTTAGTTGAAAGAAAAGATGATAGATGAAATATTGTAATAATTTTTGAAACCAATATGTAATCCATCTATTTGACTGGAATGAATGGAGTAATAATTAATTTATTTAACTAAATGGAAATTTTGAGGATTCTATTTATAATTTGGTGGATTCAATAAAAATTAACTATTAAAGGTGAGATTAACATTTGAAGTGATAAATAATTTATCTTCTCTATATTAACATATAAAATTCGTTAAAAATAATTGTAAATGCTTGATTAATATAAAGATGATAAAGTTTTCAATTTTTGAACTTAAATATATAAAATTTGATTTAATCAATTTATTTACTTATTTATTTAATTACTATAAAAATAGCCATTTTGGCCACTGACTCGGATTTCGACGAAACTAGTTTCATCGGATCCGTATCGGTGAATTATTGTAGGGTTTCAAGTTTCGTATCGATCGGACCTGTCGTTTGATCGTACGGACGCGAAACGCCTTGAAATCGATTTAATTAAAATCAATTTGAAATCAATTTGGAAATTTTGTTTTCAGCATAACTTCTTCATACAATCAAATTTGTAAGTGAAACTTTTTCCATCGCGTTCAGAATGTTTTAAAATACCTATTCGGATATATGGGTTTAATAAATTTCGTTCCGGGGTAGAACGGGCTTTTTGGGCCATAGTTTGTTCCGTACGTTCATCTATCTGGTCTATCTACTCCAATCCAACCCTACTTATAAATAGACGATTTTAAACCCTAGGCTCCATCTTCTATCATTTATCTATATGTTCATTTTCTTCATCTCTTTCTCTTCCTCAATGGTTGAAAAACCTAGATCTATCTACAGTTCAAAATCAAAAGTGAAAATTCAAACTCTCCAGAAAATTCTCAAAAAAATATATGTTGTAGGTGTCGATGTATACGTCACAGATCCGTGATTCGTTTCTCGATTCAGTTGTTCATTCGTCCAGTAAAATTCAAACCATTTTCGGCCACTCATCATCGTCGCAACAAAACTCGCCCGATCGAAAAACTGTTTCTGGGTATTGTGGAGATAACCGAGGGGTTTGCATCAGTATAGTTTTTGGGTCGAATCAACGGTGGGATTTGCGGCAAAAATTCAATTAGGGTTTAATAGTGGCGGCGGCGCATGGCGTTTTCTGGTGAAGTGGTGGTACCGTGGAGTGCGCCTCGGCTAGGGGAAGAGGTTGGTGGTGGTCGGCTTGATAAGGGGCGGCCGTAGGGGGCGAAAAATTTGGTCAAAGCCTTGGTCAATGGTGCTTGCGTGCGTTTGCAGGGAAGAGCCCGTTCTGTTCGCATGAGGAAGGTTGCGCAAATTTTGGGTGATGACGTGGCATACGTTCTAGTTAAGTAAGTTTATTTTGTTGTTTTAAATTTAATTTTGTTTCAAGCGATTTGACACGTGTAACTTTCTCATACGACCTCCGTTTCACACGAGATTTTTTTTGTTAGGATCGTAATAAAATTCCGGACCTGATGACGCTGGTTTGGATGAATTTGGAGGACATCAAATTTTTGGGTTTAAATTGAATTTAAATTCAAAGGTGAGTGTTTTAACCCACTTACAACTTCTAAAAGTTTTTATGTTTGTTAAATTTATTTTTGATATGAGTAGAAATTTATTTATGACTGTTTGGCATGTTTTATTCAGCATACCTGTTAAATCGCATTTATTTAAATTTAACTGTTAAATTCTTTTATGTATTGCATATAAATTGACAGTTAGGATTTATTTAGGTTAAACAGTTATAAATTTAATTGAATATGAAATGTTAATTAATAACTGCCAATTATTTCCGGTTATATTGTATATGCCATATATTGATGTTTGTTTAAACTGATGATGTTTGAGATAATTTGGTTGATGATTGATGATGGATGAATGATGTTTTGTTCATATCATTTAAACTGCAAGTTATCATGCATTTTTCATTTCATTCGGGATTATGGTTTGAAATGATATACAACCGCAAAATTTTATTTAAATTGCTGATTGAAATGATAAATATCCGTATCACTTGACCATAGGATAGAAAATTTTGTACAGGCACCGTGGTCTATATATAAAATATTTTAAAGTGATTTCTATGTTTTGTATGGAATACGGTTTATAATTTTTAATTTTGGTATTTTCTTCTATATATATACATATGAAGTTAGAGATTTTGAATTTAAGCTGTGTATAAATCTCTTAAATAAAAATGGAAAAATTGAGAAAATGGAGTTTGATAATTATATCATATGTTTAATGTTTAAGTTTGGAAATTTTAAGATATGATATTTATAACTGGACTTTTCCAAGATAATTAAAAATGAATATGTTAGTATAAATTAAATTGAAGAAAATATTTAATTGTTAGAAATTGGAGTTTTATTTATGGATTTTTTGTAAATATTCAAGTCTAAATAATAGTACGTTTAATTTGCTGAAAGAAAAAAAATTCCAACTTTAGTTTTGAAATATTAATACTCCAAATGGATATATATATATATATATATATATATATATAGAAATTGAAGTAGTTTTGGAACTTGAAAGTGATATTTAAATTTTGGTTTAGACTTTAAATAAAAAACATATTTGTAAAGCCATGGAAATTATTTTTCTTTACAAAGTTACCTTAAAGTTAAACCATTTATTTTATATACCGTTGAATGTCCAAATCATTCAAGTTTTAGAAGTTATGGTTTTAAAAGTATGAATTCCGAAATACTATGTTTTGAAAGTATAATTCAAATGTTTGGTTTCCAGATATTTTAAAGTTTAAACCAGTATGATTTTGGAAAAGGATTATATTTGAGATAAAATGATATCATATTATTTTGGGTTTTAATTTGATATCGTATTCATAGTTTTGAAATGGAAATTTTTATTCTGATTTTAAAGTATAAACTATTTTTAAATGACCGCGGTGTTATAATAACGACTGGTTGGCAAAGAGACCGGGATCGGATATGGACATACTCTCTGTCGATACCGAAAACCACTTTGACTAACCGTGTACGCGGTGGAGATTCCAGAATGATGTAGGTTGGTGGCGACGTTTCCTGTAAGGTAAATACGTGGACCCGACTCCCGTGAGTTGGCATAAGGTGGCTAAAACAGGAGCGATTGACGGGTTAATGAGGTCATTCCTCTGATCGAACACTCCTCTTCGATATTATACTTTGACTTTGGATTGATTTAGTGGCCACTTTTACTTTGATTTTGGGGAGTTTGTTCGAGGTGGGTGGTAGTTGCGGCTACGTGTTACCATCGGCCCGAATGCGTAATTGGTATATCTACCATGGCATTGCCTAGTTGTGCCGTGTCACCTACCATACCGAGCCTTGTACGAGTTTGGATTTCTCCCGTAGCCCGTGTGGTATCCTCTGGTGGTTTCCCGATCAGGAGGGACTATGATATTGGATGGACTACTGGGACTATTACTTGTTAAGGGGAATATTGGGTCACTCCTTAACGCTATTTAAAAGTATGTTTATTTTATGAATAGACACTATTATAATAGCGCAATATACTATATAGTAAATAGTTTAACGGATCCTTAGGAGATGTAAATCCCGAGCATCTCTTGAGTTACTGCACTCATATTTATTTCTGTAAATTTAACTTACATAAGATCTTTTAGTTCTGACTCGAGTGTTTTTGTCTTTTCAAATTCGCTCGGGTCAGTCCGAGCGTTTCAGGATTTGAAGATTTAGCTCTGGAGGACGAAGACGAAGGTGTATATTATTATTATTTATACTAGTACACTACACTGTTCCGCTGCATTGATATTATTGGTATGTGAACTCTGATATTTAATTGTATAAAGAAGAATCAAATGTTTTGTAAACAGTTTTATAAACTGTATATTTTATTATTATATTTTATCCTTCCGCTGTGAGATTCTATTTATTTTTTTCTTCTTCTCTGTTTTTCTTATTTACCCCATAACAATCCGCTCTTCCGTATGGTTTGAATCGACATGTGTGTCTGGTTAAATCGTGCGAAAAGGCGGGATGTTACAACCTGCCATTTAACATGGTAGCTATATGTAGGCACACTATAATGGTACGTATGCTGGCTAAGATTAATATTATACTTTCGAAATATTTTCCACACTATACACTATTAATAATATCAAAAGGATTTTCATGTATCAAGCATGTTTGACAGCTATAAGGAGAAACCTCCCTCATGTGTGCAATTGCATTGAGTGTGTGCCGAGAGACCTTATGTTAGTTTTATTTTCCAAAAAAGCATTAACGGATTTCTTTTCTTTTCTTTTCTTTTTATACGAACAACTGTTTTTATCTTTGCTCACACCAGTCCCATGACTGACTCGGAGTTTATTGTTCCCTTTTCTAAACTCTAGGCGCCCCTTATTTTTCACACGGGCAGCCTAGAGTCAGGTTATCAGTAGGTTCTGAAGCTAGTTCAGATAATAGATGTAGATTTGAAAGTCATTGGTCTGGAAGCTTTTGGAAGTCTTTGAAGTCTTTGGTTTTGAGCTTTTTGGTTTGGAGCTTTAGAATGAAGACGCAGTTTTTTGGACTCGCTCGCTCTCTCTCTCATTTGGCAGCCCCTCTTGATGCTCTTGTTCTGCTGTTGATATTATTTTTCTGCTGTTGTGTTGTTTCCCTGTATTCTGTTGTATTTATAGTGCTTTGATGTTCTTGGGCATTTGTTATCAGCTTGCTATAGAATGTTGTATCCATATGGTGCATCAATATAAATCATTTTTGTTTCCGCTGTGTTGTTATCATTTAATGTGTTATAAGCTTCGGCGAACCAGACTCCAACGTTTGAATCTCTGCCATTTGAATACGGGTGATGTATTGGATGCCGATTTTCGAGCACCGATTCCGGGTCGTTTCATTGATGCCAAAATATGATACAGACTTTACTATTTAAGATAATAAATGCAATTTTAAGGAAACGTGAAAGTCTGCAATGATTCAAAAAGAATTGTCTTTAAATATGTAATATATAAAATGAAATATATGCAGAGTGAATATAAAAATCAAGTAAACGAATGGGAAAGAGAACTTAATATCATCAAAGTTTAAAACATACCATAATATTATATGGCCCATTTTGATGATTGAATTGTGAAATTGAAATTTTATATCATTTCGAATTCGAAGCTTAAGATTAAAGAGAACCATAATGAAAGATGGAAATAAGGAGATTACATATTTACTTCTAATGATAATAAAGCAAATTTTCCTATGTTTAAAGTTCATATATATATAATAGATTTGAACAAAAAGAGCAAAACTAATAAATAGAAAACTCGAAGAGAAATGCTATTAAGGTTGAGTATATTAAATATTATTAAATACGAAATTTCAAAGCATTAAATGTTTGAACATGTACATGAATCATAAAGAAAGAGGGATTTAAATTGTAAATGTAACGACCTAGATTTTTCATTGTTCAATTTTAAATATTTAAATGGCTTTAAATATTGAAACTGGATTATAGATTGTTTTTTATTATGGAAAAAATGGGTTTATTTATAGAATAAATTTAGAATTTGAATATAGAAATTCATTGGATAATTTAATTATCGAAGTTTATAATTGAATATTGGTTAAAATGGTGATTCTAGATTTTAAGCTTGATAAAAATAATTTATATAAAATTTATATTAATAATATTGAAGATAGTGCAACTTTTAAAATTGAATTTAAAATTGATTTGTTCAATTTTAAAAATAGTCTATCCAAATTGACATTTAAAAAAAGCTTTCCGAGGTTCTCGGAATTCGACAAAACTAGTTCCATTGGATCCGTAATATTGTATTATTGTCGGATTTCAATTTCATAGCTTTTGGAGTTATCGTTTATCCATACGAGATATAACGCGTTGAAATCTATATTGAAAATTTAATATTTTAATTCGATTCAATACACTATCTTCCCATACGATCAAATTGGGACTCGAAACCTTTTCCATTGAGTTCAGAATAGGGGCACAAGATTAGGAATGCCTAGCGGCACGCCTCAATCGGGGTTCGAAATTACAAGATATGATAAGCAAGGTATTTTGAAAATAAAATTTATAAATTTCAAATCAAAGCAAATCGAACCACCCTATACTCGTACCCTACAACTACCCTTACGTGTTATTTACGCGACCCTTCTCTTCTTTCTTTCAAAACCGAAGTACAAATCGAAATTAAGCCGCCTCATTCTTTTATTATTTTTTTAAACTCACGGTGATCTTCTTCTCGTTCAGGCTTAAAAAAAGGCCGAAACGAAATCATCTCGTACATAAGAAAAAAAATCGATTCATCTCAAAAATCGAATTCGGCATTCAAAACACAAATCAAAGAAAAAAAGGGATTGCGACCTTGTCGCGATTGTGTTTTGGAGATGGGCGACGACTGCGGTGGGAAGTGCGAGATGATGTAAGGCGAGGGAGGTCGTGAGTGGAATTGTCGTCGCAAGGAGGTGCGCGAGGTTAGAGAAAGAGGGCGTAGGCGAGGTGTTAGGCGGCGCGACATAGGGAGGAGGTCATGATTGGTATGGCAGACGGGTAGCATTTGGTGGTAACGAGGCACATAGGTCGCGCACGATCGCAAGGGGGAAGGCGACAGTCGAGGGAGACGATGGCGTGGTGGGATCCTGGGTGTCACGATTTTGATTAGGTCGGTGTGTTCGATGTTGACCAGGCTGTTATTTTCTTCGGTGAGAATAGTTTAAAACTTATATTTATTTTGATTTATGTGAAAAATAAAAATAAATAATATTAGGAAATAATTTCAATTAATAATTTCAAATAGATTATGTCACCAAATGTTAATGACATTATTTTATTATTATAGTATGATGATTTTAACATGATATTTGCATGTATAAGCAAAATAAAACTACCTTGAAATTTTATTCCAACGGTATTAGAATTTAAACTTGACCTTTGCAATCGAATTCTTATAAATATCATAATTTATTCATGCGAGGACCAAGAATCTCAAAAATCGGTCGTTTTTGAATCGTAACTGCGGGATCTTCACAATAATTTAAATTTAGGAATGGATTGCAAAATAAAAATCAAGGTGAGAATCTCTCACTCGATTGGATTACCATTTCAAATATTTAAGTTTAAAATTAAATTATTGGATGTTGATCGGATTGATAAATTTATAATTATCTATTGGATGACTAATTATATGTAGTAGTATGTATATATATATATATATATATTAGTATTTGGAGGGATATTCCCACATATTATAGCGGATGGGACACTATGCGTCCCGCCAAACAGTGGATGACCCTATATACCGTGATATCCCCCTCGAAGTGGGATTGGTATTTTTATTTGTTGTCTAATATCTGTGGATGCAGCAAAATAGGTTGGAGGGTTCCAACTGGATTCCTCAAAATATTATTGTTTTGCGTATATATAAACTGTTGGATTATTGTGTGTTGTAAATTTTTAAAGGTTATTGTAACGACCCGGAAATTTCGATCCCGAAATTTCCAAATAGTTAGTGAAAAGAAGAAACAGAAAGAAGAAGAAACAGAAAAGAAACACACAATCTCACATTCGCAGCGGATAAAATATAATAGCAAATAATAATAACAGTTATACAAAGAAAACTGTATCTGTTAATTTACATTTATATACATCAGAGTTACAATATCCCTTACAAACTGGATAGTTTAACAACTTGTCCAGATAACAACAATACAATATCAGGACCCACTTCATACGCTCCTGTCGTCTAGCTCTCCTCCTGAGCTCCAGAACGTCCTTACCTGAAAAGCTGTAATACTCGGTCTGACCCGAGCATTACATCAAAGTAACACCTGGGTCAGGCTGGAAACCAGCGTGAGTAAACCCATATAATTTGAAATACTAAGTTCAAACCATAGAAGAAAAACCCGAGTAACTTATCAATTTACAACTTCACAAGCTGTTATAAACATTATTTACATCACATCTTAATTTTTAAGTACCAGACTTAGATTAAATGGTCCCATCCATTTCATTTTGTTGATTTACACACATTAAATTATAAAGAATCGAAGTGGTTTCGGATATTTACTAATACCCGACTCCGGTCTCTTCGAATTCAATATCAACTTAACTTAAATTATTTAAGTGAAATACAATTCTACGGAATGTCACAGTAATTCATCATCAATAAATAACCACATCTTCACAGTTAAATCAAATATTTCATATCACACAGCATCACGAACCACATATTAGGGATAACAATAACTCAAAGGCTTCTATCATCATTCTATTTATCCTTTAATTACATTTAAGTAATTAACCCTTAATTAATTTCACAAATTAATTACCCCTAACCAAATACAGTAATTAACCTTTAATTACTTTATTAATTAATTATTATCCATAATTATTAATCAACCTTGATTAATAACATCCAGTAAATAACTACCCTTAATTACTTTATCCAATAAATTAATTACTCCTTAATTAATTTTTCTAATTAATCCTTGACTACTTATATAAGGTAATTTAATCCAAATTACCCTCATTAATAAATCACCTATTCAATTAATTCACATCCTGTGATTATTAATTAATTACTCCCCTAAGTAATTATAATCCATTAATTACATTAAGTAATTATTATCAAATCATCTAGTGTTTAAGTTGTTTAATGTTTAATTTCCTTCTAAAACATTCTATTTTAACCACTAACTTAACCAAATTAAATCATTAGTTAAGTTTACAAAAATAATAGTAACAATTATTTACTTTCCTTACTTATTAATTAACACTTAATTATTTTCACTAAGTAAATTTTTTCTTTAATTACTATTCATTAAGTAATTTTCTTTAATTAATTAAACTTAACTAATTAACTAAAATTACTATATTTTCTTAATTAATTACACTGAGAAATAATCCCTTTAATTAATTCATTAAGTACTTACTCTTACTTAATTCATATGCAGTTGTCTTTAATTAACTACTAATTTATTATTTAGTTAATTATTAACCCATCATTTAAAATTAATTTAAATAATTTTCTTAATTACTTACCTAAAGATCTCAATTAAGAAATTCATTTATATTAACTAAATTATCAATCAATTTACTTCCAAATTTCTTTTGAAACCTTACCTTAAGTCTGCTACCAACTTAGATTAAAACCTGATTCCCTTAAATAAATTTTTGTTGAGAGTCAAACCTAAATACTGTCAGGTTCTTTAAAACCTGTAAATTAAATGACACGAGCCAAACTAAATTTACTTCGAGTCAATTACCCCAGTGCTTCGAGCTATTCCTTGATCGACTTCGAGTAAAATTCAAATACAAAACCATTCTACACCCAACTAACGAAACTTCAGATCAACAGGAACCAAGAGCACCGTGCACGTGCACGGTGGCTCTGACCATCACCTGTAACAACCCGCATATTTATCGAGTTTACATTTAAATATTTTTATTTAAATATTAAATCGTTAATCGGATTTTGGTCCGAAAAACTACTTTTTGCAAACGGTCAAATTAGGACTCGAGACCACTTCCATTGAGTTCGAAATGTCGTTTACAACATTTTAAGTATAAACATCGATAGGTTTGGAGTTAGTGAAATTTCACTAACTTTCCCCGCTTTGGACTTTGGGTTAGTTTAGCCTATTAAGCCCAAGTTCCAACCCTCTTCTCCTCACTCTTCATAAATTTCCTAACTAACTCAAGCTTTAGCATTAATGGTGAAGAGAATGGGAAATTAAAACTCCAAGCTCAAATTCAATTGCAACTCCATCATTCAACTCCAAATTCAAGTAGAAGATATTGGATTCAAGCTTTGGATTGCTTCTCCTTGCTTTCAAGCTTCATCTTCATAAATTTTAGTGCAAAGGTGAGATTTTTATCTCACAATTCTAGCCTATAACTATATTGGACTGTTGGGAATGATTCCCCATCACTTTAGCATGTGCATTTGCATTTGGTTTGGATTGGATTGGCGAAAAACTCCAATTTTTAGCGTTTTTGACAAAAAACTGCAGTTAGGTCGCACTGCCTCGGAGTTAGGTCGTTCTGGCCTTAAGTCGTTTCTGGCCATCGCTAAGTCGTCCACGAGTTAAGCCTAAGTCGTAAGTCGCGCGCGTTGAAAAGTCACCGCCTTTGTATTTCTGTTCGCCTGTGTTGAGTCGTTCACGAGTTAGAGTGCTAAGTCGGCTGCGAGTTAAGAGTTAAGTCGTTCGTGTGTTATCTCGTAAGTCGTCTCCGACCTAAGCTCCAGTAAGTCGTTCGTGTGTTATCTCGTAAGTCGTCTCCGACCTAAGCTCCAGTAAGTCGTTCGCGTGTTATCTCGTAAGTCGTCTCCGACCTATGCTCCACTAGGTCGTAGGTCGTATCCGACCTAAGCCTCTCTAAGTCGCGAATTGTTAAGTCGGCTGTCCTTAAGTCGTTCGACCCCACTAAGTCGTAGGTCGCCTCCGACCTTACCCTTAGGTCGTATGACCTGTCATCCACTAGGTCGCGCCACTTAGGTCGTATCCCTTAGGCCGCGAACTCTTTAGGTCGTTAGACCTCATTTTGCTTTAGGTCGTAAGCCGCTTGTCTTCACTTAGGTCGTACCGTGACGGGGCGCTGCCCCGCACCCCGCCGGGGGCGCTGCCCCCTGGACCCCCGCGACCTGACCGGGCAGGTCGAACCCCGTATAACTCTGCGTAGGCGATCTTATCTGAAAAATATTCAACAGAACTTGCTGAGCTGATTTCCTTGGATTTTATTCGCATCCCCGTATGCGATCTTTGTAACTGATTGTTTCTACACTTGCTTATGTGTTTTGTCACTTTATAATATAAAGGTTTCAATACTAGTAGTAAATATCAAAACTCTTTTAACAAACAATTTCAACTCTATTTTTAATAACAAAGCTCTTTTCTTAAACCGTTTTCCAATCTATTAGTATATACAAACCTTTACCTCACTCGGATGAGAAATCTAATTAAACGACTTAGTAAAACAAGTGGTATGAAACGTTTGCGTTCACTTCGTCGGTTAATTCTTGGACTTGTTCGATTGAACCCCTTGTGACAATTTTATTAGTGAAGATTTACAGTTTGTTCGTAAATATTTAAGTTAAGCAAGTGGTTATGGGACATGAAGCTAAACTTCTATATTTACTAGCTTAGTGTAATTGACACTTCTCGTTGATCTTGATGATCGCTTTATGAATTAGACTAGCAATTGCGCGATGTCTCTTTCATTGCAAGGTTAGACTAGACACCACTTGTGTGATTCCATTCACACATACCTTTCTGCTTTTTGGTTAGTCTTGACCTCATTCTGTGTGATTCCACTCACACATGTGGGGTAGCTCCCCATGGTCTTCGGACCGTCATGTGATAGGCCTCTTTCCCTTTTTATGATTTCTGGATTTCTCGTGTTGATTTCTGGAATTTGTGTCATTGACTTGTTATGAGTACAAGTTTAGGGTATGATGCCCCCTTCGAATCTTTGAGAAGATTCTTGTGATATTGATTATCTCTTATTGATTGATCTTCTGTTGATCATTATTTACATACTTATAGCGGTATGTCGTTATGGATGTTTATGTTTATGCCATATCTTTTATGTTATATCATGTCATCTGATATTTATAGCTAGACTGATCCGTTTATTATTTTCTTAAATAATACTCGGATCAGACCGAGATGTTACAGGTGCTTCTGCTTGACTTCTTTCCAGGGATTCATCACTCTGACTTTTGGCTAACTGTTTAGATTAGCAGTTTTTGCTGTATACACTTGAGATATAGACTCATAGTTGTATTCTTTTGTATAGCACGTGTTGCTATTCTTTTGTATTATCGTGGATCTTATTGACCACTACTCTGATGTACACTTTCATGTGTTAGTTATATATTCATATCTTCTTCCGCCTTTGTGATATGGATATCTGTGACTGATTTGTGATATGATTATTTCTATGTTTGTTTCCGAAGATTATTTATAGCCATCGTGTGATAAGCTATTACATGGATGGTCGCTCCTCAACAGCCTTATTCTCCGTGCTAGTTGACAGCACTTCTCCGGAGTGTTCTTGGCTAGCGTGGGTATAGAGGTGGGGCGTCACATCACCGGTCAACCCCAATAACTTCAACACATCAGAAAACACCTTCGCACACCACCACGATCATCATAACTACATCATTCGATCGAAATCAAAAATCGAACAGTCGAACCCCAAAAATTGGAACGAACACCCAAACATGGAACCCATTCGTTCTCGCACCTCCATCCACTGATGTGCCTTCACCTCCGCCCATGAGTTCGTCCATACCCTAGCTATCATTTCCCTGGATTATGTTGAACTCGATCAACCAGCAAAGAAATGCCGGTCAATATTTAAGAACATACCAAAACTAGGTTTTCAAACTACAATTCCCCACCGCCGCTTCTACGTTGATCAATTCGCCTTTCTGGCAATTTTCCCAAACTTCCCTGTTGCTCTACTACCTTCAGTGAAGATCACGCCATCGCCAATCTCCTATATTGTCTGAAATCCCTCAGAACACAAACACAAAGAAAATTCGAACTGCTCGTTCAATCCCTCTTAAAAAATTGAGATTTCAGTTTTAAAAATCATGTTTTCAAATAAGGGTTTAATTTATGTTACTGAATTCATGAATCAGGGAAGTTGAAATTTTCACCTATCTTAAGTTTATACTGTTTGTTTGATTTCCAGTGATATTCCACGTTTAATTTTAACTTAAACAAAATTTTAAGCCTTCTCTATGACAAACAACCAACTTTTATTTTAAACTTGAATTTAGACAAAGATTGGATTGAAGAGCAATGATTTCTGAATCAAACTGAAGCCTGGAATCCAAAACAGTGAAGAACAGCAACATGCATACACAACTATATGCAACCATATACACACAGAACTGTCTACATATTCATACAAACACAATTACCACAGAAGTTATCAAGTAATCATATTACTTAGTTTATATATATATATATATATATATATATATATATATATTCTTAACAGAAATCAAGTTATTCCAAACATATATCCTTCAAACATCATCACCTATGATTGTTTATGCAGAGAGTGATTGGGTTCTTAGTGAGTTATGGTCTGTAAAACTAAACAGAGGTAATTACATATATATTCAGACATGCACTGAAATTTTCCATATATTTATTAACATGCAAGACAAATTCCTATAAAAGCTAGCCACTTCATTTTCCGATGTCATGCAACAGATTCTAATCGAGTGTAGGATTATTTACTCACATTTTCCACATGCAAACCATTTATCACAAATTTACTTCACATTTTTTTTACTGCATGCAACAGAAAATAAAAGGAACAGATTAAGGCTCTGTTTAATTTTATCTTAAATAAAATTTTAAATCTTAAACTTTAAAGTCAACAAATATGCCTTGTTTAAATCCTACTTTCTAACATCAACCAGATCAAAAGATAATAGATTCTTTTGTTTTAGATTCTAAATTTAACTAAGAACAAGCTAAAGCAATTTCCACAGCAAGATCACCTATTCATTCATATTCACAGGGATTTTCAAAAATATATAATCACAATATAAACTTCATCTCAGATAAACCATCATGCAACTCAAACTTTTACCTACTTAAATTTATTTTTTAAAAAAAAATGGAGTTACTCACTATATTGTTGAGCAGAGCACAGCTTTGAGAAGCTTATGAATCTTTAAAAATCCTGCTTGTTTTAAAATGCCCTTCTCTCTTGAATCCTTCAAAACTTATTTGAATGATTACTGATGTCTTAAATTGCTTTTGTCTTGCGTGTGCTTCCAAATTTAAGAAGAAGGAATGCAGATTTTAGTTTTGGAAATATACAGGGTTTGATGGTGATTTTCCAGATTTGTTCTTTCCCTCTTTTTTTTCTTCAGATTTTTGTGTTTTATAGATATTTCTTTCTTTGTTTTGTAGACCTTGGTTTTTTTTTTGAAGGTATGTGATAAAAGAATTGAAAGAGAAGAATAAACATACATATAATCTAATTCAAAATTTTATAAAAGATTTTGAAAAAGAAAAATACAAGTAGTGACACTTGTATTTACCACACTCCATCACTTAACACATGTTAACATTAGCTTACACATATAATCTTAGGCTTACATGTGTTATTTAGAATATATACTTATCTTATATTTGTAATCTCATGCATACATATGTTTATATATATGTTTTATAATAATTCCAATTTAGTTTTATTTATGAATGTCTTAAGTGTTTGAATATTTAAGATTTTCTTATATTTATCTATTTATAATTTTAAAAGTAAATGTTATAAAATTCCAATTATATACTTATAAATAATTATACAAACATACTAATCATATATATATATACTTTATTTATATCTTCAAATTTTCTTCATAAAATTTTCATACTAATTTTTCTATTTAGTAATTACTTTCCTTGATTTATATGAATATGATTTATTAAGGAAAATAATATAAAATAAATCATATATTTTTAATTTATTATTATTATTTTTAATTACCAGAATTATTTATATAAATTAGTATTCTTACAAATTGAACCCAGTTATTTCATCACTTACGGATATTCAAAAATTTGGGTTATCACATTCCTTCCCCCTTAGAATCTTTTCGTCCTCAAAAAGGAACGAAGCTAGAAATTTTAAATTGTTTAAAGTTAGATAAAAATTTTTTCTTAATCATTTTTAAAACAGCTTTAAAATCTATATAGTATTATCAAAATAGCTTTATAAAGATATCATTCTATAACTCGATGTTTCAACAAGTCCATCTTTGTTCTTACAGAAATTCGGTCATACGTTGATCAGGCGTAGGACTGAAAATCTATAAGTACTTAGCAGACCCGTTTTCAACATCCAGTGAAAATACTTTGAAAATAATTTTATTGAAAATTTAGAAAACAGTTTTTGAAAATAGAGGATATCTCTTTGGTGAGAATGCTCTAGAAATCATCACCCCCATCCATGGTCGCAGTTAACCCGATGGTTACGTTGCCATCCCGACAAAATCCACAGATAACTGTAGGCCTCCGCGCCCCTCGATTACACCATGGAACCCGCTATAGATCGCAGCTACAACTGGGGTTACGTAGCTATCACAACAAAAAACCATATAACTGTACGCATCAGCGCCCTCGAATTTCGCTGCCAAAAGAATGAAACTTCTCCACTCCACTTGACCATAGATCGCAGTCTACCGATGTTGCGTTGCCTTCCCGGCAAAATCAAGTGCAGACCATCGGCACTCATCCTCCACACGATTTTCGCTATGGTCCCCACAGTAGATCGCAGTGACATCGAGTTACACTGTCGTCACAGCATAACCCAAATGCCCCTGTAGGCATCAGCGCCCTCGACTTTCGCTACCCAATAATCCTCAGGAACTAGTTTTTCCGGACTCCTCATAGGATCAACTTTAGAACCCCACCTTGGGGCTCAAGGCAGCACCACCCGGTGGTACTCCTGAGAAGTCCATTCCAAAGGAGAGCCTTTTTCCCCAGAGCCATCATCAAAACATTTTATACTATATATATATATATATATATATAGTATCTTTAAATCATACACCTAGTATGATCTCATTCAAAGCTCCTTTATACAAAATCGATTATCCCAAAATCGATAATTCTCAAACTAGACTTTCCAAATATAATATTGATTTTACCCAAAAATCAAAAGCCATTCCAAATCCATAGGTTCCCAAAACCTTTTTCTAAAATCCTCATATGATCCTTTACATACATACATACATATATATATATATATATATATATATATATATATATATATACAGATATATAATTTTTAAAACTTTGGATGATTTCAAACTTGTATAAAACTCCTTTATACTTCAAACACCTCCAAAAACCATATTCTTCCAGCAAAAGATTCATCGAGGGGAGTTTTATGTTATATAACAAAGATATATAACTTTGTTTATTCAAAATAAAATATTCAAATTTGATTACTCTTTTCAATATCAATTTTAATCAAATTCGTATGATGTACACATATCATCCGTACGCTGTACCAATCTGATCGCCCACTCGATCACATAATTTCAGTTCCGAACTAGTATCGTCCACCCGACTTCCTATTGCGGACACAGATCTGGTTTCTTGATCAGAAACCATCATTCTCCTTGCATAGCCTAACTATGATAGAGAACATGCAAAACCAATCAACAATCCATATCCAGGTTCGCCGTCAAAAATCGAGTGAAAAATCCCACTCGGATCGATAAAACCATCTCGAAATTCTGTGCTTGAATCTGGATCACATTACTATGCGAATAGAATAACATACGTACACCCTACGTATTTATCCTTATTGGTTATTAGCCAAATTAATTCCATTTCTATTCATATTCACTTTGATTTTCATTCACTTACTCTCAATTGCTTCAATCTATTTGGATTATCACCTCTATTCTTATCTTGATTGGGTATTTAACCAACAACAGTCTGAACTCCGACCAGTTTATTTAGAAAATAGCTTGAAATTTTTTAAAATAAATAAGTAGTTGGAAAATAATTACTAGTTTGTAAAATATGTGTAAAATATTTAGAAAATAGTTAGAATAATTATAGAAATTTTAGATAATTGCAAAATAATAGTAAGATAGTAATTAGTTTATAAAATAGTTAGAAAATTGTTATATAGTTTCAAAAATAATTGTAAAACCAATATAAGATAGTTTAGCTTTTAAAAGAAAGGTTGTATATTTAATAGCTTTATAAAAGAAAGGTTGTATATTTAATGAATAGCTTGGAAAAATATGTTTATATTAAAACAATTTATATTAAAAATAGTCCAGAGTCAAACTGTTCACTTCCCAATCTCCATTCTCATCAATTCAATTTAAATTTCCTCTACCATTTAAATTGACCCAATTCCAATTTAAATAACTTCAATTTCCATTGAAATTGATTCAACCCCACTTCAAGTTGAATTAACCTCGGCTTCTTACCAATTTAACTTTATTCAATCTTGATCTCAAATTCTACTAATTCAAATAAATTTCAATCGAACTAGTTCCAATTTCAATTCATTTCAACTTCAAGTTGAATTAATTCCAATTTCAAACTTCATTGCCAAATCAATTTGAATTATTCTTGATTTCTTCCCAAATTCAATTCAAATTCCATTTGAATTTAAAATTATTCAAGTTTAATTACAATCCCAAATTATTTAAATAAATTTGTACTAATTTCAAATTGAACCCATTTCAATTTCAAATCATTTCAAATTAATCCAATTCAAATTTTCCATTTGAATTCTTAAACTTATTCATCTTCAATCTCAAGTCCAATTTATTCAGGTCAGATTCAATTTCAATTTAAAGTAATTCCTTATCCTTAATTTCAAATTAAAGTGTGATCTTCTTTTATCCCCATAATGGATATATTACCACACTTCATTTCTTATTTAATTAAAACAAATCTAATTCATAACTTAAAGATTTTTAACAACAATAGGATGATATCGTCTAATTTATCTTAAAACATCCATTCAATTTACAATTTCCAGATCTCAAACCCATTTTGAGATCACACAAACTCCCAATTCAGATTAACCATTTAACTCCCCAAACTAAATCTCAATTTCATTTTGAAATTTCCAAATCAGATTGTTCATTCAAACTTATTTAACTTCCTCCGAGTTAAATTCAGTCAATCCTGTTTAACCTTACTCAAACTTGAATTCTCCATTTCAAAATTCTAAATTTCACATTAATAATTTTTCCCACTTATAAGTTCAAAACTTATCACTTGGGTATCTCATCTTATTCCAAATTCAAAACTCAATATTTAGAGTTTATTTCAAACCAACCATGATATTATGTATATCCATATATATACATATTAATTTCTTTTACATACAAGTTATACTTTAAAATTTTAAACCACCTTTGGTTTTTTTTTTTACTTCAAAACAAATTTCTTTTATATTTTCAAACAACTCTTGTTTGAAATAGGACCATTTCATTCAAATGCATTAAATAATATTATTTATGATTTCTTTAAATTAATTACTTCATTAATTAATCACATTCGGTAATTAACTTATTTCTTAATCACCTTTATTAAGTAATTGTCCCTTAAATTACTTATCTCCAGCTACTTCATTAAGTAACTCCCTCTTATTTATCAATTCCAATTATTATCCATTAATTAATCTCATTAAATAAAGTTTAATTAATTACATAAATTAATTGATTATCCTTATCCTGAAACCCTTCCTAATTTCAAGATTTAATTTCATTTTTTTCTTCTGAATCCATTTCAAACTTGTCTTTAATTTAATTTCAATTTGGTTGTAATTCTATTACCACTTAATTCTTATTATTACTTTTAGTTTAATTAATACTACAACCAATTTCCTTAATATAATAGATAATCTATTTCTTATATAAGATTCATTTACTTTTGAAATCATTTAAAAACATTTATATAAGAAAATAACAAGTACGCTCTCTCATATTTATACACTCAACTCATTATAGGGTACTACTTACCCTATCCTTAATGAGTAATCCCACCAGAGCCAAGGTTCTCGCTTAACCTTCTACTCTGATACCAAATGTAACGACCCGGAAATTTCGATCCCGAAATTTCCAAATAGTTAGTGAAAAGAAGAAGAAGAAAGAAGAAGAAACAGAAAAGAAACACACAATCTCACATTCGCAGCGGATAAAATATAATAGCAAATAATAATAACAGTTATACAAAGAAAACTGTATCTGTCAATTTACATTTATATACATCAGAGTTACAATATCCCTTACAAACTGGATAGTTTAAAAACTTGTCCAGATAACAACAATACTATATCAGGACCCACTCCATACGCTCCTGCCGTCTAGCTCTCCTCCTGAGCTCCAGAACGTCCTTACCTGAAAAGCTGTAATACTCGGTCTGACCTGAGCATTACATCAAAGTAACACCCGGGTCAGGCTGGAAACCAGCGTGAGTAAACCCATATAATTTGAAATACTAAGTTCAAACCATAGAAGAAAAACCCGGGTAACTTATCAATTTACAACTTCACAAGCTGTTATAAACATTATTTACATCACATCTTAATTTTTAAGTACCAGACTTAGATTAAATGGTCCCATCCATTTCATTTTGTTGATTTACACACATAAATTATAAAGAATCGAAGTGGTTTCGGATATTTACTAATACCCGACTCCGGTCTCTTCGAATTCAATATCAACTTAACTTAAATTATTTAAGTGAAATACAATTCTACGGAATGTCACAGTAATTCATCATCAATAAATAACCACATCTTCACAGTTAAATCAAATATTTCATATCACACAGCATCACGAACCACATATTAGGGATAACAATAACTCAAAGGCTTCTATCATCATTCTATTTATCCTTTAATTACATTTAAGTAATTAACCCTTAATTAATTTCACAAATTAATTACCCCTAACCAAATACAGTAATTAACCTTTAATTACTTTATTAATTAATTATTATCCATAACTATTAATCAACCTCGATTAATAACATCCAGTAAATAACTACACTTAATTACTTTATCCAATAAATTAATTACTCCTTAATTAATTTTTCTAATTAATCCTTGACTACTTATATAAGGTAATTTAATCCAAATTACCCTCATTAATAAATCACCTATTCAATTAATTCACATCCTGTGATTATCAATTAATTACTCCCCTAAGTAATTATAATCCATTAATTACATTAAGTAATTATTATCAAATCATCTAGTGTTTAAGTTGTTTAATGTTTAATTTCCTTCTAAAACATTCTATTTTAACCACTAACTTAACCAAATTAAATCATTAGTTAAGTTTACGAAAATAATAGTAATAATTATTTACTTTCCTTACTTATTAATTAACACTTAATTATTTTCACTAAGTAAATTTTTTCTTTAATTACTATTCATCAAGTAATTTTATTTAATTAATTAAACTTGATTGATTAACTAAAATTACTACATTGTCTTAATTAATTACACTGAGAAATTAATCCCTTTAATTAATTCATTAAGTACTTACTCTTACTTAATTCATATGCAGTTGTCTTTAATTAACTACTAATTTATTATTTAGTTAATTATTAACCCATCATTTAAAATCAATTTAAATAATTTTCTTAATTACTTACCTAAAGATCTCAATTAAAAAATTCATTTATATTAACTAAATTATCAATCAATTTACTTCCAAATTTCTTTCGAAACCTTACCTTAAGTCTGCTACCAACTTAGATTAAAACCTGATTCCCTTAAATAAATTTTTGTTTAGAGTCAAACCTAAATACTACCAGGTTCTTTAAAACCTGTAAACCAAAATGACACGAGCCAAACTAAATTGACTTCGAGTCAATTACCCCAGTGCTTCGAGCTATTCCTTGATCGACTTCGAGTAAAATTCAAATACGAAACCATTCTACACCCAACTAACGAAACTTCAGATCAACAGGAACCAAGAGCATCGTGCACGTGCACGGTGGCTCTGACCATCACCGGTCAACCCCAATAACTTCAACACACCAGAAAACACCTTCGCACACCACCACGATCATCATAACTACATCATTCGATCGAAATCAAAAATCGAACAGTCGAACCCCAAAAACTGGAACGAACACCCAAACCTGGAACCCATTCGTTCTCGCGCCTCCATCCACTGATGTGCCTTCACCTCCGCCCATGAGTTCGTCCATACCCTAGCTATCATTTCCTTGGATTATGTTGAACTCGATCAAACAGCAAAGAAATGCCGGTCAATATTTAAGAACATACCAAAACTAGGTTTTCAAACTACAATTCCCCACCGCCGCTTCTACGTTGATCAATTCGCCTTTCTGGCAATTTTCCCAAACTTCCCTATTGCTCTACTACCTTCAGTGAAGATCACGCCATCGCCAATCTCCTATATTGTCTGAAATCCCTCAGAACACAAACACAAAGAAAATTCGAACTGCTCGTTCAATCCCTCTTAAAAAATTGAGATTTCAGTTTTAAAAATCATGTTTTCGAATAAGGGTTTAATTTATGTTATTGAATTCATGAATCAGGGAAGTTGAAATTTTCACCTATCTTAAGTTTATACTATTTATTTGATTTCCAGTGATATTCCAGGTTTAATTTTAACTTAAACAAAATTTTAAGCCTTCTCTATGACAAAAAACCAACTTTTATTTTAAACTTGAATCTAAACAAAGATTGGATTGAAGAGCAATGATTTCTGAATCAAACTGAAGCCTGGAATCCAAAACAGTGAAGAACAGCAACATGCATACACAACTATATGCAACCATATACACACAGAACTGTCTACATATTCATACAAACACAATTACTACAGAAGTTATCAAGTAATCATATTACTTAGTTTATATATATATATATATATATATATATATATATATATATATATATTCTTAACAGAAATCAAGTTATTCCAAACATATATCCTTCAAACATCATCACCTATGATTGTTTATGCAGAGAGTGATTGGGTTCTTAGTGAGTTATGGTCTGTAAAACTAAAAGAGGTAATTACATATATATTCAGACATGCACTGAAATTTTCCATATATTTATTAACATGCAAGACAAATTCCTATAAAAGCTAGCCACAACCTTACTTCATTTTCCTATGTCATGCAACAGATTCTAATCGAGTGTAGGATTATTTACTCACATTTTCCACATGCAAACCATTTATCACTAATTTACGTCACATTTTTTTTACTGCATGCAACAGAAAATAAAAGGAACAAATTAAGGCTCTGTTTAATTTTATCTTAAATAAAATTTTAAATCTTAAACTTTAAAGTCAACAAATATGCCCTGTTTAAATCCTACTTTCTAACATCAACCAGATCAAAAGATAATAGATTCTTTTGTTTTAGAATCTAAATTTAACTAAGAACAGGCTAAAGCAATTTCCACAGCAAGATCACCTATTCATTCATATTTACAGGGATTTTCAAAAATATATAATCACAATATAAACTTCATCTCAGATAAACCATCATGCAACTCAAACTTTTACCTACTTAAATTTTAAAAAAAAAATGGAGTTACTCACTATATTGATGAGCAGAGCACAGTTTTGAGAAGCTTATGAATCTTTAGAAATCCTGCTTGTTTTAAAATGCCCTTCTCTCTTGAATCCTTCAAAACTTATTTGAATGATCACTGATGTCTTAATTTGCTTTTGTCTTGCGTGTGCTTCCAAATTTAAGAAGAAGGAATGCAAATTTTAGTTTTGGAAATATACAGGGTTTGATGGATTTTCCAGATTTGTTCTTTCCCTCTTTTTTTTTCTTCAGATTTTTGTATTTTATAGATAGTTCTTTCTTTGTTTTGTAGACCTTTTTTTTTTTTGAAGATATGTGATAAAAGAATTGAAAGAGAAGAATAAACATACATAAAATCTAATTCAAAATTTTATAAAAGATTTAGAAAAAGAAAAATACTAGTAGTGACACTTGTATTTACCACACTCCATCACTTAACACATGTTACATTAGCTTACACATATAATCTTAGGCTTACATGTGTTATTTAGAATATATACTTATCTTATATTTGTAATCTCATGCATACATATGTTTATATATATGTTTTATAATAATTCCAATTTAGTTTTATTTATGAATGTCTTAAGTGTTTGAATATTTAAGCTTTTCTTATATTTATCTATTTATAATTTTAAAAGTAAATGTTATAAAATTCCAATTATATACTTATAAATAATTATACAAACATACTAATCATATATATATATATATATATACTTTATTTATATCTTCAAATGTTCTTCATAAAATTTTCATACTAATTTTTCTATTTAGTAATTACTTTCCTTGATTTATATGAATATGATTTATTAAGGAAAATAATATAAAATAAATCATATACATATATTTTTAATTTATTATTATTATTTTTAATTGCCAGAATTATTTATATAAATTAGTATTCTTACAAATTGAACCCAGTTATTTCATCACTTACGGATATTCAAAAATTTGGGTTATCACAATTATAATGGCATGGAGATTAATTTTGGGTATATTAAATACCATTAATATTATTTTAAATTTTCAAGAATTAAAAAGAGATTTTAATATAAAAATTTGTATATCGAAATTTGGATATTTAAAAGAGATCGATTTAAATAAGAAATTGTTAAATTTTGATCATATTAAATAATGCAGGAAAATATTGTAAATAGAGAATTTCAAATAAATCATGTAAAGGAATATTTTTTAAAAGACGAGATTTTAAAATGATATTTTAAAAAATGTAGAAAGATGTTGAAATCGATATTAAAAATAGATAGGTTAAAATAAATGGATTTTTAAAGTAACTAAATTTATAAAATGAATTTTATAAATGAGATTATGTATGGATGACTCAATGGAGTTATAAAAATTTATAAACAAAGTTCATAAACGAAGGAAAGTGAAATCGGATGATAACTTTGGAATATAAATTTACGGGGAGAATTTATATTGGAATATGGAATAGGATGAGAAAAATAGTAGATACTATTTTTTTTAAATGAAGATGGTTAAGGAGATCGGAATGGGAGAAATGAGATTGAAATCGAGAGGGCTTGTAAACTGGGAATTTTGATTATCCAGACTTAAAAAATTATTTTTATAAATAAGTTAAGTTTCAAATTCTAAAAAGGATTTTTTTATTAAACTATGTAATTTTAAATTAGTTAGTATTGAAATATTTTAAAAGTGAATTTTTAAATACTTAATATTTATTTTAATAAAATTATTAAATTAAACCTGCTTTGAAAAGGACGTTATAAAAAGGTGTTTTCCATATTTTAAGTAATTATTTGAATATGTCTTAGAAATATATTATGATTATTTTCTTTTAAATACTTATTTTTCTCTATTTACATATGTGTGTTTATATATGTGTGTGTGTGTAGAGTTTTGAAAGGGTTTAAAATTTATTTATAAATCTTCTCAAGAGTTGGAAAGGGTTATTTAATAGATGAGACTTATAAGAAAATTCTTAAAGCGAAATCTAGAAAAAGCTAGAAAATTTCGAAGTATTTAAATAAAATCACGCTTCAAAAATGAAATAAAATTCATTAAAATAAGTAGAAGAGAAATTGAAATTATAAGCAAGTGTATTTGACTTTGGGAATATTGAAGGGAATTAATTAAAGAATCTTGAAATTTATAGAATTTATGTAAACTAGACAAGGAGTTTACAAATAAAATTGTAAATGATTTTGAGAAAGGAAAAAGGAAATAAAAGGAATATTTTCCATGGGTTGAATATCAGATGAAGTGGGAAAAATATTCTATGTATTGGAAAGGGTTGGAAATGTTCCGTGAAAATAAAATGGATTTGAAAACTATTTTCAAAATGTTGAAGTATAGGAAAGTAATATCTTATAAAGATAATTTGAAATAAATTTTGGAAAATTTATAATAAGGCTTGATGATTGTTTATGCATGTGTATTGATTGTTAAATAACCGATTGTCAATTTTGGCCAATCTCGTTAATCTTACGAAGAGACCGAGATCGGATTTAATTATTCGAAAACCATTTCGATCTGATTTGAACATTACGAATAATACTATAAAGATGATGAAGACAGTGATTCGGTTTGTCCAGACCCAGGACAACTTGTATGGACGAATGCTATCAGAACATCATCATTTTTAATATTATGTATATTCCTCGTATATACATATTATTTCCTTTACACACTAAGTTATCCTTAAATTTTAAACCACCTTTGGTTTTTAATTCCAAACAAAGCTTCAAACAACTTCTTATTTCAAAATAAGATTTCTTCCAGAAATACTCTGAATAATATTGTTTACCATTCCCTTTAACAGTTTGAAAAAAATTTCCAATGTTTTTAAACCTTAGGATTCTAACTTCACAATTTAAAATCCTACTTTAATTTACAAGACATACTTATGTAAAAATTTACTTCCTTTACACATTCCATTTTGCTTTATCATTATTTATTAGAAAACAATCATCCTATTTAAACACAATAACCATTTATGATGATACTCAAGATTATCATATCTGGGAACTAATTCATTATTATCTTATTTTAAAACTCTTCCCAAATTTAAGATTTAATTTCGGTTTGAATACATTTCAAACTTATCTTTATTTAATTCCAATTTGGTTGTACTTCTATTACTTTTTAAAAAAAAAAATTGTTCCAATAATTTAACAACCAATTACCTTAATATTTATTAGAAAGATATATTGCTTTATATACCAAAATATATTCTTATATAAAACCATTTACCTTTAAAATCATTTGAAATCTTTATATAAGAAAACAACAAGTACGCTCTTATATATATATATGCACTCAACTCATCCTAGGGTACCATTGACCCTACCCTTAATGAGTAATCCCACCAGAGCCAAGGTTCTCGCTTAACCTTTCAACTCTGATACCAACTGTAACGACCCGAAAATTTCGAACCCGAAAATTTTAGATAGTTATGAAAAAGAAGAAAGAGATAGAAGAATAAGAAGAACAGAAACACTAACATCTCACATTCGCAGCGGATCAAAATATAATATCAAATAATAACAGTTTACAAAAGAATACTATATCTGTCGATTACATTTTAATACATCAGAGTTACCCATATATACAACCACTAGACATATACAAATCAACATATCCGAAATAAACAGAAATAATATCACAATGGAAACACTCTATACGTTCCTGCCAACGAGCTCGCCTCCTGAGCTCTAGAACGTCCTTACCTGAAAATCTGTAATACTCGGTCTGACCTGAGCATTACATCAAAGTAACACCCGCGTCAGGCTGGAAACCAGTGTGAGTAAACCCATCTAACATGAAATACAAAAGCTTACAACATATATAAACCCGGGGAAACTTATATCAATTTACAACTTCACAAGTCGTTATTGACATCTCTTATATCACACCTCAATTTTCTAAGTACCAAAACTTAGATTAAATGGTCCAATTTACTTAAATCATTCCATTCCAACTATTGATTTCACATATCAATCTATAAAGAAATGGAGTGGTTTCGGGTATTAACTAATACCCGACTCCGGTCTCTTCGAATCCAATGTCATCTTAATCCAAGTTATTCAAGTGAATACAATTCAGTTTTAAATACAAGATAGCAATTCATGATCGAAAGATAATCCACATTATCACTGTCACCCAAAAATCATATCACATAGCATCACGATCACATACCAGGAATAACAAATATTCCAAGGTATTCAAACATCATTCAATCATCCATATATAAGCAAGGATTAATTAATCATACTATCTCTAATTAATTTAAAATGAATTAAATTTATTACTTGCATTTTTAATTAATTTAAAATAAAACAAATTAATTACTTTCATCATATAAATCTTGGCTTACATAATCATTTATTAATTACAAATCGATTAATTAATCACCATTTAATTATTCATATTAATTAGTCATCTTTGATTAATTATCCTTTAATTACATTCAAGTAATTAGTCTTTAATTTATTATTCTTAACCAAATACAGTATTTTAACCTTTAATTACTTCATTAATTAATTAACTATAAGTAATTACATTCATCTTTAATTAATTTCATTAATTAATTACTCTATAATCACTTATTATTGATTAATTAATCTTAATTAATCAACCCTTAATTACATCATTAGTTATATTAATTAATGATTCCTTAATTACTGCTTTAATTAATTACTCTATTAAATTAATTACATTTAGTCATTAATCTCTATTTAACCCAAATTTAGTAACCACTCATGATTAGTCTCATCCAGTAATTAACTATCCTTAAAAACTTCATTAAATAAATTAATTTCTCCTTAATTAATTAATTATCCTTAATTAATCCCTTGATTAATTACACTGAGTAATTAAACTCAAATTACTTCGATTAATAAGTCATCCTTCAATTAGTTACATCCAATAATTTTCCACTAATTAATTCACTAAGTAATTACACTTCATTAATTACATTAAGTGATACGCTTTAACAAATCATTCAGTGATTATATTAATTAATTACACTAATAAATCAATAAATCTTTTGATTACTTTAAGTAATCATCATTAATAAATCACGTTTAGAAATAAATCATTAATTATCCACCTTACTTAATAACATTAAACAATTATCTCTAAGCTTCAGTAATTATCATTAATTAATATATTAAGTGATTGATCCTTAATTAATCATATCAATAAATCAATCTTTAAAATTGATTTCACAAATTCAATTAACCTTTAATTAATTAATTGACCATCCTATACATTAAATAATTTATACTATTATTCAATTATACTTAGTTCACCTTAAAACAACAACTTGAATTACATTTGAAAACTTTGGAAGTTCGTTTAAAACCTTTTCATTCCTTGTTTAAAAAACTGGTTTACAAATTCATTTGAAACATACCCACCTTGATATGCTTTAAAACTTATTTACTTTAGCTTACCAAAAACCCTGGCCCAAACAATAGTTCCCGAGCCAAAAAAGGCAAAACCCGATCAAACCCCGAGCAACCACTCGAGCATATCACAAACCCAAACTGCTTTGAGTAACCCACGAAACTTCTAGAGATCAATCACGAGAAATCATCACCACCCAAATTCCAGACATTCTGGTGCTCAGAACATCTCGTGCACATGCACCGACCATTGCCGATGCTCCAGCCTCCCCGATCACCACCGGCTAGTGGCTTTCGACCTTCTCAATCCAACTGACCACTCCGGATCCTCCATTGACCACGACATCAAATTCGAACACGATCATACCCAAGGATTAAAGATGTACAGGAACCATCACCCACAAATTTTCCTCGTCTCGACGTCTCTGATCACCTGACGGCTCGAGATTGCTGCCACTGCTTTACCATGAAACCTCAAACCCAATCCCCCACGACCGATCGAGACTCAAACTCCAACGATGTCGCACAAAACTCGCGAAAACAGATAAACCCATCAGCACCTAAAATCCTAAATCGACCAATCGCCGTTGCTACGGTGATCAATCCTCCCTCCAGACATTTTTCCCGACCTCCCCAGTCGACAAACAAGCCTCGATGATAACCACGATGTCCAACTGTTCATCGATCACCAGAAAATGGTCAAAACCCATTTTCTGTTTAACTTTGAACCACACCCTCGATACTTAGATAAAAATCAAGAAAGTCATCTTAAAAATCATAATTTACAATGGCATTCAGATTATATAATTGAATTTGCAAATCATTTCACTTGATTTTAACCCATTTCTATATTTTACTGCTATCTTCCATTTTCCATAAATATTCAAACATAATATGTATAAATAAAGTTTTAAAAAAAAATTTAATTATGTTTCAAACAACCAACTTTTGTTTGTATACTTTAATCAAAAAGAGATTTCAAGAAGAGAATTGAATTTTTTTTCCAATACTAGTCCTGTTAGGAAATACACAGAGCAGGCATCGACATGCATACTAACAAACATTCATATCAACATGAATCCTAGATTTTATCAGACATGCACCCAAAAATTATAACATTACATTATAGGATTACACAAGACATTTCACAAACTTCAGTTTAAACTAATTTAGGGGTTAAATTTACTCACCAGATTTAAGAATAGAGAAGACTGGGAAAACTGTTGAAACATAGAAGCTGGATAAATCTTTGAAACTAGAACTGAAATTGATCTTGCCTCTTAACTTGATTTGTTTTGATCTTCTATTGACTTGCTTTGATTTTTCTTATGTTTTTAAATGGTAGCTCTTATTTTTACTTACTACTTAAGTTTGTTCGAATGAGTGAACAAAAAGAAGACATGGTAAAGGTATTTGTAAGAAAAGGCAGGCTGCAGTTTTGTACACAGCAAGCTTCTATATTTTTTTATATTGATTAGAGATTTTTCTTTGAAATGTCGGCTTGATTTCAGATTTTGTATGCTGACTTGATTTCATGTGATATGCTTTTGACTTTGATTATATGCTTTGTAAGCTTGACTAGGTAGGTTGTATGCTTGCATTAATTATGTGTTTTCTCTTTTGTTTACACACACACACACACACACACATATATATGTATATATACATGCTTTTCCCATTTCCTGACAATGTACAAATGCATGTGTATCTTTCTCATTTTTATAATAATGTATATACTTATTTACAGATGTATTTATCTTCTTCATGTATACTATTATATATATACTTATACATATACTTATGTATATACAGTTATGCATATGAATTTTTATCCTATTTTACTTTGCTATGTTTACCGTTTTTATTTTATATATACATATTCATATGTTTTACTTTATATTACATACGACATTATAAGTTACTTACATACTTTTATTCCTATTTAAACATATATTTATATTTATATATTTTTTTATTCTTTTTTCTTCTTAGCCAAGGCTTAAGTACTTAATTTATATTCAGGTATTTAACTATCAGAAATTCAATTGTTCGACCCATCAAAAATTAATATCTTTGTTAATAAAATTAGTTAATTTTCCGATTAACAGATATCCAAAAATTCAGGTCATCACATTCCTCCCCCTTTAGGACTTTTCGTCCTCGAAAAGGAACGAAGCAAGAACTTAAATTATACTGTTAATTATCAGTTAAATTATTCTTTAGACATTTTCAACTCTTTACTCTTTTATTCAAATTTTTAAAACACTTTAAAAATCTACATAATATTATCAAATAGTTTTTATAAAAAATATTTTTTTATAATTCAATGTCTCAACAAGTCTACCTTCGTTCTCATAGAAATTCAGTCATACGTTGATCAGGCGTAGGCCTGAAAATCTATAAGTACTTGATAAACCCGTTTTCAACACCCAGTGAAAATACTTGGAAAATAATTTTATTGAAAAATATAGAAAACAGTTTTTTAAAAAAAGAGGAAATATCTTTGGTGAGAATGTTCTGAAAATCATCACCTCCATCCATGATCGCAATTACATCCTGGGTTATGTTGCCATCGCAGCAAAAGTCCATGTAACTGTAGGCATCAGCGTCCTCGATTTTTGCTGTCAAAAATGATACTTCTCCACTCTCACATAGGTCGCAGTCTACCGATGTAAAATCAAACACAGACTGTTGGCTCTCACTGGCACACACGACTTTCGCTATGTTACCATAGGTCGCAGTCTACCGATATAAAATCAAACGTAGACTGTTGGCTCTCAGCAGCACACACGACTTTCGCTATGGTCTGCAGTAGATCGCAGTGACATCGAGTTACACTGTCATTACCGCCTAACCTAAATGCCTCTGTAGGCATCACCGCCCCTCGACTTCCTCTACACACTACTCATAATCCTCAGGAACTAGTTTTGTCCGTACTCCTCACAGGGTCAACTTTAGAACCCTCCTTAGGGTTCAAGGCAGCACTCCCAGTGGCACTCCTGAGAAGTTCATTTCAAGGGAGCGCCTTTTTCTCTAGAGCCATTTTCAAAACATTTTATACTATACACATATTGTATCTTCCAAATCATACACCTAGTATGAATCACATATAAAGCTCCTTACACAAAATCGATTATCCCAAACTCGTTAATTCTCAAACAAGGCTTTCCAAATTCCAATATTGATTTTACCCAAAAATCAAAAGCCTTTTCAAGTCCATAGGTTCGAAAAACCTTTCCTCAAAATCATTCTCATAAGATCCTTTACATATATATATATATATATATATATATATATAGATAAATATAACTTTAAAAATCTTTGGATCATTTCAAACTTGTATAAAACCCCTTTTTATACTTCAAATACTTTCAAAAACCATTTACTTCTGGCTATACATTCAACAAGGGGAGTTTTATCTTATATAACAAAGATATATAACTTTGTTTATTCTAAATCAAATATTCAAATTTGATCACTCTTTCATAAAGTCACTTACCAAATTTACTCACTCCCATAAAGTAAATTTTACTATAGAAATATCCAATTTCTATTTTATTTCATCGTATATTTTACCAAATATATTTTCATTTCAAAAACCATTTCACACCACTTATCCATAAATTCCCAATATCAATTTCATTCAAACCCGTACGATGTACACATATCATCCGTACGCTATACCAATTTGATCGCTCACTCAATCACACAATTTCACTTCCGAACTAATATCGTCCACCTGACTTCCTAGTGTGGACTCAGATCTGGTTTCTTGATCAGAAACCGTCATTCTCCTTGCACAGCCATAACTATGATAGAGAATATCCAGAACCAATCAACAATCCATATCGAGGTTCACCGTCGAAAATCGAGTGAAAAATCCAACTCGGATCATTATAACTATCTAGAAATTCCGTGCTCGAATCTGGATCAAATCACTATGCGAATAGAATAATATACGTACATCCTACGTAATTATCTTCATTGATTATTAACTAAATCAATTTCTCTTCCTATTCACATTTCCTTTAATTTCTATCCCCATAATCACAATTGTTTCAATTCCATTGGATTATCACTTTAATCCTTATCCCAAATGGATATTCTGTAACGACCCGCTATTTTGTACTATTCGCACCCGCACATATCGGACTTGAATAATTCAAAATACCGAATTGTTAATTTAAATTTTGGAAAACTGAACATATACAGTAAATAAATAATCACAGTACCACAGACACAGAGTAATAATATGCAACAGAAGCAAAAGATAATAGTTCATGAAGCTACTATATATATAACAGAATTAAATATGTTACAACAGAAGTCTCGAATACAATAGTCAAATACAACATCAGAATACATCACTGGAATCAACTGAATATCTGAAAGCTGGACCTCCAGGCGAAGCTCCAACTCCAAAGGTGAATCTCAAAAGCTGAACCACTCAGTCTAACCCGAGCGTAAAGCAAACACAAAACACTCGAGTCAGGATTAGCATTCAAATATCAATAAATCCAACTCAAGTGAAATAACAATTGAAGTACAAGTAACTCATAGGATGTTGGAATAACCATCCTCTAAGGATCCGTTAAACTATCAACTACGTAGTACTATACGCTAAATAGATAATGTCTAACAGTAATATAAATATCAAAATAGTCTTAAGGCATTACCATTATCCCCCTTAAGACATTTTATATAAATGTCATAGTCTATGCAGCACTGTAAACTCCAACGTAAACTAGTGGGATGTCAGGGAGTACTCCATAGGTATAACACAAAACAAATTCATAGTGGTCGCGTATATATGGATACAAATATGACAAGGCACATGAGGCAATACCCAAGGTAGTGAAACTACCGTTTGCCTGATCCGGACTGGTGAGAACGCATCGCCGCAACGATCGCAACACCGCGAAACAACACTCCCAAGAATTACGAGGGTGCACCAATCAATAACAAAGTAATGAGTAGTAGTTACGAAGAATTGTGTTCGCTCGAGGTGGCTAACCTCCTTTGGCCCGGCACGGCTCCTGTTTTAGTCATTTCCAATTTGACACAAGTGTCAAGGCTATCCATTATCATTCTCTTTCTTCAGTCATCACATACATCATTCAACCACTTTATTTTGGATCACACTCCGCGTATAGTTATTAAAGTGGTTTTCGGTTTAGACAGAGAGTATGTCCATAACCGATTCCGGTTTCTTTAATAACTTTCGTAATTATTACACAGATTGGTCATTTAATATATTTCAAAACCAAATCAATTTTAGTTTCAATTAAAATTTGTAAACCAACATTCCATTTGTAACAACCCGCATATTTTACGATTTGATATTTAAATATTTTATATAAATATTTTATCGTTAGTCGGATTTTAGTCCGAAAAGTTACTTTTTGCATACGGTCGAATCTCGGAACCACTTCTATTGAGTTCAAAACACGTTTTGCGATCTTTTTAAGTGTAAACTTTGATATGTTTGGAGTTAGTGGAGTTTTGTTACTTTTTCACTTTGGGTTTTGGGTTTGGTTCAGCCCATTTGCCTAAACTATTAATTCTAACCCAACCCCCTTCTCTTCATAACTTTACTTTCATTTCCTAACACTCAAGCTTCATCAAAAATGGGGGAAGGAATGGGAAATTAAAACTCCAAGCTCAAGATCATTTGCAAATCCAACAACCAACTCCAAATTCAAAGAGAAGCCATTGATTCTTCCTTGCTTTCAAGCTTCTTCTTCATAAATTTTTTGTAAAGGTGAGATTTTTATCTTACATCTTTGTCTATAACTATCATTTATTGTTGGGTACGAATTTCTAACACTTTTTCATATGCATTTGCTATTGATTTGGATTGAATTGGTGAAAATACCAATTTTTAGTGTTTTGGGTTCAAATCTTTAAAAATCCAATCTTTGATGTTTAAACACGTTTTTGGTGATGCAGCGGTGAGCCAATACGACTGGGTAGCCTATGGGCATAATCCCCTAGCTTCCGTGCTCGATCGGTTGCAAATTGGGCGAGTTTTGAGCTACAAAACCCTTAGGTCGCTCGGCCTACATATGAAGGACTCTCGGCCTGCATTTAGGTTGTTTTTCCCCCCTAGGTCGTTAGGTCGCTCGCCCCTAGGTCGTAGGTCCCTAGGTTGCTCGGCAGTCTTCACTTCCTTAAGTCGCTCGGCCTTACCCCTTAGGTCGCTCGGCCTATCCTAACCTCCTTTGGTCGTGCATGCCTATAGGTCGCTTATCTCCCTAGGTCGCTCCGTGTTAGCTTGCAACTGCTAGGTCGCGCCTTGTTTAGGTCGTGCCATTTTAGGTCGCGCCATGCTTTTTGTCCCACCTTGCTGTTAGGTCGCTCGGCCATGTTAGGTCGCACATCTCCTTAGGTCGCTCGGCAGTTTGGTCGTGCCGTGTTGAGTCGCTAGGCTATTTCCACTTTGATGAATTTGGAATCTTATTCTTTGGATTTTATTCACGTCTTCGTATGTGAATTTTTATGATTGATCGTTTCTACGATCACTTTTGTGATTTTTCATTTTAAAAATATACAAACCTTTACCTCACTCGTACGAGAAATCTAATTAAACGGCTTCGTAAAATAAGGGGTGTGAAATGCTTGCGTTTACTTCGTCGGTTAATTCTTGGACTTGTTCGATTGAATCTCTTATGAAAATTTTCTAGTGGAAATCTACAATTTGTTTGTAAATATTTAAGTTAAGCTAGTGGTTATGGGACATGAAGCTAAGCTTTTATAGTTACTAGCTTACTGTAATTGACACTTCTTGATGATCGATGATGATCATTTTTGTGATTATGACTAGCGATATGCTATGTTTCTTTGTCCACGTAGGGGACAGTGCCTCGTTTTATTGAGTTTCGTCTCATTTTTATTGTAGGCTAACGACCTATTTATTTCTTGGGGTTTCGACCCAATTTTTGTGGGCTAGCGACCACGTTTTATGGAGTTCGGATCTTCGGGCGTACCATTGTACTACGTCGTTGCTTCGAATTTTACGAGTTTCAGGTTCCTCGGGCGTACCGTTGTACTACGTCGTTGCACCGGCTCTATGTTTAGCGACCATGGGTTAGTGTCCCGTTTGTGACACACGTGTTGGTGAGTTTTCAGGCTCTCGTTTTGTGATAGGCCTCCCCTTTTTTGTGATTTCTGGATTTCCATTGATGATTTCTAGAATTTGTGTTTCACCAACTTTCGTGATTTTCATTGATATGTGTTATCAATATTTGTGCATTGGTGAATTTGTGTGTCATTAAGTTTTTGTGAATGAAGATATTGAGTATGACATTCCTTTTGATCTTTGAGAAGATTCTGGTGATATTGATTAATCTCTTGTTGATTTTCAATTTTCATACTTATCAAGGCTTTATGGTTATCATATGTTATGTCATATCTCTTATTCTATATCAATTTTTCTGATATTTATAGCTAGACTGATCCATTTACTATTTTCTTATAAATAATACTCGGGTCAGACCGAGATGTTACAGGTGCTTCTGCTTGACTTCACTTCTGGGATTATCATCCTGACTGTGACGACCGCCCATGACTCCCGCACCAAATCAAGGAAGTAATGCGTTAAAAGGGTGTGCCAGGCAGCCATGGACGATAGTCAGGGTAAAACAAAACAGAAGAATCTCTATCGCATAACTCACAGCGCATGGATAAAATACAATAGAGAAATATAATATAGTGAAGCTCCATAGAACAGAACATCATCATATAAGCATCACAGTAGTTTCATACAATCATCTACTCAAATCCATACATGAAAGCCTCACTACAAATCACTCAACCAAATACAGCAGCGGATACCCAGTACATATAGTAAGAAAACTAATATGCAAAGCCTCCTGCTCGTCTTCGTCATCTTTAGCGTAGAACTCCTAGCACAGCACCTGTCACCTGCTACCTAGTCTGCCCATCCCGACATGGATGAACAGCCCAAGGTAATAAGAGGAGACATAAAACCTTGAGTCAGACAAAGTCTTAGTGAGCAGTAAATCAACTATCAAGCATACCAAAAGAGCATAAAGGATAAAAGAAATAGGAACCAAACCATCCCACTCCACCTCTTTCTACAGTGATAGCCCCAGACATACACTAAGGAGAAGCAAGCATAACAACATAGACAATTAAGGTAAAGCAAATACCACTCGAGTCAAGGACGATGTTTTCCAAATACAAACCCCCAAGGCCTAAACCAAGATCAGATAAGCACCCAGAAAACACCGCTCTCGAAGCCGAATGATAATACAACCAAACATCCATGACTCTGGCTATCACTGTTATCCTTGCCTCGATTTCACCGTTAGTTGAATGACCATCTGTCAAGGGCTAATGGTAACCCCGGTTCTAACCATAACTCCGCACACTGCCTTGTGCCTAGGACTTATCTACTTTGCCCAGAGTACTCAACTACCTACCTGTAGTCTTTTGGGTGTCCCGACTACTTACCTGTAGTCGTTATGGGCGCCCCATGTACTCTTGCTTTTGAGCATGCTAGAACCTTCAACAACGACGAGATCCAAGCCTCCTAGCCATCCTTCTTGACGACTATCCTCATACAAGCTCAAGCTACCTCTTGAACAATCCATTATCAACCAACTTGAACTACTCTTCAAGTTATCAACATGCTTGGAATGATCCCTGCTTGGATTAAGCCAAGACTCACATCATACTTCGCTTCATCGCATCAAAGCAAAGTCTCAACTCAACAACATGGTTTGCCTCATCAAATCATGGCAAAGTCCCATCTCAACATCATCCAATCTATACATATGAGCTTCAACATCCGCTACATATGCCTTAAGCAGCTTTCACCATTCAAGAGCCTTCTTCCATAGCTTTTGAATCCTCTTTCATCATCTTGTTCCAAATCAACTACTAGCTAACTTGGAAACAATCAAATCAATCATACATTCAAATAATCAATCATTCAAACAAGATCTATTAAGCAATTTAAGCAATATCAACTATAATGGGAATTTCGTAAATAAACGAGCAAAAGTCCAACATATGTGAAATCATGGTTTTTAGCATAGATCTATCAATTATAAAACATGGGATTTGTCTCTAATGCTTATTAAACAAACTTGCATAAGTAAACATCTTCAAAAACCATGGATCTAGACTTAGATCTAAGAAAAATGCATGAAATCTCTAACTTTAACACCCAAACATGCCACCAATCCAATATACTCCTTTGGATCCGCGTGAGAGATAACTACCACTCACCAAATCACCAAAACAACCTAAAATCAAACAACTTCAGATCTGGACAGCAAGGACTTGGGCTTGATCCGGAGAAATTTCACTTGAAACGGTGAAATCTAGCCTCTTCGGATGAAAATCTTCAACTTTGGCTCTTGATCTTTGATCTTGATCTTCAATCTTCAATGGATGTTAGCACTTGATAGAAGTAGAGAAAGAAGTGAAGAAAATACTGTAGTCGAGTTTCCAAAATGGCAGCACTTCGTCGCTTCGAAATCTGGTGCCAAAAAGTGAGCCGAACCCCTCTATTTATAGGCTGGAACCTCCCTGAGTCGTCGCCCCATGAGTCGGTCCCGACTCATCATGAGTCGTCCACGACTCATCTCCTGCCGACTCACGACCTAGCACAGCCGACCCTGCGACTTAACTATACAACATATACTGCCGACTTAACCCTAACCCAGATGCCGACTTAAATTCTACCGACTCAAAGACCTAACGACTCAACACAGCAAGAAGGTCACACGACTTAAGACACATACGACTTATCCCGGCCGACCTAAGCCTAATCCTTATCCCACGAGACACGACTCAACAACCCTGCCGACCTACGACTTAATACCAGAGCCGACCTAACTAATCAACGACTCAACACCAAGCTGCCTAACGACTTACGACTCATCGTTAAGTCGTGCCTACCGACTCAGTTGCAAACGACCTAACAACACAGCCTTATGGCCGACCTAAGTCCTAGCCGACTCAACATAAGTCGGTCACGATTTAACTATGACACAAACGACTCAACCTATCCCTAACTCGGTCAAACGACTCACGACCCATGGCCTCACCGACTCAACTACCCACGACCTAAGCCCTAAGTCGGTTTTCCTTAAGTCGGTCACCAACCCTTAAACCGCTATCTCGTGAGTCGGTCACCATCTTATGAAGCTAACTCCAATTAGGTCGGTCATTATGAGTCGGTCATATCCTTAAGTCGCCTAAACCCCTTGAGTCGGTCCCTATGAGTCGGTCACGACTCGTCACCTAACTTGCTAACTCGCACAAGCCTATAGGTCGTTACCCCTCTTAACTCGTTAGCTCCTTAGGTCGTATAACTTCCTGGGTTGGCCAAAGCCTTAAGTCGTTACTTCCACTAACTCGTACACGACCTAACCACTATCCCACTAAGTCGTGTATGACTTAGACCCTAGGCCCACTGAGTCGTTATCTCGTATATTTCCTTAACCCGTTAGCTACCTTGCACACAGTTGACTCGTGCCCAAGCTAACTCGCTAACGACTCATAGTTTTCTTAACTCGGCAACCCTATGAGTCGGTCACGACTCAAGCTAGAGGCAACACAATCAACACTATCGACCTGCAAATTCTACGATTTATCGACACGTAAAATACGGGTCGTTACACTGACTTTTGGCTAACTACTTAGATTAGTATTTTTTGTTGTATACCTTCATCGAGCGAACAAACCCGGACTTACTTTCTCGTGCTCTTTAAGGTGAACTTCTTATTTCAAACTTTTTCTGTGTTGAATATGCTTTTATTGTTGTTACTATATATTTTCTTCTTAATTATTGCGAGGATGCAATTTCTTTAAGGAGGGGAGTCTATAACAACCCGCATATTTTACGATTTGATATTTAAATATTTTATATAAATATTTTATCGTTAATCAGATTTTAGTTCGAAAAGTTACTTTTTGCATACGGTCGAATTAGGGCTTGGAACAGCTTCCATTGAGTTCAAAACACCGTTTGCGATCTTTTTGAGTGTAAACTTTGATATGTTTGGAGTTAGTGGAGTTTTGTTACTTTTTCACTTTGGGTTTTAGGTTTGGTTTCGCCCATTTTCCAAAACTATTAATTCTAACTCAAGCCCCCTTCTCTTCATAACTTTACTTTCATTTCCTAACACTCAAGCTTCATCAAAAATGGGGGAAGGAATGGGAAATTAAAACTCCAAGCTCAAGATCATTTGCAAATCCAACAACCAACTCCAAATTCAAAGAGAAGCCATTGATTCTTCCTTGCTTTCAAGCTTCTTCTTCATAAATTTTGTGTAAAGGTGAGATTTTTATCTCGCATCTCTGTCTATAACTATCATTTATTATTGGGTATGAATTCCTAACATTTTTTCATATGCATTTGCTATTGATTTGGATTGAATTGGTAAAAATACCAATTTTTAGTGTTTTGGGTTTAAATCTTTAAAAATCCAATCTTTGATGTTTAAACACGTTTTTGGTGATGCACCGAGGAGCCAGTACGACCGGGTAGCCTATGGGCATAATCCCCTAGCGTCCGTGCTCGATCGGTTGCAAATTGGACGAGTTTTGAGCTACAAAACCCTTAGGTCGCTCGGCCTGCATATGAAGGACTCTCGGCCTGCATTTATGTCGTTTTTCCCCCCTAGGTCGTTAGGTCGCTCGCCCCTAGGTCGTAGGTCGCTAGGTCGCTCGGCCATCTTCACTTCCTTAAGTCGCTCGGCCTTACCCCTTATGTCGATCGGCCTATCCTAACCTCCTTCGGTCGCGCATACCTGTAGGTCGCTTATCTCCTTAGGTCGCTCCGTGTTAGCTCGCAACTTCTAGGTCGCGCCTTGTTTAGGTCGTGCCATTTTAGGTCGCGCTCCTTAGGTCGTGCCATTCTTTTTGTCCCACCTTGCTGTTAGGTCGCTGGCCATGTTAGGTCGCACATCTCCTTAGGTCGCTCGGCAGTTTGGTCGTGCCGTGTTGAGTTGCTAGGCTATTTCCACTTTGATGAATTTGGAGTCGTGTTCTTTGGATTTGATTCACGTCTTCGTATGTGAATTTTTGTAATTGATCATTTCTACGATTACTTTTGTGATTTGTCATTTTAAAAATATACAAACCTTTACCTCACTCGTACGAGAAATCTAATTAAACGGCTTCGTAAAACAAGTGGTATGAAACATTTGCGTTTACTTCGTCGGTTAATTCTTGGACTTGTTCGATTGAATCTCTTATGACAATTTTCTAGTGGAAATCTACAATTTGTTCGTAAATATTTAAGTTAAGCTAATGGTTATGGGACATGAAGCTAAGCTTTTATAGTTACTAGCTTACTGTATTTGACACTTCTTGATGATCGATGATGATCATTTTTGTGATTATGACTAGCGATATGCTATGTTTCTTTTTCCACGTAGGGGACAGTGCCTCGTTTTATTGAGTTTCGTCTCATTTTTATTATAGGCCAACGACCTATTTATTTGTTGGGGTTTCGACCCAGTTTTTGTGGGCTAGCGACCCACGTTTTTATGGAGTTCGGATCTTCGGGCGTACCGTTGTACTACGTCGTTTTCTGAATTTTACGAGTTTCAGGTTCCTCGGGCGTACCATTTTACTACGTCGTTACACCGGCTCTATGGTTAGCGACCATGGGATAGCGTTCCGTTTGTGATACACGTGTTGGTGAGTTTTCAGGCTCCCGTTTTGTGATAGGCCTCCCTTTTTTTGTGATTTCTGGATTTCCGTTGATGATTTATAGAATTTGTGTTTCACCAATTTTCGTGATTTTCATTAATATGTGTTATCAATATTTGTGCATTGGTGAATTTGTGTGTCATTAACTTTTTGTGAATGAAGATATGAGTATGACATTCCTTTTGATCTTTGAGAAGATTCTGGTGATATTGATTAATCTCTTGTTGATTTTCAATTTTCATACTTATCAAGGCTTTATGGTTATCATATGTTATGTCACATCTCTTATTCTATATCAATTTTTCTGATATTTATAGCTAGACTGATCCATTTACTATTTTATTATAAATAATACTCGGGTCAGACCGAGATGTTACAGGTGCTTCTGCTTGACTTCACTTCTGGGATTATCATCCTGACTTTTGGCTAACTACTTAGATTAGTATTTTTCGTTGTATACCTTTGAGATATAGACTCCTAGATGTATACATATTCTTTTGTCTAGCACTTGTAATCATTCTTTTGTGATATTGTGGATCTTGTTTGACCACTACCCTGATGTACACTTTCATGTGTTATATTCATATCTTTTTCCGCCTTTGTGATATGGATGTCTGTGACTGATTTGTGTTATGTTTATTTCTATGTTTGTTTCCGAAGAATATATATAGCCACTGTGTAGTAGCCTTGAGTTTGTCTTGGCATGTCGGACTTCCTTGTACTATCTGACATATTGGTGCTCGCACAAAGCAATTACATGGATGGTCGCTCCTCAATAGCCTTATTCTCCGTGCTAGTTGACAGCATTACACCGTAATGTTCTTGGCTAGCGAGGGTATAGAGGTGGGGCGTCACAGCTTGGTATCAGAGCCAATCTTCGGAACAATGTAGAATAATCTAGCATGGATCATCATCTTAAGTCCATCTTAGGAATCTTGCATTAGGATTTAATTCGAGTCTTTGTACCGATTCATCCTATTTTCTTTATGATTCCTTGTTTATCTATCAAGATTGCTTGATATTCGTTTGGAAAATAACCTTATCCTTCTTCTTCATAAATTTTGTGTAAAGGAGGAGAAATGGTTAGACCTGGCCATCCCAGCGCCAGTCAATCTCGTGCTACTCTCCAGAATGGAGTATTTATGTCTTCCCAGCAGCTTCTTGATCTAGTAAGGAATGCTCAAGCAGCCAGATCTAATCCAGAGTCTACTCACCCTAGGTCTGGATTTGCACGTTTGTGCAGCGATTATACCAATTTGGATGGAAAGCCATTTAAAGGTTTTGATACTATTTTCAAAGTCCAGGCTTGGCTGAGATCATGCGATCGAATCTTTTCTCGCATGAATCTTATTGATCTTCACCGTGTTCAGGTGGCCTCTAGTATGCTCCAAGAAAGAGCATTAGATTGGTATGAGCTTCTTATTTCTGAAATAGTTGAAGCAGATCTTACTTGGGAGAAATTCCAAGAACGATTTGAATTAAAATTTATACCAGAAGCTGAGAAGGTGACATTAGCTCGTCGTTTTATAGACCTTGTTCAAAGTGAATCCTCCATGGCAGACTATGTCGCATCTTTTGAATCTCTCTCTAAATACGGGGTTGAATACATTAATACCCTATTGAAGAAAAATCAAAGATTCGTCTATGGCTTGAATAAAAATCTCAAGAAGCCATTACTTCTAAAGCTAGAAGTTTCTTTTGATCAACTTGTTGATATCGCTCTTCGACTTGAAGAGGCAGATAAAGAGAGTGATGCTGATGTTGTGGGTGCCAAACCAAAATTCAACAACAACAAGAAAAGGCCTATTAAGTTCAAAGGGTCTTATCCCAACAAGGAAGGGAAGCAAGCAATTCCGGTAGCAAAGGCTTCTGGCCCTACTAGTGGGCAATGCTACATTTGTGGTTCTAAAGACCATTATGCCAACAGATGTCTGAAACCTCTCTTTTGTCGCTATTGCAAAAGCCCGGATCATTATTTATCTTATTGCCCTAAACTTCAAAACAGGAAGGAGGGAAAGCTTAATGTTGCTAAAGCGCCTGGAAACACATCTCGTGGTCAAGGCACTCTTCATTCTATCCTTGATGGCATTATTATGTTTCATAATCAACCTATTCGGGTTCTTTTTGATACGGGTGCATCCCGTTCTTTTATATCAAAAGAACTTGTTGATACTTTTTCTTTAAGTGTTTTCGCTTTAATGACTTCTTTGAGAATTGCGAATCCGGTTGGTGGAACCGCAACGATCAGTTTGCTTTGTAAAGATGTCGAGATTATTTTGTGTGATTTTTCTTTCCAAGCTGATTTGCCCGTTATGCGCTACTTAGGCTTTGGAATGATTTTGGGAATGGATTGGCTTAACCGCTATGAAGCCCAAATCCTATGTCCTGAACGGACTATTCATCTTCGACATCCTCAATCTGTAAAGCAGATTTCCTATTGATCTTAAAGATTCGGATTCCAGCGTCGTTGCATCTTTATATTCTTTAAATCCTTATGATGACGATAATGATGATGAGGAAGATATTATTTCTCTTATTCACGTTGTTCGTGAATTTTTTGACATATTTGAGCCCGTTTTAGGATTACCACAAAAGCGAGCAATTGAGTTCAGGATTAATCTCATTCCCGGAGCTCAACCTATCACTCGTCCTCCTTATCGTATGTCCAATAAGGAAAATGAGGAGATGCGCAAACAATTATCCGAATTGGAGACGAAGCAATTTATTCGCTCTAGTTCCTCGCCTTGGGGAGCTTCAACTATTTTTGTGAAGAAATCCGATGGTACACTTAGGCTTTGCGTTGACTACCGCAAGCTTAATGATCTTACTATCAAGAATAAATATCCTTTACCTCGGATTGATGATCTATTCGATCAACTTAGTGGGGCTTGAGTCTTCTCACAATTAGACTTAGCTACCGATTTCCATCAGCTTCGTATTGCAGAGGATAGCATTCCTTTGACGTCGTTCCATACTCGTTATAGATCTTATGAATGGCTTGTTATGCCATTTGGTTTTACGAATGCTCCGGCTTATTTCGTTGACCTTATGAATTGAGTTTTCAAAGACTTCCTCGATCGGTTTGTTCTCATCTTTATTGATGATATTCTAGTGTATTCTAAAATCGAGGAGGAGCATGGAAAACATCTTCGGATTGTGTTGGAAACTCTTAGGAGCAATCAATTGAAAGCAAAATTTTCTAAATGCCACTTTTGGCAATCTCGTGTGAAGTTTCTCGGTCATATTATCCGAATTCGGAATTTCCGTGGATCCTTCAAAGATTGAAGCGATTCAAAATTGGAATAGACCGGAGAGTGTGACGGAAATTCATAGTTTCCTTGGATTGGCCGGTTATTACCGCCGTTTCACAAAGGACTTTTCCAAAATTTCCGTGCCTCTTACTAGTTTGACAAAGAAAGGTGTTAAATACATTTGGTCGGACAAATGTGAAGCTTCTTTTCAGAAATTAAAAGAACTCCTTTCTGATGCTCCTATTCTTGTTATTCCCGAGGGGAATCAAGATTTTGTTGTTTATACCGATGCTAGTCGCGTTGGTTTGGGTGTCGTTCTTATGCAAAGAGAACGTGTTATTGCTTATGCTTCTAGGCAATTGAAGCCTGCCGAGACTAGATATGCCACTCATGATTTAGAACTCGCAGCTGTTGTTTTCGCCCTTCGTATTTGGCGTCATTATCTTTTGGGAGAAAAGTTTATTCTTTACATAGACCATAAATCTTTGAAGTATCTATTTTCTCAAAAGGAAATAAATTTGCGTCAACAACGTTGGCTCGAATTTCTTGCAGCTTATGATCTTGATATTCTTTATACTCCCGGAAAGGGAAATCGGGTTGCCGATGCACTTAGTCGTAAGCAACAAGCGGTTGTTTCTATGATGATATCCGAATGGAATGATCTCGAGATTTTATCTACTTTTGAGATTCGAGATCGCGTTTCCAATTTGTGTTCATCTCTTGCTTTATGTAATCTTGAGGCTCATCCTTCTCTTTTAGACCGCATTCTTGAAGCTCAAAAGCTAGATCCCGAATTGGCTCTTCTTGGCCAAAATTTTACGGATAAAATTGATATTGAAAGTTTGAAAGACTTTGATATTGATTCTCGTGGCGGCATTCGAAAATTTGGTAGACTTTTCGTGCCAAATATTAGTAATCTTCATAAAGACATTTTAGAAGATTCTCATCGTTCTAAATTTACCATTCATCCTGGTAGTAATAAAATGTACATGGATATGAAGCGACTATATTATTGGGAGGGAATGAAATCTGATATTGCTAACTTTGTTAAGTGTTGCATGACTTGCCAACTTGTCAATGTCGAACATCAAAGGCCTGGAGGGTTATTACAACCTTTAGAAATTCCAATTTGGAAGTGGGATCAAATTTCCATGGATTTTATAGACGGCCTTCCCCGTTCTCGTTCGGGTCATGATAGCTTATGGGTGATAGTTGATAGACTTACTAACCCGCCCATTTTATTCCCATTCGGTCTAACCGGACCGTTCCTCTTTTGGCCAAACTCTTTATTAAAGAAATTGTTAAATTGCATGGAGTTCCTACTTCTATTGTTAGTGATCGTGATCCATTGTTTACTAGTGGATTTTGGAAGAGTCTTCAGAAAGCTTTGGGAACGAAGCTTAATTTTAGCACCGCTTACCATCCCCAGTCCGATGGACAAACTGAGCGTGTGAATCAAACTCTTGAAGATCTTCTTTGTGCATGTGTTCTTGATTTTGGTGGAAGTTGGGAAGATCATATTTCTCTTGTTGAGTTTTCCTATAATAATAGCTTCCAATCTAGTATTGGTATGGCTCCTTTCGAGGCACTCTATGGAAGGCCATGCCGATCTCCTTCTTGTTGGCTTGAGGCCGGTGAGAAGCTGGTTTTATGTCCAGATTTTATTCGAGATTCCACAGAGAAGATTGACCTGATTCGTCATAGGATGAAAGAAGCCCAGAATAGACAAAAATCCTATGCCGATAACCGGAGATGGAAATTAGAATTTTTTGTGGGAGATCTTGTGTTTGTTCGTGTTTCACCTATGAAGGGTGTCGTACGTTTCAATCGATCGGGAAAGTTAGCGCCTCGATATATTGGGCCATTTCCTATCACCGAACGTATTGGTTCCGTGGCTTATCGCATTTTATTACCGGCTCAATTTTCTTCTATTCATGATGTCTTTCACCTTTCTCAATTACGGAAGTGCCTTCGAGATTCCGATTCTATTCTTGAGCCCGGTATTGTGAAAGAAATTGAAGTTTCACCTAATTTAACTTATGAGCAACATCCTATTCGTATTATTGCTTCGGAGGTCAAGCGCCTTCGAAATAAAGATGTTCCGCTTGTTAAAGTTCAATGGTCCTCAAATCCTAAGGATTGCTCTTGGGAATCTAGAGAATTCATCGAGCGAACAAACCCGGACTTCTTTAAGGTGAACTTCTTATTTCAAACTTCTTTTGTGTTGAATATGCTTTTATTGTTGTTACTATATATTTTCTTCTTAATTATTGCGAGGATGCAATTTCTTTAAGGAGGGGAGTCTGTAACAACCCGCATATTTTACGATTTGATATTTAAATATTTTACATAAATATTTTATCGTTAATCGGATTTTTGTCTGAAAAGTTACTTTTTGCATACGGTCGAATTAGGACGCGGAACAGCTTCCATTGAGTTCAAAACACCGTTTGCGATCTTTTTGAGTGTAAACTTTGATATGTTTGGAGTTAGTGGAGTTTTGTTACTTTTTCACTTTGGGTTTTGGGTTTGGTTTAGCCCATTTTCCTAAACTATTAATTCTAACTCAAGCCCCCTTCTCTTCATAACTTTACTTTCATTTCCTAACACTCAAGCTTCATCAAAAATGGGGGAAGGAATGGGAAATTAAAACTCCAAGCTCAAGATCATTTGCAAATCCAACAACCAACTCCAAATTCAAAGAGAAGCCATTGATTCTTCCTTGCTTTCAAGCTTCTTCTTCATAAATTTTGTGTAAAGGTGAGATTTTTATCTCACATCTTTTTCTATAACTATCATTTATTATTGGGTATGAATTCCTAACATTTTTTCATATGCATTTGCTATTGATTTGGACTGAATTGGTGAAAATACCAATTTTTAGTGTTTTGGGTTTAAATCTTTAAAAATCCAATCTTTGATGTTTAAACACGTTTTTGGTGATGCACGAGGAGCCAATACGACCGGGTAGCCTATGGGCATAATCCCCTAGCGTCCGTGCTCGATCGGTTGCAAATTGGGCGAGTTTTGAGCTACAAAACCCTTAGGTCGCTCGGCCTGCATATGAAGGACTCTCGGCCTGCATTTAGGTCGTTTTTCCCCCCTAGATCGTTAGGTCGCTCGCCCCTAGGTCGTAGGTCGCTAGGTCGCTCGGCTGTCTTCACTTCCTTAAGTCGCTCGGCCTTACCCCTTAGGTCGATCGGCCAATCCTAACCTCCTTCGGTCGCGCATACCTGTAGGTCGCTTATCTCCTTAGGTCGCTCCGTGTTAGCTCGCAACTTCTAGGTCGCGCCTTGTTTAGGTCGTGCCATTTTAGGTCGCGCTCCTTAGGTCGTGCCATGCTTTTTGTCCCACCTTGATGTTAGGTCGCTGGCCATGTTAGGTCGCACATCTCCTTAGGTCGCTCGGCAGTTTGGTCGTGCCGTGTTGAGTCGCTAGGCTATTTCCACTTTGATGAATTTGGAGTCGTGTTCTTTGGATTTGATTCACGTCTTCGTATGTGAATTTTTGTAATTGATCATTTCTACGATTACTTTTGTGATTTTGTCATTTTAAAAACATACAAACCTTTACCTCACTCGTACGAGAAATCTAATTAAACGGCTTCGTAAAACAAGTAGTATGAAACACTTGCGTTTACTTCGTCGGTTAATTCTTGGACTTGTTCGATTGAATCTCTTATGACAATTTTCTAGTGGAAATCTACAATTTGTTCGTAAATATTTAAGTTAAGCTAGTGGTTATGGGACATGAAGCTAAACTTTTATAGTTACTAGCTTACTGTAATCGACACTTCTTGATGATCGATGATGATCATTTTTGTGATTATGACTAGCGATATGCTATGTTTCTTTGTCCACGTAGGGGACAGTGCCTCGTTTTATTGAGTTTCGTCTCATTTTTATTATAGGCTAACGACCTATTTATTTCTTGGGGTTTCGACCCAATTTTTGTGGGCTAGCGACCCACGTTTTTATGGAGTTCGGATCTTCGGGCGTACCGTTGCACTACATCGTTTTTTCGAATTTTACGAGTTTCAGGTTCCTCGGGCGTACCATTTTACTACGTCGTTGCACCGGCTCTATGGTTAGCGACCATGGGATAGCGTTCCGTTTGTGATACACGTGTTGGTGAGTTTTCAGGCTCCCGTTTTTTGATAGGCCTCCCTTTTTTTGTGATTTCTGGATTTCCGTTGATGATTTCTAGAATTTGTGTTTCACCAATTTTCGTGATTTTCATTAATATGTGTTATCAATATTTGTGCATTGGTGAATTTGTGTGTCATTAACTTTTTGTGAATGAAGATATGAGTATGACATTCCTTTTGATCTTTGAGAAGATTCTGGTGATATTGATTAATCTCTTGTTGATTTTCAATTTTCATACTTATCACAGTATGGCTTTATGGTTTTCATATGTTATGTCATATCTCTTATTCTATATCATTTTATCTGATATTTATAGCTAGACTGATTCGTTTATTATTTTCTTATAAATAATACTCGGGTCAGACCGAGATGTTACAGGTGCTTCTGCTTGACTTCACTTCTGGGATTATCATCCTGACTTTTGGCTAACTACTTAGATTAGTAGTTTTTGTTGTATACCTTTGAGATATAGACTCCTAGATGTATACATATTCTTTTGTCTAGCACTTGTAACCATTCTTTTGTGATATTGTGGATCTTGTTTAACCACTACCCTGATGTACACTTTCATGTGTTATATTCATATCTTTTTCCGCCTTTGTGATATGGATGTCTGTGACGGATTTGTGTTATGTTTATTTCTATGTTTGTTTCCGAAGAATATATATAGCCACTGTGTAGTAGCCTTGAGTTTGTATCAGCATGTCAGACTTCCTTGTACTATCTGACATATTGGTGCTCGCACAAAGCAATTACACGGATGGTCGCTCCTCAACAGCCTTATTCTCCGTGCTAGTTGATAGCATTACACCGTAATGTTCTTGGCTAGCGTGGGTATAGAGGTGGGACGTCACACCATTTGTCTTTCTATATCAATTTCCGTAATTTACGTTTCAAAACTTCCAAATTCATAATTTCAAAATCTTATAATCCAATTTCAAATTTTATTTAAACAGTTCAAATATTGATTCAAATTCATATATAAATTTCATTCCATAATCATTTAAATTAATTTAACACTCAAATCAATTTCAAATTCATTTATCGATTTCATTCAATATTCCTTAAGTTAAATTATTATTCAAAACGATTTCTATTAGATTTCCAATTCATTAAATCAATTACTTAAGTTCAACTTCATTTTATCAAAACTTCAAATTCAATTAGATTAAATTCGTTAAATCAAATTCTTAAATTCAAGTCTTATATTTATTTCAATAAAACACATTTTTATTTCTTGTTAAGAAATTCAATTCAATTTATTTATTTGCTTAGTTATAATTTCAAACTCAATTAATAAAGAAACTAACTTTCACATATTCGAGAAGTTCAATTTCACTTATTAACTTATTTAAATAATTTTCCAAACTTAATAAATAAAGATACCCGATTTTTATTATTAACAAAGTTCAAATTCATTTATTCAAAAGTTCAATTTCTCTTGTCAAAGAATTCAAATTTAATTTAATCATCAATTAATTCAATCTTATTCAATTATTAAATAATTTCAAAACTCAATTATTAAATAATTTCAAAACATAATAATTTTAAACTAAATTATTAAACAATTTCCAACTTAATTATTAAATAATTTCAAACTTAATTATTAATAATTCTAAATTTAATTATTAAATAATAAATTTTTAAAACACGTTCTTTCAATCAATTACTACGTCAATATTTTGTTTCAAATTTCAAATATTCACATTTCTTTTCATTAAAATTTTAAATTCCAATTTTATTTCAAAACCTTATTATTATTCAAATGAAATCTTTATTTGTTTAAATCAAATTATGGACCAATCGGGTTTAATTTAATTTTCTATCCTAAGTCAAGTTCATTTTGGGTATTTTATCATTTCAACCCGATTCTATTTCAATTCAAAAAAATCAAAGCATAGCAAAGGGAACTTGCAGTGTGATAACTGGGATGGTGTCAAAGTAAATAAACAAGCAATAGCAACCATCAACAACAATCCAATAATTAATTCAAATAATCCCGAAATAATCGTATTAATTCACATTGTTGTTTGTGTAAATTAATATAATTATTTCTAGAATCTACACTATCATTTCATGTAGATTAAAGATTATTACACAAATTATTTATACGGTTCTTCACTTAAAATTCATTTTTTTCAATTATACTATAACAATTTATACAACACACATTCGATGGTTGAAGGTGTAGTTAACACTATTTCTACGTGTCAATTTATTTAACATTTTGAAGGGGTCATATTATACAAATTTAACCAATCAATTTAACACATATATCAATTTTAAATTATTAACTATCCTATGTCCGTTTCAATTTTAAACTATCAATCAATTAATAGGCAAACTGTATTATCATCGCATAAATAATTTACAGATAACAGTGTCAGATGTCACAGGTGAACTGATACATAAATAAAAGTACAATAAATAACAGCAGCATATTTTAAATTGTCGTTTCAATTGAAATCAAATTTAATAAAGAAAAGAATATTAATCGTGGGTGATTGCTCACCTTTCGAGGCTAGAGAAGACAGACAATGAAATTGAATTACAAATACCAAAGCAACGCTGGATGGATACGATTTGATGAAGAAACATGCACGATAGACAAATCTGATAAATGGGAGGTGGGTGAGAACAAATCAGAATTGTTTTTGATATAACTGAAATAGATATATTATTGTATTATTTAAATCAATACTCCATTTAAAAATACATATTTAAATAACTGGTGTAAATCTTTTTATTTTTATTTTTTATTTTTATTATCAAACTTGATAACATTATAATCTCTATAATAGATAAAATATAATTAAAATCTTTATATGTCATATATGCTAACATATACACCTTCTACCATATATGCCTTACAATACAACCGAAACTAATATATTATTTAAACCCAAATATATGCAGACCCACTGTAAAATTATATATACCTTTATCTTTTACGCTACTTCCTTTCACATCTAGTATGCAGTAACTTCAATATAAACCAAAACCGAAAGTCACTATATTTTATACATTTTAAAACATATAAGCTTACACCACAGATCCAAGAGAAGCTTATATCAACACACTATAAACAACTAGAAAAATATATATTCAAACATCTTATATATATAAACAAAACATCCTGTATATAAAAATCTCATATATATAATTACAAATTCCTTAACCCATATTTGCATGCACCATACCCTGGAATACACGAATGATTCACGTGTGCTAGAAACACAAGATGTAGCAGCTATAGTGTGTATTCCCATTCTTACTGTCACACACGCACACATGATTAAACATACAACACGCACACACTCTACACATGCAGACCCAACACAGCAACAAGTATACACAAATATAAATATAACCACACAACACCTATATATAAATATATATACACATGCAATTTAAATTTTACAACATGCAAACCACTTATAACTATATATACATCATGTATAGTACAAAAAAAATACTTTAAACATGTATATATATATACCGTACTAGGATAATATAACCCAGGCTACGTATATAAGCAAATATAAAATATAAATAAAGTGATGGGATATATACCTTCATATATGTATATAACCAACAGGAAGCACACAAAAAGGAGGAGCTAGCTGCAAGGGAAAAAAAATAAAAGAATGCGCAGAGAGGTAGAGGAGGAAGAAGTGGGTCGATAGTCGGTTGTTGGGTGCCTGGCTCCGGTGGTGGGAGGGCCGTGAGAAGAATGATGGCGCGGAGCACGAGAAGGAGTCGGCCATGGTGATTTATTTGTGGCATGGGTGGTGGGCGAGTATCGACCAAGGCCGGATAAGGTGATGGCGGTAAGAAGAACGGAGGCAGGCCATGGGCGCGGTGGCGGTCATAGGCACGCTCGGTTGTGGAGGGGTCAGGCGGGGGTGAGGAGACGCGGCTGTGGCTCGCTGTGGAAACTATGGCGGGTCAGTTGCGTTTGTGGCGAGGGTGACAGGTGGCGGAGGAGCAAGGCTAGATCCGGTGAAGCTCGACTGAGCTCGGCATGGACATGTTTTACTTTTATTTATTTATTTTTATTTTTTCATGGAGGCGGAGAGTTTTAGAGGAGAAGGAGGCATGGATTTGGTGATAAAATGAAGAGCGGGGTGGAAGTTGAGTGAGGAAAAGTGGAGATGATGGCTACAGGCAAAAGAAAAATAAGGTGGTTTTGGTTTGATTCAGATGGAGGGTGTAGTTGGACATGATGAGGAGGAATTTTTTAGAACTTGCTGTAATATGTTTAGAAGAAGAAATTAGAAGGGAATGCTGAACAGATAGAAAAAATGAGTAGCTTGTATTGTTTAGAAATGAAGGGCACAGTAGATCTAAACTTGCCATAAATTTTCTCTATTAAATGCACGAATATAGAAAGTAGAGAAATTTAGAGAACCAAAGTAAATATCAAACTATGGGAAGTGAGGCAGCCTAGGGAATAATGACATCCTACCATTGAATTGAATATGAAAGCAACAACTACTGGCTTCTCTAGGATAAATGAAAAGACAATGGTCCTGGTACAGATAACCGTTCATACAATTCACCGTGCGTCGTATTCCGAAATTGACAATTGAGTATACCGTAGAGATCAGCATGACAAAACAATCAAAACGGTACATGGATATCAGTGATACGATTGAATTAGAAAAATTCGAAATTTCTCATGGCGGAAAATGCAAGAAAAACGCAGGAAAATAAGATCGACGGATCTAAAGATGTCCGAATTTGAAAAAACGAAAAATGACGTTTGCTATGAAGATGGTTTAGAATTTTTCTATGTAAAAATATTTGGGTTTCGAAAACGTTTTATTTTCATCGCTTTTTAACTGTTTAAATTGAAGTAAATTTACGCGCGAAATAAACTTTCATATTTTTGGACGAAAATTTACCAGTTGCTACATTTAATTAGCCGCATTCCAAATATCAAATTTATATTTCAAAATTTTATCGTTTAAAATTTCATAAAATTTCAATTAAATATATAAATAAACAAATAAAATTATAAATAAAACAAACAAAATTATTAAAAATTTACGGGTCGTTACATTCTCCCCCACTCAAAACTTTTCATCCCCGAAAAGGAAGGAGGTAGGAGAATAGAAACAACCAGAAGAAAGTAGACTGAAAACGAAATAAACAATTAGTTCAACCATATAAATTTCAGTTCAAATGAATTTATATTCGAAAATTTGTTTTTAAATTCAAGGTTTCCACTTATTTAATTTCTCATTTATTAATGTTAGATACAAAAGGTTTCCTTCAAAACGAAATTCAATTAAAATTCAATTAATTCAAGATATCTCATTAAGTTGATTTAACTTCAAATTTATTAATTCCTTCAAAGCAAAATTTATAGTTTATTAATCACATCTGTTGTTCAATTAACTTATTATTCTATTTATCTCCATAAACATTTTATAATTAAAATTTAAGTGAATAACATTTATTATACGCACTCAAATTTTATTTATAAGGACAATTTATATTATATATTATCCAATTTCCTTAAATTAACAATTCCAAAGATCATAAATTTGAATAGTCATTTATTATAAACATACTTTATTCGACAAATTTAATTTTCTTTATTCCAAATTATTATTAAATTTATTCTACTTAATATATCCTAACACATATATATCAAGTATATTTACATTTATTATAACTACTCAAATTTATTTTTAAAAAAAATTTTCTTGATATCATTTTATACTGTATAATATTCAATTACATAGTTAACTTTTGAAAATTTAGTTAAGTTATATTAGAATGAAATTGGGTATTATACAAGTAAAATTTATAATTCAATTATCTCAAGTTTAAATATTAATTCAAAATTTGATTTCATTTATAATTGAAATCATCATTCACCCAAATTTTAAGAATTAAATTATCGATTAACTTTAACAATTTAGAGATAATTATATACATACAACATATCCAAGTCAAATCTAAATCAATTACTTATATATATTTTAAACCATAACATACTTTAGAAATTTCAAATCAAATTCATTTCAAAACAAAAGTGTAGCAAGCTACTGATGGTCTTTCAACTTCGAAACTCGAAAATGAATGTCGATGATGCGGTCGTCACCACCGAAATTATTTTCCAGCGACAAAGAGAAGAGTACTGTTTTAAACATTTTAAAATTCTTTGGAAATGATTTCTATTTTTAAAAAAAATTTAAAAATACTATACACTTTAAAACTTCCGAATCAAAGTTTGAAATCACTTGGAAATTTAAATTCTCAAATTCTAATTTAATACATTTCAAATTCCAAATCAAATTATAACCAAATTTTGTAAATTTATTTATTTATTATTTCAGACAACAAATTCATTAATAATTTAATTTCTGAAAAATTTATACTTATATATGATATAATCATTCAAAACTATTTTATTTACCAAATTCGAAAATACTATTGTGTCGGTTTGCTCTGTTCAAGTGTTTTGGAAATCCTATCGATGGCGCTGATCAGACGAATCGATCGAAAATCCAAATCAACCTCAACAACTCAAACAACACGATATATATATATATAACATTTTAGTATAAATACAAATACACTCCCTCGCTTGATGATACAATGATGGATTTCAAATAAGTATAGTGATTCAAATTTGATGGAAATCAAATCAAAGAGAATTTTGATTCGAATATAAGTTCGAAAGAAAAGATAAGATGATTCAATTAACAGGATCAGGAGACGGATAAGCCTATTTAATTTACGGACAACCTTAACCGGATCGACCGTAACTTCAAGAATAAGATCGATGTTGAATTCCGAGGTAAATCAACATTTGATCTCAAGAAATCAAATTCAGGTATAGCAGGAGATAGCTAGCATCGTAAACCGAGGATACAGAAATCTTCGGTAAATCGATGCTATTGTAAAGGAGTTTCACCCATTATAAAATAATTCGAAGATTGGCGAGACCGCAGATTCATTATAAAGATCATTCGAAGTGGAGTTATGTGATACTCTATAATTAAAGGAAGACGAATAGTGAGGGACATGAATGAATTTCGGAACCGAGGGAACGTTCCAAAATTCAAAGGAATTGAGTCAAAAGGAAGAGATTGAAACTCGAATGAGAGTGATTCTGTAAATATATTTACCATATATGCTAAGTTTTGCCTAGAGCTACCAAAGCTCTGATACCAACTGTAACGACCTGCTATTTTGTACTATTCTCACCCGCACATATCGGACTTGAATAATTCAAAATACCGAATTGTTAATTTAAATTTGGCAAAACTGAACATATACAGTAAATAAATAATCACAGTATCACAGACACAGAGTAATAATATGCAGCGGAAGCAAAAGATAATAGTTCATGAAGCTACTATATATATAACAGAGTTAAATATCTTACAGCAGAAGTCTCAAATATAATAGTCAAATACAATATCAGAATACATCATTGGAATCAACTGAATATCTGAAATCTAGACAGATAGCTGGATCTCCAGGCGAAGCTCCAACTCCAAAGGTGAATCTCAAAAGCTAAACCACTCAGTCTGACCCGAGCGTAAAGCAAACACAAAACACTCGAGTCAGGATTAACATTCTAATATCAATAAATCCAACTCAAGTGAAATAACAATTAAAATACAAGTAACTCAAAGGATGTTGGAATAACCATCCTCTAAGGATCCGTTAAACTATCTACTACGTAGTACTATACGCTAAATAGATAATGTCTAACGGTAATATAAATATCAAAATAGTGTTAAGGCGTTACCATTATCCCCCTTAACACATTTTATATAAATGTCATAGTCCATGCAGCACTGTAAACTCCACCGTAAACTAGTGGGATATCAGGGAGTACTCCATAGGTATAACACAAAACAAATTCGTAGTGGTCGCGCATATATGGATACAAGTATGACAAGGCACATGAGGCAGTACCCAAGGTAGTGAAACTACCGTTTGCCTGATCCGGACTGGTGAGAACGCATCGCCACAGCGATCGCAATACCGCGAAACAACACTCCCAAGAATTACGAGGGTGCACCAATCAATAACAAAGTAATGAGTAGTAGTTACAAAGAAGTGTGTTCGCTCGAGGTGGCTAACCTCCTTTGGCCCGGCACGGCTCCTGTTTTAGTCATTTCCAATTTGACACAAGTGTCAAGGCTATCCATTATCGTTCTCTTTCTTCAGTCATCACGTACATCATTCAACCGCTTCATTATGGATCACACTCCGCGTATAGTTATCAAAGTGGTTTTCGGTTTACACAGAGAGTATGTCCATAACTGATCCGGTTTCTTTAATAACTTTCGTAATTATTACGCCGATTGGTCGTTTAATATATTTCAAAACCAAATCAATTTCAATTTCAATTAAAATTTGTAAACCAACATTCCATTTGTCTTTCTATATCAATTTCCGTAATTTACGTTTCAAAACTTCCAAATTCATAATTTCAAAATCTTATAATCCAATTTCAAATTTTATTTAAACAATTCAAATATTGATTCAAATTCATATATAAATTTCATTCCGTAATCATTTAAATAAATTAATTTAACACTCAAATCAATTTCAAATTCATTTATCGATTTCATTCAATATTCGTTAAGTTAAATTATTATTCAAAATGATTTCTATTAGATTTCCAATTCATTAAATCAATTACTTAAGTTCAACTTCATTTTATCAAAACTTCAAATTAATTAGATTAAATTCGTCAAATCAAATTCTTTTTTTTTTGCAAAGCGAGCCGGTTTTATAGTGGGCCGTCCACTTTTATTACGAAAGTAATAAAGTTGAAGTACAGGAGTAAGGTAAAAGCACCTACACTACTAAGAAAAACGGAAAAAATACAGCACAGGTATATGGCAGACACGCCACAGTAACTAGAAAAATCACCAAGATTAGGACTCCTCCGAAGAGGAAGAATCACCATCATCAGCATAAACCAAAGGGACATTCCCACAAAGTCCAGCAAAGGGGCTGAAACGGGAAGCAAGACAAGGGTCGTAACCCATAGTATCAGGAGAATAAATGAAAGAACGATCCCAAGAAAGATCAGCAAGCATGTCAGAATTTTTACTCGCATACACCCCATCCAAATCAAGAAATAATGAATCACCAGACGGTCTGTAATAAAGGCAACGAAGGTCCTTCTGATCATCGAAAACAAATCTGAAAAATGAACCATTCACGGGGCTAAATCTCATGTCAGAAATACGGTCAACCCAACACCTCTCAAACTCATCCCAAACAAGCCGGGCAGAATCTGGAACACCAACAGGAGTAGCCGAGGCAACACAAGGTACCACAGCAACAATAGGAGAGACAGACGTATCTCCAGATGGAGGCGGACCCAGATCAGACGCAGGAAGAGGCGGGATTTGAGAAGCAGATGATGGGACCTTAGGAATCCATTTCCGGAGCGAGGGGCGAGACAGAGGAATCTTAGGAGCAGCCGCGGTGGTTTTGGAATGTGGGCAGGAGATGGCCAGGTGGCCAAAAGACTGATAGGAAGAACAAATATCTGGAACCCATCCATAGCGGACACGGACCTCCGCAACATGCCCAACAGCAAGCTGAACAGGAATAGTAGCAGGGAGAGCTTTGAAGGGGGAAATCTCAATAAGAGCCTTAGCATACATCAATTTATCTCGGGCAACCGTATTAGAGTCAAAACATTTCAATTTTCCAACATTGCAGGCTAACCAATTCAACCCAAGCAAAGTCTGAAGCGCAGAGGGATCTGCGAAAAGTACACCCAAACGGGGATGGATAACACATGCTCATGAGCACTCGCCACAGCAGGGGACCAAGGAGTGATAATAAAGGGCCTTCCAGCAATAAAAGAAGGCTCAGCACTAAGAACTAGCCGACGATCCTCAGCGGAAGAAAACTTGAGATAATACAGGGAGTCAATCAGTTTCACATGCAAATTACCACGCAGCTTCCAAACCTTTCGTAAATCCGAGGACGGATCACGAAGACGGTGATTTGATTCGAGGAAGAAACCAACCAAATAATCAGACCAAAAATCAACACCAGCTTGGATAACATTAGGAGGAGGGATCTTCACTCCATTCTCTTCAACAATTTCAAATTCAATTGGTATGTAGTCACCAGCGTTTCGTGGAAGTGATTTGAATAAAGAAGACCAAGACATTGGGCAAGCTGGTGAAGTATCAAAAGGCCTAGGACGATCCTCATCAAAGGGCAATACAGGAGAAATTACAACCTTGGACGCATCCAAACAAACATCACTGTTTCATGGACCAAGATCCCCAGTAGCATTTAAACAAACATTTGACGTGCATCGTTCGGAAACAGGTGCCCCAACCAAACCCACTTCGTTCAAAGTAGTGGTAACATGCTTCCCCGTATCATAGCTAATATTCAATGGCGAAGTGACAATGACTCCAGGAGGAGACGGATATCGTAGCAATCCAGATACAGTTGAAGGCGCATCAAGGCAAGATGGGACACAACCAGCAGCCGCTCCATGAAAAGCATCACACGAGGAAAGGCGAGTAACAGGAACAGCTGAAGATAGATTGGAAGCACAAAGTGGGGGAAATTCATAGATCGAATTAAGGATAGGTTCAAAGACACCTACAGCTGGCATGGATTTAAAAAGGCGCCCAGATCTTGTCGAAGAGGGAGAGGGGAGGAGCGATGGAGAGGGAAGAGATGGAGAAGAGGACATAAACTGGGCGTCGCGAAAAGAAGGGGGAAAAATCACAGAGACGATAAAAAAATCGCCTCGGGCGAGAATCGCCAGTAGAAGGTAGCCATTAATTGAATTCAAGTCTTATATTTATTTCAATAAAACGCATTTTTATTTCTTGTTAAGAAATTCAATTCCATTTATTTATTTGCTTAGTTACAATTTCAAACTCAATTAATAAAGAAACTAACTTTCACATATTCGAGAAGTTCAATTTCACTTATTAACTTATTTAAATAATTTTCCAAACTTAATAAATAAAGAAACCCAATTTTTATTATTAACAAAGTTCAAATTCATTTATTCAAAAGTTCAATTTCTCTTGTCAAAGAATTCAAATTTAATTTAATTATCAATTAATTCAATCTTATTCAACTATTAAATAATTTCAAAACTCAATTATTAAATAATTTCAAAACATAATAATTTCAAACTAAATTATTAAATAATTTCCAACTTAATTATTAAATAATTTCAAACTTAATTATTAATAATTCTAAATTTAATTATTAAATAATAAATTTTTAAAACACGTTCTTTCAATCAATTACTACATCAATATTTTGTTTCAAATTTCAAATATTCACATTTCTTTTCATTAAAATTTTAAATTCCAATTTTATTTCAAAACCTTATTATAATTCAAATAAAATCTTTATTTGTTTAAATCAAATTGTTGACCAATCGGGTTTAATTTAATTTTCTATCCTAAGTCAAGTTCATTTTGGGTATTTATCATTTCAACCCGATTCCATTTCATTTCAAAAAAATCAAACATAGCAAATGGAACTTGCAGTGTGATAACTGGGATGGTGTCAAAGTAAATAAACAAGCAATAGCAACCATCAACAACAATCCAATAGTTAATTCACATAATATCAAAATAATCGTATTAATTCACATTGTTGTTTATGTAAATTAATATAATTATTTCTAGAATCTACACTATCATTTCATGTAGATTAAAGATTATTACACAAATTATTTATAAGGTTCTTCACTTGATATTCATTTTTTTCAATTATACTATAACAATTTATACAACACACATTCGATGGTTGAAGGTGTAGTTAACACTATTTCTACGTGTCAATTTATTTAACATTTTGAAGGGGTCATATTATACAAATTTAACCAATCAATTTAACACATATATCAATTTTAAATTAACTATCCTATGTTCGTTTCAATTTTAAACAATCAATCAATTAATAGGCAAACTGCATTATCATCGCATAAATAATTTACAGATAACGGTGTCAGATGTCACAGGTGAACTGATACATAAATAAAAGTGCAATAAATAACAGCAGCATATTTTAAATTGTCGTTTCAATTGAAATCAAATTTAATAAAGAAAAGAATATTAATCGTGGGTGATTGCTCACCTTTCGAGGCTAGAGAAGACAGACAATGAAATTGAACTACAAATACCAAAGCAACGCTGGATGGATACGATTTGATGAAGAAACATGCACGATAGACAAATCTGATAAATGGGAGGTGGGTGAGAACAAATCAGAATTGTTTTTGATATAACTGAAATAGATATATTATTGTATTATTTAAATCAATACTCCATTTAAAAATACATATTTAAATAACTGGTGTAAATCTTTTTATTTTTATTTTTATTTTTTATTTTTATTATCAAACTTGATAACATTATAATCTCTATAACAGATAAAATATAATTAAAATCTTTATATGTCATATATGCTAACATATACACCCTCTACCATATATGCCATACAATACAACCGAAACAAATATATTATTTAAACCCAAATATATGCAGACCCACTGTAAAATTATATATACCTTTATCTCGTACGCTACTTCCTTTCACATCTAGTATGCAGTAACTTCAATATAAACCAAAACCAAAAGTCACTATATTTTATATACTTTAAAACATATAAGCTTACACCACAGATCCAAGAGAAGCTTATATCAACACATTATAAACAACTAGAAAAATATATATTCAAACATCTTATATATATAAACAAAACATCCTGTATATAAAAATCTCATATATATAATTACAAATTCCTTAACCAATATTTGCATGCACCATACCCTGGAATACACGATTGATTTGCGTGTGCTAGAAACACAAGATGTAGCAGCTATAGTGTGTATTCCCATTCTTACTGCCACACACGCACACATGATTAAACATACAACACGCACACACTCTACACATGCAGACCCAACACAACAACAAGTATACAAAAATATAAATATAACCACGCAACACCTATATATAAATATATATACACACGCAATTTTAATTTTACAACATGCAAACCACTTATAACTATATATACAGCATGTATAGTACAAAAAAAACACTTTAAACATGTATATATATATAACCGTATTAAGATAATATAACCCAGGCTATGTATATAAGCAAATATAAAATATAAATAAACTGATGGGATATATACCTTCATATATGTATATAACCAACAGCAAGCACACAAAAAGGAGGAGCTAGCTGCAAGAGAAAAAAAAAATAAAAGAATGCGCATAGAGGTAGAGGAGGAAGAAGTGGGTCGATAGTCGGTTGTTGGGTGCCTGGCTCCGGTGGTGGGAGGGCCGTGAGAAGAATGAAGGCGTGGAGCACGAGAAGGGGTCGGCCATGGTGATTTATTTATGGCATGGGTGGTGGGCGAGTAACGACCAAGGCCGGATAAGGTGATGGCGGTAAGAAGAACGGAGGCAGGCCATGGGTGCGGTGGCGGTCATAGGCGCGCTCGGTTGTGGAGGGGTCGGGCGGTGGCGACGAGACGCGGCTGTGGCTTGCTATGGAAAATATGGCGGGTCGGTTGCGTTTGTGGCGAGGGTGACAGGTGGCGGAGGAGCATGGATAGATCCGGTGAGGCTCGGCTGAGCTCGGCATGGACACGTTTTACTTTTACATTTTTTTTTCATGGAGGCGGATGGTTTTAGAGGAGAAGGAGGCATGGCTTTGAGGAGAAAATGAAGAGCAGGGTGGAAGTTGAGTGAGGAAAAGTGGAGATGATGGCTACAGGCAAAAGAAAAATAAGATGGCTTTGGTTTAGATGGAGGGTGTAGTTGGACATGATGAGGAGGAATTTTTTTAGAACTTGCTGTAATATTTTTAGAAGAAAAATTAGAAGGGAATGGTGAACAGATAGGAAAAATGAGTAGCTTGTATTGTTTAGAAATGAAGGGCAAAGTAGATCTAAACTTGTTATAAAGTTTTCTCTATTAAATGCACGAATATAGAAAGTAGAGAAATTTAGAGAACCAAAGTAAATATAAAACTATGGAATGTGAGGCCGCCTAGGGAATAATGACACCCTACCATTGAATTGAATATGAAAGCAACGACTACTGGCTTCTCTAGGATAAATGAAAAGACAAAACCAAAATTTAAAAAAAAATGGCCCCGGTACAGATAACCGTTCATACAATTCACCGTGCGCCGTATTCCGAAATTGACAATTGAATATACCATAGAGATCAGCATGACGAAACGATCAAAATGGTATATGGATATCAGTGATACGATTGAATTAGAAAAATTCGAATTTTCCATTGGCGGAAAATGCAAGAAAAACGCAGGAAAATAAGATCGACGGAGCTAAAGATGTCCGAATTTGAAAAAACGAAAATGATGTTTGCTCAGAAGATGCTTTGGAATTTTTCTATGTAAAAATATTTGGGTTTCGAAAATGTTTTATTTTCATCGCTTTTTAACTGATTAAATTGAAGTAAATTTACGCACGAAATAAACTTTCATATTTTTGGACGAAAAATTACCAGTTGCTATATTTAATTAGCCGCATTCCAAATATCAAATTTATATTTCAAAATTTTATCGTTTAAAATTTCACAAAATTTCAATTAAATATATAAATAAACAAATAAAATTATAAATAAAACAAACAAAATTATTAAAAATTTACGGGTCGTTACATATTCAATCATAAACAGTTTGAACTCTGTCCAATTTGAATTCAGAAAATAGCTTGAGAAGTTTAAAATAGATAGGTCGTTGAAAAATAATTTATTAGTTTGCAAAATAGCTGTAAAATAGTTAACTAATTGTAAAATAGTGGGAAAATGGTTAATAGCTTTAGAAATTTTAGATAATTGCAAAATAGTTGTAAAATAGTAATTAATTTGTAAAATAGTTGTAAAATAGTAATTAATTTATAAAACAATTGAAAAATTGTTAAATAGTTCCAAAAATAATTGAAAAATAAATATAAAATAATTTGGCTTTAAAAAGAAAGTTTGTATTTATTAAATAGCTTGGAAAAATAAGTTTATATCAAAACAATTTATATTGAAAATAGTCCAAAGTCAAAACTGTTCACTTCCCTAGCAACTCAATTTAAATTTCCACTTCCATTTAAATTGAATCAATTCCAATTTGAATAACTTCAATTTCTATTGAAATTGATTTAACCCCAATTCAAGTTGAATAAATCTTGATTTCTTTCCAAATTCAAATCATATTCCATTTGATTTAAAATCTACTCAACTTTAATTACAATTCCAAATTATTCCAATTAATTTGGACTAATATCTATTGAACCCACTTCAATAATCAATTTAAAATTTAAATTAATCCCATTTTCCATTTGAACTTTTTCTATTCAAATTGCAACCTTAAACCATTTCGAATTATAAGTTCGAGTTAAATTTTCCTTTCATCTTAATAATGGATATATTACCACACTTCATTTCTCATTCATTTATACAATCTAATTTCAAATTATTAATAACAATAGGATGGTATTAGTCAGATTATTTTAAAACATCCATTCATTTCCAATTTCTAGATCACAACCCCATTTTGAGATCAGACAAATTCCCAATTCAAATTAACCATTTAACTTCCCAAGTTAAATCCCAATTTCATCTTGAAATTTTCAAATCAGGTTGTTTATTCAAACTTATTTTACTTTCCAAAGTCAAATTCCATTGCTTAATCCAGCTAACCTTACCCGATTTGAATTCCCATTTCAAACTTTAAACTTCACATTAATAATCTTATAAGTTCAAAAACTTATCACCTTGGATATCACATTTCATTTCCAATTTAAAACCCAACATTTAGAGTTTATTTCAAACCATTTTTGATATTATGTATATTCCTCGTATATACATATTATTTCCTTTACACACTAAGTTATCCTTAAATTTTAAACCACCTTTGGTTTTTAATTCCAAACAAAGCTTCAAACAACTTCTTATTTCAAAATAAGATTACTTCCAGAAATACTCTGAATAATATTATTTATCATTCCCTTTAACAGTTTGAAAACAAATTTCAAATGTTTTTAAATCTTAGGATTCTAACTTCATAATTTAAAATCCTACTTCAATTTACAAGTCATACTTATGTAAAAGTTTACTTCCTTAACACATTCCATTTTGCTTTATCATTATTTATTAGAAAACAATCATCCTATTTAAACACAATAACCATTTATGATGATACTCAAGATTATCATATCTGGGAACTAATTCATTATTATCTTATTTTGGAACTCTTCCCAAATTTAAGATTTAATTTCGGTTTGAATCCATTTCTAACTTATCTTTATTTAATTCCAATTTGGTTGTACTTCTATTACTTTTTTTAAATTTTATTCCAATAATTTAACAACCAATTACCTTAATATTTATTGGAAAGATATATTGCTTTATATACCAAAATATATTCTTATATAAAACCATTTACCTTTAAAATCATTTGAAATCTTTATATAAGAAAACAACAAGTACGCTCTCATATATATACACACACTCAACTCATCCTTGGGTACCATTGAACATATCCTTAATGAGTAATCCCACCAGAGCCAAGGTTCTCGCTTAACCTTTCAGCTCTGATACCAACTGTAATGATCCGAAAATTTCGAACCCGAAAATTTCAGATAGTTATGAAAAAGAAGAAAGAGGTAGAAGAATAAGAAGAACAGAAACACTAACATCTCACATTCGCAGCGGATCTAAATATAATATCAAATAATAAAAGTTTACAAAAGAATACTATATCTGTCTATTACATTTTAATACATCAGAGTTACCCATATATACAACCACTAGACATATACAAATCGACATATTCGAAATAAACAGAAATAATATCACAGTGGAAACACTTCATACGTTCCTGCCAACCAGCTTGCCTTCTGAGCTCTAGAACATCCTTACCTGAAAATCTGTAGTACTTGGTCTGACCCGAGCATTACATCAAAGTAACACCCGGGTCAGGATGGAAACCAACGTGAGTAAACCCATCTAACATGGAATACAAAAGCTTACAACTTATATAAACCCGAGGAAACTTATATCAATTTACAACTTCACAAGTCGTTATTGACATCTCTTATATCACACCTCAATTTTATAAGTACCAAAACTTAGATTAAATGGTCCAATTTACTTAAATCATTCCATTCCAGCCTATTGATTTCACATATCAATCCATAAAGAAATAGAGTGGTTTCGGGTATTAACTAATACCCGACTCCGGTCTCTTCGAATTTAATGTCATCTTAATCCAAGTTATTCAAGTGAATACAATTCAGTTTTAAATACAAGCTAGCAATTCATGATCGAAAGATAATCCACATTATCACTGTCCACCCAAAAATCATATCACATAGCATCATGATCACATACCAGGAATAACAAATAATCCAGGGTATTCAAACATCATTCAATCATCCATATATAAGCAAGGGTTAATTAATCATACTATCTCTAATTAATTTAAAATGAATTAAATTAATTACTTGCATTTTTAATTAATTTAAAATAAAATAAATTGATTACTTTCATCATATAAATCTTGCTTACATAACCATTAATTAATTACAAACCGATTAATTAATCACCATCTAATTATTCATATTAATTAATCATCCTTGATTAATTATCGTTTAATTACATTCAAGTAATTAGTCTTTGATTTATTAGTCTTAACCAAATACAGTAATTAACCTTTAATTACTTCATTAATTAATTAACTATAAGTAATTACATTCATCCTTAATTAATTTCATTAATTAATTACTCTATAATCACTTATTATTGATTAATTAATCTTAATTAATCAACCCTTAATTACATCATTAATTATATTAATTAATGATTCCTTAATTACCGCTTTAATTAATTACTCTATTAAATTAATTACACTTAGTCATTAATCTCTATTTAACCCATATTTATTAACCACTCTTGATTAATCTCATCCAGTAATTAACTATCCATAATTACTTCATTAAATAAATTAATTTCTCCTTAATTAATTAGTTATCCTAAATTAATCCCTTGATTAATTACACTGAGTAATTAAGCTCAACTTACTTCGATTAATAAGTCATCCTTCAATTAGTTGCATCTAATAATTTTCCATTAATTACTTCACTAAGCAATTACACTTCATTAATTACATTAAGATACGCTTTAACAAATCATTCAGTGATTATATTAATTAATTACACTAATTAAATCAATAAATCTTTTGATTACTTTAAGTAATCATCATTAATAATTCATTAATTATCCACCTTGCTTAATAACATTAAACAATTATCTTTAAGCTTCAGTAATTATCATTAATTAATATATTAAGTGATTAATCGTTAAATTAGTCATATCAATAAATCAATCTTTAAAATTTATTTCACAAATTCAATTAACCTTTAATTAATTAATTAACTATCCTATACATTAAGTAATTTATACTAGTATTCAGTTATACTTTAGTTCACCTTAAGACAATAACTTGAATTACATTTCAAAACTTTGGAAATTCGTTTAAAACTTGCTCATTCCTTGTTTAAAAACCTGGTTTACAAATTCATTTGAAACATACCCACCTTGATATGCTTTAAAACTTATTTACTTTAGCTTACTAAAAACCCTGGCCCAAACAATAATTCCCGAGCTAAGCAAGGTAAAATCCGATAACCCCGAGCAACCACTCGAGCACATCACAAACCCAAACTGCTTCGAGTAACCCAAGAAACTTCTCGAGATCGATCGCGAGAAATCATCGCCACCCAAATTCCAGACATTCTGGTGCTCAGAACATCTCGTGCACATGCACCGACCATTGGCGATGCTCCCGCCTCCTCGATCACCACCGGCAAGTCGCTTTCGACCTTCACAATCCAACTGACCACTCCGGATCCTCCATTAACCACGACATCAAATTCAAACACGATCAGACCCAAGGAATGAAGCTGTACAAGAACATCACCCATAAATTTTCCTCATCCCAACGTCTCCGATCACCTGACGCCTCGAGATTCCTGCCACTGCTTCACTATGAAACCTCAAACCCAATCCCCCACGACCGATCGAGACTCGAATTCCAACGACGTCGCACAAAACTCGCGAAAATAGATAAACCCATCAGCACCTAAGACCCTAAATCGACCAATCGCCGTTGCAATAGTGATCAATCCTCCCTCTTGACATTTTTCCCGACCTCCCCAGTCGACAAACAAGCCTCGATGATAACCATGACGTCCAACTGTTCTTCGATCACCAGAAAATGGTCAAAACCCATTTTCTGTTCAACTTTGAACCACACCTCGATACTTAGATAAAAATCGAGAAATTCATTTTAAAAATCATAATTTACAATGGGCATTCAGATTATATAATTGAATTTGCAAATCATTTCACTTGATTTTAACCCATTTCTATATTTTACTGCTATCTTCCATTTTCCAGAAATATTCAAACAAAATTTTTATAAATAAAGTTTTAAAAAAAAATTAATTATGTTTCAAACAACCAACTTTTGTTTGTATACTTTAATCAAAAAGAGATTTCAAGAAGAGAATTGAATTTTTTTTCCAATATTAGTCCTGTTAGGAAATAAACAGAGCAGGTATCAACATGCATACTAACAAACATTCATATCAACATGAATCCTAGATTTTATTAGACAAGCATCCAAAAATTATAACATTACATTACAGGATTACACAAGACATTTCACAAACTTCAGTTTAAACTAATTTAGGGGTTAAATTTACTCACTAGATTTAAGAACATAGAAGACTGGGAAAACTTTTGAAACCTAGAAGCTGGATAAATCTTTGAAACTGGAACTGAAATTGATCTTGCTTCTTAACTTGATTTGTTTTGATCTTCTGTTGAGTTGCTTTTATTTTTCTTATGTTTTTAAATGACAGCTCTTATTTTTACTTACTACTTAAGTTTGTTCGAATGAGTGAAAAAAAGAAGACAGGGTAAAGGTATTTGTAAGAAAAGGCAGGCTGCAGTTTTGTATACAGCAAGCTTCTATATTTTTTTTATATTGACCAGAGATTTTTCTTTGAAATGTTGGCTTGATTTCAGATTTTGTATGCTGACTTGATTTCATGGGATATGCTTTTGACTTTGATTATATGCTTTGTAAGCTTGACTAGGTAGTTTGTATGCTTGCATTAATTATGTGTTTCCTCTTTTGTTTACACACACACAGATATATATATATATATATATATCCATGTATATATACATGCTTTTCCCATTTCCTGACAATGTACAAATGCATGTATATCTTTCTCATTTTTATAATAATGTATATACTTATTTACACATGTATTTATCTTATTCGTGTATACTATTATATATATATATACTTATACATATACTTATGCATATACACAGTTATGCATATGAATTTTTATCCTATTTTACTTTGCTATGTTTACGCTTTTTATTTTATATATAGATATACATATGTTTTACTTTATATTACATACGACATTATAAGTTACTTATATACTTTTATTCCTATTTAAACATATATTTATATTTAATATTTTTTTTGTTCTTTTTTTCTTAGCCAAGGCTTAAGTACTTAATTTATATTAAGATATTTTAACTATCAGAAACTCAATTGTTCGACCCATCAAAAATTAATATCTTTGTTAATAAAATCAGTTAATTTTCCGATTAACATATATCCAAAAATTTGGGTCGTCACATATAATTAGATAACATGAAGTTATTGGTTGAATTATAAAAAAATTATGATAAAATTATCCTTCATTATCACCAAAATTAGTTTTTTAGACAAAATTATCATAAAAATTTCCACTCATACCCTTCATTTCATCAAGAATCATTTTCATTATTTTCCTTTTGTTTCTCTTCAATCTAAAAAATAATAAAATATTGATATTAGTTTTGTTTGAACAAATAAAAAATCTTTATTAAGTAGATAATTGTATACTTTATTTTGAACCTCCATCAAGATATAAGGTCCTAAATCTCTTCCAAAGACATCATTAAAATATTGAATATAAGAAGAAAAATTATTTTATCGTCTTTTTTAGTAGTGATTTGATTTTATAATCGAAGAATCAATTGTTCAAGTCTTCCATTTTAACTCTATTTTAATTAAGAAAATGTTTTTTCTTCATTTCCCCTTATTTGAACCGATTTTTCTTCCTTAATCAAAAGGAGAAGAAAAGGTAACAACTGCCACATATGGATTTATTAAAAGTAATTAATTAGAAACTTTAGATCGAAAGTTATTAAACTATGAAATTCTAATTTGGTTTCTTTTAATATTTAAGCACAACATAGACATCATCCGTAGATTTTAAACAGGTACAATATGAATAATTATCTTTCAACATTTTTATTCTCAACGCTACCAATAATTAGATTGTTTGTATTTGAAGAAAAAAAGAACCAAAAATAAACCTACTAATTAAATAGAAAATCATATATTGGTTTAATAGAGTCAAGATTGTTCTTTGAGAAGTAGCCGATTAACAAAATGAAACTATCTGTATTTTAATTATGCATAAAGATTCATGATCTAAACATTTTTCATGAAAATAAAAAAATAAAATAAATTCTTCAAACTAATTCTTACTTATACATAAGGAAAATGAAGAATAAAATATTATATAGTTATCTCCAGGGGTAATAAATGATAATTCAAGGAAAAGTGAAAACCTACAATGATCAAAGATTTTTTGTAGATATGATATTTAAAAAATGAATAAAGCATAGAGTAAAATTTCATCAAACTTAAAAACTTACCACTGCATTATTTGATCCTTTCCGAAGATTTAATTTGAAATTCAAATTTTATGTCATTTTGAGTTCTCATGGTATGGAGATAAAAGGGACAGTATAATGAAATATAGAAACAAAGAGAGTAAAGATTTTATTTCTAATTAAAAAAGAGAAACTACTTCTTAGGGATGAGTTTTAACTTCAAGTCAAAATAAAACCAAATTAAGTACAATAAGGAAAAATAATAGATAGGATAGTCAAAGAGGCATGTTGTTACAATTGAATATATTGTAACTTTTAAATAAGAAACCTTAGAGGGGTAAACTGGAAATATACAAATGAATCATGTAGAAATGAGGATTTTAATCCTAAAATTATGGGAAAAAGGCAAAAAGATTAGGAGAGACCTATCTTTAACACACACACACACACACACACACACACACACACAGAGACTAAGAACGTTAAACTAAAATACATTATATAAACTAATTCTTAATTATCTATAGGAAAAGGGAGAATATTGTAAACTCAAAGTATGTTGTGCTTTGATGCTAGAATATTATATGAACTTTACCATTCATGATAATAAATGTAATTTCAAGAAAACATAAAGGTTTACGGTGATTTAAATAGAATTGTCTATAAATATGGAATATATAAAATAATGTATATGTAGAGTGAAAATAAAATCAAGTGAATGACTGGGAAAAAGAGTTTAATATCATCAAAGTTTAGACCTTACTATAATATTATTTGTCCTATTTTGAGAATGAATTGTGTGACTGAAATTTGATATCATTTTGAGTTATTATGGAGCTTGAGATTAAAAGGAACTATACTAAAAGATGGAAATAAGGAGGATAGATATTTACTTCTGATGACAATAAAGAAATTTTGCCTATATTTAAAGTTCATAGATATATAAAATAGAGTTGACCAAAAAGAGTAAAACCAATAAATAGGAAAGTTGAAATTAATGGTTAAATTAAAAAAGATAGATTACATGAAGTTAATGGTTGAATTACAAATAAAATTATGATAAAATTATAGGTCTTAAACCAAGTATATGTTTATAGACTTCTTGGTCGTTATACTTTTGATTTTCCTTATCTATTACTATTGTTACAATAAGCATTTATTGAAGGCACTTGTTAAAAACTTCATATTTTAAAAAAATAAACAAACAAAATTTGAATAAAGGTCATGCTTATATGTAGCATCCTGGTATTTTCAACCATTCGCATCCGCACATGTTGGACTTGATTACTCAAAGCATCAGATTGTTAATTTAAATTTGGCAAAACTCAGAATATACAGTAAATAAATCAATCACAAAATCATAGACATAGAGTAATATAATAATAATTCAGTGAAATAGATAAATAGTAGTTCGTGAAGCTATTATATAAACATCAGAGTTAAAAATAAAATACAGCAGAATATCCCAAATATAATAAAGTGTCGAATACACACAGATGATGTCTCTGTACAAATCAACTGGAAAAGCTGAAAGCTGAATCGATAGTTGGATCTCCAAACGAAGCTCCAAACTCCAAAGGTGAGTCTCAAATGCTGTATCACTCAGTCTGACCTGAGCTTAAAGCAAAATACAAAGCACTCAAGTCAGGATTAACATTCTTATATCAATAAATCCAACTCAAGTGAAATATCAACTGAGATACAAGTAACTCAAAGGATGTTTAGGATAACCATCCTCTAAGGATCAGTGGAGCTATCTACAATGTAGAAATATACGCTATTAACAACTAAACGTCATCATAACACCGTAGTCATTTCAAAATAATTTATACTTCAAAACCAAAATATCATTTCCATTTCAAATATATCTATTTCCAAATTATAGCACTTTCAAAGTTACAACACTTTTGAAACCAAAACACTTTAAAATCATAATTCTTTGGAAAACCATAACTTTGAAATCATAGCTTCCACCACTTAAATAGTTTAATAATAGTATATAAAATAAAATAGTTTATATTAAAATAGTTTATATTAAAAATAGTTTTATATTAAAATAGTATATATATATATTAAATACTTTATAAAGTAAAATATTTATAATTTCCTCAAATTTCATAAATCGATTCAAATCAATTCGAATTTCAAATTCAATCTCAATTCATCAATTTCAAATCAATTCAGTTTCTAAATAAACAATTTCAAATTTTATCGATTTCAAATATAGATTTGAACCACAAAATAAATAATTTAAATTTCAAGATATTTCAAAGCTTTAAATATTCAACATTTTCAAAACTAAATTTAAAGTTTCATATAGATTTTTATTTAACTTCATTATTATTTAGTCTTGAAATATTCACTTAATAAATTCAATATTATTTAAATAACCTTAAATTACATTATACTAAATATTTTCTTCAATTTATTTAAACGTGAAATATTCAATAAATTACTTAAATAAAAATCAAATTATAAAATCATATCTTAAATCTCAATTTCAATAAATTTTAAATCCATTTAATTAAATAAAATTCTTAATAAAATACAATTTTAAATAAATTCAAATTTATCTTCCCAACCTTAACTTATTCAAATTATTCCAAAAATCTATTTTTGAAATATAAATTTTAATAAATAATTAAATATAATATATAAGAATTAAATCAATCTTAATTAAATTAAATATTATTATTAAATCTATATACAAAATAACATTTATATATAATATTTTAATAATCAATATTTATTAAAATAATATATTTATTTCCAAAACCTTAGAAATTATTTTCAAAATATTTATATATAGACCAAGGTGTCTGTATATAATTTTCTATCCTAAACCCGCAATTTATATATATATATACGGGTATATATCATTTCAACCCACAATTCCAAATTCAATTCAATGAAAATTGCTTGGGTTTATCATTTTCAACCCATAACGATTTTCTCTTATTCTATAGATTGTTTGGGTGTGTATCATTTCCACCCATGGGGAGTTCTATATTAACAGGGAACTTGCAGAGTGATAACAAATATGAATAATAATATAACAGGCATATATCATCAATAATTAAATAAAATGTAAACAACAGGATATGGTGTCATACCCCACAGCTGAACAGTTACAGATAATAGCATATCAAATATGGCAGTTAAATAACTAACAACAGCATATTTCAATTGGCGTTTCAAATGAAATCAAATTTAATAAATATAAGTACGTTAATCGTGAGGGATTACTCATTTTTCGAGGCTAGATAGATATTTGACACTGAAATTGAGTTACGAATGCGAGTACGACTTCCAAAACAAGCTAAATTGACACGAACCGACGAACGAAGCTGATAAATTAGAATTGATGAGATCAAATCAGAGTTGAATTAATGATGATCTCCTGTATAAGTGAACTCATATATATATATATATATATATATAATAATATATAACTATATATTTCCATTTACATCATATTCTAAATTCAAACACATTTTATAATTAAATATATTAAAATCATTGTTTAAATAAAACCCACATAATAGAACAAACATATCTATATTAAACACTGATATATATATATTACAGACTATATCTACACATTACTTTTAACTTAGAATCAAAATATATACTTTACTATTAAACTGCAGAAACCAAAACCTATATATATATATATATATATATAAATTGTAACGATCTCGTTTTTAAGCCAAATTTAATTTAGTAATTAATATATTTTTTAGAATTAATTTGAATTTTTTCAAAACAAATAAGATATGTGTTTGTTTTATGTGTATATATATATATATAAATAAACTGTAAATCGAATTTTGCTTTGAAATTCAAAAACAAATATCTTAAAATAAATTGGATTTAAAAACTCTATATTTTAAAACTAATAAAAATTTGTTTTCTAATCATAATGTATATATATATGTATGTATATATATTGTGATTTGGTAGTTATGTTTTGAATTGAATATAATAATTTTAAAAAGCTGTTCAAGGGTTAAATTCTATATTTTAAAAACTAATATATATATATATATATATGTGTGTGTGTGTGTGTGTGTGTGTGTGTGTGTTTATTTATTAATGTATAATTAGATTTTAAATCATTTTTTTAAAGTTATATAAAATATAAATAAAAGGAAAAGCTTAATATAAAAACATAAAACATATATATAAATATAAAACTAAATATAATATAATATAATATAAAATGATATAAAAGCATATATACATGCAAATTAACAAGTGTAAGTTTAACAACATGCAAATTTACATGTGTCATTAGTTTCTTTTCATTTTCTAAAATAATAATAAATAAAAGGAAATCAAGGCTATATATACCTCTACCCCTTCTCTTCTAATTTTCTTTCATATCTCAAAAAAAAATTGAAACCTGAAACAAACCAGAGAAATAAAAATTAAAGCAAATAACTATCTCAAACCTGAAGCAAGCAAAGATTTCAACTTCAAACTTAATCAAGCAGATCAGATCAAAAGCAATTTCAAAGTTAAAAGATCAAGCAAATTCCTAGCTTCTATTTCCAGATTTCAAGTCTAAAAACCTTCTCTGTTCTTCAATACTGTGAGTAAACAAATTTTCTGAAAGCTAAAAACTTCTTTATTTACTTATGCATGTGATGATGAATGACAGTAATAACTTGTTTACTATTGCATGAGTATGAGATATGCTTGCATGTATACAAAAATATGAAGTAATATTTATGCATGTTTGTGTATAAGTATATACAAGTCTCTGTTGTGTGACAGGCTCAAGAATACACTAAATAAATTCATATCTCTTCATATAAACAATATTAGGCCATGATCTTTAAAAGAAATTTGTTTGTATTAAACAGATGCTATTTTTAAAAATATTTATAAGTAAAATCAGCAAGTAATTTTACTGGAAGAAGAGAAATACCGTTAAATCATTTCAAGTCAGAAAATCAATCATCTAAATTTCATATTTTGATTTCATAACTAGATTCGTACTTAAGAATGGTGAATTTTAATATTAATATCATGATTTTTAAGTTTGGGATTGAGGAGAATTCACGAGATGAACGGAAATCGAACTTTCGTTGATTTCTGGCGAAGGGTTGAGCGTCGTGATCGATGCTGGAGATAGCTTGAGTGGTGAGGGTCATGGGAAAAATGGCCAGAGGATTTATAGGTGGTTGAGGCTGCTAGTCGACGTTGAAGTAAGGTTTAATGAGCAGTTTTGGTCGTCGCTATTCTTGATGGCATAGCATCGTCGAGGGTGAACCGGAGTCGATCGGAGGTGGGGGAATCGAAGCATGATGTAGTGACGCAACTCTGGATGGGATCGCGAGGTCACTGGCGACGGTATGCGGCGGTGCGAGGCATTTTTTCGTTGATCAAGTTTTGGGTTCCAGGTGCTTGAATAGTTTGAATTTGATTGGCCGAGTCGATCGAAGATCTGGGTGTTCGTGACGACGGAGGAAAAGGTCGACGACTTGATGGTGGTCGGAGCCTTAGTAGGATATGGTCTAGTCTCGTGTCCATGTGCACATGTGCCTTTCATATATGTTGTTGTTGGGTTGAATTAGAATCGGAGAAGAAGGTGGTGGCTTGGGGTTGTACTCGGGAAAATGCAGATTTGGCTCGAGTTAGTATACGAGATGTTCGCGTGTGTTTTAGCTATGTAACAGGTTTTTAAATTTTTAAAACAAAATAAAGTTAAAAAGAAAAGAGAATGGATTTCCTTGGGTTTGTTCGTGAGAGATTGTGAGGTTAGCTCGGGTAATTTAGAGCTTAGGCTCAAGTTGTTTTATTAACCAGTTTTTTAAATTATAAAGGAAAAAGCATGAATAGGTTTTAAGGTAAAGTAAATTTAGTGAAATAAATTTTCAAGCCAGGAAATTCATAAGTTTTAACCAAGTTTTCTAGTAATAGTTTATAGGATTTTAGAAAAAAAAGTAAACTATTACACAGTCTTAAAAGTAAAAGAAGGCATATAAAAGAAAATGATAACAAAGTTTAAAAATATGAAACAAGTTATTAAAAGCAATAGAAAATGGAAGCAATTTAGTTAACAAGGTTTAAAAGCAAATTGTTAAACACAGTTTTCAAGCTAAATGAAAATAAATCAAGTTTTAAACTATTTTCTAAAATCAAATTTCTTTTAAATAATAAATTTTTATTTAAATATTGGTTAGTTAAAAATTGTATAATTTATTTTAACTTAAATTAATTACGTTAATCCTTATGTTTATTTAAATAAATTTAAATTATATAATTAAGTAGTTAATTAAGAAGGTGAAATGTTTAATTATTAATTAACTTAAAGGTCTTAAATAAATTCATATGTTAACTATAAATTATTTCCAAGGTTTATTAAATGAGACTTAAATAATAACTAAGTAATTAATTAAGATAAGTGGTTTACCTTTAATTAATTAGGGTCTTAAGTAATTAAGGAATAATTAATTAGTAGAAGTAATTAAAGAATAATTAGTTTATTAATTAATAATTAAATGTAATTAATTAATAATTAAAGGTTAATTAAGTAAGTAATTAAAGGTAATTGATTAATAATTAAAGAGTAATTAATCAGTAATTATAGGATAATTAATTAATGTAAGTAATTAAGGATGATTAATTAATTTCATTAATTAATTAAAACAATAACAAATGGTTTGTAATTAATTAATGTTAATAAAGCAAGGATAGGTAATTAATTCATAAGTAATTAATTTATTTGGTTTAAATTTAATTAATTATAAATTATGTGATTAATTAATCTTGCTTATGGATAATTAATTATCTTGAATGCTTGGATCGATTAATATCCCTAGTATGTTAATCTGTAATATTCTGTGATATGAATTGCTTTGGATTGAACTGTGATAAATATAAGTTATTTATCAGTGATGAATTGCTGTGTGAATATAATGTTCTGCATTTAATTATGAATGGTGGATCTTTTGTTTAAAAGATTAAAAATGGAAATTTGTTTAAACCATTCAAAAGGAAAGGTTTTGGGAAATAAGTTATGACTTAACTAAGATCCAATTGTATCCATATGTTTTATATAAGCGCTCATTATTCGAAAAGGCTAGGAAAGGGCACTAAGTCGGAAACCCATTCCGAATAATGATACGAAGGAATGGAATTGCATTTGAAGACGGTGGTTGAAGACCGGGTATTTTCGAAAACGAAAGGATTGCCTGTTGATTGTCTCTGCACCGAGTTGCTTCGGTATAGAGATTACCCTATGCGATGGGGATTCCGGACGAGATTGGGGATATCCGGGTTTGCAAGGACTTCTTTCCTTAATTAGACGAAGTACCTTCGGTTCCATTCAGACCCAGGATGGACATGTATGGATGTATGTCTGACATTACACTTTGAGATATAAAGCCGGTTTCTATCAAATACATTTCTTTTTGGTGGCGGAGAATTTATTCTCTTAGCTTAACACCCTTTTCTGAGACATACGAGCTCAAAGGTTATGTAGTTAATAGTTATTAGTGATATATTCCCAATTTGGTAATGTGGCATGCTAAGTGTTGAGCATTGGTCGATCGAAGCATGGCTTTTGTGTAAAGTGTAGCTTTGTGGGACGAGACTTCATCAAACCTCACACCTAGGGAAATGGTAAAAAACAAGAAGGTTGCAGCAAAGTTATGGGGTTTGCGACCCTAACGGTTTGTGCATTTCCTTCTGGATAAAAAGAGGTATTATGTATGGAGCCCAGATATTTTACTTATGTGGTTGTTGGAATTTGAGGTGCCTCGGTAAAGGTCGGTTACGACCGGGGATGGTATACTCGGGGCAATTAGTTACCTACTTACAGAGGTAACCCGACCTTGTGTTGACAGAGATCCGGTTAGGTTCTCGGGACGTCCTTCCAAAGGCGTACCCATTTGGATAAAGAAAGTTTCTTAGCCTTGGTCATTTGTTGGAAATCCAAACAAAATAATATGAGACCTTTACGATTTCAGTTGTGGAACCTGCCATTTAACATGGTAGCTATAGTAGGCATACTATAATGGTATGTATGCTGGCTAAGATTAATATTATACTTGCAAAATATTTTTTCACACTATGCACTAAAAATAATATCGAAAGGATTTTCGCGTATCAAGCATGTTTGACTACTATAAGGAGAAGCCTCCCCCATGTGTGCGATTTCATTTGAATGTGTGCCGGGAGACCTTATGGTAGTTTCATTTTCCAAAAGCATGAACGGATTTCTTTTTGTACAAATAACTGTTTTTATGTTTCTCACACCAGTCCCATGACTGACTCGGAGTTTATTATTCCCTTTGCTAAACTTTGGGTGCCCCTAATTTTCCAGATGGGCAGCCTAGAGTCAGGTTATCAGTAAGTTCTGGAGCTATGTTGGAAATTAGACGTGAATTTGGAAGTCTTTGGTCTGGAAGCTTTTGGTTTTGAGCCTTTTGGTTTGGACTTTGGAGCTTTGGAAATGATGATGCAGTATGTTGGACTCTCTTGGAAGACCATGTTGTTATTTTTCCGCCGTTATGTTGTATTCTACTATTTGTAGAATGTTGTAATCCATGAATGAATGAAAGTTATTTTGTTTCCATTGTGTTATTATCATCTAATGTGTTATGACTTCAGCGAACCGGACTCCAATGTTTGAATCTCCGGCATTTGAATACGGATGATGTATTGGATGCCGATTTTTGAAGGTTGAAGTCTGGGTCTTCATGTTTGGTATCAGAGCTGAAGGATGAGTAAGAACTTTAGCTTTGGAGTATAACTCATTAGGTGACTCATTAGATATAGGGTTAGAAATGCCCTAGAATGAGTATATTCTCTAAGATATCTCGTCTGTATGCCTAAATCAATTTTCTTACTATTTACAGATAGTGAGAATGAGTGCAAGAAGAGGACAAGGTTGGGGAAGGGGGAGTAACACTACAACTGGTCGAGACCCTGCAATAACAGTAATGGAAGGAGCAACTCTTCCCATCCAACTCCAGCCAAATCTGGCAGAGTTATATCGGAATTTATCAAGACTTGGAGGGAAATCATTCAACGGTAAGGAGACTATTATAGAAGCGCAAGCTTGGATTCGATCTTGTGATAGGATTTTTAAAGGATTGAATTAGATTATGATCAAAGGAGGTTGATGGCTTCCTGGCAACTCTAGGAAGAAGCTTTCATATGGTGTGAGACCGTTACTTTGGCCAAATCGGAGGATGAGTTTACATGGGATAGATTCAAGCAAGTATTTGAGTAGCGTTATGTGCCTTCTACTGGTATTTCCAGGATGTACCAAGAGTTTACCGATTTGAAGCAAGGAAATCTATCTTTTGAAGAGTACTTAAGTAAGTTTAACGAGTTGTCACGATTTAGACCTGAATTGGTGAATACCCATCTTAAGAAGAATGAGAGATTTATTAAAGGGATGAACAAGAAGTTTCATAAAAGGATGACAGGCCATGTGAAGGAGTCTTTTGTTGATTTAGTAGACATGGGAGATAGATATGCCACCTTAGATAAAAAGAGATTCCAGAAGAGAAAGGAAGTAGAAGTAATCCAAATTGGAAGAAGAGAAAGTTTGGAGGAAAGAAGCGTTGGCAAGGTAAAGAAAACAAGGATACTCAGGAGAACAATACGAAGAATGTTACTTGTTTCAACTATTTGGAGAAAGGTCGTTACTCAAATAGTTGCAAGAGGCCCAAGAAGCAAGGGAAGAAGGATCAACCTAAGAAGCCAGGACAAGAGGCCAGGGAATGCTACTATTGCCATAAGCCAGGACACATGGTTAAAGAATGCCCGATAATAAAGCAGGCCCAAATAGCAAAGGTATATGCAATCAAGGATGACCCTTCAACCTCAGGAGCTGATAAAGGGAAAGGAGTTCTGGAAGGTAATCTTCTTATTTATGATAAAATTGTTAGATTTCTATTTGATACTGGAGCCACGCATAGTTTTATTTCCCAGCAAACCGTAGAAGAGTTAAATCTTGAACGCGAATTCGTAGACGAACCTATTTGTGTAAGAAACCCGGTAGGAGGCCCTGTGAATCTTTGTTTACCTTGTAGAAAAAGTTCCTATTTCGCATTCTCATCATCAGTTTCCTATCAGCCTTTTCGTTCTTGACTTTAATGAATTTGAGATTTTACTTGGAATGAATTGGTTAACAAAATATGAAGCTAAATTAGATTGTATCAATAGAACATTTTCGGTTAAAACCAAACTTGAGAATTTTGTTGTGATTTCTTGTGAGAATCCAAGTCCGAAGAGGGACAAGCTAATGTATACTTTAGGGTATTCCGACCCGAGTTTGGAATCCATACCTATTGTTCGAGAATTTCCTGACGTATTTGAAGAAGTTAAGTCTTTACCTCCATATAGGAAAAACGAATTTAGAATCGACTTGGTTCCCAATGCCCATCCAGTTGTGCATGCAAGTCGTAGGATGGCACCAAGGGAAAGTGTAGAGTTAGTTATGCAAACCCAAGAATTAATGGAGAAAGGATTTACACGGCCTAGTCGTTCCAGTTGGGGTTCAACTGTAGTATTTGTAGCCAAGTCCGATGGATCTTTGAGATTGTGCATAGATTATCATAATCTTAATACGTTAACCCTTAAGAATAAATTTCCTTTTCCCCGAATCGACGACTTGTTCGATCAATTACATGGTGCTCGATTCTTTTCCAAGATGGAACTAGCCCAAGGATTCCATCAGCTGACAATCACGAAAGATTGTATCCATTTGACTGCTTTTAGGGGTCCATTTCTCTACCTTTTTATGTGTTCGTATGTTCTTTGTTTGTCTCCCTGTCTCAGATTTTGAGGATGAAATTTTCTTAAGGGGGAACTTGTAACGATCCCGTTTTTAAGCCAAATTTAATTTAGTAATTAATACAATTTTTAGAATTAATTTGTGAACTAATTTGAATTTTTTCAAAACAAATAATATATGTGTTTGTTTTATGTGTATATATATAAATAAATTGTAAATAGAATTTTGATTTGAAAATCAAAAATAAATATCTTAAAAAAAATTGGATTTAAAAACTCTATATTTTAAAACTAATAAAAATTTGCTTTCTAATTATAATATATATATATATATATTGTGATTTGGAAGTTACGTTTTGAATTCAATATAATAATTTTCAAAAGCTATTCAAGGGTTAAATTATATATTTTAAAAACTAATATACATATATATATATATGTATGTATGTATGTATGTATGTATGTATGTTTATTAATGTATAATTAGATTTTAAATCATTTTCTTTAAAGTTATATAAAATATAAATAAAAGGAAAAGCTTAATATAAAAACATAAAACATATATATAAATATAAAACTAAATACAATACAATATAAAATGATATAAAAACATAAATTCATGCAAATTAACAAGTGTAAGTTTAACAACATGCAAATTTACAAGTTTCATTAGTTTCTTTTCATTTTTAAAAATAATAATAAATAAAAGGAAATCAAGGCTACATATACCTCTACCCCTTCTCTTCTATTTTTCTTTCATATCTCAAAACAAAAAAAATTAAAACATGAAATAAACCAGTGAAATAAAAACTAAAGTAAAAAACTATCTCAAACCTGAAGCAAGCAAAGATTTCAACTTCAAACTTAATGAAGCAGATCAAATCAAAAGCAATTTTCAAAGTTAAAAGATCAAGCAAATTCCAGGCTTCTATTTCCAATTTTCATGTTTAAAAAGCTTCTCTGTTCTTCAATACCGTGAGTAAACAAATTTTCTAAAAGCTAAAAACTTCTTTATTTACTTATGCATGTGATGATGAAATATAGTAATAACTTGTTTACTGTAGCATGAGTATGAGATATGCTTACATGTATATAAAAATATGAAGTATTGTCTGTGCATGTCAATGTATAAGTATATACAGGTCTCTATTGTGTAACAGGCTCAAGAATACACTAAATAAATTCATATCTCTTCATATAAACAATATTAGGTCATGATCTTTAAAAGAAATTTGTTTGTGTTAAATAGATGCTATTTTTAAAAATATTTATATGTAAAATCAGCAAGTAATTTTACTGGAAGAAGGGAACTTTAGTAAAATCATTTCAAATCAGAAAATCAATCATCTAAATTTCATGTTTTGATTTCATAACTAGATTCGTACTTAAGAATGACGAATTTTGATATTAATATCATGATTTTTAAGTTTGGGATTGAGGAGAATTCACAAGATGAACTTGAGTGGTGAGGGTCATGGGAAAAATGGCCGAAGGATTTATAGGTGGTTGAGGCGGCTAGTTGATGTTAAAGTAGGGTTTAACGAGCAGTTTTGTTCATCGCTGTTCTCGAGGGCATAACATCATCATGGCTGAACCGAAGTCGATCGAAGGTGGGGGAATCGAAGCATGATGCAGTGACGTAACTCTGGATAGGATTTCAAGGCCTTTGGCGACGGTACGCGGCGGCGCGAGGCGTTTTTTCGTTGGTCAAGTTTTGGTTTCCAGGTGCTTGAATAGTTCGAATTTGATTGGCCGAGTCGATCGACGATCTGGGTATTCATGAAAACGGAGGGAAAGGTCGACGAATTGATGGCGGTCAGAGCCTTAGTCGAAGATGGTCTGGTCTCTGTGCACATGCACATGTACCTTTCATATATGTTGTTGCTGGGTTGAATTAGAATCCGAGAAGAAGGTGGTGGCTAGGGGTTGTACTCGGGGAAATGCAGATTTGGCTGGAGTTAGTATACGAGATGTTCATGTATGTTTTAGCTGTGTAACAGGTTTTTAAATTTTTAAAACAAAACAAAGTTAAAAAGAAAAGAGGAGGGATTTCCTCGGGTTTGTTCGTGAGAGATTGCGAGTTTGGCTCGAGTAATTTAGAGCTTGGGCTCAGGTTGATTTTTTAACCAGGTTTTTAAATTATAAAGGATAAAGCATGAACAGGTTTTGAGGTAACGTAAATTTAGTGAAATAAATTTTCAAGCCAGGAAATTAACAAGTTTTAACCACGTTTTATAGTAATAGTTTATAGGGTTTAAAAAAAAGTAAACTATTAAACATGTTTTAAAAATAAAAGAAAGAAAATAAAAGAAAATGATAACAAAGTTTAAAAATGCAAAACATGTTATTGAAAACAATAGAAAATGGAAGCAATTTAGTTAACAAGGTTTAAAAGCAAATTGTTAAACAAAGTTTTCAAGCTAAATGAAAATAAATCAAGTTTTAAACTATTTTCTTATATCAAATTTCTTTTAAATAATAAATGTTTATTTAACTATTAGTTAGTTCAAAATAGTATAATTTATCTTAACTTAAATTAACTAAGTTAATCCTTATGTTTATTTAAATAAATTTAAATAGTATAATTAAGTATTTAACTAAGAAGGTGAAATGTCTAATTATTAATTAACTTAAAGGTCTTAAGTAAATTCATATGTTAATTATAAATAATTTCCAAGGTTTATTAAATGAGATTTAAATAATAGTTAAGTAATTAATTAAGATAAGTGGTTTACCATTAATTAATTAGGGACTTAAGTAATTAAGGAATAATTAATTAATAGAAGTAATTAAAGAATAATTAATTAATTAATTAATTAATAATTAAAGGTTAATTAATTAAGTAGTTAAAGGATAATTGATTATTAATTAAAGAGTAATTAAACAGTAATTATAGGATAATTAATTAATGTAAGTAATTAAGGATGATTAATTAATTACATTAATTAATTAAAATAATAACAAATGGTTTGTAATTAATTAATGTTAATTAAGCAGGGATAGGTAATTAATTCATAAGTAATTAATTTATTTGGTTTAAATTAAATTAATTATAAATTATATGATTAATTAATCATGCTTATGGATGATTAATTATAATGAATGCTTGGATTGATTAATATCTCTAGCATGTTAATCTGTAATATTCTTTGATATGAATTACTTTAGATTGAAATGTGATAAATGTAAGTTATTTATCTGTGATGAATTGCCGTGTGAGTATAATGTTCTACATTTAATTATGAAAGGTGGATCTTTTGTTTAAAAGATTAAAAATGGAATTTGTTTAAACCATTCGAAAGGAAAGGTTTTGGGAAATAAGTTGTGACTTAACTAAGATCTGAATGTATTCATACGTTTTAAATAAGTGCTCATTATTCAAAAAGGCGAGGAAAGGGCATTAAGTCAAAAACCCATTTCGAATAATGATATGAAGGAATGAAATTTCATTTGAAGACGGTGGTTGAAGACCGGGTATTTTCGAAAACGAAAGGATTGCCGGTTGATTGTCTCTGCACTGAGTTGCTCCGGTATAGAGATTACCCTATGTGACGGGGAGTTCGAACGAGATTGGGGATATTCGAATTTGCAAGGACTTCTTTCCTTAATTGGACGAAGTGCATTTAGTTCCATTCAGACCTAGGATGGACTTGTATAGATGTATGTCCGACATTACACTTTAAGATATAAAGCTGGTTTGTATCAAATATATTTCTGTATGGTGGCGGAGAATTTATTCTCTTAGCTTAACACCCTTCTCGGAGAATTATGAGCTCATAGGTTATGTAGTTAATAGTTATTAGTGATATATTCCCAATTTGGTAATGCGGCATGCTAAATGTTGAGCATTAGTTGATCGAAGCATGGCTTTTGTGTAAAGCGTAATTTTGTGGGACGAGATTTCATTGAACCTCACACCTAGGGAAATGGTCAAAAACAGGAAGGATGCAGCAAGGTTATGGGGTTTGCGACCCTAAGGGTATGTGCATTTCTTTATGGATAAAAAGTGGATTTATGGTACGGAGCCCAGTTATCTTATGTGGTTGTTGGAATTTGAGGCGCCTCGGTAAAGATTGGTTACGACCGGGGGATGACATACTCGTGACAGTTAGTTACCTAGTTACAGAGGTAACCGGTCTTGTGTTGGCAGAGATCCGATTTGGTTCTCGGGACGTCCTTCCAAAGGCGTACCCATTCGGATAAAGGAAGTTCCTTAGCCTTAGCCATTTGTTGGAAATCCAAACAAAAAAATACGAGCCCTTTACTATTTCAATTGTAGAACCTGCCATTTAACATGGTAGCTATAGTAGGCATACTACAATGGCATGTATGCTAGCTAAGATTAATATTATACTTGCAAAATATTTTTCCATACTATGCACTAAAAATTATATCAAAAGGATTTTTGCCATCAAGCATGTTTGACTACTGTAAGGAGAAATCTCCCCCATGTGTGCAATTGCATTTGAGTGTGTGCCGGGAGACCTTATGGTAGTTTCATTTTCCAAAAGCATGAACGGATTTCTTTTTGTACAAATAACTGTTTTTATGTTTCTCACACCAGTCCTATGACTGACTCGAAGTTTATTTTTCCCTTTGCTAAACTCTGGGTGCCCCTACTTTTTCACACGGGTAGCCTAGATTCAGGTTATCAGTAGGTTCTGGAGCTATGTTGGAAAGTAGATGTGGATTTGGAAGTCTACGGTTTGGAAGCTTTTGGTTTTGAGCTTTTTGGTTTGGAATTTGGAGCTTTGGAAATGAAGATGCAGTATGTTGGACTCTCTTGAAAGATCGTGTTAATGTTATTTTTCCGCTGTTATGTTGTATTCTGCTGTTATGTATTATATATATATATAGGCTCTGATGATGTTGGTCGCTTGTTGTAGAATGTTGTAATCCATGAAGTGAATGAATGAAATTTATTTTGTTTCTATTGTGTTGTTATCATCTAATGTGTTATGACTCTGGTGAACCAAACTCCAACGTTTGAATCTCCGACATTTGAATGCGGGAGATGTATTGGATGTCGATTTTCGATGGTTGAAGTCTAGGTCGTCACATAAACACTTTAAAATCAGATATATATATATATAAACTTCATTTTTAACAGTACAAAACAGGAAAACAACAAATGTACGCAGACAACAAAATGATATGAACTACAAGATATATGAAGGCTTTACATATACTTCAGCTATACTGATTTTAAACTAATACACAAATTAGTCTATATATATATTGTGACGACCCGGGATCTGACGCTCGAAAATCGACATCCAATACATCACCCGTATTCGAATGTCGGAGATTCAAACGTTGGAGTCTGGTTCGTTGGAGCTTATAATACATTAGGTGAAAACAACATAGCGGAAAAAAAGAATTTTATTGATACACAATTTAGATACAACATGAATTACAACAAGTTGATAACAATTCCCAACAATATCAGAGCCAAAATGGATACAACAGCGGGAATAAATAACATAACTGGGAACAAGAGCAACAATAGCAAAAATATATCTTCAATAGGGCTTCCAAGAGAGAGAGAGAGAGCGTGAATCCAACAGACTGCATCTTCATTCCAAAGCTCCAAAGAAAAAGCTCAAAAACCAAAAGCTACCATGCTGCAATGAAGAAAATGTGATCCCAAATCCACGTACTTCAAAGACTTCCAAAATCTACATCTACTATCTGACTAGCTTCAAAACCTACTGATAACCTGACTCTAGGCTGCCCGTGTGGAAAATTGTGAGCACCCAGAGTTTAGAAAGGGAACAATAAACTCCAAGTCAGTCATGAGACTGGTGTGAGCAAACAAAAATAGTTATTTGTACAAAAAAACAAACAAAAAGAAATAAAAGAAATCCATTATGCTTTTTGGAAAATGAAACTACCGTAAGGTCTCCTGGCACACACTCAATGCAATCGCACACATGAGGAAGGTTTCTCCTTATAGTGGTCAAACATGCTAGATACGCAAAACTCCTTTTGATATTATTATTAGTGCATAGTGTAGAAAACATTTAGAAAGTATAATAATAATTTTAGCCAGCATACGTACCATTATAGTATGCCTACTATAGCTACCATTTTAAAATGGCAGATTCTACAACTAAAAACCGTACAGGGCGCGTATTTGATTGATTGGATTTCCAACAAATGGTTAAGGCTAAAGAACTTCCTTTCCAAATGGGTACGCCTCTGGAGGGACGCCCCGAGAACCTAACCGGATCTCTGCCAACACATGGCCGGGATACCTCTGTAACTAGGTAAATAACTGTCACGAGTATGCCATCCCCCGGTCATAACCGACCTTTACTGAGGCGCCAACACAAATTTTAACAAATCCACATAATTTAAATATCTGGGCTCCATACCATGATACCACTTTTTATCTAGAAGGAAATGCACATACCCTGAGGGGCGCGACCCCCATAACCTTGCTGCATCCTTTCCTGTTTCGACCATTTTCGAGGTGTGAGGTTCGATGAAGTCTCGTCCTACAAAGCTATGCTTTTCACAAAAGCCATGCTTCGATCAATCCAATGCTCAGCACTTTAGCATGCCACATTACCAAATTGGGAATATATCACTAGTAACCATCAACTACATAACCTCTGATCTCGTACGTCTTAGGGAACGGTGTTAACCTAAGAGAATAAAGTCTCCACCGCCAAGTAGAAATGTATTTAATAGAAACCAGCTTTACATCTCAAAGTGTAATCTCAAACATACATTCATACAAGTCCATCCTGGGTCTGAATGGAACCGAAGGCATTTCGTCCAATTAAGGAAAGAAGTCCCTGCAAATCCGAATATTCCCTAATCACGTTCGGACTCCCCATCACATAGGGTAATCTCTATACCGAGGCCACTCGGGGCAGAGACATTCAACAGGTAATCCTTTCATTTTCGAAAATACCCGGTCTTCAACCTCCGTCTTTAAATGCCATCCATTTCGTCGTATCATCATTCGGAATGGGTTTTTGACTTAATGTCCTCCCCCGGCTTAACCGAATAATGAGTGCTTATTTTAAAAACATGTGGATATAGTCATAAGAAATTTCCATTTTTAATATTTTAAACAAAAGATCCACCTTTAAGATTCAATGTTGTTTTCGGATAACCATTTGGAATCCGACTCCTGGTCGCATCAAAATTCAAATGACGTTTTAAAGGCCAAGTTGTTTGAGTAAACAATTTTAATTCAATTCAGAAGTTCACATTCATATAGCAATACATCACAAATAAATATTTATCACAGCTCAATCTAAAGCAATTTATATCACAGAGCATCACAAATCAGAGATATCAAACATTCAAGGCATTCAATATAATCTAATCATCCATAAGCAAGATCAATTAATTGTTCAATTCCCAATTAATTAAATTTTAATCTCCGGATAAATTTAATTAACTACTTGAATTACCTTTTAAATCCTGCTTAATTAACATTAATTAATTACAACCCATTTGTTATTATTTTAATTAATAAATGAAATTAATAAATCATCCTTAATTATCCATCTTAAGTAATTATCCTCAATTATTTACATTAATTAATTATCCCTTAATTAACCACATAAATTAATTAACCTTAAGTTTAATTACATTAATTAATTAACCCTTAATTAATTACATTAATTAATTAACCCTTAATTATTAATTAATTAACCTTTAATTAATCTCATTAATTAATTAACCCTCAATTAATTAAATAACAAATTAACACTTTAATTACTTACATTAATTATCCTATAATCACTTGATTAATTAACCTATAATCATTAATCAATTATCCTTTAATCATAAATTGATTAATCCTTAATTATTAATTAATTAACCTTTAACTACTTAATTATTCTTTAATTAAGTAATTTATCCTTTAAGTTATTATTCTTTAACTATTCATATTAATTAATTATCCCTTAATTAATTACGTTAATAAATTAGCCCTTTAATTACTTACATTAAGTAATTATCCTTTGAGTACTAATCCTTTAATTACTCACATTAATTAATCATCCTTTAATTAATTAAATTAAGTAATTATTATTTAAGTAATTATCCTCTAATTACTTAATTAATTAACCTTTAATTACTGATTAATTATCCTTTAGTTATAAATTAATTATCCTTTATTCATTAATTGATTAACCTTTAATTAATTATATTGATTAGTAATCCTTTAATTAATCACATTAATTACATTAAATAAATTCTTTAATTAATTTCATTTGAAAAACCTTTAGGAATTAATTACATATTTTACCTAATTTATAATTTATATAAACCAATACAATTTTAAAAACATTTAACTTTAAAATTTAAACTTTGAAACTTGTTTAAAAACCTATTTTAATAATTTTACTTTGACAACTTGGTTAACATTTCTATTGAAAAACTTATTCATTTTATAATAGTTTAAAAACCTGATTTAAAAACTTGCTTTCCTTTTAAAACTTGAACATTTTCTTTTACCATTCATTTGCATTGAAAACTTTCATTTCCTTATTTTTTTTAAAACCCGGTTCATATTTTCTGTTTAAAATTTAAAGCCTGGAAACTAAAATGAAACAACCTGAGCCCAGACTCGCAAATACTCGAGCCAAACCCCTAAATCCCCGAGCCCAACCCGGAGCTACTTACTTTCAAACTCCCTTCGAGACAACCCGCAGTCTTCCTCGAGCCAGACCCGAGAAACCCTTCTCCCCAAAGCCTCAAAAAACCCAGACATCATCGTGCGCATGTGCACGTGCACCGACGAACCGACCACCTTCAGTCAATGCTGCGATCATCCACACGTCGACGACGACTTCGCCGATAACCCAAACCATCCAACATAATCGATTTCGCCTCGAAATCGAAAATGAGCCACTCAATCACTTCCAGGAAATCAATTGATCGACAAAATCTGCTCGCCCCATCGCCACCGACCACCAGAAATCTCGCCGACCACACTAGAGCTATGTCTCGACTCGACACTTTGATTCCCCTACCTACGATCCATTCCGATGCCCCAATGTCGAAGCACGAAGCTTGACAACTTCCGCGACCAAAACAGGTCATCAAATACTAGTTTGTCGTCGTCTAGCCGCTCCGACAACCTAAAAATCTTCAGGCCATTTTTCCTTAGACCTCCATCCTTCCGGTTACACCCAGTTCCAAGCGCAACACACCTCCATCGTCGATCGCCGTGAAATCAACAAGAAACAATTCCCCGTTCAACTCAGAATTTTTGAATAACTGTGAACTTAAAAATCATGAAACCAATATCAAAATTCATTATTTTCTAATTCGAATCTGACTGGGAAATCCAAACATGAAATTATGAACATTGATTTTCGACTTATATTTGATTATTACTGTAATTTAGCATTTCAGAAATAATTACTCAACAAAAAAACTTGAATTTATTTTTAAAAATAATATTACCTCCATATAAACACTTTTCCTTCAATGATCATAGCTTGAATTAGATTAGATAAGAAGATATGAATTATTTTTCATCTTGTTCTTGTGTCTATGAACACACAGAGGCCAACATATATATACGCACAAACATGCACATATTATGCAGAGTATTTTCAACTATATTCCAGTTTAAAAACATTCATGCAGAACATATTTACAATATCACTTCACAGATTTAGCAAAACATCAAAATATATATACATATTTTAGTTTTTTAAAAGGTGATTACTCACTTAGAACAGAGAAGCTTGAGTCTGGAAATGATTTTGACTTGAAAACCATTTTTGAGATGTTCTGCTTGTTGTTTGATTTATCTGAATTGAATCTGATCTATAGCTTGCTTGATTATTCAGATGATCTTGAATTTACTTTATGTTGATTTTGAATTAAAATCTGGATCTTGCTTTGTTTCTTTGATTTGAAACTGATCTTGTTACTTCTGTTTGATTGCTTTAAACTTATCTTGCTGTTGATTCTTTGAATTTTCTCAGGTTTGAAGATTGTTTGAGTTGAATCTTGTTTTTATTTAGTTTGATTTTGCTTGCTTTTAGGTCTTGGATTTGAACAGAGATTGTTTACTTTTGAATTTTCTTTCTTGGTTTTGTTTTCAGGTTTTGGATTTGAACAAAGATTGCTTACTTTTGATTTTTCTTTCCTGGTTTTGTTTCCAGGTTTTGGTTTTCTCAGATTTTGTCTTTGAAATATGAAAGAAATTGAGAGTAGAAGTATATGTGTGTATATATACAAAAGTCATTTAAAAAGAAAGCTAACACTTGTTAAATTTTATACTACATGTTTTACACTTGCTAATCTTCATGTCAAAATACTTACACATGTTTAAATATATGTTAAAATCTTTTACACTTGTTTAATTCCATGTTACAAATGTTACACATGTTAATTTACATGTATAAATGTTTTTAATATGGTTTTTATATAATTTTTTTATTATATTTAGTTTTGTATGTATATGTGTTTATGTTTTTAAATTTATATTAACATATGTCAAAATCATATATATATATATATATATATATTCTTATGTTTTAATATTTATTTATATCTAAACTATATTTATTTTACGTATAAATTTAAAAGAAAGTATATAAAACCTTTTATTTATATTTATATAATCTTAAAGAAAATGATTTTAAAATTTATAGTTATACATTATTAAATAAACACACACACACACATATATATCACATATAAGTTTTTAAAATATAGAATTTAACCCTTAAATAGCTTTTTGAAAATTATTATATTTTATTCTATATATAACCTCCAAATCACAATATACATACATACATACATACATACATACATACATACATATATATATATTATAAATAGAAAACAAATTTTGATTAGCTTTAAGATATAGAGTTTTTAAATCCAATTTTATTTATAAGATATTTATTTTTGAATTTCAAATCAAAATCGTATTTATATATATATACACACGCACAAAAATAAACACATATCTTATTTATTTGGAAAAAATTCAGTTAATTCACAAATTAATCCAAAAATTAAATAAATTACTAAATTAAATTTGGCTTAAAAATAGGATCGTTACAAATTCCCCCCTTAAGATAATTTCGTCTCCGAAATTTGCTAGACAGGTAGACAAACAAAGAGCATATGGACACATTGAAAGATAGAGAAATGGCTATTCTATATTTGGGATTCCAATTTTGGAATAAATCAGAATATCAACAATATATATGAGAACGAATTTATTCAATACTTCTTGAAATACTCGGTTCATCAAGTCTATGAAATATGCATGGGCATTGGTTAGTCTGAAGGGCATAACTAACCATTCGTAGAATGTATCGAGACCCCAAAAAGTAGACAAATGGATACAATTTCCCATAATTTTCAGCTGATGGAATCCTTGGGCTAGATCCATCTTGGAAAAGAATCGAGCACCATGCAATTGATCGAACGGTTAGTCGATTCGGGCAAAGAAAAATTATTTTTATGGGTTAACTTATTAAGATTACGATAATCTACACACAAACTCAAGGATCCATCGGACTTGGCTTCAAATACTACAGTTGAACCCCAACTGGAATGAATAGTTCGTTTAAATCCTTTCCGCAGTAAACATTGGGTCTGCTCAACTAAATCTACTCTTTTCCTTGGTGCCATCCTATGATTTGCATTCACAACTGGACAGGTATTGGAAACAAAGTTGATTCTAAATTCGATTTCCCTATGTAGAGGTAAAGACTTAACTTCTACAAATACGACAGAAAATTCTCAAATAATAGATATGGATTTCAAACTCAGGTTGGAATACCCTAAGGTATATATTGGCTTGTCCCTCTTCGAACTTGGATCCTCAAGAAATCACAATAAAATTCCCAAATTTGGTTTTAACCGAAATCATTTTATTGATATAATCTAATTTAGTTTCATATTTTGTTAACCAATTTATTCCAAGTAAAATTTCAAATTTATTAAAGTCAAAAATGAAAAGGCTATAGGAAACTAATGATGTGAATACAAAATAGGAATTTTTCTACAACGTAAGCAAAGATTCGCAGGGCCACCTACCGGATTCCTTACAAAAATAGCTTCGTCTATGAATTCAGGTTTAAGATTTAACTCTTCTACGGTTTGTTGGGAAATAAAACTATGGGTGACTCCAGTGTCGAATAGAATTCTAACAATTTTTATCATAAGGAAGACAATTACATTGCTTCTTATCTGCATCCTGGAAATACTAGCGAAAGACATATAACGCTGCTTAAATACTTGCTCGAATCTATCCCAAGTGCACTCATACTCCAATTCGGCCAAAGTAATGGTCTTCCACTATATCAAAGCTTCTTCCTGGAGCTGCCAGGAAGCAATCAAAGAATTGAATTGGATGATGATCAAAGGAGATGGATGGGAAAATTTGTTCCTTGTTGCTACAGGGTCTCGACCATTTGTAGTGGTACTCCCCTGTCCCGTACCTCGTCCTCTTTGCACTAATTCTCACTATCAGTGAATAGTAAGAAAATTTATCTAGGCATAGGGACAAGATATCTTAGGGTATATACTCATTCTAGGGCATTTCTACCCTATCTCTAATGAGTCACCTAATGAGTTATACTCCAAAGCTAAAGTTCTTACTCAACCTTTAGCTCTGATACCAGATGTGACGACCCGGGATCCGACGCTCGAAAATCGGCATCTAAGACATCACCCTTATTCGAATGTTGGAGATTCGAACGTTGGAGTCCGGTTCGTCGGAGCTTATAACACATTAGATGAAAACAATAAAGTGGAAAAAAGAATTTTATTGATGCACAATATAGATACAACATGAATTACAACAAGCTGATAATAATGCCCAACAATATCAGAGCAAAAATAGATACAACGGTGGAAAGAAATAACGGAGTTGGGAACAAGAGCAACAACAGCGAAAATATATCTTCAACAGGGATTCAAAGAGAGAGAGAGAATCCAACAGACTGCATCTTCATTCCAAAGCTCCAAAGCGAAAGCTCAAAAACCAAAAGCTACTATGCAGTAATGAAGCAAATGCGATCCTAAATCCACAGACTTTAAAGACTTCCAAAATCTACATCTACTACCTGACTAGCTTCAAAACCTACTAATAAACTGACTCTAGGCTTCCTGTGTGGGCACCCAGAGTTTAATAGGGGAACAATAAACTCCGAGTCAGTCATAGGACTGGTGTGAGGAAACAAAAACAGTTATTTGTACAAAAACAAACAAAAAGAAATAAAAGAAATCCGTTATGCTTTTTGGAAAATGAAACTACCATAAGGTCTCCTCACACACACTCAATGCAATCGCAGACATGGGGAAGGTTTCTCCTTATAGTAGTCAAACATGCTTGATACGCAAAAATTCTTTTGATATTATTATTAGTGCATAGTGTAGAAAACATTTTGAAAGTATAATATTAATCTTAGCCAGCATACGTACCATTAAAGTATGCCTACTATAGCTACCATTTTGAAATGGTAGGTTCTACAACTAAAAACCGTATAGGGCGCGTATTTGATTGTTTGGATATCCAGAAAATGGTCAAGGCTAAGGAACTTTCTTTCCGAATGGGTACGCCTCTAGAGGGATGCCCCGAGAACCAACCGGATCTCTGCCAACACATGGCCGGGTTACCTCTGTAACTAGGTAACTAACTATCACGAGTATACCATCCCCCGGTCATAACCGACCTTTACCGATGCACCAAAACAAATTCCAACAAATCCACATAAGTTAAATATTTGGGATCCATACCATGATACCACTTTTTATCCCGAAGGAAATGCACATACCCTGAGGGGCGCGACCCCTATAACCTTGCTGCATCCTTTCCTGTTTCGACCATTTTCGGTGTGTGAGGTTCGATGAAGTCTCATCCCACAAAGCTACACTTTTCACAAAAGCCATGCTTCAATCAATCCAATGTTCAACACTTTAGCATGCCACATTTACCAAATTAAGAATATATCACTAGTAACCATCAACTACATAACCTTTGAGCTCGTACATCTCAGAGAAGGGCGTTAAGCTAAGAGAATAAATTATCCACCACCAAACAGAAATGTATTTAATAGAAACCAGCTTTACATCTCAAAGTATAATGTCAGACATACATCCATACAAGTCCATCCTGAGTCTGAATGGAACCGAAGGCACTTCATCCAATTAAGGAAAGAAGTCCTTGCAAATGCGGATATTCCCTAATTACATCCGGGCTCCCCATCACATAGGGTAATCTCTATACCGGCGCCAGTCGGTGTAAAGACATTCAACAGGTAAACTTTCATTTTCGAAAATACATGGTCTTCAACCACCGTCTTCAAATGCCATCCATTTGTCGTATCATTATTCAGAATGGGTTTTATGACTTAATGTCCTCCCCCAGCTTAATTGAATTATGAGCGCTTATTTTAAAAACATGTGGATACAATCACAAAAAAATTCCATTTTTAATCTTTTAAATAAAAGATCCACCTTTAAGATTCGATGTGGTTTTCAGATAACCATTTGGAATCCGACCCTCGGTCGCATAGAAATTCAAATGTCGTTTTAAAGGCCAAGTTGTTTAAGTAAACAATTTTAATTCAATTCAGAAGTTCACATTCACATAGCAATACATCACAGATAAATATTTATCATAGCTCAATCCAAAGCAATTCATATCATAGAGCATCACAAATCAGAGATATCAAACAATTCAAGGCATTCAATATAATCCAATCATCCATAAACAGGATCAATTAATTGTTCAATTCCCAATTAATAAAATTTTAATATCCTGATAAATTAAAATAACTACTTGAATTACCTTTTAAATCCTACTTAATTAACATTAATTAATTACAACCCATTTGTTGTTATTTTGATTAATAAATGTAACTAATAAATCATCCTTAATTATCCATCTTAAGTAATTATCCTCAATTACTTACATTAATTAATTATCCCTTAATTAACCATATAAATTAATTAACCTTAAGTTAATTACATTAATTAATTAACCCTTAATTAATTACATTAATTAACCCTTAATTATTAATTAATTAACCTTTAATTAATCTCATTAATTAATTAACCTTCACTAAATTAAATAACAAATTAGCCCTTTAATTACTTTCATTAATTATCCTATAATCACTTGATTAACTAACCTTTAATCATTAATCAATTATCCTTTAATCATAAATTAATTAATCTTTAATTATTAATTAATTAACCTTTAATTACTTAATTATCCTTTAATTAAGTAATTTAACCTTTATGTAATTATTCATTAATTACTCACATTAATTAATTATCCCTTAATTAATTACATTAACAAATTAACCCTTCAGTTACTTACATTAAGTAATTATCCATTTAGTAATTATCCTTTAATTACTCACATTAATTAATCATCCTTTAATTAATTACATTAAGTAATTATTCTTTAAGTAATTATCCTTTAATTACCTAATTAATTAACCTTTAATTACTGATTAATTATCCTTTAATTATAAATCAATTATCCTTTAATCATTAATTGATTAACCTTTAATTAATCACATTAATTAATGATCCTTTAATTAATCACATTAATCACATTAAATAAATTCTTTAATTAATTTCATTTGAAAAACATTTAGGAATTAATTACATATTTAACCTAATTTATAATTTATATAAACTAACACAATTTTAAAAACATTTAACTTTAAAATTTAAACTTTGAAACTTGTTTAAAAATTCGTTTTAATACATTTACTTTGAAAACTTGGTTATCATTTCTTTTGAAAAACTTATTCATTTTAAAATACTTTAAAAACTTGATTTAAAGACTTGTTTTGCTTTTAAAACTTGAACATTTTCATTTACCATTCATTTGCATTAAAACCTTTCATTTCCTTATTTATTTTTAAAACCTGGTTCATGTTTTCTGTTTAAATTTTAAAACCTAGAAACTAAAATGAAACATCCCGAACCCACACTCGCAAATACACAAGCCAAACCCCTAAATTCCCGAGCCCAACCTTGAGCTACTCATATTCAAACTTCCTTCGAGACAACCCACAGTCTTCCTCGAGTTGACCCGAGAAACCCTTCTCCCCAAAGCCTCAAACAAACCCAGACATCACCGTGCACATGTGCACATGCACCGACGAACCGACCACCTCCGGTCAATGCTGCGATCACCCACACATTGACGTCGACTTCGCCGACAACCTGGACTGTCGGCACCATTGATTCGCCTCGAAATCGAAAACGAGCCTCTAGATCACTTCCAGGAAATCAACCGATCAACAAAATCTGCTCGCCCCATTGCCACTGACCATCGCAAATCTCGCCGACCTCACCAGAGCTACGTCTCGACTCGATACTTCGGTTCCACTACCTGCGATCCGTTCTGATGCACCAACGTCGACGCACAATGCTCAACAACTTCCTCGACCAAAACAGGTCATCAAACCCTAGTTTTCCTTGTCCAGCCGCTCCGACCACCTAAAAATCCTCAGGCCATTTTTCCTTAGACCTCCATCCTTCTAGGTACCCCCAACTCCACGCACGACACACCTCCATCGCCGATCGCCGCGAAATCGACATGAAACAATTCCCTATTCAACTTAGAATTTTCAATAATTATGAACTTAAAAATCATGAAACTAATATCAAAATTCATTATTTTCTAATTCGAATCTGATTGTGAAATTATGAACATTGATTTTCGACTTATATTTGATTATTGCTATAATTTATCATTTTAGAAATAAATACTCAACAAATAAACATGAATTTATTTTTAAAAATAATATTACCTCCGTACGAACACTTTACCTTCAATGATCATAGCTTGAATTAGATTAGATAAGAAGTTATGAATTTTTTTCATCTTGTTCTTGAGTATGTGAAGACATAGAGGCCATCATATATATACACACAGACATGCACACAATATACAGTGTATTCTCAACTATATTCCAGTTTAAAAACATCCATGCAGAACGTATTTACAATATCACTTCACAGATTTAGAAAAACATCAAAGTATAAACACATATTTTAGTTTTTTAAAAGGTGTTTACTCACCTGGAACAAAGAAGCTTGAGCCTGGAAATGATTTTGACTTGAAAACAGTTTTTGAGATGATCTGCTTGTTGTTTGATTTATCTTAATTGAATCTGATCTACAGCTTGCTTGATTATTGAGATGATCTTGAATTTACTTTATGTTGAGTTTGAATTGAAATCTGGATCTTGCTTTGTTTCATTGATTTGAAACTGATCTTATTGCTTCAGTTTGATTGCTTTAAACATTTCTTGCTATTTATTCTTTGAAGTTGCTCAGGTTTGAAGATTGTTTGAGTTGAATCTTGTTTTAATTTAGTTTGATTTTGCTTGCTTTCAGGTTTTGGATTTGAAGAAAGGTTGTTTACTTTTGATTTTTATTTCCTGGTTCTGTTTTCAGGTTTTGGTTTTCTCAGATTTTGTTTTTGAAATATGAAAGAAAATGAGAGTAGAAGTAGATGTGCGTATATATACAAAAGTCATTTAAAAAGAAAGCTAACACTTGTTAAATTTTATACCACATGTTTTACACTTATTAATCTTCATGTTAAAATACTTATACATGTTTAAATATATGTTAATATCTTTTACACTTGTTTAATTCCATGTTGCAAATGTTACACATGTTAATTTACATGTGTAAATGTTTTTAATATGGTTTTTATATAATTTTATATTATATTTAGTTATATATATATGTTTATGTTTTTAAATTTATATTGACATATGTTAAAATCAAATATATGTATATTCTTATGTTTTAATATTTATTTATATCAAACTATATTTATTTTATGTATAAATTTAAAAGAAAGTATATAAAACCTTTTATTTATATTTATATAATCTTAAAGAAAATGGATAACTAACCATTAGTAGAATGTATCGGGACCCCAAAAAATAGACAAATGGATACAATTTCCCACAATTTTCAGCTGATGGAATCCTTAGGCTAGATCCATCTTGGAAAAGAATCGAGCACCATGCAATTGATCGAACAGTTAGTCGATTCGGGCAAAGAAAATTCATTTTTACAGGTTAACTTATTAAGATTACGATAATCTACGCACAAACTCAAAGATCCATCGGACTTGGCTACAAATACTATAGCTGAACCCCAACTGGAACAACTAGGTCGTATAAATCCTTTCTCTAGTAAATCTTGGGTTTGCTCAACTAACTCCACTCTTTTCCTTGGTGCCATTCCACGACTTGCACTCACAACTGGATAGGTATTGGAAACTAAGTGGATTCTAAATTTGATTTCCCTATGTGGAGGTAAAGGCTTAACTTCTACAAATATGACAGCAAATTCTCAAATAATAGATATGGATTTCAAACTCAGGTCGTAATACCCTAAAGTATATATTAGCTTGTCCCTCTTCGGACTTGTATCCACAAGAAGTCACAAAAAAATTCCTAAATTTGGTTTTAACCGAAATCGTTTTATTGATATAATCCAATTTAGTTTCATATTTTGTCAACCAATTTATTCCAAATAAAATTTCAAATTTATTAAAGTCAAAAATGAAAAGGCTGATGGAAACTGATGATGTGAATACGAAATAAGAATTTTTCTACAACGTAAACAAAGATTCACAGGGTCACCTACCGGATTCCTTATACAAATAGGTTCGTCTATGAATTCGGGTTCAAGATTTAACTCTTCTATGGTTTGTTGGGAAATAAAACTGTGCGTGACTGCAGTGTCGAATAAAATTCTAACAATTTTTATCGTGAGTAAGAAAATTATCTTACTTCTTAAATACTAGCGAAATGCATATAACGCTGCTCAAATACTTGCTCGAATCTATCCTAAGTGAACTCATACTCCGATTCGGCCAAAGTAATGGTCTCCCACTAATCAAGCTTCTTCCTAGAGCTACTAGGAAGCAGTCAAGGAATTAAAATTGGATGATGATCAAAGGATATTGATGGGAAAAGTTGTTTCTTTTTGCTATAGGGTCTTGACCATTTGTAGTGGTACTTTCCTATCCCCTACCTCATCCTCTTTTTGCATTAATTCTCACTATCAGTGAATAGTAAGAAAATTGATCTAGGCATACAGATAAGATATCTTAGGAAATATACTCATTCTAGGGCATTTCTACCCTATCTCTAATGAGTTACCTAATGAGTTATACTCCAAAGCTAAAGTTCTTACTCAAACTTCAGCTCTGATACCAGATGCGACGACCCGGGATCCGTCGCTCGAAAATCGGCATCCAATTCAATATTATAAAAAAGATCCATATAACTCAGGCAACATATATATCATTGAATATATAATAGTATAATCTATATATACTTACATACAGTAAAACACATATACCCAAGTAACAGAATATGTAACTAAATATATATATATGTACATATATATATACACAAAATTTATATATATACTCACATACTTTCAAATCGATGGAAGCAAATCAATGAGAGGAACAACAACTAGGAGGGGGTATGGCTACAGGGATTCGCGGCATGGGCTGCGTGGTCGAGAGATTGGAGGCAGGTGGTTGCGATGGTGATGGGAGGCGAGGTGTTCGGCCTGGCTTTGAGGAGTTCGGTGGATGGGTTGCATTTGAAGCGGCCTGTGGAGTTTCGGTCTTAGGTATGTGATGTGTGCGGTCGATGCTGGATGAAGAGGGTGAGCTGCTGACGTGGCACAGGGTCGGTGAAAACGGTCGAAGCTAGGAGTTGCACGAGCGAATTCGAAGAGCATGGCGGGGAGGTGCTGAGAGATCGGACCCTTGGGATACATTGGGATCCTATTTCAGGATCCGTTGTGTTTGGAAAGTGGAAGCATTTCATTGTATGGGTGGAAAATGTAATAGGCTTTGAGCTGTATTGTTAATTTTGAAAGAGAGAAATAGGATGGGGCAAGTGGAAGAAAGATAAAGAGGGAGAGGTTGAAAGAAAATACGCAAATGGTTAGGCAGGTTTGAGATGGCAGCAGGCTTTAACTAGATATTATTTCCTTAGATTAGAAGAACAAAGAGAAAATATGGAAGAAGAACAATAGCATGAGAAAGAAGATGCAAGATAACAAAATGAAAACATGCTTTGCAGTTTTAAAGGGAAGTAAAAGAAGTTATAAAGGCAAAGAAAAAAAATGAACCGTTGTATTATTTCTAAAAAAAGTAAACAGTGGGCGAATAGGTATAGGGTAAAAGAAATGGCAACGGTCACCCAACTTTTAAGTTGAATATTTAAAGCAATTTATTGCTTGTTTGAGTTGCACATTTCAAATTTGAAACAGAAGGGAAGAGTAAAGTCATGATTTTCGGTACCGATATAATGCACCGTTTTATCGTTTCCGTCATGTACCGGACCTCAAAGTACAGAAATAAATATACCGTAGAGATCAGCACGACAAGACGATCAAAATGGTATACAGATATTAGTGGTACGATCATCCGATCAAAAGTCGATAATCGATGTCGAAAATGCTGCTATTTTGCTAGAAATAAAATAAACGGAGCAATAGCAGTCAAAATTTGAAGAAACGAAATTGTAACAACCCGGGATTTGCATTATCAATTAATAAATAAAAGTTAGGATTCTTATTTATTTTAATGAAGCATAAAAGGATTTGGAATAACAAAATTTATTTGAAAAACGCTATTTTAATTAAATGGAAAATATGGGATTTTAAAATGAGGATAAAATGTTATTTTTGGAAAGTAAATATTTTAGGAGAGATTTTAAAACGGGTTTGGGTAAGAAAAATGAGTTTATAAGCATACATGAACACTTAGAATTTTTTTTGGAAACATTGTTCATAACCCTCTTCTTATTGGGTTACTAAACTTAACCCAATAACCCACCCTAAACCTCCTCTATATATTATCTCAAACTCTCATAAGCTCATTCATTCAACCCCAATCAAAACCCTAATCATTTCCTAAACCTTTCTTAACAAAAATGGCCTCCATCTTCATCTCCTTCAAGTTTTAGCTTATGCAAGTCACTCTATGCAAAGGTAATGCAAATACCCACCTCAAATCCAACTTTTATAACTTTCTAATTTCTGAAATTAGTTTGTTAACACATGTTTTATGTGTTTTTATGATCTTATAGCCTCCTAATCCTCTTTTGCTAACTTGGGTTGATGCTATAATGGTCCTTCTTGCTTTCTAGAGAGGTATATTGCTAAAAACCTCTTCTAATATGTGTTTAATCCTCTTTTGATATCATAAATCATTTAGTAACACATGTTTTATTATGTAATATGTGAATCATAGATTTTTGATCATCATTGCTTTCATTTTGGGTGTGCACATAAGGTGTTTGTGATATTGCTTCATAAGGTAATGCTAAGCTTTGGCCCTTTGCTTCCATTAATTAAGTGTACTAATCATTATATGGTAGTGAGTGATTATTATTAGTGAAATTTGAGGCCATAAACTTGAAAAAAACACCCCTAAAGCACTAAAATCATCAAAATATGCTGGCTGGAAATGCACAGCCTGAAAACAGGCCAAAATAGGGCTCTGGGTGCACCAGGGCAGGCCTGGGCTGCACCTAGGCCCAGCAGGCTAGCCCAGTTGGGCTAGCCAGGAGTAGGCCAGCCCTAGTGGGGCTGGCCACAAGTCCCCAGCCCGAATGGGCTGGGGCGGGCCTCAAGACCCCAGCCCGCGCGGGCTGGGGCGGGCCCAAGTCCCCCAGCCCGGTGCGGGCTGGGGGCGGGCCGAAGTCCCCCAGCCCGCGCGGGCTGGGGGCGACCCCAAGTCCCCCAGCCCGCGCGGGCTGGGGGCGGGCCCCAAGTACCCCCCAGCCCATGCGGGCTGGGGGCCCACAAAAAAAAACAAAGAAAAAAAGAAAAAAAAAATTGAAAAATGAAAATGTTGTTTCTGTTTTCAGTTTGGGACTGAAACTTTGTGATATCGCAACGGTCACATCCCTGGTCGAAATCCAACGTTTTTAAACTCGTTGGAAAGCTGGAGTTCCGAACTTCATCTCTAGAAAGTTTGATTATTATTCGAGTTCATATGACTCTTCGAAATTGCTGTCGAAGAGGGACCCGGCTCTCAGCGTGAAACAGTGTATTCACTGTTTCCGGGTCCGACTTTGGAGCGTCGCTGCGACTTCATTTCAAGTCGGAATCGAGTAATTCTTTTTGCGTTCTGAAGTAGGAATGTCGGACTACGTTTCTACCAGTTTTCATGCCATTCGGATTCGGTTTGCTGGTCCGAATGATTTTTCGAATTGGGGTTCGCGTCAGTTTTGGACTATTTTCCAACACTTAGAATATTTTCAGTGATTTTCTGATTTATCGATTTCTTTGAGATTTGTCTCTGGATTTCGTACACGGGTTTTTATGAACTATTTTACAAAGGATTTTTCACTCCTAAATGGCTTTCGAAATTATTATATAATATTATTTTTAATTATTAAATTAATTACTTCATAATAGGAGAGTTTTAAAAAGTCGTTTTAAAGCGAATTCAAAATCAATTATAAATCCGTTTCGCACCATTATTTTCTATAATAAAAATCTCACACTCACTTTTAGCACGTCGAGCGAAGTGGAAAGGTGCTTAAACAGTTAGGAAATCTTCGGCCTATGGAACCGTGTGTATTTTCTTTCTGGTTAATCCCTGACCTATTTGATTGATCGTTTTGACCTTTGGGTCTAGTTTACCGATGATACGAGGTGGACTTTTTATTGTTTGGAGTGTGAGCATGCTATTGGTTAGTAAACCGTTTAGTGCGAACGTGGGGTATGGGACTCATTGTTAATATTTTACGGGTTCCTCTCCAAGAAGTTTGTGACACATTAGCCTCTGGGCGGCCAGTACCGGACCTCTGGGTCACCACGCCTCTGGGCAACCGTCTCTGGACACCTGCTCTATGGAGCAGTTTTTCGGCGTGTGCCTCTGGGCCTTTATCCTTCTGGGAAGGATCTCGCCGTCTCGCGCGTTCCGCATCTATGCGAGTGATCGATCACAACTCTACAGTACTTGGCAATAACGACTCTGGTCGGTGCACGTGCAATACTTGTACTATCTGATGATTTTTATATCCATTCGAGTATCGCCATTCGGTGTTGGTTCTATGGAACCATACGATGTAAGTGCGATTACCTTATGGATTTACAATGTTTCTGGACACTGTTTTTCAGTATTTGATTTCATTGACTTTTCAGTATATCCCTATTGCTCTTTGGAGCATCGATCTTTGCTTGGGCATTGATTACAGACTCTGGTCACTCTTGGGATTATTGCCTATGGGCAACTTTATATAGCTTTGGCTACGCCGATGATATGAGGCGATTTTATTTATTCCACACTTTGGTGTTGATATTCTCTTTGGAGATTTTCACTGTTTATTGATGATTAGGGATCGTCATTATATTCATGTGGTCCATTATATTCTTCTCTTTGGAGAAGTTCTGTTTTGTTTATGTACCGCATTATTATATATCTCAGTTATTACTGATTATTTAGCTAGCCTGACCCGAGTGTTTTCGCTCGGGTTAGACCGAGTTGTTTCAAGTTAGGTCTCTGGACTTAGCTTTCTGTGCTTCCGCTTGGACATTATCTGCTATGCTGATAGATAGATCTTTTTATTTGTCCACTATTCCGCTACTCTGTTATTTCAGACTCTTATGTATATATTTTTGACTCACATGTGTGAGCGGTGGCTTTGTACCCACCTCTTTGATACTTGGATCTGTATTGACGATATATTGTACCTATGTTCTGTGACTGTTATGTGACTGTTCTGTGATGATGATGTTATCATTTAGTGTTATGTTTGTTCTGAACCTATTTCCTTAGCCATTGTAGTTTCGTTATAAATATCTATTGGATATGTCGAACCACTTGAGAAAAGAAAACCACCTATTCGACGTATTCAGTAGATAGTTATAGCTTGATTACATATGGTCGCTTCCATTATACTCTATTCTCCGTTCTAGTAGACGGTATTACTCCGTAATACTCTTTACTAGAGTGGGTCTCGGAGTGGGGCGTTACAGAAATATAACGTCTCACTTAGAAGATGATTTACAACTTTATTATATAAAAATATCCAGGTTTGGAAAACATTTTATTATCATCAAATATTAACTGATTTAAATTTTAAAAAAAATTACACAACAAAAATAACTACAATATTATCATATGAAAATTTACCAGTTGCTATGTTAAAACAGACATATTCTAAATATCAAATTTTTATTTCAGAATATTATTATTTAAAATTTCACCAAAATTCAATTAAATACTTAAATAAAACCATTAAAAATTTACGGGTCGTTACACTCTCCCCCACTCATAATTTTTTGTCGCCGAAAAGGAAGAAGGTAGGAGAATAGAAACAACCAGAAAGAACAGTAGATTGAAAGATAAGGATAAACAATTAATTTAAAACTATATAAATTTCAATTTAAATTAATTAATATTCAATAATCTGGTTAAACCCATTTATTATATCCATAATTCATAAATTTATTAATTTTATCTCAGATTCCTTTCAACATTATTAATAAATCAATAATCATTTACTTTAAATATGTTTTATTTAATTAGCAACTTCCAAAATATTTATAACACTAATAATTTACTATTAAACCATGCAGTATATAAATAAACAATATTCTAAACGTTTTAAATTATTTAGAAAGAAAAATGATCAAAATATCCTTTATCTAATACTTTATCAAAAACTTTTATAAGTCAATGTCTTAACAGGTTTATCCTCATTCTTGCAGACTCTGGCCATGCATTGATCAGGCATAAAGCTAGAATTCTTTCAGTACTTAGTAGACCTATTTCAACACCCAGTGAAAAATATTTGAAAAACCTTCAAAATCGATATGGAAAGTACAATCCAAACAAATCAACCGAATCGAATCATGGATCGCAGATACATAATGGTTATGCCTGGGTCCCCCAGGAAACATTCGTACCTTTTAAGCGATCACTGCCTTGCGAATTTTTCCATGATAATAAAAAAAACCCGTAGACCGTGGACACACAATGGTTATGCCTGGATCCCCCAAGAAACATCCGTACCCTTTAAGTAATCTTTGCCTTGCAGATTACGCTACTAAAACGACCATAGCTCACAAATACACAATGGTTACGCCTGGATCTCCTAGGAAACATCCGTACCTTTTAAGCAATCACTGCCTTGCAAAGTACGCTATGCAATCGAGTTCGTAAGACCATGGGTAACTCCATGGAATTCAAAGGACACTCGAGTATCATATCCGAAAAACCCAAATCAGAGAGGATAATATCAATAGAATGAATCCAAAGTATGGCCACAAAGAGGATATCAAACAGAAGGCACTTTCCATATCTTTACTTCGAAAATATGTATCATATAGTACCCTTTCAAATGAATTTCAAATATAATTCTTATATAAAGTCAGAGATTTCATTTTCAAATCGAATACTTTCCAAAATCAATAGTATATCAAATCATACTTACATAGACTTCGATTATATAAGATTTCACTTTTCAAATTGAGTGCCTTACCAAATCAATAGTTTTCAAATCAACTTCATACTTATACAAATCAATTTTATATAAGTTCGATAACTCCCAAATCAAGTATTTAGTAAAATAAGGTTCTCAATTTCAATTCGCTTCAATATCAGCTCAGTTTCAAAATCATGTACGATTTCACCAAGCTATTTCTTTCAAATTAAATATCTTCAATTTCAAAGTTTCCAAAATAATAGGTTTAGAAAATAATCCTAGTTTCCAAATCAACATAATTTAGGTCAAACAAATTTAGGGTTTTTAAATTCCAATCTATTTTCGAAACCAAATATTTTTCTCGAAATCAATCATGCCCAAAATTGATTACCAAATTTATAACCATTCCTTTAAAACCTTTAAACTATTTATTTTATTTGAAAAATCCAATTTACCCTTTTGAAAATTATTATTATTATTATTATATAGTTTTATAAAAGATGTTGCTAAGTTGAAACATTTAAACCAAATTTTATTCAAAACATTTCAAAACTAAATTTCATATTAGTATAATTAAATCATTTACTTAACAAAATAGTTTCAAACTTATTCCGTAACAACCCTGTATTTTAAGATTTTTTGTATATTTTAATTATTTTAATCAAATTTTCTGATTTAAAAACTTTATTTTATTTATTAAAATGAATAAATTTTGTTATTGTAAATATAAATTTTGATTTTTATGTGAATTATAATTCCAAACATGAACAAATAGAATATTTTTGAGAAATTTGGATTTTGGTCAATATGGTCAAACCTTGACTTTTAAATTTAAAATTTAAAGATTTGAATTTTTGAATTTTATATTTTATTATGAAAATAAATAAATTTTTTAAGAATATTGCTTTTTGTTTCGTTGAAATCCGATTAATATTATGAAAGTTATGTTTTTTTCAATATTGTGTGTAAACTGATTTATTTAACAAAATTGTTTATTTTAATCTCTATAAATAATATTTTGTTTGCTCTAATTTGTGTATATATGTGTGATATGTCATGTTATGCATATATTTTATTTTTAAAACATTTTTAAAGTGTTTTTATAATTTTCTAATGTTTATTGTACTTTGTTTACAATTTTTAAAGTCTTGTTTCAATTATTAAGCTATTTTCCTATTTACTTTCTATTTTTCCTTAAATTATTTATTCATTTCCTTTTTCACTTTATTTTATTCAGCCTTTTATTTTTATTTACTGAAAATTTTATTTGTTTTATTTAAATGGAAACTTGAAGTGATAAAAGCTTTAAAACTTATGACTTTTCACTGCTTGGTCTCTTCATTTGCTTGCCCTTTAACTTTCCAGCTTTAGGCGTCCATTTCCTCTAGTATAGACATGAGTTTTACTTTCATTTCCACGTGAAAACTTCTCATTTACATCAAATTTTCGGCCATTTAGATCTAAGAACAAATTGGTAATGGCTTCTTCATTTTTTCTACTTTTTCTTTCCATTTTTCTATTGATTTTTCCATGGTTTTGCTTGTTTCTTCTTATGCTTTTCTCGGCCTATACCCCTCACCACCTCCACCGATCACCACATCACTTCCTCCCTATCACCATACATGGCCTAACCATCCTCTCCTCTGACCAATACTGGCCATGACCATCCCATGGAGCAAACACCACAAAAAGTTGCAAAAAACCCCTTGAAACTTGCATAGCCGAGCCTAGTTTCTACTATCTCCTCCATATCTTGCCATGGCCACCACCATAGCCACCGCCACCTGATGTACATCACATCTGACCATCAGCCACTCCACTGCCTAACCTGTACTAGCCTGGGTCGTGCCCAATTAACCCATAGGCCAAGCCAAAATGTTGCATCCGAGCTTGCCTTTTACCTTGTCCCTTTATATTCTACATGTTGCAACTCCTACCATCATCACTTCCTTGTAGCCGCACCTATATGACCCAAACCCAAGCTTATATCATCATTATGGCCGAGCAAAAGAACCCCTATGTTGAGCATTTGGATGGCTAAAGCAAGGTCAAATCATTTTGTCCTTTGTTAATTTCAATTTTCAACTGTTTCAATATAAATTCTGTGTTGAATATTTATGTTACAATGTCTTGTTTTGGGTTGTTGTTCACAAGATCATATCTTGGCTCTCTCTCCACTCACTTGAATCAAATGTCATGTTGTGTCATGCTATCGTGCTTTCTGGAATTCATTTGTGTAGTTTTGATTGCTAAGTCCAGCGTAAAAAGGTGAGTATTCACTCATGACATTTATACTTATATAAATGGTGAATTGACAACAAGTGAATGTGTAGAAATGTTATATCATGTTATACCTGCATGTGATATGAACCATATGATGTTAACCCTATTTATAAACTTGTCATATCATCTATTACTGCTATATGATGCTATATTGTTTATTTTATTCTGTTCTCACACTACAAGTTCCCTGTAGAATAGAATCACTATGGGTTGAAACAATACATACCCGAACGGACTTTAGAATAGAGAAAAATCGTTATGGGCTGAAATGAAAGGCCTGAACGATTTTTATTTATTTATTTTTATTTATTTTATTTTACTTGGGATTGCGGGTTTGAAATGATAGAATCTGGACTTTTCTTTGTAAATTACGGATTGAAATGATATATTATCCGTATCACTTGACTTAGGTAAGAAATTTTATATAGACCTGTGATTATTTTATAAAGTTTTTCTGGAAATTTTTTAGTATTTTTGAAATGTAAATATATGATAATTTGATTTAAATTGAATTAAAAATGATTTTTATAAAGCGTTAATGATTTTTCTACAGGTTAAAATGTGAAATAAATGGATGGTTAAGTAGAAATTTGAAATAGAACTAGATTTTGAAATTTGTGATTTTGTTTAAAGATGGAGTTAAGTTAAGTAAATAAAATATGATAATTTGATTTAAATTTGAATTTAAATGATTTAATAAAGTGTATTTGATTTTTGTATGAATTAAAATGGTTAAATAAATAAATGAATGTTTAAAGGTGTAATTTGGAATATAACTTAACTTGGAAATGTGAAATTTGTTTTAAAATATAAAAGTTAAGTTAGGAAAATAAAATGGAAATTTAATTTAATTTATGAAATGGTAAATTAAATTAAAGTGTAAAGTAAATGCAATAATTTGGAAAAATTGTACATTGATTTTTATAAATAAAACATTGAGAAATTTGATATTTATTTGTGAAATATACTTTTTAACAACCATATGTTAAAGGGTATTAAAATGACCATTTTAAAGTGGAAAATATGAAATTTTATAAGTTAAAATGGTTTAAATTGAAGTTTAATTGTTGCTGAAATTCTGTTGTAAATCTGGAAATCCTTTTAGTAGCACTTCAGAAATGCCATCGTTTTTGAAATTGAAGTAAAATCTGAAATAAATGAATCTACAGCACTTTGTAAGTGCTGTAGTTGCAGAAGTGAACTAAAGGCTAAATTTAACTAAGTGGTATTACAACACTTTGTAAGTGCTGTAGTTGCAAAAACTAAACTAAAACCGGAAACTAACAAAAGGGCTATAGTAGCACATGTTAAGTGCTACAGTTGGCTGAAATGAGATTTTTGAATATAATTGAACCCTGAACTATTACAGTAGTTCTGTAAATGCTGTCTTTGCTGAATTGAACTATTTTTCAACTAAAACGGAACTATTACTGTAGGATCTAGATTAACCCTAGAGGGGGGGGTGTGAACAGGGTTATAGCAAATTTTCTCGAATTAAACACAAACACAAACTGCAGAGAAATAAATATGCTGAAAAGTAAATCACACAAAAAATTTACCCAGCTTCGGCAACCCCTGCCTACTGCTGCATTCCCAGATTTCTATTAGAATTAAACAGTATCCCGCTTACAAACACTCTAACAGACTCGCAAACCGTTGCTCCCGCTCACAAACACTCTACTAGACTCGCACCCCTTGCTCCGCCTATAGAGCTTTGCAAACTATCAAACTCTGCTCCCGCCTATAGAGTTTTGCAAACTCGCACACCCTGCTCACTAAACTAATTCAAACTAGACAATCTGACATTACCTACAACCTAGGTGGTGATTTACCAATACTTTGACTTGAAAAGAAAAAAAAACAAACTAAAAACAGTTTAAAACATAAAACCCTATTTGAAATAAACTAAAGCCCCTTTTAACAAACAAGGCCGGCCCAATTGCTTTATTCTCTAGCCCGTTCCTTTTCTATCTTCAATTGTTCAATGGCGGCCGATCCTTTGTTATAGAGATTAGGGTTTTCTGAAATTGGAGATTGCGACTGTAAATGCTTGATTCTCTTACTCTGTTGGTCGCTCCTTCTCTGATGATCGATTCTGGTTCGCTCACTCGTTCTCTAATGATCGATTCTGCTTGCGCTTTGTTTCGCAGCTTCTCCTTTGATCGAGTTTGATAGATTGGTATGTATTATCTTTCGTTGCTTGTTTAATTGCTTGCTTGACTCGATGCCTGTGATGAATTTTTGGGTGTGGTATTTATATGAATTACGAGACACTTGTATTTGCTCGTTTCAATTCGATACTTTCCAAAACTTCAATTGCCTGATGCGCACGGCTTTCCTGATATAATTTTTGTCTTGTTACTCACGGCTTTGATTTTCAAACGTTTGATTTATTCTTGAATCATACGGCAGAAACTTTCCCTTTTTAATTTTCTTTGACTATTTCAAAGATACACATCTGAATTTTTAAACACGAATTTGTATTTTACTTCACTGTTGACATTTGCTCTGCTTTGACTTGAATTTGCAAATTTACTTCGACACTGGATATTGTGTATGCAACACCATGACTCTGTACTAACCTCGGCCATCACCATTGCTTTGATATTGAGCATTGCTGAGTCTTTTCATTCATTCTGGTTGTTACTGCATTCATGTTGTTGTCCATTTGTCTGCACTATGCATTGAGCACTTTGGTTTCATACATGTGAGTTGTTGTTTGCCGAGATTGTTGTTTAAATTGTCTTCTGTTCATGTTGGCACTGGATGTTGTTGAGTTGATATATTTGTGGTGCTATCTCTGCTTCTTTTGTTGTATACATGTCCACTGCCCTTGTGTACATGTTGCTGGTTCATTGTGATGTCTAGTCGACACACTTCAAGTAGTCTTCATGTACTGTTGACATGTCTTGATGCACTGAACTATTTACTGACTTGTTTTCATTTGTTCATCTTGACTTGTTCTTGTATTCACTGTATAGTGTGATATGTTGGTCATGTTGCTTTCATTGCTGTTGACATGTGCATTTGGTTCACTGGTATCTTCACTGTGTTGATTTAACCTGTACTTGCTTCACTTGAACTTTTGTGACTTGTGGTTTCATGATCATTGTTTCATTTGGTAGCTTCGGGTTGCACTGATCTTTCTGAAGCTCGAGTTGCACACTGCTGCTTGTTGTTGTATACTTGTGGTCTTGATAGTCGAGTTGCACTTACTCCTCAGTTTGCACTGTGTCTTGCATTTAGTCTGTACTTGTGTATATTTTAGTTTGCACTGCTTCATGTTCGCTGTGATGTCATATTTTTGGTGCACTATGTCTTGTACTTGTAGTCTTGGCTTACATCTGATCTGATGGCATTTTTCATGTTGTTCAATTGTTCATCCAACTCATTGATCCTTGTACATGCTGTATTGTCTCTGACCCGTGCACATTGTTGCATTGTGGATGTTCTTTGTAGTTTTCATTTTGTACTTCTTTGTGCTCTGGTCATTGCTTGTGAAGTTTGGTATTACATTTGATCTGGATATTGTGGTATTGCTTCATTATGTACTTGATAAATGCACTTCTGGTATGCTACAGCTTGCATCACTGGTGCACTTTGCATCCATTCTGGTTGTTGCAGTCCATGTTGCATGCATGTTTTCTTCACTTGGTTGAGGCTAGTGTATGTATTGTTTCATTTGCTACACTGACTTGTTTGTTGTGAAGTTGTGCACTTGCCCGACCATTAAAACTGCACTTGTACTTCTTGGCTCTATTCTTCAAGACAGTTTGCATTTCATTGATATTGAGACCTGTAGTCTTCATTTATGGCCTTGACTTTGGTTGATGTGCATGAGTCACTTGCATTGGTGCATTGCCTTACTGAACTTGATTCACTTCATGTTGCAGCTGGTCTTTGCATCCATTCATGTTGATTTTTGAAATTTCACTTGAGTTGAATCCAGTTTCAAAACTCGGGTTTGACCTTGTGCTCGTGTCGTAATTTTAAATATATTGCACGTGAGTTGAACTTGGCTTTTCATTTGGGTTTGACCTGTGCTCACCTGTCCCTATAGCATTATCAAGTGTATATCGATGTGCACGGCCTTGTGGCATGTACAGTGATACACTGTGCATGTCACACCGTTCGTGTGTGATGAATTCAAATGTAAATTATGACGAACAACCCAAATAACTGAGGCAAATCATATTTTCAAAAATCATATTTCATTTTATATTGCAAAAATGTTTCTTTTTCAATTTTACTGCGTTAGTGAATATTTTTGCAGATTTCTCAGATGCTTGATTCAAACTGGAATGCAGTTGAAGACAAAATACGAGTGTGAGTGATATGTAGTGAGGTTATTAATGTAAATTGAATTGTGATGTATTCAAAAATTTATTTGTATAGTGAGAGCTTGGATTTGTACTATTCAATATTGTAATAAATATTTGTTTGAATAAAATTTCTGTTTGAATTCAAATTCCATTCAAATTCTGTGTAATTTATTTTATTCAACAAATATTTATTTATTATATGAAAAATAGAATAGTACATTAACAAATACATTTAAATGAATATATATATATTTTTATTATCATCAAAAAAATCATATAAGCGCAAAGCGCATATTCAAACAATCTCCCCTTTTTGATGATAACAAACATATATTTAAGATTTTGACTGTGTTAAATGTATTTGATCAATGATATACACTAATTGCTCCCCCTATTTAAATGCTTCCTCTCTACATGATGCTCCCCCAACATATATGCATACAAATAGAAATATATAATTAAGCCTAGATGCAAATGGAAAAATTATTTGACCTTTGCTTGATTTTATTTGACAAAATCTTAACTTTTCTCTCCCCCTTTTGTTATCAGCAAAAGAATGATAGTGTTAGAGAAAAATAGAGATAAAGTGATCAATGTTAATCCAACATTAAACTCAAATTGAATATAAATATTAAACTTCAATAAGAATCAAACAAAAATCATAACTACCCCTGTTAGGCGCATATTCCACTTTTAGAATGATGGAAATGATGTTCTCATATAAAATCATACAGTTGTATCTACTTGTGGTACATTTATATCAGGAATTTGAATATCTACTAATCATACATAACCGTTAGGACTTTTAAATGAGATCAGTAGTATTCCAATTTAATTTTAAAAAATGAAATCAAGTATCTTCTAATCACGCATGACCGTGAGGACTTTTAAATGGGATTAGAATCAACTTGTCTTATTTAATCAATTAATTTTGATATGCGTTCCATACATGCATAACCGTAAGGACTTTTAAATGAGCATGGAAGCACATAATCAAAAATCTAAGTAATTCACCCATGCATAACCGTGAGGACTTTTAAATGAGAGTGAATACTTTGGATATTTATTTATTTTAAAAAAATATGAAATGAAAAAACAAATGATCCCTGATTATAGTACCACATATCGACAAACTATATTTAAGCTTTGATAAACAATGGTCGATAGAAGTATGATAGATATAGAAATGGTCATGGAATCTTTACCCAACAAAAATTTTTATAACTCTTGTTTGAATTCCTAAAGAAATTTTCCAAATATACTCTCTTGAGTAATGTATGTTAAATATCAACACTTGTCACCCTTTCAATCACTATTTATCTTTTTGATAATTAGTAGGGAGTCGGATTAGTCAAAATTTGTCATTTAAAATCAAATAAAAATGACTAATCTGAGAATATGGTCAACAATGATTTTCTCGAAGGGGTTATATGAGAAAAAATTTCTGCTAATTGAAAATCATTTGAAATGACAAATATGCATATATTTTCTTTGAAAAACGATGCAGTTACTAAATGTCTCACAAATCACGTTCAACCAGTAATTTTTCTATCAACTAGATTACCAGTGTAATCTGCATCTGAATTTCTTTTTCACTCAAAAACATCACTAATTAAATTTGATAGACCAGACCATGAAGTGTGCATAAAGAATTTCAAACTCAATTTTAACAACAATGACATTCTTTGAATTTGAATTGAAGCCGTGTAAATAATCAAAAAACCGTGAATATAGAGTTAGCTGTATTATAACCACAAATATTATCATCCAACAAAACACTATTTTTAATCCAAACTAATATATATGAAGTAAATCCAAGAATCTAGAGAATTTTATAGTGTTTTGGCATAAGAATATAATTTGGCCAACTATGTCAGAATCATCATCTTTTCATCATCTCATTATTGGCTGATTTAGTTCAGAATACGGTTCAGATTATCACATTTAATATATCGTTCAAAACATACCATTACCTGTTTTACCTTTACGATATCTTTTCGTTGTTGTCTATTGTGATTCTGTCACCTTTATACTAGGCTAAGGAACTTTGCTTTGTTGCTCGGTGTGCTTTTGGAACAGCCAGAATCCAAGTAGCACTATTGTTGTTCCTTAGCCTGCCACCACACCTACACGGAAAAAGATTTATGTGACCTATTTGTTTTTATAGGTCCATGGTTGTTAGTGGCAGAATATTTTGAAAAATAATTTTGTGGAGACCCAAAACTATTTATAATTGCTCCCTTCGGCACCCAAATTTGTTTTACTTTGAGAGATTTTATATTTGTGCCTTTTGGAACCCAAATTGATATGGTTTTCACATGTTTGGGTCTATACTAACAATTGTTGTGATCGTGTCCATATTTTCTACAAATTGTGCACATGGAATTTTCTTGATTAATATCTCTTTCAACATTTTCAGATTGATTATATCCAAGTCCTTGTCTAGCTGTATTAACAGTTTGCTTCCCTAATAGCAGATTCAACGATTTCTTACTTTTTGAAAATTTATCTAAAGTTATTGACAATTGTTGGACTTGTATTTTAAGAGATTCATTTTCGTTCAATAATTGTGTACACTTTTTGATAGAATTTTCTCTCCTAGTATTTTCGTTCTCTTTCAAAATCAGAATTTCATTTTCAAGTGATTTTATATTAATTTCTGATTTTTTAATTTCTTCTTTGAATGTTGGACACTTATCACACTTAGGGATCTTACTTTGATAGGTTTTAACTAATTTTTCGAGTTGTTCATTTAATTCTATCAAAGTATCTTTTTGTGATTCAAGTTTGGCATACTTCTCCCTAAGTCGTTCAAAACAGCCATTCACTTCGTGGAAATAAATAAGTAATTCAGAGTGAGTGAGTTTTGATACCTCGCTTGGCTTCATATTGTGCTCTCTGTTTTTTAATTTTTGATTTAGAGATGGATTTCCGTATTTGCGGTTCCTCCTTTTGAATTTCTTCATTAGTAATGCCAGCTCGGTTGCTCCATCATCATCATCCTCATCACAACTGTTATTTACCAATCCTGTTAAGCACATTTCTTTAACTGAGTCGGTTGTGGAGGACATCTCATTGCTGTTGACTTTTGCCCCATATATTGCATCGAAAATATTCCTGATTTTCTGTGCATTTTCACAATGAGAGACAAAATAAAAATTATCACGATTAATATGAGAATATAATATATGCATAGCAAGAGCATTAATCGAGATAATTTCCTTATTTGTTATATCACACCCATTTTCAATAATATCCCAACATTTAATATTAACAGATTTTAAATAAAATTCCATTTTTAATTTCCAGTTCAAAAAATCCGTTCCATCGAAAATAGAAGGAATAATATTGGAACGACCCTCAACAAAAGTATTATTTGGTGGATTCATGACTCTAGAGTTAAAGAAAAATACCGGGCTCTGATACCACTTGTAGGATCTAGATTAACCCTAGAGGGGGGGTGAATAGGGTTATAGCAAATTTTCTCGAATTAAACACAAACACAAACTGCAGAGAAATAAATATGCTGAAAAGTAAATCACATACAAAATTTACCCAGCTTCGGCAACCCCTGCCTACTGCTGCATTCCCAGATTTCTATTAGAATTAAACAGTATCCCGCTTACTAACACTCTAACAGACTCGCAAACCTTTGCTCCCGCTCACAAACACTCTACTAGATTCGCACCCCCTGCTCCGCCTATAGAGCTTTGCAAACTCGCAAACTCTGCTCCCGCCTATAGAGTTTTGCAAACTTGCACACCCTTCTCAATAAACTGATTCTAACTAGACAATCTGACACTACCTACAACCTAGGTGGTGATTTACTAATACTTTGACTTGAAAAGAAAAAAAACAAACTAAAAACAGTTTAAAACATAAAACCCTATTTGAAATAAACTAAAGCCCCTTTTAACAAACAAGGCCGGCCCAATTGCTTTATTCTCTAGCCCGTTCCTTTTCTATCTTCAATTGTTCAATGGAGGCCGATCCTTTGTTACAGAGATTAGGGTTTTCTGAAATTGGAGATTGCGACTGTAAATGCTTGATTCTCTTGCTCTGTTGGTCGCTCCTTCTTTGATGATCGATTCTGGTTCGCTCGCTCGTTCTCTGATGATCGATTCTGCTTGCGCTTTGTTTCGCAGCTGCTCCTTTGATCGAGTTTGATAGATTGGTATGTATTCTCTTTCGTTGCTTGTTTAATTGCTTGCTTGACTCGATGCCTGTGATGAATTTTTGGGTGTGGTATTTATATGAATTACGAGACACTTGTATTTGCTCGTTTCAATTTGATACTTTCCAAAACTTCAATTGCCTGATGCGCACGGCTTTCCTGATATAATTTTTGTCTTGTTACTCACGGCTTTGATTTTCAAACGTTTGATTTATTCTTGAATCATACGGCAGAAACTTTCCCTTTTTAATTTTCTTTGACTATTTCAAAGATACACATCTGAATTTTTAAACACGAATTTGTATTTTACTTCACTGTTGACATTTGCTCTGCTTTGACTTGAATTTGCAAATTTACTTCGACACTGGATATTGTGTATGCAACACCATGACTCTGTACTAACCTCGGCCATCACCATTGCTTTGATATTGAGCATTGCTGAGTCTTTTCATTCATTCTGGTTGTTACTGCATTCATGTTGTTGTCCATTTGTCTGCACTGTGCATTAAGTACTTTGGTTTCATACATGTGAGTTGTTGTTTGCCGAGATTGTTGTTTCAATTGTCTTCTGTTCATGTTGGCACTGGCTGTTGTTGAGTTGATATATTTGTGGTGCTGTCTCTGCTTCTTTTGTTGTATACATGTCCACTGCCCTTGTGTACATGTTGCTGGTTCATTGTGATGTCTAGTCGACACACTTCAAGTAGTCTTCATGTACTGTTGACATGTCTTTATGCACTGAACTATTTACTGACTTGTTTTCATTTGTTCATCTTGACTTGTTCTTGTATTCACTGTATAGTGTGATCTGTTGGTCATGTTGCTTTCATTGCTGTTGACATGTGCATTTGGTCCACTGGTATCTTCACTGTGTTGATTTAACCTGTACTTGCTTCACTTGAACTTTTGTGACTTGTGGTTTCATGATCATTGTTTCATTTGGTAGCTTCGGGTTGCACTGATCTTTCTGAAGCTCGAGTTGCACACTGCTGCTTGTTGTTGTATACTTGTGGTCTTGATAGTCGAGTTGCACTTACTCCTCAGTTTGCACTGTGTCTTGCATTTAGTCTGTACTTGTGTATATTTTAGTTTGCACTGCTTCATGTTCGCTGTGATGTCAAATTTTTGGTGCACTATGTCTTGTACTTGTAGTCTTGGCTTGCATCTGATCTGATGGCATTTTTCATGTTGTTCAATTGTTCATCCAACTCATTGATCCTTGTACATGCTGTATTGTCTCTGACCTGTGCACATTGTTGCATTGTCGATGTTCTTTGTAGTTTTCATTTTGTACTTCTTTGTGCTCTGGTCATTGCTTGTGAAGTTTGGTATTGCATTTGATCTGGATATTGTGGTATTGCTTCATTATGTACTTGATAAATGCACTTCTGGTATGCTGCAGCTTGCATCACTGGTGCACTTTGCATCCATTCTGGTTGTTGCAGTCCATGTTGCATGCATGTTTTCTTCACTGGGTTGAGGCTGGTGTATGTATTGTTTCATTTGCTACACTGACTTGTTTGTTGTGAAGTTGTGCACTTGCCCAGCCATTAAAACTGCACTTGTACTTCTTAGCTCTATTCTTCAAGACAGTTTGCATTTCATTGATATTGAGACCTGTAGTCTTCGTTTATGGCCTTGACTTTGGTTGATGTGCATGAGTCACTTGCATTGGTGCATTGCCTTACTGAACTTGATTCACTTCATGTTGCAGCTGGTCTTTGCATCCATTCATGTTGATTTTTGAAATTTCACTTGAGTTGAATCCAGTTTCAAAACTCGGGTTTGACCTTGTGCTCGTGTCGTAATTTTAAATATATTGCACGTGAGTTGAACCCGGCTTTTCATTTGGGTTTGACCTGTGCTCACCTGTCCCTATAGCATTATCAAGTGTATATCGATGTGCACGGCCTTGTGGCATGTACAGTGATACACTGTGCATGTCACACCGTTCGTGTGTGATGAATTCAAATGTAAATTATGACGAATAACCCAAATAACTGAGGCAAATCATATTTTCAAAAATCATATTTCATTTTATATTGCAAAAATATTTCTTTTTCAATTTTACTGCGTTAGTGAATATTTTTGCAGATTTCTCAGATGCTTGATTCAAACTGGAATGCAGTTGAAGACAAAATACGAGTGTGAGTGATATGTAGTGAGGTTATTAATGTAAATTGAATTGTAATGTATTCAAAAATGTATATGTATAGTGAGAGCTTGGATTTGTACTATTCAATATTGTAATAAATATTTGTTTGAATAAAATTTCTGTTTGAATTCAAATTCCATTCAAATTCTGTGTAATTTATTTTATTCAACAAATATTTATTTATTCTATGAAAAATAGAATAGTACATTAACAAATACATTTAAATGAATATATATATATATATGTTTATTATTATCAAACAAAAATCATATAAGCGCAAAGCGCATATTCAAACAATTACAACAGTTTTTAAATGCTGTCTTTGCTGAATTGAATTGTTTCCAAATGTAACTTACCGTAATATTTTCTAAGTGCTGCGAAAGCTGAAATTTCACCGTTTTAATGGATTTAAGTGAATAAATGAACTCTGAAAAGGCTAAAATTTTGGGAATTTTAATATTTGATTTGAAGGTATAATGGCTCCACCTTTTATTGGTTTAAATAAATGATTTTAATTCGAAGTTATAAACCATTTAGGAATTTTAACCACGGGTACACTTCTCTATATGCCTTATGATTTTGGATGTACACCTTCAATTTGAGAGTGTGACTAGAGGTGGGCGATTGCTGCAGCTCTGTGCTACCCTAGCCACATTAGCACTGTTATTTGCATTGTTTACTTTAATATAGAAATTTCTATGACATGGTTCATTACCGTTAAATTTATGGTTTAAAGGATCCTTAAAGGATGGGCGATCCCAAGCATCCTTTAAGTTATTGTGCATTACTACTACAGTTCACTTGAGTTGGCTTACATTGTATAAGTATGTATGTCCTGACTCGAGTGTTTTGTGTTTTACTTTGTGCTCGGGTCAGCTTGAGTATTCACAGCTTCGAATTTCTCTTTCTAGAGCTAGGAATCGCTGGAGATTCTACTTATCTAGTTATCTATCTATTTCAGTTTCGGTTGTTCTATTTCAGCTCATGTATTAGTGAACTTCTATGTATTTGAGATTTCTATTATGTTGTTTTCAGACTGACATTATGTATTTATTTTAAGACTTTGTTATAGTAGCTTCATGAACTACTATGGTATTTTATTTCCGCTGCGAGTTATTCTGATATTTCTTTGTCTGTGATTCTATGTGATTGATTTTATTTTCTCTAAATTTTATTACAATCTATTATTTTGAATTATTCAAGTCCGACGTGTGTGGATTTTTGTCGATTTGAATGGTCCAAAATAGTGGGTCATTACAGTTGGTATCAGAGCTTTGGTTTTTAGGCAAAACCTTAGTCTGCGGAGCAAAAACTCATTAGAGATAGGGTAGAAATACCCTAGAATGAGTGAAATCAATCTCAGAATCATTTCTTTGTGAGAGAACGTAATTTCGAAGTATAAAAAGATTTCTAAATGAAAAAAGGATTTCCAAAGATTATATTGGTATAAATTTTTCTTATTTTGAAATCAAGATCTTCTAAACCTCATCCCTTCTGTATCCACCTTGTTAATAATCTCTTTGGTTAGGATTCTTACCGATTAGGATTCCTTGAACTTTGGAACGCTCCCACTTGTTCTAAAATCCATTTCTGTCTCCTCTATTTTTTTATTCCTTTGATTTTGGAGCATTCCATAACTCCACTTTGAATGACCTCTATAAAGATTGGTGATTCTGCAAATCTTTGAATGATTTTTAAAGGGGTGAAACTCCCTTACAATTGGCATTGATTCACCGAAGATTTATGTATCCTCGGATTTCGATGTTATTTATCTCCTGCTCTACCTGGATTCTGTCTCTAGCGATCGAATGTCAATTTGCTTTAGATTTCCGCATTGATTGTATTCTTGAAGTCACGGCTGACTGGTTATGGTCGCCCGCGATTTATATAGGCCTATCCATCTCCTATTTGGTAATTAAATTATCTCATCTTCTTTCGAGCTTATCTTCGAACAAAAATTCTATTTTGATTAGAATTCCTCTAAATTTGAATCTCTGTTTGTTTGAAATCCATCCCTGAATCATTCCTTGGAAATTTGTGTTTGGTTTTATTTTGAAATTGTGCATACAAAAAAATTATTATTTTGATAAGGATGACCACATTTTATATATAAAAGTGAAATGTTCTTGATAAGGATTATATACCTTTTAAAAAAAAGATTTGAAAGGATTTGAAAATTTCAAAAATTATAAGAAATTTGATTTAGATAAAAATGATTTATAACTGAAGGGTTTTGAATTTGAATTTCGAGGATCGAACTCCGGTGTTTTGAAATCGGTTTTAAGATTTTGAAAAATATATAATAATGATATGATTTAAAAGATATTTTCCGAATAAGAAATGTTTCAAATGTATTCGAATGAATTCATATTTGAATGAATTCAAATGATTTCGAAGAGATTTTAAAGAAGTTTCAAGAAAATAGAAGTCCAGAACTCACTTGTGTCGCTGGGAAATAATTTCGGTGATGAGTGCACACATCATCGACATTGATTTTTGAGTTTCAGAGTAGAGGAGAGACCACTTCAGTAGCTTTGCTATGCGAGTGATTTTGTGAAACAAAATTTGATTCCAGATTTCGAAGTATGGTTTGATATTCGAAAGACATGTGTGTGTGTGTTTGAGATGATTTAAAGTAAGCTGGTGTTCAGTCCTTGAGTTTTGGATTTGATTTATTATAAATCTATTTATAAAAATTGATTTACTGATTTGTTGCTGATTTCCAACTCTTGGATTTGAAATTTGATTTCACTGACTATTTTGAAGGTTCAAACGCTTCCAAATCAAGGTTTAATTTTCAAAGCTAAGAAATTTCGAAGAGTATAAAAAATTTGATAAAGTATATAAATTTAGTTCTGTATGTTTAAAGTATGAAGAGTATGACTTAAATAAATTGAAACTTCTGTTAAGTAAATATTTTGCAAACGAAAATTGGATCTTTTGAATAGAAATAAATAGTTTAAAGGTTTTAAAAGGGATGCTTATAAAATTGGAACTCATTTTGGGTATAGTTGATTTTGAGAAAATTATTTGGTTTTGAAAATAGATTGGAATTTAAAACCAGTATTTATATGATGATTTTGGAAAGAATTTGTTTGACCTAAATTATGTTAATTTGGAAACTGGGATTATTTTCTAAACCTATTATTTTGAAAACTTTGAAACTGAAGATGTTTAATTTGGAAGAAATAACTTGGTGAAATCATATATGATTTGGGAACTGAAACGTTATTGAAAGGAAATGAAATTGAGAACCTTGTTTTATTAAATACTTGATTTGGGAGTTACCGAACTTATATAAAATTGATTTGTATAAGCATGAAGTTGATTTGAAGACTGTTGATTTAAAAAGGTGCTCAATTTGAAAAGAGAAATCTTATATACTCGAAGTCTATATAAGTGTGATTTGATATACTATTGATTTGGAAAGTATTCAATTTGAAAATAAAATCTTATATATGACGGACTTTGTATAAGTATAATATTTGAAAGTGATTTGAAAAAGGTGCTATATGATACATATTTTCGAAGTAATGATATGGAAAGTGCCTTCTGCTTGATATCCGCTATGTAGCCACATTGTGGATTCATTCTATCGATATTATTCCCTCTGGTTTTGGTTTTCCGGATGTGATACTCAGTGTCCTACCATGGCGTAACCCATGGTCTTTTAAGCGAGACTTCATAGCGCAATTCACCTAGCTGAGATGGCCTAAAGGTACGGATTGTTTCCTGGGGGACTCAGGCGTAACTATTGTGTATCCTGCGGTCTATGTAGGTCGTATTAATAGCGAAATCTGTAGGGCTGAGAAAGCTTACAGGTATGAATTGTTTCCTGGGGGATCTAAGCGTAACCATTGTGTATCTACGGTCCACTAGTCATCATGGCGTAATTCGCAGGGCTGAGAAAGCTTATGGATATGGATTGTTTCCTCAGGGATCCAGGCGTAACCATTGTGTATCTGCAATCCATGGTTAGACAAAGGTTTTGGTTGTTTTGTTTGGATTGTACTTTCCATATCTTTTTTTTTTAAGTTTTTCCAGTATTTTCATTGGGTGTTGAAACAAGTCTACTAAGTACCTAGAGAATTCTAGCTTTGTGTCTGATCAACGCATAACCAGAACCAGCAGGAATGAGGATAAACTTGTTAAGACATCGAGTTATAAAAGTATTTTGTTAAAGTATTATATAAAGGATATTTTGATCATTTATTTTACCTTTCTAAATAAATTAAATTGTTTTAAATATTGTTTACTTCAATCTAACAAATTTAAAAATGACTATTCATCATATTATAAATTGTTTAAATTGTTTTAAATATAAAAAATTCTAATTGAAATTATATAGTTTTAAAATAATGGTTCATCCTTGTCTTTCAACCTAACTTCCTTCCTAGATATTCCTATTCTCTTATTTTCCCTTCTACCTTCCTATTCTCCACTTTGATAAACTCACCTATAACCACAGTTATCAGGTATAATTTTAATCTTCTTGTCATCTTGTCTTAATCTTATTTCATTCTATCTTTTACTGTGTTTTTCGTACCTCATTCCTTTTCGAGGATGAGAAGATTTGAGTGGAGGAGAATGTAACAACCTTGTATTTTGTGATTTTTTTGTATATTTTAATTATTTTAATTGAATTTTATGATTTAAAACTTTATTTTATTTATTAAAATGAATAAATTTTGTTATTGTAAATATAAATTTTGATTTTTATGTGAATTATAATTCCAAACGTGAATAAATAGAATATTTTCGAGAAATGTGGATTTTGGTCAATATGGTCAAACTTTGACTTTTAAATTTAAAATTTAAAGATTTGAATTTTTGAACTTTATATTTTATTATGAAAATAAATAAAATTTCAAGAATACTGCTTTCCGTTGTGTTGAAATCCGATTAATATTGTGAAAGTTATGCTTTTTTCAATATTGTGTGTAAATTGATTTATTTAGCAAAATTGTTTATTTTAATTTATATAAATAATATTTTTGTGACGACCCAGAATTTTCGGGCATTTAAAATCGAAATATTTAACTGATTTTAAATATTCAATAGAGTAATTTAACGTGAATTCAAACTGAGAAATCTAAATTGGTATTTCAATTAAAGGTATTTTAAATCATAATTAAGGAATAAAATCTGAAATTAAAGGATTTTTGAATAAATAAAATAAATTGGAAATCAATTTGGGGAAATTGATTTAAGTGATTGAAGTTGGAATTTTCTCTGGATAGCCAAGTACGATTTTCAAGCAATCTTAAATATAAGTTAAAGGTTTTAATGTTGTTTTAAAAAGCATATCTTAGAAAATTTATTATTTTTAAATGTTTAAATTCTAAAGTGAATATTTTCCAAAACTATTGTCGTAGTAATTATTAAATAACTTGGTATTTGTTTTTAAAGAAAATCTAGTTTATATTTTATAAAAGTAGCCTTATTTATTAAATATTTCTACAGTATATATTTTAATTAAGTATTAAAGAGTTTTAAATTTTTGAGGCTATGAAGTATATTTTATAACTAAGTGCTTTTAAAATTATTTTAAAGCTAAAAGTATTTTATACTTGGCGTTTCAGTGGAAATAAATATTGGGAAATTATTCCGGGAAAGGAATATGTTTTGAAACTGTTTTCAAAAGCGGTTTGAAAGTGAAATATATCTTGTGAAGATATCTTTGAGATAAATAAATAATTTGGGAAATTTATTTATTTTTTGATGGATGTTTGTGAATATTAATTGATAGTTAAATCACCGACTATCAATATTGGAAAAAAATACGTTGATCGTTTCGAAGAGACCGGGATCGAGATTAATTTCTCGAAAACCACTTCGATCCGGTTTGTACGTTTCGTGTAAACGATTTTGGATTCGAAGAATGGAGCAGTGAAGTGCAAGGGCTAGTCGCTACTAATCCTGAGGATATTTCCAAAATGGATGTAGTAGGAATAGTGCCTTCGGTTCCGTTCGAACCCGGGACGGACTTGTATGGATGAATGCTTGCGAAACATCGTCAGGTGGACGATGGGCGTTCTAAGGGATATGTTCTATAAAGGTAACGCTTAGCCTCAAGCCTCATCAAATGGGAATGACTGAAAATCAGGGGTTACGCAGCAAGGCTAGGTGGGTAGCACCCAAGCAGGGTGAGGTCATTCCTGTCTAGATGTCCTTTTTTCTTTCGGCTTAGTGGGCGGTTACTGATCCCAACCGCGGGGTGATCTCACTCGGGATTATCCAGTAAGGGGTAGTCCCGGCCTTGTGTTGCAGGGGAGCGGGCGTACTTCTCGGTACGGTGATCTAGGCCCCGTACTGTGACAGGTGGTACCCCAGTGCCTAGTCATTAGTTGGAAATCCATTCTCCCTACGAGTCTTGTACGAGATTTGTTTGTATTACCCACTCTGTGGCTAGTAGCTGGAATTTAATCATGTAACAATTTCGTCTATTTTATAAGTATTTGTATATAGACCCTATTATAATATCAGAGGATTTCTATAAAAATTGTTTTAGCTATCGTAAGGTAAAAACCCGACATGTTTATTTGTGGCGTGGTCTTACGAGATGCTTTTGTTTTCAAAGGAATTTTTAAAACTTTAATAATCAATTGGGTGTTATTTTCTCACGCCGGTATTCCAGACTGACTCGGGTATTATTTAACTGTAATGCTCGGGTCAGACCAAGTATTATAGGATACAGGTCATGATGCTGTGGAGCTCAGGGGACGAGCTGGATGACGATACATATTCTCGTACTTGTTTATATATATGTATATATATCGCTGTTTGAGTTGTTGTGTATCTTGAGTTGTTGTGCATCCTTTGTATGATATTGATGTTGAACTGTGATTGATGTACTCTGATTGATGTAATATATAAACAGAGATATATTGATTGAGTAAAGATTATTTATTATCTATTATATTTTATTCCGCTGCGATGGTTAGATTCTGATGTTGATTTTGTTTTCTCTTCTTCTACCTCTTCTTCTTTAACCCAAATGGTTCGTATTTCTGTACAACTTGAGTTGATTTAGGTAGAATAGTGTTGATCCAAGGAGTACAGATTTGCGGGCTGTTACACTTGGTATCAGAGCTTACGTTGGTGATAACCTTGGCTCTGGTGGGAATTACTCATAAAATAGAGTCCGTAGTGCTCTATAATGAGTTTGAGCGTATTAATAGATATGAGCGCGTATTTGTTAGTGAATATAAATTGTTTTAATATTGTGTTGATTGATTTGTTGAGCGGCATATGAACCTCTGTCGACACAGTCTGCGCAACTGTATTGAAGGGGTTTCTAAACACTTGAATAGAACACTCGACACGGTATTGTTTTAAATGTGGGTAAATGAAATAATTTTACCCAAAAATATATTTTCGATATAAAGGAAGTTTTGTAAACTATTTAGCTAATATATGGTTGCTTGGATGTTAATTGGTTGTTAGGAATGATGATATTTAAAGTATTATCATTGTTAAGTGAAAATTTAACTAGAAATTGAAATATAACTAAAATTTAGGGGAATAAATTCATTATAAAATGACATTTATAAATATGAATTATAAATGTAATTTATGAATTGAAATATAATTAAATAGAAATTTGTATAAGCATAAATTGTACAAATGAATTATAGTTAAAATTTATTTAAGCAGGCTTTGGAAATTTAAAATCCCGGAGATTTGGAAATGTTCATCGAGGTGTTTGGAGATAAATAATAGTATTGTTGTTTTGGAGATATTTTTGAATGGAAATCTGTTTTAAATAGATTTTGAAAGTGAAATAGCATTGAAATCACTTGGATTATTGGAAAATAATTCTGATGACGATGGCCGCATCATCAGTTTTCATTTTTGAATTTCTGAGTGACAGATTGCTATTGCTACCAAATTGATTTGTTCAGGAAAACCTGTTTGTTTTTGAAATCTCAAAGGAAATTTGTAGGGAATAAAACCAGGATTGGTTTAACTTTTGAGAAATGTGATTTGAGATGTTGGAGATTTCAAAATGATTTGAAACCAAAGCCGGGAGTTCTAAAAAAAAAATTGATTTGTTCGGAAAAGCCTGCTGTTTTTGAAAATTTCAAAAGAAATTTGTTGAGGGTAAAACCAGGATTGGTTTGACTTTTGAGAAATGTGATTTGAGATGTTGGAAATTTCAAAATAATTTGAAACCAAAAGTCGGGTGTACAAAAATCCTGATGAGATAGTTGTAAGCTTATAAATGGAGATGATTTTTAAATCAGGAAGGAAATGTAAGCTTTGAATGTTGGAGTTTAAATTTAAAGAGAAAAGTTAAAAATGAAATTAACTTGGATGGGAAATAAAAATTTGACTGGATTGACATTAATTGGATTGTCTGAAAATAATATCCAGTTGTATTCGAATCAAGTTGAAATCAAATTGAGTTAAATAAATCTGAGTTAAAGTAAAATTGAATTGGAATGAGAATTCAATTAAATCAATGAATGGAACTAAATTCTTACCTGAAAAAATGGAAAATAAATTGAATAAGGATTGGAGTTGAAATAAATAAGAATAACGTGTAAAAGAATTATAATCCATAGGAATAAAAATATGCTTGGGTTATAAATAAGCATAAGGCTTGAGTTAAAAATAAAAGAATAATATATTCAAGCCTATGAGAAATGGAATTGTGTAAATAATAAGTTGTGACTTATTAAATTTGAAAAGTGAGATACAAAACTCCAAAATAAATATTATTGATGAATTGGAGAATAAAAAAAAAATCAAAACTTGAATTATAAACTAAATTGAACTAAGGAAATTTAATGGGGTGATATTTGGAATTAAAATTCAAATGTTGGATTATAAATAAAGAAGAACTAATTTGTTAATAAATTAGTTAATGAAATGTGTAAATGGAACCTATTATAGTTAAATAGAAGCTGAATTGTGAGTTTATGATGAAGTTGGAAAATAAAACTCAAGTTATAAATCAAATTCGACTTGGATCGATAGTGAAGTAAGTGTAATTATATTGAGGTTCATAAAAATTGGGTAGTAAATTGAAAATGGATAGTGGATTCAGAACTTGAGTTATAAATTGAAATTTAACTTGAAGTGTTAACAAATTAAATATAAATGGAAATGTATCGAATAAAAATGAGCAATATAAGCTTTAAGTTAATAAATGAAATATGACTTGAAATATTATTCAAATGAGCTTGGACTATGGAATTAGAGATGAATATGTGTATATATTATAACTTGGATTATAAATAAATTTGTGACTTGTAAAACTTAGAAATGGAATTGTAAGTGAATTAAGTATAAAGTGGAGTCGGTTGGAATTGGATTACAATAGAAATGATCTAAGTTGCAAATAAAATCCAAATAAATGAAGATAACTTGGAAAATAGCCAGGTAATAAATTGAACGAGCTGAATCTAGAAAGTTAAAATGTATAATAATTGATCAAATAAATTTGTAGTTTGAAATGGGATTGGATTAAAATAGAATCAAGTTAAATTGAAAAGAGAACTTTGTTTGCAAAATGAGAATGAGCTTAAGTGTAAAAAATTGAATAAATTGAAGTAAATTGACTTAAGCTAAATGAATGAAGGAGAGTTGAATTGAATTCAACTTAAAACAAAGTTTAATAATATTGGATTGGTTTTAAATCAAGTGAAAATAAATTTTTAATCAAAATAAAAATTCGGTGAGTTGGCGATAATATTTAATGGAAAGAAAATTCTTAAATAAATAATTGTAAACCATTTAAATTGTTACGGAATTGAAATAGTTAGGGACAATAAGGAAATGGAATGTTTTTAAGTTAATAAAATAGATAAGTGAATGCGGATAAGAAATGAATCGCAAATGAATAGATCATGAATAAAATTGAAATGGTTATTGAATGAAATAGCTTAGATTGTCTTCGAGCTAAATATAATAGTTTGAAATGAACAATTTTGGAATGAATTGTAAATATATGGGTTGTGAATAAATTTAAAAATAGTAGAATTGAGTATAAATTGAGTTGAAATCCATTTAAATTGGTTAAAAATAAAATAAAAATATAAAGACTAATTTATTCACATAGATTTCGTCAAATTGCATAAAATAAATTGTCATTTGACATAAATGGAAGTAATTAAAATTCTATGAATTAATAGGAGTGAAATAAATTGATTTTGAAAGCAATGGAATTAAATATGAATTGAGATTTCTTAAGAATAAATTAAATGTAAGCGATTGAGTTTTAAACCATTCAAATTTGAATGAAAATGGTTTGTAAATTAATTGAAATAGTTGAATTACTATGAAAGTTGTAAAAAAAATTGCTTACGGAAAATGTTTGATGTGCATTTCTTTTAGAATTCATATGTTTTAACTATTGCAAATAAGTGATATGCTGTTAAACTTTATATATTTGGCACTTACATGTTTAAATTGAGTATGTACAGGTGCCTGGAAGCCGTATGGCTGGATTTGGGTTGTATTAACTGCTAAATAATAAGCTGCATGCTTAAAAATGCTAAATAAGGTACGCCTACGCAATTAAAATAGGAAATATGAACTGTTTTTGGTTTTTCCGACCGTGTGGGTTGATGTATATATATTTATATCTTTTGTCAAATTGCAAAAGCTCCTTCATACAAAGGAGACTCTGCTAAAAATTTTCAGAAATTTTGGGAGTTAGAAAATTTTTGGAAAATTTTGTTAACGACAAAACGATTTAAAATTGGAAATTGAAATAAGTTAGTAAATGAAACTAATTAAAATAATGATATGAATTAGTAATAAATGACGAATAAAATTTATATATTCAGAGTTAAAGATGAATTGAATTCATATGTAAATGAAAGAATCAATGCGAATAGGAACAAATATAAACCAAAGTGAGAGATGAAAATAAATATAAGGAACACGTAAATGCTTAAACTAACTTAAGAAAGGAATGGTGAATTTTTATTGGGAAGTGATACTACAAATATAATCTAAGTTAATGTTTGAATGAATAAATACTGACATTTTGGAATAAAGTGATATGATGTTTTGGGAATATTGCGATTGGATATTAGTGCTAAGCAGGTTATGCAGGTAATATAAAGGGAAAAAGAATTGGATTGATTTCAAGAGATAGAAATTTGAAATGCTCGTCAAAGAGGTATGTATTCAAATTTGGTACAAATTTGATTAGGATTTGGATTGAGCCACTTGGCTTTTTGTTTTCTTTTTGGATTTGGGAGGCCGTAGAGCCATTTTGTAGTTGTACCGAGTCAGCCGCGCAAAGGAGACGCTGGCGAAATTTTTCGGAAATTTAGGGAGTTAGAAAAATTTTGATAATTCAAAATTTGGTTTTTGAATTATAATTTGAATAGTTGAACAAGTAGGTTATTTGAAAAATAGAAGGTTTTGGGAAAGTTTGGGAAGTTAATAAGAATAATAATGGGTCTTTTATAAAAAGATAGTTGGTAAGATCTCGAATTGACAGAAACCGTTTGGTTTCGGGGAAAAAGTAAACGGGTATTGGACCATTCTTCCTAATTAGTCATTTCGGGGACGAAATTCTTTTAAGGGGGGAGGAATGTGACGATCCGGAATTTTCGGGCATTTAAAATCGAAATATTTAACTGATTTTAAATATTCAATAGAGTAATTTAACGTGAATTCAAATATTACAATTTATTTGATCATTAAATTATTGAATTAAATAATTGGAAATGGAATGAAATATGAAATCTGGGATTTTAAGCCTATTAAAAATAATTTGAAGGCTTATAAAATTTATATTGACAATAGTGAAGATATTAAAAGAATTAAAATTGAATTTGGAAGTGGTTTATTCAGTTTTGAAATTTCTATAGTTTAAATTAAATTTAAACATGGCCTTCCGAGGCACAGTCTCGGAATTCGACGAAACCAGTTCCACTGGATCCGTAATATTAAATTATTATCGGGTTTCAAATTTCATATTGATCGGAGCTGCTGTGTGAGCATACGAAATATAAACGCGCTGAAATTTAATTGATATTAATCTTATGAAATTTAGTTTAAATAGTTGAGCTTCTTGTATACGCCTACTTCCTTAGCTTAAAATCGAATCCAAATTGTCTTCCTACAGAAGCCATCTTCTTCCCCACTTTCTCTTTAAAATTTTACTTTCCAATCGCCTCTTTCCTCAATTAAAATCGTAAAGGAAACAAATATAATGCCGAACTAATGGTAAACGAAAATCACACGCTTCATCCTCTTTAATTCGTTCGTCGGTTCCTCATTTTCTTATTCCTGTACAAAATTGATAATCGTTCGAGAGAAAAAAATGGGCGATTGAAATCGCGAGATACAGAAACGCGAGCGGACGAGGTAAGGAGAATTGGCATTCGATGTTTCGAGTTTTAGGGTTTTGTGAAGCCGAGATCTTCATTGATAAATTTTGGGAGATGCGACTCCATCTTTTGCAGTCGCAGCCTGAGCTCATTCGCTTGGTGATGTCGTGGTTGGTTAGGGGTTACGGCGCTCGCGAGGACATGCTCACGCGAGTGGGAATCGAGGTCGGCATCACGCGGGCTGGTGGTAGGCATGGCGGTGGACAAGGATTGGGTGGCGCTGAGGCGGCGTCGCGAATTCGAGGGTGTGAGGACCGAGCCTCGTTCGTCGCCCAAGTTCACGAAGCCTAGCAGCAGGTATAAGATTTTTGGATATCGAGCAGATCTATTTTAGCTTATAGGTTTAGCATTTAATCCTTTGTTAATTTAAGAAGGAGGTGAAATTCATGTTTACCTTGATTTTTAAATTTTAACACATGTAAACATAAATTGAAAACAGGTTAGGAGTTTTGAAAAATATATATAACTTATAATTAGTTAATACTGTTAGGATGTAGAATTGTTTTCTGTTCGAGTAGTTAACTATTTCTAACACCTAAATTCAATATTACTTAACTTTATTAACTCGAACTTAAATTATTTAGTTAAAATTAAACTATTAACTAATTCAATTTTATTAAAAAGGAATTCATCAGTTTGAATAAGTTTGTTAGTAAATTAAATAATTTATTTTAGGAATTAGTTTAAGTACAAATTATTAAATTGAATTAAAGTTTATAAAGGGAAAATTAGTTTAAATTTTTCTACTTCGCTTAAATTAAATTTAAGGTTAAAATTTAATCATTTGTGATCAAAATAGATAAATGGTGAATAATTGTTTGATTGGTTCAAAATAATAATAATAAACCGTGAATTGTTATACAAGGTTTAAAAATCAAGGAAACAAGCCAGTTTGGAATGGATTGCAAACAGCAAAGCAAAGGTGAGTAAATCTCACTCGGTTAAATTTAAACTTAAATTTAAATGATTAAATTTAAATAATTGTTTGAATGTTGAATTATTTGATGTGAGATAGTATGGTATAATTTGAAATTGGCATATTATATTGTGCTAACGTCTGTGGATGCGGGAAAAACAGGTTGGAGGGATCCAACTGGACCCCTCAACATTTGTTATTTAATATTCTCTATTGTGATTACTTGATATTCAGCGTTGAATATATTGGAATATTGAATGATGTGATTTGATTGGATATATATTGGGTATAATGAATTATCAAAAATATATAAATTGGATTTTAGGAAGAAAATAAAGGAAGTAAATTTGTAAACGAAATAATCCTAGCTAATTTGATAAATTTAGAATGAATTGAGTCAGAAATGGAAGTATGTTAAATACTAATAAAGAAGTTCGAATATGAGAAGAAAAAGGTTTGAATAAACCATAATTAATGAATTGTAAATTTATGTGATATTAATTTAAATGAATAAAGAATTATTTTAAAACTGAAAGTTTTAAATTATCTAAAGGAATACGAAGCATACTGAGAAATGTAAATTGGTATTTCAATTAAAGCTATTTTAAATCATAATTAAGGAATAAAATCTGAAATTAAAGGATTTTTGAATAAATAAAATAAATTGGAAATCAATTTGGGGAAATTGATTTAAGTGATTGAAGTTGGAATTTTCTCTAGATAGCCATGTACGATTTTCAAGCAATCTTAAATATAAGTTAAAGGTTTTAATGTTGTTTTAAAAAGCATATCTTAGAAAATTTATTATTTTTAAATGTTTAAATTCTAAAGTAAATATTTTCCAAAACTATTATCGTAGTAATTATTAAATAACTTGGTATTTGTTTTTAAAGAAAATCTAGTTTATATTTTATAAAAGTAGCCTTATTTATTAAATATTTCTACAGTACATATTTTAATTAAGTATTAAAGAGTTTTAAATTTTTGAGGCTATGAAGTATATTTTATAACTAAGTGCTTTTAAAATTATTTTAAAGCTAAAAGTATTTTATACTTGGCGTTTCAGTGGAAATAAATATTGGGAAATTATTCCGGGAAAGGAATATGTTTTGAAACTGTTTTCAAAAGCGGTTTGAAAGTGAAATATATCTTGTGAAGATATTTTTGAGATAAATAAATAATTTGGGAAATTTATTTATTGTTTGATGGAGGTTTGTGAATATTAATTGATAGTTAAATCACCGACTATCAATATTGGAAAAAAATACGTTGATCGTTTCGAAGAGACCGGGATCGAGATTAATTTCTCGAAAACCACTTCGATCCGGTTTGTACGTTTCGTGTAAACGATTTTGGATTCGAAGAATGGAGCAGTGAAGTGCAAGGGCTAGTCGCTACTAATCCTGAGGATATTTCCAAAATGGATGTAGTAGGAATAGTGCCTTCGGTTCCGTTCGAACCCGGGACGGACTTGTATGGATGAATGCTTGCGAAACATCGTCAGGTGGACGATGGGCGTTCTAAGGGATATGTTCTATAAAGGTAACGCTTAGCCTCAAGCCTCATCAAATGGGAATGACTGAAAATCAGGGGTTACGCAGCAAGGCTAGGTGGGTAGCACCCAAGCAGGGTGAGGTCATTCCTGTCTAGATGTCCTTTTTTCTTTCGGCTTAGTGGGCGGTTGCTGATCCCAACCGCGGGGTGATCTCACTCGGGATTATCCAGTAAGGGATAGCCCCGGCCTTGTGTTGCAGGGGAGCGGGCGTACTCCTCGGTACGGTGATCTAGGCCCCGTACTGTGACAGGTGGTACCCCAGCGCCTAGTCATTAGTTGGAAATCCATTCTCCCTACGAGCCTTGTACGAGTTTTGTTTGTATTACCCACTATGTGGCTAGTAGTTGGAATTTAATCATGTAACAATTTCGGCTATTTTAGAAGTATTTGTATATAGACCCTATTATAATATCAGAGGATTTCTATAAAAATTGTTTTAGCTATCGTAAGGTAAAAACCCGACATGTTTATTTGTGGCGTGGTCTTACGAGATGCTTTTGTTTTCAAAGGATTTTTTGAAACTTTAATAATCAATTGAGTGTGATTTTCTCACGCTGGTATTCCAGACTGACTCGGGTATTATTTAACTGTAATGCTCGGGTCAGACCGAGTATTATAGGATACAGGTCATGATGCTGTGGAGCTCAGGGGACGAGCTGGATGACGATACGTATTCTCATACTTGTTTATATATATGTATATATATCGCTGTTTGAGTTGTTGTGTATCTTGAGTTGTTGTGCATCCTTTGTATGATATTGATGTTGAGCTGTGATTGATGTACTCTGATTGATGTAATATATAAACGGAGATATATTGATTGAGTAAAGATTATTTATTATCTATTATATTTTATTCCGCTGCGATGGTTAGATTCTGATGTTGATTTTGTTTTCTCTTCTTCTACCTCTTCTTCTTTAACCCAAATGGTTCGTATTTCTGTACAACTTGAGTTGATTTAGGTAGAATAGTGTTGATTCAAGGGGTACGGATTTGCGGGCTGTTACAATTTTGTTTGCTCTAATTTGTGTATATATGTGTGATATGTCATGTTATGCATATATTTTATTTTTAAAACATTTTTAAAGTGTTGTTATAATTTTCTAATGTTTATTGTACTTTGTTTACAATTTTTAAAGTCTTGTTTTAATTATTCAGCGATTTTCCTATTTATTTTCTATTTTTCCTTAAATTATTTATTTATTTTCTTTTTCACTTTATTTGTTCAGCGTTTTATTTTTATTTACTGAAAATTTTATTTGTTTTATTTAAATGGAAATTTTAAGTGACAAAGGCTTTAAAACTTATGACTTTTCATTGCCTAGTCTGTTCATTTGCTTGCCCTTTCACTTTCCAGCTTTAGCCGTCCATTTCCTCTAGTATAGCCGTGAGTTTTATTTTCATTTCCATGTGAAAACTTCTCATTTCCATCAAATATTCGGCCATTTAGATCTGAGAACAAATTGGTATTGGCTTCTTCATTTTTTTCTATTTTTCTTTCCATTTTTCTATTGATTTTTCCATGGTTTTGCTTGTTTCTTCTTATGCTTTGCTCGGCCTATACCCCTCACCACCTCCACCGATCACCACATCACTTCCTCCCCATCACCATACACGGCCTAACCATCCTCTCCTCTGACCAATACTGGCCATGACCATCCCATGGAGCAAACACCACAAAAGGTTGCAAAAAACCCCTTGAAACTTGCATGGTCGAGCCTAGTTTCTACTATCTCCTCCATATCTTGCCTTGGCCACCACCATAGTCGCCACCACCTGATGTACATCACCTCTGACCATTAGCCTTTCCACCGACCTAACCTGTACTATCCTGGGCCGAGCCCAATTAACCCATAGGCTAAGCCAAAATGTTGCATCCAAGCTTGCCTTTTACCTTGCCCCTTTATATTCTACATGTTGCAACTCCTACCATCATCACTTCCTTGTAGCCGCACCTATATGACCCAAACCCAAGCTTATATCATCATTATGGCCAAGCAAAAGAACCCCTATGTCGAGCATTTGGATGGCTAAAGCAATGTCAAATCATTTTGTCCTTTGTTAATTTCAATTTCCAATTGTTTCAATATAAATTCTGTGTTGAATATTTATGTTACAATGTCTTGTTTTGGGTTATTGTTCACAAGATCATATCTTGGCTCTCTCTCCACTCACTTGAATCAAATGTTGTGTTTTTCATGCTATCATGCTTTCTGGAATTCATTTGTGTAGTTTTGATTGCTAACTCCAGCGTAAAAAGGTGAGTATTCACTCATGACATTTATACTTATATAAACGGTGAACTGACAACAAGTGAATGTGTAGAAATGTTATATCATGTTATACCTGCCTGTGATATGAACCATATGACGTTAACACTGTTTATAAACCTATCATATCATATGTTACTGCTATATGATGCTATATTATTTATTTTATTATGTTCTCACACTACAAGTTCCCTGTAGAATAGAATACTATGGGTTGAAATGATACATACTCGAACAGACTTTAGAATAGGGATAAATCGTTATGGACTGAAATGATAGGCCTGAACGATTTTTACTTATTTTATTTTACTTGGGATTGCGTGTTTGAAATGATAGAATCCGGACTTTTCTTTGCAAATTACGGATTGAAACGATATATTGTCCGTATCACTTGACTTAGGTAAGAAATTTTATATAGACCCGTGGTTATTTTATAAAGTTTTTCTGGAAATTTTTAAGTATTTTTAAAATGTAAATACATGATAATTTGATTTAAATTGAATTAAAAATGATTTTTATAAAGTGTTAATGATTTTTCTACAAGTTAAAATGTGAAATAAATGGATGGTTAAGTAGAAATTTGAAATATAATTAAATTTTGAAATTTGAGATTTTTTTTAAGGATGGAGTTAAGTTAAGTAAATAAAATATGATAATTTGGTTTAAATTTGAATTTAAATGATTTAGTAAAGTGTATTTGATTTTTCTACGAATTAAAATGGTTAAATAAATAAATGAATGTTTAAAGGTGTAATTTGAAATATAACTTAATTTGGAAATGTGAAATTTGTTTTAAAATATAAAAGTTAAGTTAAGAAAATAAAATGAAAATTTAATTTAATTTACGAAATGGTAAATTAAATTAAAGTATAAAGTAAATGCAATAATTTGAAAAAATTGTACATTGATTTTTATAAATAAAACATTGAGAAATTTGATATTTATTTGTGAAATTTACTTTATAAATATCGTATGTCAAAGGGTATTTAAATGACCATTTTAAAGTGGAAAATATGAAATTTTATAAGTTCAAATGATTTAAATTGAAGTTTAATTGTTGATGAAATTCTATTGTAAATCTGGAAATCCTTTTAGTAGCACTTCAGAAATGCCATCGTTTCAGAAATTGAACTAAAATCTAAAATAAATGAATCTGCAGCACTTTGTAAGTGCTGTAATTGCAGAAGTGAACTAAAGGCTAAATTTAACTAAGTGGTATTACAGCACTTTATAAGTGATGTAGTTGCAGAAACTAAACTTAAACCGAAAACTAACAAAAGGGCTACAGTAGCACATGTTAAGTGCTACAGTTGGTTGAAATGATATTTTTGAATATAATTGAACCCTGAACTATTACAGTAGTTCTGTAAATGCTATCTTTGCTGAATTGAACTATTTTTCAACTAAAACGGAACTATTACAGCAGTTTTTAAATGCTGTCTTTGCTGAATTGAATATTTTTCAAATGTAACTTACTGTAATATTTTCTAAGTGCTGCAAAAGCTGAAATTTCATTGTTTTAATGGATTTAAGTAAATAAATGAACTCTGAAAAGGCTAAAATTTGGGAATTTTAATATTTGATTTGAAGGTATAATGACTCCATCTTTTATTGGTTTAAATAAATGATTTTAATTCGAAGTTATAAACCATTTAGGAATCTTAACCACGGGTACACTTCTCGTATGCCTTGTTATTTTAGATGTACACCTTGAGAGTGTGACTAGAGGTGAGCGATTGTTGCGGCTCTGCGCTACCCTAGCCATATTAGCACTGTTATTTGCATTGCTTACTTTAAAATAGAAATATCTATGACAGCGTTCATTACCGTTAAATTGATGGTTTAAAGGATCCTTAGAGGATGGACGATCCCAAGCATCCTTTAAGTTATTGTGCATTACTACTATAGTTCACTTGAGTTGGCTTACATTGTATAAGTATGTATGTCCTGACTCAAGTGTTTCGTGTTTTACTTTACGCTCGGGTCAGTCGGAGTATTCACAGCTTTGGATTTCTCTTTCTAGAGCTAGGAATCGCTGGAGATTCTACTTATCTAGTTATCTATCTATTTCAGTTTCAGTTGTTCTATTTCAGCTCATGTATTAGTGAACTTCTATGTATTTGGGATTTCTGTTATGCTATTTTCAGACGGACATTATGTATTTATTTTGAGACTTTGTCATAGTAGCTTCATAAACTACTATGGTATTTTATTTCCGCTGTGAGTTATTCTGATACTTCTGTGTCTGTGATTCCGTGTGATTGATTTTATTTGCTTTTAATTTTATTACAATCTATTATTTTGAATTATTCAAGTCCGACGTGTGTGGATTTTTGTCGATTTGAATGGTCCAAAATAGTGGGTCGTTACATATTTAAGTCATATTACTTCATACTTAAAAATACAAAACTAACCTTATATTTATCAAATAATTTATATTTTCGAAATTACTTAGCTTTGAAAATTAAACCTCGATTTGGAAGTGTTCGAACATTCAAATAGTCGGAGAAATCAAATTTCCAAATCCAAGAGCTAGAAATAAGCAACAAATCAGTAAATTAATTTCGATAAGTAGGGTTATACCAAATCAAATCCAAAACTCGAGGACTGAACACTGGGCTCACTTTAAATCATTTCAAATATATATACATATATCTTTTGAATATCAAATCAACATAATAATAGGTTTAGAAAATAATTCTAGTTTTCAAATTAGCATAATTTAGTTCAAACAAATTCAGGGTTTTTAAATTCCAATCTTTTTTGAAACCAAATATTTTTCTCAAAATCAATTATATCCAAAATTGATTACCAAGTTTATAACCATCCCTTTAAAACCTTTAAACTGTTTATTTCTATTTGATAGATCCAATTTACCCTTTTAAATATTATTATTATTATTATTATATATATATATATAGTTTTATAAAAGATGTTAATAAGTTAAAACATTTAAAACTAAATTTTATTCAAAACATTTCAAAACTAAATTTCATATTAGTATAATTCAAAATAGTCTTATTCGTTTACTTAACATCACAGTTTCAAACTTATTTAAATCATATTACATCATACTTAAACATACAAAACTAACCTTATATACTTAATCAAATAATTTATACTTTACGAAATTACTTAGCTTTGAAAATTAAACCTCGATTTGGAAGTGTTCGAACATTCAAAATAGTCGGAGAAATCAAATTTCCAAATCCAAGAGCTGGAAATCAGCAACAAATCAGTAAATTAATTTCGATAAGTTGGGTTATACCAAAACAAACCTGATACTCGAGAACTGAACACCGGGATCACTTCAAATCATTTCAAATATATATACATTTATCTTTCAAATGTCAAATCATACTTTGGAATTTGAAATCAAAAATTGGTTTCACAAAATCAATCGCATAGCAAAGCTACTAAAGTGGCCTCACCCCTACTCTAAAACTTGAAAATCAATGTTGATGACTTCTATTTTCTTGAAAACTTCTTTGAAATTTCTTTGAAATCATTGGAACTCATTTGAAATCATTTGAAACATTTCTTATTCGGAAAATACTTTCAAATCGTACTATTATATATTTTGAAAATCTTAAAACCAATTTCAAAATACCAAAATTCAATTTCTCGAATTTCAAATTTAAAACCCCTTAGTTATAAATCGTTTTTACATAAATCAATTTCTTATATAATTTTCAAAATTTCGAATCCTTTCGAAACTTCAAATTCTCATTTTAAAAGGTATATAATCCTTATCAAAAACATTTTCACTTTTATATATATATATATATATATATATATATATAATATAATCATACTTATCTCTACTACTAATAAAGACAATTCATTGAACTACTTTACTTAGTGTTTTTTTGAAATACCAATAATACCCTTTCCCCTTCTATAAACTTTGCATCCACATACCCTTCCTCCGCTCTCCCTTTTTTTGCCAAAAAACCCTTTGCCCGCTCTGCTTTTTTACTCAGAAACCCTTCCCACCGTTCCCATTTTGCATCCACCAAACAAAAAAAGCTAAACGATCTGTCGATCGATACCATGTCTTTGAGCCGATCATGTCTTTGAGTGGTCATAAAAATCAATTTTACGTATTTGTAGATCCATACCATGTGTTTTGCATCCACCATCGCCAAATTGATTCCGAGTATCATCGCCAACAAACCATCTATCGATTATCGATCATTGATGCCCATCTATTTCCGACCACTCCGATGCTGCATATATCGACTGATCGATTCTAGGTATTTTCTATTTTTTCTTCGATTGCCAATACTGATCGATTACAGGTATATTTTATTTTATCTTCGATTACCAATACAGATCGACTCCTGGTGTCTATAACCTTTGTCTTTGAGTGGTCATAAAAAACCATTTTAGGTTGCAGATCGATACGACGTATTTTGCATCCACCATCGCCAAATCGATTCCGAGTATCATGCTAATATAACAAAGTATGAACAGTTAAATCGCAGAACTATTGAAATTAGTAATAATACTGATATGTTTAATCTACTTGAGATTGATTTTACTATCTGTGTGTTAATTATTTTTAGTTTTGCAATGCAAAATCGATGTAGAAAATTCATCTGCTGATTTATTACTAACTACGACCAGTTTATTATTAGGAGCTATTTCATAGTTGTCTAAAGCAAGATCTTTCAGCTTTAGTGCACTTCGATAACATGTTAAAGGAAACCTCTTTGCTCTTTATTTTTAGTCCATGCCGGAGAACCATGATTTAGAATAGTTCCACCGGTATCATCAATATTTTTACCTTTTCCCATCATGCTTGTTTGTTTAATATTTTCCTTATCTCAATCAGTATTTTCTTTATTACAATTTGTGCTGTTAAAGCTGACTTTTCACCATAAAATTGGAATATCCAATAAACTTCTTCACCTCTACATTCGTATCTTCTACCTCTATTTACTCATACTTTCTTAGCACGTATGGATCAAGGAACTTTTTTATATTTATATATTAATTTGTAGCATTGCTTAAATGTAATAGTGAATTGACATACGTTTGATATATTGAAGATATGTTATAGTAAGTAGTATTTGTTATATGATTTGAATACCTGTGTGTTTGTACTGTGTGAAACCAAATCATGGTTTATTCTTGATGTCAAAATAAATTTATTACTTTAATTTTCATTTTTGTTCGCTTTGACGACTTGGTTCATTAGTTAAGGTCTGCTTTTAATTTTTGTGTTATTGGCCTATTTGGTGGCATCCCCTTTTTATTCTCAAGTATTTTTGAAGGTTAAAATATGGATGCTTAGACCATTTTTATTCACAATTAATCAACAAATAGATTTTTCCTTTTATGTCCATTCAAAAATTTTGTATTTTCAAAATCAAATCTATGAGCAAACTACATTTTTAGAGTTAGTAAAAAGGTTGCAATACTTCCTTAATTTGGTTTTTTTGTGAAAAATATGGCAGTTTGTTATGATTTGTTATTTACCTTAATTGTTTCCATATTTAATTTGGTTCAAAAAAACATTTTTATCTATAACATGCATCTTTCGGTACTGAATTTTCATTTAATATGGCAGTAAGCAACTAAGGAAATTTATTTCTATGTTATTTTTACTGAGAATTCATCAACTGATCATATACACTTCATGTCTTAAAAAATCCATACAATGGTTAATATCTATATGCTAAATTGTTGTAAATAATCTATATCATTGAAATGTCATGAATATGTATGTTTCTTTGAAAAAGAGTTAAGGAGAAATTTTGTAGGAGTAATCACCAATCTTTACTAATATATTTTTATTATAAATAAATGAAGATGGTGCCAACTATATTTGTCACCAAGAATTGATTGTAACATCATGTACTTTGCCTATACCAAAATGCCTTATTTAATTACATACGGACAAACTTCAATTTATTAGATAGTTTTTTCTAGCTGTAATTTTTTTTACACGTTTAAAAAGTTGTGATTGTCAGTACCATCATTTCAGAATAGGAAAACTAATGGAGATGTGTACGAATATTAAATTTACACCCTTTTGATGCTCATTTCTATATAAACATTATCCTAATTAACGTATTATTTTCTTATTTAAGAAAGAGTATTATATCAGTAATCCTTTTGAATTTGAAATTACAATATGTTCAACACAAGAAAAATGTTAAACCTAATTGGTAATGGCTTGAGGTTATGACATTATTTCATACTATAATGGTTACCTTTTTAAAAAATTTATTTTTGTCCAAAGATGGCATCTATATGGTTACCTTTTTAAACATAATATTAGATAACAAAAAAGATGAGAATAATGAATGAAAAAGAACAATCGTTATTAGATCATTATTCAGGTAATCTAATTTATTTTTGCTTGTTTACTTTATAAAAGTTGATTTTAAATACTATAACTTTTAAGAAATAGTTTTATATGAATTTCTTTATAATACTGCACAATTAGTAATAAAATTGAATTATACATAAATACAATATATAAACTATTACACAGCTAATTATTTATCTGGTCAAAGAACAAAACTTAAAGCTTGAAAATCAATCTTTTACTTAGAATACTGACATTATTCCATTTGTTTATATTACTTTAAGATCATTGGGATATATAATAAAAACATGAATTTGAGATTCATTGTTCTTTTTCATAGTATATGATAATGCTGCACAACCATGTTGCTAAATTTACACATGCACATTGTGATTAGATGCATATCCACCTGGATGTGTGTAATTTCTTCATAGTAAGATAAAGTCGTAGTGGGCTTTCTTGATGCCATTGCTGTCTTTATACCATTGATTGATTTTCATCCTTTGTGGTCTTTTATAGGACAAAGAGGTGCATATTCTCCGTATTGTTCATCAGCGGCATTGCTAATGAGTTTCTCTATATATGCTTATGAATATTGTAGGTAAGATTAAGTTTTGAATGCAATTTATGCGCAACCCAATTTTTAATAATCATATATTATCCAAATTTGAACAAATATATATTTCATTGTTAGTGTGTTATATATATATATATATTGTTGACATGTGAAATTAACCATTAAATATTATTTAACAAATACAACAAAAACAAATTAAAGTCTTTAGTCCCAAAAGAATTTAATTTATTTTAGAAAACACAATATGAATATACCCCTTGGATGTAAAGTTATGCGTAGAAGAAATAGAAGTGAAGTGCTGTCAAAATTAAAGCTTTTATTCCCAAAAGGCTTTAATTTGTTTCAGACAGAAGCGAGGAGTCGTATGCATTTTAACAGAGGCATTTGGACATTAACAAATAAGGTAACCAAATATCTTTCATTCGCCGAAAACAACTGTACTTATTTTTAACGTGCATCTTCTTTTACAGTCAATTATATAATACATAAGTTGCAATTAAAAATTCTATGATACCGCTTACATTTGATTATTACTGCATTGTTAAAACCTTACGTTTCTTATTATTTCATTGCTAAAAACTTATTCTTCTTATTATTTCATTATTGTATTTTAGGTTCTCTTGTATTTTTCTTTTTTCATCTTACTTGCAATTTGTTTGTTCTGCAGTTTATATTATCAGAAGAATTTTTTCGCCCTCATCGCTCAACTTTGATTATTACTCAAGAAGTACGTCTTGGAAATTCAAATTTGGTAAAATTTGAATAGCGAAAGCAACTTAGTTTGTTGATATCTCATATTCTTTTAGCCTATCCAAACATTACATACGATGATGTTTGTGGAAGATATGTATTTTTATATTCTATTCATAATAACGTGCCCCACCTACTAACTCCATAATATAAGTTAAATATTTTTTTGTTAACTACAATTACTTCCCATTCTATGAAAAATTCTTTAACATATTTTCTACACATCTGCATGTTGTAAAGCATGTTCCAACTGTTACTATGCAACATATTATTACTTATATTAGGTACTTTTGTTTTACCAATAAATATATGCAACTTAGCTCTTAAGACTTAAATGGTGATGTTCACTTATAATACAAATTGAGTACTTTTTCTAGCATTATAGGTCAAACAAATTCCATTTTAAAATTTGTGAATTTCATCATCAACTCATGGAAGGCAATCAATTTTCCAAGTTAAAACCACGTAGAAGTCCTAGAATCAATGAGAGGACTCAACATCAAACAATGGAAGCTAACCAAGTCCCCAACTTACAAAGGGTGGAAATTATTAATAGAGTTCAACGTCACCAAATTGAATCCAACTATATACCACCCTTATTACCCCATAGAAGTTCGAGAATTATTGAAAGAAACCAACGTCAAGAAATGCAATGTACTCAAGCACGCCGGTACTGCGTAGAAGCCCTAGAATCATTGAGAGGGCCCATCAAGAAGCATTATTGGATGCTCAAATCAAGGCTGAAAGAAAAAGAAAACGTCGTTCTGGATTAAGTTCTGAACAAAGGGAAAAACAATTAGAGCATTGTCGTATTCGTTGTATAAAAGGAAAACATTTATTGACTGAAGTAGACAAAGAGGCAAAACGTGAACAATACCGTACTATTTATCGTAGTAGAAAATCTAGAAGAGTCGAAAAGAATATCAATGATGATGCATCGTAAACAAGTAGAACCGGTAGTTCTTTTTTGAAACCTTTCTCTCACAATATACAAGGTATTACTTCAGAGAACTATTCCTTATAATTCAGTACACTATATTGTGAGAACACTAAAAGCTATTTATTTACCAAAGTTTATTTTGCCTATGTACGAATGCATATAATGATACACAAACAAGTAGCACAAATAGCTTCATTATCATCATATAATAATATATTTATTAATATAATTAAAGCATAATTTATGAACCCAAGTCATATTATATTTGTCACCCACATAGTTTATCGAGTCACTTCATGTTAAAAAAGTTACAAAATTTATTTACCAAATTTTTTAAGCAGATCAAGATCTTAGTGGACCAATGAATAATGAAGAACAAGAAGACATAATTACATTACCTTTTGAACGTAAAGATGACTGGAATAGAACCATAAGAACAAATAGGATTAGTCAACCATGTCAAAGTTCTACCGCAAAACATAATTGTGCAAGAAGCTTAACAGATCATTCTGGTTTTCAAAAGTTCTATTTACCACAATCAAGGATATGTACATATTGCCAAGCAAAACTCTTTTCTCGTGAATCAAATAATTTTTGCTGCTTAAATGGAAAAATAATTTTACAGTTAATTTCATCACCAGATGAGATATTTGAATTGTACACCGACTAATCAGATGAAGGGAAACACTTCATAAAAAACATACGAGCATATAAGGATATGTTTGCATTTACATCAATGGGAGTACATGTCGATGAGAACTTAGCTAATGGAAGAGATGGAGTATATACATTCTGTGCTCAAGGTAGTATATATCATAAAATAGGTAGCTTGCTACCTACATCCAATGATCGTCCAAGATTTCTACAACTTTACATATATGATACAGAGCACGAAATCGAAAATCGATTGTTTGAAAATAATACTCTGATACGAGAAATTGTGGAGAAGTTGTAGAAAGATCTTAATACATATAATAGATTTGTAGCTGTATTTCGACAATTTGGACAAAAACCAAATATCCAATATTGTAAATTGGTCATAAAAGAACAGTCTTCAAATAAAAAACAATATACTCTCCCAATTTCTTTGCAAGTTGCTGGAATTTGGATAGAAGGAGCTGAAAATAAAGAAATACATAAAAGAGATATTGTAGTTGAGACATACTATGGACAACTCATTACTGTTCCTGAAATAGTTGGATATTATGATCCATTGCAATATCCACTTTTATTACCATATGGAAGATGCCGATGGGATATAAATAGTCAGGATGAAAATGGAAATAAATTTTTATGTCGTGAGTATTATGCTTATACTCTACAGGTTTATATAATTTAATATATAACACATTTTATATATTTATATTTTTTAATTCTTAATATTCATCAATATGTGATGTTCTTTTATAGATTTGAGAAAATGATAAATCGCTTTTTCTTCGAGGCGGACGATTGTTTCAATAATACGTGGTTGATAACTATGTTAAGATAGATACCAGCAGGCTAAGATGGTATAGGAGTAATCAAAAACCATCAGAGCTAAAATGTACTAAGGATTACAAGATGCTTTAAACGCCAGGGAAAATGATGCAAGTGCGTAGTTTGTGAATTTGAAAACCCGCTCTTATATTAAGTAAATTTTTATACATTTACGTAATTAAATTTCATATTTATGAAGTTTTTAACAAATTCTCTTATTTAGGTAATGTTGGAACACGGACAATACTACCTTCTTCTTATATTAGTTGTCCACGTGATATGTATCAACAATATCAAGATGCAATGGCTTTAGTAAATAAGTATGGCAAACCCGATTTATTCATTACAATGACATGCAATCCACTTTGGGATGAAATTGTTACCGAATTGCTACTCGGTCAAGACCCCCAAGACAGACCGGATTTGACAACAAGGATATTTCGTGCAAAACAAAAGGAATTAAAAAAAGATATTTTCACTGAAGGAGCACTTGGAAGAGTAGCTGCTAACGTCCATGTGATTGAATTTCAAAAAAGAGGTTTACTACATGTTCGTATGCTAATTATCTTCAAAAATGAAGACAAATCGACTAACCCAGATGAGTACGGTGAAACTGTTAGAGCAGAAATACCAGATTCTAACGAAGAATCAGAGTTACATATGGCAGTAATGAAGTGGATGATTAATGGACCATGTGGTACTCAAAATCGAAATTGTCCTTGCATGAAAAATGGTAGTTGCAAAAGAGAGCATCCAAAACAATTTTCAAATGTGACTGTTCAAGGCACAGATTCATACCCAATTTACAGAAGACGTGATACTGGAAAATCTATTCCTATTGATTCTAATGAAAAGTTGATGGTAGATAACAGATGGGTTGTACCTTACAATCCTTGGTTACTACGTAAATATAACCGTCACATCAATGTAGAGATATGTAGTGGTATAAAAAGCGTTAAATATCTTTACAAATATGTCTACAAAGGTCCAGACCGCGTTACAATGCAAGTTCGACCTAGACCTTACTATGATGAGTTACAACAATTTATAGATGCAAGGTGGGTTTCTGCTCCAGAAGCATTATGGAAGATTTTTAGGTTCTCTCTTAGCAATATATATCCATCAGTTGAACGTCTTCAAATACATCTTCCAAATAAACAAAGTGTTATGTTTTCCAATGATCAAACCATCAATGAAGTTTTGGCCGATGAAAGCAACCTACACACAATGCTCACAGAGTTTTTTCAACACAAATTCAATTGATGAACAGGCAAGGCAACTTTTATATCGTGAATTTCCAAAGCACTATTTTTGGATTAAAAATCCAAAAAAATGGAAAAGAAGAGTACCTAATATAAGGGTGGTTGGCAGTCCTACCTACAGAACAGAACGTTTTATTTGAAAATACTTTTGAATCACATTAGAGGACCGACTTCTTCTAATGATTTACTTATAGTTGACGAAGTTAGAAGGTGAACATTTAAAGAAGCCATTGAAAAAAGAGAGCTTCTAGAAAACGATGATAGCATTAAAGAATGTTTGATCGAAGCCTCAAGTACAAAGATGCCAGTTTCTTTGAGAGCATTATTTGTAACTATGTTGGTTTTTTAAAATCCATCAGGTGTGCGAAGGTTTTGGGATGATTTTTTCGCTCATATGGTAGAAGATTACCGAAATTCAAGTACTACTAACCCAAAGCTTCTAACAAATTGTCTTTTGAAAGATTTAAACATGTTACTTCTCCAACACAACAAAAACACAACTGATTATGATTTTCCAAATATATCAAGAGCATATAATTTTGATGAATGTGGTAAAATTTTAGAGCTAATAGAAGAAGAGTTAGTGATTCCTATTTCCGAGGATGATTTACTAGCTATTGAAAAATTGAATGAGGAACAATTGAAGGCCTAAAATACAATTATGAATGCAATTGTAAAAAAAGAAAAATGTTTGTTTTTTATAGATGGTCCTAGAGGGACGGGTAAAACATATTCATACTGTGTTATTCTTTCAACGGTTAGAAAAGATGGTGGTATTGCAATTGAAGCAGCTACATCTGGTATCGCTGCAACTATACTGCATGGTGGAAGAGCTGCACGTTATGATTTAAACTTCCATTACAACCAAAAGAGACATCAACATGCTCAATAAGAAAACAGACAAAATTGAGAGTGTGTAGGATCATGTAAGATGGAATATATTTAAAACTAAATGTGGAAACAGATGATAATAGCAAAGTAAATGGAAATAGGTAAAATAGAACAAGTACACCAGAAATTTTTATACTGGTTCGAACTTCCCGTTCTACGTCCAGTCCCAGACTCCTTCTGGAATTTCAACTACAATAACCCCCACTTAACACGGAGGAACAGGTATATACGGTCTGAGCAGCAGAACAGACACCTGAGCAACTGAACTGGAATTTCGCCTCAGCAGCAGAAGAGGACTTCACTACTACAAAATAATATCTGACACTGTGTGTTCTTAATAACACTGATTTGTCACTGATAGTAAAAAACTCCTATAATCAAATCCTCAAGTATATGAAGTGTATGTGAAGATATGAAGAGAAGGTAATGCTAAGAATCAAAGATTATGAAAGTTATTTGTAGATTCAAAGCAGTAAAAACGTATGTTCGTTGTTTGAATGCAAATATTAAAGCACAAGAAGAGTATTAGAGAGTTAGAATGAAAATCGGTGAATATGAAGTGTTTGGGAGTATCTGTATATAATAGTTGAAGAGTTACTGCCATTGATGAAGGGTTCTGACGAAGAGGAGCATCTATTTCCATTCAGAGGAGGGTTTCATCCTTTCGAAGAAGAAGATGTCTTTTCAAAAATATAGCAGTTGGTCTCGGGTCAGTCGACTCGTCGTTCATGGTTAGTTGACTGACTATGCAAAAGATTTAAAAAAATAAACAGTGCATATGTATATGTACACAGTCAGTCGACTAGATGGTTATGGCCAGTCGACTGGCTGTGATATTTTTACATAGTATGCTTCTATTGTGATTTTTTATGTGAAATATGAAGTGCGGACTACTTGAGGATGGATTTTAACAAATTTCTAAGACTCAATCATACTACTTGACAGTGAAAGCATAGATTAAAAGTCTTTGATATAGCCATAGTCCATTGCTTATTTCTTTTTGTCGTGAATTCTCTTTTTCTTCTAACTTGCTTTGTCATGAATCAAAACTAGTGATTCAACATTCTTCCCCTTTTTGATTGATGACAAACCTGTATATATAAAAGTCCTAGAGAACAAATAAAAACTCCCCCTGAATATGTGATACTTCTTGTACCTGCATAAAGATGATTAAGACAATTCTTCTCCCCCTTTGTCATCAACGAAAAGGAGATATAGCAAAAATAATTTCAATATGAAGTGCAGAAATAAATAGCATAGTGAGACTATTTAGTACAAGTCTCAAAAGATAAATAATTCACAAATTCAATATGTTTAAATTAACAATAAAGTTATAGATAAGAAAATAATTTTATACCCAACTTACTCACCAAGAGACCTACTCATCATGATCCCAATTGTATCCTCCCTCTGGTGCGGGCTCCTTTCCTGGTCTAGAAGTTCCTTGAGCACCACTGCCTGCTCCACTAGTGTCGCTACTAGTATGCTCCTCGGATGTAGACAACGTAAATCGAGGTGCTGGGCGTTTCCTTGGGCGATAGACGTGGCAGTAGTTGAAGAAGAACATGATAATGCATCCCATAATGTAGAAAAGAAACCTTTGATTTTATCGAGCTTCTTATCCATTTTCTTGAGTCTAGAATCCAAAATAAGTTGATTGCGGGAGAGAATTTCTATGGATTCATGGGTGCTAGAGGAAGTAGCTAAGCGAATATCGCCTTCTTCTTGTTGCGCTACTGGTTCTCTAATTGTAGGACCTCCAGATTGTTGTTGTGGAGCCTTTTGATGCTTCCAATCTTCAAATGAAGTAACAGGTGGCGGACGTGTTGGTAGCTTCATAAGACTTATGGTCCTTATATTTATCATCCCGACAGTAGAGAATTCGGAATCTGGTTGACGAACACCCGCATCTAGAAGAAGTCGCATAATATATTCTCCAAAATAGATAACATGCATATTTCTATGTGTGAAGGTGAGAAATTCATCCATAATACGACGCAACCAATTAACGCGTATATTTCCCCTTATGGCATAAAGAGCTTTGAAATTTTCCAGATATATTAATTCATATGATCCAATTCGGGGGAGAACTGATCGCATAAGCGTCTTGTGTAAAATTCTTGCTTTAGGACGAAGAAGCTAAGAACGCAATTCAATCATGGCGTCACCCATGAACATATGACTTATTCTATCTCTTTTTCTTGGATTGCATTCGACATCATTTAAATCTATTCCTTCATTCGGAGATTGAAGTATATGTGTCATTCTATCAAGGGAAAAGAAAACTTGTTGTCCACATACCAAACTCCATACACAATTATTTGGATTCGACGGTTGTTGGTGACCAAGATTTAAATTTGCGAAGAAAAGTTTTACCATAAGATGATTAATATTGTGGCGATTTGCATTGTAGTCAAGGAGTGACTCTAAACCACATCTTCGCATTAATTCTTGAAGAGAGTAAGCACCAAAATCAGAATAAACCATGAAGGAGCCTTCAAAAATCCTAGAGTTTTTCATCTTCTCCCATCGTTCAATTGCAGTTGCATCATATAGCCAATGAGCAACGTGAGTATCAACAAAGGATGAAGAGCCTTGTTTTGAGCATTTAGATCTAGGAGGGGCCATTAATTTGGTGTTTTTTGAGGATTTCGTGAAAGAAAAATGGGGGCTAGGGTTTTGGAGGCAGTAAAAACGAAGAAGGTAAAGTGAATAGATGGTGTAAAAAGGTTTTAAAAAGAAACAACAGAACCCCTTTTTCTACAGCCGGTGGACTAGTCGGGGTAGGTCAGTCGACTGGTTGATAACCCGAGAGTTTTTTACTCTGTAATCAGTCGACTGACCTATATTCCTCAGTCAACTGATTGACAACCCGAGAGGTTTTACACCCTGTAAACAGTCGACTGGTTATATATATATCAGTCGATTGGCCGAAGACAGGAAATGCAATGAAGCTTAAAAAAAAAATATTTAAAAAGACATATACATAATCGAAATCCAAGTAAACAAGAACAATAACACACAAGAAAAGATGATTATTTAGGTGTTTTTGGAGAGCATTCGTGTGGTTCAACCTTGGTGTTCTCAACATATGGTTGCAAAGGAAACCAATAATTTTGGCATTCCCAAGACTTTGGAGATGTCGGAGGTTGATGCGGAGTTTGCTCCCATTGATTCCAACCGGATGAATTTGGTTGACGGGATGTTGAAGGTTCAACAACGTCATGCTTAGATGTTTTGCCACAGAATTTAAGGCCAATTGATTCTATAAGGCTAAGGCGGCTGGAATTCATCCGTTGTTCATAATACATTTCTCTTTGTAGATTGATTTGCTCCTTTTGATAATGATAGATTTCATCAATTTTTTCTTTTGTTTTTGGAGAAACAAACAATGATCTTAGTGACTTCTTAGTTTTTGGAGAAAATCCAGTGTGATATTGAGATGTTTCATGTCTAGGAGTAGGAGTTAGCAAGGACGGAGTAGAGCTACTGGAAGAATGATAGCTACTAGAGGATGTTGGTGTAGCAAAAGATAATTTGGAGTTAGAGGAGTCGTAGGAGTCGTGAGAGGCCACTGATAGAAATTAGGAACTTGAAGTTTAAAGTTTTGAAAAGTAATTGGAAGGATGATTAGAAAATGAAAGGAATGCAGATTTATAGATGAATTTGAGCTGTGTTTGAGTGGTTAGAAACATTAGAACATTAATAGCCAGAGAGGAAAAACAGATATAAGGAATGGATGAAAATTTATTAAAAAATTGAATGGTTATGAGCCCACGAAATAAAAGAGTTAGCAGAAAATAATACATAGCTCAACTAGTAAGACATTGGACTACCAGTTAGGAGACCCGAGTTCGAGCTCCAGCTCCAGCAGCTACACAATTAATTTTTTGAACGAAGATTTCCAAAATAATTAAAACCAAACTTTTAGTTGAAACAAGAAACAATCATAGCTCAATTGGTAAGAAGCAATTGTAATGCTATAAAGGAGAGGTCATGGGTTCAAGTTTCTCTAGTGTCATAATTTTTTTTATTTTGATAAAAAATTTGAGTGAGAGTTTATATATATATATATAGACACACACACACACACACACATTATCAAGTTGTGTTATGAAAACTACAAATACAAATAGTATATATACATATATAAAAAATTTAAATTTTTAAAAGAGACTATTCCAAGTTCTCGTCTTAAATTGATGAAAGTGTTTTCATTTAAAGGTTTTGTAAAAATATCTGCCAATTGTTTATCAGAGGAAACAAATTCTAGATTTATCAAATCCTTTTCAATATTATCACGAAGAAAATGATGACGAATGTCAATGTGTTTTGTTCGTGAGTGATTAACAGGATTTTTAGATAAATTAATAACACTAGAATTATCACAGTAAATAGTTGACTTAGATAATTTAAAACCAAAATCTTGTAGTGTTTGTTGCATATAGATAAATTGAGCACATGCCAGAGCTGCAGAAATATATTCTGCATCACATGTCGATAATGAAATACAGTTTCGTTTTTTACTAAACCAAGATACAAGAGACCGTCCAATGAAGTGACAAGTCCCACTTGTACTTTTTCTATCTGTCCGGCCTCCTCCAAAATCAGCGTCACTATAGGACACTAATTAAAAAGGACATTCCTTTGGTTAGAATAGTCCAAAGTCCTTGGTTTTATTAAGATACCGTAGTATGCGTTTCACTGCTTGTAAATGTGATTCTTTGGGATCTGCTTGAAATCGTTCATACAAACAGACACTCATCATTATGTCAGGTCTACTAGTTGTTAAATATAGTAACAATCCAATCATACTTCGATATAATTTTTGGTCAATAATTTTTCCACTTTCATCTTTGTCAAGATGTATGGTTGTACTCATAGGAGTTGGTTTGGTAGAAGTATTTTCCATACCAAAGCGTTTAATTAGATTGTTACAATACTTTTCTTGATTAATAAAAATACCATTTTCTAGTTGTTTTATTTGTATGCCAAGAAAATAATTCAACTCGCCCATATGTGACATTTCAAATTCTTTAGTCATTATTTTATAAAAATCTTGACAAAGTCTTTCATTTGTAGATCCAAAAATAATATCATTAACATATATTTGAACGATTAAAATATCATGTTTATTTATTTTAATAAAAAGAGTTTGATCAACCTTTCCAATTTCAAAACCAGAATCTATTAAATATCTTTTAAGACGATCGTACCAAGCACGGGGTGCTTGTTTCAAACCGTATAAAGCTTTTTAAAGCTTATATACATGGTTAGGAAATTGTTCGTGTATGAATAACGGAGGTTGTTCAACATAAACATTTTCTTTTATGAATCCATTTAAAAAAGCACTTTTGACATCCATTTGATATAATTTAAAGTTATGAAAACATGCAAATGCTAGTACGATTCGTATTGCTTCTAGTTTAGTGACTGGAGCAAACGTTTCTTCATAGTCAATTCCTTCTTCTTGATTATATCCTTGAGCAACAAATCTAGCTTTATTTCTAATAATATTTCCTTGCTCATCTGCTTTATTTTTGAAAACCCATTTTGTACTAACTGATTGATCACTTGGCTGTGGAACTAAATCCCAGACATTATTTCTTTCGAATAGGTTTAGCTCTTCTTGCATAGCAATTAACCTATTTTTCATCGGTAGATGTTTCTTTAATATTTTTAGGTTCAATATTAGAAAGAAAAGTTACATGACCCATTTTATTTAATTGACTTCTTGTTCTAACAGATGAATTGAGTTCTCCAATAACATTAACAGAAGGACGATCTCTTAATATTCTAGGTGGAGATCTTAATTCATTGTTATTGTGAACAATGTTTTCATTATTTTCAAGGATTGAAGTTTCTGTGTTTGTGATATTATCAGGCAATTCTTCATCATCTCTTATACTTGGGATTTGTTTAAAATTTTCATCGAAAGATACATGAAGTGTTTCTCCAATGATATTTGTTCTTTTATTATAAATTCGATAAGCTTTGCTTCGATCTGAATATCCTTAAAAGATTCCTTCATCGGATTTTGGAACGAATTTACCAAGCTGATCTTTTGTGTTTAAAACAAAACATTTTGAACCGAAAACTTTAAAATAAGAAATATTTGGTTTTCGTCCACTAAGAAGTTCATAAGGAGTATTCTTAGTTAGTGGTCTAATAGAAACACGATTCAAAACATAACAAGCTGATGCAACTGCTTCAGCCCAAAAATGTTTTGGTAACGTACTTCCATTTAACAAAGTCCTTGCACATTCTTGTAAGGTTCTATTTTTACATTCTACAACTCCATTTTGTTGTGGAGTTCTAGGAAACGAAAAATTATGGAATATTCCCTTTTTCTTACAAAAATGTTCAAAGGCTTCGTTTTCAAATTCACCTCCATGATCACTTCTTATGTTTTTGATTTTCAAACCTTTAAAATTTTGAATTCTTTTGACAAACGTTTTGAAATTATCAAAGGTATCATTTTTATTTTTCATAAAAATAGTCCAAGTATATCTAAAAATCATCAACAATTACAAACACATATCTACTATGATTAATGGATTGTACTTGTGTTGGTCCAAATAAATCCATATGTAGTAATTCAAGTGGTTGTAAAGTTGAAATGACCTTTTTAGATTTAAAAGATGACTTAGTTAAATTTCCTAACTTACATGCATCACAAATATGATCAATTTTAAAATTCATTTTTGGTAGACCTTTCACTAAATCATTTTTAGAGAGCTTGTTTATAGTTTTGAAGTTAATGTGACAGAATCGTTTGTGCCATAACCAAGGATCATTTTTTTTGGCTATTAAACACATATCTGAATTATGATTTATTTTCATATTCATAACATAGATATTTCTGTCTCTATTTCCTTCAAAGATAAGATTTTGATCAAAAATACTACATTAGTTTTCAGAAAAAGTGATTTTGAATCCTTTGTCACATAATTGGCTGATACCAAGTAAATTATGTTTTAAATTTTTGACTAGTAAAACATTTGAAATAAGAGGTAAATTTGAAATACCGTTGTTGCTCACATCGCCTTTGCCGATGATATAGCCTTTGGAGTTGTCTCAAAATGTGACGGAGCCTCCATCTGAGTAAGTAATATTTGACAGCATATCTTTGTCTCCTGTTTTAAGCAGCCACTATCGAGTATCCATTTTCCTCTTTTCTTGAGTGGACCTACAAAAATATAAGATAAAATTGGTACCCACTTTTTTCAATAGGGTCATAAGAGTTAAATCTTAGGAAACCAAACCTAAGAGGGCTTAGTATCCCATTTAAAAATGTAATTTTTATTTTTATGAACAGTTTCTAAAAAGGTTTTTACATATTTCTTCCTAATCAAACTATTGTTTGTTTTAGGAACTCAGACTTTTATGCTTTTTGGGTAAGAATTCTTTTTTGTCCATACTGTAGTATGATTAATATTTCTTCTATTTCCCTTTTTAGGTGAAACTGTTGTTTTCTTAGCATATCCTAATCCTTTTCTACTTGAGACAGATTGAGAACTATTAATAATTTTAGATAAAGTTTCTCTTCCTTTATTAAAGTTTGAAACATTTTTGGTAATGCTTTGTAAATTAGTTTTGAGACTAGTATTATCCAATTCTATTAATTTTATTTTAGTTTTTAGCTCATGATTTTCAGAAACAAGAACGTCGTTCTTTTCTTTTTGAGTTTCAATTTCTTGACTCAAAAGAGTAAGTTGAGAATTGATATTAGAGAATGATTCTTGTAATTTTTCAAGTTCTTCCTCTAGTAATTTCTTCTCATCTTTAAGCATACCTCTTTTGAATTCTGCATTGTTCTGATGTTCACGAGTCTCCTTATATTTTATTTTGAGATTTTTCAAAGTATCAACTAGTTCTGAATTTATCTCAATCATATCGTGAAAAGTAAAATCACTAACCTCGTTTTTAGTGGCCATGAAGCAGACATTTGCTTACTCGTTTTCACTTTCGCTACTATTATCTGATGAAGAGGTATCTGAATCATCCCACGTTACGGAGAATGCTTTCTTTTTCTTATCTTTTCTGCTCTTGTTGAAGTATTTTTTCTTTAATTCTGGACATTCTTTCTGGATATGACCTTTCTTATGGCAATTAAAGCATTCTAGAATTGAAGATGATGATTTGTTTGAAAAGTTTCTTTTTCCATTATTTCTATTGTTTTTCCTGAATTTCAAGAACTTTTTGAAATTTTTGGCAATAAATGCTAGATCTTCTTCATCTGAATCTTCATCGTTTTCTTCTTCAGCATGGAAAGCTATGTTCTTTTTGTCTTGTGCTTGTACTCGTTTTGCCTGCAAATTCACTTCATAGGACATTAGATTTCCTATTAACTCTTCAGGTTTTATGGTAGAGAGGTCATTAGCTACTTCAATAGCCCAGACTTTTCTTTCCCATTCATCCGTTAAAGAGTTTAGGATTTTTGATACAATCTCAAAATCAGTGTACTTTTCTCCTAATCCTAATAGTGAATGATAGATATCTTGAAATCTAAAGTACATATCATTTATGGATTCATCTTGTTTCATTCTAAAGTTTTGAAACTGATTTTTGAGCATGAAGATTTTGCTTTGTTTGACCTTGTTAGTTCCTTCATGAGTGATTTTCAGCGTTCTCCATATTTCATAAGCAGTTTGACACATGCTAACACGATTAAATTCATTTCTATCTAGTGCATGGAATAACATGTTCATGGCTTTAGCATTGGCAGTAGCATCTAATTTTTGTGTGTTTGACCAAGTGGAGTATTCTCCAACAGGAAGAGTGCATTCATTTTGTGTAATATTCCATGATTCAAAGCTAATTGATTGCATATAGATTCTCATACGAGTTGCCCAATAATTATAGTTCAGACCATTGAAAAATGGAGGTCTTGCAGTGGATTGACCTTCAATAAAACTAATGTTAGTGGTAGAGTTGGTGTTTGTTTTCCATATTAGCAAAATATCATATAACTGTGTAACAGTTATAAGATTCCTGCTCTGATACCAAATGAGAGTGTGTAGGATCATGTAATATGGAATATACTTAAAACTAAATGTGGAAACAGATGATAATAACAAAGTAAATGGAAATAAGTAAAATAGAATAAGCACAACAGAAATTTTTATACTGGTTCGAACTTCCCGTTCTACGTCCAGTCCCAGACTCCTTCTGGAATTTCAACTACAATAACCCCCACTTAACCCGGAGGAACGGGTATATACAGTCTGAGCAGCAGAACAGACACCTGAGCAACTGAACAGGATTTTCGCCTCAGCAGCAGAAGAGGACTTCACTAATACAAAATAATATCTGACACTGTGTGTTCTTAATAACACTGATTTGTCATCGATAGTAGAAACCTCCTATAATCAAATCCATAAGTATATGAAGTGTATGTAAAGATATGAAGAGAAGGTAATGCTAAGAATCGAAGATTATGAAAGTTATTTGTAGATTCAAAGTAGTAAAAACGTATGTTCGTTGTTTGAATGCAAATATTAAAGCACAAGAAGAGTATTAGAGAGTTAGAATGAAAATCAGTGAATATGAAGTGTTTGGGAGTATCTATATATAATAGATAAAGAGTTACTGCCATTGGTGAAGGGTTCTGACGAAGAGGAGCATCTATTTCCGTTTAGAGAAGGGTTGCATCCCTTTGGAGAAGAAGATGTCTTTTCGAAAATATGGCAGTTGGTCTCGGGTCAGTCGACTGGTCATTCATGGTCAGTCGACTGACTATGCAAAAGATTTAAAAAATAAACAGTGCATATGTAAATGTACACAGTCAGTCGACTAGATGGTTATGGCCAGTCGATTGGCTGTGATATTTTTACATAGTATGCTTCTGTTGTGATTTTTTATGTGAAATATGAAGTGCAGACTACTTGAGGATGGATTTTAACAAATTTCTAAGACTCAATCATACATACTTGACAATGAAAGCATAGATTAAAAGTCTTTGATATAGCCATAGTCCGTTGATTATTTCTTTTTGTCGTGAATTCTCTTTTTCTTCTAACTTGCTTTGTCTTGAATCAAAACTAGTGATTCAACAAAAAATAGCAAAACTTTTAGAACAATCAGCTGTTCTTATGTGGGATGAAGCAAGAATGGTACATCATTATGTATTTGAGGCATTTGATAGAACTATGTGAGATATAATGGATGTAGATGAACCATTTGGAGGTAAAATCCTTATTAATGTAGGAGATTTTCGACAAGTATTGCTAATTGTTCCTAAAGCTATAAGAAATGAAGCTATTACCTGCTCTTTCATCATGAATGAGTTACGAACACAAAATGCATGCATCATTAATATGGGAAAAATTTAAAATTTTGCATATAAAGAAAAACATGCGAGCAGCAATGTAACGACCCGTAAATTTTCGATAATAAAATTTGTTATTTTAACAAGATTTTGTAATTTAATTTGGAAAGGAATAAAAAATTTATAATTTAATATTGAAATGAAATATAGCAATGGTAATTAAAACTAATTATTAACAATTTGAATAAAATTCTGATAAATGAAGTAGTGAAAGAGTTATACCTGGTTATAAATTTGAGTATAAGAAAACAAGTGTGAATGTTGAATCATTAATGAGATAATATGTGATTAATATAATTGAAGTAAATCAGTGTTAATTAAGTAATTATAACATTTGATTTGTAAATAATAATGAATTCATTTATGTGATTTAAAGTAATAGTAACGATTGTAAGTTACTATTTAATTGGTCTATTAATTTTGTTGTAAATGTTATATCCGAGTATAAAAATTGAATATGAGTAAATAAATGTAAGTGTTGTATGAACAAATGAATTAGAGTATAAGTAATGGTAATTGAATGAATTTAGCATTATGTAAGCAATTATGATAATTAGTGAAAATGATAAACTAGAGTGTAATAAAGATAACGGTAACAACTATTTTAAGTTGTCTATTTAGTCTATAAAATGAAGTGGAAATCAATTGTATTAAAATGAAATAAATGTTCATTAATGTGAGTAAGAACCATAATTGTAAAGTGTGAATGTAATAAAGCAATGGAAATGCCTATTTTATTCATAAGATAATATAAAGGAATGAAACCTATTTGAATGAATTAATTGAGGTTTTAATTATAATAAATGTATACATTTGACAAATTCAATAAAATTGAAAACAACTGTTAATACAAATGAAAGATGGATATTTGAATATTATTAATGTAATAAAAAAATAAACCAATGATATTTTATCCATAAAATGATAATTGATTCAATAACAAGATTTAGAAATCAAATATATGGATTAACTAGGAATTTAAATTTATAAATTTCTGAATTTATTGAAATTGAAATTAAATGCTGTAAATTGTGAAATTGATGGAATTGGGCTTCGAAACCAGTTCCATTGCGTTCAAAAGTCCTTTTTATGTTAGGATAGCGTGTCAGCATGCTTAAATTAGAGTTCAGACTGTTTTCGGACCCAGCGATATACATACGTCACGCTAATCGAAATATATTATTTATTTATTCCCAAACCCTAAAAATTTTATACAGCCGCCATTCTTCCTCCTTCAATGGCCGAGAATCATGCAACTTCTCCCCCTTAGATCTCTCCATCTGATCATCGATTCGCTTCAACTCCTAAATGAAAGTTGGAGGTATCGTTGTCCTCTACACATCCAAAGGTTAATTCACGGTCGTTGATTCATCTCTGGTCGTCATATGGCACGCACGCGATTTGATGCATGGGTTGCGTTTGGGTCTATATGCGATTGAACGGAGAAGGAGAAGGTGAACGTTCTTTTATTTATTTACTTTATAATATTAATCGTATAACTTCTAATCTTAATATCTTTTGCATATGAGCTTCGATTCACGCGCGATTTCTCAATTTGGGATCGTATCAGAATTCTGGACACTTTGACGCAGGTTTGGGCGAATTTTGAGACCGTTCAAATTTTGGGTTTAAATTGGATTTAAATCCAATTTAAATTCAAAGGTAAGTGTTTTAACCCACTCACAACTTCTAAAATTTCTTATATTTGTTAAATTGATTTATGATGTGATTAGAAATTTATTTATGACTGTTTGGCATTATTTGAATCATCATCTCAGTTTATTTGACTTTATTTGGATAAAATAGTTATTTAGTTTATTATTGAATCTAACTGCCAATAAATACCTGCTAATTATTATCTGTTCTATATTGATGTTATTGATTGAATTGGATGATGATTGTGATAAATGTTTGATGATTGATATTTGATGAATGAATGTTGTATTTTTTAATGTTATAAACTGCAAGTTGTTATGGATTTTATTTCATTCGGGATTGTGGTTTGAGATGATATATAACCGTATTTATATTATAAATTATGGATTGAAATGATAAATATCTGTACCACTTGACCATAGGATATAAAATTATATACATGCACTGTGATCATATATAAAATATTTTGAATTGATTTCTATGGTTTTGTAAACAAATATACTGTTTTAGATAAATATTGATTTTAGATATTGTATAAATGTTATTTTATCCTTGATATTAAGCTATGTATAATTTTTTTAATATAGAACAAGCTTAATAATAAGTTTGATTTTTATTGAAGATAATATGGTCAAGTATTTAGATTACATTTTATTGGATTTAAATCAATTAAGGTTGGAAGATAAATTTGAAATTTATTTGAAATAGAATTTATTTAAGAACTAAACTCAAATAAGTTTGATCTGAAATTTATTAAATTTGAAATTTTAAAAGGTATGATTTTATAACTTGATTTTTGTTTAAGGTTAATTAAATGAATATTTTCAAGTATAAATAAATTGAAGGAAATATTTAGTTATTTGTAATTTGAGTTTTATTTAAATGATAATGGAGTTATTAAGTAAATTATTTCAAAACTAAATAATAGAAAATTTAATTGTGAAATTGTAATTACCAAACATAGTTTTGAAATTGTTGAATACTTAAAGTTTGAAATATATTGAATTTGAAATGGCTTATTTTGTGGATCAAATATGTTTTGAAATCGATAAAATTTGGAATAGTTTATTTGGAAACTGAATCGAATTGAAATTTATGATTTGGGATTTGGTTAAATATAAAATGTAGAAATTCGAGTTGTTTCGGAATTGGTTCGTGAAATTGAAGAAGCCATTTTATTATATAAAGTATTTTAAATATTTAAACCATTTAAGTGGTGGAAGTTATGTTTCAAAGTTACGAGTTTCAAGGTTTTAAAATTTGAAAGTGTTATATTTCAAGTGTTTTGATTTCGAAATGTTATACCTTTGAAAGTGTTATGATTTTAGAAAAAGGTATATTTAAAATGAAAATGACATCGTATTGATTTGTTTTTGAAAAGGCAATGATATTTGGTTTTAAAGTATAAACTATTTTGAAAATGACCGCGGTGTTATTATAACGTTTGGTTGTTAAAGAGACTGGAATCGGAAGTTGTCATACTCTCTGCCAACTCCGAAAACCACTTTAACAACTGTGTACGCGATGAAGATTCTAGAATGAAGTAGGATGGTGGCGGCATTCCCTTGAGGTATGTACATGGACCCGGCTCCCGTGAATTGGCATAAGGTGGCTAAAACAGAAGCGCTTACGAGCCAATGAGGTAGCCCCTCTTATCAGACACACTCCTTCAATACCAAACTATTACTTTATGATTGATTGGGGTCCTTTGATTTTTTTAGGGGTGTGGCTCGAGGTGGGCGGTAGCTGCGCACTATGTGTCACCATCAGTCTGGATGCGTAATTGGTACATCTATCCTGGCATTGCCTAGTTGTGCCATATCACCTACCCTAGCGAGCCTTGTCATAGTTTGATTTGTCTTGTATCTATGGAGTATCTTCTCGTCGTCTCCCGATCAGGAGATATGCAGGTACTGTATGGACTACTAGCACTATTACGTGTTAAGACTATATGGGTAACCCCTTAACACTATTTGTGACGCCCGGAATTTTTAGATGTTTGAAATAGGAATAATTAATTGATTTTAAATATTTAATAGTTAATTTTTAACTTGAATTCAAATATCACTATTTATTTGATAATTAAATTTATTAATTTAAATAATTTGAAGTTGGATAAAATGTTGAATCTAGAGTTTTAAGCCTGTTAAAAATAATTTGAAGGCTTGTGAAATTTATATTGATAGTTCTAAAGATAATAAAAGCTTTTAAAATTGAATTTGGAAGTGCTTTGTTAAGTTTTGAAATTTTATCGTTTAAATTGAATTTAAAAATAGCCTTCCGAGGCACAGTCTCAGAATTCGACGAAACTAGTTCCATTGGATTCGTAATATTGTATTATTATCTAGTTTCAATTTTCATAATGTTTGGAGTTGTTGTGTGAGCGTACGATATATAAACGCGCTGAAATTTATATCGAAAATTTAATATAATAACTAGGTCCAAAAAGCTATCTTCTCCATACGATCGATTTAGGACTCGAAACCTTTTCCATTGCGTTTGGAATAGGGGTATAACATTATGAACGTCTAGCGGCACGCCTCGATAGGGGTTCGGAATTTTGAAGCGTGTAAATCGAGATGATTTGAATTTGAATTGAATGTATATATTCGCATAAACTAGCCAACCTTTAGCTGAAATTCTTTCCCATCAGCCATCCTATCCTATACCTATGCAAGCCTAGTCATCCAATCCTGTCCCTTTTTCTATCAAACACGCAAAGGGTTCTTCTACACGCTAACTTCTTTTCCCTTTTTTTCTTTCACCTTTTTAAAATAGTGCGGCCGAATCATTTACTAAAGAGGAAAATCGAATTCGAAAAAAATAAATAATGGTTTCACTAAAATTTCTTCGATTGAAACCTTTCCATTTCCTCTCAATTCGTTCTCGAGGTCGATCTCGTCGTCTCTAGTACGAGTTGGAGCTTTGAACCGTCCCATCGTCTGGGTTAAGCTAGGGTTGTCATTCGAGGCGAGGTGCTTGATGTCAGGGGAGCACGCACGTGATTGAGGCGAGGGAAGGGGATCTCTATGCTGTCTTCGGCGAAGACGAGTTTGACTTAAGGATCGCATTCGATGGCGGCAGCGATTTCGTGAGAAAAGGCAGAGGCGAAGTTCGATATCGTGGCCATGGGATGTTCGGCAGGTCCGCGTCGTTGGGAAGCGTGCAACAGTAGCGGCGGCAAAGGGGGGAGGAGTATGCACGGGGTTGTTTGGTTCAACGATAAAGGCAATGAAGGGTTGCCTTGGTTGGAGGTCGCAGTGCCGAGGGCTTGGTTATCTGGGATCGTTCTTGTTCGAGTAAGGTAATCATTTTCTAACTAAATAAAAATGTATTGGTTAAAATTAAAAATTTGCATACTGGACTCACTGTTTAATATATATATATATATATATATATATATATTAAGGTAATTTAATTTTTTATATCATTTAAATTTAATGATAAATAGGTATAAACTTTTAAATTAAATTGTTTATCAAAATTTAATAGTAAAGTTTAGTTTAGAGTTTTATTATCTTAGTAGATTTCATTTGAAAAATGAGAACCAATATTTAAAACTAGTTAATTAAAATTTATTTAATGATAAAAATAAATTGTCTAATTACATAAAATTATTAATAAATTATATAATGTAATATAGTGATTAATTTGTTTAATAAACTTATTTAATTATTTTTAGTCGCTAAAAATATTTTATTGAAAGGAAATTGGTTTAAATTAAATTGTTAGTTTAAGATCAAATTGTTAGTTAAATTAAATAAATAAATAGTAATTAATTATTCGACCAGTTCACATATTAACAAATCATATAATGTGTGTACAAGGTCTTAAATTGTGAAGAAATCAAGCCGAGATGGATCGAATTGCAAATTAAAAAGCAAAGGTGAGTTGATCTCACTCATCTGGGTTTAATTTAAATTTAAATGGTTAAAGTTAAATAATTGGTTGAATGATTGAATTGATTTGATGTGCTATATTATATATAGTAGTATATAGTATATATTGGAGTGATTGATTCCCATATTATATAGCGGATGAGACCCTATGCACCACATAATAGCGGATGATATGATTTAATCCCATATACCGCGATATTCCACCTCGAAGTGAAATTGGTATTTTATGTTGTGCTAACATCCGTGGATGCAGGGAAACAGGTTGGATGGATCAAACTGCATTCCTCAAAATTATTTAGATTATTTAATATTCTGTGTTATGAATATTTGATATCCTATGATGAGTTATATTGATAATTGGAATATTGAATGCTATGGTTTTCTTGAATATTTCGGTACACTGAGTTATCAAAATATATTGTTACCTGGAGATTTGACCAGGCAACTAAGTACTCGGTATTCAAGGTGTTCGGCATCAGGTTGTTCAGCATTCAGGATGTTCGGCCTCACTTTGTTCGGAATGATTCCATACTGCTCGACATTCAGGATGTTCGGCTTTGCTTTGTTCGACATGATACCATACTGCTCGGCATTCAGGGTGTTCGGCATTCAGGGTGTTCGGCATACAGGATGTTCGGCTTCGCTTTGTTCAGCATGATTCCATACTGCTCGGCATTCAGGGTGTTCGGCATATAGGATGTTCGGCTTCGCTTTGTTCGGCATGATTCCATACTGCTCGGCATTCAGGATGTTCGGCATTCAGGGTGTTCGGCATACAGGGTGTTCGGCTTCACTTTGTTCGGCATGATTCCATACTGCTCGGCATTCAGGATATTCGGCATTCAGGGTGTTCGGCATATAGGATGTTCGGCTTCGCTTTGTTCGGCATGATTCCATACTGCTCGGCATTCAGGGTGTTCGGCATTCAAGGTGTTCGGCACCGCTTCGTTCATCATGAGAATGTCGTTCGGCATTCAGGGTGTTCGGCATCACTTCGTTCGGCATGAGAATGTCGTTCGGCATTCAGGGTGTTCGGCATCACTTCGTTCGGCATGAGAATATCGTTCGGCATGAGAATATCGTTCGGCATCCATGCCTTTCTCGGCATTTTTGCCGTTCGGCCTCTCTGGATCGGCACACAGAGATCACTCTATTTGGGCCAAGCTACTTAGCTCCTGGCCCACCAAGGAAGTCCAACCCATTCTCGCCTATAAATAGAGAGGCAGGGGTACAGTGAAATGAATCTCTTTTCGAGAACACTGGGGGGACTTTGCCATTTTGTATACTCTCTTTTTAAAATCAAACTTGTATGCAAGTGATTAATTTATGGATTGTACCTTTATTCAAGTAATTGAGAAAGCAATAAAGATTAACCTTAAAGTGGACGTAGGCAATTACGCTGAACCACTATAAATCTGATGTTCGTATTTTCTGCATTTAAATCTGCATATTATCCTCTGTTTAACTTACTTTCTTCATTAATCTCTCTACACAATCTCTCTTAAGGGTGTTAGTGACTAATTTCGGTGCTAACATTTTGGTGCTTTCACTGAGAATCGAATTCTCATGACGATAGGATCTACTTTGTAGCTACTGGATTGAAAAATCCCCCGAAGGAGATCCAAATCATTCAAAAGACATCTGTTAATTCTACTCAGAGTTACAACCAACAACTCTACCATGGGGCGACCACGAACTAGATCGGCCTCTCACAACGTAGATGTCCACGAAACTGCTAGTGTACAACAGATAGGACCTAGCAACCAACCAGCAATTCAAGGCGCATGAACCTCCACCCAAGCGGAGGTTGTTTCCCGAACAGAGTTCAACGACTTGATAAGAGAACTCAAGGAAAGTAGAAGGCAACTTGCTGAGCAGATCCAAGCCAATACTAATCTCATGACTCAGCTTGCCCAGCAGCAGCATCAGAATGCTGGAAGTAGTCCTGCTCCTTATTCTGAATCCGATAGCTCGACCTCAGCTGATGGACCTCCTAGGCGTAGACGCCGTAGGGATGAAGCTGCACAAGCAGGTGCTACCAATCGATCCATCTGGGATTAGGCACGTGATGAGACCGGATGCCCGGATCACCAAGACCCAAATCAAGCGGGACCTCAACCCGCACGGTCCCATGGAACGGAACCCAACCTCCCACCCTCCATACAAACTCCGGACTTATCAGCCATGGTCAAGCAGTTGATGAGAGAGAACCAAGGCCTGACCAACAAAGATTGGGGAGTGTCCAGGAGTCATACTCCCTTCATAGATGTTATCCTACAGGTTGAGTACCCCAAGAAATTCAATATGCCGACTATTCCAGCCTATGAAGGGAAGACTGACCCTACGCAACGCGTGATGAGGTACGAATGGATGATGGATTTGGCAAGGGAAAATGACGCAATTTAGTGTAGGTGTATCCCAATCACTCTGTCCGGAATCGCCACTATGTAGTTTATTCGACTCCCTCCACGATCTATATCCGGCTTCGACGAATTGGCAATGAAATTTGTCGAACAATTCATAATACATGCCACTCGTCCAAAGGATGTGATGTCCTTATCAAGCGTAATCCAAGCTCCGGAAGAGTCTTTGAAAGCATACTTACAGAGGTTTCATGTTGCCACCACTGAAGTTAGCAATCCTAACGACCACGCAATTTTGATGGCTGTAATGCGAGGTGTAGATCCAGATTCGGAGTTTGGAGATTGGTTGGCGAGAAAGTCCCTAGGTACATTAGAACGATTCTATGCCAAAGCTTATTAGTTCATACGGAGGGAGGAGGCTCGATGGACAAGACGAGATAAGGCACCAGGGCCTGTTCAGGAGACTGTGAAAAGTAACATCGCCGTGAAGCAGTCTGGTGATAGTTCGAGAAAAGTTCAAGTCAACGTCCAGAATAAGCCTGGGTGGTCCAAAGGATCCGGAGATGGGAATCCTGGAAAGAAAAGAGAAGCAGGGAAATGGAAGCCAAGGATTCCGACCTACAATGAATACACCCCGTTGAATACTTCTCTTGAAAACATTTATCTATCTACCTGTAACACCTTTGAATACAGAAAGCCGTGCCCAAAGGAGTCCATTGAAGAACAGAAACAGACAGGGAAGTACTGTCGCTTCCATGAGACCCATGGAAACAATACCGAGGAGTGTAGACACCTCCATGACGCCATTGAAAAGTTAATCAGACAGAAAAAATTGCAGGAATTTGTCAAAAACCCACAAGATGAAAGACAAGGAACGTCGGACCCCGGACGCGGGCCGGCTCCACGCCAACCAGAACAACCTGCTCGGACTGTGGGTAGATTGATTATAAACACTATTGTCGGAGGACCTCGTCCTGTAGACAAGAATTGGCAAGAGATGGAACGATATGCTACCTCCTTGAGGCATGCGGATTACGAATGTTGTTCGAATATGGAAGATGGAACCCCCGCAAAACAACAACGCATGATGACTAACGATATAGTGTTTAGGAGTCGAGACGCGGACAAGGTGGAGGCTTTTACTATCGACCCGATGGTTATATCTGCAATAATCAGGCCATCTTACGTGAAAAGAATCTTGATTGATTGTGGAAGCTCTGTCAACATCATCTTCAAGAAGGCTTATGACCAAATGAAGATGGAAATGAAAGATTTGAAACCATGTAAAGCCTGTATCCACGGCTTTAATGGTGCTGCAACCGACGCGATGAGATATATAGAACTGCCAGTTGAACTGGGGGAAGGTGAGCGTAGGAGAGTGTGAGTCCTACCGTTTATAATAATGGATGTTGACTCTCCATACAATGTCTTTTTGGGTCGTCTACCCTTGGCAGAATTTAAGGCTGCTTTGGCACCATGGTGTTTGACATTAAAATTTCCGACGGACAAAGGAGTCGGTGTTGTACATAGCGATCAGGCAACCGGTCGCGCATGTTATGTGGTGGAACTGAGAGAAGCTCAGCGGAGAGAGAAGGGAAAGGTTGCGGACAGCTCCATCCGCATCCTAAAGATTGATGATTGACAAGTAATGCCCGAGCCCTGGCTCGGGCAGCATTCTCGGATCCTTAGAGACATAGATCCACCAGATGATGATGGGGAACCCAGGGAATCAAACGCAGCACCGGCTGAGCTGACGATCGACATTCCAGTTAGCCGGGATGACCCATCACGAGTTCTTAAGATTGGATCACAACTCGACCCCTCAGTGGCCGAGGATCTTACTGATTTCCTCCGGGCGAATCTGGATGTTTTCGCTTGGACACACTCTGATATGTGCGGAATTTCTCCAGAAATTGTGAGTCATATGTTGAACATAGACCCGAAACACGTTCCCGTAAAACAGAAAAAGAGAGGTATGGACCCGGATAGGTCTGCGGCTCTCAAAAAGGTGGTGGACAAACTCAAAGCCAGTGGGTTCGTCCGCGACGCCCTCTACCCTGAATGGGTATCTAACCCAGTGCTAGTGAAGAAAGCAAATGGAAAGTAGAGAACTTGTGTTGATTACTCCGATATGAATAAAGCATGCCCGAAGGATAGTTTCCTTTTGCCTAGAATTGACCAGCTCGTCGACTCTACCGCTGGACACGAACTATTGTCATTTATGGATGCATATTCAGGATACAATCAGATCTCGATGCACATTCCAGACTAAGAGCACACCAGTTTTGTCACAAATATGGGGCTATATTGCTATGTAGTAATGCCCTTTGGATTGAAAAACGCGGGGGCAACGTATCAGCGCCTGGTGAATTGAATGTTTAAGGACCAAATTGGTAGAACGATGGAAGTCTATGTGGATGACATGCTCGTGAAGTCACGGCAGTCAAACGACCACATCCGAGACTTAGCAGAAATGTTTGATATACTCAGACAATACGATATGAAGATCAACCCCTTGAAGTGCTCTTTTGGCGTGGCATCAGGGAAGTTCTTGGGTTTCATTGTGAATGCACGTGGAATTGAAGCTAACCCGGAAAAGATTCAGGCTATCCGGGACATACAAGTGCCCAAAACTATAAAGCAAGTACAAAGCTTGAACGGAAAGGTGGCAGCGCTGAGTCCATTCATATCCAGAGCTACATACAAGTGTATTCCTTTCTTCGACGTGATAAAGAAAGGAAAAATAAATTTTGAGTGGACATCCGACTGTGAGGATGCATTCCGAGCTCTGGTAAGACATTTGGAGAGCCCCCCAGTGCTATCGAAACCAATAGACCATGAAATGTTGTATGTGTACTTGGCAGTATCCCAACATGCTATCAGTACGGCTTTGGTTCGTGAAGAGGACCAAGTTCGTAAACCAGTTTACTACGTTAGTAAACGTCTGACGGGGATAGAAAGAAACTATCCCAAGATCAAGAAATTAGCCTATTGCTTGGTGATTGCATCACGCAAGTTTCGCCTATACTTCCACGCACACTCGATCAGTGTTTACACCGACCAACCCCTACGACGGGTACTCCAACGACCGAAAACTTCTGGAAGGATGTTAAAATGGAATATCGAGTTGAGTCAGTTCAATATTACCTACTTTCCGTGAAGGGCCATACATGGGCAAGCGCTAGAGGATTTCATCGCTGAATTCACCATGACAGACGAATCAAATGGCCGCAATGTCATACCTCCCGTCCGATGGAAGATGTACACCGATGGGGCATCTAACGACCGTTGTTCGGGGGTTGGCATAGTTCTGGTAATTCCATAAAACCGATCAGTTTGCTATGCTTTAAAGCTCGAATTCACAACAATGAATAACGAAGCCGAGTATGAAGCATTGATCGCTGGCTTAAGACTCGTCAATGAACTAGGAATAAGATCGGTCAAAATTTTTTGCGACTCACAACTGGTGGTATATCAAGTGCATGGAGACTACCAAGTAAGGGGGCAGAGACTTGCCCCGTATATGGCCCAAGTTCAGGAGCTGCTAGTGAATCTCTCGAGTATTATGATATTTCACATGTTCCGCGTGAACAAAACAGAGCAGCTGATTCATTGGCAAAATTTGCAAGCACTGGTGATGCGCAGCAGATGAGATTGTTTCCCATTGAATCCTTACATGTTCCAAGCATAAATATAATGGAGGTAGATTTCATATTAGAAACAGAAATCGAGAAGGAGTCATGGATGACCCCACTCAAGCAGTACTTGTTACACGGGGCCGTGCCCGAAAGAAGGAGCGAAAGACGACAAGTCATTTGTAAGGCTTCTTGTTATGTAATGCGGGATGGAATAATGTATCGAAGGGGATTCTCGACCCTATTGCTCCGGTGCATTGCCCATGATGGGATAAAATGAGTCCTGATGGAAGTCTATGAGGGGGAATGTGGCGACCATACGGGGGGGGGGGCAGACGTTAGCAAAGAAAATCCTCCGCTATGGATACTATTGGCCAACTGTAAATCGGAATGCCACAGACTACGTAAGAAGATGTGACAAATGCCAGAAATATGAAAAAATCCCAAGAGCTCCGTCGATGGAACTCACATAAATGGTTAGTCCTTGGCTGTTTGCAATGTGGGGGATCGATATAGTCGGTTCCTTACCCCTATCCAAAGGTGGTGCAAAATATGTGATTGTTGCAGTCGATTACTTTACCAAGTGGGCAGAAGCAGAGCCTTTGTCCACTATCACCACCAAGAAAGTCATTAATTTCGTAGTACGAAATATCATATGCCGCTTTGGCTTACCACGAACCATCGTTACAGACAATGGAACTCAGTTTGAAAGCAAAGAGTTCAGGGAATTTTGCCAAAGATAAGGTATTGAGAAAAACTTTGCAGCGGTTGCTCATTCGAAATCTAATGGACAAGTGGAGGCTGTAAACAAGATAATCGAATCCATATTGAAAAAACGTTTGGAAAAGGCTAGAGGCAAGTAGGTGGATGAGCTTCCGACAGCACTTTGGGCTTACAGAACCACCTACAAGTCCGCGACAGGCCACAGTCCATTCGCATTAGCATATGGCATGGAAGTTGTCATACCCGTTGAACTTGAAGTCCCATCACATCGGGTAACTTATTACGACCCTGAGTCAAATCGAGATCTTTTGCTGGAATCGTTGGACTTCATTGATGAAAAACGCGAAGAAGCCAATTAAGAGAGGACGCGTACAGGCATCGAGTTGCTCGATATTATAACGAAAAAGTTCGACCGAGGATCTTTGGTGTGGGTGATCTCGTTTTGAAACGAGTTTTCCCAGTTCCATCACACACGAGCCCCGCATGGGAAGGTCCATACATCATCGAACGGAAGCTTGGAGAAGGAACTTTCAAACTAGCGACCGTCGATGGTGCGACACTCCTCCGAGCATGGAATGGTGAACATTTGCGGCATTATTACACTTAGTTCATTTCTATCATATTTTAGTTGCATTTATTTCCAGCCAGTTTTTATTCCTAGTTTACGGCATGTAAAAAGACAATTTAGTTTATTTGCATTAATAAAGGCTTGAAGCCAATTCTTTTTCCCATGAATTGTCGATGTTTCTGTGTAAGATAACGCTGTAAAAAATGTCTGAGAGATACATTACTCTGTCTGACGTACAAACGAGTATAAACGATTCTAAATCTCTAAGTCCCCGGAGTGCGGACTGGAGTACTCTAAGTCCCCAGAGTGTGGACTCGAGTATAAACGACTCGAAATCTTCAAGTTCCCAGAGTGTGGATTGGAGTACTCTAAGTCACCATAGTGTGGACTCGAGTATAAACGACTCAAAATCTCCAAGTCTCCGGAGTGCGGACTGGAGTACTTTAAGTCCCCAGAGAGCGGACTCGAGTACAAACGATTCCAAATCTCTAAGCCCCTGGAGTGCGGACAGGAGTACTATAAGTCCCCAAAGAGCGGACTCGAGTATAAATGATTCCAAATCTCCAAGTCCTCGGAGTGCGGACTGAAGTACCCTAAGTCCCCAGAGTGTGGACTCGAGTATAAACGACTCGAAGTCTTCAAGTCCCTAGAGTGCGAATTGGAGTACTTTAAGTCCCCAGAGTGTGGACTCGAGTATAAACGATTCCAAATCCCCAAGTCCCCGGAGTGTGGACTGGAGTACTCTAAGTCCCCAAAGTGTGGACTCAAGTATAAACAACTCGAAATCTCCAAGTACCCGGAGTGCGGACTGGAGTACTCTAAGTTCCCAGAGTGTGGACTCGAGTATAAATGACTCCAAATCTCCAAGTCCCCAGAGTGCGGATTGGAGTACTCTAAGTCCCCAGAGTGCGGACTCGAGTATAAACGACTCGAAATCTCCAAGTCCTCGGAGTGCGGACTGGAGTACTCTAAGTCCCTAGAGTGTGGATTCGAGTATAAACAACTCGAAATCTCCAAGTCCCTGGAGTACGTACTGGAGTACTCTAAGTCCCTAGAGTGTGGACTCGAGTATAAACGACTCCTAATCTCCAAGTCCCCGGAGTGCGGACTGGAGTACTCTAAGTCCTCAGAGTGCGGACTCGAGTATAAACGACTCTATATCTCCAAGTCTCTAGAGTGCGGACTGGAGTACTCTAAGTCCCCAGAGTGCGGACTTGAGTATAAACGATTCAAAATCTCCAAGTCCGTAGAGTGTGGACTAGAGTACTCTAAGTCCCTAGAGTGCGGACTCGAGTATAAACGATTCAAAATCTCCAAGTCCCCAGAGTGCGGACTGGAGTACTCTAAGTCCCCAGAGTGCGGACTCGAGTATAAACGATTCAAAACCTCCATGTCCCTAGAGTGCGACTCGAGTATAAACGATTCAAAACCTCCAAGTCCCCAGAGTGCGGACTCGAGTATAAACGATTTAAATGTCCAAGTCCCCTGAGCGCGGACTGGATATAAATGACTTGAAGTCATCAAGCCCTTGGCGTACGAATTGGAAAATATTATAAGTCCCCAGAGCGTGGGATAAAATAATGGGCAAATACCAAGGAAGTTGTCAACTTGTTTGAAGATGAATCGAGAAGTTCACGTAACTCGCAGTAGCTCGGGTTTTGACCACGGTTATACCAAAAAACCAAACAACAACAGTCCTCTGAGAGGAAAAAGAACTAAGTTTTATCCATCATAAGTAATTTTATTTACATGAACAACGAAAACAAAAATAATTACATAATCCAAACTAGCTCTTGTTGAACGAGAGCGTAGACTACTTCTTTGACTTCTTTGACTTTTTGCCCGATGACTCCTCCCCGGTACGTTTACCCTTAATAGCTTTCTTTGACGGGGGAGTGACAGCTGAAGATGTATGAGGAACATCCATGGGTTTGGACCCGCCTAGGAGAATGACCTTCAACGGCTTGTTCAAAGGATCGTCTGGGTCCACAGCTTGAGGTTCGACCTTGATCTTGATCGTCTTTTCCTTCTCTTTATCAAGCTGCTCCTTCATGCTCAATTCGGATGTGTGCTCAGAGACGCCTGTAATTTCAACTTCATAACTCCCATCAATAGGAGAGGAAGTCTCAGATTTGTCCTCGTCAAGTGCTCCGATCACCCGAGCATCGAGACCGGGAGCATCTCCAGCGTGAGTGGCCTCACTCATTTTTCCCCTACCTCCTTGGCGACATCGCTTCTCGAAGTGGGCTCAAGATCAGAACGGCCTGCATAAAATCATGAAAAACAAGTATTAGAATGCGATAGCTTTAATGAAAAACAAAAACTCTTGGAATGTTAAAGCAAAAAATTTGCCGACCAGGTTCCGGCTGGCTCTCAGCCGTCAGGGGGGTCTCACCCTTTGGAATAGGGGACAAAACATGAATACCAAGGCCGAGGTCCTCCGGGTCATGGCCGATGTGCTGTTCAAAAGGATCGAGTATCGACCGACCGGCCGGCTGAGTAGGCACATGAGCTGGAGACTCAATCTCGGATGGATCGGCGATAACTTCTTTCCCTTTTGTTGAGGGGGAGCCTTTGCAATAAATGGCTTTGGCCGCTGACAGGTCTGAAGGCTCATTTCCCTTAAGGAATTCTTTTACCACGGCCCCCTCATCAACCTCCTCAATACCGTGTTCAGCCTTCTTGATTTCAATTAGAGTCTCCTACGCCTCGGCCAAGGATTCGAGATAGCCATCGCCCAGAAAAGTTAAGTCCCGGTGCATGAGAACGCGTGCGGTGTATTCAGCAATATGGGAGTCGAACATGGTTTTAATTTCTTCTCTACCTTCTTCCTTGGCCGCCTCAAGACGGGAGTCGATTTCCACAGATGCTATCTTTTTGCCCTCTTCGCAGGCTTCATTCTTCAGCGCCTCAACTTTGGAAAGCTCGCCCTCAAGTTTCACCTTTAGGAGTCGCGTTGCAACGATCTCGTCGCAATACCGTTGCGACTCTTCTTGGGCAACAATATTCTCTTCTTGCTCTTTGCGGAATCGCTCCACATGTTCCTTAACTCGGAGACAGAATGCATCCCTCTCCTTTTGCATCGCGTCTTTTTCCAAAGCCAAAGCTCCACAGCGTTGAACCGCCTCGTCGAGTTCTTTTTTGTGAGTCGATTCCAGACGAGTTACAGCTTCGGCGGTATCCTTAGCGCTCTGCTGGGCGGCCTCAAGTTGAGATTTATAAGATGCAATCTCTTCGTCCTGAGCTTTGATAATTTATTTGTCATCAATAGCCTCAAGCTTCAGGCGATCAATCTCATGTTGGCGTTCTATGGAGACTTCAGACACTTTCTCTGCAAGATGAACGAACGCGTCGTGCTGAACATAGACGTCGTTGGTGCAGGCGATAGCGCTCTACTTGACATCTCCAGGAATATGATGGATCGTAGGGAGAAACTTCAGACCATCAAAGCGGATTTTTGGGAATCTAACTTTAAGCTCGGCCAGTTTCTCCGATACTGATGGATCTGTTGCAAGGACAGAAGGAGACGGCTTCAAAAGTTCAGCTCTCCTATGAGGATCCCAGGACTATCGGGTGGAGGAGGAATCGGAGTGTTGATCACGGGGAACATCAGATTGTGACCCCTTATGGCCGTGCTTATCTTTGCTTTGCCCCGAGTGAGAAGGGGGATGTTGGTAGTATTTGGGCTGATAATACGTTTTCTTCCGAGATGATGAGTCCCGGGAATGATAATCCCTATCGCCATCGCCGTCTCTGTCCCGACGTTTTCCGAAACCTTAGTCCCGTCTAGAGTGATGGAAGGTAGATGACCCGCGGAGATGATCGATTTGTACGTCCCATGTCACCTGCACAGAATTTAAAAAAACAACGAATTAGTAAAGAGTAGAGTGACGACAGAAATTTAAGTACAAGGTGAAGTGCATGTGTTTGTGTGTGTCCTAGTGTTTCCCTCCGACGGACCAGTTTCTTTACTAATGGGAGTTTTTTCTCCCTGAGTTTGGGCTTGAACGTCTGCATCGCCTCTGATGGGCAAGTGAAGTTTAAGCGACTCAGGATCATCGAAATCATAATTAAGTAAATCATCAGGTATCGAGAGGATAGAGAGGCCCTTTAAAGAACTTTCTAAACGTTGTGAGGAGGCCTATTTCTCTGTCGGAATAAGAGTAACTTTAGAGGTTGCACTAATTTTTCCCTCCTTATGTTGTAGTCAGTTTCTTTTTCCTCTTCGAAGGGGAGGATGATGTTTCGATGTCATGAACTTTAACTAGTGGGTCCTGAGTAGGCCCAACGTTCTCATCTTGTGCTTTGGGTGTTTCATTTTCTTTGATTTCTCCTTCTTCTAGTGTTCCAGGAGCGTTGTGTGCTGAAGACTCAGCTTGTTTTTTTCCCTTTACCGAAGGCGGGCCGGGGTATGGAAACTCCCAGAGGAAGGCTTATCCGACTCTGCAAACAGTCCAAACCTCGAAAGTGACTCATTTGAAATGAGAGTTCGGATGTCCCGTTCGTCGGTAGGAGGGGGTCTAATGGCTTCAACGGCTTCAGAATACCCACGGCCGTCAGGACGTGGATTGATACCTGAAAAGATGGAAAAAAGAGTTAGAAGAGGCACGACTTTGACCAAGCATGAATATCGATCCAGAGAAAAGACTTAATTCCTTCCTCCCATCTCCTTGCGAAACCAAGAGGGCAACGCACATAAAATCATTCCTGTTTGTACAGGGCGAACATGCTGCATGCCCCAGTTAAGATTTGGCATTTGTGGTGCAGCTCGAGAAACATGAAAGAGGGGCTATCTCTCCGCTTCTTGATCATATATATATATATATATATATATATATATATATATATATATATATATATATATATATATATATATATATATCTGATGTCACCCGGGGTTGGAGGCCTAGGGAGGACAGTCATGAAGAGGACGTAGGTACCGCAGATGAAAGCGTGACCGTTCGGTTGCAATTATGACGGGGCAATGTCGATACATTGCAGCACGTCCCAAAGAAATAAGTTGAACGGTGGCACACTGCCGACCCAGCACATAAACTTATTACAAGCTATATATCCAACCGGGGGCAGGTGTGGACGATCGTGCCCTGATGGAACTAATACGTCATCCAAGGGGATTCCGTGGACGAAGCATATCCGATGGAGTGCACTTTCATTAATCTTCGAAGCCTGTGAATCGACCGGGTTGTCCAAGAAAATTGATGCCTCCAGGGCGTCGGGAGCTAAGTTATGAGTAGGGGAAGTCGACGGGTTCGAAGTACCCACGACTCATTGTTTAGAAGATAGCCCAGGTCTATCCGAGATCGTGGCCGAGCAAGATTTCTTAGACATCTTTAGTAGAAATTGAATCTAGTAGAGTACCTGTTTGAACTATACTTGAAAACAATCGACGTTAGACTTAACAACACAAGTATTCCCCCCGTGTAGTGTGTGGACTAGTGTGATAATTCAAGAAAAAGCACTGAGAAATTGAAAGTAACGGAGTTAATGGTATAAAGTTGAGCTCCGAATCGTGGCCTTCGAAGACCGTCATCGTTGACCATCTCCAAAAACTTACCCTATGGTGTTTACAATTTCGGACTCAAACATTGGCGCTAAATGTTAGAGGAAATTATCCGTTTTTGTCGATTTAGGTTCAGGCTTGTGGCTACTGAAACTAGGAAGCTATCAGTGCAGATTAGTTCGATATGCCAGTTTACTTAGGTCCTTGTCCTTGTCTTTGTCATAAGATTAGGCATAGTAAATGTTGATCGGCCTAAGTATCGTTCGGCCAAACTATTGATCGGCCTAATTATCGTTTGGCCTAAACCTTGGTCAGCCTAATTATCGTTCGGCCAAACTATTGATCGGCCTAATTATAGTTCATCCTAAACCCTGATCGGCCTAATTATAGTTCGGCCTAAACCTTGGTCAGCCTAAGTATCGTTAGGCCAAAATTTTGGTCGGCCTAACTATCGTCCGGTATTCATGACCGTTCGGCATACGCGCTGTTCGGCCAAAATACCGTTCGGCATCCTATCCAATTCGTACTTCCTGCCTATTTTTCCACTCCACTGCTCGGCATGTGGCGAATCATGCCGAGCCGAGGTTACGCCGAGCCCCAACACTCGGCACTTCGCCCTTAACAACGGTTTTATCTTTCTCCTCCATCCATACCGAACGACGTGGTCAAGTCGTTCGGCAAATCATGCCGGGCCAAGTTGATCGGCATTCTAGCCAATTTCTGTTCCTCCTCTACTCTTTCCTCCAATCTCGTTTGGCATGAGAGAACCATACCGAAACACAATACATCTTCCATCAACACCCACATGAACTTGCCTCTGACCACCTCCCCTTTTCTCTACGTCATCTAGCCCTTGAACATGCCCTAATCGCAGTTCAATCCTTTCATCCACGAAATACCTATTGGTCACGGTTCTAAGCTACGAGTTTAAGCCTCGTATTAAAACTTTTAGTCAGGGAAAACAGTTAAACAGAAGGGGTCGATACCTAGCAAATAGATTGAAGCTTGGGAGAATTCTGGAATTAAGGGCACGGCTTTGATTAATTCCGAGTGACTTGGGAAAAGGGTGATGCAGGGTATGAAGTTCGAGGAAAGAAGGGTAGTCAAATTCTTGGAGTTTGACGAGATTCGTGAATACATGATAACAGAGGTAAAAAGTGAAAAGAGAAGAAGAAGGAAAATGCTAACTTTTATAGGAGAAGAGGGGAAGTCGAAGAGACTATGACCGGTAGAACCGGTCAGAGCTGCATCGTTCGGCTTTGGCATGCAAAGCCGCTCGACATACATGGAGCATTCGGCTTCGGCTATACTGTTCGGCACACATCACTTTATTTGGAAATCAAGGGAAGTCACCATTGAGGAAACTAAACCACGGCTCGGAACAAAGCACAATGGTCACGTGATTCAAAGCGCACCATGTTCGACCACGTGATTCACTTTGGGGGGCAAGCGTTACCTGGAGATTTGACCAGGAAACTAAGTACTCAGCATTCAGGGTGTTCGGCATCCTGGGTGATCGACATTTAGGATGCTTGACTTCGCTTTGTTCGGCATGATTCCATACTACTCGGCATTCAGGATGTTCGGCTTCGCTTTGTTCAGCATGATACCATACTGCTCGGCATTCAGGGTGTTCGACATTCAGGATGTTCGGCTTCGCTTTGTTCGGCATGATTCCATACTGCTTGGCATTCAGGGTGTTCGGCATTCAGGGTGTTCGGCATACAGGATGTTCGGCTTCGCTTTGTTCGGCATGATTCCATACTGCTCGGCATTCAGGGTGTTCGGCCTTCAGGGTGTTCGGCATACAGGATGTTCGTCTTCGCTTTGTTCGGCATGATTCCATACTGCTCGGCATTCAGGGTGTTCTAAAAGGTAACGCTTAGCCTCAAGTCTCATCAACCAGGAATGACTGAAAATCAAGGGTTATGCAGCAAGGCTAGGTGGGTAGCGCCCATAAGGGTGAGGTCATCCCTATCTAGATGTCCCTTTTATTCGGCCTAGTGGTGCGGTTGCTGATCCCAACCATGGGGTGATCTTACTCGGGATTATCCAGTAAGGGGTAGTCCCGGTCTTTTGTTGCAGGGGATTGGGAGTAATCCTTGGTACGATGATCTAGGCCACGTACTGTGACAGGTGGTACCCTAGTGCCTAGTCATTAGTTAGAAATCCATTCTCCTTACGTGCCTTCTACGGGTTTTTTTGTATTACCCACGACTGTGGCTAGTAGCTGGAATTTAATGAATGTAACAATTTCGGCTATTTTACTAAGTATTTGTAAATAGACCCTATATAATATCATAGGATTTTAATAAAAAGTGTATTAGCTATCGTAAGGTCAAAACCCGACATGTTTATTTGTGACGTGGTCTTACGAGATGCTTTTGTTTTAAAAGGATTTTGAAACTGTAATAATCAATTTGAGTGTGATTTCTCACACTAGTTTTCCAGACTGGCTCGGGTGTTATTTAACTATAATGCTCGGGTCAGACCGAGTATTATAGGATATAGGAAAGGATGTTGTGGAGCTCAAGGGACGAGCTGGATGGCGATACGTACTTCCGTACTTGTTTTAAATATTCCGCTGTGTTGACTAGCTGTGTATTCAACTTTGAGGACAAGTCTATTTGACTGTCCAGTTGTATGTTATTGATGTTGATGAACTCTGATGATGTATTCTGGTGATGTATATATAAAAATGATATAGTTTTCTTTTATGTAAAGATCATTTGTAATCTGTTATATTTTATTCCGCTGCGATGGTTAGATTCTGATGTTGTTTTATATTTTCTTCTTCTACCTCTTCTTCTTTAACCCTAACAGCTCGTATTTCCGTTCACCTTGAGTTGATATGTTGGAAAATAGAATTGACTTAAGGGGTACGGATTTGCGGGTCATTACATTTAGTACCAGAGCTTAGGTTGGTGATAACCTTGGCTCTGGTAGGGATTACTCATTAAATAGAGTTCGTAGTACTCTAAAATGAGTTTGAGTATATTAATGATATGAGTGTGTATTTGTTAGTGAATATAAAAATTGTTTTATATTGTGTTGACTTATCGGTTGAATGTTTATGGATTATGGTCGATGTGTGGGATGCCATGTCATCGATAGGGTTTCTAAACACTTAAATAAGATAAACCGACATAGTATTGTTTTGAATAGGGTAAATAAAATAATTTTACCCAAATTATTTTTGTATATAAAGGAAATAAATTTTTTGTAATTTATTGTAGTTATATGTGGATGCTTGGTTGTTAGAAAATAATAATATTAAATTATTATCATTGTTAAGTGAAAATTGAATGAGGAATTAAAATTATAACCAAAGATTAAGAAATAAATTCATATACAAATGGGATTTGTAAATGTGAATTATAAATGCGATCTATAATTGAAGATGAAATAAAATTCCAGAGAAATATTTGAAATAAATTGAGATGAAAATTCCAAAGTAATGTTTGAATATGGATTGGATGGATTTCGAATTTGGAATTTTGGGAAAAGTTTAAATTCCTTTAGATTTGAAAATGGTTTTCAAAGGTTTTGGAGAAATAATAGTGGTATTATTTGAGAAATATTTCTGAATTGGATTTGGAGCCTATTGAGATTTGGGATTTAAAAATATTTGAAGGGATTTTAAAGAGGTAAAAACATTGAACTCTTTTCGGTCGCTGGAAAATAATTCCAATGATGATCGCGACATCATCGGTGTTCATTTTCGAGTTTCCAAAAAGGATGATTGCTACCTGGATGTTTTGGATTAATGTTTGTTCGCGAAGTTTGATTTTGAAAATGTAGAGGAATAGTTTGATTTAGATATATATGTTTTCAAAGTGGAATTTGGAACATTTCAGTAATGGTTTAAACTCTAGAGCTGGTTTGAAATGTTTTGGTATGTTTAAGCAATTGCTTAAAACTCTGGAAGTAAATTGGAAATGCTTAAAGAATAATTTGGGAACTTATAAAAGTTTGAAATCTGTTTAGAATAGAAATTTAATTTAAGAAGAGTTAGATTAAAATAAGTGAAAAAGCTTATAAAAGTTAAATAAAAAGATATACTTGGCTAAATTAAACGTATAATCTCGAATTAAAAAGTAAAACGTGAACGGGATTGATTGTAATAGATGAAAGTATGGATATAGATAAGTTGTGACTTATAAAACTTATAAGTAGATTAAATAAGCCAAAATAAAATTGTTTTGAATTTTGGGAAATGAATAAAAATCCAAAGCTTGAATTATAAAAGAGATTGGATTCAAGAAAATTAAGTTAAGTGATTTTTGGAAGGTAAAAATCAAATATTGAATTAAAAGTGGGAAATGAGCTAATTTGAATAAAATTTGAATTATGAGTTAAAAATGGATTTTGAGAAGTTAAACCTGGGTTATAAATTAAATTCAACTTAGAAGTGCTAAGTGAATTGAATATGATTGAAATATAGTGAAATGAAAATGTGAGATAAAGTTTAAAATGGATTGAATGAATATACTAATTGAATTTAATAGAATGGAATTTAATTGGAAATGGAGATGAACTTAAGTTGTTAACTTAAGCAAATTGTTACATGGTTGTTAGTGAGCTTTATGAAATGGTTTTGAATAGAACCTGTTTGAATGATGGAATGGAATGTAAGTAAATAGATAAAATTAAAAATGAAGTGAAAATGAGAATGCATGGATTGTGAATAAATTTAAAATGGAATGGAAATTAATATAAATTGAATTGGAATCAATTTAAAATGATTATAAGCTTAAGTAATTGTTTATTCACATAAATATCGCCGAATTTGCATAGATATAATTGTCGTTTGACGAAAATGAGATTAAATAAATTTCTATGAATTAATAGAAGTAAATAAAATTGATTTTTGAATCAATTGAAATGAATATAAGTTAGTTTGGTTTAAAAATGAATCGTATGCAAGCAAGTGAGTTGTAAATCACTTAAAGTGAATAGTATGGGTTGAGAGTTGATTGAAAGCAATTGAAATAAGTGTCGAAACCTTACATATACGCTTATGAAAGTATATAACATGCATTGTTATAGAATCTATGTTTTAGCTATTTAAATAAAGGTAAAATGCTATAAACTTCTTATATATAGTGCTTATATGTTTAAATTGAGTAAGTATAGGTACCTGAAGGCCGTTTGACAGGATTTTGGTTGCGCTAATTGCTAAATAATAAGCCGCTTGCTCAAAAATGCTAAATAGAGGTACGCCCACGCAATAAAAATAGGAAATATGTACTGTTTTTGTTTTTTCCGACCGTGTGGGTCGATGTATATATATTTATATCTCTTGTCAAATTGCAAAAGCTCCTCCGTATAAAGGAGACTCTGCCAAAAAAATTCGAAAATTTTGGGAGCTAGAAAATTTTTGGGAAACTTTTTGCTAGCGACAAAACGATTTCAAATTGGGAATTGAAATAAATTAGTGGATGAAACTGATTTAAAATAATGGTAGGAATCAGTTATAAATGGAAGATAAAATTCAATATTCTGAGTTGAAGATAAATTGAATTCATATGGAAATGGGAGAACCAATTTGAAGGGAAGTAGATATAAAACTAAAGTGGCGAAGTAAAAATAAATATAAGAAGTGTATAAAATACTTATATTGAACTTGAGAAGAAATGGAAAAAATCTTAAGTAATATGGGTGTCGGGAAAATATATTGAATAAGCATTTGAGTGAAGATTTAATAAAAACGATAAACGTTGATAAGTGAATAGAAATCAAAATGAATGTGAACAAAAGATAATTGATATAGCTGATAATCAATGGATATAAATATGTAAGATGTACGTATATTATTTTATTCGCATAACGATTTGATCCAGATTCGAGCACAGAATTTCGAGGTAGTTGTACCGATCCGAGTTGGGATTTTTCACTTGATTTTCGACGGCGAACCCTGAATATGGATTTCGATTGATTCTGGAAATCCTCTATCATAATTATGACTATGCAAAGAGGATGACGGTTTTTGATCAAGAAACCAGATCTGAGTCCGCACTAGGAAGCCGGGGGGACGATACTAGTTCGGAAGTGAAATTGTATGATCGAGCGAGTGATCGGATTTGATAATGCATACGGATGATATATGTACATCGTACGGGCTTAAATGGATTGAATATTGAAAATTTTGTAAAGGAGTCGATAAAATGATTTCGAATGTTGTGATTGGATATTATTGCTAAGTAGGATATACAGGTATTATAAAGGAAAAGGAAAATTGGTTTTGATTCCAGAAGATAAATTTGAATTGCTCGACAAAAAGGTATGTGTTTAAATTTCTGTATGAAATTTGATTGGGTTTTTGATCTAGCTACTTGGCGTTTTGTTTTTCTTTTGGAATTTGGAAGCCCGTAGAGGCATTTTGTAGTTGTACCGAACCAGCCGCGCAAAGGAGACACTGCCGTTTTTTGAAAATTTAGGAAGTTAGAAAATTTTTGAGAAAATTTTGATAATTCAAAATTTGGTTTTAAATTGAAATTTGAATGATTGAGCAAATAGTATTGTTTGAAAACTATGAGAGAGTTTGGGAAGTTAGTAAGAGTGACAATGTGTCTTTAATAAAAAGATTGTTTTGGGAAGTGTTTGAAACTGAATGGTTTTAGGGAAAATAGTTAACGGGATGTGGACCATTCTTCTTAACTAGTAATTTCAGGGACGAAATTCTTTTAAGGGGGGAGGAATGTGACAACCCGGAATTTTTGGATGTTTGAAATCAGAATATTTAATTGATTTTAAATATTTAAAAGTTAATTTTTAACTTGAATTCAAATATCACTATTTATTTGATAATTAAATTTATTGAATTAAATAATTTGAAGTTGGATAAAATGTTGAATCTAGAGTTTTAAGCCTGTTAAAAATAATTTGAAGGCTTGTGAAATTTATATTGATAGTTCTGAAGATAATAAAAGCTTTTAAAATTGAATGTGGAAGTGTTTTGTTAAGTTTTAAAATTTTATCGTTTAAATTGAATTTAAAAATAGCCTTTCGAGGCACAGTCTCGGAATTCAACGAAACCAGTTCCATTGGATCCGAAATATTGTACTATTATCGGACTTCAATTTTCGTAATGTTTGGAATTGTTGTGTGAGCGTACGATATATAAACGCGTTGAAATTTATATCGAAAATTTAATATAATAACAGGGTCCAAAAAGCTATCTTCTCCATACGATCGATTTAGGACTCGAAGCCTTTTCCATTGCGTTTGGAATAGGGGTATAACATTATAAACGTCTAGTGGCATGCCTCGATAGGGTTCAGAATTTTGGAGCGTGTAAATCGAGATGATTTGAATTTGAATTTAAATTGAATGTATATATTCGCATACACTAGCCAACCTTTAGCTGAAATTCTTTCCCATCAGCCATCCTATCCTATACCTATGCAAGCCTAGTCATCCAATCCTGTCCCTTTTTCTATCAAACACGCAAAGGGCTCTTGTACATGCTAACTTCTTTTCCATTTTTTTTTTACCATTTTAAAATAGCGCAGCCGAATCATTTACTAAAGAGGAAAATCGAATTCGAAGAAAATAAATAATGGTTTCACTAAAATTTCTTCGATCGAATCCTTTCCATTTCCTCTCAATTCATTCTCGAGGTCGATCTTGTCATCTCTAGTATGAGTTGGAGCTTCGAACCGTCCCATCGTCGGGGTGGAGCTTGGGTTATCATTCGAGGCAAGGTGCTCGATGTCAGGGGAGCACGCACGTGATTGAGGCGAGTGAAGGGGATCGCTGTGTTGTCTTCGGCGACGACGAGTTTGACTTTGGGATCGCATTCGATGGCGGCAGCGATTTCGTGAGAGAAGGCAGAGGCGAAGTTCGATGTCACGGCCATAGGATGTTCGGCAGGTCCGCGTCGTTGGGAAGCGTGCAGCAGTGGCGGCGGCAAAGGGGGAAGGAGTGCGCGCGGGGTTGTTTGGTTCAACGACAGAGGCGATGAAGGGTTGCCTCGGTTGGATGTCGCGGTGCTGAGGGCTTGGTCATCTGGGATCGTTCTTGTTTGAGTAAGGTAATCCTTTTCTAATTAAACAAAAATGTATTGATTAAAAAATAGAAATTTGCATACTGGACTCACTATTTAAAATATATATATATTTATATATATATATATATATATTAAGGTAATTTAATTTTTTTATATCATTTAAATTTATTGATAAATAGGTATAAACTTTTAAATTAAATTGTTTATCAAAATTTAATAGTAAAGTTAAATTTAGAGTTTTATTATCCCAGTAGATTTCATTTCAAAAATGAGAACCATTATTTAAAACTAGTTAATTAAAATTTATTTAATGATAAGAATAAATTTTCTGATTAGATGAAATTATTAATAAATTATATAATGTAATATAGTCATTAATTTGTTTAATAAACTTATTCAATTATTTTTAGTCGCTAAAAATATAATATTGAAAGGAAATTGGTTTAAATTAAGTTGTTAGTTTAAGACCAAATTGTTAGTTAAATAAATAAATAAATAAATAGTAATTAATTGTTCGATCAGTTTAAGTATTAACAAATCATATAATGTGTGTACAAGGTCTTAAATTGTGAAGAAATCAAGCAGAGATGGATCGGATTGCAAATTAAAAAGCAAAGGTGAGTTAATCTCACTCATATGAGTTTAATTTAAATTTAAATGGTTAAATTTAAATAATTGGTTGAATGATTGAATTGATTTGATGTGCTATATTATATATAGTAGTATATAGTATATATAGGAGTGATTGATTCCCGCATTATATAGCGGATGAGATCCTATGCGCCGCATAATAGCAGATGACATTATTTAATCCCAAATACCACGATATTCCACCTCGAAGTGGAATTGGTATTTTATGTTGTGCTAACATCTGTGGATGCAGGGAAACAGGTTGGAGGGATCCAACTGGATTCCTCAAAATTATTTAGATTGTTTAATATTCTTTGTTATGAATATTTGATGTCCTATGATGAATTATATTGATAATTGGAATATTGAATGCTATGGTTTGCTTGAATATTTCGGTACACTGAGTTATCAAAATATATAGAATTGAATTTTTGAAAAGAAAATAAATGAGTGAATTTTTAAGTAAAATAATCGTAGAGAATTTGAATAAATTTAAGAATGAACTGGATAAGAATAAAATTGATTTTGAAATTCTAATAAATATTTCCGAGTATGGAAAAAAGGGATTTTGAATAAACAGAGAATAATGAATTGTAAAACTTAAGTGATATTATTTAAAGGAATAAAGAATTTACTTTAAAATTCAAGGTTTAAATTTATTTAAAAGGATAAAGAAGGAATTTTGAAAATCTGAAATTGGTATTTTTAGTTAAAAGATTTTAAATCATAAGTAAGAATTAAAAATCTGAAGTTAATGGGTTTTGAAGTAAATGAGTAAGTAAAGGAATTTATTCCAAAATGGAGTAATTGGGAAACCAATTTGAAATTGATTTAAGTGTTTAAAATTGGAATTTTAAAAGGGAAATGAGACTATGGAATTTATAAACGGGGTTTATAAAAGTGAAGTATTATATCGGTGGATATTTGGAAGAATAAATTCACGGTGGAAATTTATTAAAGGAATGGGTAAATTTCTTTAAAAATAAATAGTGATTTATTTTTAAAGGATGTGAAAGAGAAGCGTATTTTCCTGGATAGCCAAGTACGTTTTCAAAGCAATTTTTTTTAACTATAAGTTAAAAGTTTTAAAGCATGTTTTGGAAAATTTATTATTCTTAAATGTTTAAATTTTAAAGTAAGTCTTTTTCAAATTTATTATAGTAGTAATTATCTAAAGGTGACTTGACATTATGTTTTAAAGAGAAAAATTTAGTTTATATTTTATAAAGTAGCTTTATTTTAAGTATTCTTAAAGTATATATTTTTAATAAAGTATTAAAGTAGTTTTTTTAAATTCAAATGTTAAAGTATATTTTATAATGTAGTGATGTAAATTATTTTAAAATCTAAAGTGTTTGTACTTGGTGATTTCAGTGGAAATAGAAAATATTTGGGAAATGTATTCCGTGAGGGGAAGATGGTTTGAAAACTATTTTCAAAAAGGTTTGAAAGTGGAAAAGTATCTTGCGAAGATATTTTGAGCTTAATAAATAATTTGGGGAAATTATTTATGTGTGATGGTTGTTTGTGAATGTTATTTGATAGTTAAATAACCGACAATCAATAGTGGCTAATGCGCTGATCGTTTCGAAGAGACCGAGATCAGGATTTATTTCTTGAAAACCGCTTCGATCTGGTTTGTACGTTTTCGTGAGGAAGACGAGTTTGGATTCAAAGATGGAGCAGTGAAGTGCAAGGGCTAGTCGCTACTAATCCTGAGGTGATTCCAAAATGGATGTAGTAGGAGTAGTGCCTTCGGTTCCGTTCGAACCCGGAGCGGACTTGTATGGATGGATGCTTTCGGAACATCGTCAGGTGGACGATGGGCATTCTAAGTGAAACGTTCTAAAAGGTAACGCTTAACCTCAAGCCCCATCAACCAGGAATGACTGAAAATCAGCGGTTATGCAGCAAGGCTAGGTGGGTAGCGCCCGTAAGGGTGAGGTCATCCCTGTCTAGATGTCCCTTTTATTCGGCTTAGTGGTGCGATTGCTGATCCCAACCGTGGGGTGATCTTACTCGGGATTATCCAGTAAGGGGTAGTCCCGGTCTTGTGGGTTAGAGGATTGGGAGTAATCCTCAGTACGGTGATCTAGGCCACGTACTGTGACAGGTGGTACCCTATTGCCTAGTCATTAGACGGAAATCCATTCTCTCTACGTGGCTTTTACGGTTTTTTTTGTATTATCCACGACTGTTGCTAGTAGATGGAATTTAATGAATGTAGCAATTTCGGCTATTTTAATACGTTTTTTGTAAATAGACCCTATTATAATATCAGAGGATTTTAATAAGAAGTGTTTTAGCTATCGTAAGGTAAAAACCGACATGTTTATTTTTGACGTGGTCTTACGAGATGCTTTTGTTTTCAAAGGATTTTGAAACAGTAATAATTAATTTGAGTGTGATTTCTCACGCTGGTTTTCCAGACTGACTCGGGTGTTATTTAACTATAATGCTCGGGTCAGACTGAGTATTATAGGATACAGGAAAGGATGCTGTGGATCTCAGAGGACGAGCTGGATGGCGATACGTACTTCCGTAATTGTTTTAAATATTCCACTGTGTTGACTAGCTGTGTATTCAGTTTTGAGGACAAGTCTATATGACTGTCCAGTTGTATGTTATTGATGTTGATGAACTCCTATGATGTATTCTGGTGATGTATGTATAAAACTGATATAGTTTTCTTTTATGTAAAGATCATTTATTATCTATTATCTTTTATTCCGCTGTGATGGTTAGATTCTGATGTTGTTTTCTATTTTCTTCTTCTACCTCTTCTTCTTTCACCCTAACGGTTAATATTTCCGTTCACCTTGAGTTGATATGGTGGAAAATAGCGTTGACTCAAGGGGTACGGATTTGCGGGTCATTACACTATTTTAAAGTAAGTTTATTTTACTTTTAGGCATTATTATAATAGAATATATTACTACATAGTAGATAGTTTAACGGATCCTAGGAGATGCGATTCCTGAGCATCTCTTAAGTTACTGCACTCACTTTAGATACTGGATAGGAGATGTCAAATCCCGTAAACATCTCTGACGCCGTTCCACTCATATTTATATCTGTTGATTTAACTCATATAAGATCTTTTAGTTCTGACTCGAATGTTTTGTCTTTTCAATTCGCTCGGGTTAGCTTGAGCATTTTAGGATTCGAAGACTTTATTTCTGGAGGACGAAGATGAAGATTGCATTACTATTATTTATTATATTATTCCACTACATTCATACTGTTCCGCTGCATTATTTATTATTCTCTGGTATGTGTAACTCTGATATGTGTTGTATAAGTATTATCAAATGTTTTGTAAAACAGCTTCATGAACTGTTATTTGATTATTATATTTTGTCATTCCGCTATGATATTCTATTTTGTTTTATTTCTTTCTCTACTTTTCTTGTTTACCCCAATAATAATCCGCTCTCTTGTATGGTTTAAGTCTGACGTGTGTGGTTTATCGTTGATTTATATGTACAAAAAGGCGGGATGTTACATTTGGTATCAGAGCTTTGGTTTAGCCATAAACCTTATCTTTATGGGGTCTGACTCTTTTCTAATAGGGTAGTAATACCCTATGATGAGTCGTTGAGTGTGTGTGTGTGTGTATGAGAGAGCATATTTGTTAATGTTATAAAAGTTTTTATATTGTGTTAATTTGTTCCGTTTTGTATTTATAAATTCTAGTTGGTGCATACGCTATGACATCAACAGGGATTTCTAAATATTTAATAGGACAACCGACACAATATTTGTTTTGAATATAGGTGAATGAAATAATTTTGCCCATTATATTTTCTATATATGTAAAATAAATTTTTTATAAATGATATATATTTGCTTGTAATATATTGGTTGGTAGGTAGTGAAATTTATAAATATTGATTGGAAGCAAAATTCGAAGAAAAATAAATAAATGAAAATTGGAAATTTTAGAACTTAAGTTCCGGCATTTTGAAAATTTCTTTCAAAGGATTTTGGAATATAATAATATTGATTATAAGTATTTTCTGATATAAATATTTCAATATAATTTGAAAGAATTGTTTTAAAGAAACTTTGGAAAGAAATAAGTTCTGTACTCCCCTCTATGTCGTTGGGAAATAATTTCGGTGATGAGTGCACGCATTATCAACATTCATTTCCGAGTTTCAAAGTGGGAAGGCCACTGTAGTAGTTTTACTACAGATTTATTTTGATAAAACATATAAATTTCAAATTGTTTTAAATATAATTGGATATTTAAATTGTAAGTGTATACGTTTATCTATTATTTTAAAATGATTTGAAATTTAACCCGGTATTTAGTTCTTAAATTTCCGTTAATTAATAGTTCTAATTACTATAGTGAAATGGAATGCAACTAATTAATAATTGAAACCTCTAATTAAAATAAGATATTAAATGCTAGGTTATAAATGAAATAACAAGAAAGTTGAAATTTATAATCCATAAAAACACAGGATATGATTATTGAACATTAGATTAAGTAAAAGAAATAAGATAAACTTGTGTAATTTTCAATTGCATTCTTAAAGGCATATATATAACTTAATTAAAAGTTGAAATGTTTAATAAGAAAATGTAATGGGATATTATACATAAGAAAATGTAATAGGATGTTATACAAGTAAAACTTGAAATAATGAAAGTATTCAATGAAACTCTTTAATAAATAGATATTGAGGTTATAGAGTTATAAACTTAAGTTACAATTGAAATGTTACTATAATAAAATACGTAGAAGTTAAATGTTGTATGTAGGTGATTTTCAACTTAAATAAATGAAATTGAGAAATGAATGAATGTAATGCAATAAAAAGAAAATTTATATGATATGAATAAAAATTAATTTATGTAAGTATAAGTGCAGGTAAGTGGAATAAACACTGAATCAATGGATGGAAATTAAAATTTGCAAGAAACAAATGTAAATTAAAAAAATCATTATATGAATAAAAAGGAAATCAAACAACAAATGTTATGAAATGAAATTGATAAAATTGAACTTGATCTATTGTTTGGAATTGTAGTTTGTTTGGTTTATGGTTGTTTGGGCAAGGATACTTTAAATTTGTTTGGATGTATGAATAATCTATTTAGTTTCATCTAAGACTGTTGAGTAAATGGTGCACTTAGTAGTTTATTTTCCATTCTGTACAATTTAAAGTTTTAAACCCATACAACTATTTGTTTTGTCTGATATGAATGGATAATTGATTTGTGTTGATTTTATATGATGATTGTATATTAGTTGCAAGTGATTGTTGTTTATATTAATTTTGACTTTAAGTGGTTGAAACAACTTTAAATATTTCATTTTATATAATTATTAACTCTTTTGGATTATATAAGTGAAATACAGGTTATGGAAGCAATTGCTACTGCTTTTGGTTTCATAGTTAAGCGTTAATTGCCCGACAAATAAGTACGTTCTTGGATTACGGTTTTATAGCGTTATTATACTGTTTTTCCCATTGTTGGGATATATTATTTTGAGATATTGTGATATGTATTGTTATATTTGATATTATACTTTCTTCCGAGGCTCCCCATACAAAGGAGACTCTGCCAAAAAATTTCGTAAATTTTGGACTTAGAAAATTTTTGAAAAATATTTTCCAAACTTTATTAATTTAAGTATAAAAAGATTTAATGGTTATAAGTTGGAATATTTTATTTAAATTAATTATTTTTGTAAATTTATTTGTTTATAAAGTTAATATTTTTGAATAAGATGTATTGTTTACTCAATGCTTTCTTTTCCCTTCTTTTTCCTTTTCGGGGACGAAAAGTTTTGAGTGGGGGAGGGCGACCCGTAAATTTCCGATAATAAAATTTGTTATTTTAACAAGATTTTGTAATTTAATTTGGAAAGGAATAAAAACTTTATAATTTAGTATTGAAATAAAATAAGCAATGGTAATTAAAACTAATTATTAACAATTTGAATAAAATTCTAATAAATGAAGTAGTGAAATTGTCATACCTGGGTATAAATTTGAATATAAGAAAGTGTAACAACCTTGTATTTTATGATTATTTTAATTGTATATTTTAATTATTTAATTGAATTTACTGATTTAAATTTTTTTTATTAAAGTGAATAGTTTTGTTATTTTAAATATAAATTTTGATTTCTATATGAATTAGAATTCCAAACATGACTAAATAGAATATTTTCCAAAAAGTGAATTTTGGTCAATATGGTCAAACTTTGACTTTTAAATTTAAAATTTTGAAATTTTGAAATTTAACTTTTATTATGAAAGTAAATAAAATTTTAAGAATACTGCTTTTCGTTTCATTGAAATCCGATTTATATTATGGAAGTTATGCCTTTTACAATATTGGATGTAATTTTTTGTATTTAACAAAATTGTTTATTTTAATTTTATATAGATAATATTTTATTATTATGTCATATTATAATTTATATTTACATGGGTAGCATGATGTTATGTATATATTTTAGTTTTAATACATTCTTTTTATGTGTAATCGAAATTTTCTAATGTCATATGTCTTTTGTTTACGATTTCTAATTTCTGGTTTCAATTAATTAAAGTAATTCTTTATTTATTTTTTTCTATTTTCTCAAGACCTTATTTCATTTCTACTTTATTTTTTTCATCATTTATTTATTTATTTGACATTTTATTTGTTTTAAAGTGAAATAGAAATTTTTCTAGAGCCAATGGTATTTTATTTGTAATTTTCATGTCCTGTTTCCAATTTTTAAACAATTTCTTCAATTAATTTTCTATTTTCTCTAAATTTAATTATTCATTTCACTTGAATATGTTTAAAAATTACTTTATTTCAAAATTTTGCTTTAGATTATTTTTAAAATGAAGCAGATATTTTTCCAAAGCCAATGATGATTTAATTGTAAATTTTGAACCCTATTTTGAATTTTAAGCAATTTCTTTAATTCTTTTTCCATTTTATTTAAAATTTATTATTTAATTTATTTTATATTACTATTTTTTGGATTTTAAAGTCAAATTACTGATTTTATTTTTGTTTTAATTGAATTAAAGAAAAGGAAATATGAAGAGACTAAAGCTTTTAACTGATGACCTTTCATTTGCTAGTCTTTTCATTTTTCCTTTGTCTTTTAATTTTCTTACTTTTTGGCCGTACATCCTTATTGTAGCCATGAGTTTCTCAACTCATTTTCACGTGAGAAACCATCATTCCTCATTTCATTCATGGCTAAGAAAAGTTGGGTAATGGCATCTCCTTCTTTTTCTACTTTTCTTCTTCTTTTTCTATGTTTTTGCCTTGTTCTCTCGCTTGTTTGGATCGGCCACCACCACTATTGCCTTGGCCATCACCTCCACCACCTCCTCCTCCTAACCATCAACCATCTACCCTCTGACCTTGGCCAAGCCGCACCACCCCATGAAGCAAAATTCCATAAAAATGTAACATCTCCTAAAAACATGCATAGCCACCACTATTTGCAACATACCTTCTTCCATCACCTTGGCCACCACCTCTAGCCGCCGCCGCCACCACCACCTTGCTACCACCACTAACATCACCATCTCCTCTGTCTAGACCTGTAGCACTACCTGGCCGAGCCACTTGACCCATGGCCGAGCCCAAAAATGGACCAAAAACAACCATATTGCATAAGCTTCTTCATATTCATGCGTAGTAACTCCTCCACCACTTCAATGCCTTGTAGCCGTGCCTCTTTGAACCCAAACCTGAGCCAAAGTCATACCAAAACCTGACCAAATCAACCCTTAGGCTGAGCATATGAGTGTAGAAAGCAAGGCAAAAGTATTCATTTCAATATTGCTTTTTATTTCAAAGTTATTTCAATATAATGTTGTATTGAATTATAATTTTATTTGGCTCTGTTTATGGGTTGTGACAAGATAATCAGCTTGGTTCTCATCCACTTGAATCTATTGTTGTGTCATCATGCTTTCTGGAATCCGTTTGTGTCATTTGAATTGATAACTCCAACACAAAAAGGTGAGTAAATCTCACATGACATTATATACTTATGCAAATGTGAAGCGATAACAATTGAATGTGTAGAATTATATATGATGTTATAACTGCCTATGATTATTTATATATGACGTTAAACCTGTTAAATTACATGTCATCTCATCTGTTACAATTATACGTTGTTAAACTGTTTATTTTATCTGTTTCTCACACTGCAAGTTCCCTGTTAGATTAGAAATCACTATGGGTTGAAATGATACATACCCGAACGGACTTTAGAATAGGGAAAAATCGTTATAGGCTAAAATGATAGGCATGAACGGTTTTTATTTTATTTTATTTTATTTTACTTGGGACCGCGGGTTTGAAATGATAGAACCCGGATTTTTCTTTGTAAAATGTGGATTGAAATGATATTTATTCGTATCACTTGACCTAGGTTAGAAAACTATATACATGCCCGTGGTTATTTTATAAAGTATTTTGAATATTTTTAAGTATTCTTAAAAGTGTAAATTTATGAAAATTTGATTTAAAATGGATTTTTAATGTTTAAATAAAGAAATTTTGATTTTTCTATAAGTTAAAAATGTTGAATAATTAAATGATTTAAATTGAATTTTTGAAATATAACTTAAATCCGGAAATTTGGACTTTGGCTTTTAAAATGACATTTAAGTTATATAAATAAAATTTTAAGTGGTTTAAAATGTAAATTTACGATAATTTGATTTAAATAGATTTTAAAGTGTTTTAAATAAAGGATTTATGATTTTTCTATAAGTGGAAAATGTTAAATAAAGAAATGGTTAAGTTGAATTATTGAAATATAACTTAAGTCTGGAATTTGGTTTTTTGGTTTAAAAGGGAAATTTGAGTTATATAAATAAATAAAAATGGAAATTAAGTTATATTTGTAAAAATGGTAATAAAATTTAAGTGTTAAGTTTATTTATTAAAAATGTGAAGGCTAGAAAATTTACACTTGAATTTATTAAGTAAATTATTGAAATTTGATTTAATTATGAAATGTTACTTTATAAAAATCATAAGTTGCAAGAGTATTTTTAAATGAACATTTTTAAATGTTAAAATATGATTTTTATAATGCTTAAAGGGTTTAGATTGAAGTTTATTATTTGCTGGAAACACACTAAAATCTGGAAAATAATTTTTATAGCATTCTGAAATGTTATGGTTTCTGTAAATGAACTAAAAACCTAATAAAAAGGCTATTACAGCAGTTCTGAAATGCTGTAGTTGCTGTAGTAAATTTAAAAGGCTAAAACTTAATAATGGCCTATTACGGCAGTTCTGTAAATGTTGTAATGGTCTGCTGTCTTTGCTGAAATTAATAAAAACCTTAAACTTGAAACCTGAGCTATTACAGCATTTCTGGTAATGCTGTCTTCGCTGAATTTAACTAAAATTTCAACCAAAATGAGATTTAACAGCAGTTTTAAATGCTGTCTTTGCTAAATTAAAATGATTATCAAGTATAACTTATAATAGCTTTTTCTAAATGCTGTGAAAGGCTGAAATTTTAAATGTTTACGGTTTTTGACTTAGTAAACGAGCTCAGAATGGTTTGAAACTTTGGAAATTGAATTCTTTACTTTAAAGAATAATAACTACACTTTTAAATGATTTAAACGAATAAATTTAATTGGAAAATAAATCATTTTAAAAGATGATTTGAATTGGAATAAATGTTATCTTTGAATTTAAAAGGGTATTTAAATTTGATATTTGGATTTGAATTCAGGTAATGATTTGATAATGAAGTTTTGAAAGGATATGATATTTTGATACATTGAAATGATTTAAAAAGGAAACTTTGAAAGCATATGATATTTTGATATTGAAATGTTGATCTTTATTTTGATAAAGATTTGGATTTGAAATGATATTTTATTTTGAAGTATAAATATTATTTTGAAAAATATAACCACGGGTTATAATAATGATTGGTTGGCAAAGAGACCGGGATCGGATATGTTCATACTCTCTGTCGATACCGGAAACCGCTTTGACAGCCGCGTACGTGGTGGAGATTCCAGAATGAAGTAGGATGGTGGCGAAATTCTTGAGGTATATTACCTGGACCCGACTCCCATGAGTTGGTTTAAGGTGGCTAAAACAAGAGCGATCTCGGGCTAAAAGGGGTAGGTCCTCTGGTCGAACGTATTTCTTCGATACCATTATATTACTTTTGTGATTGATTGGGTGCACCCCTCCAATTTGGGAATGTGTTCCGAGGTGGGCGTATGTGGCTGCTGCGTTACCACCAGCCCGTGTGCGTAATTGGTATATCTATCCTGGCATTGCCTTGTTGTGCCGTGTCACATACCATATCGAGCCTTTACTACGAGTTTGGTTTTCTCCCGTAGCCCATGCGTATCTTCTCGTAGTCTCCCGATCAGGAGATATGCAGATATTGGATGGACTACTAAGACTATTACGTGTCTAGGGCTATATGGGTAACCTCGTGATGCTATTTTAAAGTAAGTTTATTTTACTATTATACATTATTATAATAGCACAATATTTCTACATAGCAAATAGTTTAACGGATCCTTAGAGGATGGGCGGTCCCAAGCATCCTTTAAGTTACTTGTACCTTTTCTACAGTTCACTTGAGTTGGTTTACATTGTATAAGTATGTATGTCCGGACTCAAGTGTTTGTATTTTTATTTACGCTCGTGTCAACCTAAGTATTCACAGATTTGGATTCCACTTTCGGGAGATTTGAATCGCTAGAGACTATCTGCTTGACTAGTTTTATCTATTTCATTGCCAGTTATCCTGTTGACCCTAGTGTTGTATTCAACTTGTACTTGGTTATCATATTGAGACTTCTGTTGTACCTTATTTAACTCTGATATATTTATATAGTAGCTTCATGAACTACTATTTCTTTTACTTCCGCTGCATTATTATTACTCTGTGTATGTATTCTATGACTACTTATTTACTGTATATTCTGAGATTTGCCAAATTTTATTTACAAAGCGGTATTTTAAGCAATTCAAGTCCGACATGTGCGGATGCGAATGGTTAGAAACAACGCGGTTGTTACATTTGGTATCAGAGCTTTGGCTTTGAGCAAAAACTTAGAATATAAGGTAAAATTTATTTACAGAATCACTTTCGTTCGAGTCTGAATCTTTTTCTCTTTGATTCGAATTTCCTTTGAATTTTGAAACATTCCCTGCGGTTCCAAAATCCATTCATGTCCCTCACTATTCGTCTTCTTTTAATTATGGAGTATCCCATAACTCCACTTCGAATAATCTTTATAGTGAGTCGGCAGTCTCGCCTATCTCAAATTTGCTTGTGAAGGGGTGAAACTCCTTTACAATTAGCTTCGATTCACCAGAGATTTATATCTATCCTTGGTTTAAATGCTAATATCTTTTGTTATTCCAAACTCTGTCTCTTGAGATCGAATGTAGATTTACCCAGAAAATCTACATCGATCTTATTCTTTAAGTCACGGTTGACCCGGTTAAGGTTGCCCGCGATTTATTTAAGCTTATCCATCTACCTATTTTGTTAATTAATCATCTTGTCTTTTGTTTCCAACCTATCTTTAAAACATTTTGAATTGTACTTGTAAATCTATTATTAATGTTTTGTTTTATATTGTGTTGTTTGAGTTGTTGATGTTGATTTGGGTTTCTGATCGATTCGTCTGACCACACTATCGATAAGATTTCCAAAACACTTGAACAGAGCAAACTGACACAATATGTTTTTCAAATTTAGTAATGAAACAAATTTCGTAACTATATTATAAATTTTTCTGGATCTTTATTGAATTGGTTGTTAAGAAATAATATTTGATTTTGATTTTATATATCATTTCTCTTGTTTCATATATAAGTAATTGAACTATAAAACATAGTTATAAGTTTATCTGGAAATTTAAAATGAATTTAAAACAAGAATTTGAGAATTTAATTTCCTATGGTTTCAAACTTTGTGTTTAAAGTTTTAAAAGGATATATCATTTAAAGTATTTTCGAATAGAAATTTGTTTCCAAATAATTTTAAAGTTTAAAAATTTGTGCTCTTTTCTTTGTCGCTGGAAAATAACTTCGGTGATGACCGCAACATCATCGACATTTATTGTAACGACCCAGAATTTTGATTAATTAAAATTTGAATATTTAATCAATTTTAAATATTAATAAGTGAAATTATAAGTCGAATAAATTTTATTTCGAATAATTGGATTTAATTGGATAATTAAATCGATAATTTAATATGTGAAAATACAGAAATAATTGAAAATCGAGTTAAATATGATTGAAAATGATTTGTAAAATTTTATTTTATCATATTGAAGTTAGAACGATATTATAGAACTTTTAAAATTGAATTTAAAGTTAATTTGTGAAAATTGAATATTTTAATATTTAATCGACTAGTAAAATTAGCCAATTTTCGAACAGTCTCAGAATTGGACGAAACTAGTTTCATTGGATCCGTAATAGTTAGTTATTATCGGATTTCAATTTTCGTAGCAATCGGAGTTATCGTTTGATCGTAGCAGCTCGAAACGCATCGAAATTATTTTTAATATTAAATTGGCGAGTTAAAATAGTCATTTTTCAAAAAGTCTCGGATTTCAACGAAACTAGTTTCATCGGATCCGTAATGTGATATTATTGTATGGTTTTAAATTTCGTGTCAATTGGATTTACCGTTTGTCCGGTGCAAGCTAAAACGCCTAGAAAATCGTTTAATCGGTTTAATTTTAAATTGAACGTTTATTGCCATAACTCGCACAAATGACCGAATTAGCTCCCGAAACATGTTCCATTGTGTTCGGAACGCGGGGTAAACCTTAGAAACGCCAACCGGCACGCTTCGTTTGGAGTTCGGAAATTCCGGGTGAATGGTAAATTGGAAAATTTTCTATAAAACCCCCCTTAACTTCATTTTTTCACAAATATTCAAAACCCTAACCTAATTTCTGCAGCCGCCTCCCCTATTATCTATGGCCGAAATTTTCCCATCTTTCTCCTCCAATTTCTTCAAATCCGTGAAGTATTACAACAAACTTCCAACTAGAAAGTGGTAGAGCACGTTGAGATCTTGTATATCAACGGTTATGATCGAGAATAGTGGAGTAAATTGTCGGCAAATCTCGACCAAAGGAGTTGCGTTCGGCCTCGTTTTTCGTGCATATGTGTTGGCCGAGCTCTATGGTACTGCAGCCGAGCGTGGCTCTTGCGAAGGGGGTCAGGATGGTATCACTTGATCGGGGTAGAAGCTAGTGATTTGGTTGCAAAATCAAAACCTAAATTTGAGCATATTGGGTTCATGTTACGGCTATGGTTTGTTCAACCTGGAACGACGCGTGAAAGTAGAAGAAATATGGGGACGGCCCAGATTGAAGGGGGATGGATCTAGCGGCCTGTAGTTGATTTAGGTTTAAATATAAAAATTATGTTGTAAATTATTATATAAAATCCGTGTAACTTCATAAAATCATAACTTTTTCATACGAGGTCGAAAACGCGCGAAACCAGTTGCGTTGGAATCGTATGGACGAGCACTACACGATGCAATTGGATTGGAGTCGTTTGGAGTTAGCGAAAATTTTGGGTAAAATTAAACGTCCGTTTAATTCTATTCGAAATAAATCGCTAAAACGAAATTGAAATCAAGGTGAGAACTTCTCACTCAATCGAATCAGTTTCGATTTTAATTTTAAATAGTTATATGTAAAATTCTTGAATGCATGTTTGAATGATGATTGTTATCTATTGATTGTTAAATTAGACATTATGCGCCGTTAGTAAGCGGATGTTATTTATTAAAAACATATACCGCGAATATTTCATAAATAGTGAAATTGGTATTATATAATAGCAATATATATATATTGGCATATGTATATATTGCAGTTATTGATTTCCTGCATTGTATAGCGGATGAGACCCTATTGCGCCGTCTATTAAGCGGATAATAATTTAAATCCCATATACCGCGATAATTTCGTACTGGAGCGGAATTGGTATTGTGCTAATGTTTGTGGATGCAGGAAAACAGGTTGGAGGGATCCAACTGGATTCCTCAACAGTATTTATTTGATTTTGAATATTTTGATATTCGTTGATTATCATATCGATATATGATATCGTTGTTGTTGTGATTGACTATTTGGTGTGTAGCATCATTGGGCCAAATTTTGATTTGGAATTTTAAAGTAATTTTTAAAGTGATTTTTGAAGAGTATACGTTTATAAATAAAATATTTTTGGAATTGATTCATTTTAAATAAATAAACGTTATAAATTTTAATGTTATAAAAATTATGATTTTTGAGAAATATAGTTAAAAGTTGATTTTTGAAAATATGGGTTAATAATTTTATAAAAATAGTTTAAATTGGGATTTTTGGATTTATTGTAAAAAGTTTAAATATAGGATTTATAAAATTTAATTATTTTATAAATCAGAATGATGAAATTATAAAGGAGTTTAAAGACGTTTTGAAATAATAATATAAATTGATTTATATAAAAGATTTATAAATTGATAATTTATAAATTAAAATATTTGAATTATAAAACGAGTTTTTATAAGTGTTAGAATGAATTGTGAATGAATTTCATAAATGAATGAAATTTATAGAATTATAAACGGTGAAATATAAATGGAATTTTATAAGCAGTAGGTTTATAAAATTTGTAAAGTAATTAAAGGAATATTTTTGGATAAATAATTGAATCTTATAAGTTATAAGATTTATAATTATGAAGTTCAAAGGAACGATTTTGCAAACAAATAAATTATAAGTGTTTAACTTATAATGTGAGCTTTTGGTTTATAATTGAGTTATAAATCGAATAGGTTAATAAAGGAGATTTATAAAGGAAGTAGTTATAAAACAAATAGAAATAGAATTTATAAACATTGTTTTTATAAATTCGCAAACGACTTATTTTGATAAGTAAATTGTTGTAACTTATTTATGGAGTTACATTCACGTTTTAGACAGTGAATAATCCTTTAAAGTAAAATGAATAGAAATGATGAAATTGGTTAACGTAGTATATTCACGTTTTTGAATAGTGAATAATATGTTAAAGAAAATGTTTTGGATATGATATTTTAAATAGAATTAAAACGATCTAACGATGTTTTAAATGTGTCGAGATTCGAAATCATAGATTTCAACATTCATTGTTGAAATAGACGTTTTCGAGAAATAAAAGGAAATGGTGGACTATAACACTGTTGTTATAGTAAATGATTTCCGAAAGGAAATGTTTTGTATAGTATTGGGATTTATATATCTATTTTAATTTCAAATCCCTATACTAGTGATTTTGGGTTGTCGTAACGATGTTTTACATAACATTCGTTTTGGCCCAAATAAATATGTTTAAGAGAATGATTTCCTTAAAGAATGAAATATATACTTAATTTCGGTTTAAGTATATTGAATATTTTCCAAAGGTTGAAAATAAATAATATTTGTGAATTACTTATGAATAAATAAGTATGGAAATGTTTTTCCAATGTGAAATGAAAAGTCTAGAGAATTTATCTTTTTGAAGATAAATTGAAAATGAATAATTGAAATCGTTTATACGTAAATATTTTGGAATATAAATTCACTATGGAATTTATAAAAGAAAGTGGAATTCGTTTAAAAATAAATATTGATTTATTTTTGAAGTGTGAAAATTATTTATCTTGTAAAGATATTTTTGGGAAATAAATAATTTGGAAAATTATTTGGAATCTGGTGATGTTGTGCATATCCATTGATAGTTCAATAACCGACTATCAATATTTACCTTTGAAAGGTATTTGTTGTGAATTGCTTGGATTTGAATGCCACACTTATTTTTAAATTATTGCGCTCGTTATTCGGATTACCCATTCCGAATAGTGATACGACGTAATGGATAGTATTGATGACCGTGTTGAAGACCGGATATTTTTGAAAGCGAAAGGACAACTCGTCGATTGTCTTTGCACCGAGTAGCTACGGTATAGAGGCTCCCTATGTGAGGGGAAGTGCGGACGTGATTAGAGATTATCCGGATTGCAAGGACTTCTTTGTAAGTGCCTTCGGTTCTGTTCGAGCCCGGAACAGACTTGTATGGATTGTACGTCTGACGTTACAAATTGAGATATAAAGCCGATTTCTTTCAAATATATTTCTGTTGGTGGCGGAGAATTTATTCTCTTAGCTTAACACCCTTCTCTGAGACGTACGAGCTCAGAGGTTATGTAGTTGATGGTTATCAGCGATATATTCCCAATTTGGTAATGTGACATGCTGAGTGTTACTGTGAAATGATCATTGTGTTGATCATTTGTGATAGGATCATTTATTTGATCGTTTATCTTGGTGATCATTTCTATGATCATTTGTTGACCCAAAGCATGGCTTTTGTATAAAGTATGTTTTTGTGGACGAGACTTCGTCGAGCCTCACACCCCGGAATGGTCAAAACAGGAAAGATGCGGCAAGGTTATGAGGGGTAGCTCCCTTTAGGGTATATGCATTTCCTTCTGGAAAAGGGTGGTATCATGGTATGGAGCCCAGATACTTACTCATGTTGAAACACTTTATTTATGATTGTGTGATGTTGATGACGAGCGCTCGGTTAAAGGTCCCAAAGGACCGGGGGATGACATATTCGTGTAGTAGTTACCTAGTGATAAAGGTAACTCGGCCTTGTGTTGGCAGAGAGCTGGTTAAGTTCTCGGGGACGTCCTTCCAGAGGCGTTCTCATGTGGCAATGGGAAGTTCCTTGGCCTGACCATTCGTTGGAAATCCAAAGAAACAATAAGAGACTTGTACGGTTTTAGTTGTATAACCTGCTATGGAATGTGGCGGTAACCTGCTATTGAACATAGTTAGCTATAGTAGGCATACGATAATGGTCGTATGTTGGCTAAGATTTATATTCTACTTTCGAAATAAATTTTTCCTACACTATGCACTAGTAATAATATCAAATGTTCTTTTAAATGCGTATCAAGCATCTTTGACTATCATAAGGAGAAATCTCCTCCGATTCTGCGTTTGCATGTGTGTGTGTGCGGGAGGCCTTATGGTAATCTCATTTTTAAAAGCATTGCGAATTGACTTTAAAAATATTCCTCTATTTTGATTTTAAAGATAAATAAACTGTTTTGAGTTCTCACACCAGTCACACGACTGACTCGGAGTTTATTGTTTTCCTTCCTAAACTCTGGGTACCCACCAATTTCCACACGGGCAGTCAAGAGTTAAGGTTTATCAGGATATTCTGGAGTTGCTGGAGGCAAGCTGGATGGCATGACGTATTACTAGTTTATATAGTATTTCTTTTCCGCTGTTTGATGTTGTTTGTTGTTGTACACTCTGATGATATGATGTAATGAAATGTAATGTATAAAATGTAATAACTGATATAGTTCTTTGTTTAAAGATTATTCATTTATCTATTATATGTTGTTCCGCTGCGATTGTGAGATTCTGATATTGTTCTGCTGTTTTCTTTCCGTTCTATTTTCTTTTCTCTCTATTTTCTATCCTTCTCTCTCTTCTTCTGTCTTTTTCTTTTTCTTAAACATTGAGCATTCGTATTTCTGTTCATCTTGAGTTAATCTATGGAGATTAGTGTATATTCAAGGAGTACGGATTTGTGGGTCCTCACATTTATTTTTGAGTTTCGAAGTGAAGAGACCATTCTGTAGTCTTGCTACAGCTTTGTTTTGGGGAATTTAACTGATTTGAATTTCTAAAATAAGACTGGATTTATAACTTATGCTTGTATATGATTTAAATTTTAATGGATATATATATAGTATATGTGCATTTATTTATCTCTAAATAGTTTGGAATTTATCGGAAATTTAAATTCCTAAATTTTATTTTGAAAGATAATTTCAATTATTATTTCAAGATTTGGATAAATATTCAAGCTTGAAATGATTGAATTGGAAAGTTTTATTTGTATAATACTCCATTTCATTTCAATATAACTTAGCTTAATTTTAAAAGTTGACTATGTAATTGGATAATATACAATATAAAAGATTTTTTAAATAAAATTTGAGTGGTTATAATAAATGTTATACACTCAAATTTTAGTTATAAAAAGATTAACAGAGGTAAATAGAATAAAAGGTAAATTAAATAATTACAATATAAAAGGATGTTAAAGGAACTAATACTAAATTAAAGCAGTTATAATAAGTGTAAGTATATTTAACATAGAGGATAAAAATATATTGAGAGGAATAAAATTTAATTTGAAGAATTAAATTTATTGAATACATTATGAGTATAATAAATGATTTTTTTCAAATCCATGATTTTAGAGATTGTTAAATTAAGAAAATTGGATGATAAGATAATGAAATTAGAGATAGTTAAGATTTAATTAAATTGTGTAAAATTAATTATCAATTTAAGTTGAAATTTTCATGGTATCAAACTTATTGTCTTATTTTTTTTCCAAACTATCTTTTGGTTGTCCTTATTTTCCTTATCTTGCTACAGACTGGTGTAAGCATTTTTTTTCTATAATGTTTCTACTTAGAAATCTTTCTTTAATATTTGATAATCTTAGTACTCATTTTGAATCTGAGCACTTGTTGCCATCCACAGACCGTCGGTCAAGTGGAAAGGGTGAATCAGATTCTAGAAGATCTTTTTCGTGCTTGTGTTCTTGATTCTGGAGGATCTTGGAAAGATCATCTCCACCTTGTTAAACTTACCTATAACAACAGTTATCAGGTATAATTTCAATCTTTTGGTTATCTTATCTTAATCTTATTTTCATTTTATCTTTTCTGTGCTTTCCCGTACCTCACTCCTTTTCGGGGACGAAATTTTTTGAGTGGGGGAGAGTGTAACAACCCTGTATTTTGTGATTATTTTAATTGTATATTTTAATTATTTTGATTGAATTTTCTGATTTAAAAACTTTATTTTTTTACTAAAGTGAATAGTTTTGTTATTTTAAATATAAATTTTGATTTCCATATGAATTAGAATTCCAAACATGACTAAATAGAATATTTTCCAAAAAGTGAATTTTGGTCAATATGGTCAAACTTTGACTTTTAAATTTAAAATTTTGAAATTTAGAATTTCTGAATTTTATCTTTTATTATGAAAGTAAATAAAATTTTAAGAATGCTACTTTTTGTTTCATTGAAATCCGATTTTTATTGTGAAAGTTATGCCTTTTACAATATTGGATGTAATTTGTTGTATTTAACAAAATTGTTTATTTTAATTTTATATAGATAATATTTTGTTGTTATGTCATGTTCTAATTTATATTTACATGGGTAGCATGATTTTATGTATATATTTTAGTTTTAAAACATTTTTTTATGTGTAATTGAAATTTTCTAATGTCAGTTGTCTTTTGTTTACGATTTCTAATTTCTAGTTTCAATTAATTAAAGTAATTCTTTATTTATTTTTCTCTATTTTCTCAAGACCTTATTTTATTTCATTTCTAATTTATTTTTTTCATCATTTATTTATTTATTTGACATTTTTATTTGTTTTAAAGTGAAATAGAAATTTTTCTAGAGCCAATGGTATTTTATTTGTAATTTTCATGTCCTTTTTCCAATTTTTAAACAATTTCTTTAATTATTTTTCTATTTTCTCTAAATTTAATTATTTATTTCACTTTGAATATGTTTAAAAATTATTTTATTTCATAATTTATCTTTATAATATTTTTAAAATGAAGCAGATATTTTTCTAAAGCCAATGATGATTTAATTGTAAATTTTGAACCCTGTTTTGAATTTTAAGCAATTTCTTTAATTCTTTTTCCATTTTCTTTAAAATTTATTATTTATTTTTATTTTATATTACTTTATTTCGGTTTTAAAGTCAAATTACTGATTTCATTTTTGTTTTAATTGAGTTAAAGAAAAGGAAATATGAAGAGACTAAAGCTTTTAACTGATGACCTTTCATTTGCTAGTCTTTTCATTTTTCCCTTGTCTTTTCATTTGCTTGCTTTTTGGCCGTACATCCTTATTATAGCCATGAGTTTCTCAACTCATTTTCACATGAGAAACCGTCATTCCTCATTTCATTCACGGCTAAGAAAAGTTGGATAATGGCCTCTCCTTCTTTTTCTACTTTTCTTCTTCTTTTTCTATGTTTTTGCCTTGTTCTCTTGCTTGTTTGGATCGGCCACCAACACTATTGCCTAGGCCATAACCTCCACCACCTCCTCCTCTTCACCATCAACCACCTACCCTCTGACCTTGGCCATCCGCACCACCCCATGAAGCAAAATTCCACAAAAATGCAACATCTCCTAAAAAACATGCATAGCCACCACTAGTTGCAACATACCTTCATCCATCACCTTGGCCACCACCTCTAGCCGCCGCCACCACTTTTCTACCACCACTACACATCACCATCTTCTCTGTCTAGACCTGTAGCACCACCTGGCCGAGCCACTTGACCCATGGCCGAGCCCAAAAATGGACCAAAAACCACCATATTGCATAAGCCTCTTCATATTCGTGCGTAGTAACTCCTCCACCACTTCAATGCCTTGTAGTCGTGCCTCTTTGAACCCAAACCTAAGACAAAGTCTTGCCAAAATCCGACCAAATCAACCCTTAGGCCGAGCATATGAGTGTAGAAAGCAAGGCAAAAGTATTCATTTGAATATTGCTTTTTATTTCAAAGTTATTTCAATACAATGTTGTATTGAATTATAATTTTATTTAGTTTTGTTTATGGGTTGTGACAAGATCATCAGCTTGGTTCTCATCCATTTGAATCTATTGTTGTGTCATCGCGCTTTCTAGAATCTGTTTGTGTCATTTGAATTGATAACTCCAGCATAAAAAGGTGAGTAAATCTCACATGACATTATATACTTATGTAAATGTGAAGAGATAACAATTGAATGTGTAGAATTATATATGATGTTATAACTGCCTGTGATTATTTATATATGATGTTAAACCCGTTAAATTACATGTCATCTCATCTGTTACTGTTATATGTTGTTAAACTATTTATTTTATCTGTTTCTCACACTGCAAGTTCCCTGTTAGATTAGAAATCACTATAGGTTGAAATGATACATACCCGAACGAACTTTAGAATAGGGAAAAATCGTTATGGGCTGAAATGATAGGCCTGAACGGTTTTTATTTTATTTTATTTTACTTGGGATTGCGGGTTTGAAATGATGGAACCTGGATTTTCTTTGTAAACTGTAGATTGATATGATATATATCCGTATCACTTAACCTAGGTTATAAAACTATATACAGGCCCGTGGTTATTTTATAAAGTATTTTGAATATTTTTAAGTATTCTTAAAAGTGTAAATTTATGAAAATTTGATTTAAAATGTATTTTTAATGTTTAAAAAGGAAATTTTGATTTTTCTATAAGTTAAAAATGTTGAATAATTAAATGATTCAAATTGAATTTTTGAAATATAACTTAAATCTGGAAATATGGACTTTGGCTTTTAAAATGACATTTAAGTTATATAAATAAAATTTTAAGTGGTTTAAAATGTAAATTTATGATAATTTGATTTGAATAGATTTTAAAGTGTTTTAAATAAAGGATTTATGATTTTTCTATAAGTGGAAAATGTTAAATAAATAAATGGTTAAGTTGAATTATTGAAATATAACTTAAGTTTGGAAATTTGAGTCTTTGGTTTAAAAGGGAAATTTGAGTTATATAAATAAATAAAACTGGAAATTAAGTTATATTTGTAAAAATGGTAATAACATTTAAGTGTTACGTTTATTTATTAAAAATGTGAAGGATAAAATATTTACACTTGAATTTATTAAATTATTGAAATTTGATTTAATTATGAAATGTTACTTTATAAAAATCACAAGTTGAAAGAGTATTTTTAAATGAACATTTTTAAATGTTAAAATATGATTTTTATAATGTTTAAAGGGTTTAAATTGAAGTTTATTATTTGCTGGAAATACACTAAAATCTGGAAAATACTTTTTATAGCATTCAGAAAGGCTATGGTTTCTGTAAATGAACTAAAAACCTAATAAAAAGGCTATTATAGCAATTCTGAAATGTTGTAGTTGCTGTAGTAAATTTAAAAGGCTAAAGCTTAATAAAAGTCTATTACAGCAGTTCTGTAAATGTTGTAGTGGTCTGCTGTCTTTCTTGAATTTAATAAAAACCTTAAACTTAGAAACCTGTGCTATTACAGCATTTCTGGAAATGCTGTCTTTGCTGAATTTAACTAAAATTTCAACTAAAATGAGATTTCACGGCAGTTTTTAAATGCTGTCTTTGCTGAATGAAAATGTTTTCAAGTAAAACTTATAACAGCTTTTTCTAAATGCTGTGAAAGGTTGAAATTTTAAATGTTTATGGTTTTTGACTTAGTAAACGAGCTCAAAATCGTTTGAAACTTTGGAAATTGAATTCTTGACTTGAAAGAATAATAACTTCACTTTTAAATGATTTAAATGAATAAATATAATTGGAAATAAATCATTTTAAAAGATGATTTGAATTGAAGTAAACGTTATCTTTGAATTTAAAAGGATATTTAAATTTGATATTTGGATTTGAATTCAAGTAATGATTTAATAATGAAGTTTTGAAAGGATATGATATTTTGATATATTGAAATGATTTAAAAAGGAAACTTTGAAAGGATATGATATTTTGATATTGAAATGTTGATCTTTATTTTGATAAAAATTTGGATTTGAAATGATATTTTATTTTGAAGTATAAAATATTATTTTTAAAAATTATAACCACGGGTTATAATAACGATTGGTTAGCAAAGAGACCGAGAGTGGATATGGGCATACTCTCTGTCGATACCGAAAACCACTTTGACAACCGTGTACGCGGTGGAGATTCCAGAATTAAGTAGGATGGTGGCGATGTTCTTGAGGTATATTACGTGGACCCGACTTCCGTGAGTTGGCTTAAGATGGCTAAAACAGGAGCGATCTCGGATCAAAAGGGGTAGCTCATGTGGTCGGACGCATTTCTTCGATACCATTCTATTACTTTTGTGATTGATTGGGTGCACCCCTCCGATTTGGGAATGTGTTCCGAGGTGGGCGTATGTGGCTACTGCATTACCACCAGCCCGTGTGCATAATTGGTATATCTACCATGACATTGCCTCGTTGTGCCGTGTCACCTACCATATCGAGCATTTACTACGAGTTTGGTTTTCTCCCGTAGCCCTTGCGTATCTTCTCGTAGTCTCCCGATCAGGAGATATGCAGATATTGGATGGACTACTGGGACTATTACGTGTCTGGAGCTATATGGGTAACCCAATGATGCTATTTTAAAGTAATTTTATTTTACTGTTAGACACTATTATAATAGCGCAATATGATTACATAGTAAATTGTTTAACGGATCCTTAGAGGATGGGCGGTCCCAAGCATCCTTTAAGTTACTTGTACCTTTTCTATAGTTCACTTGAGTTGGTTTACATTGTATAAGTATGTATGTCCTGACTCGAGTGTTTGTATTTTTATTTACGCTCGGGTCAGCCTGAGTATTCACAGATTTGTATTCCACTTTCTGGAGATTGGAATCGCTGAAGATTATCTGCTTGCCTAGTTTTATCTATTTCACTACCAATTATCCTGTTGATCCTAGTGTTGTATTCAGCTTGTACTTGGTTATCATATTGAGACTTCTGTTGTATCTTATTTAACTCAGATATATTTATATAGTAGCTTCATGAACCACTATTTCTTTTTCTTCCGCTGTATTATTATTACTCTGTGTCTATAATCTTTGACTATTTATTTACTGTATATTATGAGATTTGCCAAATTTTATTTACAACGCGGTATTTTGAGCAATTCAAGTCCGACATATGCAGATGCGAATGGTTGAAAACAGCGCGGCTGTTATAGAAAACAAGTGCGAATGTTGAATCATTAAGGAGATAATAAATGATTAATATAAATTGAAGTAAATCAGTGTTAATTAAGTAATTGTAATATTTGATTTGTAAATAATAATGAATTCATTTATGTGATTTAAAGTAATAGTAACAGTTGTAAGTTACTATTTAATTGGTCTATTAATTTAGTTGTAAATGTTATATCTAAGTATAAAAATTGAATATAAGTAAAGAAATGTAAGTGTTGTATGAACAAATGAATTAGAGTACAGGTAATGGTAACTGAATGAATTTAGCATTATGTAAGCAATTATGATAATTAGTGAAAATGATAAACTTGAGTGCAATAAAGATAATGGTAACAACTATTATAAGTTGTCTACTTAGTCTACAAAATGAAGTGGAAATCAATTGTATTCAAATGTAAATAAATGTTCATTAATGTGAGTAAGAACCGTAATTGTAAAGTGTGAAAGTAATAAAGCAATGGAAATGCCTATTTTATTCATAAGATAATATAAAGGAATGAAACCTATTTGAAGAATTAATTGAGGTTTTAATTATAGTAAATGTATACATTTGACAAATTTAATATAATTGAAAACAACTGTTAATACAAAGGAAAGATGGATATTTGAATATTATTAATGTAATAAAAAAAATAAACCAATGATAATTTTATCCATAAAATGATAATTGATTCAATAACAAGATTTAGAAATCAAATATATGGATTAATTGGGAATTTAAGTTTATAAATTTCTGAATTTATTGAAATTGAAATTAAACGCTGTAAATTGTTAAATTGATGGAATTGGGGTTCGAAACCAGCTCCATTGCGTTCAGAAGCCATGTTAGGATAGCCTGTCAGCATGCTTAAATCAGAGTTCGGAATATTTTCGGACCCAGCGATATGTAAACGTCATGTTAATCGAAATATATTATTTATTTATTCCCAAACCCTAAAAATTTTATACAGCCGCCATTCTTCCTCCTTCAATGGCCGAGAATCATGCAACTTCTCCTCTTTAGATCTCTCCATTCGATCATCGATTTACTTCAACTCCTAAATGAAAGTTGTAGATATCGTTGTCCTCTACACATCCAAGGGTCATGCCGTAGCCTCTCCGATTAGCCAGAATTTGGTCTAGAAGACGCGCACGTTTATCTCGAATTACGCATGAACGGCGGTGGCGGAAGCCACCGTGCTAGGGGCAGTGGCAGAGTGGACTGGCGCGCACGGGGTGACGGTAGTTGATTCATCTACGGTCATCGTATGGCGCGCGCGATTTGATGCGTGGGTTGCGTTTGAGTCTGTACGCGATTGAACGGAGAAGGAGAAGGTGAACGTTCTTTTATATATTTATTTACTTTATAATATTAATCGTATAACTTCTAATCTTAATATCTTTTGCATACAAGCTTCGATTCATACGGGATTTCTTGCATTGGGATCGTATCAGAATTCCGGACATTTTGACGCTGGTTCGGAAGAATTTTGAGACGTTTAAATTTTGGATTTAAATTGGATTTAAATTCAAAACTGAGTGTTTTAACTCACTCACAACTTTTAAAATTTCTTATGTTTGTTAAATTGATTTATGATGTGATTAGAAATTTATTTATGACTGTTTGACATATTTTAAATCATCATCTTAGTTTATTTGAATTTATTTGGATAAAATAGTTATTGATTTATTATTGAATCTAACAGCAGTAAATACTTGTTAATATTATCTGTTCTATATTGATGTTATTGATTGAATTGGATGATGATGTGATAAATGTTTGATGATTGTGATAAATGTTTGATGATTGATATTGGATGAATGAATGTTATATTTTATATTGTTATAAACTGCAAGTTGTTATGGGTTTTAATTCATTCGGGATTACGGTTTGAAATGATATATAACCGTATTTATATTTTAAATTACGAATTGAAATGATAAATATCCTTATCACTTGATCATAGGATAGAAAATTATATACAGACACCGTGGTCTATATATAAAATATTTTGAAATGATTTCGATGGTTTTGTAAAGAAATATACGGTTTTAGATAAATATTGATTTTAGATATTGTATAAATGTTATTTTATCCTTGATTTTAAGTTATGTATAATTTGTTTTAATATAGAATAAGCTTAATAATAAGTTTGATTTTTTATTGAAGATAATATGGTTAAGTATTTGAATTATATTTTATATGGATTTAAATCAATTAAGGTTAGAAGATAAATTTGAAATTTATTTGAAATAGAATTTATCTAAGAATTAAACTCAAATAAGTCTGATGTGAAATTTATTAAATTTTAAATTTTAAAAGGTACGATTTTATAACTTGATTTTTGTTTAAGGTGAATTAAATGATTATTTCAAGTATAAATAAATTGAAGGAAATATATAGTGACGTCCCTGACTTGACTTTCGAAAATCTGCACCAAATACGACACTCGTATTCAAATGCCGCAGATCCAAACATCGAATCTGGTTCGCTGGAGCTTATAACAACATCAGATGAATATAAAACAGCAGAACAAAATGAATATCATGCATACATCATAGATACAACATCATAATAACCATTACTACATCAGAGTAATCTCCATCACACAGTGTCACAACCAGAACGGAAAATCAATCTAGTGCACAGCAGTAGTTAATTATTTTCAATCAATGTGAGTTTGATTTAATAGATTAACCACATAATTATTTTTATTGATTATTTAAAATCAATGACTAATTTGGATAAATTAATTAAATCTTAATTAACTTGATTGATTGTTTCTTAATTAATTATTTTAATTAACTGCCAATTATAATTAATCAACTTAATTTATCTAATTAACAAATTCTTAATTTACAAATAATTTGACACTTAATTGTTTATTAATCAATTTTAATTACAAATTATAATTCATTCTTAATTACTGTTCAAAACCATTAGTTGATAAAAAAAATTATTTATCTTAATTATCACATAAAAATCTTCTTTACACTTGAACATCAATTTATTCTTGTTTCTCCCCTTCTTTTCCCGAGTCTATCTCCTTCCCCACTTACTCGAGTTTCTCCCCTTCTTTTCCCGATTCTATCTCCTTCCCCACTTACTCTTCTTCTTCCTGTTCTTCTTTTCTTTCTTTTTTTCTCAGAGTTTAAGTTATTCGCGTACTCGAGTTCAACTGAAATAACAGAAATGATATTCGCGTACTCGAGTTCCTCACCGAAGCCACACACCATCTTCCTCGAGTATCAACTCGAGTGGCCACACGCAAACTTTCGGACATCCAAGCACATTGCCGTGCACGTGCACATCATCGTGCCTCCGTTCTGATGGCCATGGCGAGCTTCGGAAGGTCGAAAAACTCACCAAAACACGAAATCGAACTTCGGTTCGACACAAAAAAACTTGAAATCGAAAATGAGTGTTTTACTCGACAATGTAACATGAACACGCCCAACTAAATTGCCTCGCCGCCGCTCCTCAGACCACCAGCAACGCCACGACTTCAGCCACATCATGTCCATGCTCCATACCACCCTCCCCCATCATCACGTGCAACTCGGTCCCTCCATGGTGACGAAATCACCATTTTTCCAACTCGCTGCAAACTTCGAACTTAAACCCTACTTTGGTTTCGTTCGACAATTTCTTGCATTCGAAAAATTATCTAGCAATTTTCTCATCGTCATAGAAGCTCAAACAAGCTTCAAACCAAATTTCATTGTTTATAATTAAATCGTTCACCAGGAATTAGGAAAAATGCAATTTTGGTTTAAATTCAAACTGCTCTTAAACTACTTAAGTAAAAATCATCATATTGCTTTTAAAAATCATAACTTGGTATGTTCATTCAAGTTATGTGATCAAATCAATGATTTAAAATAGTTGAATTCATCACAAAATTTTGTTTTTACTGTAAATTATAGGTTGCACAGACAAACCCTTCATGACAAAGCTTAAAACAGATATTTAACTGTGATTCAAGTTGAAACAAACTTGTTTTGTATAAAAATCCTAAGCTAAAAAGGATCGTATGAAGTTTATTTGAATTTTTTCTTCAATTTACTTTGCTCTGAAACAAAATATTGGGAACAAACTGTATAAAGATTTCCAGTAATAAAGAAACATACAAAACAACATTTTCTTTTCAATATACAACTAAAAACACAAGATTCATGAAATAAATACTAAGATTTCAAAAAAAAAAGTTTGCTCACATGAATTTTCCCCGAAACAAAGAACTGCCCTTGCTTTGAAACCCTGCAGATAATCTACTTTTATTTTTTGTTTTTTTGTTTTGTTAAATGATCTTTTGTAAAATAATGATGTTTGCTTTTATTTTCTTTCAAGCTTTGCTATATTTTTGATGAACGAATGAACTGAAACAAATATGCATGTATATATATAGAGAAGGCTTTGTACAGGGTAGGGGAGGTAGGTATTAACTAGGACAACCTTTTCCCTTTGATCTGATTTTTTTTATTTTTTTTTGTTTTCTTGCTTTAACTAAGCAAAATTTTATTTCGGCTGATATGATTTTGTTACATTTGAATTGACTCTAAATTTGTGCTAAAAAGAAAGCATTAAATGCTCATGCTTCCATCCTTGTTAACATACAATCTTAATTTGATTTTTGTAAGTACTATTTTGTTTTATTTTGTAGATTTTTTTCTTGTTTATCTACTTGCATTAGTCTTAGTTTCCTGGTTTACAAATCTACATGCAAGCTTATGAATTTCCTATGTCATTCTATAACCACATGATTTTATTACAAACATACATTTTAAATTTTATTTTATTCAAAGTTTAACTATTAACATGTAATTTATCACATATATTTTTATTTTATGGTTTAAGATAATTTCTTGTTTGTTATATTTTTTCCATTTATTTATTATTATTATTTATATAAAGCTTAAACTATCAAATATTTATTTATATCCATATATCTTATAATATTAATATTAATAATATTTTATTTCTCTTGAAATTTTTCAAATTAATTTCAAAGTTCAAATAAATCACCAAATTTTAAATTAACCAATTCTGGAATGTTACATATTTAGTTATTTGTAATTTGAGTTTTATTTAAATGATAATGGAGTTATTAAGTAAATTATTTCAAAACTAAATAATAGAAAATTTAATTGTGAAACCGTAATTACCAAACTTAGTTTTGAAATTGTTGAATACTTAAAGTTTGAAATATGCTGAATTTGAAATGGCTTATTTTGCGGATCAAATCTGTTTTGAAATCGATAAAATTTGGAATAGTTTATTTGGAAACTGAATCGAATTGAAATTTATGATTTGAGATTTGGTAAAATATAAAATGTAGAAATTCGAGTTGTTTCGGAATTGATTTGTGAAATTGAAGAAGACATTTTATTATATAAAGTATTTTAAATATTTAAACCATTTAAGTGGTGGAAGTTATGTTTCAAAGTTATGAGTTTCAGGGTATTATAATTTGAAAGTGTTATATTTCAAGTGTTTTGATTTCGAAATGTTATAACTTTGAAAGTGTTATGATTTTAGAAAAAACTATATTTGAAATGAAAATGATATCGTATTGACTTGGTTTTGAAAAGGTAATGATATTTGGTTTTAAAGTATAAACTATTTTGAAAATGACCGCGGTGTTACAATAGCGTTTAGTTGTTAAAGAGACCGGGATCGGAAGTTGTCATACTTTCTGCCAACTCTGAAAACCACTTTAACAACCGTGTACGCGGTGGAGATTACAGAATGAAGTAGGATGGTGGTGGCATTCCCTTGAGGTATGTACATGGACTCGACTCCCGTGAGTTGGCATAAGGTGGCTAAAACAGGAGCGCTTACGGGCCAGTGAGGTAGCCCCTCTTATCGGACACACTCCTTCTATACCATTCTATTACTCTGTCATTGATTGTGGCCCTTTGATTTTTTTGGAGGGTGTGGCTCGAGGTGGGCAGTAGCTACGCGTTATGCGTCACCATCAGTTCGGATGCGTAATTGGTATATCTACCTTGGCATCGCCTAGTTGTGCTATGTCACCAACCCTAGCGAGCCTTGTTCGAGTTTGATTTGTGTCGTACCTATGGAGCATCTTCTCGTAGTCTCCGGATCAGGAGATATGCAGGCACTGTATAGACTGCTGGCACTATTACGTGTTAAGGGCTATATGGGTAACCTCTTAACGCTATTTTAAAGTAAGTTTATTTTACTTTTAGAAATTATTATAATAGCGTATATTACTACATAGTAGATAGTTTAACGGATCCTACGATATGTGAATCCCGAGCATCTCTTAAGTTACTGCACTCACGTTAGGATAGGAGATGTCAAATTCCGTAAACATCTCTGACGCCATTCCACTCATATTTATTTCTATTAATTTAACTCACATAAGATCTTTTAGTTCTGACTCAAGTGTTTTGTCTTTTCAATTCGCTCGGGTCAGTCTGAGCATTTCAGGATCCGAAGACTTTATTTCTGGAGGACGAAGATGAAGATTGCATTACTATTATTTATTATATTATTCCACTACATTCATACTGTTCCGCTGCATTATTTATTATTCTCTAGTATGTGTAACTCTGATATGTGTTGTATAAGTATAATCAAATGTTTTGTAAAACAACTTCATGAACTGTTATTTGATTATTATATTTTGTCATTCCACTGTGAGATTCTATTTTGTTTTATTTCTTTCTTTGCTTTTCTTATTTACCCCAATAACAATCCGCTCTTTTTTATGGTTTGAGTTTGACGTGTGTGGTTTATCGTCAATTTAAACGTACAAAAAGGCGGGATATTACAAGCAAATGATATCGCATATTCAAATTTTCTAATATAAATTGCAGATGGCACCGAACCTTCAATCAATAAAGAAATGATTCAACTACCAACAAATATGGTCATAACATCAAAAAATGTTGTTAATCCACTGACAAAGTTGATAGATACAATTTTTCCCAACTTATCAAAAAATGCATTCGATAAAGAGTACATAGTTAACAGAGCATTAATCACACCACTAAATGAATATGTCGACAAGCTCAATGAACATGTACTTAATATATGTCTTGGAAGTGAAATCATTTACTATTCATATGATGCAGTGGAAGACGATGCTCACAATTTATACCAACAAGAATTTCTATACTCAATCACTCCTGGTGGGCTACCTCCACATTGTTTAAAATTGAAGCTTGGAGTACCGATAATGTTGTTAAGAAATTTTAATCCGAAAATTGGATTATGCAATGGAACGAGGCTTATATGTAAACAACTCAATAAGAATTGCATTGATGCGGAAATCATCACAGGACGTTATGTTGGTACTAGAGTTTTCATTCCAAGAATCCCACTAAAGCTACCTGAAAATTTAAATTTACCATTTGTGTTAATACAGAAACAATTTCCAATTCATTTATGTTTTGCCTTCACTATAAATAAGGCACAGGGGAAAATGATAAAAAATACCGGTATTTTTCTACCTAAGCATGTATTTGGTCATGGACGACTATATGTGGCACTTTCACGAAGAGTTTCAAATGCTAATACCAAGGTGTTGGTAGAAAAGGGACATATTGTTGGACGAACCGGAACTTTCACAAAAAATGTTATCTACAAAGATGTTCTACTGACTGGCTAGGAATAAAGGTACTTAATTTGATCTTCATCTACATACATCGTTAACTTTCCAAGATACATCCTCGCTGTATTTACATCTTCGTTTACGCTACCTACAGGTGAATCTATAATATCTGTATCTTTACTATTAATAATGAGAATTCCCTAAATATGATTCAACCGTGTCTTTTTGAATTTTCCAAAATGTAGCCAAAATTATGTAAACTAAACTCTCTTATCAATTTGCATGCCATCTGTTCATGAGCTATATTGTTCAACTTCATAACTCCATTCCAATTTAATTATTTATTTATTATTGGAACAAAATTCTTCTTCGTCACTTAGCTTATATACAACAACAATTAGTATATTTTGGACAACGTGAGACTAATTAAAACTAACATTATTTACAAATGTATTAACATCGTTACAGTTCCCACATCCATTTCTTAACCATGATCTTCTTTCAACTACATCTTCCCATTTTGGTTCCTACACAGTCAAACCCATATAATTTCTTTCTTATCCAGTCTACAGAAACTCTTTCACAATTCTTTTACCTATAAACTTATTTCCCCATGTTTAATCAATTACCCATCATCTTCTAAATTGTTCATGTACAACAGGTAGTAACCTACTTTTATTTAGTCTATTTACGATTTGAGTAGTATTTCACCGTCGAATTATTGCTGAAATTTATGGTATTTTTCTCTTCCTTGCTTCTTTACATAATAAGTACCTTCTAAGATTTTGTTACCCTATTACATATACAAACATTCATATCTATAGTCATGGTTATAGCAAATTTACCATTCTTCAGTTTTTATTCCAGTTTTTTTCTTGATTTCGTATGCATGTACGACTTAGGTTTTATGTTATTCCTTATGATATCACACAATTTGTTAAAAAAAATAATGATTCGTTTGCAATACAATTTTTTCAAAATTTTATGCAGACCAAATGTTTGTGGAAAGCTCTAATCTACTGAGGAGCACAAAATTGAACAAAAATATAAACAAAGATGAAACCCTGTACTATTTTCAAACTGATTAAAGATGGACATGTGGAGGTATATATGGCATTAAAGACAAAAAGGATTCAGATGAAGAATTCTGTTAGATATTGGTAAGGCGAATAACTATAGTTCAATATGAATGCTATAGCTATACAAGTGTTATCTCATTTGCAATCTATGAGTATATCTCACCTGCAATCTATTAGTATGTTGATTGCGCGAGAAGATAGAAATAATGTTGATGATGTTGCTTCACTTTTTCTTAATTAGTACCCGACACTTTCTACACCTTTTGTAGTTGATGTTCCCTTTTTCATATGTCCAACTTGGAAACTTTTGTATCTTTCTTCTTGGATTTAACTATTTTTAGATCCTTATTGCATGATAGATTTGTAGCTTATCTAAAAGATATTTAGCCAATGTTCTGTTTTATATTTACTTCTATTTAGTCCTGTCTTATTTTTTATTTTACTGTTTATGGGTTGTGGGTTGTTCTACCTTGAGAGATTCTACATGGTTTACCAGTGCGTTAGATAACAAAATGACAACAAAAGCTTAGAGTTCCTTCTTATCAAATGGCGCTATTCCATCAAATAGAGATGCCTCATGAGGAACCACTCAAGGATTTTAATAGATGCCGTTGTGTCAAAAGCTTGGAGTTCCTTCTTATTCTTGGAATTGAAATTGTGCGTTTCAATTACCAATTCATCATTTGAAAAAGAAGTCAAAATGACTATTTGAATAGTGTTGTATAAGAGGTTACATAGTTATAATGCATTTGAAGTATTATGGTTATAAAACATAAAACAGATAAGTTTACTTAAAAAAGTAATGATTGAATTGGCTGATCTCAAATCAAAGAACCATATCCCAATTTACATATACAATCCTTATTATAGATAAAATTTTAACATCTAGCTATTCACAAGTTCAAGGTTTTACACAATAATGCAGTTAGCTTTTAGGTGTATCGACATTATTAAATAGCAAATTATTAGCTAACTTAAGCCTCTCTTGTTGTAGTTTCAAAAGATAAAATAGGGATTTCAAATTAAATGCTCAAAAAATATGATGAAATAAAGAAAAAGGAAAAGTTATAGCCCATGGTTATAAAAATGGATAGAATTTTGGATTTATTATGGTGTGAATGTTGTTTTTCTAAGACGTGGATACATTTTGAGCTAAGAAGGTGATTTCTATTATTGTATTATGCTTTGTAAATAAATAAAATATTAAGCATTTGGACAATCAGTTGAATGTTATATTCATAAATGTGATGGTTGCTAACTAATTTGCTATGTTTATGTTTATGTTCAAAGAAAAATCTTATAAGCATGTATAAATGCAGGGACAATGATTCTCTTTCAAAGACATACGAAAATGTATGTTTCTTACCATTGTGTTACATAATATTCAAACATTTAAGTATTTATTTGCCAAACCGCTTACAATTGTTTTTAGACCCATGTGATTATTTTTTATGTATCTACAATTATGTAAATTTAAGTTGTTTCTATTAGTTGTTTAATGCTCATATAGATGCCAATATTAATTTTTAATTACTTTCAAATTTTTGTCGTTATATTACGATTTGAAGTGTGTTAGCTTACGCTTTTAATTGTACTTTCTAAACATTGATCAATTTTTTTCTATATAGAAAAAGCACATTAAAGACTATAGCAGTGAAGCAAAAGGAGAAAGTAGGACATCAAGAAGTGAGAGCACATAATAAGCAACAAATGCAGCCCCGACTCACATAAATAACCGATTTTCCTATCTTCAAGTTCTTTTAGGCTAAGGGTTATAGATTGTAATATTTATTTTTTCTAGTTTCCTTAATTACTCTCATTAATTAAAAAAGACATCATTGCAAATGCTTTTGATCTTTTTTTCTAGAAAAACAATTTTATATTGCTTAAAAATATTTAATCTTGGTCACACATTTTATAAATTATTATAGAAAAATAGGGATTATGAATGTCATTTTTATTTGTTGATATCCACAAAATCAGGAAAAATTACGGTAATCATAGATTATTATTTGATACGAGGATTCAAAGTTGAGATAATATTGTAAATCTAGCTTTTTCTTGTCGGACTTTCTCTCCTTGTATAAAACAAAACTTTAATAGAATTTTACTTTTATTTTCCTAATGCCTTGGAATCGATCAATAAAAGCTATAGAAATGGAATTTTTTTTAATCTTATATTAATGAAACAAGCCATTGTTCTATATGAATCAGCATTTTCTAAAAATGAAGATAATACGTTCTATTTTTTATTTACAGTTGCATCTCATTTGATAATTAATGGTGAAAGGGTACAAATCTATATGCTTAGGGATTGTTGTAATTTACAGATATCAATTCCATCACAGTCCCACAATGCATAACGTCATATTATAGGCAAATTCTGTTTCAACCCAAGTATTTACTTAGTAGCCCTTCAAATAAGTCTAGCCCCCTACCATTTTCAAAACTACCATTTCCATCATGCAGAACGTGAAAAATTGAATTTTTCTTCACGATCTAGAAAGTAGAGTTAGAATTTTTTTCTTCATCGATTTAGAAACTTATAGTGAAAAATTGAAAATTTTCTTTGTAAATCCTGTAAACCCAAAAAATAATTTAGTAGCGCAAAATTAAAATTTTCATTCGTTAATTTAGAAACCCAATTCATATTTCTTCATAACTACAATTAAAAAAGTCTGTAAACCTAAAAAATAACTTAGTAGTGAAAAACTGAATTTTTTCTTAATTGTAGTAGAAACTAGGATTTTGAAAAAGCGGTGGTTTAGAAAGTAAGAAACCGACGAAAGGAGATAATGGAATTGAGAAGAAAGAAAGTATGCAGCTTTCTAAGGGTATTTTAGTTTTTAAAATTTTATTTCTTTTAGAAATGCTACTAAGTAATTATCTATGTTAAAATAAAATTTTAAAAAACAAAACTCAAACCCATGCCATCGGCACGGGCTTTATACTAGAAATATTTATAAATGTATGTTTTATAGTAGTGAAATTAATAGTAACATTATTAGAGAGCTTTCAAGTGACACATTCTTATTGCTACTATAAATGTTACTGTCCTATGTTCATAATTACATGTCTACCTACCAAATGCTTAATATAAGTTAATGTATTTATAATAATGGGTTAAAGGTATAATGAAAATGAGGGGAGTTAGTAAGGATCTAGGATGTAGTTGGATTCTATAGCTGGTGAAGATTTGCACCTAGATATAAGGAAGATATACATAACAGTTAGTTTTTTGAAAGAACATATGAAAGATGAATGTTATAATCCTGTTTGTAGGGTGCATTCCCCTGGCAATTTAGAGTTGGATGAAGAATCATGAAGTGAAGAGGATACATCAGTGCATGAATTTATTGAATTTTAGTTACTTTAGTGTAACATCCCGCCTTTTTGTACAATTTAAATCGACGATAAACCATATATGTCAGACTTAAACCATACAGAAGGACGGATTCTTATGGGGTAAATAACAAAAACAGAGAAAGAAAAAGAACAAAACAGAATCTTGCAGTGGAACGATAAAATATAATAATCAAATATATAGTTCATGAAGCTGTTTTACAAAATATTCGATTATACTTATATAATACATATCAGAGTTACACATACCAAAGAAAAATAAATAATGCAGCGGAATAGTATGAATGTAGTGGAATAATATAATAAATAATAATAATAAATCTTCGTCTTCGTCCTCCAGAATACGGTCTTCCAAATCCTTAAATGCTCAGGCTGACCCGACGAATTGAAAAGACAAAACACTCGAGTCAGAACTAAAAGATCTTATGTAAGTTAAATCAACTATAAATAAATATAAGTGGAACGGCGTCAGAGATGTTTATGGGATTTGACATCTCCTATCCAGTGTCTACGTGAGTTAACTAACTTAAGAGACGCTCGGGATTCACGTCTCCTAAGGATCCGTTAAACTATTTACTATGTAGTAATATTTCGCTATTATAATAATGTCTATAGTAAAATAAACTTATTTTAAATAGCAATAAGGCTTCACGTTTTCCACCTTAACACGTAATAGTCCCAGTAGTCCATCCAGTATCATGGTCCCTCCTGATCGGGAAGCCACTAGAAGATACCACATGGGCTACGGGAGAAAACCAAACTCGTACAAGGCGCGATAGGATAGGTGACACGCACAACTAGGCAATGCCAGGGTAGATATACCAATTACGCTTCCGGGCTGGTGGTAACGCATAGCCGCAGCTACCGCCCACCTCGAGCCACACCCCCAAATCAAAAATCAAAAGTGGCCACCGAATCAATCCAAAAGTCAAAGTATAATATCGAAGGGATGTGTCCGATCAAAGGTGCTACCTCATTTGCCCGCCAATCGCTCCATTTTAGCCACCTTATGCCAACTCACGGGAGTCGGGTCCATGTATTTACCTCAAAGGGAACGCCGCCACCATCCTACTTCATTCTGGAATCTCCATCGCATACACGGTTGTTAAAGTGGTTTTCAGAGTTGGCAGAGAGTATGACAACTTCCAATCCCGGTCTCTTTAACAACCAAACGTTATTATAACACCGCGGTCATTTCAAAATAATTTATACTTCAAAACTAGAATATATATATATATATCCATTTCAAAGCCATAAAATACGATATCATCTCCATTTCAAAAACCAAATAAATAAGATATCATTTTTATTAAAACCCAAACCAATATAATATCATTTTTATAAAAACCAAAATCAATATAATATCATTTTTATAGAACCTAAATCAATATAATATCATTTTTATCTCAAACATATCCTTTCCAAAAATCATAGCACTTTCAACGTTATAACATTTCGAATCAAAACACTTGAAATATAACCCTTTCAATCAAAATCCTTTGAAACTCAAACTTTGAAACATAACTTCCACCAGTTAAGTGGTTTATATAATAAAATACTTTATAAAATAAATTAGCTTCTTCAATTTCACAAATTAATTCCGCTCGAATTTCTGAATTTTAATTTAACCAAATCCCAAATCATAAATTTCAATTCCATTCAGCTTCCCAATAAACTTTTCAAATTATGTCGATTTCAAAACTATTTCAAATTCAATACATTTCAACTTTATATATTTGACAATTTCAAATTAAGTTTGATAATTTCGTATATATATCAAATTCAATTTTCTATTTTTAGTTTCGATATATTTACTTAATAAATCCAGTAACATTTAAATAAAACCCAGATTACAAATAACTAAATGTTTCCTTCAATTTATTTATATTTTGAAACATTTATTTAATTCACCTTAAACAAGATCAAGTTATAAATCATACCATTTACAGATCCCAAATTTCGTAAGTTCTAAATCGGTTTCATTTAATAACTTTCTACACTTAATACAATTTCAAATTTATTTCAAATCTATCTTCTCAGCCATAATTTTTCTTAAAAATCATTATAACTCTATATAAAATATAACTTATATAAATACTTAACCATATTACATAAAAATAATCAAACTTTATTATTTGGCTTATTTATATTTTCATATAAATTTTCACATAGCTAAAAAAATCAGTAATAAAATAACATTTATATAATATCTGAAATCAATATTTATATAACCAATATATTCTTTACAAAACCATAGAAATCATTTTAAAATATTTTTATGTATAGACCACGGTGTCTGTATATAATTTTCTACTCTATGGTCAAGTGATACGGATATTTATCATTTCAATCCGTAATTTAAAATAAAAATACGGTAATATATCATTTCAAACCGCAATCCCGAATGAAATAAAAATGCATAACAACTTGCAGTTTATAACAATATAAATACAACATCCATTCATCCAATATCAACCATCAACCGTTTATCACAATCATCATCCAATTCAAAACAATAACATCAATATAGAACAGATAATAAATACAAGTATTTTCTAGCAGTTTGTATTCAATAATAAATTAAATGAAAATTTAACTGGCAGTTTGTATGCAACAATAAATTATATAACAATTTAACGCAATAAATTCAGTTAACTGGAATGATGATAAAAATATACCAAACAGCCATTAATAAATTTCTAATCACAACATAAATCAATTTAACAAACATAAGGAATTTTAGAAGTTGTGAGTGGGTTAAAACACTTACCTTTACAAGAATCTGAAAATAATATATTTCTAATCAATAGCTCTGCTCTATGTTTCCTTGGTCTCCTTCTTGATTGCTAGGTTTGTTTCGTAATTTTTCTTTTATTTTGATTTACTTTAATTTTCTTCCTTATTATATAATGTATGTATATATGTATGTATGTATTTTTAAAAGGTTTGAAAAAAAAAGTTTTGAAAAAGAAGAGCTGAAAAAGAAATGGATTAAATAAGAAGAGCTGAAAATGGAAGAGAAGATCAAGATTTGAAAAGAAAGAAGAAAGTTTGAAATAGAAGGAAATTTGAAAAGAAGAATATTTAAAGAGGAACGAAAAATTAAAATGAGAGATAATAAGGAGATTTGAAGAAGAAGAAAAAGAAGAAGATTAGAATGGAGGCCGGGTTTCATTTGCATCATATCTTATTTATAAGGTTAGAGTTAGGTTTAGGGCCAAAGAGATTTGAAAAGAGAGGCCGCTATTAATTAGAAATAAATGAAATGACGTTTTAGTAAAATGAAGTTGGAAAATGAACGAAAAAAGAAAGTAAAATAAACAAACTTGGTATTGAAATATAGTAAATATGAACAGCCTTTTTAAAAGTAGCAGGTATTAAAAGGAGGTAAGTGAAAGAATTAAAAATATGAAAAGTAGTTCATGTTTGCAAAATAGAAAAGCTTCGGACAATGTAAACGGAATGGAGAAATGGAACAAATGGAGAAATAATTAAAAGAATGCGGCAATTATTAATTAGAAAGGAAATGAATGGACCAACTATATACTGTAAAAAACTTTTAGAATTCAAATTTCAAAAACAATCGTTCACTTAATTAATTTTGTTAACCCTAAACATACCAAAATTAACACCTTTTAAAGATTTAATTAGCGCACAATAAATGAAAATAAATTCTCTACACAAATTTCTGTCATAAATTAAAGGAATATACAGCATTAAGAAATTTTCATTTCTCCCTCTTTGTGATTAGATTGGAAGTTAAACAACATGTTAACATATCGATTGAATGTTTTACAAGGAATGCATTAACATACATTCAAAAATATGATAGCATAAACAAGGTAATATAAACAGGCGTATAATATATATGTACATCTTTATCGCCACTTATAGTATACATTTATAAATAAAAGGTATGAAAATAATCCACATAAGGAGGCAATGAATGTAAGAGTAAATTAGAAAAGTGAAGATGGAAAGGTAAGTTATGTTGCAATCAAAATCTAATAAAGTCTAATTGGAAAGGAAATAGTCAAGTGTAAATCTATTTTACCCCCTTTATCATTTCCTATTAACATTTAATTTAATAACGTAAGAGATTTCAATATAAACTAGCATTAAATTTTGATCTGAACCATAAGTTTGAATTTAGGTATAAACAAATATGTAGTAAACTAGCATTAAATTTTGAAACATGAACTGAATTAATTGGAAATAAATCGCCTAATTTATTTCAATGTATGTTTACAATTAACGTCTTCCCACTTAAAAAAATTCCAATCACATTAATTGTCATTGATTTCTAAGGTAAAATGAATGAGACAATTCAATTCCTTTTTATAGTAATTTAACGTATTTACGGAAATATTGTATACAAACCAAATGTTGTTAATTTCTTATTTCTGTAATAAATTTTTCAGCTACCAACATTTCAAATAAATAAACATATGATTTTTTTATTTAGTAAAGAAACGTATATTATTATTTTTATTAAGTCCATTACTACTCTAAATTCTGGTTAACCTTTGTTTAACCTTTCATTACTTTACTATACTCTAATTTGACAACTCCTAACATTGTAGTACAGTTCCCATTACACTAATATACACCTATTTACATCTTACATTTGTATTAATGTTACATTAATATATTCAAATTTCTAACTCCTTTGTTATTAACTATCATATTTCCATTTATTATATCTTTGCCAAATATATACATTAATTATGACTAAAATATTCTCAATAAATTTATTTACTTGGTTTCATGCTTTTTATTACATCAATTACTGCCTTATAAATAAATTTACGTTTCAATTCAATTTACATTCACACTTCCTTTATTTTATTAATTATCATTAAAGTAACATTTAATTACTTTTATTTTTAAATTGGTAAATTACTGGGAACGACAACCATGGTTTTAAATCTCCCATATCTCGCCCGAGATCTCGCCCGAGATCTCATTTTCACACTTAAACAAGACGAGACATCAAATCTCCTCCATATCTCCCTCGACACTCATCTCGTCCGAGATATTCAAATCTCACCCGATATATGGATCAAAATCTCAATCCGAGATCTCACCCGAAGTTATACATTTTTCTTATTTTCCATAATAATTTTTAATTTCATATTGATTCAAAAAAAACTACTCAATCCAATTATAATTTACCAACTTCTTGTATATATTCTTTACTTTTTATCTTAATGAGTCATAGCGAAAGGTTTCACTTCTTTGTTACGTTCAAATAAAAGGATATTATTCAATCATTACCAAATCAATTAAGCTAATCAAGCTACTACTCTTCTAAAAATATTTCTTTTTCCATGTAAATCAAGTATGTTACCATTTTAAGAAAATTATAATCGTTAAATAAATTTTTGACACATCAATTTTAAACACATAAGTACATCCGAGATATTCCCGAGATGCATTATAAGACCCGAGATGTCAATCCGAGATGTACACCCGATACGTACTCATCTCGTCCGAGATCTCTCCCGATACGAGATAAGTTGTGTAAAAATTCCGAGACGAAACGTGACCGAAATCCGATATTTAAAACCTTGACGACAACTATTTGTCACTATTATACCCTTTATGATACTTGTATGTCTATTCTTCACAAACAACTACTATCTATTATAATATTTCACATATTAATTCAATAATTACGCTTGTTTTTCTCATATTCCCATTATAACTATAAGTCATAACATTTAAATTATTTTATTTAATTGGAATTTAATTCAAATTCATTAATTATTAACTTTAATTAACCCTGTTACGTTTCCTCTTAGTTATTTTCATTATTACATCACAACTTTTATTAATAATTCACTAATTTTTACTTTCTTCAATATTAAATTTCAAAAATCTTATTAAATTAACAGATTTAAACATCGGAAATTACGGGTCGTTACACTCTCCCCCACTCAAAACTTTTCGTCCCAAAAAAGAAAAAAGGAGGGAAAGAAGGAATCAATATATCTTATTCAAAAAAATTGAATTTGTTAACAAATAAATTTACACTGTACTTGTGTTATTCTTATGAAATATCTCTCACATCATTTATAGTTTTTTTTTTTTCTTTTCATTCATACAAGGATTATTTCTTTAACTTACATTTATCTCTTACAAAATTTTATTCCCATTCATTCATTCATTCATTCATTCATTCATTTATTACTTAGCATATCAATTCATTAACTTAAGTTTATAATTAATTTCTTTCAAAAATTACTTAATTAAGTGTAATGTTCATTTTATTAATTACTTTAATTATAATTTGCTTCAAACATTAACCTAACTTTAGAATCATTTATTTATAGTGCTCACTTTCTATTACACTTAATTAGTAACATTTCAATTATAAATTAAGTTTATAACTACTATAACATCAAATTCTTATTTATTAAAGAAATTCATTAAATACTTTCATTACCTCAAGCTTATTACTTGTATAACACCCATTACATTTTCTTATTAAACATTAGAACTTTTGATATTTGGCAAGTTACATATGTGCTTTTAATAATGTAATTGAAAGTTACACAAGTTTATTTTTATTTCTTTTAATTAATTAAATGTTCAATAGTAATTTACTTTGTTTCATAGGTTACAAATGTCAACTTTCTTTTCTTTTAATTCCATTTATAACTTAGCAATTTATCTCTTATTTAAATTAGAGGGTCCAATTTTATATTAATTACATTCCATTTTACTACAATAAATGAAACTATTAATTAACAGAAATTTAAGAACTAAATACCAGGTTAAATTTCAAATCATTTTAAAATAATAGATAAATGTATACACTTACAACTTATGTATCCAATTATATTTAAAAAAATTAAAAATTGATATTTGTTTATCCAAATGAATCTGCAGTAAAACTACTACAGTGGCCTTCCCACTTTGAAACCCGAAAATGAATGTCGATGATGCGTGCACTCATCACCGAAATTATTTTCCAGCGACAGAGAGGGAGTACAACTTATTTCTTTCCAAAATTTCTTTAAAATAATTCTTTCAAATTATATTGAAATATTTATATCAGAAAATACTTCTAATAATATTATTATTATATTCCAAAATCATACAAAAGAAATTTTCAAAACCCTGGAACTTAAGTTCTAAATTTTCAATTTCATTTATTTTATTTTACTTCAAATCCTACCTTAAACTAATATTTATAAATTACACTACCTAACACCAATATATTACAACCAAATATATATCATTTATAAAAAAAATATTTTATATATATAGAAAATATCATAGGCAAAATTATTTCATTCATCTATATTCAAAACAAATATTATGTCGGTCTATCATATTAAGTGTTTAGAAATCCCTATTGATGTCATAGCATCCAATGCACCAACCAGAATTTATAAATACAAAATGGAACAAATTAACATAATATCAAAACCTTTTTATAACACTAACAAATACGCTCTCTCATATATATACACTCAGCGACTCATCATAGGGTATTACTACCCTATTGATAAAGAGTCAGACCCCACAAAGCTAAGGTTTATCGCCAAACCAAAGCTTTGATACCAGATGTAACATCCCGCCTTTTTGTACGATTTAAATTGATGATAAACCACACATGTCAGACTTACAACATATAGAATGATGGATCGTTATGGGGTAAATAAGAAAGACAGAGAAAGAAAAAGAACATAACATAATCTTGTAGCGGAATGATAAAATATAATAATCAAATATGCAGTTCATGAAGCTGTTTTACAAAATATTCGATTATACTTATACAATACATATCAGAGTTACACATACCAGAGAAAAATAAATAATGCAGCGAAACAGTATGAATGTAGTGGAATACTATAATAAATAATAATAATAAATCTTCGTCTTCGTCCTTCAGAATATGGTCTTCCAAATCCTAAAATGCTCAGGCTGACCCGAGCGAACTGAAAAGACAAAACACTCGAGTCAAAACTAAAAGATCTTATGTAAGATAAATCAACTGTAAATAAATATGAGTAGAACGACGTCAGAGATGTTTACGAGATTTGACATCTCCTATCCAGTGTCTACGTGAGTGCAGTAACTTAAGAGATGCTCGGGATTCACATCTTCTAAGAATCCGTTAAACTATTTACTATGTAGTAATATTTCGCTATTATAATAATGTCTATAGTAAAATAAACTTACTTTTAAATAGCATTAAGGCTTTACATTTTCCACCTTAACACGTAATAGTCCCAGTAGTCCATCCAGTATCATGGTCCCTCCTGATCGGGAAGCCACCAAAGGATACCACACAGGCTACGGGAGAAAATCAAACTCGTACAAGGCGCGATAGGGTAGGTGACACGGCACAACAAGGCAATGGCAGTGTAGATATACCAATTTCGCTTCCGGGCTAGTGTAATGCATAGCCGCAGCTACCGCCCACCTCGAGCCACACCCCCAAATCAAGAATCAAAAGTGGCCAATCCAAAAGTCAAAGTATAATATCGAAGGGATGTGTTCGATCAAAGGTGCTACCTCATTAGCCCGTTAATCGCTCCTATTTTAGCCACCTTATGCCAACTCACGGGAGTCGGGTCCACATATTTACCTCAAATGAAACACCGCCACCATCCTACTTCATTCTGGAATCTCCACCGCGTACACGGTTGTTAAAGTCATTTTCGGAGTTGGCAGAGAGTATGAAAACTTCCGTTCCCGGTCTCTTCAACAACCAACGTTATTATAACACTGCGGTAATTTCAAAATAATTTATATTTCAAAACTAGAATATATATATATCCATTTCAAATCCACATAATACGATATCATCTCCATTTCAAAAACCAAATAAATAAGATATCATTTTTATTAAAACCCAAATCAATATAATATCATTTTTATAAAAAAAACCCAAATCAATATAATATCATTTTTATAAAACCCAAATCAATATAATATCATTTTTATCTCAAACATATCCTTTCTAAAAATTATAGCACTTTCAACGTTATAACATTTCGAATCAAAACACTTTAAGGATAACCCTTTCAATCAAAATCCTTTGAAACTCAAACTTTGAAACATAACTTCCACCAATTAAGTGGTTTATACAATAAAATACTATATAAAATAAAATAGCTTCTTCAATTTCACAAATCAATTCCAAAACAGCTCGAATTTCTAAATTTGAATTTAACCAAATCCCAAATCATAAATTTCAATTCAATTCAGCTTCCCAATAAACTTTCCAGATTATGTCGATTTCAAAACCATTTCAAATTTAATATATTTCAACTTTATATATTTGACAATTTCAAAATAAGTTTGATAATTTCGTACATATATCAAATTCAATTTTCTATTTTTAGTTTCGAAATATTTACTTAATAAACCCATTAACATTTAAATGAAACCCAGATTACAAATAACTAAATGTTTCCTTCAATTTATTTATACTTTGAAACATTTATTTAATTCATTTTAAACAAGATCAAGTTATAAATCATGCCCTTTACAGATCCCAAATTTCATAAGTTCCAAATCGGTTTCATTTAATAACTTTCTACACTTAATATAATTTCAAATTTATTTCAAATCTATCTTCTCAGCCTTAATTTTTTAATTAAAAATCATTATAACTCTATATAAAATATAACTTATATAAATACTTAACCATACTACATAAAAATAATCAAACTTTATTATTTGGCTTATTTTATATCTCCAAACAAATTTTCACATAGCTAAAAAAATCAATAATAAAATAACATTTATGTAATATTTGAAATCAATATTTATATAACCATATATTCTTTACAAAACCATAGAAATCATTTCAAAATATTTTTATATATAGACCACGGTGTCTGTATATAATTTTCTACCCTATGGTCAGGTGATACGGATATTTATCATTTTAATCCGTAATTTAAAATAAAAATACGGTTATATATCATTTTAAACCGCGATCCTGAATGAAATAAAAATACATGACAACTTGCAGTTTATAACTATATAAATACAACATCCATTCATCCAATATCAACCATCAACCGTTTATCACAATCAACATCCAGTTCAAAACAATAACATCAATAAGAACAGATAATAAATACAGGTATTTACAGGCAGTTTATATTCAATAATAAACTAAATAAAAATTTAACTGGCAGTTTGTATGCAATAATAAATTATATAACAATTTAATTCAATATATTCAATTTAATTGGAATGATGATAAAAATATACCAAACAGCCATAAATAAATTTCTAATTACAAAAAAAATCAATTTAACAAACATAAGAAATTTTAGAAGTTGTGAGTGGGTTAAAATATTCACCTTTATAGGAATCTGAAAATTATAGACTTCTAATCAATAACTATGCTCTATGTTTCCTTAGTCTCCTTGTTGATTGCTAGTTTTGTTTCGTAATTTTTCTTTTATTTTGATTTACTTTAATTTTCCTCCTTATTATATTAATGTATGTATATATGTATGTATGTATGTATTTTCAAAAGGTATGAAAAAATAAAGATTTGAAAAAGAAGAGTTGAAAAAGAAATGGATTAAAATAAGAGGAACTGAAAATGGAAGAGAAGATCAAGATTTGAAAAGAAAGAAGAAAATTTGAAATAGAAGGAAATTTGAGAAGAAGAATATTTGAAGAGGAAGGAAAAATTAAAATGAGAGATAATAAGGAGATCTGAAGAAAAAAGAAGAAGAAGATTAGAATGGAGGCCGGGGTTTCATTTGCATCATATCTTATTTATAAGGTTAGAGTTAGGTTTAGGGCCAAAGAGATTTGAAAAGAGAGGCCACTATTAATTAGAAATAAATGAATTGACATTTCAGTAAAATGAAGTTGGAAAATGAACGAAAAAAGAAAGTAAATATGAACAAACTTGGTATTTAAATATAGTAAATATGAAGAGCCTTTTTCAAAAGTAGCAGGTATTAAAAGGAGGTAAGTGAAAGAATTAAAAATATGAAAAGTAGTTCATGTTTGCAAAATAGAAATGCTTTGGACAATGTAAATGGAATGGAGAAATGGAACAAATGGAGAAATAATGTAAAGAATGTGGCAATTATTAATTAGAAAGGGAATGAATGGACCAACTCTATATTGTAAACAAACTTTTAGAATTCAAATTTCAAAAACAATCGTTCACTTAATTAATTTTGTTAACCCTAAACATACCAAAATTAACATCTTTTAAAGATTTAATTAACGCACAATAAATGAAAATAAATTCTCTACACAAATTTGTGTCATAAATTAAAAGAATATACAGCATTAAGAAATTTTCATTTCTCCCTATTTGTGATTAGATTGGAAATTAAACAACATGTTAAAATTTCGATTGAATGTTTTACAAGGAATGCATTAACATACATTCAAAAATATGATAGCATAAACAAGGTAATATAAACAGGTGTATAATATATATGTACATCTTTATCTCCACTTACAGTTTACATTCATAAATAAAAGGTATGAAAATAATCCACATAAGAAGGCAATGAATGTAAGAGTAAATTAAAAAAGTGAAGATGGAAAGGTAATTTATGTTGCAATTAAAATCTAATAAAGTCTAATTGAAAAGGAAATAGTCAAGTGTAAATCTATTTTACCCCCTTTATCATCTCCTATTAACATTTAATTTAATAACGTATGAGATTTCAATATAAACTAGCATTAAATTTTGATCTAAACCAAAAGTTTGAATTTAGGTATAAACATATATGTAGTAAACTAGCGTTAAATTTTGAAACATGAACTTAATTAATTGGAAATAAATCACCCAATTTATTTCAATATATGTTTACAATTAACGTCTTCCCACTTAAAAAGATTCCAATCACATTAATTGTCATTGATTTCTAAGGTAAAATGAATAAGACAATTCAATTCCTTCTTATAGTAATTTAACGTATTTACGGAAATATTGTATACAAACCAAATGTTATTAATTTCTTATTTCTGTAATAATTTTTTCAACTACCAACATTTCAAATAAATAAACATATGATTTATTTATTTAGTAAAGAAACGTATATTATTCTTTTTATTAAGTTCATTGCTACTCTAAATTCTGGTTATCCTTTGTTTAACCTTTCATTACTTTACTATACTCTAATTTGACAACTCCTAACATTGTAGTGCATTTCCCATTACACTAATATATGCTTATTTACATCTAACATTTGTATTAATGTTACATTAATATATTCAAATTTCTAACTCCTTTGTTATTAACTATCCCATTTCCATTTATTATACCTTTGCCAAATATATACATTAATTACGACTAAATATTCTCAATAAATTTATTTACTTGGTTTGATGCTTTTTAGTACATCAATTACTGCCTTATAAATAAATTTACGTTTCTATTCAATTCACATTCACCCTTCCATTATTATATTAATTATCATTAAAGTAACATTTAATTACTTTTATTTTTAAATTGGTAAATTACCGGCAACGACAACTATTTGTCACCATTATACCCTTTATAATACTTGTATGTTTATTCTTCACAAACAACTACTATCTATTATAATATTTCACATATTAATTCAGTAATTACACTTGTTTTTCTCATATTCCTATTATAACTAAGTCATAACATTTAAATTATTTTATTTAACTGGAATTTCATTCAAATTCATTAATTATTAACTTTTATTAACCCTGTTACGTTTCCTTTTAGTTATTTTCATTATTACATCACAACTTTTATTAATAATTCACTAATTTTTATTTTCTTCGATATTAAATTTCAAAAATCTTATCAAATTAACAAATTTAAACATCGGAAATTACGGGTCGTTCCATTTAGAGAAAGAAATTTTATTTATTTTGTTAGTTTTGGCATAATTCTTATTAATGTAGTTGTTGCTGTAGAAGAGCAGGAACTATATTGTTATATAATAAACTTTGGCGTGAAGCATTGAAATTTGTATTTGGAGGTATTAGATATATGATGAATGAATAAAAGTTTCTTTAAGCTTTCATGATTTCAAAGGTTTCTTGCCTTTAAAGGCCCATAATATATACCAATTTCAAATCTCATTAAGTTTGTAATATCAGTAGAGCAGATATGCTCAATTTATCACAGATTGAAATGCTCAACCTTAGTATTTAGCAATCCTGGTCATCACATATGCAAACGCCTTTTTTCATTATTTACGGTGCAATTTTTTTAATATGCTGATGTTAATCTAACTTCGCAATGTTATTATTAAGTTTAAAAGATGGATGGATCTCATCCCAAAATTCCACCCTAGATAAAACTAGAGTTAAGGGCATTAACAAACTTGCACAGTTTAAAAGTTTAAATAATTAATCGCTCATATATCTAGATAATTTTTGCTCACATACCACATTAGCAAAAGGAGCGTGTGAATGTAACGACGCAAGTATTATTTCCATTTCAGTAATATAAAATAAACTTAAACAAAAGAATTTAATGATAAAACTATAAATACATTAAAGCTATTGGTTCTATGAATGTTCTTCAGTTGTCTCGGTCTTCTCGGTAATTTCTTCAAGTTCAATTTATGCTGGCAATGATATTACCAAATCTACTTCCACTGGTGCAACTATAACTTCATGCATGTTGTGATTAAATGCAGGCTCCCTAGACGTGCATATATACTCGTCAAAATAATAATTTCAATATACAAAACAGTTTCTAAAATACAAACAAATGCGATTTTTCAAAGGATGATTCAAGAATTGATTTCAAAACAAAGATAGAGATTTCAAATTAGAGGAACTCTAATCAAATAGAATTCTGATGCAAAGATACGCTCGAACGAAGATAAGATAATTAAATTACAAAATAGAAGATGGATATACTTATATAAATCATGGGCGACCTTAACCGGATAAACCGTGACTTCAGGAATATGATGATGCGGAATTCTAAGGCAAATCGACATCAGATCACAAGGGATAGAATTCGGGTATAGCAAGAGATAGCAGCATCTAAACCGAGGATATATAAATATCAGGTGTTTCGATGCTATTGTAAAGGAGTTTCACCCTTTTACAAATCATTCATTAGAGCTATGGGATACTCTAGAATCACGAAAATATGAAAAAGGAGAGGAAGGAATGGATTTTGGAACCGAGGGGAACGTTCCAAAGTTCAAAGGGAAATGAATCAAAGAGGAAGAGATTCAAGCACGAACGAAGGTAATTCTGTAATTAAATCTACTACATATGCTAAGTTTTTCCTTAAACCTGACTCTGATACCAATTGTAACATCCCGGTATGTAACGACCTGGAAATTTTCGATCCTGAGAATCCCAGATAGTTAGGAAAGAAGAAAGAGATAGAAAAAGAAGAAAACAGAAAACACCAAACATAGATTCTCACATTCGCAGCGGATCAAAATATAATATTAAATAAAATAGCAGTTATACAAAGGAAAAACTGTATCAGTTAATTACATTTAACTACATCAGAGTTACATTTATTATACAACCATTGGACAGTTATAACAACTTGTCCTAGATAAGCTACAATAAATCACAGCGGAATACACTCCATACGTTCCTGCCATCCAGCTCGCCTCCTGAGCTCCAGAACGTCCTTACCTAAAAATCTGTAATACTCGGTCTGATTCGAGCATTACATCAAAGTAACACCTGGGTCAGGCTGGAAACCAGCACGAGTAAACCCATCTAACACGAAATTCTAATGCACAAAGCATATTTAAAAATCCGGGGTAACTCTTACTCCACTACGAGTTCATTTCTTATGCTTAACACTTATTTCACAAATCAATCCCTAAGTGCCCATACTTAGTTTCAAAGGTCCATATTATTCCATTCCAGCCAATTTATTAACATATCAATCTATAAAGATTCGAAGTGGTTTCGGGTATTTACTAATACCCGACTCCGGTTTCTTCTAATCCAATGTCATCTTAACCCAAGTTATTCAAGTGAAATACAATTCAACTTTAAATACAGGGTGTCACAGTAATTCATCATGAATAGATAACCACATCATCACAAATTTAAATCAAACGTATCATATCACATAGCATCACAAATCACATATTAGGGATAAAAATTAATCCAAGGCTTCCAATATCATTCTATCATCCATACACAAGGTTGATTAGCCATACCCTTCTAATTAATTTAAATATATTAAATTAATTACTTCCACCATCTTTAAATCTTGCTTACTCAACATTAATTAATTACAAATCAATTAATTAATCATCCTCTCATTATCATCTTAATTAATCATTTTTGATTAATTATCCTTTAATTACAATAAGTAATTAACTCTTAATTAATTACACAAATTAATTATCCTTTACTATCCATATTAATTACATTGATCCTTCATTAATCACTCAAATTAATTATCTCATAATCACTTCATTGATTATTTATCCCTTAATTAATCATAATCATTATTGTGACGCCCCACTCCGAGAGCCTCGTTAAAAAAGAGTATTATATAGATAATACTGTCGGGTAACGCAGACAATAGAGTATAATGGAAGCGACCATGTGTAATCTTACCTTAACTATTCACTAAATACGTTGAAAAGTAGAATCACAAACAATTCGACCTATTCAATAAATATTTAAAGCAAAACTACAATGGCTATAGGATCTATCAGAAGAAAATATAACAACTCAAATGTAATTCACATCACAGAACAGTCGATCGTAATATACACATAAACAGATACACAACAGAGTATACAAAATAATACATGTCAAGTGGTACAGGAGACCACAATATACAGACGAGACGAAAGAGTATAAATCAGAGTTACAACAGATAAGGACTACAAAAGACGCTACAACAAAAAGAAGCTAGCGAATAGTCCATGCGGAAGCAAAATAGGATAAGTCCAAAAGCACCTAACCTGAAACATCTCGGTCTGACCCGAGTATAAAATACACGGGTCAGTCTAGCTAAACAAATCAGTTAGATAAACTGAACTATAATAAACCTGCAAAGTTACAAAGTTTAACAAATATCTCTAGAGGAGATAACACAATCATCAACAAAAGATGAATCATATAGAACAAGCCTCATATCCTTGGCAACTCAAATAAACAAAGGATATAACTATCCCAAAGCAAGTCAAAAGGCAAATAACAAATAACCATAAGGTATACAAGTTCCACAAGGTAATCGCTATACTCCATGCGGCTCAAAAAGACCAACACCGAAGGGCGATACCAAGGGAATATACATATCAATGAAACATCATAAAATTTGCTCGAGCTCAGTACTGTACAAACAAGGATCCGTGAGCCCGAAGACTCCAAACCCAAGTATCACCCATGCGGCACATAAGGCCAACATCAGAGCGAAACTATATAGGGCAACAAACCCGAAGGCGCACACCCGAAGGCAACATACCCGAAGGCAACAAACCTAGGGAGACAGTCCGAAGACACTATCCCAGAGGCAACAAACCGTAGTGGTGAAGGTCGAAGACCCAGTACTGAACACCACTAACTGGCGGAATGTGTCACAACTCTCGAAAAGGAATCCGAAAAGTGTTAACGTGCGTCCCATAACCACTCGTTCGCACTAAACAGTTTACTATCCGTCAGTCACTTCCACACTCAAAGCAGTACAAAGTTTACCTCATATCATCGGTAAACCAGACCAAAAGGTCAAAACAATCAATCGAATAGGTCGGGGATTAATCGGAAAGATAAACGCACGGATTCATGGTCTGTGTTTTACATAACCATTTAATCTCCTTTCCACTTCGCTCGAAGTGGGAATTTGTGTATGTATTTTAAATAGAATTTATAAATTGGAGAAGCAAGCTTTTAATACAATTTAAAAGATTATTTTATAATAAAAAAAACCCGTTGATTAAAATTAAAAGGAATCATCAAAGTCAAAACAATTGATAATCATACATAGGATCATCATGAATCGATTCAAATTGGAAATTCAATCCCAAAAGGCAAAGTGGGCTAAAACAGCAGGTTCAGTCGACTGAACAGAGTTTTCAGTCGACTGACCCTATACCTGGAAATTTTCCAGGTTTAGGAAACTTTCGGTTTCCAGGTTCAGTCGACTGAACAGAGGATTCAGTCGACTGAATCATGCCTGGAAACTTTCAGGTTCCAGGTTCAGTCGACTGAACAAAGGATTCAGTCGACTGAATCATGCCTGGGCTGTTTTTCAGCCTTATTCAAATGAAGAGCAAACTCTTCCAAAATGCAATTGGACGAACATTGGCTCTAAGGGCTTATGCCAATCGACAACCCGGCCCTATATGCTCCTCGATGCATCACCAAAACATGATCAAAACATCAAAGTTAGGATTTCAAAGATTTGAACCCAAAACACTAAAAATTGGAATATTCACCAATTCAACCCAAACCAAATGCAAGTGCATATGAACAAGGTGTTAGGAATTCATACCCAACATCAATGAAATCAAGAGAAGTAGATGTGAGCTCAAAACTCACCTTTTTACACAAAACAAAGAAGATGAAGAAGCACAATTGCAAGGAATCAACCAACTACACTCCACTTCAACACTACAAGCTTCAATCTAGAATCAAAGCAAGTATTTCCTAAGTTAGGGTTAGGAAATTACTGAAATTGAAGAGGAGAAAAGATGGAGAAGGTGGAGATGAACTTACCAATGGATTCTCTTTGATTTTGGAGCAAGAATCAAGTTACAAAGGAGAAACTAGGGCTTGCTAATTTCTATTTCTCTTTCCCTTCCACCATTTCAGTTTTAGCTTGAGAAAGAAATGAAATGAAGATGAAATGAAGAGAAGGGTTGAGCTAGGGGGTTAAGTGAGCTAGTGGGCTGAACCCAACCCCAAACCCAATAGAAAAAGTAGCCAAAATTTCACAAACTCCAAACATATCAAAGATTATACTCAAAAGATCGCAAACGCCATTTTGGAACCAATGGAGGTAGTTTCGAGTTCCAATTCGGCCATTTGCAGAAAGTAACATTTCGGACCCCAAAATCCGAATAACGACGCTATATTTAAATCAAACATTTAAATATAAAATCATTAAATATGCGGGTTGTTACAGATCTCCCCTCCTTACAAAATTGCGTCCCCGCAATTCCTAGAGACGATATTTGTAACAACTACATACATACAACATACAAAAGAAAGAGTAAACTTGAGATACAGAAATAGACTTACCATTACGAAGCAAGGATAGAAAACCTGGATAAGATCGCTCGATATACTCTCTGGTTTCCCTAGTACAGTCATTGGGATTAGCGGACCATTGAACTTTAACGAGCGGCACGTCCTTATTCTGAAGGTGTCGCACCTCCGTGTCAAGCACGCGAATAGGTTGCTGTACAATAGATAAGTTCAGTGAGACCTCAAGCTCTTGCAAATCAGGAGAATCAATTACAGAATCCGATTCTCGAAGACACTTCCGAAGTTGCGAGACGTGAAACACGTCATGAATGCTAGATAAATGAGCTGGAAGTGAAACTCTGTAAGCCACAGGGCCAATACGTTCAGTAATAGAAAACGGTCCTATATAACGAGGAGCCAATTTCCCAATCGTACTGAAGCGCACAACCCCTTTCAAAGGAGAAACACGAATAAAAACAAGATCGCCAATTGAGAACTCGAGAGGCTTCCTACGGTTGTCTGCGTAGGATTTTTGACGACTCTGTGCCTCTTTCATTCTCAACCGGATAAGATCAATCTTCTCGGAAGAATCACGAACAAAATCTGGACCAAGAATAAGCTTCTCTCCAGATTCCAACCAACATGAAGGTGATCGACATGGCCTTCCGTATAAGGCTTCGAAAGGAGCCATACCAATACTAGACTGAAAACTATTGTTGTAGGAGAATTCTACAAGAGGTAGGTGATCCTCCCAACTACCACCGAAATCAAAGATACAAATACGGAGAAGATCTTCCAAGATACGATTTACCCGTTCAGTCTGTCCGTCAGACTGCGGATGATAAGCTGTACTAAAATTAAGCTTTGTTCCCAAAGCTTGCTGAAGACTCTTCCAAAAATGACTCGTGAATAAAGGATCACGGTCACTCACAATAGAACTAGGAACACCGTGAAGTCTCACGATTTTCTTGATATACAACTTAGCCAAATGCAAAGCAGTCCTATTAGACTTAATAGGGATGAAATGAGCAGACTTAGAAAGGCGATCAACAATAACCCAAATGCTAGAATGGCCTGATCTCGAACGAGGTAGGCCATCAATGAAATCCATAGAAATTTGATCCCACTTCCACAATGGAATCTCAAGAGGCTGAAGAAGACCAGAAGGACGCTGATGTTCGGCCTTCACACGTTGACAAGTCATGCAATTACTCACATAACTCGCCACATCGCGCTTCATACCTTCCCAATAGTAAAGGCGACGCATATCGGCATACATCTTACTACTACCGGGATGAATGGTATTCTTAGAACGATGGCAATCATCAAGAATATCATGCCTAAGTGCAAGATCAGAAGGCACAAAAAGACGGTTCTTCTTACGAAGACACCCATGAGAATCAATGCTAAAATCTTGCAACGCCTCATCACAAGATCCAGACTCACAAAGCTGAATAAGATGCAACAATTCAGGATCACACCGCTGAGCATCGGCAATACGATCCAACAAAGAGGGTCGTGCATCTAAACTGAGTAGTGCTATCGAAGAATCAGAAGATAAATCACGATCACGAATTTCACAAAAAGATAGAGTCTCAAGAACATTCCATTCGGCTAGCATCATGGAAATAACAGCCGAATGTTTGCAACTAAGCGCATCTGCAACACGATTGCCCTTACCAGGGGTATACTGGATATCAAAATCATAGGAGGCAAGAAACTCGAGCCAACGCTGTTGTCTCATATTGAGTTCCTTCTGAGTGAACAAATACTTCAAAGATTTATGATCGGTATAAAGAATGAAGCGCTCGCCTAATAAATAATGTCGCCAAATCTTCAAGGCAAAGACAATGGCGGCTAACTCAAGATCATGAGTGGCATAGCGAACTTCATTCGGACGCAGTTGCCTAGAAGCATAAGCAACCACCCGATCTCTCTGCATAAGCACAGCACCGAGACCACTACCACAAGCATCAGTGTAGACGACAAGATCATGATTCCCTTCGGGGACCACAAGAATAGGAGCATTAGTGAGAAGTTCTTTCAATGTCTGAAAGGAAGCTTCACACTTGTCGGACCAAATAAAACGAATGCCTTTCCGGGTAAGGCTTGTGAGAGGAAGCACAACACGGGAAAAATCCTTAATGAACCGACGGTAATACCCCGCCAATCCAAGAAAACTACGAATCTCATGAACATTCTCAGGCCTTTCCCAATTCTGAATAGCCTCTATCATCGATGGATCGACAGAAAAGCCATCGGAAGATACCACATGGCCTAAGAACTTAACCTTATTCTCCCAAAAATGGCACTTGAAGAATTTGGCCTTAAGCTGATGACGACGGAGAGTACTCAAGACAATTCTCAAGTGATTAGCATGCTCAGATTCAGACTTAGAATAAATAAGGATATCATCAATGAACACAAGGACGAACTTATCGAGATATTCCCGGAATACTCGATTCATGAGATCAACAAAGAAAGCAGGAGCGTTCGTCAAACCGAACGGCATAACGAGCCACTCAAAAGAACCATATCGAGTGCGGAAAGCCGTAAGAGGTACGCTATCCTCTGCGACTCGTAACTGATGAAAACCTGTGGCAAGGTCAAGCTGAGAAAAGACCTTAGCACCACTCAATAGATCGTACATATCATCGATCCTAGGCAATGGATACCTATTTCTGATAGTTAACTCGTTAAGCTTGCGATAATCAATGCAAAGCCTAAGAGTTCCATCAGATTTCTTCACAAAGACGACCGCGGATCCCCACGGAGAAAAACTGGATTGAATCAACTGCTTGGACTCAAGCTCTAAAAGCTGCTTCTTGAGTTCGTCATTTTCCTTTGTAGACATCCTCGTGGGAGGACGACTAACTGGCTGCGCGCCTGGAATGAGATCAATGCGGAACTCAATTGCCCGTTTGGGTGTCAAACCCGAAACAGGTTCAAAAACATCAGAAAAGTCACAAGCAATAGGAATACAAGATATATCATCCCCATCACGCGAGTCAAAAGAATATAAAGCCATTTCGGAATTGTCCACATCCCGAAGAACAAGAGATAACTGAGAAGGCGAATCAGGATGACAAAGATATAAAATTCTCTCGGAACAAATAATCCTGGCATCGTACCTCACTAGCCAGTCCATACCAAAAATCATATCAAAACCCAAATGAGAAACAACGTGCAGATTCGCACGGAAAGAAAAGCCACATAAAACAATCTCAATATCATCACAAAGCAAACTAAGGGTCGCGGATCCCCCAATTGGATTCGCAATCCTTAAAGAAGTAACCATACAAGAAACATCCAAAGATAAATCATCTACAAGCTTCTTCGATACGAAAGAATGTGAAGCACCCGTATCGAAAAGAACTCGTATACTATGATCATGAAATAGAATTGAACCCTCCAAAATAGATGGAGACATACCTTTGGATTGAGATGAACCTCCAGAAGCATTAGCCACATTGAGCTTGCCAGATTTGGTACTACTAGGAGCAGTAGGACAAGCTGAAACATGATGACCTTCCTTCTTGCAATAACGACAGAAGAGAGGCTTAGGACAAGCTCGAATAATATGATCCGGAGAACCACAATTGAAACACTTCCGGATGGAAGGTGTTCCAGCAGACTGAGATTGAGGATCAGCACCAACAGTCTTCTTCTTCTTAGAAGGAAAAGACTTCTTTTGAAACGGAAACTGCTTCTTGTTGGGGTTTCTGGAAACCTCAACATCCTCACCACTATCACACTCCTTCTCGACAGCTTCGAGATGAAGTGCCGAATCAACCAATTCCTTGAAAGAAAGTTTAAGCTGGAGCAACAAAGACTTCTTAAGATATTTCTTAAGGCCAGAGACAAACTTCAAATTCTTCTTGTAAGAAGTGCTAATAAATTCAAGACCATACTTAGATAAGGCCTCAAAAGATGCAACATACTCAGAAACAGAAGACTTCCCTTGCTTCAACTCAAGGAAACGACTGGTCAATAAAACTTTTTCAGATTCAGGAACGAACTTGAGTTCAAATCGCTCCCGAAACTGAGTCCAAGAAAGAGTAGACTCATCAATCTCGGCTATAAGAAGCTCATACCAATCAAGAGCACGCTCTTGTAACAAACCAGAAGTCACAAGAACTCTATCATGGTCGGAAAGATCCATGCGAGAGAAGATACGCTCGCACGTGTGAAACCAAGCTTGGACTTCAAGAACGGACTCGGAACCCTTAAACGGTTTTCCTCCAAAATGAGCAAAATCACTGCACTGACGTGCAAAAGCAGACTTGCGAGGTGGAGACACTCGAGGAGGAACTGAAGGCTGAGTGCTCCTAAACAACTCCATAAACTGATCGGCAGACATATAAACGCCATCCGGATGTGAGCCACTAGATTGCCCAGCATCCGAGCGTCGACCTCTGCCTCTTCCAGACATACGCTGAAAGTAAGATAAGAACAAGATTATTCACGAGGTAGATATTTCAATATGGAATACTACGGAATAAAATGCATTCCTAGACGTATTCCCAAATTCTATCTAACCTTGATGAAATAAAGAGACACGATGATTCAAAGATCTATATCACTCATACACTTTGATGTATCATAATATGCGCTCTATTCTGTGTTTATCATATTTTGTTCTGAACACAGCTCTGATACCACGCTGTGACGCCCCACTCCGAGAGCCTCGTTAACAAAGAGTATTATATAGATAATACTGTCGGCTAACGCGGACAATAGAGTATAATGGAAGCGACCATGTGTAATCTTACCTTAACTATTCACTAAATACGTCGAAAAGTAGAATCACAAACAATTCGACCTATTCAATAAATATTTAAAGCAAAACTACAATGGCTATAGGATCTATCAGAAGAAAATATAACAACTCAAATGTAATTCACATCACAGAACAGTCGATCGTAATATACACATAAACAGATACACAACAGAGTATATAAAATAATACATGTCAAGTGGTACAGGAGACCACAATATACAGACGAGATGAAAGAGTATAAATCAGAGTTACAACAGATAAGGACTACAAAAGACGCTATAACAAAAAGAAGCTAGCGAATAGTCCGTGCGGAAGCAAAATAGGCTAAGTCCAAAAGCACCTAACCTGAAACATCTCGGTCTGACCCGAGTATAAAATACACGGGTCAGTCTAGCTAAACAAATCAGTTAGATAAACTGAACTATAATAAACCTGCAAAGTTACAAAGTTTAACAAATATCTCTAGAGGAGATAACACAATCATCAACAAAAGATGAATCATATAGAACAAGCCTCATATCCTTGGCAACTCAAATAAACAAAGGATATAACTATCCCAAAGAAAGCCAAAAGGCAAATAACAAATACCCATAAGGTATACAAGTTCCACAAGGTAATCGCTATACTCCATGCGGCTCAAAAAGACCAACACCGAAGGGCGATACCAAGGGAATATACATATCAATGAAACATCATAAAATTTGCTCGAGCTCAGTACTGTACAAACAAGGATCCGTGAGCCCGAAGACTCCAAACCCAAGTATCACCCATGCGGCACATAAGGCCAACATCAGAGCGAAACTATATAGGGCAACAAACCCGAAGGCGCACACCCGAAGGCAACATACCCGAAGGCAACAAACCTAGGGAGACAGTCCGAAGACACTATCCCAGAGGCAACAAACCGTAGTGGTGAAGGTCGAAGACCCAGTACTGAACACCACTAACTGGCGGAATGTGTCACAACTCTCGAAAAGGAATCCGAAAAGTGTTAACGTGCGTCCCATAACCACTCATTCGCACTAAACAGTTTACTATCCGTCAGTCACTTCCACACTAAAAGCAGTACAAAGTTTACCTCATATCATCGGTAAACCAGACCAAAAGGTCAAAACAATCAATCGAATAGGTCGGGGATTAATCGGAAAGATAAACGCACGGATTCATGGTCTGTGTTTTACCTAACCATTTAATCTCCTTTCCACTTCGCTCGAAGTGCGAATTTGTGTATGTATTTTAAATAAAATTTATAAATTGGAGAAGCAAGCTTTGAATACAATTTAAAAGATTATTTTATAGTAATAAAAAACCGTGGATTAAAATTAAAAGGAATCATCAAAGTCAAAACAATTGATAATCATACATAGGATCATCATGAATCGATTCAAATTGGAAATTCAATCCCAAAAGGCAAAGTGGGCTGAAACAGCAGGTTCAGTCGACTGAACAGAGTTTTCAATCGACTGACCCTATACCTGGAAATTTTCCAGGTTTAGGAAACTTTCGGTTTCCAGGTTTAGTCGACTGAACAGAGGATTCAGTCGACTGAATCATGCCTGGAAACTTTCGGGTTCCAGGTTCAGTCGACTGAATAGAGGATTCTGTCGACTGAATCATGCCTGGGATGTTTTTCAGCCTTATTCAAATGAAGAGCAAACTCTTCCAAAATGCAATCGGACGAACATTGGCTCGAAGGGCTTATGCCAACCGATAACCCGGCCCTATATGCTCCTCGATGCATCACCAAAACATGATCAAAACATCAAAGTTAGGATTTCAAAGATTTGAACCCAAAACACTAAAAATTGGAATATTCACCAATTCAACCCAAACCAAATGCAAGTGCATATGAACAAGGTGTTAGGAATTCATACCCAACATCAATGAAATCAAGAGAAGTAGATGTGAGTTCAAAACTCACCTTTTTACACAAAACAAAGAAGATGAAGAAGCACAATTGTAAGGAATCAACCAACTACACTCCACTTCAACACTACAAGCTTCAATCTAGAATCAAAGCAAGTATTTCCTAAGTTAGGGTTACGAAATTACTGAAATTGAAGAGGAGAAAAGTTGGAGAAGGTGGAGATGAACTTACCAATGGATTCTCTTTGATTTTGGAGCAAGAATCAAGTTACAAAGGAGAAACTAGGGCTTGCTAATTTCTATTTCTCTTTCCCTTCCACCATTTCAGTTTTAGCTTGAGAAAGAAATGAAATGAAGATGAAATGAAGAGAAGGGTTGAGCTAGGGGGTTAAGTGAGCTAGTGGGCTGAACCCAACCCCAAACCCAATAGAAAAAGTAGCCAAAATTTCACAAACTCCAAACATATCAAAGATTATACTCAAAAAGATCGCAAACGCCATTTTGGAACCAATGGAGGTAGTTTCGAGTTCCAATTCGGCCATTTGCAGAAAGTAACATTTCGGACCCCAAAATCCGAATAACGACGCTATATTTAAATCAAACATTTAAATATAAAATCGTTAAATATGCGGGTTGTTACAATTATTTAACTAATCGTTGATTGGTTTCCTAAATCAAACAATCCTTAATTAATTACACTAAGTAGTTAATCCTTAATTACTTCCATTAAGTAATTATGCTCTAATTACTTTCATTAGTTAATTACTCTCTTGATTAATTGCCTTAACAAGTAATTAATCACATCATTACTTAACCTTAATCCTTTAATTAATTAATTACTCTTTAATTAATTAATTTAATCTTTAATCAATTATATTAATTTATCCTTTAATTATTAACTCCAAGTGATTTACGCTTAATCACTTCCATTCAATTACTTCCACAAGTAATTTCCTACTAATTACTTCCACAAGTAATTTCTCTTTTCTTAATTACATTTAGTAATTATCCATTAATTACATTATCAAGTAATTATACTTAAATAATTCATAATTAAGTGATTATTTAAATTAACCAAACAATTAACTAATCATTTAAAATTAATTAAATAATTAGTTAACTCCTTATATTTAAAAATCCTCAATTAATTAAGAAAATCATTTATCATAATTAAACTTTTACATATTAACGAATCATTTACATTAATTAACTATTCTTAAGTCAATAACAATAATTAATTAACCTTTATTATCTTCAGAAATTAATTATCTAAATTAATCAAAATCTTAAAAACTTAAAAATAAACTCCTTATTATAATTGATTTACATAATTATATCATTAAACATTATTTAAAAATAAAACATTTAGAAATCAATTATAATTTAATTTAATCATCTAATTTAAATTAAAAAAACTTTGAAATGCTTCAAACATGTTTTATTTAATTATCCATTTATATATAATTTGAAACTTAGATTTTAAACATTTCTTCAAAACTTTGATCAATTATTTTAAATTGAAAACACCTTTTTAATTAAAATTCAAAATTTCATTTAGTAAACTACTTTAAAAATTAACCGCTTAACATTTTAAATTTGAAAATATATTCAATTAATCATCCTTGAAAACTTGCTTTTCATTTTTAAATTTAGTTTAAATTTTAAAAAAACTAAACACTATCAGTTTTTTTTAAAAAAAACCCGTAATCAAAAAATAATTGACTCGAGCCTGACCTATAATGCTTCGAGTCCAAAACTTAAAACCGTCGAGTAAAATACTCGAGTTACTTGAGACAAACTCGAGTACAACCCCGAATCCTCCCAAACTAAACAAAATTTCAGATCACCCGAAAACAAGTGCACCGTGCGCATGCACGGTGCCACCGATCATCTCTAATCGACACTACATCATCGAGCAAGTCGACGATCATCCACAAACCATTCCCCGACCATCAGAATTCCACCATCCACTCGAAATTAAAATCGAGCATCAAGCACAATACTGTGAACCAAAACCTGGAACATCTTCGTTCTCGAGTCATTGCTCACCAGAGTGGAAATTCTTCCGGCCACGTCTTCTACAACAACCACTCTATCAATTCCCAAAAGCCAGTTACACTCGATCAACCAGAGCCATCACCTCGACCCAATATAATCAGCCTGTCTAAAACTAGGTTTTCAAACTTAACTGGCCCACCACTGTCGCCACCAAGCTTAGATCACCAATCCAATATTTTTCCAAGGTTCTCCGATCATTCCTCCACTATCAGGAAAGACCCCAACCTCTACAAGTCAGAGGATCATCATAGATCACCAAAACTAAGAAATAAATACAAACCCAAACTGCTCTTCCATCCTTAATCTAAAAATTATGATTTTATCTTTAAAAATCATGTTTAAGGATAAGAATTCAGTTTACACACCTGAATTCATAAATTAAGAAGTTTGTATTTTGACTTATTTAAAGTTTGCTCAGTTTTCTTGATTTCCAAAGATATTACAAGTTGTTTTAACTTAAATAAATTTTTAAAACTTAGTACATAATCAAACAAACAACATTTGTTTATATTATAAGTTCTAACATGTGACGACCCAGAATTTTGGGCAATATCAATTTAACAATCTGTATTAATAATTAAATTGATTTGATAATTTTCCTTTATAATTTTAATTTAAATTGGTAAATTTAATCTTTTAAAGGTTAATAAATATCTAATCTGGCAATATTGATCAATATCTTTTTGACAATTTAAAATTGATAAGAATTATCTTTCAAAGCTAATAAAAATTATATTCTATTTATAATATATATATTTGATATATATATATATTGTGAATAAGAAGTTCTTTTGTTTTAAATAAAAGATGAATTTTCAAATTGTAATGTATATGTAAGTATATGTTATAGTTTGAAGTTGTTTCGAAATTTAACATAATAATTCTTAAAATTTATGTTAAAAATATTTTCTACTTGAAATGTATGCATATTTGTATATAGTGAAGTTTGGTTTGAATTTGATAAAAGAACTTTCAAAATTTTAATATATATATATATATATATATATAAATTGTAATTTGAAGAGTATAATTTAATATAATACTTTTCAAAGGATATTTAGAATTTTAATTTATATCTCTTAAACAATAAAGATAAAATTTTTAGATTTTAAAATACATGTATAAGAATTTATTTGTATTATAATTAGTTTTATAGTATTTTCTTTAGAAAGTAAATTTATATACAAATATATAAGTATTTATTAATTAAGTAAATTAAGTATGTAAGCTTTATATTAACATTTGAATTAAATAAAAATTTATTTAAAAATACTTAAGGACATGTGTTAATATCTTAAGACATCTATGTAACATATGTAAGGCAATTAAGAGATTAAGTGACAAATGTAAGTTTTTAAAACAAGTGTCATTTCTTAAAGTTTTATTTTCTTTGATTTTTCATAATTTAGTTCATAAAAGCATACATTCTTCTTCAAATTCTTTTTCCTATTTTCAGCCGAAGCAAAAAGAATTTCAAACTAAAATCTTGTAAAAGAAACTTTTCAACCATTTCAAATTTTTCCAAATCTTGTAACCCATTTTCAAATCTGCAAACAAGTTTTCCTAGCAACTAAACCAACTGCAACTTCAAACTCATAACTCAAATGGAAGATCAACATCAGTTTCAGCATTTAAAATCAAAGATTTATGGGCATGCAAAGGATTTCAACAGCAAAGCCTGGAAAAAAAATTAAAACCTGCTCTGCCTTTTCAAAAAAAATTGGCGAGTAAACATTTAAAAACAGTTTTAATAATATCTGTAGTTTAATTTTTATGCATGTGATGATTTTTGCTATGATAATGAATATTTGCTTACATGAATATTGTTATGTATGCATGTTAGAAGTGTGAAATTGTCAAAGAATACAAGTGCCTGTATAAATTTATCTACTCTGTTTTATTTACTGAATTTGTTTTTCTTAAGGAAAATTCAAAATCTCTCAATCAAACCAATATTAGACATTGTTATATAAATGAAATTTGTTTGTTAATGTGTACTGAAGATTCTAGAAATAGTTTCTAGAATTTTGAATTTACATATAATTTTTAAAATAGGAAATACAGTAAAATACTGATGCATGTTAAAAATAAACAAACTTAATTTCTATATTGGATCTCATGAATGAGTTAGTGGTTAAAAATCATGATTTTTAATATACATATCATGAGTTTTAGTTTGGTGATTTATGGGAATTTAGGGGTTGTTCGAATTTGGAGTTTTGGGCGATTGCCGATGAACGACATGGCGGAGCTGTTTGATTTTTGGTCTGGAGGTGGTACAATTGATGGCGAGTATAGGAAAAATGATGGTGATTTTTCTTATGGGCCGAGGTGATTGGATTTTGATTGAGTAGGGTTTCGTCGTTAATTTTGTAGGCCTTTGTTTTTGCGACGGTGGCATCATCACTGGATCATCGGGGACGATCGCGTTAGAGTGAATGGATGCTCGGGGTCGAGGTGATTTGATGGTGAGGTCGGCGGGGTCTAATGGTGTCGGGTTCGTCAGCATTGGGAGGTCTTCGTTCGAGTCTTGTTTCCAGTTTTTGGGCTTTGGTGCTCGATTTCGATTAGGCGACGTTTTTATGGTTTTGGTTAGTCGTGAAGCTCGTCGTGGTCGTCGGCGATTTGGTGGAGGCCGGAGGATGGGTCGGCGTCGCATGGTTCACCGTGCATCGTGCACGCGTGTACGATGTATCTGGTAGAAGTAAGGAAGTTTGGGAAGAAGGTGATTGCTTGGGTTTTGGTTCGTGCAAGTGCAAGGTTGGTCTCGAAGCAGCTTTGTTGGTGTTTGCCATGAGACTAGCTCGAGTTTTTTGTAGTGTTCGACATGGATTTGACCCGAGACGATTTCCTGTGCTATTCAAAGCTTAAGTTTTTATAAAAGGAAATAAATTTACGAATTTAAAAACTTTTTCTTTTGAGAAAATGTTAATCAAACTTTCAAAAGTGTTAATTGAATATATTTTAAATTTAAATTGTTTAAGATAATTGCTTTTGGAAGTAATGAACTTAATTAAATTTTGAATTTTAATTAAAAGGGGTGTTTTCAATTTAAATTATTAGATCAAAGATTTTAAGTGATGTTTTAAAAACTAAGTTTTCAAATTATATTGAAATGGATAAGTTTTAAAGATATGATAATTAAGCTTCCAGAGATAAATAATTATACAATCTGAATTAAACGATTTGGAAAGTTTCAAAGATTTTAAAGTTTAAATTAGATGGCTAAATTGTTTTAAATTTCAAATTGATTTCTAAATGCTTTATTTTCAAATAAGGTTATTGTTATAATTTTGTAAACCAATAAAAATAGATTGTCTTTAGTTATTAAGATTTGATTAATTCAAATAATTAATTTGTGAAGATAAATAAGGTTAATTTATTATTGTTATGAACTTAAAAATACTTAATTAATATGATTTGTTAATAAGTAAAAATTTAATTAAAATAATTGATTTTCTTAATTAATTATGGATTTTTAAATATAAGAAGTTAACTAATTATTTAATTAATTTTAAATGAGTAGTTAATTGTTTGTTTAATTTTAAATAATCACTTAATTATGAATCAATTAAGTGTAATTACTTAATGAAGTAATTTATGGATAATTATTGAATGTAATTAAGAAGGGAAATTACTTATGGAAGTAATCAATGGAAAATTGCTTATGGAAGTAATTAAGTGGAAGTGATTAAGGGATAATCACTTTATGTTATTTTTGGGAACTAGGGAAACCTGTTCAATCACTACCGACCAGCATTCCTGAACAGTAAACCTAGGGAATAGCCGGAAGGCCCGCCACAACCAACTATTCCGGGCAGCCAGACCTTTTGGTTGGCTTGGGGCAGGAGGCGCGAAAATGAACCGGATACCTCCCAAGTGAAAAGTCGTTTCTCCTCCCACACAAGGTGGGACTCGAACCCCAAACCTCCCACTTGGGAGCCGCATCATCCCACCACCTCACCAAGCCCGCGGACCAATTAATTAATCACTTGATGTTATTAATTAAGGATTAATTAATATAATTGATTTGAAGTTAATTAATTAAAGAGTGATTAATTAATTAAAGAATTAAGGTTAATTAATGATGGGATTAATTACTTGTTAAGGTAATTAATTTAGAGAGTAATTAACTAATGAAAGTAATTAGAGGATAATTACTTATGGAAGCAATTATGGGTTAATTACTTAGTTAATTTTAGTTAATTAATTAATGTGATTAATTAATTAATAAATGTGATTAATTTAAAGTTAATTACTAAATGTAATTAATTAAAAATGTAATTAATTAATAAAGTAATTAATTTATTTATTTGATTAATAATTACTTAATGAAGTAATTAAAGATTAATTAATCAGTATGATTAATCAAAGGATTAATATAATTAATTAAGAAGTTAATTAATTAAGATAAGTAATTACAAGTTTGTTAATTACTGTTTATGATTAATTAAGACTAATTAATGAGATGGTTAATTAAAAATTTATTATTAAAGGGTTAATTAATTAATAAGGATCATTAGTTAATATAATTAATGAAATTAATCAAGGTTGATTAATTAAATTATGATTAATTAATTGTAATTAATTGAGGTTTAATGCAAATTAATCATAGTTAAGTAATTAATGGAAGCAAATGAAGGATCAATAATTATTGTAACTAATGATAGTAATTAAAGGTTAATTACAGTATATAGTTAAGAATAGTTAATTTGTGTAATTAATTAAAGAATAATTACTTAAGGTAATTATAAGATAATTAATCAAGGGAGATTAATTAAGGAAGATCATTAAGAGGTGATTAATTAATTTGTAATTAATTAATGTTGAGAAAGAAGGATTAAGGTAATCCAATTGATTAAGAGAGAATCAAACCTGCTTTTAAATGATTGATTGATATTGGGTGATTGATTGATATTGGATGATTTAGGTGTGATATCTCTGATATGTGATATGTGCTGCTTTGTGAGATGATTGGTTGATATGAATTATCCATTGTGATAATGTGAATCATCTATCTGTTTATGTTATGCTGAATATAAGTTTAATTGTTTAAACCCTTAAACAACTTGGATATTAAAATGACGTTTGGATTTCGGTGAGACCGACATCGAGTTTCTATATTTGGATATCCGAAAACCACATCGATCCAAATTAAACGATAGGTTGTGAATCCAAGTGGAGTTCAAGTGAAGACTCGAAATGTAAGAACTATTCGTCAGTACAACTCTGAGGGTGATTCCGAGATGAGTTTGACGGAGATAGTACTTTCAGGTTCGAGATGGTGATTCAGAGTGCAAGGGCTATGGTCGTTGACTCTGAGGGTGATTCCAAAATGAGTGCAACGAGATAGTGCCTTCGGTTTCGTTCGAACCCGGAACGAACTTGTATGGATTGAATGCTTTCAGAACATCGTCAGGTGGACGATGAGCATTCTAAGATAGATGTGTTCTATAAAGGTAATCGCAGCCTCAAGCCTCATCAACCGAGAATGGCTAAAACAGGGGAGGTGCAGCAAGGTTAAGTGGGTCATGCCCAAGTAGGACGAGATTTACCCCTGTCTAGAGGTCCCTTTCTATTTCGTCTTGGTGTGTGGTTGGTCGCGCCAGCCACAGGGTGATCTTGTTCGAGACTGTCCAGTAAGGGATGGTTCCGGCCTTATGTTGCAGGGAATTGGGAGTAATCCTCGGTACGGTGATCTAGGCCCCGTACTGTGACGGGCGGTACCCCAGTAGCTCTGCCATTGATGGAAACCCATTCTTCCTACAAGAACCTACGGTTTTGATTGTATTACCCACTTTTGTGGCTAGTAGCTGGAATTTAATCATGTAACAATTTCGGCTATTTCTTATTTACTTGAAAAACCTAGACACTATTATAATGTCACTGGATTTCCTATCAAATGTTTTGGTTTGTGTAAGGTAAAAAAATTCCATGTTTATGTGTGGGAAGTCTTACGTGATACCCTTTTCTTTTCAAAGGATTTTCTAAAGTTAAGCAATTTTAACTCGTTTACTCACACCAGACCCCTGTCTGACCCAAGTGTTTATTTTCTGTTTTATTAAACTCTTGGGTACTCATATTAAGTATGAGTAGTCGAGGGATTCAGGTCATCTTTGATGAATTCTGGAGGAGATTTTGGAGCAGGAGGCTTCAGCGTGTAGATATATAATGGTTCCGTTGTATTTTTGTTGTGTCTGTATGTTGTGATATCTTGAGTTTTACAGTTAGACAAATGTTTATAACTGTCTAATATGTGTTATATAGGTTGTGTAACTCTGATATACATGATACTATATAATATTTTATGTAATATATTATATTTCATTCCTTCCGCTGTGAGTTTCTGATGTTGTTGAGTTTCTTCTTCCTTATCTTTTCTTCTTCTATCCCTTTCTTTCTTAAATCATGATGCATTTTTCTGGAGATAGAAAGACGGGTCGTGATAGTTGGGGTGATCTTGTTCGCGACTGTCCAGTAAGGGATGGTTCCGGCCTTGTGTTGCAGGGGATTGGGTGTAATCCTTGGTACGGTGATCTAGGCCCCGTACTATGACGGGAGGTACCCCAGTAGCCCTGCTATTGATGGAAACCCATTCTTCCTACGAGACCCTACAGTTTTGATATTATTACCCACTTTTGTGGCTAGTAGCTGGAATTTAATCATGTATCAATTTCGGTTATTTCTTATTTACTTGAAAACTTTAGACACTATTATAATATCACTGGATTTCCTATCAAATGTTTTGGTTAGCGTAAGGTAAAAACTTTTCCATGATTATGTGTGGGAAGTCTTACGTGATACCCTTTTCTTTTCAAAGGATTTTCTAAAGTTAAGAAATTTTAACCCGTTTACTCACACTAGACCTCTGTCTGACCCAAGTGTTTATTTTCTGTTTTATTAAACTCTTGGGTACTCATATTATATATGAGTAGTCGAGGCATTCAGGTCAGCTTTGATGAATTCTGGAGGAGATTTTGGAGCAGGAGGCTTCAGCGTGTAGATATATAATGGTTCCGCTGTATTTGTATTGTGTCTGTATCTTGTGATATCTTGAGTTGTATAGTTAGACAGATGTTTATAGCTGTCTAATATGTGTTATATAGGTTGTGTAACTCTGATATAGATGATACTATGTAATATTTTATGTAATATATTATATTTCGTTCCTTCCGCTGTGAGTATCTGATGTTGTTGAGTTTCTTCTTCCTTATCTTTTCTTCTTCTATCCCTTTATTTCTTAAATCATGATGCGTTTTTCTGGAGATAGAAAGACGGTTCGTGGCAGTTGGGGTGATCTTATTCAGGACTGTCCAGTAACGGATGGTTTCGGCCTTGTGTTGTAGGGGATTGGGAGTAATCCTCGGTACGATTATCTAGGCCTCGTACTGTGACGGACGGTACCCCAGTAGCCCTGCCATTGATGGAAACCCATTCTTCCTACGAGACCCTACGGTTTTGATTGTATTACCCACTTTTGTGGCTAGTAGCTGGAATTTAATCATGTAGCAATTTCGGCTATTTCTTATTTACTTGAAAACCCTAGACACTATTATAATATCACTGGATTTCCTATCAAATGTTTTGGTTAGCGTAAGGTAAAAACTTTTCCATGTTTATATGTGGGAAGTCTTACGTGATACCCTTTTCTTTTCAAAGGATTTTCTAAATTTAAGCAATTTTAACCCGTTTACTCACACCAGACTCCTGTCTGACCCAAGTGTTTATTTTCTGTTTTATTAAACTCTTGGGTACTCATATTATATATGAGTAGTCAAGGGATTCAGGTCAGCTTTGACGAATTCTGGAGGAGATTTTGGAGCAGGATGCTTCAGGGTGTAGATATATAATGGTTCCGCTGTATTTGTGTTGTGTCTGTATCTTATGATATCTTGAGTTGTATAGTTAGACAGATGTTTATAACTATCTAATATGTGTTATATAGGTTGTGTAACTCTGATATATATGATACTATGTAATATTTTATGTAATATATTATATTTCTTTCCTTCCGCTGTGAGTATCTGATGTTGTTGAGTTTCTTCTTCCTTATCTTTTCTTCTTCTATCCCTTTCTTTCTTAAATCATGATGCGTCTTTCTGGTCGATGGAAGACGGGTCTTGACAGTTGGTATCAGAGCATTAGGTTGAGCGAATACCTAGGCTCTGGAGTGGTGTCTTTCTTGAGAGAGCGTACTTGTAATTTTTATTTATAACTATATATATCTATACTACTTGATTTGTTGGGTTACCTGTTCGGGTTCTTCCAACATAAGTTTTAGAGGTAGATGGAGCAAGTGGTGTGCGTAACACGACTACCACTAATGGAAGAGGCTTATATGTTGGAGGTTGGAAGTGTATTTGTCGAGACTGTAGGCCTAATACCGTCTCGAGTAAGCTTTGCAGTTTGGAGTAAGGACTTCTCTGATCTCCGAAGGAAATCTTTTTAAAAGATTCGGAGTCCATCTTTAAAGTGTAAGTTTGGTTGCGCTCGGTTGAGCGGATTTTATAAAGTTTGGATCTGTCGAAAGTGAAGAATCTAGTGATGGTATCTTGATAGCTGCGTGGTGAGATGCAATATACATAGGTATTTCCGAAGATGTTTTCTCTTGGAGCAGTTTTAAAAGTAGTTGAGGAGCAGTCTTTACCTGCCGCAAGGAAGATTCGTCTATGTAGAAGTTATCTGGATCTCTAGCAAGGAGGTTGGCTGTTTTGGAATATGAGACTAAGGTCTATAAGTTGCTTCGTTTCGACATGGTGTCATTGTCATCCCTTAAGGAGAGCGAGATGTTGATGCTTGGTTTGGAGCCCGAATTTCTTGAGAGGATGTCTGCCGTCTCGAGAGATCTTTGGTAAATTTAGTTGATGGCTTTTAGAGTTCGAGGAACCTTGGGATTAGAAGGTCTTTTGGCTTTTGCAGTATCATCGAGGTAGAGTTTGGAAGCAGCAGTGTGGGTCATTTCTCCGATAGTTTAGGAATCTTAGTCGTTCTTCTATCAGCAGTCCGGGCAGATGGTGAAGGTTTTCTTGAAGAATTAACCTGGTTTGGAAAAGCTTAAGGCTATTCTAATTGGTAAAGAGAGGACAGTTTCTTTGGAATCCAAACTAGGTAGGATCGCAAAGTGACTTGCGATTAGTTTAGGAATTTATCTTGGGCAATCTTTTGTTTGAGACTGAGGGTTCTCATGTGTAAGTAAGATCTACTAAAGTAATCTGAAGTTTGTCTGCATCTGGAGTTTAGTTTCGTACCAATTGGTTCCAAAAGCGATACTGGTGGTTAGCCTGGTAGTAGGATGGTTCATGGAGAAAGAAGAGTTGGTGTAGCAGCTCAGAAATTTTTGGAATTTGGATTGGTCAGGCCTAGTTTTTGAGTTGGATTCTCCTATAAGGATGTGTGACCGAGTCAGATGGGTCACTAAGATTTTATGAATTTGATGAACAAAGTTTCTCGGATATATTGGATAAGTTTGTGCTCGTGTTCATCGACAGTGTTATCATCTACTTCAGAATCAGAGTTGTGCAGTGGAAGCAAGTTCAGTTTGCTATTGCTTGGGAAGTAGAGCTTGTGTTTTGGATTTCGACGGATCTTGGAAGACCATTTTGACGAATAGGATCCAGAAACTGGTTTGCTTTGGCCTAGTTGTTTCTAGAAGCATCAGCATAGGTTGAGCTGATCAAGAAGATGCAGCCCAGGATTGTCTATTGAGTTATGCAATTATGAGATAAAGAGTTTGGAATTCGAAGTTGGAGACTTCATTGTTGTTAAGGTTTCTCGGGTTAAGAGACCAATAATTGGATAAGATTGGATGGCTAGTTCTGAGGTATTTGGGATTTCTTATTTGTGTTCTAGATAGGATAAGTTCTTTGTCTATAGGATTTAATTGCCATCACTGGGATTCATTGTATTTCATGTATCTCTAAGAAAGTACGTGTATGATTCATCGTTGGTTATTGAATTTGCAGTTCCGTTGGACTTTGGAAGTTGAGCTAGACTTGAGTATGGTCTGATATTTTGTTCAGATTGGTGGATCTAGAGAAGAGAGGAGCTCTGGATTATAGTGGTGTAGTTAGTTGAGCTTCTGTAGAGCGAGTCTCCCAGTGATATATACTTGGAAAACTCTAGATAGTATTAGAAGATCTATCCTGATTTTTGCCAGGATAATTAGTTAGGTTTGTTTGCTTGATTGGTTGCTATGGTTGTTAGTAACCGGATAATAGGAATGCTTTGCTGTTTGAGATTAAAATCTTTGCTGGGTTATTAAATTATCTTTGCTTTTAAATTTCGGGGACAAAATTCTTTTAAGGGGGGAGGAATGTGACGGCCCGGAATTTTGGACAATATCAATTTAACAATCTGTATTAATAATTAATTTGATTTGATAATTTTCCTTTATAATTTTAATTTAAATTGGTAAATTTAATCTTTTAAAGGTTAATAAATATCTAATCTGGAAATATTGATCAATATCTTTTTAACAATTTAAAGTTGATAAGAATTATCTTTCAAAGCTAATAAAAATTATATTCTATTTATAATATATATATTTGATACATATATATATATATATATATATATATTGTGAGTAAGAAGATCTTTTGTTTTAAATAAAAGATGAATTTTCAAATTGTAATGTATATGTAAGTATATGTTATAGTTTGAAGTTGTTTTGAAATTTAACATATTAATTCTCAAAATTTATGTTAAAAATATTTTCTACTTGAAATGTATGCATATTTGTATATAGTGAAGTTTGGTTTGAATTTGATAAAAGAACTTTCAAAATTTTAATATATATATATATATATATATATATATATAAAAATTGTAATTTGAAGAGTATAATTCAATATAATACTTTTCAAAGGATATTTGGAATTTTAATTTATATCTCTTAAACAGTAAAGATAAATGTTTTAGATTTTAAAATACATGTATACGAATACATGTATTATAATTAGTTTTATAATATTTTTTTAAAAAGTAAATTTATATACACATATGTAAGTATTTATTAATTAAGTAAATTAAGTATGTAAGATTTATATTAAGATTTGAATTAAATAAAATTTTATTTAAAATACTTAAGGACATGTGTTAATATCTTAAGACATCTATGAAACATATGTAAGGCAATTAAGAGATATAAGTGACAAATGTAAGTTTCAAAAACAAGTGTCATTTCTTAAAGTTTTATTTTCTTTGATTTTTCATAATTTAGTTCATAAAAGCATACATTCTTCTTCAAATTCTTTTTCCTATTTTCAATTGAAGCAAAAAGAATTTCAAACTAAAATCTTGTAAAAGAAACTTTTCAAACATTTCAAAATTTTCCAAATCCTGTAACCCATTTTCAAATCTGCAAACAAGTTTTTCTAGCAACTAAACCTACTGCAACTTCAAACCCATAACTCAAATGGAAGATCAACATCAGTTTCAGCATTTAAAATCAAAGATTTATGGGCATGCAAAGGATTTCAACAGCAAAGCCTGGAAAAAAAATTAAAACCTGCTCTGCCTTTTCAAAAAAAAATTGGTGAGCAAACATTTAAAAACAGTTTTAATAACATCTGTAGTTGAATTTTTATGCATGTGATGAATTTTGCTATGATAATGAATATTTGTTTACATGAATATTGTTATGTATGCATGTTAGATGTGTGAAATTGTCAGAGAATACAAGTGCCTGTATAAATTTATCTACTCTGTTTTACTTACTGAATTTGTTTTTCTAAAGGAAAATTCAGAATCTCTCAATCAAACCAATATTAGACATTGTTATATAAATGAAATTTGTTTGTTAATGTGTACTGAAGATTCTAAAAATAGTTTCTGGAATTTTGAATTTACAAATAATTTTTAAAATAGGAAATACAGTAAAATACTGATGCATGTTAAAAATAAACAAAATTAATTTCTGTTTTGGATCTCATGAATGAGTTAGTGGTTAAAAATCATGATTTTTAATATACATATCATGATTTTGTAGTTTGGTGACTCATGGGAATTTAGGGGTTGTTCGAATTTGTAGTTTTGGGCAATTGCCGATGAATGGCATGGCGGAGCTGTTTGATTTTTGGTCTGGAGGTGGTACGATTGATGGCGAGTATAGGAAAAATGATGGTGATTTTTCTTATGGACCGAGGTGATTGGATTTTGATGGAGTAGGGTTTCGTCGTTAATTCTGTAGGCCTTTGTTTTTGCGACGGTGGCATCATCACTGGATCATCGGGGACGATCGCGTTAGGGTGAATGGATGCTCGGGGTCGAGGTGATTCGATGGTGAGGTCGGCGGGGTCTAACGGTGTCCGGTTCGTCAGCATTGGGAGGTTTTCATTCGAGTCTTGTTTCCATTTTTTGGGCTTTGGTGCTCGATTTCGATTGGGCAAAGTTATTATGGTTTTGGTTGGTCGTGAAGCTCGTCGTGGTCGTCGGTGATTTGGTAGAGGCTAGAGGAAGGGTCGGCGTCGCATGGTTCGCCGTGCATCGTGCACGCGTGTACGATGTATCTGGTAGAAGTAAGGAAGTTTGGGAAGAAGGTGCTTGCTCGGGTTTTGGTTCGTGCAAGTGCAAGGTTGGTCGCGAAGCAGCTTTGTTGGTGTTTGGCACGAGACTAGCTCGAGTTTTTTGTAGTGTTCGACACGGGTTTGACCCGAGACGATTTCCTGTGCTATTCAAAGCTTAAGTTTTATAAAAGGAAATAATTTATGAATTTAAAAACTTGTTCTTTTGAGAAAATGTTAATCAAACTTTCAAAAGTGTTAATTGAATATATTTTCAAATTTAAATTGTTTAAGATAATTGCTTTTGGAAGTAATTAACTTAATTAAATTTTGAATTTTAATTAAGAAGGGTGTTTTCAATTTAAAATATTAGATCAAAGATTTTAAGTAATGTTTTAAAAACTAAGTTTTCAAATTATATTGAAATGGATAAGTTTTAAAGATATGATAATTAAGCTTCCAGAGATAAATATTTATACAATCTAAATTAAACGATTTAGAAAGTTTCAAAGATTTTAAAGTTTACATAAGATGGTTAAATTGTTTTAAATTTCAATTTGATTTCTAAATGCTTTATTTTCAAATAAGGTTATTGTTATAATTTTGTAAACCAATAAAAATCGATTGTCTTTAGTTATTAAGATTTGACTAAATGAAATAATTAATTTGTGAAGATAAATAAGGTTAATTTATTATTGTTATGAACTTAAGAATACTTAATTAGTATGATTTGTTAATAAGTAAAAGTTTAATTAAAATAAATGATTTTCTTAATTAATTATGGATTTTTAAATATAAGAAGTTAACTAATTATTTAATTAATTTCAAATGATTAGTTAATTGTTTGTTTAATTTTGAATAATCACTTAATTATGAATCAATTAAGTGTAATTACTTAATGAAGTAATTTATGGATAATTACTGAATGTAATTAAGAAGGAAAATTACTTATGGAAGTAATTAATGGAAAATAGCTTTTGGAAGTAATTAAATGGAAGTGATTAAGGGATAATCACTTGATGTTATTAATTAAAGGATTAATTTATATAATTGAATTGAAGTTAATTAATTAAAGAGTGATTAATTAATTTAAGAATTAAGGTTAATTAATGACGGGATTAATTACTTGTTAAGGTAATTAATTTAGAGAGTAATTAACTAATGAAAGTAATTAGAGGATAATTACTTATGGAAGCAATTATGGGTAAATTACTTAGTTAATTTTAGTTAATTAATTAATGTGATTAATTAATTAATAAATGTGATTAATTTAAGATTAATTACTAAATGTAATTAATTAAAAATGTAATTAATTAATAAAGTAATTAATTAATTTATTTGATTAATAATTACTTAATGAAGTAATTAAAGATTAATTAATCAGTATAATTAATCAAAGGATTAATACAATTAATTAATAAGTTAATTAATTTAGATAAGTAATTACAAGTTTGTTAATTACTGTTTATGATTAATTAAGACTAACTAGTGAGACGTTAATTACAAATTAATTATTAAAGGGTTAATTAATTAATAAGGATCATTAGTTAATATAATTAATGAAATTAATCATGGTTGATTAATAAAAGTGATTAATTAAAGTATGATTAATTAATTGTAGTTAATTGAGGTTTAATGCAAATTAATCATAGTTAATTAATTAATGGAAGCAAATGAAGGATCATTAATTATTGTAATTAATGATAGTAATTAAAGGTTAATTACAGTATATAGTTAAGAATAATTAATTTGTGTAATTAATTAAAGAATAATTACTTAAGGTAATTATAAGATAATTAATCAAGGGAGATTAATTAAGGAAGATCATTAAGAGGTGATTAATTAATTTGTAATTAATTAATGTTGAGAAAGAAGGATTAAGGTAATCCAATTGATTAAGATAGAATCAAACCTGCTTTTAAATGATTGATTGATATTGGGTGATTGATTGATATTGGATGATTTGGGTGTGATATCTCTGATATGTGATATGTGCTGCTTTTTGAGATGATTGGTTGATATGAATTATCTATTATGATAATGTGAATCATCTATCTGTTTATGTTATTCTGAATATAAGTTTAATTGTTTAAACCCTTAAACAACTTGGACATTAAAATGACGTTTGGATTTCGGTGAGACCGGGATCTGGTTTCCATATTTGGATATCCAAAAACCACATCGATCCAAATTAAACGTTAGGTCGTGAATCCAAGTGGAGTTCAAGTGAATACTCGAAGTGTAAGAACTATTCATCAGTATAACCCTGAGGGTGATTCCGAGATGAGTTCGACGGAGATAGTACTTTCAGGTTCGAGATGGTGATTCAGAGTGCAAGGGCTATGGTCGTTGACTCTGAGGGTGGTTCCAAAATGAGTGCAACGAGATAGTGCCTTCGGTTTCGTTCGAACCCGGAACGAACTTGTATTGATTGAATGCTTTTAGAACATCGTCAGGTGGACAATGAGCATTCTAAGATAGATGTGTTCTATAAAGGTAATCGCAGGCTCAAGCCTCATTAACCGAAAATGGCTAAAACAGGGGAGGTGCAGCAAGGTTAAGTGGGTCATGCCCAAGTAGGATGATATTTACCCCTGTCTAGAGGTCCCTTTCTATTTCGGCTTAGTGTGTGGTTGGTCGCGCCAACCATAGGATGATCTTGTTCGGGACTGTCCAGTAAGGGATGGTTCCGGCCTTGTGTTGCAGGGGATTGGGAGTAATCCTCGGCACGATGATCTAGGCCCCGTACTGTGATGGGCGGTACTCCAGTAGCCCTGCCATTGATGGAAACCCATTCTTCCTACGAGACCCTACGGTTTTGATCGTAATACCCTCTTTTGTGGCTAGTTGCTGGAATTTAATCACGTAACAATTTCGGCTATTTCTTATTTACTTGAAAACCCTTGGCTTTCCTATCAAATGTTTTGGTTAGCGTAAGGTAAAAACTTTTCCTACCTGATACCCTTTTCTTTTCAAAGGATTTTCTAAAGTTAAGCAATTTTAACCCGTTTACTCACACCAGACCCCTGTCTGACCCGAGTGTTTATTTTATGTTTTATTAAGCTCTTAGGTACTCATATTATATATGAGTAGTCGAGGGATTCGGGTCAGCTTTGACGAATTCTGGAGGAGATTTTGGAGTAGGAGGCTTTAGCGTGTAGATATATAATGGTTCCGCTGTATTTGTGTTGTGTCTGTATCTTGTAATATCTTGAGTTGTATAGTTTGAACGATGTTTATAAATGTCTAATATGTGTTATATAGGTTGTGTAACTCTGATATATATGATACTATGTAATATTTTATGTAATATATTATATTTCATTCCTTCTGCTGTGAGTATCTGATGTTGTTGAGTTTCTTCTTCCTTATCTTTTCTTCTTCTATCCCTTTCTTTCTTAATTCATGATGCGTCTTTCTTGTCGATGGAAGACGGGTCTTGACATAACAGTTATTACATCAAAAGATAAGGATTTCGTTTGCAATTCTGGGTCTTGGAAAAACAAGAACAGAGATATCTCAAGTGATACATGCATGCATATATTTACATCCAAATACTCACAGATAATTCACACACACACACACACACACACACACACACACATATATATATGCAAAACTTGCTTATCTTTATCCAGACAAATCATAATTTTCATGGTAATCATCATGCAACATGTTATACTTAAGTAATTTTAGAAAATGTTACTCACCTATTTTAAAGCAGAGGAAAGAGACTTGGTTTTCTTCCCAGGGTTTGATCTGGAAAATTATGACGACCAGAAATTTTGGTCGTTGGATTTTGAACATTTAATTCATTTTAAATGTTGAATGTAAATTGTTAATTGATTTTAAAATAAGAAGATTTTGATTAAATCAATAAGATTGGTTAAAATTTCAAATATGGCAATTCAATTGAATTTGAATAGTATTAATTATTATTTGAAATTGGGATAATTAGTAAATCTAGGAATAAATGGTTATGGAAACAATTTCTAAATTGATTTAAAGTCTAGCTGAATTTGAATTATAATGTTGGACTTTTGGATGGAATCAAAAGTCGATAAGTTTAAAATTTGGAATTTTATATTAATTTAATAATGGAATTTAATAATATAATAATGTAAATAATTAGGTTTTGATTCGGAATAAATCAGAATGATTTCTGATGTGATTCTAAATTTTATATGATTTATAATTAAGTTAGTAAAAATTTTAAAGTGAAATTTTTAAAAATTTCGATGATTTTGTAAATCGCTCGAATTAATCGACGTGTTAATATAGCCTTTCGAGGCACAGTCTCGAAATTCGACGAAACTAGTTCCATTGGATCTGTAATAGTCAGTTATTATCGGATTTCAATTTTCGTAGCGTTTGGAGTTACTGTTTGCTCGTACGGGCGAGAAACGCGTGGGAATTAAAATCGTTAATTTAATATTTAAACTCGATTCAAAAAGCTATTTCCACATATGATCAAATTAGCCTCCGAAACACGTTCCATTATGTTCGGAATGTGGGTAAAACCTTATAAACGCCTGGCGGCACGTGTGATTTGGAGTTCCTTTGTAAAACTTGTAATTTTGGAAAAATAATAATAAAATAATTGGATTACACGTATATATATACGCGCAAGTTGAAAACCCTAGCCCTATTTTCACCGGCTGCAACTTCTCTTAATTCAGTAGCCGAGAAAATTTTGCCTTCTCCTCCAATTTTCTCTCCATCCACTCACCTATACCAAAAACTTCCTACTGAAAGATGGAAGAGGGCCTCAAGATCTAAGCATCCATACGATGGAGATTGATTTTCGTCGACCGAAGAGGAAATTTTGAGCCCACGTTTGTGCGTTGTTCGTGCACAAAATTCAAGATTTATGGGTAGCCAAGCTTTGTGATTTTCTTGGCATGGGTGGAGGTGTGTAACAACCCTGAGATTGCAATTACCGAATGATGAATTAAAATTATGATTTTAATTTAAAAAGGGGGCTAAACAAATTTTTGGGAATTTAAATTTGTAATTTATTTGCAAATTAAAATGTTTTGGGGTAAAATGGAGAATTGTTAAATAAAAAGTGATTATGGGTTAATGGGCCTTATGAGATAATAACATGGTTTTGATTAAAACTAGGATGCCTTAGGATTTTTGGTTCACATGATAACTTATTAGTTTATTTCCTAAATCCTAATGGGTTTCTAAACCCACTTACCATTACCCATTAGCCTAACCCCTCCTATATAATATCTCAAACCCCATCCAAACCCTAACCCTAACCCTCCTCTTCATAAATTCCAAAACCTAAATCTAAACAAATTAATGGCCTCCACTTAGCTCCTTCTCCTTCTCTTCATAATTTGATTTGCTTAGAAAAAAAAAAGGTAATGCAATCTCTCTCTCCTATTATCTAATCTCCTTAATACTCTTTTTATTTCCTTCATCTTGTTTGTAATTATTGTTTTATTTTTATGAAATTTTGGGTCCATGAAGCTTCTTGATCTTGGCTTTGGAGCTTAGGAATTTGGCTTGTTGATTGTGCACTCTAACCATTTGATCATTTGCTTAATTAAGGTAATTACTATTAATTAGTAATTATTGCTAGTTATAATGCTATGATTTGGCCTTGATTTCCTTTAATTAGTGTTATAATCATTATGTAGTGATTAATGATGGTTATTAGTGATTTTTTTGATGTCAAAAATTGAGAAAAACACCCCTAAACCATAAAAAAATGCATATTTTGCTTGCTGGAAAATGCAGTCTGAAAATGGGCTGAAACAGTGCAGTGACAGGTCCAAACATGGCCCAGAAGCAGCCCGGGCACAGCCCAGGCGTAGCCCGGGCGCAGCCCGGGCTCAGCCCCAGCCCAGGCGGGCTGGGGCGGGCAGCAGATCCCCAGCCCGCATGGGGCTGGGGCAGCCCCTTTCCCCAGCCCGCATGGGGCTGGGGCGGGGCCCAAACCCCAGCCCGCTTGGGGCTGGGGCGGCCCCAATCCCCAGCCCGCGCGGGCTGGGGACGGCCCACCTAACCCCAGCCCGCATGGGGCTGGGGCGGGGCCGTTTACCCCAGCCCGTGTGGGCTGGGGCGGCCCACGTAGCCCCAGCCCAGGCGGGCTGGGGCAATATTATGTCCCCAGCCCGCCTGGGCTGGGGCAGGCCGACGCGGGCAGGGCCCGCGTCCACCAGAAAAAGAAAAAAAAAAAAAAAAAAAAATTTACCCGTGCTTGACTCCGGTTTCAGTTTTTGACCTCTACTTCGTGATGCCGCCCTGATCGCATACGAAGTCGGAATTCGACGTTTTTGGTCTCGTTGGAAAGGTGGAGTTCCGAACTCCATCTCTGTAAAATTTGGACAACATTGGAATTCGTTTGGTACTTCGGTTTTCGTGCCAAAGTTAGACTCTGGTCGCTGTTGGAAAACAGTGTGAATCTTTCTCTGGGTTCAACTTTGAGACGTCGCTGCCACTTCGTCTCAACTCGGAATCCAGAAATTCTTTTTGCATCTTAAAGTAGGGATGTTGGACTATATGCCTACCAGTTTTCATGCCATTTGGATTCAGTTTGCTGGTCCGAATAATTTTCCGAACTTGGATTCGCGTCAGTTTTGGACTATTTTCCAACACTTGGAATATTTTCAGTGATTTTCTGGTTTTATCGATTTCTTTGAGATTTGTCTCTGGATTTCGTGCACGGGTTTTATGAACTATTTTTAAAAGGATTTTTCACTCCTAAATGGCTTTCAAAATTATTATATAATATTATTTTTAATTATTAAATTAATTACTCCATAATAGGAGACTTTTCAAAAGACCATTTTAAAAGTGATTTCGAAATCAATTACAAATCCGTTTTACACCATTATTTTCTATAATAAAAATCTCACACTCACTTTTAGCACGTCGAGCGAAGTGGAAAGGTGCTTAAACGGTTAGGAAATATCCGGCCTATGGAAACCGTGTGTATTTTCTTTCCGGTTAATCCCCGACCTATTCGATTGATCGTTTTGACCTTTGGGTCTAGTCTACCGATGATATGAGGTGGACTTTTTATTGTTTGGAGTGTGAGCTTGCTATTGGTTAGGAAACCGTTTAGTGCGAACGTGGGGTATGGGACTCATTGTTAACACTTTACGGGTTCCTCTCCAAGAAGTTAGTGGCACATTAGCCTCTGGGCGGCCAGTACTGGACCTCTAGGTCACCACGCCTCTGGGCAAACGTCTCTGGACACCTGCTCTATGGAGCAGTTTTTATTCGGCATGTGCCTCTGGGCCTTTATCCTTCTGGGAAGGATCTTGCCATTTCGCGCGTTCCGCATCTGTGCGAGTGATCGATCACAACTCTACAGTACTTGGCAACAACGACTCTGGTCGGTGCACGTGCAATATTTGTATTATCTGATGATTTTTATATCCATTCGAGTATCGCCATTCGGTGTTGGTTCTATGGAACCATACGATGTAAGTGCGATTACCTTGTGGATTCACAGTGTCTCTGGACACTGTTTTTCAGTATTTGATGTCATTGACTTTTTAGTATATCCCTATTGCTCTTTGGAGCATCGATCTTTGCTTGGGCATTGATTTTAGACTCTGGTCACTTTTGGGATTATTACCTATGAGCAACTTTATATAGCTTTGGCTACGCCGATGATATGAGGCGATTTTATTTATTTAACACTTTGGTGTTTGTATTCTCTTTGGAGATTTTTACTGTTTATTGATGATTAGGGATCGTCATTATATTCATGTAGTCCATATTACTCTTCTCTTTGGAGAAGTATTGTTTTATTTATGTACTGCATTATTATATATATCTCAGTTATTACTGATTATTTAGCTAGCCTGACCCGAGTGTTTTCGCTCGGGTCAGACCGAGTTGTTTCAGGTTAGGTCTCTGGACTTAGCTTATGTGCTTCTGCTTGGACATCATCTGCTATGCTGATAGATAACGCTTTTATTTGTCCACTATTCCGCTACTCTGTTTTATTCGGACTTTGATATGTACATATTTTTGACTCACATATGTGAGCAGTGGCTTTGTACCCACTTATAGTGTTTGGATCTGTATTGATGATGTATTGTTCTGGGATGTTATATCTGTTATGTGATTCTGTGATGATGATGTTATCATTTAGTATTATGCTTGTTCTGAACCTATTTTCCTTAGCCATTGTAATTTCGTTATAAATATCTATTGGATATGTCGAACCACTTTAGAAAAGAAAACCACCTATTCGACGTATTCAGTGGTTAGTTATAGCTTGATTACACATGGTCGCTTCCATTATACTCTATTCTCCGTTCTAGTAGACGGTATTACTCCGTAATACTCTTTACTAGAGTGGGTCTCGGAGTGGGGCGTTACAAGGTGGCCGAGGCGTTTCGTGTGGTGGTGGTTTGATGGGCTCTCAGCGTTCGTATAGAGAGCGGTGGCAAACCCTAATCCGCGATGTTGGGTTCATGCATTTCGTGTAAGGCTGGGAAGAAGATGCGTGCGGCCTTGATTTCGAGCCTGGAGATGAACGGTTGATGGTAGTAATATAAAAATAGAATTTATTTTAAATTTATATACAACCTTTAAAACTGAATATCTCAATCATGCGTGATCAGATTTCGACGAATTTAGTGGTGCCGGAATCATAGCTACGAGCAGCACGCTGTGATACAGGCCTGGAATCGTTTTGAGCAAGTGGAAATTTTAGATTAAATCGAAGAAGCTCGATTTAATTTAAAATTTGAAACGCCGATGGAAGGTGAGTTAATCTCACTCACATCTGGAATTTCCAGTTAATTTAAATAGTTAAAATTTAAATGAATGATTAATTGGTTGAATGTGAATATTATTATCAGTCTGGATATGATATTTTATGTAAAGGCCCGCAAATTCATACCCCTTTTGAGCTGGCAAAATTCCACAACAATTCAGCCCAAAGTGGAACAAATGTACGAGTCTTCGGGTTTAAAGAAAAAAGAGGTAGAAGAAGAAGAAAAGAAAATAATAAAAAAAATCTCACATTTCGCAGCAGAATAATACATAATAGATAAATGAATAATCTTTAAAACAAAGAACCATATCTGTTATTACAATACATCATCAGAGTTTACAACAACATGATATAACACTTACGATAACTAATCCATATGTAAACTGAACTTGTAGCAAAAGCGATCCTAACGCAGCGGATAATACATAGTATAATGATATGCCTCGCCATCCAGCTTGAACTCCAGATCATCACAGCGCATTTTTTCGAATTTGCTCCAGAATAACCGATAACTGACTCTTGGCTGCCCGTGTAGAAAATTGTGGGCACCCAGAGTTTAGAAAGGGAACAATAAACTCCAGGTCAGTCGTGGGACTGGTATGAGATCTTAAAAACAATTATTTTTCACAAAGAAAATAAAAACAAATCCGCTATGCTTTTGGAAAATGAAACTACCATAAGGCCTCCCGCCACACACACAATGCAAACGCAGAATTAGAGGAGATTTCTCCTTATGATAGTCAAACATGCTTGATACGCAAAATCCTTTTTAATATTATCATTATTAGTGCATAGTGCAGAAAATATTTCGAAAGTATAATATTAATCTTAGCCAGCATAGACATTCCGAACTATACCTACTATAGCTACCATCTAAACAGTGGTGACCACTATAAGTAAATGGCATGTTATACAACCAAAACCGTACAAGGCGAATATTGGAGTTTGGATTTCCAATAAATGGTCAGGCTAAGGAATTTCCTACTACCACATGGGTACGCCTCTGGAGGGACGTCCCGAGAACTTAACCAGCTCTCTATCAACACAAGACCGGGTTACCTCTGTAACTAGGTAACTACTACACGAGTATGCCATCCCCCAGTCGTTTGCGACCTTTATCCGAGGATCCTCAACCACAAAGCAACAACCACAAAGAGTAATAGATTTGCAGCAACCACATAGGTTAAATATCTGGGCTCCATACCATGATACCACCATTTTCCATAAGGAAATGACATACCCTAAAGGGCGCGACCCTCATAACCTTGCCTCATCTTTCCTGTTTCGACCATTTCCAGGGTGTGAGGTTCGACGAAGTCTCATCCACAAAGCTACACTTTTCACAAAGTCATGCTTCGATCAACAAATGATCTGCAGCACTTCGTATGCCACATTACCAGTTTTGGGAATGTATCACTAGTAACCATTAACTACATAACCACTGAGCTCATACGTCTTAGAGAAGGGTGTTAAGCTAAGAGTATAAATTCTCCGCCACCAACAGAAATGTATTTGATAGAAACCAGCTTTACATCTCAAAATGTAACGTCAGACAAACATCCGTACAAGTCCATTCCGAGATCGAACGGAACTGAAGGCACTTTAAAAGAAGCCATTGCAAATCCGGATATTCACTAATCACGTCCGGAATCCCCATCACAAATGGTGATAAAAATATCTATACCGGAGCAACCCGGTGCAGAGACATTCGACAAGTAATCCTTTATTTTCGAAAATACCCGGTCTTCAACACCATCTTCAAATGCAATCCCATTTCATCGTATCATTATTCGGAATGGGTTTTATGACACAAGGTCATCTCCCGGCTAATCCGAATAACGAGCGCTTATTTTTAAAATAAGTCTTACATTCAGATTTCAAACAAATAACAACAATTTCACTTTAATCTTTTAAATAAAATATCCATCACAATCACAAAGGTTCGATGTGGTTTTCGAATATCCATTTGGAATCTGACCCCCGGTCGCATCGAAATTCAAATGCCATTTAAAGGCCAATATTGATAGTCGGTTATTTAACTATCAATCAACGTTCACAACAATCGCAAGGATTTAAATAATTTTCCCAATTATTATTCTCAAAATATCTTCGCAAGATATATATTTTTAACACTTCAAACATTTGAAAACAAATTTCAAATCACTTTTCACTCGTGGAATAAGTTTCCCGATATTATTTATTTCCACTGAAAATCTGTCGAGTTCAAATACTTTAAAAAAAAATTAAATCACTTATCCAAAATATATTTGGAAACATTTAGATAAAACTATTTTAAAACATTTATTTAAATATTAGTTATGAAAATATTATGTAAATGTCTCATATGAAAATTCAAGTCCAAACTAACTTTAAAATAAAATTAGTAGATAGGGTATAACAATTTTAAATACCCATTTTCTAAAACAAATATCAAATTAATCTTTAAATAATCACTTCTATAATTAATTAAATAAATCTTCACTTTAAATATTTTCAAAATAACCTAAGTAAATAATTTCTCTAAAATAATCTTTCCTTAAAACCATCTTCACAACTTCAATTTCTTATTTATAGACTATGTTGAAAACATTCTCGGTTTTCAGGGAAAGTACACATTCCATTCTAAAATGGTTCATTCAAATCAATTTATAAATCCTTCTAGATTTACTTTAAATTTACGTTCCAAATCCGTAAATTCCTTTCCACACTTTTAAAAATAAAACAATATTTATTTTTAAAACAAATTTCCCTTTCTTTTATAAAATTCCCATTGTGAATTTTAAATTTTCAAATATCCACAGATATACGATTTTCAAATCGATTCCCAAATATTTTACCAAATTAATATCAAGTTGATTTTCTAATTTATTTTCAAAGCACCAAATCAAATTTCAAATTGATTCTCAAATTTATTTCAAACACCAAATTTATTATCTTTTGAAACAAATTTCTTCTTTTAAATTTATTCAATTTTCTAAAATTAATTTATTATAAATTTTCTACTAAATTTTAAAAATCCAATTTTTATCTATTTCTGGTATCCTACGATACTAAAAATATATTGGCTAAATCATAGTCCTCAATGATTTAATTCACAATATAATCACGCACATATTATAAATAAATAAACACACAATAGATGAAATAAAATCAAAATGTTTGGGGAATCCAGTTGGATCTCTCCAACCTTTTTCCCTGCATCCACAGACTTTAGCACAACAATTAAATACCCATTCCATTTTGAGGTGGAATATCACGGTATATGGGATTTATAAAATATCATCCGCTATTATGCGACGCATAGGGTCTCATCCGCTATATAATGCGGGAAATCAACAACTCCATATACATATATAATACCAATTCTACTTTGAGGTGGAATATCGCGGTATATGGGTTTAATATAATATCATCCGCTATTATGCGGCGCATAGGGTCTAAACTAACATAACTGATAATAAATCAATCATCCAAGCACACAATCAACAATTTTAAATTTAACTATTTGAATTTTAAATCAGAAAAATATTTGATTGAGTGAGAAGATCTCACCTTTAAAAATGCATGCAATCCATTTTCATTCCAGCTTTGTTTTCGTCACAATTCTAGACCTTGTAAATCAATTTTATGATTTAATTAATATTTGAATCAATCGAATAATTCAATTCCATTTGATAAATTCAATTAACCAATGATTTTATTTTTAAATTAATAATTTAATTGTAAACTAGTGATTTAATTTTAAACAAATATCCCTCTTAAAATAGAAATCCTTTAGTAACTAAAATAAAATAAATTAATTTCCAATAATACATTATTTTAAAATAATCTATATAGATTGTAAAAATCAAATTTTAATATAAGGTTTGAACATTTTAAAAATCCCTACGTTTCCCAACTCTTATCTATATAAAATTCTCTACTTTACTATGTTTATTCATATATAAATTTTTTTATTTTAAATCTTAGGTTCTTATATTTTCCAGGATTATATACACACATATAGGTACTGTTTATTCTAAGTATATTTAACTTAAAATAGGTGCGTGTACCTTATTGAACAACGACGAACCCAGATCTGCTTCTACACAATACGACGCGCCTCAGCTCCAGCTAAACATCGACGCCGCCGCACTTCCCTTCTCTCGCCAACCCAGGCACGCGCCTGCTCTACGCCTTCGAGAAATCGCGATGCCCCCAACAACTCTATCTCCACGTGAGCGTCGCCCACTTGCGAGTATCACCATCTGCCTCAATTCGAACACAACTCCTTCCACTCGAAAATCGCGCCTCCATTATCTTCGAACTCGAGGAACCTTCCATCTCGCACACCAGTTCATCGAGAATCCCATCACTGCCTTTTGACTCCCCTTGCGAACCCATACAGACTTCATCCCTTCACGCGCGAGCCTCTCTCTGCATTTGAGTTTGCTGATCCTATGATTCTTGTTTCAACGATTTCGAATTGGGTTCTCAAACCTTCGGCCATTTTTTTCGATCTGAAATATGAAGAAGGAAAAGAAAAGGGATTGCGATTTTGAAATTGAAGTCACAGCCACTATTTTGTTTTATAAAAGGATCGATTTGATTAATTTTTTCTTTGTTTAGCTTTCAATTGTCGCCCTTAAAGAAGACAGGGAAGGAAATACAATGGGACGTTATCATGTTCAAGACGACTTACTGCCATAGCCTAAAGTGATAAGAAAACAGCTGATGTGAAATTTTGGCTGGTCAATGCAATTATATTATTTATTTTTTGAATTTAAATTGTCGCGATATCGAAGCTCAAAATCTCGACCTCCTATCGAGGTATGCCGCTAGGCGTTTATAATGTTATACCCCTATTACGAATACAATGGAAAAGGTTTCGAGTCCTAACTCGATCATATGGAGAAGATAGCTTTTTGAACCCAGCTATTAAATTAAATTTCGATTTAATTTTCAACGCGTTTGCTTATCGTACGGTCAAACGACAACTCCAAACATTACGAAAATTGAAATCCGATAATAAAACAATATTACGGATCTAATGGAATTGGTTCATCGAATTCCGAGACTGTGCCTCGGAAGGCTATTTTTAAATATCGATTTAAACTATGTAATTTCAAAACTGAACAATTCACTTTCAAATTCAATTCCGTAGTTTCTATTATCTTCAGTACTATCAATATGAATTTCCTAAGCCTTTGAAATATTTTTAATCAGCTTAAAACTGAAGATTCAAATTTTTATCCAACTTCAATAAGTTAAATTCAATTATTAAATTGCCAAATTCATAGTTAATTTTGAAATTCAAGTTAAACTAACTTACAAAAATTTAAAATCAATTAAATATTTCGAATTTAAATGTCCAAAATTCTGGGTCTTAACATTTATCTGTTATGCTAATGTCTGTAGATGCAGGGAAACCAGGTTGGAGGGATCCAACTGGATTGCTCACAATATATAAATTATTTTCATAATTGATGATGTGTTTTATTTATATACTATGATAGATTAATTTGAAAATTAAATTGTGCTATGCTATGATTGGATGAATACAATCTGGGAATTTAAAATATAAATAAAATAAATTGGGTTTAAAAGGAAATAAAAGAAATTTTTAAGTAAAGAATTTAAAGGAATTAAATTTGGAAATTGGTTTGGAGTCTGTTAAAGTGTTTTCGAAATTTTGATTTAAAAGGAAATGTGAAATGAAAATTTATAAACTGGGTTTATAAATGAAGTGGGATATTTATCAGGGATAAATATTGATAGTATAGGTTTCCGGTGGGAACTATAAGAAGTGCAAATTGCTTAAAAATAATACTAAGATTGTTTTTAAAGAATAGGAAGTGTACTTTTTCCTGAAAATTTAGTATGTTTTAAAAAAGAGCTTTCAAAATATAAATGGGCAGCTTAAAATGTGTTTTAGAATATTTTAGAAATAAAATATTATTTTAATTGTTTAAAGTGTAAGTAAACATTTATTTAAGTAATTATGGTATTTAATTATCTTAAAGATAAAGTATCATTAAGTTTTCAAAAGGAAATTTTAATATAAATATCTGATATAATAACTTCATATAAAAAGGAAATTTTTGATTTAAGTTACTCAAGAAACTTTTATAGATTTCAAAAGTATAATTTGGATAAAGAATTTAGTAGTCGTATTTATATATTTTAAGTATATTTTGGGAGTGATTTCCAGGAAATAGAAATGTGTTTAAAAATAAAAGGAGTTTATTTTTAAAGTGCGGAAAGGAATTTACGAGATTTAAACGTAAATTTGAATTGAGGTAAATCGTGTAGGATTTATAAAAGGATTCTTTGGTTTATTCCAAAAATGGAAGTGTAGTTCCTTGAAAAGCCAAGTACGTTTCAAACAGATTTTTTTGCAAAAATCAAAGTTTTAAATTTGTTTTTAAAAGAATATTTTAAGAAATTATTGTTTAAGTTGTAAAATTTTTAAGAGTAAATATTTAATAAATTAGTTATAGTAGTAATTATTTTAAAGGGTTAATTGGTATATGCTTTAAAAGAATATCGTTAATATTTATATTTTATAAAATAGTTTTATTGTAAAGATAGTTTGGTTAAAGTTTTATTTGAAAACTTGTATAGGATTTCATAACTTCGTTTTAAAATTTAGTATGACTTAACTTTTATTTTGAAGAAAAATAGTTTATATTTCATAAAGCAGTTTTATTTGAAAAATTTAAAAAGTATGTATATATTTAAATTAAAGTATGTAAATAGCTTTAATTTAAATTATTATAAATCTAAAGTATTTGGCTTGGACGTTTTCAGTGGAAATCAATATTTGGAAATTTATTCCATAAGGAGTGTGTGGTTTGAAACTGTTTTCAAGGGATTGAAAATGGTAATATATTTTGCGAAGATATTTTGAGGATAATAAATAATTTGGGCAATTATTTATTGTTTGATGGATGTTTGTGAATGTTAATTGATAGTTAAATCACCGACTATCAATATTGGCCAATGCGTTGATCGTTTCGAAGAGACCGGAATCAGGATTAATTTCTCGAAAACCACTTCGATCTGGTTTGTACGTTTTCATGGGAAAAACGAGTTCGGAGTTGAAGATGGAGCAGTGAAGTACAAGGGCTAGTCACTACTAATCTTGAGGTGATTCTAAAATAGATGCAGTAAGAGTAATGCCTTCAGTTCCATTCGACCCGGGACGGACTTATATGGATGAATGCTTTCGGAACATCGTCAAGTGAACGATGGGCATTCTAAGTGAAATGTTCTAAAATGGTAACGCTTACCCTCAACCCCATCAACCGAGAATGACTGAAAATTAGGGGTTATGCACAAGGCTAAGTGGGTAGCACCCATTAGGGTGTGGTCATCCCTTTCTAGATGTCCCTTTTTATTCGGCTTAGTGGTGTGGTTGCTGATCCCAACCGTGGGGTGATCTTACTCGGGATTATCCAGTAAAGGGTAGTCCCAATCTTGTGTTGCAGGGGATTGGGAGTAATCCTCGGTACGGTGGTCTAGGCCACGTACTGTGACTGGTGGTACCCCAGTGCCTAGTCATTAGTTGGAAATCCATTTTCCCTATGTGCCTTTACGGTTTTGTTTTATTACCCACGATTGTGGCTAGTAGCTGGAATTTAATTAATGTAATAATTTCGGCTATTTGAATAAGTATTTGTATATAGACATTATTATAATATCAGAGGATTTTATAATAAATGTTTTGGCTATCGTAAGGTAAAAACCTGACATGTTTATTTTTGGCATGTTCTTACGAGATGCTTTTGATTTTGAAACTTTAATAATCAATTTGGGTGTATTTTTCTCACGCTGGTATTCCAGACTGACTCAGGTGTTATTTTATTATAATGCTCGGGTCAGACCGAGTATTATAGATTACAGGAAAGGATGCTGTGGAGCTCAGGAGAGGAGCTGGAGTCCGTGACGTATTACCCGTACTTGTGTAGGTCTACTGCTGTGATTGTTAAGTTGCCAGCAAGTTATGAGGCAGGTTGTTATAACTGCCAGGCTGGTAATTGCTGTTTTGCCTGTGTGTTACTCTGACGATGTATATAAAATAGATATGTTTTCATTTTGTGTAAAGATCTGATATTAACTATTATATTTTGTTCCGCTGCGAATGTGAGATTCTGTTATTGTTTAGTTCCTTCTTTCTTCTATCTTCTTTCTTTTCCCTAAACTATCTGTCTTTTTCGACACTTGATCATCGGTATATTATACTGTGGCATATTTTGTGTCGATTTTCGAGGGTCGAGAAGGGCGGGTCGTCACACTTGGTATCAGAGCTTAGGTTGGCGATAACCCTAGCTCTGGTGAGGAAATTACTTATTAAATAGAGTCAATAGTACTCTATAACGAGTTAAGTGTATTAATACTATGAGCGCGTATTTGTTAGTGAATATAAAATTGTTTTTATACTGTGTTGACTTAACGGTGAGTGTTTATGAATTCTAGTCGGTACGGAAAGTACAACCGTATCGATAGGGGTTTCTAAACTCTTAAACAAGATAAACCGACATAGTATTGTTTTTAAAGTGGGTAAATGAAATAATTTACCCAAAATTATATTTTGATATAAACGAAATAATTTTCTGAAATTATTATATATATTTGGATGTTTGGTTGTTAATATTATAATCAAATATAAGAATCTAAAATTTGAAATGATTTATAACCAAATAAAATTCAATAAGTATGATTTATCTAAAGAAGTATAACTAAAATTTGATTTAGACCAGAATTTAAATCCCGGAAATTTTGAAAAGCGTTTAAAACGAATTTAAACAAAAAGTTTAGGAATTTAAAATCCTGGGAATGTTTGAAATGTTTTTCAAAGTATTTGAAGAATTAATGGAGTACTATTTGGGAAATATTTTTGAATGGAAATTGTTTTGAAAGGAATTTGTGGAAGTAAGGAAGCACTGAACTCACTTTAGTCGCTGGAAAATAATCCTGATGATGATGGCCACATCATCGGAATTCATTTTCGAGTTTCTAAAGTGATGGGTTGCTACCATATTGAGTGATTATGATATTTGTTGGACTTGTTTGAGATACAAGTGGTTTATAAATTTCAAAAAGGGAAATTGCTTTGGTAAAAACAGATTGTTTTGGAATTCGAAGATTTGATTTATTATACCAAGTAGGTATGTGTTGATTATTATTTCAAAATGGTTTTGAAATAAAACCAGGCAATTGAATTCTGGGAATCCTATTTAAAAATATAAATGTGAAGGTCAAAATGAATCAACTGTTGAACCTGTAAGTAGAGCTGATTTAAATAAGAAAGGACAAATGAAAATTTAGTCCTGGAATTAAAGTTTAACTTGAACGAATGGTAGTGAATACAATATATTTGAATTTAAAGCAGGATAAGTTAAATAAATTGGAATTGGGATTGAATTAAATTGGATATAAAGTTGAAATGTAAAATGACTATAATTGTGTAATGAAAATTTATATCCTTAAGCTATTAAGTGGTATATATATACATAATCTAGAATTGTGATTGTAAGACGTAAATGTATTAAAATGAGCAATATAAGCTTTTAAATAAATAAGTTGGTGAACTTAAGAATAGGAGATGAATTGTAAAAACCTAAATAGAAATGGTTGAATGTTATGATAAAAATAATGGAAAGTTTAAGAATTAAATTCTAAATGAAATGTAAATTGAGATAAGGCAAGTGAAATATAAAAGGTGAATGGAATTAAGTCAATAAGTAAGGCTTGAACTTATATGAAAGAAGAAATAAAATTGGATCGAATTGAATTTAACTTAGACTAAGAGAAATTGAGTTGAATTTGTATTGAAGTAAAAATCAAAACTCAGTTGTGTTATAAATAATATTGAATGGAATTAAATTCTTATTTAAAATAGTAAAGGAAATGATATGAATTTAAGTTGGCTAAATAAAATTTAGTTGAACTTGAATTAAATTGGCAAAGGATTAAATGAAAGGAAATTTAATTAAGTTGAAATGGTTTTGAATAATTAAATTCTCACTCGACTAAATTCAAAGAATTATTTGAAGATGAATTTAGCGTAAGCTAAATTAAATAAAAAGAGTTATGGGATGGATAAAATTTTGGTAGCTTGTAAAAAAAAATCCAGTTCTGATATAGAATAATAGGAATGGTCATGTTATTAATAAATTCATAAATGAATTGAGAAGGTGAATAAAATTTGATTAAAATGGATTGAGTAAATAAACTAATTGGATTAAATTTGTAAATGGATTGGAATTTGATTGGATAAGAATCAAATTAAAATAAAAACAAATGTGATGCAAGAAGAAATTGAGATATTTTGGAATTGAAATAACTTAAGCAAATTGGAAAATGATTGTGGTCGGGCTTATAAGGGATCTAGAATGAAATTTGTTTAGATAATAAAATTAATGTAAGTGAAAGAATTTTAATTTCTTATCGTGTTGAAATAAGAATGTATGAGTTGTAAATAATCCAGAATGGAGTGATATTAATATAAACTTAAGTTGGATGATGAACTTGAAATGAGAATAGGGATTTGATTTAATAATTGTGATGAAGTAATATTGTTTGGGTTTTGAATAATTCCGAATGAAATAAAATTGATATAGATTGAGATGGAATTAATTTTAAATGGTTATAAGCTTAAGTGATGGTTACTTGTATGGATAACTTTAAAATTTGCACTGAAATTGGTTGTTTGTTGTAAACGGAAATTGAATTGACTTAAAGAAGCAATATGAGGTTGGTTTTTGAATCAATTGGAATGGATTGAAATCGTAGTAAGTGGAATTGTATATAAATGCAAGTAAATCATAAAAGAAATGAAAGTATATCAAATTTAAAATAAAAATTTGACTGTGAATCAATTTGGAATTGAATTGAAGTAAATTGATGTAAGTAAAGCATAGGTTAATCATATTGAAGAGAAATTGAATTGGTTATGGTAAATATGAATTGAGAATAGTGAATTTGATTGTAAATCATTCTAGTGGAATAAAATGAAGTTTGAATTTGTTAGGAAGATTAAATGGTGTTGAAAACTTGTGATTTCTTATAAAGATGGTACTTGTAGGATTATAAAATTTGTTGTTGAACTATGTAATTGAGGTGTTTGGCTAAGATAAATATATGGAAGGATGTTATAAATTTCATATTATTAAAAACTTATGTGCTTGTTTGAGTAAGTACAGGTATGGGAGACAATCGATAGAGTTAGAGAGCGTATGCAATATATATTAGCTGCTTGCTTTTAAAATGCTAATCTAAGGTACACCTACGCAATAAAATTGAAAAATGATATATATATATATATATATTGTGGTATATTTAGTTTTCCGACCGTGTGGGTCGATGTATATATATTCATGTCTGTTGTGATATTGTGAAACGCTCTCCATACAAAGGAGACGCTGTCAAAAAAATTCAAAAATTTTGGGAGATAGAAATTTTTTGAGGATTTTGAAAATTGGAGTTAACAAGAAAAGGTCGATTTTTGAAATGATGTTGTAAGCGAAGCTTTTGAATTAAAAATAAAGCGAATGGTTTTGGAATTGAGCTAAAAGGTTTTGAGAAGTGAATGTGAATTTTAATTGAATGAATTTTGGGGTAATTAAATGAGTTTAGTAGCATTTTTCATACCTTAGCAAATTTCAAGGACGAAATTTTTATAAGGGGGAAAGAATGTAACGACCCGGAATTTTGCTCGTTAGATTTTGAACATTTAATTCATTTTAAATGTTGAATGTAGATTGTTAATTGATTTTAAAATAAGAAGATTTTGATTAAATCAATAAGATTAGTTAAAATTTCAAATATGGCAATTCAATTGAATTTGAATAGTATTAATTATTATTTGAAATTGGGATAATTAGTAAATATAGGAATAAATTGTTACGGAAACAATTTCTAAATTGATTTAAAGTCTAGTTGAATTTGAATTATAATGTTGGACTTTTGAATGAAATCAAAAGTCGATAAGTTTAAAATTTGGAATTTCATATTAATTTAATAATGGAATTTAATAATATAATAATGTAAATAATCAGATTTTGATTCGGAATAAATCAGAATGATTTCTAGTGCGATTATAAATTTTATATAATTTATAATTAAGTTAGTAAAAAATTTAAAGTGAAATTTTTAAAGATTTAGACGATTTTGGAAATCGCTCAAATTAATCGACGAGTTAAAATAGCCTTCCGGGGCACAGTCTCGGAATTCGACGAAACCATTTCCATTGGATCCGTAATAGTTAGTTATTATCGGATTTCAATTTTCCTAGCATTTGGAGTTACCGTTTGCTCGTACGGACGAGAAATGCATGGGAATTAAAATCGATAATTTAATATTTAAACTCGATTCAAAAGGCTATCTTCCACATATGATCAAATTAGCCTCGAAACACGTTCCATTGTGTTTGGAATGCGGGTAAAACCTTATAAACGCCTGGCGGCACATGTGATTTGGAGTTCGTTTGTAAAACTTGTAATTTTGGAAAAATAATAATAAAATAATTGGATTACACGTTATATATATATATATATATATATATATATATATATATTATATACGCGCAAGTTGAAAACCCTAGCCCTATTTTCACCGACCGCCACTTCTCTTATTTCAGTGGCCGAGAAAATCTTGCCTTCTCCTCCAATTTTCTCTCCATCCACTCACCTATACCAAAAACTTCCTACTGAAAGATCGAAGAGGGTCTCGAGATCTAAGCATCCATACGGTGAAGGTTGATTTTCGTCGATTGGAGAGGAAGTTTTGAGCCCACATTTGTGCGTTGTTCGTGCACGAAATTCAAGATTTATGGGTAGCCGAGCTTCGTGATTTTCTGGGCATGGGTGGAGGTAGCCAAGGCGTTTCGTATGGTGGTGGTTTGATGGGCTCTCGGCGTTCATATGGAGAGTGGTGGCAAACCCTAATCGGCGATGTTGGGTTCGTGTGTTTCATATAAGGCTGGGATGAAGATGCGTGCGGCCTTGATTTCAAGCCTGGAGATGAACGGTTGATGGTTGTAATATAAAAATAGAATTTTTTTTAAATTTATACACAAACCTTTAAAACTGAATATCTCAAGCATGCGTGATCAGATTTCGACAAATTTGATGGCGTCGGAATCACAGCGACGAGCAGCACGCTGTGATGTAGGCCTGGAATCGTTTTGAGCAAGTGGAAATTTTAGATTAAATTGAACGAGCTCGATTTAATTTAAAATTTGAAACGCCGATGCAAGGTGAGTTAATGTCACTCACATCTGGAATTTCCAGTTAATTTAAATAGTTAAAATTTAAATGAATGATTGATTGGTAGAATGTGAATATTGTTATCTGTCTGGATATGATATTTTATCTGTTATGCTAACGTCTGTGGATGCAAGGAAAGAAGGTTGGAGGGATCCAACTGGATTCCTCACAATATAGAAATTATTTTCGTAATTGATGATGTGTTTTATTTATATACTGTGATAGATTAATTTGAAAATTAAATTGTGTTGTGCTATGATTGGATGAATACAATCTAGGAATTTCAAATTTAAATAAAATAAATTGGGTTTAAAAGGAAATAAAAGAAATTTTTAAGTAAAGAATTTAAAGGAATTAAATTTGGAAATTGGTTTGGAGTCTATTAAAGTGTTTTTGATATTTTGGTTTAAAAGGAAATGCGAAATGAAAATTTATAAACTGAGTTTATAAATGAAGTGGGATATTTATCAGGGATAAATATTGAAAGTATAGGTTCCCGGTGGGAATTTCTATAAGAAGTGCAAATTGCTTAAAAATAATACTAAGATTGTTTTTAAAGGATGGGAAGTGTACTTTTTCCTGAAAATTTAGTATGTTTTAAAGAAAAGCTTTCAAAATATAAATGGGCAGTTTAAAATGTGTTTTAGAATATTTTATAAAAAAATATATTATTTAAATTGTTTAAAGTGTAAGTAAACATTTATTTAAGTAATTATGGTATTTAATTATCTTAAAGGTAAAGTAGTATTAAGTTTTCAAAAGGAAATTTTAATATAAATATCTATTATAATAACTTCATATAAAAAGGAAATTTTTGATTAAAGTTACTCAAGAAACTTTTATAGATTTCAAAAGTATAATTTGGATAAAGAATTTAGTAATCATATTTTAAATATTTTAAGTATATTTTGGGAGTGATTTCCAGGAAAGAGAAATGTGTTTAAAAATAAAAGGAGTTTATTTTTAAAGTTTGGAAAGGAATTTACGGGATTTAAACGTAAATTTGAATTGAGGTAAATCATGTAGGATTTATAAAAAGATTCTTTGCTTTATTCTGAAAATGGAAATGTAGTCCCTTGAAAAGCCAAGTACATTTCAAATAGATTTTTTTTAGTAAAAATCAAAGTTTTAAATTTGTTTTTAAAAGAATGTTTTAAGAAATTATTGTTTAAGTTGTAAAAAATTTAAGAGTAAATATTTAATAAATTAGTTATAGTAGTAATTATTTTAAAGGGTTAATTGGTATATGCTTTAAAAGAATATCATTAATATTTGTATTTTATAAAATAGTTTTATTGTAAAGATAGTTTGGTTAAAGTTTTATTTGAAAACTTGTATAGGATTTCATAACTTTATTTTAAAATTTAGTATGAGTTAACTTTTATTTTGAAGAAAATAGTTTGTATTTTATAAAGCAGTTTTATTTGAAACATTTAAAAAGTATGTATATATTTAAATTATAGTATGTAAATAGCTTTAATTTAAATTATTATAAATCTAAAGTATTTGGCTTGGATATTTTCAGTGGAAATCAATATTTGGAAATTTATTCCATAAGGAGTGTGTGGTTCGAAACTGTTTTCAAGGGATTGAAAATGGTAATATATTGTGCGAAGATATTTTGAGGATAATAAATAATTTGGGCAATTATTTATTATTTGATGGATATTTGTGAATGTTAATTGATAGTTAAATCACCGGCTATCAATATTGGCCAATGCGTTGATCGTTTCGAAGAGACCGAGATCGGGATTAATTTCTCGAAAACCACTTCGATCCGGTTTGTACGTTTTCGTGGGAAAAACGAGTTCGGAGTCGAAGATGGAGCAGTGAAGTGCAAGGGCTAGTCTCTACTAATCCTGAGGTGATTCCAAAATGGATGTAGTAGGAGTAGTGCCTTCGGTTCATTTCGAACCCGGGATGGACTTGTATGGATGAATGCTTTCGGAACATCGTCAAGTGGGCGACGGGCATTCTAAGTGAAACATTCTAAAAAGGTTACGCTTAGCCTCAAGCCTCATCAACCGAGAATGACTGAAAATCAGGGGTTATACAGCAAGGCTAAGTGGGTAGCACCTATTAGGGTGAGGTCATCCCTGTCTAGATGTCCTTTTTTACTCGGCTTAGTGGTGCGGTTGCTGATCCCAACCGCGGGGTGATCTTACTCAGGATTATCCAGTAAGGGGTAGTCCCGGTCTTGTGTTGCAGGGGATTGGGAGTAATCCTCGGTACGGTGATCTAGGCCACGTACTGTGACAGGTGGTACCCCGGTGCCTAGTCATTAGTTGGAAATCCATTTTCCGTACGTGCCTTTACAGTTTTGTTTGTATTACCCACGATTATGGCTAGTAGATGGAATTTAATTAATGTAACAATTTCGGCTATTTGAATAAGTATTTGTATATAGAAATTATTATAATATCAAAGGATTTTATAATAAATGTTTTGGCTATCGTAAGGTAAAAACCCGACATGTTTATTTGTGGCGTGGCCTTACGAGATGCTTTTGATTTCAAAGGACTTTGAAACTTTAATAATCAATTTGGGTGTATTTTCTCACGTTGGTATTCCAAACTGACTCGGGTGTTATTTTGTTATAATGCTCGGGTCAGACCGAGTATTATAAATTACAGGAAAGGATGTTGTGGAGCTCAGGAGAGGAGTTGGAGTCCGAGACGTATTACCCGTACTTGTTTAGGTCTGCTGCTGTGATTGTTGAGTTCCCAGCAGGTTGTGAGGCAGCTTGTTATAACTACCAGGCTGGTAATTGCTTTTTGTCTGTGTGTTACTGTAACGACCCGTAAATTTAAACAGTTTTAATAACGTTACTAATTGAAATTTTGGAATTTCAAACGATAAAATTTTGAAATATAAAATTGATATTTGGAATGCGTCTAGTTAAACATAGCAACCGGTAAATTTTTGTCCGAAAATATGAAAGTTTATTTCACGCGTAAATTTACTTCAATCTAATCAGTTAAAAAGCGATGAAAATAAAACGTTTTCAAAAACCAAAATATTTTTACATAGAAAAATTCTAAAACATCTTCTGAGCAAGATGTCAGTTTGTCGTTTTTCCAAATTCGGCCATCTTTGGCTCCGTCGATCTTATTTTTCTACGTTTTTCATGCATTTTCCGCTATTATAAAATTCGAATTTTTATAATTAAATCGTACCACTGATACCAATATATCGTTTTGATCGTCTTGTCATGCTGATTCATGCGGTATATTCAACTCTATGTTTTGAAGACTGGAAGACGGATAAATCTACGGAAACAATTCCCGTATCGGTTCCGCAATTTGGCTTTTGGTTTTTTTTTTGTGACCATCCAACTTTCCTCCGTAAACTCAACAGCTATTACATTTAATAATTTCTGAATTCAATATTATGAACTTTACTATTCACAAGACCCTGGATATATTCATTGATTTTGGATCTCTGGTTCACTTTCTCTTCCCTCTTTCTCTCTTCCTTCTGTCACTTTATTTCTCACTAATATTACACGTTGCTTTGTCTTCCTCCCAGTTCTTTTTTTTCATTTTGCCTGCTTAAGCACCCTGTTCCCCATCATTTTGCTTAGCCTTTTGAGAAGATTGCTCAACCAAACTCCAGCCAACCTCACATGCCTATTGCCGAGAATGACCACGTCCCTGCCCAAGCACTCCATCATCCGCCTTTGACCCTCACGCAACCCAAGTTTCCACCACCACAGACTATAGCACATGAGTATGGAGGTGGTTCGTTTTCACTATTGGATGTCATACGTATATTTTCGAACTACAAAGATCAGTGATTATACAAACAGATTGTTGGAGGTCACTTACCAAAACCTATTACTCCAAATTATGGTGATTGTGTAGCTTCCTTTGCTGATGGTGTATTCAATCCTCAGTTTTATCGTTATCTTACAGTGATGGAAGATCATCGTGAGAGTAGCTTAAACCCGACTCCAGCACGTGCCACATCATCGTCCCACGCCTTACCTCGTCCACCTCAACGTCTCCGCCACCCACCGTTCTGTCCGACCAAGATCCATCACCGAGTCGTCATGTGAACCGTGCCTCCTCCTCATAGCAGCCAATCCCGCTTCCTTTGCTCCACCTTGGACGTGAACAACTAGTTCTCGGCATACTTCTTTTGCGTATGTCCACTCGGTGTACAGAGGTATACATATGTCTGTGTTTTTTTTTCTTTTCCTTTTGTCATCAAATTTGCAGTCTAAAGGTTATATTATAGTAGTGATTGATTATATATTAATATGCTAACAGATTTTCCAATAGGTCAGTCCATGTATTTTGATTATGTAAGATATATATGGTATTGTAAAGTAAAAAGTTTTTTTTTATACACGCTTGTTAATATAAACTATATATATTTCTGTTGGAGCCCGCTGATCTTTTCACGACCAAGATTTTATAAATATATATATTATACAATATGCATATAAAATGATTTCAAGGTTATATATGATACTCTGAGACTTTACTTTACCGTTATATATATTTTTATAAGGATATATACATATATCTAAATTATATTTAAGTCCGATGGTTTATAGCTTTCAGTTACACCTGTTTATCAATTTACTGGTTTATATATATATATACAATATATTATGTTGTATCGGTTGAATATTTCAGTATATTGTATGCATACATTATCGGTATATATATATGATATGTATATATGTACTATATGGGTGAATTTATGCATTTGCATATATTTTGGGTAAGTCTGTATATAAAGTGTTTGTGTGTAAAGTTAGACAAGTTTAAATATAAGTAATTGTTTATGTTGGATTTATATTTCAAAGTTACTATATTTTTTATAAGTGGTATTTGATATGTTATAATGAACATATACTATACATGTAAGTATTTGTATCTTTAAAAAAAAATTATATATGTATGCATTTTGACATATATTGCATATATGTCTGATTTCACATATGAGTCCTAATTTGAAACTATGACCTTCGAAAACCATATATATACATTTAATTTAATATATGTTTAAGTTGGAATATAATTTCCTTTATATATATTGTTATATATAGTGTTATATATGAATTCACTTACACACATCTATCTTCATCGACAAAATATTTGATTTGATTTCGTCAATTCTTTGTCATCAGCTTTGATCTTCAAATTCGTGCCAATATAGCGTTACTTTGGAATTCGTGCTTGCATTCGTGACCCACTCTATCGTCGTTCTTCTCTAGCCTCGAAAGGTGAGCAATCACTCACGATTAATGTTCTTTTATTTATTAAATTTGATTTCAATTGGAACGACAATCGTAATATGCTGCTGTTAGTTATTTACAATGTTATATATGCTATTACCTGTATCTGTTCACCTATGACATCTGTCACCATTATCTGTTAATTATTTATGCGATGATAATACAGTTTGGCTGATAATTGATTGATTGTTGATGTTTATATTGGATGTTAAATTGTTAAGTATAAAGTGATAAATAAATTGAAATTGAAATTGACGTAGGACAGTTAAAAATTTGAAACGACATATGTGTAAATTGATTAAATGATATTTGTGTAATATGACCCCTTTAAATGTTAAATTGATTGACATGTAGGATTTGGTTAATTACACCTTGAATCACTGAATGCATGTTGTTTAAATTGATGATGTATGAAATTGTAAATAGATGAAAGGTGAAGAACCGTAGTGTAATAATCTTTAATCTACATAAAATGATAGTGTAGATTCTAGAAAAAATTATTAATTCGCACAACCAATAATGTGAATTAATACGATTATTTCGGGATTATTTGAATTAATATTGAATTGTTATTGTTTGTTGTTATTGCTTGTTTATTTACTTTGACACCATCCCAGTTATCACACTGTAAGTTCCCTTTGCTATGCTTTGATCTTTGTATTGAATTGGAATCGGGTTGAAATGATAAATACCCAAATGAATTTGACCTAGGATAGAGAATTAAATATAAAATCCGATTGGTCAATAAATTGATTTAAAAATAAAATAATGATTTTATTTGAATAAAGAATAAGTTTCGAAATGAAGTTGGAATTTGAATTTTTGAAAGGAAAATGTAAAGATTTAAATCTGAAACAAATATTAACGTAGTAATTGATGAAAGAACGTTGTTTGAAATTTAATTATTTAATAATTAAATTTGGAATTATAAACAAATAATTTGGAATTAGTAATAATTGAATTTGAAATTATTAAGTTTGAAATCATTTAATAATTAAATTTGAAATTATAATCAAGTTGGAATTATAATTAAGTTTGAAATTTTAAGTTGAATTTATAATTAAGTTGAAATGATTTGATAATTAAGTTTGAATTCAAAATTAAGTGGAAATGATTTAATAATTAAGTTTGAATTTATAATCAAATTTGTAATTATTAAGTTTGAAATTATTTATAAGTAAGATTGAAATTATTTAATAATTGAATGAGATTTAATTATTTGATAATTGAATAAAAATAAAAATTCTTTGATAAGAGAAATTGGACTTTTGAATAAGTGGATTTGAACTTCGTTAATAAATGAAATTGAGTTTTTATTTATTAAAGTTTTGAAAAATTATTTAAGTAAGTTAATAAGTGGAATTGAAACTTCTCGATTATGTGAAATTTAGTTCTTTATTAATTGAGTTTGAAATGTGTAACGAAGTCAATAAATAAGTGAAAATTGAATTTCTTTAACAGGAAACAAAATGTGATCTATTGAAATGAATGGGATTTATTGAAATTAACGTAAGACTTGTAATTTAAAGAATTGATTTGACAAATTTAATTTATTTCAATTTGAAGTTTTGATATAAAGAAGTTGAACGTAGGTGACTGATTTAAATGAATTGGAATTTAAACAGATGTTGTTTTAAATGACAAATTTACTTAACGAATATTGAATGGAATCTATTAATGAATTGAAATTGATTTTGAATGTTAAATTAAATTAATTTAAATGATTTCGGAATGAAACTTATATACGAAATTAAAAGAATGTTTGAATTGTTTAAATAAAAGTTGGAAATGAATTTTAGACTTTGAAATGGAAATTTGGAAGTTGTGAAACGTAGATTTTTAAGACTGACTTTTGAAAAACAAATGAAATGCTGATTTATAAATTCAAATTGAAATTGAATTTGATTTGGTTTTGAAATATATGAACGACCAATCGGTGTAATAATTACAAAAGTTATTAAAGGAACCGGAGTCGGTTATGGATATACTCTCTATCTAAACCGAAAACCACTTTAATAACTATACGCGGAGTTGTGATCCAGAATGAAGTGGTTGGAATGATGTACGCGATGACTGAAGAAAGAGAACGATAATGGATAGCCTTGACACTTGTGTCAAATTGGAAATGACTAAAATCAGGAGCCGTGCCGGGCCAAATGGGGTTAGCCACCTCGAGCGAACACACTTCTTCGTAACTACTACTCATTACTTGTGATTGATTGGTGCACCCTCGAAATTTCAGGAGTGTTGTTTCGCGGTGTTGCGATCGCTGCGGCGATGCGTTCTCACTAGTCCGGATCAGGCGAACGGTAGTTTCACTACCTTGGGTATTGCCTCATGTGCCTTGTCATACTTGTATCCCTATATACGCGACCACTACGAATTTGTTTTGTGTTATACCTATGGAGTACTCCCTGATATCCCACCAGTTTACAGTGGAGTTTACAGTGCTGTATAGACTATGATGCTTATAAAATGTGTTAAGGGGGATAATGGTAACGCCTTAACACTATTTTGATATTTTATATTAATGATAGACACTATCTATTTAGCGTATACTACTACATAGTAGATAGTTTAACGGATCCTTAGAGGATGGTGATTCCAACATCCTTTGAGTTACTTGTATTCCGATTGCTTTTTCACTTGAGTTGGATTTATTGATATGAGAATATTAATCCTGACTCGAGTGTTTTGTGTTTTGCTTTACGCTCGGGTCAGACTGAGTGGTTCAGCTTTTGAGGCTCGCCTTTGGAGTTGGAGCTTCGCTTGGAGATCCAGCTATCTATCCAGCTTTCAGATATTCGATGATTCCAGTGATGTATTCTGATTCTTATATTTGACTATTGTATTCGAGACTTCTGTTGTAACTTGTTTAACTCTGATGTATCTTATATATTTATATAGTAGCTTCATGAACTACTATCTCTTTTACTTCCGCTGCATATTATTACTCTGTGTCTGTGATTCTGTGATTATTTATTTACTGTATATCTGAGTTTTGCCAAATTTTAAAATTAACAATTCGATATTTTGAATTTTTCAAGTCCGACATGTGCGGATGCGAATAGTCCAAAATAGCGGGTCGTTACAGTTGGTATTAGAGCTTTTGGTAGCTCTAGGCAAAACTTAGTATATAGGGTAAATGTATTTACAGAATCACTCTCATTCGAGTTTCAACCTCTTCCTTTTGACTCAATCCCTTTGAATTTTGGAACGTTCCCTGCGGTTTCAAAATTCATTCGTGTTCCCCACTATTCGTCTTCCTTCAATTCTGGAGCATCCCATAACTCCACTTCGAATGACCTTTATAATGAATCGGCGGTCTCGCCAATCTTCGAATTATTTGTAAATGGGTGAAACTCCATTATAATAGGCATCGATTTACCGAAGATTTCTGTATCCTCGGTTTACGATGCTATCTATCTCCTGCTATACCTGAATTCTATCTCCTGAAATCGAATGTCGATTTGCCTCGAAATTATGCATCGATCTTATTCTTGAAGTTACGGTCGACCCGGTTAAGGTTTTCCGTGAATTAAATAAGCTTATCCATCTCCCGAATCTGTTAATTGAATTATCTTATATCATGTTTCAGACTTATTATCGAATCAAAAATCTCTTTGATTTGATTTCCATCAAATTTGAATCTCTATTCTTATTCTGAAATCCATTCTTGTAACGTTGAGCGAGGAAGTGTATTTGTAAATTTATATTAAAATGTTTTATATATTGTGTTGTTTGAGTTGTTGATGTTGATTTGGATTTCCGATCGATTCGTCTGATCAACGCTATCGATAAAATTTCCAACACACTTGAACAGAGCAAACTGACATAATATTATTTTCAAATTTGGTAAATAAAATAGTTTTGTATGATTATATTATATATAAGTCTAAATTTTTCAGAAATTAAAATGTTAATGAATCTGTTGTTCGAAAGGTCAAAATTTAATTTTCATTTATTGTTCTATAAATCGTTGACTATTTTATAATATAAATAAATGAACTTATAAAATTTGGTTATAATTTGATTTGAAATTTAAAATGTATTTAAATTAGAATTTGAGAATTAAATTTCCGCTAATTTCGAGTTATGATTTTAAAGTTTAAAATGCGTATTGTTTAAAATATTTTCGAATAGGAATGGTTTTCAAAGAATTTAAATGATTAAATTTGAGCTCTTCTCTTTGTCGCTGGAAAATAATTTCGGTGATAACGGCCGCATCATCGACATTCATTTTCGAGTTTCGAAGTGGAGAGACTATTCTGTAGCTTTGCTACGGTTTGTTTTGAAAATAAATTAATTAGAAATTCTTAAAATATGATTTGATTTGTAATATTTATTAATATATGATTTAAATCTGATTTGATATTATATATATTTATCTACCTCTAAATAAGTTTGAAGTTACTCGAAAATTTAATTCTTAAATTCATGTTAAAGGATAATTCAAAATGAAATCGAAATTTTAAATAAAAGTTTAAGCCTAAATAATTAAATTATAAAATTTTACTTGTATAATACTCAATTTCATTCTATATAACTTACCTAAATTTTCAAAAGTTAATTATGTAATTGAATATTATATAGTATAAAATGATGTTGAAGGAATGAATAAATAAATTTGTATGGTTATAATAAGTAAATATACTTAATAAAAAGGTGATAAGATATATTAAGTAGAATAAATTTAACAATAATTTGGAATAAGGAAGAATTAAATTTGTCGAATAAAGTATGATTATAATTAATGACTATTTAAATTTATGATCTTTGAAATTGTAAATTTAAGATAATTGGATAATATACAATATAAAATTGTCTTTATAAATAAAATGTGAGTGCGTACAATAAATATTATTCACTTAAATTTTAATTATAAAATGTTTATGGAGATAAATAAAATAATAAGTTAGATAAATAATAGGTATGATTAATAGAAGAAAATTTGTATTGGAAGTTAATAAATTGAATTAAATTAACTTAAGGGAGTATCTTGAATCAATTAAGTTTAAATATAATTTCGTTTTGGAAGAAACCTTTTGTATCTAACAGTAATAAATGGGAAACTAAAAAAATAAAAAATAAAAATTTAATGGAAACCTTGAATTTAAATACAAGTTGTTGAATATAAATATATTAAAATTGAAATATATATGGTTTGAACTAATTGTTTATTTTGTAATCCAAGTTTATTTTCTTTTGGTTGTTTCTATTCTCCTACTCCCTTTCTTTTCGGGGACGAAAAGTTTTGAGTGGGGGAGAATGTAACGACCCGTAAATTTAAACGGTTTTAATAACGTTACTAATTGAAATTTTGGAATTTCAAACGATAAAATTTTGAAATATAAAATTGATATTTGGAATGCGTCTAGTTAAACGTAGCAACCGGTAAATTTTCGTCCGAAAATATGAAAGTTTATTTCACGCGTAAATTTACTTCAATCTAATCAGTTAAAAAGCGATGAAAATAAAACGTTTTCAAAAACCAAAATATTTTTACATAGAAAAATTCTAAAACATCTTCTGAGCAAGATGTCAGTTTGTCGTTTTTCCAAATTCGGGCATCTTTGGCTCCGTCGATCTTATTTTTCTACGCTTTTCATGCATTTTCCGCTATTATAAAATTCGAATTTTAATAATTAAATCGTACCACTGATACCAATATATCGTTTTGATCGTCTTGTCATGCTGATTCATGCGGTATATTCAATTCTATGTTTTGAAGACTGGAAGACGGATAAATCTACGGAAACAATTCCCGTATCGGTTCCGCAATTGGGCTTTTGGTTTTTTTTTGTAACCATCCAACTTTCCTCCGTAAACTCAACAGCTATTACATTTAATAATTTCTGAATTCAATATTATGAACTTTACTATTCACAAGACCCTGAATATATTCATTGATTTTGGATCTCTGGTTCACTTTCTCTTCCCTCTTTCTCTCTTCCTTCTGTCACTTTATTTCTCACTAATATTACACGTTGCTTTGTCTTCCTCCCAATTCTTTTTTTTCATTTTGCCTGCTTAAGCACCCTGTTCCCCATCATTTTGCTTAGCCTTTTGAGAAGATTGCTCAACCAAACTCCAGCCAACCTCACATGCCTATTGCCGAGAATGACCATGTCCCTGCCCAAGCACTCCATCATCCGCCTTTGACCCTCATGCAACCCAAGTTTCCACCAGCACGGACTATAGCACATGAGTATGGAGGTGGTTCGTTTTCACTATTGGATGTCATACGTATATTTTCGAACTACAAAGATCAGTGATTATACAAACAGATTGTTGGAGGTCACTTACCAAAACCTATTATTCCAAATTATGGTGATTGTGTAGCTTCCTTTGCTGATGGTGTATTCAATCCTCAGTTTTATCGTTATCTTACAGTGATGGAAGATCATCGTGAGAGTAGCTTAAACCCGACTCCAGCACATGCCACATCATCGTCCCACGCCTTACCTCGTCCACCTCAACGTCTCCGCCACCCACCGTTCTGTCCGACCAAGATCCATCACCGAGTCGTCATGTGAACCGTGCCTCCTCCTCATAGCAGCCAATCCCGCTTCCTTTGCTCCACCTTGGACGTGAACAACTAGTTCTCGGCATACTTCTTTTGCGTATGTCCACTCGGTGTACAGAGGTATACATATGTCCGTGTTTTTTTTTTCTTTTCCTTTTGTCATCAAATTTGCAGTCTAAAGGTTATATTATAGTAGTGATTGATTATATATTAATATGCTAACAGATTTTCCAATAGGTCAGTCCATGTATTTTGATTATGTAAGATATATATGGTATTGTAAAGTAAAAAGTTTTTTTTATATACGCTTGTTAATATAAACTATATATATTTCTATTGGAGCCCGCTGATCTTTTCACGAACAAGATTTTATAAATATATATATTATACAATATGCATATAAAATGATTTCAAGGTTATATATGATACTCTGAGACTTTACTTTACCGTTATATATATTTTTATAAGGATATATATATATATATATATATATATATCTAAATTATATTTAAGTCCGATGGTTTATAGCTTTCAGTTACACCTGTTTATCAATTTACTGGTTTATATATATATATACAATATATTATGTTGTATCGGTTGAATATTTCAGTATATTGTATGCATACATTATCGGTATATATATATGATATGTATATATGTACTATATGGGTGAATTTATGCATTTGCATATATTTTGGGTAAGTCTGTATATAAAGTGTTTGTGTGTAAAGTTAGACAAGTTTAAATATAAGTAATTGTTTATGTTGGATTTATATTTCAAAGTTACTATATTTTGTATAAGTGGTATTTGATATGTTATAATGAACATATACTATACATGTAAGTATTTGTATCTTTAAAAAAAAAATTATATATGTATGCATTTTGACATATATTGCATATATGTCTGATTTCATATATGAGTCCTAATTTGAAACTATGACCTTCGAAAACCATATATATACATTTAATTTAATATATGTCTAAGTTGGAATATAATTTCCTTTATATATATTGTTATATATAGTGTTATATATGAATTCACTTACACACATCTATCTTCATCGACAAAATATTTGATTTGATTTCGTCAATTCTTTGTCATCAGCTTTGATCTTCAAATTCGTGCCAATATAGCGTTACTTTGGAATTCGTGCTTGCATTCGTGACCCACTCTATCGTCGTTCTTCTCTAGCCTCGAAAGGTGAGCAATCACTCACGATTAATGTTCTTTTATTTATTAAATTTGATTTCAATTGGAACGACAATCGAAATATGCTGCTGTTAGTTATTTACAATGTTATATATGCTATTACCTGTATCTGTTCACCTATGACACTGTCACCATTATCTGTTAATTATTTATGCGATGATAATACAGTTTGGCTGATAATTGATTGATTGTTGATGTTTATATTGGATGTTAAATTGTTAAGTATAAAGTGATAAATAAATTGAAATTGAAATTGAAATTGACGTAGGACAGTTAAAAATTTGAAACGACATATGTGTAAATTGATTAAATGACATTTGTGTAATATGACCCCTTTAAATGTTAAATTGATTGACACGTAGGATTTGGTTAATTACACCTTGAATCACTGAATGTATGTTGTTTAAATTGATGATGTATGAAATTGTAAATAGATGAAAGGTGAAGAACCGTAGTGTAATAATCTTTAATCTACATGAAATGATAGTGTAGATTCTAGAAAAAATTATATTAATTCGCACAACCAATAATGTGAATTAATACGATTATTTCGGGATTATTTGAATTAATTATTGAATTGTTATTGTTTGTTGTTATTGCTTGTTTATTTACTTTGACACCATCCCAGTTATCACACTGCAAGTTCCCTTTGCTATGCTTTGATCTTTGTATTGAATTGGAATCGGGTTGAAATGATAAATACCCAAATGAATTTGACCTAGGATAGAGAATTAAATATAAAATCAGATTGGTCAATAAATTGATTTAAAAATAAAATAATGATTTTATTTGAATAAAGAATAAGTTTCGAAATGAAGTTGGAATTTGAATTTTTGAAAGGAAAATGTAAAGATTTAAATCTGAAACAAATATTAACGTAGTAATTGATGAAAGAACGTTGTTTGAAATTTAATTATTTAATAATTAAATTTGGAATTATAAATAAATAATTTGGAATTAGTAATAATTGAGTTTGAAATTATTAAGTTTGAAATCATTTAATAATTAAATTTGAAATTATAATCAAGTTGGAATTATAATTAAGTTTGAAATTTTAAGTTGAATTATAATTAAGTTGAAATGATTTGATAATTAAGTTTGAATTCAAAATTAAGTGGAAATGATTTAATAATTAAGTTTGAATTTATAATCAAATTTGTAATTATTAAGTTTGAAATTATTTATAAGTAAGATTGAAATTATTTAATAATTGAATGAGATTTAATTATTTGATAATTGAATAAAAATAAAAATTCTTTGATAAGAGAAATTGGACTTTTGAATAAGTGGATTTGAACTTCGTTAATAAATGAAATTGAGTTTTTATTTATTAAAGTTTTGAAAAATTATTTAAGTAAGTTAATAAGTGGAATTGAAACTTCTCGATTATGTGAAATTTAGTTCTTTATTAATTGAGTTTGAAATGTGTAACGAAGTCAATAAATAAGTGAAAATTGAATTTCTTTAACAGGAAACAAAATGTGATTTATTGAAATGAATGGGATTTATTGAAATTAACGTAAGACTTGTAATTTAAAGAATTGATTTGACAAATTTAATTTATTTCAATTTGAAGTTTTGATATAAAGAAGTTGAACGTAGGTAACTGATTTAAATGAATTGGAATTTAAACAGATGTTGTTTTAAATGACAAATTTACTTAACGAATATTGAATGGAATCTATTAATGAATTGAAATTGATTTTGAATGTTAAACTAAATTAATTTAAATGATTTCGGAATGAAACTTATATACGAAATTAAATGAATGTTTGAATTGTTTAAATAAAAGTTGGAAATGAATTTTAGACTTTGAAATGGAAATTTGGAAGTTGTGAAACGTAGATTTTTAAGACTGACTTTCGAAAAACAAATGAAATGCTGATTTATAAATTCAAATTGAAATTGAATTTGATTTGGTTTTGAAATATATGAACGACCAATCGGTGTAATAATTACAAAAGTTATTAAAGGAACCGGAGTCGGTTATGGATATACTCTCTATCTAAACCGAAAACCACTTTAATAACTATACGCGGAGTTGTGATCCAGAATGAAGTGGTTGGAATGATGTACGCGATGACTGAAGAAAGAGAACGATAATGGATAGCCTTGACACTTGTGTCAAATTGGAAATGACTAAAATCAGGAGCCGTGCCGGGCCAAATGGGGTTAGCCACCTCGAGCGAACACACTTCTTCGTAACTACTACTCATTACTTGTGATTGATTGGTGCACCCTCGAAATTTCAGGAGTGTTGTTTCGCGGTGTTGCGATCGCTGCGGCGATGCGTTCTCACCAGTCCGGATCAGGCGAATGGTAGTTTCACTACCTTGGGTATTGCCTCATGTGCCTTGTCATACTTGTATCCCTATATACGCGACCACTACGAATTTGTTTTGTGTTATACCTATGGAGTACTCCCTGATATCCCACCAGTTTACGGTGGAGTTTACTGTGCTGTATAGACTATGATGCTTATAAAATGTGTTAAGGGGGATAATGGTAACGCCTTAACACTATTTTGATATTTTATATTAATGATAGACATTATCTATTTAGCGTATACTACTACATAGTAGATAGTTTAACGGATCCTTAGAGGATGGTGATTCCAACATCCTTTGAGTTACTTGTATTTCGATTGCTTTTTCACTTGAGTTGGATTTATTGATATGAGAATTTTAATCCTGACTCGAGTGTTTTGTGTTTTGCTTTACGCTCGGGTCAGACTGAGTGGTTCAGCTTTTGAGGCTCGCCTTTGGAGTTGGAGCTTCGCTTGGAGATCCAGCTATCTATCCAGCTTTCAGATATTCGATGATTCCAGTGATGTATTCTGATTCTTATATTTGACTATTGTATTCGAGACTTCTGTTGTAACTTGTTTAACTCTGATGTATCTTATATATTTATATAGTATCTTCATGAACTACTATCTCTTTTACTTCCGCTGCATATTATTACTCTGTGTCTGTGATTCTGTGATTATTTATTTACTGTATATCTGAGTTTTGCCAAATTTTAAAATTAACAATTCGGTATTTTGAATTTTTCAAGTCCGACATGTGCGGATGCGAATAGTCCAAAATAGCGGGTCGTTACAGTTGCTCTGATGATGTATATAAAACAGATATATTTTCATTTTGTGTAAAGATCTGATATTAACTATTATATTTTGTTCCGCTGCGATTGTGAGATTATGTTATTGTTTAGTTCCTTTTTTCTTCTATCTTCTTTCTTTTCCCTAAACTATCTGTCTTTTCTGACACTTGATCATCGGCATATTATACTGTGGCATATTTTGTGTCGATTTTCGAGGGTCGAGAAGGACGAGTCGTCACAAAAATGCTAATTTTGAATTTCTTTGTTGTTGAAATCTGAAGTCCTTTGCATGCTTGTTTAATTGTTGAATCTGCTGTTGAAGTTTACTGTTGAATCTGAAATCTTCATTTTGATTCCCTCTTGATTTTCATTTTGCTCAAAGTTGCATTTGTTTTCAGGTTTCATTAGTTTGGTTTCTAGATTTTTGATTATTGAGTTGGTGAAAAGTTTTATAGGATTAATTTGGAATTTTCTTTATTTTTAGCTGAGAATAGAAAAGAAGATTAAAGAGATGAAATGTATGTTTTAATGAATTAAGTTATGGTTTATTAAAAATTAAAGAAAATAAAATTTTTAAGATGACACTTGTCTCTACCATTGTCTATTTGTTTACACATGTTACTTATATTACTTAGTTTAATTACACTTTATTTACATCATTTTTATTTATTTTGAAAAAGATTTTAAAAGCCCTTTAAAATAGATTTCCTAATTAATTAGTAGCTCGCTACTATGGAAGACCAACTCTTAGCGAGTCAGTAAACTCATTTACTCAATTTATTAATGCTTTTCTAAACTAAAATAAATAAAAATTTTAAAAGAAAATAAAATAAAAACCAATTATCTTTTAAATAAAATCATATATAATATTGTAAACTCATTGTAACGACCCGTATTTTACGTGTCGATATATCGTAGAATTTGCAGGTCGTTGGTGTTGTTTGTGTTAGCTATAGCCTAAGTCGTATAGAGAAGTTAACTCGAATAGAGGTTAACTCGTAGACGAGTTAAGAAATATGAATTAACTCGTATGCAACGACTCATAAAAGTTAGCGGGTTAGTGTGCTACGACCTATAGGGGATAGCGACCTAAGGAAGTGACCGAGTTAAGAGTTAACAGGTTAGTATATCTAACGAGTTAAGGGTTAGCAACCTGGTATAAGTCGTCAACGAGTTATGAAGTTGCCGAGTTATGACTCATAGTTTTAGCCGACCTAAGAAGTTAGGTGGAGAACGAGTTACGACTTAGTGTTAGAAGGGCATGAGTAGTTAGGTCGTGACTCGGTTTTGTGTTAGGTCGGCATGGTTGAGTGTTAGGGATCTAGGTCGTAAGGCGATGACTCGTAGAAGTGTTAGGTCGTGTGAGTCGTATGAGTCGTATGGCCGAGTCAGGGTAAGTCATAAGGACATGGTCTATGTGTTAACTCGTATACGAGTTAAGTTGTAAGTCGTAGCATGGTTAGGTCGTGACTCGGTATTGAGATAGGTCGAACCTAGTTGAGTCGTTAGGTCGTATGCCGTGTACCCAGATAAGTTGTTGAGTCGGCTAGGACTTAGGTTGAGTCGGCAGGGTCTTGAGTCGCGTCTTAGTTGAGTCGTTGGGTCGGCCTTGAGTTGAGTCGGTGAGACAAGTTGAGTCGTTAGCGACTTAGGGTTAGTTTGGATAGGGGTTAGGTCGGCACTGATGAGTCGTAGGTATGTTAAGTCGTAAGTCGGCATGGTTGTTAAGTCGCTGACTTCAGGCAATAGGCTATGTGTGTTAAGTCGCGAGCGCTTGAGTCGGTAGGGCGCTGAGTCGTTGAGCCGTTGTGTAGCTAGGATTGTTGTCTCGGTTAGGCTTCTGGAGTTGATGAGTCGGCGACGACTCATAGTGAGTCGGCAAGAATTGAGTCGCGAACGACTCATAAGATGACTCGTGACCGACTCATGGGCGACGACTCATGGGGTATCCAGCCTATAAATAGAGGTGTTCGGCTCACTTTTTGGCACCGGATTTCGAAGCGACGAAGTGCTGCCATTTTGGAGATTCGACTACAGTATTTTCTTCACTTCTTTCTCTACTTCCATCAAAGTGCTAACATCCATTGAAGATCGAGGATCAAGATCAAAGATCAAGTGCCAAAGTTGAAGATTTTCATCCGAAGAGGCTAGATTTCACCGTTTCAAGTGAAATTTCTCCGGATCAAGCTCAAGTCCTTGCTGTCCAGATCTGAAGTTGTTTGATTTTAGGTTGTTTTGGTGATTTGGTGAGTGGTAGTTATCTCTCACGCGGATCCAAAGGAGTATATGGGATTGGTGATATGTTTATGTGTTTGAAATAGCATTTTCTCGCATTGTCCTTAAGTCTGCATGTAGATCCATCATTTTTGAAGATGTTTACCTATGCATATTTGTTTAACAAGTATTAGAGACAAAACCCATGTTTTATATTTGATAGATCTATGCTAAAAACCTATGAATCATGCATGTTGGACTTATGCTCATTTATTTATGATATTGCCATTTTTGTTGATATTGCTTATTAAATCTTGTTTGAATGCTTGATTGTTTGAATGTATGTTAGATTTGATTGCTCCAAGTTAGCTTGTAGTTGATTTGGAACAAGATGGTTGAAGATGATTCAAAAGCTAAGTGGAAAGGCTCTTGAATGGTGAAAGCTGCCGATGGTATATGAAGCGGATGTGGAAGCTCATATGGATGGATTCGATGATGGGACTTTGCCGTGATGCGAAGAGGCGAAGTATGAGATCGAGATGGGACTTTGTCAGGATGCGAAAAGGCAAAGTATGGTTGAGTTGAGACTTTGCTTTGGTACGATGAAGCGAAGTATGATGTGAGTCTTGGCTTAATCCAGGCAGGGATCATTCCAAGCATGTTGATAACTTGAAGGGTAGTTCAAGTTGGTTGATAATGGATTGCTCAAGAGGAAGCTTGGGCTAAGTTGATAGAAGTCGTCAAGAAGGATGACAAGGAGGCTTGGATCTCATCGTTATTGAAGGTTCTAGCAAACCTAAAGCAAGAGTACATAGGGACGCCTAAAAGACTACAGGCAGTTAGTCGAGTACTCTGGGCCAAGAAGATAAGTCCTAGGCACAAGGCAGTGTGCGGGGTTTTGTCTAGAACCGGGGTTACCATTAGCCCTTGACAGATGGCTCAGGAAGGAGTCGGTCATTCAATTAACGGTGATTTCGAAGCAAGGTTAACAGTGATAGCCAGAGTCATGGATGTTTGGATGTTTGGTTGTATCATCATTCGGCTTCAAGAGCGGTGTTTTCTGGGTGCTTATCTGATCTTGGTTTAGGCCTTGGGGGTTTGTATTTGGAAAACATCGTCCTTGACTCGAGTGATTATTGCTTTACCTTACTTATCTGCTATGTTATGCCTACTTCTCCTTAGTGTGTGTCTGGGGGCTATCACTGTAGAAAGAGGTGGAGTGGGATGGTTTGGTTCCTATTCCTTTATTTCCTTATGCTCTTTTGGTATGCTTGATTGTTAATTTACTGCTCACTAAGACTTTGTCTGACTCAAGGTTTTATGTCTCCTCTTATTACCTTGGGCTGTTCATCCATGTTTGGGATGGGCAGACTAGGTAGCAGGTGGCAGGTGCTGTGCTTAGAGTAGAGTTTTCCGTTGATGATGGCGAAGACGAGCAGGAGGCTATGCATATTATTTTCTTATATGTACTGGGTATCCGCTGCTGTATTTGATGAGTGCTTGTAGTGAGGTCTTGATGTATGGATTTGTTGAGATGATTGTATAAAACCTCTGTGATGCTTATATGATGATTTTCTGTTATGAGACTTCACTATATATTTCTCTATTGTATTTTATCCATGCGCTGTGAGTTACGATAGAGATTCTGCGATTTTATTTTACCCTGACTATCGTCCATGGCTGCCTGGCACACCTTTCAGCGCTCTATTCTCTTGTTTTGGTGCGGGAGTCATGGGCGGTCGTCACATTTGGTATCAGAGCTTTGGTTAATCGATTTTAGCCAACGCTCGCTGACGTAATTACGTAAGAGAGACGTAATTGTATTTTGATGGATGATTACTATATATATAATATAGTAGCTTAGAAGGATTTGCACTCCTTATGCAGTTGTTTCTCAAAGGTGTTCTAATCATTTCTTTTTGTAGATATTAAGGATGAGTCTAGAAAAGGGACAAGCTGCTAAGGAAGGTTGTGAAGCTGAAGGAGTTATTGATCATGATGCTAAGTTCGAGGCTATGGTGACTTCAATCATGAAGAGACAGTTGGTGGACTTTCTGGATAATTCATTTGAAGAATTTATGGAGAAGACTTCTAGGCACAGGAGCCTGTTTCCTAAAGAAGAGTCTGATGTTGTTGTTACCAAGGATGGGTTTAAATCATCGCAAGGCGGGAACAAGAAGAAGAGACAGCAACAGAAGAAGGGTAAGAGTGGCCAAAAGAAGCAGAAGGGCGAGGTGACCTGCTACAATTGCCAACAGAAGGGCCACTTCTCCAGGGATTGCAAGAATCCAAAGGTGCAGGGAAAGTGCTACAACTGTGATAAGCCAGGGCATATTAAGAAGAATTGTCCAGAGCCGCCAAAGGTTGAGCAGGTTGAGCAAGCCTATGTGTTGAGAGCTGTTCCTCCAACTTCAAAAGCTCCTACTGCTGAGGAAAAGGGGAAGAGTGTGGTGGTTTAAAGTACTCTTTCCATTTGAGATGTTTCCGTTTAAGAATGTTGTTCGATGTTGAGATGATACATTCTCTTGTTTGTAATAACTTGTATGACCAATTGGGTTAGGAACCAGATATTATTGATAGACCCTTGGTTGTAACTATTTCAGTTGAAGATTTGTCTGGGTTGTGGATGTTATGCTGTGATCTGGTTGTGTCGAGTCATGATTGCTCGTTTGTTTGTGATTGCTTTGTTCTGAACTTTGCAAGGTTCGGAATTATTTTGGGTATGGACTGGCTTAGGAAGTATGCGGCTAGGGTTGATTGTGAGAGGCTGGAGGTGACAGTCGGGAATGTGGATGGGCGAAAGGTTGTGATACGATGTAAGCATGAAGAAGGCGTCTTCATGAGCTTCATGTATTCGCTGGTTGTTCCACGGGATGGACTGTCATCGGTGCCTATTGTGAATGGATTTGAGGACGTCTTTGACGAAGTCAAAGGGTTGCCGCCGCATAGGGAGATCGAGTTTCGTATCGATCTAGTTGAGGGAGCCAGACCTGTTGTGATGCCTCTTAGGCGGACGGCACCGAGGGAGCAGCAAAAGCTGAAGGTGCAGGTTGATGACCTTTTACGGAAAGGATTCATTCGGAGAAGTGTGTCCGAATGGGGTGCGCCCGTTGTGTTCGCAACCAAAGCGGATGAATCGTTGAGGTTGTGTGTTGATTATCGTGAGTTGAATAAGGTGACTAAGAAGAACAAGTATCCATTGCCGAGAATAGATGACTTGTTTGATCAGCTTCACGAGGCGAAGGTGTTCTCTCAGATGGATTTGGCAACGGGATTTCACCAGTTGAGAGTGGCGAAGGATAGTGTGCCAAAGACTGCACTCAGGACACCGTCCGGGTTTTATGAGTGGCTGGTAATGCCGTTTGGATTGACTAACGCACCAGCATATTTTGTGGATCTTATGAATAGAGTATTCAGAGATCAGTTGAATAAGTTCGTGCTTGTGTTCGTGGATGATATTTTGGTTTATTCCGGAACTGAGGAAGAGCACAAGACGCACTTGAGAATTGTTTTGGAAATACTACGGAAACATCAGCTGAAGGCTAAGTTTTCGAAGTGTCACTTCTGGAAGAGTGAAGTGAGGTTCTTAGGCCATGTTATCTCTGGAAATGGAATAGCGGTTGATCCCGCTAAGATGGCAGCAATCCAAGATTGGGTTAGACCTAAGAATGCATCTGATGTGAGAAGTTTTCTTGGATTAGCAGGATATTATCGTCGGTTTATCAAAGACTTTTCCAAGATAGCTGCACCGTTGACAGGATTGACGAAGAAGAACCAAGCATTCAGATGGGATGATAAGTGTGAGCAAGCTTTCGTAATCCTGAAAGAGCGACTGACAAGTGCTCCTGTTTTGACTATTCCTAGTGGGAATGATGAGATGGTGGTCTACACCGATGCATGTGGTACTGGATTAGGAGCAGTGTTAATGCAGAAGGATAAAGTTGTTGCGTATGCTAGTCGACAACTGAAGCCGCATGAAAGGAATTATCCAACTCATGATTTGGAGTTAGCGGCGATTATGTTTGCTTTGAAGATGTGGAGACATTACCTATTGGGAGTTAGATTCGGGTTGTTTACGGATCATAAGTCGTTGAAGTATCTGTTCTCCCAAAAGGATTTGAATCTTCGACAGCAAAGGTGGTTAGAGTTTCTAGCATCTTATGATTTTGGTATAGCCTATACTCCAGGAAAAGGTAACGCAGTGGCTGATGCGTTAAGTCGAAGACATGCAGGATTGGGAGCCATGTTTTCAGAATGGAAGAGTCTTAAGTATTTGGCTGGATTTGATTTCAGGCCTAGATGCGAATTGGAACCTGAGATGTTGGCAAACTTATCGATAAGGCCTACACTTGTGGAAAGAATTGGTGAGAGCCAAAGGCGAGATGATAAGCTTGTCAAGATTATCCGTGATTTGGAATCTGGATTGGATCCAGAGAAGGATAAAGGATTCGAGGTCGATCGAGAGGGTTGGCTTCGAAAGCAAGGACGATTGGTTGTTCCCGATATTGATGGATTGAGAGATGAAGTTCTGAGGAAAGTCATCACTCGAAGTTGACAATTCATCCAGGTGGAAATAAGATGTATCGGGATATGAAGAGAGCTTACTACTGGGAAGGTATGAAGAAGGATGTTGGAAATTTTATTTCCAAGTGTATGAATTGCCAGTTGGTGAAAGCTGAGCAGAAGAAGCCCAGTGGATTACTTCAGCCATTAGAAGTTCCTACGTGGAAGTGGGAGCAAGTGTCGATGGATTTTATTGATGGTCTACCTAGAACCAGGACAGGGAATGAAGGGATTTGGGTTATTGTAGATCGTTTGACCAAGAGTGCAAGGCTCATTCCTGTTCGATCGACTAGGACTGCATCGAAATTGGCTGAGCTATATGTGAAGTGGATTGTTCGATTCCATGGTGTTCCGAAGAGTATAGTGAGCGATCGAGATCTGTTGTTCACTAGTGGATTTTTGAAAGAGCTTCCAGGAGGTTTTGGGAACCAAGTTGTGTTTGAGTACAGCTTATCACCCTCAAACAGATGGTCAGACTGAGAGAGTCAACCGAGTATTGGAAGATCTTCTTAGGGCATGTGTTTTGGACTTCGGAGGATCATGGGAAGATCACCTTCATTTGGTGGAATTTGCTTATAATAACAGTTATCAGTCGAGTATTGGTATGGCACCATATGAGGCATTATATGGAAGACCGTGTAACTCTCCGACATGTTGGTTGGAAACTGGAGAAAAGCTGATGCTTGGGCCAGAGATGATTCGACAGACTTCGGATTGTATAGAGATCATTCGGCAAAGAATGAAGGCAGCCCAAGATCGTCAGAAAAGTTATGCAGATAATCGTCGAAAGGATTTGGAATTCGACGTGGGTGATATGGTTTTTGTGAAGATTTCTCCATTGAAGAATGTTATAAGATTTGGGAAGAAAGGGAAATTGACTCCAAGATTTGTTGGACCATTCCCGATTATCAAGCGAATTGGAAAGCTCGCTTATAGATTGGAGTTACCGGAGAAGATGGTGGGTGTGCACAATGTTTTTCATGTATCTTATCTACGGAAGTATGTGCACGACCCAAGTACGGTGGTTTCTGCTGATAGCTGTGAAGACTTGGAGGTTGATCCAGTGGTTACGAGACCTCGTAAGCCGCTTCGTATTGTTGAAACCGATACGAAACAGCTTAGGAGGAAGACGATTACGTTGCTCAAGGTACAATGGAGTGATGATGTTAACGACTGTACGTGGGAGGAGGAAGAGAGGATGAAGGCAGCTCATCCAGAACTCTTCGAGGTATGGCCCTAAAGTGTCGTGACATCTCATGAATTTGTAGCTTGTTCTAAGTCTTAGAATTCTGCATGCTAGGTTAGAGTTGGATGCATGGTTTGTAGATTGCTATGGATGATAGGCATGCGGAATAATTTTGATTGCTGTTGTTTGCTTGGAATTTCGGGGGCGAAATTCCTAAGGGGGAGAGAATGTAACGACCCGTATTTTACGTGTCGATATATCGTAGAATTTGCAGGTCGTTGGTGTTGTTTGTGTTAGCTATAGCCTAAGTCGTATAGAGAAGTTAACTCGAATAGAGGTTAACTCGTAGACGAGTTAAGAAATATGAATTAACTCGTATGCAACGACTCATAAAAGTTAGCGGGTTAGTGTGCTACGACCTATAGGGGATAGCGACCTAAGGAAGTGACCGAGTTAAGAGTTAACAGGTTAGTATATCTAACGAGTTAAGGGTTAGCAACCTGGTATAAGTCGTCAACGAGTTATGAAGTTGCCGAGTTATGACTCATAGTTTTAGCCGACCTAAGAAGTTAGGTGGAGAACGAGTTACGACTTAGTGTTAGAAGGGCATGAGTAGTTAGGTCGTGACTCGGTTTTGTGTTAGGTCGGCATGGTTGAGTGTTAGGGATCTAGGTCGTAAGGCGATGACTCGTAGAAGTGTTAGGTCGTGTGAGTCGTATGAGTCGTATGGCCGAGTCAGGGTAAGTCATAAGGACATGGTCTATGTGTTAACTCGTATACGAGTTAAGTTGTAAGTCGTAGCATGGTTAGGTCGTGACTCGGTATTGAGATAGGTCGAACCTAGTTGAGTCGTTAGGTCGTATGCCGTGTACCCAGATAAGTTGTTGAGTCGGCTAGGACTTAGGTTGAGTCGGCAGGGTCTTGAGTCGCGTCTTAGTTGAGTCGTTGGGTCGGCCTTGAGTTGAGTCGGTGAGACAAGTTGAGTCGTTAGCGACTTAGGGTTAGTTTGGATAGGGGTTAGGTCGGCACTGATGAGTCGTAGGTATGTTAAGTCGTAAGTCGACATGGTTGTTAAGTCGCTGACTTCAGGCAATAGGCTATGTGTGTTAAGTCGCGAGCGCTTGAGTCGGTAGGGCGCTGAGTCGTTGAGCCGTTGTGTAGCTAGGATTGTTGTCTCGGTTAGGCTTCTGGAGTTGATGAGTCGGCGACGACTCATAGTGAGTCGGCAAGAATTGAGTCGCGAACGACTCATAAGATGACTCGTGACCGACTCATGGGCGACGACTCATGGGGTATCCAGCCTATAAATAGAGGTGTTCGGCTCACTTTTTGGCACCGGATTTCGAAGCGACGAAGTGCTGCCATTTTGGAGATTCGACTACAGTATTTTCTTCACTTCTTTCTCTACTTCCATCAAAGTGCTAACATCCATTGAAGATCGAGGATCAAGATCAAAGATCAAGTGCCAAAGTTGAAGATTTTCATCCGAAGAGGCTAGATTTCACCGTTTCAAGTGAAATTTCTCCGGATCAAGCTCAAGTCCTTGCTGTCCAGATCTGAAGTTGTTTGATTTTAGGTTGTTTTGGTGATTTGGTGAGTGGTAGTTATCTCTCACGCGGATCCAAAGGAGTATATGGGATTGGTGATATGTTTATGTGTTTGAAATAGCATTTTCTCGCATTGTCCTTAAGTCTGCATGTAGATCCATCATTTTTGAAGATGTTTACCTATGCATATTTGTTTAACAAGTATTAGAGACAAAACCCATGTTTTATATTTGATAGATCTATGCTAAAAACCTATGAATCATGCATGTTGGACTTATGCTCATTTATTTATGATATTGCCATTTTTGTTGATATTGCTTATTAAATCTTGTTTGAATGCTTGATTGTTTGAATGTATGTTAGATTTGATTGCTCCAAGTTAGCTTGTAGTTGATTTGGAACAAGATGGTTGAAGATGATTCAAAAGCTAAGTGGAAAGGCTCTTGAATGGTGAAAGCTGCCGATGGTATATGAAGCGGATGTGGAAGCTCATATGGATGGATTCGATGATGGGACTTTGCCGTGATGCGAAGAGGCGAAGTATGAGATCGAGATGGGACTTTGTCAGGATGCGAAAAGGCAAAGTATGGTTGAGTTGAGACTTTGCTTTGGTACGATGAAGCGAAGTATGATGTGAGTCTTGGCTTAATCCAGGCAGGGATCATTCCAAGCATGTTGATAACTTGAAGGGTAGTTCAAGTTGGTTGATAATGGATTGCTCAAGAGGAAGCTTGGGCTAAGTTGATAGAAGTCGTCAAGAAGGATGACAAGGAGGCTTGGATCTCATCGTTATTGAAGGTTCTAGCAAACCTAAAGCAAGAGTACATAGGGACGCCTAAAAGACTACAGGCAGTTAGTCGAGTACTCTGGGCCAAGAAGATAAGTCCTAGGCACAAGGCAGTGTGCGGGGTTTTGTCTAGAACCGGGGTTACCATTAGCCCTTGACAGATGGCTCAGGAAGGAGTCGGTCATTCAATTAACGGTGATTTCGAAGCAAGGTTAACAGTGATAGCCAGAGTCATGGATGTTTGGATGTTTGGTTGTATCATCATTCGGCTTCAAGAGCGGTGTTTTCTGGGTGCTTATCTGATCTTGGTTTAGGCCTTGGGGGTTTGTATTTGGAAAACATCGTCCTTGACTCGAGTGATTATTGCTTTACCTTACTTATCTGCTATGTTATGCCTACTTCTCCTTAGTGTGTGTCTGGGGGCTATCACTGTAGAAAGAGGTGGAGTGGGATGGTTTGGTTCCTATTCCTTTATTTCCTTATGCTCTTTTGGTATGCTTGATTGTTAATTTACTGCTCACTAAGACTTTGTCTGACTCAAGGTTTTATGTCTCCTCTTATTACCTTGGGCTGTTCATCCATGTTTGGGATGGGCAGACTAGGTAGCAGGTGGCAGGTGCTGTGCTTAGAGTAGAGTTTTCCGTTGATGATGGCGAAGACGAGCAGGAGGCTATGCATATTATTTTCTTATATGTACTGGGTATCCGCTGCTGTATTTGATGAGTGCTTGTAGTGAGGTCTTGATGTATGGATTTGTTGAGATGATTGTATAAAACCTCTGTGATGCTTATATGATGATTTTCTGTTATGAGACTTCACTATATATTTCTCTATTGTATTTTATCCATGCGCTGTGAGTTACGATAGAGATTCTGCGATTTTATTTTACCCTGACTATCGTCCATGGCTGCCTGGCACACCTTTCAGCGCTCTATTCTCTTGTTTTGGTGCGGGAGTCATGGGCGGTCGTCACACTCATTTTTAAATGCTAATTCAAATTTTGTATTTATTCCTATTAAATAAATACTTTTTCAAATTTCTATAAATAAATTTCTTTTATAAGAAAATAATATAAACAATCTTATTTTTAAATAAAAAAATCTTATCTATATATTTTAAATCCAAACTATATTATTATTTTAATTTTAAGATATATATTCCTTTAAATTCAATTTTTAAATTCAAATTCAAAGTCAATTTAAAATCCAAATTTAAAATCAATTTAAATAAATATAGATATCAATTTTAAACAAACACATTATTAAAATTTGAAAATAATAAGATTGTTTAAAAATCTAGATTTATAAAATAACACAAATTAAATTTGTAAGTAATTATTCCATTTAAAAATCTATTTATAACTATATATAAAAACAACTCATTATTAAATTGTTTGATAATATCAAATTTTGCCAATTTTAATTAATTAATTAAGGAGATTATCACATTTTAAATTCCTTGAAATTCCGAGATATCACATTCCTCCCCCCTTTGAATCTTTTCGTCCTCGAAAAGTAACGAACGAAGCCAAAATTTATTAAAATACTTAATATTAGTTAAATCAGTTTTTAAACATTTTAAAATCTATATAATATTTCCAAAATAGTTTTATAAAAATATCATTTATAACTCGATGTTTCAACAGGTTCGTCCTCGTTCCCATAGAAATTCGGTCATACATTGATCAGGCGTAGGATTGAAAATCTATAAGTACTTAGCATACCCATTTCAACACCCAGCGAAAATACATGGAAAATAATTTTATTGAAAATATAGAAAACATTTTTGAAAATAGAGGAAATATCTTTGGTGAGAATGTTCTGGAAATCATCACCCCCATCCATGGTCCCAGTTACATCCTGGGTTACGTTGCCATCGCAGCAAAAGTCCATGTAACTGTAGGCACTCCGCCCCCCTCGATTACGCCATGGAACCTGCGGCAAATCGCAGTTACATTCCAAGGTTACGTTGCCATCACAGCAAAAGTCCATGTAACTGTAGGCATCAACGCGCTCGACTTTCGCTGCCAAAATGAAACTTCTCCACTCCCTTATATGTCGCAGTCTACCGATGTAAAATCAAACAAAAACTGTTAGCTCTCAATGGCACACACGACTTTCGCTATGTTACCATAGGTCGCAGTCTACCGATATAAAATCAAACGTAGACTATTGGCTCTCAGCGGCACACATGACTTTTGCTATGGTCTGCAGTAGATCGCAGTGACATCGAGTTAAACTGTCGTCACAGCATAACTCAGATGCCTCTGTAGGCATCAACTCCCTCGATTTTCGCTACACACTACACAAAATCCTCAGGAACTAGTTTTTTCCGGACTCCTCACAGAATCAACTTTAGAACCCCCTTAGGGTTCAAGGCAGTACCACACTGTGGCACTCCTGAGAAGTTCATTTCAAGGGAGCGCCTTTATCTCTAGAGCCATTTTCAAAACACTTTATACTATACATATATAATATCTTCCAAATTGTACACCTAGTATGAATCCCATATAAATCACCTTTTCTCAAAATCGATTATCCCAAAATCGATAATTCTCAAACTAGGCTTTCCAAATTCCAATATTGATTTTACAAATCCAAAGGTTCCAAAAACCTTTCGTCTAAAATCATTCTCATAAGATCCTTTATATATATAGATATATATAACCTTGAAAATTCTTTGGATCATTTCAAACTTGTATAAAACTCTTTTTGTACTTCAAATATTTTCAAAAACTTTTCATTCTGGCTAGATTCAACAAGGGGAGATTTATCTTATATAACAAAGGTATATAACTTTGGTTATTCAAATCAAATATTCAAATTTCATTACTTTATACAGTCACTTATCATATTACTTACTTTCATAAATTAAATTTCTATCATGGAAATAACCAATTTCCATTTTATTTCATCATATATTCCACAATATACATTTCATTTCAAAAACCATTTCATATTTCTTATCCACACATTCCCAGTACCAATTTCATTCAAATCCGTATGATGTACACATAACATCCGTACGATATATGAATCTGATCGCTCACTCGATCACACAATTTCATTTCCGAACTAGTATCGTCCAACCGACTTCCTAGTGCGGACTCAGATCTGGTTTCTTGATCAGAAACCGTCATTCTCCTTGCATAGTCATAACTATGATAGAGAATTTCCAGAACCAATCAACAATCCATATCCAGGTTCGCCGTCAAAAATCGAGTGAAAAATCCCATCTCGGATCGGTATAACTATCTCGAAATTCTGTGCTCGAATCTGGATCAAATCACTATGCGAATAGAATAATATACGTACATCCTACGTATTTATCCTCATTGATTATTAGCCAAATCAATCTCTTTTATATTCACGTTCACTTTAATTTTCATTCACTTATTCGCAATTGCTTCAATCCCATTTGGATTATCACTTTAATCCTTATCTCAATTGGTAATTAATCATAAACAGTTTACACTTTAACCGGCTTAAACATAGAAAATAATTTGAAAAGATTAAAATAGATAAGTAGTTGAAAAATAATTATTAATTGTAAAATAGCTGTAAAATAGTTAAGTAATTGTAAAATAGTTAAATAATTATAAAATTTTAAATAATTCCAAAATAGTCGTAAAATAGTAATTAGTTATAAGGTAGTTGAAAAACAGTAATTAGTATATAAACAGTTGAAAAATTATTAAATAGTTCCAAAATAATCGTAAAACAAGTATAAGATAGTTTTAGGTTTAAAAAGAAAAGTTGTCGAGTAAATAGCTAGGAAAAATATATTTATACTAAAAAAATTATTTTGAAAATAGTCCAGAGTCAAACTGTTCAATTCCCAACCTCCATTTCCAATCAATTCAGTTTAAATTTCCACTTTCGTTTAAATTGACTCAATTCCAATTTGAATAACTTCAATTTCCATTGAAATTGATTTAACCCCAATTCAAGTTAAATTAATCCTCAATTTTTTCCAAAATTCAAATCAAATTCCATTTGAATTTACTTATTCAACTTTAATCAAACTTTTAATTAATTCAAATAAATTTCAAATTGAACCAATTTCAATTCATATCAATTCCAGCTTGAATTAATCCCAATTCCCTTTTGAATTTGAACTCGTTCAACTTCAATTTCATTTCAAATTAATCCAATTCAAATTTTTCATTTGAATTTTTAAACTTATCCATCTTCAATCCTAATTCCAATTAATTCAAATAAAATTCAATTTGAACTAATTCAATTCAAATTTCAAATTTAAACTATCCCGAATTATATAAATTCGAGTTAAATTTTAAATGTTGGTTTAATCCGTTAAATCAAATCAACTTATCTCTTTAGACCATTTAATTTTGAATCCAAATTCCACTTTATCTTAATATTGGATATATTACTATACCCCATTCAAATAAACCATTTAACTTCCCAAGTTAAATCTCAATTTCATCTTAAAGTTTCCAGTTCAGGTTGTTTGTTAAATTATTTAACTTTCCCAAAGTTAATCTCAATTTACTTAATCCAGCCAACTCTACTTGAATATGAATTCCCGCTTCAAATTTCAAAATTCTAAACTTCACGTTAATAATCTTCCCACTTATAAGTTTAAAAAAACTTACTTCACCTTGGGCTTCACATCACATTCCAAGGAAAATTCAAAACTCAACCTTAGAGTTTATTTCAAATATACATATTCATTTTCCTTTACATACCAAGTTATCCTTAAATTTTAAACCACCTTTGTTTTTTAAATTCAGAACAAATTCCTTTAAAAAAATATCAAAAAAAACTTTTGTTTGAAACAGGACCCTTTATTCAAATATATTAGATAACATTTCTTTATCACTTTGAAACAATTTTCAAATTTTGGACCGAGATTTAAAACTTCACAACTCAGATTATCTTTAGTTCCAATTTATAATTCATATTTACCCAAATGTTTTACTTTCTTAAAACATTTCATTTTGCTTACTCGTTAACGCACATTTATTATTATCTTATTCTGAAACTCTTTCCCAAATTCAAGATTTTAATTTCAGTTTGAATTCATTTCAAACTTATCGTTATTTAATTTTGATTTGATTGTATTTCTATTACCACTTAATTCTCATTATTAAATTTTCAAATAATACAACAACCAATTACCTTAATATATAATGGTTAGAAGAATCGTTGCTTTATATATAAACTTATATAAAAATAATTTACTTTTAAAACCATTATATAAGAAAATAACAAGTACGCTCTCTCATATAAATATTACACTCAACTCACTAGGGCACTATTGACCCTATCCATAATGAGTATCGCACCAGAGCCAAGGTTCTCGCTTAACCTTCAGCTCTGATACCAAATGTAACGACCCGGAAATTTTCGATCCCGAAAATCCCAAATAGTTAGGAAAGATGAAAGAGATAGAAAAAGAAGAAAATAGAAAACAGAAAACAGAAAACACCAAACACAGATTCTCACATTCGCAGCGGATTAAAATACAATATTAAATAAAATAGCAGTATACAAAGGAAAAACTGTATCAGTTAATTACATTCAAATACATTAGAGTTACATTCAAATACATTAGAGTTACATTCATTATACAACCATTGGACAGTTATAACAACTTGTCCCAGATAAGCTACAATAAATCACAGCGGAATACACTCCATACGTTCCTGCCATCCAGCTCACCTCCTGAGCTCCACAATGTCCTTACTTGAAAATCTGTAATACTCGGTCTGATCCGAGCATTACATCAAAGTAACACCCGGGTCAGGCTAGAAACTAGCGTGAGTAAACTCATCTAACATGAAATTATAATGCACAAAGCATATTTAAAAATCCGGGGTAACTCTTACACCACTACGAGTTCATTTCTTGTTATGCTTAACACTTATTTCAGAAATCAATCCCTAAGTACCCATACTTAGTTTCAAAGGTCCATATTATTCCATTCCAGCCTATTTATTCACATGTCAATCTATAAAATGAGACGACCCGAAATTTTTAGACATTTGAAATGGGAATATTTAATTAATTTTAAATATTCGAAAGTTAATTATTAACTTTAATTTCAAATATCAATATTTATTGAATAATTAATTATTAAATTTAATTATCGGGATTGGGTAAAAATATTGAATCTTGATTTTAAAGCTGGTTAAAAATAATTAGAAAGCTTATTTAATTTATATTAATAATTCTGAAGATAATAGAAGATGTAAAACTGAAATTAATTATGGTTTGTTCAGTTTTAAAATTTATATCGTTTAAATTGAATTTAAAAATAGCCTTCCGAGGCGCAGTCTCGGAACCCGACAAAACCAGTTCCATTGGATCCGTAATATTGAATTATTATCGGATTTCAAATTTCGGAGTGATTGGAGTTGTGTTGTGAGCATATGATACGTAAATGCATAGAAATGTACACCGAGACAAATTGAATCTAAATAAATACGTTTGCTTTTCCTTTATCCGACCACAAGTACACTTCGCCCCCATTGTGTCTCGTTCGTACCCCTCTTATTTTCTTCCTTATCTCCTCTTCTCAGAATGGCCGAAGTCATTCTTTCGTTCAAAATTTAATCCCGTCCTCCTTCATTTAAATCGAAGGCAATTAGTTCCTCTCCAAGCTAAATCATGGCCGAACAAATCCTTAATATCAAATCGCCTTTCCCCTATTCAAATAAGTCAGATCGATAAGCAGAAAACGAACGGCGACTATTCGTTGCGTGGAGAGGGTCGCTGTGTTCCAATGGAAGACACGGCTAGGGTTTCGGCTCGGTTAGGATTCAATGGAGGGGACGAGCTTGAGGTGTGATTGTAGTCGAGCACTTAATGCTCGCGTGGTGGATTTGATTGCGAGGGACTTCGCCGCGAAGTGGATGTAAGCGTGAACGATGTACGAGGCTGAGGTCCGAGGGGGGGTTTGGGCGACGTTGCACTGAAGCTCGCGAGGACGTGGTGGAGGCTCACGACGAGGACGGGGTGGCGATGCCAGGGGCGCGCCTGGAATGGGAATAGATCGAAGTGAGGCTGGGTTCGTACTTGATCGAATGGCAGTGAGGTAATTCCAGTTGCTTAATTTAATATATATAAAAAATGAATATAAAGGAATAGCAGGAAAATTTATGCAATGAGATATATTTATACAGATTGTAAGTTTATATATATACAGACCAGAAATTATATACGCATAATTTTATATATAGAAATCTGTTAACTTTAAGTAATCGGTAAATTTATTTGTGTAATTTATATATATATATAACTTGTCTTTGAAGGTTTAAGTGGGCAGAAAAGAAATGTTAACTAAGTTAGTAACGATCATTGGAATTTAATAAATTTAAATAAATAAATGATAAGTTGATTTATTCAAGTTATTTAAGAAATAATTGATTGTTCGATTTGATCGGATATTAATGAAACATGAATGCTTATACAAGGTCAAGTCGGGAAAACGAGGCAATATTGGAATGGACTGCAAATGAAACGATAAGGTGAGTTAATCTCACTCAGTTTAAATTTAAATTTAAATGATTAAATTTAAATAATTGTTTGAATGGTTGAAATTGATTGATTGATGTGCTATCGAATGATATATTCTGAAATTAGTAAATAATATTGTGCTAACATTTGTGGATGCAGGGAAACAGGTTGGAGGGATCCAACTGGATTCCTCAAATTTATTAGATTATTTAATATTCTGTGTGATGAATATTTGATATCATGTGATTGTTTTATGGATAATTGGAATATGGGATAGTATGGTTGGATGGAATAACTCAGTATAAAGAGTTACCAAAATCTATGGAATTGGATTTTTGAAAGGTAATAAAAGAGTAAAATTTTAAGTAAATAATTCTAGTAAATTGGAATAAATTGAATAATGAAGTGAAAATAAAATAAAATAGAGTGATTTCTAAAATCTAACAAAATATGGAATATGAGGAAATAGAATTAACAAAGGAATAATAAATTCTGGAACTTAAGTGAATAAAAGTCATTATTTTAAATGTAAGGATTAAATTTAAAGGTAAAGAAAGGAAATTGAGGGATCTGAATTTGGTATTTTTCAGTTTAAAGATTTTAAAACATAAATTGGAAATTAAATCTAAAGTTAATAAATTTTGGAATAAATGAAGTAAGAGAATTTATTTCATGGTAAAGTAAATGGAAATCAATTGTAAAATTGATTTAGGTGTTAAAATTTAAATTTAAAGTGAAGAGAGAGATTTTGGGACTTTATGACTGGGTTATAAAGTGAAATAAAATGTCGGTGGATATTTTATAAATTCAAGATAAGAATTTATTAAAGGAATGGGTATTTGTTTAAAAATAAATGGTGATTTATTTTTAAGAAATGGGAAACAGAAGAGGATTTCCCTGGATAGCCAAGTATGGTTTTCAAAAATATTTAAAGGTTTTAAGATCGTTTTAAAAAGCAGGTTTTGGAAAGTTTATTATTTCTAAATCTAAATTTTTAAAGCAAGTATATTTTCCTAAATCTATTATTGAAATAACTATCTAAAGTAACTTGGTATTGAGTTTAAAAGAGGAAATTTAGTTTATATTTTATAAATTGTCTTATACAAAATATTTTGTTAGTATATTTATTTTAATAAAATATTTAAGTTATAATTTTAAAAGTTATAAGTATATTTTATAAAAAAAATGTTTTTAAATTATTTTAAACTTAAGTGCTTGTACTTGGCGTTCCAATGGAAATAATAATTGGGAATGTACCCTGGGAAGGGAAACGGGTTTTGAAACTATTTTCAAAAGGGGTTGAAATTGGAAATATATATCTTGGGAAGATATTTTGAGATTAATAAATAATTTGGGAAATTATTTATTGATTGATGGATGTTTGTGAATATTAATTGATAGTTAAATAACCGACTATCAATATTGGCCAAATGCGCTGATCGTTTCGAAGAGACCGGGATCGAGATTTATTTCTCGAAAACCACTTCGATCCGGTTTGTACGTTTCGTGCGAAAAACGTGTTCGGAGTCGAAGATGGAGCAGTGAAGTGCAAGGGCTAGTCGCTACTAATCCTGAGGATATTTCCAAAATGGATGTAGTAGGAATAGTGCCTTCGGTTCCGTTCGAACCCGGGACGGACTTGTATGGACGAATGCTTGTGAAACATCGTCAAGTGGGCGATGGGCATTCTAAGTGAAACGTTCTAAAAGGTAACGCTTAGCCTCAAGCCTCATCAAATGAGAATGACTGAAAATCAGGGGATATGCAGCAAGGTTAGGTGGGTAGCACCCAAGCAGGGTGAGGTCATTCCAGTCTAGATGTCCCTTTTTATTTTTCGGCTTAGTGGTGCGGTTGCTGATCCCAACCGCGGGGTGATCTCACTCGGGACTGTCCAGTAAGGGATGGTTCCGGCCTTGTGTTGCAGGGGATGAAGGGAGTAATCCTCGGTACGGTGATCTAGGCCCCGTACTGTGACAGGTGGTACCCCAGTGCCTAGTCATTAGTTGGAAATCCATTCTCCCTACGAGCCTTGTACGAGTTTTGTTTGTATTACCCACTTTTGTGGCTAGTAGCTGGAATTTAATAATGTAACAATTTCGTCTATTTTATAAGTACTTGTGTATAGACCCTATTATAATATCAGAGGATTTCTATAAAATTGTTTTAGCTATCGTAAGGTAAAAACCCGACATGTTTATTTGTGGCGTGGTCTTACGAGATGCTTTTGTTTTCAAAGGATTTTTGAAACTTTAATAATAAATTGGGTGTGATTTTCTCACGCTGGTAATCCAGACTGACTCGAGTGTTATTTAACTGTAATGCTCGGGTCAGACCGAGTATTATAGGATACAGGATATGATTCTGAGGAGCTCAGGAGACGAGCTGGATGACGAAACGTACTCTCGTACTTGTATATTTATATACGTATTCCGCTGTGTTGAGTTGTTGTGTACCCATTGTATGATATTGATGTTGAGTTGTGACTGATGTATTCTGATGATGTAATGTATGTAAATAGATATATTTGATTTTGAGTAAAGATTATTTACTATCTATTATATTTTATTCTGCTGCGATGGTTAGATTCTGATGTTGATTTTGTTTTCTCTTCTTCTACCTCTTCTTCTTAAACCCAAATGGTTCGTATTTCTGTGCAACTTGAGTTAATTGTTGTAGAATAGTGTTGACTCAAGGGGTACGGATTTGCGGGTCGTCGTTACAGTTGGTATCAGAGCTTAGGTTGGCGACAACCTAGGCTTTGGTGGGAATTACTCAAGTAGAGTCTGTAGTACTCTATAATGAGTTTGAGTGTATTAATAGATATGAGCGCGTAATTGTTAGTGAATAAAATGATTTTTATATTGTGTTGATTGGTTTATTGAGTGGTTTATGGATTCTGGTCAATATGAGTAATTAACGTTATTGATAGGGATCTCTAAACACTTAAATAGAACAATTCAACACAGTATTGTTTTAAAATAGGGTAAATGAAATAATTTTACCCAAATTATTTTGTATATGAAAGAAATAATTTTCAGAAATTATTATAGTATTTGGATGCTTGATTGTTAAGGAAGGATAATATTAAATTATTAACGCTATTGTGTAAAAATTGAATAAGAAATTGAAACTTATAACCAAAGTTGAAAAATAAATTTATATAACAAAATGGAATTTGAAATATAGATTATAAATGTAATTTTTAAATTTGAAATAACTTCATATATAAATAAGATTATAATTTTGAATTAGAATTCCAGAGAATGAAAATAAATTAAGATGAAGATTCCAGAGTAAGTTTGGAATTTTGGGGGAAAAGTTTAAATTCCTTTGGATTTGGAAATGGTTTTCAAAAGTTTTGAAGAAATAATAGTGGTATTATTTCGGGAATATTTTTAAATTGAAATTGAATCTGGTGAGATTGGAAATTAAGAATATTTGAAATGTTTTAAAGGGATAAAAGCATCGAACTCTTTCGGTCACTGGAAAATAACGTCGGTGATGACTGCAGCATCATCGATGTTTATTTTCGAGTTTCTAAAAGAGAAATTGCTGCCAAATTGTTTTAAAATGGAATTGGTTGTGAACTGGATTTGGTCTTGAAATTCAAAGGACAATTGAATTTACCAAAGGATTTTGGATATAGTTGATTTCAAAGTTGATTTTGGAATTTTAGGAATTGTTTAAAAACTCTGGAATCTTATGTAAAAATGTTTGTGGAATAATAAAATATATTGAATAAATAAAAATGTATATTTCCAAGATAAAAGTAAGAATGTGAATGAGATTGATTGTGGATAGATGGAAGTGTGAATATAAATGAAATGTGACCTATAAAATTTTGAAATGAGATTGATAAGCCAAAATAAAATAGTTTTGAATTTGGAAAGTGAATGAAAATCCAAAACTTAACTTATAAAATAAATAGGTTGAACTCCAGTAAAATAGATAAAGAAATTTTGAAATAAAAATCAAATATTGATTTAATGTATGTTGAATATCAAATTTTGTGGTGACAAATGTTGAGTTTGTAAATGAATTATGGGATGAATATTCGATGTAAATAATATGGAATGTTCCAAGATTAATTAATGGAATATGGAAATGGAACTCGAATTGTTTAAATAAAAATTTGAGTTGCGGATAAATGATAAAATTTGAAAGAGATGTTGAGTTATTAATAGAAATTCAACTTGAAATTGTAAGTGAATTAAATTTGAATTGAAGTTGAATGGAATTGAATTAATATAAAAATGATTTGTATTGCCAATAAAAAATCCAAGTAGGGATAAATTGGAAATGGCCTCATTATAAAATGAAAGGAATTCCGGAATAAATTATTGAATGTGAATTAGAATTCATATTGATTCAATGAAATATACTAATTTAATTTAAGCGAATGGAGCTAACAATGAAATTGGAAATGAGCTCGAGTAACATATAAATTCAACTTAGACCAACGATGAATTAAAAATAATTGGGAGTGTCGTCCAACAAAATGAAATTGGGTTATAACAGTGATGGTTGGAATTTGTGAATCAATTCCAAGTAGGTTGAAATAGAATGGAAAAGACCTTGTTATTAATAAAATCAAAATTCTATGAATGAATAGAAATTGACTAAAAATTGATTTTTGAAATCGGTTGAATTATAAATGGTTTATAATAAAACCTGTTTGGTAAGTGGAATGAAATTAGTAATTAAGTTGAGTGACTCAAGTTATATTAACAAGAGCTTGGCTTCGAATAAAATGGGAATTCATTGAATAAAATTTTATGAGTTGATAGAAGTGAAATAAAATTTATTTTGAATCACTTGGAATAAAAATAAACTCGTTTGGATTCAAATGAATTGGAAGTAGACAATGAAGTGTAAATCATTTAATTGGAATGTAAAATGAATTAAATGAAATGGTATTGGAATGGATTGGAAGCATTCAAAATAAATGTCGAAATGTTTCACATGTGCTTGTGGAAGTATATGATATGCATCGTTTATGAAACCCAAGTTTTAATTATTTATATTTAAGTGAAATGCTATAAATTTGTGTAATTGTCACTTACATATTTATATTGAGTAAGTACAGGTTCAGGGAAGCCGTTTGGCTGTATTTGATTGCGCAATTTGCTAAAATAAATTGCCGCTTGCTTAAAAATGCTAAAATAAGGTACGCCTACGCAATACAAATAGGAAATATGAACTGTTTTTCTGTTTTCCGACCGTGTGGGTCGATGTATATTGATTTCCGGCCTGAGGCCGATGTATATATGTTTTTGTGCATCCTGCGATATCGCAGAAGTCCCTCCGTACAAAGGAGACTCTGCCAAAATTTTCCGTAAATTTTGGGAGTTAGAAAATTTTTGAAATTTTCGAAAATTTTCATTAACGGCTAATAATCTAAATTTGTTGAGCAAATGAAATTGGAACTAAATAATTAAAATCTATTTAAAATGTGAATGTAAAGAGAATGAAATTGAAGAAACTAAAGAAGTAAAGTTTGCAAATAAACTTTAATTGAGATTTAAATTAATTAGTAAGTGCAACTAATACAATATTCAAAGTGGAAACCAAAATTTAAACTTAAATGAAATTGTAAAGACAAAGAGAATGGTAATGGAAATAAACTTCAATAGTAAAATGAAGATTTATATAAGAATTATATACAATATTCAAATTAAACTTAAGGAATGGAAAATGAAATTCTTAAGTAAATTTGGTATTGGGAAAAATTATTCCAAGAGAATAATTGAATGGAAATTAACTGAAGGTTAAAGTGATAGTTGGGAATGTGAATAAAAAGAGAATTGGTGTAGCTAAAAATAAATTGGGCTAATTACGTAAGGTGTACGTATATTATTTATTCACATAGCTATATTGATCCAGAATTCGAGCACAGATTTTCGAGATAGTTATATCGATCCGAGTTAGGATTTTTCACTCGATTTTCGACGGCGAACCTGGACATGGATTGTTGATTGATTCTGGAAATTCTCTATCATAGTTATGACTATGCAGGAGAATGACGGTTTCTGATCAAGAAACCAGATCTGAGTCCGCACTAGGGGGTCGGGTGGGCGATACTAGTTCGGAAATGAAATTGTGTGATCGAGTGAGCGATCGAATTTGATATTGCGTACGAATGGTATATGTGCATCGTACGGGCTTGAATGAATAGATATTGAAATTTGTAAATGTTTTTGAATGTTGTGATGGATATTGTTGCTTAGTTGGATATACAGGTGTATAAAAGCAATGGATAAATAAAGATTTTGGATTTTAGAAGATTAAAATTAATGGCCCGACAAAAAGGTATGTATTTGAATTTCTATATGAGATTTTGATTGGGTTTTTCTCGAGCCACTTGGCTTTTTGTTTTCTTGTTGGATTTGGGAGGCCGTAGAGCTATTTTGTAGTTGTACCGAGCTAGCCGCGCAAAGGAGACGCTGGCGAAATTTTTCAAAAATTTAGAGAGTTAGAAAAATTTTGATAATTTAAAATTTGAATTCAAATTTAAGATTTGAATTGATAAGTAAGTATGTAATATGGTTTAAGGGTTATGGATAAGTTTAAAAGGCTAGGATAGAGTTAGAGTGTCTTTGATAAAAAGATTTGTTTGCTTAGTTGTTAAAAAAATTTTGGTTTGAGGTAATAGTTAACGGGATATAGATCATTCTTCCTAATTAGTAATTTTGGGGACGAAATTATTTTAAGGGGGGAGGAATGTGACGACCCGAAATTTTTAGACATTTGAAATGGGAATATTTAATTAATTTTAAATATTCGAAAGTTAATTATTAACTTTAATTTCAAATATCAATATTTATTGAATAATTAATTATTAAATTTAATTATCGGGATTGGGTAAAAATATTGAATCTTGATTTTAAAGCTGGTTAAAAATAATTAGAAGGCTTATTTAATTTATATTAATAATTCTGAAGATAATAGAAGATGTAAAACTGAAATTAATTATGGTTTGTTCAGTTTTAAAATTTATATCGTTTAAATTGAATTTAAAAATAGCCTTCCGAGGCGCAGTCTCGGAACCCGACAAAACCAGTTCCATTGGATCCGTAATATTGAATTATTATCGGATTTCAAATTTCGGAGTGATTGGAGTTGTGTTGTGAGCATATGATACGTAAATGCATAGAAATGTACACCGAGACAAATTGAATCTAAATAAATACGTTTGCTTTTCCTTTATCCGACCACAAGTACACTTCGCCCCCATTGTGTCTCGTTCGTACCCCTTTTATTTTCTTCCTTATCTCCTCTTCTCAGAATGGCCGAAGTCATTCTTTCGTTCAAAATTTAATCCCGTCCTCCTTCATTTAAATCGAAGGCAATTAGTTCCTCTCCAAGCTAAATCATGGCCGAACAAATCCTTAATATCAAATCGCCTCCCCCTTATTCAAATAAGTCAGATCGATAAGCAGAAAACGAACGACGACTATTCGTTGCATGGAGAGGGTCGCTGTGTTCCGATGGAAGACACGGCTAGGGTTTCGGCTCGGCTAGGATTCAATGGAGGGGACGAGCTTGAGGTGTGATTGTAGTCGAGCACTTAATGCTCGCGTGGTGGATTTGATTGCGAGGGACTTCGCCGCGAAGTGGATGTAAGCGTGAACGATGTACGAGGCTGAGGTCCGGGGGGGGGGGTTTGGGCGACGTTGCACTGAAGCTCGCGAGGACGTGGTGGAGGCTCACGACGAGGACGGGGTGGCGATGCCAGGGGCGCGCCTGGAATGGGAATAGATCGAAGTGAGGCTGGGTTCGTACTTGATCGAATGGCAGTGAGGTAATTCCAGTTGCTTAATTTAATATATAAAAAAAATGAATATAAAGGAATAGCAGGAAAATTTATGCAATGAGATATATTTATACAGATTGTAAGTTTTTATATATACAGACCATAAATTATATACGCATAATTTTATATATAGAAATATGTTAACTTTAAGTAATCGGTAAATTTATTTGTGTAATTTATATATATATAACTTGTCTTTGAAGGTTTAAGTGGGCAGAAAAGAAATGTTAACTAAGTTAGTAACGATCATTGGAATTTAATAAATTTAAATAAATAAATGATAAGTTGATTTATTCAAGTTATTTAAGAAATAATTGATTGTTCGATTTGATCGGATATTAATGAAACATGAATGCTTATACAAGGTCAAGTCGGGAAAACGAGGCAATATTGGAATGGACTGCAAATGAAACGATAAGGTGAGTTAATCTCACTCAGTTTAAATTTAAATTTAAATGATTAAATTTAAATAATTGTTTGAATGGTTGAAATTGATTGATTGATGTGCTATCGAATGATATATTCTGAAATTAGTAAATAATATTGTGCTAACATTTGTGGATGCAGGGAAACAGGTTGGAGGGATCCAACTGGATTCCTCAAATTTATTAGATTATTTAATATTCTGTGTGATGAATATTTGATATCCTGTGATTGTTTTATGGATAATTGGAATATGGGATAGTATGGTTGGATGGAATAACTCAGTATAAAGAGTTACCAAAATCTATGGAATTGGATTTTTGAAAGGTAATAAAAGAGTAAAATTTTAAGTAAATAATTCTAGTAAATTAGAATAAATTGAATAATGAAGTGAAAATAAAATAAAATAGAGTGATTTCTAAAATCTAACAAAATATGGAATATGAGGAAATAGAATTAACAAAGGAATAATAAATTCTGGAACTTAAGTGAATAAAAGTCATTATTTTAAATGTAAGGATTAAATTTAAAGGTAAGGAAAGGAAATTGAGGGATCTGAATTTGGTATTTTTCAGTTTAAAGATTTTAAAACATAAATTGGAAATTAAATCTAAAGTTAATAAATTTTGGAATAAATGAAGTAAGAGAATTTATTTCATGGTAAAGTAAATGGAAATCAATTGTAAAATTGATTTAGGTGTTAAAATTTAAATTTAAAGTGAAGAGAGAGATTTTGGGACTTTATGACTGGGTTATAAAGTGAAATAAAATGTCGGTGGATATTTTATAAATTCAAGATAAGAATTTATTAAAGGAATGGGTATTTGTTTAAAAATAAATGGTGATTTATTTTTAAGAAATGGGAAACAGAAGAGGATTTCCCTGGATAGCCAAGTATGGTTTTCAAAAATATTTAAAGGTTTTAAGATCGTTTTAAAAAGCAGGTTTTGGAAAGTTTATTATTTCTAAATCTAAATTTTTAAAGCAAGTATATTTTCCTAAATCTATTATTGAAATAACTATCTAAAGTAACTTGGTATTGAGTTTAAAAGAGGAAATTTAGTTTATATTTTATAAATTGTCTTATACAAAATATTTTGTTAGTATATTTATTTTAATAAAATATTTAAGTTATAATTTTAAAAGTTATAAGTATATTTTATAAAAAAAAAATGTTTTTAAATTATTTTAAACTTAAGTGCTTGTACTTGGCGTTCCAATGGAAATAATAATTGGGAATGTACCCTGGGAAGGGAAACGGGTTTTGAAACTATTTTCAAAAGGGGTTGAAATTGGAAATATATATCTCGGGAAGATATTTTGAGATTAATAAATAATTTGGGAAATTATTTATTGATTGATGGATGTTTGTGAATATTAATTGATAGTTAAATAACCGACTATCAATATTGGCCAAATGCGCTGATCGTTTCGAAGAGACCGGGATCGAGATTTATTTCTCGAAAACCACTTCGATCCGGTTTGTACGTTTCGTGCGAAAAACGTGTTCGGAGTCGAAGATGGAGCAGTGAAGTGCAAGGGCTAGTCGCTACTAATCCTGAGGATATTTCCAAAATGGATGTAGTAGGAATAGTGCCTTCGGTTCCGTTCGAACCCGGGACGGACTTGTATGGACGAATGCTTGCGAAACATCGTCAGGTGGGCGATGGGCATTCTAAGTGAAACGTTCTAAAAGGTAGCGCTTAGCCTCAAGCCTCATCAAATGAGAATGACTGAAAATCAGGGGATATGCAGCAAGGTTAGGTGGGTAGCACCCAAGCAGGGTGAGGTCATTCCAGTCTAGATGTCCCTTTTTATTTTTCGGCTTAGTGGTGCGGTTGCTGATCCCAACCGCGGGGTGATCTCACTCGGGACTGTCCAGTAAGGGATGGTTCCGGCCTTGTGTTGCAGGGGATGAAGGGAGTAATCCTCGGTACGGTGATCTAGGCCCCTACTGTGACAGGTGGTACCCCAGTGCCTAGTCATTAGTTGGAAATCCATTCTCCCTACGAGCCTTGTACGAGTTTTGTTTGTATTACCCACTTTTGTGGCTAGTAGCTGGAATTTAATAATGTAACAATTTCGGCTATTTTATAAGTACTTGTGTATAGACCCTATTATAATATCAGAGGATTTCTATAAAATTGTTTTAGCTATCGTAAGGTAAAAACCTGACATGTTTATTCGTGGCGTGGTCTTACGAGATGCTTTTGTTTTCAAAGGATATTTGAAACTTTAATAATAAATTGGGTGTGATTTTCTCACGCTGGTAATCCAGACTGACTCGAGTGTTATTTAACTGTAATGCTCGGGTCAGACCGAGTATTATAGGATACAGGATATGATGCTGAGGAGCTCAGGAGACGAGCTGGATGACGAAACGTACTCTCGTACTTGTATATTTATATACGTATTCCGCTGTGTTGAGTTGTTGTGTACCCATTGTATGATATTGATGTTGAGTTGTGACTGATGTATTCTGATGATGTAATGTATGTAAATAGATATATTTGATTTTGAGTAAAGATTATTTACTATCTATTATATTTTATTCTGCTGCGATGGTTAGATTCTGATGTTGATTTTGTTTTCTCTTCTTCTACCTCTTCTTCTTAAACCCAAATGGTTCGTATTTCTGTGCAACTTGAGTTAATTGTTGTAGAATAGTGTTGACTCAAGGGGTACGGATTTGCGGGTCGTTACATAAAGATTCGAAGTGGTTTCGGGTATTTACTAATACCTGACTCCGGTCTCTTCGAATCCAATGTCATCTTAACCCAAGTTATTCAAGTGAAATACAATTCAACTTTAAATACAGAGTGTCATAGTAATTCATCAACAGATAACCACATCACCACAAATTTATATTAAACATATCATATCACATAGCATCATGAATCACATATTAGGGATAAAAATTAATCCAAGGCTTCCAATATCATTCTACCATCCATACACAAGGTTGATTAGCCATACCCTTCTAATTAATTTAAATATATTAAATTAATTTTTTCCATCATCTTTAAATCTTGCTTACTTAACATTAATTAATTACAAATCAATTAATTAATCATCCTCTCATTATCATCTTAATTAATCATTTTTGATTAATTATCCTTTAATTACCATAAGTAATTAACTCTTAATTAATTACACAAACTAATTATCCTTTACCCATCCATATTAATTACATTGATCCTTCATTAATCACTCAAATTAATTATCTCATAATCACTTCATTGATTATTTATCCCTTGATTAATCATAATCATTATTTAACTAATCGTTGATTGGGTTCCTAAATCAAACAATCCTTGATTAATTACACTAATTAATTAATCCTTAATTATTTCCATTAAGTAATTATCCTCTAATTACTTTCATTAGTTAATTACTCTCTTGATTATTTACCTTAACAAGTAATTAATCACATCATTACTTAACCTTAATCCTTTAATTAATTAATTACTCTTTAATTAATTAATTAACTCTTTAATCAATTATATTAATTTATCCTTTAATTATTAACTCCAAGTGATTTACACTTAATCATTTCCATTCAATTACTTTCATAAGTAATTTCCCACTAATTACTTCCACAAGTAATTTCTCTTTTCTTGATTACATTTAGTAATTATCCATTAATTACTTTATCATGTAATTATACTTAATTAATTCATAATAAAGTGATTATTTAAATTAACCAAACAATTAACTAATCATTTAAAATTAATTAAATAATTAGTTAACTCCTTATATTTAAAAATCCTCAATTAATTAAGAAAATCATTTATCTTAATTAAACTTTTACATATTAACAAATCATTTGCATGAATTAACTATTCTTAAATCAATAACAATAATTAATTAACCTTTATTATCTTCACAAATTAATTATCTAAATTAACCAAAATCTTAAAAACTTAAAGATAAACTCTTTATTATAATTGATTTACATAATTATATCCTTAAACATTATTTAAAAATAAAAAATTTAGAAATCAATTGTAATTTAATTTAATCATCTAATTTAAATTAAAAAAACTTTTAAATGCTTCAAACGTGTTTTATTTAAATTCTACAAATATTTATCTTTGGAAACTTAATTATCATATCTTTAAAACTTATCCATTAATATATAATTTGAAAACTTAGTTTTTAAACATTTCTTCAAAACTTTGATCAAATATTTTAAATTGAAAACACTTTTTTAATTAAATTTCAAAATTTCATTTAGTTAACTACTTTAAAAATTAACCGTCTTAACATTTTAAATTTGAAAATATATTCAGTTAATCATCCTTGAAAACTTGCTTTTCATTTTTAAATTTAGTTTAAATTTTAAAAAAAACTAAACACTGTCAGTTTTTTAAAAAAAAACCTGTAATCCAAAAATAATTGACTCGAGCCAGACCTATAATGCTTCGAGTCCAAAACTTAAAACCTTTGAGTAAAATACTCGAGTTACTCGAGGCAAACTCGAGTACAACCCTGCATCCACCCAAACTAAACAAAATTCCAGATCACCAGAAAAAAGTGCACCGTGCACATGCACGGTGCCGCCGACCATCTCCAGTCGACGCCACATCATCGAGCAAGTCGACGATCATCCATGAACCATCCCATGACCATCCACTCGAAATCAAAATCGAGCATCAAGCACAATACTGGGACATGAACCAAAACCTGAAACATCTTCGTTCTCGAGACATCGATCACCAGAGTGGAAATGCTTCCGGCCACGTCTTCTACAACAACCACTCTATCAATTACCAAAAGCCAATTACACTCGATCAACCAGAGCCATCACCTCGACCCAATATAATCAGCCTGTCTAAAACTAGGTTTTCAAACTTCACTGGTCCACCACTGTCGCCACCAAGCTTAGATCACCAATCCAATATTTTTCCATTATTCTCTGATCATTCCTCCACTATTAGGAAAGACCCCAACCTCTACAAGTCAGTGGATCATCAGAGATCATCAAAACTAAGAAATTAAGACAAACCCAAACTGCTCTTCCATCCTTAATGTAATGACCCATCATCCGTCTCCACAGAATGACGCATCATTAATAAGAAAGAAAGGGATAGAAAAGAGAAAAGAAAGAAGAGAAAGAAGAAACAACATCAGAATCTAAACAGCGGAACAAATAAATTATATTAATAACATAAACATTACATAGTTTACAACCACTATCAGAGTTACACAGATATACATCACATACTAGACAGTTATAAACACCTGTCTAGTTATACAACTCAATACAGTACAAGAAACAACTCAGAGAAATCTACACAGCGGAATACTACATATCTACACGCAGAAGCCTCCTGCTCCATTGCTCCTCCACAATTTGTCAAAGCTAACCTGAATCCCTTGGCTACTCGTAAAAATTTGAGTACCCAAGAGTTTAAGAAAACAGAAGATAAACTCCGGGTCAGACATGGGTCTGGTGTGAGTAACAGGTTAAGGTTGCTTAACTTTCAAAAACTTTTGAAAAGAAAGGTATCACGTAAGACTTCCCACACATAAACATGGAAAAGTTTTTACCTTACGCTAACCAAAACATTTGATAGGAAATCCGATGATATTATAATAGGGTCTAGGGTTTTCAAATAAATATGAAATAGCCGAAATTGTTACATTATTAAATTCCAGCTACTAGCCACAAAAGTGGGTAATACAATCAAAACCGTTGGCACTTATTGGATTTTGGATTCCATACAATGGCAGGGCTACTGGGGTACCGCCCGTCACAGTACGTGGCCTAGATCAACGTACCGAGGAGTACGCCCGCTCCCCTGCAACACAAGGCGGGAACAATTCCTTACTGAATAGTTCCGAACAAGACAACCCCGCGGTTGTAGCTAGCAACCGCCCATACATCCAAATATAAAGGAGCCTCTAGACAGGGGTAAATCTCACTCTCCAGTTGGGGCTACCCACGAAGTCTTACTGCACCTCCCCTGTTTTAGCCATTCCCGGTTGATGAGGCTTGAGGCTACGATTACCTTTATAGGACATATCACTTAGAATGCTCATCGTCCACCTGACGATGTTCTGAAAGCATTCAATCCATACAAGTTCGTTCTGGGTTCGAACGAAACCGAAGGCATTATCTCGTTACACTCATTTTGGAATCACCCTTAGAGTTAACGACGATAACCCTTGCACTCTGAAACACCATCTCGAGCCTGTAAGTACTATTTCCGTTAAACTCATCATGGAATCACCCCCAGAGTTATACAGACGAATAGTCCTTACACCACGAGTCTTCACGAAGCTCCACTTTGATTCACGACCTAACGTTTAATTGGAATCGATGTGGTTTTCGGATATCCAAATATGGAAACCCGATCCCGGTCTCATCGAAATCCAAAGCGTATCTTTTAGGTCCAAGTTGTTTTAATGTTTAAAACAATTCAATTATATATATACACACAGATAGATAACTCACAAATCACAACTGATAATCAACATTATCAAATAAACTGGTAATCCATAATTCATTTCAATAGGTAATCCATATCACCATCACAATAGATAATCTATATTATCATCACAATGCAACTAAGCATTCATACCACACAACCTGTCTCATTTCTGAGATCACAAAGCATCCAAGGCAATCAATGTCATCCATTCATACATAAGCAAAGATTTACTCATACCACATCTATAATTAATTTAAAATGAATTAAATTAACTATCTCCATCTCTAATTAATTTAAAATGAATTAAATTAATTACTTCATCTTTAATTAATTTAAAATAAATTAAATTAATTACTTCATCAATATAAATCTTGCTTACTTAACCATTTAATTGATTAAAATCAATTAATCATTCATTATTAATCACCTTAATTAATCACCCTTGATTAATTTTCCTTAATTACATTCATGTAATTATCCTTAATTAATTTCACAAATTAATTATTCTCAACCAAACAGTAATTAACCTTTAATTACTTTAATTAATTAATTGTAATTAATTACATTAATTAATTACCTTTAATTACCTATCATTGATTAATTAATCATAATTAATCATCTTTAATTACATCATTAATTATAATAATTAATGATCCTTAATTTTATTTACTTAATTATCCTCTTAAATTAATTACCTTAAGAAATTAACCCATAATTATTAATCATCCTAGATTAGTTACATTCAGTAATTAACTAACTTAATTACTTTATTAAAACAAATTAATTATTCCTTAATTAATTTCTTAATTAATCCCTTGATTAATTACTAAGTAATTACATTCCAAATTACTTCATTCTTAAACATCTTCAATTAATTACAACCTGTAATTATCAATCAATTACTTAACTAAGTAATTTCCAATCCATTAATTACATTAAGTAATTGTTTTTAAAACCTCAAGTATTTAAAATTAATTAATTAAATTAAACAATCCCATTTTACATAATTAATTACTTTAAGTAATTAATTTCTTAATTACTTCATTAAGTAATTACACTCAAAAATTCACAAATGATTATTATTAAATTAATTAATCTAATTAATTATTAAAAATTAACCATATTAATTAATTATTAAATAATCCTGGTTAATGACCTTCATTAACCATTCTTTAATTATTTTTCATTAAGTAATTAACTTAGATTAATTCTAAATTAATTTATCTTTAATTATCCATTAATTAAAGTCTAATTATTTAATTAGTTAAGAGTTAATTGTCACTTAATTAATCCTTAATTATTAAATTTATTAACCTTGATTAAAATTAATTACTTAATTAATAATTCTTTAATCATTAATTTAAAATTTTAATTAATGATCTTAATTATAAATTGATTAATCCTTAATCAATATTTATTAATTCCAAATCAATTAATTAATTAAATTTACTAACTATTCTTTAATTACCCCATTAATTAAATTAATTTCAAACATTAATCTTAATTAATTCTAAGATAAAACATTTCTAAATTATGTTTAAAAACAAATTTATTTAAAACTAAGTACTTTTGAACTTACTTTTAAATTTCATTTCAAATACAAGATTTAAAATGAATATACTTTAAACTTAACAAAGTTTTTAAATGATTTAAAACCTTTTAAAAATTTCAAGACAAACAAGTGTTTGTCTTAAAAATGAAATTCATAAAAATTTTGAAGTTAAATTCATTTCAAAATTTCAAAATTTCAATAACTTCAATTTACATTTATGTCTTGTTTAAATCTTCAAATTTAAATCTTCCTTTAATTTTTAAAATTGAAGTTCAAGTTTAACTTTTAGATTTCCAGATTTAAATAAAATTTTAAATCTTGCTCATATCTTAAAACTTCATTTTTAAAAGGTTTAAACTACTTTTCCAAATAAAGTAGTTAAACAAGTTTAAAGCTTAAAACTTTATTTTTATTTAAAATCTGGGATTTTAAAATTAAACCCGAGTTTCAAAAATTCAAACCTGAATTTAAACTAGGTTTAAAACCCTTTTTTTTTAAAAACTTCTGGTTCTAAAAATTATACAAACTGGGTACAGGTTTGTCAAAACCTGTAACATCACCTGAAACCCGAGACTCCCCAATACATTCTTCAAGTAAATCCCTCATTTGCTTCGAGTCAAAAACTCGAATAGCTCGAGTCGTTCCCGAGTCAAAACTGCACACTACTAACACACCCACCTGGACTTCAACTGCACGGTGCACGTGCACCGTGGCTCCGGCCATCACCGGCCATTCACCAACGCTTCTACCCATCAGTGATCATCTCCATACTCGAACACCAGAATCCACCACAGTAGCTCAAATCAAAAACGAGCTAACTACCCAAACCTAGAAACAGCAAAATTAGGTTCTCCTTCAATTCCTGTCAACGCCCAATCCTCGCCGCTCCGACCATCAGAAGGTCAGCGACTTCGGCCATGGCTTCAACTACGATCATACTATCCATTCCCAAAACATCAAAACACTCGGTCACTCCTGCATACCCAAATGATCGATTCAAAAGTCACAGTGAAAAACTAGGGTTCCAAATTGATTTCCACTGCCGCAACCTCTTTGGCGACTTTCATCATTAATCGGCATTTTTCCTAGCTTGTCCTACCTCTCTTCCATCACCAGGAAGAACCCCATTCCCTCCAGATGCATGAATCACCAGAGCAACCCCACAGTTCATATACAGTTCATCCCCTAACTGCTCCTTAACCCTTCCACTAAAAATTATAGTTTTTCTTTTAAAAATCACATTATGATTTTAGTATTCAATCTATATTCAGGAATCCAGAAAACATTATGTTTAAATTTTTAGTTATCTTTGAACTTGCTCACCTATTTGGTTTTCCAGAGCCAATCCCAATTTATTATCAACTTAATTCAATTTTACACTTACTTAATAACTTAAACAAACAATTATTGTCTGTAATCTAAATCCTATCAGAGATTGGATCAAAGAGAATATGAATTTAAAGCAAACAGGGTTACTGGAAAAAAAACATAACAGAGGACATGCATACAAATACAACTTCACATCAACAATCACACATGCAATACTTATTTATTTCATTATCCAAGCATGCAACCATTTTTTTAAAACTTTTTAGACTTAAAAAGTTACTCACCTGATCTAATATGAAGAACAGAGCACCCATATTGAAAAGCTTATGATACTTTTAAACTTGATATGCTCTTGGTTTTGAAACTGCATGCATGCTTGTTGCTTTTGAAACTTTGCTGAAGATATTACAGGAAGACTTGATTTTTTTCTAGATTCAACTTGTTTTTGGATTTTAAAACTTGGGTTGCAGATTTCCCTTTGAACTTGCTTTTTGTGAAAATAGCAGGTGCAGGCTTCAAGACTGCAGAGGTAGAACAGAATTTGAATTGAGGAGTTTAAAAATGATAAGTATATTGATTTTTGAAGAGGTGCAGATACTTTTATTTGAAAATAGCAAATGCAGGTTTTGATTTTGCATTGAACATGATTTTCAGATCTAAGGAATGCAAATTTTCTTGTTTTGAAGATGCAAGTTTTGATTTTTGAAGAGGTGTTTTGAAGATTTCTTTTGATTTTAGGAAATGAGAAAAAGAATGGGAATGAATGAATGTATACTTATATAGGTTATTTTCAGATTTAATTTAATAAAAGAAAATTAAAACCAAAATGTGCCACTTGTAAAAAAAATCTACATTTGTCAAATTAATAGGTTAATCTTTGAACATTTATTAAATAAGGCTTAAAGAGATCAACACTTGTCTTTGTAAATTAATTTACAAGTTAATATGTATATTAAGCTTAATTGATTAATTAATTAGAATTTAAATATGTATATAAATTTATAAAGAGAAATAAAAACAAATCGTGTTTATAAATAAAACTTATACATATAAAAATTAAAACAATCAAAAATCTATATTTTTGATTTTAAATTCAAATTAAATTCAAAATCAATTATTTAAAAATCAAGTTATATATATATATATAAATTTAATTTGAAATAACAATTGCAAATTTTATTCAAAATCTATTTATAAAGACAATACACTATTAATATTGTTTCTATAAATATCTTATTATTAATTAAAATCATTTTAAAAGAAATTATATTTTCATTAATAAATTATCTATTTTATTAAGCCATAAAACTTTGTTTGTTAATTCACTTAAATTTAAAACTTAAGCCAAATTATTTTAAACATTTAAATATTTTTCTTATCAATTTTAAAATCATATATTTATTTATTAATAGCTTTGAAAACTTAATATTTAATTAAATCCAAATTTCCAAATTATTAATATATGTATTAGAATTTTAAAACATGATTCACTTATTAAGTTTAAACCAAGATTTATTTAGTTAACTTTGGAAAGCTTAAATATTAAATAAAAACAAATTTTCAAATTACTACAAATATTAGAATTAGAAAAATATGCTTTATTTATTAAAATTAAAACAATGTTAATCTATTTAAAATATAAACCATATATTTATATAAATAGAAACCAATTTATTATTTTTAAAAGATAAAATAACCAATTAAATAATTATCGAAGAAGATTATTAAATCAATTTGAATTATTATTAACAAAATATCAATATCAATTTAATTTTAATACAGATTATTAAATTGATATTGTTAAAAATTCCGGGATATTACACTTATTCTAAAAATTATGATTTTAGCTTTAAAAATCATGTTTAAGGATAAGAATTCAATTTACACACCTGAATTCATAAATTAAGAAGTTTGTATTTTGACTTATTTAAAGTTTGCTTAGTTTTCTTGATTTCCAGAGACATTACCAAGTTGTTTTAACTTAAATAAATTTTTAAAACTTATTTCATAATCAAGCAAACAACATTTGTTTATATTCTAAGTTCTAACAGTTATTAGATCAAAAGATACGGACTTTGTTTGCAAATCTGGGTCTTGGAAAAACAAGAACAGAGATATCTCAAATGATACAGGCATGCATACATTTACATCCAAATACTCACAGATAATTCACACACACACACACACAGATATATATATATATATATATATATATATGCAAAACTTACTTATCTATATCCAGAAAAATTATAATTTTCACGGGAATCATCATGCAACATGTTATACTTAAGTAATTTTAACAAAAATATTGCTCACCTATTTTAAAGCAGAGGACAGAGACTTGGTTTTCTTCCGAGGGTTTGATCTAGAAAATGCTAATTTTGAATTTCTTTGTTGTTGAAATCTGAAGTCCTTTGCATGCTTGTTTAATTGTTGAATCTGGTATTGAAGTTTACTGTTGAATCTGAAATCTTCATTTTGATTCCCTCTTGATTTTCATTTTTCTTAAAGTTGCATTTGTTTTCAGATTTCATTAGTTTGTTTTCCAAATTTTTGATTATTGAGTTGGTGAAAAGTTTTACAGGATTTAGTTTGGAATTTTCTTTGTTTTCAGCTGAGAATAGAAAAAGAAGATTGAAGAGATGAAAAGTATGTTTTAATGAATTAAGTTATGGTTTATTAAAAATTAAAGAAAATAAAATTATAAAAGATGACACTTGACTCTACCATTGTCTATTTGTTTACACATGTTACTTATATTACTTAGTTTAATTACACTTCATTTACATCATTTTTATTTATTTTGAAAAAGATTTTAAAAGCCCTTTAAAATAGATTTCCTAATTAATTAGTAAGTTTCTTAATTTATTAATGCTTTTATAATTTAAAATAAATAAAACTTTTAAAAGAAAATAAAATAAAAACCAATTATCTTTTAAATAAAATCATATATAATATTGTAAACTTATTTGTAAATGCCAATTCAAAAAAACTTTTGTATTTTTTCTATTAAATAAATACTTTTCCAAATTTCTGTAAATAAATTTCTTTTATAAGAAAATAATATAATAATCTTATTTTTAAATAAGAAAATCTTATCCGTATATTTTAAATCCAAACTATAATTTTAAGATTTATATTCCTTTAAATTCAATTTTTAAATTCAAATTCAATGTAAATTTAAAATCCAAATTTAAAATCAATTTAAATAAATATTGTGACGCCCCACCTCTATACCCACGCTAGCCAAGAACACTAAGGTGTAGTGCTGTCAACAAGCACGGAGAATAAGGCTGTTGAGGAGCGACCATCCATGTGATTGCTTATCACACGGTGGCTATAAATAATCTTCGGAAACAACATAGAAATAAGCATAACACAAATCAGTCACAGACATCCATATCACAAAGGCGGAAGAAGATATGAATATATAACTAACACATGAAAGTGTACATCAGAGTAGTGGTCTAAAAGATCCACAATAATACAAAAGAATAGCAACACTTGCTATACAAAAGAATACAACTATGAGTCTATATCTCAAGTGTATACAACAAAAACTGCTAATCTAAATAGTTAGCCAAAAGTCAGAGTAGCAAATCTCGGGAAGAAGTCAAGCAGAAGCGCCTGTAACATCTCGGTCTGACCCGAGTAATATTTAAGAAAATAATAAACGGATCGGTCTAGCTATAAATATCAGGTGACATGGTATAAAATAAAAGATATGGCATAAACATAAAATATCCATACTGACATACTACTATAAGTATGCAAATGATGATCAACAGAAGATCAATCAATAAGAGATAAATCAATATCACAAGAATTTTCTCAAAGATCCAAAGAGGGCATCATACCCTAAACTTGTACTCATAACAAGTCAATGACATAAATTCCAGAAATCACCACAAGAAATCCAGAAATCACAGAAAAAGGAAAAGAGGCCTATCACATGACGGTCCGAAGACCATGGGGAGCTACCCCATATGGGTGAGTCGGAATCACCCAGATGAGGTCTAGGCTAACCAAAAAGCAAAAAGGTATGTGTGAGTGGAATCACACAAATTGTGTCTAGCCTAACCTCGCAACAAAAAGGTATGTGTGAGTGGAATCACACAAATGGTGTCTAGACTAACCTTGCGGACAAAGAGATATGTGTGAGTCGGAATCACACCCATGAGGTCTAGTCTAACCTTGCAAACAAAGAGACATCGCACAATTGCTAGTCTAAATCATAAAATGATCGTCATGATCAACGAGAAGTGTCAATTACACTAAGTTAGTAAATATAAAAGTTTATCTTCGTGTCCCATAACCACTTGCTTAACTTAAATATTTACGAACAAACTGTAAATCTTCACTAGAAAATTGTCATAAGAGGTTCAATCGAACAAGTTCAAGAATTAACGGACGAAGTGAACGCAAGCGTTTCATACCACTTGTTTTACTAAGCCGTTTAATTAGATTTCTCATCCGAGTGAGGTAAAGGTTTGTATATACTAGTAGATTGGAAAACGGTTTAAGAAAAGAGCTTTGTTATTGAAAATAGAGTTGAAATCATTTTGTTGAAAGAGTTTTGATATTTACTACTAGTATTGAAACCTTCGTATTTCTAAAGTTGTTATCCCGCCTTTTTAGCAAGGCTGTGATACCATAAAATCGACCGAGAAGCCAAAGATAGTTTGTCTCGAAGAATGGTCAACTCAGCATCTCAACAAAGCAAGTTCTATTGAATGTTTTTCAGATAAGATCCCCTACGGAGGGGGGGTCCAGGGGGGTGGCAACCCCCCAAGGTGGGGGTGCGGGGGCAACACCCCCACTACGGGGTTCGACCTGCCCGGTCAGGTCGCGGGGGTCCAGGGGGCAGCGCCCCGTCCAAAACGGTACGACCTAGTGAAGACCTAAGGGAGGATAGGATCGAGCGACTTGAGAAGCTCACGACCTATCATTTGCACGGTCGAGCGACCTAAATAGAACGGCCTATGGTTGAAGGCCTAGCGACCTAATGTCCAGCGACCTACGACCTAATGGGCTCAAGCGGGGTCAAGGTGGAACGACCCAACGGCACACGACCTAAGGAGGCAACGAACTAAAATGGTCCAGCGACCTAGTGGTTGCGACCTAGAGGTCTTGACGACCTAATGGGAAAGGGGGTCAAATGACCTAACGATACAATGGTCATGCGACCTAACTGGAATTAAGGTCAGGCGACCTATCTATGTGAGCGATCTAAGGGTTTAAAGGCCACGCGACCTAACGCCTTAACTAGGCTGAGCGACCTAACAAATATCGCGACCTAAAAAGGGAACGACCAAAAGGGGAACAAAGGCCTACGACCTAAAGCCCTAACGAGCTAAGGCCTATGACCTAAGGCCCTCACGTGCTAACATTTGTCGCGACCTAAATGGTAACGACCTAACAGGGGAAGGCTGAGCGACCTAACGCTGCAGAGGGGATTTAAGCCAGAAACGACTTAAGTGTTAGCGACCTAGCGACCTAGCGACCTAGCGACCTATAGGCCGAACGACCTACGACCTAATTCCGAGGCGACGTTTCCAGGTTGTGCGACCTAAATGCAGAAAATTCACCAAAACACTAAAAATTTAAGTTTTTGGCCAATCCAATCCAAACCAAATACAAATATACATGCAAAAGTGATAGGGAATCATCCCCAACAGTCCAATATAGTTATAGGCTAGAATTGTGAGATAAAAATCTCACCTTTGCACAAATTCAATGAAGAAGAAGTTTGAAGTCAATAGAGAAGCAACTACAAGCTTGAATCCAATGTCTTTACTTTGATTTTGGAGTTGGATGTTAAATTTGCTAATGAACTTGGGCTTGGAATTTTAATTTCCCTTTCCACTCACCATTAATGCTAAAACTAGAGTTAGGTAGGAATTTATGAAGAGGTGAGGAGAAGGGGTTGGAACTAAGGTTTAATAGGCTAAACCAACCCAAAGTCCAAAGCGGGAAAAGTTAGTGAAATTCCACTAACCCCAAACATATCAAAGTTTATACTTAAAAAGATTGTAAACGGCATTTCAAACTCAATGGAAGTGGTCTCGAGTCCTAATTTGTCGTTTGCAAAAAGTAGCTTTTCGGACCAATATCCGATTAACGACAAAATATTTAAATAAAATGTTTAAATATAAAATCGATAAATATGCGGGTTGTTACAAATATAGATATCAATTTTAAACATACACATTATTAAATTTTGAAAATAATAAGCTTATTTAAAAATCAAGATTTTTAAAATAACACAAATTAAATTCGTAACTAATTATTCCATTTAAAAATATATTTATAACTATATATAAAAACAACTCATTATTAAATTGTTTGATAATATCAAATTTGGCCAATTTTTTTCATAATTAATTAAGGAGATTATCACATTTTAAATTCCTTGAAATTCTGGGATATCACACGGTATTTTCAACCATTCGCATCCACACATGTCGGACTTGAGTTGCTCAAAACATCAGATTGTTAACTTAAATTTGGCAAAACTCAACATATACAGTAAATAAATCAATCACAGAATCACAGGCACAGAGTAATATAATAATAATGCAGCGGAATAGATAAATTGTAGTTCATGAAGCTACTATGTAAACATCGGAGTTAGAAATAAAATACGGCAGAATATCTCAAATACAATGAAGTCGCTAATACACACAGATGACATCTCTGTACAAATCAACTGGAAAAGCTGAAAGCTGAATCGATAGTTGGATCTCCAAACGAAGATCCAAACTCCAAAGGTGAGTCTCAAATGTTGTATCACTCCGTCTGACCCGAGCGTAAAGCAAAGCACAAAACACTTGAGTCATGATTAATATTCTTATATCAATAAATCCAACTCAAGTGAAATATCAACTGAGATACAAGTAACTCAAAGGATGTATGGGATAACCATCCTCTAAGGTTCGTGGAACTATCTACAATGTAGAAATATACGCTATTAACAACTAAAAGTCATTATAATACCGTGGTCGTTTCAAAATAATTTATACTTCAAAAACAAAATATAATTTCCATTTCAAATATATCTATTTCCAAATTATAGCACTTTCAAAGTTACAACACTTTCGAAACCAGAACACTTTAAAATCATAATTCTTTGGAAAACCATAACTTTGAAACCATAACTTCCACCACTTAAACAGTTTAATAATAGTATATAAAATAAAATAGTTTATATTAAAATAGTTAGTATATTAAAAATAGTTCATATTAAAAATAGTTTTATATTAAAATAGTACGTGTATATATATATATATATATATATATATATTAAATACTTTATAAAGTAAAATATTTATAATTTCCTCAAATTTCACAAATCGATTCAAATCAACTCAAATTCCAAATTCAAATTTAATTCAATCTCAATTCATCAATTTCAATTTAATTCAGTTTCTAAATAAACAATTTCAAATTATATCGATTTCAAATACAGATTTGAACCATGAAATAAAACATTTAAATTTCAAACTTATTCAAATCTTTAAATATTCAACATTTTCAAAACTAAATTTGTAGTTTCATATAGATTCTGATTAAAATTCATTATTATTTAGTCTTGAAATACTCACTTAATAAATTCAATATTATTTAAATAACCTTAAATTATATTTTACTAAATATTTCCTTCAATTTATTTAAACGTGAAATATTCATTAAATTACTTAAATCAAAATCAAGTTATAAAATCATATCTTAAATCTCAATTTAAATGAGTTTCAAATCGATTTAGTTAAATAAAATTCTTAATTAAATACAATTTCAAATAAATTCAAACTTATCTTCCCAACCTTAACTTATTCAAATTATTCCAATAATCTATTTTTGAAATATAAATTTTAGTAAATACTTAAACATAATATATAATAATTAAATCAATCTTAATTAAATTAAATATTATTATTAAATCTGTATATAAAATAGCATTTGTATAATATTTTAAGAATCAATATTTATTAAAACGATATATTTCTTTCCAAAACCATAGAAATTATTTTCAAAATATTTATATATAGACCAACAGTGTTTGTATATAATTTTCTATCCTATGGTCAAGTGATACGGATATTTATCATTTCAATCCACAATTTATATATATACGGATATATATCATTTCAACCCGCAATCCCAAATTCAATTCAATGAAAATCGCTTGGGTTTATCATTTCAACCCATAACGATTTTTTCCTTTGCTACAGATTATTCGGATGTGTATCATTTCAACCCATAGGGAGATCTATACTAACAGGGAACTTGTAGAGTGATAACAGATATGAATAATAATATAACAGGTATATATCATCAATAATTAAATAAAATATAAACAATAGGATATGGCGTTATATTCCATAGGTGAACAGTTACAGATAATAGCATATCAAATATGATAGTTAAATAACTAACAGCAGCATATTTCAATTGTCGTTTCAATTGAAATCAAATTTAATAAATATAAGTACATTAATCGTGAGTGATTATACACCTTTCGAGGCTAGATAGATATTTGATACTGAAATTGAGTTAGGAATGCAAGTACGGCTTCCATAACAGGCTAGATTGGCACGAATCGATGAACGAAGCTGATAAATCAGAATTGATGAGATCAAATCGGAGCTGAATTGACGAAGATCATCGGTATAATATATATATAATAATATATAACTATACATTTCCATTTACATCATATTCTAAATTCAAACACATTTTATAATTAAATATATTAAAATCATTGTTTAAATAAAATACACATAATAGAACAAACATATCTATCTTAAACATTTATATATATATATATATATATATATATATATATATATATGTTATAGACTATATCTACATATTACTTATAACTTAGA